>CM057470.1:62675351-67475351 GCA_030035585.1 Dugong dugon | reverse complement strand
GCTGCAGGTCCCTGTGCTACTCTGGGTAGGGGTTGGCTTTGCATCCCTTGCACTGGACTGCAAAGAAATCCCTGTGGAGGAAGGGGTTACTCTTGCTGTTTTGCTTGGTGAGTTTTGTTGGCAAACTGGGCCTCTGGGTGGTGTGTGCTTATGATTTACAGAGAGTTGCCCAATCCCCAACCCCTGCAAACTGCAAACAGCCTGGGCTGCAGTGGAGATGGCATGTCTGTGTTGAAATGGTCTAAGGAGTCAGAGGATTCCAGATCCATTTTTTAAAAACCCTTGGTTAAGAGCTGGGTATCTGTATACTCTGGCTGGGGAATTAAAAAGAGAGCTCTTTTCTGAGAGCTTCTAGAAACGCTGACACCTCCAGATTTGAAGGGATAAAGTGGTCCAGAAGTTGGTACACAGAGCTCTTGGCACGCAGGTGCTGTCTTCCTGGCAGACAGGATGGGGAAGCTCCCCTGTAGCGGAGCCCTGTCAAGAGCCCTGGGTGCAGCAGCACTGCTCCCAGCAGCCTTTTGTCCTCCACCATCAGGTGGCTGGTGGGGGCCCGAGGCGGGAAGCAGGGGTTAGTGAGGGTGTGGATGGTTCAGAGTCAAGCAGCTTACCATGAGGCTGTGACTTGAGTGGTCGTGATCAAGATTTGAGGTTCAAAAGACACGAAGAAACGAGCTGTGCCTTATGATTTTTGCACTTTTCTGTATGTACGTCTACTTCATTAAAACATTTACTTGAAAAAAAAAAAAAGAAGGAAGAGAAGATTCTGAGTTAAATATACCAACATTTGTAAAGCACTTAGGACAGTACCTGGTACATAGTGATCATATAAATGTTGGCTAAATGAATAAGTAAATCTGAATGGCATAAGACAAGGCAAAAATTCCTTGGACAAATCTGACCTATAAAATGACCAGCAGAGGAGAGAAAGCACCTCATTTCTTCAGTGAGTCATTCTACTTGTGCATATGCTTTCACCCTATGGTAGTGACATGCTGCTATTTTCAATTTTAGTGCGGACATGGTGCAGCCTGCCTTGGAGGGCTACTGTGAGGGTTAAATGTGATGATAACAATAATAATGGCCGCGTTTCACTGGACACCGGCACCTTTTTATGCTCCAGACACTGCGCTAACTGCTAACTTTGCACACGTTGTCTGCTTTGTCACCACGATCCTTTAAAGTAGGCATTATTAGCCTCATTCACATTTGAGAAAACTGAGGCATGGCGAACTTCAGAAACTTACCCACATTCACAAGGCTGGTAAGCAGCACAGTCAGGTTTGTCTGAGTCCAAACAGTGCCTAACCACTGTACCATACTGCCTTTCACAAACCGTCGTGTGGAAAGTACCAAGTAATGTGCCCTGCATATAACGGGCAATTAATAAAATTTGTTTAAGTATTCATCTTTTTAATATAATCATTTAAGAGTTTTAAAAAGACAATTGTGTTTGAAGAATTTTATAGATAATTTTTAGAGAGTAAGTATATGACAGTTAAAATAGCTGCTACTTTGAAATAGTAAAATGATATGGAATTACCGGAATCATTTAGACTGATCAGGTTTTACGACACACAGTACACTAGAGGTGTAGGAGCGCGCGAAAGCCATCCGCATTTTAGAGGCAAAGACGATTAACACCCACATTCAGGCTCATTGTTAACGTCTTCCAGGGCCTCCGGCCCTGGCATCTTAGCTAGGCGCACCAGCACCTCGCCAGGAAGGACTAGCCTCTCTCCCTGCAACGCTGGGCGGATCAGCTGATTTTCCTGGCTGCTCTACCCCACCTCAAATGGCCAACGCCTACCCCGTGGCCCGGGAGGCCAGCCACGCCTGGGAGTTATGTCAAGCTGCTGCCGGCAAACTTCGCCTGGGAGCATAGCCGGCTGTGGTATGGCTTCGCCCAGGCTACGAGGAGCCAGATTCCAGGGTACGCTGTCTCCGAGTCGGCTGGACTCTCCCTCCTTCTTCCACCCCTGTCACCGAAGCAGGGCTGACCGTGATCAGTCCCCAGCCATCCCCTGGCACGCACAATTCCTAGGTGCAGACACTGATAGCGCGACCGGGCGTGGTGCAGATGCGCTCTGATAAGATGCCAGGGCAGGCCAGAGGCGCCAGGACCCCAGGAGAGAGGGACCAGAGACTTCCAGCGGTCCAGTGGCGCGGGTTGGAGGTTGCAGCTTCCAGCCCTTGAGAGCCTGCGTCCCTTAACCGGGAGGAGAGTAATCCATCCTTAGTCCCCCGCGTGGGCGCCGTCCGCGTTCTTGTGTCCCGAAACCCAGCGCCTGGGCACCTATGGGGGCGACAACTGGGGGGGGGGGGCTTTTCCCACGTGGGCTGAGGAGGGGGGCGGAGGGACCACTCTATTGGTCAGCACTTGGTTTCCGTGTCCTTGGCGGAGCTGGAGGAGGTGGGAGATGAGAAGGTTCAGATGCCTTAGTTTTCAGTAAGAGTCGCCGCGGTTTTGCTGTGATTGACTTTTTTAGGGGGCGCATTTAAAACCAACTAACTGTCTCCAGCCCTCCCTCCCTCCTTCCCTCTCTTCTCCCGGAGTCCCGCCCCCCCCCCCCCCCGCACCAGCCGACCCAGGGACACACCCTACTGCAATGACGCAAGCAGGGCGTCCTTCCCGTTAAAGGGGAAAGCCGGGAGCCTCCCCCTCGCCCCTCGCTTCGCGCGCGCGTAGCCAACAGCGCAGCTGTTTTTGGGGACGCCAGCAGCGAGCGAACGCACCCGAGTTTGTGCCTGAGGCCACTCTGCGGATCGGGGACTGCTATTCCTTTGAGCTGTAAGTGTTTTGGTAGGGGGAGTGGAGGAGAAACGTGGGCATCTTCCGTCGAGGATGCCAGAAAGCACGAAGCGGGCATGAGCTCTGGGCTGGCCAGGTCTGGAGCGTTCTGTCAGGAGCGCGAGGTCCCAGGTCTGTCTCCTATGTTGCTACAGCGAGGAGTGCCTTTGCGGTTTGTAAACCGTTCGGGGCGCGGGTGGTGGTGCTGGGGTGCTGGTGGTTTCGGGACCGAGGGCAGAGGCGGCGCATTTTTCGCCTCGCTAGTGAGCCGCCGGCTTGAGGGAGCATTGGCAAAGCAGTGCCTGAGGTGGACAACCTGGGTCGGGGGACTGGGCCGCTGTAGTCCCCCAGTTTCTAACCACCTGCCCAAGCGCCCTTCTCTTGCCCGACCCTGGCACTGGAAGTCATCGGATTTAAGTTAAACCCTCTGGGAGACATCAGAAAACCTGGCTTATTTCTTCTTGTACATTCCAGGCTTTCTTGGAATGTGTTTTTCTGTGGAGAGGAACGGAGGGGCATGGGATTGAGTACTTTTAAAACTGACTTATCGAAATGTTGTCTCCCTGATTTCCAGACTCTAAGCTAAAGTGATCCCCAAAGACGCAGCTGGTCTTTCTCAGCCTTACATAGCCTCTAATAGGTCACCCCGGCTTCAGTTCCCAAAGTCTGCAAAATTAGGGGCTACGGCCACAGAGCTTCCGACAGAAGACTTCCTGCGGTTTCTGACCGGCTGTAATTCTCCTCAGACTCAACTCTTCACCCTCCGTCCCCCCTCCCCACTTGGCATCTGTTTCCCTTCACCCAGCCCGGTCGGGATCGCTGCCGGGCTCTCCGTGCCTAGGGCGCAGCCGGGCCCGCGGGGAGAACGCGCAGTGCTGGCCGGGGAAGCGGAATGGCCCTTCCTCGGGCCTTGCCCGGAGACGCGCGAGCGGTGGGCGGGGAGCGCGGGGCAGGGCAGCCCTCGCTTAAGGTTCTTTCCTCTCCACACTCCCCTGGCTCTGCACCATCTCCCGGAGTCGGAGTCGCCAGGGTCTACGCCAGCTGAGCTGAGGCTAGGACGGCTCCCCTTGGCTGGCAGAACTGAGTGGAAATTTGGAGACTAACGGAATTTGGAGGGCGCTGGGGTCTGGGAAACTATTCTCCCAGCCGCGCTCTCCCCCACAGTGCGCCGCTGGGGTCCCCAAGCCAGCTTCTCCTCTCGCAGACTTCCGAGTGCCTACCCAGTCGCCCCTTCCCCACTCCATGGGGAAACTCGGCCCTTGAACCCAGTTTCGGAGAACGTGCGCACTCCTCCTGCTGCCCGCTTCCCAAGTCGGGCTGCCCACGAGAGGTGCCTGAGGCCTTTACTTGTCATTCTGGAAACTCCTCTACTCCTGGGGTGACTTAGACGTGCACCCACTGCTTGTTTTGTTGCAAATACAAAGATCTTCGGTCGCTGGCCGGTCGGGCCCAGCCAGCGGCGGGGCCGGTTCCTGCGGTCAGCTACTGCCCTCTCTTGGCGAGTGGGGGTGGGCAGGCAGGCGCCAGGCCCAGGCGTTCCGCTACGCAGGGACCCTCCCCTGCGCGCTCATCTTGGCCCGCAGGGCCCGCGCAACTGTCCGCCAGCCTGTGCGCTCGGCTTCACACCCGGCTTCCCCTTTCTCTGGGCAGCAGATCTCCGCTGAGCAGAACTCGCTGACAGAATGCTCCTCCTGTTGCTGGGCATCATCGTCCTCCACGTCGCGGTGCTGGTGCTGCTGTTCGTCTCCACGATCGTCAGCGTGAGTGCCGGGCGGCGGCGGGGTGGGCGGGGCACACTGCACGGGGGGCCCCGGTGAGGTTTGGCGCCTGAGCAACCATCTCTCCCACCGGGTCGTTGGCAGCGCTCCACATGATTCAGGACTGCGTTGTTACTTGCCTGCAAAGTTGAGTCTCCAAAGTCCCAGGGCATTTTGCAGTTCCTGGCAAGCTGCCCCTTTTTAGTTGTTTTGAGAAACAAGAGCAGATTCAAGGTGGAAGGACACAAGCTCTGGGCTAGGCTAGATTCGCAGGCCGGTGTGTTAACTGGGTGATTGCAGCACACCTCCAAGGCACTCCGACTTTATATAGGCTAAAAGATTGTAGAGAAAAGAAGTGAAGAATTTGTGAGTTTATTTTCTTGAAATGTCAAAAGCCAGAAGGGCGGCTTAGTTTAATGAAACGCCTGGTTTGGAGCCCTGGTGGGGCAGTGGGAGCCCTGGTGGCGCAGTGGTTAAGAGCTCGGCTGCTAACCAAAAGTTAGCGGTTCATAATCCACCAACTGCTCCTTGGAAACCCTATGGGACAGTTCTACTCTATCCTGTAAGGTCGCTGTGAGTTGGTGTCGACTCGATGGGCAACAGGTTTGTTTTTTTTGTTTTTTTAAGACTTGAAACTGGAAAGTTAAATTTGGCTTTTTAGGAGGGAGTTCAGGGTCCTAGGCCTGTTCTGTGAGGTGGACACAGCACCTTGTTAATAAAGCCTCCACTAATAAAAACAGGTCACCATAATAACTTTTGATAGAAAAGTTATCAAACATTCAGTTTTAAACTCACTTCTTGGTAATAGAGATGAGTACAGACTCAGACAGTGACACAGCAGTGGCTTTATGTCTTACCTTTAGGCCAGTCCCTGCATTATATTCTTGTCCATGTAAAAGACTGAAATAATTATGTCAGAGTGAGAAATAAATATGTTGGGGATTTATGAATTGGTTTTCATTTACAAGCCTCTGCAGAACATCT
This sequence comes from Dugong dugon, assembly GCA_030035585.1. NCBI lineage: Eukaryota > Metazoa > Chordata > Mammalia > Sirenia > Dugongidae > Dugong > Dugong dugon. The sequence goes on along the minus strand of CM057470.1, from coordinate 67,469,819 downwards.
TAATTGTGCCTGATGATAATAGGTTCAGATTCATAGGCATTGTGAGTGAGAAAATGGGCTCTGGGAGGTGGTGGATTGGGGAATGAGTCTTCGGGATTGAGAGGAGGAGAAGAAGCTTGGATGTAAGTGTCCCGAGTTGAGATTATAGCTCTTTCTGCTATAGCACTTGCCTCTGCACACAATACCAGGTGTGTGTAGCAGGTGCTTTTCCGTTTACAAAGTGTTGACTCTGACTGCAGCACCACATTTGGGCCCGGCGGCTACCTTTCTTCTTTCTCTTATGTGACTGTGGACTTAACCAGGGAGTGTCTCTGTCCTTCCCCTCCTGGGCAGGGGCAGGCCAGGTGGACCTGTGCATGAGGCTGCCCTTTGCCTTCTTTAGTCTCCACCCCCCTTCCCCTCCCTGCTGACTGCTTCCCCTGATTCAGGATGTCTGATTCTTTCTAGCAATGGCTCGTGGGCCATGAATATGCGGCTGACCTCTGGCAGAACTGTACGGCTTCCGCTTCCACAAGCAACGTCCACCGCTGTTTCTCGTCATCGGTAAATGGTGAGACTGGCTTTTTCCATCATGAGCTTGTCCTTATATGTCTGTAACATGTTCTTGGTGCAGACCCAGAAGCCCTTTTTCTTGGAAGACACCAGCTAGAAAGTTGTTGCTGGGGTGGAGTGGAATGCAGCAGGGGGCCACGAATCCAGGCATCGCTGTGGAAGCTAAGGGTGCTGTTGTGCATTCTCCCACCCAGAGAAATGCTCTGCGCACCTCCTGATCATTCAGTGTAATGTTTTTTGTGGGCAAAGAAATGTGGACAAGGCCAAGCAGTAAAGATGGCATGACAGCTAAACCTTAGGCAGACCTCACTGGAACTTTTGATCCAACCTCCCTCTTTGGTTGGTGGCTGTCTCTATTTTTAAAAAGTCCTTCCTCTTCCTGCTAAAGCCAAGTGGGATTGTCCTGAGGATGGCTGGGTTTACTTTTGGTCCTCCAGTTACAAGACTGCCTTTCCAGATCCTGGGCCTCAGTGGTGCCACTTAGTATGAAAGCTTTGAGTGCCTCCTTGTTGCAAAGTGGAGCCTTGAAGCTATTTGAAGCTCTAAACTGAGCCTGGGAACTCCTGGGTGGTGCAAGGTTGGAGGTTCAAGTCCACCCAGAGGTGTCTCAGAAGAAAGGCCTGGTGATCTACTTCTGAAAAACCAGCCGTTGAAAACCCTATGGAGCACAGTTCTACTCTGACACACATGGGGCCACCATGAATAGACTCTCCAGCAACTGTTATTTTTGTAAACTTGAACTTGGGGTTCTTCATCCAGGAGACTGTATAGCTCCTCCATCCTCAGCATCTTTGCTGTAAGGTACTAGAATGCAGGCTTAATCGGAGTCAACTTAAGGAAGAGCTGTGAGGAAGGCACCCACTATACCTCAAACGCCCAGAGGTGTGGTGCTCACCGCGGGGGCTCGTGTCTTTGCACACGGAGAAGTGGAGCTAACTATGAGGTGTTCTTTTGGGAGCTGGGAGGTGCTTGTGTTGGCGTGGGCCTGGAAGGGACCATAGTGAGTGATGTTGAGAACACAGTGGGCCTGTCTCAGTCAGGTCTTCTGTTCCAAAGGATGTGTCCACAGCTGGGAGAGCAAAATAGCTGTAGATGCGGTACAGCTTGACGTCCTGGGTCCAAAGGCCACAAAGTACAGCTTTAAATGTTGTTACAGCTGCTCGGACATCCAGTGTCTATGTGGAAGATGCTCCAGCTGGTGAGAGAAACCAGTTTAGCTCAGCTCACTACAGCGATGTCACCCTTAGAGTCAGGCCTTGCACAGTTCAGCCTCTGTTGCGTTTTTCCTCCTGCAGGCTTTGCACCCAGCAGTACCCAAACTTGTCACTGAAACATTGCAAACCAAATATCTTAAACCTCAGTGTAAACAGAAACTGCTAAAACAGCCATTGGGCAGTTGATGTGGGGAGGATAGTCAAGGAATACTTTTTCCCCTTGAGAGAGTGGAGTAGAAAACCCTGCTTTATGTTTCCACTTTACAGAAAAAAGAGAGAGAGAGAGAGAGAGAGACCCTACCCCTATTGATGTCAGCAGTCTTGTGTTTTCTCTGAGTGTGTGGAGGAGGTCGAGTTAAAACCATCCTCCAGGTTGCATGGTGACTTTGTATGGTGAGTTGGCAACAAAGGAAACGAAATACTCATGAGTGCCTGAGATGTGACCCTCACGTTGCTTCTCCCTGAAGCCACAGCATCCGGTTTCTCCCTGGCGTGGTCTAGCTGAGGTTCCCTGGAGTCTCAGGATGGGAGGCTCTCTACTTGCCACTGCCACCTGGTGGTCACAAGTGGGGATGCAGCCCGAAACAGGCAGCCTTTCCTTAAGTCAGGTGGTGTCTACGGTCACTGTTCCCAAGTGGCATTTGGCCATGTGGACTGGCCAGAATCCTGAACTCTCAGGCCCAGAAGGGGGCAGCTTTGGCAGGCACACAGAAACACGGCTGTGGGCTGTGTTTCAGCAGAAGTGAGGCGACAAGGAACCGTTACCTAAATTGTGCTCAAAACTCCTGTTAGGAAGGAAAGCAATATTTGCCTCCTGGCCTGTTACTGGCCTGAATTCTGCATCTTGTGTGGTTGTGGATACCGTTATTCTGCCCAAGAAGCAGATCTCAAAGAGGCATTAAACTCCCACCCCCAACCTCCTACCTCCCCACCCTCCCCCACACAAAAACATCAGCTGTTCTGGAGTCAGCTCTGATTCATGGAGACTCCATGTGTGCCGGAGTAGAACTGTGCTCCATAGGGTTTTCAATGGCTGATTTTTTTGGGAGTAGATCACCAGGCCTTTCTTCCAAGGTGCCTCTGTGTAGACTTGAACTGCCAGCCTTTGGGTTAGCAGCTGAGCCCATTAACCATTGCATCACCCATGAACTCCAAAGAGGCACTTAAAATAAAAACCCAAAACAACCACAAATGAATGCATTGCGGTGGAGTCAATTCTGACTCATGGTGACCCCATGTATTACGGAGTAAACTGTGCTCCGTAGGGTTTTCTTGGCTGTAATCTTTCTGGGAGCACTTCTCCAGGCCTGTTCTCAGCAGAGCTGCTGGCTGGCTCAAACCACCGCCCTTTAGGTTAGCAGACACTCGCAAACCACTTGTATCACCAGAGGGCTTAAAGAGATCCTTGTTGTGTGCTGTCGAGTTGGTTCTGACTCATAGTACCCTGTAGCACAGAGTAGAACTGCCCCGTAGGGTTTCCTAGGCTGTAATCTTTACGGGGGCAGATTGCCACATCTTTTCTGCAACATTGCTGCTGGTGGGTTCCAACTGCTGACCTTTTGGTTAGCAGCCAAGTGCTAAACCATTGTGCTACCAGGGCTCCTTGGGTTGAATGGACTTGACAGCACTTAACAGCAACAGATATCATTTTAATCAGAAAACTTATCACTCAGCTTGCTCCTTGCGTGCCCTGACCTCTCGAGTTCATGTACAGGTGAGTTCGAGGGCCTTTAGAGTGGGTTCGGAACCCTGCTGGTTGTTTCTGTGCAGATCCCAGAGTGTCCACACTCCTCCACATCTGTCCTTGACTTTCACAGTAAGGGCATTTTGAGGAAACCTGGACATGCTCTTAAACATGCTGGGCTTGTTTTGACTTAGGCTTGTCGTAAATTAGAAGTTTCCACTTAAGCCTCCCAGTAGTAGTTCCCATCTCTGCTGGCATCTTCCTGAGAAGTCAGTGTGTGCGTCAGCTAACTTCACTCTAAAGTACTGGGTCTTGTGTGAGTCCTTTGTTTGGCTTGGGTTTAGCAATTGCTGTGATAAAACAGTAAGGTGGAAAAATATATTAACAGAGACAATGCTTTTCCGTATGAACTCTACTAGTTACAACCATTTACCTTGTTTGTATTTGCTCTCAGAAGTTTGAAACATAACTTTTAAGGAATCAGAAGTAATTCATTGTTGATACTGATTGGTGAAGAGCGTGTTGCAGGTGTGTTATGTGAAAGATACGTTGGTTTACATCACTTGCCGTTTTTTCTGAAGGGACTAGTTTTCACGTGTGGGCCATGGTACCATTGGGGTGTTCTCTGTAGAAATGGTGGCCCCTGGTGTTGTGCGGGCGACAGCAAGTCTAAGAACCTCAAGTGTCTGTTACGTAGTTTGAAGGAGATGTATTAGCTCTTTCTCCAAGCTCTCTCTTGATACAGAAGTATCTTTAGATTTGTTACTAGCTGCCCTCAGCTCTGCCTGCCTTCTCATTTTCTCACCTCATTTCTGGTCCCCTCCCTGGTTTGGCTATGGACTGATGTGAAGGCATCTTGACGGGGGCACATTCATTGTGACCTTTTATCAAATGCCTCTTGGACCCTGGGAATACAAGGACCTGCAAACCGTGGACCTGGCCCTGGATGGTCCTGAGTCTTGTTGGGGAGTCAGAAGATCAGTGTGGAGGGGTGAATCATTGTGCAGCAGCAAGGCCAGTTGCCTGAGGAGGGGCACAGAGACAGCCAGTGTACCGGAGCCTGGGGAGGAAGTGGAATGAAGTTTTGTGTGGGAGGTGAATTTGATCCATCCTCCAGAGGATGGGCAGGATTTAAAGAAATACAGGCAAGGGGGAGGATACTCCCCATCAAGGCAGGGATGTGGCCTAAAGCAAAAGGAAAGCACAGGGACAGTAGACAGTTGACTGTGTTCGGTCAGGATCAGGATAATGGCACTAGCTTAAATAAGGTGGTTTATTTCTCCCTTGTTTAAAAGAAGCCTGGAAGAAGGCAGCTGACAGAGACCTGTTGCCTTCTAGCTCTTTTTTTTTTTTTTTCCCACCATCTCTTGGGGTTGGCCATTATCCTCATGGACCAGCGGGCTTTTAGAGCTCAGCCATCTCACCCACATCCCAAGCAGTAAGGTGGAGAGAGCTGGAGGGGAAGAGTGTGTCCCCCTCCCTTTTAATGAGACTTCCCTGGTGGACATGACACTTCTGCTTCGTCTTTCATCTGGAGCTTAGTCACACGGCCTCACCTAGTTCCAAGGAGGCCAGAAATGTGGTGCTTTGACCTCACAGAAAGCATGCTTCCCCTCCCCACAAGATGTACTCTTTCACGGCAGTCCTGCCCAGTCCTGTGCACTTCCGGAGCAGGGCCCGGCCGTCCTAAGACTCCAGCAGCACCGCTGTCCTTACAGTGACTCACGGCAGAAACTGCAGAGTCTTCCTACATGTCTCTTCCTCTGCCTCTTCCCCTTCTGGTTCAAACCAAACCAAACCTGTCACCATCGAGTCGATTCCGACTTGTAGCGACCCTGTAGGACAGAGTAGAACTGCCCCATAGGGTTTCCAAGGAGCCCCTGGTAGATTCAAGCTGCCAACCTTTTGGTGAGCAGCAAACATGACCGCCCACCCCCACCCTGAGTCATGGCAATCTCGTGGGTGCAGAGTAGAGCTGCTCCATAGGGTTTTCAAGGCTGTCACCTTTTGGAAGCAGATTGCCAGGCCTTTCTTCCATGGCACCGCTGGGTAGGTTCAAACTGCCAACCTTTAGGTTAGTAGCTGAGCACAAACCATTTGCACCACTCAGGGACCTTTTTTCCCAATTATTAATGAAGTCTTACTGATTATTATTTCACTGTGCCTCTTGAATCTTTGGTTTCTTCCAGTCTAGACCTCTTTTCTGAATTCCTGACCCATATATCCAGCTGCCTTCTGGACAGTTTCACTAGGATATCTCAGAGACACCACAAGTCTTCATCCTTCTCCACCAGATCTCCCCCTTTGCCAGTCTCTAGTATTGCAGTGAACAGGACTCCGCTGGTCAGCCAGCTGAATGTCTAGAGTCCGCCTTGATGTGTTTCCATCTCTCTTCCTCCTTGAGACCATCAGTAGGTCCTATAGTCTATCCAGTGTCCCCCATCTGTTCCTGTCTTGTGAGGCCCTGCAGTCTCTCCTGACCGGTTTCCCTGTGCCCTTTCTGGCTCCCTCATTACTCATTTTTCACATGGAATCCAGTGTCACATAAAAAATGTAAACTTTATCGTGTTACTCTCCAACTTAAAGCCTTTCACAGGCTTCTCATTGGTCTCGATCTTTAGATGAAAATCTGCAATAAGGCCCATAGGCATCTATGTGCATAACCCATTCTTGCATCCCTTTAAATCTCATCTGCCATCTCTCTTCCCCTTCATCTAGAATGTCAACTGTCTGTCGATTCCTTGAACAGGAAGGGCCACTTCCCACCTCAGGATTCCCTCCTTCCCTTCTGTCCTTCCTTCCATATACCCTTTTCTTCCATCTATCCATTGTCCTTCCATTCAGAACTATTTGTTGAACACCTATTGTATGTCTGACAGCGTCGTGGACACTGAGGAGACAAGCGTGAGGAGACACTGCCCTTCTTACAGAGAGCTTTCGTTTTACTGGGGAGCCAGTTAATGAGCAGAGATGCTATGGGGAAGGAGCCCTCCAGTAATGCAAATGTTTAGCAGGTTGGGCTGCTAACCAAAAGGTTGGAGGTTCCAGTCCACCCAGAGGCACCTGTGAAGAAAGGCCTAGTGATCTACTTCTGAAAAATCAGCCATTGCAAACCCTGTGGAACACAGTTCTACTCTGACACACATGAGGTCTCCATGAGTTGGAATTGACTCTGTGGCTACTGTTTTTTTTTTTTTTTTTTTAAATATGGGGCAGTAATAGAAATAAAATGGGGTAAGGTGATGAGTGGTTGGAGTGAGGGTCTCTGAGGAGTGACCCCTGAGGATAGCCAGAAGTCGTGCAAGATCAGCACCAGGGAGGAGAGGAGCCTGGCACGTTGGAGGGACAGAGGGCAGGCCAGCATAGAGGGACAGAAAGCCAGGGTGGAACAGCAGGTGAGCCTGCAGGCCCTGCTCGACCCTAGTGAGGAGTCTGTGCGTCTTGATGCGTTTCCAGTGTTAGGATTTCACTCTGACCTGCTCTGTGTTGTGTGTGTGTCTCAGCTGTCTTTGTCCGAGTTAAAGTAACAGTCGAGAGCACTCACAAGGCAGAATGTATCAGATTTTACAAAGCAGTGTATTTCCAGTGCTTATCTGAGTGACGGGATTCTTGTCACATTTGTTGGTTTCTCTTTCCTTTGCTGCCTTACACATTTTCCTCACTGAGAGCTTTCATGTTCATAATCAGAGAATAGCCATCAATATTATGTCATGTTAGAATATCGGTATTTATTTACAAATATGTTCTCTCTGCCTTGATAAAGATAGTGGAATCCCAGGGCATGGCAGACAGGGTCCACACAAGCACACAGGTGAGGCCAGTTCCTGGAGCTGTGGTTTTCAAACCGATCCCATCTGAGCAGCCCTGGTTGTGAGCTGGCTGCCAAGCCTGCTTGTCAAGTCCCAAAGGCGCCTGTTTCCTGGATCAGCTCTCTCCACCATGGGGTGATTTTAATATCCAGTGACCCAGAGCGTTCAAGCAAAGCATGTGCCTTGCTGTTGAGTGAATGAGTGGTTTTTGCTTTGACTCCTCCAAATTACCAGAATGGTAGTTTCAGGCACATCTAAGAAGTCTCCCATTCTGTGTGCTCTGTGTGGCCCTGGTGCAGATGGAATGGGTCAGATGACTGGATCCACACAGCATCCTGGGGAGCCAGGAGCTGGACGGGCATGGTGCTTCTGAGAATCAAGCTGAGGCAGTGCCCCATCAGGGTTCCTCTTCAGTGAGGCCCCTCCCCATGCTGTGTCCCCCAGAACAGAGGCCTCTCTTAGAAGGAAGAGAGTTGATAAACTTTTTCATACTGAGGTAGTGAGGTGTGGGACACTTAAAATATGTCCATTCTGGAGGTGTTTTCATTTTGAAAGAGGCCTGTGCTCAACACCAGAATGTGGAGGAAACCCACGGGATACGTGTTCACACGCACACGTGCACACAGTGGGCACTTTCCCAGTGTCACCAGGCAGGTCTGTGTGGGCCAGAGAGTGTGGGTGTGGGCGGGGCCAGAAGCAGAACATGAGTGCTCGCTGCCTTTCTTCTCCATTCTAAACGACAAACTCACACCACTCAATAGGATGTAGGCAGCATCGGACCCGTGCTTTGGGTTGAAAATTAGAAAAAGTTGCCAGTCTGTGAGGCCAGGCCCGTGAGCTCTGCTCGTCTCCTTCGTGCGTGTCTTCAGAATGACTCCCGATACAGCCTGTGTATGCATTGGGTGGTGTTGTCATTTCTGCAAGGGCGTCTGACTATTTCCTCATCTGTAGCTGAGCTTTTGGACATAATATAGAAAATACAGGAGGCCCTCTGCATTTGTGGCTTCATGTTTAGAGTTTAACAGCTTTTTGGCTCCCTGGCCCAACCCACAATCTCTATCCAAGTAAGGGCTCTTGATTCCACAGGCTCTGTAGCGGGGAGGCTGGGGCCCTGCAGGGCAAGGGCGGTGCAGATGATGGCCTGTGGTATCCCGATGCTGATGTCTCAAACCTTAAGAATGTTTCCCATCAAAGGCTGATATCCTGGAGGTGATAGAGAATGCTTGTTCTTTCCTGGCTCTGAACCATTGTTACCCTTGAAGCTCCCAGCCTTTGCTTTTTAAAATTCTTAAATTGCATCCCCAGGATTTCCCCAGGCTGCACATCACTCCGTGTATTTCAAGAGCAGGAATTGGCTGTGGTGGGGCCTGAGGTTACAGATGTTGGTTTCCGGTGTCTGGGAGCAAACTTTCCTAGTGTGCAGTCCTCGGCCGAACATAGACTCCCAGTGTTGGCGGGGATCTGGAAGGCTGTCAGTCCATTTCCCCCCTGCCCGCAGCCCATATAAAGCTTCAGGTGCCTTTGCAATATTCCTACCACGTGTTCATCCCACCAGTGATGGGGAACTCACTGCCTTTCCTTTACAAAGAGCTGATGTGATTCATTCATCTATGTTCCAGTTGTATTGAGCACAGGAACTGGGTGCACAGAGGTGAACAAGGAGGACACGGTCCCTCAAGGTTTATTAGTGATCACCAGGGGTGGAAGGGTGGGGGAAAGGGGGATCCATTGTTTAGGAAGTGGTGAATTTCTGTTTATGCTGATGGAAAATTTGGCAATGATTATTGGTGATGGATACACAGTGATTAACATAATTGGTATCGCTAAATTTTACGTGTGAAAAACATTGAATTGGCAAATATATATGTACATTTATGATGACTTAAAAAGAGACAAAAGGAAAGGTCTCTGCCCCGGGGAACTTGCTTTTAGTTGGAGAAACACAATAAATAATAAATAATTGCACATAGTGGAAAGTGCAGGAAGTAAATAGGGTGATGAAATAGAAAGTAACCCCTGAGGAGGAAGTGGCTGATCATGGAAGGCTTTTTATTTTTTTTAATATTTTTTTATTGAACTTTAGATGAAGGTTTACAGAACAAATAGTTTCTCATTAAACAGTCATTACACATATTGTTTTATGACATTGGTTAACAACTCCACAACATGTCAACATGCTCCCTTCTCGGCCTTGGAGGGCCTTTTTTTTTTTTGGTGAAAATATACATAGCCAAAGATACACCGTTTCATAAATTTCTACATGTACAATTCAGTGACATCGATTACATTCTTCCAGTTGTGCTGCTATTCTCACTATCCTTTTCCAAATTGTTCCATCACCATTATCGTCAACTCACTGCCCCCTAGGCTTCCCATCAAACCTTTTGAGTTGCTGTTGTCAATTTGATCTCACACACAGATAATTCTTTTTTTTTTTTTTTTTTGTACCTTAGATGAAGGTTTACAGAACAGATAGTTTCTCATTTAACAGTTAGTACACATATTGCCCTATGACAATGGTTACCAACCCCATGACATGTCAACACTGTCCCTTCTCAACCTTGGGTTCCCTATCACCAGCTTTCTTGTTCCCTCCTGCCCTCTAGTCCTTGTGCTTGGACTGCTGTGTCTCATTTGTTTTATGGGGCTGTCCAATCCCTGGCTGAATGGTGAACCTCGGGAGTGACTTCACTTCTGAGCTAAAAGGGTGTCTGGGGGCGATACTCTCGGGGTTTCTCCAGTTTGTCAGGCCAGTAAATCTGGTCTTTTTTTGTGAGTTAGAATTTTGTTCTACATCCTTCTCCAGCTCTGTCTAGGACCCTCCGTTGTGATAGTGGTCAGAGCAGTCAGTGGTGGTGGCCAGGAACCATTTAGCTGTACTGGACTCAGTTTGGTGGAGGCCGTGGTAGCTGTGGTCCCTTAGTCCTTTGTACTAATCTTTTCCTTGTATCCTGTTCTCTTCATTCTCCCTTGCTCCCGAAGGGGTGAGACCAGTGGAGTATCTTGGATGGCTGCTCACAGGCTTTTAAGACCCCAGATGCTACTCACCAAGGTAGAATGTAGAACATTGTCTTTATAAACTGTGTTATGCCTGTTGAGCTTAAGTGTTCCCCAAGACCGTGGTCCCCACAGCCCTCTGCCCAGCAATTCAGTCCCTCAGGGAGTTTGGATGTACACAATACTGGGGAAGCCAGCACAACTTGTACAAGGAAATCATGGAAGCTCCAGAGACACATGGAAGGCTGTTTTGAGAGATGACGTAGATTGAGACTTAAAAGACAAAGAGGGACTAGTCATATGAAGAACCAGAGGAAGAGAATTCTAGGAGTTGGTACCTAACTGTTAACATGTTCAGCTAATAACTGAAAAGTTGGAGATTCAAGTTTACACAGAGGCACCTTGGTGATCTACTTCTGAAAAATCAGCCATTGAAAACCCTGTGGAGCACAGTTCTATTCTGACACACGTAGGGTTGCCATGAGTTGGAATCAACTCAGAAACAACTGGTTTTTAACTAATGTGAAGGGCGGAGGTTCTGAGGCAGGAAAGAATGGATGTGTCCATCAGTGGTGGGGGCCATTGTGGCCGAGTGTGCCAGCTGGAGGAAGTGGAGGAAGAATTTAAGCAGACAAGTGTGGGATTTGATTAGTGTTTTGAAGACCATTCTGGCTGTTATGTTGAGAATGTTTTTGTGGGAGAGGCAAGAGTGGAAACCAGGGAGCAGTGAGGAGGCTGTGGTGACAGTCCAGGCTGGGTGTGATGGTGACAATGATGTGATGGTAATGGTAGTAACAATACAGATAACTCAGGTGGATGCAGGTCCTTTTGTCAGGGTTCTGCATTTAATCCTTAGCAGACCTGTACATGGAGGCTTGGCTGGGGAGGTGGAGCAGAGCTGAGTGAGGGCAGCTTTTGCTCTGAGGACAGGATTTGTGCTGGGTTGGATTTGAGGGGTCAGGGAAGGAATAACCAGAGGCGACGCCTGGGTTTTTGGCCTGAGCAGCTGGGTCAGGGATGACTTAATTGCTGTGATTTTTGGCCAAGATAGAGGAAATTGGGGAGGAACAGGGTTTTGGGGGCAAGGGGTAGAAATTAGCATTTATGTTTGAGCCATCAGAGGAGATGTCAGCATAGGAGTCTAGCTCAGGGGAGAGGTGTGAGCAGAAAGTTAGGGCGTCGATAGTCTGCAATGTGCTTGTGTATTTAGCCTCGTGGTACGGAGTAAAATCACCTGGGCACAGATGAGAGGAGAGGCAGAAAGGAACAGGGCCCAGAGCAGAGTCAGGGCACTCACTGTGGTTACAGGAGGTGGTTAGCAATGTTGGAGGAATACTGTGAGACACTAAGAAATTACTGTCTTCAACCCAGACCTGCACCTCTTTTGTCTAGTCATTTCTGGCTGTTCCATTCATGCCTGGCAGCAGCGTCCTGGGTGCTCAGCTTGGGTTTCACCAAGTTGCATAGCTTGTCCCTAAGGAGTGGAAGCCGTAATGGTGCCCCTGCGGCGGTTCCGGAGGACTGCAGTCTCTCTTCCACATGATGACTCTTCAGATACTTGAAGGCTGAGTACTATCTCTTCTTCTGTCAACACTTCTTCTGGCGATGCCTCCTTCTTTCAATGGCTTCTCTGGAGGTCCAGCTGTGTGAAGCCTTGCCTCGAAGTAGCAGGTCTGGGCCTCTTCTTACGCTTCTGAAGTTGGGTGAGTTGTTGGATTGGTAGGCCAGGTAGGATTTAGTGAGCAGAGAATAAAGGGAATCTCTGTCTCTCTCTGTCTCTCGGAGTCCCTGGGTGGTACAAATGATTAACGCACTCAGCTGCTAACAGAAAGGTTGGAGACTGAAGTCCATCCAGAGGCACCTCAGAAGAAAGTCCTGGTGATCTACTTCTGAGAAACCAGCCATTGAAAACCTTATGGAGCATGGTTCTACTCTGACACACACAGGGTCACATGAGTCTGAGTCAAGTCAACGGCAGCTATTTTTCCCCTCTCTCTTTCTTGCCTTTCTGCAATACCATTCTCTCATCACCCTCTTTATCTTTTGTGGATGCAAAATCCAAAGAATGGCAGGAGGATAATTTAATTTGTTAGATTTCAAACATAGTATTGAAATTCTCAGCACCCTCAGTGGGTTGTCATGGAAAATGAGGTAGAAAAACATAGAGTGGGAGTCCTTGTTTTTCTGCGCTGGGTCTGCCTGTAACAAACTGTGTGACTGGGGTACATCCCCTGGCTTCCTGATAGCAAAGTGTGCATGAGGTAGACCTTCTAGTCAGTGGCCACCACATCACAGGTTCCTGTCCGTTTCTTTACATCCAGGATATAATTGTCACGTAGGGGGATCCTGAAAGCAGATAGCCTTTGAACTGAACCTTGGCAATTGGCAGCATTTCAGTAGGTACAGGGAGCAGGGAAGGGCTCTGTGCTTGGTTCATGGGGGTGGGGTTCATGGGGGTAGGGGTTTCTGGGGGTGGAGGGTCTGAGAAGCAGTTCTTTTCTCATAGTGTTTTTGCCATTATGCCTTTTTGCAAACTTTGGGATGAAAAGGAAGGGAACTTGGATTATTCCCCTATGAAGAATTCCTTTTAAACCCAAAGATCTTGAGGGCAGGCCAGTCATCCCCTGTTCCTTCTTAATTAATATAGTTCATGATCAAGCAGTCAAAACTGCCCCTGTCGTCTCCACCGCCATTTTCTGTGGCAAACCCCATGTTTCTGAGTGTGTCCTTTGGAACACTGGTTTCAAGGGTTGTTCTTAAGAAAAAATTGTTCCCTGATAAAATCAACTTGAAAAACATGAATTTTAAAAAGTTAAACAGGCATTTTTTTGAATGACAGGACCTCTTATAACCCTCAGCATTCCACGCTACACTGTGAGTGTCCCAGGAGGGAGGTTAATGTATTTGACCATGGAGCCCACTCCCCGTCCCCGTTTTTCCCTATCAGCTGGGGGAGTGGGTCTTCCATTGACAGTTTTTTGGGAAACACAGCCAAGCCTGACTAGGTTTCTAGAGTTTTCCAGCAAGTGAATAAACAAAGCTGCAAATAGCTTAATATTTTCAGGTAGTCTCAGGTACTTCAGTGACTGCGATATATTCCTTTTTCAAGTCCGAGGACTAGTTAGCAAATGAAGACTATGAGTGTTCAACCACATATATAAACTAGACTTTGAAAAACTGGTTCCTGTTCCTGACACCAAAACCAGTTGCCGTTGAGTTGATTCTGACTCCTGGCAACCCTGTGTGTGTCTGAGTAGAACTGTGCTCCTTGGGGTTTTCAATGGCTAATTTTTCAGTAGATCCAGAGGCCTTTATTCTAAGCTCCCTCTGGGTGGACTCCTACCTCCAACCTTTTGTTAGCAGCCAAACACATTAACCCTTTGTTGTACTACTCTTAATTTGGAGTGTTGTTAATTGAATGATTGCATCGGGCTTATCGAGAACCCCTCGACATGAAGTCACCTGTGTTCACTAGTCGCCAGCCGTAGGTTTGTCTTTAGTGACAATGCCTCCCATGATTATGTGTTGAAAGAGCTTCCCATGTGTGTCTGTCATCCTTGGGAGCTCCAGGCAATGGGTTGTGAGCCCACGCGTGGCTTTCCTGCCTAGCTTGCTTTCTGCGTGGTCACAGGCAGAGTCAGCCTGAGGTCTGAGCCCCACGTCAAGGCCGCCAGCTGGTCTGGATAAGGAAGAGGATGAAGCCACGTGATCTTTGACATGCGCCAGCTGGTGGGTGAGGCAGAAGGGTAAAGGTCACGTTGTTCAGAATGGGGGCCTGCTGGAAAGTCAGTTATTTCTGGAATGACGTTTATCCTGAGAAATAAGGAAAATGGTGGGTTGGGAGGTTGGGGGTTGGGGTCCTGTCTTGGTGGTCATGAGTTTTTGGAAATAGCCCACCACAATACATGAGGACTTATCTCTTGCTGCTGTGATTCCTCCCTCAGATGGCCTTCATGCCCATTGCTTTTTGTCTCATGGCCTCCTTAATTCTGTTCTAACTCTCTTGCAGCTGCTCTTACTTGCTCTTTCAACAGAAAATGTTCTCTTGAGTCAGAAAGCTTGTGTTAATTGCCCAGAGTGGGACTGGGGTGGGGCAGGGGTGGGTGGCTCCAGGCTGGCAGTGAAAGATGCAAAGGATGCAGAGGAGCCCTGCGTGTGAAAGGGCTTCATCCTCTCTGAGCCCTTAGTTCAAGTGTAGGCCCCAGGCTAAGAATACAGCTGAGGGGGCTGATGTATTTCCTTCATTGCTTAGCTGCCGCAGCAGGAATCTGACCTTGAAGCGGGCTTTGATCATTGTGCAGTTCAAGCTTCCAATTACCTACTGGGGAGCTGGGTCTTGCTGCCAGCCATGGCCCACATCAGAAAGCTGTCAGCGGCCCGTGTACCCAACACTCTAATTAGAACAGTGGGTCTGCGAGGAGCTTTGGGGCTTTTGATTCTGGTGTTCAGCACCAAGGTTGGAGATTGGCTTAAGATGCTGCTACTGGGAATTCCAGAAATACTTACCAGGGAAACTCAGGGCTGTGCACTGAGCTAGGTTTGGAGAATGACAGTGGTTGCGCAGTATATGCTCTGCTACTGATTGCAAACTTGTGATTCGGGTGAAAGAAACTAGGAGGCATTGGTAGTTCAGTGGTAGAATTCTCATCTTCCATGCCGGAGGCCGGGGTTTGATTGCTAGGCAATGCACCTCATGCACAGCCACCACCCGTCTGTCACTGAGGTTTATGTGTTGCTGTGATGCTGAATAGGGTTCGGCAGAGTTTCCAGACTAAGAAGAACCAGGAAGAAAGACCTGGCAATATACCTCCAAAAATCAGCCAGTGAAAACCCCGTGGATCACGGTGGTCCAATCCACAACTGATCATAGGAATGGCACAGGACTGGGCAGCATTTCCTTCCATTGTACATGGGGTTGCCATGAGTCAGGGGCCAACTCACTGGCAGCTAACAACAACAACTGTGGCTTACGTAGAAGTCGACAGATTTGCCACTTGGAATATTGGCCTTACATTAAGTTCTGTCTGTATAAAACAGGGTTGTAATTGATGGGTTTTTCATGCATCGTATTTCTCTTAACCCTAATTTTTTTCTGTACAGCTCATCTGTTTTGCTATAGCAGAGGATGGCAAACTGTAACCTGTAAGCCAAATCCAGCCCACTGCCTGATTTTGTAAATCAAGTTTCATCGGAACACAGCCATGCCTGTTCATTGACATATGCACTATGGCTGTGGCTGCTTGAGTTGAGTGGTTGGGACAAAGACTGTATGACCTGCAAAGTCTAAAATATTCACTCTCTGACCTTTAACAGATAAAGCTTGCTGACCCCTGTGTTGAGGCATAGACATGAACTGATACCAAAGTTGTATCAAAATGTTTTTGGACTTGTGGTTTATGCCCAGTAGTATGGCTTGTGTAAACTCTGCAGTACTCCATTATAGCTTTGCTTGGAGTGACCTATGTGGAGATGCCTTAAAAACTAAAGCCTTAAGTAACAGTCTGTAAATGGTGTTTCTCCTGCCCCTCAGCCTCAGTCTTTTAAATAGGGTTATTTGTACTACCCTTTTAACAGAGCTTTTAAATCTAGTCTTTGGTTTGATCATTACAAGAACATGTTATACCTCACATCAGAGAAGAGGAATTCAAGGCCAAAAAATGCTATGTGGCTGTTTTTCTGGAGCCCAGGACTGCATCCCCAGGGCCAGGGTAGAGTTAGGCTGCCCACATCCTCCTACGGGATCAAATACCTGCCATTCCCCTGGTGTGTGCTGTCTGCTTTTCAGAACCGCCCTGGTCCTTGGTCTATTCCAGCTCTGAGGAATGATTCTGGCCTGGGAGCAAAGTCATGTGAACATCGGAATCTCAGTAGGATACAGCTTCCCTTTGAACAATGCCGACGAGGGTTCTTGGGTCTCCAGCCAGACTCCTGGGGCTGGAAAGGAGGCCCGTTTCTCCTGGCTTGGCTCTGTTTTGGGCTCTGTTCTTCCCTCGCTGCTTCTGATTAGATGATATTTGAGGAAAGGAAAAGCCCTCTCTCTCTGCGGTTCAGAAGCCTGGTGCTGATTCCATGATTCCAGCAGCACTCTGGCTTTTGCAATCCTAACCCTTCACTTACTGACTGCTATGTTTTCTTTATTTTGTCATCTTTTAAACTGGTTTCAGTTATTCACACATTACAATATTGCATAAGAATATTCTCTTTATTAAAAAAAAAATCAAACCATGTAGATCTACTGAAGAGAACTCTTTGGCCATACTCTCCTGCATGCCGATTCCAGTTCCTGGGGTACCCACTGATGTCAGTTGGCACGTCTCCATTAGATCTCTTTTCTGTGAACACATACACATCCATGCATCCATATGTACATGTGATATTTTGGTGGGTGTTTGCTTCATGATACTGTGCTGTGTGTACTACTGTACACCTTATTCTTTGAAGATACTGTAAACATTTCATTTTCTAATTAATGAGTTTTTTAATTGCTGCAGAATATCCCATTTTAGGGATATGCCTTAATTTATTTTCACTCATAGGAATGATGTGAAAATGAACATCCTTACTCATTTTTCTTTGAGTATATGTTCAGGTATTTATCCAGAATATAGCAGTTGAAATGTTTGGTAATTATGTATAGCCATTTAAGTTTTTAAATATATTCTGCCAAATCGCCGCTCACAAAAGGATTATTATATGTTAATTCCTGCCAACAGTGTATATGGGTATCTAACACACATTTACTATGCTGATATTACTGATCTTCTTGATTTTTGCCAGTCTTATGGATAACAGTTGGTATCACACCCCTTACAGATTTTACTTGCATTTCCCTGTTATGAGTGAGGCTGAGCACCTTTTCATATGTTTGCTGGCCATGCATATTTCTCCTTTGTGGATCACCCATCCACCTGCCTTTTACATGTGCTCTTTGATCATCTGGAATTTAATTTTGTGAATGATGTGAGCTGGAGATCTAATTCAGGTTTTTATTTTTGCCAAATGGATAGCAACACCACTTATTATCTGTTGTATTCTTTTTGATTTAGAATGCCATGTTTACTGTTACTAAGTTTGAGTGTACACTTCCTGAATCTTCATTCTATCCCATTGTTCTGTTTGTCTCTAATGGCTAATACTGCATTTTTTGAATTGCTATAACTTTATAATATAAAAATAATACAAGCATTGTGTATTTATATATCTTGACATCTGATAGGTGATGTCCTGTCTCAGTGTTTTGTTGTGTTGTTTTGTTCATTTTTGGATTTTTGTGTTTTGGCTTGCTTGGCTCAGAATTTTCCTTGGCTATTATTTTTTATTATCTTTTAGATGAATTTTAGAATTATTTCATTGAATTCCATAAACATACCCTGTTGGGATAATGAGTCAGAATAACATCGAATTTTGTAGACTATTTGAGGAAGAATTGGTACCTTTATAATTTTGAGTGTTTCTCTCCAGGAACATAGTATGTTTCAGTTTCTTTAGCACTTCTTTCATGTCCTTCAGTAAAGTTTGTCTGCCTTTTTGGTGTTTTATTCTCCCCTCCCCAAGAATTGCTTTATTTTTATCGTTTTTTTTTTCCTATTTCAATAATCACTACTTTTATGTGTATTAATTAATTTTTGGATTTATTTCCTTCTCTTTCTAGCTTCTTGAGTTGAAAACTTAGTTTATTCCTTTTCAGTACTTTTCCTGTGAATGTATCTAGGATATAAGTTGTCCTCTGAGTACTGCTTTGGCCACATCTCTCAGGTTTGAAATAGAGTTTTCTCAGTGTCATCTGTTGTTGAAGAGAGTCTTTCTTTTCATTTCAAGGGATTATTTTTAAATTTCCAAATTTATTTTGATCAGTGTGTTATTTTTAATTTGTCACTCCTGTTTGCCTTTAGTTGTGCCTGTATAATTTTTGCTTTCTTTGAGATTTATTGAGATTTTTTTTTGTTGTTGTTGCCTAATACATGGTCAGTTTGTAAACTGTCCCGTGTGTTTGAAAATAATTTATACTCTGTTAATTGGATACAACTTTACTATATATCTATTAGATTGAGTTTGTTAATTCTGTTATGTAAATTATCTATGTCTTTCCTTGTTTTTGATCTACTTGAATGATCTGAGAGATATGCTAATGTCTTCTGGTATAATTGTGGCTTTATCAGTTTCTTCTCATATTTCCATTATTTTTTCCTTTATACTTTTTAAAGGCTATGTTCATATGTGAATAATAATGACTGTTGTGTCTACATGGTAAACTGGATCTTTTGTCACTGTGTCCAGTTTGCTCCTTTTCAGTTCTGTTTTGTCTGATGATATTACTCCTGTAGCTGCTTTGCTTTTGTTAGTATTGTTTGATGTCTCTTTAAAACCTTTTTATTTTCGACTTGTTTGTTTTAGGCATATCTCATGTATCATAATATAGGAAGGATGATTTAATCCAAGGTGAAATTCCATGTCTTATAATGAGTAACTTGAACTCATTCATGTATGTGGTGATTGATGATACAATTAGACTTACTATCTTAATGCATGTGTTTTAGTTATTGTGCTTATGGTTGAAAGCCTTCTTCATCTGTGTTCCCCTAGAGCCCAGCAGAGGGCCTGGTGTGAAACAGTAGGCGTTTAACAAATGCTCACTGAATAAAAACTTCCTTGATGTCCTAATTCTGATTTGATTTAGGAAACAACTTGTGGCAACAGAACTCAGTTGTAATGGGGTCGGGACTAAAGTTCAAACTATTAGTGAATGAAATTTCAAGAAGGATTTAGTTACATCTTACATCTGAGGAATTTCTCCCGTTCATGTAGCTTTCAAATGTCAGACTTTGAGTTTTTTGTAAATAGGAGGTCTGATAGTAGTTCCTGCTGATAATGAAGGTGGAGCTAAGGACTGAGTGATCTCAGACTTGGAGAAGAAAATCAAGGATCTCATCTCCACCAGCCATGCCTCTTATGGTTGTACACACTGAAGGACATTTTCTAACAAAAGTGATGTCAGTAAGCTGTTGTAGCTCAACCTCTGGCCTCATATTTCTTTGTTTCCAGCAGTACCTACTGGAGTGCTGGATAATTTGTTGATTAAAAAAATACTACTATGGCAACATTAGTTTTATTGAAGATTGCTCTTCCAAAAGAACCACTGTGGTGGGTAAAGACAGACAGATTTAATTAAAGATATAGAAAATGAAATCAGGATGGCTCACAACCTGTTAGACATCCTTTTCATAACTTAATTGACAGACAATAAAAAATTAAAAGAAACATATTTTGTGTTCTAGTGGAAAGAGTACTAGATTGGGAATCCAGGACCTCCTAGACTTGGCTGTGTCACTTGGGCTCATTGAAATGTCTGTGGAAATCTCTTTTGGTACAAAGGTTTCTTCCAACTCTAAAATGCTTCCAGTCTGTTTCTGGAAAATCTTACCTGAAACTCAAGTAACAGTTGACCTAACCACTGCCCTTAGAATTCCGCCATGAGCTACTTTACAACTAAAACCAGGTGCTTCTTATTCAGTTATTGATTATAAACTTTCCAGAGTTCAAAGATTTGAATGCTGTATTAAGCATTTCATAGATTTGAATGCTATATTAAGCACTCTGTGTTTTTTTAAAGCCATTTCACATTAGCCGTCTACTGAGCTGAGAGGACAGAACTCTGTAGCTTTTCCAGTTGTGTTTCCTTGCTTAGGGAAGTGCCCACCTTGGTGACTGCTTGGCATTTGGAAGAAAGGATGTAGGTGGCAGGGTGGGCAGGGCCAAATGCAGCCTTTCTTGGCAGGCACTGTAGATTTACTTCTGTAATGCTGCATAGACCCAGTTTGTTTTCTCTTCTCCCTTCTTTCCTGGAATGACAATAATTTGCAGTAGATGATGAACTGGGGAGACCACAGGGGTACCATCTTCCTTTCCTGAATTGTGGTTGGAAACTTGGAGATTTGATCTAAGGTTCCAAACCAAAACCAAACCCATTGCTGTGGAGTTAGTATCGACTCATGATGACCCCATGTCTTATAGAGTAGAACTGCTTCATAGGGTTTTCTTGACTGTAATCTTTACAGAAGCAGATCACCAGGACTTTTCTTCCATGGCACCCGTGGGTGGGTTCGAAGCACCAACCTTTAGGTTAGTGGTCGAGTGCACACTGTTTGTGCCATGAGGGACTTTGTGATCTTAAGGTTAGGGGTTCAAAAAAGATGAGAAGTTCTAAGCCATGATCCTATCTTGAGGTTTGACCAAAGCAGACTTCTCTGTTAAGGGCCAAGGTCAAGACTGACCAAGAAAAGGTACAGCTTGGCCGAGCAGGTGGATTTCCATAGTTCTATAAACCATACCTTTCCCCATTAGCATTCTCTTCCAACTGTGTCTAGAGTTAGTTTTGGTTCCAACACCATTTTCTTCTTCCCAGCCATCTCATGGTTGTTATACCATTAGCCTTGGGAGATGCTGGTTTTTCATGAATGGTTTTTCAACTATTCTTGGGATTTAGCAGTTCCAACAAGCCCTTCAAAGGCCTCTGGGCAAGAAGGTGGAAGGCCAGTGGAAGCTCTGAGCAAGGCTCAGATCTGCTTTAATATGCACACATCTATGTAATTAATACCTTTGCCAAAAAGACTGGAAGGAAATTCAGTATAATTTTAACTGTGTTTAACTCGTAATGGTGGAACTGTAGATATTGTCTTATAGTCCTTTTCTAGTATTTCTACAGTTAAGCATGTATTATTACTTTTTTCTTTTCCCAAAAGAAACCATGAAATAAGGAATGACTTAAAAGAGTGCAACAGTAGATTGTCTGATATCTGCTATTCGGAAGGAGGGCTCTGCTGCTGGGAGGCCTGGCTCCCTGTGGTCCTGGCGCATCTGCCCTGGCTCCTCGTGGTGGAGACCTATCCTGACCATGGCCGGCCTTCCTAACCCAGTGTCTCTTCTCTCCAGTATGGCTGCAGTCCGTCCAGGCCACCATGATCCTGTCCGTTATCTTCAGCGTTCTATCCTTGTTCCTGTTCTTCTGTCAGCTCTTCACTCTCACCAAGGGGGGCCGATTTTACGTCACTGGAGTCTTCCAAGTCCTAGCAGGTAAGTAGTGGGCAGTAAAGCCCATGTGGAAGCTGGACATATCCGAGGCTCTGGGCTGGTCAGTTAGTAGAAGAATGTGGCCCCAGGATGATTGATAATATGTGTGTGTGTGTGTGTGTATTTGTATACATATAACTCAGAATTTTGAGACTCTTCACTTATCCGTGGAATGAGGTGCATGGGAAAGAAGGTACATGGGACCATTGGAAGCAATGTCTCCAGCCACACCAAACCTATCTCTAGAAATGAAGGTACCATCTGGACAAATTATAAGTAATTGCTGAGGATATAAATAGAATAGAGGCCAGTTTTGAGGGTTGCTTCTTTAGATTACACTGTGCCCCAAGGAACCATCCCTGCTTCAGTGAAGAAAATGGCCCGATGTGCTCAGAGCTGGCAAGGATGTTCTCAGGTATGTGTTTCTTACCTGTAAGCAGTGCTGAAGTCATGCAGACAAATTCTTTACTCTCCTATGTGCCAGGCTCTAGAGCCACTAGGCTTTAACTTAACATTGCCATCCTCTGATTCTTTATCTTGGCACCCATTTGGAAATTGCCATCATTTCCAAACATGGGACCATGACAACACATAAAAACACATGAGAAGTCTCTTCCTTCTCCTCCCTAAAATGTCTTCAAGTTCTGCTACTGGGTAGGTTATTCTAGAGGCAGCTATGTCATCATATCCCCAGTGTGAAGAATCCTAGAAGCTTCTATTGCAGCAGAGGGTGACATCTTTCAACTTTTTCTTTAGATTCTAGACAGCATCTTGCTTCACTGACTCTTATGCTTCTGCCCATTGACTGCCAGTTGACTGAGTCAACAGGGCATTGGAGAGAAGTAAGAGCAGATATGGTGGTGAATTCTACAGCCTGAGTTCATAAATCACAAACTCCATTAGTACCAGAGACCTCTGGGTCTGGGAATCCTGGCAAGTAGTAGTACTGTGAGATGTTCCCAGTTCCGTTCCTCTGAGTAGGCAAAGGACATAGCACCTCTTGTTTTAGTTGGTGTCTGAATTTATGTGGTGCTGTATCACTAGCCTGTGAAAACAGCCCATATGTCCTTGATGGGTGAATGGACTGATACAGTGGCTAGAACAGGGTTTTATGGGAAAACACAGCTTGATGTTGAGTGTTGATGACCTTTTCTAGAAGCCAGAGGGTTACCCTTTCCTATAGAAAAAATTAAACTGGATAGCCACTTCTCACTAATACTTAAATACACCGTTTCAGTGTTCATGGTTGTGGGATTTCAAACTGAACACTGCTTTGCTCCTTGCACAGGTTTTATTATGTTAAGCCAAGCTCCTGGATAGTTGCCAGCTTTCTTAAATTACAAATTATGCGGTGAGATATCATTTCTAGGTACTTCAGAAGCAAAGGGTTATCATGAGTCACTTCATTTCCAGAGGTAATGTAGAAAACTGAATTGTAGTCTGGGTTTCTTTTTTGGCTCACTGTTTATAGCTTGGTATCAAATTAGATGGTATCCATTGCAGTAATGGTGGTGGTCTCAAGATAATACAGATTTATGAACCATAAGTTTCATAAACTATATTTAATCTGTATAAGCTTGTTATTTCACTGATGAGTAAACTGAGGCTGGGAGAGGGTAAATGAATGCTCAAAGTCACCAGCTCATGGCAGGAACCATTGAGTGCTTACACCCTTGTCCCCGTACCTTGTGGACTGAATAGAGTAAGATACTTCCTTATATTTAGAGATGCAGAATCCACCAACATTTTTAAGGAATAGAAAATCTAAGACAGAAACTGATTTCTAATTATCTTTCATTGAGACTGATTTACAGTGAAAGATAAATGCTAGTTTGTACCTCTGGGGTTCCAAATGTCTGTGGGGAGTAAGAACCTGCACTATTGGAACTAGTCAAACTAAAAATATTAGACTAAGAAGAGCTAAGTTACCATGGAAGGTGTTTTTCAGAGCGGGCACCTGCTTCCTCTGCATTCTTCCCACTGAGATAGTTCAGTCGTACGTTCTCTAACAGTGTCTTTTTAGCAATGTCACTTTAGGTGAAAACCCAAAGTCCAGATGTAAGAGCCGTCGTCACACGTGTTGTGAGTGCACCGCCGGCTCTGCTCTGTAGTCTTAAAGTATTTCAGGTCAGCCTCCAAACCTTAGGTGTTGAGATTTTCTAGTCTCCCAAAGTGTATTTGCTAATCTACACTTGCTTCACTGCAAACTCTGCTATAAAAAAACTTCTGAATTTAAAAACACATTTGCTCTTCTGTTACTCCCTTCAGATCTTCATTTTCTCTCTCATGAGACCTGATTTTCTGTTAGTTTGTCAGTTTAGTGGTCCATATATAGATAAGAGGTTACCCTGAGTTAGACACGTTGAGCTAGAACAGCTTGTGAGTTAAAGTTGCGAGAATGGTCTTCTTAGTCAACATTATCTGAAACTTAGTCTTCTAGGAACTTCTAATCCCTAGAGTGTTTCATTTGACATTGCTGTAGTTTTTCTACTAAAGCTTGAAAATAAAGAGTAGGGACTTCCTTAGAGATTTCCTGACTCCTTTACTATTTAACAATTCTAAATCAACTTTGGTGCGTGCACACGCATGTGTGTACGTGTGTTTCCCAACTTAGAGCCTACGAAGGAGCCAGCAGCTAGAGAGAGAATCAGGGTGGGGCTGTTGGAGGTGAGAGCTAATTACAGCCTGAGAAGTGATAGCTTAACATCAAGGAGCAGATCAGAGAAGCCAGAGCAGGTAAGCAAACAGAACCTGAGAGAGGAAAGGAGGGGTGAAGGGAGGTGAGAGAACCTCCCCAAATCCCTGTCTGTAAGTCCCAGAGTCTGCCTACCACAGTGCGCTATTTCCCTGCAGTGCATATGGGCCTTCAGAGTCCTAGACCATTTTAAGTGGAAGTCACCAGCATGTTTGCTAGTCTTGAAAGTGACTGATTCAGACTGGATTATCTCCGCCCAGCTTCCTTTTGGAAGGGCCAAGCTGTGGTCTTTATAGATCATAAACATGAACTTGTAAGAAAAGTAGATGAAAGGTGTGTCGGGTTCTTCAGGCTGACTGTGGGTTTAGGAGTTGTTTCTGCCATGCTCTAGATTACAGGCCTCCCTGATTTGATGCCTCATCCCCTTTTCCATTTCATAATAAAACTCGGCGTCTCAAGTTACAGAACTCTCCTTGATTATATGCTTCATAAGTTGGCAGCTCCCCGAAGACTTTGAGAGTTGCCTTCACCTCGTTCATTGGCTCTCATTAGATGCTCATCAGAATCACCTGGGAGGCTTTTTAAACATGCCAGTACCCAGACCTCATCCCCACAGATTCTGATTTAACAGCTCTGGGGCAGGGCTTCTCCCTTGGTGACTCTGATGCACGTCCGGGGGAGAACCACTGTGTAGTCATTAAACTGCCTCTAAGCCCACTGTGGAGCCCTGGTGGCGCAGTGGTTAAGAGCTCAGCTGCTAATCAAAAGGTTGGCAGTTCAGATCCACCGGCCACTCCTTGGAAACCCTATGGGGCAGTTCTGCTCTGTCCTGTAGGGTCACTATGAGTCAGAATCGACTGGACCGCGATGGGTTTGTTGGCATTTTTTAAGCCCACAGTAGGAGTCCCTAGGTGGTGCAAACGATTAAGTGCCCGTCTGCTAACTGAAATATTGGAGGTTTGAATCCACCCAGAAATGCCTCTGAAGGAAGGCCTGACATTCTTCTTCAGAAAAATCAGCCATTGAAAACCTTGTGGAGGACAATTCTACTCTGACACCCATGGGTCATCATGAGTCAGAATTGACTCAATGACAGCTGGTAATCCCACTGTAAGATGTTCTGGGATGTTTCCCCATAGACAGCTGATCTCATTCATGGGCCATAGATTCTTCTAAACCCTTCTTAGAGAAGGGCCATCCCTATCCTGTGTCTGGATTTTGGAGTCATTCTCATTTTCAGAAGCTGTAGCCATATTTTCCCAGATAGTAGCTATTCTCACCTTTGCTCTGTTGGTTTAGGTTGCACTAGGTGAAAAAAATCAAGAAATTCATGTAAAAATACAGACCTGAAAGGAAAGATTTATTTTATTACTTACATCCAGTACTAGCTCCCTGCATAGAGTGCCCACGTGTGGAGGGCCCTGGTTAACTATTTGCTGGATGATTGGATAGCTGTGTCCCCTTGGCAGAATCAAGCGCAGGTCCAATGTGTAGTTCCTACTTACTGTGATTTAAGAACAGAAAAGATAATAGAAGAAGACTCCTGAGTTTCATTTTTTCCATTTGTTCTTTAGTTTTAGGCAGATTGCTATATTTTAGTTAGAATAAAAGAATGGGGGGATTAATAAAAGCACCTGTTCTAGGTGGCTTAGACAGATTATGTCAGGGTCCACATTTAGGAACCCATGTTAGGAGTGAATCATTGCAGGCAGTCACTGGCCATGCCCAGGTCAGAGTCCAGCAGTGCTGTGGTGGCTTTGTGGGCAGCACTGGGCACTTGGGATGCTAGAATGGGAACGGGGCCAGTGGGAGCACAGGAGGGCTCTGGGTAGGTCATACTCAGAGCCCAATGTGTGCATGGTAACAGGCCTTACAGCCTCTTCCTGCCCTACCTGTTGTGCTAAGGATGATGCACTTGCCTTTCACCAGCTCCCTGGTCTCACTTTGTGGCCAGCTTCACTCTGACTTCTTCCCTAGGCTCTCAGGTGAGACTGCTTTGCAGAGGTCACCAGTGCCCACTTCAATGTCTTTAATTTGCTGGATCACCCCACTCTTTTCAGTACTGTCGACTACTCCCTCCTTGAAGCTGTTTATTCCCTTGGCTTCCAAGATAGCATCATCTTCTCAGTTGTTAGCTGCTGTCCAGCTGGCTCCAACACATGGTGGCCCATGTACAACAGCACAAACCCTGTCTGGTTCTAAGTCAGACAGTATTCTATCGTGATCCATAGGGTTTTTATTGGCTAATTTTCAGAAGTACGTCTCCAGGCCTTTCCTCCTAGTCTGTCTTAGTCTGGAAGCTCTGCTGAAACCTGCCCACCGTGGGTGATTCTGTTTGTATTTGAAATAACCAAATGTTGATGGCATAGCTTCCAACATCATAGTAACATGCAAGCCACCACAGTACCACAAGCTGACAGATGGGTGGTGGATTTCCCAGTTGCCTAAGTTCAAAAACCAGGCAGCCATGCCAGACTGCTGTCTCTCCCTCACCCCAGACCCAGTCTGTTCCTGAGTTCTGCCATCGAGTGGCACCCTGAGTGTATGTTATTATATCATTTCTTTCGCGTTATTCACTATGCCATTGCAGCTGTTTAAAAGCCTCCTCATCCGTCTTTCTGCCACTTGTCCTGTCTCTTCTCTTAGATCCTACCTCTTCCCTTTTTCACACTGCTGCCGAGTGTATTTAAAACACCCATCTGATCATGTTTCCCTCTGTCTAAAGTCCCTTAGGGGCTTCTCATCACAACTTCCTTAACACGCCATCAAGGCTGCCTTTCCTGAACCTTGGTGAACTTTCCAGCCGCATCAGGTGAGACTCTGTTCCCGGGACCTGCTGGTGGTTTCCACCAGGCTCTGTCGGTCTTCCTTGTCTATTCTGCTGTTCCTTCTACCTGAAAGTCCCCTCCCACCTTTCTTCACCTGGCTAACTTTCACACGTCCTTCAGACCCAATTGTCCAAGGGATGTCATCTCCACCCTTAAGGCTTCCCTGATCCTCCGGTTTGGACTTGGTGCCCATCCATGTCCTCAGAGCATCTAGTGTCTTTCTCTCTCACTCTCTTTAAATCACATCAGACTATACTGGTCGTATCTATTGACATGTCTGTGTTCTGGTGATACTCCCTGAACGCAAGGACCGAATCTTCCTTCTCTCCAAATCTAGAGGCATTGCCTGCACATAGTTGTTGGCTGCTGTCGAGTCGATGCTGACTCATGGTGACCTTATGCGTAGGAGAATAAACCATTTCCTGGTCCCACATCATCCCGCTCATCTCTGGCATATGTGAATCTGTGTTGTGGCTGTTGTGCCAGTCCATCTCACCAAGGGTCTCCCTTACCCTCGTTGGCACTCTCCCTCACCAAACATGATGTTCCATCCCAGCAATTGGTCCCTACTGATGATGTGTCCAAAGCCAGTTGGACAGTGTTCTGTTGTGATCCGTAAGGTTTTCCATTCATTAAGTGCTTACGGAACCAAACTGAGTGGCGATAAGGACACATAGAGAATTCTCTCGGTTTCTTCCTTTGCCTTTGGCCCCTTGGTTGCTTCCAGGGCTTTGAACCGGTTTGTTCTGGTTTGACCTCCTGCTGAGAATGTGCACTGCCACCCCAGATATACTGAATCACAATCTACAGTTTAATAAGATACCCAGGTGATTCTTATGTATGATAAATGCTCTACAGTAGAGCAGCAGTTCTCAAAATTTATCATACATAAGAATCATCTGGGAATCTTGTTAAACTTGAGATTATGATTCAGTATATCTGGGGTGGAAATTCAAATTATCATCAGAATGAACTTGTTGAAAGCCTTGGTCTTGAGACCTGTTCTTCAAGGGGGTTTGGAAAGAATTTTCAGGGAGCTGTTACAGACCCATCCATCTGAGACAGGTAGGAATTGTGACTTCGCTGCTCAGCACTTCTATGTTGTGTGGACAGGGCCAGTGTCCTTCCGCCTGCAGCTGACCTCCATTCCTGGACTTGGGCCCCTCCCAGGTTTCCAGGCCACCACCAAAGTGCAGATGGCTCATCTGTTGTGTCAAGAACCTGGCTTACCCCCACTGTGGTGGCCCTCAAGAACGCATTTCCACCTACTGGTTGCCGAGAAAGCAAGTCGCAGTACACTTACACGGAGGAATTTGGCCTTTGGGGCCTACTGTTATATGTGGTTAACTGCTGTGCCCTGAGTGGATCTTCAGGCTCATCTATTGCTTTATATCCAGACAGTCTTTTAATGATATATTCCCCTAAAATGTCAGTCTCCTGACAACAATAATTATAATGTGTTGTCCTCTCCTTGGCTTTGCAAGTGTCTAAACTTATTGCTTATCACAGTTAAGTTTAAATTCGTTTATTTCTGAGAGTCTGCCATGGCGAATGTCATGCAAATTAAACCATCTAGTCACCGCACTTGTTTATCCTGCTGCCCTCTGTGCCTCTTGGTCAAAGACAGAACCTGGTATTTTCTTCTTGCCAGCGAAGTTGGGCATAGTTGGTATGCACAGCTACAGGGGCATTGCTTATCCCAGGGCAGGGTAGGACACAGCCCCCCTTCGGAAGCTCTCCCATCAAGATAAGACTTCTCCTACTCTTTTAGCCTCTGAGTGATGCAAATGATCAATGCACTCAGCTGCTGACCTAAACGTTGATGGTTCAAGTCCACCCAGAGGCACCTCAGAAGAAAGCCCTGGTGATCTAATTCTAAAAACTTAGCTATTGGAAGCTGTATAGAGCACACTTTTACTCCAACACACTTGGGGTTGCCATGAGTCAGAGTTGAGTTGACTAGACGGCAACTGGTTAAGCTGGCTTTACCCCTTTAGCACTGTGTTAGCATCTCACTTTCTGCTTTGCCTTCCTTGGACAAGCTTCCTATTTTATAGCCCTGCCCCCACTCAGGTAGGTCAGACAGAGCTCAAGACACAACGTCAATATTTCTTCAAGACCAGATAGAACACTTTAGGAGGTGAGACGTGGGGCAATGGGGGAAGATATTTGAGGTTTACAAATTTCAAGGCAAATAAGTGTGTTCCCAGCAGATCAAAACTGCTGTTTCCTCGAACGACAGTTCACCAGCCATGGGTTCCCTTCAGACACAGACATCTCTGCTATCTCCTGAATTTTCTGTAGGTAGCAGGTCCTGGCTCTGATCCCGCTGTAATCCCAAGTCTATTGTGTGGCTTTCTCAGTGGGGGCCAGTTGAGTAGGAGTTTTCTCCTTTGACTTGCAAAAGAAAAATCTTATCAGGCTGGTTCATGCAGCATATTCCCACTTCTGCACTTTGTTCAAACAAAGTTGCAGTGTCTGGTCAAATAGCAGCCCAAATAACAGGGAGGTTAGATGTAGGTGGTCTGGGCCATGGGGAGCTTTGGAGCCTCACGGATCCCACATGGCATGCTGCCTTTATAATGGAGTCACTCAGAGCCTCTCAAAGGCCCTGTTTTCAGGAGGAAACAGTCCAGGCTTTGTGCAGCTCACTGGACTCCCCACTCCCTGCAGAGAGACTGTCTTCATGGGCATGGATGGCTGGACTTGAACTTAGCTGCTCTACGAGGCCCAAGGTGGAGGCTTTTGTTCTCTTCCCACACCAAAAGGCTTTACTGGTGGGCAAGGGAGGGTGGCTTGACCTCCCTGTGTATCTGATGCCCTTTCACCCCAGACGTGATGCTTGAGTCAAAGCCCTGGGGCACCAGTAAGTGTTGAAAGGGACAAGGTGATCTTGAACTTGCCATCAATAGTCTCTCCCTCTGCATCTTTGTTTCCTCCTCACAGCCTCTCCTTCCTTCCTCATTTCCTCACGCCCACACTTTGCTTTGTATGCCTGGTCATGTCCGTAAGCATTGTCTGCTCAATCTCTTATGTGGCATCCCGGCCAAGGGAACCACAAGCCTAAGTGCTTTTGCCGTGAAGCAGCTCAGACAATGATAACATCCCCTTTCACTTTCCTTGGTTTCTGATAGTGCTTCTGTGAACTGATAGAGTAGCTCACGGGGTCCAAAGGGCTTCCCCACTCACCCACCCCTGGAGAGAGGTAGACGGGTTTATCTTGGAACCTGAGTTTTCTCTATCCACCTCTGTGGCTTGGAGGTCGGTGACAGTTAAAGGAAGAAAAAGTGGGGTGGAAAACATGACTGTGCCCCTAAGAGATGACAGCCTAGATCCCTTCCCATGGAGCCCATCCTCTCAGTTCTGGCCCTGGAAGCAGGTCCCTTCCACCACTAGAAACACTCTCTCATGGAATCATCTGTCCACCCTGTTTCCTTCTCCCCAAGAAACGAAGATTGGGAGTTCCCGTGTGTGGTGTGTGTGTGTTGAGCCGTGGGATCCCATCTAGTGAGGAGAGCAGTGAGCACGTGGGCAGGGTAATCTGCACTGGGGTGGTGGAGGGGCTCCCCGTGGTGACCCTGCCATGACTGCCTCTCACTTCTTGCCCCCCTCCTCCCCCAGGTCTGTCCGTGATGAGTGCAGCGTCCATCTTCACGGCAAGGCACCTAGAGTGGCATCTCAACTCTGACTACTCCTACGGCTTTGCCTACATCCTGGCTTGGGTGGCCTTCCCCTTGGCCCTGCTCAGCGGAATCATCTACGTGATCTTGCGGAAACGTGAATGAGGCACCCAGACAGACCCTCTGAGGCTCTGAGCATGCACAGGGAAGGGAGGAAGGAAACCAGAAACAAAGAGCTATCCAAAACACTCAACCCAAACCAAACCGAAAGTAGAGAGGGGGTTACTGTTGATTAAAGATGTATATAATATCTACGGTTTATAAAACCTATTTATAACACTTTTTACATATATGTACATAGTATTGTTTGCTTTTTGTGTTGACCATCAGCCATGTGTTGAACCTAAAGGAGTATCTAAAGAACTTTACATCCTAACAGTGTAATCAAGCTCAGTATTTTTGTTTTTCATTTTTTTGTTTTGCCTGGAAATTAAGTGATAACTCCATCTCATCCTTTTCCTTTCATCGGAAAGAAAACCCTCCCTCCCACTCCACCTCATTTAGAAAATCAGAGTGTGGGTCCAAACCCCAGATGGCCAAATGCCCTTTTACTGTGGGTGACCCAGTGCATTAAACATGAACACCCACCGCCTGGATCTCTGTGTGAAGTCTTAGACACACATGGACAAAACCCCCCAAAACCAGAGCTCTTGGCACAAATACAGCTGTGGCTTTGGGATACTCACCCTTCTGGGTGGGTGTTCCCACCATGCATCTAAAGGAGAAATCAGTGACAACAAACCTGTGAAATGGTGCTATGTATTTACCATTCCTTATTATCACTAATCATCTAAATAACTCACTGGAAATTCAATTAACAACTTTACAACATAAAGTAGAATGGAGGCCTGCATAATTCTGTGTAATATAAATGGTTTATAACCCCCTTTGTACCTAGCTAGGCTGCTATTATTACTATAATGAATAAATAATAAGCAAAGCCTTGATCTCTCCCATATTTTTCTTACGGTCAGAGCTTCAGGACAAGCCTCTAGACCCCTGAGGCCATGAGTCGCCCAGGCTTGGCTGGGTCTAGACTGTTCTCTGCCTCCAAGGACTGTCTGGCAATGACTTGTATTGGCCACCAACTATAGATGTATATACGGTGCCCTTTGGATGCTAAGACTCCAGACCTTTTTTTTGGCTTTGCTTTTTCTGATTTTATACCAACTGTGTGGACTAAGATGCATTAAAATAAACATCAGAGTAACTCACTGCTATCTACTGGATTTTTGTGGGGCCTGGGGCATGGTAAAGAGCACCTGAGGAGAGCAAGGTTGTTCTGATCGTTGCTGGAGTAGGGTGCTGAGGGACAAAAAGCACAGCTCTCTGTCGGTCTACAGAGAGCACACCATGTCTTCCAGAAGCCTGTAAAAACGTCTGTTAGTGGGGAGGGGCTTGGGAGTTGGAGCTGAAATTGAAGCTGGACATGGATTGGAAGAGACTTGAGCATTCGTTTAGCTCAGCCCTCTCTGTTCTGAGGTGACCCACGTGGGGAGCACTGACGCTGTGTCACTCACGAGCTCACAGATCTTAACTAATAGGAGGAGGGGAGGTATGACGGGTGCAAAGTCTGAATGGTGATGACTTGATAGAACATTAGTTGGCACCAACTGAGCTCCTAAAACCATCCTTAGGGAATGGGCGTGTCATCCAGCTGGTCTTCTGGGCTGTGCCTCACTTGTGCAAGTTTCCGTCCATCAACGTTCTGTTGTGTATCTGCAGTATATGAAGATAATGATGCACTCAGTGCTCTTTAATACTTACTGAGCATCTACTATGGGGTGGCACCAGAGGTCAAGAAGGAATGACATAATTCTTAACCTCAAAAGATCACCTTTTAGTGAGAGACACAGTGTAAACAACCATTTTATGATAGAGTTGAGAGCATAGACGTTAGACAGCCTGGGTTTCAACTTGCCCTCCACTACTTACTACATGAGGTTCAATGAGTTAGTTCAACTCTCTAAGATTCAGTTTCCTCACTGGAAGACGGGTATGCAAATGGCCAAGTTGACAAGGTTAGGAGAGTTAAAGGGAGATGATATATATGTTAAGTGCCAGCACAGTGACCAGTACATAGAAAACACTCTGTAAATTGCCATGGTTATCACAAACGTGACAACAGGAGTGTAGTTGAAGTGTATAAGGAGCACAGAAAAAGGAGATCCACATTGTTATGGGAATTTGCAACACCAGGCTGCACATTAGATTGTCCCATGAGGGGCCCACCCAGAGGCTCTGATACCTTGTATCTGTGGTGGGACTCCCCCTGCATTGATATGTTTAGAGAATGCTGCTGGTGATCGCAGTGTGCAACCAGGATGACATCCTCTGAGCCAGTTAGTGCTTCTCAGACGTTAACATGCTGATGAACCATTAACCAGTGGCCATGGAATCAACTCTGACTCATGGCAACTCCATGTGTGTCAGAGTAGAACTGTGCTCCGTAAGGCTTTCAATGGCCGATTTCTCAGAAGCAGATCTCCAGGACTTTCTTCCAAGGTGCCTCTGGGTGGACTCGAACTTCTGCTCTTTCATTAGCAGCCAAGCAGATTAACCATTTCCACCACCAGGGACTGTAACTGGCTTGATAGGTGGCTAATGAATCCCTGAAAATCCTGTAAGTTCTGATTCAGTAAGTTTGAGGTGAGATGGGGGATTCTGCATTTCCCGTTAGTGCCTGGCTGGTGCTGATGCTGCTGGTCCACAGACCCACTCAGAGTAGCAAGAGCTAGAAGAGAGCCACCTTCAGGCACCCTCGTACTCTTCTGCCTTTGAACATCTGTGACAGAAGGACTTGTCCCTTAGAGGACTGGGTTTTAGTCACCAGCTACTCCGTTTTGGTCTTGGAGAAATCTGCTGGGTGCCACAGATGGTGAGATGCATGAGGGACATAGGGGATTGAGAAAACTGGGAGTTTCACTTCACAAACTTGTGCTTTGAAAATATACTCTTGTTTCCTACACTTTCTTCTGTAACATTCAATTTAAAAATTAATACGGATCAAAGAAGAAAACCAAAAATGGCCGCAAGTCTCCCCACCCAAGTAATTCTATTACCAACATGGTTTTTATGATTTCTTCCAGGAAAAAAGCAATTCCCGCATACATGGATCCATTCATGTATTTTAGAATGTACACTAAAGGGACCATGCCACTCACACTGTTCTGCACTTGTTTTGCTATTCACATAAAGATATAAATTGGAGGTGGGTCTGTATCAGTACATACCTCATTCTTTTTAGTGAGCTCTGCTTCATTCTTTTAAAATTCTGCACAGTGTTTTACTGGGTAGCTGCATAGATGATAATGCCAAGCCAAAGGGCATGAATATTTTTAAAAATTTCGTAGGTATTGCTGACTTAGTCTCTAAAAAATTGCCCCAACTCTGACAGTTGAGCTTGCCTTTGTACATGTAACTCATTGGGTTCACCAACAACAGAGAAGTGTTCAAACAAAAACACCTGAGTAGATACAACTTGGAGTCCCTGGGGTGTGTAAATGGTTAATGTGTTGGCTGCTAACCAAAACGTTGGAGATTCAAATCCACACAGAGTTGCCTCAAAAGAAAGGCTTAGTGATCTACTTCAGAACTGATCAGCCATTGAAAACCCCATGGAGCACAATTCCACTCTGACACACACGAGGTCGCCATGAGTCAGAGTCGTCTCCACAGCAACTGATTGCTGGGTTAGAAACTGCTTTTCTGCTGTGGGTTTCTTTGAACGTGGTTGTTCTCTATCTCCCATCATGGGCCAGTTTCACTGCCTAGAGAACCTGTCTGCCACAGTTTATTCTAAGTGTGACCTAGTATCTGATATGTGACAGACACTGCTACGCAGCTGTTAGGGTGAATTCCACAAAAGGTGAATCCTGTTTAACAAACTACAAGGCTAATAATACTCAGCACCAGCCCTGCCCAGAACCTGGCCCCAGCCTCATCATCCAGGGCTTCACTGCTGGTATTGAGTTAAGTCTGAAAAGGAAAAAGGCAGCTGTCTGTCCCAGCTGTTCCCACATCTCTTATTTAAATCTGTTCTTTCTGTTTAAAGAGTAATGCACCTTTAGTTTTTGTGGTTTTGGTAATTTCTTTAAAGGCACAGAGTCTTACTCCTTCTGAGCAATATAAAGCAAAACAAGACACTGTAGATGAATTGCTAACATATTTCTTCACTAACAGAGTCTTGGATTTTCCCAGGGGATTGTTTGGATGACATTTTCCATCTTGAGCACTTCTGAGAACTATTTCAATCCTGGGAATTTACAGAAATGGAGTTCTGATTAGAAATTGCCCTCTTAGCAGTGGCTTTCTGCCCTACTTTCAGATTCTGGGGGTTTCTCTCCCCGGCCCTTTCTGGATGTGGGCAGCTCTCCTTAGCTTCTCTGCCCTTAGCATCTGCTTCCTGATTTCTTACCCTTTCAGTCTCTTGGTCTGCTGCTTATTAATTGGCAAATTCCTTTTTTAAAAACTTTTTTTATTTTACTGTAGATGAAGGTTTACACAATAGTTTCTCATTAAACAGTACACATATTGTTTTATGACATTGGTTAACAACCCCGGGACATGTCAACACTCTCCCTTCTCAACCTCGGGTTTCCTATTACCAGCTTTCCTCTCCCTTCCTGCCTTCTAGTCCTTGTCCTGGGCTGTTGTGCCCCATTAGTCTCGTTTTGTTACACGGGACAGTCTAATCTTTGGATGAAGGGTGAACCTCAGGAGTGACTTCATTACTGAGCTGAAAGAGTGTCCGGAGGCCATACTCTTGGGGTTTCTCCAGTCTCTGTCAGGCCAGTAAATCTGGTCTTTTTTTGAGTTAGAATTTTGTTCTACATTTTTCTCCACCTCTGTCCAGGACCCTCTGTTGTGATCCCTATCAGAGCAGTCAGTGGTGGTAGCCAGGTACCATCTGGTTGTACTGGAATCAGTCTGGTGGAAGCTGTGGTAGTTGTGGTCCATTAGTCCTTTGGACTCATCTTTCCCTTGTGTCTTGTTTTCTTCATTCTCTCTTGCTCCCGAAGGCATGAGACCAGTGGAGTATCTCAGATGGCTGCTCACAGGTTTTTAAGACCCAGACGATACTCATCAAGGTAGAATGTAGAACACTTTTGTTAATAAACTATGTTATGCCAGTTGAGCTAGATGTTCCCCGGAGACCATGGTCCCCACAGCCCTTGGCCCAGCAGTTCATTCCCTCAGGGAGTTTGGATGTGTCTATGGAGTTTCCATGAGCTTTCCTTGTACAAGTTGTACTGGCTTCCCCAGTATTGTGTACTGTCTTACCCTTCACCAAAGTTACCACTTTCCTATTGTCTATTTAGTCCCCCCACCATCCCTAGTAACAAAAAAGATTGTTATTTTTTGTGTGTAAACCTTTTCATGAGTTTTTATAGTAGTGGTCTCATACAATATTTGTCCTTTTGTGATTGACTTAATTTACTCAGCATAATGTCCTCCAGTTTCATCAATGTTATGAGATGCTTCACAGATTCATCATTGTTCTTTATCGTTGGGTAGTACTCCATTGTGTCTAGGTACCATAGTTTGTTTATCCATTCATCTGTTGATGGGCATCTAGGTAGTTTCCATCTTTTTCCTATTGTGAACAATGCTGCAAAGAACATGGGTGTGCATATGTCTATTTGAGTGACGATTCTTATTTCTCTAGGATATATTCCTAGGAGTGGGATTGCTAGATCGCGCAGTATTTCTATTTCTAGCCTTCTAAGGAAGTGCCATATCGTTTTCCAAAATGGTTGTATTATTTTGCATCCCTACCAGCAGTGCATAAGACTTCCAAACTCCCTGTAGCCTCTCCAACATTTGTTATTTCCAGGTTTTTTGATTCATGCCAGTAATGTTAATTGGCAAATTCTTGAAGGGGAAATTCAGAAAACAGTGTCGGGCTCACCTTAGTGGGGTTCCTTCTCTCTAGTCTTATGGCTCCTCAAGTTCTGGCGGCATTGATATCTGTCTTAAATAGATTTTTAAAAAATGTTTATCCAAATTTTCTAGCATTTTTCAGCCAAAATAATTAATCTGCAATAAGTTAGTCTACAAGAAGTCTCTTTCATTTTGAAAACAAACAAAAATCAATTTTTTTTGATAACATTTATGTTAATTTTATAAATTAATTGGGGGAAAATTGATATTTTCCCAAGCAGATACTCAGTATGAATAAACTGAAATTACCCAGTTCTTCATTTGTACTTTAGTAAGGGTGTTTTTTAAAAAGATCTAGTCCCATATTTTTATATAAACATTATTTTTAAGCATTTTACATGCTCTATGGCTTTTGTGAATTGATTTTATTCCATTGTATTTATTGTTGATTATTATGGGGATAGAGGAAACCTATTTATTTTTCTAAACCCATTTTACACTTGGCTCCCTTGCTGAATTGTCTTACTGTTTTTAGTTCTTTCCCAATACATTATCTCATTTCTTACTATCTAGGTTTCACAGCGTTGGCAAAAACAGGAAAAAAAAAATTATTTCTTCTTCTTTTCCTATATTGATAGTTCTTAATTTTATATTGCCTTATATATTGTTTAGAACTTCCAGAATATGCTAAATAATAGCTGCAATAGTAGACATATTTTTCTTTCTTTCTGATTTTAATGAGGATGCTCATATTTATAATTAAGTTTTTAAAAAATTTTTTATTTTGGTAAGTACATATTTCTTGATTCTCAGTTTAACAGGAATTTTAATCAACATTTATACTAAATATCACCAAATCTTTTTTAGTCTATATAAGATAACTTTTTTTCCTAAGTTCAACCAATTGCTATGGTGAATCTTATCAATAGATTGCCTAACATCAAATCATAGTTGTCTAGTCATCTAGTGCTGCTATAACAGAAATACCACAAGTGGATGGTTTTAACGAAGACAAGTTTATTTCCTCACAGTCAAAGTAGGCTAAAGTCCAAATTCAGGGCATCAGCTCCAGGGGAAGTCTTTTTCTCTCTGTCAGCCTTCCTCTCTTCGGTGTTCCCCTGGACTAGGAGCTTTTCGGCACAGGGACCCCGGTCCAAAGGAAGCGCTCTGCTCCTGGCACTGCTTTCTTGATGGTATGAGGTCCCCCTGTATCACTGCTCACTTCTGTCTTTTATA
The DNA here is from genome assembly GCA_030035585.1 of Dugong dugon. NCBI lineage: Eukaryota > Metazoa > Chordata > Mammalia > Sirenia > Dugongidae > Dugong > Dugong dugon. Next base: position 67,432,174 of record CM057470.1, on the reverse strand, counting down.
TCGCAAGAGATTGCCTCAGGACACAATCCAGTCTTGTAGATCAGGTCCTGGTTTACTAACACAACTGCCACCCATCCTCCCTCATTAACATCATAGAGGCGGGTTTACAACATACAGGAAAATCACACAGTACCAGGAATCATGGCCCAGCCAAACTGATACACACATTTTTTGGGGGACATAATTCAAATCATGACACTAGTTTTGTTAATAAAGTCCACCTTCTTCTGGTGTGGTATTCTTTCATATGTTGCTGGATTTTATTTGCTAGCATGTTATTAAGGCTTTGTGTGTGTGTGTCTTTATTTATAAATGAGATTGATTTTTAGTCGTGTGTGTCCGTGCGCATGTGTGCGTATGTCTGCATGATCATTAGTGGATTTTAATCTCGGAGCCATCACAGGAATGGAGGCTGCTCTGTCGTTCACGTGTGCCTTAGGAGCTTACTAACGTAGGTATTAGTGAATTTTTTGAGTTTGATAGCAGTCAGCGGTTAAATCTCCTTGACTCTTGGATAGTTATCCTATCAGCTATAGGACAATTTTCTCATATGTGTTCCATGATTTGTTTATTATTTAAGCATTTGAACTCTTAATTTCTTTTGGTGATTTGTATGGTTTCTAGAAAACTGTACATTTTATTCAGATTTTCAAATTTATTTTCATAGAATTTTACAGGCTTTTCCCGTAATTCTTTTAAACCTCTGTATCAGCTTTTTGGTCTTATTTGTACGTATTTGTGTTTTCTTTTTTTTTCTTGATTAGGTAGTAGTGTATCCCTCTTATTTTCTTTAAAAAAATCAATTATTGTATTCATCAATTCCACAGACTATTTTTTTTAAATTCTCTGGGATTCTTTTATTTTTCTTCCTTTTCCCTTCCTGCCTTCATTCAGTTTATTATCATTTTGCACATTCTTCCTTTGATTTCTAAAAATTTCTTGCTTTATTAATATCGATAATGAAATTTGTTGCATAAAATTTTATGATAGTTGTATCCCTCTCTAAATTATCCCCTTTAATAGTCTAACATGGCCTTATTTGTCCTCGTCAATTTTTTTATAGAATTTTATTTTGTACGAATGTAGCATTGCTATTTCACCTTCTTTTTTCCCCCCATTTTGCCCTCCCCCCAGCACATGGTAACCAGTAATAAACTTTGGTCTCTATGCATTTGCCTATTCTGGATATTTCACATAAGTGGGATCATACAGTATTTGTCCTTTTGTGTTTGACTTATTTCACTTAGCATAATGTTTTCAAGATTCATCCATGTTGTTGCATGCATCAGAACTTCATTTCTCTTTATGGCTGTATTATTTTCCATTGTATGGGTATATCACATTTTATTTATCCACTTTTCTGTTGATGGACACCTGGGTTTTCCGACCTTTTCGGATATTGTGTGTAATGCTGCAGTGAGCATTCATGCACAAGCATGGGTTTGAGCCCCAGCTTTCAAGTCTTTTGGGTATACACTCAGGAATAGAATTTTTTGGTCATATAAAAATTCTATGTTTCACTTTTTGAAGAACCATAGTGGCTGTACCATTTTACATTACCACCAGCAATGTATGAGGGTTACAATTTTTCTGCATCCTCGTCAATACTTGTTATATTCATATTTATCTGTGCCCTGGTGGTGTAGTGGTTAAGAGCTATGGCTGCTAACCAAAAGGTCAGCAGTTCGAATCCACCAACGGCTCCCTGAAAACCCTGTGGGGCAGTTCTACTCTGTCCTGTATGGTCGCTATGAGTTGGAATCGACTCGACGGCAATGGGTTTTGTTTTATCTGTCTATCTATCTATCATCTATCTATGTTTAATTTATTACATGAAGAATACAAAAGAATTCTGACTACATTTACATGGCTGTTTACATTTCACAAACTATAAACACTCTTAATCCAATATGGTATTCTTCCTACATCTATGCTAATGGAAAAAAAGCTTCATTGAAAACTGCAAAGCCAGAACGCTCCTTGCAAGCAAGGATGAGAAGACTTTGTCTCATGTACTTTGGACATGTTGTCAGGAGGAACTAATCCCTGGAAAAGGACAACATGCTTGGTAAAATAGAGGATCAGCGAAAAAGAGGAAGACCCTCAACGAGATGGATTGACACAGTGGCTGCAACAATAGGCTCAAGCATAACGACAATTGTGAGGATAGTACAGGACCAGGCAGTGTTTTGTTCTGTTGTAAAAAGGGCAACTATGAATTGGAAATGACTTGACGGCATCTAACAACAATAACAACTATATATACATGCACACACACACACACCTACTCCTTACTTATCTACATGGTTAGGTTCCAAAGACCAGGGAGGATGACCACATCAGATCACAAAATATTATGAGGGACACATACGTCCCTCTAGACCCAAGAGGTGGAAATTGTAGGTGGGTGCTGTATGTCCCACTGGTCATGAAAGAGTTACTGCCAGACATATGTCATTATTGTGCAAAATAGTCAGATAGTAGATTTTTTACTATTGTTATAAATACAAAATGTGGGATAACGAGAGAGTCGATAAGGGAGGAGTAGGTGTATATATCTATGTATAGTCGGGTGCTGTCGAGTTCATTTTCAACTCACAGTGACCCCATGTGATGGAGTAGAACTGATCCATAGGGTTTTCTAGGCTGTAATCTTTACAAGAGTAGATCACCACGTCTTTCTCCCACGGAGCTACTGGGTGGGTTTGAACCACCAACCTTTTGGTTAGCAGCCAAGCACTTAACCATTGTGCCTTCAGGGCTCCTTATATATAATAGCAATCCTAAGAGGTATGAAGTGTTATTTCATTATAATTTGAGTTTGTGTTTCCCTAATGATGAATGTCATTATCCATCTGTCAGTTTGTCGTAGTGTGGTGGCTTGAGTGTTACTATGATGCTGAAAGCTATGCCACTGGTATTTCAAATACCAGTAGGGTCACCCATGGTAGTCAAGATTCAGGGAAGCTTCTAGACTAAGACAGACTAGGAAAAAAGGCCTGGCTATCAAATTCTGAAAATCAGCTAATGAAAACCCTATGGATCACAACAGAATATTGTCCAATATAGTGCTGGAAGATGAGCACGACAGGCACTCAAAGTACAAAAAGTGGCTGCATCAGTGGACTCAAGCATGCCAAATGATCATGAAGATGGAGCAGGACCAGGAAACATTTTGTTCTGTTTTACGTGGGGTTGCCATGAATAGGAGTTGAACTGACAACAACAAATAACAACAATGACTAATTATGCTGGGCATCTTTTCATGTGCATTTGCACATCTTCTTTGGATAAATGTCTATTCAAGTCCTTTGCCTATTTTTTTAATTGGGTCGTTTATCTTTTTGTTGCTGTGTAGTAGAAATTCTTTTTATATTCTGGATATTAAACTTCTATCAGAAATATAGTTTCCAAATATCTCCTATTCTGGAGGCTTTTTTTTTTTTTAATTTTTACTTCCTTGATAATGTCCTTTGATTCACAAAGGTTTTTAATTTTGATGAAGTCTAATTTATCTATTTTATCTTTTGTTGCTCATGCTTTTGGTGTCATATAGAAGAAACCATTGACAAAACAAGGTCCTACAGTTTTACCCCTATATTTTTTTCCTAACGATTTTATGGTTTTAACTGTTACGTTTAGTCATTGACCCATTTTAAGTTAATTATCCTGTATGGTGTTAGGTATGGTATAACTTCATTCTTTTGCAAGTGGAGATCCAGTTGTCGCAGCACTCTTCGTTGAAGATACTATTCTTTTTCCATTGGATGGAGTTGGCATCCATGTAAAAAATCAATTTTCCATAGACGTATGAGTTTATTTTCAATGCTCGGTTCTATTCCACTTGTTTATATGTATATCTTTATACCAGTACCATAATGTTTTGATTACTGTAGCTTTGTAGTACATTTTGAAAATATGAATTGTGAGTCTTCCTACTTCATTTTTCTTTTTCAAGATTGTTTAGACTATTTGGAGCCCCTTTAAATTCCATATGAATTTTTTAAAATTTTTTTTATTGTACTTTAGATGAAGGTTTACAGAACAAATAGTTTCTCATTAAACAGTCAGTACACATATTGTTCTATGACATTGTTAACGACCCCATGACATGTCAACACTCTCCCTTCTCGACCTTGAGGAACTTTTTTGGTGAAAATATACATAGTCAAAGTTACACCATTTTGAAAGTTTCTACATGTACAATTCAGTGACATCGATTACATTCTTCCAGTTGTGCTGCTATTCTCACTATCCTTTTCCAAATTATTCCATCAACATTACCTTCAACTCACTGTCCCCTAGGCTTCCCATCAAACCTTTAGAGTTGCTGTTGTCAATTTGATCTCACATAGATAATTCTTTTTTTTTTTTTTTTGTACTTTAGATGAAGGTTTGCAGAACAAATAATTTCTTGTTAAACAGTTAGTACACATATTGCCCTATGACAATGGTTACCAACCCCATGACATGTCAGCACTGTCCCTTCTCAACCTTGGGTTCCCTATCACCAGCTTTCCTGTCCCCTCCTGCCTTCTAGTCCTTGTCCCTGGACTGCTGTGCCTCATTAGTCCTGTTTCGTTTTATGCAGCTGTCCAGTCCCCGGCTGAATGGTGAACTTCAGGAGGGGCTTCACCACTGAGCTAAAAGGGTGTCTGGGGCCCATATTCTTGGGGTTTCTCCGGTCTGTCAGGCCAGTATACCAGCTCTTTTTTTGTGAGTTAGAATTTTGTTCTACATCCTTTTCCAGCTCTGTCCAGGACCTTCTGTTGTGATCCTGGTCAGAGCAGTCAGTGGTGGTAGCCGGGCACCATCTGGCTGTATTGGACTCAGTCTGGTGGAGGCCACAGTAGCTGTGGTCCATTAGTCCTTTGGACTGATCTCTTCATAGTGTCTTGTTCTCTTCGTTCTCCTTTGCTCCTGAAGGGGTGAGACCAGTGGAGTACCTTAGATGGCTGCTCACAGGCTTTTAGACAATGTAGAGCATTGTCTTTATAAACTGTTTTATGCCAATTGAGCTAGATGTTCCCTAAGACCATGGTTCCCACAGCCCTTGGCCCAGCAATTCATTCCTTCAGGGAGTTTCGAAGTGTCTATGGAACTTCCATGACCTTTCCTTGTACTAGTTGTACTGGCTTCCCCAGTAATGTGTGCTGTCTTACCCTTCACCAAAGTTATCACTTATCTATTTAGCCTCTGTGTTTTATGTTTTCTCCCCGTGTTCTGGAACTCCAGTCACTTGCACATTTTTGCTTTTGATTGTATCCCACATAATTCTCAGGGTTTCTTCATTTTTCTTTGTTCTTTTTTCTGGTTTTTCCTCTGAGTTGTATCCAAGTGTTTGTCTTCAATTCTGCTTATTGTGTATTCCACCATTTCAAATTTGCTCCTCAGCCCTTCTATGACACTGTGCTTTTCTGAAATCTTGTTGTTTAATCTTTTGGATTTCTAATTGTTGTTTTTGTATAATTTCTAGTTGTGAGTTTATTTTGACATTTTGTTCCTGTATTATTTTCCTGAATTCTTTATTTTTTGTCTGTATTTTCCATGAATTTGTCTGCTTTTTCTTCCTTTTTGTCTGCTTTTTGCTTCAATTCTTGGATAATTCTGAATATTAGAGATTTGAATTCCATATCAGGTAGTTCTAGTGCCTTTTCTTCTACTGGAAAGTCATCTGGTGTTTTATTTTGGATGCCTACTGGAACTATCCTGTCCTGTTTTTCTAAATGTTTTTATATTGTCTGCTGTCTTTGGGGCATTTAATAGTTATTTTTCTTGTTTACTGATTGTAGATTTGTTTGTTTTGTACTTTTTTTTTTTTTAATTTGTCTATGTCTGAGCATGCGGGCTGTGTATTCTTTGTTGTTTGCTTGTTTGTGGGCACGATACTTTTCGCCTCCTTCTCCATTTGGCAGGGTCAGTTGCTCAGATATGGTACAGCAGGGTAGGTTTAGCTGAAAACGAGTTGCTGGGATGGGTTGTTTGTGGCACTTACTACAGCCACCAGGGCAGGTCAGTAATCAGTGCAGGGCAGGTTCCAGTAGGCCTTTCCTGTGCTGCTTGGTAGTGTGATGTCAAGTGCATGGTGCAGGTAGGCAGGATAGATGGGGGAGATTGTGATGTGTGGAGCTAAGATGGGTATGGGAGAGAGGAGAGAGGAACAGGAGCCAAAAACATACAAACAAAAAAAGATCAGGGGAGCTTACCGTTGGAGTGGGGAAGTGAGAGCTATGAAATGAAGAAAAACAAAAAGGGGAAGAAGAAGAAAAGAAAAGAATAAATAAAAATTAGAAAGAAAAAAGAACAACAAAGCTCTCAGGGATCCCATCAGTGTGGCTACGAGGTCTGGGGAAGTTGTTCCCAGGTGTTGAAGTACAGCCTGGCTAGGAGGTGTAGAAGTATTCAGTGCCAGGTATCCAGGGGACAGGAAGAGAAGGAAGGTATAGAGAGAAGGGAAACTGAGTAATGAAGAAAGAGAAAAAGAGGAAAAGGGAATAAAACAAGTTAAAAAAAAAAAAAAAAGAACAAGAAAACTTCCCCCCCCCAAAAAAAACAGAAAAAATAAACACGAGAAAAGAAATGCTTCAAGGATCCCTCTGCACGTCTGCACAAGCTGAGGGGGTAGGTACCAAGCTGCACAGTACGACCCGGCCTGAACGGGCTCCCTACTTGAGAAAAGAAAAAGAAAACAAACAAACAAAAAAGCCCTAGGATACCACCAGCGTGGCTGCACGGACCGGGAAGTGGTTCCACACTTGAACAGAGCTCCACATCCCCTCAGGAAGAATCAAAGATGGCACACAGAGCCAGGTATTTGAGCAAAAGGAGGGGGAGGTGGTGAGAGGTAAGGAAGAAATCAAAAGAAGCAGAAAAAAGCAACACCAGCAGCCAACAAATGGCACTCAGAGAGTTGGCCAGTGCGGGCAGGTGGAATCCAAGCAGCTGGTGCTTCCAGGCCAAGAGACTGTGGCCGGGGAAAGCAGAGGAGGCCAGGTGGGGTTGAAGAAGGGTCGGGGGTGGAAAAGCATATATTGCCAGTTACCAGTTGTTCTGTCTCCTGCTGGAAGCTCCGTGAAGCTGCTTTCTCGTACCCCCTATTTGCTGGTCTATGACAGGAGTCCAAGATGGCGGATTCATGCTGCATTAGCTGATAGGGGACCACTCCATGTATGTCTCCTCGCTGTCTGTTCTCTGTCAATTTCTTATTCCATTTGGTGCTTGGCTGAGTTCTTTATCTCTTCATTTGATGTTTAGTTTTTCAGGATTGCTGTTTTCTCTGGTTGGCTCAGTTTTTCGGACCTTTGCTGTGGAGGGACAGCGTGGTACTTCTGCCTAGAGCACCATGTTGCTGGAATTCTCTCCATATGAATTTGAGTACTAGCTTTTCCATTTCTGAAAAAAAAGACTGTTGGGATTTTGAGCCTGACTTTCAGAATGGCAATGTGAGGAGCTTTGTGGATCCAATCTCCAGTGAAACTGTTGAAAACTAAAATAAAAACAAAAGCAAGCAAGCAAACAAAAGACTCACTACCATTTAAAATTTATGGAATTTTCCTATGGGCATACAGGAAGTAAAGAAACATTTATTTAAGAAAATGTATTAAAACTTAGTAAGCACAGTTACAGCCTGTGGCATTTGAACCATGATCTGCTCCTTTCCTTTTCCCTTTAGCCAAGTGTGATGGAAACTCCATTCCATATAGGTGCAGCCAAAAATACAGGACTCTTCTCCACCCAACTCCCAGTTGAGGGCTACAGTATCTTCCTGGGAGAGAAAGTACATCAGTATTTCTCATCTTGCCTCCTAGGTACCTGCAAAAGGTAAGTTTTAGGTAAGTACAGTTGAGAGGCTGGGAGCAGCTTTTTTACCTATCTGCTATCCATGGGATTGAGGGTCCACCTTAGGGGTAGTGCACTGAGAATACTGGGGAATGGATTCCTCTTGCCCTAGCTTGCTCATAGAAGGTAGTATCCCAGTTATGGCTTGAATTGTGTCCCACAAAAATGTGTACCAATTTGGCTAGGCCATGATTCCCAATACTGTGTGGTTGTCCATCATTTTGTGATCTGATGTGATTATCCTATGTGTTGTAAATCCTAACCTCTATGGTGTTAATAAGGCAGGATTAGAGGCAACTATGTTAATGAGGCAGGACCCAATCTACAGGATTAGGTTGTATCTTGAGTCAATCTCTTTTAAGATATAAAAGAGAGAAGCAAGTAGAGAAGAGAATGACCTCATACCACCAAGAAAGAAGTGCTGGGAGGGGAACTTGTCCTTGGACCCAGGATCCCTGAGCTGAGAAGCTCCTAGATCAGGGGAAGATTGATGACAAGGACCTTCCCCCAGAGCCAACGGAGACAGAAAGCCTTCTCTGGAAGCTGGTGCCCTGAATTCTGACTTCTAGCCTCCCAAATTGTGAGAGAATAAATTTCTGTTGGTTAAAGCCATCCACTTGTGGTATTTATGTTATAGCAGTGCTACATAACTAAGAAATTTGGTACTAAGAGTGGGTGCCACTCAAACAGATACCTAAAATGTGGAAGTGGTTTTGAAACTGTGAATAGGTAGAAGCTGGAAGAGTTTTAAGGTGCTTAACAGTAAAAGTTTAGATTACTTTGAGGAGACTCTTGATGGAATTATGGACATCAAAGACAATTCTAACGAGGCAGGATTAGAAGCAGTTATGTTAATTAGGCAGGACTCAATCTACAGGATTAGGCTGTATCTTGAGTCAATCTCTTTTGAGATATAAAGGAGAGAAGCAAGCATAGAAGAGAAGGACCTCGTTACCACCAAAGAAGATCCAGGAGTGAAGCATGTCCTTTGGACCCAGGGTCACTGTGCAGAGAAGCTCCTAGACCCAGGGGAAGATTGAAGGTAAGGACCTTCCCCCAGAGCCGACAGAGACAGAAAGACTTCCCCTGGAGCTGGTCCTTTAAATTCAGACCTCTATACTCCTAAACTGTGACAGAATAAATTTCTGTTAGTTAAAGGCATTCACTTGTGGTTATTCCGTTATAGTGGCACTAGATAACTAAGACACTTCTCAACAGGGAAGACAAGCTGAGCAGACCAGAGACAACTGTTTTCTGTGCAGTGCCCTGTCCTAAAGCAGAGGCGTTACACGGAGTGAAGCATGACACTGAACTTGCCCTCAGCTACAGGGCATTGGCCCAGAGATTTGGTCCAGAGGAAGAGACAGGCTATAAAGCTGAACACTAGGAAGCGCTTCTCAAAGGAACTGACTTTATTTGAAACAGAGTGTGGGGAAGTTCAAGCCTAAAGGCATTGCCAAAAACAAAGGAGATTTTGGTGGAAAGCAATGAAAACGAGACTGGTAGCTTCATTAGAGATAAACCATAGGCCAGATAGTTTACCAGAGAGAACTAGGGAAAGAGACTGTCTGAGATGAGCCCTCCTGGGATCAGAACAAACCTCAATCACTGACCTCAAACACTATCTCTTCAAAGGAGCCTAAATGTAGTTGGATCAGTCTGTTAAGAAATTTATGCCCTAGGGTATTTTTGAAAACAATAGAACAATGAGCCCGCAATTTGTGGATCTTAACAGCTAGGTGTGGCCAGGAAAAGAGACAGTCAAAGAGAACCTTGCTAAAACCAGTGCCATGCTAGGGTGAATGTGTGCATGCCCAAGGCTGCATCTTCTGAGGAACAACACCAGAGGCTTCACACTGCAGGGGAAATAGTTGTTGTTTTTAGTTGTCATCAAATTGGCTCCAACTCCTGGTGACCTTATTTATAACAGAACAAAACTTTGCCTGGTTTTGCACCATCTTCATGATCATTGGTATGCTTGAATCCATTGTTGTGGCCACTGTGTATTTTGAGTGCCTTGCAAACTAGGGGGATTTTCAGAAGTGGATCACCAAGCCTTTAGTACTTGTCTTAGTCTGGAAGCTTTGATGAAACCTGTCCACCGGGGTGACCCTACTTGTATTTGAAATACTGGTGACATAACTTCCAGCATTATAGCAACATGCAAGCCAACATGCAACATGCAAGATGAGTAGTGGGCAAGGGAAATAGACTTTACTAAAATAATCTGATCAGTCACTAAACAAATAAGCAAACAACAATAAAAATCCCCTGGCAGGGGCAATACCCAGAGATGCTATAATATTTTATCTAAAATGTCCAGTATTCAACAAAAAATATGAGGCATGCAAAGCAACAGAAAAATATGACCCATATCCAGGAAAGCAAAAACAACAGAAACTACCTGTGACAGTGATGAGGTGTCGTATTTAACAGAAATAAAATAGCCATTAAAAATACATTTGAAGAACTAAAAGAAACCATGATTAAAGAAGTAAAGGAAGATATGATGACAACTGTTTATCAGAGACTTCTAATAAAGAGAATTTATAAAAACAAACCAAATGGAAATTCTAGAGTTGAAAAGTACAATAACAAAAATGAAAACTTACTATATGGTTTCAACAGTAGATTTGACTTGACAGAAGAAAAAAATTAGCAAATGTGGAGACAGATTAATACAGATTATGCAATCCACAGAACAGAGAGTATAAAAAGGATAGCAGAAAAAAAATAACAGAACCTCAGAGAAATATGGGGCACATTTACCACACCAAGATATGCAAGTGTCATAGGGAAAGGAGAAGAAAGGAGTAGAAACTTTATTCAAAGAAACAATGGCTAAAAACTTCCCAAGTTTGATGAAAAACACTAATCTATACATCCAATAAACTCAATGAACTCCAAATAGGATAAACAAAAAGAGAGCCACACATAGACCCATCGTAGCAAAAATGCTGAAAGACAAAGAGAAATTCTTGAAAGCAGCAAGAGGAAAATAGTCACTTATAAGGGAACGCCAATAAGAATAACAGCTGAGTTCTCATCAGAAACAATGGAGACCAAAAGGCAGTGTGATACATATTCAAAGTTCTCAAAGGAAAAAAAAAAAAAAAAACTTTTGACAAAGAATCCTATATCCCACAACTTTTAAAGATGACAAAATATTTTGAGATAAACAAAAACAGGTAATTTGTTGTTAACAGACCTGTATTACAAGAAATACTAAAGGAAATTTTTCAGGCTGAAATCCAGTGACTCCAGACAGTAATTTCAATTCACATTAAAAAAAAAAAAAAAAAAAAAAAGAAAACACAGGTACAGGTAATTATGTAATTATAAAAGACAGAATTAATGCATATTTCTTTTTTATTCTCACAACTGACTTTAAAAAGCAATTGTATAAAATAATACTTTCACTATTGTATTGCTGGGCCTATAAAATACAGAAATGTGTTCAAAAAACGACAAAAGAGGTGGGTGCAAGCAAAGTAGTATTAAACTAAGAAAATGACACCAGATGGTAACTTAAATACAGATGAGAAAATAAAGAGAACCAGCTATGGTAAATAAGAAGGCTAATATAACAAACACTGTAAGTATATACTTTCCTTCTTTCCTCTCTTAACTTCTTAAAAGACATAAAATCATGTAAAGTAATAATCATAACAAAGTATTGTTGGGTTTGTAACATATATAGATGTAATGTATATAACATAATGGCACAAAGTAGGGAAAAGGAAATAGAGCTATATAGGAGTAACATATATCTCAGTAGAGTTAAATTAATATAAATCTGAAGTAGAATCTGATCAATTAAGACTCATACGGTAAGCCTTAGAGTTACCATTAAGGAAATAATTTTTAAAATAAAATGAACAAAATGTTACATTAGAAAATATTTACTTAATGTAAAAGAAAGCAGTAAAAGAGTAATACCAAACTCATTGCCATCAAGTCAATTTTGACTCAGTGCAACCCTATAGGACAGAACAGAACTATCCCATAGGTTTTCTAAGGCTGTAATCTTTACAGAAACAGACTGCCACATCTTTCACCCAGAGTGGCTGATGGGTTCACACTGCCAACCTTTCAGTTAGAAGCTGAGCATTTAACCACTGTGTCACCAGATATCCTTCAAAGGAGTAATAGAGGAACATAAATGAAATAAGAAATATATAGAAAACAAAAAGTAAAGTGGGAGATATAAATCCAACTATATCAATGTTATTGTTGTTATTGTCAGTTGCTGTTGAGTCAATTCTGACTCATGGCAACCTCATAGAACTGCTCAGTAAGGTTTTCAAGGCTGTGACCTTTAAGAAGCAGATTACCAGGCCTGTTTTCCAAGGCAACTTTGGATGGATCTGAACTACCCACATTTCAGCTAGTAGTCAAGTGCTTAACCATTTGTACCACCAATGGACTCCTAACTATAGCAATAGTTACATTAAATGTGAATGTATTAAGTAATCCAATCAAAATATAGAGATTTTCAGACTGGATTAAAAAGAAAAAAGCAAGATCAAACTATATGATGTCTACAGGAGACACATTTTAGATTCAAAGATACAAAAATAAAAGGATGGAAAAAGATATATCAAAGACACAGAAATCACAAGAAAGCTGGAGTGGCTATACCAAGATCAGGCAAAATAGACTTTAAAACAAAAAATGTTATTAAAGATAAAGGGGGACATTTTATACTGATGAAAGCATCAATTCATGAGGACAATATACAAGTTATAAAACATATATGCACCTAACAACTGAGCCTCAGTATGAATAAAGCAAAAATTGACAGAAATTAAAGGAGAAATAGAAAATGCTACAATAATAGTTGGAGACTTCAATACCCCACTTTTAATAATGGATAGAGCAATCAAGCAGAAGTTCAACATGGAAACAGAAGACTTGAACAACACTATAAATCCTCAAGACCTAACAGACATCTATAGAACACTCCATCCCACAAAAGCAGGTATACATGGAACATTCTCCAGGAAAAATTATATATTATGACAAAACAAGCCACTGATAAACTTAAGATGACTGAAATCATATGAAGTATGTTCTCCAACCACAATGGAACAAAATTAGAAATCAATACCAATTGTTTTGGAAAATTCATGAACATGTGAAATTAGAAAACACACTCCTAAAAAACCAATTAGTCAAAGAAGAATTCACAAAGGAAATTAGTAAATACTTTGAGATGAACGAAAATGAAAACACAACATACCAAAACTTATGGAATGCAGCCAAAATAGTGCTTAGAGAAAAATTCATGGCTGTAAATGTCTAGATTAAAAAAAGAAGAAATACATAACTTAACCTTCCATCTTCAGACACTGGAAAAAGAGCAAACTAAACTTAAAGCTAGCAGAGTGAAGGAAATAATAAAGATTACAGTGGAAATTAATGAAATAAACAACAGAAAAATTAATAAAAGTAAAAGTTGTTTCTTTGAGAAGATAAAAATATTGACAGCCTTTAGCTAGATTGATGAAACAAACAAGAGAGAAGATACAAATTACTAAAATCAGAAATGAAAGAAGTGATATACTATTGACCTTACAGTAATAAAAAGAATTAATGGTATACCATTAAATTAGACAACTTAGATAAGATGGAAACATTACTAGAAGGACACAAAAGATGAAAACTGACTTAAGAAGAAAGAGAAAATCTGAATAGACCTGTAACATGTAAAGAAATTCAAATAGTAACCAGAAAACTACACACAAATAAAAACCCATGTCCAGATGACTTCACTGTGAATCATACCAAATGATTTACAGAAAAATTAATTACAATGCTTCACAAACTCTCTCCCAAAAAAAGAAGAGGAGGGAACACATCTCACCTCATTCTATGAGGCCAGTATTATCCTGATACCAAAACCAAAGGCATTTCAAGAAAAGAAAACTATAGATAAATATCTCTTAAGAATATAGATGCAGAAATCCTCAACAAAGTACTAGCAAACTGAATCCAGTAACATATAAAAAGAACTTTACACCATGACCAAGTGGAATTTATCCTGAGAATGTAAGGTTGGTTCAACATCTGAAAATAAATTAATGTAATAAATACATCAGTAGAATTATAACACACACACATAATCATCTCAATAGATGCAGAAAAATCACTTGACAAAATCCAACACCCTTTCATGATAAAACACACAAACATACACACTCAAAAAATTACAAATGGAAGGAAACTTTTCTCAATCTGTTAGAGGGCATACACAAAAAACCCACAGATAACATCATAATTATTGGTGAACTGGTGGATACTTTCCCCTAAGATCAGGAACAAGACAATGATATTCACTCTTGCCACTTCTATTTAACATTGTATTGGAAGGTCTAGCCTGGACAATTAGGCAAGAAAATGAAATATGTCATTCAAAGTGGATAGGAAAAAGTAAAACTATCTCTATTTGTAAATGGCATGATTTTCTATATAGAAAATCTTAAGAAATCTACTAACAAGCTATTAGATCTATTAATGAGTTCAACAAGGCTGCAAGGTACAAGATAATAAACAAAAACCAACTGTATTTCTATACACTTGCAATGAACAATCCAAAATGAAAATTAAAGACTTCCAGGCAACATGGCGCTATAGGCAGAAGCACCACAACATCCCTCCACAGCAAAGATCTGAAAAACTAAGCCAAATAGAGAAAACGACAATCCTGAAACCCTAAGCATCAAATGAAGAGATAAAGAACTCAGCCAAGCACCAAATGGAATAAGAAACTGACAGACAACAGAGACCGAGAATAGATACATGCAGAGGTCCCCTATTGGCTAATGCAACACGGATCCACCATCTTGGACTCCTATCAGAGATAAGCGAACAGGGGGTACGAGAAAGTAGCTTCACGGAGCTTCCAGCAGGAGACAGAACAACTAGTAACCAGCGATATATGCTTTCCAACACCCCACTCCCGTCTTCAACCCCACTCAGCCTACTCTGCTTCCTGCAGCCAGTCTCTTGGCTGGGAAGCATCACCTTCACTTCGGTGTCACCTGGATTCCACCCACCCACACTGGCCAACTCCATGAGTGCCATTTGTTTGCTGCTGGTGTTGCTTTTTTCTGCTTCTTTAGATTTCTTCCTTACCTCTCACCACCTCCCTCTCCTTTCTCTCAAATACCTGGCTCCGTGCGCCATCTTAGCTTCTTCCTGAAAGGCTGTGAAATGCAGCTCCAATGTAAAACTGCTTTCCGGACTGTGCTGCCACACCGGTGGGATCCGGGGGCTTTTTCTTTTTGTTTTATTTTGAATTTTGTTAGTTTGTTTTCTTTTTTCTTTTCTTGAATTGGGAGCCCGTTATAGAAGGGCAGTACTGGGTGACTTGGGACCTACCCCCTCAGTTTGCACAGATGTGCAGAGGGATCCCTGAGGACATTTATTTTTTCTTGTTTTTTGGGGGGCTTTTTTTTCCTTCTGTTTTTTGGGGGGGGTTCTTCTTTTTTTATTTGTTTTCTTTTTTCTCTTTTTCCCTTTTTGTCTTTCTATACTTTCCTTCTCATCTTGTCCCCTGAATACCTGGTGCTGAGTGACACCTCTATCTCTTCTAGCCAGGCTGTACTTCACGGCCTGGAAACAACTTCCCCAGACCTTGCAGCTGCACCAGAGGGATTCCCTGGGAGCTTTGCGTTTCTTTTTTCTAATTTTTACTTATTCATTTTTTTCTTTTCTTTTCTTCTTTTCCTTTTTGTTTTTCTCCATTTCATAGTCTCTCATCTCTCCACTCCAACGGCAAGCTCCCCGAGTGCTCTTTTTTGTTTGTTTGTATGTTTTGGGCTCCCTTTCCTCTGTCCTCTCTCCCATACCCATCTTAGCTCCACACATCACAGTATCCCCCCTCCATCCTGCCTACTTGCACCATACGCTGAGCATCATACCACCAAGCAGCCCAGACATGGCCTACCAGAACCTGCCCTGCACTGATTACTGGCCCACCCTGGTGGCCATAGTAAGTGCCACAAACAACCCATCCCAGCAACTCCTCTTCAGCTAGACCTGTCCTGCTGTACCATATCTGAGCGACTGACCCTTCCAATTGGAGAAGGAGGTGAAAAGTATCGTGCTGAAAGATGAGCAAACCACAAAGAACACACAGCCCGTCTGCTCAGACATAGCCAAATAAAACAAAAAAGCAGGATGAAACAAAAAAATCTACAATCAATACATGAGGAAAATAACTACCAAATGCCCAAAGTCAGCAGACAATACCAAAACATTTAGAAAAACAGGACAGGATGGTTCCAGTAGGCATCCAAAATAAAACACCAGATGACTTTCCAGTAGAAGAAAAGGCACTAGAACTACCTGATATGGAATTCAAATCTCTAATATTCAGAATTATCCAAGAGTTGAAGCAAAAAGCAGACAAAAATGAGGAAAAAATAGACAAATTCATGGAAAATACAGACAAAAAAAAAAAAGGAAGAATTCAGGAAAATAATACAGGAACAAAATGTCAAAATAAATTCACAACTAGAAATCATACAAAAACAACAATTAGAAATCCAAAAGATAAACAACAAGATTTCAGAAAAGGACAGTGTCGTAGAAGGGCTGAGAAGCAGGTTTGAAACAGTGGTAGGCAGGATCAGCAAAATTGAAGACAAACACTTGGATACAACTCCGTTTGCAGAAAAATCAGAAAAAAGAACGAAGAAAAATGAAGAGACCCTGAGAATTATGTGGGATACAATCAAAAGCAAAAATGTGCGAGTGATCAGAGTTCCAAAACGGGGAGAAAACAGAAAACACAGAGAGGTTCATTGAAGAACTGCTGACAGAAAACTTCCCCAATATCATGAAAGATGAAAAGTTGGCCATCCAAGAAGCTCAACGAATCCCATATAGGATAGACCCCAAAAGAAAATCACCAAGGCATATCATAATCACATAATCACACATAGCCAGGCCTTTCTTCCTAGTCACACACACTAGGATGGGCGTAATCTGAAAAGACACATAATAAGTGTCAGTTAGAATATGGGGAATTTGGAACCCTCATAAACTGCTTATGGGAATGTAAAATGGTGCAGCAACTTTGGAAAACAGTCTGGTAGTTCTTCAGAAAGTTAAACAGAGTTACTATTTAATCCAGCATTTCCATTTCTAGGTATATACTTAAGAAAAATGAAAACGTGTGTCCACACAAAAACTTGGACATAGCATTATTATTATTATTTAAATTTTTTTTACTGTACTTTAGATGAAGAACAAATAGTTTCTTATTAAACAGTTAGTACACATTGTTTTATGACATTGGTTAACAACCCCACGACATGTCAACATTCTCCCTTCTCGACCTTGGGTTCCCTATTACCAGCTTTTCTGTCCTTTCCTGCCTTCTAGTCTTGTCCTGGGCTATTGTGCCCCATTAGTCTCATTTTGTTTTATGGGCCTGTCTAATCTTTGGCTGAAGGGGGAACCTCGGGTGTGACTTCATGACTGAGCTAAAAGGGTGTCCGGGGGCCATACTCCAGTCTCTGTCAGGCCAGTAAGTCTGGTCTTTTTTTGTGAGTTAGAATTTTGTTCAACATTTTTCTCCAGCTCTGTCCGGAACCCTCTGTTGTGATCCCTGTCAGAGCAGTCAGTGGTGGTAGCTGGGCACTGTCTAGTTAGCAGCATTATTTATAATAGCCAAACGGTGGAAACACCAAAATGACCAAGAAAATGTAGTATATCTATACAATGCAATATTATTTCACCATAAAAATGAATTACTGATACCTTCTACAGTGTGGATGAACATTGAAAACATTTTGCTAAGTGAAAGAAACCAATCAAACAAAGCCATTTCATGTATAAAAAAATCCAAATCCAAAACCAAACCCATTGCCATAGAGTCGATTCCCACCCATAGCGACTTCATAGAGCAGAGTAGAACTGCCCCCATAGGGTTTCCTAGACTGAAATCTTTGCAGAAACAAACTGTCACATCTTTCTCCCGCGGAGTGACTGGTGGATTTAAACCACCTACCTGTCAGTTATCAGCCAAATGCTTAACCACTGTGCCACCAGAGCTCTTTCATATATTGTATAATTCTATTTTATGAAATACTGAGAATAGGCAAATCCATAGAGAGTGAAAGCAGATTAGTGGTGGCCTAGGACTAGCGGGGAGGTCTGAGAAGGTTGGGGGTAATAGTTAAAAAGGGTGGGGTTTCTTATTGGGGTGATGAAATGTTCTAGAATTGATTGTGGTTATGGCTACACAATTCTGAGAATATACTAAAAACCATTTAATTATCCACTTTAAATGGGCGAATTGTATGGTATGTAAATTATACCTCAATAAAGCCGTTACCTCCAAAAAAACTGGGTGCAGTTTTCTGAATTTGTGAATAATTGAGAATGTTCTTTTATTACCTGAATACAAAAATTCAAGACTTTTTGCTCACAGATTTTCTCCTCAAAATGCTGGATGATCAATTGTTTCTTGGTGTTCAGTGTTCCATCATAGGAGCTTGTGAGCAGTCATATTTTGTTCTTTTATAGTTTACCTGTTTTTTTTCTCCCATCCTTGCACATTGTTGTTGTTAGATGCCAGAATCGGTTCTGACTCATAGCGACCCTATGTACAAAAGAACGAAACACTGCCTGGTCCTGCGCCATCCTCACATTTGTTGTTATGCTTAAGCCCATTGTTGCAGCCACTGTGTCAATCCATCTCGTTAAGGGTCTTCCTCTTTTTCACTGACCCTCGACTTTACCAAGCATGACGTCCTTCTCTAGGGACTGATCCCTCCTGATAACGTGTCCGAAGTATGTGAAATGTAGTCTCTCCATTATTGCTTCTAAGGAGCATTCTGGTTGTACTTTGCCCAAGACAGATTTGTTCATTATTTTGACAGTCCATAGTCAATATTCTTCGCTAGTACCACAGTTTAAAGGTGTCAATTCTTCAGCAGTGGCTTCGGTTCTGAGTTAGCAGGGTGTTGGAGGCCCTAGTCTTGGGAATTTCTCCAGTCCCTGTCAGACTAGTAAGTCTTGTCATTTTTTTTGTGAATTTGAATTTTGTTCTACATTTTTCTCCGGCTCTGTCCAGGACCCTCTATTGTGATCCCTCTTAGAGTGGTTGGTGGTGGTAGCCAGGCACCATCTAGTTGTTCTGGGCTCAGGCTGGTGGAGGCTGTAGTTTATGTGGTCCATTTGGACTAATATTTTCCTGTGGCTTTGGTTTTCTTCAATATCATTTCCTCCGGATGGGATGGGACAAATAGGTGTATCTTAGGTGGCCACTTATAAGCTTTTAAGACGCCAGATGCTACTTACTGACGTATGATGTAGAACCTTTTTTTTTATTAACTATGTTTTGGCAATTGACCTAAGTGTCCCCTGAGACTATGGTCCCCAGTCCTCAGCCCCAGTAACTCTGTCCTTCGAGGTGTTTGAGTGTGTCTAGGAAGCTTCTATGACTTTGCCTTGGTCAGGTTGTGCTGACTTCCCCTATATTGTGTACTATATTCCCCTTCACCAAAATTAACACTTGTCTGCTTTCTAGTTAGTGACTTCCCCTCCCTGCCCCTTCCTTTCCTCATAAACATCGAAGTTTTTTTTTCTGTGTGTAAACTTTTTCTTCAGTTTTTATAATAGTGGTCTCATACAGTATTTGTCCTTTTATGATTGACTTATTTCACTCAGCACAATCTGCCCTCCAGATTCATCCATGATGTGAGATGTTTTGTAGATGCATCATTGTTCTTTATTGTTTCATAGTATTCCGTTGTGTGTATGTACCATAATTTGTTTATCCATTCATTTTGTGATGGGTACTTAGGATGTTTCATCTTTTTGCTCTTGTAAATAATGTTGCAGTGAACATGTGTTTGCATGTCTATTTGTGTGATGGCTGTTATTTCTCTAGGATATGTTTCTAGGAATGGGAATTGCTGGATCATATGGTATTTCTATTTCTAGCTTTTTAAGGAGGAGCCGTATTGTTTTCCATAGTTGTTGTACCATTTTACATCCCCACCAGCAGCATGTAAGAACTCCAATCTCCCCTTAACCTCTCCAACTTTTGCTATTTTCTGTTTTCTGTTTCCAATTAGCGGCTGGAATGTAGGGGTAAGATGGTATTTCACTGTAGCTTTTGATTTGCATTTCTCTAATGACTAATGACAATAAGTGTGTGTTTTAGCCACCTGAATGTCTTCTTTAGTGAAGTGTCTGTTCATATCCTTTACCCATTTTTTAATTGGATTATTTGTTTTTTTGTTGTTGAGGCGTTGAAGTATTTTATAGATTTTAGAGATTAGACCTTTGTCGGATATGTCATAGCCGAATTTTTTTTCCCAGTCTGTAGGTTCTCTTTTTACTCTTTTGGTGTAGTCTTTTGATGAACATAAGTGTTTAATTTTTTAGGAGTTTCCAGTTATCTAGCTTATCTACTGGTGTTTGTGCATTATTAGTTATCATTTGTATTGTATTTATGTCATGTATTAGGGTCCCCATGAGTCGAAATCGACTCTATGGCTACAGGTTTTTTAGTTTATTAGGGTCACTAGCATTGTCCCTACTTTTTCTTCCATGATCTTTATTGTTTTAGGTTTTATATTTAGGCCTTTGATCCATTTTCAGTTAGTTTTTGTGTATGGGTCCTGTTGCATTTTTTTACGATGGACATCCAGCTTTGCCAGTACCATTTGTTAAAAAGACTGTCTTTTCCCCATTTAATGGACTTTGGGGCTTTGTTGAAGATCAGATGACCATAGGTGGATGGATTTACATCTGGGTTCTCAATTCTGTCCCATTAGTCTATGTGTCTGTCATTATATCACTACCAGGCTGTTTTGACTACTGTGGCTGGATAGTAGCCTCTGAGATCAGGTAGTGTGAGGTCTACTAATTATTTTTTCCTTCAGTAGTACTTTGCTTATCCATGGCTTCTTTCCTCTTCATATGAACTTGGTGATTAGTTTTTCCATCTCATTAAAGAATGCTGTTGGTATTTGGTTTGGGATTGCATTGTATCTATAGATCGCTTTGGATAGAATTGACATTTTCACAATGTTGAGTCTTCCTATTCATGAGCATGGTATATTTTTCCATTTATGTAGGTCTCGTTTGTTTTCTTGCAGTAGGGTTTTGTAGGGTTTTTTTGTTTGTTTGTTTATGTCTTTTATGCCCCTGATTAGATTTATTCCTAAGTATTTTATCTTTTTAGGGACTATTATAAATGGTATTATTTTCCTGATTTTCTTTTCAAAGTTCTCTTTGTCGATGTATAGGAATCCAACTGATTTTTGTATATTGACCTTGTTTCCTGCTACTCTGCTGAATCTTTCTGTTAGTTCCACTAGTTTTCTTGTGGAATCTTTGGGGTTCTCTATGTATAGGATCATATCATCTGCTAATAGGGATAGTTTTACTTCTTCTTTTCCAATTTGGACACACTTTATTTCTTTTTCTTACTTTATTGCTCTTACTAAGACTTCCAATACAATGCTGAATAGGAGTTGTGAGAGTAGGCATACTTGTCTTGTTCCTGTTTTCAAGGGGAAAGTTTTCAGTCTCTCTCCATTGAATATAATGTCTGTTCATTTTTCATAAATGCCTTAAATCATGTTGAGGAACTTCCCTTTTATTCTTATCTTGTAAAGAATTTTTATCAAGAAGAGGTGCTGGATTTTATCAAATGCCTTTTCTGCATCAATTGAGATAATCATGTGGTTCTTTTAATTTGTTCTATCAATGTGTTGTTTTACATTGACTGATTTTCTAATATTTAATCCACCTTGCATTACTAGGATAAATCCCAGTTGATCATAATGCATAATTCTTTTAATATGCTGTTGGATTCTGTTTGCTAGTATTTTGCTGAGAATTTTGGCATCTGTATTCATAAAGGATACTGGTCTGGAGTTTTCTTTTTTTGTGGTGTCTTTGTCTGACTTCGATACCAGATTAAGCTGGCATCATAGAAAGAATTAGGGAGTATCCCTTCTTTAACAAGATGGCTGTCAGTTCTTCCCAATATGTTTGGTAGAATTCCCCAGTGAAGCTGTCTGGTCTCAGGATTTTCTTTGTTGAGAGGCTTTTTCTACTGATTCAATCTCTTCACGTGTTATGGGTCAGTTGAGTCAGTTTAGTATAGGGTTGCTATGAGTCGAAATGGACTCAATGGCAACGGGTTTAGGTAGGCTATGTGCTTCTAGGAATTTGTCCATTTCATCAAAGTTATCGCTTTTATTGGGGTACAGTTGTTTATAGTATTCTGTTACGATCTTTTTTACTTCTGTTGGGTCAGTTGTAGTATTGCCACATTCATTTCTTATTTTGACTATTTGCATCTTCTCTCTTTCTTTTTCAGCTTAGCTAGCTTTTGGTGATTTTCTTAATCTTTTCAAAGAATCAGCTTCTGGATTTGTCGATTCCCTCTATTGTTTCTCTGTTCTCTATTTCATTTATTTCTAATTTGATCTTTATTATTTCTTTTCTACCAGTAGCTTTAGGTTTAGTTTGTTCTTTTTCTAGTTTCTAAGTTATAGAGCTAAACTGCTAATTTGAGACCTTTCTTTTTTAATATAGGCACTTATTGTTATACATTTCCTTCTGAGAACTGCCTTCACTTCATCCTGTAAGTTTTGATAGGATGTGTTTTCCTTTTCATTTATCTCCAGGTATTTTTTTTTATTTCATTCTTGATTTCTTCCTTGACCCAATGGTTGTTTAGCAGTTTATTGTTTAATTTCCATGACTTCGTGTGTTTTCTAGTTTTGCTTCTGCTGTTAATTTCTAATATGATTCTTTGTAACCAGAGAAGATACTTTGTATAATTTTAAATTTGTTGAGACTTGTTTGTGGATTACCATACGGTCTATTCTGGAAAATGATCCATGTGCACAGAAGAAAAATGTGTATTGTTCTGATGATGGGTGGAGTGTTTCGTATGTGTCCATTAGGTCTGTTTTATGGTGTTGTTTAGGTCCTCTGTGTCCTTACTGTTCTTTTTAGATGTTCTGTCAAGAATTGAAAGTGGTGTATTGAAGTCCCCAACTACTATTGTGGAGTTGTCTATTACTCTTTTCATAGCAGTTAGTATTTGTTTCATATATTTTGGAGCACTGATGTTAGGTGCATATATATATATATATAATTGTTATGTCTTCTTGATGAAATGACCCTTCTATTGTTATGTAATGTCCTTCTTCATCTCTTACAATAGATTTTAAAGTTAATTTAATCTGATATCACTATGACCACCTCAGCTCTTTTTCGTTTACTAGTTGCATGGAATATTCTTTTCCATCCTTTTATTTTCATTCTATTTGTATTCTTGGACCTAAGATGTGTCTCATGTAGACAGCATAAGGATAGATCATGTTTTTGTTTGGTTTGGTTTTTAAATCCATTCTCTCACTCCCTGCTTTTGTAAATGGAGAGTTAAGACCATTTACACTTAAGGTAATTACAGAAAATGAAGGACCTACTTCATTAATTTTGCTAATTATTTTTTGTGTATTGTATCTTCTTTGTCCCACTATTTCCATACTTTTGCTATTTTTGTGTTTAGCTGCTTTTTTGTGTTAAGTCTTTTAGATTTTTCTCCTATTCCCTTCTGTGTATATTTTCTAAGTGTTTTCTTAGTGGTCACCACAAACATTACATTGAACAACTGGTGATTGCACCAACTTATTTCAGCTTGATGCCAATATTTAACATACAAGCAACAAGTAACATACAACATTAACCTACTAAAACTCTATTTCTGTTTTGCTTCTCCTTCCTCCATTTCTGTCATTGAGTCTCAAGTAACATCATTATACATCCTGTATCTGATAGGTTTAATTGGTACTTATTTCTTACTCACTTGAAATTGTATTGTTTGTGGAACTTAACTGCTAACTTTACTCTTGGAAATATCGTATACTTGTGTCCTTATATTACTGGAGTTCTCTCTGTTTTTGTTTTTCTTTCTTTCCCATGTACACATTTGAATATTTGCCTAGTGTTCTTTCCTTTCTATCTGAAAAACTCTCTTAAGTAATATTTACTAAGCAGGTCTGGTAGTGACAAATTTTCACAGCTTCTATTTATTTGAAAATGTCTTGATTTCCTCATCATTTTTGAATGGCAACTTTGCTGGGTAAAGAATTCTTGGTTGATAATTGTTTTCTTTCAATATTTCATAGTCTTCTGACCTCCAGGGTTTCTGAGGAGAAATCACACCCTAATTCTTATGAAGGACCCTTCATATGTTATACTATATTATTCTCTTGATGCTTTCAGAATTCTGTCTTTGTTTTTGATTTCCAAGAATTTTATTACAATGTGTCTTGGTGTAGACCTTTTCGTATTCCTTCTGCTTGGAGTTCACCTAGCTTCCTGGATTTGAAGAGTTGATTGCTTAATCAGGTCTGTGAAATTCTCTATTGTTATCTCTTGGAAAATTATTTCTATATATTTGTTACTATCCTGTTGTTCTGGAAATCCAAAAATCTTAATGTTGGATTTCTTAATTGAATCCCACAGTTTCAAATGGTTTTGTTCACTTGTCTTTGTTCTTTTCTCTTGTTTCTCTTGAGACTTGATAAGTTCAGTTATCCTATCTTCTAGTTTGCTTATTGTACCTTCTGTTTATCTTGCATTTTCCAATGCAATTATTTTATTCTTCAGTTTAATATTTCTCTCTCTTTTTTAATACTTTAAATCCCCTTATTGAGTTTCTCATTTTTTTCTGATCTCTATTAGTTCGTTTTCTGTGTGTTCTTAGCTTCTTTGAATATATTTAGCATTATTATCTGGAGGTTCTCTATTTTTGCAATTATTCTTATCTCCACTGGAGAATTTTCTGCTTTTTGATAGTTTTCTTTTGATGGGGCCATCTTGTCTTGTGATCTTGTATGTTTCATAATTTTTTGTTGAATATGGGACACTTGAGTATCTTACGGTGATAATTTGGAACTGAGAATTTTCTGTATTTCCAGGAATTTTTTACCTTTTATTTCTACATTCTTCTCCTAAGTTTCACTAGAGGGCACTCTGGCCCTTTGGTTCTTTCAGCTTTGACTCAGCTGTTCTGGAGATGCATACCTCTCCTTTCTCCTCTGGCTCCATAGATTTTAGTGTTTTGGAAAATTTTAAGTCTCTGGGTGTCAGGTCTGGGTGATTTTGTGGCTGGTTTGCCCCGTAGTAGTTGATATTATTGGGGTATGAGCTTCTCTCGGCAGTTTGTGTGGTGGGGTGTGGCTTTCTTGAGGCAACTGCAACACTGGGATGGGATTTCATCATATCTGTCTTTAGGGGTAAGATGTGGCTTTTCCTTTGTGGTTGACTGTGCAGGCACTGGACTTTTCTGCTATCAGCAGGTGGAAGGGGTGGGGCATGACTTTTCCAAAGTGGCAGGTAGTATTTTCTCCCTTCATGGGAAACCCTGAACAGGCTGTCCCACAGTGTCTGGTTGTTAAATAGGGAGCTTATTTGTTCCCGTGGGCTGGCTGTTTGGTGGGCTGGCTGTTTGATGTATGTTTCTCACTGGCTGATGGATGGGTCCTGTGGCTGGTCTATGCACTCAGGTCCTAGTGCCCTCCCACTTTTTTCACAACAAAACACAATAGCACTCACCCACACTGTTTCAGCTTCCCTGTGCCTCTCCCCAAGTGTGCATTCCAGCTTCCCTGCCCCCTGCTAGTGAATTCCCACTGCCAATCTGAAACATTTTATTTGGGCTACATTTTCCTTGGTTCCCATATTTCAAATCTATGTTGTGCTGATATGCTACAGTCTCTCAGTTCTACCCTAACTGCAAAGGCACCTTACCCTTCTTGTCACTTCTTTCCAAGGCTATTTATCAAGAATCTCTGAGTCTGTGTCTTCAGTGTGGTTCCCATCCTGTTTTCTTTGTTTAGGGGTGTTGCCTGTTCATGTTCCAAAATGGCCACAGTAAGTGGAGTTGGCAGGTAGGGTGAGGGTGGTCAGTGAATCTCAGCCTTTTCCCCATAGCTGCTCTATCTCTCTCCTGATTCGGGGTTGACTTCAGTTCTCCAACACTTTAACTGCTGCCTGGAACTCTGAAATTTCTGTCTGTGCTAATTTTTATTTGTTGTTCACTGGCTTAGTTGTAGGGAGACATTATGGTGCAACTGTTTACGCTGTCATCTTGTCCCTCCCTCCTGGAAGTCATCTTGATGTACATATGCGATTAATTAAAACCTAAATCTCTGAGAAATGTATAGTGAGTCCACATCACAGATGGATTGCAGCCAAGAAGCATTTCCTTGTTGCTGTTCAGAGTGTTGAGTAAAATCATCCCCTTGACTCCTTTGGGTCCTTTGGGTGCCTTTAGGTATTTAACTCTGATAAATTAAAAATAACTAACAAAAATGCATTTTAAGAGAATTTTTCTAAGACTTATCTAGCATCTTTTCTATCTTGAAGCAGACAAATATTCCTATACTTTACTAACTCAGTGCTTTAGTTCCAAAATTATTAGAAAGGCTCTCCTTACCTATGTGGACTGGTAATATCAGTTTAAATTATGGGTGCTTTTCTTGTTTCAGTACTAAATAGCCAATTCAAGAAGGAGCCATTTCTAATGCATAATAGATTTCCAGCAGGAAAAGCCCTGGTTAGGTAATAGAACGGGAGGACTACTTTCTCCCTTGTTCCTCCTCTCCCAGCTCAGCTATACTTGTGCACTAAGTACAAGATAATTTTTTTTTTAATAATTTGTTGTAATTTGGGTAAAAGTTTACAGAGAAAATTAATTTACCGTTCAACAATTTATACATATTTTATTTCGTGACATTAGTTGCTATCCCCTCAACATAACAGCACTCTACCAACTTCCTCCCTGAGTTCTCCATTTCCATTCGCCCATCTTTCCTGCCCCTTCCTGCTTTCTGAACTTTATTTTTGGGCAAATGCTGCCTTTTTGGACTCCTGTGGTATTTTTCTTTTTAATTTTTTTTATTGTACTTTAGATGAAGGTTTACAGAACAAATAGTTTCTCATTAAACAGTCAGTACACATATTGTTCTATGACATTGATTAACAACCCCATGACATGTCAACACTCTCCCTTCTCGACCTTGAGGACCTTTTTTTGGTGAAAATATACATAGCCAAAGATACACCATTTGAACGTTTCTACATGTACAATTCAGTGACATCAATTACATTCTTCCAGTTGTGCTGCTATTCTCACTATCCTTTTCCAAATTATTCCATCAACATTACCTTCAACTCACTGTCCCCTAGGCTTCCCATCAAACCTTTAGAGTTGCTGTTGCCAATTTGATCTCACATAGATAATTCTTTTGTTTTTAATTTTGAACCTTAGATGAAGGTTTGCAGAACAAATAGTTTCTCATTAAACAGTTAGTACACATATTGCCTTATGACAATGGTTAACAACCCCACGACATGTCAACACTGTCCCTTCTCAACCTTGGGTTCTCTATCACCATCTTTCCTGTCCCCTCCTGCCTTCTAGTCCTTGTCCCTGGACTGCTGTGCCTCATTAGTCCCATTTCGTTTTATGAGGCTGTCCAATCCATGGCTGAACAGTGAATTTTGGGAGTGACTTCACCACTGAGCTAAAATGGTGTTCAGGGCCCATATTCTCAGGGTTTCTCCAGTTTGTCAGGCCAGTAAATCTGGTCTTTTTTTGTGAGCTAGAATTTTGTTCTACATCCTTTTCCAGCTTTCTCCAGGACCCTCTATTGTGATCCAGGTCAGAGCAGTCAGTGGTGGTAGCCAGACACCATCTAGCTGTAGTGGACTCAGTCTGGTGGAGGCTATGGTAGTTGTGGTCCATTAGTCCTTTGGACGAATCTTTTCCTAGTATCTTGTTCTCCACATTCTCCCTTGCTCCAGAAGGGTTGAGACCAGCAGAGTATCTTAGATGCCTGCTCACAAGCTTTTAAGACCCCAGACACTATTCACCAAGGTAGAATGTACAACATTGTCTTTATAAACTGTGTTATGCCAATTGAGCTAGATGTTCCCTGAGGCCATGGTCCCCACAGCCCTCCGCCCAACATTTCAGTCCCTCAGGGAGTTTGGAAGTGTCTATGGAGCTTCCATGACCTTTCCTTGTACAAGTTGTGCTGGCTTCCCCAGTATTGTGTACTGTCTTACCCTTCACCGAAGATATCACTTATCTATTGCCTATTTAGTATTTCCCCCCCCCCAACCCTCCCATCCCTGGTAACCAACAAAGATTGTTACATTTTGTGTGTGAACATTTTCATGGGTTTTTACAGTAGAGGTCTCATACAATATTTGTCCTTTTGTGATCGACTTATTTCACTCAGCATAATATCCTCCAGTTTCATCCATGTTATGAGATGGTTCACAGATTCATTGTTGTTCTTTATCTTTGCATAATACTCCATTGTGTGTATGTACCATAGTTTGTTTATCCATTCATCTGTTGATAGGCATCTAGGTTGTTTCCATATTTTTGCTATTTTGAACAGTGCTGCAATGAATATGAGTGTGCATATGTCTAATCATGTGACGGCTCTTATTTCTCTAGGATATATTCCTAGGAGTGGGATTGCATTTTGTAGTGCTATTTTTTTTTTTTTTTTTGTGGTGCTGACGTTTTCTTTGTTCCTCTTACTCGCCTGTGCTGAGTTCCTTTTGTTTGAGGATTTTTTTTTTCATTTCTTTTCTTTTTGTAGGTTTTGTTTTTATTGAGACTTCATTTTTTTTTCTTTATTTTGATGAGTAGGTTTGTTAACTTTCTTTGTGGTTGCCTTGAAATTTACCATTATCTTCCTACAATTGAACCAGTCTATTATTACTTGGTATCACCTTGCCTTCCTCTCTATTAGAAGGTTCTATACCTACAGTGTTTATTCCCTCTTTTATTGTTCTGATGCTGTTGTCATTTACAAATTAACCTCTCTGGTTCCCTGTTGTAATTCTTTTGGTTTTGCATAGTCCTTAAGAGTTCATTTCCTAGGTTGGTATCTGGCTAGTACAATCCTGTGTCCTATAGTCAGCCTGTGGTCTAATGTTGTTTGTTCTCAGATCAAAAGACTCCCTTTAATAAGTCTTGTAAGCTTGATTTGATTTTTACATATTCCCTTAATTTCTGTTTATCTGGAAATGACATAACTTCACCATCATATTTGAACAAAAGTTTTGCAGGATATATTATTCTTGGCTGGCAATTTTTTTCTTTCAAGGTTTTACACATGTCATCCCATTGCCTTCTTGCCTGCATGGTTTCTGCCAAATAATCCGAGCTTAGTCTTATTGTTTATCCTCTGTATGTGACTTTTTGTTTTTCTTGAGCTGCTCTCAGGATTCTTTGTTTGTCTTTGGTTTTAGTGAATGTGATTATGATATGCCTTGGTGATTTTCTTTTGGGGTCTATCCTATATGGGGTTCGTTGAGCTTGTTGGATGGTAAGCTTTTCATCTTTGATGATATTGGGGAAGTTTTCTGTCAGCAATTCTTCAGTGATCCTCTCTGTGTTTTCTGTTTCATCTGCGTGTTCTAGAACTCTGATCACTTGCACATTTTTGCTATTGATTGTATCCCACATAATTCTCAGGGTCTCTTCATTTTTCTTCGTTCCTTTTTCTGATTTTTCCTCAGAGTTGTATCCAAGTGTTTGTCTTCAGTTTCACTGATCCTATCTTCCATCGTTTGAAACCTACTCCTCAGCCCTTCTATGACACTATCCATTTCTGAAATCTTGTTGTTTATCTTTTGGATTTCTAATTGTTGTTTTTTATGATTTCTAGTTGTGAATTTATTTTGGCATTTTGTTCCTGTATTATTTTCCTGAATTCTTCCATGTTTTGTCTGTATTTTCCATGAATTTGTCTATTTTTTCTCATTTTTGTCTGCTTTTTGCTTCAACTCTTGGATAATTCTGAATATTAGAGATTTGAATTCCCTATCAGTTAGGTCTAGTGCCTTTTCTTCTCCTGGAAAGTCTTCTGATGTTTTATTTTGGATGCCTACTGGAAACATCCTGTCCTGTTTTTGTAAATGTTTTGGTATTTTCTGCTGTCTTCAGGGCAATTCAATGGTTATTTTCCTCATGTATTGATTGTAGATTTGTTTGTTTAATCTTGCTTTTTTGTTTTATTTCGCCATGTCTGAGCAGACGGGCTGTGTGTTCTTTGTTGTTTGCTCATCTTTCAGCAAGATACTTTTCACCTCCTTCTCCAATTGGCAGGGTCAGTCACTCAGATATGGTTCAGCAGGGCAGGTCTAGCTGAAGAGGAGTTGCTGGGATGGTTTGTTTGTGGCACGTACCAGAGCTGACAGTGTGGACCAGGAATCAGTGCTGGGCAGGTTCCAGTAGGCCATGCCTGTGCTGCTTTGGAGTGTGATGTTCAGTGCATGGTGCAGTTAGGCAGGAAGGCGATGATAGATTGTGATGTGTGGAGCTAAGATGGGTATGGGAAAGATGAGAGAGAGGAGAGAGGAAAGGGAGCCAAAATCATACACACACATGAAAAAGAGTGCTATTGGAGTGGAGAGATGAGAGACTGAGAAATGGGGAAAAACAAAAATTGAAAAAAGAAAAAAATGATTAAATCAAGAAGTTGGAAATAGAGATTTCCGGCAAAATGGCACTCTAGGCAGAAGCACCATGCTGTCTCTCCACAGAAAAGATCCGAAAAACTAAGCCGAACAGAGAATACAACAATCCTGAAACCCTAAAACATCAAATGAAGAAATAAAGAACTCAGCCAAGCACCAACTGGAGTGAGAAAACTGACAGAGAATGGAGATGGGGAAGTGATTCATGCAGAGGTCCCCTACCAGCTAACACAGCGCAGATCTGCCATCTTTGGCTCCTATCGGAGACCAGCAAACAGGGGTTTCTCATCTCTCCACTCCAACGGCAAGCTCTCTTAGCATTCTTTTTTGTTTGTTTGTATGTTTTTGGCTCTGGTTCCTCTCTCCTCTCTCCCATATCCATCATAGCTCCACACATAACAATCTCCCTGCTGCATCATGCCTACCTGCACCAGGTGCTTGACATCCCACCAAGCAGCACAGACACGGCCTACTGGAACCTGCCCTGCACAGATTACTGACCCGCTCTGGTGGCTGTAGTAAGTGTCACAAACAACCCATCCCGGTAACACCTCTTCAGCTAGACCTGTCCTGCCGTGCCATATCTGAGTGACTGACCCTGCCAGTTAGGCAGGGAGGTGAAAAGTATTGCACCCACAGATGAGCAAACAACAAGGAACACACAGTCCGCCTACTCAGACATAGTCAAATTTTTTGTTAAAAAAGGGATAAAACAAATAAATCAACAATCAATAAATGAGAAAAATAACTACTGAATGCCCCGAAGACAGCAGACTATATCAAAACATTTACCACAACAGCACAGGATGGTTCCAGTAGGCGTCCAAAATAAAACACTAGATGACGCTCTTGTGGAATAAAATGCACTAGAACTACCTGATAGGGAATACAAATCTCTAATACTCAGAATTCTCCAAGAACCAAGGCAAAAAGCTGACAAACATGAGGAAAAAATAGACAAATTCATGGAAAATACAGACAAAAAATTGGGAGAATTCAGGAAAATAATGCAGGAACAAAATGCCAAAAGAAATACACAACTAGAAATTATACAAAGACAACAATTAGAAATCCAAAAGATGAACAACAAGATTTCAGAAATGGACGATGGCATAAAAGGCTGAGAAGCAGATTTGAAACAGTGGAAGACAGGATCAGTGGAATTGAAGACAAACACTTGGATACAACTCTGTTTCAGGAAAACTCAGAAAAAGGAACAAAGAAAAATGAAGAGACCCTGAGAGTTATGTGGGACACAATCAAAATAAAAAATTTTCGAGGGATTGGAATTCCAGAACAGGGAGAGAAAACAGAAAACACAGAGAGGATCATTGAGGAACTGCTGGCAGAAAACTTCCCCAATATTATGAAAGAAGAAAAGCTTACCATCCAAGAAGCTCAATGAACCCCATATAGAAGAGACCCCAAAAGACAATCACCAAGACATATCATATTCACACTCAACAAAACCAAAGACAAAGCATCCTGAGAGCAGCACATGAAAAACAAGAAGTCACATACAGAGGAGATACAACAAGACTAAGCTCAGATTATTCGGCAAAAACCATGCAGGCAAGAAGGCAATGGGATGACATATATAAAATCTTGAAAGAAAAAAATTGTCAGCCAAGAATAACATATCCTGCAAAACTCTCGTTCAAATTTGATGGTGAAATTAGGTCATTTCCAAATAAACAGAAATTAAGAGAATATGTAAAAGTCAAACCAAACTTACAAGAATTATTAAAGGGAGTTCTTCGATCTGAGGACAAACAGCTTCAGCTCACAGGCAGAATCTTGGATACAGGATCGTACCAGCCAGATACTAATCTATGAAATGAACTCTCAAGGACTATCAAAAACTAAAAGAAATACAATAGGGAATCAGAGCAGTTAGTCAATAAATGACAACAACATCAAAACAATAAAAGAGGGAAAACATGATATAGGTATAGAACCTTCTAATGGAGAGGAAGGCAAGCTGATACCAAGTAATGGTAGACTGCTTCAAACTTAGAAAGATAAGGGTAAAATTCATGGTAACCACAAAGAAAGTTAACAAACATACTCATAAAAAAAGAGGAAAAAAATAAAGTTTCAGCAAAAACAAAACCTACAAAAACAAAAGAAATGAAAAATAATCCACAAAGAAAAGTAAGTCAGCACAAGAGAGTAAGAAGAACAAAGAAAACTTCAGCATCACAAAAAAAAGCACTACAAAATGACAGCAACAAACTCACATCTATCAATAATTACACTGAATGTAAATGGACTCAATGCACCCATAAAGAGATGGAGAGTGACAGAATGGATAAGAAAACAGGATCCATCAATATCCTGTCTCCAGGAGACACACCTTAGAAACAAAGATGTGAATTTCCTAAAACTCAAAGGTTGGAAACAAATATATCAAGCTAACAACTACCAAAAAAGAGCAGGAGTAGCAATTCTAATCTCAGATAAAATAGACTTTAAAACAAAATCCACCATAAAAGACAAAGAAGGACATTATATAATGATTAAAAGGAAGATCCATCATGAAGACATAAGCATAATAAACATCTACGCACCCAATGACAGGGCTCCAAAATACATAAAACAAACTAACAACACTGAAAAGAGAAATAGACAGTTCCACAAAAATAGTAGGAGACTTCAACACACCACTCTCAGTAAAGGACAGAACAACTAAGAAGAAACTTGTCAAAGATACAGAAGACCTAAAGGGCACAATCAGCCAACTTGACCTCATACACATATATAGAACACTCCATCCAACTGCTGCCAAGTACACATTGTTTTCCAATGCACACGGAACGTTCTCCAGAATAGACCACATCTTAGGCCACAGAGCAATCCTCAACAAGATCCAAAACGTTGAGATAATTCAAAGTATCTTCTCTGACCACAATGCCATCAAGGTAGAAATTAACACTAGAAAGAGCAAGGAAAAAAAATCAACTACATGGAAACTGAATAATAACCTGCTTACACATCAGTGGGTAATAGAAGAAATCAGAGATGGAATAAAAAAATTCCTAGAATCGAATGAGAATGAAAACACATCATACCAAAACCTTTGGGACACAGCAAAGGCAGTCCTCAGAGGTCAATTTATAGCAATAGATGCACATAGCAAAAAAGAAGAAAGGGACAAAATCAAAACATTAACTACAAAACTCAAACCAATAGAAAGAGAACAGCAAAAAAAGCCCACAACCACAGGAAGAAAGGAAATAGTAAAGATCAGAGCAGAAATAAATGAAATGGAGAACAGAAAAACAATAGAAAGAATCAACAAAACCAAAAGTTGGTTCTTGGAAAGAATCAACAAAATCGACAAACCAGTGGCCAGACTGACTAAAGAAAAACAGGAGAGGACACAAATAACCCAAATAAGAAATGAAATGGGGGACATTACAACAGATCCAACTGAAATAAAAAGGATTAGAACAGATTATTATGAAAAACTACACTCCAACAAATTTGAAAACCTAGAGGAAATGGATAAATTTCTAGAAACACACGGCCTACCTAAACTACAACAAAGTCATGTTGAAAATCTGAACAGACCCATAACAAGAGAAGAGATTGAAAAGGTAATAAAAACTACTCCCAACCAAAAAAAGCCCTGGTCCAGATGGCTTCACTGGAGAAGTCTACAAAACATTTACAGAAGAGCTTGTACCAGTACTACTCAAGCTATTTCAGAGCATAGAAGAGGAAGCAACACTTCCCAATTCATTCTATGAAGCAAGCAAAGATGTCAAAAAAAAAAAAAAGAAAAAGAAAAAGAAAATTACAGACCGATATCGCTCATGAATATAGACGCAAAAATTCTGAACAAAATTCTAGCCAATAGAATTCAGCATCATATCAAAAAAAAATAATACACCACAACCAAGTGGGATTCACACTAGGTATGCAAGGATAGTTCAACATTAGAAATTCAATCAACGTAATCCACCACATAAATAAAAGGAAAGAAAAGAATCACATGATCATCTCCATTGACACAGAAAAGGCATTTGACAGAGTCCAACACCCATTCTGGATGAAAACTCTCAATAAAATAGGTCTAGATGGGAAATTTCTCAACATAATAAAAGGCATCTATGCAAAACCAATGGCCAACATCATTCTTAATGGAGAGAGGCTGAAAACATTCCCCTTGAAAACAGGAACAAGACAAGGATGCCCTTTATCACCACTCCTATTTAACATTGTGCTGGGAGTTCTAGCTAGAGCAATAAGGCTAAAAAAGAAATAAAGGGCATCCAAACTGGTAATGAAGAAGTTAAACTGTCCCTGTTTGCAGATGATATGATACTATACATAGAAAACCCTAAAGACTCCACGAGAAATCTACTGGAACTAATAGAAAGATTCAGCAGAGTAGCAGGATGCAATATAAACATTCAAAAATCAGTTGGATTCCTATACACCAATAAGGAGAATGATGAAAGGAAATCATGAAAACAATACCGTTTATAATAGCCCCTAAAAAGAAAAAATACTTTAGGAATAAATCTGACCAGGGATGTAAAAGACCTATACAAAGAAAACTACAAAACATTACTGCATGAAACCCAAGGGGATCTACATAAATGGAAAAACATACCATGCTCATGGATAGGCATTGTGAAATGACAATTCCTCAACATTGTGAAAATGTCAATTCTACCCAAAGCAATTTACAAATACAATGCAATCCCGATCCAAACACCAACAACATTCTTCAAAGACATGGAAAAATTAATCATTAACTTTCTGTGGAAAGGGAAGAAGCCCCGAATAAGTAAAGCACTACTGAAGAAGAAGAATAAAGTTGGAGGACTCACACTACCTGACTTCAGAACCTACTATACAGCTACAGTAGTCAAAACAGCCTGGTACTGGTACAACAACAGATACGTTGACCAATGGAACAGAATTGAGAACCCAGATGTAAATCCATCCACCTACAGTCACCTGATCTTTGACAAGGGCCCAAAGTCCATCAAATGGGGAAAAGACAGTCTTTCCAACAAATGGTGCTGGCAAAACTGGATATCCATTTGCAAGAAAATGAAACAGGACCCATACCTCACACCGTATACAAAAACTACTTCAAAGTAGATCAAAGAGCTGAATATAAAGCCTAAAACTATAAAGTTCATAGAAGAAAAAATAGGACCAATACTTCAGGCCTTAATACATGGCATTAACAGGATACAAACCATAACCATCAACGCACAAACCCCAATAGATAAGCTAGATAACTGGGATCTTCTAAAAATCAAACACCTATGCTCTTCAAAAGACTTCACCAAAAGAGTCAAAAGAGAACCTACAGACCGGGAAAAAATTTTCGGACAGTAAAGTCAGACAAAGGTATAATCTCGATAATCTAGTAAATCCAACACCTCTACAACAAAAAGACAAATAATCCTATTAAAAAACGGGCAAAGACAATGAACAGACACTTCATCAAAGAAGACATTCAAATGGCCAACAGACACATGAGGAAATGCTCGCGATCACTAGCCATTGGAGAAATGCAAATTAAACCACAATGAGATACCATCTCACCCCGGCATTACTGGCACGAATGAAAAACACTGGAAATAACAAATGTTGGAGGGGCTGCAGGGAGATCGGAACTCTTATGCACTGCTGGTGGGAATGCAAAATGATACAACCATTTTGGAAAATGATATGGCTCTTCCTCAGAAATCTAGAAATAGACATACCATTCGATCCAGCAATCCCACTCCTAGGACTATATCCTAGAGAAATAAGAGCCGTCACATGATTATACATATGCACACTCATATTCATTGTAGCACTGTTCACAATAGCAAAAAGATGGAAACAACCTAGATGCCTATCAACAGATGAATGGATAAACAAACTATGGTACATACACACAATGGAGTACTATGGAATGAGAAAGAACAACAATGAATCTCTGAAGCATCTCATAACATAAATGAAACTGGAGGACATTATGCTGAGTGAAATAAGTCAATCACAAAAGGACAAATATTGTATGAGACCTCTATTGTAAAAACCCATGAAAAAGTTCACACATAAAATGTAACAATCTTTGTTGGTTACCAGGGATGGGAGGGGTGAGGGGGAAATACTAAATAGGCAATAGATAAGTGTATCTTGGGTGAAGGGTGAGACAGTTCAGAATACAGGGGAAACTAGCACAACTCGTACAAGGAAAGGTCATGGAAGCCCCATAGACACATCCAAACTCCTTGAGGGACTGAATTGCTGGGCGGAGGGCTGTGGGGACCATGGTCTCGGGGAACATCTAACTCCATTGGCATGACACAGCTTATAAAGACAATGCTCTACATTCTACCTTGGTGAGTAGTGTCTGGGATCTTAAAAGCCTGTGAGCGGCCATCTAAGATACTCCACTGGTCCCATCCCTTCAGGAGCAAGGCAGAATGGAGAGAACAGGATACAAGGAAAAGATTAGTCCGAAGGACTAATTGTCCACAGCTATCAAGGCCTCCACCAGACTGAGTACAGTACATCTAGATGGTGCCCAGCTACCACCACTGACTGCTCTGACCAGGATCACAACAGAGGGTTCTGGACAGAGCTGGAGAAGGATGTAGAGCATAATTCTAACTCACAAAAAAAGGCCAGATTTACTGGCCTAAAGGAGACTGGAGAAACCTTGAGAGTATGGTCCCCAGACACCCTTTTAACTCAGTGGTGAAGTTACCTCTAAGGTTCACTGTTCAGCCTGGGAGTGGACATCCACATAAAACCAAATGAGACTAACGAGGTACAGGAGTCCAGTGCCAAGGGCCAGAATGCAGAAGGGGACAAGGAAGCTGGTGATAGGGAACCCAAGTCTGAGTAAGGATATTTTTCATGTGTTGTGAGATTGTTACCCATTGTCATAGGGCAACATGTGTGGCAACTGTTAAATGAGAAACTATTTTGTTCTGTAAGCCTTCATCTTAAATGAGAATAGCAGCACAATTGGAAGAGTGTAGTTAATGTCACTGAACTGTGCATGTAGAAAGTTTTGAAATGGGGTACCTTTGGCTATGCGTATTTTCACCAAAAAAAAAGGTTGAGAAGTTAGAGGGTTGATATGTTTTGGCGTTGTTATCCAATGTCAAAACTACATGTGTACTACTGTTTCACGAGAAACTATTTGTTCTGTAAGCCTTCACATGAAGTACAATTAAAAAAAAAAAAAGAAGCAGGAAATGAAGAAAGACAAAAAGGGAATAAGAGAGAGAAGAAAACAAAACAAAACAAAAAATAAAAAAACACCAAAAACAAAACCAAAAAATAAGAAAAAAGAAACGTCCCCCGGGATGTCCCTATGCATCTGCACAGAGTAATGCATTAGCTTTCTAGCCCTGCGGTACTGGCCTGCTAGAAGGGCCTCCCAAGCTGAGAAAAGAAAAAGAAAACAAACAAACAAATCAAAACAGAAGAAATCAGAGCAAACAAACAAATGAAAAAGCCCCGGGGGTCCCACCAGTGTGGCAACAATGGCCAGGAAGATGTTTCACAGTCGTGTGGTGTTTCCCAGCCTTTCAGGAAGAAGCAAAGATGGCGCACAAAGCCAGGTATTTGAGAGAAAGGAGGGGAGGTGGTGAGAAGTAAAGAAGAAATCTAAAGATGCAGAAAAAAGCAACACCAGCAGCCAACAAAAGGCAGTCAGGGAGTTGGCCAGTGCGGGCGGGTGGAATCCAAGTGACACCAGGGTGAAGCTGGTGCTTCCTGGCTAAGAGACTGTGGCTGTAGGAAGCAGAGAATGCTAAGTGGGGGTGAAGAAGGGTGGGGGGTGGGAAAGCCTATATTGCTGGTTACTGGTTGTTCTGTCTCCAGCTGGAAGCTCCGTGAAGCTGTTGTCTCCTACACCCTGTTTGCTGATCTCTGATAGGAGTTCAAGTTGGTGGATCCATACTCCAGTAGCTGATAGAGGACCTTTGCATGTATCTATCCTTGCTCTCTGTTCTCGGTCAGTTTCTTATTCCATTTGGTGCTTGGATGAGTTCTTTATGTCTTCATTTGATGCTTAGGGTTTCAGGATTGACATGTGACTCTGTTTGACTTAGTTTTTCTGATCTTTGCTGTGGAGGAACAATGTGGTGCTTCTGATTATAGCGCCATGTTGCCTGGAAGTCTCAACACAAGATAATTTTTGACTGAAAAGAACAAAATTACTGTTTCTGTATCTAGACCCCAGGACAGGAGACTCCCATAGGCAGGACCCTGGCTTTGCTGGTTTGTAATGACCATGAAGCATCTGGGAGAGTGTTTGGCACTTCTTTCATCTGCTCTGGAGGGCTGTTTGCCTCACTGCACTTATTCTGCAGTTCTAAGAGATGTACTTATTAACAGGCTGTGAGCTACATATGGGTGTATACGGTATGCAACTTTGAAATGATTTCCCTCAAAGCCTTTTTAACCATCATGCTGTTTCAGATGAACCCACAGTTAAATAAAGTGAAGAGCAGGATTGGCACTAAAGCCTTGCCCTGGGATCCTTGAGTCCCCTCTGGAGTGGAGCGTTCTGAAATATGCCTGGGGAATGAAATGAAAGTGACTTTGTGGTTTCTCTGAGTTAGGGGAAAAAGAATGCTTAGTCTTGATAAATCCAATCCAGTGACTGTACACCACAATGCCAAACAATGGTGTTTGCTTTTTCACTGTTGAACTGATATAATTTGCCATTAAACGCCTTGTAGACTCAAAAGGTAGCCCTCCAGA
The DNA here is from genome assembly GCA_030035585.1 of Dugong dugon. Classification (NCBI taxonomy): domain Eukaryota; kingdom Metazoa; phylum Chordata; class Mammalia; order Sirenia; family Dugongidae; genus Dugong; species Dugong dugon. The sequence continues at coordinate 67,393,036 of CM057470.1, read as the reverse complement.
AGGTGAAATGTAAGAGCCTGGATTCCAATCTCAGATCTTTCACATATAACTATGTGACTTGGACAATTTGTTCAACCTTTCCAAGAAAATAACAGCATCTACCTTACTGAGTTGAGTATTGTTACATAATACTGGCAAATAAGAAGTGCTTAATCTATGTTAGAGGCATTGGTGGTTCAGTGGTAGAATTTTTGCCTTTTATTTGAGAGACCTGGGTCTGATTTCTGGCCAATGCACCTCATGCACAGCCATTACTCATCTGTTAATGGTGACTTGCATGTTGCTATGATGCTGAACAGGTTTCAGCGGAGCTTCCAAACTAAGATGGACTAGGAAGAAGGCCTGGCGATCTTCGTCTGAAAATCAGCCAGTGAAAACCCTTTGGATCATAATGGTTTGATCCACAACCAGTCATGGGGATGGCACAGGACTGGGCAGCATTTCCTTCCATTGTGCATGCGGTTGCCATGAGTTGGGGGCCAACTCAATAGCAGCTAACAAGAACAACAATCTATGTTAGGTATTATTGTTTATTTATTTATTTTTCAATTAGGTCTAGTTTGTCTTTGATGTCCTAGATTCTTTCATGTAAGGCCTCTCACTCTCTTCCTTATTCCCTGCCTCACTCTTGCAACTTGTGGTCAACTGCAGGAAACGTAAATAGACAATTGTTATACTTCATGCACTCTAGAAATATTATAAAATCATTTCATGCAGATTATAAAATGTGGCATAACTAAAACACCATTGACTAGGGTTGGGCAGAGTCAACAGCTAAATTGAGTATAAAATAATGTTTATTTGCTAATTTATTAATTGGGCAAAATGAAACCCCTTTTGAAGACAATAAAAATGACAGGCACAGTTCTTTCTTTAAGAAGTTTATAAACTTCTTGGAGATAGACTATTGGGGATGTATGGGTGTAATTAAGGTGTTAAAGGATGATGGGTATGGCCAGGAAACCAGCAATACTTGAATTTTTCCCACAGACTATCTCTCCACTCAATAAGTTTCCCAAGGGTGATAAATGCACGGAGGATGAAGCAAGGTTGTTGTTGTTGTTAGTTACCATCTAGTTGGCTCCAACTCATGGAGACCCCACATACAGCAGAACAAATGTTGCCTGGTCCTGCTCCATCTTCGCAATCATTGGTATGCTCAAGTCCACTGCTGCAGCCATTGTGCATTTTGAGTGCCTTTCAACCCAGGGGGCTCATCTTCCAGCACTACCTCAGACAATATTTTGTTATGATCCATAGAGTTTTTATTGGCTAATTTTCAGAAGCAAATAGCCAGGCCTTTCTTACTCCACCTGTCTGTCAGTTTGTCGTACTGTGATGGCTTGCATGTTGCTATGATGGTGGGAGCTGTGCCACTGGAATGGTGAACAGGTTTCAGTGGAGCTTCCAGACCAGGACAGACTAGGAAGCAAAGTTAAGGAACATTCATTACTGTAGTAAAAGATTATTTATAGAGAATGTCTCGGACCTAAACTTTCTGATTTAATGATGTTCCTGGAGTTTGGCTACTGTAACCCCATTTTGCTTTGCTGCATCTTGATGCAGTGTCAGCATTTTCTAAATGCATTTTATTGGTTTTCTGATCCATGATATGGATCAAGAAATATGATATAAAATATATATTTGAGTAATTGTAATTTAGTGGTTTAAAACATTCGTTATCCACTTAAACATTAATGGTTGAGAATCTTCAAACTCATATATTATCACTGTGGCTACCATGGCATTACCATAATCTTCCAATACAGTCTGCAACTCCCTGTCATTATCATGTGGAATAGCTCACCATCACATCACCAACTGGGTACTTACGTGGTTACCACATGCTTCATATTGGAGCTGGTTCACACTTGTGTCCTAGAGCCTAGAAGAATGCCTCAGATATATGCTGCACATATTTTAAAAGCTCATATACAGTTTGCATACCAGCGGTTGTCCAGTGAAGTATTATTATCGTCAAGTGAAGTATCTGCTGGTACACAAACAATCTAAGGATTGCTCTTCCACGCTGCCTACCAGGCAGAGTCCCTTTTAAGGTGACACAATAGATTTTCTTTCTAAAATTAGAGGTCCAAATCATGGAAAACTCCTATGACAGTTTAGGCCCTTCCTGATATAGTCACCTCTGTGTGCATCTTGCCTTTCCAGATATGAGTCAGGTACCCATTCTTTCACGTTCGATCTGCAGGGGACACATGTCAAGTTCTCCTAGTGGTTTTTGTAAAGCAGAATGTTAATTACGTTTGCCCCCATCACCTGTGATAGGAATCAGACACTCCTTCAGTGAAGAGTGGGGTTTGAAACTTTAAACCGAGAAAAGGCTGAGCATTAACTCTACTAAGAATGTGTGCATCATCAGGGTTCTGTTAAGGGTGATCCCAGAATCACAAACTGGAAAGGAGTAGAAAGCCTCATGGGAGTGTGGGAGTGTGGTTGTTTGGGAAATTTCTTGGGTTAAATAGATAATGTAAGTCCTAGTTGTAGTCCCTCCCCTTCTATTTCCCCATTCCATGTCCTGTACATATCTCTATCATCTATTATCGGTGGGAACTGAGGACTATCCATTCTCTTCTCTTCCAAAGCCCCTTGGAGGAAGGGTTGGGAGAGAACATGCTAGGCAGAGAGATGACGGAAGGGCGGACACAAAATCTCATTTTAATTGTTGGTAGAAGAAAATGTTTAAGAAAACAAAGCCCACGAAGGTGCCCCCTCCGACCCTCCTCCCTCTGACCAAGGCAATAAATCAGGCTCCAGTGATAACAGTTTTTCCCCATTATAAGGCACTAGAGACTTATTTTTCTTAATTTGGCAAAAAAAGAGAGGAAAAGATGCCCTGTAAATGTGTGTACAACAATGTGATCTTATTATGTGTCTAATATAAACTAAAGAAATTAGTAGAGCTCTCAATATCTAGTGTCAGATTTCCATGCATGAAAATAGTGTTTCAGGCTGAAATGATCACCTTAAATTGCCCTCTACTTATTGGACTTCTTTGGAGAGTCACTCTCACTTCTGACTCTACAAAAAGAAAGGTTTGCTGTTGTAAAACCTTATTTTTTTTCCATCAGCCTTGCTGTTTTCCACATAATCTGCTGTTTGGGAGGGAGGAAATTCCGGAGGTCTGTAGCTGGGAGAATAAAACAGGGTCTGCAGGGGAAAGAGGGGCCCTGGTGGCGCTGCTGAGGTGTGGGCATTATGTGGGCAACCCTCCTGGAATGGGCAGCGGGAAGGTCACGTATGACTGCACAGGACCCGGATGAGGCACAGGAGACATGTCAGACTGAACAGGGTAACTTGAGACTGTGAGAGTAAGACGGCTCTCCGGGAGCTTTAGAGGCTTCCAGTGCAGAGGGGAGACGGGGTCTGAGGGGCTAGGACCAACTGAACACATCCAGCTGTTCCCAAAATTCCATTTGCAAATATCTTTCTAAAAATGAAGTGTTAGGACACGGAGAAAAGTGAAGAGATGACCGCCTCTCTTTATACTGCTATATATGGAAGCGTCAGTGTTTGTTGTAGGTGGGTAGCAACTATATGAAGAATTAAACTGGCCTATGCTTTTTATTCTGCACTGTCCCACACAGTAGCCACTAGCCACATATGGCTATTGAGCATTGAAATGTGGCTAGTGTGACGAGGAACTGAATTTTTCAATTTATTTAATAGTAGTTAATCTACATTTAAATTTAATAGTTTTGTATTTATATGTTGAAATGATAATGTTTTAGAAAAATCGGATTAAATATATTTTTGAAATTAATTCCGTTTCATTGTACAATTTTGAAATATTTTCAACGTCTTTATTATTATATAATTGACATACAATTATATGATTAAAGTATACAACTTGATAAGTTTTGACATGCATATGTATCTGTGAAATCATCTCCATTATTAAGACAATAAACATATCCATTCCCCCCAAATGTTTCCTCATGTCCCTTTATAGTCCCTTCCTCCACTCCATTCTCTCACCCAGGCAACCACTGATCTGCTTTCTGTCACTATAAATCAGCTTGAATTTTCTAGAATCTTATATAAATAGAATCACGTAACAGGTACTTTTTGAGGGAGGGTCTGGAATTCTTTTTTTTTTTTTTTTTCCTTTTCTCGCTTTTTTTTTTTTAACTGTGATTTAGGTGAAAGTTTACAGAACAAATTCTTTTTGTTTCTCACTCAAAAGTTTATACACAAATTGTTTTGTGACATTTGTTGCAATCCTGCATTGTGGCAGCACCCTCCCCATTTTCCTTTCCACCCTGGGTTCCCTGGTTCCAACATCCAGTTTTCCTGCCCCTTCCTGCTTTCCCGTCTTTGTATTTGGGCAGGTGTTGCCCATTTGATCTCGTATACTTGATTGATTTAAGAAGCATGTTCCTCACATGTGTTATTGTTTGTTTTATAGGCCTGCCTAATCTTTGGCTGAAAAGTGAGTTTTGGGAGTGGCTTCAATTCTGATTTAGAAGGATGTCAGGGGGCCATAGTCTCGGAGGTTCCTGCTGTCTGTAAGTCTGGTCTTTTTTGTGAATTTGATCATTTGTTCTACATTTTTCTCCCACTCTGTCTGGGATCCTCTGTTGTAATCCCAGTCAGAGTGGTTAGTAGTGGTAGCTGAGCACCGTCAAGCTCTTCTGGTTTCAGGGTCTTGTAGGCTGTGGTTCATGTGGTCCATAAGTCATCTGGAGTAATTGCTATCTTGAGTCCTTAGTTTTTTTTCCCTCTTCTTTTCTCCAGACTAGAAAAGACCAATAGTTGTTATCTTATATGGCCACTCGCAAGCTTTTAAGACCTCAGACGCTACTAAGCAAAGTAGGATGTAGAACATTGTCTTTAAGAACTATGTTGTGCCGATTGACATAGATGTCCCCGAAGTCTACGGTCCTTTGCCTTCAAGCCTGGAAAATTCATCCCTTGAGGTGGTTTAGTTATGTCTAAGAGGTTTCCCTGACTGTGCTGTTTATGTACTCTATTGTCTATATTAATATATGAGGAGCACCTACAGTCATGTATTTAGAAATTTCCACCACCGAGCCTGTATCTGCTGGTGGTTATGTTCCCTTTATCCTGTCACACCTCTTTGCACATCTATCTACGTATCAGTTCCTAGATTATTGTTTGCTGATTCTATTGTTTTAGGAGTGTCTATGATATGTTGTTGTTGTTAGATGCTGTTGAGTCACTTCTGACTCATAGCGACTCTATGTACAACAGAACGAAACACTGCTCCGTCCTGCGCCATGCTCACAATCATTGTTATGCTTGAGCCCATTGTTGCAGCCACTGTGTCAGTCCACGTTGCTGAGGGTCTTCCTCCTTTTCACTGACCCTCTACTTTACCAAGCATGATGTCCTTCTTCAGGGACTGATTCCTCCTGATAACATGTCCAAAGTATGTGAGACAAAGCCTTGCCATCCTTGCTTCTAAGGAGCATTCTGGCTGCACTTCTTCCAAGACAGATTTGTTCGTTCTTCTGGCAGTCCATGGTATATTCAATATTCTTCACCAATACCATAATTCAAAGGCACCAATTCTTCTTTGGTCTTCCTTATTCATTGCACGTGTATGAGGCAATTCAAAATGCCATGGCTTGGTCAGGCACGCCTTAGTCTTCAAGGTGACATCTTTGCTTTTCAACACTTTAGAGAGGTCTTTTGCAGCAGATTTGACCAGTGCAATGCATTGTTTGACTTCCTGACTGCTGTTTCCATGGGCTTTGATTGTGGATCCAAGTAAGATGAAATCCTTGACAACTACAATCTTTTCTCCATTTGTCATGATGTTGCTTTATTGCTCCAGCCGTGAGGATTTTTGTTTTCTTTATGTTGAGGTGTAATCCATACTGAAGTCAGTGGTCTTTGATCTTCATCAGTAAGTGCTTCAAGTCCTCTTCACTTTCAGCAAGCAAGGTTGTGTCTTATGCATAATGCAGGTTGTTAATGAGTTTTTCTCCAATCCTGATGCCCTGTTCTTCTTCATATAGTCCAGCATCTCAGATTATTGCTCAGCATATAGATTGAATAAGTATGGTGAAAGGATACAACCCTGATGCACACTTTTCCTGACTTTATGCAGTATCCCCTTGTTCTGTCTGAACAACTGACTCTCGGTCTGTGTACAGGTTCCTCATGAGCACAATTAAGTGTTCTGGAATCCCCATTCTTCTCAATATCCATAATTTGTTATGATCCACGCAGTCAAATGCCTTTGCATAGTCAATAAAACACAGGTAAACATCTTTCTGGTTTTCTCTGCTTTCAGCCAGGAGCCATCTGACATCAGCAATGATATCCCTGGTTCCATGTCCTCTTCTGAATCTAGCTTGAATTTCTGGAAGTTCCCTGTTGATGTACTGGTGCAACTGCTTTTGAATGATCTTCAGCAAAATTTTTCTTGTGTTTGATGTTAATGAATTTGTTCCATAATTTCCACATTCCGTTGAATCACCTTTCTTTGGAATAGGCATAAATATTGATCTCTTCCAGTTGGCTGGCCAGGTAGCTGTCTTCCAAGTTTGTTGACATAGACCAGTGAACATGTCCAACACTGCATATGTTTGTTGAAATATCTCAATGGCTGTTATGTCAATTCCTGGAGCCTTGTTTTTTGCTAGTGCCTTCGGTGAAGCTTGGGTCTTTTCCTTCAGTACCATCGGTTCTTGATCATACGCTACCTCCTGAAATGGCTGAATGTCGACTAATCCTTTTTGGTATAGAGGCTCTGTGTATTCCTTCCATCTTCTTTTGATGCTTCCTGTGTCATTTAATATTTTCCCCCATAGCCCTTCAGTATTGAAGCTTGAGTTTTTTCTTCAGTTCTTTCAGCTTGAGAAATGCCTAGTGTGTTATTCCCTTTTGGTTGCTAACTCCAGGTCTTTGCATGTCTCGTTATAATACTTTACTTTGTCTTCTTGAGCTACCCTTTGATATCTTCTGCTCAGCTCTTTTATGTCATCATTTTTTCCTTTCACTTTGGCTACTTGATGTTCAAGAGCAAATTTCAGAGTCTCTTCTGACATCCATTTTGGTCTTTTCTTTCTTTCTTCTATTTTTAATGACCTCTTGGTTTCTTCATGTCTGATGTCCTGAATGTCATTCCACAACTCGTCTGGTTTTTGGTCATTAGTGTTCAGTGCATCAAATCTATTCTTGAGATGGTTTCTAAATTCAGGTGTGATATATTCAAGGTCATACTTTGGCTCTTGTGGACTTGTTCTAATTTTCTTCAGTTCTATCTTGAACTTGCATATGAGCAATTGATGGTCTGTTCCAATGTTGGCCCCTGGTCTTGTTCTGACTGATGACTATTGAGCTTTTCTTTGTCTATGCTATAGTAGTTACCATTAAAAAACCAAGAAAACCAAACCTATTGCCATCAAGTCCATTCTGACTCAAAGTGACCCTATAGGACAGAGTAGAACTGCTCCACAGCGTTTCCAAGGAGCAGCTAGCGGATTTGAACTGCCAACCTTTTGGTTAGTAGCTGAACTCTTAACCACTGCGCCACCAGGGCTCCAGTAGTTACCATAGTTGTCCTTTATTCCTGCGTTTCTCTTAGTGTCCTCTCTTGCCTTAGTTATGTTGTGCTGACTTCTCCCATGTTGTGTATTGCCTTTCCCCTCACCAATATTAACTAGTGTCTACTATGTCTTTGGTAAATTTCCCTCCCTCTGCCTCCCATCCCTGGTAACCATCAAAGAGTTTCGTTTTCTCTGTGTGTAAACCTTTTATTATTACTTTATAAAAGTGGTCTCATACAATATTTGTCTCTTTGTGATTGACTTATTTCACTCAACGTAAAGCCCTCCGGATTCATCCATGCTGTGAGATGTTTTGTGGCTTTGTCATTATTCTTTATCATTACATAGTGTATATATGTACCACAGTTTCTTAATCCACTCATCTGTTGATGGACACTTAAGTTGCTTCCAACTTTTTGCTATTGTGAATAATGCTGCAATGAACATGGGTGTGCATATGTCTATTCATGTCATGGCTCTTATTTATTTAGGATATATACCTAGGAGTGAGATTGATGGATTCTATGATATTTCTATTTCTAGCTTTTTGAGGAAGCACCATAGTGTTTTCCATAGTGGTTGTACCGTTTTACATTTCCACTAGCAGTGTATATAAGTTCCAATCTCCCCACATCCTCACAAATATTTGTTATTTTCTGTTTTTTTGATTAGTGCCAGTAATGTTGGGGTGAAATGTTATCTCATTGTAGTTTTGATTTGCATATCTCTAATTGCTAATGATTGTGAGCATTTCTTCTTATGTTTGTTAGCAGCCTGAATATTTTCTTTGGTGAAGTATCTGTTCATATCCTTTGTCAATTTTTTAATTGGATTATTTGTTTTTTTCTGTTGAGGTGTTGAATTTTTATATAAATTTTAGAGATTAGACCCTTGTTGGATATGTTGTAGCCAAAAATTTTTTCCCAATCTGTAGGTTCTCTTTTTACTCTTTTGGATAAGTCTTTTGTTGAGTATAAGCATTTAATTTTTAGGAGGTCTCATTTATCTAGTTCACCTTCTCTGTGTGTGCATTTTTAGTTATGTTTGGTAATTTATGCCATATATTACTGCCCCTAGCATTGTTCCTAATTTTTCCTCCATGATCTTTACAGTTTATGTTTTACATTTAGGTTTTTCATCTATTTTGAGTTCTTTTTTGTGTATGGTGTGAGGTATGGATCCTGTTTCATTTTTCTACAGATACCCAATATTTCCAGCACCGTTTGTTGAAGAGACTATCTCTTTTCCATTCAGTAACCTTTGGTCCTCTGTTGAAGATTAGTTGTCCAGAGGTGGATGGATTTACATCTGGATTCTCAATCCTGTTCCATTGGTGTACGTGTCTGTTTTGGTACCAGTACCAGGCTGTTTTGACTAGTGCGGCTGTATAGTAGGTTCTGAGATCAGGTAGTGTGAAGCCTCTTACTTTGTTCTTCTTTTTTAGTGAAGCTTTTCTTATTCGGGGCTTCTTTCCCTTCCATATAAATTCAGTGATTAGTTTTTCCATCTCAGTGAAGAATGCTGTTGGGATTTGGATCAGGACTGCATTATATCTATATATCGCTTTGGATAGTATTGACATTTTCACAATGTTAAGTCTTCCTATCCAAGAGCATGGTATGTTTTTCCGTTTATGTAGGTGTCTTTTGGTTTCTTGCAGTAGCATTTTGTAGTTTTCTTTGTATAAATCTTTTACATCCCTATTTAGATCTATTCCTAACTATTTTATCTTTTGGGGGGCTACTGTAAATGATATTGTTTTCCTGATTTCCTTTTCATAGTTTTACTTGTTGATGTAGAGGAGGCCAACTGATTTTTGTACGTTAATCTTGTATCCTGCCACTTCGCTGAATATTTCTATTAGTTTCATTAGCTTTCTTGTGAAATACTTGGGATTTTCTATGTATAGGATCATATCATCAGGGAATAGGGATACTTTTACTTCTTCTTTGCCAGTGTGGATGTTCTTAATTTCCTTTTCTTGCCTTATTGCTCTCGCTAGTACTTCCAATACAATGTTGAATAAGAGTGGTGATAAAGGACTTTCTTGTCTGGTTCCTGTTCTCAGGGGGAATGCTTTCAGATTTTCTCCACTGATGATAATGTTGGCTGTTGGTTTTATATAAATTCCTTTTATTATATTGATAAATTTCCCTTCTGTTCCTATTTTGCTGAGAGCTTTTATCAGGAATGGGGGTTGGACTTTATCAAATGCCTTTTCTGCATCGATTGATATGATCATGTGATTCTTTTCCTTTGTTTTATTTATGTGGTGGATTATGTTGATTGATTTTCTAATGTTGAACCAGTCTTGTATGCCCGGTATGAATCTGACTTGTGATGTATTATTTTTTTGATATACTGTTATATTTTATTGGCTAGGATTTTGTTGAGAAATTTCACGTCTATATTCATGGGGATATTTGTCTGTAGTTTTATTTTTTAGTGGTGTCCTTGCTGGCTTTGGTATTAGGGTTATGCTAGCTTCATAGAATGAATTCAGTAGAATTCCTTCCTTTTCTGTGTTCTGGAATAGATTGAGTAGAATTAGTGTCACCTCTTCTCTGAATGTTTGGTAGAATTCTCCAGTGAAGCTGTCTGGACCAGGACTTTTTTTGGTTGGGTTTTTTTTTTTTTTATGACTTCTTCAATTATTCTTCTTTTGTTACAGGTCTGTTGAAATTTTCTACCTCAGTTTGTGTTAGTTTAGGTAGGTGTTGTGTTTTTAGAAATTTATCCATTTCCTCCAGGTTTTTCAATTTGTTGGAGTACAAGTTTTGTAGTATGTTACGATCCTTTTTATTTCAGCTAGTTCTGTTGTAATGTCACCCATCTAATTTCTTATTTGGGTTATATACACCTTCTGCGTTTTTCTTTTGTCAATTTTTTTTTTTTGTCAATTTGGTCAGTGGTTTGTCAATTCTGTTAATCTTTCAAAAAACCAGCTTTTAGTTTTGTTGATTCTTTTTATTGTTTTTCTGTTCTCTGTTTATTTCTGCTCTAATATAATTTCATTTCTTCTGGTAACTGTGGGCTTCTTTTGCTGCTCTCTTTCTAATTGTTTGAGTTGTAAGGTTAATGTTTTGATTTTTGTCCTTTCTTCTTTTTTGCTGTGTGCATTTATTGCTGTAAATTGACTTCTGAGCGGTTTTTGCTGTGTCCTGCAGGTTTTGGTGTGTTGTGTTTTCATTCTCATTTGATTCTAGAAATTTTTAAATTTCGTCTTTGATTTCTTCTATTACCCAGCAGTTTTTAAGCAGGGTGTTATTTAGTTTCCACTTATTAGATTTTTTCCCCTTGCTCTTCCTGTTACTGATTTCTACTTTTATAGCGTTGTGATCAGAGAAGATACTTTGTATTATTTTGATGTTTTTGAATTTGTTGAGGCTTGCTTTGTGGCCTAAAACGTGGTTTATTCTGGAGACTGATCCATGAGCATTGGAGAAAAGAATGTGTACTTTGCCACTGTTGGGTGACGTACCCTGTATATGTCTACAAGGTCAAGTTGACTGATTGTGGTATATAGATCTTCTGTGTCTTTGTTGAGCTTTTTTCTAGTTGTTCTGTCCTTAGCGTTAGTGGTGTGTTAAAGTCTCCTAGTATTATTGTGGAGGTGTCTATTTCTCTTTTCAGTGCCGTTAGAGTTTGTTTTATATATTTTGGAGCTTTGTAATTAGGTGCATATATATTTACTATGGTTATGTCCTCTTGGTGGGTTGTCCCTTTAATCATTATGTAATGTCCTTCTTCGTCTTTTGTAGTGGATTTTGCTTTAAAATCTATTTTATCAGAGGTTAATATTGCCACTCCTGCTCTTTTTTGGTTATTGTTTGTTTAATATATCTTTTTCCATCCTTTAAGTTTTAGTTTATTTATATCTTTGTGTCTAAGGTTGTGTCTCTTGTAGACAGCATATTGACGGGTCATTTTTTTTTTATTCATTCTGCCACTCTCTGTCTCTTTACTGGTGCATTTAGGCCATTTACATTCAGTGTGATTATCGATAGGTATGAGATTATTGCTGTCGTTTTCTTCTTCTTATTATTATTTTCGTGGTGTTGATGGTGTCTTCATTCTGCTTAATTTTCCATGCTTTTTTTTAAACTGTGACTTGCCGTTTCATATCCATCAATGTTTTTAATTTTGTGTAGCTGAATCTTTATGATTTTCTTCTTTTATGTTTTGATGAATAGGATTGTTGACTTTCTTTGCAGTTACCCTGAAATTTACCTTTATCTTCCTAAGTTTAAAGCAGTAATTTATTTCTTGATTTCCTCTCCATATGGAAGTTCTAAACCTATGCTCTTTATTCCCGCTTTATGTTTTGAAGTGGTCATCAGTTACAGATTGACGTCTCTGTCTCCCTGTTTTCTGTCTTTTACCTTAATTTTATTTTTTGAGAGTTCTTTATCTGGGTTGATATATGTCTGATGTTGTCATTTGTTTTAATCTCAGGTTGTTTGGGTGTGTTGTTAGTTTTCTATCCGAAAGATTCCCTGTAATAGTTCTTGTAAAGTTGATGTAGTTTTTACAAATTCCTTTAATTTCTGCTTATCTGGAAATGTCCTAATTTCACCATCATATTTGAGGGGTAATTTTGCTGGGTGTATAATTCTTGGTTGGCAGTTGTGTTTTTTTTTTTTTCTTTCAAGGTTATATATATATTATCCCATTTCCTTCTTGGCTGCATGGTTTCTGCTGAGTATTCAGAACTTAGTCTTATTGATGCCCCTTTGTAGGTGATCTTTTGTTTTTCCTGAGCTGCTTTCAAGATTCTTTCTTTGTCTTTGGTTTTTGAAAGTTTGATTATGATATGTCTCAGTGTCCTTCTTTTGGGATCTATACTGTATGGGGTTCATTGTGCTTCTTGTATGGTTATCTTCTCATCTTTCATGATATTAAGGAAGTTTTCTGTCAGTATATCTGTCTTAGTCATCTAGTGCTGCTACAACAGAAATACCACAAGTGGATGGCTTTAAAAAAGAGAAATTTATTTCCTTACAGTAAAGTAGGTTAAAAGTTCAAATTCAGGATGTCTGCTCCAGGGGAAGGCTTTCTCTGTCTCGGACTTCTCATTAGTGTTCCCCCGGACTAGGAGATTCTCGGTGCAGGGCTCCTGGTCCAAAGGATGCCCTCTGCTCCTGGCACTGCTTTCTTGATGGTATGAGGTCCCCCTGTCTCACTGCTCACTTCTGTTTTTTATGTCTCAAGAGATTGCCTCAGGACACAGTCCAGTCTTGTAGATCAGGTCCTGCCTCACTAACACAACTGCCACCCATCCTCCCTCATTAACGTCATAGAGGCAGGTTTATAACACACAGGGAAATCACACAGTACCAGGAATCATGTCCCAGCAAAACTGTTATACACATTTTTGGGGGGGACATAATTCAAACCATGACAATATCTTCAACAATTCTCTCTGTACTTTTTGTTGACTCTTCCCCTTCTGGGATTCTTATCATGTGTAAGTTATTCCTCTTGATGGTGTCCTACATAACTCATAGGCTTTCTTCATTTTTCTCTATTCTTTTTTTTTTTTTTGATTGTTCCTGGAACAGATTAGTGTCAAGGGATTGGTCTTCTATTTTGCTGACCCTATCTTACATTGTTTCAATTCTACTTCTATGACTTTCCATTGAGTTATCAATTTCTGCAATTTTATCGTTAAGCTTCTGGATTTCTAATTGCTGTTTCTGTGTTGTTTCCAGTTGTCTATTTATCTTGTCATTTTGTTCTTGTATTGTTTTCCTGGATTCTTCTAGTGTTTTGTCTATGCTTCCTAAGTTTTGTCTGTGTTCTCCATAGTTTTGTCTGTGTTTGCCTTGATTCCTTTGAGGACCCTACACATAAGCCTTTTGAACTCCTTATCAGGAAGCTCCATTACTTTTTCTTCCTCAGGGAGGATTTCTGGTTCTTTATTATGATCACTTGCTGGGGCCATCTTGTCCTGCTTCTTTAGGTGGTTTTCTATTGTCTGTTGTCTCTGGGACATTAAGGGGTTATTGCCTTTTTTTTTTTTTTTTTTGTATAATTGTTTGCTAGGTCCTGTTTTTTTGTTTTGTTTCATTTTTTTTGGTGATTCCTGGCTAGTGTGGCTGAAGTGGGGCTCTGGTCGCTGGACTAGCCATGCTTGAACTCTCCCTATCTGTCTTGATGAGTGGAGTGGCAAGTAGATGTGGGAGCTTGAATCGCTGTTTACTGATCTTGTGGGCAGGTAAGGGTGGGCTAGTTAGACTTTGACCTCCATCTGTCTTTGGTTCGATTGCTCAGGAGCAGACACTGATGCTCCCCATGCAGGTGGAGTGGTTGATGTGGTGGATGTGATGGGTGAGTGGGGGCATGCTTATCACCTCTCACTCATTGGGGAAGAGGTGTAAATGGTAGAAAGGGGACAGCAAGGGGAGTTCACACAGTCACTCTACCTCCACCTTCTCCTGGGCAGGGGTAGGGAGGAAGGAATGACAGACAGATGTTCACTCAGCCTTGCTGCATCTGTCAGTGGCAGGAAGAGGGAGGAAGGTGCAGTGGGTAGGTACGCATGCACTCACTCTTCTTTTGCCCTTTGCTGGGCAGGAGGAGGAAGGAAAGCACTTCAGGGGTGTGTGCACATAGTAGTAGCTCCTCTTCCCCTTGCTGGGTGGATTAAGGGATGAAGCTGTGCCTAGCAGATGCATGCACAGTGGTGCTACCTAGTGTCAGGTAAGGGGAGGGAGGAAGGGACTGTGGGGGAATGTGCACACAGTCATAGATCCCCTGCCCCTCACTGGGCAGATTAAGGGGGAGAATTGTGCCTGGTAAATGCAAGTGCAGTGGTGCCACCTTGCGTCAGTTGGTGGGGGAGGGAAGGGAGGAAGAGACTGTAGTGGGATGTGCACAAAGTCACGGTTTCTTTGCCCCTCGCTGGGCAGGTTAAGGGATGGAGTTGCGCCTGGCAGATACATGTACAGAAGTGCCACCTTGCACCAGATGGGGGAAGGAGGAGGGAGCAGCAGGTGAGCTCTTTTGCTGTCCCACTGCCACTGCCCTCTACTGGGCTCTTGGGGGGAGTAGGCAGCAGAGTAGCACAGGAATGGGGCACGCAGGCACATGTATGAGGGCACACCTAGTGTCACTCTTTGGGTGGGCAAGGAGAGTAGTGGATGGGGTTAGGTAGGGTAGGGGGCAAGAGGATAGTCTTGTGTTATGGTCCCCCAGTCAGGCAAGGTGGTCAGGGTATGGGACCCTTTGCTGCCTCTAATCAGGTGGATGGGTTGAGGGGGAATTCATTCCTCTGGCTAGGATACATGGATGCCAGCCAGCGGGACCTATCCTCTCTCAAGTGAAAGGAGGGAGTGCCACCTGGGGACCAGTTGGGTGCAAGAGCTCCCTCCAACACTCTGTGGGTCCACTGCCTTGTGTACGCCGCTCACCCCGAGGTCAAGGGACACCGCTCCTGAATATCTCTGGTTTTGGATCTGACACCATCCTGTCTCTGCTTATTTCCGTGTGTCTTTAGAAGTTCTCTGTCCCTTTTGGGAAAATCATGAAGTTGCCTTGTTGGTTTCTTCACTGGAGGTTGCTGCTGACTTTGTTCTTAGTTAGCTGCGTTGGGTAGTGATGACTGACTGAGCTCCTCTGTTCCGTGTTACTCCTCTTTTACTGCTTTCTTTATTCCTTCCAATCAGTGTTTGGTTCAGTCCTTAGACCTCCTTTTTTGATGTTTGGGGTTCCCAGGTTGTTATCTGCTTCTGTTTTGCTTGGTTTTTTTTTTTTTTTGGTCTTTGGTGCAGGGGGATGTTATGGTGCATGAGACTAAGCTGCCATCTTGGCTTCACCTCTAGTCTGAATTCTTTAACTCATCATAATCAGTTTGAGATTCATCCATGTTGTTGAGTGTATCAATAGTTCATTGCTCAGTAGTATTCCATTGTATCAAGGTAATGCTTTTTGTTTATCCATTCACCAGTTAATGAACATCAAGGTTATTTCTAGTTTTGGACTATTACAAATAAATCTGCTACATGTATTTGTGTACTAGTCTTTGTGTAAACATATGTTTCCTTTTCTCTTGGGTAAATACCTAGGGATGGAATGGTTAGATCCTATGTTAGGTGTAAGTTTATCTTTTTAAGAAACTGCCAAGCAGTCTTCCAAAATAGTTGCACCATTTTACATTCCCATCAGTACAGTATGAGAGTTCCAGTCCTCCATATATTTGCCATCATTTGGTCACTCTTCAATTTTAGCCTTTGTACTATGAATGTAGTAGTATCTCATTGTGGTTTTAACTTATATTCCAAATGACTGATGATATTGAGCATCTTTTGTTGTCCTTATTTGCAACCAGCATATCTTTGGTGAACTGTCTGTTGAAATGTTTTACTAATTTTTTAATTGGGTTGTTTGTTTTCTTATCGTTAAATTTTGAGATTTTTAAATATATTTTTAATAGAAGACATTTGCCAGTTATAGGATTTGAAAAAATTCCTCCCATTCTGTGGCTTGTTTTTACATTCCTCTCACTGTGTCTTTCAAAGAGTAGAAGTTTTTAATTTTGTTGAATTTCAATTTATCAATTTTTTTATTATATAGATTGCATTTTTGGTGTTTGTATCTAAGAAATTGTTGCCAAACCAAAGTAACAAAAATTTAAAAAAATTCTTTTTTCTAGAATTTTATAGTTTTAGGTTTTACATTTTGATCTAAGATACAATTTGAGTTAATTTTTGTATATGATGTGAGGTATGGATCAAAATTTTTATTTTTTTCCTTGCATGTGGATATCCAGTTGTCTCAGCACCATCTGTAGAAAAGACAATATTTTCTCCACTAAATTTCCCTCATGTCTTTGTAAAAATTCAGTTGTGAATATATTTCTGAATTCTGTATTCTGTTCTTTTGATCTGTGTGATCAAAACACACTGTCTTGATTACTGTAGCTTTGTAAGTCTTGAAATTCCCCAGTTTTGATCTTCTCTTTCAAAGTTCTTTTTTGGTTATTGTAGATCATTTACAGTTCCATAGAAACTGTACAGTTTGTCAATTTTTACAAAAACTGCTGGAATTTTGATTAAGACTGAGTTGAATCTATAGATCAGTGTGGGGAATTTTGATATTTTAACAGAATTTAATCTCCTGACTCATAAACAATATAAATGTCTCCATTTATTTAGGTCTTCTTCATTTTCTCTCAACAATGTTTTGTAGTTTTCATTATACAGGTCTTGTACACCTTTTTGTAGATTTATTCCCAAGTATTTAATATTTTGATGCTATTGTAAATGGCATTGGCTTTTAATTTTAATTTCCAACTATTTGTTTCTAGTATATGGAAATACATTGGATTTTTGTATATTGACCTTTATCCTGCAACCTTGCTAAATTCACCAATTAGCTCTAGTAGTTCTTTTGTAGACTATGTCAGATTTTCTATGTAGACAATCATGTAATCTGTGAATAAGAAAAGTTTTACCTCTTCATGGGGGAAGATATTCAGTCTTTCACCACTGAGTATGATTTTAGCTGTAGCTTTTTCATAGATGTCCTTTATTGCACTGAGGAGATTTCCTTCTATTCCTACCTTGCTGAGAGTTTGTGTGTGCTGGTGTGTGTGTGTAATCAATGTTAGATTTTGCCAAATGCTTTGTTTTCTATTTTAGTGTTATTGAGATGATAATATGGTGTTTCATCTTTGGTTTGTTATTATGGAGAACTACATTGATTGATTTACAAATTCTGAAAGAACACCTGCATTGTTGGGGTAAACTCCACTTAGACATGGTGTATTATCACTTTAATATATTGTTGGATCTCATTTGCTAAAATTTTGTTTTAGAATTTTTACATCTATGTTCAGGGGGAATATTGGTGTATAGTTTTTATTTCTTTTAATGTCTTTGTCTGATTTTGGTATCAGAATAATGCTGGCCTTAAGGAATAAGTTGGAAAGTATTCCTTCCTTTCCAATTTTCTTGATGAATTTGTATAGAATTGGTATTTCTTCCTTAAGTGTGTGTTAAATTTCACCATTGAAGCCATCAGAACCTAAAGTTTTCATTGTCAGGCTTTTAACTACAAATTCAATTTCTTAAAATAGATATAGGGCTTTTAAGAGTATCTCTTTTTGAGTTTGCGTCTTTCACAAATTTGTTCATTTCATCTAAATTATCTAATTTATCAAATTTATAAATGTGTTATAACATCCTCTTATTTTCCTTTTATTATGTGCACAAACTGTGTTGATGTCATCCTTCTCATTCCTAAAATTGGTAATTTGTGTTTTCTCTCTTATATTCCAGATCCATCAATCTAGGCCTCTGGACCAGTAACCTGGATTTTTAAATAAAGTTTTATTTGAATAAAGTCTCATTTATTTGTTTATATATTGTCTATGGTTCTTTACTACAATGTCAGAGTTGAGTAGCTGTGACAGAACTGTATGACTTGCAAGCCTAAAATATTTACTATCTGGTCCTTTAAGAAAATATTTTCTTTTGAATTAATTGAATGTATTTTATGATTCCATTTGTACCAACCAGAGAAGCAGAACAATTAGGCAATATATAAACATAGACATAGATAAATAGGTAGAGAAATTTATTTCAAGGAAGTGGCTTATGACACAGGCAGTCTGGAAGGGAAGATCCAGGTAGAGGAGAACAATTGTAACCCAACTGCTGTTTGGAGCCTTCTTTTGAAGGACTTCCACTGATTAAGTCAGGCCCCCCCATGATAATCTATTACTTAAAGTCAATTAATTACATCTCCAAAATCCCTTCAAAACAGCACATAGATTAGTGTTTGATTGAATAACCAAAAGAAGGTCTGTGTATATCACAAAATGACCACTATTTTCCCTTCTGTACTCATAGCTTAGTCTAGCCAAGCTAACACATCAAAAGCTATCACCTGCTTTTATCTACTTTGTTGACTTATGAACTATAACTTTTTGTTTTGTGTTTTAGTGCTTTAGGAATCATAACATACATCTTAAACTTACCATAGTTCAATTGGTATTATGCCACTTCACACATAGTGTAAAAACCTTACAATAGTATCTTTTGATTTCTCGCCTCCTGACCTTTTTGCTATAGTAATCATACATTTTATTTTTACATATGTTATCAACCCCACACTACATTGCTATTGTATTTGTTTAAGCAATTTTATAGTGTTTTTGAGTGTATCTCTTTGTATAGTTTCCTTAGTGGTTGCTCTGTGTATTATACATATGTGACTTATCACAGTCTACTAATAACATTTTACCACTTAGAGTGAAATATGGAAATCTTACTTAAATTTAGGCTCCTTTATCTTCTGATGGTACTGAAGTAAGAAGTCCAAGCAGCACTGAAGGCATTGGCAAAGAACAAGACTCCAGGAACTGACAGAATATCAACTGAGATGTTCAGCAAACGGATGCAGTGCTGGCAGTGCTTACTTATCTGTGCCAAGAAATTTAGAAGACAGCTACCTGGCTAACCAACTGGAAGAGATCCATATTTATGCCTATTCCCCAAAAAAGGTGATCCAACCGAATGTGAAAGTTATCGAACAATATCATCAATATCACACACAAGTAAAATTTTGCTGAGCAACATTCAAAAGTGACTGTAGCAGTATATCCACAGGGAACTGCCAGAAATTCAGGCTGGATTCAGAAGAGGACATGGAACCAAAGATATCATTGCTGATGTCAGATGGATCCTGGCTGAAAGAAAATACCAGAAAGATGTTTACGTGTTTTACAGACTATGCAAAGGCATTCGACTGTGTGGATCATAACAAATTATGGACAACATTTCGAAGAATGATAATTCCAGAACACTTAATTGTGCTCATGAGGAACCTGTACATAGATCAAGAGTCAGTTGTTCAGACAGAACAAGGGGATACTGCGTGGTTTAAAGTCAGGAAAGGTGTGCATCAGGGTTGTATCCTTTCACCATACTTATTTGCTCTGTATGCTGAGCAAATAATCCAAGATGCTGGACTATCTGAAGAAGAACAGGGCATCAGGATTGGGGGAAAACTCATTAACAACCTGCATTATGCAGATGACACAACCTTGCTTGCTGAAAGTGAAGAGGACTTGAAGCACTTACTGATGAAGATCAAAGACCACAGCCTTCAGTATGGATTACACCTCAACATAAAGAAAACAAAAATCCTTACAACTGGACCAATAAGCAACATCATGATAAATGGAGAAAAGATTGAAGTTGTCAAGGATTTCATTTTACTTGGGTCCACAATCAGCACCCATGGAAGCAGCAGCCAAGAAATCAATGCATTGCATTCGGCAAATCTGCTGCAAAAGACCTTTTTAAAGTGTTGAAAAGCAAAGATGTCACCTTGAAGACTAAGGTGCACCTGACCCAAACCATAGTATTTTCAATTGCATCACATGCATGTGAAAGCTGGACAATGAATAAGGAAGACCGAAGAAGAGTTGATGCCTTCGAATTGTGGTGTTGGCAAAGAATATTGAATATACCATGGACTGTCAAAAGAGCAAACAAATCTGTCTTGAGTGAAGCACAACCAGAATGCTCCTTAGAAGCAAGGATGGCGAGTCTACGTCTTACATACTTTGGACATGTTGTCAGGAAGGATCAGTCCCTGGAGAAGGACATCATGCTTGGTAAAGTACAGAGTCAGCAAAAGAGAGGAAGACCCTCAACAAGATGGATTGACACAGTGGCTGCACCAATAGGCTCAAGCATAACCATGATTGTGAGCACGGTGCAGGACTGGGCAGTGTTTCGGTCTGTTGTACATGGAGTCACTGTGAGTCAGCACCTAACAACTACAACAACAAAAACAGTCTTCCTCACTTTTAAATGTTGAGTATCAGATGGTATTATAATTTTTGTTTCAGTTATCATAAATGATTTATAAAACTCATGAGGAGAAGGATAGTCTATTATATGTGCCTATATTCTTTTTCTGTTTTGTTTTCTTTTTTCTTCCTGGTGCTTCAAGATTCCTTCTTTTATCATTTTGTTTCTGTTTGAAAAACTTCTTTTAGTCATTGTTTAAGGGTAGGCCTGCTAGTAACAAATTCTTTTAGTTCTTTTGTCTGAGCATGTCTTTATTTCCCCTTCATTGCTGATGGGTAGTTTTGATGGATGTAGAATTCACTGTTGACGCTTCTTTTCTTTCAGCATTTGAAAAATTTGTTGTGCTACTTCCTTCTGGCCTCCATAGTTTCAGATGAGAAATCCATGTTCATTCAAATTAGATGTTCCCCAATAGGTAAGGCATCATTTTTTCTTTAGCTGCTTTCAATATTTCTTTATTGTCTTTAATTTTTAGAAATTTAATTATGATGTGTCTTGACATGCATTTCTTTGGTTTTATCCTATTTGTGGTTTGCTCATCTTCTTGAGTATGTGGGTTTTTGTTTTTTGCCAAATTTGGGAAATTTTCAGACATTATTTCTTCAAATACTCTATTATCCCCCTATCTT
Organism: Dugong dugon; assembly: GCA_030035585.1. NCBI lineage: Eukaryota > Metazoa > Chordata > Mammalia > Sirenia > Dugongidae > Dugong > Dugong dugon. The sequence continues at coordinate 67,372,045 of CM057470.1, read as the reverse complement.
TCTCCTCTATTTCTAGGACTCTGGTGATACAAATGTTGGATTTTTTGCTATTATTTCACACATCCCTGAAATGCTGTCCTTCTTCTTCTATTTTAATTTTTTAGGTTCCAGGTACAGCAGATGGCTTTTAGTTATATCCTGGACATTTCTAATATTATGTTATGAGATTCTGTATCCTGTTTAATTCTTCTTCTTCTTCTTTTTTTTAAATTTTAGCAGGAAGACACACTGTTTATGTTTAGCATGCAGGTCCTGGCCTACTTTTGTGACAGCAGTCCTAATAGCAATTTAATTTTCAGAGTGTTTGTAATACTATGTTGAGCACCTCAATTTATCTGATGCTGCTGGAACTTCCACTGGCTCCTGCTGATTCTACTTGAGGAAGAGAAGGAACTTCCCCAGGTTGGAGGGTCTCTGGCCTGTAGAGCCCTTCCTGACTTGGGTTCTTGTAATGGCTGGATAACATTGGATTGTACCATGGCCTTCTGGTATCTCTTGGTGGGAGAGAGGTCTCTGGTCTGGCAGAGAAGAACAATTATTTTTGTCCAGGCCACTTGTGGTAGGTTCCCCCTTGCCCTTGCCTCCAGTTGTGTGGTGTCTTTGGGTGAAGGAGGAGAGTCCAGTGTGGTGAAAGGAGAGCACTTCTTGAACTGCATTACTTATTTTAATGGGTTCTGCCTTGCTGGTGCCCCCAGTCATGAGGTGTCTTTGGGTGGGGGAAAATAGTCATAGGACCAGCAGTAAAGGATGGCACTTCTCTGGCTGCTTATTGTCAGAGGGAACTTGTGATTGAGCTGCCCGGCTAGTTCTGCTGAGCTTGCATGGTTTTGTCATTGGGAATCTCTTTTGATCAGGGGGAGGAATGAGTCTACCTGGGCTGATTTCTGCTGCTAGGTTGGGGGTCAGGAAATACTCGGCTTGGATAGCCTTCTTCTATTGAGTGTTGTTGTTAGCTGCCATTGAGTCAGCCCCCGAATCATGGCCACCCCATGCACAATGAAACAAAATGTAACCCCATGATAAGTTATGGATTGGACATTTGTGATTCATAGGATTTTCACTGGCTGATTTTCAGAAGCAGACCATCAGGCTTTTCTTCCTAGTTCATCTTAGCTGAAAGCTCTGCTTAAACCTATTTAGCATCATAGCAACATGAAAGCCTCCACTGACAAATGAGTGGTGGCTGTGCATGAAGTGTATTGCCAGGAATCAAACTTTGGTCTCCCACATGGAAGATGAAAATTCTTTTACTGAACCGTCAATGCCTCATTCTACTGGTTGAGATGGTTGGAAATCATAAGATGTCCTTCCACTGTGTTGTTTCTTCAGTCTGCCTTTCTCTTTCTGCCTGTCAGAATTTTCCTTTGGTTGTCTCATGTTATTTCCAGAGTTTATAGTATGTGGGTTTTTGTTTTTTGCCAAATTTGGGAAATTTTCAGACATTATTTCTTCAAATACTCTATTATCCCCCTATCTTTCTCCTCTATTTCTAGGACTCTGGTGATACAAGTGTTAGTTAAAATCAATGTACCTTCTCTAAGCATGTTTAAGAAGACACCAATTCAGTCTACTGGAGTGAAGAGATTATTAATACAAAATAAAAATATTATCTGTTCATACCTTATTCATTGCAGTGTAAATTGGTATAGTTCCTATGGAGGTCAATTTAGCAATATTTATTAAAATTAAAATGCCCTGTTGATGCAGAAATTCCACGTTAGGTAGAAATATTTGATATATGTTAGATGTAGTTGCAAATGTGAGAAATGATATGAAGTTAAATATTGCAGCAGGATTTGCAACAGCAGAAAAGCATACGTGTCCATCAGTAGGGAACTGGTTAAATAGGGAATTGGGGTACATCCACAATGGAACAATATTTAGCTCTGAAAAAAGAATAAGAAAGCTCTTTACATACTAACATGCAATGAGAGTCAGTATATACTATTATGTGAAACATCAAGGTAGAAAATAGTTTAGTAGTCTATCATTGGTACATCCGTCTATCATTTTTAATGCACAAAATATTTCTGTAAAAATGCATAGATAAGGAACTATATAACCAGAGCCTGGGAAAGGATTCTTAGTTTTTACATTAGCTCTTTTGTACCCTTTGTTGTATCATGTGCCTTGTCTATTCAAAGAAAAAAACAAAAACAAAAACAGATAAACTGTGACATGAGTGCTTCACAAAGCAGATAATAGAAAACTCAATTTTCTCAAATCCTGCCCTCAAGAGGGGAAAACTAGAGACCAGTTTTCACAGTCTCTGTTTGCTTAAGACAGTTAATCCGCTCCTTTGTCTTAGTTGAGAGAACATCAGATTTCAAATTAGTAGCCCAAGTGCAAAGAGGTCTTGATTAGGCATCAGCAGCCATGGCTTCAAATCCCAGTGCTGAACATGGTAGTTGGCTGTCACTGGGAACGGAAATCATCCTTTCTGAGCCTAAATTTTCTCTTCTGTGGAGACTGAATGAGATAGTGTATGTGCAGATGTATAGCACTGACATATATATTGTTTTTCATCTATCCAGGAAAAACTGCTATACTGAAAGCACAAGGGACCTTGCTTTTACTCCTTAGACATTCCATCCCCATTCTGAACCTGATCTTTTCTCATTTATGTAACAGAATGGATGATTTTCTGTGCTAGAAATTATCTACAAGATATTCTCATGAGAAAGCCATTGGAACAAGGGAAGAACTGCACGTCCTGGCAAGTGCTGGGCAATGGAGTAATCGGGGTGTGGAGCTTCTGGGTCCTTTCGGCCATCCTAAATTGTCACATCTGGCAGTGGGAACGGAAGTTCTGAGGACTCCTTCCAGTTAGGAGGCAGTGCGGTATGGTTGAGTGAAGGAAGAAAGAGTTAAGCCTTCGAGTTCAGAATGGCTGTGAGAGTTTTGGGGAGAAAACTGAGAGTACAGGAAAAAAGAGAAACTATAACAAAGCTGTGGTGGGATGTGAGAAAGTAGGAGAGGAGAAGAGAAGGGTTCTAAGCAGTCTTGCTTGAATCATACGTTTCATCTCCCCTGCAATTCTCCAAATAAATATTTGAATGGGTTTTTAAGTTACTTTTGGCTGCTGGACATTTTTCTGATCCTGGACCACATAGAATCCCAGAATTTATTCAGGTTATAACTGTAAAATGAGGGTTTTGGGCTCTGATCTCTCAGGGACAGTAGGGTTCTCAATGACACTTTAGGAAGAGGCTCCTAATGCGGTTGTGGGTTCATAATCATTCTACTTCATTCTTATTCTCCAGAAAAGGAGATGAGCAGAATGTAATTCTCCTCTCTTTCCCAGTCTATTGGAACATGGGATTCTTTCTTTCCCTTAGACACTCACCACTTATGAAAAGTCTTTATAAGGTATACAAGGCTGCAAGTGATCCATAGTCCACATACAGGTAGTCCCCAATTTACCATGGATTTCCATTCCCACGACTCCATTGTAAGTCAGTTCTGACATAAGTCGTATACCTCTTTTTTTTTAAGTTTTTATTATTATTCCCTTTTATTATCAGTATCTTTATAAATCCTATCTTTGAACATCTGCTAGCAAACATCTGAAAATAACATCAGCAAATTATATGCTGCAACATTATATGTAGTAGTACATATTACTAATGATAAGATGTACCAAAAATAAAAAAATAAAAAGATCGTAAGTATGTTCTTTGTAACTTGAAAATGTTATAAGTTGAGGACTACCTGTACTTCATAAACCTCACTTCCTACTGTAATTTCCTTTACTCATTCTGTTCTGCCCATAATGACCATGCTACTGTTCTCCAAACATACCAAACATGCTTTTATCAGGGCCACTCCTCTTGCTGTTCCTTTTACATGGATTGCTCCTCACTCAGCTGTCCTCATGGCCTGCTCCTGCATTCCACACAGCTTTGTGCTGTGTCATCTCCTGGGAGAGGTGTTCCATGACGAAACCTACTTACATTAGCTTCTCCATCTCTATCCCATGTTCTATTCTTCTTCATAGATAACATTTATTACACATTTTACTGATCACTCTGTATTTATTTATACATTTACTTCTTTCTACTCCATCACTCATTTGTCAGTTTGTACTTGTTTGTCAGTTTGTGGTACTTTGGTGACTTGTGTGCTGCTGTGATGTTGGGAGTTATGCTACCTGGTATTTCAAATACCAGCAGGGTCACCTATGGTGGACAGGTTTCAGTGGAGCTTCCAGACTAAGGTAGACTAGGAAGAGGTCTGGAAATCTACGTCAAAAAAATAACCAATAAAAACCCTGTGGATTACAACAGAATATGGTTGATATAGTAATACAGAAGATGCATCCCTAGGTTGGAAGGCACTACACCATAGCCTCAATGATGGATTCCATAATGGATTCAAACATGTCAATGATCATGAAGATGGTATGGGACCAGGCAACAATTCGTTCTGCTATACATAAGATTGCCATGAGTTGGAGCTGACTTGATGACAACTAACAACAGCAACACTCCACTTGAACAAAGCTCTGCTAGGGGATGAATGACCTTTTCTTGCTTATGACCGTATTCCCAGTGCATGGAATGATGCTTAATAAATACTTGTTGAATAAATGAATGGTGAACAAATGATAGGTCTCAACCACTTTGGCAGCATTCACTATCAAGGTGCAGAACCCAGTACAAGACAAGTACGTGAGAAACAAGAAAGTAAAGGAACTGTAAGTGTCTAGGCTCTTAGAGACAATACAGACTGATGGAGTAGGGGTGTGGGATAGGAGGGGACAGACGTATACTCAGAACCTCTGTGGCATGCTTACACTTTGACCCAAGTTCAAAATAATGTGGGTGCATCCCAACTCGAGAAATAATAGTGTCACCTACCATTTATTTAGTGCTTTACTGTGTACAAACTGAAGAGCTTCCACATTGTTTCTTCCATGATGTATGTGCGCACTGATATGAAAATCTGAACTTACAAAATAGATTAATTAAAGGGTGACTATTTGCATTACAAAGGAATTCTTTGAAGTACAAAAGGATTAGCAGCAGGGTTCCTTTAAATAGCATCTCCCCTAGTACATTAAAGTATTTATTTATAGATCATTAAATACTTGACTAAAATGCCACAGGGTAGAGCAGCTTAAAGACAACTGATCAGGAGACCCTACCAGTGGAAGATTAAATTTGAAGACAAAGTGTCACTGAAATGATACATGAAGTCAGCAGGGAAAGAGGACTCATTTACCCATGTATGTTTTCTCTCAGAAAGGAACACATACATGGGGTGAACTGTACACCTATGTGTTCCCATTCACGCTGAACCAAGACTGAAGCATTCTCCAGTCTATGTGGCTAAAATCAGATATGTCCAAGGTCATAGTTATGTTTGGCCTCCCTTTGGTTGTGCTTTAATTAAGAGGTAAAATTATTAAAGCAGCAGATGTTTCTAGCCCCAGGACGTGGGCCCAGTTATATCAAGCAGATGGTCCCAAGCAAGAGAGCACCCTTTAATAAAGAAGCATTTGCAATTCATGAGCATTCTTGATGTCCATTTCTCTCATTCCCCAATGTTCTGCCTGTCAGGGGTCCCATTGTGTGGCCAGAGAGCATGATGAATTAGGCAAACCCCTTGTGGTTTGGGACATGGTCTTTCGCTGATGAAAATTAAAAGTATTATCTTGCAGAAGATCGAGAGATTAGGTCCTCTGAAGTTGAGACTTCTTCTGCCCTCTCTCTTATCAACCTGGGATCTGGCTGTGTGTCATCATCTATGTCACAGGCCCTAGCCAGGATATGACTCAGCCTCAGGGACCCAGAGCTGTGAAAGGACTTACCTCCTCCTCCATTTGATTCCTCAAATTTTTTTTTTTTTAAATTGTGGTGAAAATATACATAAGAAAACATACCATCTCATGTACAATTCAGTGACTCTGTGGAGCACAGTCCTCTGACACACATGATTTGATGATTCTTCAAGTTGTGCAACCATTTTCACTATCCTTTCCAAACCATTCCACCATCACTGACATAAACTCAAAGCCCCCTAAGCAAAAACTCCCCCTTCCCACTTCCTCCCACTTCTGGTAACCACTAATAATCTTTAGTTTCTATGTATCTGCTTATTTCACACAATTGAGATCATATAGTATTTGTCCTTTTATGACTTACTTATTTCTCTCAACATGATGTTTTCAAGGTTCACCGATGTTGTGACACATCAGAACTCCATTTTTTGTTATGGCTGAGCCATATTCCCTTGCGTGTATATACCAGACTTTGTTTTTCCATCTATCTGTTGATGGTGATTCCTGAAACTTTCCCCTTGAGATTAGCTCTGGTGAGATCTGGGACTCACTCTGATCCTTTGCTGGTCCCTGGGTGGCACAAATGTTTTGTACTTGACTAATAACCTAAAGGTTGGCGGTTTGAACCCATCCAGTAGTGCCTTGGAGGAAAGCCCTGGAAATCTACTTCTGTAAACGTTGCTGTCAAATCGATTCTGACTCATGACGTTCTCATAAGGATTACAGCCAAGAAAACCCTATGGAGCTCGTTTCTACTTTGTCAAAATGAGTTGAAATTAACTTGATGGCAACAGATTTGGTTTGAGCCTTTGCTCAGAGGACTGGCAAGTAGAGGCTCAGGAAAGGCTACTATCTGAAGGCAAGATATTCTAGCCAGATACCAGAAGGCTTGGATTCTGCTCTTAATGTCCAGTGTGACCCAGGGAAAATCACAACAATAAAGTCTATGAATCATCATTTCTTCATCTTTAACTGTTTAATAAATAGTTATTGAGGGTCTCCTCTGGGCAAGTCAGCTGTGAAAGTGGGATCATAACATTTGCCCTCCTTCTCTTACAACAGAGCAGGGAGGATCAAATGAGATAAATGAAAACACATTATTTTAAAATAATATTTTATGTTAATATAAGAGTCAATAGTCACATAAGGCCAGGGTATTATGCCATGGACAATGCCCCACAAGCAGAAAAACACCTTGGTTATAGACACGTTATGGAGAAAAGCTAGAGATCAACAAAAATGATAGGTATTACATTAATTTATTGGATTTAATCACTCTTGGATGCTAACTGAAAGATTGGCAGTTTGAGTCCACCCAGAGGTGACTTGGAAAAAAGGCCTGGCAATCTACTTTAGAAAAGTCAGCCACTGAAAACCCTACGGAGCACAGTCTACTCTGACACACACAGGGTCACCATTAGTTGAAGTCAATTTGAGGGCAACGGGTTTAATGTTTCTTCCCCATATTAAAGCCTAAATCTATAAATAATAGCCAATATTTCATAAAACAAAATTTGAGATGCTGTAAATTCAAGTTCTCATTCCTTTTCTATGAAAATACCAGGGAGAGAGCACAAAAGGAAACAGAATGTAGGGCCAGTCCTGAGCTGTGGTGCGTTAGCAGGTGCATTGTCTTCTGTTTTTTTCTTCCCTTCTAGCAACACTTCTAGCACCTTTGCCCACCCCATAGAACCCTCTGCTTCCTCCCTCTTCTGGGTTCTTTAGTATCCTGGCACTTCCAGGGCACGTTTGGGCAAATGATGGCAACTGAAGGCTTCTTTTGGCAATGGCCCAGGTAGGGGGTGTATCACTCTTCTCTTCCTTTTATCCAAAGGCTATGCTGTCTAGCCTCATTTGACCCTAATTCAATCTAAGGAATAAATAAAAAACAAGATTTGGCTTAAGCAGAGGGAGATTTATTATCTTCCTTCCTTCATTCTCACATGCCTCTAACGTATGAGGTGTCGTTGACCTAATAAAAACTTCTCTAGAAAAACAAATCTACCCATTAAATGTCTAATCAGTTGCAGATAGAGCCCAACTATATCTGCAAGTGTCTTAGTTATCTAGTGCCATTATAACAGAAATACCACAAGGGGCTGGCATTAACAAACAGAAATTTATTTTCTCACAGTTTAGGAGGCTAGAAGTTTGAGTTCAGGGCATGGCTCTAGGGGAAGGCTTTCTCTCTCTGTCCACTCTGGGGGAAGGTCCTTGTCTCTTCAGCTTCTATTCCTTGGCTCCTTGGTGATCTTCATGTGGCATGGCATCTGTCTTCCCCCATCTCTGCTTGCTGGCTAGCTTGTTTAATTAATCACTGTTATATCTCAAAAGAGATTGACTTAAGACACACACCACTAATACCGCCTCATTAACATATCAAAGTAAACCCTTTCTCAAAATGGATTATAGTCACAGGCATAGAGGTTAGGATTTACAAGACCATTTTATTGGGGAATACAATTCAATCCATAACAACAAGAAATTAAAAAAAAATGTGTTTTAAAATAATGGAAAAGGGATATAAAAAATCAAGGATTTTCATAAAGACTAAAGGTGGTGACAGTGTCCTGCACCCTGTTAGCTGACCTGACGCCCTCACTCCTGGGTGGTGAATTAAGTGGTGGAGAAAGTGCAGATGAAGAGAAAGTGATGGTGACAAAAGGCTTTAGAATTCATTTTAGAAACTTTGAGGGCCTTTATCTGTAAAACAGTGAAACTTTTAGGGTGGTCGTGAGAATTAAATGTAATAACAAAGGGTGGTTGTGAAATTTAAATGAGGTAACTGATACAAAGGGCCTAGCATTGGTCTTGACACATAATATGTGCTCAGTGAATACTAAGTGTATCCAAAAAAAAAAACCACACCTATTGACTTTGAGTCGATTCCAACTCATAGCGACCCTATAGGACAGAGCAGAACTGCCCCATAGGGTTTCCAAGGAGCAGCTAGTGTATTCAAACTGCTGACCTTTTGGTTGGCAGCTGAACGCTTAACCAGTAGTTTATCCAGCCCTCTTTTTCTCATTATCTTATCTATTCATAGTGAACGATTGACAGCTAGAATAGGGAATATGGAGTACAGAATATAATTCATATAAACCGGGTGGAATATGCAAAGGTTGTTTTATTAAATATACTTAGTAATGATGAAAGAAATCAGAAGCCGGTAGGCCAGAGTTATATAATGATCAGAACTACTTTAGGTGGAAGTGACAGAAATTTAGCTCAAAACATTTTAAATGAGATTGTGAATTTATTAGCACTTGCAACTGGAAAGTCTAGGAAAGCAGATCTGGCATCAGAGACATATGGTAACAGAGGCTTTAGCAACATCATCAGGATTCTCTCCTAGTCTCCTGGAAATTCTTGCCTCTTCTTGGAAATTTTCTCAGATAGATTCCCTTCACATGGCTGCACGATGGCCTCTAGCAGCTATTGGCCCTTGCGGTCCCAAAGAAAGAGGAACATCCTTTCTAATGGCTCCTGTAAAGTCAAGTTCTGAGGAGGACTCTGATTGGCCAGGTCTGGGTCATGAGTTCACTTCTGGACCAATGTGAGTGAGGGACTGGAAAACTGATTGGCCAGGCCTGGGTCATGTGCTTACTTCTGTGTAGTGGGAACAAGGTTAGCCCCACTAAGCCACATGGATTGAAGAATGAAAGAATGGTTTCCTAAGGAAGAGATATTGATCAGACAAAATCATTTGTGCACTACAAGTACGATTGTATTCAATTTTACTCAATTCCAATTGAGTAAAGATGATAGATTAAGCACACATGTTTAACTTCTTATGTGTATCCTTAAGTCTCAAGGAGATCATCAAATTAATCCAAAAATAAAGAAAAGATTGTATCCATATAGTGTGTACCCATATATTAGAAACCTGGAGGCAAGTTTGTTTAACACTCAGTAGTTCTAAAAGAATGTTCAACGAATACCTGTTTTGCATGTGCAAAAAAATAGCTTATTTAAGAAGTAAGTGCAAATGTCCTTTAGTACTTACTAATGTAGATCACAAAAGGCTGGAGCAGAGGGTGGACATAGGAACCTGTGGTCATGGTGGGATGGGTTGGGATGCAAATATTATCTATATCTCTAGGAAAAGAACATGCTGTGGGAGGTCACACAGCAGGGCATGCTCTGTGGTGCTCACTCCTAGCATATACTTGGTGCAGATGGGTCTGGCAAAATCAAGCAAGCAGAGGTGCTACCACAAATGGCTCCTACAAAGAGAAGTTTGTTAGTATGGGAGCAGGGTCATTGGCCAGATAACGTCTAACTACCATAGCAAATATGAAAGAGAAATTTTATGAGTAAGGGATGAAATTCCCTTATTTTTTCAGGGTGCAGAGTCTCTGATGACCCAAAGGGACAGTAGAGTAAATGTAAATATTTTCTTTCTCCCATAAGAGGAAATATTACCAAGGTAACTGGTCGATTTCTGAGAAAATCCATCTCTACTCCAAATACTTTACCAACACCCTTTGAAAGACTGGAAAAATCACATGAATCACAGTCATTTGAAAAGATAACTTCTCCAAAGTATGTGAGACGAAGTCTCACCACCCTTGCTTCCAAGGAGCATTCTGGCTGTACTTATTCCGAGACAGATTTGTTTCTTCTTTTGGCAGTCCATTCAGTGTTCTTCATCAACACCATGATTCAAAGTTGTCAATTCTTCTTCGGTCTTCCTTATTCATTGTCCAGCTTTCCCATGCATATGAAGTGATTGAAAATATCATTGCTTGGGTCAGGTGCACCTTGGTCTTCAAAGCGACATCTTTGCTTTTTAACACTTTAAAGAGGTCTTTTGCAGCAGATTTGCCCAATGCCATGCATTGTTTGATTTCCTGATTGCTGCTTCCATGGGCTTTGATTGTGGATCCAAGTAAAATGAAATATTTGACAGCTTCAATCTTTTCTCCTTTTATCATATTGCTTATTGGTCCAATTGTGAGGATTTTTGTTTCCTTTATGTTGAGGTGTAATCCATACTGAAGTCAGTGGTCTTTGATCTTCATCAGTAAGTGCTTCAAGTCCTCTTCACTTTCAGCAAGCAAGGTTGTGTCATCTGCATAATGCAGGTTGTTAATGAATCTTCCTCCAATCCTGATGCCTCGTTCTTCTTCATATAGTCCAGCTTCTTGGATTATTTGTTCGGCATACAGATTGAATAAGTATGGTGAAAGGATACAACCCTGATGCATATCTTTCCTGACTTTAAACCATGCAGTATTCCCTTGTTCTCCTCAAATGATTGCCTCTAGAGCTATGTACAGATTCCTCATGAGCACAATTAAGTGTTCTGGAATTCCCATTCTTGGCAATGCTACCCATAATTTATTATGATCTACACAGTTGAATACCTTTTCATAGTCAATAAAACATCTTTCTGGTATTCTCTGCTTTCAGCCAGGATTCACTTTTCATCAGCAATGATATTCCTGGTTCCACGTCCTCTTCTGAATCTGGACTGAATTTCTAGCAGTTCCCTGTCCATATACTGCTGCAGTCGCTTTTGAATGATCTTCAGCAAAATTTTGCTTGTGTGTGATATTAATAATATTGTTCAATAATTTCCACATTCGGTTGTATTGCCTTTCTTGGGGATAGCATAAATATGGATCGCTTCCAGTCAGTTGGTCAGGTAGCTGTCTTCCAAATTTCTTGGCATAAATGAGTGAGCACTTCTAGAGCTGCATCCATTTGTTGAAATGTCTCAGTTGATATTCCGTCCGTTTCTGGAGCCTTGTTTTTCACCAATGCCTTCAGTGTACCTTGGACCTCTTCTTTCAGTACCACACATTCCGGATCATATGCTGCCTCCTAAAATGGATGAAAGTTGACAAGTTCTTCTTGGTACAGTGACTGTGTATTCCTTCCATCTTCTTTTGATGCTTCCTGTGTCGTTTAATATTTTCCCTGTAGAATCCTTCAGTATTGACACTCAGGCTTGAATTTTTTTCTTCAGTTCTTTCAGCCTGAGAAATGTTGAAAGTGTTCTTCTCTTTTGGTTTTCTAACTCCAGGTCTTTGCACATGTCATTATAATACTTTTTTTTGCCCTTTGAAATCTTCTGTTCAGCTCTCTTACTTCATCATTTCTTCCGTTTGCTTTAGCTACTGGAAGTTCAAGAGCAAGTTTCAGAGTCTCTTCTGACAACAATTTTGGTCTTTTATTTATTTCCTGTTTTTTTAATTACCTCTTGCTTTCTTCATGTATGATCTCCTTGATGTCATCCCACAATTGTCTGATCTTCGGTCGTTAGTATTCAACAAGTCAAGTCTATTCTTGAGACGGTCTCTAAATTCAGGTGGGATATACTCAAGGTTGTACTTTGGCTCTCGTGGACTTTTTCTAATTTTCTTCCACTTCAACTTGAACTTGCATAAGAGCAACTGATGGTCTGCTTCTCAGTCGGCCCCTGGCCTTGTTCTGACTAATGATATTGAGCTTCTCCATCATCTCCTTACACAGATGTAGTCGATTTGATTCCTGTGTATTCCGTCTGGCCAGGTCCATGTGTATAGTTACCATTTATGTTGTTGAAAAAGGTATTTGCAATGAAGGTTTCTGCAACTGATCACATGGCTGTAACTGGTATTTAGAACAACCTTCTTCCACCACCCATTCCCTTCAGCAAGCACCTCAGCTGGTCGTGGTTCTTTGCCTGGTGGGGTAACACCTTCATTCCTGAAGGGTCTGGGTCATTAGTAGCCATGTCGTAATTGGGTTGCTGTGGTTTTCCATTGACTTTAATCACAGGACATGGTAGTATTAAGAGATGCCCTAAGGGATCTCCTGCATTCCAGACATACTCTTCTTTACCTCCATTGTGTAATATCAACCTGATTTTCTCTTGGTAATCAGCATCAATCACACTAGCCAGTATGGTAACTCCCTTCTTTGCCTGTTGATCTGGAGGCATAAGGAGCCCAAAGTGGCATTCTTAGCTTCTAGTTCAATGGAATGAATGATGTGTCTCCAGGTGGGAGCATTCCTCCCTATGGAACTAAGACCTCTAGACCTGAAGAGTATAAGGTTCTGGGGACAGGAAGCAAAAACCTGGTGAGTAGGTCACTAGGGATAATAGTGAGTGGTACCACTCCCATTTCCATGCCTTGATTCCTGGACCCGTGAATCATGGGTATGGGAGAATCACCACCACATATTGGATGCTGGTTTAGAGCATATACAGCCTCCCGGAGAACATTGCCCCAATCCTTCAAGGTATTGCCACCTAGCTGGTGCTGTAATTGTGTCTTTAGAAGGCCATTCCATTGTTCTATCAAGTCAGCTGCTTCAGGATGATGGGAAACATGATAAGACAAGTGAATTCCATGAGCTTGGGCCCACTGCCACACTTCATTTGATCTGATGTAATGCTGTGTGGGATACCATGATGATGGATGAGGCATTATGTAAGTGCACGGATGGTAGTTTTGGCAGAAGCATTGCATACAGGGAAGGCAAATCCTTATCCAGAGTGTCTATTCCAGTAAAGACAAAATGCTACCCTTTCCATGATGGAAGTGGTCCAATGTAATCAACTTACCGCCAGGTTGCTGGCTGATGACCTTGAGGAATGGTGCCATATCAAAGACTTAGTGTTGGTCTCTGCTGCTGCAGATTGTTCACTCAGCAGTGGCTGTAGCCAAGTTGGTATTGGTGAGTGGAAGTCCATATTTCTGGGCCCATGCATAACCTCCATCCCTACCACCATGGCCACTTTGTTCATGAGCCCATTGAGCCATGACAGGAGTAGCTGGGGAAAGAGGATGACTGGTTTCCACAGAATGCATCATCCTATCCACTTGATTGTTAAAATCATCCTCTACTGAGGTTACCCTTTGGTGAGCATTCACACGAGACATGAATATCTTCACTTCTTTGGCCCATTCACAGAAGTCTATCCACATACCCCTTTCCCATAAATCCTTGTCTCCAATTTTCCAGTCATGTTCCTTCCGTGTCCCTGACCATCCAGCCAAACCATTGGCTACAACCCAGGAATCAGTATACAATTACACATCTGGCCATTTCTCCTTCCAAGAAAAGTGAACAGCCAGGTGCAGTGCTCAAAGTTCTGCCCAATTGAGAGGATTTCCCTTCACCATTGTCCTTCAGGGAGGTCCCAGAAAGTGGCTATAGTGCTGCAGAGGTCCACTTTCAAGTGGTGCCTGCATATTGCACAGAACCATCTGTAAACCAGGCACGAGTTTTCTCTTCTTCAGTCAACTGATCGTAAGGAACTCCCTATGAGGTCATAGGTGCAGACTGGGAGATGGAAGGTAATGTGACAGGAGTGGAGGCCATGGGCATTTGGGCCACTTGCTCATGTAACTTACTTGTGCGTTCAGGTCCTGCTCAGGCCCAATCTTGTATACACCACCTCCATCTAATGATGGAGTGCTGCTGTGCACATCCAACTTTATGACTCTGTGGGTCAGACAACATCCAGCTCATGATGGGCAGTTCAGGCTGCATGGTGACTTGGTGTCCTATGGTTAAGCATTCAGTCTTTACTAAGGCCCAGTAGCAAGCCAAAAGCTGTTTCTCAAAAGGAGAGTAGTTATCTGCAGAGGACTGCAGGGCTTTTCTCCAAAACCCTAAGGGTCTGCACAGGGTTCACCCATAGGGGCCTGCCAAAGACTCCAAACAGCATCTCCCTCTGCTACTGACACTTCAAGCACCGTTAGATCAACTGGATCATATGGCCTAAGTGGCAGAGTGGCTTGTGCAGCAGCCTGAACCTGTTGCAGAGCTTCTTTTGTTCTGGGCCCCACGCAAAACCAGCAGCTTTTCAAGTCACTTGATAAATAGGCTGGAGTAGCACACCAAATGAGGAATATGTTGCCTCCAAAATCCAAAGAGGCTTTGTGCCTCCTTTTTAGTCATGGGAGCAGCCAGATGCAATAACTTCTTCTTCACTTTAGAAGGAATATCTCGACATGCTCCACACCACTGGACCCCTAGAAATTTAACTGAGGTGGAAGGTGCCTGAATTTTTGTGGGATTAATTTGCCACCCTCTAGCATGCAAATGTTTTATCAATAAGTCCAGAATCATTGACACTTCTTCCTTACTAGGTCCAATCAGCATGATGTCATCAATGTAATGGACCAGTGTGATGTCTTGTGGAAGGGAAAGGCGATCAAGGTCCTTGTGGACTAAATTATGCCATAGGGCTGGACAGTTGATGTAGCTCTGAAGTAGGCAAGTGAAGGTGTATTGCTGGCCTTGCCAGCTGAAGGCAAACTGCTTCTGATGGTCCTTCAAAACAGGTATGGAGAAAAAAGCATAAACCAGATCAATAGCTGCATACTAGGCACCAGGAGATGTATTAATTTGTGCAAGCAATGAAACTACATCTAGAACAGCAGCTGCAATCAGAGTCACCACTTGGTTAAGTTTTTGATAATCTACTGTCATTCTCCAAGATCCATTTGTTTTTTGCACAGGCCAAATATGTGAGTTGAATGGGGATGTGGTGAGAATCATCACCCCTGCATCCTTCAAGTCCTTAATGGTCGCAGTAATCTCTGCAATCCCTCCAGGAATGCAGTATTGCTTTTGGTTTACTATTTTCCTAGGTGGGGGCAGTTCTAATGGCTTCCACTTGGCTTTTCCTACCATAAGAGCCCTTACTGCACTTGTCAGGGATCCAAACGTGGGGGTTCTGCCAGTTGCTGAGTATATCTATTCCAATTACACATTCTGGAACTGGGGAAATCACTACAGGATGGGTTCAGGGATACACTGGACCTACTGTGAGATGGACATGAGCCAAGACTCCATTAATAATCTGACCTCCATATGCCCCCACTCTGACTAGTGGGCCACAGTGATGTTTTGGGTCTCCTGGAATTAGTGTCAGTTCAGAACCAGTATCCAGTAATCCCAGAAAAGTCTGACCATTTTCTTTTCCCCAATGAACAGTCACTCTCGTAAAAGGCCCTAGATCTCTTTGGGGAATGCTGGGAGAAAGATTAAAAGTAAAAATTTTTGGCAGTGTATTGGAGTCCTTCCTCAAGGGGACTTGGCCTCTCCTTCATTCAAGGGGTTTTGGGTCTTGAAACTTTCTCAAATCTGGGAATGGATCGAGGGGTCGTAACTCTCTATTCTGGCAATTCGAGTTACATGCTGTTCACCTGATCTAGAATTCATCCATTTGTACAGATCAAGTAAATATTTAGTAGATTTCCTATCTATTTCACTCCTAGGTCACCATGACTAAGTAGCCAACATCGTAAGTCCATACTAGTCAGATTATTCTAATCACTGCTTTGACTCCACTGTCCATTACTGTAACCGTGCCCACCTTGTCTTTGTCAGTAGAGTGCAGCCACATGGCCCCTACTATCATGCGGCCCAATCAGCCCCATTTTAGTTAGGAGTCTTAATTCATTTAGGGCAATTCCCACCATCAAATCTTATTTACATAAAATAGCAATCACAGCAGCCTTCAAGGATGCTGGAGCTCCCTTCACAAATTTGTTCCTCACCATTGTGGTAAAAGTTGTGTCCTCTGGGCACTCTATGTGTGGGTCTATGGGTCTAATCTGATAAATCCACTCTAGCATGCTAATTTCCCCAAGCCTTTGATACCTTCTTCTACAGTACACCAAGGCAGGTCTGGTACTTCAACTTGATTTGGTGTAGGCCACCAGTTAATCCATGCTTCAGCAACACAACCAAATAACTATTAGATCCTTTCCTAATCTCTTGAGCTGAAACATTGAATGAAGAATCTGTGCTTAGTGGACCCATATAAATTATTTCAGACTGATCCATCTTCTTGTTCCTTGCACCTTTATCCCACACCCTTAATAGCCAGTCCCACACATATTCCCCAGGTTTCTGTTTGCACTTATTAGAAATGTCAAGTAGTTCTTTTGGAGTGTAGCATACCTCCTCCAGGGTCACACTTTGTACTTCACCTTTCGGAGCTCCCTGGGACTTAAGTCTAGTTATAGATCTAGAAGTCAGAATTGGTAGTGTGGAATGGTTTTGATAATATTCAGCATTGTCTTGTAAAGCATCTGCCTCAGGAGATGCCTCAAGCAATGACTTAGGTAAGGGCTCTTTAGAGGCAGCTGGGCTAGGGCTAATCTCATTAGATGGGAGTGGAGGGGCTAATGGTTTTTCTGGGCAGGGTGGTTTAGTAGACAAACATGAAGTAATCTCTCCAGATGGGAGTGGTTCTGCTAGCAGGAGTGATTCAATGGAATTTAGTGGCTCAGTGACATGATTATCTGCCCATATGTCTCCATCCCAAGTTTCAGGATCCCATTTCTTCCCAATCAATGCCCTTCCTTCAACTTCAGACACCTCTCGAAGTTGGCAATTGAGCTGGCATTATCATTTAGCCACTCTTACAATAAGGCTTTGGGTTTGGTTTTCAGCAATTTCAGCTCTGTTACTACAAGAAATGAGGCTTTCTTTCAAAGCCCAAGTGGAAGCCTTGAGGTCATGAATGAGGCACTTGAGCTTTGACTCTGAAGTCCTGAGCACATCTCTTTCTTTCACCAGTTTGTCTAGTGAAAGTGGGATCAACCAACCAGCTTCCTTATACTACTCATTCTGACAAAACTGTAGAAAGACATCACACATGTGTTTACCCACAGCCTTGCCTTTCCCCAATACCTGATCTACTGGTGGTGATATTTTGCATATTTGTATCACCAACTCATGCCATGGATTGGCAGTGCCCTCTTTACTGCTGGAAGCAGAGTCATCAACATCTTTAAGACTAATCAGACTTGAGAACCAATTTAGAAAACTCATCCTTACAATTTTGTTTCTCTAAAACGACTCTAGGTACCAAGTGTCTTATGCTGGTTTCTCTAGAGAAGCAAAACCAGTAAAATGTATCAATATACATACAGATAAATCTATAGCAAGGAAATGGCTCATGAGATTGTAGAGGCTGGAATGTCCCAAGTCCGTGGATCAAGATAGAGGCTTCTCTCAATTCATGTAGTGGCAGGGGCTGGCGAACCAAAGACCAGCAGATTGGAGAGCAGGGATCTTGCTCACAGGCTGTGAAGATCACGAATTCCAAGACTGGCATATAAGCTGATAGCTCAAGTCCCAAGAACCGGAGGTTAGACAAACAGGAGGTTAGACGAACAGGAGACAGCCTCAGGATCCAGAGCAAGCAAAAAGCCAGAACCACTGCTTATATTCAGATGCAGGTCACCCCCCAAGGAAACTCCTTTTCAGCTGATTGGCTACTCACAGCAGATTTCATCGTGGGAGTAATCACATGTAAACGCTGAGAATCATGGCCCAGCCAAGTTGACACACACTCTTAACCATCACAGATATGGAGCCCTGGTGGGGAAGTGGTTAAGAACTCAGGCTGCTAACAAAAAGGTTGGAAGTTCATATCCACCAGCTGCTCCTTGGAAACCCTATAGGGCAGTTCTACTCTGTCCTATAGGGTAGCTGTGAGTCGGAATCCACTCGACAGCACACAGCAACAACAACGTCTAGAATATCATTGTTTATGTGTTCCATTTTATTTTTTGATGATCTTCAATTTTCCTAGATTCATACATTGTACATTCCATGTTCTGATTAGTAGTGGATGTTTGCAGCTGTTTCTTCTTATTTTGAGTCATGCCACATCAGCAAATGAAGGTCCCAAAAGCTTGACTCCATCCATGTTATTAAGGTCAACTCTATCTTGAGGAAGCAGCTCTTCTCCAGGCATTTTTTGAGTGCTTTCCAACCTGAGGGGCTCATCTTCTGGCACTATTATCAGACAATGTTCCACTGCTATTCATATAGTTTTCACTGGCTAATTCTTTTCAGAAGTAGACCACCAGGTCCTTCTTCCTAGTCTGTCTTTGTCTGGAAGCTCAGCTGAAACCTGTCTGCCATGGATGACGCTGCTTATATTTGAATACTGGTGGTATAGCTTCCAGCATCACAGCAACATGCAATCACCCACAGTATCACAAACTGACAGATTCATGGGGGTCCAAATGTATAGGGCAATACAAATTGTATATGTAGACTTCTTGAGCAAACAAGTGGCCCTGAATGATACTAGAAAATTGAGACCCGGTTTTCAAACTTGAGAGGTAAGGAAACTTGCAGGATCCCATGGGTGGCTCCAAGCAAACTTCAAAGCACTCTTAGGCCAGGAGTTCTCGAATGCTAATTCTTTGGTTTTAATCAGCCCTAATGGCCCTGGTTACACAACGGTTAAGAACTCAGCTGCTAACCAAAAGTTGGGAGTTCAAATCCACCAGCTGCTCCTTGGAAACCCTATGGGGCAGTTCTACTCTGTCCTGTATGGTCACTATGAGTCAGAATTGACTCTACAGCAATGAGTTTTGGAATGGCCAGAATGTGTTCTAAGATGCAAGTTTAGGTTTCAGATATCTCAGTGACTAACAGTTAGAATCTTGTGCCATATTTCCAAAGGATACTAGCTCGGTGGGTACTAAATATTTCCCATATCAATGTTCTCACCAAGCCAATAAACTACTTTACTGCTTCACATTGGTGTCCAGGGTTCTGAGCTGCACTAGATCATAGGTGAGTGAAGAACATTTAGTCCCATTCTTGCAGTCTGTACCATTTGAGACCTTCTTGCTGTCACTTGCTTTCTTTCTAGCTGTAAGTAAAAAGATCTGTAAAGAAGTTAGTTTTTTGTTTCTGAGAATTTCTCAGTTTACTCAGAATGTTCTAAATTAAGTAAAATGATATTAGGAATTTTGTTTTATTAAAAAAAAAACTAACTCAAAATGGATCAAAGACCTAAATATAAAATCTAAAATGATAAAGATCAGGGAAGAAAAAATAGGGACAATGCTAGGAGCCCTAATACATGGCATAAATAGTATATAAACCACAACTGACAATGCACAAACACCAGAAGAGAAACTAGATAATTGGGAGCTCCTAAAAATCAAACATTTATGCTCATCAAAAGACTTTGCCAGAAGAGTAAAAAGACAACCTACAGACTGGAAAAAATTTTTGGCTATGACATATCCGATAAAGGTCTAATTGCTAAAATCTACAAGATACTGCAACACTTCAAAAACAAAAAGGCAAATAATCCAATTAAAAAATGGGCAAAAGGTAAGAACAGACACTTCACCAAAGAAGACATTCAGGTGGCTAACAGACACATGAGGAAATGCTCATGAGCTTTAGCCATTAGAGAAACGCAAATTGAAATTGTAATGAGATACGATCTCACCCCAACAAGGCTGGCACTAATCCAAAAAATGCAAAATAATAAACATTGGAGAGGTTGTGGAGAGACTGGAACACTTATGCATTGCTGGTGGGAATGTAAAATGGTACAACCACTTTGGAAAATGGTTTGGTGTTTCCTTAAAAAGCTAGAAATAGAAGTACCATACAATCCAGCAATCCCACTCCTTGGAATATACCCTAGAAAAATAAGAGCCGTCACACAAATAGACATACGCACATCCATGTTCATTGCAGCACTGTTCACAATACCAAAAGATGGAAGCAACCTAGGTGTCCATCAACAGACTAATAGATAAACAAATTATGGTACATACACACAATGGAATACTACTCAAATATAAAGAACAATAAGTGAAATTAGTCAGTCACAAAAGGACAAATATTGTATGAGACCACTATTACAAGAACTCGAGAAAAATTTTAAACACTGAAGACAGCATTCTTTGATGGTTACAAGGGTGGGGAGGGAGTGGGGGGGGATTCACTAACTAGATAGTAGACAAGGATCATCTTCAGCGAAGGGAAGGGCAACACACAATGCAGGGAAAGTCAACACAACTGGACCAAAGCAAAAGCTAAGAACTTTCCTGAACACAACCAAACACTTTGAGGGACAGAGTAGCTGGGGTCAGGGCTGGGGACCATAGTTTTGGGGGACATCTAGGTCAATTGGTATAACAAAATTTATTAGGAAAATGTTCTGCATCCCACTTTGGTGAGTGGCGTCTGGGGTCTTAAAAGCTTGCGAGCGGCCATCTAAGATGCATCAGTTGGTCCCAACTCACTTGGAGTAAAGGAGAATAAAGAACACCAAAGACACAAAGAAAATATTAGTCCAAGAGACAAAAGGTCCACGTAAAACAGACAGTCCATCAGCCTGATACCAGAAGAAATTGATAAAGCCTGGCTACCACCCACCAATGACCGCCCTGACAGGGAACACGACAGAGTCTGACAGAGAGGGATAAAAGTGCAGAGCAGAACTCAAATTCACTTAAAAAGACAAGACTTAATGGTCTGACAGAGACTGGAGGAACCTCTAATACCATGGCCCCTGGATGCTCTGTTAACCCAGAACTAAAACCATTCCCAAAGCCCACTCTTCAGACAAAGATTAGACAGGACTATAAAACAAAAAACAATACTCGCGAGGAGTGTGCTTCTCAATTCCATCAGATACATGAGACCAAATGGGTGGCTCCTGTCTGGAGGCGAGATGAGAAGGCAGGAAGGGACAGGAACTGGCTGAATGGACACAGGGAACTTGGGGTGGAAAGGGGGAGTGTGCTGTCCCATTGTGGGGATTGCAACTAATGTCACAAAACAGTACGTGTATAAATTTTTCTATGAGTTATTAACTTGAGCTGTAAACTTTCACCTAAAGCACAATAAAATAAATAAATAAATAAAATTTAAATGCCTTCCTAAAAAAAAGAATCTATCTGAAACTGTGTTTTTACATTTTAACTGGATGGCAATAAATGAAATATCAAACCACATCATAATGCAAAATATAGATTATAAATCTATATTTTGAAAGACTTGTATCAAGAAAGCAGTTACATATGATACAGTTCTATTAAATAATATTTTGAATTGTAATTTTATTGCATTAGTATATTTCAAATATATCCTCCCCTTTTCCTTCTCTCCTGTTTGATATGCCAATATAAGGTTACTAAGTGTCCCTTTTAGGGGAAGAACTCTGATGTATTCTGAAATTGTATCCTCTTTACACTTGATCTTAGCCAAAAGTTTGGGAAGTGATTGAAATTATATTCTTTTTACTTATAACATGCTCTTTCTAAATGAATGATTGTGATAGTAGAAGTTTATATTTAAAAATTTCTCTCTTGGCAAAACAAGCAACAATTATTGCTAGTGGATTGAGTACTCCTATCCTACCTTTTCTGTTCACCCTCTCATTAGGTATCTGACAGCCTTTGAAGAGTCATGCTAGCTCCTAGATTCTGGGTAACAAATAACCTGGGCTGAAATAGAACAACATTTCCTTGACAGAGCTGCTGTTCTCCTTCCTTTCTTATTTTAGACTCTCACGTATGTCTCTACTCAAAATTCCTGTGTTTTAATTCATTGTGAGTATATTTTCATTTACTTCATTAAGCATAATTATAATAAAACCAAAACCCAATCTGTTACTGTTAAGCTGATTCTGACTCAGGGCGACCTCATGGGTTATTGCTCCATAGGGTTTTCTTGGCTGTAATTTAACAGGAGTGGCACCGATGTATGGGTTCCAACTGCCAATTTTTAGGTTAGTAGTCTGGTGCAAACTATCTGCATCACCTAGGGACTTCACATAGTCAGTTAGAATAGATGCTTTTAAATCATAACTCAAACACCTGGGTCATTTGGGGATAGTCTCCACTGACTGTCTTTTCTCTTGATGTTAAGTCACATTTTCTTGTTTTTTTCATGTGTCAAGTAGTCTTGAATTGTATCTTTGACGTTAAAAATGTTATATGATGGAGATTCTGAATTATTTTCTATTCCTCTGAAGAGGATTGATTTTTGTCTGTTTTCACAGGCAATTAACTTGTTTAGACTAAAACTGTAAGTTATGTCTCTTGGGCAGCAGCCTAAATATCAATTCAGTTATTTTATCTGTATCTAAACTGTTTAGAGTCTGTCCCCACTGGGAATTAGTTGGAAATCTGAGCCAAATATATACACAGAATTTGGGGTTCTCTCCTCTGGCTGTGTCTTTTCTAGTGTTCCTCCCTCACTCTCCAGTGCTTGGCTTCCTCAAACTGTTTCCTCAAGTTCCCTGGGCCAAAAAGACAACAGGTTTTCTATTAAAACTTTAGCTATCACCATAGGGTGAAGACCAGGGCCTGTCCTCAAGCTGTAAGTTGTGAAAAAGGAAACTCACCCAGTGCTGTTCCCATTGCCAAGTGTCAAGTATCTTTCAGAATATGCCTGATTTTGGTTATTCTCCAGTGTCTTCAAGTAGTTGTAGTTTTTTAAATTTTGTCTAGAGTTTATATCTGTAATCTGCAGGGGGGTAGGTGCAATAGGAATTTAGTCATATCAGAAGTGGAAACCATATCTACAATTATAAACCCATTGCAGTCAAGTTGATTCCAACTCATAACGACCCTGCAGGACAGAATAGAACTGCCCCATAGGGTTTCCAAGGAGCAAATACAGGATTTGAACTGCAGACCTTTTAGACAGCACCCAAGCTCTAAACCGCTGTGCCACCAGGGCTCCTCTACAATTATAGAATGTGCAATATCAGCCAACATTCTTCTAAGTTTCAAACAACAAAGTCCATCCTAGCTAATTCAAGCAGGAAATCAATATATTGAACAATATCAGGTACCTCACCTATTCTCTAAGAGAGCCAGAGAATAATGCTATGGAGTCAACTACCAATTTAGACCATATGAGAGTTTCTGTGGAGACATTATTACTGTCACTACTGAGTACAGAGACCTCAATTTTTCCTTAATGCTGAGCATTGGATAATACTTCTAGAACAGTGCATCCTCTGAAAGTTAGATGGTGTTTCCACTACCTGCACTAGAAATGGATTCCATTTGGTGACTGCATCTTTGCATTATGAAATTCCAAAGTCTACTGTAAATAAATCTTATTGGTAAAGATTAGGTCACATGTCTGTGTCCTAGCTACAAGGGAATCTGAGAAAGTGAATTTATAACTTCTTCCTTGGAGGGCACAGACTAAAATGGTGCAGATATTTCCCAACATAAGACAGTAGTACAAAGTTTCTAGGTGGACAAATATCACACAACAAATACTATGCCTTATGGAACTATTGTATAAGAACAAAATGAATAAGACAAATATTTCTTAATCCAGGAAGCATGACAATAAAATAATGTCTAACATTTACTAAGCTCTTAAAAAAGGGCAAAGCACTATGCTAAGCTTTTTACACGTGTTGTCTCATTTAACTCTCCAACAACCTATTAAGTATAATTATTATCCATGTTTTATGTGAACAAACTGAGGTTTAGATAAGTTAATAAACTTGACTAAAGTAAAATGGTTATTAAGTGTCAAATCTAGGATTCTAATCTATATTTTTCCGATTCTAGGTCTCATGCTTATGACTACTATGTCGCACTGCTTCTCTTTGAATATAAATAGAAAATACATAAGGAAAGAATAGAGCAAGTATATGACAAGTAGTAATTGAAGAAATGATAGGAAAAAATGATTAAATGAATGAAAAAAGACTAGTGTATTTAGATGGGAAAGTGTTCATTGAATTTGTTGTTGTTGTTAGGTGCCATCGAGTCCATTCCGACTCATGGTGGCCCTATGTACAACTGAGCAAAACACTGCCCAGTCCTGCGCCATCTTCACAATCATTGCTATGTTTAAGTCCATTGTTGCAGCCACTTTGTCAATTCATCTCATTGAAAGCCTTCTTTTTCCTTGTCTATTTTACCAAGCATTATGTCCTTCTCTAGGAACTAATCTCTCCTGATAGTATGTTCAAAGTATGTGAGACAAAGTCTCACCATCCTTGCTTCTAATGAGCATTCTGGCTGTACTTCTTCCAAGACAGATATGTTGGTTCTTCTGGCAGTCCATGGTATATTCAATATTCTTTGCCAACACCATAATTCAAAGGTATCGGTTCTTCCAACTTTCTTTTTCATTGTCCAGCTTTCACATGCCTATGAGGTGACCAAAAATACCATGGCTTGAGTCAGGTGCACTTTAGTCCTCAAAGTGACATCTTTGCTTTTTAACATATTAAAGAGGTCTCTTGCAGCAGATTTGCCCAATGCAATAGTTCGTTTGATTTCTTGACTGCCACTTCCATGGGTGTTGATTGTGGATCCAAGTAAAATGAAATCCTTCAAAACTTCAATCTTTTCTCTGTTTATCATGATGTTGCTTATCAGTTCAATTGTGAGGATTTTTGTTTTCTTTATGTTAAGGTGTAATCCATACTGTAGGCTATAGTCTTTGATCTTCATCAGTAGGCGCTTCAAGTCCTCCTCACTTTCAGCAAGAAGTTTGTGTCATCTACATAATGCAGATTGTTAAAGAGTCTTCTTCCAATCCTGATGCCACATTCTTCTTCATATAGTCCAGCTTCTTGGATTATTTGCTCAGCATACAGATTGAATAAGTATGGTGAAAGGATACAACCCTGATGCACATCTTTCCTGATTTTTAAACCACTCAGTATCCTCTTGTTCTGTTCGAATGACTGCCTTTTGGTCTATGTACAGGTTCCACATGAGCACAATTAAGTGTTCTGGATTTCCCATTCTTTCAAATGTTATCCATGATTTCTTATGATCCACAAAGTTGAATGCCTTTGCATAGTTAATAAAACACAGGTAAACATCTTTCTGGTATTCTCTGCTTTCAGCCAAGATCCATCTGACATCAGCAATGATATCCTTCATTCCACGTCCACTTCTGACTCCAGCTTGAATTTCTGGCAGTTCCCTGTCAAAGTACTGCTGCAATCGCTTTTGAATTATCTTCAGAAAATTTTTTTTCTTTGTGGTTACCTTGAAATTTACCTTTATCTTCCTAAGTTTAAAGCAGTCTTTTATTTCTTGATATCACCTTGATTTCCTCTCCGTATTAATCTGGAGGACATTATGTGAGTGAAATAAGTCAATCACAAAAAGGCAAATATTGTATGTGACCACTATTATTAAAAAAAAACAAGAAAAGATTTACACACATTAAAAAAAAGCATTCTTTTATGGTTACTAGGGATCAGAGGGGGAGGAAGGGAAAATTAGTAAGTAGATAGAAAACACGTGTTAGTATTAGTGAAGAAAAAGGCAGTACACAATATGGGGGAAATCAGCACAACATGATCAAGGCAAAGGGAGACACTGAGAGGAACGCAAAAAAAAAAAAACAAAAAAAAACAAGGGCAACTACTGTAATTACTATAACAGACATTCCTGCAACAATAGTATTAATGAACAATAATTTATGAATTGATACATAGTAGATAGGTATGCTAAAGAGGTGTGGGAGGGTGAAAGGAAACACACCCACCTGCAGATATAGGTTTGGATGTGGCTGTTTCTACATACATAACTGTAGGCGCTGCATGTATATTGATATAGACGATAGAACACACAAGGGGCACAGTCAGGGAAATCTCTTAGACATAACCAAACACTTCACAGGATGAAGTTCCTAGGCTTGAAGGAGAAGGACCATAGACTCTGGGGGCATCTACATCAACTGGCACAACATAGTTCACAAAGACAGACGCTACTTTGGTGAGTAGTGTCTGGGATCTTAAAAGCTTGTGAGTGGCCATCTAAGATACAGCTCTTGGTCTCTTCCCATCTGGAACAAAGGAGAATGAAGAAAACCAAAGACTCAAGGGAGCAGTTAGTCCAAAGGATTAATGTACCACATGAACCACAGCCTACATGACCCTGAGATCAGAAGAACTAGATGGTGCCTGGCTATCACTACTGGCCGCTCTGACTGGAACCATAACAGAGGGTAGCAGACAGAGCAGGAGAAAAATGTAGGACAAAAAATCGAATTCACAAAAAAAGACCTGACTTACCGTTCTGACAGAGACAGTTATAAAAGTTGATCATACTTTTAAAATGAAGTACATGAACATCAAAAAATGGATGAATAGCATATTTAAGTTATGAAGGCAAATAATAAAATGAAGAACTGTGAACACTTCACTGACTAAGAAATAGAACAGTACCGAAATCCTTGAAGCTCCCTGTTGCCTTCCTCTGATTTCTGTCCTCTGTCCAAGTTGCTCCTCAAATAACCACTTATCTGAATTCTGTTTATTCTTCTCTTGTTTATCTTAATTGTTTTACCACATATGTATGTATCCCTTCAGAATTATGAGCACAGAATCATACTGTATGCAGTCTTCTGCAATTTGTTCAACATCATGTTTTTGAGATTCCTTGTAGTTGATTTGAATAGCTGTATCGCATTCATTTGCATTCCATATAGTATTCCATTGTGTGAATATACCACAATTTATTTAACCATTCTTCTGTTAGTGGTCAGTTGTATTTCCAGTTGTCTTTTTTCCCCAATTATCGTTAATGCTTCTCTAAATATTCTCACACGTCAGGTGATGTACATGTGCGTAAGTTTCTCTATACTGGTGTTTCTCAAACTTTAGGTCCCAACTCATGGGTAGGTCATTACATCAACTAGGGTTGCAATGATGATTTTTTTAAAATAAATAAGTAAGCTTTTTTTTTTAGGAAACTAATACACATCTACACACACACACACACACACACAACTGGAGCAAACTTAACTAAGGCAATAGGGGAATATAAATATACAACGTTATAAGTGAGACAGTGAAGATGACCACAGATTCTGAGTGGATTAAAACAGTAAAGGAGAATTCTGTAACAATTTCATGCTGATAAATTAAAAGTTCTTAAGGAAATGGATGATTTTCTATAAATATCAGTTACCAAAATTGATTCAAGAAGGAACCTAAATAAAGCAATAATCATGAGAAAAATTTAAAGCATTTGTCAAAGAACTCTCATCCCTAAAATACTAGGCCAAGAGAGCATTAGAGATTAGCTCTTTGACCTTCAAAGAATAGACATTTCTTGCAGTATTTAATGTGTTCCAGAGCGTAGACAGAAATAGAAAGCTTTCCAGTTCATTTTACTAAGTTGGCCTAACCATGTGTGTCAGTCAGAGTCCCAGCAGGAAACAGACGTTGCACTCACATTAGGTAATTTGAAGAGAGTCCCATAAAGGTGTGGGAAGGGTGTAGAAAAACCAAATAGTAGTGCAGTCCTGTTACCAACCGCGACCTGAAGGAGCAGGGGACAGAGTGATTATCAGAACCTGGAAGGACAGCCTGACTGAGTTGTAATCTTTGCTCCAGGAAACTCGCAGGGAAGGTGCTGGGAAAATAGATGCCTTCATCTCATTCTGCTTCCACCTTCCAATTTCCTGCCAGGGTTCCTCACTGGTCAAACCCAATGGGAAGCCAGAAGGCAATGGAGTCATTTGATGCAGTCCCTGAGAGTCGGCGTCCCAGGGCAGAAAGCAAGTGCAGAAAGGTGGAGAGTGGACCTGGTGGGGCAAACAGACTTTACAGAGCACACCATGACACCACAATGCCTTGATTACGAACTAAAAATAATAACACAAAGAACACAAGTGAGAGATCAATCTCACCTATGAGTAAAGATGCAAACATTTTGAAATAAAATGTTAGCAAACGGAATTCAGAACTTTATTATGATACCATTAGCAGGTAATGCTTAGGTATTGAATTGCGTGTTTTTGAATTCTGTATTTTTTTAGGCCACCACCTGTCAGTTTGTTATACTGTGGGGACTTCCATGTTGCTGTGATGCTGAAAGTTATGCCACAGGTATTTCAAATATCAGCAGGGTCACCCATGGTGGACAGGTTTTAACAGAGCTTCCACACTAAGACATACTAAGAAGAAAGGCCTGGTGATCTACTTTCAAAAATTAGCTAATGAAAACTCTATGGATCACAGCAGAATACTGTCTGATAGAGTGATGGCTCATCTTCCATGGTTCTTGAGCCCCCTAGGTTGGAGGGCACTCAAAATACACAGTTGCCACAAAAATGGACCCAAACATACCAACAATCATGAAGATGACACAAGACCAGGCAATGACTCATTCTGTTGTACATAAGGTCACCATGAGTCAGAAAGGACTTCACAGCAACTAACAGAAACAGCATTTTTTAAGGACCCTTTTTGATTCTTTATGTTTCAAGGAAAATTACCACTCTTTTCTACTGCACTCACTCTCCTCCCCAAGGGAGAAAGAATGGCTTATTTAGTTGATGGGTGTTGGAAAAGACACTAAGCATGCTCTTTTGGAACCAGCCTGTCCACAGAATGTAATTCTCCTCTGCTTCTCCATGGTAATGATACAATGAATAGCTCTGTGCTTCTAGCTGGGCCAGTGATCAGCTGGGCAAATTACTGGATTCAGGGACAAAGATTTAACATGGTTGCACAAACTAGGCTGTGTCATCATCCGGCTAATATTTATCTCCATCTAACTGGCTCCTGTGTCTATCTTTATTTGTTCCAAACTTAGGAGGGAAAGAAGTGTTACTTACTGGCCTTTAAAAAGGTCCAACACCATTTATCTCTAACCCTTCTTTCTCCCGTCACTCACTGCCACTATTATCACCACCAGCCACAAAGCCATTGGGACTTTCTATACATACTGTCCTCTGGGTAGGGAAGGGAACCCTGGAGGTGCAGTGGTTAAGTGCTCGGCTGCTAACTGAAAGGTTGGTGGATCAAACACACCAGTCACTCTGTGGGAGAAAGATACTGCAGTCTGCTTCTGTAAAGATTTATAGCCTTCAAAACACTTGGGACCAGTTGTCCTCTGTCCTACAGGGTGGCTATGAGTCAGAATAGACTCGACGGCAATGGGTTTGGTTTTGGGTAAGGAAGAATCAGAGAGAACAAAGAAATGATTTATTGGCTTTTAAGTTCTGAAGCAGACCTTTATAAGTCTACAGCCAAAATATAGAATCAAAAACTATGTCTCTTCTGTAAGAGAGAGAAAATTTTGATTTTTCAAAAACTTGGTTTTAAGTAGAAAAACCAGACATAAATTTTATACCATCTACCAGAGAGTGGGAAGAATTTTTGTGAAGAAGTCCAAGAAAGTCCTTTGAGAAGTATAGCCAGCTTATAGGGAAAACAAGAGCCTTTGGCCTCTGGCAGGTACCCATGAAGCCTACTCGACCTCAAGGAGAAAATGCAAGCAACTTAAAACATCTCTAGACTCTTGATCATATACTAACCCAGGGCATTCGTAGACAGTAGTGAGTCGATGTCTTAGTCATGGTTCTTTAGAGAAACAGTGAGTGGATGTTAATGCTCACAAAGGTCTGTGTGTAGTCATATGAATAGGAGGGTGGCTTGGCAGAGTTCTGGGTTCCTTGAGGGAAAGCAGCCTGCAATTTCCTATCCACCTTATTCCACAATGGTAGAAACTCCAAACATCTGGAAGAATAAGTGTTTTATGGAATACCTTCTGGGACTTGCTGCTCTGCTTGGTTCTGGATCTGGTACTAGAGCTTGGATTTGGGCAAAAGGTCATGGTTGATTGTGATGGCTAATTTCATATGTCAGCATGGCTGGTTATGGTTCCTAGTGGTTGTCCAAACACTAGTCTAGTTGCTATCCTGTAATGTAATGTGATGCAATGCAATGCAATGTAACGTAACGTAATCACTTTCTATAACGTAACCTAATGTAATGTAATCTATCAATCAGTTGAAAAGGGAGTTTTCTTAGGGTGTGTTCTGTCTCAAGACTATAAATAAATACTTTGGCAGAACTCTTTCTCTGTCTTCATTCTGTACTCTTTCCATTGCCTGAGCTATGGATCTTGGGACACAAGCCCACAAAAAAGTCTCCAGATTGCCACCTGACCTACAGATTTTGGACTTGCCAGCCCTTCACAATCATGTGATCCAAGTCCTTGAAGTAAATCTCTCTCTCTCTCTCTATATATATATATATATATATATCTACATATATATGTATGTATGCAGGAGCCCCAGTGGCGCAGTGGTTAAGAGTTACAGCTGTTAACCAAAAGGTTGACAGTTCAAATCCACCAGCCACTCAGAAATCCTATGGGGCAGTTCTACTCTGTTCTATAGGGTTGCTATGAGTCAGAATCGACTCGACAGCAATGGGTTATATGTGTATGCACACAGACATATATCTCTATCTGTTCATCCGTCATCTCTCTCTCTCTATTTGTCTCATTGTTTCTCTAAAGAACCATGACTAAGACATCGACTCACTACTGTCTACGAATGCCCTGGGTTAGTATATGGTCAAGAGTCTAGAGATGCTTTAAGTTGCTTGTATTTTCTCCTTCTTGAAGTCGAGTAGGCTGCATGGGTACCTGCCAGAGGCCAGAGGCTCTTGTTTTCCCTATCAGCTGGCTATACTTCTCAAACGACTTTCTTGTCTCAGGAAGCTTCCCAAGGCTGTGATGCAAGAACTAGATTTTCTTGGCTGGTCCTAAAGGACCTGTAACAATCAGTTGAAGACAGGTAAGGGCGGATGGTGAGAACGAAGACACAAAATGACTGACCTTTTCAAA
The DNA here is from genome assembly GCA_030035585.1 of Dugong dugon. Taxonomy (NCBI): domain Eukaryota; kingdom Metazoa; phylum Chordata; class Mammalia; order Sirenia; family Dugongidae; genus Dugong; species Dugong dugon. The sequence continues at coordinate 67,340,887 of CM057470.1, read as the reverse complement.
GCACTTTCTCACAGCAACACTGAATTACAATTATTTAGAGATGAGGAGAACGGGATCCCAACAGATTAAAAAATTTACTCAGGCAAATAAAGCTGTAAAGTGACAGAGAGTGCGTTCAAACCCAGACTGTGTGCTTCTTACCCCATCCTCCCTCCATCTCACTGGCTATAGCGATGGCCCCTGTCATGATGAATGTCAATGAACTTTTAATGAGGTCTTAATCAAGTGCTTCATTACTTGGACTCTCAGGGAGCTGAGCAATGGCCCTTAGGAGACAAAAGCCAGCATTCAAGCCGAAAGGGCTTGGGAGAGCTTACAGGTTCTGCTTCCTTTCAAGGACATGGCTGTAGCCTTTTACCCCTTCACTTCCACTGCCCTGAAGACCTAGAAGCAAACAAAAGGAAACCATTAGATCTATTTTGCATTAGCTCTGGACAGCCCTTGGCCTTGGTGCTAATGAAATAACAAGTTCCCTCTGAAAAGGTGAATTTCATTTGCATACGTTTACTTGTTCCCTGTGTGTGACCCTGCTTCCTAAAGATGATGTGACTCTCATAAAAACACAGAAAGCCATGTTTTTCTCCCTTTCTTCCCTACCCCAGCTACTCTGTCTTGCTTGTTTAGACCAATCCAACAACAAAGTTTAGCCTCTGGCAGATTTTCCACACAACTGAAAGGCAAAGATTCATATGCCTTCATTTAGTGCTGCTGACCTAGTGTGAAAATCCCAGCCTGATCTCATTCTTTACTGTATTTTCTCCCTCAAAGACCCAAACATGAGCATGTTCACACACTGGCAGCACCGCTGCTAGACTAAGCGACGATCTCAATATGCTCCCGGTTTTCAATTGGCTTACTCAGATAATGTGGACCCATCATAAGCATTAAGTCTGGATGCCAAGATCTTACTTGAGGAAAATTATTATAGACATTTTGAGCATTATGAGATGAAAACTCTAAAAATTCAAAAGTTAATTCTGAGTATATAATGCTTAAACAGATGGGCTAGGCATGCTGTTATTTCACTCTCCGAGGATTTCATGAGCAATACGACGCTAAAAACATGCGTATGTCTTAAAGAGGGTGGCCACTGTAGCTTGCATGAGTGGAATTAAGAATACCTTATTGGAATGGCAGCAGAAATCAGTTTCTAGTTAAAAAAAAAAAATTGCAGTAAAACCTCTGAAAGCAGGAAGCAGTGTAAGGCGGAAGCTTGTCAGAGAAGGGAAACTCAAATATTTTCCACTAAAACGAGTGACAGAAAAGTGGTAAGACTGCACCTGTCAAAGGCAGAAAGCTTGAGAGACCTGGAAAAACAAGGCTGTCCTGTCGAGTTCTGGCTCTCACAGGTTTCACTGTCTATGGTTCCAGTGCATTCCCTTTCCTGTTTTATCTCTACTAACATTAGACACACAATTCTACATCAGTAAAAAAATGACAGAGAGAAATCACCCCTCTACAAGCCCTCTGTAAGTGCATGTCTCCAGTGGCATCACAAGGGTTGGTGTCACCCAGTGCGGTAACTCACGGTGTCACCCCCCCCCCCATACTAGTTACCACAATATTGTAGCTAAAACACCAGAATACTGGACAAAATCAGAGAATATAAAAACACTGGCAGCAACAAAAACAACAGTGCTTGTAGCGTGTGCAGACAAAACCACGTGACTTGAAGCATCACTGTAAGTGGGTAATAATGACAGCTGATTGGAGTGCATTAAACCAAAAACCAAACCCATTTGGATTCATAGCACATTAGAAGGTTTAAAAAGTAGATTAGCATAGAGTTTCAGCCTTATAGGTATATTGACAGATACAAGCTGGGCTTATGAAAATTTTTTTGTTGTTATAACTACAGGAATATTTTTACAAAAAATAATAAATTCCTGGTGAAACACTGCATAAAAATTTTATCGACAGTCATTTTGGTGTCACCGTCTAGGACCAGTGTCAACCGGTGCGGTCCACACCACCAGCACCCCCCTCGTGACACCACTGTCTCTCTCCTCTAGGTATCTTCTGCATATTTTTCCTCATCTTGCCTTCCAATTGCCTTAAACCCAGAAGAAGTGGGAGGAAATAAAAAGTAGAGTCTAGCACCTAGCTGTCTAGTATTATGAATTACTACATGCTAATATGAGTCAGAATCTACTCAATGGCAATGGGTTTGATTTTCGATGTTGGTAAGCCTTCTGTTTCTGCCAGTCTTTTTTCTTTCTTGGTTTTTCCCAGTCACATGATGGGGAATAGGATGGGTTCAGAACAGTTTCAGAAATGAGGAGAAGTTGTACACTCACTGAAGGAATAGATCTGACGAAAGTACAATTGTTTAAATTATATGCTGTTGTTAGTTGTCGTCTAGTCAACTCCTACTCACGGCAATCCCATGTGCAACATAACAAAACGTTGCCCAGTCCTGCACCATCTTCATGATTGTTAGCATGTGTGAGTCCACTGTTGAGGCCATTGTGCAGTGCCTGCAACCTGGGGGGCTCATCTTCCAGCACTGTATTTGACAATATTCTATTGTGATCCATAGTCCTTTCACTGGCTGAGTTTTAGAAGTAAATCACCAGACATTTCTTCCTAGCTTATCTTAGTCTGGGAAGCCTTTTTGAAAACTGTCCATCATGGTGATCCTGCTGGTATTTGAAATGTCAGTGGCATAGCTTTCAACATCATAGTAATGCACAAGCCACCACAGTACAACAAACTCATAGCAACTCTACAGGACAAAGTAGAACTGCCCCATAGAGTTTCCAAGGAACACCTGGTGGATTTGAACTGCTGGCCTTTTGGTTAGCAGCCGTAGCTCTTAACCACTACGCCACCAGGGTTTCCGATGTTGTATATAGGTAGATGTAAATTGTGTATAAAGTTATTTTATTACTTGATTTGAATGTTAAAATTCCTTGCTGACAATGTAACTTTCAATTTGAGGACTAAAACATTGTTGTGCTGGGTCATCTTGGTTCATGATTGCTGATTGTGGCATCTTTTCCCAACTCCTAGTTCAGGGACTTTATGCTGGTAATTTGAAATCATCCATGCTGGGTATATTCACACCTAGGAAATGGGCAAAAGCTACAAATCAAGGGTTCTACTTCCTCCAAAAACCCACTGCCATCAAGTCAATTCTGACTCATAGAGGCCCTGTAGGACAGAGTAGAAAACTGCCCCACAGGGTTTCCAAAGCAGTAAATCTTTATGGAAGAAGATTGGCACATCTTTCTCCCATGAAGTGGCTGGTGGGTTTGAACTGCCAACTTTTCTGTTAACAGCTGACCGCTTTACTACAGCACCACTAGGGCTCCTCTCTACCCCCTTCAGAGGGGGTGATTTACCAGATCACCACTGGGTTTATTAGCCACCTGACCTTGCTTCTGCCACCATATTGCCTGCACCAATCTCCCCATTCTTACAGCTTCTCCCCCTTTTCTCAGCTCAGAAAGGAGTTGAGTGATTTTTCGTTTATTGAGCATCCACTCTGTGCAAAGCTGCGCTGAATACTACAGAGGATTTAGGAAGGACATGGGCCCTGCTGTCAACCACTGTCAGTCAATTAACTGTAGTCTGAGACCAAATTAAACGATCCGAGAAGAGAACTAGCCGTCAAGTACTGTAAAGGCTTAGAGCATTTCATGAAAGAGATGGCATTTGACTGCTCTTCAAAGAGTGAAGTAGGATTTCAATTGGCTGAGAAATGGAAGGATGATGAGAGGGAGGAAGGGCATTTGAAAGAAGAGAAGACGAAGGTCAAATGGGTAAGTCTATGAAATTGTGGTACAATGGTTAAGTGCATGGCTGCTAATTGAAAGGCTGGCAGTTCAATCTCACCAGTGGCTCTGTGAGAGAAAAGTCCTGGCAATCTGCTCCATAAAGATTACAGCCTAAGAAAACCTATAGGGAAGTTCTACTTTGTCAAATAGGGTCGCTATGAGTTGGAACCGACTCGACGGCATGCAACCACTTGAAATAGAGAGTGTGGGAGTGTTCTGAGCAGTCCGTCACAGTCATCTGTGACCAAAGCAGAGTTTGTGACTTACGAAGGGCAATGGGGAAGACGCTTTTCAGAATTTCGAGCAGAGGTTTCATTTTTATGGTACTTAAAATGCCACTTTCTCATCTATACAGTTATTTTTACTATCAAAGTATTAATTTTGTGAACAATATATGCATCAGGTTCCAAGTTTTCTAGCACAAGATAGTCCTTAACAAAATTAAACAAAATTTTGTTTAACACTTTATGAAACTCATTAATTTCTTTAAAATAAGTTATAAAAAAGAAACATATTTAGCATTTCAATGTTAATACAAACAATCTTTGCAAGAAGAATTGTGTTTTTTATATTTGATGGTACTTAAAATGTGTATATAAATCCTGATCAAAGTTCCAACAGCCTTCTTCACAGAAACAGAAAAATCAGTCCTCAGCTCCTACTTTGATGCTTAGTGCCTGGGGTCTCAAAAGCTTGCAGTGGCCAACCAAGGCACAGCAACTGGTCTCTATTCACCTGAAACAACACAGGAAGAAGGAGAGTTAGGAATAGGAGGAGGATATTGAATGTACAGCTAATTGCCTCCATGAACAACTGCTTCCTCTGCAATGAGACCAGAAGAACTGGATGGTGCTCAGCTACCACTACTGAACATTTTGATAAAAGATTCCATAGAATAATCCTGATCAATAGGGGGAAAACATAGAACAGAATTTCAAACTTTCATGGAATCCAGACTTCCTGGAACCATGAAGTTTGGATGAATCCCTGAAACTATTGCCCTGAGATAATCTTCAAACCCTAAACCAAAAATACTCCCTGAAGTCTTCTTAAAACCATAGTTTAACTTAACTAGTAAAAAAAATCTGCCTTGAGCTTTATGCTCTTTTCATAACCATATGGGATCAAATTGATAACAGCAACTTGAAAGATTAGATAGGAACTTTAGGGGGCAGTGAATTTATGTTAATGGAGCGGAACAACTCAGAAAAGAAGGGTGAGAATGGTTGCACAACTCAAAGAATATAATCAATGTCACTAAATAGTACATGCAGAAAGTGTTGTATTGGTGTGTATTTTACTGCGTATATTCTCAACAACAATAACAAAATAAATAAAAGTTAAAAAAGTATATATATGTATATATGTGTGTATATATATGCAGGTGTGTGTATATATATGTAGGGGTATGTGTGTGTATACACCCTTGTTACTGTTGAGTCGATTCCCACTCATAGTGACCCTATAGGACAGAGTAGAACTGCCCCATAGGGTTTCCAAGGAGAGACTGTGGATTCTAACTGCCAACCTTTTGGTTAGCTGTAGCTCGCCGTAGCTCTTAACCACTGTGACACCAGGGCTCCAAATACGTACATACATACATACACACACACACACACACACACACACACACACACACACACACACACACTCACACACACACATATAGCCATAGGAACATTTCCAGCAGTAGGATTCTGGTGGTTGTGGTCAAATTTCCCTCCAAGAAGTTGTATAAGCTCTGTGTGAATGTGTCCCTTTACTCATACCCTAACCAGTACGGGGTATTAGCAAATTAAAAATAGTGTCTATCTGCATTGTGAAAATTGTACATAGTTGTATTTGCATTTATGAATGAGATGGAGTGTTTCAATATGCTCACTGGCCACTGTATTTCTTTCTGTACAAACTGCCTGTGTCCCTTGTTCATTGTCCTACTGCTTGTTCCCCTTTCTCTATTGCTTTGTATGACAGCTTTGCAAATGAAAGGAATTAACCATCTGGCTCTCCTATTCACTGCTCTTATTTTTGTTCAGTTTGTTGCTTTGACTTTCTTTATGATATTATTTTTCTTATAATACAGAGATTTTTAAACACTTTTTTTCTTCAAATTAATCTTTTTCTTTATGGGTTTGGAAAAACCATGTATTCACATCAAGATCGTAAGTCAGTTCTTTCCTGCTTCCTTGCAGAAAACTGTTGGCTTTGTTACTTTTTAAAAAACATTTAAATGTCTCTTCTTTTTAAATGTGTAATAACAGGTATTTGTTTCCACGGTAAGTTTGTAACAGATTCATTCATTTAACATTTATTTAAACTCTTGGCTGTAACATCCAGCGAGATGGAGAAAACACACCCTTTGTCCTCATGGAGCTCTAGTTCCTGTGAAGAGGCGTGTAGTTAAATGTTAACTGTATCTATTACATAATTACATATACTATATAAAACTAATATATAATAGCAGATCAAATATAAATAAATTATATAATTGTTTCTACATAATTATTGTTGATTTGTTAATATGTATTACATATAGGCACACACTAGAGAATTCATTCATCAAAAAAATTAGGGAGCGCTCTCACGGGGGAAAATAGATAATCTCTATTTTGAAACATGTTATGTTTAAAGATGTCTTCAAAGTACGACAGGAAATGCAGGAGCAAGCCAAGCTGTTTCAGGAGGACACAGGAGCAGATGGACTGGTGTCCACGGAAAGGACCTCCCAGGGCCTGAGCTGCTGAGGAGGGGGGGGGTCTCATCTGTCCCCTGGTGAATTTGAAAACCTTATTTCCTCTTCAAGAAGGAGACAGGAGAAACCACTCAGTAAGAAACCTGGAATGTTGACAACTGCCGGGAGAACAATCACAGGAACACCTCTCACCAGAGCCATCCTTAGCTGAGAAACTGCCGAGAGATTTTGAACCCCAGGAGGGATAGCCAAAAGTTCCAGAGTTGTAGACACATTGAAGGAGGCAGTTAGTCAAGGAAGTTTAGTCTCAAATCAACAGTTACAACACCCAACAACCCTCATAACCTCCACATGTATAATAGCTTCATTCAACCAGTATATACCAACTGTAACTAAGGATACAAGCTAAGGGTTTACACATGTGATTCCATGCAAGCCTCATAAAGTTCCCATGACGTAAAGATCCATAGCCCCATTTTAATGAAGAAGAAACTGAGGTGCAGAGAAGTTAATTAATTTAGACAAGGTAAAATCTCAGTGAAGCCAAGACTGATACCAGTTGCCATCAAGTTGACCCCAACTCATGGTGACCCCATGTGTGTAAGAGTAGAACAGTGCTCTCTAGGGTTTTCAGTGGCTGATGTTTGGAAGAAACTTGCCAGAACTTTCTTCTAAGGAGCCTCTGGTGGACTTAAACCTCTAAACTTTCGGTCAGCAGCCGAGTGCATTAACCATTTGCATCACCCAGCGACTCTGCCAAGACTGGTAACAACCTGAAATTAATAAAGGGTTAATGCTGACTTGTCCCTACCATCTGCATGCCTAATAGTTTGCTGTGTAAAAGCATCCTGTTCACTTAGGATGCTTACATGTTCCAAGCTCTGCTTCTTCCCTTCTGTCCTGGTCTGTTGTTCCTGGCTTCATCTCTGTGGTCTTGGCACCAGACTCTCCTCTTTGTGAAGCCTTTCCTGTTGATGGCTAAGCTTTTAAATTTTCTATGCCCAAAAGCTAGCTCTCAGGTCTCAGATCTCCCTATCTGCAAATCAGCACTACCCCACGCCATTCTGCCCCAGGCTACCACCTTTCCCATTCCAGTGCCCCAGGCCCCAGGCTCCAGCTCATTTGAGAAGCAATCTCACACACTGTCTTGTCCATCTTTAGTTCTTTCACTTCTCTTTGGGTAACGAACAGCTCCAACTCCATCTGAACAACCTCATTGGGTTGCAAGCTTGAGGGAAGATGTGTTTTGGGGCAAGGCATTTTTATCCACTACTCCTAAAAATCCCCCTTTGCCTAACCTGCAGATGTCCTTAAAGCTCAACCTCATTTGCTCCTTGTATGGGATCTGTGACTGAGGGAAGTCAAACATGACAGGTTGGCCCTCTTCCCCCAAAGTCCCAAGGGACAAGGGCTGCCGGCTGCTGTGTGAGTGAGGCTGCTGCTTCTAAGAGACAACCTGGAAAAGAAGATCACTGCCAGGCCCAGCTGACTTTGTTTCAGTCCAAGGATGGGAAGTGGGTTCCTCTGCAATGCAGGTCTGCTTCCAATTCTTCCCTCTTCTTTCACATCTCCCTTCCTTGTTGTCAAAGCCCACTGTCAATATGTAATGAAAACTGACTTGATAGAAAGACATGTGCCTGGAGGCACTGCTTTTCTTACGGAGTCTCATCCCTCTTCTCTGTCTACTTACTCCACCCCTTCCCTCAATTCTCTCTCATTTCTTCTACTGCCAAAGTCCACCTTGTTGACTCTGTGAATGTCACCTTGTTCATCCTGCTAACGTCACCAGCAGCTTCCTGGCCCACATCTGCACTGCTACAGATGCCAGGGTGCTCAGGGGTGGAGAAGGTCAAGGATCGAGTGCAGGCAGCCGTAGGCCAGGGTAGGCTAGAGGGATGAGACAAAGACTGTCCTACACTCACCTGGCCTTTCACTGCTCTGTCAGCTCTCCATCCTGTTCCTCATAGCGTCATCATAATTGGTCGTTGTTCTACATATTGGGTCTCTCCTCTACCTAGAGCATAAGCTCTGTGAGGTGGGCACCCTGTCTACCTTGTTTGCTATTGCATCCCCAGCATCTCGGATAGTGTCTGGCTCATAATGGACACAAGATATATTGGTTGGCTGAGTGAATGCCAGTGAAACTGTGCATGTATGTGCATGCAGAGGGGGATGGACATTTAATGGAATAAAGAGTAAGATGATGCTTATTTGGTTGGGCTGTGTAAGAGGTAACACTTACAGCATCATTGGTGGTCTACTGAATGATCACTTAGCAGCCCCATCCTCCCATTCCTTGGCGGTAAGACCCATTCTCCCAATAAAAGGCTGAACATGATACCTCTTGAGTACTTTTTCAGCTCCCCTTGCAGCTAAGTTAGGGTATGTGACTCAATCCTGGCCAATGGGAGCTGAGGGGAAACCTGATGGAGGTTTCTGGGAAAGGTTTCCTTTTCTAATAACAGACACATAGATGTAAATGCCCCTTCTTTTCAGCAGGACAGTGTTGTGTCTACAAATGATGCCTAGAATGGCAGCCAGCTTGTGATCATAGTGGTCAAATTAATACACTGAGAATGGGGGGATGGCTGGGGTGGTGTCCTAGTCATCTAGTGCTGCTATAACAGAAGCGCCGCAAGTGGATGTTTTAACTAAGAGAAGTTTATTTCTTCACAGTTAAAGTAGGTTAAAAGTCCAATTTCAGGGCGTCAGCTCCAGAGGAAGGGTTTTTCTCCCTGTCGGCCTTCTCTTTGGTGTTTCCCTGGACTAGGAGCTTCTCTGCGCGGGGACCCACATCCAAAGGATGTGCTCTGCTCCAGGCACTGCGTTCTTGATGGTATGAGGTCCCCCTGTCTCTCTGCTCACTTCTCTCTTTTATATCTCAAGAGATTGCCTCAGGATACAATCCAATCTTGCAGATCCAGTCCTGCCTTACTAACACAACTGCCACCCATCCTCCCTCATTGACATCACAGGGGCAGGATTTACAACATATAGGAAAATCACATGGTACCAGGAATCATGGCCCAGCCAAACTGATACACAGATTTTTTGGGCGACATAATTCAATCCATGACAGGTGGGAAAATAGAAAAGAGCTTCGAAGACAGTGTTGATCCAACTTTGAAAAAGTCTTGCTTCTGGACTTCTTGTAATTTGAAATAATAAAAGGTCTTATTTTTCCAGCCACTTTTAATTGTTACTTTTGGAAGAAAGTATCCTTACTGATGCATTTACATGGCCATCTATAAGTAGTTCAAAGACAACTGTATGTGTCAGTAAATATAGATCAACTTGTATGATTATGGAGAGGCTTTTAAATCTGTCTTAGATGTTTTGGCTTTGATTTATTGTTTATATTTCATAATTAGTAGCTTACAGTTTAAAAAGGGGGTGAGGACATTTAAGGGAGATTTTCATTGCCTGTATTTCCAAAACCTTTTCTAGTTAATTTTCCTGAACTCCTAGAAGGTGCTAGAGCCACTGTCGTCCATTACATACCACTGAACAAGTTGCTGTCAAGTTGATTCTGACCCATGGCGACCCCATGTGTGTCAGAGCAGAACTGTGCTCCATAGGGTTTTCAGTGGCTGATTTTTTGGAAGTAGATCACCAGGACTTTCTTTCAAGGCACCTCTAGGTGGACTCAAATTTTTAACCTTTTAGTTAACAGCTGAGAGTGTTAACCATTTGCACCACTCAAGGATTCTGACTGTTATGTAGGCCTGTGTATATCCCTGTGTACCTGGGAGAAGCTATGAGTCAGCCAGGGGCTTTTGAAAGTCTTTTGTTCTGTTAATCGAACCAACAATCAGGAATGCTGGTTATTTGATAGAAATGTGACCGGGGAACTGTGTATGAAGATTATGAATGAGGCCTGGGGAGATGCTTCAAATGTGGAACTTGGCAATAGGTAGGAGGATCTAAGTCATTCCAAAATAGATTCAAAATGACTTTAGTTTATCATGAGCAGGTTCTTAGGATGTTTCTCAATTGCCTTTTCTAAAGACTCTTCCCCTTCTCCACATTTCCAAAGGAAATGAATGATCATGAGTTTTAGAGGGATATTCTCTTTGTTTCCTCTGAACTCCCTTACATCTCAGCAACAATATTACTCTAAACCCAAACTCAAACTCATTGCCTGTAAGTTGATTCCAACTCACAGCAACCCTGTAGGGCAGACTAGAACTGCCCTGTAGAGTTGCCAAGGAGTGGCTGGTAGGTTCAAACTGCCGACCTTTTTGGTTAGCAGGTGAGCTCTTAGCCACTTTGCCATCAGGGCTGTATGATAGTACTCTCTCCGTCAAGTTGATTCCTACTTATAGGGACCCTATAGGACAGAATAGAACTGCCCCATAGGGTTTCCAAAGAGCAGATGGTAGATTCGAACTGCCAACCTTTTGGTTAGCAGATGTAGCTCTTAACCACTGCGCCAGTCAAGCTTAAATAACTCAGTTCACAAACAGAAAAGAACGTGGGTCGAAATTCATTTTTGAAAACATCTTTCAGCAAATTCCATCCAGATATGTGCGGGGCCTTTCTCCATGTGCACAGTACCAGGATGTCCCCACAGGGGGGTGGAGATGGCCACTAAATGGAAAACATCCCTGGCCTGGCTGGGACTGAGTGGAAACAGATGTATAGGAAATGTAATCCTTTTTGCTTTGCACTGCTCACAGTCAAACTGATGTTCCAGAAATGTGCAATTTCCTTTATTTTTGAACAACCTTAGTTTTGGTTATTAACATAGGAAAGAAATAGGCTGTAAATCAGCCCTAAGAGATGAGAGAGGAAGGTCAGGAACACAAGACAGCTGAAGGCAGCTTGGTGGTGACAGGGATGGACAGGAGTTCTGGTGGCTGGCTCTACTTGTTGCCCTGGCATACACAAGTCACTTTATAACTCTGGGCCTTGGTGTTCTCTCATATGAAGGAAGGTGAGGAGGGGTGGTATTGATTGCATCTCAAATTCCCTTCCACCTGAAATCCTCTGATTTATGGTAAGGAAGTTATTTACACAGTCCTAATGTGAGGCAAGGATCTGAACCAATGTTGTGGCAGCAGGAAAGGAAAGAGAAAATTGTAAAAGATTATTGCTTCAGGATACTCAAGGATAAATAAGTGTCACATTTCTTTATTTTTTTAGAGTCATATCAAGCCAAACCTCCGAGCAGGAAGACCCTTGAAGAGAAGAAACTTTGCAGTAGGCTCTGTCTTTCACAGAGAATCTACTGCCTAGAAAATTTTAAAAAAATGCTGTTAAGTTGATTCTGACTCCTCGTGACCCCATGTGTGTCAGAGAAGAACTGGGCTGCATAGGGTTTTCAGTGGCTGACTTTTCAAGAAGTAGATAGCTAGGCCTTTCTTCTGAGGTATCTCTAGGTAAACTCGAACCTCCAGCCTTTTGGTTAGCAACCAAGCACGTTAACCACGTGCACAACCCAGGGACTTCAATCTCAAAAAGCTAGTCAGAGTTAATTTCTCCATTGTGGTATCCAGCTATAGGGCATTTTCATTTCACTGCCCTGCAGCAGGGAGAAACAATGTGTAAGAAAAATAAAACAAAACAAAACTGATCGTGGTTAGTGAGTGAATGCTGTTAAGCCACAAGAATAAAGAAAATGATTTTTAGCATCATTAATTTAAAAAGTGATGCAGGAAATTTTATGTATTTCATTCATTCACCCATTCATTCATTCACTCCTAAGTTTTATTGAGTGAGAGACAGCACGCAGACACCAGGGCACTGTGGAAGCAAAACTCCACATGGACTTCATAGTCAAGTGGGAGAGGCAGACATTGACCTAATGAACAAGCAAATAAACACAAGATTACACAGTGTGGTAAGTGCTCTGAAGTAAAATCAGAGGTTGCTACGAAAGACACTAAGAAGAAAGTGGTCAGGGAAGTTAACTAGGATGCAACATTTAAACTAAAGTTTTCTGAAAGCTTTTCAGCTTCCTTATTCAAGTGGTCTTTGTCTTGATTTGTTGTTAACTGTGCCATGTATATGATCAATCAATACTTACTAGGTGTCTTCTATGTCTAAGACAATACCTGCAATAATGGGCTCAAACATACCAACAACTGTGAGGATGGCACAGGACCATGCAACATTTCATTCTCTTGTACTTAACTTTGCCATGAGTTGGAGCTGACTAGAGGGCACCTACAATGACATGTCTTAGGAAGACTGCTAGGTACTGAGGCTAGGCTATAGAGATGAATAAGTCTGTGCTTTAGCTACTTCTACTGGAGAGTTACTCATCTGTCAGTCTGCTGTACTGTGGTGGCTTGCCTGTTGCTGTGATGCTGGAAGCTATGTCACTGGTATTTCAAATACGAGCAGGTTTGCTCATGGTGAACAGGTTTGAGGGGAGCTTCCAGACTAAGACAGACTAGAAAGAAGGACCTGGCAGTCTATTTTTTGGAAAAAAAAAAAAAAAAAAAGACTAGTGAAAACTTTAAGAATAGCAGCAAAACATTGTCTGATATAGTGCCAGAAGATGAGCCCCTCAGGTTGGAAGGCACTCAAAATATGACAAGGGAAAGAGTTGCCTCCTCAAAGCAGAGTCAACATCAATGACGTGAACGGAGTAAAGCTTTCAGGACAATCATTTGCTGAAGTGGTATAACTTAAAATAAGAAGAAACAGCTGCAAATATCCATTATTAATTGGAACATAGAATGTAACAAAGTATGAATCTAGGAAAACTGGAAATCATCAAATATGCAATGGAACACATAAAGATCTATATTCTAGGCATTAGTGAGCTGAAATGGACTAATATTGGCCATTGCATCTCATTCGTCATCAAAAAGAATCTTTCAAGATCTATTCTGAAGTACAACACTGTCAGTGATAGGATAATATACTTATGCCTACAAGGAAGACCAGTTTATCTAAATATTATTCAAATTTACGCACCAACACTAATGCCAAAGATGAAGAAATTGAAGATTTTTACCAACTTCTGCAGTCTGAAATTAATTAAACATGCAATCAAGATGCATTGATAATTACTGATGACTGGAATGTGAAAGTTGGAAACAAAAAAGCATTGGTAGTTAGAAATTACAGCTTTAGTGATATAAATGATGCCGGAGATCCAATGATAGAATTTTGCAAGACCAATGATTTCTTCACTGCAATACCTTGTTTCAACAACATAAACAGCAACTATACATATGGACCTCCCCAGATGAAATACACAGGAATCAAATCGACTACTTCTGTGGAAAGGGACAATAGAGAAGCTCAATATCATCAGTCAGAACAAGGCCACTGGCTGATTGCAGAACAGACCATCAATTGCTCATGTGCAAGTTCCAGTTGAAGCTGAAGAAAATTAGAACAAGTCCATGAGAGCGAAAGCATGACCTTGAGCATATCCCACCTGAATTTAGAGACCTCCTCAAGAATAGATTTGATGCACTGAACATTAATAACCAAAGACCAGATGAGTTGTGGGAGGACATCATACATGAAGTAAGCAGAAGTTCATTAAAAAGACAGGAAAATGAGGTGGGGCCACGATGGTAGAGTAGTCAGACACTTCCAGTCGACCTTCTTACAATAAAGACTTGAATAAAACAAGTTATTCAATTACATATGGCAATCTGGGAGCCCTGAACATCAAAGGCAGAGTTGAGGAACCAGGCTGAGTGGCAGGGTGAGGGAGAGACTATTTGGAAGCAGCAAGGAGTTGCCAGACCTGACCCAGCCAGAGCCTGTGCCCTTCAGGCCTGAGCAGCTCATGGGTGAGCAGTGAGGCAGGCAAGTGGTGGTGCTCAGGAGGTGCGTTTTCTGCACCAGGAGAGACCCAGCACCAGAAAGTCGACATGGCCAGCCAGAACCAGTGAGAAGCAACCCTCATTGGCGAAAGATATGTACTTGTGTACAGCTTACTACATGGATCAAAACCACCCACTTAGGGAAAAACCTCTCTCCCATTTACCTCTCTGCTCCCTGCTCTGCACTGGGTCTTGGACCAGCTTCAGCAATTGCTGAGTTCAGTGGTCTGGAAGTAGGATTCGTCACATGCCTGGAGCCATTCTCCCTGCCTTGGAGAGTGAACAAATTAACAAACAGGGGAAAAGAAACAAACCCAGGAACCCAGGGTAGGCACAGCTCCTTTGCCTAGGCACAGGCATAAGGGATCCATGGACTTTGAGTGCCTTTCCCCCTGAATAGACTTGTGTGGGTCCATCTCAACAGGGTAGGCCCTCATTACCGTGGTACAACAGGGTGTATACCTGAAGTCTAACTTCAACCGTTTCAGCTGTGAAGTGGCAGGTTCTTGACTTTTGACACTGCTCTGCCCATTAGCAGGGTCTTCACCTACACACATCAGGGGCCTGAGGACTGGTGGCTCCACCCACGCCACCTAGCCACCTGCCATAGGGGCCCATGAATAAGAGGTGTCTCCTAGTCCTTACAGCCAACAGCATTAGGTGCTCATAGTCTGGCTGCAAAACCCACCCACCTACGTGTTCTAGGGAACACAGACATGTCTTCCTCCTGGACACTCTGGGCAGCCGTCAGCCCCCTGCCTGGCTCAGAGTATGTCCCTCTGCTGCAGACAGAAGCCTGCACTTATAAATATCACCCATACCTGTCTAGGACTGAAAGTGAGAGCCTACACCACACACTTGGTGGCTACCTGGGCACCTGAGCTGAATCCATACAGGAGGAGTGGGCAGATTCCTGAGCTCACATACCTAGTAATAGAGCTAACCACCTGGTGACAGGACATTAGAGCTTCAAAGTTGCCAGTAATCACTAGCTCATATAAGCAGCCTATTTGGGCATATCAAAACAAAGCAAGAAGCTAGAAACAGTAAGCAAACATAAAATAAATAAATATAATAACTTATTGATGGCTCGGAGACAACAGTCAATGTCAAATCACATAAAGAGGCAATCTGTGATGGCTTTAACAAGCTCCCAAAATAAAGAATCTAGAAAATTTCCAGAGGAGGAAAATTTCTTGGAATTACTGGAAGCAGAATACAAAAGATTAATACACAGAACTCTTCAAGAAATTAGGAAGGAAATTAAGCAAAATGCAGAACACGCAATAGAGGAAATTAAAAAGATTAGAGAAGAGCATAATGACAAATTTAACAAGCTGCAAGAATCCATAGAGACACAGCAACCAGAAATTCAAAGATTAACAATAAAATGTCAGAATTAGACAACTCAAGAGAAAGTCATAGGAGCAGAATTGAGGCAATGGAAGTCAGAATTAGTGAGATTGAAGATGAAGCAATTGACACCAACTTATTTGAGGAAAAATTAAATAAAAGGATTTAAAAAAGATGAAGAAACCCTAAGAATTATGTGGGACTCTACCAAGAGGAATAACCTATGAGTGATTGAAGTACCAGAACAGGGGGGGATAACAGAAAATACAGAGAAAATTGTTGAAGATTTGTTGACAAAAAACTTCCCTGATATTGTGAAAGATGACAAGATACCTATCTAAGATGTTCACTGAACCCCAATAAGGTAGACCCTAAAAGAAAGTCACCAAGATACATTATAATCAAACTTGCCAAAACCAAAGATAAAGAGAGAATTTTAAGAGTGGCTAGGTATAAATGAAAAGTCATCTACAAAGGTGAGTCAATTAGAATAAGCTCGGACTATTCAGCAGAAATCATGCAGGCAAGAAGGCAATGGGATGACATATAAAGCCTCGAAGGAAAAATACTGCCAGCCAAGAATTATATACCCAGCAAAACTGTCTCTCAAATATTACCACAAAATTAGGACATTTCTAGATAAACAGAAGTTTAGGAAATTTGCAAAAACCAAACCAAAATTGTAAGAAATACTAAAGGGAGTCCTCCAACTAGAAAATCAGTAACATCAGATAACAACTCAAGAGTAGAACACAAGACAGAGCAAGCAGATATCAACCCAGATAAGGAAGTCACAAAAGTAAATCAAGCTAAAACACTGAAAACAGGGAAATAGATGTCAGTATGTAAAAGATGACACACTTAAAACAAAAAAGAGGGACTTAAAAAATGTACACATAGATTTTTCATATGGAGAGGAAATCAAGGTGATATAAAGAAGTAAAAGACTGGTATAAACTTAGAAAAATAGGGGTAAATATTAAGGTAACCACAAAGGACACTAACAATCCTACAAATCAAAATAAAAAACTAGAAAAATATAAAGACTCAGCAAACACAAAATCAACAACAATGAAAAAGATGAAAAAAAACATTAAAAAAAAAAAAAAAAAAAAAACGACTCAGCACAGAAAATTAAGGGGAACAAAGAAACTGTGAACAACACACAAAAAGAGATATCAGGATGACAGCACTAAACTCATACCTATCAATAATTACACTGAATGTAACTGAACTAAATGCACCAAGAGACAGAGAGTGGCAGATTGGATTAAAAAACAAGATCCACCTATATGTTGCCTACAAGAGACACACCTTAGACTTAAAGACACAAACAAACTAAAACTCAAGGAATGGAAAAAAATATATCAAGCAAACAACACTCAAAAAAGAGCACGAGTGGCAATATTAATCTCTGACAAAATAGACTTTAAAGTAAAATCCACCACAAAGGATAAGGAAGGACACTATATAATGATTAAAGGGTCAATACACCAGGGGGACATAACTATAGTAAGTGTTTACCTACCCAATGACAGGACTCCAAAATGCATAAAACAAACTCTAACAGCACTGAAAAGAGAGATAGACAGCTCCACAGTGGTAGTAGGAGACTTCAACACACCACTTTTGGTGAAGGACAGAACATCCAGAAAGAAGCTCAACAAAGACACAGAACAGCTAAATGCTACAATCAACCAACTTGATCTTACAGACATATACCGAACACTCCACCCAACAGCAGCCAAGTATACTTTCTTTTCCAATGCACATGGAACATTTTCCAGAATAAACCATATATTAGGCCATAAAGCAAGCCTTAACAGAATCCAAAGCATCAAAATATTACAAAGCATATTTTCTGACCATAAAGCCATAAAAGTAGAAATCAACAACAGAAAAAGCAAGGAAAAAGAATCAAACACATGGAAACTGAACAACACCTTGCTCAAAAACTACTGGATTATGGAAGAAATTAAGGATGGAATAAAGAAGTTCATAAAATCAAATGAGAATGAAAACACATCCTACCAGAACCTTTGGGACACAGCAAAAGCAGTGCTCAGAGGTCAGTGTATAGCAATAAATACACACATCCAAAAAGAAGAAAGGGCTGTAATCAAAACATTAACCCTACAACTGGAACAAGTAGAAAGAGAGCAGCAAAAGAAGTTCTCAGCTGTGAGAAGAAAGGAAATAATAAGAATTAGAGCAGAATTAAATGAATAGAGAATAGAAAAACAATTGAAAGAGTTAACAAGACTAAAAGCTGGTTCTTTGAAAAGATCAACAAAATTGATAAACTATTGGCCAAACTGACAAAAGAAATCAGGAGAGGAAGCAGTTAACCTGTATAAGAAATGAGATGGGTGACACCACAACAGATCCAACTGGAATTAAAAGAATCATAACAGAATACTATGAAAAACTGTACTCTAACAAATTTGAAAACCTAGAGGAAATGGACAAATTTCTAGAAACTCAGTACCTACCTAAGCTAACACAAACAGAGGTAGAACAACTAAATAAACCCATAACAAAAGAAGAGATTGAAAAGATTATTTAAAAACTCCCAACAACAACAACAACAACAACAAAAAACCCTGGCCTGGAGGGCTTCACTGGAAAATTCTACCAGACGTTCAGAGAAGAGTTAGCACTACTACTATTAAAGGTATTTCAGAGCATGGAAAAAGATGGAATACTCCCAAACTCATTCTATGAAGCCAGCATAACCCTGATACCAAAACCAGGTAAAGACACCACAAAAAAAGAAAATTACAGACCAATATCCCTCATGAACATTGACGCAAAAATCCTCAACAAAATTCTAGCCAATAGAATTTGGCAACATATCAGAAAAATAATTCGCCATGATCAAGTGGGATTTATACCAAGTATGCAGGGCTGGTTCAACAGTAGAAAAACAATCAATGTAATCCATCACATAAATAAAACAAAAGACAAGAACCACATGATCTTATCAATTGATGCAGAAAAGGTATTTGACAAAGTCCAACACCCATTCGTGATAAAAACTCTCAACAAAATAGGAATAGAAGGGAAGTTCCTCAGTATAATTAAGGACATTTATACAAAGCCAACAGCCAACATCATCCTAATGGAGAGGCTTGGAAAGCATTTCCCTTGAGAAAGGAACCAGACAAGGATGCCCTTTACACTACTCTTATTCAACATTGTGCAGGAGGTCCTAGCCAGAGCAATTAGGCTAGAAAACGAAATAAGGGGCATCCAAATTGGTAAGGAAGAAGTCAAAGTATCTCTATTTACAGATGATATGATCTTCTACAAAGAAAACCCGAAAGAATTCACAAGAACACTACTGGAACTAATAGAAGATGTCAGCAAAATTTCAGGATACAAGCTAAACATACAAAATCAGTTGGATTCCTTTACACCAACAAAGAGAACCTCGAAGAGGAAAACACCAAATCACTACCATTTACAATAGCCCCCAAGAAGATAACATACTTAGGAATAAATCTAACCAGAGATGTAAAAGGCCTATACAATGAAAACTACACTACTTCAAGAAACCAAAAGAGACCTGCATAATTGGTAAAACATACCTTGCTCATGGATAGATAGACTCAACATTTTGAAAATGTGAATTCTACCCAGAGTAATCTACAGATACAATGCAATCCTGATCGAAATTCCACCAGCATTTTTTAATGAGATGGAGAAATAAATCACCAACTTCATACAGAACCGGAAGAGGCCCCAAATAAGTAAAGCATTACTCAAGAAGAAGAACAAAGTGGGAGGCCTCACACTACCTGATTTTAGAAACTATTATACCACCACGGTAGTCAAAACAACCTGGTACTGGTACAACAACAGATACATAGACCAATGGAACAGAATTGAGAATCCAGACATAAATTCATTCACCTATGAGCAGCTGCTATTTGTCAAAGGCCCAAAGTCAGTTAATTGGGTAAAAGACAGTCTCTTCAACAAACAGTGCTGGCATAACTGGATATCCATCTGCAAAAAACTGAAACAAGACCCATACCTCACACCATGCACAAAAACTAACTCAACATGGATCAAAGTCTTAAATATAAAGTTGAAAACAATAAAGATCATAGAAGAAAAAATAGGGACAACACTAGGAGCCCTAATACATGGCATAAACACAATATGAACCATAAGTAACAATGCACAAGGACCAGAAGAGAGACTAGATAAATGGGAGCTCCTAAAATCAAACACTTATGCTCATCAAAAGACTTCACCAAAAGAGTCAAAAGACAACCTACAGACTGGGAAAAAAAATTTAGCTATGGCAAATCCGATCAGTGTCTAATCTCTAAAATCTATAAGATATTGCAAAACCTCAACAACAAAAAGACAAATAACCCAATTAAAAAAAGGGCAAAGGGTATGAACAGGCACTTCGCCAAAGAAGATATTCAGGCAGCTAACAGACACATGAAGAAATGCTCACGATCATTAGTCATTAGAGAAATGCAGATCAAAACTACAATGAGATATCATGTCACCCAAACAAGGCTAGCATTAGTCCAGAAAACACAAAATAATAAATGCTGGAGAGGTTGTGGAGAGACTGGAACACTTATACACTGTTGGTGGGAATGTAAAATGGTGCAACCACTTTGGAAATTGATTTGGCACTTCCTTAAAAAGCTAGAAATAAAAGTACCATACGATCCAGCTATCCCGCTCCTTGGAATATATCCTAGAGAAGTAAGAGCCATCACACAAATAGATATATGCACACCCATGTTCATTGCAGCACTGTTCACAATACCAAAAGTTGGAAACAACCTAGGTGCCCATCAATGGACGAATGGATAAACAAATTATGGTATAGCGACACAATGGAACACTACACAAAGATAAAGAACAACGATGAAGCCGTGAAACATAACATCGAGGAAGCTGGAGGTCATTATGCTGAGCGAATTTAGTCAGTCACAAGAGGACAAATATTGTATAAGACCACTATTATAAGAACTCAAGAGAAGGTTTAAACACAGAAGAAAACATTCTTTGATGGTTACGAGAGTGGGGAGGGAGGCTGGCGGTTATTTACTAACTAGATAGTAGATAAGAATTATCTTAGGTGAAGGGAAGGACAGCACACACTACCCGTGAAGGAAGTGCAGCTGGATTGAGCCAAAGGTAAGAAGTTTCCTGAATACAACCAAACACTTTGAAGGACAGAGTAGCAAGGGTAGGGGTCTGAGGACCATCGTTTCAGGGGACATCTAGGTCAATTGGCATAACAAAGTTTATTAAGAAAATGTTCTGCATCCTACTTTGGTGAGTGGCATCTGGGGTCTTAAAAGCTTGCAAGCAGCCATCTAAGATGCATCAATGGGTTCCAACCACCTGGAGTAAAGGAGAATGAAGAACACCAAAGACACAAGGAAAGTACTAGCCCAAGAAACAGAAAGGGCCACATAAACCAGAAACTTCATCAGCTTGAGACCAGAAGAAGTAGATGGTGCCTGGCTGACACCAGTGATTGCCCTAACAAGGAACACAACAGAGGGTCCCAGATGGAGCAGTAGAAAGGTGGAGTGAAGAACTCAAATTCTAGTAAGAAGACAAGACTTAATGGTCTGACTGAGACTGGAGGAACCCCGGAAAGCATGGCCCCTGGATTCTCTGACAGCCCAGAACTAAAACAATTTCCGAGGCCAACTGTTCAGACAGGGATTGGACTGGACTGTGGGACATAAAGTGATACTCGAGGAGTGTGCCTCTTAGCTCAAGTAGATACAAGAGACTAACCGGGCAGCTTCTGTCCAGAGGTGAGATAGGAAGGCAGAAAGGGTTGGGAGATGGTTGAATGGACATGGGGAACCAGGGGTGGAAAGGAGAAATGTGCTGTCACAGCATGGGGAGAGCAATTAGGGTCACATAACAATGTATGTACAAATTTTTGTTTGGGAAAAAATTTTAAAAAAGACAGGAAATAAAGAAAAAAACAAAATGGATGTTAGAATAGACTCTGAAACTTGCTCTTGAACTTAGAGTAGCTAAAACAAAAAGAAGAAATGATGAAGTAAAAGAGCTAAACAGATAATTTTAAAGGTGGCTTGAGAAAGACAAAGTAAAGTACTATAATGAGATATGCAAAGACTTGGAGTTAGAACACCAAAAGTGAGGAACACATTCAGCATTTCCCAAGCTGAAAGAATTGAAGAAAAAATTCAAGCCTCGAGTTGCAATACTGAAGAATTCTATGGGCAAAAAATTAAATGATGCAGAAAGCATCAAAAGAAGATGGAAGGAATACACAGTGTCACCATACCAAAAAGAATTGGTGGTCATTCAACTATTTCAGGAGGTAGCACATAATCAAGAACAGATGGTACTGAAGGAAGAAGTCCAAGCTCTACTGAAGGTATTGGCAAAAAACAAGGCTCCAGGAATTAACAGAATATCAATTAAGATGTTTCCACAAACAGATGTAGCACTGAAGGTGCTCACTCATCTATGCCAACAAATTTGGAAGTCAACTACTTGACCAACTGACTGGAAGAGATCCATATTCATGCCCATTCCAAAGAAAGGTGATCCAACAGAATGTGGAAATTATTGAACAATATCATTAATATCACATGCAAGTAAAATTATACTGAAGATAATACAAAATGGTTGCAGAAGTACATCAACAGGGAACTGCCAGAAATTCAAGCTGAATTCAGAAGAGGACGTGGAATGAGGGATATCATTGCTAAAGTCAGATGGATCTTGGCTGAAACAGAGAATACCGGAAAGATATTTGCCTGCGTTTTATTGACAAAGGCATTCAACTGTGTGGTTTATTACAAATTATGGATAACATTGAGAAGAATAGAAATTCCAGAACACTTAATTGTGCCCATGAGGAACCTGTACATAGACCCAGAGGCAGTCATTCGAACAGAACAAGGGGTACTGCATGGTTTAAAATCAGGAAAGTTGTGCATCAGGGTTGTATCCTTTCACTGTACTTATTCAATCTGTATGCTGAGCAAATAATCGGAGAAACTGGGCCAAATGAAGAAGAATGTGACATCAAAATTGGAGGCAGACTCATTAACAAACTGCGGTATGCAGGTGACAAAACCTTGCTTGCCAAAAGTGAAGAGGACTTGAAGCACTTACTGATGAAAAATCAAAGACTACAGCTTTCGGTGTAAATTGCACCTCAACTTAGAGAAATCAAAAATCCTCAGAATTGGACCAACAAGCAACATCATGATAAATGGAGAAAAAATTGAAGTTGTTAAGCATTTCGTTTTACTTGGATCCATAATCAACATCCATGGAAGCAGCAGTCAAAAAATCAAAAGACATGTTGCATTGGGCAAACATGCTGTAAAAGAACTCTTTAAAGTATTACAAAGCAATGATGTCACCTTGAGGACTAAGGTGCACCCAGTCCAAGCCTTGGTATTTTCAATCACCTCATATGCATGCAAAAGCCAAACAATGAATAAGGAAGACTGAAAAAGAATGGATGCATTTGAATTATGGTGTTGGCGAGGAATATTGAGTATATACCATGGACAGCCAGAAGAACGAACAAATCTATCTTGGAAGAAGTACAGCCAGAATGCTCCTCAGAAGGGAGGATAGTGAGATTTTGTCTCACTTACTTTGGACATATTATCAGAGGGGACTTGTCCCTGGAGAAGGACATCATGCTTGGTAAAGCAGAGGGTCAGTGAAAAAGAGGAAGACCCTCAATGAGATGGATTGACACAGTGGCTGCAACAATGGGCTCAAATGCAGCAATGTTTGAGAGGATGGTGCAGGACCGGGCAGTGTTTTGTTTTGTTGTGCATGTGGTCACTATGGGCTGGAACCTACTCAAAGGCATCTAACAACAAAAACAGCAGTAACTATAGAGTTAGGAGCCTTGGTTTTGCAGTTGTTAAGCACTTGGCTGTTAACAAAAAGGTTGGCTGTTCTAACCCACGGCTGCTCCGAGGGAGAAAGATGTGGCAGTCTTCTTCTGTAAAACCCTATGAGACAGTTCTACCCTGTCCTGTAGGGTTGCTAAGAGTTGGAATCCATTTGATGGTAACAGGTTTGATTTAAGTTTTTGGTACTATAGCGTTAAGGAGCCCTGGTGGCACAGTAGTTAAAAGCACTTGGCTGCTAACCAGAAGGTCAGTGGCTAGAACCCACTAGCTGCTCCATGGGAGAAAGAAGTGGCAATCTACTTCCTTAAAGCTTACAGCCTTGGAAACTCTATGGGGCAGTTATACTCTGTCCCATAGGGTTGCTATGAGTCAGAATTGCCTAGACAGCAACAGGTACCGAAGAATTATTTAGTGCTTAAGCTCTGCAGTCCACTCCCTACTAACCACTAGCTCATGAGCTTGGGCAAGTGAATTAATTTATTTAAACCTTAATTTGCACATCTGTATAATGAGAATAATGATACAATCTACTTGTAGGTTTATTGTTTAAAATGACATAATCCTTGTCAAGTGCTTAGCACAGCGATTAGTGTGACAAAAAGCAGTGAATGTTAACCATTATTGTAATTATTACTCTTCAAAGAGGTCATAGTCCATTGTGGGAGAGAAACTGATAAATTCAAACTGCTAGAGGAGAGATGGGTACAGAAGGGATAGACCACTAGGGATAGAATTCAGGGGCAGACTTGCAAAGGAAATGACTCAAGTTTAAAAGTTTGCTGGACTCCTTGCCCGCACTCAAAATGAAAAACACTTGCTCCCTTTGAAAAAAAAAAAGGAAAAAGTGAGGAGAGGAGGGGAAGAGGCACACTCCTTCCTGGCAAGGAAACAGCGAAGGCAAAGTTGGGATGCTATGGGCAGGGCCGCGCTTCATGCACTAAGATAACTCAGCACCTTGTGATCCCATTGCACAAATAATTCCCATTGACGTGAGAACTGGCAGCCGGCATAGCTGGAGAGTGTGTGATGGACAAATGCTCACAGGCCTGCTTGGGCTCCCAGGAAAATGAGTTTACTTCCTTGTTTGCTTGAAGCTGGCTTTGCTGAGTTTCTCACTGGGTTAATGATGTTTGGAAACCAAGGAGAAACCACCTAAAAGAGATGGCTGGGCTGCACATCATGGGCAGCTCTTCTCCCCTACATTATCTCAGGAGCTGAGGGCAGCTTATCTCTGCAGCAGGAGGCTGAGTCAGGAGGGTCCACATTTGAGGACATAATACATTTATGTCAGGGAGAAGTCATTTAGTGCATCGGTTAAACTGCAAGTAAGCTGATATGCATGAGAGTCTCTAACCCAGATTATACAACCAGATAAAGGAATTTACTCTCAAGGCCTCTTTGAAGAATCCGGGATTTTGCTTTAGCGCTGAGTGACTGACACCATGTGATCGGCGTCACGATACAGCCGCAGTGCTATACTGAGCAGGATCTCTCTAAGTGGTTGACTTTTTCTTCATGCTACTCTGCAGAATGAGTTCCTCATAGGCACTGGAACACTTCCCTGGACTGATGACTGCCCACTGGGCCCAGGCTGACCCTCTCCTCCTTGACTGCTCATAATGCTGGGATACATTCAACCTGTGCTCCCCTTCCTGCTTCTATTTCCTGCTGGACACCATTTATGGATAGGAGAGAAGAGGCATGATGAAGCCTTTCTAGCCAAACTCTCATCACCTGGCAGTAGATGCTTGTTTCAGAGACAATAAACACAGTCCACATCCTCACTTTATGTGCTCCTTTGCCTGTGCTAACTGTGCACAAAAGCATTTGGGAAGTGTCATCGACGGTCACAAGCCTCAGCTCTTATTTGAAGAGATCAGTATCTTTAACAAGTCATTAATTTAGTTATTTCTAATTGGAAAAATTTCTACATGCTAATGGTGGAAAGAGTAGGATAATACAGGAAAGGTCAAAGAAGAAACAAAATCACCTGTAATTCTGTCATCTAGAAGTAACCTCTGTTAACATTTTATTATATTCTTTCCAGCTAATTTCAATGCATGCGTTTATACCTATTTCTGGTTATTCCATACAGATGATTTCTAAAACTCAATTTTTATTTAATTTTTCATTACACCAACTCCTCACTTATTGACATGGTTAGGTTCCAACAACCCGGCCATCATGAGAAAATTGAAGTTATGCAAAAATGGAGGATGATGATATCAGATCACAAAATGGAGGATGACTACATCATTACATAACTGCCAAATTACATCATTACATAACTGCCAAACCACTGAGAGTCGTGGCGCAGCCAAGAAGACACACAAACTTAGCCATCCCAGCCAGCATTGCTCTCACCTCACACCTTGGCGTTTGTTACTGCCAGATGCACATCATTAATGCACAAATAGTCAGATAGTAGATTTTTTACTATTGCTGTAATGCATAATGTCAGATAAGATAGTTGATAAGTGAAGACTAGGTGCATATTACATCTTGTCATTTGATATACTCTTCAACATATTTTTTATATTAAAGTAAGTATTCAGTTTATTAGATTATAAAAATAATCTACAACATTGATTGCAAAATGTTTGGATAATGCAGAGACCTAAGTTCTACCAGCCTTGTAAGAAACAGATAATTTCTATACCACATAAGTCCTTAAAAGCATTGAAAATAATGGAAAAATTTCCAAATTATTCTATGAAGTGTTAAAAATAGTATTAAGTCAATAATATAGATAAGTTTATTTAATACACAATTTTCAAATCAGGGCAACATTTCTGACTAAAACCCATTGCTGTCAAGTCTATTTCAACTCATAGAGATCTATATGACACAGCAGAACTGCCCCATAGGCTTTCCGAGGCTGAAATCTTTATGGAGGAGTCCTGGTGGAACAGTGCTTAAGAGCATGGCTGCTATCAAAACATTGGCAGTTTGAATCCACCAGCCATTCTTGGAAACCCTATGGGGCAGTTCTACTCTGTCCTATAGGGTCACTATGCATCGGAATCAGCTCAACGGCAACGGATTTGGTTTGGTTTTAATCTTTACAGAAGCCGATTGTCACATCTTTCTCCTATGGAACAGGTGGTAGGTTCAAACCACCCACCTTTCAGTTAGTAGCTGAGAGCATTTCTGCCTAGAGAGTTAAAAATGTTCCAGAGAAGAAAGGCCCTTTACAGATTTTTATATCCTAGTTTATTGCTAGTAATCACACATTGTCATGGAAAAAGGGCTAGAATAAAGTTTACGAAATAGCTTGTGGACATGCAGGATTCTATAAAACATCTTCTTGAAGAACACTTCAAATAATTACTGATTGACTTTAAAATATAGCTTCTGTTCTAACCTTTGGAATTGCTATTGTCAAAACTGACTGCACATAGATAACTCTTTAAAAGAGCAAAATGCCTGAGGCAAATGTTCTTTACTAAGTAAACTATTGTTTGACTTAAAGGTTTCTTTCAGAAGATCTGTTTTGGCTTAAGGTTTAAGATTCAAAGATTACCTGAGGTCAGCAGTTTTCAGGTGGGTCATTTCAATCTTGATGTCTCCAGAAAGTGTGGATTCCAAGAGAAATTAAAAATTCTGTCCACAGAAGTTAGTAGAGCATACGTAAGAAAGCCTGACAAATTTAGCTCATATAAACAGAAAGCTACATGCCACATCATACATGTACACACACACACACACACACACACACACAAACACACACACATATTTATATATATATATTATAAATATGTATACATATATATATATATATATATATATATATATATGTATATATATATATATAAAGGAACCCTGGTGGTGCAGTGGTTAAGCACTTGGCTGCTAACTGAAGTCAGCAGTTTGAATGTGGCTGTCTGCTCCTGTAAAGATTACAGCCTTGGAAACCCTATGGGGCAAGTCTACTCTGTCCTTTAGGGTCACTATGAGTTGGAATAGAATAGGTTTATATATATATATATATATATATATATATATATATATATATATATGCAAAATCTTAAGAAAAACATTAGCAATAGAGGCAGAATGGTAAAAGAATACTATACCTTGAAGAGGTAAGGTTTTTATTTCTTGATTTGTTTTTGTTTTCGGTCTTTTTTTCAGGAGAGCAGGGATGATTCAGTCTTGAAGTAGATTAATGTAAATGACTGTATTAATAGTTTGAAAGAAAAGGCCATAAGAAATTTTCACATATACTAAAATATTCTTGAAAAATTTTTGAAAAAAAATTGGTAAATTGACAACTACATGATGCTTCCTGACCCAAAGAACAACCTTGTGAAATAAACTTCAGACACCATTCTTGATGCCAAGACCCTACAGGCATCTGCATCAGTGTCAATCACAACACCAAAATGTCAGCTTCACTCATGCCAGCCAGTCCAAAGGAAATACACTGAGTTCAATTCCCTTATTATATACCAGCAACTTAAAAAAAATAAAATAAAATAAAATAACCCAAACCAGTTGTCATGAAGTAGATTCCACGTGTTACAGAGTAGAACTGCTCCATAGAATTTTTAAGGCTATGATTTTTTGGAAGCAGAACATCAGGCTTTTCTTTTGAGGCACCTCTTGCTGCCAACAACAAACAGCTGGAAGTGAAAATGGAAAAAGAAATCTAATTAACAAAATCAACAAAATATATAAAATACCTATAAACACATGAAGATAACTGCAAAACTTACCTGAGACACACTAAGCAGGGTTTCAAATAGATGGAGTTCATCCCTACCTGTTATCCTACACAGAAATACTTAATATTGTAAAGATTCCAGTTGTCCCCTAAATTGAGCTATAAATTCCCAAGGACTTTGTTTTGAAAATAGCTCTTTTTTTAATTATGAAAGAATATGTTTATTGTTCAGAGATTTAAACAAAATGGAAAAGTATAAAGAATCTTTTAAAAAATCTTTAAAAACCTTGAGATCACTTCTGAAAAATTTTTGAAACATTCTTTTGAAGTCATGCATAGATAATTTGGCGGGATTATACAGTAGAGGTTCCTTTGAGGCCTTACTAACCTCAAGGAGCAAAGTGTTCCTGAGGAACCACCATGGTCCTTCCTGCCTTTTGTTTTCCATTTGCTGAACTCAGGAGGGGAGAGAGCCCAGAGTCCCTGGGGTGGGGGCTCTTCAGTGCAGAGGGAGCCTCCCAGACTGGGATGGAGAGCTAGATCCGTGGTTGCTGCCAGTGTGAGGACTCTACTCTTGTCCTTCTCTAGAAAACATGAAGCAGCTTTCTTTCTTTTCTACACTCTAGAGTTGTTCCAACATTCATAAACATTGTCTGTTCCTTAAGGGGCTATTGAACTCAGCTGTAAAACCATTTGAAGCTTTTTTTTTTTTTTTTTTCAGTAGTAGGTCTGAGTTTATCTTTCCAGTTTATTCTCTGGTACAAGATCTATTCCAGTTTTCTCACTGGAATTTATATTTAAATAGAAAAACGCATTGTCTCTAGATTTTAAATGTATTTCCAAGGATTGCACATAATTATCTCTTCCTTGATAAATTAGTCAAAATGTTATGACCGGGTCATTTTTAATCATTGACACATTGGTCAAACTACATAGGAAAAGTTGTACCCATTTTTAATGAAAAAATTTTTTTTTTAATTGTACTTCAGGTGAAGGCTTACAGAACAAATAGTTTGTCATGAAACAGAAGTACACACGTTGTTTTATGACATTGGTTAACAACCCCAGAACATATCAACCCTCTAACTTTTCAACCCTTTTTTTTTTTGGTGAAAATACACATAGCCAAAGATACACCATTTCAAAAATTTCTACATGCACAGTTCAGTGACATTGACTATGCTCTTCAAATTGTGCCGTTATTCTCACTTAAGATGAAGGCTTACAGAACTAAATAGTTTTTTATTTAACAGTTACTAAAAATATTGCCCTATGACAATGGTTAACAATCTCACAACACATCAAAAATATCCTTACTCAACCTTGGGTTCCCTATCACCAGCTTCCTTGACCTCTTCTGCTTTCTGGCCCTTGTCACTGGACTCCTGTACCTCGTTAGTCTCATTTGGTTTTATGGGGCAGTTGTACCCATTTTTAATCTCAACAGAGGGAATGTCTTTTTCACCACAATATTTTATCCTTCATGATATGATGGGAATGAGTAATATTTTGTTTTTCCTTCCATTTCTTTGATTACCAATGGATTAAATTTGAAGTTTGGGTTGTACAGCATATTTTTTTCAAACAGTTAACCAAAAATCTTTATAGCATTTCTGAAAGATCTATTCTTTCCAAGCTGAATTGAAACTTTATATGTATCACTTACTCAATTTGTAAATTAGAACAAGTCCACGGGAGCCAAAGTATGACCTTGTATATATCCCACCTGAATTTAGAGACCATCTCAACAATAGATTTGATGTGTTGAATGCTAATGACCGAAGACCAGGCGAGTTGTGGAATGACATCAAGGACATTGTACATGAAGAAAGCAAGAGGTCATTAAAAAAAGACAAGAAAGAAAGAAAAGACCAAAATGGATTTCAGGAGAGACTCTGAAACTTGTTCTTGAGCTAAGAGTAGCTAAAGCAAAAGGAAGAAATGAAGAAGTAAAAGAAATGAACAGAAGATTTCAAAGGGTGGCTGGAGAAGACAAAGTAAAGTATTATAATGGCATGTACAAAGAGCTGGAGATAGAAAACCAAAAGTGAAGAACACTCTCAGCATTTCTCAAGCTGAAAAAACTAAAGAAAAAAATTCAAGCCACGAGTTGCAATACTGAAGGATTTTATGAGGAAAATATTAAACGATGCAGGAAGCATCAAAAGAAGATGGAAGGAATACACAGAGTCATTATATCAAAAAGAATTGGTCGATGTTCAATCATTTCAAGAGGTAGCATGTGATCAGGAAGGAAGAAGTCCAAGTTGTACTTGAAAGCACTGGCAAAAAATAAGGCTCTAGGAATTGACAGAATATCAATTGAGATGTTTCAACAAATGAAAGCAGTGCTGGAGTGCTCACTCATCTATGCCAAGAAATTTGGAAGACAGCTACCTGGTCAACTGACTGGAAGACACCCATATTTATGCCTATTTCCAAGAAAGGCAATCCAACTGAATGCGGAAATTATTGAACAATATCATCAATATCACAAGCAAGTAAAATTTTGCTGAAGATCATTCAAAAGTGGCTGCAGCAGTATGTCAACATGGGACTGCTAGAAATTCAGGCCGGATTCAGAAGCAGACGGGAAACCAGGGATATCATTGCTATGTTAGATGGATCCTAGCTAAAGCAGAGAATACCAGAAAGATGTTTACTTGCGTTTTATTGACTATGCTAAGCCATTCAACTGTGTGGATCGTAACAAATTATGGATAACATTGTAAAGAATGGGAATTCCAGATCACTTAATTGTGCTCATGAGGAAACTGTACACAGATCAAGAGGCAGTTGTTCGGACAGGACAAGGGGATACAGCGTGGTTTAAAGTCAGGAAAGGTGTGTGTCAGGATTGCATTCTTTCACCATACCTATTCAATCTGTAAACTGAGCAAATAATCTGAGAAGCTGGACTGTATGAAGAACGGGCATCAGGATTGGAGGAAGACTCATTAACACCTGCATTATGCAGATGATGCAATCTTGCTTGCTGAAAGTGAAGAGGACTTGAAGCACTTACTGATGAAGATCAAAGACCACAGCCTTCAGTATAGATTACCCCTCAACATAAAGAAAACAAAAATCCTCACAACTGGACCAATAAACAACATCATGATAAATGAGAAAAGATTGAAGTTGTCAAGGATTTCATTTTACTTGGATCTGCAATCAACATCCACAGAAGCAGCAGTCAAGAAATCAAAAGACGCTTTGCACTGGGCAAATCTGCTGCAAAAGACCTCTTTAAAGCGTTAAAAAGCAAAGATATCACCTTGAAGACTAAGGTGCGCCTGACCCAAGCCATGATATTTTCAGTTGCATCATATGCATGGGAAACCTGGACAATGAATAAGGAAGACTGAAGAAGAATTGATGCCTTTCAATTGTGGTGTTGGCAAAGAGTATTGAATATACCATGAACTGCCAAAAGAATGAACAAATCTGTCTTGGCAGAAGTACAACTAGAATGCTCCTTAGAAGCAAGGATGGTGAGACTATGTCTTACATACTTTCGACATGTTGTCAGAAGGGATCAGTCCCTGGAGAAGGACATCATACTTGGTAAAGTAGAGGGTCCGTGAAAAAGAGGAAGACCCTCAATGAGATGGATTGACGCAGTGGCTGTAACAATAGGCTTGAGCATGACAATGATTGTAAGCATGGTGCAGGATAGGGCAGTGTTTCATTCTGTGGTATTATGAGTTGGAACAGAATTGTGTCACATAACAACAACACAACAATTTGTGTATCTGGCATCATTCTGGATTTGTTATTCTCTTTTTTTTTCTTTTCTCCTCTCCTCTCCTCTCTTCTCCTGTCTCTCTTTTTCTTTCCTTCTTTCTCTCTGACTCTCTTTCTTTTTAATTTTTTAAATTTTGCCTGTCTATTCCTGCCCGGCTAGAAATCATGCAAAAACGACAATTAGAAATCCAAAAGATAAAGAACAAGATTTCAGAAATGGACAGTGTCATAGAAGGGCTGAGGAGCAGGTTTAGTGGAAGCTAGGATCAGTGAAATTGAAGACAAACACTTGGATACAACTCTGTTTGAGGAAAAATCAGAAAAAAGAATGAAGAAAACTGAAGAAACCCTGAGAATTATGTGGGATACAATCAAAAGCAAAAATCTGCGAGTGATTGCAGTTCCAGAACAGGAAGAGAAAACAGAAAACACAGAGAGGATCGTTGAAGAATTGCTGACAGAAAACTTCCCCAATATCATGAAAGATGAAAAGCTGACCATCCAAGAAGCTCAATGAACCCCATATAGGATAGACCCCCAAAAGAAAATCACCAAGGCATATCATAATCACACTCGCTAAAACCAAAGACAAACAAAGAATCCTGAGAGCAGCTCGAGAAAAACCAAAAATCACATACAGAGGAGAAACAATAAGACTAAGCTTGGATTATTTGGCAGAAACCATGAAGCCAAGAAGGCAATGGGATGACATGTGTAAAACCTTGAAAGAAAAAAACTGCCAGCCAAGATAATATATCCTGCAAAACTCTCATTCAAATATGATGGTGAAATTAGGTCATTTCTAGATAAACAGAAATTAAGGGACTATGTAAAAACCAAACCAAACTTGCAAGAATTATTAAAGGGAGTCCTTCGATCTGAGAACAAACAACTTCAGCTCACAGGCTGAATATAGGACACAGGATTGTACTAGCCAGATACCAACCTAGGAAATGAACTCTTAAGGAGTATCCAAAACCAAAAGAATTACAAGAGGGACCCAGAGAGGTTAATCTGTAAATGACAAGCATCAGAACAATAAAAGGGGGAATAAACGGTGTAGGTATAGAACCTTCTAATGGAGTGGAAGGCAAGGTGATAGCAAGTAGTATTAGACTGGTTCAAACCTAGGAAGATAAGGGTAAATTTCAAGGTAACCAGAAAGAAAGTTAATAAACCTACTCATCAAAATAAAGAAGAAAAACATAAAGTCTCAGTAAAAACAAAAGAAATGAAAAAAAAAAATCCACAAACAAAAAGAACTCAGCACAGGAGAGTAAGAGGAGCAAAGAAAACATCAGCACCACAAAAAAAAAAAAAAAAAAAAAAAAAAAGCACTACAAAATGCAATCCCACTCCTAGGAATATATCCTAGAGAAATAAGAGCTGTCACACGAATAGACATATGCACACTCATATTCATTGCAGCACTGTTCACAATAGCAAAAAGATGGAAACAACCTAGATACCCATCAACAGACGAATGGGTAAACAAACTATGGTACATACACACAATGGAGTATTATGCAAAGATAAAGAACAATGATGAATCTTTGAAGCATCTC
Organism: Dugong dugon; assembly: GCA_030035585.1. NCBI lineage: Eukaryota > Metazoa > Chordata > Mammalia > Sirenia > Dugongidae > Dugong > Dugong dugon. Next base: position 67,307,379 of record CM057470.1, on the reverse strand, counting down.
ATAACATGGATGAAACTGGAGGATATTATGCTGAGTGAAATAAGTCAATCACAAAAGGACAAATATTGTATGAGACCTCCACTGTAAAAACTGATGAAAAAGTTTACACACAAAAAGAAAGAATCTTTGTTGGTTACAAAGGATGGGAGGGGTGGGGGGGAACTAAACAGAGAGTAGATAAGTGGTAACTTTGGTGAAGGGTAAGAAAGTACACAACACAGGGAAAGCCAGCATAACTTGTACAAGGAAAGGTCATGGAAACTCCATAGACACTTCCAAACTCCCTGAGGGACTGATTTGCTGGGCAGAGGGCTGTGGGGACCATGGTCTCTGGGAACATCTAGCTCAATTGGCGTAACACAGTTTACAAAGACAATGTTTTACATTCTACCTTGGTGAGTAGCATCTGGGGTCTTAAAAGCATGTAAGCAGCCATATAAGATACTCCACTGATCTCACCCCTTCAGAAGCAAGGGAGAATGAAGAGGACAAGATACAAGGAAGAGATTATTCCAAAGGACTAATGGACCACAGCTACCACGGCCTCCACCAGACTGAGTCCACTACAGCTAGATGGTGCCCGGCTACCACCACGGACTGCTCTGACCTGGATCACAATAGAGGGCCCTGGAAAGAGCTGTAAAAGGATGTAGAACAAAATTCTAACTCACCAAAAAAAACAAGTCCAGATTTAGTGGCCTGACAGACTGGAGAATCCTGAGAGTATGGCCCCCGGACACCCTTTTAGCTCAGTGGTGAAGTCACTCCTGAAGTTCACCATTCAGCCGGGGATTCGACAGTCTCGTAAAACAAAATGGGACTAATGAGGCACAGCAGTCCAGGGACAAGGACTAGAAGGCAGGAGGGGACAGGAAAGCTGGTGACAGGGAACCCAAGGTTGAGAAGGGACAGTGTTGACATGTTGTGGGGTTGTTAACCATTGTCATAGGGCAGTATGTGTATTAACTGGTTAATGAGAAACTATTTGTTCTGTGAACCTTCATCTAAGGTACAAAAAAAAAAAAAAAAAGAATTATCTATGTGAGATCAAATTGACAACAGCAACTCAAAAGGTTCAATGGGAAGCCTAGGGGACAGTGAGTTGAAGATAATGGTGATGGAATAATTTGGAAAAGGATAGTGAGAATAGCAGCACATCTGGAAGAATGTAATCGATGTCACTGAATTGTAGATGTAGAAACTTTAGAAATGGTGTAACTTTGACTACTTATATTTTCACCAAAAAAAAAAAAAGGTCCTTCAAGGTCAAGAAGGGAGAGTGTTGACATGTAAAAAGGTCCTTCAAGGTCAAGAAGGGAGAGTGTTGACATGTCTTGGGGTTGTTAACCTATGTCATAAAACAATATGTGTACTGACTGTTTAATGAGAAATTTTTCTTCTGTAAACCTTCATCTAAAGTAGAATAAAAAAAATTAAAAAAACAAAACAAGCAACAACAAAACCTGAATTTTAATTGGTAGTGAATTAAATTTATAAAGTTATTTAATAATAGAATTATTTACAGTATTATCTTCCCACACAAAATTATGGTATGTTGATGCATATTACTATTTTATGTTACTTAACCAAATTTTGTATCTATAAACCTTTTATAATTTTGCCATATTGGCATCTAAGGAGGTTATCTAGTTCTGTTATTTTGGGCTCATTTTGTCATATTTTTATTCCATTTGCAAACTAGCAAATCCCAAAATGGTATTTTTCCTCTCTACTCCTCAACAATTTACATAACATGGATATATATATATATATATATATATATAAACTCTTTATTCAGAGTTTGTTAAAACCCAGCCACTATTCCATCTGACCCAGTACATTTAGAAGGTAGTATTGGATAGAATGTTTAGATACTTTCATATAAATTTGTCTATTTAGGTTTTCCACTACTAAAAAGAGTGAGATTGTGTAGTTTATACTTTTGTTGGAATCAGCTTTTTAAGGCAATTTTCAGATTGATTAGTACATATGTGTATATACTATGGAGTCCCTGGGTGGTGCAAATAGTTAATGCACCTAGCTGCTAGCCAGAGGGCTGGATTTTTTAGTTCACCCAGAGACACCTCAGGATAAAGCCTGGCAATCTGCTCTTGAAAAATCAGCCATTGGAAACCCTATGGAGCACAGTTCTACTCGGAAACATTGGATCATCATGAGTTGGAATCAACTTGATGGCAACTGATGGTGGTGGATTATTGGAAAACCATGTGGGCCAATAGATAAAGATCTACCATCCTCTTTTTAATGCTTGAATAATATTCTCCAATACAACCGAATCAAGCTTTATTTAAGCATTATCCCAATTAATGACACTCAGGTTGTTTCCAAGATGTTTGCAGAAAGATGCTACAGTTGATGACATTGTTCCTCCAAGCTTATTGGTGCTTTTATATCTACAGATAAGATCTTCCAAAGTAAAATTGTGGAGTCAGTCTATGTATTCAAACTTCCAGGGGGGTATTGCCAGAATACTCTGCTAAGATATTATAATAGTTTACAATTATACTATCAATATGAAAGTGCTCTTTTATTATAATTCTTTCTAGCACTGGATTCGTTGTTAGGTGCCTTCGAGTCGATTTCTACTCATAGCAACCCTATGTACAACAGCACTAGATACCACTGCTTATTTAATTTTTGCCAATTTTGAGGGGAAAGAATGGTATCAGTTTGTTGCTTTATTTCTGTTTCCTTGACTACTAGCGAGGTGGAGAATCTTTTAATATGGCCATTTGTATTTCTTCTTCTATGACTTTCTTATTATAGCTTTTGCTCATTTATTTGTTGACTTTTTTGTCTTTTCCTTTTTGATTTTTGGGAGCATTAATTCTGCTATATAAGTTGTAAATATGTGTTACTAGTTCTGTTAATTTGGTTAAAGATGTATTGTCTAGTTCCAATGGTGGGCCTAATAGCGGATCATTTTTCCCCATGAGTGAGCTTTAAGTGGGGAAACTAGACTCTCAAGAATGAGTACAACGTAATCTGTCTTCTTAGTCCAGTGGGGCAGAAAGGGGAGGACCCCTAACTCAACAAGGAGTAAAGTGCTGCAGCTTCTCACCATGCTGACCTGACCATGCTAGGGAGAGGAGGGAAGATGTGTTTCTGAGAATCTGCGTATCCCCAAAGAACAGATGCTTTTCCTCTTTGGTTCTACCAACAATTCTCAGCTGGTACAAAAGTCATAAGCAGGAACTCGGTATGTATAGGACTATCTCTGTCTGCTCTTTAGAGTTGGCCCCAGGACCCTTATGAGGGAAAAACATGAGTCTTCTTTTACAAACTTGTGAAAGTGTAATCATGTACTGGATCAAAACAAAACTTTAATAATTTCCCAAAAGTAGTAATTTTAAGGAACATATTCTCTCATCACAGTCTGTCTTAGTTATCTAGTGCTGTTCTAACAGAAATACCACAAATGAATGGTTTTAACAAACAGAAGTTTATTTCCTTACAGTAAAGTAAGCTAAAAGTCCAAATTCAGGGCATCAGCTCCAGGGGAAGCTGTCTGTCCTCTCTGTCGGCCTTCTTCTCGTCAGTGTTCCCCCAGACTAGGAGCTTCTCTGAGTGGGGACCCCGGGTCCAAAGGACGTGCTCTGCTCCCAGTGCTTCTTTCTTGGTGGTATGAGGTCCCCCACTCTCTGTTTGCTTCCCTTTCCTTTTATCTCTTGAGAGATAAAAGGTAGTGCAGCCCATACCCAAGGAAACTCCCTTTACATTGGATCAGGGATGTGACCTGGGTAAGGGTGGTGTTACAATCCTAATCCTAATCCTCTTTAACATAAAATTACAATCACAAAATGGAGGCCAACCACACAATTCTGGGAATCATGGCCCAGCTAAATTGATACATTTTTTGGGGGACATAATTCAAACCACGACATAATCCAATAAAATTAGGACTCAACAAAGAAAAACTGACCAAAAATTATTTTTGTATAAATTAAGAAACACTCTCACAAATAACCCTTTAACCAAAGGGGAAATCATAACAGAAAAAACAAATTTTCTCAAATGTGATAAGAAAATATTTCATTGCCATAACTCATGAGACACAGCTAAAGTCTATAGAAAAATGTATAGTTATACATGATATTATTTTAGTTTTGAAAAAAAGACAAAAAGCAAATGAACAAAGTATATAAACAGAAATTAAAAAAAGAAAAACAAAATAAACCAAATGAAGGTAAGAGGTAGGTATTAGTAAAGATAAAAACATGCATCAATTCATTAGAAAACAGAGTTGGAAAGTAAGATAAAACTAAAAGTTGGTACTTTAAAGGATTAAGAAAACAGATTCACTGCTGATACTGATTAAATCAAAAGAAAGAAAACAATGTCAACCCTATTCGTAATAATAAAGGAGCTATGAATATGGAAGAGATTAAAAGAAATATTAGAGTGTATTGTGTACAACAATACGGTGACACATTTTAAAATCTAGAAGACACTGAAGGTCTTCTATTAAAACATAAACTCCTGAAATGGACTCAAAAGAGTTAGAAAACTAGAACAGACTCTTAGCGTAGAACAGACCGAAACAATAATTACGGAACTGCTATAAAAAAGGATCCAGGTTCAAGTGATTTTACAGCTGAGTTCAATATAAAGGAACAGATAATGCCTATATTTGTTTGAATTATTCCAGTTTATATAAAAGATAGAAAGCTCCTCATATATGTGTGTATTTATACACACACATACATACACATATATGTGTGTGTGTACACATATACAATATTTTACATAATGAAAGACAAGAATGGGTGCCTGTTCTGTTTTACAGTGTGTCTGGTCTTCTTTTATGAAGTAACATCTTCTTAAATGTCTTTGAGAATATAAAGTTCTTTTTAAAAGTTTTCTCCTGTTAGCTTGCTGAGTCTGCTTTGAATGAAGTAACTTGCTTTGAGGCCACGTATTGGTCTCCTTTTAAACCATTCATCCTTATAGAGGTAGGTCTATGTCTACCCATTACGGAGCTTTTTGCATACATCTATAAGAATTTGTATAAATCTTTATGAAATCTTTTAGGACTGGGGAAGGAAGAACATTAAATTATAAATTTATTTTTGCCAGTATAAATCCTGTGGTCATTCTGGGCCAGAGAAAGGCCTTCAGGCTGAAGGAGGCTGCTGAGGGCAGGGAATTTCATCTCCCTGCTGCTAGTCTTCCACAATGTCTGCTTTAGACATCCGAGTCTGGTGGGCAGTGTCCTTTCCGACATATCCCACTGAGGGAGCTATGGCAGGACTCCCTCTGCACTGAGGGCAGCGGCCCGTTACTGACATCTCTTCTCACTCTTTCTCGGATTTCAGTGAATTTTCATGCTTTTCCTAAGTGTATAAACATATTCACTAAGAATATTACATTTGTGTTTATTACCAGCTGCCGTTAAGTTGACTCCGACTCATGGAGACCCCATGTGTGTCACAGCAGACATTGGGTTTTCAATGGCTTATTTTTCACAAGTAGATCACCAGCCTTTTCTTCTGAGGCATCTCTGGGTGGATTCAGACCTCCAACCTTTTGGTTAGCCGCCAAGCACGTTAACCATTTGCACCACTCAGGGACTCCTCGTTTTTACTAAGATACGCATAATCAGAATTTTAACTGATGACATACATCACAGGATTTAACAGCATATCAGGAAAACCTGTTATCCATAGCACCCAAATTCACATTTGACTAGTACTCTTCTTTCTGCCTCTGTTGCTTCCACAATAGCCCTGGCCACCATCATCTCTTTCCTGGGCCCAGAAAGCAACTCCTAATTACAGAGCTTCTACTTCCTTCTACTCTTTTTCCCCTCTTGTCTGCTTTCCACTGAGCAGCTAAAGTCATCTTTTAAAAATATAAATCTGATTGTACTATTCTTGAGTTTAAAAGACTTCAAAGACTTAAAGCACATTAGAAATGAAATCCTTACCCTGGCCTGAAAAGCCCTGTGCTTTCTGGTTCACTCTGATCTCTCCAACCTTACCCTGCACCACTCTCCCCCTTGCTGGCTTATTTCCATTCCTAGAATACCACAATCTTTTCCTGCCTCAGAGCCTTTCTGAAAAATGTATTCTTGGACTGGAAAGGTTAGCTGATTCTCATTATTCAGGCCTCCTTATTACCAAAAAAAAAAAAAAAAAAAAAAAAACCACCCAAAAAACAAAAAACAAGCCAGTTGCACAGTTCATTGACATTGACTACTCTCCAACTCATGGTGATACCATCTTCGTCAGAGTAGAACTGTGCTCCATAGGGATTAAAATGACTGATTTCTTAGAAGCTTATTACCAAGCCTTTCTTCCAAGGCAACTCTGGGTGGACTTGAACCTCTAACCTTTCAGTTAGCAGCCAAGCACTTAACCATTTGCATCACCCAAAGACTCCTTCCCTATTATAGCACTCTGTTTATTTCCTTCTTTACACTTCATAACCCAAAATTAATTTTTTCTTCCTTACTCTCATGTCCACTGTGGTAGACAGGGTTCTAAGAATGACTCTCAATGACTCTTTGCCCTTATACAATCCCTTCCTGTTTGAGTGTGGTGGAAACTGTGAATATGATGAGATATCACTCCTGTGGTTACTTTATGTTACATGGCAAGAAAAACCCTGTTGCCATTGAGTCAATTCCTACTCATAGAAACCCTATAGAACAGAGTAGAACTGCCCCATAGGGTTTCCAAGGAGTGGCTGGTGGACTCAAACTGCCAACAGAAGAGGACAAGGGTTTTCATTTGGAATCTATGCAAGAAGAGGACTAGCACTGGTCTGAGGATGGAAGGGTCACGTGAGAAGGAATGTTAGCAGCCTTAAGAAGCCGTGGGAGGACCCAGACTGCAACCAGCAAGGGAACGGGGCCTTGGTCCTTCAGTCATAATGAACTAAATTCTGCCACCAACCTGAATGAGCTAGGCAGCAGATTCCTCCCCAGAGCCTCCAGATAAGAGCACGGCCTGTCTGGCATCTTGATTTTGACCCTGTGAGACCCTAAGCAGGGAATCCAGTCAAACTCACCCAGATTTATGACCTAGAGAACAGTATGCTATTAAATGGCTGTTGTTTTAAACTGCTGAGCTTACGGTAACTTGTCACACAGCAACAGTCAGCTAAAACAGTCAGGTAGAACGTAAGCCTCCTGAGGTCACAGATCTTATCTGTCTTGGTATCTAGGGCTGTGCCTAGCAGCTATCTGGTACTCAAAACATATCGTTTGACGGTTCAATAAACAATTGATGACAGATAACCAGTATTAGATGGAAAGGCGAATAACCAGAGGTCCTACCAGCCCTGGGTAGCAATTCACTTCCCAGGTTATGACAGTTTACTCAGTTCCATGTTATATGATTGGATTAACCTTTCGACAACTTCGTCAGCTCTCAGCCTTAATCGTCATAATTACTGGAAAACAGTTGGATTGATTTCCCTAATGGTATATATGTTGGAATAGAGAGGAAGGACATTCACAAACCATTGTTTCGCTTACCTTTCTGCTCCTTAGTTTCTTTCCCATAAGATGGATATAACTGATATTTTTTAAAATGGCTTTGACATGACAACATAAAAGCATTATACATTTCATTGTTTCTCCTCGAGTACTCATTGCTCTTCAAACTGTCATCTTGTGAGTTTCATTACAGAAATCATCTGGAAATAAAGTCAATCATTTTACCACAAGAGGGTGCTTTTGACCTTTGTAGGCAACGGAGCTTAATATTTAAGGCCTGTCTTCATAAACATAGACTTTTCAGAGGGTTTAATATGTATGAGATCAATTCCAAATGTCATCATCAAATTATTTAGGAAAATTATCTGTGTGTGTGTGTGTGTGTGTGTGTGTGTGTGTGTTCAGGAAGTCTATGTATCCCTCCCATGTGTTTTCTGATGACTATGGAATGGGAACCATATTTTGACAACATTGCCTCCATCAAACAGTAAAGCTCTTGGCATTACAACAAGAGATTGTCCCATGAAGAGGATGGAGGCTTTCATTTGGGATCTATTAAAAATCCCGGCTCAAAAATATTGCTGCAAAAATATGTCCTGCCTTAGCACAATTGGAAGAGCATAGTCAATATCACTTAAATGTGTAAGTAAAAAGTTTTGAAATGGTGTTTAAATAAAATTAAAATAAATAAATAAATAAACAAATGAGACTAAAGAGGTACAATAGTCCACTGACAAGGTCCAGAAGACAGAAGGGGACAAGGAAGCCCCCTGGTGATAGGGAACACAAGGTGGAGTAAGGATATTCTTGATGTGCTGTGAGATTGTTAACCATTGTCATAGGGCAACATGTGTAGTAACTGTTAAATGAAAAACTATTTTGTTCTGTAAGCCTTCATCTTAAGTGAGAATAACAGCACAGTTGGAAGAGCGTAGTCAATGTCACTGAACTGTGAATGTAGAAATTTTTGAAACGGTGTATCTTTGGCCATCTGTAATTTTCATCAAAAAAAAAAAAAAAAAGGTTGAGAATTTAGAGGCTTAATACGTTGTGGGGTTGTTAACCAATGTCATAGAACAACATGTGTACTACTATTTCATGAGAAACTATTTGCTCTGTAAGCTTTCACCTGAAGTACAATAAAATATATATTAAAAAAAAAAATATGTCCTGCCTTTTGGACTAAGCTGAATAACTTGTGGATGGGAAGACTAGGAGTATACCATGAAGATGTTGAAAGAGAAAAAGTTAATTTGGGGTTAAGAAGTGTAAATTTCCCTGTTTGATAATTCAGAATATTTTTTCTGCTTCTTAAACAAACTTCCTCTCATTCTTTTCTCTACACTAGGGAAATTCTGGTTGAGACTCTGTACTCCATGTGGGAAAACCTGCTTGTTCTGTCTCATGAGGAACTTGCCAGCTCATGCGACCAAGTGCTGATATATGCCATGCCTTATTCCAGTGTTCTCTTTCCCTTCATTTCCTAAAATCTAGCACAATAAGAAGAGCATAGACCTGGGATCGACCAGAATTGAACTTGAATCCTTTCTTGGCTATTTAGTGGTTGGATTAAAAAACCAGTTCCTCTTGAGTTGATTCTGACTCATGATGACCCTATGCATGCCAGAGTAGAATTGTGCTTCATAGGATTTTTTATTTTATTTTATTTTAATTGTACTTCAGGTGAAGGCTTAAGAGCAAATAGTTTCTCGTGAAACAGTAGTACACATGCTGTTTTATGACACTGGTTAACAACCCCACAACATATCAACCCTCTAACTTCTTAACCTTTTTTTTTTTTGGAGAAAATACACATAGCCAAAGATACACCATTTCAAAAATTTCTACATACACAGTTCAGTGATATTGACTACGCTGTTCCAATTGTGCTGTTATTCTCACTTAAGATGAAGGCTTACAGAACAAAATCGTTTCTCATTTAACAGTTACTACAAATGTTGCCCTATGACAATGGTTAACAATCTCACAACACATCAACAATATCCTTACTCAACCTTGGGTTCCCTATCACCAGCTTCCTTGTCCCCTTCTGCTTTCTGGCCCTTGTCACTGGACTCCTGTAGCTCGTTAGTCTCATTTGGTTTTACGGGGCTGTCCACTATCAGACTGAACAGTGAGCCTCAGAGGTAACTTCACCACTGAGCTAAAAGGGTGTCTGGGGGCCATACTCTTGAGGTTTCTCAAGTCTCTTTTAGGCCAGTAAATCTGGTCTTTTTTTTGTGAGTTAGAATTATGCTCTACATCCTTCTCCAGCTCTGTCCAGAACCCTCAGTTGTGATGCTGCTCAGAGCCGTCAATGGTGGTAGCCAGGCACTATCTAGCTGTACTGTACTCAGTCTGGTGGAGGCTGTGGTAGCTGTGGACAATTAGTCCTTCAGACTACTCTTTTCCTTGCATCCTGTTCTCTTCATTCTCCCTTGCTCCTGAAGGGATGAGACCAGTGGAGTATCTTAGATGGCCGCTCACAGGCTTTTAAGACCCCAGACACTACTCACCAAGGTTGAATGTATAGACCATTGTCTTTATAAGCTGTGTCATGCAAATTGAGCTAGATGTCCCCCGAGACGATGGTCCCCACAGCCCTCCACCCAGCAATTCAGTCCCTCAGGGAGTTTGGATGTGTCTATGGGGCTTCCATGACCTTTCCTTGTACAAGTTGTGCTAGTTTTCCCCTGTATTGTGTACTGTCTCACCCTTCACCATAGTTACCACTTATCTATTGTCTGTTTAGTTCCCCCCCACCCCTCCCATCCTTCATAACCAACAAAGATTCTTTCTTTTTGTGTGTAAACTTTTTCAAGAGTTTTTACAGTAGAGGACTCATACAATGTTTGTCCTTTTGTGATTGACTTATTTCACTCAGCATAATGTCCTCCAGTTTCACCCATGTTATGAGATGGTTCACAGATTCATTGTTGTTCTTTCTCGTTGCGTAGTACTCCATTGTGTGTATGTACCATAGTTTGTTTATCCATTCATCGGTTGATGGGCATCTAGGTTGTTTCCATTTTTTTGCTATTGTGAACAATGCTGCCATGAACATAGGTGTGCATATGTCTATTCATGTGATGGCTCTTATTTCTCTAGGATATATTCCTAGGAGTGGGATTGCTGGATCGAATGGTATGTCTATTTCTAGCTTTCTGAAGAAAAGCCATATCATTTTCCAAAATGGTTGTATCATTTTGCATTCCCACCAGCAGTGCATAAGAGTTCCCATCTCCCCGCAGCCCCTCCAACATTTGTTATTTCCAGTGTTTTTGATTCGTGCCAGTAATGCCGGGGTGAGATGGTATCTCATTGTGGTTTTAATTTGCATTTCTCTAATGGCTAGTGATCGAGAGCATTTCCTCATGTGTCTGTTGGCCATTTGAATGTCTTCTTTGGTGAAGTGTCTGTTCATTTCCTTTGCCCATTTTTTACTAGGATTATTTGTCTTTTTTGTTGTAGAGGTGTTGGATTTTCTTGTAGATTATGGAGATTAGACCTTTGTCTGACTTGTACTGTCCAAAAATTTTTTCCCAGTCTCTAGGTTCTCTTTTTACTCTTTTGGTGAAGTCTTTTGAAGACCATAGGTGTTTGATTTTTAGAAGATCCCAGTTATCTAGCTTATTTATTGGGGTTTGTGTGTTGATGGTTATGGTTTGTATCCTGTTAATGCTATGTATTAAGGCCTGAAGTGTTGGTCTTATTTTTTCTTCTATGAACTTTATAGTTTTAGGCTTTATATTCAGGTCTTTGATCCATTTTGAAGTCGTTTTTGTATACTGTGTGAGGTATCGGTCCTGTTTCATTGTTTTGCAAATGGCTATCCAGTTTTGCCAGCACCATTTGTTAAAAAGACTGTCTTTTCCCCATTTGATGGACTTTGGGCCCTTGTCAAAGATCAGGTGACTGTAGGTGGATGGATTTACATCTGGGTTCTCAATTCTGTTCCATTGGTGAATGTATCTGTCGTTGTACCATTACCAGGCTGTTTTGACTACTGTAGCTGTATAGTAGGTTCTGAAGTCAGGTAGTGTGAGTCCTCCAACTTTATTCTTCTTCTTCAGCAGTGCTTTACTTATTCGGGGCTTCTTCCCTTTCCATATAAAGTTAATAATTAGTTTTTCCATCTCTTTGAAGAATGTTGTTGGTATTTGGATCAGGATTGCGTTGTATTTGTAAATTGCTTTGGGTAGAATTGTCATTTTTACAATGCTGAGTCTGCCTATCCATGAGCATGGTATCTTTTTCCATTTATGTAAATCCCGTTGGATTTCATGCAGTAGTGTTTTGTAGTTTTCTTTGTATAGGTCTTTTACATCCCTGGTCAGATTTATTCCTAAGTATTTTGTCTTTTTAGGGGTTATTGAAAATTGTATTGTTTTCCTGATTTCCTTTTCATCGTTCTCCTTACTGGTGTATAGGAATCCAACTGATTTTTGAATGTTTATCTTGTATCCTGCTACTCTGCTGAATCTTTCTATTAGTTCTGGTAGATTTCTCGTGGAGTCTTTAGGGTTTTCTATGTATAGGATCATATCATCTGCAAACAGGGACAATTTAACCACTTCATTACCAATTAGGATGCCCTTGATTTCTTTTTCTTGCCTTATTGCTCTAGCTAGAACTTCCAGCACAATGTTAAATAGGAGTGGTGATAAAGGGCATCCTTGTCTTGTTCCTGTTTTCAAGGGGAATGTTTTCAGCCTCTCTCCATTAAGAATGATGTTGGCCTTTGGTTTTGCATAGATGCCTTTTATTATGTTGAGAAATTTCCCTTCTATACCCATTTTATTGAGAGTTTTTATCAGGAATGGGTGTTGGACTTTGTCAAATGCCTTTTCTGCGTCAATGGAGATGATCATGTGATTCTTTTCTTTCCTTTTATTTATGTGGTGGATTACGTTGATTGATTTTCAAATGTTGAACCATCCTTGCATACCTGGTATGAATCCTGCTTGGTCGTGGTGTATTATTTTTTTGATATGATGCTGAATTGTATTGGGCAGAATTTTGTAGAGAAATTTTGCATCTATATTTATGAGAGATATTGGTCTGTAATTTTCTTTTTTTGTGGCATCTTTGCCTGGTCTTGGTATCTGCATTAAGCTGGCTTCATAGAATGAATTTGTAAGTGTTTCTTCCTTTTCTATGCTCTGAAATAGCTTGAGTAGTACTGGTACAAGCTCTTCTGTGACTGTTTTGTAGAATTCTCCAGTGAAGCTATCTGGGCCAGGGCTTTTTTTGTTGGGAGTTTTTTTTTTTTTTTTTTTTTTAATTACCTTTTTAATCTCTTCTCTTGTTATGGGTCTGTTCAGATTTTTAACATCACTTTGTTGTAATTTGGGTCGGTAGTATGTTTCTCAAAATTAATCCATTTCCTCTAGGTTTTCAAATTTGTTGGAGTATAGTTTCATAACATTCTGTTATGATCCTTTTTATTTCAGTTGGGTCTGTTGTAATGTCCCCCATTTCATTTCTTATTTGTGTCATTTGCGTCCTCTCCTATTTTTCTTTTGTCAGTCTGGCCAGTGGTTTTTCGATTTTGTTAATTCTTTCAAAGAACCAACTTTTGGTTTTGTTGATTCTTTCTATTGTTTTTCTGTTCTCTATTTCATTTATTTCTGCTCTGATCTTTATTATTTCCTTTCTTCCAGTGGCTGTGAGCTTTTTTTGCTATTCTCTTTAGATTTCTTTGAGTTGTGTAGTTAATGTTTTGATTTTGTCCCTTTCTTTTTTTTGATGTGTGCATCTATTGCTATAAATTGTCCTCTGAGGACTGCCTTTGCTGTGTCCCAAAGGTTTTGGTACAGTGTGTTTTCATTCTCTTTTGATTTTAGGAATTTTTTGATTCCATCTCTGATATCATCTATTGCTCAGTGATGTGTAAGCAGTGTATTATTCAGTTTTCATGTAATTGATTTTTTTCCCTTGCTCTTTCTGTTGTTAATTTCTACCTTGATGGCATTGTGGTCAGAAAAAATACTTTGAATTAGCTCAGCGTTTTCGATCTTGTTGAGGATTTCTCTGTGGCCTAAGATGTGGTCTATTCTGGAGAACGTTCCACGTGCATTGGAAAAGAATGTGTACTTTGCAGCGGTTGGATGGATTGTTCTATATATGTCTATGAGGTCCAGTTGGCTGATTGTACCCTTTAGGTCTTCTGTATCTTTGCTGAGTTTCTTTTTAGTTGTTCGGTCCTTTACTGAGAGTGGTGTATTGAAGTCTCCTACTATTATTGTGGAACGGTCAATTTCTCTTTTCAGTGTTGTTAGAGTTTTTTTTAATGTATTTTGGAGCCTGTCATTGAGTGCGTAGATGTTTATTATGGTCATGTCTTCATCATGGATCATCCCCTTAATCATTATATAGTGTCCTTCTTTGTCTTTTATGGTGGATTTTGTTTTAAAGTCTATTTTATCTGAGATTAGTATTATCACTCCTGCTCTTTTTTGGTAGTTGTTAGCTTGATATATTTTTTTCCAACCTTTGACTTTTAATAAATTCACATCTTTGTTTCTAAGGTGTGTCTCTTGTAGACAGCATATTGATGGATCCTGTTTTCTTATCCATTCTGTCACTTTCTGTCTTTTTATGGGTGCACTGAATTCATTTACATTCAGAGTAATTATTGATAGATGTGAGTTTGTTGCTGTCATTTTGTAGTGCTTTTTTTTGTCATGCTGACGTTTTCTTTGTTCTTCCTACTCTCCTGTGTTGAATTACTTTTGTATGTGTGTTTTTTTTTTCATTTCTTTCGTTTTTGTAGGTTTTGTTTTTGATAAGACTTTATGTTTTTCCTCTTTATTTTTATGAGTATGTTTGTTAACTTTCTTTGTGGTTACCATGAATTTTACCCTTATCTTTCTAAGCTTGAAGTAGTCTACCATTACTTGGTATCGCCTTGCCTTCCTCTACATTAGGAGGTTCTATTCCTACACCGTTTATTCCCTCTTTTATTGTTCTGATGTTGTTGTCATTTACTGATTAACTGCTCTGATTCCCTGTTGTATTTCTTTTGGTTTTGTATAGTACTTGAGAGTTCATTTCCTAGATTTGTATCTGGCTGGTACGATCCTGCATCCTAGATTCTGCCTGTGAGCTGAAGTTGTTTGTTCTCAGATCAAAGAACTCCCTTTAATAATTCTTGTAAATTTGGTTTGGTTTTTACATATTCCCTTAATTTCTGTTTATCTGGAAATGTCTTAATTTCACCATCAAATCTGAACGAGAGTTTTGCAGGATATATTATTCTTGGCTGGCAATTTTTTTCTTTCAATATTTTATATATGTCATCCCATTGCCTTCTTGCCTGCGTGGTTTCTGCCGAATAATCTCAGCTTAGGCTTATTTTTTTCCCCTCTGTATGTGACTTCTTATTTTTCACAAGCTGTTCTCAGGATTCTTTGTTTGTCTTTGGTTTTGGTAAGTGTGATTATGATATGCCTTGGTGATTTTCTTTTGGGCTGTATCCTATATGGTGTTCGTTGGACATCTTGGATGGGAAGCTTTTCATCTTTCATGATATTGGGGAAGTTTTCTGTCAGCAATTCTTTAATGATCCTCTCTGTGTTTTCTGTTTTCTCCCCTGTTCTGGAACTCGAATCACTTGAAAAGTTTTGCTTTTGATTGTATCCCACATAACTCTCAGGGTCTCTTCATTTTTCTTTGTTCTTTTTTCTGAGTTTTCCTGAAACAGAGTTGTATCCAAGTGTTTGTCTTCAATTCCACTGATCCTGTCTTCCACCATTTCAAATCTGTTCCTCAGCCCTTCTATGACACCGTCCATTTCTAAAATCTTCTTGTTTATCTTTTGGATTTTTAATTCTTGTTTTTGTATAGTTTCTAGTTGTGAATTTATTTTCCCTTTTTGTTCCTGCATTATTTTCCTGAATTATTCCTTGTATTTGTCTGCCTTTTCCATGAATTTGTCTGTTTTTTCCTCATTTTTCTATGCTTTTTGCTTCAACTCTTGGAAAATTCTGAGTATTAGAGATTTGAATTCCCTATCAGGTAGTTCTAGTGCCTTTTCTTCCACTGGAAAGTCATCTGGTGTTTTATTTTGGTTGCCTATTGGAACCATCCTGTTCTGTGTTTGTAAATGTTTTGATATTGTCTGCTGTTTGGGGTATTGAGTTGTTATTTTTCTCTTTTATTGATTTGTTTGTTTCATCTTTTTTTAAAATTTGGCTATGTCTGAGCAGGTGGGCTGTGTGTTCTTTGTTGTTTGCTCATCTGTGGGCATGATACTCTTCCCCTCCTTCTCCAATTGGCAGGATCAGTCGTTCAGATATGGTATGGCAGGGCAGGTCTAGCTGAAGAGGAGTAACTGGGACGGGTTGTTTGTGGCACTTACTACAGCCACCAGGGCGGGTCAGTAATCAGTGCAGGGCAGGTTCTAGTAGGCCATGCCTGTGCTGCTTGGTGGTGTGATGTTAAGTGCACAGTGCGGGTAGGCAGGATGTAGGGGGGAGATTGTTATGTGTTGACCTAAGATGGATATGGGAGAAAAGAGAGAGGAACAGGAGCCAAAAACTTATAAACAAACAAAAAAGAGTGTTAGGGGAGCTTGCTTTTGGAGTGGAGAGATGAGAGACTATGAAATGGAGAAAAACAAAAAGGGGAAGAAGAAGAAGGAAAAAAAAAAGGAAAAAATGAATAAATAAAAATCGGAAAGGAAAAAGGACAGCAAACCTCCCAGGGATTCCACTGGTGCAGCTATGAGGTCTGAGGAAGTTGTTCTCAGGTGTTGCAGTACAGCCTGGCTAGAAGGCTGAGAGGTATCCAGTGCCATGTATTCAGGAACAGAAAGAGAAGGAAGGTATAGAGAGATGAGAAACTGAGTAATGAAGAAAGACAAAAAGGGAATAAGAGGGAAAACAAAACAAAACAAAATTAAAAAAGAAAAGAACAGAAAAGCCCCCCAAAAAACAGAAAAAAAAACCCCACCAAAAAAAGAAATGCCCTCAGAGATCCTTCTGCATGTCTGCACAAGCCGAGTGGGTAGGTTCTGGTGCAGCACTGCCGGGCCAGAATGGGATCCCAACTCAAGAAAAGGAAAAGAAAACAAACAATCAATTCCAAACAAGCAAACAAATTCCCCAGGATCCCACCAGCATGGCAGCCCAGACCGGAAAGCAGTTCGACACTCTAATGGAGCTCCGCAGCCCCTCAGGAAGAAGCAAAGATGGCTCAAGGAGCCAGGTATTTGAGTGAAAGGAAGTGGAGGTGGTGAGAGGTAAGGAAGGAATCAAAAGAAGTGGAAAAAAAGCAACACCAGCAGCCAACAAATGGCACTCAGAGAGCCAGACAGCTCGGGCGGTGGAATCCAAGCAGCCGGTGCTTCCCGGACAACAGACTGTGGCCGTGGGAAGCAGAGGAGGCCAAGTAGGGGTGAAGAAGTGTGGGGGGTGGGAAAGTATATATTGCAAATTACCTGAGCTTTGCAGCCCCTCAGAAAGAAGCAAAGATGGTGTACAGAGCCAGGTATTTGAGAGGAAGGAGTGGGAAATGGTGACAGGTAAGGAAGAAATCAAAAGAAGTGGAAAAAAACCAACACCAGCAGCCAACAAATGGCACTCAGAGAGCCAGCTAGTGTGGGTGGGTGGAATCCAAGCAGCTGGTGCTTCCCGGGCAAGAGACTGTGGCCACAGGAAGCAGAGGAGGCTGAGTGGGGGTGAAGAAGTGTGGGGGGTGGGAAAGCATATGTCGCTGTTTACCAGTTGTTCTGTCTCCTGCTGGAAGCTCTGTGAAGCTGCTTTCTCATAGCCCCTATTTGCTGGTCTCTGATAGGAGTCCAAGATGGCAGATCCGCGCTGCGTTATCTGATAGGGGACCTCCGCATGAATCTCTCCTCGCTCTCCATTCTCTGCCAGTTTTCTCACTCCTTTGGTGCTTGGCTGAGTTCTTTATCTTTTCAATTGACGTGTTAGGATTTCAGGATTGCTGTTTTCTTTGTTTGGCTTAGTTTTCCGGGTCTTTGCTGTGGAGGGACGTTGTCGTGCTTCTGTCTAGAGCACCATTTCGCTGGAAGTCGAGTTTTACAGTTTTTAGGAGAGAGAAGCCTCGGACATGTTTCTGGATAGAGAATAGAGATGATTAAGAGACGAAAAAGATGCAAGAAGATTGGCCAGGACATGGGACGCTTGTTTCTCAGAGACAAGAAGGATAAGGGGAGGTGCAGGGAGAGAAGAGTGATGAAAGTATAGGAAGATTCTGAAGAGGGAAGTTGGAAAAGCTCAAGTTAGATTACTTTAACCTTCTGGGGAGGGAGGTAAGGTTACTGGAGAGTGAGGACCACAACAGGAATAGGCTGGCCTTTCTATGTTCCAGCCACTGATCCTCCTCTGAATCAGGGAAAAATATGATGCTGGTTTTTGCCAACTAATTCATATGGCTGCCCTCATTGCTGTCTTTGCACCTCTGGGTCTCAATTTCCCAAATGGTCCCCTAGAACCTAAGTGAGAAATGATCTTTCCCTTCTGCAGTTCACAGCCTAAGAGACTTATTTGTCTGGAGAGGAAGTTAGATTTCCCACAGCCAGACTATCTCAGTTGCCCAGCAGTGACTTCTACTTGGAGCAGTACCCCCGAACACGAACAGTACAAGCACTCGGCTGTGGAGAAAAATTCTCAGCATAAAACAGTGATCAAAAAACACACTTGTAAAAACAAAAACAGAAAATCACAGCTTTGGAAAGCCTATGGAGCAGTTCTATTCTGCACATCTTAAAACAAACATACAAAAAAACTCACTTGTGAGGACAATCCACAAAGTCAAACCCTTCTTGTCTCTGGCTAAAGGCTGTTGCTAAAGAGAAACACTCTCATTTTCACCTCTGGCAAAGAGCTGAAAATATGGATCCTATAAGAGCTCAACTGCTAACCGAAAGGTTAGCAGTTTGAATCCACTGGTGGCTCCTTGGAAACCCTATGGGGCAGTTCTACTCTGTCCTATGGGGTAGCTATGAGTCAGAATTGACTCAATGACAACTGATTTTTGGTTTTAACTCCGAGCAGCAATGGTGCTCCTCTTCCTGCAGAGTTCAGACAGAGTGGGAAGGTGGTGACATGGCTGCTTGGCCAAGGTCCCTTAAGTAAGCCCACAGGCAATGATGTACCACTTCCATGGAAGAAGTATGCATCTTTTACGCTATAGATTCTTGTGAAAAAGGCCTATTTTAGAAAATAGCTGTTCTAGATACAGTCTGCAGTGTGATCGGAACTAGTTATATGTTCCTTTGTAGTTCATTTCTAGAGTTAGTATTTCCATCATAATTCTGTTCTACCACTTTTGACAAGTGTCTGCTTTTCCTTAGTTACAAGATGTTGTTGTCAGTTGCTGTAGAGTCGGCTCTCACTCAAGGAAACCCCATGTATCAGAGAATGAAACGTTGCCCGGTCCTGCATCATCTGCATGATAGATAAGGTTTAAGAGGTCCCTTTTCTTCTCTAAATGGGCTCAAGAAACAGATTCCATTTTGTATTATATTTGCTAATTTATAGAAATATTAAAAAATGCAGGTGCTAAGAATTTGGGGATATCTAATGGTTTGTTTCAGACCTTACTAAAGAATTTGAGTCAACATCTACAAATAGAAGTGAACAACACATATTATTATCATCTCCCTCCCTACCTTCTGCCACTATCCCCAGTCACTTCCACCCAAGGTTTGAGGGTTATTCTACATTTTCATCCCAGACCTCTGTCTTCACTTCAGCCCCCTTTCTGGACAGCCCTGTTTCAGGGCCCACGTGTTGACCACCTCAGGAGGCCTATTCATGCCATGTTCTTGTTGTTGTTAGTTGCCATTGAGTCAGTTCTGACTCATGGTGACCTCATATACAACAGAACGAAACGTTGCCTGGTCCTATGCCACTTTCATGACGCTTGGTATGTTTGAGTCCATAGCCTCAAGGCTGGAGCCTTGTCCACAGTAGACTCACTGGTACTTGAACTGAAGATCTCTGAGGTCTTGAGCTCTGCACTTTCTGTCTTTGCTTTTAATCTCCTTACCTTCAACTGTTTATTTTTCCTTACTCCTTTAATTTTTTTTTTTCACTTTCCCTTCGGGGTCCTTGGCCTCCTCCTTCATCCTCTAGCGCCATCTTCCTTAACTTTCCTCTCTCTCTCTATCATGGTCAATCATTTCAATGATACCTTCCTTAACACCCAGTTGCCTCAGTCTTTCACCATTTCTGCCTCACAAAACCCCATTCCAAGCCTTCTCCGGTTCTCGGGTATTAGGCGTTATAAAGCATAAACACAGTCATGCACACATCCACATGTACATGTGTGCAGGTTAATTTGTTGTTGTTGTTGGCTGCTGTCAAGTTGGCCCAGCTGGTGGCAACCCCATGTACGATGGAGCGAAATACTGCCTGGTTCTGCACTGTCCCCATGATCAGCTGTAGAACAGACAATGTTCTCTTTTGAACCATAGGGTTTTCATTGGCTGATTTTCAAAAGTAGATCACCAGGACTTTCTTCCTAGTTTATCTTAGTCTGGAAGCTCTGCTAAAACCTGTTCAGAATAACAGCAACACGCAAGCAACCACTGACAAGACTGGTGAGGCTGCACACCAGGTGCATTTGCCAGGAATCAAACCTGGTATCACTCACGAAAGGTGAAAACCCTACCACTGAACTGCCATTCTGTTCAATTTAACCCACATTTAGAGAGGGTTACTGTGTGTAGGAGTCCCTGCATGGTGCAAATAGTTAACACACTTGGCTGCTGCTGAAAGGCTGAAGAAGGTTCAAGCCTACAAGTCTGCCTAGAAGTTTCTCAAAAGAAAGCCCTAGTGATCTACTAACAACAAACCACTGAAAATCCTATGGAGCACACAATTCTGTTCTGACACTCATGGCATCACCTTGAGTTGGGGTTCACTTTACAGCAGCTTTTTTTTAAAATTTTTTTTTACTGCCTGAAAGACACCCTTCTGGGCTTCCAGGAGTTATCTTCAGGTCTGTGTAGGGGAAATACATTGCAATAAATGTAAGAGAAGGATTTCAAAATAAGTCAAAGCGGGGCCACTGAAAGGAAGAAAAATTTACGTCTGTGCTCTGAGGTTGACCTCCTGACCTCTGTGCTGCTGTGACCTTGCTTTCATTTTGCTTTGTTACTGTTTCCACTATAAATCTTCCAGAGTGGTTATTTCTGCTCCAAGAAACCTACTAGTAATGTACACCTTGACTGAACACCTTTGGCAAGTATCTGAGTGTAGAATCTAATCATGAATCCCTTACCTGTCAATTTATTTCTTGGGTGTAGTTTGCATCCTCCAGAGAACACTATATGAGCAGCATGGAGTCCCTGGGTGGCACAAATGGTTAACATGCTCAGCTGCTAACAGAAAAGTTGGAGGTTCAAGTCCACCCAGAGGCACCTTGGAAGAAAGGCCTGGTGATCTACTTCTGAAAAAATCATCCATCGGAAACCCTAAGGAGCACAGTTCTACTCTGACACGCAGGGGGTTGCCATGAGTCAGAGTTGACTCTACTGCAACAGATGTTTTGTTTTTTATTTTTGGATAAACACTATACGGATCATAGAGTGTGAATGCGACTTATTTTCTTTCTTACGACTGTGGCCTAGGAAGGGGTGACATAGGAACATCCTGCTTTGTCCTGGCTCTGAGGGAGTAATGAGGGGTGAGCGCTGCAGGCACCTTAAATGCAGATAACATGAGAGCCCAATAAATGCTGACTACTGAGGTGTGGCTAGGGAGGGGAGGGAAATAATAGGGCACAAACCAACTCTTCCCAACTATTTGCATATTCTCTCTAATTTTAGGCTGCCTACGTTGGATATTTATGTTGTGTATGTAGAGAAGAAACATACTCTTCTTTCTAGCTATAGAATTTACACCTTGTTGGGAAAATGTATACAGACTTACCCCCATGCTGAGCTAGATCCCAAGAGTGAACTGGTTATTTGTAGAAGGAGAGATGAAAGAGATAATTTATAAAATGTTCAGGGACCTGAGAGGAAATTTACTATCAACTGTTTGGAATTTCTCTGTTGACTTTAGCATGATGGCTTTGATGATGAGAGCTTAGAAATTTACAGCGTTAACACGTACTCTGTGCTGTACCACTTAATTTTGCAGTCAAGAAGGTTTAAAATCGCCTCTGACTCGCAGCTCTTCATGCATCACTTTCAGCTTCCCATTAAAGTATTTTTGAAGACAAAGTAAGATTAAAACTAAGCCTGATGAACAACCCAATACCAGAATGTGGAGTGAAGTTGATGGAGCCTGAGGAAGACCAACCAACCAGGTTTTCCCTCATGGCAAACTCAGACTTTATCTCATTGTGAATAATATTCCCACTGAAACAAAGGCAGGGAGATATTTCATACCTCAGTCCATGCTCTGAACCTGGGGAGGCATTTATGTACTGCACAGGTTTAGCCTTTTGTAATTATTAAAGAAATAACCTTTGGGGTGGAGGTGGGGGGACTAGAAAGAAGGAAGGGTTAGAGGGTGCAGTGAACTGAATTGTTTAATGTGGCCCTTCTAGCTGTAGTCTTTGTGGCTCACACACCGTGACTGAGTGGGACTATGCCGATAAGGTATATGGTACCCTAACAAAGGGATTAGTCAGTTTTGCCATTCTACTAGGCTTAAAATGAGCCAAACCAGAGGCAGAAAAAGAGGATCTCCCCACCACCAAGAAAGAAGAACCATGAGTGGAGCTCCTCCTTTGGACCTGGGATCCTTGTGCAGAGAAACTCCTGGAACCAGGAGACAAAAACAGAGAGAGAGAGCAAGCTATAACACTGAAGACATGAGAAGTGGTGGCAGATAAATGGCAGCAGGAGAGACCAGCAGGAGATGGTGCAGTGGGCTTCCCGGCCCACAGAGTGAGAAAGCTGAGTGCCTTCCAGCAGGAGGCTTGCTGGCAGAGTAGGGTGCCTCTGGCCACTTGGTGAAGCTAGGTTTGTCAACTCACAGAGCTAGGGCTGAGCACTTTTGGGATGAGGCTTACTGGCAGAATGAGGTGTCTCCAGGCACCTATTGGCAGAGCTGAAAGAGCTTTGTAACACTTGCCCCAGCAGGGCAGAAGCCGAGGGCCAGAGAAAGGTGTGCCTGTCGGCCCGGCTAGGAAAAGGCTGTCCTGATGGAAGACCTATATCCTGAACATTCCTAAACCTGAATTGTAACCTGTTAATTCCCTAATTAACCCCAAAATCATGAGTATTGTTTGTGAGTTCTGTGTTGCCATTGCAATGAATTATCGAACCCAGCAGAGAAGTAGAGACTGCTGTGGGAGGGACGGTTGGTGTCAAAATTGGTAAAGATGGCAGAGAGAAGGCATGTCTGACCTCTGCCTCATAGGAATCAGCCTTGGGCTGTTGATCTTGATTCTTGTTCTCCCTTGTGAAGTTACCAGAGGTCAGATGCCCCTGCCACACCATTTTACACAGGGACTAGCCATGGGGGTGATGGTGCAGTCAGAGTGGTGCAGGGAGGGCTCTTGGAGGACTGCATGTTGGGAATTGTGGTTTCTAAGCACTCAGTTAATTTAAGACATCAGAGCATCTGGTCTGAGGGCTGAGAGACAAATCCCACCTTAGTAGTCAGAACTGTATTAGATGAGTGCTTGTTTGATAGAAATTTGGCTAGGAGCTGTGCACATAAGCCTGCACTCCAGTTGTGGATCTGAGAAAGGATTCAATTGACTCTGAAGTAGGCAATGCATGGGGCCAAGACCAATAAAAATTTCTCTTCTCTTGTAAATCCGATGTCTTAAAAAAACTCTTTACATGATCAAATACACATGAAAAGAAGAATTCAACAAAGGGTTCTATGAAAACATACTGTAGAAGTCTACACAGGCCCAAGGTTTTAAATACCATCTAAGGGCTTTCTTGTTGTTATTAGTTGCCATTACATTGATTTTGATGAATGACAACCTCATGTGTGCAGAGTATAGTGTTTTCAAGGCTGTGTCCTTTTGCAAGCTGATTGCAAAGCTTGTCTTTGGCTAGTAGTTGAGCACTTAACCTTTTGTGCTACCCAGGGACTCCTATCTAAATGCCGGTGACTTCCAAATGTGCATCTCCAATCCAGATATTTCTCCAAATTCCAGGCTCATATATCCAACTGCCTACTCACCATCTTCACTTCAATATCTAATGTTGTTGCTACTGTTAGGTGTCAAGTGGATTCCAACTCATAGCGACCCCATGTACAACAGAACAAAACACTGCTTGGTCCTGCACCATCCTCACAATCGCAGCTATGTTTGAGCCGTTGTCGCAGCCACTGTGTCAATCCATCTCGTTGAGAGCCTTCCTCTTTTTCACTGACTCTCTACTTTACCAAGCATGATGTCCTTCTCCAGGGACTGGTCCCTCTGATAACATGTCCAAAGTATGTGAGATGATGTCTCACTATCCTTGTTTCTAAGGAGCATTCTGGTTGTACTTCTTCCAAGACAGATTTGTTCATTCTTTTGGCAGTCCATGGTATATTCAATATTCTTTGCCAACACCACAATTCAAAGGCTTCAATTCTTCTTCAGTCTTCTTTATTCATTGTCCAGCTTTCACAGGCATATGAGGCAATAGAAAATAACATGTCTTGGGTCAGGCACACCTTAGTCCTCAAAGTGACATCTTTACTTTTCAACACTTTAAAGATGTCTTTAGCAGCAGATTTTCCCAGTGCAATATGTTGTTTGTTTTCTTGACTGCAACTTCCGTGGGCATTGATTGTGGATCCAAGTAAAATGAAATCCTTGACAACTTCATTTTTTTCTCCGTTTATCATGATGTTACTTATTGGTCTGGTTGTGAGGACTTTTGTTTGCTTTATGTTGAGGTGTACTCCATACTGAAGGCTGTACTTTTTGATCTTCATCAGTAAGTGCTTCAAGTTGTCTTCACTTTCAGCAAGCAAGGTTGTGTCATCTGCATACCACATATTGTTAATGAATCTTCTTCCAATCCTGTGCTCCATTCTTCTTCATATAGTCCAGCTTCTTGGATTCTTTGCTCAGCATATAGATTGAATAAGTATGGTTAAATGATACAGCCCTAGTGCATACCTTTTCTGATTTTAAACTCAGTATCCCCTTGTTCTGTTCGAACAACTGTCTCTTGTTCCTCATAAGCACAATAAAGTGTTCTGGAATTCCCATTCTTTGAAGTGTTTTCCATGATTTGTTATGATACACACAGTCAAATGCCTTTGCATAGTCAATAAGAGTGCAGGTAAAAATCTTTCTGGTATTCTCTGCTTTCAGCTAGGATCCATCTGACATCAGCAATGATATCCTTGGTTCCATGTCCTCTTCTGAATCTGGCCTGAATTTCTGGCAGTTCCCTGTCGAAGTACTGCTGCAACTGCTTTTGAATGATCTTCAGCAAAATTTTTTTTGTGTGTGTGATATTAATGATATTATTTGATAATTTCCACATTGGGTTGGATCACCTTTCTTGGAATAAGCATAAATATGGATCTCTTCCAGTCAGTTGGCCAGGTATCTGTTTTAAAAATTTATTGGTATAGATGAGTGAGCACTCTGGTGCTTCATCGGTTTGTTGAAACATATCAATTAATATTCTGTCAATTCCTAAAGCCTTATTTTTCATCAATGCCTTCAGTGCAGCTTGGACTTCTTCCTTCAGTACCATTGGTTCTTGATCCTATGCTTCTTCCTGAAATGGTTAAATGTTGACCAATTCTTTCTGGTACAGTGACTCTGGGTATTCCTTCCATCTTCTTTTGATGCTTCCTGAGTCGTTCAATATTTTGCCCATAGAATCCTTCAAAATTACAACTCAAGGCTTGAATTTTTCTTCTTTTCTTTCAGCTTGAGAAATGCTGAGTGTGATCTTCACTTTTGGTTTTCTAACTCCAGGTCTTTGCACATGTCATTATAATACTTTGCTTTGTCTTCTTGAGTCGCCCTTTGGAATCTTCTGTTCAGCTCCTTTGCTTCATCATTTCTTCCAATTTCTTTAGCTACTCTAGGTTCAATAGCAAGTTTCAGAGTCTTCTGACATCCATTTTGGTCTTTTCCTTCTTTCCTTTGTTGTTAATGACTTTTTACTTTCTTCATTGTCTGATGTCCTTGATGTTATTCCACAACTCATCTGGCCTTGGGTCATTAGCGTTCAATGTGCCAAATTTATTCTTGAGATGTTTCTAAGTTCAGGTGGGATATATTCAAGATCATATTTTGGTTCTCGTGGACTTGTTTTAATTTTCTTCAACTTCAACTTAAAGTTGAATATCAGCAATTGATGGTCTGTTCTGCAATCGGCCTGGTCTTCCCACAGATGTAGTTGATTTGATATCTGTGTATGCCGTCCAGTGAGATCCATGTGTATAGTTGCTGTTTATGTTGTTGAAAAAGGTATTTGCAATGAATAAGTCACTGGTCTTGCAAAAATCTATCACGTGATCTCTGGCATTGTTTCTGTCACCAAGGCCGTATTTTCCCACTACTGATCTTTGTTCCTAGTTTCCAACTTTTGCATTCCTATCAACAGTAATTACCAATGCTTCTTGATTGCATGTTTGATCAATTTCAAAATGCCAAGGTTGGTAAAAATCTTCAATTTCCTCATCTTTGGCATTAATGGTTGGTGGGTAAATTTGATTTATAGTCGTATTAACTCGTCTTCCTTGTAGGTGTATGGATATTATACTATCACTGACAGTGCTGTACTTCAGGATAGCTCTTGGCACCATCCTTCAGTTTGTCATTCCAGGCATGGTAGGCCATATGATTGTCTGATTCCAAATGGCCAATACCAGTCCATGTCATCTCACCAATGCCTAAGATATTGATCTTTATGTGTTCCAGTCCATTTTTGAGGACTTCCAGTTATCCTAGATTAGTGCTTTGTACATTCCATGTTGCGATTATTAATGGATGTTTGCTGCTGTTTCCTCTCATTTTGAGTAGTGCCATATCAACAAATGAAGGTCCCAAAAGCTTTACTTCATCCATGTCATTAAATTTGACTCTACTGGGAGACAGCTTTCTTCAGTTGTATTTTGAGTACCTTCCAATCTTAGGGGCTCATCTTTAGGCAATATATCAGAGAATGATCTGCCGCTATTCATAAAGTTTTCACTGGCCAATTTTTTCAGAAGTAGCCACCAGTCCTTCTTCCTAGTCTGTCTTAGTCTGGAAGCTCTGATGTAACCCATTCACCATGGGTGACCCTCCTGGTGTTTTAAATACTGGTGGCATAGCTTCTAACATCCCAGCAACACCAAGCTACCACATTTTGACAAACTGACAGACACATGGTGGTCAATATCTAATAGACATATAAAACCCATCTTATCTAAAATTGAACTCCTGAGTCCCTCCTTCCCTAAAACCTTCTCTACCAATAGCCTTTCTCATCTCAGTTGATGAATGTTCCATTCTTTCAGCTGTTCAGACCTCAAATCTCAGAGTCAAGCTCAACTCCTTTCTCACATGCAAATCCATTAGGAAATCCTGTTGCCTTGACCTTCAAAGCATATACAGAAATTTCTGCTAGCACATATACTGCTACCACCCTGACACAAGCACCTTCATCTCTTGTTTGGATTATTACAATAGTCTCTCACCCATTTTCATCACAGTAGCCAGAATGAGCATTTGAGAATGAAAATCAGATCATGGCACTCCTCTGTTCAAAATCCATCAATGACTCCCCTTTCCATACAGAGTAAAAACCCAAGTCCTTCCAAAGAGTTACCAACCACCAGTTGCCAACCAGTCCATTCCCACTCATGGTGACCAAGTAGAACTGTACTCCATAGGTTTTTCAAGGCTGATTTTTTGGAAGTAGATTGCCAGACTTTTCTTTTGAAGTTCTCTGGGTGGACTTGAACCTCTAACTATTTATTCAGCAGCTAAGTGCGTTAATTGTTTGCACTACCGAGGTACTTCTCCAGAGACTTAACAGGCCCTTATATTGTCAGCACCCACCCCCTCTCCTGCATTATCTCTCTGATCTTATATTCTACTCTCCTTCCTTCTTATGATCCAATAAGCATTTATATCAAATAAACATAAATTCAGTTTAAATAAGTTATTTAATCTGGTGTCTAACCTAAATACAATTTATATATATAATATAAAAAATAGGACTAAATAAATATTTTAAAGAGAATATATTTAAAATAAAAACAGTATATAATTATAATAGCCTGGGCCTGAAACTTCAGACTATTAATAAAATATAGCAAGTAAGAAGAAGTAGGCAATAGGTAGAGGTGGAATAAACAAATATGCTAAATTACTTATCTGAAATAGAAAAGGCTTAAAAATACCATTTCATTCTTGACTTCAAAGGTAAAGAAAAAGACATTGAGTATAATTTTGCAAACCGTAAAGCTAATTTCCATTATGATTAAAAACAGGATATAACAGAAAATATATAGCCAAAGACAGAAAATAAAGAAAACAAAACCAATTAAGAAGCATATAGTCAGAAATCACATAATAATAGAAATGGGATTGTAGTTGTTATTGTTAGCTATTGTGGAGTTGATCCCGACTCATGGTGACTTCATGCACAAATAGACTGAAATGCTGCCTTGTCCTGTGCCATCCCCATGATCGACTGTAGATCTGATCATGTGATCTGTAGAGTTTTCATTGGCTGATTTTCAGAAGTAGATCGCCAAGCCTTTTTTCGTAGTCTGTTTTAATCTGGAAGCCAATGGAAGACTTACCAGTGGGGTATGACAGGCCTGGAGGTGGGCATTGTCTGGGAAGGGTGGCAAGATAAATTCCATCTTTCTTTGCTGTCTGAATGAGAATATGTCTCAAAGGTGAGAAAAATACATGCCTTTTGCAGGCTATGGTTCTCAGTGGTTTGGCCAAACACTAGTCTAGTTGCTGTTCTGTAATGTTCTATAACATAACATAACGCAATGCAATTCAATGTAACACAACATAATATAATGTAATGTAATGCAATATAATATGTAATGTAACCACCTTCTATAATGTAATTTAATGTAGTATAGTAAAATTAGAGTGTGTTCTATATCTAGACTATAAATAGTTATTTTGGCAGAACTCTGTCTCTCTGTCCACTCTGCACTCTTTCTGTCACCTAACCTACAGATCTTGGGACAAAGCCTACAGAAGTCTCCAGCCCATTACCTGGCCTATGGATTATGTTTCATGTATTTTGGAGCCCTGTCATTGGGTGCTAGATGTTTATTATGGTTATATCTTCGTGATGGATCGTCCCTTTAATCATTATATAGTGCCCTTCTTTGCCTTTTATGGTGGATTTTGTTTTAAAGTCTATTTTATCTGTGATTAGTATTGCCACTCCTGCTCTTTTTGGTAGCTGTTTGCTTGATACATTTTCCTCCATCCTTTGATTTTTAATAAATTGATGTCTTTGTTACTAAGGTGTGTCTCTTGTAGATAGCATATTGATAGGTCTTATTTTTTAATCCATTCTGTCACTCTCTGTCTTTTTATGGGTACATTTAGGCCATATAAGTTCAGCATAATTATTAACAGGTGTGAGTTTATTGCTGTCATTTTGTAGTGCATTTTTTCGTGGTGCTGATGTTTTCTTTGTATCTCTTACTCTCCTGTGTTGAATTCCTTTTGTTTTGGATTTTTTTTTTCATTTCTTTTCTTTTGTAGATTTTGTTTTTACTGAGACTTTATGTTTTTCTTGTTTTTTATTTATTTATTTATTATTTTAATTTGTATTTCTTTTATCATATTTCAGGTGAAGGCTTACAGAACAAATAGTTTCTCATGAAACAGAAGTACACATGTTGTTTATGACATTGGTTAACAACCCCACAACATATCAACCCTCTAACTTCTCAGCCTTTTTTTTGTTTTGGTGAAAATACACATAGCCAAAGATACACCATTTCAAAAATTTTGACATGCACAGTTCAGTGACATTCACTACGCTCTTCCAATTGTGCTGTTATTCTCACTTAAGATGAAGGCTTACAGAACAAAATAGTTTCTCATTTAACAGATACTACAAATGTTGTCCTATGACAATGGTTAACAATCTCACAACACATCAACAATATCCTTACTCAACCTTGGGTTCCCTATCACCAGCTTCCTTGTCCCCTTCTGCTTCTGGCCCTTGTCACTGGACTCCTGTACCTCCTTAGTCTCATTTGGTTTTATGGGGCTGTCCACTCCCAGGCTGAACAGTGAACCTCAGAGGTAACTTCACCACTGAGCTAAAAGGATGTCTGGGGGCCATACTCTCAGGGTTTCTCCAGTCTCCTTTAGGCCAGTAAATCTGGTCTTTTTTGTGTGAGTTAGAATTACGCTCTACATCCTTCTCCAGCTGTGTCCAGAACCTTGTGTTGTGATCCTGGTCAGAGCAGTCAGTGGTGGTAGCCAGGATCATCTAGCTGTACTGGACTCAGTCTGGTGGAGGCCTTGGTAGCTGTGGACAGTTAGTCCATCGGACTATTCTTTTCCTTGTATCTTGTTTTCTTCATTCTCCCTTGCTCCCAAAGGGATGAGACCAGTGGAGTATCTTAGATGGCCACTCACAGGCTTTTAAGACCCCAGACACAACTCACCAGGTAGAATGTAGAGCATTGTCTTTATAAGCTGTGTCATGCCAATTGAGCTAGATGTTCCCCGAGATCATGGTCCCCAGCGCCCTCCACCCAGCAATTTAGTCCCTCAGGCAGTTTGAATGTGTCTATGGGGCTTCCATGACCTTTCTTCGTACAAGTTGTGCTAGTTTCCCCTGTATTGTGTACTGTCTCACCCTTCACCAAAGTTACCACTTATCTATTGTCTGTTAATTTCCCTTCCACCCCCCCATCCTTCATAACCAATAAAGATTCTTTCTTTTTGTGTGTAAACTTTTTCATGAGTTTTTACAGTAGAGATCTCATACAATGTTTGTCCTTTTGTGATTGACTTGTTTCACTCAGCATAATGTCCTCCAGTTTCATCCATGTTATGAGATGCTTCACAGATTCATTGTTGTTCTTTCTCGTTGCATAGTACTCCATTGTGTGCATGTACCATAGTTTGTTTATCCATTCATCGGTTGATGGGCATCTAGGTTGTTTCTATCTTTTTGCAGTTGTGAACAATGCTGCCATGAAGATAGGTGTGCATATGTCTATTCGAGTGACGACTCTTATTTCTCTGGGATATATTCTTAGGAGTGGGATTGCTGGATCAAATGGTATGTCTATTTCTAGCTTTCTGAGGAAACGCCATATCATTTTCCAAAATGGTTGTATCATTTTGCATTCCCACCAGCAGTGCATAAGTGTTCCAATCTCCCCGCAACCCCTTCAACATTTGTTATTTCCAGTGTTATTGATTCGTGCCAGTAATGCCAGGGTGAAATGGTATCTCATTGTGGTTTTAATTTGCATTTCTCTAATGGCTAGTGATCGCGAGCATTTCCTCATGTGTCTGTTGGCTGCTTGAATGTCTTCACTGGTGAAGTGTCTGTTCATTTCCCTTGCCCATTTTTTAATAGGATTATTTGTTTTTTTTGTTGTAGAGGTGTTGGATTTTCTTATAGATTATGGACATTAGACCTTTGACTGACTTGTACTGTCCAAAAATTTTTTCCCAGTCTCTAGGTTCTCTTTTTACTCTTTTGGTGAAGTCTTTTGAAGAGCATAGGTGTTTGATTTTTAGAAGATCCCAGTTATCTAGCTTATTTATTGGGGTTTGTGTGTTGATGATTATGGTTTGTATCCTGTTAATGCCATGTATTATGGCCTGAAGTGTTGGTCCCATTTTTTTCTTCTATAACCTTTATAGTTTTAAGCTTTATATTCAGGTTTTTGATCCATTTTGAAGTAGTTTTTGTACACGGTGTGAGGTATGGGTCCTGTTTCATTTTTTTGCAGATGGATATTCAGTTTTGCCAGCACCATTTGTTAAAAAGACTGTCTTTTCCCCATTTGATGGACTTTGGGCCCTTGTCAAAGATCAGGTGACTGTAGGTGGATGGATTTACATCTGGGTTCTCAATTCTGTTCCATTGGTCAATGTATCTGTCATTGTACCAGTACCAGGCTGTTTTGACTACTGTAGCTGTATAGTAGGTTCTGAAGTCAGGTAGTGTGAGTCCTTCAACTTTATTCTTCTTTTTCAGCAGTGCTTTACTTATTCGGGGCTTCTTCCCTTTCCACAGAAAGTTAATGATTAGTTTTTCCATCTCTTTGAAGAATGTTGTTGGTATTTGGATCAGGATTGCGTTGTATTTGTAAATTGCTTTAGGTAGAATTGTCATTTTTACAATGCTGAGTCTGCCTATCCATGAGCATGGTATGTTTTTCCATTTATGTAGATCCCTTTGGGTTTCATGCAGTAGTGTTTTGTAGTTTTCTTTGTATAGGTCTTTTACATCCCTGGTCAGATATATTCCTAAGTATTTTATCTTTTTAGGGGCTATTGAAAATGGTATTGTTTTACTGATTTCCTTTTCATCGTTCTCCTTACTGGTGTATAGGAATCCAACTGATTTTTGAATGTTTATCTTGTATCCTGCTACTCTGCTGAATCTTTCTATTAGTTCTGGTAGATTTCTCGTGGAGTCTTTAGGGTTTTCTACGTATAGTATCATATCATCTGCAAACAGGGACAGTTTAACTTCTTCCTTACCAATTTGGATGCCCTTGATTTCTTTTTCTTGCCTTATTGCTCTAGCTAGAACTTCCAGCACAATGTTAAATAGGAGTGGTGATAAAAGGCATCCTTGTCTTGTTCCTGTTTTCAAGGGGAATGTTTTCAGCCTCTCTCCATTAAGAATGATGTTGGCCGTTGGTTTTGCATAGCTGCCCTTTATTATGTTGAGAAATTTCCCTTCTATACCCATTTTATTGAGAGTTTTTATCAGGAATGGGTGTTGGACTTTATCAAATGCCTTTTCTGCGTCAATTGAGATGATCATGTGATTCTTTTCTTTCCTTTTATTTATGTGGTGGATTACGTTGATTGATTTTCTAATGTTGAACCATCCTTGCATAGTAGGTATGAATCCTACTTGGTCATGGTGTATTATGTTTTTGATATGATGCTGAATTCTATTGGCTAGAATTTTGTTCAGAATTTTTGCATCTATATTCATGAGAGATATTTGTCTGTAATTTTCTTTTTTTGTGACATCTTTTTCTGGTTTTGGTATCAGCATTATGACAGCTTCATAGAATGAATTTGGAAGTGTTGCTTCCTCTTCTATGCTCTGAAATAGCTTGAGTAGTACTGGAACAAGCTCCTCTGTAAATGTTTTGTAGAATTCTCCAGCGAAGCCATCTGGGCCATGGCTTTTTTTGTTGGAGGTGTTTTTTTTTTTTTTTTTTTACCTTTTCAATCTCTTCTCTTGTTATGGGTCTGTTCAGATTTTCAACATCAATTTGTTGTAGTTTGGGTAGGCTGTGTGTTTCTAGAAGCTTATCCATTTCCTCTAGGTTTTCAAATTTGCTGGAGTATAGTTTTTCATAATATTCTGTTCTAATCCTTTTTATTTCAGTTGGGTTTGTTGTAATGTCCCCCATTTCATTTCTTATTTGGGTTATTTGTGTCCTTTCTTGTTTTTCTTTTGTCAGTCTGACTAGTAGTTTGTCGATTTTGTTGATTCTTTCAAAGAACCAACTTTTGGTTTTGTTGATTCTTTCTGTTGTTTTTCTGTTCTCTATTTCATTTATTTCTGCTCTGATCTTTATTATTTCCTTTCTTCCTGTGGTTGTGGGCTTTTTTTTTTTTTTTTTTTTTGCTGTTCTCTTTCTATTTGTTGAGTTCTGTAGTTAATGTTTTGATTTTGTCTCTTCCTTCTTTTTTGATATGTGCATCTATTGCTATAAATTGTCTTCTGAGGACTGCCTTTGCTGTGTCTCAAAAGTTTTGGTATGATGTGTTTTCATTCTCATTTGATTCTAGGAATTTTTTGATTCCATCTCTGATTTCTTCTATTACCCAGTGATGTGTAAGCAGGATAGTATTCAGTTTCCATGTAGTTGGTTTTTTTTTCTTGCCGTTTCTATTGTTAATTTCTACCTTGATGGCATTGTGGTCAGAGAAGATAGTTTGAATTATCTCAACATTTTTGATCCTGTTGAGGATTGCTCTGTGGCCTAAGATGTGGTCTATTCTGGAGAACGTTTCATGTGCATTGGAAAAGAATGTGTACTTTGCAGTGTTTGGATGGAGTGTTCTATATATGTCTATGAGGTCCAGTTGGCTAATTATGCCCTTTAGGTCTTCTGTATCTTTGCTGAGTTTCTTCTTAGCTGTTCGGTCCTTTACTGAGAGTGGTGTGTTGAAGTCTCCTACTATTATTGTGGAACTGTCAGTTTCTCTTTTCAGTGTTGTTAGAGTTTGTTTTATGTATTTTGGAGCCCTGTCATTGGGTGCGTCAACGTTTATTATGGTTATGTCTTCATGATGGATCATCCCCTTAATCATTATGTAGTGTCCTTCTTTATCTTTTATGGTAGATTTTGTTTTAAAGTCTATTTTATCTGAAATTAGAATTGCCACTCCTGCTCTTTTTTGGTAGTTATTAGCTTGATATATTTTTTTCCAACCTTTGACTTTTAATAAATTCACATCTTTGTTTCTAAGGTGTGTCTCTTGTAGACAGCATATTGATGGATCCTGTTTTCTTATCCATTCTGTCACTCTCCGTCTCTTTACGGGTGCATTGAGTCCGTTTACACTCAGTGCAATTATTGATAGATGTGGGTTTGTTGCTGTCATTTTGTAGTGCTTTTTTAGTGGTGCTGAAGTTTTCTTTGTTCTTCTTACGCTCTTGTGCTGAGTTACTTTTGTTTGTGGATTTTTTTTTTCATTTCTTTTGTTTTTGTAGGTTTTGTTTTTGCTGAGACTTTATGTTTTTCCTCTTTTTTAATATGTTTGTTAACTTTCTTTGTGGTTACCATAAATTTTACCTTTATCTTTCTAAGTTTGAAGCAGTCTACCATTACTCCGTATCGCCTTGCCTTCCTCTCCACTAGAAGATTCTATAACTATGCCATTTATTTCCTCTCTTATTGTTTTGATGTTGTTGTCATTTACTGATTAACTGCTCTGATTCCCTGTTGTATTTCTTTTGGTTTTGGATAGTCCTCGTGAGTTCATTTCCTAGATTGGTATCTGGCTTGTATGATCCTGTGTCGTATGTTCTGCCTGTGAGCTGAAGCTGTTTGTCCTCAGATCGAAGAACTCACTTTAATAACTTTTGTAAGTTTGGTTTGACTTTTATATATTCTATTAATTTCTGTTAATCTGGAAATGACCTAATATCACCATCAAATTTGAATGAGAGTTTTATAGGATATATTATTCTTGTCTGGCAATTTTTTTCTTTCAAGATTTTATGTATGGCATCCCATTGCCTTCTTGCCTGAATGGTTTCTGCTGAATAATCTGAGCTTAGTCTTATTGTTTCTTCTCTGTATGTGACTTCTTGTTTTCCACGAGCTGCTCTCAGGATTCTTTGTTTGTCTTTGGTTTTGGCGAGTGTGAATATGATACGCCTTGGTGATTTTCTTTTGGGGTCTCTTTTACATAGGGTTCGTTAAGCTTCTTGGATGGCCAGCTTTTCATCTTTCATGATATTGGGGAAGTTTTCTGTCAGAAGTTCCTCAATGATCCTCTCTGTGTCTTCTGTTTTCTCCCCCTGTTCTGGAATGCCAATCATTCGAAAATTTTTGCTTTTGATTGTGTCCCACTTAACTCTCAGGGTCTCTTCATTTTTCTTTGTTCTTTTTTCTGAGTTTTCCTGGAACAGTGTTGTATCCAAGTGTTTGTCTTCAATTCCACTGATCCTGTGTTCTACTGTTTCATATCTGCTTCTCAGCCCTTCTATGACATCTTCCATTTCTGAAATCTTGTTGTTTATCTTTTGGATTTCTAATTGTTGTCTTTGTATAATTTCTAGTTGTGAATTTATTTTGGCATTTTGTTCCTGCATTATTTTCCTGAATTATTCCAATATTTTGTCTGTATTTTCCATGAATTTGTCTATTTTTTCCTCATGTTTGTCAGCTTTTTGCCTCAGTTCTTGGAGAATTCTGAGTATTAGAGAGTTGAATTCCCTATCAGGTAGTTCTAATGCATTTTCTTCCAACGGAGAGTCATCTGGTGTTTTATTTTGGGTGACTACTGGAACCATCATGTCCTTTTTTTGTAAATATTTTGATATTGTCTGCTGTCTTCTGGGAATTCAGTAGTTATTTTTCTCATTTATTGGTTGTTGATTTGTTTGTTTCGTCCCCTTTTAAATAAAAATTTGACTAAGTCTGAGCAGGCAGTCTGTGTGTTCTTTGTTGTTTGCTCGTCTGTGGGCACAATACTTTTCTCCTCCTTCTTCAACTGGAAGGGTCAGTCACTCAGATATGGTACGGCTGGGCAGGTCTAGGTGAAGAGGGATTACTGGGACGGGTTGTTTTTGGCACTTAATACAGCCACCAGAGCTGGTTGGTAATCAGTGCAGGGCAGGTTCCAGTAGGCCGTGCCTGTGCTGCTTGGTGGTGTGATGTCAAGCGCACGGTGCAGGTAGGCAGGATGCAGCGGGGAGATTGTTATGTGTGGAGCCAAGATGGATATGGGAGAGAGGAGAGAGGAACAGGAGCCAAAATCATACAAACAAAAAAGAATGCTCAGGGAGCTTGCCATTGGAGTGGAGAGATGAGTGACTACGAAATGTAGAAAAACAGAAAGGGGAGGAGGAGGAAAAGAAAAGAATGAATAAATAAGAATTGGAAAGGTTAAAGAACCACATAGTTCCCAGGGATCCCACTTGTGCAGCTATGAGATCTGGGGAAATCACTCTCAGGTGTTGCAGTACAGCCTGGCTAGAAGGCGTAGAGGTATACAACGCCATGTATTCAGGGAACAGAAAGAGAAGGAAGATATAGAGAGATGAGAAACTGAGCAATGTAGAAAGACAAAATGGGGAAAAGAGGAAAAAGAAAACAAAACAAACTAAAAAAAAAAACCAAAAACAAGAAAGTCCCACAAAGAAACAGGGGAAAAAAAAACAACGAAAAAGAAACGCCCTCAGGGATCCCTCTGCACGTTCGTGGAAGGTGAAGGGGATTCTCCCTGCCATGCAGCTCAGCCTGGCCAGAAAGGGCTTCCAACTCAAGAAAAGGAAAAGAAAACAAACCAGCAATTTAAGACAAACAAATGAACAAAAGCCCTGGGATCCCACCAGCGCAGCAGTCCAAACAGGTGAACAGCTCCACACTCGAACGGAGCTCTGCAGCCCCTCAGGAAGAAGCAAAGATGGTGCACAGAGCCAGGTACTTGAGCGAAGGGAGGGGGAAGTGGCGAGAGGCAAGTAAGAAATCAAAAGAAGCAGAAAAAGAAAAAAGCAACACTAGCAGCCAACAAATGGCACTCAGAGAGCTAGCTAGTGCAGGCTGGTGTTTCTGGACAAGAGACTGCGTCCGTGGGAAGCAGATGGGGCTGAGTGTGGGTGAAGAAGTGTAGAGAGTGGGAAATCATATATCACAAATTACCGGCTCTGTAGCCCCTCAGGGATAAGCAAAGATGGCACACGGAGCGAGGTACTAGAGCAAAAGGAGGGGGAGGTAGGGAGAGGCAAGGAAGAAATAAAAAGAAGCAGAAAAAAAGCAACACCAGCAGCCAACAAATGGCACTCAGAGAGCCACCCGTTCGGGTGTGTGGAATCCAAGCAGCCACTGTTTCCCGGTGAGGATACTGTGGCCGCGGGAAGCAAAGGAGGCTGAGTAGGGGTGAAGGAGGTTGGGGGGTGGGAAAGCATATATCGCAGATTACCAGTTGTTTTGTCTCCTGCTGGAAGCTCCGTGAGGCTGCTTTCTCATACCCCCTGTTTGCTGGTCTCCGATAGGAGTCCAAGATGGCCGATCTGTGCTGAGTTAGCTGGTAGGGGACCTCTGCATGAATCTCTCCTTGCTCTCCGTTCTCTGTCAGTTTTCTCACTCCATTTGGTGCTTGGCTGAGTTCTTTATCTCTTCATTTGATGTTTTAGGGTTTCAGGAGTGTTGTATTCTCTGTTTGGATTAGTTTTTTGGATCTTTGCTGTGGAGGGACGGCATGGTGCTTCTGCCTAGAGTGCCATTTTGCTGGAACTCCCTTACTTCTTTATTTTGATGAGTAGGTTTCTTAACTTTCTTTCTGGTTATCTTGAAATTTTCCCTTATCTTCCTAGGTTTGAACCAGTCTATTATTACTTGGTATCGCCTCACCTTCCTCTACATTAGAAAGTTCTATACTTAACACTGTTTATTCCCTCTTTTATTGTTCTGACACTGTTGTTATTTACACATTAACCTCCCTAGTTCCCTGTTGTAATTCTTTTGGTTTTAGATAGTCCTTGAGAGTTCATTTCCTAGGTTGGTATCTGGCTGGTATGATCTTGTGTCCTAGATTCAGGCTGCAGTCTGAAGCTGTTTGTTCTCAAACTGAAGGACTTCCTTTAATAATTTTTGTAAGTTTGGTTTGGTTTTTACATATTCTCTTAATTTCTGTTTGTCTGGAAATGTCTTAATTTCACATCATATTTGAACAAGAGTTTTGCTGCATATATTATTCTTGGTTGGCAATTCTTTTCTTTGAAGGTTTCATATATGTTGTCCCATTGCCTTCTTGCCTGCATGGTTTCTGCTGAATAATCCAAGCTTAGTCTTATTGTTTCTCCTCTGTATGTGACTTCTCATTTTTCTCAAGCTGCTCTCAGGATTCTTTGTCTTTGGTTTTAGAGAGTGAGTATGATTAAAATACGCCTTGGTAATTCTCTTTTGGTGTCCATCTTATATGGGATTTGTTGAGCTTCTTGGATGGTCAGCTTTTCTTCTTTCATGATATTAGGGAAGTTTTCTGTCAGCAATTCTTCAATGAGCCTCTCTGTGTTTTCTGTTTTATCCCCTGTTGGAACTCCGACCACTTGAAAATTTTTATTTTTGATTGTATACCACATAATTCTCAGGATTTCTTCGTTTTTCTTTGTTCTTCTTTTCTGATTTTTCCTCAGACAGAGTTGTATCCAAGTGTTTGTCTTGAATTTCACTGAGATTATCTTCCATTGTTTCAAACCTGCTCCTCAGCCCTTCTATGACACTATAGATTTCTGAAATCTTGTTGTTTATCTTTTGATTTTTAATTGTTTTTGTATGATTTCTAGTTGTGAATTTATTTTAGCATTTTGTTCCTGTATTGTTTTCCTGAAGTCTTCCATATTTTTTCTGCATTTTCCATGGATTTGTCTGCTTTTCCATGAATTTGTCTATTTTTTCCTCTTTTTTTGTCTGTTTTTTGCTTCAACTCTTGGATAGCTCTATATATTAGAGATTTGAATTCCCTATAAGGTGGTTCTAGTGCCTTTTCTTCTACTGGAAATTCATCTGCTGTTTTATTTTGGATGCCTACTGGAACCATCCTGTTCTTTTTTAAAAAATATGTTTTGATGTAGTCTGCTGTCTTTGGGACATTCATTAGTTGTTTTCTTCATTTATTGATTGTAGATTTGTTTGTTTCATCCTGCTTTCTTGTTTTATTTGGTTATTTCTGAGCAGGTGTGCTGTACATTCTTTGTTGTTTTCTCATCTGTGGGCATGATACTTTTCATCTTCTTGTCCAATGGGCAGGGCCAGTAGCTCAGCTATGGTGCAGCAGAGTAGGTCCAGCTGAATGGAAGGGGCTGGGATGAGTTGTTTGTAGCATATAGTAGGGCTGTCAGGGCAGGTCGAGAGTCAGTGCAGGGCAGGTTCCTGTTGGCAGTAGCCTGTGCTGCTTGAGGGCATGTAGGTAGACAGGAAAGAGGTGAGAGATTGTGATGTGTGGAGCTAAGATGGGTATGGGAAAGAAGATAGAGAAGAGATAGAAACAGGAGCCAAAAAACAAACAAAAAAGGAATGAAACAAAACAATAAAAGAGTGCTAAGGGAGCTTGCCATTGAAGTGGAGAGATGAGAAACTAAGAAATGGAGTAAAACAGAAAGGAAAAAAGAAAAACAAAAAATAAATAAAATGATGTATCTTTGGCCATGTATATTTTCACCAAAAAAAAAAAAAAAAAAAAAGCTCAAGAAGGGAGAGGGTTGACATGTCGTGGGGTTGTTAACCAATGTCATAAAACCATACGTGTACTACTGTTTAATGAGAAATTATTCTGTAAATCTTCACTTGAAGTACAGTAATAAATAAATAAGTAAATAAAAATTGAAAAAAGAAAAAAGAAAAGCTCCCAGGGATCCCACCAGTGTGGCTGCACAGACTGGGGAAGTGGCTCCCTGGCCTCGCAGTACAGCCTAGCTAGAAGGGGCACAGATGTCACACAGCACCAGGTATTCAGGAGACAGGAAAAGAAGGTAAGTATACAGAGATGAGAAACTGAGAAATTGAGAAAAACAGAAAGGAAAAAAAGAAGAAAAAAAAGAAAAGCCCCCAGGGATCCCACCAGCATGGCTATGCAGATTGGGGAAGTGGCTCCCTAGTCATACAGTACAGCCTGGCAAAAGGGGGCTCACAAGCCTTGAAAAGAAAAAGAAGACAAACAATCAGAACAAAACAAAACAAAAGAAATCAAAAAGAAAACAAACAAAAAGGCCCGGGTATCCCACCAGAGTGGCAGTGTAGACTGGGGAAGCAGTTCCCCA
The DNA here is from genome assembly GCA_030035585.1 of Dugong dugon. Lineage (NCBI taxonomy): Eukaryota > Metazoa > Chordata > Mammalia > Sirenia > Dugongidae > Dugong > Dugong dugon. The sequence continues at coordinate 67,267,312 of CM057470.1, read as the reverse complement.
GCTAAGCGGTGCTTCACAGCCTTTCAAGAAGAAGCAAAGAAGTTACACAGAGCCAAGTGTTCAAGAGAAAGGAGGGGAAGGAGGTGAGAGGCAGGGAGGAAACCAAAAGAAGCAGAGAAAAGGACACCAGCAACAAAGAAATGGCACTGAGAGAGATGACCAGTGTAGGTGGGGTCATTCCAAGCAGCACAGAGCCAGAGCTGGTGCCTCCCAGCCAAGAGACTGTGGCCAGCAGGAAACAGTGGAGGCCAAATGGGGTGAAGAAGGGTGGGGGGTCAAGAAAGCGTATATGGCTGGTTACTGGGCTCTCTGTCTGCTACTGCGAGCTCCATGAAGCTGCTTTCCTGTGCTCCCTGTCTGCTGCTCTTTGATGTGGGTGGGTGACTCCAAGTGGTGTCACAGACCCTGCACTTCCCGGCTGGCTGAGCTACCACAGGCAGCTAGGAAGCTGCAGCAGCCGAGCAGGGGAGAGAAGGATGGGGGGTGGGAAAGCGTGTATCGCTGGTTACCAGGTGCTCTGTCTCCTGCTGGGAGCTCCGTGAAGCTACTTTCCCATACTCCCTGTCCACTGATCTCCAACAGCAGTCCAAGATAGTGAATCTGTGCTGCGTTAACTGATAGGGGACCTCCAGTGGTATCTCTCCTCATTGTCTGTTCTCTGTCAGTTTCTTATTCCATTTGGTGCTTGGCTGAGTTCTTTATCTCTTCATTTGCCACTTAGGGTTCTGGGAATTACATTTGTCTCTGTTTTACTTAGTTTTTCAGGTCTTTGCTGTGGAGGGACAGCATGGTGCTTCTGTCTATAGTGCCATGTTGGCTCCTCCCCCAGACTATGGATTTTGGACTTGTCATTCCCCATAATTGTGTGAGTCAATTCCTTGAAGTAAATCTCACAAATGTAGCAAATCTCTCTCTATGTATATGTGTATATATAGAGAGAGAGACAGTATTTTTATAGAAATAATGAACGTATTACACGTTTTTTTGCCAACCCTCACCGCATGAGGTATTTTTGTAAGTGCACTATGCTAATTTTTTTTTACAACAACGTGAAAAAAAAACAGTACAGCACACTTATGAAAATACCTAGGGTGCACAAGGCAAAAAAAAAAATTAGCTTGTGAGTTAGCTGACCTGACACCTTGACTAAGACATTAGTGAGCTGCCTAAGGCCACAAAGCAAGTAATAAGTAAGGCTTCAAGAACGGTGCTCTTCCTAGTTGAAGAAAGTCCATAAGGTTGCTTACCAAGACTCATCCAATAGAGCAGGTATAGTGGGGAGTGTGTCTTCCCCATTTCCTTCCAATGAAGGGAGTTTTCTTCTGTTGCCTCTTTGCTCCTTTGTCTCTGGAGAGGTAAAGTGACTTTACGTGATTGGTAGATCTGAATATAACACCAGGCGTACTGCCTGTAGACAGCTAGAGTTCTTCAGGCCTGAGTCTCACCTAAGCATGAGCTCTTTACAACCTACAGGGCGGGGAAAGGTGAAGGCCTGCCCAGTCCACCAAGGTGTGGGACTGAATGGGGGTAAGTTCATTTAATTCTGGGGTTTTGTTAGCAGGCCCACTGAGCTCTCACACTAAGAAATGTCCTCCAATCTGGGCTCTATCAATAATAACTTTAATATTTTGGTCTTCATATTTACACATTTTTCTATTTCTCAATTTGATTAGTACTGAGGTGGAAGAGGGGATCATAAATTTATGGCCTTCTTGGAGATGCTAGGAGCCCTGGTGACACAGTGTTTAAGAGCTTGGTTTCTAACCAAAAGGTCAGCAGTTTGAATCCACCAGCCAATCCTTGGAAACCCTATGGGGCAGTTCTACTCTGTCCTATAGGGTCACTATGAGTCAGAATCGACTCGACGGCAACAAGTTGGTTGGGTTGGATTTGGAGATGCCAAGAGTAGGACAACCCACTGTTTTAATGGTACCATTTCGATTGTAGGTTGAATTCAGACAACGGAAATCTGTATTCTCATATTTTACCACAAAGTGGTGTGGCCATTTTCTCGATGGCCCAGGTCATTAAAGAATGTGGAAATGAATGATGTGATGCATAACATTTGAATCCTCCCTTCCTGTCCTCCCAAAGCTAAAGCAGCACAGTGTCTAAAGCACATCTGCATTATCCATGTTCTTCCTATTGTTCCACTGAGTGGTTCTAATGGCAATGCAGCTATTATTTCTTTCAAAGCACTGTTTTCTCTGCTATAGCTGGCTCTGTCCAGAGATCACAGTCTTACCATCACAAACATTTATTCTGGCTGCACTGGGGACCTTGGGCTCAGGTTTGGTTGGTGGGTGGAGGTAGCCATTGTCTCTTCTCCATCGTCTCCTATTTTAATTGAGGTCTTGGGTACCAGTGAGATCTTGAGAAGTCCCTGCATTATTTACCTTCATCAATGATACATAGAAGAACCTCCTTCAATAGATGGAACTAAATCCAGGACAGTTATCACTACCCTTGCCCCACATTTAGGTTATAAAAATGTATCAGATGGATATTGATTATAAGAAGAAACAACAGTCCTTGAGAGGAAGCTTAGAGAGGCTGGTCAGTGGATCTGGACTCAGTAATAGACTACATTTCTGGGGTCAGGGCTGGCCCCCAGTATAGCACTGGCAGAGAAGGATCATGTAGTTACAGCTCAGCTAGTGGAGACCCCAAAACCCTGGATTCACTACTGGCCACACTGCAGAGGGGCTGGATGCAGGGAGATCAGTAACAGTGATGGTATGGGCATAGGGGCTGCAGGATTAGGAGCCTCAGGCAACAATGTGTAAATGATCTTTCATTTTTCATTCATTCATTCACTCCATAAATACTTACTGAGGACTGGGCACTAAGGAACATAGGCCAGACAAGCAGAGAAGATCCATGCCCTCATAGACAAGTACATATATAAACAAATAACATAATTACCGAATGAGGAAAATATTTTTTAAACACTAGCACCCCTAAGGAGCATTTAGATTATTTGGGGAGTGTGATGGACAGTTTTATTTGTCAGATAGGCTAGTCTATGTTACTGTTGTTGTTATCTGCTGTTGCGTTGGCCCCCGACTCATGGCAACCCCATGCACAACAGAACAAAGTGCTGCCCTGTCCTGTGCCACCCCCGTGATCAGTTGTGGATCAGACTGATGTGATCCATAGGGTTTTCATTGGCTGATTTTCAGAAGTAAATTGCCAGGCCTTTCTTCCTAGTAGGTCTTAGTTTGGAAACTCCTGTTTAGCATCATAGCAACATGTAAGCCTCCACTGACAGGTGGGTGGGGGCTGTACTTGAGATGAACTGGCAGGAAATGTAACCTGGTTCTCATGCATGGAAGGTAAGAATTCTACCGTTGAACCACCATTGCCCCTTTGGCTAGGCTGTGGTTGTCAGTTATTAAATCAAACACTAAATTAGGTGTTGCTGTGAAGGTGTTTTGCAGATGTAACGAACATCTACAATCAGTTGATTTTAAGTAAAGATTATCTTTGATAATCTGCGTGAGCCTGATCCAATCAGTTGAAAGGCCTAAAGAGCAGAGCTGAGACTTCTTCGAAAAAGAACAAATTCTGCCTGTGGACAGCAGATTCGGTTCCTGCCCAAGAGTTTCAACCTTCCCTTCCTGATAGTCCTTTCAGATGTGCCTAACCAGCCCCACAATCTCAGAAATCAATTCCTTGCAATAAATCTCTTAATATGTATTAAGAACCTTCTGGTTCTATTCCTGTGGTGGAGTGTCACAGCGGCGGCGAATGTTGGGGCGGTGGAGACAATAACCAATTCCACAACTCTTACAGAGAAGTGGGGCCAGGAGGGTCACTCTGAGGAGTCAAACCCCAGCTTCAGTCCCAGAAGTTTATTTATAGTCAATACAGCAAGCAGTGAAGCAAATAACAGAACAATGGGCTTTGGGTGAGTAACAGTAATTTTCAGGCAAGGGAGAAGGAATTCAGTTCTGACATAAGGTGATAAGACGTGCCCAGCCTTGCCTCCTTCTGTTATTTTTATCAGTGTTAACACATCTGCCTCTCCACATGTGTCTGTGGAGTTGGGTTGGGATAGATCTCATGAAGATATGGCTGTCCTATAGGTCTTCACACCTTCTGGTTGCTATGGTTACATACTTATTCTGTCCCACCTCCTTCCCCACAGTTCTCTGAGCTATCCAACAGCAAGAAAGAGGCCTGAGGGCAGAGGAATGTCTCATCTCCCATTCTGCCCTAAGATTCACCAACCAACCCTTATCTTCCTCTTTTAAGAAGCACAGGATTGCTTTATGGAAGAGGTCAACAGTGTTCTCGGCCATGAAAGTGTTTTACTTGAACATTTTATCATGCCCCCTAGTGGTGGTTCACTGGTATAATTCTTGCCTTCCATATGGGAGACTGGGTTCGATTCCCAGCCAATGTACCTCATTCATGTGCAGCCATCACCCATCTGACACTGGAGGCTTGTGTATTGCTATGATGCTGAACAGGTTTCAGTGGATCTTCCAGACTAAGACAACTAGGAAGAAAGGCCTGGTGATCTACTTCTGAAAATTAGCCAGTGAAAATCTTATGGTCCAATCCACAACCTATCACGGGCAGCGTTTAGCTCATATTGTGCATGGGATAATCATGGGTTGAGAACCAACTCAACAGCAGCTAATGGCAACTGAATAATCCAGGATCATTTCCCCATCTCAAGATCTTTGGGAGTCACTGGGTGGTGCAAACGTTAACAGAATCAGCTTCTAACCAATAGTTTTAAGGTTTCAGTCCACTCAGAGGTGACTTAGAAGAAAGGCCTGGCAACTTACTTCTGAAAATCAGCCAATGAAAACCCTATAGATCACAATAGTCCAATCCACAACTGATCGTGGGGATGACACATGCCTGGGCAGCATTTTGTTCTGTTGTGCATGAAGTTGTCCTGAATCAGGGGCTGTCAGCAGCTAACAGCAATGCAGTGTTTGAAGAGGCAGGGCAGCTAAGCAAGTGCTAAGCGTGACTGCTTTCTAAGCTGCCTCACATTGGTATCTGAGTTTGCTCCAGGGTGCTCGTGACAAGGGTACTTGTGTGCAAGTACAGAAATCTCTGGACGCTGACACATTTTCTGGAGGGATAAGAAACCCTGTACTCATTTCACTGAGATGTGTGGTGACTTGGCATAATCCCATCAGAGAGAACAAAGGAGCCAGAGTGGGGAGTCTTCTGACTTCCCTCTAATGCTTTTCCTGCTATTCCTCACTGCTTCTCGACACTGATAATAACTCCTCAGACAGAGTGTAAGGATGTCTGTTGAAGTGCTGTATTTGGGACACTGGAGGCCTGGTTGTTGTCGCAGTCAGCTGCTAACTAGTTGTGTGGCCTCGATCAAGTTCTTTGTAAAAAGATTCTCCTCTGCTGCCACCGAGTGATCTGCTCTAGCTGCTCCTTTCCCAGCTCTGGTGGTCCACCGACTGTGAAAGCTGGGAGTCACCATAAAGGTCTTCTAAGTTAAATCCATCATTCTGTGGCTGCAGGTGGAGAAACAGACCTCAAGAATTTACATCTCAAAGTCACAAAGCAAATAAGTAATAGAAGATGGGCTGGGCAGCTTATCTGAGAAAGAAAACATAGGAGAAGCCTCTATTCTTTCAGTGATTAAACCAAAAACAAAACAAAAGAAAACAAAAAACTGTCACTGTGGAGTCGATTCCGACTCACAGCGACCCTATAGGACAGAGTAGAACTACCCCGTAGGGTTTCTAAGGAGTTGCTGGTGGATTTGAACTGCTAACCATTTTTGGTTAGCAGCCGAGCTCTTAACCGCTGTGCCGTGGTTTCTTCCACCATGGTGGTTGTTGGTAATGGTAGAAAACAGGGCTTACCTGGACTTGGTAGTGCTCAAAACAGTGGATGCAGAAAGTCATTGAACACACTTCTGGGACTCATCCACATGACCTAGTTCCTCCCTTAAGGAAGGCAAGGTATTGCATGGGGTCTATACTAAGCACCAAATGTGGTCATAAAATGCACACGTTTTACTGTATCATTTTTCTATATCAGGTAACTCCTAAATGGTTAACAACAACAACAACAAAAAACCAAACCAATTGCCTTTGAGCAGACCCTGACTCATGATGACCCCATATGTGTCAGAGCAGAACTGTGCTTCATGGGATTTTTTTCAAAGGCTGATTTTTGCCAGTAGATCACCAGGCTTTTCTTCTAAGACACCTCTGGCTGGACTCAAACCTCTAACCTCTCAGTTAGCAGCCAAGTGTGTTAACTGTTTGCACCACCCAGGGACTCCCAAAGATCTTAAGATGGGGAGATGAGCCTGGATTATTCAGTTGCTTTTAACCTTTCAGTTAGCAGCCAGCTGTGTTAACTGTTGGCACCACCCAAGGAGTCCATTCTGAGTTGTTCATCTGCATCCCCCTTCTGCCTGTGTGTTAACAGTGGGAGAGCGTTGGAAGAGTGAAGGAGGAGAGACTTTTAAGCTGCTGGGGGGCTGACACTTAAACATGTCCTAGGAGTAAGTGCTTGCCCTCTGTCTGAGTCATCTAGTGCTGCTCTAACAAAAATACAAGTGGATGGTTTTAACAAAGAGAAATTTATTCTCTGACAGTCCAGTAGGCTACAAGTCCAAATTCAGGGCATCAGCTCCAGGAGAAGGCTTTCTCTCTCTGTCTGCTCTGGAGGAAAGTCCTTGTGATGCATCAGTATTCTTTTGGTCTGGGAGCATCTCAGCACAGGAACCTCAGGTCCAAAGGACGCGCTCTGCTCCCAGCACTGCCTTCTTGGTGGTATGAGGTTCCCATGTGTCTCTACTTGTTTCTGTCTTTTATATCTCAAAAGAAATTGGATTAAGACACTCTCTAATCTGGTAAACCTCATCAGTATAACGTCGTCACAGTGATAGAGTTTACAACACATAAGAAAACCACATATAACCTCATCATAGTGATAGAGTTTACAACACATAAGGAAATCACATTAGATTACAAAATGGTAGACAACATACAATACTGGGAATCATGACCCAGCCAAGTTGACAGATATTTCTGGGGGACAAAATTCAATCCATGACACCCTCACACCCTACCTAACTGACCTTGTATATTTAAACTCTTTGGTCACAATTTTCTCACCCATAAAATGTGGGAGTTGAGCTCCTTACAGTCCTGTAACTTTCTGAGTGATATTATTATTTTGTTGTTGTTAGTTGCTGTCCGGTCAGCTCTGAATTACTCCAATCCCATGGTCAATGTTATGAAATGTTGCCTGGTCCTGCGCCATCCTCATGATTGTTAGTACATTTGAGTCCATTGTGGTGGCAACTGTGTATCTGAGTGCCTTCCAACCTAGGGGCTCATCTTCCAACACCATATGGAACAATGTTCGGTTGTGATCCATAGGGTTTTCATTGGCTGATTTTTGGAAGTAGATGACCAGGCCTTTCTTCCTAGTCTGTCTTAGTCTTGAAGCTCCACTGAAACCTGTTCACCATGGTGACTCTGCTGGTATTTGAAATACCGGTGGCATAGCTTCCCGCATCTTAGCAACTTGCGAGCTACCACAGTATAAAAAACTGACAGACTGGTGGTGATATTGTTTAATCCCTGATCAATGGAAGATATTAGCATTTACTTTTTAGAAATGAGACCTCTGCTCTCTGGTTTTTCTCACAGGAGAAGTTTAAGTATTAATGCTAAGATAACAAAGTCTAATAAGGAATTCAACTAAGTATTTATAAATGGCTGTGCAACGTCAAGGGCAGGGCTGAAGGCGACAATCCTCAGCCACTTTTCCTTCTCTACACAGCGTCTCTTTAAGAAGGCGCAGGCATAAGTGGAGGAAACGCAAAGCCCAAATTTGGCTTCATTTCTTTGGCTGACATTATGAGGTAAACAGCCCTGTAATTTATAGCAGCCCATTACTCAACACCTTGGATTCATTGTAGCTAACTGCACTGATGGAAATAAAATGCTGGGCCCTCTACTGCCCACTCCCCACTCACTTCCTCCATCTGCTTATAATATTCACTCCTAAGCACATAAAACCCATTAATGTCTCTAGGAGTTGGCTTGTTTTTTAATCAAGATAAATACGGACAACTTCAGAACAATTAAAAGGTATTGGGTAGAAATGACTTCAACGTATAAAAATTCATTATTAGCGTATTGTAAGCAGAGCTGATCTGTATTGCCATCATATTCTTCAATGATCCACTCTATAAATGCTTGCTTTAGTGTTTTTCTAATGTTGTTAATTTATCTATGGCTGTCACTCCAGGGCTGTTAACTTTGAACAAATGACTGGTATTAATCATGAAGGGCCATTAGATGCCAAGGCCTGGTGTTAAATCAGACCAGGAGTGGCACGTGTAAGCATTCTCAAAGTAAATTTTACAAACTGCTCCAGCTGTGGGAGTTTGTCACTACAATGGCGAGTTAACCCTTTGGGTGTCGTACACATGGAAGAACCTGTAACAGGCTGGTGGGGTCAATGTCGGTATGAGCAAGGCTTTGAGAAAGGACAGAACTGGAAAACTAATCTGGTGCCTGGCCCTTGTTGATCCAGTTTTGACAGTACTCAATACAATGTGGAAGTTGAATTTTCCAGTGTAAATTCCTATGAAGAATGGAGGAAGCTCAGAGGACTGCAGGGTCCAGATAGATAACAGAAAGGAGTGTATTAGACCAGGTGTACCCATTGTGTGCCTGGTGGAGGCTGGTGGACTGTGGAGCTATAGAGTGCACAGCCCATGTAACGGGCATGACCTCTACCCACGCCCAGCAGATGTCGCCAAGAGGGAGGGTGAGCTTGGTGGTGTAAGTTGGAGTTTGAAACCTGTATTTTTATATGAAAATTCCTTATTTAAAAAATGCTGACATGTTATTTAAGAAGCATCGAGTTTCTGTTTATGGTGATGGAAAATTTGGCAGTGCATATAGGTAATGGTTGCACAACATGATTAATGTGATTTTTGTCACTAAGCTTGAAAAATCTTGAATTGGCAAATGTTATGTTACATATATTCTTACAACAATTAAAAACATTGCTGGCCTGCTTTAATCTCAGAAAAAAGAATAGCACGTGGGCTTTAAAAAATTTGTCTGCGGACAACAAATGGCCCAATTTGTGACCCCTAACCATCTCTTGCTTGGAGTTCAGGAAGGGTAGATATTGACCTAGGAGAAACATTTCTTTTTCAGACTAACTACTGGGACATGTTGTAAGCAGGTGGATGGTGAATAAAACCAATGGGATGTCTTAGGTAGAGACTCATAACATGGTAGGTATCTTAGTTATCTACTGCTGTTATAACAGAAATACCACAAGTGGATGCCTTTAACAAAGATAAATTAATTCTCTCACTGTCTAGGAAGCTAGAAGTCCAAATTCAGGGTGCCAGCTCGAGGGGAAGTCTCTCTCTCTCTCTGTTGGCTCTGGGGGAAGGTCCTTGTCATCAGTCTTCCCCTGATCTAGCAGCTTCTCCATGCAGGAACCCCAGGTGCAAAGGACTAGCTCTGCTCCTGGCGATGATTTCCTGGTGGTATGAGGTCCCCCCGTTCTCTGCTCACTGCTCTCTTTTATATCTCAAAAGAGATTAGCTTAAAACAGGCTAATCTTGTAGATTGAGTCCTGCCTCGTTAACATAACAGCAGCTAATCCCACTTCATTAACATCATAGAGGTAGGATTTAAAACACGTAGGAAAATCACATCAGATGAGATGATAAAATGGTGGACAATCACAAAATACTGGGACTTGCGGCCTAGCCTAGTTGACACACATTTTGGGGGGACACAATTCAATCCATGACAGTAGGTATTTTCTAAACATCTGTTTAGATGAACTAAGGAGTGCAGAATTTGTTCCTTGAGTTTCCATGTTCTGAAAATTAATTTTATCCGTTTACTTAGGAACTAGGAATTGGTTCTTGCTAATCAAACTGCACACATTTACAAACACACACCCCTTACACACACACTCTCACACCAGTATGATGTTTGTGACTGGTATTCTAAGCTCTTCTTCCCTGCACTATGGTTGTATTTTGTATAGCTATGACTGGGTAAATACTGGTGCCTGACTATGGCTGAGTGAACTAAATTTGGGTAAGTGGAAGAACAAATATAAACTCATTGTCCAGTTAATTGCAAAAGAATAAATTCCAAGGAGAAACTTTTGCTGTTGTAAGTTGCTCTTGAGTCAGCTCTGACTTATGGCGACTTTATGTATGACAGAACAAAACGTTGCTTAGTCCTGTGCCATCTTCACGGTTGTTGGTATGATCATGCCCATTGTTGCAACCGCTGTGTATTTCGAGTACCTCCAACCTAAGGTGCTCATCTTCCTGCACTATATTGAACAATATTCTGTCACAATCCTTAGGGTTTTCATTGGCTAACTTCTGGAAGTAGATCACCAGACCTTTCTTCCTAGTCTGTCTCAGTCTGGAAGCTCTATTGAAACCTGTTGACTTAGTTATATAGTACTGCTATTACAGAAATACCACAGTGGATGACTTTAGTAAACAGAAATTTATTCTCTTACAGTTTAGGAGGTTAGAAGTCCAAATTCAGGACACCAACTCTAGGAGAAGGCTTTCTCTCTCCGTCAGCTCTGGGGGAAAGTCCTTGTCTCCTTTCAACATCTGTGGGTCTGACATTCCTTGGAGATCTCCATGTGTCATGGCATCAATCCTCCCCTGGGTCTAGGAGATTCGCAGTGTGGGGACCCTGGGTCCAAAGGATGCGCTCTGTTCCCAGCTCTTCTTTCTTGATGGTAGTGAGGTCTCTCTCTCTCTGCTTCTTTCTCTCTGTTTTTATCTCTTGTAAGATAAAAGGTGTGACTCAAGTAAGGGCGTGGCTTGAATAAGGGTCATAACTTGAGTCACACCCTTTAGTAAGGCCGTAACTCAAGATATATCCCACCCTAATCCTGCCTTATTAACGTAATGGACAACTTCCTCTCAAATGAGACTATAACCACAGGCATAGAGGCTAAGATTTACAACACATCACAAAACGGAGGATAATTACATCATATCCAAAACCGAGGACAGAAACATACTACTGGGAATCATGGCCTAGCCAAGTTGACACATATTTTTGGGGAACACAATTCAATCCATAATACCTGTCCACCATGGATGGCCCTGCTGGTATTCGAAATACTGGTGGCATAGCTTCCAGCATCACAGTAACAAGCAAGCCACCTTAGTATGATGAACTGACAGTTGGTAGTTGAAGGAGAAAATATAAGGATATAAATTTGTGTGTGTATATGAAAATATACGTAATTATATAGAGAAATTCTGGAATTCTGGAAGGCTACACCTTTGTAAGTGTGTGTGGGAGGGGGAAGGAATGTGGTAAATGGAGCAGGGGAGGAGCAAAAGTTTTTACTACATATTTTTAATATTATTCTGGTTTATGAACTTTCTAATTACATTGTCTGTTCAAAAAGAATAAACATTTCTTTTTAAATAAACTAAGTATAGCACTTAACCAAATTCAATTACTAATTTTAAATTAGAATTAAAACACTGGTTCTCAACCTTGGCTGCATGTTAAAATCATCTGGGGAGTTTCGAAAAATGCTAATGCCTGGCTACATCCCAGATCAATTAAATCAGAATCTCTGGGGTAGGACCAGGCGTCAGTAATTTTTAAAGCTTTTCAGGTAACTCCAGTGCACAGACAAAGCTGGGAACCACTGCGTTAGACAAAGTGTCAAGAAGTAAAAGTTAGGTACTTTTATAAAAAGTTTATTCGATAATACCGGTTTTTCAACGTAGGACTAAGTAAAATACTTATTAGAGTCAGAATCCAGTTACGGGATATAAATAGCTGTGATTGTACTTAGCTTCAACAACCCACAATGTAGGCAGTCTTTGAGCTCCTCCTTTCACTAGTTGGTAACAAAATCACATGCTAACTTCCAAGTCCCTTTCTACTCTTTGAATGTCAAGAAGCTAGTTTTCTGCTTTTTCTGCTCTGTCTCCTACTTGGAGTTTCATGCAGCTTGGTCATTAGAGAGCTATGTATACCATTTACTCCCCTAATATTGGTGCTCAACTTCTACGAGCATAAAATAATCAGAGGAATATGTTATAAATGTACATTCCGTCTCGAATCTTTGGGATTCTGATTCAGCAGTTCTGGCTTAGAGCTCAGGAATATGAATATTTAGTAAGTTCTTCCAGGTAAGTCTGATGCAGGTAGTCTAAGGATCAAGTCAGACTATCAGAAGGCAGTGGTATGTTGGAGATGGCTGGTGAGGGCCGATTGTGAAATATTCAGGAAATTTTCAAGACAGCTGTTAAACCATTGGTAGTTTGAAACTGGCCATGGGTTGGAGTATTTATACCATGGAAATTGGCAAAGGCTAAGAATCAGGGTTTTTTTTTTTTTTTTTTTTCTTTTTCCTGGAATGCTGGTTTATCAACACACCGGTGGGCTTAAATCACGTTATCTATGGGTTTGTTGTTGTTAGTTGCTGTCAAGTCAATTCCGACTTATGGCAACCCCATGTGTTACAGAGTAGATCTGCTTCATAGGGCTTTCTTGCCTGCAATCTTTACAGAAGCAGATTGCCAGCCAGGCCTTTTCTTCTCTGGTACTGCTGGATGGGATTGAACCACTCATCTTTTGGTTAGCAGTCAAGTGTAAACTGTTTGCCCCACCTAGGGACCTTTGTCTTTAACTTTTTCACTTTTTATTTTAAAATAATTATAGATTCACAGGAAGTTGCAAAAATAGTACAAAGAGTTTCATGAACCCTTTACCTAGCCTTCCCCAACGGTAACATCTTATATGACTGTAGAATGATATTAGCAAAAATTAGGAAAGTGACATTGTTACAGTTCTGTTAATTAGACTAAAAACCTTATTTAGTTTTCACCAGTTTTTACATGCACTCATTTGTGTGTGTGTGTGTGTTTGTATGTTGTAAAAATGATGTGGCAGTGGAATCTGACCTCCTCTAACTTCACAATGGGGAAGGAGAACCAATATCAACAGCCCAAGGCTAATTCCTATGAGGCGAAGGTCAGACATGCCTTCTCTCTCTGCCATCTTTACCAGTTCTGACACCAACCATCCCTCCTATGGCACTCTCTGCTGGTCTACTGAGTTCGATAATTCATTGCAATGGCCACACAGAACTCACAGATAATACTCACGATTATGGGGTTTATTAGGGAAGTAACAGTCAAAATTCAGGCTCAGGAACGCTCAGGATACAGTTCTTCCATCAGGACAGGCTCTTCTCAGCTCTGTTCACAGGCATGCCTCTTTCTCACCCCTGGCCTCTGCCCTGCTCACGCAAGTGTTACGAAGCTCTCTTAGCTCTGTTGATAAGTGCCGAGAGGTACTCCAATCTGCCAGTAAACCTTGGCCCAGAGGCACTCAGCTCTAGATCTGCAAGTCAGCAAACCTAGCTCCACCAAGTGCCGGGAGGCCCCCTACTCTGCCAGCAAGCCTCCTGCCGGCAGTCACTCAGCTTTCTCACTCTGTGGGCTGGGAAGCCCATCATGCCACCTCCTGCAGGTCTCCTGCCAGTCTCCTGGTTCTGTTGCCTCTGCTGCTCCTGTTTCTCTGCCACCGCTCCTTGCCATCTTGCTGTCTTTAGTGTTACAGCTCTCCCCTCTCTCTTGGGTATAGGAAGGTCTTAGCACAGGGATCCCAGGTCCAAAGGACACAGTCTACTCCTGGCTACTCTTTTTTGGTGGTGGTGAGATCCTCTTCTTCCCACCTTTCAGATGGCTTATTTTTAAGCCTAGCGGATGGCAAAACTGACCAATCTCCTTATTAGGGTTCCATATACATTTTTAGCGTGGTGCTACCCAATAATTTGTTAGGAGTTACCAGACCATAGTGAGAAAGGCCACAAGAAAGCAATTCATCATACAGTTCTATGCAAATGGATCCTGTGTATAGATTTGTGTGACCATCACCATAATCAAGATACAGAACTATTCCATCATCGCAAAGAATCCATCTTGCGCTATTCAGTTATAGTCACACTTACTCCCCTACTCCCATCCCTGTCCCCTGGCAACAATAAATCTGTTCTTCATCTTTATAGTTTTGTCATTCTGAGAATGTTATATAAATGGAATCATACAGTATGTAACTATTTTAGTTATCTAGTGCTGCTATAACAGAAATACCACAGGTAGGTGGCTTTAACAAATTTAAATTTATTTTCTCACAGTTTAGGAGGCTAAAATCTGAATTCATGTGCCACCTCTAGGGGAAGGCTTTTTCTCTCTGTCAGCTTCTGTTTCTTGGTTCCTTGGTGATCTCCATGTGGCTTGGCATCTGTCTTTCTCCCATCTCTGCTTGCTCCTTTTAACTCTTGTAAGAGATTGACTCAAGACACCCCCTACACTAATCCTGCCTCATTAATATGACAGAAGACTAAATCCCAAATGGGATTGTAACCACAGGCATAGAGGTTAGAATTTACAACATATATCTTTGGGGGTCACAATTTAATCCATAACAGTAATCTTTTGAGACTGGCTTTTATCATGAAGCATTATGAGTGCTTGAGATCCATCCAAATTGTGTGTATCAATAGTTTCTTCTTTTTTATTGCTGAGTACTATTCCCTTGTTCAAATGTACCAGAGTTCATTTAACCATTCACCTATTGAAGGACATTTTGGGTTGTTTCCAGTTTTTTGGCTATTATGAACAAAACTGCTATGAACATTTTTATGAATTTTTGTATGAGCATAAGTTTTCATCATTTCTCTGCAATAAATGCCTAAGAGTGAAATTGCTGGTTGTTATAAGAAACTTTCCAACTATTTTCTATAATGGCTTTATCATTTTACATTCCCACCAGCAATATATGAGGACCCAGTATCTCCACATCCTCTCCAGTACTTGGTATTATCACCATTGTTTATTTTAGCTGTTGTAATAGATATATGGAGAAATCTCATTACTGTTTTAATTTGCATTTCCCTAATGGCTACTACCATCATGTGTCTGTCAGTTTGTCGTATTAAGGTGGCTTGCATGTTACTGTGATACTAGAACCTTTGCCACTGGTATTTCAAATACTAGCAGGGTCACCCTTGGTGGACAGGTTTCAGCAGAGCTTCCAGACTAAGACAGGCTAGGAAGAAGGACTTGGTGGTCTACTTCTGAAAAAATTGGCCAGTGAAAACCTTATGAATAGCAGCAAAACATTGTCTGATATAGTGCCAGAAGACGAGCCCCTCAGGTTGGAAGGCACTCAAAATATGACGGTGGGAGAGCTGCCTCCTCAAAGTAGAGTCAACCTTAGTGATGTGGATGGAGTCAAGCTTTCGGGACCCTCATTTGTTGATGTGGCTCAACTCAAAACGAGAAGAAAAAGCTGCAAACATCCATTAATAATTGAAACATGGAATGTACAAAGTATGAATGTAGGAAAACTGGAAGTCATCAAAACTGAAATGAAATTCATAAACATCAATATCCTAGGCATCAGTGAGTCGAAATGGACTGGCCATTTAGAATCAAACAATCATATTGTCTACTGTGCCAGAATGACAAATTGAAGAGGAATGGTTTTGTGTTCATTGTCAAAGGGAACATTTCAAGATTTATCCTGAAGTACAATGCTGTCAGTGATAGGATAATATCCATAAGCGTATAAGGAAGACCAGTTAATACAATTAGCATTCAAATGCACGCACCAACCACTAATGCTAAAGATGAGGAAATTGAATATTTTTACCAACTTCTGCAGTCTGAGATTGCTCATCATGCAGTCAAGATGAACTGATAATTACTGGTGACTGGAATGTGAAAATTGGAAACAAAGAAAGATTGGTAGTTGGAAAACATGGCCTTGGTGATAGAAACAACGTGGGGGATCACATGATAGAATTTTGCAAAACCAACATCTTCTTCATTGCAAATACCTTTTTTCAACAGTATAAATGGTGACTATACACATGGACCTTGCCAGATGGAATACACAAGATTCAAATTGACTACATCTGTGGAAAAAGAGAAAGGAAAAACTCAATATCAGTCAGAACAAGGCTAGGGGCAGATTGTGGAGTAGATCATCAATTGCTCATATCAGGTTCAAGTTGAACAAAATTAGAACAAGTCCATGAGAGCCAAAGTACAGCCTTGAGTATATCCTACCTGAATTTAGAGAGAACCTGAAGCTCAGATTTGACACATTGAACACTAATGAAAGTGAAAGGAAGAAACGATGAAATAAAAGAGCAGCTGAACAGAAGATTTCAAAGGGTAGCTTGGGAAAACAAAGTAAAGTATTATAATAACATGTGCAAAGACCTGGAGATTGAAAACCAAAAAGGAAGAGCACTCTCAGCATTTCTCAAGCTGAAAGAACTGAAGAAAAAATTCAAGCCTCGAGTTGCAATATTGAAAGATTCCACGGATGAAAATATTAAACGGTGCAGGAAGTATCAAACGAAGATGGAAGATATACACAGAGTCACTGTACCAAAAAGAATTGGTTGACTTTCGACCATTTCAGGAGGTAGTATATGATTAAGAACTGATGGTACTGAAGGAAGAAGTCCAAGCTGCACTGAAGTAATTGGTGATTAACAAGCCTCCAGGAATTGACAGAATGTCAACTGAGATGTTTCAACAAATGGATGCAGTGCTGGAGGTGCTCACTCAGCTATACCAAGAAATTTGGAGAATAGATGCCTGGTCAACCGACTAGAAGAGATTCATGTTTGTGCCCATTTGAAAGAAAGGTGATCCAACAGAATGTGGAAATTAAGGTGATCCAACAGAATGTGGAAATTATTGAACAATATCATTAATACCACACACAAGTAAAATTTTGCGGAAGGTCTTTCAAAAACAGTTGTTGCACTACATCAAGAGGAACCGCCAGAAATTTAAGCAGGATTCAGAAGAGAAGGTAGGATATTATTGCTCATGTCCAATGGATCTTGTCTGAAAGCAGAGAATACCAGAAAGATGTTTACCTGTGTTTTATTGACTATGCAAAGGCATTTGACTGTGTGGATCATAACAAATTATGGATGACTTTATGAAGAATGGGAAATTCAGAACACTTAATTGTGCTAATGAGGAACCTGCACATAGATCGAGAGGTAGTCCTTCAAACAGAACAAGGGGATACTGTGTGGTTTAAAGTCAAGAAAGGTATGTGTCAGGGTTGTATTCTTTCACTGTACTTATTCTGTCTGTATGCTGAGGAAATAATCCAAGAAACTGAGCTATATGAAGAAGAATGCAGCATCAGTATTGGAGGAAGACTCATTAACAATCTGTGATATGCAGATGACACAACCTTGCTTGCTGAAAGTGAAGAGGACTTGAAGCACTTACTGATGAAGATCAGAGACCACAGCCTTCAGTATGGAGCATACCTGAACATAAAGAAAACAAAAATCCTCACAACTGGACTAATAAGCAACATCATGATAAATGGAGAAAAGACTGAAGTTGTTAAGGATTTCATTTTACTTGGATCCACAATCAATGCCCATGGAAGCAGCAGTCAAGAAATCAAACAATGCATTGCACTGGGCAAATCTGGTGCAAAAGACCTCTTTAAAGTGTTAAAAAGCAAAGAAGCCACTTTGAGGACTAAGGTGCGCCTGACCAAAGCCATGGTGTTTCCAATTGTCTCATATTGCATGTGAAAACCGGACAGTGAATGAGGAAGACTGAAGAAGAATTGACACCTTTGAATTATGCTGTTGGCAAAGAATGTTGAATATACTATGGTCTGCCAGAAGAACGAACAAATCTGTCTTGGAAGAAGTACAGCCAGAATGCTCCTTAGAAGCAAGGATTGCAAGACTTCGTCTCACATAATTTGGGCGTGTTGTCAAGGAGGGACCAGTCCCTGGAGAAGGATATCATGCTTGGTAAAGTAGAGGGTCGGCAAAGAAGAGGAAGACCGTCAATGAGATGGATTGACATAGTGGCTGCAAGAATGGGCTTGAGCATAAAAACGATTTTGAGGATGGCGCAGGACCTGGCAGTGTTTAGTTCTATTGTACATGGGGTCACTATGAGTTGGAACCGATTCTATAGCACCTAACAACAACAGTGGCCACTGGTGTTTAACTTCTTTGCATATGCTTATTTGCCATCTGTGTCTTCTCTTTGGTGAAATGTCTGTTCATTTATTTTGCCCATTTTCTAATCGCAGTTTTGTTTTTGTTTTTACTGTTGAATTTTAAGAGTTTTTAAAATATATTTTAGATGCAAGTCCTTTGCCAGGTATATGATTTGCAAATATTTTCTCCCCACCTGTAGCTTGTCTTTTCATCCTTTTAGCCGTGGTTTTTTTTTTTTTGTTGTTTTTTTGTTTTGCAGAGAAAAAGTTTTAAGTATGAAGAAGTTCAATTTATCATTTTTATTTTTTATCATTTGTGCTTTTGGTGTCATGTCTAAGAACTCCTTACCTTAGCTTTTGTTGTATTTTTATATCCTTTGTCATTTAAAAAATTACTGTGAAGAAACAGACATATTCCGTTATTTGCTACATTTGTTGTAAAAATCCTGTGGATTCATTGCCTGTTATATCATTCAGGATCTCCTGTATGAAATCCCAGGTGAAGGATGTCTTTTCAGAGCAGTGCTTCTCAGACTTTAAGGTGCATATTAATTACCTGAGAGCTTATTAAAATGCAGATTCTGAGTCAGTGGTCTGGGGTAGGCTTGAGAGATTTCATTTCTAGCAAGCTTCCAGTTGATGCTAATGATGATGGTCCGACCACATTTTGAGGAACGAAGTTTTAGAGTTCAATATTCCTCCGACATCTGATGTCTTAGTGCTGGTGTAACAAAAAATAGCACGAATGGGTGGTTTAAAAAGCAGAAATTTATTTCCTCACAGTTCTGGAGGTTGAAAGTTCAAATCAAGGTCTCGGCTGTGTTGGTTCCTTCTGTGAGACTCTCTCCTTGTTTCTGGTGACAGCCAGCGACCCTTGGTGTTCCCTTGTTTATAGACAGGTCCTCACACAGCATGTCTTTCCCTATGTATCTGCCTCTGTCTGTTCCCGCTCTTTTTGTAAGGCACCATTCAAAAGTGATTTGGTTTATGACCCACCTTTCTCTGGCATGGCCTCATTAACATAACAAAAGAAATCCCTATTTCCAAACAGGGGTTAGGACTTCAGCATTAACTTTTTGGGGAACTCAAATCATTTCGTAACAGCTTATAATTGAAACTATGTAACAAATCGCATCTCCTTTTTCACCAGGGAAAAGAAGACCTAGGTTCTAAGCACAACTGTACACACAGGCTGATTAATGTTTGGCATTTTTGTGTCTTATTTTCCTTGGTTCTAATTTCTAGTTTTTATTTCTGTAAACGCATTCTTATGAATGTTCGCAAAACCTTTCTAGAGCAAGGTGAACTAGAAACAAAAATGAATGATTAAAGTTGAGAGAGCAATTTTCTTGCCTGAGTACCCAGTATACATCTTGTGATTATGTTTCCGGTCAGGAAGTGGTTTCCTCCACTTGTGCTTTCAATTATGTTTCTCTGTAAGTGTGTCTCTAAGTCATTTGTACATATGTGAATGCTCTGCTTCTCCCAGCTGATGACAAGTTTTCTAGGACAGGGAAGGTGTCTTTTATTTTTTTTTTACAATATCCCATTGATCCTAGAACACTTGTGGTCACACAAGGTGGCACTGAAGGAGGCAGTGGTTGGGGGAGGAAGTGGGGTTGAAGCCACTTTCTAGGAAGCACCATACCCTCGTCTCCGCCAGCACTGGGTGCTTTATTCTGACCAGCTGTGCTGCGCTACAGTCACTCTAAAGCCAGGGGTGGAGGGTGGGTAAGGGGCACCCAGGTGCAGTTTCTGAATTGTGACCCCACCCCTAAATTTCAAGATGAATAGACATTGACAGCAGCATTCAAAATGAGAAGCCAAGTGTACCTATGGCCCACTGGTGGTTTCCCAGGTGGCAGGTGGGCTCCGTGGGTGCCTGGACCACTGGGCTGGTGAATCTTCCTGGCTGACACTGAGAGCACGGCGGCAGCAGAAAACAGGGCATGAGGCTTTCTGCAGCTCAAATCCTGCAGAGTTTGGTCTTGGATGTATCTCTGGACCGTGCAGTATCACCTCCTCTGACAGTGTCACCTCGTATGGTCTGCACCCCCTGCACACTCCCAGTGATACCACTGGCACCCCTTGGACTTGCACCCGGGGGCAAGTTCCCCTCTCTGACCCCTCTTCTCGCTACACCTCTGCCCAAAGCTTCTTATGATTGCTGGCCTGAAAGACCAGTCATGAAGGTCAAGGGCTCTGTATGCAGAAGGGCAGGGAATTACATTCTAAGCTTTTTGAAGGAGTGTCTCTAACATCCAGGAGTTTCTCAAGATTGTAAAACATCTCTTCCACCAGCAGGGGCAAGAGGTGTGGGAATTAGTATCATGATCAGAAGGAACAGAGCGGCTGATGTTTCCTTGGATGGTAGAGAACTTGCCACTGCAACCAGCATGTGGTCAGATGTCTCAAGGAGACAAGGATACAGGATTACCTACGCATGGATTTCTGGGGTTGGGGCTGATCTGAGTTAGAGCTGCTGTGTCTGAGGCCAGTACTCCCATGTGAGCTTCCCATCTCCACTGAGCCTGAACCTTGTGAGCATGGGCTCAGGCTAAGAGGACAGAGAGGAGCTTGCCCCACCTGTCAACTTAGTGCAGCTCTTCCTAAGGAGTCACACTCCTTAGTCCCATCATGAGACCTATGAATCACAACGGTCTGATCTGCAACTGATCACGGGGATGGTGCAGGACCGGGCAGCATTTCATCCCATTGTGCATGAAATTACCATGAGTCAGGGGCCAACTTGATGGCAGCTAACAACAATAATAAGCCTTATCATTCCAGTCTCTTCATTTGCACTTCCCTGCCTTTAGGACCAATGCAATGGTTCTCTTACTGGTCTCTTTGTGTCTAGTCTCATCTCCTTCCAATGCATTCTCCAAATTTCTGGTGGAGTAATAGGTCTGAATGGTGAATTTGGCCAGGCCAAATGTTTCCAGTCCTTTAGAGCCACTTTGATGAGACCCAGACTCCTTAGCTGGCTTATAAGGCCCCTTGACTTTAAAGCCCCACCTGCTTGTCTGCTTCTCCCATTTCTCTGGACTGGACCTCCCACAGTTCCCACACCCTGCTCTCCAGGCACGCTGAGCAAGTTGTGCCCTGTGAAGGTGTTAAGCTTTTTCTCTTCTCCTGGTCTTCCCTTGGGCTCTGTCCTTGGTCTAGATAGCCCTTTCCTCCTTGATCTCCTAGGTGGCTCATAATTATTTTAAGCCTTACCTAAAACATCTCATCCTCCAAAAAGATTCCCTGGGGCTAATCTGACTTAGACCTTATGAGGTACACACCTCTGTGTTTCATCACATCATATGGAAACCTTGGTCTTGGCCCCATTCCCACCGCCTCATAATTGTGAACATCTTTGTCTGCCCTGGTGACCAGAGTCCATGACCATATTGTATCCATGTAATTTAACTACCACCCAGTGTTTATTCCCTGAGATTTCTCCAATAATAAATCATTGTAATCTAAGTTGCTGGCTGAGGATGTGATGATTCAGGTGACCCACTGCAGACGAGGGATGCTAAAAAGACATAAAGAATAGAGTGTAGGGATTATCCTCTTTATTTCCTTGGATGGGAATAAGAGATTAAAAAAACAAAAACAAAAACAACGAAACCATCCAGTCGCCAACTCTTGGTGACTCCATGTGCGTCAGAGTAGAACTGTGCTCCATAGGATTTTCAGTGGCTGGTTGTTTCAGAATAGATCACCAGCTCTTTCTTCTGAGGCACCTCTGGGGGACTTGAACTTCCAATCTTTTGGTTAGCAGCCATGTTCATTAACAGTTTGCACTGGGGATTCCCAATAAGGGATTAGATAAAGAAAACAAAAACAGAAAAACACAGACCATCTCTCTAGAAAGCTCTTCTATAAAGGTCTCTGTCCCTAGGCTGGTCAAGAAAAAGTGCTGCTTTTGTATTGGAAACATCCTGACATTTGTGTTGGCTGGGTCTCTGGGATTCTGAAAGTGCAGCTACACTCATTGGGTAAAGCTGATACTGCAGAATCCTTCTTTCACAACCACCGGCCATGGAAGATGTAGGGGAAAAGGGGCTTTCAAGTGGGAGGGAGGGACGGCCGTCAGCTGCTTCTTATCTCCAGGGGAATGGGGACTCCTTCCCTCCAGGGGTGCTTCACAGGGGCTTCCTACAGCAAAGCTCCAAGTGTATGATTAATAATAATAAGATTGGCATGTGCTACTTCTGAGCATGCTCCAGATTTAGCACAGGAGTTTAAATTACCTACAGAAGTTTGAGGCTGCACCAGTCAGTTAGGTCCTGGAAAAGCCTGCTTTGAGAAGCTGCAGGGTCATACTCCAAACAGAAATATTGTACCTCTGCCCCTCGCTCCCCCATCATGTTCCAATCACCCGGCTGGAGAGGCCATGACAACATGAAGACTCTGGTTTCTGTCAATACCGTACAGCACAGTTTTGTTTTGTTGTTTTTTTAAATAGGGAACTCCTTCTCTAATTGTTTGACCATGTAAGTGCTGCATTGGCCCCCAGAGTCACCTGTTTCCTTCTACCTAGTTGGACAGGTTTGTTAGAGCCCAGGATTGATGCAGTCAAGGATGCCGGCTTGCTCCTGGGTTAGCTCACACAGAGGAAAGCGGTTTCATGGCCGCTGCCTGAAATCTTAATCCCAGTCAAGAGCTTTGCAACCTATTCTCAGCCACAACCCCAATCCTGAACCCCTAACCATGCAGGACACTCATGTTTGAAGGCCACTGGGGCAGAGCAAATAATAATTCCCCATAATCTACTTCCTCTTCTTGCAGAACTCAAAGAACATGTCTTGCTGGTTACATGCATGGTGTCAAGTGTGGCAGAAAATTCTGATTCAGCTGATGTGGGAGCATGATGGGTCATAGAAACAGTCACGCAAAAATGTAAAAACTGTATGGCTTTAAAAATCTTACCAAGTGACGTGCACACAACCATTTCCCTGTCCTCATTCTTCATCCATATTCTGTATCACATCACCTTGGTGGGAGGCCAGCTGAAGCTAAACATGAGGTGAGCTTCAGAGACAGGCTGAGACGGGGAGGAGAGGTGAGGTCAGGAATGAACTAAAGATGTCTGTTTTGTACCTTGGAATGATATCATACTGCACTCAACTCAGGGTTAAAACACCTAGTCGGAGAGGTGGCATCAAAATATCAAGCATGGCTCTGTCTTCCCTTCCTTACAGATGACTGATGGAAACTTATGCTTAGAACCAGGGCTGTTTCCCACCCTGTAATGTTCATGCAAATCCCTTGGCATCTCCTTCAAAAGCAGATGCTGATTTCATAGGTCTGTGTGGGAGCACGGAATGCTGCATTTCTAGCAAACTCCCCGTGATGACCACACTTCTGGTTCATGGGCCACATTTGGAGGAACAAGGCTATTGAGAGCCTGACAATAGTAATAAAGAACCGTATGATGGAAAGGAGGAGCAGAACGTTAGCCGGAAACAAGTATACAAGTAGTCCCCGGCTTACGTTTGAGAGCCATTCCTGGGTTCCTTTAAGTCGAATTTGTAAGTAAGTTGGAGCAGCTGCATACGGTTTTTATTCAGCCTTACTTTAGGGCAAGAAAAGGCTTGAAGCCTTTTCAATGATTCAAAAGCTGCATGTGCAGCAAGTAAAGGTGATTGTGATGAAGAATTTGTTGTGAGTAGGGGTTCAATTGTTTCAAAGTGAGGGCAAATGTACATAACATTAAAGGGCAAGGTGAAGTTGTCTGGTAAATCAGGTGTTTGTAACCCAGGGACTTACTGTAATTGCTTAGTCAAGGTTTGCTCACTACATTGCTGCAATCCCACGTGAAAAAATGCGATTGTCCTCAGAGTCTGTTGGGGTATTATACACTTTCCCAGGGCTTTGAAGAAAAGCAGTGGTTTAATCCCCTAAGGGAGTCCCTGGGTGGTGCAAACGGTTAAACAGGCTTGGCTGCTAATTAAAAGGTTGGAGGTTCAAGTTCACCCCGAGGTGTCTCAGAAGAAAGACCTGGCAACCTACGTCAGAAAAATCAGCCATTGAAAACCCTAAGAAGCACAGTTCTACTCTGACACACATGGGCTTGCCATGAGTTGGAGTTGACTTGTTGACAACTGAGTAGCTGGAAATCCCCCAAGAAATATACCGGATGATCTGTCATTATTTCCTGAACTGTGTGCTAATGACCGTCACAGAAGGCCTTTAAGCTGAATAAATTTTGAGGATTGCTATCAGCCCTCCTGTGAATCTACTGTGCACATTAGCAATAATAAAGGTTCTGAGAAGTCCTGCAGTAAAACAGACAAACAAAAACTGTTTAACTTTGAGTAGCTCACTGTTTCTCAAACTGATTTGACCACAGAACTCCTTTTTCCTCAAGTAATACTAACTTTCAAAACAGCAGATTTAGTGGAAGGTGGAAATGTTGGCCTGAATCCTGAAGATCTGCCTGACCTTGGAAATAAAAGCATTAGACTTTGCTGGTCCCCGTCAAGGCAGAGTTCCTGTTATTTGCTGAAACTGCCTTGTTCATTCCTGCCTTCATCTGTTTGCTTTTGCACTTTCTTCCCCTGTGAAGAAATCTGTTTAATTTCTTTATGTTCCATGTTGGATTAACTTTGTTGTAATATAACATTGGTTGTGCATAAAGATTAGTTGGACCCTTTGAAAGGCTGCTGAATCAATCATCCTGCAGCTTCCTTGTAGGGGATTAATTGTGTGCAACTGAGGTAGGTCAGAGTCGCATGCCCTTGTTACAACGAGGAAGCTGCTGAGAGGCACTTAAGAGTCCTTGTAACCAGGAAACGGCCCTACTAGGGGGCTTCAGACAACACATTATAACTAAAAGGAGAAATCAGTCCAGGGAAATTAAAAAGGTGATGCTTAATCTAATTTTCCATTAGAAAAACAGTATTGATATGGAATAAATGGGCTTCTGTTTAAAAACAGTTTTTGTTCATGGAGTGAGAGAAGGGATTATAAGAAAATGCTTACAAGTCAATTAAGAATTAAAATGCACTTCTTGTCCCTAGGCCTCTTTTTGTTTCCTTGCTTTATATTGATTTTTTATTTGTGTTAACAGGAGTGGGATTTTACTAGCTTTGGAAGTAGAATACATACTTCTAATCCACAAATGTATGTTTCTCTGCGTTTTTATTAACTTTCAGAGACCACAATACTACAAGGACTGTCTAACCATGAGAAAACATATATGACTCCCTGTGGTGGTGATGGAGAAAGGGGGTACAGTTTGCCCTTGCTTCACTCCACCAACTACGAGAGCCACACACAACACCTTGCCTAACTGCCCCCCTTCCTTCCCCTGCCTTTCCAAACCTTTCCCATTCCTCAAGGCTGACGTCAAGCCCTGAGCTTTGCAGGCCAGCCTCGCTAGCCCTTTCCCCTTTAGTGACTACCTACGTAGTTAGAGGGCTTCTCTCACTCAGTTAAACAACTATTTTAAAATATTTCATGTTTGTATGTCTTGCCTTCACTTATTGACTATAAGTGTATCAAGGGAAAGCTTATCTTTTTTTTTTTTAATTACCACCCCCCACTACAGCTTTGGGTATTTATTTTAACATACTTGGTTTTATGGGTTAATCTGTGTTCCTCCCCAAATACGTTTTGGAATCCTAAACCCCTGTAACTGTGGAGGTAATCCCATTTGGGAATAGGGTTTTTTTGACATGTTAGTGAGGCCCTGTAAATGTAGGGTGTGTCCTAAAGCTAATCACTTCCGAGTTATGAATGGCGCAGCATGGACACAGGCAAGCAAGCAAACATGGGAGAAGACAGAGGTCACGTGAAAATTGCCAAGAACATAGGTACTGTGGCTACAGAAGCTGAGGCAAGAGCTGACAGAGAGGGAGACTTCCTCTAGAGCCGGGGCCTGAATTGGGACTTCTGGTCTCCAAACTGTGAGTAAATAAATTTCTGTTTGTTAAAGTCACTCACTTTTGGTATTTCTGTTACAGCAGCACTAGGAATCTAAGCCACATTGGGTTATGCTATACACGTGGTTCTTTAATGTGCTGTCGTGTCCCCACTTAGCAATATATCTTAAAGACATATGCGTGTTAGTACACAGAGATCTACTTCTTTCTGTTTAACTAGAACACAGGATTCCTCTGTATGGGTGTTCCACTAAATATTTTAAAACTATTTTTCTATTGAGTGACATTTAAGTTGTTTATGAAGAATATTTTTTGCATCTTTAGTAACCCTCAAAGTGTTTTGTGTGGGACTACAATATGTTGGTTGGTCAGTTGGTTGCCCCAAGTCATGGTTTGGCTGATGTCTGTGTGGGACTAAAACTACAGGGAAGCGCACAGTGAGTTAAACTAGTCAGGTGGTCTTGTGAGGATCAAAAAAACAACCTAACAAGTTGCCATCGAGTTAACTCTGACTCATGGCTACCTCATGTGCGTCAGAATAGAATTGTGCTCCATAATGTTTCTAATGGCTGCTTTTTCCATAGTAGATCACCAGGCCTTTCTTCAGAGGCACTTCTGAGTGGACTCAAACCTCCAACTTTTTGGTTAGTAGCTGAGTCTGTTAACCCTTTCCACCACTTAGGGACTCACCTTGTGAGGACAAGACAGATTAGATGATGATGATGGTGATGATAATTATAGTCACTCCCCGTCTGTATTTTCTCCCTCTATTATTTCTCCCCCTGCATATTTTTGGGTGTTAGGAAAAGCAGATAAGAAAAGGCTGGTGTTCTGACTAGAAAAGAGGAGAAGACATGTAAGTGACTGTGGTTTGTGAGGTCTCACGTGGTCTCACCACACAGTTACACAAATACTAGGTTACACCTTGGAAGCCAGCCCCCGTCTGGCATACTGGGGTGGCTTGCATGTTGCTACAATGCTGGAAGCTATGCCACAGGGTCACTAATGGTGGTCAAGTTTCAGGAAAGCTTCTAGACTAAGATAGACTAGGAAGAAAGGCCTAGTTATCTTCTTCTGAAAATTAGTCAATGAAAACCCTACGATCCCAACAGAAGATTGTTAGTACAGTGCTGGAAGATGAGTCCCCTAGTTTAGAAGGCTCTCCAAATGCACAGTGGCCACAACAATGGACTTAAGTATACCAACAATCGTGAAGATGGCACAGGGTCAGGCAGTGTTTCCTTCTGTTGTATGTGGGGTCACCATGAGTCAGTTCAATGGTAACTGACAAAACCACCTTAGAAAAGAGGAAGTATGGTTCACTTCTCTGACACGGGCATGGTCACATCAGAGCATGAGCAGAGAGTTCACTATATCAAAAGAGACGGTAGCCCTGAGCAAGGGCTAGCTGTGAGTGGGAGTGTGGGGCTCCAGCTACTGTGCGGAAGACAGCCAGGGCATCTAAATAAACTTGTTACACGGGACTGCTGCTCAGACTTCTGGTCCCCAATGCAGCCTTTGCGTCACTGTGCAGCAGCAGCTGAGCTCACCTGAGAAATGACTAGGGCAGGATGGAAACTTTCTAGAGTAGAGTATGCACTGTGTGGGGGTTAGTGAGTTGCTCACACTACACTGAAGGTTCATTAATGAACCGTCAAGAGAAGGCAAGGGGAAGCAGGGAAGGACAGGGTGTGGGACAGTCCAATGAAGAACAGAAATGAATGCTAAGCCAGACCAGGGCAGGAAATCCCCGGGAGTGGTAGAGGTTGTGCCTGGATTGGACCAGTCAGAAAAAAATTAAGGCAGATAGCTTTGGAATGAAAAAATTGAAAGATAAATGACGTTGCATTCATTGCCAAAAAGAACATTTCAGGAAGTACAACGATGTCAGTGATAGGATAATATCCATATGGCTACAAGGAAGACCAGTTAATAAGATGATTATTCAAATTTACAAACAAACCACTAAGGCCAAAGATGAAGAAATTCAATATTTTTACCAACTTCTGCAGTCTGAAATTAATCAAACATGCAATAAAGATGCATTGATAATTACTGGTGATTGGAATGCGAAAGTTGGAAACAGAGAAGAAGGATCAGTAGTGGGAAAATATGGCCTTGGTGATAGAAACGATGCCAGAGATTGCATGATAGAATTTTGTAAGAACAACAACTTCTTCTTTGCAAATATCTTTTTTCGACAACTTAAATGGCCACTATACATGTGAACCTTGACTGAATGGAAAATCCACTACGTCTGTGGAAAGATACGAGGGAGAAGCTCAATATCATCAGTCAGAACGACTGCGGAACAGACCATCAATTGCTCATATGCAGATTCAAGTTGAAGCTGAAGAAATTTAGAGCAAGTCCACAAGATCCAAAATATGACCTTAATTTAGAGACCATCTCAAGACTAGATTTGATGCATTGAAGACTAAGACCAGACAAATTGTGAATGACTTCAAGGACATTATACGTGAAGAAAGAGGTCATTAAAAAGACAGGAAAGGAAAAAGAAAAAAGACCAAAATGGATGTCAGAAGAGACTCTGAAACTTGCTCTTGAATGTAGAATAGCCAAAGTGAAAGGAAGAAATGATGAAGTAAAAGAGCTAAATAAAATGTTTCAAAGGGCGGCTAGAGAAGACAAAGTAAAGTATTATGATGACATGTGCAAAGACCTGCAGTTAGAAAACCAAAAGGGAAGAATACGCTTGGTACTTCCCAAGCAGAAAGAACTGAAGAAAAAATCCAAGCCTTGAGTTGCAATACTGAAGGATTCTACAGGGAAAATATTGAACAACACAGGAAGCATCAAAAGAAGATGGAAAACATACACAGTCATTGTACCAAAAAGAACAGGTCAGCATTCAACCATTTCAGGAGGTAACATATGATTGAGAACTGATGGTACTGAAGGAAGAAGTCCAAGCTGCACTGAAGGCACTGGTGATAAACGAGGCTCCAGGAATTGATAGAATACCAACAGAGTTATTTCAATAAATGGATGCAGCACTGAAGGTACTCACTCATCTATGCCAAGAAATTTGGAGGACAGCTGCCTGGTCAACCTACTGGAAGAAATCCATATTTGTGCCCATCCCAAAGAGAGATGATCGAACCGAATGGGGAAATTATCGAACAATATCATTAATATTACATGAAAGTAAAATTTTGCTGAATATCATTCAAAAGTGGTTGCCCCAGTACATCAACAGGGAACTGCCAGAAATTCAAGATGGATTTAGAAGAGGACTTGGAATAAGAGATATCACTGCTGATGTCAAATAGATCTTGGCTGAAAGCAGAGAATACCAGAAAGATGTTTACCAGTGTTTTATTGATTATGCAAAGGCATTCAACTGTGTGGATCATAACAAATTATGGATGACATTGCAAAGAACAGAAATTCCAGAATGTGTAGTGTGCTCCTGAGGAAACTGTGCATAGACCAAGAGGCAGTCTTTCAGACAGAACAAGGGGATACTGAGTGGTTTAAAGTCAGAAAAAGTGTGCATCAGAGTTGTATCCTTTCACCAGACTAATTCACTCTGTAGGAAGCCCTGGTGGAACAGTGGTTAAAGCACTCAATTGCTAACCGAAAGGTCGGTGGTTCAAAACCACCAGTGGCTCTGTGGGAGAAAGATATGACAGTCTACTACCATAAAGATTCACAGCCTTGGAAACCCTATGGGGTTGCTCTGAGTTGGAATTGACTTGAGGGCAGTGGTTCTTTGGTATTCCATCTGTATACTGAGCAAATAATCAGAGAAGCTGGTCTATATGAAGAAGAAGAAGGCATCAGGATTGGAGGAAGACTCATTAGCAACCTGCAGATGACACAACCTTGTGTGCTGAAAGTAAAGAGGACTTAAAGCAGTTACTGATAAAGATCAAAGACCATAGCCTTCCGTTTGGATTGCACTTCAACTTAAAGAAAACAAAAAATCATGATAAAAGGAGAAAAGATTAAAGTCGTCAAGGATTTCCTTTTACTTGGATCCACAACCAATGCCTGTGGAAGCATCAGTCAAGAAATCAAACAACGTATTGCCTTGGGCAAAATCTGCCGCAAAAGGCCTCTTTAACGTGTTGAAAAGCAAAGATATCACTTTGAGGACTAAGGTGTGCCTAACCCAAACTGTGATATTTTCAATAGCCTCATATGCATGCAAAAGCTAGACAATGAATAAGGAAGACCTATGAAGAATTGATGCCTTTGAATTATGATGCTGGCAAAGAATACTGAATATGCCACGGACTGCTAGAAGGACGGATGGTGGACTCATTGGAAGCTAACAACATCAATAGCCTTGGATGCTAAAACATTAAGAAGGGCTGGGCTGCAGGGAAAGGATGCCAGGGTGCCTTTGTCTACCTTACCTTGGCTGATGTTGTGTCTCTTTGTCCAGCAACAGAGTAAGGTGCAGCTACGTTCAGTGGCACTGTGAACAATAGGTTCTTTTGAAATCAGGAACTTCAGGAGTGCGGGATGGCTAAGGATAATGGCTCTGTGGGCTGGCACTGCCCCAAACACCAATTCACATAAATCATCCACGTTGTGTTTTCACAAGAGAAGATTTGGCTTTTTAGAGACACAGCACACACGCACACTCCAGCCCCTGACTTGCTGCTACAAGCAATTTTTAAACAAGCTTTTAGAATGATGATCTCCAGGAGCAGCCAAGCTGGTTTCCTTCTTTTGCATAAAGTAACCCCCAAAACTTACTTGCTATTATTCCTGGCTTTCTTCCTTTTTACTGATAACTTCTCAATGCACAGCCCAGAGTGAAGCAGAAATACAATGAATGTTTTTCAAATAATGGGATTTTCATGTATATGCTTCTGGGATAATGGTCCCAAATAATTTGCCCCTGGGAGCAAATTAGCTGCAAAGGTTTGCATCAGTGATCTGGATTTCCTGCTGACTTTGCTTTGAAAGAGCAAATACAATACATCTGAATTGAAACTGCTCTGTAGAGTTGTTCTTTATCTATGTCCTGCTTTAATCACCTGGATTGACTCTGAAAGTATAAGTGGATGCAGTTCACTGACGAGCGTTTCCGAGTGATGTGCCTTTCCTGTGATGATGTATAATTAATCACCTCTGGGCTAGGCAAACAAGGGACAGTGGCTTTTAAAGACACTGTCAGTCTTCCTTCTTCTCTTCCTGTCTTGTTCTCGTCAGAAGAATCTGCTGGTCTCCCTAGATTTTTCCTGCTCCAAGCCTAATGTAGCTTCATTGACAGTGTCTTTGAACTCTCTCCTCTGGGAGCAAAGGCTGAGTTATGGACAAAAGATGGTTGTTAGCTGCCACTGAGTCGGCTCCTGCTCGTGGTGACCTTATGTGCAGTAGAGCAAAACATTGCCCAGTCCTGTGTCATTCTCACGATTGCCAGCATGTTTGAGTTCATTGTGGCTGTTGTGACAATCTATCTCACCGAGGGTCTCCCTCGCCCTTGCTAGCCCTCTATTTCACCAAACATGATGTCCTCCTCTAGTGATTGATCCCTACTGATGATATGACCAAAGCAAGTGAGTCGGACAATGTTCGGTTGTGATCCATAAGGTTTTCACTGGCTAATTTTCAGAAATAGATGGCCAGGACTTTCTTCCTAGTCTGTTGTACTCTGAAAGCTCCACTGAAACCTGTCCACCATAGGTGACTCAGCTGGTATTTGAAATACCATGGCATAGATTCTAGCATCATAGCAACATGCAAGCCACAACACTATGACAAACTGACAGATGAGTGGTGGGGACAAAAGATACATGGATGAAAAAAATACAGTGATCTGAAATCAGCACACACACAAGTCTCTGCAGCTCCCAGCTTCTTTCAGTTCCCTTTTTCCTTCCTCTTCTGGTTGTACCCAACAATGGTGTCCCTTTATGCAACACCCCTTTCAGTTGTCCAGCACCAACCTGGTAATGACACCCTCTGCAATGCGGTAAGGATGCTCAGAGCGCCCAGGAAAGTTCTGTTCGTTGGTAAGTGAATTCAAGGCACGAGTGAGGAGATTGGGAAGACTTAGGAGCAGGGATGAAGGTGGGCTCACCTTCATTAATAGCTGTTCAGTACTGGCATTCTAGAAGTCAATGGATTGCCAACTTTTCAGAAAGGGGCAAAGATTGGTCTTTGTAAAGGAAAGGAGCAGGGCTATGCCATGTGAAGCAGTTCTGTGTTTTGAGAGGGTGGCCTGTCACACAGCCTTGTGATCCTAACCTAGACTGTCTAATCAGAATCTGTGAGCTTGAGACATTCTTTGATAACGGAGGCTGTGAACTGGGCCTTCCTCTGTCCCTGTTTCTTATTCTTCCTTATCAGGGGAACTTCTTCCCTATTCAGGATACAGAATCTGCATACTACTTAAGCATGTGCATCATTCGACAACTGGTCAACCCCACTTCTATATCTGTTACCAGTGAGGAGCGAATGATGTCCCTCTTCTGCAGCACAAGAGAGGTGTGTGTAGACATCATCCTTGTGTTTAACTTCTGTGGGGAGTCCCACTGGCCATGGGGGACCAGGTCCACTATTGAAGCCATGCTTGCTCTTTCTCTTCTCTATGTGAGTAAAGCGTTGTTCCACCCAGTGCCTGCTTGTGAGTCATGTCTTTGCCTTTCTTGGTAACCTCAGACCTTGGCTCTACAGTTTGGTGCGGTGAGCAGAGTTGACATGTGGAGTGCTGGGGAAAGTGAGATGAGAGGACACAAATGATCTACTCGACCTAGCAAATCAAATCCTCCCCGGCCTGAGGCCTCGAGCCTCATATAGACTGTATGATGAGTCAGCATCAGGGATCCAGGGCTCTCTCTCTGATTGTAGCCTCCTGTTCATGAGAAGCTGCAAACCTGGACTCACTCAGGCTTCAAGTTGTTACTGGTTCCGGCCCAGCAGCACTGAATAAGCCATGAGTGAAGCCTCAGAATTGCCTGCCCTCATCAACCCAGGCTGAGAAAGGTAGTGTGAAGCCCTGAGCTTCCTGCTAAATCAATCCACCTACACTCACTCTGAGGGCAGTGGTGGTTCAGTGGTAGAATTCTCTCACCTTCTATGCAGGAGACCTGGTTCGATTCCTGGCCAGTGCACCTCATATGCAGCCACCACCTGTCTGTCAGTGGAGACTTGCGTGTCGCTTGATTCTGAACAGGTTTCAGTGGAGCTTCCAAACTAAGATGAACTAGGAAGAAAGGCCTGGTGATCTACTTCTGAAAATCAGCCAGTGAAAACCCATGGATCACAAAGGTCTGATCTGCAACTGATTATAAGGATGGAGGAGAATCAGACAGCTTTTTGTTCTGTTGTGCATGAAGTCGTTATGAGTCAGGCGCGGACTCAGTGGCAGCTCACAACAACAAACACTAGCTCTAATTGGTCAAGATGTCTGGAGCCAGCTCTGTCCAATCCTCCTTGCCTGAGATAGGTCAAAAACCTGCGTGTAAGCAGGGAGAGAGAGATGGGGGTTGCGGAGAGAGAGACAGCCAGACAGAGCTAGGAGAGCGAGTAAGCTATATAGCACAATAAGAACCAGCCTTGCCCAGCACCACTTCTGATGCTGGCATGGACGTAAGGTTACCTGTGCATGCCTCTTCTTGGAAACTTTAAAAAGCAAAAATGAGCACGCCCTTGAAGAATTAGTAGGCATCTTACAGAGTCAGAGACCAGTGTTTGGAAATAACTGCCATAGGTGAACAAAATCAAATACCAGCTGTCTGATGGGGCCAGGTGGGAGGGAAGCTGTGCAAACAGGCAGCCTCCTCGGCCACACCAGCCTCTTCATTCTCCTCTGTGTCTCTGTTGGATTTGGGATGTATAATGGGATAATGAAATCTAAAAGTATTTTTTGGGTCACATCTAAACAGTAGCTCCCATAATATATTAGGGCAGAGGATGAATGCTGTGTTAAGATAAAGGGGAAATGATGTGTTTTTAGAGCTTTTATTTGGTTCTAACTTAAAAGCAACAGTGTAAATTTCTTTCAAGTAATGTTTCCTTAATTATTCATTTTCCTTGGCACTAGTTAAAGAGCCAAGTAATGACTTCTGTCTCTTTATATTTAGTCTATTATTGTTTGAAAAAGGCCAGAGGAAGGCCAGAGCAGTGCAAAAATGATATTTGCTTTTTTTTTTTTTTTATTACCAACAGCCAATGTAAAGGGTAATATAATCACCAGCAGCTGAGAGACAATGACATTTTTATAGACCTTCTGGCAACACTGAAGTGTGAAGAGCCTGACAGGTATTTGGCTTCCTAGTCTGTTCTTTCAACTGCATTCCCCATCAGAGCTACCGCTGGGAAAGCAGGCTTGAGGCGGCCCAGGCTCCCTCCAGATACCTTTTTTAAGAGCCTGAACAGCAGCTGTCTATTTAAATTTGGCAGTTTTATAGATGGGCGTCAAGGACACATGCCTGCAGCACCCCGTTCACACCACCAAGCAAGGACCTCTCTGTGGCCCTGTAGAACCTCCAGTTGGAGTCTCATATTCCCTGCAAACTTCAAAGGCTGGAGAATATTACTATTGGATGGGGACACAGATGGCTCATTAGAATTTCTCCTTAAATGCGGACTTTCTGTGGGGTCACCTGAAAGCCAGTTTATGCACAAGAACCCATCGTTGTGCTATCTCTCCTGAGGAGGTCTTAGCAGTGAGGCTACCTTCACTGCACCCCACCACCGGGCAAGGTCTTGTTTCTGGGGTCTTTCTGTTGTTGATGGGAGCCACCTTGGAGTCCACAGCTCCATGCTCAATAGAATGAAATGCTGCCTGGTCCTGCGCCAGTCCCCCGGTTGGTTGTGGATTAGACCATTGTGATCCATAGGGTTTTCACTGGCTGATTCACAGAAACAGATCATCAGGCCTTTCTTCCTAGTACATCTTAGTCTGGAAGCTCTGCTGAAACCTGTTCAGCACCATAGCCTCCAGTGACAGACTGGTGGTGGCTGTACTTCAGGTGCATTGGCTGGGAGTCAAACCTGGGTCTCTCACATGGAAGGTGGGAATTCTACTGCTGAACCACCGCTGCCGTCTAAGGTCTCTCTAGGCTGTGCAGTTTAAGACCTCAGTGGATAACCTAGGTATTGAGAACTCTTCACCCAAGACAGAAAGGCAAGAATCAGACTTCTACTTGGAAACAGTGCAGTTCAGATGAAGGACAACTGAGATCAACACAGAATTTTTTTTTTTTCTCCTTTTAGCTATGCAAAGTGTAAGGTTGCTTCTTCCAACTTCAGAGGGGACCAAATGTTTTCTTCTACTTCTGCTGGAGGGGGTATACATAGATAGTCTTATCCCTGAGTAGTAAACATGGTTAACCCATTCAGCTGCTAATCAAAAGGTTGAAGATTTGAGTCTACCCAGAGGCATCTCAGAAGAAAGCCCTGGTAGTCTACTTACAAAAAAATCAGCCATGGAAAGCCCTATGGAGCACAGTTCTACTCTGCCATACACAGGGTTACCATGAGTCAGAGTTCACTCAATGACAACTGGTAATGGTACTCTTATAAAACCAAACCTGTTGCTGTCGAATCAATTCTGACTCATAGTGACCCTATAGGACAGAGTAGAACTGCCCCAAGGGTTTCCAAGGCTGTAATCCTTATGGAAGCAGACTGCCACATCTTTCTCCCACAGAGTGCCCGGTGGGTTTGAAGCTGTCTCACTTCGTACGTTTGACCTCTGAACACATGGGACTAAAAATTACCTGGTGAAGCCAGAGTGTGAAAAGACGCCACATAAATAAATAAATGAGCTAAAATGAAGAATGCAGGCTTTGATGGGATGGTTCATTTACTACCTTTTTTTTTTTTTTCTATTTAATTCTCTCTTCTTTAACCCTTGGCTGGATCCTCTATGGATTAGAAGTTAAGGCTATTATGCCTTTGGTGAAATAAATCCCTTCCTGAGTTTATGTGAGAGGTGAAAAAGCGTGCCTCTTTGTCCAGTATGCAATCCAGTATGCAATCAGGAAGAATTTCCTTCCCACCGCCCTTCCTATAGCAGTAACTGTACCTCTCAAAACCAGAAGGTAACATCTCCATTGAATGGAAGCTGAACTTCCAACGGGCTTGCCGAGTCTCCTCAGCTAACTCTAGGTATTGAGGCCACCTTTGTCAGTACGGTTGGATAAACTTTCTATTTAGTTTTCCCTGATAGGATTATTGAGAACTGAGTTTCAGAAGCATATATTGGATTGAGAGACTCTTAGATCAGGAAAAGGCTCCTGTGGCCCCAAAATAGTAAAACCAATTGCTGTCGAGTTAACTCAAACTCATGGAAAACCAATATGTGTCAGAATAGAACTGTGCTCCATGGGGTTTTCAGTGGTTGCATTTTTAGAAACAGATAGCTAGGCCTTTCTTCTGAGGTGCCTGTGGGTGGAATCGAACCACTAAACTTTCAGTTAGCAGCTGAGAGTGTTAACCATTTACACCACCCAAGGACTCCCTGTGGTCAAAATGAACCCTTTATTGTAAGCGCTCAGCTACTAACCAAAAGATTGGTGGTTCAAATCCATCCATAGGTGCCTGGTGATCTACTTCTGAAAAATCATCCATTGAAAACCTTGTGGAGCACAGTTCTATTCTGACACACATGGGATTACCATGAGTCAGAGTTCACTCAATGACAACTGGTTCTGTTGTACGCAAATGAAAGAGCAGAGGCCTGGAAAGGCTAAAGACCTGTACAGTGAGACTGAGGGAATCAGGAGGCAGAATGAGGAGCACAACCCAGGTTGCCCTGCTGCCAGCCTAGGGATCTCTCCAGGATTCGCAGAGCTCTGCTTCCTAAGTTAAGGTGTCTGGATGTGGACTTGGGTTTTAGCCTCTTCACCCTCATTAATGTATAGCTTGATCTTGGAGAGGGCAAAGAGGTTAGAAGTGATAAATAAATTTAGTTATAATTATCACAACTTAAAAAAAAAAAATTGAAGATGCCAAAAATG
Organism: Dugong dugon; assembly: GCA_030035585.1. Taxonomy (NCBI): domain Eukaryota; kingdom Metazoa; phylum Chordata; class Mammalia; order Sirenia; family Dugongidae; genus Dugong; species Dugong dugon. The sequence continues at coordinate 67,230,412 of CM057470.1, read as the reverse complement.
ATTGATTCTTTCAACAGTGGTCGAGAATTAAACGTGGCACAGTATTTGATTTTTAACTTCCAGCAATAATATGGCCAATGAAATCACTTGTTTTTCTCTTGAGGTAGTCAAAACAATAAGTTTTGACCTGTCCAAGAGACAATTTATCACTTTTGCTCATTGTAATACCTTCTCCAGCTTCCTGTGGACTGAACACGTACACATGGTAAAAGAGGTATCTTCCTATTTATTGTAAATACATCCATATGAAATTTGGACTCTTGTTATTGTATAATTGGTGGCAACTGTGGTAAATATTTGTTTTTTATGAATTTGGTTTTACTGTTCATCTTAAGCCAGGAGAAAAAAAACACCAAAATGCTTCTAGTGGGAATGTAGAACATACTTCTCATAAGAATATGGTATCTGCCTGTGTGGTAACTCTCAGTTTGCTCCTCATCCTCATACTCATTTCTGCCTTCTCTGCCATCCTCTTTGCTCCAGGAGACCAACCCCTAAGGGTAGTAGCAACCAGGCTTTCTCGTCTGCTGGCTCTGGTTGTGTTCAGCCAATGGGTGGTATCAGCAGGAGATCCCTGCTTTGGGATTCTTGTGGACATGGTCCTGTCCCTCCATGACGAAGGCTCCAATCAGGCCGGCCTCTTTGGCTCCAGTTCCTGCTGGGCTCTGGTAACATGGTACAGCCCTTCAGGCCTGGGTAAGGTTGCTAGACAAAATAGATAAATGGAAATTTCCACTAAACAAAGAATATTTTTTAGTAGAAATATGTGCAATATTTAGGACTTACTTATACTAAAACGTTATTTGTTTATCTGAAATTCACATTTAACTGAGTGTCCTGTATTTGTGTTTAAATCTAGTGGCCCTAGGTCTGAGGGTGGTAATGACTTCCCACTGTCGCGAGTGTCTGGGTATTCCTCTTTGGTTTCCTTAAACCTGACCTCAACTCTGTGAGTAGTCCCTCAGTTAAAATAATTGTAATCTGGGTTAGGTTCTGCTTCCTTCTGGGACCGTGACTGACACCCTGCCCATACGTAGGTCAAGATTAGGACCAGGTAAGGCTGACCTCTGGGGCTATAGTTTGTAAGACAAACAGAAACTTCCAGGTGTCCCTGAGTGAGCACATAAACCTTTTGGGGTCACAATCAGGCTGGGCTTGGGGAGTTGAGCAGAGAGAAATCACATGGGGCTGTCACACTTCTGTTTGTCGCTGTACCAGAGTCTTGGCCTTACTTACAACGCTATTCTATTGAAAAACAGCCATGAGAGCGAAAGCTTAGCATTTTCTTCATTCATTCAACAAATATTTATCAGACCCTGCTAGGAGCCAGGAGTTTGTGGCTGGTGCAAAGAGTTAATATGCTTGGCTGCTAACCAAAAGGTTGGAAGTTCAAGTCCACCCAGAGACACCTTGGAAGAAAGGCCCAGTGATCTACTTTCAACAAATCAGCCACTGAAAACCCTATGGAGCACAGCTGAATTCTGACACCTGTGTGTTCACCATGAGCCAGAGTTGACAAGAAAATTGTTACTGGTTGGCTATGAGCGTGGCTCTGGCCAAGATGCTATCCTCTTCAGTCTTCTAATCTGTTCCTGTTTTTCTATTTGTGACTTTGGATAGATTTTCACAGGTAGTTCCAGACTGTTTAGTTTGGGACCATAGGTCTTGGGACTGTTTCCCTGACTGGGGCAGGAGCTACAGCATACCTCTTTCATGCTATGCCTCCTCTCTGGCCCAGTAGGTGGTTTCTAAACTACTACAATCTGACAGCTTGTGACAAGTCCTGTTTATTGCTCAGAAATCTAGAGGAAATTCCACTCTACCAATAACTCCCTTGGGTTTTTGCTTGGTGGATATGTGGTAATGATTCCCATTTAACATGATGCTTGAAAAAGAGGGCTTTATTCCAAAGGCAGGGACTTGTGTGGGCCAGCAAAAGCTGAGAGAAGAGGTGAGGAACAAGTGTGGCCTGTCATCAGATTCTCTCTGGTCCTAAAGTCCCTCAGCACCAAGTTCAAGTGTGTGTAGTGTTCTTAGGTAAAGTGACACATCCTTTAGTCACTGAATGAATCAAAGTATGAGCCTTTCCAAAGCAGGGACTATATTTCAAAAATTTTTGTATCCTCAGGACCCAACACAGTGGCTGGCACAATATGTGTATCTTAAATTAATGCAAGCAGCTTGTATCATCTGGGAATTAGGTATAGTTTATGTTAGTGAATTCCCAGGTATTTGACCTTTGCCCTTCTCTTAGTCAGGGTTTCAAGTTATTTCACCACCATTAAATAACCTCAATGTCCCCCAAACAAAAACTTCCCCATCCCCACTCCCTCCCACCCCTGGAAACCATTAATAATCTTTGGTTTCTATATATTTGCTTCTTTTATACAAGTTAAATCATACAGTATTTGTCCTTTCGCTACTGACTTATTTCATTCAGCACAATGTTTTCAGGGTCCATCCATGTTGCCGCATACATCAGAACTTCATTTCTCTTTATGGTTTCTTAATACTCCATTGTATGTCTATACAACATGTTGTTTATCCATTTATCTGTTGTTGGGCATTTTGGTTGTTTCCACCTTTTGGCTATTGTGAGGTGCTGCAATGAACACTGGTTACAGATTTCTGTTCGCGTTCTTGCTTTCACTTCTTCTGAGTATATACCTAGGATTGGAATTGCTAGGTCATTTGGAGCTCTGGTGGTACAGTGGTTAAGAGCTTGGCTGTTAACCAAAAGGTCAGCAGTTCAAATCCACCAGCCACTCCTTGGAAACCCTATGGGGCAGTTCTACTCTGTCCTATAGGGTTGCTATTAGTTGGAATTGACTTGATGGCACCTAACAACAGCAGGTTACATGTTAATTCAATGTTTAATTTTTTGAGGAACTGCCAAACTGTTTTCCAAAGTGGCTGCACCATTTTACATTCCCACCATCAGTGGATGAGGTTTCCTGTTTCTCTACAACCTGGCCAATACTAGTTGTTTCCTTTTTTTTTTTTTTGATCATTGCCATTCTACTGGTAATGAGGTGATACCTCATCGTGGTTTTGATTTGTATCTCCTTAATGGAATTACAGTGTTGGTGAAGAATATTGAATATACGGTGGACTGCCAGAAGGACCAACAAATCTGTCTTGGAGGAAGTACAGCCAGAATGTTCCTCAGAGAGGATGACGAGACTTTGTCTTATGTACTTTGGACATGTTATCAGGAGGGACGAGTCCCTGGTGAAGGACATCAGCAAAAAAGAGGAAGTTCCTCAACTAGATGGATTGAAACAGTGGCTGCAACAATGGGTTCAAGCAAATAGCAATCACGAGGATGGCGCAGGACTGGGCAGTTTTTCGTTCGGTTGTACATAGGATTGCTATGAGCTGGAACTGACTCGTTGGCATCTAACAACAACAACAACAAGAAATGACTAATGATGTTGAGAATATTTTCATGTACTTGTTGACCATTTGGATACCCTCTCTGGTGTATGTTCAAGTCTTTCGCCTATTTTTTGATTGGGTTGTTTGTCTTTTTTTGTTAAGTTGTAGAAGTTCTATATATTATTTTGGCCTTTATATATGGTTTCTAGGAGCCCTGGTGGTGCAGTGGTTAAGAGCTTGTCTGCTAACCAAAAGGTCAGCAGTTCAAATCCACCAGCCACTCCTTGGATACCCTATGGGGCAGTTCTACTCTGTCCTATAGGACGGTATGAGTCAGAATCAACTAGACGGCAACGAGTTTGGTTTTTCACATGGCTTCTAAAAATTTTCTTCCAGTCCTTAGGTTGCCTTTTTACTTTGTTGATAAAGCCCTTTGATGTACAAAAGTATTTAATTTTTATGAGGTTCCATCTATCTATTTTGTCCTTGCTGCTTGAGCTTTTGTTACCATATATGATAATCTATTGTCAAGCCTAGGTCCCACAGCCTCACCCTTACATTTTCTTCTAAGAATTTTATGGTTTTGATTTTTCACACTTAGGTCCTTGATACATTTTTAAATTGGTTTTTGTATATTGTGTGAGGCATAGTAACTACTTTGTAATGGACAGTGTCCAATGGTTTCACATTCAGTGGTTGCTAACCACGCCTCTGTCTGGCTCTCCCCCGGGCCACTCTCATCCCTCACCACATGTTAGTCTTCTTCACAGCAAACACTCTGACCTGACTTTATATTATATACTTTTTAACCTACTTGTTTAGTACCTGTTACCCTCCCCAGAATGTGAGATCCACAGGGGAGGCAATTTGTCTCTCCTGTTCATTTCTTTATCCCTACTGCCTAGGAGGAGTCCTGGGTGCTGCAAAGGGTCAACGTGCTTGACTGCTAACCATAGCTTGCAGGTTCCAGTCTACCCAGAGGTGCCTTGGAAGAAAGGCCTACTGATCTATTTCCAAAATCAGCATTGAAAATTCTGTGATGCACAGTTCAGCTCATGGGGTTGCCATGAGTTAAAATCAATTCAATGGCAACTGGACTGGCTTTTAGTGCCTAGGAAATGACTGGCACATAAGACATACTCAATAGATATTTGTTACATGAACAAGTGGACACTGATACCAACATTTCTTTATTCTTCAAAAAAATTCATAGCATTAAAAAATCTGGTTGCAAAATAATGTTTTTATTGGCGGTATCTGGAAAATTTAGAAAGAAGAATAAAAACTAACCCCAATTTAATCATGCAAACACAACCACAGATAGATTTTGACACCTATAGTCTTCCCGGAGCATTTCAAAGTATTAATTCACTTTTGTATCAGGGACTGGCTGAGATTGCACAGTACATACTTAAACAGAGATACATCCAGTTGTCCCTTGGCCTGGGAAAATGCAGAAAATTTTATCGGAGCAGACGCTTGTGACCCTTCCCTCAGTATTAGAATAGCCCCACTTGGTTTGCACTCTGTTCCTAGGGGCTGAGCCTGGGAATCTCACCCTGGGAGCATGAGGATGGGGCTCTCATGAAGCCTCTGCTGAGAACTAGTCAGGGAGAGCAGCAACAGAAGACGGGGTGCTTCCGTCTGGGCAGGACAAAGTATAAAGAACCGGCTTGGAAGGCAGCAATGAGAACAATGGCAAACCTCACCTTGGTCCTCTAGAGGGTGTGGTTATAGTTTTGATTTCTCTCTCTGCCTAGGGCTTTGGACAATACATGAGTAGCTTAGCGGGTGGGGGACTGCAGAGAAAAAGCCTCAAAAATGTGATCCTGGGCTTCCTGATAATGCGAGCACTGGGGTCTCCATCAGCTAATTAAAGAGAAAAGATTTGTCATTAGCACTTGTCCTTCTAAGAAGATTAAATGGGTCACGTTTAGAGTCAGATGTCTTTCTACAAATTTTACTTTTATTTTATTTTTTAACATTTCTAAAGACTTTTGGAAATTAAAGCCTTGCCTGAATCAACACAAGCTTCTCTAATGCTTACAAATTCATCTAAAGGTTATAAATTGCAGATAGTAGAGGGACCTAAAGGTCTAGAGTCTTAGGTGTGGTTCTTCTGTTAAGAGACCCTGAGACAAGGATTCAAGTGCAAGACATTTATTTTTGAGATGATCCCAGGAAGCAAGAGTAGGCACATGGGGAGCTGAGAAAGGAAAGGGATGAAGTCAATACGGGTGTGTTAATGAACAGGTCCGCAACCCATCTGTCAGTTTGTCATACTGTGGTGGCTTTTGTGTTGCTATGAAGCTGGAAGCTTTGCCACCAGTATTTCAAATACCAGCAGGGTCACCCATGGTGGATAGGTTTCAGCAGAGTTTCCAGACTAAGACAGATTAGGAAGAAAGGCCTGGCGACCTACTTCTGAAAATTAGCCAACGAAAACCCTGTGGATTACAGAATATTGTCTCAGACTTTGACTTGTTTACTTTGCATGAGTCATCAGGAGGGACCAATCACTGAATAAGGACATCATGTTTGGTAGAGTGGAGGGCCAGAGAAGTTGAGGGAAACCTTCAATGAGATAGACCGACCAATGGCTGCAACAATGGGCTCAAACATACCAACAATCATGAAGATGGCGCAGAACTGGACAATATTTCGCTCTGTTGTACGTGGGATCACCATGACTCAGAGATGACCCGGTGGCAACTAACAACAGCAATATTTCTGTTAGACAGCTCTGAATGGGAAGCTATTTAGCCTGGTTTATCTACTCATCAGGTACTTTTTTTGATCTCCATCTGGCTGTGTTTCCTTGCTTATAGGTTCTTTGAATGGAAGGGCTGGATTATTTGCTCCGTAACCAGGGTGGGCTTGCTCAGAGGCAAGATTCTCTTTAGGTGTGTGGACAGAGAGCAGGTATCCCTAGGAAACTGCCGCAACAAAGAGAACTTCATTCTGGAGGAGGAAGTCTGGGGTTTGATGCATTCCTGGGCACTTTTCCCCCCTTAAACCTCAAGCCTTTCTGTGTCTGTTGTGGAGCGCGGCAATTATCTCAGGCTGCTGTCTGCATCTCTCACGGGACCCAAGCCTGCTGATTGGGTGTTCTCCCCCAGGAAACCCCTCTTCAGATGGCCCATTCTCTGCCTTTATCTCGGAGCAGAAGCCCAGCTGCTACTGCCAGATTCCCTACTTCCGGTGGGAGAAGGGGAAGAGGAGTGTCCCGAAGATCCCAGCTTTTCACAATCTACTTTCTAAGTGAAATATGCCAGAACTTCCCTGGGATCGTCCCTGCTGTTGTATTTGCTGTGTGGCGAAAACCTGATTCTTTTGTATTTCTCTATCAAGTTTTTACCTTTCTTTGCTTTACATCTTCCAGGAATCGTTCAGAATGTCTATTCTGCTATTGAGATGCTTTTTGTTTTTTAAATTGTTATAATTAAAATTTTTACAATTTCATATAGATATATCATTTCAACATATGTATTATTTGAATGGGACAACATATACATGCGTGTGTTCTATCTGCCTTTTGAGCCAAAATCTAATTTTATTGTTTAATGATATGCCTCATACTGTTTACCATTTTGATGTTATTAAAAAGAATAAGAAAGATATTTATGCCCCGACGTGGAAAGATAACAATGAAAAAAGCTGTGGAAAAAAAAGTTCTCTCTTTCCACCCTGCCTTGCCCCACCCCCGACCACCTCTCCCATTTTCTCCCCTGCCCCCAGCCTTCCCTTCCAGCTCCCTGCCCTCCCCCTTTCTCTCCTCACCCTCTCCCCTCCACCCTTCCTCTGTTCAGAGAAAGGTATGGAAGGAAACACACCAAATATTTAAAAGTGTTTAACCCCTTGTGAATGTGAGAAGGTGATTCTGAGGTAAGGTGATTTTCACGTTTTACTTTATATGCTTCTCTTTTATTTTTTCAACAGTATAACTTCTTTTACAATTAAAATGACAACAGAAATTAAAACAAAAAAACAAAAATACCACTAGCCTTGTAAGGACTACCATAAGAAAAGATAGCTACAGCAGAGGCAGGAGATCGGAATAGAGGACTTAAATAAGACTCCACCCTCTGCAAACATCAGGTAGTATTCTGCAGCAACAGACACTGGTGACTGGAGAATAGTAGGTTTAGCGCAGGGCTGAGCTAGACGGAAGCTGTCTCTCTCAGCCTCATGGGGCTTAAGAGAGCATTGTTTAGAGGAATGGGCTCCAGGGTGAGAGGAGTAAGCTGCCACGTGGAAAGTGTGCAAGGAGCGGGTATTCCCAGTGGTCAGCCACAGACCCCATAGGCCGGTGGAGGAAGGCATGTTATGCCCCATTCCCTCCTGTTATTCCTGCCTCTGTCCACATTCAGGGCCTTTGGAACGAGCATCTGACAGTCTTCCAGCACATTTCTCCTTGACTTCTTCCTCCATGGAGCCACTAGGTTCAGCAGAGAAACTGAAACCCCACTGAGGTCTTGAGGTTTCCTAAGCCATATGACCAACCTGGCTTTTACCAGATGGCCTTAAATAAGGAGTTACTGGGAAGATGACTTATTAACGTTATTTTTTATGCTATTTCCATTTAGTTTCTCTTTCTTAAAAATAGCTTCCTCCAGAGCCACGAGGGGAGGAAGGTAGGCAGGATTTGGGCATTCTTGGTTGCTTGCTATAATACTATCTAATATTAAAATGCTACCACAACCCTTGATAAAGATCAGGAATTTGTAATTTGTGGGAAGGAACAAACCCCTTGTTTCAATGTCTTCATGTGTAAATGTATTAACATAACTCTCCAGTAATAGCGCCTGTACTGCATTTCAGCTATTCCTAAGCGTGCTGGAAAGAATATCGTAATTTATATCCTATGCAATAATTACTTTGGAAGTTGATGTAAGATTGTGCTGACATAGATATTACATTGTTTTGATGTGTATATTTCAAAGCCAGATTTTTTTTCCCGTTTTATATGCCCCACAAAACATGTAGGACTTGAAACAAAATGAGTCTGAGGACTTTTATTGATTGGTTGGTTTGTACCTCACCTACTTATAAAACATTTGAAATAGCTCTTTGCCACTTTGCCACCAAGGGGTTATGCTTGGCAGAATCTCAGAATGTGTTCTTAGAACAAATACTGGAATATATTTCAAGTCTGCAACCGTCAAAAGTAACTTTTCATTTAAAAAAAACAAAAAACCAAACCCATTGCCATCGAGTTGATTCTGACTCATAGTGACCCTACAGGACAGAGTAGAACTGCCCCATAGGGTTTCCAAGGAGCAGCTGGTGGATTTGAACCACCAACCTTTTGGTTAGTAGCCAAACACTTAACCACTGCACAACCAGGGCTCCAGCTTGAGTCCTAAATATCTGGCCTGTTTCTCAGTAACAAAGCTCTCCGGACTTTCATTTCCATTTGAATCATCAATGAAAGGGTACTGCAACAGCATAAAAATGCTGACAACAAACTCTCACGGTTTTTTCCACTTTGCCTCTACTTTTCAGTAAAAATACTTAGACTCTCAAACATAATGTTACTCATCTGATAAGGGATGTCTGGTAAAATGCCCTTTTCTGATTTAGATGCAGTAATTTCTAAAGCATTTGAATCTGAAAGGAACCCCGTTAATTCTATTCTCATCAATACTTTGGCTTCTTCCTGGTTTAGTTAAGATTACTCTCATCTCCCTCCCCCTACAATGTCTGGCTCAGAACTCCCCTCAAGGGCAGTGCATCCTGAATAGCAACTCCCCATTTTGATTTCTCTTCTACCTTTAACAATTTTTCTCTGTGCAATTTGCCTTATATCAGTGGGAAATCATCAAAGCGTTTTGAGAAGGGAAGAGAAAGGGAAAGGCTTATAGTTTAAGCTATAAAAAAAGAAGAACAGAATTGTATGGAAGGTGATGAGTTGCCTTTCAGATGTCTGTGTAGAAGGAGTAGACACCTGATGAGTTCTATTCCGAGATGTCTGTATAGAGAGGATATCCACTTAAGGATGTCTTATGTCTTACATTGTTAGTTGCCATTGAGTCACCCCAACTCATGACAACCCCATGTACAACAGAACAAAATGTCGCTTGGTTCTGTGCCATCTTCACGATCGTTGGTATACTCCATTGTTGTGGCCACTGTGCGCTGTGTGTTTTGAGTGCCTTCCAACCTAGGGGAAGCACTATATCATCTTCAAGCACTGTATCAGACAATATTCTGTTGTGACTCATAGGGTTTTATTTGGCTAATTTTATAAGTAGCTTGCCAGGCATTTCTTCCTAGTCTGTCTTAGTCTGGAAGCTTGACTGAAACTTGTCCACCATGTGTGACCCTGCTGGTATTTGCAATACTGGTGGCATAGCTTCTAGCATCATAGCAACATGCAAGCCCCCTCAGTACAACAAACTGGCAGATGGGTGGTGGAGAAGGAAGAGCCAGGGAAGGAGACTTAGAAGTAGGCCTGTGATAGTTAGGGTTATGTGTCAACTTGGTGAGGCCATGATTCTCAGTAGTTTGGCAGATATTATATAACCATCCTCTATTTTGTGATCTGATATGAGCAGCCCATCAGTTGAAAGGGGAGGTCCCTCGAGGGTGTGGTCTGCATCCAATATATATGGATTCTCTGGCAAAGCTCTCTCTTTCTTGATCCTGCATCAGACTCATCATCCTCTGACCTCCACTTCTTAGGATGTGAGGCAGCAGCCTGCCACCTGACCTGCTGATTTTGGGTTTGTCAGCTCCTGCAACCACGTAAATTAGGAGGAGACTCCAGCCTGATGCCTGACACATGGATTTGGGACTTGCCAGCCTCCACAACTGTGTGAGCCATTTCCTTGAAATAAATCCCTCTATCAAAAAATAAAACAAAAACCATTGCCACTGAGTCGATTCTGGCTAATAGCGACCCTATGGGACAGAGTAGAACTGCCACATACGGTTTCCATGGAGTGCCTGGTGGTTTCGAACTGCTGACCTTTTGGTTAGCAGCTGTAGCTGTTAACCACTACACCACCAGGGTTTCCAAATCTCTCTATATGTATTCATGTATACGCTTCACTAGTTTTCCTTCTCTAAAGAACCTAGCCTAAGACATTTGGTACTGAGAGTGGCTCTAGAGGAACAAAATTGTAAGGATGAGTTTTCTGAATTAGTTCTCAAGTCTGGCTAGTCTAAAAGGCACTGATGGCTCTGCCTCCAGTACTAAAGAGGGTACTGCTGATCCATGTGTAAGGTGGCAATAGAAATATGAAAAATATCACCATCAATAGATCAAGTATTGGTGAGAGGTGAGGCTATGGGTGATTGCATATTTGATAATTTTCTACAATTTTGTCATACTGAGAAGTATAGGGAAACTGCTTGGTTGGTCCTACTCTCACTAGACAAAGTGGTGAAAGAAAAGGATGAGTTCAAGGCTTCAGAGTCACAGCTCAAGTGCTGCATAAAAGATCTGAAAGTTGCACTTGTGCCCTGAAAGAAAGCCTTATTTATCATAGTACCAGAGCTAAGATTGCTGAAAACCAAACCCAGTGTCTGAATTACAATGCCAATTGACTTCCCAACCTCAAATGGTGTCTGAAGTTAAAATGAGAGCATTGATTGGGAAGAAATGGGATCCTGCTGGGGACATTGACCCCTAAATTCTGTTGAATCATCCTTGCCAACAGAACCAGCCCTCCTATCTTACTTCATCTTTGTCTGCTAAGCCACCCTCCCCAGTAAAACCATTATCCCTCTCATCTGATGAGATTAAACCACCTGTGTCTGAAGAATCTTTGTCTAAGATATTGTCTGGCCCATTTTGGGGGCATCGCTTGAGGCAGATGCCTTATGAGACATTGCTAAAGATTACCAGGACCCACCCCCACCACCCATTTTTGCTTGTAGACCTATAACTAAACTTAAGTCCCAGCAAGCCCCAAGAGGTAAAGTACAAAGTGTGACCCATGAGGAGGTATTTTTCTAATATATACCAACAGTCTAACTTGAATCACCAGAAAAGAGAGTCACAGTCCCTCAGTCAATTCCCTGACTTAAGCCAGTTTACAGAGCCACAACCCTTTGAATGAAGGGGAGGTCAGGTTCCCTTGAGGAAGGACCCCACTACACTGCCAAAAGAACTGCTTTATTTTTCTAATATATACAAACAGAAACCTGGGGAATATGTGTGAGAAAGGCTATTAAGGCTGTGGGATAATGGTGTAAAGAACATGAAGTTGGATCAGTCTGAGTTTATTGATATGGGCCCACTAAGCATGGATTCTTCATTCAGTGTTTCACTTCCAGAGGTTAGAAAAGGATCTAGCAGTTTATTTGGTTGGTTCACTGAAGCATAGATTAGGCAGTGGCCTACACTAAATCAAGCTGAAGTACCAGACCTGCCTTGGTATACTATAGAAGAAGGTATCCAAAGGTTTAGGGACATTGGCATGTTAGAGTGTATTTATCAGCTTAGACCCACAGGCCCACACAGGGAGTGCCCAGAGGACACACCTTTTACCACAACAGTGAGGAACAGATTTGTGAAGGGAGCCCCAGCATCCTTGAACACTGCTGTGATTGCTGTTTTATGTCAATCGAATTTGACAGTGGGGACTACCCTAACTGAATTAAGACGCCTAACTACAATGGGGCTGATTGGACCTCATGGTAGCAGGGGCCAAGTGGTGGCACTCAATCGACAAAGACAAGGTAGGCATGGTTATTGTAATGGACAGCAGAGTCAAAGCAGTAATCAGAAGAGTCTGAATCCTATGGATTTACAGCATTGGCTATTTAGTCATGGTGTCCTAGGAGTGAAATAGATGGAAATATACTAAATATTTACTTGTGTGTACAAGTGGAAGAATTCTAGGTGAAAAGAACAGCAGTCTAACTTGAATTGCAAAAAATAGTCACAACCCCTCAATCAGTTCCCAGACTTGAGCCAGTTTACAGACCCACAACCCTTTGAATGAAGGGGAGGCCAGGTCCCCTTGAGGAAGGACCCTACTATACTACGAAAAATTTATACTGTTAATCTTTCTCCCAGCCTTCCCCAAAGGGATCTATGGCCTTTTATGAGAGTGATGACTGTTCATTGGGGAAAAGGAAATAATTAGACTTTTCAGGGATTACTGGACACTGGCGTTGAACTGACACTAACTCCAGGAAATCCAAAATGTCACTGTGGTCCACCAGTCAGAGTAGGGGCTTATGGAGGTGGGCTGTGATGAATTACTTAGTATGGCCTTTCTCACCATGGTCTTGTAACTCTCACCCAGGTGATTGGATGGAGCTATGCAAATAAGATTATTGTGGCCCACCAAGGAGATTGTTTGGTTTTGCCTTAAAAGAGAGCCAATTCCAGAGCAGAAAGAAGAACCCCACCACCACCAAGGAAGGAGAGACTAGCAGGAGAGACCCTCCCAGTAGAGACGCACAGGAGACGGCACAGTGGGCTTCCCAGCCTATGGAGCGAGAAAGCTGAGTGCCTTTGGGCAGAGACTAAGGGCCAGAGAGAAGCCTACACCTGACCCATGAATTTGGGACTTGCCAGCCTCCACAACCACATGAGCTATTTCCTTTATAGGTTCATGAGTTTTGTGAGACATTGCAGCGAATTAGGAAACCCAAAAACAGGTGGGAGAATACCGAGGGAGAGGGAGTAGCTGATGTTAGAGGTAATGGAGTGGTATAGCAGCTTGGAAAAGTTAGACATTTGGGACATCTTTAACCTCCGCCTCATAGGAACCAGCTTTGTGCTGATCTTTATAAAATAAATTATTTGTTTAAGAGGCCAGGTTATTAAAGGAGTCTTAGCTCAGGTCCATCTCACAGTGGGTCCCTGAACCCATCCTGTAGTGATTTCCCCAGTTCCAGAATGCATAACTGGAATAGATATACTCAGCAAGTGGCAGAACCCCCACATTGGATCCCTGACAAGTGGAGTATGCGCTATTATGGTAGGAAAACCCAAGTGGAAGCCATTAGAACCGCCCCTACCTGGGAAAATAGTAAACCAAAAGCAATACTGCATTCCTGGAGGGATTGCAGAGATTACTGCCACCATCAGGGACTTGAAGGATGCAGGGGTGATGATTCTCACCACATCCCCATTCAATTCGCCTATTTGGCCTGTGTAAAAGACAGATAGATCTTGGAGAATGACAGTAGATTATCAAAAACTTAAGCAGGTGGTGACTCCAATTGCAGCCACCGTGCCTGAAGGGATGGCATATACATCTGTTTTCTTGGATGACTTTTATTTTAACTGCCTAGAACCTTCGAACCTTTGAAATGTCAGCTTTAACCTAAGGCTGATTTGCTTTATTGTTAAAAGATGGCTGCCAGCACCTACTTTTACCTATAGCCAGAGACAGAAAGGTAAAGTTTGAGTTTCTCTTTTGATGATCCAGCAAACATTTTGAGAATCATCCTGATTAGACCAACGTACTGATAGGCCCAGGTCTGGACTAATGTCCACCTATGAACTAAACCACCACTCATCTGTCAGTTTGTCATACTGTGGTGGCTTGCATGTTGCTATGATGCTGGAAGCTATGTCAGTGGTATTTAAAATGCCAGCAGGAACACCCATGTTGGACAGGTTTCAGCAGAGCTTCCAGACTAAGACTAAGAAGAAAGGCCTGGGGATCTACTTCTGAAAATTAGCCAGTGAAAATCCTATCGATCACAACAAAATATCGTCTGATATATTGCTATGATCATGAAGATGACACAAGACTGAGCAATATTTAGTTCTGTTATACATAAGGCTGACATGAGTTGGAGCCAACTCTATGGCAACTAATAACAACAAAAACATTAGCACCTGAAAGGTAGAGACTCCCTTTTCAATTTTTAAAAATTATGTTTTATCTTAAGCACTTGAATGAATGAATGAATGGATAAAGGATTACTCTGATTTTACATTGTTTTTCCTTGCATAGTTTCATAGAATGACATACAGGCTTTGATACTTTGATATGTTCTCTGCACACATGATCCAAATAGTTAGATCTAGACTAGAATCCTTCCTCCAAAAGATTGATTTCTGTCCCTGCAGCTGGCCCTGCACCTATTATTACAGATGTTGTGGAGGCACATGCACTCCCATCACAGATGGACAATTTCTTTTGGAAAGGAGATTATTTTTGAGGATCTCATCTCCATGGTGTGGTTTTCCGTGGGTGTAATTTGTGGTTTACCAGAATTTCTGATTTCAAAAGACCACCCTAAATTAGCAGGAAAGCATTCCAATTCAGCTCACAGTTCAACAGATAAATCATGAGGAACCTAGAGTCTCTTAAACTAATCAACTCACCACTTGCCTTGACAAGTTCCTGTACTCCTTTTGGATCTACTGAGAATATTGTCTCAGACTGGCTACCCCAGCATGGTGGAGAGTGGTGCCTTTAAAATCCAAGATTTGTTCCCTTACCCTGCTTCCATTCCTCAAATTAGAGGAGGTTGGGCTTTTTCCCAAATGAGTATAATACTGTTTTTATTATTAATCACTCTTCTGGCTATTCCCCACTCTTCTTCCTTTTACATCCCCAAATCACCATTTACTCCATTATTCTCAACTCCTTGTCACTCTTCAAACCACCTTTAGTTAGAGGTGGTTCCACACCCCCAATTTCTTTTTAAATATTTTGTTGTGTTTTTAGTGAAGGTTTACACAGAAAATTTGGTTCTCATTTAACAATTTCTATACCTATTGTTCAGTGGCATTGGTTACATTCTTCATAATACATCAACATTCTTGTCATTTCCATCTTGGTTGTTCCGTTTCCATTAACCTAGCTTTCCTGTCCCCTCTGGCTTTCTCATCTTTGGTCTAGGGTAAATGTTAACCATTTGGTTTCATCTGATGATTATTTTGAGGAGCACAGTACTCACAGGTGATATTACTTATTTTATGGTACAATCTCTCATTTAGCTGAAAGGTGACCTCTGGGAGTGGTTCTAGTTCTAAGTTTAAAGAGTGTCTCAGGGTGATAGCCTTGCAGGTGCATCTAGTCTCTTCTAGTCCATTAAGCCTGGCCTTTTTTCAGGAATTTTGGTTTTGTTCTACATTTTTCTCCCAATCTATCTGGGTCGCTGGTCAGAACGGTTGGTAGTGGTAGCCAGACACCATCTAGTTCTTCTGGTCTCAAGACAGGTGATGTTGTTCATGTAGACTATTGGGTCTGTAGACTAGTTTCTTCTTTGAGTTTTTGGTTTATTTCTTTCTCTTTAGCTCTAGAGGAGTAGAGACCAATAGTTGTTTCTTAGATGGCTGTCGCAAGTTTTTAAGGTCCCAGACACTACTCACCAAACTAAGATGTAGAACATTGTCTTTATGGACTACAGGCATACTTTGCTTTATTGTGCTTCACTTCATTGCACTTCACAGATACTATGTTTTTTACAAATTGAAGGTTTGTGGCAACCCTGAGTCAAACAATTCTATTGGTGCCATTTTAACAACAGCATATGTTCACTTAGTGTCTCTGTGTCTGTCACATTTTGGTAATTCTCTCAATAGTTCAAACTTTTTCATTATTATTATATTTGTTATGTTGATCTGTGTTCACTGATCTTTGATGTTACTATTGTAATTGTTTTGGGGTGCCACAAACTGCACCCATATATAAGACTTAATTGATAATTGTTGTGTTTGTTCTGACTGCTCCACCAACCAGCTATTCCCCTGTCTCTCTCTCCTTAGTCCTCCCTATTCCCTGAGACACAACAATATTGAAATTAGGCTAACTAATAACCCTACAATGACCTCTAAGTGTTCAAGTGAAAAGAAGAGTCACGTGTTTCTCACTTTAAATCAAAAGCTAGAAATTATTAAGTTTAGTGGTAGGGTGAAAGCTAAGCCTCTTGTGTCAGTTAGCCATGTTGTGAATACAAAGGAAAAGTTCTCGAAGGAAATTAAAAGTGTTATTCCAGTGAACACACAAATGATAAGAAACCGAAACAGCCTTATTGCTGATACGGAGAAAGTTTTAGTGGCCTAGATGGAAAATCAAACCAGCCACAACATTCCTTTAAGCCAAAGCCTAATACAGAGCAAGGTCCTAAGTTTCTTCAGTTCTATGAAGGACAAGAGAGGTGAGGAAGCTGCAGAAGAAAAGTTTGAAGCTAGCAGAAGTTTAA
Organism: Dugong dugon; assembly: GCA_030035585.1. Classification (NCBI taxonomy): domain Eukaryota; kingdom Metazoa; phylum Chordata; class Mammalia; order Sirenia; family Dugongidae; genus Dugong; species Dugong dugon. The sequence goes on along the minus strand of CM057470.1, from coordinate 67,213,906 downwards.
GAAAAGAAGCCATCTCCCTAACATAAAAATGCAAGGGAAAGCAGCAAGTGCTGATGTAGAAGCTGCAGCAAGTATCCAGAAGATCTAGCTAAGATAATTGATGAAGGTGGCTACACTAAACAACAGATTTTCAATGTAGACAAAATGGCCTTATGTTGGGAGAAGATGCTTTCTAGGTTTTTCATAGATAGAGAGGAGAAGTCAACACCTGGCTTCAAAACTTCAAAGGACAAGCTGACTCTCTTGTTAGGGGCTAATGCAGCTGGTGACTTTAAGTTAAAGCCAATGCCCATTTACCATTCCGAAAATCTTAGGGCCCTTAAGAATTATGCTAAATCTACTCTGCCTGTGCTGTATAAATGGAACAACAGAGCCTGGATAATAGAACATCAGTTTACAACATGGTTTACTGAATATTTTAAGCTCACTATTGAGACCTACTGCCCAGAAAAAAAAGATTCCTTTCAAAATATTACTGATCACTGACAATGCACCTGGTCACCCAAGAGCTCTGATGGAGATGTAAAAGGAGATTAATGTTGTTTTCATACCTGCTAATACAACATTCATTCTGCTGCCCATGGTTCAAGGAATAATTTTGACTTTCAAGTCTTACTATTTAAGAAACACATTTCGTAAGGCTATAGCTGCCATAGATAGTGATTCCTCTGATGGATCTGGGCAAAGTAAATTGAAAACCTTCTGGAAATGGTTCACTTTTCTGGATGCCATTAAGAACATTTGTCATTCATGGGAGGAGGTCAAAATATCATTAACATTAACAGGAGTTTAAAAGAAGTTGATTCCAACCCTCCTGGATGACTGAGGGGTTCAAGACTTCAGTGGAGGAAGTAATTGCAGATGTGGCAGAAATAGCAAGAGAACTAGAATTAGAAGTGGAGCCTGAAGATGTGACTGAATTTCTGCAATCTCATGATAGAACTCTAGAAGATGAGTAGTTGTGTCATATGGAACAGCAAAGAAAGTGGTTTCTTGAAATGGAATCTACTCCTGGTGAAGATACTGTGAGCATTGGATCATTGTTGACATGACAACAAAGGGTTAAGAATATTACGTAAACTTAGTTGATAAAGCAGCAGCAGGGTTTGAAAGGATTAATTCCAATTTTGAAAAAAGTTCTACTGTTGGAAAAATGCTGTCAAGCAGCATCGCATGCAACAGAGAAATCTTTCATGAAAGGAAGAGTCAGTCAATGTGGAAAACTTCATTGTTGTCTTATTTTAAGAAATTGCCACAGCCACCCCAGCCTTCAGCAACCACCACCCTGATCAGTCAACAGCCATCAACATTGAGGCAAAGACCCTGAATCAGCAAAAAGATTATTACTCACTGAAGGCTCAGATGATGGTTAGCATTTTTTAACAGTGAAGTATTTTTTAATTAAGGTATGTACATTTTTTTAGACATACTGCTACTGTGTACTTAATAGACTACAGTATAATGTAAACATAACTTTTATATGCACTGGGAAACCAAAAAGTTCATGTGACTTGTTTTATTGCAGTACTTGCTTTGTTGCAGTGGTCTGGAACCAAACCTGCAATATCTCTGAGGCATGTCTGTGCATTATGGCAGTTGACTGAGTTGGCCCGTGAGAGACTATGGTCCTAAGCCCTCAAACGAGGTAGGCCAATCCCGTGAGGTGTTTGGTTATGTCTAGGAAGTATCCATAACTGTGCCCCCTATGTGCTTTACTTTATACTTGAAAATATATGCAGCACACATAAACATGGATAGACATATGCCTACAGTTATTCATATATGCCTTCCTGTACACATTTATGCATACTTATATATCTGTGTAACCAAGCACATATTTTTATTATTATTGTTGTTGTTGCAAAATTGTATATTTCCCAGTGAATTTTTTTTTTTTTAATTCCCAGGTAAATTGTTCAGTGATATTAGTTATACTTATCACAGTTTGTTGGCATTCTCTTTAATTGTGTCTGTACCCTTCTATTGGTGCTCAAACACTCATCTTTACTGTGGTTGTGCTGTGCTCACTACTTCCACACTTGGAGCCACATTTCCCATCACCAAAAGTAACAAGTCTCTAACGTTCTAAAGTGTACTTGCCCCTTCCCCTCCTCCCTGAGCAACCAATGAATATTTGTCTCTCATATTTGTCTGTTCTTGTCCTCTTATAAAAGAGGGATCATACAATATTTGTCCTTATATGCTTGACCCATTTCACTTAGTATTATGCTCTCCAGGTCCATCAATGTTATGTTTCACAGACTCATCATTGTTCTTTATGGTTGCATAGTATGCCGTTGTGTGTATGTACCACAATTTGCTTATCCATTCTTCTGTTGATGGGTGCTTTGCTTGTTTCCATTGTTTTGCTATTGTGAATAAAGCTGCAATGAACATAAGAGTGCATATATCTGCTTGTGTTAGTAGTTTTATGTCTCTAGGGTGTATTCCTAGGAGTGGGATTGCTGGATCTTAAGGTAGCTCTATTTCTAGTTTTTGAGGAGGCTCCAAACCATTTTCCGTAGTGGTTGCACCATTTTACAGGCCCACCAGCAATGAATAAGGGTTCCAATCTCCCCACATTCTCACCAGCATTTCTTGTTTTCTGTTTTATTAATCAGTGCCATTTTAGTGGGAGTGCGATGGTATCTCAGTATAGTCTGATTTACATCTCTCTAGTGGCTAATGATTGTGAGCATTCTTTCATGTGTTTTTTCGCTGCTTGGATGTTGTCATGGATTGAATTATGTCTCCCAAAAAATGTCAGTGTCAATTTGGCTGGGCCATGATTCCTGGGATTGTGTGATTTTCTTATATGTTGTAAATCCTGCCTCTATGATGTTAATGAGGGAGGATGGGTAGCAGTTGTGTTAGTAAGGCAGGACTCCATCTACAAGATTGGATTGTGTCCTGAGGCAATCTCTTGAGATATAAAAGAGAGAAGTGAACAGAGAGACAGGGGGACCTCATACCACCAAGAAAGCAGTGCCATGAGCACAGCGTGTTCTTTGGGGCTGGGGTCCCTGTGCAGAGAAGCTCCTAGTCCAGGAGAGCATCGATGAGAAGGCCGACAGAGAGAGAAAGCCTTCCCTTGGAGATGACGCCCTGAATTTGGACTTTTAGTCTACTTTACTGTGAAGAAATAAGTTTCTGTTTGTTAAAACCATCCACTTGTAGTATTTCTGTTGTAGCAGCACGAAATGACTAAGACAGATGTCTTCTTTGGTGAAGATTATATTCATGTACTTTGCCCATTTTATAATTGGGTTGTTTGTCTTTTTGTTGTTGAGGTGTTGAAGTTTTCTATAAATTTTAGAGATTAGGCCTTTATCTGATATGTGGTTTCCAAAGATTTTTTGCCAGTCGTCTGTAGGTTGTCATCTTACTCTTTTGATAATCTTTTGAGGAGCAGAAGTTTATAATTTTTATAAGACCCCATTTAATTTGTCTTCTTCTATTCATGCATTTGTTTTAATGCTTGTTATCCTACTTTTACAGAAGATTACCTCCCATAGTTTTCTCCCAGGAACTTTATGGTTTTAGGTTTGATGTTTAGGTCTTTGATCCATTTTGAGTTAGCTTTTGTGTTTGATGTGAGGTATGGATCCTGTTTCAATTTTCTGCAGGTGGATATGCAGTTTTGCCAGCACCATTTATTAAAGAGACTGTCTCTGCCCCACTGGATGAACTTTGCTTCCTTGGCAAAGATCAATTGTCCAGTCCATAGGTGTTTGGGTTTATTTCTGAGTTCTCAATTATATTCTACTGGTCTATGTGTCTATCAAAAGAACCAGTATGAGGCTGGCTGTTTTAATTACAGTGGCTGTATAATATGCTTTGATATCAGTATTGCTTTGAATATTTGAGTTTCTTTCCTTTCCATATGAAGTAGGTCATTAGTTTTTCCATTTAAGTAAAAAATGTTGAGATTTGTATCAGAATTGCATCGAATCTATAGATCGATTTAGGTTGTTGTTGTTGTTAGGCACCGTCGAGTTGGTTCCGACTCATAGTGACCATATGTACAACAGAACAAAATACTGCTCGCTCTTGTGCCATTCTCACATTCAATGCTGTGTTTCAGCCCGTTGTTGGAGCCACGGTGTCAATCCATCTCATCAAGGGTCTTCCTCTTTGACCCTCTAGCTTAGCAAGCATGATATCCTTCTGGTCGCTCCTGATAACATGTCCAAAGTGCGTGAGATGAAGTCTTGCCATCCTCACTTCCAAGGAGCACTCTGGCTGTATTTCTTCCAAGATAGACTTGTTTGTTCTTTTGGCAGTCAATGGTATATCCAGTATTGTTTGCCAACACCATAATTTAAAGGCTTCAATTCTTCTTCGGTGTTCCTTGTTTATTGTCATGCTTTCACACGCATATGAGGCAATTGATTGAAAATATTGTGGGTTGAGTCAAGCACACCTTAGTCCTCCAAGTGACATCTTTACTTTTCAACACTTTCTAGAGGTCTTTTGCAGCAGATCTGCCCAATGCATCATTTGATTTCTTGACTGCTTCTTCCAAGGGTGTTGATTGTGGATCCAAGTAAAATAAAATCCTTGATAACTCCAGTCTTCTCTCCGTTTATCATGATGTTGCTTATTGGTCCAGTTGTGAGAATTTTGTTTTCTTTATGTTGAGGTGTAATCCATACTGAAGGCTGTAGTCTTTGATTTTCATTAGTAAGTGCTTCAAGTCCTCTTTCTTTCAGCAAGCAAGGTTGTGTCATTTGCATATCACAGGTTGCTAATGAAACTTCCACCAATCCTGATACCATATTCTTCTTCATATAGTCCATCTGTTCAGATTATTTGCTCAGGATACAGATTGAATAAGTATGGTAAAGGGATACAACACTGACACACACATTTCCTGATTTTAAACCACTCTGTATCCCCTTGTTGTGCATAGACAACTGCCTCTTTGTCTATGCACAGGTTGCTATAAGCACAATTAAGTGTTTTGGAATTCCCATTTTTCACAATTTTATCCATAATTTGTTATGACCCACACAATTGAATGCTTTTGCATAGTCAATAAAACACAGGTAAACATGTTTCTGGTATTCTCTGCTTTCAGCCAAGATCCACCTGACATCAGCAATGATATCCCTGGCTCCACGTCCTCTTCTGAATCCAGCTTGAATTTCTGGCAGTTCCCTGTTGATGTACTGCTGCAACCACTTTTGAATGATCTTCAGCAAAATTTTACTTGCATTTGATATGTCATAGATTGAATTGTGTCCCCCAAATATGTGTGTCAACTTAGGTAGGCCATGACTCTCAGTATGGTGTGATTGTCCACCATTTTGTCATCTGATGTGATTTTCCTGTATGTTGTAAATCCTACCTCTATGATGTTAATGAAGCAAGATTAGAGGCAGTTATGTTAATGAGGTAGGACTCAATCTACAAGATTAGGTTGTGTCTTAAATCAATATCTTTTGAGATATAAAAGAGAGAAGTGAGAGAGAGACAGGGGGACCTCCTACCACCAAGAAAGCAGAGCCTGGAGCAGTACACATCCTTTGGACCTGGGTTCCCTGTGCTGAGATGCTCCTAGACCAAGGGAAGACTGATGACAAGGACCTTTTCTCAGAGCCGATGAGAAAAATAGTCTTCCCCTGGAGCTGGCACTCTAAATTCAGATTTCTAGCCTCCTAGACTGTGAGAAAATAAATTTCTCTTTTTTGAAGCCATCTACTTGTGGTTTCTGTTATAGCAGCACTAGATAAATAAACATTCTGTGCCATCGAGTTGATTCAGGCTCATAGTGACTCTGCATGACAGAGTAGAACTGCCCCATACAGTTTCCAAGGAGCAGCTAGTGAATTCGAACTGCTGACCTTTTGGTTAGTAGCCAAATGCTTAATCACCATGCAACATGGTATTAATGATATTGTTCTATAATTTCTGCATTCAGTTGGATCACCTTTCTTTGGAATGGGCACAAATATGAATCTCTTCCAGTCAGTTGGCCAGGTAGCTGTCTTCCAAATTTCTTGGCATAGACAAGTGAGTGCTTCCAGTGTTGCATCTGTTCGTTGAAACATCTCAGTTGGTATTCCGTCAATTCCTGGAGCCTTGTTTTTTGCAAATGCCTTTAGTGCAGCTTGGACTTCTTCCTTCAATACCATCAGTTCTTGATCATATGGTCCCTTCTGAAATGATTGAACATTGACCAATTCTTTTTAGTACAGTGACTCTGTGTATTCCTCCCATCTGCTTTTGATGCTTCCTGCATCATTCAATATTCTGCCCATAGAATCCTTCAGAACTGCAACTCAAGGCTTAAATTTTTTCTTCATTCTTTCAGCCTGAGAAATGCCAAGCATGTTTTCCCTTTTGGTTTTCTAACTCCAGGTCTTTGCACATTTCATTATAATATTTTATTTTGTCTTCTCGAGCTGCCCTTTGAAATCTTCTGTTTAGCTTTTACTTCATCATTTCTTCCATTCACTTTAGCTACTCTAAGTTCAAGAACAAGTTTCAGAGTCTATTCTGACATCCATTTTGGTGATTTCTTTCTTTCTTGTCTTTTTAATGACCTATTGCTTTCTTCATGTGTGATGTCCTTGTTGTCTTCCCACAACTTGTCTGGTCTCCAATCATTACTTCTCAATGCATCAAATCTATTCTTGAGATGGTCTCTAAATTCAGGTGGGATATACTAAAGGTAGTATTTTGGCTGCTGTGGAGTTGTTTTAATTTTCTTTAGCTTCAACTTGAACTTGCATATGAACAATTGACGGTCTGTTCCACAGTTAGCCCTTGGCCTTGTTCTGACTGAGGATAGTGAGCTTTTACATAGTCTCTTTCCCCAGATGTAGTCAGTTTGATTCCTGTGTTTCCCATCTGGTGAGGTCCACGTGTATAGTTTGCATTTATGTTGTTGAATAAAGGTATTTGCAATGAAGAAGTTGTTTGCCTTGCAGAATTCTATCATGCGATGTCTGGTGTTGTCTCCATCACTAAGGCCGTATTTTCCAACTACCAATCCCTCTTTGTTTCCAACTTTCACATTCCAATCCCCAGTAATTATCAATGCATCTTGATTGCATGTTTGATCAATTTCAGACTGCAGAAGTTGGTAAAAATCTTCAATTTCTTCATCTTTCGCCTTAGTGGTTGGTGCTTAAATTTGAATAATAGTCATATTAACTGGTCTTCTTTGCATGGATATTATCCTATCATTGATAGCATTGTACTTCAGGGTAGGTGTTGAAATGTTCTTTTGACAATGAACATGACAGCATTCTTCTTCAATTTTTCATTCCCAACATAGTAGACCATACGATTGTCTGATTCAAAATGGCCAATACCAGTCCATTTCAGCTCACTAATACCTGGGATATCAATGTTTATGCATTCCATTTCATTTTTGATGACTCCCAATTTTCCTAGATTCGTATTTTGTACATTCCATGTTCCTATCACTAATGGATGTTTGCAGCTTTTTTTTCTTATTTTGAGTTGTGCCACATCAGTAAATGAAGGTCCCAAAAGCTTGACTCCATCCACGTCATTAAGATCAACTGTTCTTTGAGGAGGCAGCTCTTCTTCAGTCATATTTTGAGTTCTTCCCAACTTGAGGGGCTCATCTCCTGGCACTATATCAGACAATGTTCTGCTGCTATTCATAAGGTTTTCACTGGTCAATTTTTTTAGAAGTAGACTGCCAGGTCCTTCTTCCTAGCCTGTCTTAGTCTGGAAGCTCCACTGAAACTGTTTGCCAAGGGTGATCCTGCTGGTACTTGAAATACCAGTGGCAAATCTTTTAGTATTACAGCAATACACAATTCATCACAGTATGACAGACTGGTGGTTTGACAAGCGTGTTGGGTTACCATCAATATACAATGTATATTTGACAGGTTAATTTTGTACTTAGTTCTTAATGTTCTTGCCTTTCCATTTGTAGTACTTCCTTTAGTAATACTTGCAAAGCTGGTCTGGCAATGGCAAATTCCCAGAGCTTCTGTTCATTTGGGAATGTCTTGATTATCCCCTTGTTTTTGAATGATTACCCCCTCGTTTTTGCTGGGTAAAGTATTCTTAGTTGACAATTGCTTTGGTTCAGTATTTTACATATGCTGCTCCATTGTCTTCTGGCAAATGGGTATATATAGATATATATATATACACGCCCTGGTGGCACAGTGGTTAAGAGCTCGGCTCCTAACCAAAAGGTCGGCAGTTGAATCCATCAGCTGCTCCTCGGAAACCCTATGGGGCAGTTCTGCTCTGTCCTACAGGGTTGCTTTTAATTGGAATCGACTCAACAGCAGTGGGTTTATGGGGGAGACTCAAGTCTGATTCCTGACCAATGTACCCTATATGCAGTGACCACCTGTCTGTCAGTGAAGGCTGTGTGTTGCTGTGATACTGAACAGATTTCAGTGGAGCTCTCAGACTATGACCAAGTAGGGAGAAAGGCCTGGAGATCTACTTTGAAAATCAGCCAATGAAAACCCTGTGGATCACAATGGTCCCATCCATAACCGATCACAGGGATGGCACAGGACTGAGCAGTGTTTCTTTCTGTTGTGCATAGGATCCCCATGAGTTGGGGCAAACTCTATGGCTGCTAACAGCCCCATGGTGCAATCCTGACATGTGCCCAGAAGATGGTGCTGCCAAACAGCACTTAACAACAACTCCAGGGGTTGACTGAAAATTCTAATTATTTTTTTCTCTGTTGGCCTTTGGAAGAAGAAACTGGCCCTGTTTGCTGTTGGAACTGAATAAGCTCCCAGGAATCTTGAACAATTCAGTTGCAGGAAGGCCTTCAGGGGGATACAAAACCCTCTAGTTTATAGAGGAAACCGCTAGCAATTATTTGCAAAATATAAAGAGAGGTGGCAGTTTTGGTATACCACACAGGTAAAATTAATCAAATTAGGTACATTTTGAATGAATGAGTGAATGAAATTTCATTCAAATGGAATTATGCCTCTATCCTATAAACATCTTTTCTGACTTTTCTTAGATATTTTTCTGTGGAGATCCTGACTCTTTCATTCATTGTTACTGTAGGTGAGAATAATCCTATACCATCTCCTTTGATAAGAAGGCAACATAATCAGGCTTATTCCTCTCCCAGTAGGTTTTATAGATGGAATTGAGAGATTTATTTTTTTTAATGAATGGGAGTAAAATACTGAGAGAGGGCCATTCAGCATGAGATGCAATGAACTTGGGAAACTTTGGTTTGCCTTAGAGCACAGAAGTTCTCGGGTTACAAAACTCTGCCTAGTCTGCGGAGCTTTCTACAATACTCCAGAAGCAAAGCGTTCTTGTTGCAGCATGGCAGACAACACAGACACGTACAAGGAAAAGCCAGTCCTCTCTCTCCTGCCACTAGCACGCCCAGCCCCTGAGAAAACCAATGTGAATAGTTAGATGTGCTCCTTCCACATCTCTTCCTGCACTCATATACACACGTACACATCTCTACACAGTCCATACTCACACAGAGGATGCATCCTCCTTCCTTCTTTCCTTCCTCCCTCCTTTCTTCTTCCATAAATGATATCTAAGTATATATGCTTTACTTGGTAACTTGTTAATCTAATTTGATATTTTATGAACATCTCTCTAGATTGTTTTTCAAACTGTAGGTTTACTCATTTATGTATTACATAAAATCAATTTACTGGGTCCTGACCAGCAGTATTTAAATGAAATAGAATTGAATAGTAAACATTAGAGCACTCTGTATGTGATAAAGGTAAGTGTTGTTTTATGAACATTTTATTTAAGATGTATATATATGATTTCCTCATCTATAAAGTGAGTAGAAGTGTTTACCTCATGGTTGTCGAGAGGATTAAATGAGATATTATGTGTAAAGTGCTTAGAACAGAGGCTGGCACCTTATAAGCACAATGTAGATATGTTATCATCATCATCATCATCCTCACTAGTCTTTTTAAAATTTTTCTAATCTGATAGAGGGAAAGGCATCTTATTTGGTTTTGATTTGCATTTGCCTGGCCACTGGTGAGATTGAGCGTCTTCTCATACATTTATTGGTCCTTTGCGTTTTTGTTTGGATAAATTTCCTGTTTATTATCTTAGGACCATTTGTTGGTCGGTTGTTAAACTTTAAAACAATTAATTTGTGTTTCTTTGTACAACAGAGACATTAATGCTTTGACTGTCAGATGTATTGACAAATATTTTCTTCCAATCTATCACAAGTGCCTTGACATTATTTATGGAGCCTTTGACCATTCAGACATTTAAAGGTTTTAAAATCAAATGTATTCATTTCTTCTTTTATGACTTTTGGGTTTCCTTCTTGCTTAATAAGGACTTTCCCACCCAATGGCTATATAAATATTCTGCAAAATATTTTTCCAATAGTATGTATTACTCTGTTTTTTATATTAGCTCTTCAGTCCATCTGAAGTTTATTTTTGTATATGGTCTGAAGTTGCACACTAATGTCATTTTATTCCAGATGAATAGCCAATTATTCCAGTCTCATTTATAAAATAAACCATTCTTTTATGACTGAATTTAAATACTCTTTATCGTATATTAAGTTCCTGCATATACTTGTATCTATTTCTGAACTCGTTTCCACAGAGTTCTTTGTACATTCTCCAGCCAGTACCATACCACTTTGATTACAGTAGTTCATATATGGTCTTTCCCTTACTATCCTTTTTTCTACATTGTCTTAGCAGTCCTCATGCAATGATTTTCCAATATGAAATTTAAAATAATTTTGTCCTTTTTCATTAAAGAATTCTTTATGATTTTTATGGGAAGGGAAATTATATTGAGAAGAACTGACACTTTTTGTGATATTAAGTTTTTCCATAATTTATTTAGATCTTACTTTATGTTTTTCATTGTCTTTATCACATAGACCTTATGTCTTTTTCATTAAGTTGATTCCTTGGCAATTGAAAAGTTTTTTAAAATTTTTTGTAGTAAAATGTATATAACAGAAAAATTTCCATTTTAACCATTTTTAAGTGTACAATTCAGTGGCATTAAATACATTCACAATGTTGTACGACCATCACCACTACCCATTTCTGAAACTCAATTTAAGGTTTTTAATACTATTGTTGATGGAGTTTTTTAAACTCCTTTTTCATTCTAAATGACTTTTGCTACTACAAAGACAATTTTTTCATTTTTGTGTATTCATTAAACTTTTTTATAAACCCAATTTGCTCTTAAATATTAATCGTTTTTTTATTTTTAATTATTATGTACTCTTGGGTGTTTTAGTCATGCTATTGTTGTTGTTATTAGGTGCCATTGAGTTGGTTCCAACTCACAGTGACCTTAGTTACAACAGAATGAAACACTGCCTGGTCCTGCACCATCCTCATAATCATTGCTGTTTGAGCTCATTGTTGCAGCCACTGTGTCAGTTCATCTCGTCATACGGTCATATAATCTGTAAGTAAAGATTACTTGCTCTTCATTTCCTAATTCCTGCCATTCATTTCATTTTCCTTTATTATTGCATTAGCTAGAACCTTCAAATACAAATGATACTTGAAGGCGTTCCTGTGTTCTTTCTGATTTTAGTGAGATTGATTACTCTTTCACATTTTCATATGCTGTTTGATTTTAGGTTTTATTAATAGTCTTTATCATGCTTAGGACATTTCTTTCTCTTTCTGTTTATTTCAGTAACAGTTGTTATTACTGAAATTTATCAATTGCCTTTTCACTGCCTATATATTTAATTTGTTGTTGTAATGTATTTTAAGGATAAATGTTTTTATATTGATCCATCTAGCAATCCTGGAACAAATGACTACCTTGAAGGCAAAGAGGGAAAAAAATACTAAAAGAAAAGGAAAAAAAAAAAATCAAGTTATTTGTGTGGGAATGCATATGGAGAGAAACAAAACAGACACCAAAATGACAACACCAAGTGTGGCATTATTATGTTAGAAATAATGAGCGGGGTGGGGGAAAGAAGCTCCAAGAATGTGAAACAAGCAAAACCAAAACAAAATCTTGTTTCTAAATAAGTCTTCTGATTTCTGGGTAGATAAGTAACCAAGTTTGCACCTGGAGGACACAAGTTTTGGCATAACATGTACGTAAATTATCGGGTGAGTGTTGATGTGGTCTGCTTAGGATTTGAAAAGGGTGGCAAATATTATTTCTGTGTTGTTGTTGTTAGTTGCTGTCAAGTCAGCTCCAACTCATGCTGACCCCACATACAACAGAATGAAACATTGCCTGGTCCTATACCATCTTCACGATCGTTGGTATTCTTGAGTCCATTGTTGGGGCCACTGTGTATTTTGAGTGCTTTCCAACCTAGAGGACTCATCTTCCAGCACTATATTGAACAATATTCCATTGTGAATAGGTGTTCATTGGCTGATTTTCAGAAGAGTCTGGAAGCTCTGTTGAAACCTGTCTACCATGTGTGACCCTGATGGTATTTGAAATACTAGTGACATGACTTCCAGAATCATAGCAAAATGCAAGTGACCACAGTACATTTCTATACTTCTATAGTTACTGCTAAATAAGTGAATAACTGGTCACAAAACAGTATTGCTTCTAGATCTACAGTTACACTAAATAACTAAATAATTGGTCACAAAACAATAATGCTTCTAGATCCTAGAGGGGCCTTAAAGCTGACCTTATCTCTTTCTCCACAGGCACAGCTTTTAGACAGGCCTCATAATTTCCTACCTAAAGGGAGAGAATATCAAGGTCAAGGGCAAAGATGCCAGAGTCTGAGCCTTGATGTTTGTCCAGTGGCATCACTAGGGTTGGTGTCACCCAGTGTGATAACTCATGGTGTAACCCTCCCCCACTCCCCCGTGGACCATACAGAATTGTTAGTAATTTTTTTTGTACTAATGTTACTCATAAATCGTAATTCCCACATATCACTCCTTCTTTTCCTTTAATTACTACTTCATTCTCAAAAAAGCTATTGATATAGGTTCACAAATACTAATTACCACAGTATTGTAGCTAAAACACCAGAAAATTTGACAAAATCAGCAACTATAAAAACACTGGCAGCAACAAAAACAACAGCTCCTGCTTGTAGTCCATGCAGATGAAACCAGGTGATTTGAAGCATCCTTGTAATTCGGTAATAATGACAGCTTTGACCAGAGGGCATTAGAAGGTTCAAAAAGTAAATTAGCACAGAGTTTCATCCTTGTAGGTGTATTGATACATGTAAGCTGGGCTTACAAAAAATGTTTTTGTTGTTATAACTAACAACGGGGATATTTTTATAAAAAACAGTAGATTTCTGCTGAAACACTGCACAAAAGTTTTATAGACAGTCATTTTGGTGTCACCCCCTCTGACTGTCACTCAGTACAGTCCACGCCCGCCGTATCCCTGTAGTAACGCCACTGCGTCTTTCCCCATAGAGATTGATGGAGAAGTGGAACCGGGGAAGGAGGCGAATGCAGAGATTGCCAACCCTGACTGCTTGTGAGAATCATAGGGACAACACAGGTGAGTTCACAGAGATTCTGATTTAATTGGTCCAGGTGGGGCCTGGATCTCTATTTTTAGAAGTACCTCAGCCTCAAGTAATGATTTTAATGCCCAGCCTTGGTTGAGAACAATTAAAATAGAGCAGTTGTTCTCAAGGGGTAGCCCCTGGACCAGCTTCATCAGCATCACTTGGGAACTTGTTATACATGCAAATTCTGGGTCCCACTCCATCTACTGAATCAGAAACTCTAGGCGTGGGGCCCAGCACCTAGTGTGGTAAGGAGCCCACCTAGTAAGTCTGATGCTGCTGACGTGAGAACCACTACCGCTGGCTGTGCACACGGGTCCTCAGTGGTTAAAACCCACCCCACACCCCTGCCTTTGGCTCACTGACACCACATTAACACAGTTCTGAGGACGGAGGCAAAAGATAACACTTCTGATTGCTACAGGGTGGCCAAGTAAAATGTGGATTTGGGAAAAGACATTGAGTTTGCAGTTGATGAGGCGATCAGAAGTCTCTCAAAGCAGTTCTAGTAGAGAGGTAAGGGTGGGAGGCTTGCTTCTCAGGTTTAAGGGGGAAGAGATGGTAAGAAAGAGACGGGAGGGTATAGACTGATAGTTGCAGAGCCGTGGAGGTGAAAAGAGACAGGAAAGCTAGAGATGAAGCTGGAGGGGCAATCACGTTCATGCAAAGAGGGTTTTGTTTGTTTGTTTTGTTTTCCTTTTAGGAACGAATGATACCTTAACAAGTTTGGAGACAGATGTTCCTGCACATAGAAAAGGTTGGTTTTGGAAATTAAAAAAGTGATTCCTCATTTCCTGGCTCAGGAGGTGTTATGAATTGAATTTCATCCCCCCGAAATTGGTGTTGAAATCCTAACCCCTATACCTGTGGGTGTGATCCTGTTTGGGAATAGGGTTTTCTTTGTTACACTAATGAGGCCACGTCCATGCAGGGTGTGTCCTAAACCATTGGCTCACATGTGCTAAGAATCCAGAGGTGGCTTTAACTTCAGGTACAGTTTAATCCACAAGTTTAAATAAAGTCACCAAGAAGTTGATTTCTTCCTTGCTTTTTCAGATTGGCTCTGTTGATTTTGCTCTCAGCAGGCTCTGGGGCAGTGCAGAAGAGAAGCACAGTGATTAGGAGTACAGGCTGTAAGGTAGGTACACCTGGGTTCTAATCTTACTAATCATAACCTTTCAGATGTTACCTTTTGTCTACAAGTCACAGTGTCCTCATCTATGAAAGGGGCTCCTAATAAAATCTGCCTCTTCTGGTGGCTGTGAGGATTAAGTGAGATTATATATGTAAAGCAATTGAAGTTTCCTGGCTGCCAGTACTCTCTGTCAGCTGTTGTTGGTGTTGTTATCCTTCCTGGCCCAACTCCAGTAGGAAGAAGTGTCTATCCGTCTCCCAGAGGTTACAACAAAAGTACATTCCATGCAGTGTTCACACAGCCTCAGTGACTGGTTCATGGGTGGGCAAGTGACACTAGCTGGTGAAATCAGAGTGAACTTCAGGATTTTTGCTTGGAATGCAGGAACAAAAGTTCTTCTTTCTCTGAACACTATAGCAGGGTGATATGAAGGCTGGAATGGGTACATCTATTTTGCCACAATAAGAGAACCCAGACTGGGGTTGAAGTTGTCACAAAGGGGATGACAGAACAGAGAAAATATCAGCAAAAAGAAGCCAGAGGTCCACAAACATCATGAGCTTCTGGATCAAACCATGCCTGAAAGCCATCTACCACTGAATTCAGTTCTGTATGCCAATTTTAAGACAGTCTCTCTATTACTTGCAATCAAAAGCATCCTTCCTGGACTCTGTTAGCTCAAAACTAAAACCATTCCTGAGGCCATCTCTTCAGACAAAGATTAGGCTGGACTATGGGACATAAAATGATAATCGTGAAGAGTGTGCTTCTTAGCTCAAGTAGATACATGAGACTAAATGGGTAGCTTCTGTCCAGAGGTGAGGTGAGAAGGCAGAGAGGGTTAGGAGATGGTTGAATGGACACAGGAAATCTGGGGTGGAAAGGAGGAATGTGCTGCCACAGTATAGGGAGAGTAACTAGGGTCACATAACAATGTGTGTATAAATTTTTGTATGAGACTAACTTGAATTGTAAACCTTCACTTAAAGCACAACAATAAAAACAAGGAAAAAAAAAAAAAAAGCATACTTCCTAACACAGAAAACCGACATAGTATTGGCTATTATTTTGCCAACCAAGAATGTAAAAATCAAAGTAAAATATCCCACTTATAAATAAAAGTAGAAATGACATTGTTTTGGAATATAGAACAGTCTTTTAAATTGAATATTTTGAAAAATTCATTTCTAATATGTTGTAGACCAGAAAAACTTCATTGTGAATTTTCCTGGTTCATGAACTAGCTTTTTTAAATAAATATTTTATTGAATTTTTGGTGAAAGTTTACACAGCAATTTAAGTTCCCATTGGACAATTTCTATACATATTGTTCAGTGACATTGGTTACATTTTCCACATTGTGTCACCATTCTCCGTATTTCTATTCTGGTTTTTCTATTTCCATTAATCCAGCTTCCCTGCCCCCACCACCCTGATCTTCTCATCTATGATTTAGGGTAAATGTTGACCATTTGGTCTCATATAGATGACAATGATTTTTTTTTTTTTTTTTAATAGAAGCACAAGACTCACAGGTGATGCTGTTTATTTTGTGAGCCAACCTGTTATTTAGCTGAAAGGTGACCTCTGGGAGTAGTTTCAGTTCAAAGTTTAAAGGGTATCTCAGGGCGATAGTCTCAGGGGTTCCTCTACTCTCTACTAGTTCAGTAAGTCTGGCCTTTTTTTTTTTTAAAGAATTAGAGTTTTGTTCTATAATTTTCTCCCGTTCTATCCAGGACCATCTATTGTATCCCTGGTTAGAATGTTCAGTACTGGTAGGCTGGGTACCATCTAGTTCTTCTGGTCTCTGGATAGATGAGGCCATGATTTGTGTAGGAAATCATTCCTCTTTGAGTCTTTGGTTTTCTTCTTTGTCTTTTGCTCCAGACAAGTAGAGACCAATAGTCATGTCTTAGATAGCTGCCCCCAAGCTTTTAAGATCCCAGATGCTACTTACCATACTAGGATGTAGAACATAAACTTTATAGACTATCTTGTGCCAATTAACCTAGTTGTCCCATGAGACTATTGTCCTAAGCCTTCAAACCCAGTAAACCAATCTTTCAAGGTATTTGTTTATGTCTGGGACATAACTGTGACTGTGTTCCCTTTGTGCTTTATTATATATATGATATATATGCAGCACATACAAACATATATATCTATGCCTACAGATACATCTGTATATGCACACATATATACATATCTTGCTGTACACATATATACAAGTACCTATGTAATCACTCATGTATTTTTGGGTTGTTACTGCTGTTACTGTTGAATTGTATATGTTATAGCATTTACCAATAAGGTCCTTTAATCTTGTGTATTTCTTATTGTCATAATTTACCTTGGTTAAGTTGTGCACGCTTCACCTACATTTGGTATTGCCTTTCCCATCACCAAAAATACCAAGTGTCTTCCGTTTAGAGAATGATGTCCCCTCCCTCTCCCACCCATCCCTGATAACCACCAAAGAACAATGATTTATGTATGTATACCTATTTTTGTCTTTTTATAGAAGTGGTATCATACAATATTTATCCTTTTTGCTTGTCATGAACCAGCTTTTAAGAATCAGTCAGATTATACGTATAAAATATTTATCACAGGATGTGATAGTAGGTGCTCTGCAAATGAGAGCTGCATATGCTTTGAGGGAGTGGGGGGGGGGGATGGGCTATGGTCTTCACGCAGGGCACAGGAGAAAGTAAGTCATTCTTATTTTTGTAATCCCCACAGAACTTGGCATATAATAGGCACTTCATCAGTATTTGTTGAATGGATGAATGACCTTCCATTTAGGATTATGAAAATCCCATGGAAATATGAAAAAAATACCAGTTATGAAGGGGAAAGCAATGGTATATCCTCAAGGCAGCAGTGGTGGGAGTAATGAGGTCTCTCAAATCAGGATGGACAGAGGGCAGAGCCCATTAGCTGTGGCCGTCACATATGTCCCTTCCCGTATACATTATGAAAGGAGTGGACAGTCTGAGGACATAACAGAGCGGAAAGGCCTGTATGTGGCCTAGGGGAGGTAGCAGTGCCTGCATGGTCATGATGGAAGTTGGAAGGGTGAACTTGGTACGCAGGTAAGTGAGATTCTTGTTCCTCTGTAAAATAAGTGGAATTGAGGCATAAGTAAGGTCCCTGTTGTTGCTGTTAAGTGCCTTCGAGTCAGTTCTGATTCAAAGCAACCCTATGTGACAACAGAATGAAACACTGCCTGGTCCTGAGCCATCCGCACAATAGTTGTTATGTTTGAGCCTATTGTTGCAGCCACTGTGTCAATCCATCTCGCTGAGGATCTTCCTCTTTTTCACTGAACGTCTGTCTACCTTACCAAGCATGATGTCCTTCTCTAGGGATTGGTGCTTTCTGATAACATGTCCAAAGTATGTCAGATGAAGTCTCACCATCTATGCTAGGTTGTACAAATGGTTTGCATTAGACTACTAACCTAAAAGTTGGCAGTTCAAACCCACTCATGGTATCATGAAAGAAAGGCCTGATGATCTGCTCCTGTAAAGATTGTTGCTGTTAGGTGCTGTTGAGCACCTTCTGACTCACAGCAACCCTATGTATCACAGAACAAAATGTTGCCTGGTCCTGTGCCATCCTCAGAATCCTTGGCTATGTTTGAGCCCACTGTTGCAGCCACTGTGTCAAGCCATCTCATTGAGGGTCTTCCTCTTTTTTGCTGACCTTCTTCTTTAACAGCATAATGTCCTTCTCCAGGGATTGGTCCCTCCTGATAACATGTCCGAAGTAAATGAGATAAAGATTACAGCCAAGGAAACCCTATGGAGCAGTCCTACACTGACACACTTGGGGTCACCATGAGTTGGAATCAACACAACAGCAATGGGGTTGGTTTGGTTTGGTTTGAGGCAAATCAGTGATGGAATAGGGAAAAAAAGGAATCGGGCACATTCTCTACTATTAAGCCAGAATGCAAAATATGTTTGGCACAGGGAGAATGGGGCGGGGGGGGGGGGGGGGGTGGAGGGCAGAGAAAGCCCTTTTAATATGCCCCAAATCAATAATTACAAGTGGATTTCGGTGTTTACTTTTGCTATGGAAATTGTGTTGTTCAGCAAGTCTAGTAGTGAGTGATCGGGGAGTGGCGAGTGTGAACAGTAGCGGATGATCAGGGAGTGGTGAGTGTGAAGTATGTTAGGTGCACGCCCGGGCCAAGATCTGAATTCCAGATTCCCAGATGAGTCATAGAACAGAAATGTCTTGATCCTCATTGGGTGTAGGCATGCGTTAGGAGATGCAGAGAATACAGAAGGGAACATAAGCCAGTCTCTGCTCTCAACAACTTAGAGTCTCCTTCAGAAGACGGTGCCATACTCATAAAAATAAAAATGCAACTCACTCTTCCTCTCTTTACAAGGGGGTCTTTCAAATGTCTTCCCTGAAGCTTAAATTTCTCAGCTCCTGCCTCTCTCAGCTGATGATCTTGCTCCTTTCTTTGCAAAGCGAAAAGACAGATGGGAATTCCCTCCACTGCCACATCTGCACCTTTGTCCTTCTCATCTTCTGCTAAAATGGAGGAATGCCCCTCCTCTCCTCAAAAGCGAGGCGCTCCCGTCCTCTGCACCCCTTCCCCTCTCACCTTCATGAGGTGTTCGTGCCTTTGGTTTTTTGTTCTCTATGTCCTGCCTTACAAATCCCTCACTGTTTGCTGGGTGATGCCCTCCAAATACAAACATAAAAAGCAGTGCTGTGCCAGAGCCAGATGGTACTGGCTCACAACAGCCAATTTTGCTCATCTCTTCCCATCTTCATGTTCAGTACATCGTATGGGAAGCTGGAAATCAAATTTTGAGGGAGTATTGACATCAGCTGCTCTTAACCAGAGTTTTCTCCCCCAGAGAGCTGGCACACTACTGATTAAAACAAATGTTAAGTGTATCTCATTAAAAAAAAAACAAAGAAAAAAAACTTTTCCTTGAGCCCAGATCCTCCTTCTGCTACCCTTAGTAGCCAAACCCCCCCTAAGTGTTGTCCCACCCAGGCTTTCTCTGCATCATCCACACTCCTTCCCCAGTCTTTAACACCCCACAGTATAGGGTCTGCTCTTAATGTGCCCCTGAAAACATCTTGCCAAGGTTCCCAGTGACCTCCGAGCTTCCTGATCCAGTGGGCACCTCTTTGCCCTTATCTAACATGTTCTTGGGAGTCCCTGCATGGTGTGAGTGGTTAATGCGTTTGGCCGCTGACTGAAAAGTTGGAGGTACAGGTTGAGCCAACCTGGCCATCTACTTCTGAAAAATCAGCAGTTGTCAATCCTATGGAGCACAGTTTTACTCTGACGCATGAGGTCCATCAGCTGGAATCCATTTGACAGCAACTGGTTTTTTATAATGTTTGTTCTTAGCATCTTAGTGGCATTTGGCACTGACAGCACATTTTTCTTTCATGAAACATTTTGAATCTTGTCTTGTTTAAATCAAAGTTTTTTTTTTTTTTTTTCTTCTATGAGCCGCCATCTCATTCTTGGTCTCTTGTTCTTGTTCCTCCTCCTTTAACTGACTCCTAAATATTTCCCTGAGGCTCATGCATAAATTTTCTCTTCTCTGGGGTCTCTCCTAGGAGAGCTTCTAAGTCCCTCTCAGTTTAAATACCATCTTCATATTGATAGTGCTCAGATATCTGTCTAAAGGTCAGACCTTTCCTCTGAGTCCACATCTGCTTAGTCTCCATGACATTATGCTTATTTTTGGTGACATTCAGATGTCACAGAAAAAATCTTAACTTGGTCAAAGTAAGGTTCTTGATTTCCTTCCCCTGAACAATTCTCCCATCCCCAACACACACCTCTGACACAACACCACAAGGCTTTCCCATGTCAGTAGATATTGTTGTTGTTAGCTGCTATCAAGTCATCCCCCAACTCACTGTGACCTCATGCGTAACAGAATGAAACACTGCCCAGTCCCGTGCCATCCCCACAATTATTTGTGGGTCGGATCATTTTGATCTGTAGGGTTTTCACTGGCACATTGCCAGACATTTTTTCCTAGTCTCATCTTAATCTGGAAGCTCTGCTGAAACCTATTCAGCATCATAGCAACACACAAGCCTCCACTGACAGACAAGTGGTAACTGTGCCTCAGGTGCCTTGGCCAGGAATCAAACTTGAGTCTCCCAAATTGAAGGTGAGAATTCTGCCACTGAGCCACCACTGAACTCTCGATATGTGTTACCACTCAGTTATTTACTCTGAAGATGCAGGAGCCATTTTTGATTTCTCCTTTTTCCTCTCACCTGATGTCTCAACTAATCTATCAAGAAATCCTGTCCATTCTTTTCCCAAAATAGGTCTCAGTTCCTCTCTTTTTTTCTTCAAATCTACTGCTGCTACATGAGTCCAGGTCACCATTGTCTCACCTAGATTTCCAGAACACCTTTCTCTCTCCCCAGTCACACTGCTTTCGTTGCATTGCTTTCTCCTACCACTGCGCCTTTGCACATGCTGTTCCTTCTACCTGGAATGTTCATCTCTCTGTTCTTTGCCTAGTTAATCTCACTGGTCTTTCAGATCACTCAGCTAAATTGCAACTTCCTTGGAGAAGCTTCTCCTTATATCCTGACTAAGGCAAGCCCTTCTTTTAGACTCTCTTGAAGAACCAAGGTCTTTCTTTGGAAGCTTTTTTTTAAATGATAGTTGCATTTTTACTCTTGATTAGTTAATTAGTTTCTGTGTTCCCTGCTACACTGTGAGAATCAGAAGGGCAGGAGATGTTCATACTTCACTCCAGCCCCTTGATCAGTGCCCAGTCAGAGAGGACACTCAGCAAGTAAATGTTGAATGGAACACTATTAATAAAATGGCACAACATCAAGTTCATAGCAAGGGATCCTCTGTGCAAGGGCGGTCAGAAGAGCTGGAGAACACGGCACCTTCACCACCTCCCTTGTAAGTGTCACCAAGCACAGGCCAGAGAACTCGGCTGCAGGTGACAATAGTGACTGGTCTGCTCTTCCACTCCCATGCCCCACAGCAGAGGGATGTCTAGGGTGGTGTGTTTGCCACGTACGCTGTGCATTCAGGGCTATCATCGTGTATGGACCTTGACAACTTGGGCGAAAAGCAATAAAAAAAATTAGCTTCTCTGCTTTCTTAGCATATGGCTATAAACCACATCTTCTTTTATGTTGTTCTTATCTTGAGACCTGGTTTTCAGAACCCTGATTTAGCTGTTTAGATAAATCTATTCAGGTTTAAATAAGTAAATATAAATTTATTCAGGTATAAATTGATCTTATTGCACTGCAGTGTCTTCCACCTCAACTGCACCCTGAAATGTATCTCATTATAAATCAATCATATTCCATTACGCCTCTCCTCTTTCTGAATATTCTTGTTTATATTATAGCTGATTTTAGAAAACTGGCCTCAAAGCTACTCTCAGCTACCATCTGAGAGCCTCTTTTTCTAAGTTCTTCTTTTTAAATTCTGCACAGCAGCGTCATAAGGAGCCTATTTCCACCTCTTCACCTCCCGATCAAGTTAGCACTTCCCCTCCAAAGCATATCCAATTCTCAACCCATTGAGATTTGAGAGTTTCATAATCCTCCTAATTCTTTCTCTTCCTCATCTCCTTTGAATCCCATTCTTTTTCTTTTTAAGATTCAGAATTTATATCAGGAGCAACGGCTAAGGCAAAAGAATAATAATAAAGAATTCTATCTCCCACAAGAGGAAAGGTTCAGTGGGACTTGGTAGGGACTTGTCTTAGGACGAAGGAAAATCAAATGAGGGTGACTTACAAAGGAAACGTCATGAGACCAGGCAGTGTTGACTATGAGCGCCACACTGACCAAGCCATTTGCTGGAGGGACTCAGAAACAACAGTTGCCAAAGATCTATTTTGTTTACATGGAAATATGTAATATGCCAAACTGTATTTCTTCAGGCCCTGATCGATCACTTTTTAAATTGAATTTTTTTTCTTCATACAGTAAATGAAAAACAATTTTTTTCCCCATGAATTAGCCATTCATTGTTTACATTAGCACAAATGAATGTTGCTGCAATAGCAGTTAAGTGTTATTACCACTGTTCTGACCCGGTGAGTTGAATTGACTAGTCACACTCATCACTGCACTTACAGGCCTTGTCCGGTCTCCTCCAGCCCATCTGTGTCCCTCCCATCAGAATCCGGGGCTCTCCCTGTGAGCACAGCCACAATGAGCTGGGTGAAGAGGGACCATCTGCGTCAGTCTTTCTGACTCTCCCTGGCTGTGCTTCCTGGGCTCCAGAGATTTTTTATTTTTTTCTTTTATCCTCTGTCTCTTCCCAGAGGAGCACTTGGGGAGCCATTTTCTGGTTCTGAATTAGAGAACAAAGACCTTTACCAGCAATGGCTGAGAAGCTCATTGTTTACAAGCTGCACACAATCAAAAAGTGTTTGGAAACAGATCACAATAATAGGTGCATAATTTTGATCTGTGTGTTTGTGACAGTTTTTGCATGTAATGGAGACCCGCAGTCACATCTTGTTCTTACAGTTGACAGGTCTGTAGATAATCTGCATGTAGACTTATTTTAAGCAACGGTAGCTAGCTGCTTTTGTTCAGTTTGCAGAAAAAGTGTATCTTTTTCAAGATTAGAAAAAGGCCTTTTAATCTTTCATCTTCTCTGTTAATAAACATTCCAACGTCTAGGACATAGGTTTGGGCCTTCTGGAGACTCCGATGGGAGACCCCAAGACAACTGTTCTGCACTTCTGCGTAATTTTTTTGTACTGATGATTGTTTCTCGGTTTTAGTTTTTAAGTTAATGATTCTGGTAACAGTAGAGAGCTGCACCATCTAAAGTGATGTTCACTGGTCCCATGTGGCTATTGAGTCCTTAAAGTGTGGCTAGTCTCATTCGAGATGTACGCTAGGTGTGAAATACCCACTGGGTTTTGAAAATTTAGTACCAAAAAAAAAAAAGAATGTAAAATACCTTAATAATTTATATATATATAGTTTAAATGTTGAGATAACATTTTGAATTTATTTTATTAAATAAAATATATTATTAAAATTAATGTTACCTGTTTCTTTTTAATTCATTTAATATGATTACTAGAAAATAAAAAATAACATAAGTTGCTTGCATTTGTGGTTCACTTTATATTTCCACTGGGGAGAACTGTCTTAGACATTGCCCAAAATGTATTCTTATTAACTGTTCATAGGACACTGTTGATCCATGTATCATAGATTGCAAACACAGCCCTGCAAAATCAGAAGCTATAACTTACACAGCAACATTGGAGCAGGTTAGTAGGTTTATAGAAGACCCATTCAAGTGGCATTTGAATAAACCTTGTAAGTCCATCTCTCCAACAGCACATACATACTTGCATTTAAGCACTAGAACCGATGGGCAGGGGAGGCCTTCTTTCTCTCAATCTTCTCATCATACTGGTTCATACCAACTGTACCTGCAAACTATTGGCAAAGTGTTTATGCCACTGTCAGATGGAGACACATTTCAGGTTTCTTGGTAGATAGTCATGAAATGCTCCTCATTCAGCATCACAGCAACATGCAAACCACCATGGCAGATGGTAGGTGGCTGCACATAAGATACATTGTCAGGGAATCGAACCAGGGTCTCCTGCATGGAAAGTGAGAATTCTACCACTGAACCACCAATGCCCTCCTGGCCATGTTGTTGTTAACATGCCATAGAGTCAATTCTGACTCATAGTGTTCCTATAGGATAGAGTACAACTGCCCCCAGGGTGTCCTATGCTGTAATCTTTATAGAAGCAGATCTTTTCTCCCTCAGAGCAGGGCTGGTGGGTTTGAACCGCTGACCTTTCAGTTAGCAGCCGAGAGCTTAACAATTGTGCCAGCAGGGCTCCTTTACTCCGGGCCAAAGCAAGAGGTAAGTTTGGTAAGCAACCTGGTGTGGCTGCTTGGAAAAGCCTTGTGTTGGCCTGACTGAGTTACACTCTGATCCTTTAATCCCCCAGTACCACAGTGCCTCATTACTACTGAGGCCAAATACAAGTCAGCCAGAGGTGGTGGATCAGTAAACCCCACAGCTCAGAAGCAACTTGAGTGGAATGGAGGACAAGCCAGATGATTCCAGGGACTTGGGTTCAGGGCCCTCAAATCACATCTAGCAAGAGAAGGCAAGACCAGAGAATAACGGGACTGGAATAGTGGAGGTGGGATGTGATGGCCAGAGGTTGGGTATCAGAAATATGGAATGCATGGCTTTTCATTGTTTCTAGTTTCTGTTACCATACTTTGCATGGAATAAATAGAACCATGACTTATGCTCCGTCATCAATATGGCAGATTTTAGGAACATAAATGTTCCATTTTCTACAATTTTGGACAGTTAAAATTTTTCTTCCCTCTGGAACCTTAGGATATTATGGGGAATTGAGGAGCAAGCTGTAATGTGTGCAGGGGGAGAATACATATTCACCCACCCGCCCATCTGCATGATTATGGTAAGGATTGAGTTGTGATACATGTGCTGGAGAGAAACTCTGCCAGATAGAGATAGATAGCTGCTGTTGAGTTGACTTACAATTCATGGCAACCTTATGTACAGTAGAACAAAACATTACCCAGTCCTGTGTCATCCTTACGATTGTCAGCATGTCTGAATCAATCACTGTGGCCACTGTGCCAGTCCATCTCACCAAGGGTCTCCCTCTCCCTCATTGGCCCTCTACTTCACCAAACATAATGTCCTCCTCCAGCAACTGATATCTCCTGATGACATGTTAAAAGCAAGCAAGTCAGACAATATTATGTTGTGATCTGTAAGGTTTTCATTGGCTAATTTTCAGAAGCAGGTCTTTCTTCCTAGCCGGTCTTAGTCTGGAAGCTCCACTGAAACTTGTCCACCAATGGATGATCCTGCTGGTATTTGAAATACCCGTGGCATAGCTTCTAGCATCACAGCAACACACAAGCCACGAGAGTATGAAAAACTGACAGATGGGTGGTGGCTGAATTAAAAACAAAAAACAAAAAAAAACCTGCTGCTGTTGAATCAATTCTGACTCACAGCAACCCTGTAGGACAGAGTAGAACTGCCCCATAAGGTTTCCAAGGAGAGGCTGGTGGACTTGAACTGCTGACCTTTTGGTTAGCAGCCAAGCTGTCAACCACTGCACCACCAGGGGTCCAAATGGATCAAGTAAATCAGTTGTCACAAAAAGCCATTTCACTCTTATCTGAAACATTTGAGGATGAGGATGAAGAAGAGCTCCACTCTGATGGGGCTCCAAGAAAAGATCAGGTCCTTGGGAGCTATCTTCCACCCTCTTTTCCAGCAGGCCTCTCTGTATCAGAGAACCACTCTTCAGAGAGACAGACTTCAGCAGTTTCTTTCTCTAAGCTTCCCACAGACATGTTTGATATGAAAAAGGAGCACATTTGATGTAAAAGCCTTTGAGAAGAAATCAGTGGACAATCAATGGAGTCATTTTCACAGAATCTCTTTTCCAAACATAACACTGTAAGAAGAAGGGCAGTAAGATAGCCCTTCCCTTCAGTGACCTCCCAGATCCTGGATTTTATTTCTCTGCTTTGAGTAGAAGAGCTCAGCTAGGAGAGCACAAAGGCCATTCTAGGTCTGTCCATGTAGGGCCAGAGGACGGAGCTGGCAGGAGTCTGAGGGACCGTCCGATCTGACGTCTTCTTGGTACATGAGACATCTAAGGAGAACAAGGTGAGGAGACTTTCCCAAGTTCCATGACTAAGGATTTCAGACTTCCCTCTAGACAAGTGTTTATTAGCTTGAGAAATCAAGTTTGCGCTCATAGTTGATCACTGAGCAATTAATGAGATGGCGAACAGTTGCACTCTCAGCAAGCACAGTTTTTCTGTCTTCACTGGAACCTTTGTATCTAGGAAGACTTTATACTAAAGTATAAAAATACCAGTAGTTGCTGTCAAGTTAATGCTGACTCACGGTGACCCCATGTGTGTCAGAGTAGAACCGTGTTCCACAGGGTTTTCAATGGCTAATTTTTCAGAAGTAGATTGAAAGGTTTTTCTTCCAAGGTGCCTCTGGGTGGACTTGAACCTCCAACATTTTGGTTAGCAGCTGAGCATGTTAAACATTTGTACCACCCAGGGCTCCACACTAAAATATGCACCTCCTCAAACAACGATAGGCTCACTGGTTACTCTATGAAAAAGACTAAGTCTCGGGCTTACAGAGCCTTTGTGCCAGCAGGCTGTCTCCCTCCTCCTTCGTGCTGCCTTCTCTAGTCTCCTTTTGTGCCTTCCCATAAATCATCACCCTCACCTGGAATGCATTTTCCTGCCTCCCCACCTCTCCAAGTTCAGTCTCTCCTATATGTGTTCATGCTCAGTCTCTTTTTTTCAGAAAGCATCTTCTCTGTTCGCCCCTTCCTCCCAGCTTGTCCCTTGGATCTT
This sequence comes from Dugong dugon, assembly GCA_030035585.1. Lineage (NCBI taxonomy): Eukaryota > Metazoa > Chordata > Mammalia > Sirenia > Dugongidae > Dugong > Dugong dugon. Next base: position 67,186,859 of record CM057470.1, on the reverse strand, counting down.
GTATATCCAATCCACCTGCAGTGGCTTATGAGCACCACCTGTGTGCAAGGCAATGTTGGTGATGCAGCCATGAACAGACCTGGTCCCTGCCCTCATGGGGCTGACATTCCAGCTGAGAAATGGACCATAGCACTCTGGCTTTCATGATGCTTTGCAGTCACTCACTTGTAACACTGCTGGTCTGTGCTTTCTTTCTGTTTTTTTTTAGATGGGGCTCTCTGTGAGGAACAACTGCCTGCATACACATGGAGCCTGTGGTTGGACATGAGGTAACAGTTTGTGCTTGACTACTAAACTAAAGTTTGGTGATTTGAACACACCCAGCAGCACCATGAAGGAAAGTTCTGATGATCTGCTTCTATAAAGATGACAGCCAAGAAAATCGTATGGAGTAGTTCTACTCTGTCATACATGGGGATGTCATCAGTAGGAATTGACTCAACAGAAATACGTTTGTTGGTTTTATTTCATTGCTGTTTTTTTAACCACTGAACCAGCCAGTGAAGTCTCTGACTTCAAAGTCATGCTGTCTTCCTCACTCTAAAGGAATTCTCAACTCCTTCATGTGTAAAACAGTGAGAAGCCTCTCCCTCTCTCTCTCTGGTCTTGTAGATGGTGACCTCTTATTTCAGATGCTTCTCCTCAGCTGCCTCTCTCTCTTCTGAACTCCCCGAATTACTGTCAGTGATGTCTCCACTTTTGGTGACCCAGGCATGATATTACAGGTCTTCTCTGATCCCTTGCTTCTTTCCTACATTTGTCCATCAGGAATGTTACTGTATTTTAAAAGGTCAGTCAGCAAAATGAGGTGGATTCCTCCTATCATGTGTTTTGGATTTTTCCCTTTCCCAATCCAAATCACCCATCCCTAATGAATGCCTTTATCAATGAATTATTTTAAAGGCCTCCAAAGAGGAGCCGTGCTTTCTGACTTTTCTCCACCAAACACAAAAACTTGTGTTTACAAACGACACTGTGATCAAAAAGCCTTCAGCTCTGTTTGTGCATGGGATAAAATCACAATGCCTTGCTCTGGCATCCAAAGCCCTCCACATTCAGGCTCTCCCCCACATCTCCAACCTTAACTCTCAAAACTTCCCACCTGAACATTTTCATCCACTAAACTATTGTTTCCTTAAGATGTGTCTCCTTGGCTCCTCTGAGACTCGGCTCCATTCCTGGCCTTTCTTGTTCTCTCCATCCTAGCTTTTCTCCAGGCTCTAGCAAGAGTTCTACTCCCCCATGAGCCACTCTTATTCCTGTTCCTTGTCTGCATTCCTGTGACCCTTGGAAGAGGCAACACTGTGCTGCTATTTATCCCTTTGTGCACATTTCCTGTCTCCCTATTACTCAGTGAGCTCCTGGAAGGTAGAGGATTTGTCTCTGCCCTAAGTACATGGCATAGCCACTTATAATTAGAAACCAGTTGCCATGGAGTCAATTTTAACTCATGGTGATCCCATTTTTGTCAGAGTAGAACTGCACTCCATAGGGTTTTCAATGGCTGATTTTTTGCAAGTAGATTGCCAGGCCTTTTTTCTGAGGCACCTTTGAGCGGACTCAAACTTCCAACATTTCAATTAGCCACCAATTGTGTCAACCATTTGCACCACTCAGGAACTCCTTCCCTTGTGATTAGCAGGTGCATAATAAATACTTGTGAATGTGCAGGCAGTTGTCCCAGTCCTCTCAAGACTGTACTACATGCAGCTGCCCCTTCCCTGACCTCATTCCCTATGGAGCACGGGGTGCCATTCTGCTCTGTTTTTATATGAACCAAGTTCCCTTTCTCACCTGAGAGATGATCCTGGGTGAGCTGAAGATTGGGGCTCTCCCACTGAGACAGAGAGAGTGATATTTTTTCCCTTTGTTGTACAACTGATGAATCCAATGATCCAAGTGTTTTAGTGACCTGCATGAATTCACACAGGAGTTTAGGGACAGAAAACCCAGTCAAGTGTGCAAGCCTTTAGGTTGGTGGAGCAAAGTCTATAACTCTCTGGCTTGTTTGGAAGAGTTGATTATGTCTTTTGAATATTACAGTCAACTCTAGTGAAGAGAATAGGGCATTATCTTTATTTTCAAGTTGCATCCATTCACTTGAGTTGTTGTGCATACTGGCTGGCAATACGGTCTCAGCTGGGTTAGAGTTGCCCCACAAGTGAAAGGAAAGCCTTCCCGGTATGCCTGCCTCAGGTCATGTGGAGTTAATTTATAAGGGCTGCAAAAGTCTGGCAACCCTTCTGTCCTCACTTGGGAGAGGTCCCATGGGAGCAGAGATGATTGAGCTTGCTCCAGCTCTCGAGCTCAGGGGGGAATTGGATCATGCCAAGCTAATGTGCTTCCCCCAATGAACAGTGTCTCATCCCAGTCCCAGGGTCCTTCCAATCTCCTTGAATGAGACTGACATTTGGTTTCTCCATTACACTGTGTAGCCACTCAATGAATGAATGAATAGGAAAATGATCCAGACACTGGTATTTCCAAAGACATTCATGGGAGGAATGTTATCATCAGTTTGAACCCCTGATATTCAGGAATTCTTTGCAAAACTAGATGAAGGAGGTAACTTACATTTCACTGTAATCTGTGTCATAATGGACACCTTTCTGTCACATTTCATTCAGGCTACGTGTCCTAAACACCCACTCTGATCCAGGAGTGTGGTGACCATCGGGCATGCACTGATGGCTGAACCTATCCCCTGCCTTCTAGGAGTCCTCTGCTCAACCAGCAGCCAAAGATCTCTCCTTGAGACTAACTGTAGGCTTGGGCTGTCTCCTGTTTGTGGTCTCTGCTTCTGAAACAGCTCTGCTTCTACTTTTGTTAGAAGGCCTTTGTCAGGATCTTAAGGCTTGTCATCCCCTGAGCCCACTCCCATGGAAGAGGGGTGTCAGTACAAATGCTTCAAGACCAAGGTCATACGTGAGGCTGTGAGGCTTTCTTTCTTCTAAAAAAAAAAAATTTTCTTTAAAAGAGATACAAGTTCTTCTAATAAAATCCAAACTGTTTACATGTCTGGAGGTTGTGTGTGAAATGCTCTTTACCCTCCCCTGAGCTCATCCATTCTCTCTCCCCTTTACTCCAGCCTCTGGATGGTGGCCTTCTGCAGTTTCCCAGCACACTCCAGCAATGTTCCCTCCCAGACTCTGCATTTGCACTGCCCTCTCTTTGCTCACTCTTCCCCTTGGAATGATGACATCTCCTCATCGAAAATATCAGCTTAAATCTTGTGTCTCCAAAGAGCCCCTTCTTGACAGTCCCTCTTCAAAGCAGATCCTCATGAAACCGTTTATTTTCTTCACTGCTTATCTTAGTTACCTAGGGTTGCTGTAACAGAAATATCACAAGTGGATGGCTTTAAAGAACAGAAATCTGTTTTCTCACAGTTCCGGAAGCTAGAAGTCCAAATCAGAATCTCAGCCATATTGATTCTTTCTGTGTGCCTATCTTCTAGTTTCTGGTGACAGCCAGTGACACTTGCATTCCTTTGCTTGTCAGCTGTACAACCCTACCCTTAATCAGTGCCATTTTTCCATCACTGCAAACCAAAACTCAGTACTCCATAAGCAATAAGCCCCCCTCCCTTTCCCTTTCCCTCTCACCCCTGGTAACCGCTAATAAACTTTGGTTTCTATATATTTGCCTGTTCCTGTCTTTTTATTTAAGTGAGGTCATACAACATTTGTCCTTTTCTGATTGACATTTCACTCAGTATAATGTCATCAAGCTTCAGCCATATTGTAGCACGTATGAAGACTTCATTTCTCTTACTAGCTGAGTAGCATTCCCTTGTATGTAGACCCACTCATCTGTTGATGGGCATTTAGGTTGTTTCCACATTTTAGCTACTGTGAATAGTGCTTCAGTGAATATTGGTATGCAAGTATCTGTTTGAGTCTCTGCTTTCAAGTCTTTTAGGTATATACCTAAGAGTGGAATTTCTGGGTCATATGGTAGTTCTATTCTTAGTTTTTTTTTTTTTTTTTTTTTTTTTTTGCGGAACCATTACACTGTTTTCCACAATGGCTGTACTATTTAGCATTCCGACCAGCACTGGATAAGGGTTCCAATTTCCCCACGTCTTCACCAACTTTTGTTATTTTCTGTTATTTATTTATTTAATTTTAGCCATCCTAGTGGGAGTGTATGGAACCCTGGTGGCACAGTAGTTAAGTGCTTGGCTGCTAATCAAAAGGTTGGCAGTTTGAATCCACCAGCTGCTCCTTGGAAACCCTGTGGGGCAGTTTTACCCTGTCCTATAGGGTTGCTATGATTTGGAAGGAATCGACTATATGGCAATGGGTTTTTAAAAAAATTTTGTTAGTGAGAGTCAAATGGTACCTCACTGTGGTTTTGATTTGCATCTGTCTGATGGCTAATGACATTGAGCACCTTTTCATGTATTTGGTGGCCGTTTGAATGTCCTCTTTGGTGAAATGTCTATTCAAGTTTTTTGCCTATTTAATGATTAGGTTATTTCCATTTTTGTTAAGTTGTCAAAGTTTTAGATATATATTGGTTATTACATTCTTATCAGCTGTATAGTTTCTGAAAATATTCTCCCAGTTGGTAGCTTGACTTTTCACTTTTTGGTAAAGTCTTTTTTTTATTCCCCCCTCATATTTATTTAATATTTTATTGTACTTCAGGTGAAGGCTTACAGAACAAATAGTTTCTCATGAAACAGTAGTACACATGTTGTTTTATGACATTGGTTAACAACCCCACAATATATTAACCCTCTAACTTCTCAACCTTTTTTATTTTTGGTGAAAACACACATAGCCAAAAATATACCGTTTCAAAAATTTCTACATACACAGTTCAGTGACATTGACTACGCTCTTCCAATTGTGCTGTTATTCTCACTTAAGATGAAGGCTTATAGAACAAAATAGTTTCTCACTTAACAGTTACTACAAATGTTGCCTTATGACAATGGTTAACAATCTCACAACACATCAACAATATCCTTACTCAACCTTGGGTTCCCTATCGCCAGCTTCCTTGTCCCCTTCTGCCTTCTGGTCCTTGTCACTGGACTCCTGTACCTCGTTAGTCTCATTGGGTTTTATGGGGCAGTCCACTCCCAGGCTGAACAGTGAACCCACCACTGAGCTAAAAGGGTGTCTAGGGGCCATACTCTCAAGGTTTCTCCAGTCTCCTTTAGGCCAGTAAATCTGGTCTTATTTTGTGAGTTAAAATTATGCTCTACATCCTTCTCCAGCTCTGTCCAGAGCCCTCTGTTGTGATCCTGGTCAGAGCAGTCAGTGGTGGTAGCCGGGCACCATCTAGCTTTACTGGACTCAGTCCGGTGGAGGCCCTGGTAGCTGTGCACAATTAGTCCTTTGGAGTAATCTTTTCCCTGTATCCTGTTCTCTTCATTCTCCCTTGCTCCCGAAGGGATGAGACCAGTGGAGTATCTTAGATGGCCGCTCACAGGCTTTTAAGACCCCAGACACTACTCACCAAGGTAGAATGTAGACCATTGTCTTTATAAGCTGTGTCATGCCAACTGAGCTAGATGTTCCCCGAGACCATGGTCCCCACAGCCCTACACCCAGCAGTTCAGTCCCTCAGGGAGTTTGGATGTGTCTACGGGGCTGCCATGACCTTTCCTTGTACAGGTTGTGCTAGTTTCCCCTGCATTGTGTACTGCCTAACCCTTCACCCAAGATACCACTTATCTATTGCCTATTTAGTATTTCCCCCCCACCCCTCCCATCCTTCATAACCAACAAAGATTCTTTTTGTGTGTGAACTTTTTCATGGGTTTTTACAATAGAGGTCTCATACAATATTTGTCCTTTTGTGATTGACTTATTTCACTCAGCATAATGTCCTCCAGTTTCATCCATGTTATGAGATGCTTCACAGATTCATTGTTGTTCTTTCTCATTGCATAGTACTCCATTGTGTGTATGTACCATAGTGTTTATCCATTCATCTGTTGATGGGCATCTAGCTTGTTTCCATTGTTTTGCTATTGTGAACAATGCTGCCATGAACATAGGTGTGCATATGTCTATTCGAGTGACGACTCTTGTTTCTCTAGGATATATTCCTAGGAGTGGGGTTGCTGGATCGAATGGTATATCTATTTCTAGCTTTCTGAGGAAGAGCCATATCATTTTCCAAAATGGTTGTATCATTTTGCATTCCCACCAGGAGTGCGTAAGTGTTCCAATCTCCCCGCAGCCCCTCCAACATTTGTTATTTCCAGTGTTTTTGATTCGTGCCAGTAATGCCAGGGTGAAATGGTATCTCATTGTGGTTTTAATTTGCATTTCTCTAATGGCTAGTGATCGCGAGCATTTCCTCATGTGTCTGTTGGCTGCTTGAATGTCTTGTTTGGTGAAGTGTCTGTTCATTTCCTTTGCCCATTTTTAATCGGATTATTTGTGTTTTTGTTGTAGAGGTGTTGGATTTTCTTGTAGATTATGGAGATTACACCTTTGTCTGACTTGTACTGTCCAAAAATTTTTTCCCAGTCTGTAGGTTCTCTTTTTAGTCTTTTGGTGAAGTCTTTTCAAGAGCATAGGTGTTTGATTTTTAGAAGATCCCAGTTATCTAGCTTTATCTATTGGGTTTTGTGCATTGATGGTTATGGTTTATATCCTGTTGATGCCATGTATTAAGGCCTGTAGTGTTGGTCCTATTTTTTCTTCTATGAGCTTTATAGTTTTAGGCTTTATATTCAGGTCTTTGATCCATTTTGAAGTAGCTTTTGTATATGGTGTGAGGTATGGGTCCTGTTTCATTTTTTTGCAAATGGCTATCCAGTTTTGCCAGCACCACTTGTTCAAAAGACTGTCTTTTCCCCATTTGTTGGACTTTGGGCCCTTGCTGAAGATCAGGTGAGCATAGGTGGATGGATTTACATCTGGGTTCTCAATTCTGTTCCATTGGTCAATGTATCTGTCATTGTACAAGTACCAGGCTGTTTTGACTACTGTAGCTGTAAAGTAGGTTCTGAGGTCAGGTAGTGTGAGTCCTCCAACTTTATTCTTCTTGTTCAGTAGTGCTTTATTTATTCGGGGCTTCTTCCCTTTCCATATAAAGTTAATGATTAGTTTTTCCATCTCTTTGAAGAATGTTGTTGGTATTTGGATCGGGATTAAATTGAATTTGTAAATTGCTTTGGGTAGAATTGAAATTTTCACAATGTTGAGTCTGCCTATCCATGAGCATGGTATGTTTTTCCATTTATGTAGATCCCTTTGGGTTTCATGCAGTAGTGTTTTGTAGTTTTCTTTGTATAGGTCTTTTACATCCATGGTCAGATTTATTCCTAAGTATTTTATCTTTTTAGGGGCTATCGAAAATGGTATTGTTTTCCTGATTTCCTTTTCACCGTTCTCCTTACTGGTGTATAGGAATCCAACTGATTTTTGAATGTTTATCTTGTATCCTGCTACTCTGCTGAATCTTTCTATTAGTTCCAGTAGATTTCTCGTGGAGTCTTTAGGGTTTTCTATGTATAGTATCATATCATCTGCAAACAGGGACAGTTTAACTTCTTCATTACCAATTTGGAAGCCCTTTATTTCTTTTTCTTGCCTTATTGCTCTAGCTAGAACTTCCAGCACAATATTAAATAGGAGTGGTGATAAAGGGCATCCTTGTCTTGTTCCTGTTTCAAGGGGAATGTTTTCAGCCTCTCTCCATCAGGAATTATGTTGGCCATTGGCTTCGCGTAGATGCCCTTTATTATGTTGAGAAATTTCCCTTCTATACCTACTTTATTGAGAGTTTTTATCAGGAATGGGTGTTAGACTTTGTCAAATGCCTTTTCTGCGTCAATCGAGATGATCATGTGATTCTTTTCTTTCCTTTTATTTCTGTGTTGGATTACATTGAATGATTTTCTAATGTAGAACCATCCTTGCATAACTGGTATGAATCCTACTTGGTTGTGGTGTATTATTTTTTTTATATGATGCTGAATTCTATCGGCTAGAATTTTGTTCAGAATTTTTGCATCTATATTCGTGAGAGATATTGGTCTGCAATTTTCTTTTTTTGGGACGTCTTTGCCTGGTTTTGGTATCAGCGTTATGCTGGCTACATAGAATGAATTTGGAAGTGTTGCTTCCTCCTCTATGCTCTGAAATAGGTTGAGTAGTACTGGTACAAGCTCTTCTGTAAATGTTTTGTAGAATTCTCCAGTGAAGCCATCTGGGCCAGGGCTTTTTTTGGTTGGGAGTTTTTTTTATTACCTTTTCAATCTCTTCTCTTGTTATGGGTCTGTTCAGATTTTCAACATGACTTTTTTTAGTTTGGGTAGGCTGTGTGTTTCTAGAAATGTATCCATTTCCTCTAGGTTATCAAATTTGTTGGAGTATAGTTTTTCATAATATTCTGTTACAATCCTTTTTATTTCAGTTGGGTCTGTTGTAATATCCCCCATTTCATTTCTTATTTGGGTTATTTGTGTCCTCTTCTGTTTTTCTTTCGTCAGTCTGGCCAGTGGTTTGTCGATTTTGTTGATTCTTTCCAAGAACCAACTTTTGGTTTTGTTGATTCTTTCTATTGTTTTTCTGTTCTCTATTTCATTTTTTTCTGCTCTGATCTTTACTATTTGCTTTCTTCTGGTGGTTGTTGGCTTTTTTTTGCTGTTCTCTTCCTATTTGTTTGAGTTGTGTAGTTAATATTTTGATTTTTTCCTTTTTTTTTTTTTTTTTTGATATGTGCATCCATTGCTATAAATTGTCCTCTAAGGACTGCCTTTGCTGTGTCCCAAAGGTTTTGGTATGATGTGTTTTCATTCTCATTTGATTATAGGAATTTTTTGATTCCATCTCTGATTTCTTCTATTACCCACTGATGTGTAATCAGGGTATTATTCAGTTTCCATGTAGTTGATTTTTTTCCCTTGCTCTTTCTATTGTTAATTTCTACCTTGATGGCATTGTGGTCAGAGAAAATACTTTGAATTATCTCAAAGTTTTGGATCTTGTAGAGGATTGCTCTGTGGCCTAAGATGTGGTCTATTCTGGAGAACATTCCATGTGCATTGGAAAAGAATGTGTACTTGGCAGCAGTTGGATGGAGTGTTCTATTTATGTCTATGAGGTCAAGTTGGCTGAATGTGCCCTTTAGGTCTTCTGTATCTTTGCTGAGTTTCTTCTTAGCTGTTCTGTCCTTTACTGAGAGTTGTGTGTTGAAGTCTCCTACTATTATTGTGGAACTGTCAATTTCTCTTTTCAGTGTTGTTAGAGTTTGTTTTATGTACTTTAGAGCCCTGTCATTGTGTGTGTAGATGTTTATTATGCTTATGTCTTCATGATGGATCATCCCCTTAATCATTATATAGTGTCCTTCTTTGTCTTTTATGGTGAATTTTGTTTTAAAGTCTATTTTATCTGAGATTAGAATTGCCACTCCTGCTCTTTTTTGGTAGTTGTTAACTTGATATATTTTTTTCCAACCTTTGACTTTTAATAAATTCACATCTTTGTTTCTAAGATGTGTCTCTTGTAGACAGCATATTGATGGATCCTGTTTTCTTATCCATTCTGTGACTCTCCGTCTCTTTATGGGTGCATTGAGTCCATTTACATTCAGTGTAATTATTGACAGATGTGAGTTTGTTGCTGTCATTTTGTAGTGCTTTTTTTCGTGGTGCTGAAGTTTTCTTTGTTTGTCTTACTCTCTTGTGCTGAGTTACTTTTGTTTGTGGATTTTTTTTTTCATTTCTTTTGTTTTTGTAGGGTTTGTTTTTGCTGAGACTTTATGTTTTTTATCTTGATTTTTATGAATTGGTTTGTTAACTTTCTTTGTGGTTACCATGAATTTTACCCTTATTTTTCTAAGTTTGAAGCTGTCTACCCTTACTTGGTATCGCCTTGCCTTTCTCTCCATTAGAAGGTTCTATACCTATGCCATTTATTCCCTCTTTTATTGTTTTCATGTTGTTGTCATTTATTGATTAACCTCTGATTCCCTCTTGTCTTTCTTTTGGTTTTGGATAGTCCTTGAGAGTCATTTCCTAGATTGGTATCTGGCTGGTATGATCCTGTGTCCTAGTTTCTGTCTGTGAGCTGAAGCTGTTTGTCCTCAGGTCGAAGAACTCCCTTTAATAATTCTTGTAAATTTGTTTTGACTTTTACATATTGCCTTAATTTCTGTTTATCTGGAATGACCTAATTTCACCATCAAATTTGAACGAGAGTTTTGCAGGATATATTATTCTTGGCTGGCAATTGTCTCCTGTCACGACTTTATATATGTCATCCCATTGCCTTCTTGCCTGCATGGGTTCTGCTGAATAATCTGAGCTTAGTCTTATTGTTTCTCCTCTGTACGTGACTTCTTGTTTTTCACGAGCTGCTGTCAGGATTCTTTGTTTGTCTTTGGTTTTTGCGAGTGTGAATATGATATGTTTTCGTGATTTTCTTTTGGGGTTTCTTCTATATGGTGTTCGTTGAGCTTCTTGGATGGCTAGCTTTTCATCTTTCATGATATTGGGGAAGTTTTCTGCCAGCAGTTCCTCAATGATCCTCTCTGTGTTTTCTGTTTTCTCCCAGTTCTGGAATTCCAATCACTCGTAAATTTTTGCTTTTAATTGTGTCCCGCATAACTCTCAGGGTCTCTTCATTTTTCTTTGTTCTTTTTTCTGAGTTTTCCTCAATCAGTGTTGTATCCAAGTGTTTGTCTTCAGTTCCACTGATCCTGCCTTCCACCGTTTCAAATCTGCTTCTCAGCCCTTCTATGACATCATCCATTTCTGAAATCTTGTTGTTTATCGTTTGGATTTCTAATTGTTGTCTTTGTATAATTTCTAGTTCTGAATTTATTTTGGTGTTTTGTTCCTGCATCATCTTCCTGAATTCTTCCAATTTTTTGTCTGTATTTTCCATGTTTTTTTCTATTTTTCCTCATGTTTGTCAGCTTTTTGCCTCAGTTCTTGGAGAATTACGAGTATTAGAGATTTTAATTCCCTATCAGGTAGTTCTAGTGCATTTTCTTCTACAAGAGAGTCATCTGGTGTTTTATTTTGGATGCCTACTGGAACCATCCTGTCCTGTTTTTGTAAATGTTTTGATATTGTCTGCTGTTTCAGGGCATTCAGTAGTTATTTTTCTCGTTTATTGATTGTTGATTTGGTTGTTTCCTCCCTTTTTTTAAAAAAAAAAATATTTGTCTGTGTCTGAGCAGGCGGACTGTGTGTTCTTTGTTGTTTGCTCGTCTGTACGCTCAATACTTTTTGTCTCCTTCTCCAACTGGCAGGGTCAGTCACTCAGATATGGTACAGCATGGCAGGTCTAGCTGAAGAGGAGTTACTGGGATGGGTTGTTTGTGGCACTTACTACAGCCACCAGGGTGGGTCGGTAATCAGTGCAAGGCAGGTTCCAGTAGGCCGTGCCTGTACTGCTTGGTGGTGTGATGTCAAGCATACGGTGTAGGTAGGCAAGATGCAGCTGGGACATTGTTATGTGTGGAGCTAAGATGGATATGGGGGAGAGGAGAGAGGAATACGAACCAAAAACATACAAACAAAAAGGAATGCTAGAGGAGCTTGCCATGGAATGGAGAGATGACAGCCTATGAAATGGAGAAAAAGAGAAAGGGGAAGAGGAAGAAAAGAAAAGAATGAATAAATAAAAATCAGAAAGGTTAAAGAACCGCAAAGTTCCCAGGGTTCCCACTGATGCAGCTATGAGTTCTGGGGAAGTTGCTCTCAGGTGTTACAGTACAGCCTGGCTAGAAGGCATAGAGGTATACAATGCCTGGTATTCAGTGATCAGAAAGAGAAGGAAGATATATAGAGACGAGAAACTGAGCAATGACGAAAGAGAAAAAGGGAAAAGAAGGGAAAAGAATACAAAACAAATTAAAAACAAAAAACAAAAAACAAGAAATTCCCCCCAAAAAAACAAACAAACAAAAAAAACCCAGTGAAAAAAGAAATGTCCTCAGGGATCCCTCTGCACGTCTGTGGAAGCTGAAGGGGAGTTCCTTGCCACACAGCTCCGCATGGCCAGAAAGGGCTCCCAACTCAAGAAAGGGAAATGAAAACAAACAAACAATTCAAAATGATCGAACGAACAAAAGCCCCGGGATCCCACCAGCGTGGCAGCCCAGACCGGGAAGTAGCTCCACACTCAAATGGAGCTCCACAGCCCTCAGAAAGAAGCAAAGATGGCTCACGGAGCCAGGCACTCAAATGAAAGGAGGGGGAGGCAGCGAGAGGCAAGCAAGAAATCCAAGAAGCAGGAAAAAAAAAAAAAAAAAGCAACACTAGCAGCCAACAAATGGCACTCAGAGTGTCAGCTAGTGTGGGCTGGTGTTTCTGGTCAAGAGACTGTGTCCGCAGGAAACAGAGGAGGCCGAGTGTGGGTGAAGAAGTGTAGAGAGCGGGAAAGTGTATATCACAAATTGCTGGCACTCTGGAGCCCCTATGGAAGAAGCAAATATGGTGTACAGAGCCAGGCACTCGAATGAAAGGAGGGGGAGGTGTTGAGAGGCAAGTGAGGAATCAAAAGAAGCAGAAAAAAAAGCAACACTAGCAGCCAACAACTGGCACCCAGAGAATAGCCCGTTTGGGAGTGTGGAATCCAAGCAGCTGGTGCTTCCTGGTCAAGAGACCGTGGCTGCGGAAAGCAGAGCAACAAACAAACAAAATCCCCAGGATCCCACCAGCACAGTAGCCCAGACCGGGAAGCAGTTCTACACTCGAATGGAGCTCCGCAGCCCCTCAGGAAGAAGCAAAGATGGCGCGCGGAGCCAGGCACTCGAGTGAAAGGAGGGGGAGGCGGTGAGAGGCAAGCAAGAAATCAAAAGAAGTAGAAAGAAAAAAAGAAAAAGAAAGCAACACCAGCAGCCAACAAATGGCACTCAGAGAGCCAGCTAGTACGAGCTGGTGTTTCTGGACAAGAGACTGTGTCCATGGGAAGCAGAGGAGGCCGAGTGTCGGTGAAGAAGAATACAGAGTGGGAAAGCATATATCACAAATTGCCAGCACTCTGGAGCCCCTCAGGAAGAAGCAAAGATGGCGCACGGAGACAGGCACTCGAGTGAAAGGAGGGGGAGGTGTTGAGAGGCAAGTGAGAAATCAAAAGAAGCGGAATAAAAAAGCAACACTAGCAGCCAACAACTGGCACCCAGAGAGCCACCTGCTTGGGTGTGTGGAATCCAAGCAGCTGGAACTTCCCGGTCAAGAGACCGTGGCCGCGGGAAGCAGAGGAACAAATGAACAAAAGCCCCAGGACCCCACCAGCATGGTAGCCCAGATCGGGAAGCAGTTCCACAGTCGAATGGAGCTCCACAGCCCCTCAGGAAGAAGCAAAGATGGCGCACGGAGCCAGGCACTCAAGCGAAAGGAGGGGAAGGCTGTGAGAGGCAAGCATGAAATCCAAAGAAGCAGGAAAAAAAAGAAAAAGAAAAGCAACACCAGCAGCCAACAAATGGCACTCACAGAGCCAGCTAGTGCAGGCTGGTGTTTCTGGACAAGAGACTGTGTCTGCAGGAAGCAGAGGGGGCTGAGTTGGGGTGAAGAAGGGTAGGGAGTGGGAAAGCATATATCACAAATTACCAGAGCTCTTCAGCCCCTCAGGAAGAATCAAAGATGGTGCATGGAGCCAGGTATTTGAGCGAAAGGAGGGGGAGGTGGTGAGAGGTAAGGAAGAAATCAAAAGAGAGGAAAAAAGCAACACCAGCTGCCAACAAATGGCACTCAGAGAGCCGGTCTGTTTGGGTGTGTGGAATCCAAGCAGCCGGTGTTTCCTGGTCAAGAGATTGTGGCCGCGGGAAGCAGAGGAGGCCGAGTCGAGGTGAAGAAGGGCTGGGGGTGGGAAAGCATATATCGCAAATTATTGGTTGTTTTGTCTCCCGCTGGACGCTCTGTGAGGCTGCTTTCTCGTACCCCCTGTTTGCTGGTCTCCGATAGGAGTCCAAGATGGCGGATCTGTGCTGAATTGACACCAATCCTGTTCAAATGTTTCCAAAAGATAGAGAAGGAAGGAATTCTCCCTAATTCATTACATGAGGCAAACATAACCCTGATACCAAAACAAGACAAAGACAATATGAGAAAAGAAAACTACAGACCAATATTTATGGTGAATATAGATGCAAAATTCTCAACAAAATACTAGAATCCAACAGCATATTAAAAGACTCATACACCATGACCAAGTGGGATTTACTCCAGGAATAGAGGAATGGTTCAACATTAGAAAATCAATCAACATAACACACCACATCAATAAAAAACAAACAAAAATAACCACATGATCATCTCTATGGATGCAGAAAAAGAATTTGATTAAATCCAACACCCTTTCTTGATGGAAGGCCTCAAGAAGATTGGTAGAGACAGGAAATTCTTCAATATGGTTCATGGAATATATGAAAAGCCAACATCCAACATTATAATTAACACAGAAAGATTGAGAACTTTCCCCTTGAAATTGGGAAGAAGATAAGGATGCCCACTCTACCACTTCCATTCAGTATTGTATTAGAAATCTAACCAGGCCAATAAGACAAGAAAAAAAGAATAAAAGTTATCCAGATTGGAAAAGAATAATTAAAATTATCTGTGTTAATGGATGACGTGTTCATCTAGAAAATCCCAAAGAATCTGCAAGAAAACTTCTAGAGCTAATACAGGAATTCCGCTAATTTTCAGGGTTTGAGGTCAACAAACAAAAATCAGTTTGGTTTCTCTACACAAGCAATGAGAAATCTGAAAGGGAAATTAGGGAAATGATTCCATTTACAGTGACATCTAAGAGAATAAAATACCTAGAAATAAATTTAAACAGAACATGAAGGATTTATACAATGAAAATTATAAAACACTGCTGAAAGAGATTAGAGAAGACTTAAATAAATGGAAAGATGTTCCATGTTAATGGATTAGAAGACTTAATATTGTTAAGATGTCAGTAATACCAAAAGCAATCTATAGATTCGCTGCAATCCTCATCAAAATTCCATCAGCCTTCTTTACAGAAATGGAAAAATTAATCCTCAACTTTGTATGGAATGGCAAGAGGCCCCTAACAGCTAAAGCAATGTGGAAAGAGAACAAAGTAGGACTCGCACTTCCTGATCTTAAAACATATTATACAGCTACTGAAATCAAAACAGCCCGGTATTGTTATAACAATAGATCAATGGAATAGACTTGAGAGTCCAGAAATAAACTCACACATCTGTGGTCAACTGATTTTTGGGAAGAGTGCTAAACCCATTAAATTAGGAATGAAGAGTCTCTTCAATAAATCGTGTTGGGAAAATTGGATTTCCACATGCAGAAAAATGAAACAGGATCCATACCTCATACCATACACAAAAACAAATTCAAAAGGGAAACATCATTCCTTTAAATGGCTATAAGCCATAAACACTATTACATGCTTGACTACTAGCCTAAAGGCTGGCAATTCGAACCCACACAAAGGCACCTTAGAAGACAGGCCTGTTGATCGGCTTCCAAAAGTTCATAGCCTTGAAAACCCTATGGAGCAGTTTTATTCTGCACACATGGGCTCGTCATGAGTCAGAATTGAATAGACAGCAACTAACAACAACAGCATCATATTCCCGTGTTTACCACAATTACTTACTATTGTCTTTATAGTGAATGTTTGGACTAGTTTCCAAATTTTCACAACAAGTCATAGTGCCTTGTGAACTACTATGTGTCTCTAAGTATCCAGGTAAGTAATTTTAAATTAAGGAATTCTAGAAGAAGAATCGAGGGATGTAAGGTAGGCAGATACATTCAATTTGTTCTTCAAAGTAACTGTTCCAACTTATAGTCCCTTTAAATATAGACAAGGGCCCTTTTTTTTTTCCCACTTCATTAACACTAGAAAAATCGTTCCTCTCTAATGAGTGGACAATTGCATTTTATTACTTCGATATGTATTTTTTAAATTACTAGTACCTTTCATATACTTACTGGTTATTTGTACATTTTGTCTCTGAATTGCCTGTTCATATACCTTATTTTTCTACTGGATTGCTGGTATTTCAAAATTGATTTGAAGGAGCCTTTTTTGTATCATATTAACCTTTTCTCTACTACGTATTTTGTAATATTTTATCATAATCTATTACTTTTCTATTGTTTATACAGTTTCTTGTTGTACAGGAAGTTTAAAAGCATTATGTTGTCAAATACGGCATGCATAGGAAGGCTTTCAGGAGGTGGCAATTCTGTGTGTTGTGCAAAGTAGTTAAAATTCATGCTTCCCAATAACTGGTATTTTTTTTTAAGAAGTCTCTTAGAATTTGTTGTTTTTCCAAAATTACCTTATTTCAAGTTTTATTCTACATAAAACTTGTTGGTAAACTGCACCATTCTGTCCTTCCAGCTTACTCTTGGAAAGCTAGGTAGGGAACATACTAGAGTCCTCAGGAGTGGGGGGCTAGGGTGATGGCTGAGGGAAGCTCTGGGATTCTGAGGGGCATCTTTTTCTTTAAGAACATTTACACTGGTTTCATTTTTTCTTCTCTCTTAAAGCCATCAGCAGGCAGACCTCAAATGTATTTGGTTTGCATTTCAGCTCATCTTCCACTTACTGATAAGGTACTTTCACCTGAAAGTAAGAGAAAACGAACACAGAAAATTTCAGACAATTTAGGAAACCCATTATCTAGCATTGCATAAATTTTAGACAGTAGGCCCTGAGTTGATTAACCCAGAGTTTCTGGGTAGTGCAAATGGTTAACACACTTGGCCACTACCAAAAGATTGAAAGTTTGATTGGAAGAAGTGCCTCAGAAGAAAGGTTTGATGATCTAAATCTGAAAAATCAGCCACTGAAATGCTATGGAACATAGTTCTACTGTGACACACATGGGTTGCCATGAGTCAGAGTCAACTTGACAGAGTCAACTGTTTTTCATGGCATCCAAAAGGGCCCAGGTTCTTTACATCTCCTTGCTCTGCATCATCGCTGTGTTGGCTTTGGCCCCAGACTGGCTTCTCTGATGGTCACAAAACGGCTGCAGTAGTTGCACGTGTCACACCCAGAATGAACAACATCCAGAGAAATGTTATTCCTGGTATCCGTTTCCAAAGCTAAGAAAAATTTTCCTAGAATCTTCCAGAAGAGTTTATATCTCATTGGTCAGAATTGAGTCACCAAAAAGTAGGCTTCAACAAATAGAAAGATTCCATGTTCTTGCATAGGAAGATTCAACATCAAGAAGATATGTTTTCCGTAAGTTAATGCATAAATTCAACATACTCCTAATAAAAATACCATTTTTTAATTTTCTTGAGGAACTGGATAAGTTGATTATAAAGTTTATTTAGAGGTACAAATGTAGAAGAGTAGCCAGGATAACTCTGGAAAAAAATAGGAAAATTGAAGAGGAGACAACACCTACTGTATATTAAAACACATAGTAAAGTTACTATAATTAAAAGTGTGTTACTAGTGCAAGAGTAGGAAGCCAGACCGATGGATTAGAATAGAAAATCCATAAATAGACCCAATTGCAGTGTAAATTCAGTATAAAATAAAGGCAGCTTTAAGATTCCACTGAAAGGGGAAAGTAGACTTCTTAAGAAGTTGTTTTTAGAAAACTGGATAACCACACGGGAAAAGGTAAAATTGGAATAATTTCTCACACTTATCACTGGCAAACATTCCCAGTGGATGAGAGAGAGACTTAAATGTAAGTAATGAAACCATAACAGAACTAGAATAAAATATAGTTGGATTTATCTTTAATCCGGTGTCTTATGCTGCGTTCTCTCTCTCTCTGTATATATATAGAGTTAAGCATATATATGTGTGTATAGACAGATAGATAGATAGATAGAGAGAAAGTCAGAGAGAGAGAGAGAAAGAGAGTTATCTCAAGGAAACGGATCATGTGGTTGTAGAGGCTGGAAAGTCCCGAGTCCATGGGTCAGGTGTCAGGTTGGAGCTTCTCCTGTAGCTGCAGGGACTGATGGACCCGAGATCAGCAGGCAATACAGCAGGCCACTAGCTCATGTCCCAAGAACCAAAGGTCAGATGATGATGAGCCAGGTACAGAATCCAGAGTGATCAAAAGCCAATGAGGTTTGACATAATGCTCAGCTATATTGGATGCAGGCCACACCCCTGAGGAGACTCCCAGTACAACTGATTGGCTGATCACATCGGGCCACATCATGGAGGTAATTACATCATATCACAAAATGGAGGCTAAGTACATCATTACATAACTTCCAAACCACTCAGAATCATAGCTCAGCCAGGTTGACACACAACCTTAACTATCGCATCCAGGATGGAGGAAAAATTCAAATTGTTACCTAAAATCCTGAAGTAATGAGGAAACAGTTGATACATTTGATTACAAAAAATAAAAAAATCAACTTTGAATGGCAAAATGATCATAAATTAAGTAAAAAAAAATACACTAGGGGAAATATTTGCCACTTTAATCACACATTAGAGTTAATATTCTAATTACATAAGTACCTCCAAAAATAGAGAAGAGAAAGATCAATAGCTCTATAAAAATGGGCTAGAGATATGAGCAGTTTAAAGAAAAAGAAATGACTCTTAGTCATATGAAAAGATGCTCAACCTCACTTATAATATGATAAATGAAAATTAAAACACCATGCAGATACCATTTCTCACCTCTCAAGTTGGCAAAAATCCAGGAGTTTGACAGCATAATATGTTGCTGAGGCTGTAGGAAAACAGATGCTCTTACATATTGCTAATGAGATTGCAAAATAATATAACAGCAATAGAGAGGAATTTGGCAATATCTAGCAAAAATACATACGTGTTTACCTATTATCTTAGTTATCTAGTGCTGCTATAACAGAAATACCACAAGTGGATGGCTTCAACAAACAGAAATTTGTTCTCTCACATTCTAGGAGGCTACAATTCTGAATTCAGGGTGCCAGCTCCAGGGGAAGGCTTTCTCACTCCGTTGGCATGGGGGAAGGTCTGTGTCATCAATCTTCACCTGGTCTAGGAGCTTCTCAGCACAAGGACCCCAGGTCCAAAGGATGTGCTCCCCTCCTTGTTCATTCTTGGTGGTAGGAGTTCTCCCTGTCTTTCTGCTTGCTTCTCTCTTTTATATCTCAAAAGAGATTGACTCAAGATACAATCTAAATCCTGTAGATTGAGTCCTGCCTCATTAACATACCTGCCTCTAATCCTGTCTCATTAGCATCATAGAGGTTAGGATTTACAACACAGGACAATCACATCAGATTACAGAATGGTGGACAAACACACAATACTGGGAATCACTTTTGGGGGACACAATTCAATCTATAACACCTATTGACCCATTCTACTTGTAAGATTCTATCCCAACAACTTTTTTTAATATGAAAAGGCATAAATATATGTACAAGGCTCTACATTGTAGCACTATTTGAAAAAGTAAAAGAATAGAAGCAACTCAAATATACATTAGTAGAGAACTAATTTAACAACATATGGTACAAGAAGACAGCCCAGGATGGTGGCTTAGTCACACACACCATGCTGTCCCCCTACAGCAAAGAACTGAGAAACCAAGTGAAACAGACACAAATGACAATCTGGGAGCCCAGAACAGCAAATGAAAGGATGAAGAATTAGACTGAACACTGACGGAAAGGAGAAACTTAATGAAAACAGTGAAGGAGAACATTTACAGATGGTAGGCTTTCTGCCAGGTGGCCCAGAACAGTGTTGTCATCTTGAGACAAAGTGAGCAGCATTCTTGGGTGAGAAACACAAGAGAGTTACTTCATGGAATCCCAATAGGAGACAGAGATACGGTGCAGACAAACTCATGTGAAGCAAGGTGAGCAGAACATGAAATGGATCTAAGAAGGGAAAGCATAGGAAATCACGCAAGAGCACTAGGGATTAAGGTGAGCATAGAGCACAGTGGGAGCCAGAAAATAGGGACAGAACTACTCACCAGCAGTGGTCCCTGATCATTTGGCTAGGTGGTGCTCATGGAGAGTAGGAACCTTGGAGTGGTGGTTAGAGATCCTCCACCTAACCAGACTCTGGACAGCCACTCCTCACATTTGGTCAGGGCTGGGTCCTGATCACTGGCTGCACTCTGTGGGGAGTGCTCTGGCAACCCCACCATAGTCTGGGGTAACACACTCCTCCTTCATCCCCCCATTCTTCCAGTGACCAGCAGTGCGAGCCCCCCACTCCCACACAGTGATCCATGGCACGAACTCCTGCTCCATTGGAATGGCGACCATAGGCTTGCACTCATCCTGCCCACACCCAAGCAACCCTTCCCACCTAATGATCAGTGGTGTGCACTCCTGCTGCCAGACTGGTAAGTAGAGATGCAAGCACACCCCCGTTTCTGCACCCTCACTGTCCCACTTGCCTGTTGACTGGTGGTGCAAACTCCTGTGCCATCTGCCCAGCAGCCAGTGACCCATACCCCCTTGCCCTAACACCTGGCAGCCAGTGGTGTGTACACATAGCACCCAACCCAGTGACTGGTGAGAAAGCTCCCTGAACCCATGTCCAGTAACCGTCTGGACAGACACATTACCTCATCAGCAACACTGGTCACATCCTGAGAGATACCATCTGCACTCTGCCCAATGATGAGCAGGAGATCCTAGTGCCCTCATTCAGTTTCCATCTGGCTGCAACATCACACATCCCACACCCGAACAGTTTCTGCAGGCTGTCTGCACTTGCACTGAAAACACTTGATATCCCACAACCTACTGAGACATCAGTTCATGCATGCACAGTGGATCTATCCTGTCCGTTTGGGTAGTGCTCCCTCACTGCGGATACAGAGACATCCCGCCCTGACCTCCAGAGAATGCACTAACTACTAACACTAACCC
This sequence comes from Dugong dugon, assembly GCA_030035585.1. Classification (NCBI taxonomy): domain Eukaryota; kingdom Metazoa; phylum Chordata; class Mammalia; order Sirenia; family Dugongidae; genus Dugong; species Dugong dugon. Next base: position 67,166,047 of record CM057470.1, on the reverse strand, counting down.
AGGAGGACCCCATGTTCCCAGAAGGGAAATGGAGGGACACAATATCAGGGAAAGAACCTTCTCCCCCACCTCCACTAAGTCCAGTAAGGGAAGACATACAAGTCTAACCACAGAAGACTCACATGTGGGTGTGACCCACCATACTCACTAGTGAGATGAAATCATGCCCAGCCAACAACACCAACAAAGTCAAATATAGACCAGAATCACAAAACAACAATTAAAATAATACAAAGCAAGAAGGACATTCTAAAGAGAAAGAGAAAAAAACAAAGCACTGGATACATCAAAACAAAACAAAAATCTGCATAAAACAAATACACATACAATGGATAAATACATAAATACAGTAAAACCTCAATACCTTGGAGACAGCAGACAATAATAAACCATGTGAAGAAATAGAATAAGATGACTCAAACAAGTGAGTAAAATGATCAAAAAGAAAACCTTCCTGAGGAAGAAATGGTAATAGAACTGATGAGGAATTTAAAAGACTTATATATACGATCCTCAAAGAGATCAAGGAAAACAGACAAAATGCTAGAGGATTTCAGGAAAACAATACAAGAACAAAATGACAAAATAGACATTTAGAAACCATAGAAAAGCAACAACTAGAAATCCAGAAGATTAACAATAAAATATCAGAAATAGATAACTCAATGGAAGGACATAGGAATAGAAATGAATCAATGGAAAAAAGAATCAGCAAAATAGAAGACAAATCCCTTAATACTAATGTGTTTGAGGAATAATCAGAAAAAAGAATTAACTAAAATGAAGAAACCCTAAGAGAGTAATAATTTACCCATAATAGGAATTCCAGAAGAGAAGGAGAAAAAGAAAAATTCTGAAGATTTATTGGTAGAAAACTTCTCTAGTATTGTGAAAGATGAACAGGTTTCCACCTAAGAAGCTCAACGAACCCCATACAGGATAGACCCCAAAAGAAAGTCACCAAGACATATCAAACTCAAACTTTCCAAAACCAAACACAAAGAAAGAATTCTGAGAGCAGCTTGTGATAAACAAAATATCATTTATAAAGGTACACCAATAAAACTAAGCACTGATTTCTGGGCAGAAACCATGCCTGCAAGAACAAAATGGGATGACATATATAAAACTTTGAATGAAAAGAACTGCCAATCAAGAATACATATCTTCAAAATTGTCTCTTAAATACCATGTCAAAACTAGAACATACCCAGATAAACAGAAATTAAGGGAATTTGTAAAAAATATGGCAAAACTTATAAGAAATACTAAAGGGAGTACTTCAGACAGAGAACCAGTGACATCAGACAACAACCTGAGATTAAAAGACACAATAGCATCGCTCAGATACCAGCGCAGATAAAGAATTCTCAATAGTAAAATAAAGCTTCAAAACTTAAAACAGGGAAACAGAGATGTCAATCTGTAAATGATGACAACTTTGAAACAAAAAAAGGGAATAAATGGTGCAGTGATAGGACTTCCATATGGAGAGGAAGTCAAGGTGATATCAAGACATACCAGACTTTTAAACTTAGGAAGATAAAGGTAAATTTCAGAGTAACCACAAAATTAATAAGTCTACTCACCAAAATAAAGAAGAAACCAAAAAACACTCAGTAAACAAAATAAACAACAAAGCACATGAAAAAAATATCCATAGACAAAGAACTCAGCACAGAAAATTAAGCAGAAAAAGCTGTTAACACCAGAAAAAAAAAAATTAACAAAAAGGCAGTAGTAAATTCATACCTATCAATAATTACACTGAATGTAAATGGTTTAAATGCACCGGTCAAGAGTCAGAGAGTGGCAGAATGGAGAAATAAAAACATGAATCATCAATATATTGCCTCCAAGAGACACACCTTAGACAGAAAGACATAAATAGGTTAAAAAGCAAAGGATGGAAAAATATATCAAGCAAACAGTAAACAAAAGAGAACAGGAGTGGCAATAATGATCTTTGATTAAGTCAAAACCCTTTATGAGAGACAAAGAAGGGCATTATATAATGATTAAAGGGTCAATCCACCAAGAAGACATAACCATAAACAATCAATGACAGAGTTCCAAAATACATAAAATAAACTAATAGAATTGAAAATAGAAATAGACACTTCTACAGTAATAGGAGGAGACTTCAACACACTGCTTTCAATGATGGACAGAACAACTAGAAAGAAATTCAACAAAGATACAGAAGATCTAAATAAAATATCAAAATAATACAAAACAACTTCTCTGATCATGAAAACCCAAACCCATTGCTGTTAAGTTGATTCTAACTCAGAGTGACCCTATAGGGCAGAGTAGAACTGCCCTGATCATAGCACTATAAATTTAGGCATCAATAATAGAAAGAACAAGGAAAAAATTACAAACATGGAAACTGAATAACACCTTACTTAAAAACTTTTGAGTAATAGAAGAAATTAAAATTGAAATTAAAAAATTCTTAGAATCCAATGAGAGTAAAAACACAACACACCAAAACCTTTGGGATACAGCAAAAGCAGTGCTCAGAGAAGACTATACAGCAATAAATGCACACATCAAAAAAGAAGAAATGCCAAAAACAATAGCTTAACCTGACAACTTGAACAAATAGAAAAGGAGCAGCAAAAGAAGATCACAGTTATCAGAAGAATGGCAATAATAAAGATCAGAGCATAAATAAATGAAATAGAAAACAGAAAAAAATAGAAGTAATCAACAAGACTACAATTTGGTTCTTTGAGAGGATCAATAAAATTGAAAAGCAGTAGCCAAATTGACAAAGGAAAAAAATGAGAAGATAAATATAACCAAAATAAGAAATAAGATGGGTGACATCACAACAGAACCAACTGAGATGAAAAGGATCATAACAGAATATTATGAAAAATTTGTACTCTAACAAATTTGAAAACCTAGAAGAAATGGACAAATTTCTACAAACACCCTACCTACCTAAACTAACACAAATAGAGATAGGAAATTTGAACAGACCTATAACAAAAGAAGAAATTGAGGATGTCATAAACAAAACTCTCAACAACAACAACAAAAGAAGCCTAAATGGATTCACTGGAGAATTCTACCAAAGATTCAGAGAAGAGATGTCACCAATCCTACTCAAACTGTTCCAAAACATAGAAAAGAAGGAGTACTCCCTAATCCATTCTATGAAGCCAGCATAACCCTGATGCCAAAGCCAGGCAAAATACCACTAAAAAAGACAATTACAGACCAATATCCCTCATGAATATAGAAACTTCTCAGCGAAATTCTAGCCAAAGGAATTCAACCATGTATTTTTAAAAAATACATCATGATCAATTGGAATATTCATACCAGGGATGCAAGGATGGTTCGTTTTGATGTATTTTTTTCGTATTATGCCTGTTTCTTTGTGCCACTTAATTTTCTGTGCTGAATTGTTTTTCTTTTCGTCTTTTTCATTGTTGTTGATTTTGTATTTTCTGAGTCTTCATGTTTTTCTTCTTTTTTATTTAGATGTGTAGGATTGTTTGTTTCATTTGTGGTTACCTTAAAATTCACCTCTATTTTTCTAACTTTAAACCAATCTTTATTTCTTGATATTGCCTTAACTTCCTGTCCATATGAAAGCTCTATGACTCCATTATTTAGTCCTTCTTTTTTGTTTTAATGTTGTCATCTTCTACATATTGACACCTCCGTTTCCCTATTTACAGTGTTTTAGCTTTGACTTATTTTTGTGAATTCCCTATCTGGATTGATATTTGGTTGTTCTGTCCTGTGTTCTAGTATTGGGTTGTTATCTGCTATTATTGATTCTCTAACCAGAGGACTCCTTTTAGTATTTCTTGTAATTTTGGTTTGGTTTTTACAAATTCCTGTAACTTCTGTTTATCTGGAAATGCCCTAATTTTGCCATCATATTTGAGAGACAGTTTTGCTGAATACATAAATCTTGACTGGCAATTTTTTTTCCTTCAAGGCTTTATATATGTCATTCCATTGCCTTCTTACCTGCATTATTTCTACTGAGTAGTCTGATCTTAGTCTTGATTCTCCTTTGTAGATGACTTTTTGTTTATCCTTAGGTGCTCTTAAAATTCTCTGTTTATCTTTGGTTTTGGCAAGTTTGATTATAATATGTCTTGGTGACTTTCTTTTGGAATCTATCCTGTGTGTGGTTCAATGAGCTTCTTGGATAGATATCGTCTTGTCTTTCACGATATCGGGGAAGTTTTCTGCCAACAAATCTTCAACAATTCTCTCTGTATTTTCTGTTGTTCCCCCCACTCCCACCCCATTCTGGTACTCCAATCACTCATAGGTTATTCCTTTTGATAGAGTCCCACATAATTCTTAGGTTTTCTTCATTTTTTAAAATTCTTTTATCTGATTTTTCCTCAAATACATTGGTATCAAGTGCTTTATCTTCAATCTCACTAATTCTGACTTCCATTGCCTCAATTCTGCTCCTATGACTTTCTATTGAGTTGTCTAATTCTGAAATTTTATTGTTAATCTTTTGGATTTCTATATGCTGTCTCTCTATGGTTTCTAACAGTCTGTTATATTTATCATTTTGCTCTTGTACAACCCTCTTAAATTCCTTTATTGCTTTGTCTGTGTGTTCCTTGGCTTGGTCTGCATTTTACATGATCTCCTTTCTGATCTCTTTATATTAATCTTTTAAATTCTACCTCTGGTAATTCCAAGACCTTTTCTTCCTCCAGGAGGTTTCCTGGCTCTTTGTTTTGACAGCTTGCTGAAGCCATCATGGTCTCCTTCTTTATGTGATTTGATATTGACTGTTGTCTCCAAGCCATCAATATGTTATTATATTTTATATTTTCTTACTGTGCCCTTGCTTCTTGTTTTGTTTTGTTTTGTTTTAATATGCTCAAATAGGCTGGTCATGTGAGCTACTTTGATTATTGGTATCTTTGAAGCTCTCATGTCCTGTCCCCAGGTGGCTAGAGCTGCTACTAGGTATGTGAGCCCAGGAGTCCATATAATTTTCTTGTGTGGATTCAGCTCAGGTGTCCAGGTAATCAGTCACCAAGTATGTGGTGCAGGTTCTCACCTACAGTCCTAGACAGGCAGGGCTACATAGGGGTGATTGGAGTAGGCAAAGGTATCTGGCTACAGTAGAGTTATATGCTGAGCAAGGTAGGGGCTGATGGTTGTCCCTGAGTGCATGGGTTGAAGGCATGTCCTTGTTCCCTAGAGCACGTAGGTGGGTGGGTTATGCACCCAGACTTTAGGCACCCAAAGCTGGTGACTATAAGGGCTGGAAGGCACCACTTCTTCTCAGACCCCTGTCATGAGTGGATAGATGGAGTGGGTGGAGCCACCAGTCCTCAGGCCCCTGATGTGGGTAGGTGAGAACCCCGATTAATAGGCAGTGTGGTGTCAAATGTCGTGAATCTGCCACTCCCCCTTAGCTGTTGCAGTTGAAAATAGCTTTCAGGTATATACCCTGTTGTACTATGCTAATGAGGGCCTAAGCTGTTGAAATGGGCCCACACAGGTCTAGGCAGGGGTGAAAAGCATTCAAAGTCCATGGACTCCTTATGTTTGTTCCTAGGCAAAAGAGCTGTACCTGTCCCAAGGTCCTGCCTTAGGGGAGCTGGCAGATTATTTTTTTCCTGTTTGTTATTTGTTTCCTCTCCAAAACCAGGAGAATGGTTCAGGTCCCACTTTCAGCCCAGGGTTCTGTGGCAATCACTGAAGCCAGACCAGGACTGGAGCAGAGTGGGGAGGAGGAGGGTGTATGGGAGAGAGGTACTTCCCACAGGGGGCAGGGTTATTTGATCCTCCGCGGTAGGTTAGACGCTTGCATTTAACTTTTGCAGATCCAGCGCCACATCCTCCCGGCTGTGGTGGCTTATGCAGACTGTCTGTTGCTCAGTTTCCACCCAATGTGGAAAACGCATCCCTAGCGCTACTGTTTGCCTCAGCCTGTGTGTGCCAGCTGATCCAGCCTGCAGGGTGCCAGCCAGGTCAGGTCTGGCAAATCCTTGCTGCTTCTGAACTGTCTTCCCCTCCCCTTGCTGCTCAGTCCGACTCCTCAACTTTGTCTTTTATGTTCAGGGCTCCTAGATTATCATATATAATTGATTCACTTGTTTTTTTGGGTCTTCTTGTAAGAGGGACTACAGGAAGTGTCTGAATACTCCGTCATCTTGGCCCTGCCTCCAAGATGGTTCAACATTAGAAAATCAATCAATGTAATTCACCACATAAATACAAAAAGGAAAAGAATCACATGATCATCTCAATAGACCCAAAAGGCATTTGATAAGATCCAACACTCTTTCCTGATGAAAACTCTTAGCAAAATAGGAATAGAAGGGAAATTCCTCAACATAATTAAGTGCATATATGCAAAACCAACAGCCAACATTATTCTCAATGGAGAAAGATTGAGTGCATTCCTCCTGAGAATGAGAACAGGACAAGGGTGGACTTTATCACCACTTTTATTCAATATTGTACTGGAAGTCCTAGCTAGAGCAATAATACAAGAAATGGAAATAAAGAGTCTCCAAATCGGAAAGGAAGAAGTAAAATTATCCTTATTTGCAGATGGCATGACTCTATACATAGAAAATCCCAGAGAATCCAGAAAAAAGTTATTGGAACTAATAGAAGGATTCAGCAAAGTGGCAGGGTAAAAGATCAACATACAAAAATCAGCTGGGTTTCTCTACACTAATAAGGAGGACTCCAAAAAGGAAATCAAGAAAACAATATCATTTACAATAGCTCCCAAAAGGATAAAATACCTAGGAATAAACCTAACCAGGGACATAAAAGACTTATGCAAAGAAAACTATAGAACACTACTGTAAGAGATCTACATAAATGGAAAAACATTACATGTTCCTGGATTGAAAGACTTAACACTGTGAAAATATTAATACTGTCAAAAGCAATTTATAGATAAAATGCAATCCTGATCCAAATCCCAACACATTCTTTAATGAAATGGAAAAACTAATCTCCAACTTTATATGGAAAAGAAGGAGGCCCCGAATGGCTAAAGCAAGATTGAAGAACAAAGTAGGAGGTCTCACACTTTCTGATTCAAAACTTACTATATAACTACCTTAACCAAAACAACCTGGCTTTGGTTCAATGAAAGACACATACACCAATGAAATAGAATTGAGAACCCAGAAGTAAATCCATCCATCTGTGGGCGACTGATCTTCGACAAAGGGTCAAAGCCCACTCAATGCGGAATAAACAATTGCTTTAACAAATGGTACTGGCAAAAGTGGATATCCACGTGCAGAAAAATGAAACAGGATCCACACCTCACACCATGCACAAAAACTAACTCAAAATGGATCAAAGGCCTAAATGTGAAAGCTAAAACTATAAAGTTCCTGGAAGATAACATAGGGTAAAGACTAGGGGACTAAATTTTCAGCGTAAATAGCCTATCAAACAAAACTAAAAATGCATGAACAATGGAAGATAAATTAGATAACAGGGGCTTTCTAAAAATCAAATACTTATACTCATCAAAAGACTTTACCAAGAGTGTAAAAAGAGAACATACAGCCTGAGAAAATATCTTTGGCAATGGCATATCTGATATGGGTCTAATCTCTGAAATATATAGAACATTTCAACAATTCCACTACAAAAAGTCAAACAATCAAATACAAAAATGGGCAAAGGATATGAACAAACACTTCACCAAAGAGGACATTCAGGTGGCCAAGAAATACTTGAAAAGATGTTTGTGATCATAGCCATTAGAGAGATGCAAATCAAAACCAAAATGAGACAAAATGTCACCTCTGCAAAAACGGTAATGATAAAAAAAAAAAAAAACAGAAAATAACAAATGCTGGCAAGGTTGTGGTGGGATTAGAACTCTTATACATTGCTGGTGGGATTTTAAAATGGTTACAACCACTGTGGGAAACAGTATGTCACTTCCTCAAAAAGCTAGAAATAGAAATACCTTATGAACCAGCAATCTTACTTTTAGGTATATATTCTAGAGATATAAGAACAGTGACATGAATAGACATATTCACACTTACCTTCATTGCAGCATTATTCACAATAGCAAAAAGATGGAAAAAAACCTAAATGCCCATCAATGGATGAATGAAAGTACAAATTGTGGTACATACATACAATGGAATGCTACACAACTATAAAGAATAATGAGGAAACCATGAACATCTTATAACATGGATGAATCTGGAGGACATCACTCTAAGTGAAGTAAGTCAATCAAAAAATATAAATATTTTATGGTCCCACTGTTATAAAAAGTCAAGAATAGATATACACACAGAAAACAAAGTTTTTTGATGGTTACCAAGGATGGGAGGGTGAGGGAGGGGGAGTCACTTTCTAGATAATAAACATTTGTTACTTTTGGTGATGATAAAGGCAATCCCAAGTATGTGTGAAATCAGCACAGTATGACCAAGGTAAATAAAGACACTAAGAAGTACAGGAGAAAAAAGGGCGCTTTCGGGAAAAGCTACAACATATACAATTTTGTAACAACAGTAAAAACCCAAAAGATGTGTGTATCTATGTAGATAGATATGGATGCATATATGTGTACAGGAAGGGATATGTAAATAAATGCATGTGCAAATATAGGTGTATCCGTAGGCATATGTATATACATGTTTCTGTCTGCTGCATATATACCCATATGTATAACAAACCACATGGGGCATTGTTATGGAGGCTTTCTAGACATAGCCAAATAACTGGTCAGATTGGTTTACTGGGTAAAAAGGCTTGAGATCATAGTCTCAGGGGACAACTTAGTCAATTGGCATAAGAGTTCACAAAGGTAATGTTCTACATTCTAGTTTGGTGAGTAGCTTCTGGGGTCTTAAAAGCTTGAGAGCCACCATCTAAAATACAACTATTGGTCTCTACTCATATGGAGCAAAAGAGAATGAAAGAAATTTGAGACTGAAAGAAGAAACTATTCCATGACACTAATAGCCCACATGAGCCACAGCCTCTTCTAACCTGAGACCAGAACTAGATGGTGCCTTGCGACCACTGCTGACCTTTGTGATCAGGGACACAATAGAAGGTCCTGGATAGAATGGGGGGAAAATACAGATCAAAACTCAAATCCCTAAAAAAGACCAGACCTACTGGACTGATAAAGACTAGAGGGACCCCTAGACTATCTCCCTAAGATATCCTTTGAACTTGGAATTGAAGCTATTTCTGCAGGTCACCTTTCAGTCAAATAATAGATTGGCTTATAAAATAAACAAAATCACCTGTGAGTAATATGCTCCCTTAAACAATTAACTATAGGAAACCAAACAGTCAACATTTACCCAAAAGCAAAGATGAGAAGGCAAGGAGGGGAAAGGAAGCTAGATCAATGAAAACAGAAGAAACAGAATGGAAATAATGAGAATGCTGAGACATCATAAAAACTGTAACCAATGGCATGGAACAATTTATAAAAAATTGTTAATGGTGAACCTAATTTGCTGCCTAAACTTTCACCTAAAACAAAATAAAATATTTTTTAAAAAAAGTTACATCCACTTTATGGAGTACTTTGAGTTGGAATTGACTTGACGGCAACGTGGTTTTTTTTTTTTTTTGGATGTGTTATAAAAATGAATGAGTAATATCACTATACACTTCCTATGGAGAGATCTCTTGGATTTATTGTAATGTGAAAATATTAAAGTGATGAAAATTCTATTATTTATCTATAAAAGAGGAGGAGGTATAAACATAAATGCATATTTGCATATTTTAAAAAGTAAAATACTATAAAATTTTAAACCATGTTTTACTACAGAGGAAGGGAATAAATAGGGTATTTGGTACAGGGATTGAAGCTTGATTTATTTGAAAGAATGATGTGTTGTAGATATGATTTTAGAACCAGGTAAATACTTTACATATTTATAAAACAAAATTAAATTTCAAAATCAGTTCTGAAAACTTACAATCAAAATGCAACATATGACCATAAATGTTTCCAGTTTGTGGCAAAACCACACAGAGAGTAACCATCTCACGTGACTTTAATACACAATTTATTTGCACGTCCCTAGTGGGATACAGTGGAAGAAAGTCCTGATGATTTACTTCAGTAAGACCGTAGCTACTGGAAACCTATTGGAGCACGGTTTTATTCTGACACGCATAGGATTGCCATGAGTGACACCTAACTGAATGGCAATGGGTTTAAGTGGGACACATCATTAAAAAAAAAAAAAAACCTGAAAAAAGACATCTGAAACTTTTTTTCAGTAGCTACATTGTTGGTAGTAGTGTTGGTATTATTATTTTGAGAGTGTTTTATTGTGTATTACGGGATAAAGTGAAGTAATAATTATGGTAATGTTATGGTGAATCATGATTTTTGGGATGGATAAGAGAAAATAGATCCAGATACAAGATTGATGAGGTTAAATAAAAAACTAAAATTCTTGAATTGGAATTGGAAGTATCGGTATGAACTCATGAAATATTTTATTTAAAAAATAACTACATATTTTTCAGTTTTGTCCATTGAAAAACCCCAAAAGAGTGACAAACTCAGGAACAATCAACATCTCTAGTGCTCAGGTTGTGTGTCTCAAAATCAACTTTCTGCTAAAAGGGACTAACATGTTTTCAGAAATGTCTGATTATAGGCCTAGGCCAGGAAATCTACAACATGACCCTGAACTATCTTGTCATACCAGAAAATAAGAGATCTAGGGATGGGCCAAAAGACCCATGTTGAAGAGGCTCTCACTGACCAGTGTTGTGAGAATTTGAGCACCAAAAACAATAATAACTGCAAAAGATTGAAAGACATCAAGTATGTTTAAGTCAGTGAGTTCATTATGAAACAAACAAACAACTGTCACTGGTAACTTTGGGGTTTACAAGGGAACCAACTCATTATTTGAAAGCTGAAAAATATTTATTCTGCCTTTCCTATATTAGCTGTATTTTTGTGTAACCAAATAGTTAATGTTGGCCCATACTTCACACCATACACAAAAACTAACTCAAAATGGATCAAAGACCTAAATGTTAAACCTAAACTATATAAAGTTTCTGGGAGAAAACTATAGGACCTAACCTTTTGTAAAAATAAGATAACAAACATAACAACAAATATATGAATAGCAGAAGATAAATGAGATGAATCGGACCTCATAAAAATGAAAAACTTCTGCTCATCAAAAAATTTTATCAAAAGATTAAAAAGACAACCTACAGACTGGGAAAATATCTTCAGAAATGGCATATCTAATAAGGGCCTAATTTCTAAAATGCAGAGAAAACTTCAACTCAACAAGAAAAAGATGAACAACCCAATTGGGCAAAGGACATGAACAGAACCTTCACCAAAGAGGACAAAAAGGACATCAAAGCAGCCAGTATATACAAGAAAAGATGCTCACGATTATTAACCATTAACCAAAAATCCAAACCTGCTGCTGTTGACTCATACTAACACTGTAAGACAGAGTAAAACCACCCCATGGGGTTTCCAAGGAGCGATTGGTGGATTTGAACTGCTTACCTTTTAATTAGTAGCCAAACTCTTAAACATTGCACTATCAGGTCTCCTATTAGCCATTAAACCCAAACCCACTGCTGCTAAGTCGATTCCAACTCATAGCGACCCTATAGGACAGAGTAGAACTGCCCCATAGGGTTTCCAAGGAGTGGCTGGTGCATTTGAACTGCCAACTTTTTGGTTAGCAGCTGGCTCTTAACCACTGTGCTACCAGGGCCATTACACAGATGCAAACCAAAACCACAGTGAGATACCATCTAGCCCCAACTAAAATGGCACTGACAAAAACACACACGCACACATACACACACACACACAACAACAACAACAACAAATGTTGGTGAGGATGTGGGAAGATTGGAAACCTTAACCATTGCTGGTGGGACTGTAAAATGGTACAACTACTATGTAAAATGGTATGGCACTGCAGATGTAGTCGATCTGATTCCTGTGTATTCCACCCGGCGGGACCCACATGTATAGTTGCTGTTTATGTTGTTGAAAAAAGGTATTTGCAATGAATAAGTCATTGGTTTTGCAAAATTCTATCATGTAATCTCCCACCGTTTTTTCAGGAGGTAGCATATAATCAAGAACCAATGGTATTGAAGGAAAAAGTCCAAGCTGTGCTGAAGGCATTGGCGAAAAACAGGGCTCCAGGAATTGACGGAATACTAACTGAGATGTTTCAACAAACAAATGCAACACTGGAAGCACTCACTCATCTATGGCAAGAAATTGGGAAGACAGTTACCTAGCCAACTGACTGGAAGAGATCCATATTCGTGCCCATTCCAAAGAAAGGTGATTTAACTGAATGCATAAACTATTGAATAATATCACTAATATCACATGCAAGTATATTTTGAGTTTTGAAGATAATTCAAAAACAGTTGCAGCAACAGGGAACTGCCAGAAATTCAAGTCAGATTCAGAAGAGGACATGGACGGAGGGATATTATTGCTGACGTCAGATGGATATTGGCTGGAAGCAGAGAATACCGGAAAGATGTTTACCTATGTTTTATTGACTATGCAAAAGCATTCGACTGTGTGGATTATAACAAATTATGGGCAACATTACAAAGAATGGGAATTCCAGAACACTTAATTGGGCTCATGAGGAACCTGTATATAGATTAAGAGGCAGTCGTTCAAACAGAACAAGAGGATACCGGGTGGTTTAAAATCAGGGAAGTTGTGTGTCAGATTGTATCCTTTCACCACACTTATTCCGTCTGTATGGCTGAGCAAATAATCCGAGAAACTGGAGTATATGAAGAAGAACGTGGCATCAGGATTGGAAGAACACTCGTTAACAACCTGTGATATGCAGATGACACAACCTTGCTTGCCCAAAGTGAAGAAGACTTGAAGTACTTTCTCATGAAGATCAAAGACTACAGCCTTCTATATGGATTACACCTTGACATAAAAAAAAGAAAAACCTCACAACTGGACTAATAAGCAACATCATGATAAATGGAGAAAATATTGAAGTTGTCAAAGATTTCATTTTACTTGGTTCCACGATCAATGCCCATGGAAGCAGCAAGTCTGTTGAAAAGACCTCTTTAAAGTGTTAAAAAGCAAAGATGTCACCTTGAGGACTAAGGTGCACCTGGCTCAAGTCATGGTATTTTCAATTGCCTAATATGCATGCTGAAGCTGGACAATGAATGAGGAAGAACAAAGAAGAATTGATGCCTTTGAATTATGGTGTTGGCAAAGAATATTGAATATACCATGGACTGCCAGAAGAATGAACAAATCTGTGTTTGAAGAACGACCAAAATTCTCTTCAGAAGCAAGGATGGCGAGACTTCATTTCACTTACTTTGGACATGTTATCAGGAGCAAGGACAACATGCTTGGTAAAGTAGAGGGTCAGTGAAGAAGAGGAAGACCTTTGACAAGATGGATTGACACGGTGGCTGCAACAATGGGCTCAAACATAGCAGTGATTATGAGGATGCCGCAGGACTGGGCAGTGTTTCGTTCTGTTGTACAAATGGTTGCTATGAGTCTGAACTGTCTCGACAGCACCTAACGACAACAACAATAAATTAATAGGTCTAAGCAAAGAGCATGAAAGTCTGCCAACATCTGAAAGGAGAAAGAATCAGACATTATGTCTTTTGATACCATCCATGCAGTAGTAGTCTTGCCAAGGAGGGAAAAAAAAGACTCTGATTAAATCACTAGATTTAATGACATGTTTATAAAAAATACAGAGGACAGAGGGACATGTTAAGCTTCACAAGATGCAATCAGCAAAAATTAGGGAAACTACAGTAGAAATAACCTGTTTTTTTCAAAAAATAGATTACAAGGAAAAAATCAAAGAGAGATGGCAGGGAAAATTATAGATTAAAAAACATTTAATAGATATATTAACCAATAGCAACGTACAATCTTTATTTGTATCTTGGTTTAAAAAAACTGTAAAATAAAAACATTTATGAGTCAATAATGGATATTTGAGTATGACTTCATATTTGATAATATTAAGAAATTATTGTTATATTTTTAGATATGATAATGGATGTTGTCTCTTATAGATACAAACTGAAATATTTATCAAACAAATGGTATGATGTCTGGGATTTACTAAAAATAATCCGTTAGCTGGTGTGGATTGGAATTTAAATGAAACAGAATTGACCATAAGTTGATAATGAAGCTGAAGGGTGAACGGGTTGTAGTAGGAGTGGATTAACCAGTAAGAAAGGTATATATGTGTTGGCTTACAGTAAGCAAGGTATGCACCAGCTTGATTGTATTTCATTATTAATCTGTAGTGCACGATTTCACAAAGGTTTCATCACATCTTTGCATAACGCTCCCTCAATGACTTCATAGGTATTTTTGTGGCAGGTCAGGATCAACATTCTAAATTCTGGCTACTTCTCCATCTCTGATAGACCAGATGGAGCCCTAGGTGGTGCAGCAGTTAAGTGTTCAGGTGCTAACGAAAAGCCTTCCTGACCTATAGTCCCGGAGGACCTGCCTATCCGGAGCCCAGGAGTCCTTGGTGGTGCCTAGTGCCCTTGACCAGCCACTCCTTGGAAACCCTATGGGGCAGTTCTACTCTGTCCTATAAGGTTGCTATGAGTTGGGATCAACTAGATGGCAATGAGGTTATGGGATAGATCAGATACATAAGTGATATGTTCTATTGTTTGAAAGAATAAAATATGCACATATGCACCTGATCCTGAGATTTGGGAAGCAAGTCCCAGTGGGGAAAGAGTAACTTTTGCCATGGATGAGACATCATAAAACCCTGAAACGTAAGCACAGAAACCAGAGATCTACTGTTATCAGGGCTAAAGATCACCTTCTGAGCTCTGGCAATGCTTATTTGGAACCTCAAACTATGAGTGTAGCTGTTTATGATGAGAGTAAGAAAATATCTGAGAAGAAATTTGGAATCCAAAGATGGTAGTATAAGAATTATTTTGGGAGGTATGACCCGGCCCACACTCTCTGGAGTTGTTTTCAGGCAAAACTGGGGCAATGATTCAAGCCTTCCAGGACACTAGCCTCCCTGACCTATAGTCCCGGAGGACCTGCCTACCCAGAGCCCAGGAGTCCTTGGCGGCACTGAGTGCCCTCCACCCAGGCCTCCGAGTTCTGAGCCAATAGCTTTTTGATGAGCCTTAGGAACCAAAACCACCATGATTCTTCTCCACTGAAGTGCCTAAGATGTCACAATTCTAGATCATGGACATTTGTTGACCTCAAAGCTCTATCAAAAAGTCATTTCTAGAGATGGGGCCAAGATGGTGGAGTAGTCAGATACTTTGAGTGGTCCCTCTTACAATAAAGATGTGAAAAACAAGTGATTCAATTATATATGACAATCTAGGAGCCCTAAACATCAAAGGAAAAGATGAGGAATTGGACTGAGTGAGAAGAAGAGGGAGAGATGGTTCGGAAGCAGCGAGGAGTAGCCAGACTTGACCCAATGGGAACCAGCACCCTGCAGGCCAGATTGGCTGGCTTGCACAGCGAGGCAAGCAGTGATGATGGGGATGCGTTTTCCACATCAAGAGAGAACAAGTGGCAGACAGTCTACTCAAGCCTCCAGAACCAGTGTAAAGTGGTGCTCAATTGGCAAAAGATAAGTGCAAACCAGATGGTATCTGTTGGAAAACCAACACCATGAGTTTAAAGAGCCTGCAATGGCTGCCATCTAGGAGCTTGGCTAAGTCCAGGTATTGATCATCGATGTGTTATCTCCAATCTCTGATCAAAAGGAGGGACTGATTTAGGAAATAATATTGGAGTTATTATTCCCTCTCCTTGAGCATACAGAATGTGACCCAGCTGGAGCTGGGCTCACAAGGGCTCACAAGGATTCACAAGGACACACCAACTGGGCCCTGAGGTATAAAGACAATAGCTAAAATAATCTCAGAAATTATCTTAAGGAAGTTTTCACAAACGGGCAATAAAACCTAACCTAAAGGACTTTTGACCTTTTGTCTTTCTATTAACATTTAGTGACTAGGAATTTGTTGGACCAGTGAAGACCCTCCTGACTTTTGTAACTGAAACCCATTCCAATGATTGTTAGAAAGATGATTCAAAATGTAAGATTACAATTTCTAGCCAATCAGTGAAAAAGTGATGCTTTCAATGATTCTACCCATTTTGTGATGTTGATATATACTGATGGCTCTGTAACTGTTCCTTGGACTTGGGCAGACATGGTTGTGGCAGCATGCTTGTCCGTTTTCCCACTCTTGTCTATTCTGTGATATTCTTTGGATTCAGGCAGACATTCTAGCTCTGGCAGCATGCTTGTCTGCTTCCCACTTTTGTCCTTTTGAATATATGCCAAATAAAACTTTCTTTTTACTTAAAAAAAAAAAAAAAAGATAAGTGTATGTGTCTAACCCACCACACGGATCAAAAACACCCTGTTAGGGAAAAACCTATCTCCCATTTACCTACCTCCTCCCCACTCTGCACCAGGTCCCAGGCTGGCTTCAGCGATTGCCATGTCCCCTAGGCCAGAAGTAGGACCCATCACATGCCCTGAGTCATTCTCCCAGCCTTGGAGAGAGAACAAACTAACAAACAGGGAAAAAATAATCTGCTAGCTTCCCTAAGTGGGGAACTCAGGGCATGACATCGCCTTTGCCTAGGCACAGGTATAAGGGTTCCATTGATTTTGAATGCCTTTTACACCTACATAGACCTGTGTGGGTCCATTTCAACAGCATAGGCCCTCACTAAAACAGTACAACAGGGTATATGCCTGAAGCCTAATTTCAACTGCATCAGCTATATGGTGGAGTGGCAGGTTTGTGACATTTGACACCACTCTGCCCATTAAGCAGGGTCATCACCTACCCACATCAGGAGCCTGAGGAATGGCGGCTCCACCCATGCCACCTAGCCACCTGTGACAGGGGTCCAGGAATAAGTGGTGCCTCCTAGTCCTTACAGCCAACAACATGGGGTGAGAATAGTGCACCTGCAAAACTCACCCACCTATGCACTCTAGGGGACAGGGATACATTTTCCTCTCAGACACTTAGGGGGAGCCATCAGCCCCCTGCCTGGCTCGGCGCGTGACCCCTTACTGCATCTAGATACCTGTGCCTACTCCAATCATCCCTGCCCGTCTAAGACTGTAGGTGAGAGCCTGCACCACACTTGTTGGCCAACTACCTAGACACCTGAGCTGAATCTATACAAGAAAAGTAAACAGAAGCCTGGGCTCACATACCTAGTAACAGATCTAATAACCTGGTGACAGGACATGAGAGCTTCAAAGGTGCCAATAATCAAACTAGCTCACACGAGCAGCCTATTTAGGCATATTAAAACAAAAGAAAACAAGAAGCTAGGACACAGTAAGCAAACATAAAATAAAAAAATAATAATAACTTATTGATGGCTTGGAGACAACAGTCAATATCAAATCACCTAAAGAGGCAGACCATGATGGCCTCAGCAAGCTCCCAAAACAAAGAATCAGGAAGTCTTCTGGAGGAAGAGAACTTGAAATTACTGGAGGTAGAATACAAAAGATTAATATACAGAACTCTTCAAGCTATCAGGAAGTAGATCATGCAAAACGCAGAAGAAGCCAAGGAACATACAGACAAAGCAATAGAGGAACTTAAGAAGATTATAGAGGAGCATAATGACAAATAACAGGCTTCAAGTTTCCATAGAGAGACAGCAAACAGAAATCCAGAAGATTAACAATAAATTTTCAGAATTAGATAACTCAATAGAAATTCATAGGAGTAGAATTGAGGTAATGGAAGTCAGAATTAGTGAGACTGAAGATAAAGCAATTGACACCAACTTATTTGAGGAAAAGTCAGATAAAAGAATTAAAAAAGATGAAGAAACCCTAAGAATTATGTGGAACTCTATCAAGAGGAATAACTTACGAGTGGAGTACCAGAAAGGGGTGGAGGGTTAACAGAAAATACAGAGAGAATTATTGAAGATTTGTTGGCTGAAAACTTCCCTGATATCATGAAAGATGAAAAGATATCTATCCGAGATGCTCACTGAAACCCACACAATGTAGATACACAAAAGAAAGTCACCAAGACATATTATAATCAAACTTGCCAAAACCAAAGATAAAGAGAGAATTTTAAGAGCAGCCAGAGATAAACGAAAAGCCATCTACAAAGGAGATTCAGTAAGACTAAGCTCGGACTACTTAGCAGAAACCATGCAGGCAAGAAGGCAATGGGATGACATATATAAAGCCTTGAAGGAAAAAAAAAAAATTCCAGGCAAGAATTATATATCCAGCAAAACTGTCTCTCAAATATGATGGCAAAATTAAGGCATTTCCAGATAGACAGAAGTTTAGGTAATTTGTAAAAAACAAACAAAAATTACAAGAAATATTAAGGGAGTCCTCCAGTTAGAAAATCAATAACATCAGACAACAATGCAAGACAAGAACACAGGACAGAGCAACCAGATATCAACCCAGATAGAAAAGTTGCAAAAATAAATCAAAGTTAAAACACTGTAAATAGGGAAACAGAGATGTCAATATGTAAAAGATGACAACATTAAAACAAAAAAGAGGGACTAAAAAATTTTAGTTATAGATTTTTCATATGGAGAGGAAGTCTAGGCGATATAAAGAAATAAAAGTTTGGTTTAAACTTAGAGAAATAGGGGTAAATATTAAGGTAACCACAAAGGAAACTAACAATACTACACATAAAAATAAAAAACAAGAAAAAAATACTCAGCAAATACAAAATCAACAACAATGAAAAAGATGAAAAGAAAATACATAAAGAAAAACTACTCAGCACAGAAAATTAAGTGGAACAAAGAAACTGTCAACAACAGAAAAAAAGACATCAAAATGACAGCACTAAACTCATACCTAACTCATACTAAACTCAATAATTATGCTGCATGTAAATGTACTAAATGCACCAATAAAGAGACAGAGAGTGGCAGAATGGATTAAAAAAACCACAATACATCTATATGCTGCCTACAAGAGACACACCTTAGACTTAAAGACATAAACGAGGTAAAACTCAAAGGATGGAAAAAAAAATGTATCAAGCAAACACTCAAAAAAGAGCAGAAGTGGCAAAATTAATCTCTGACAAAATAGACGTTAAAGTAAAACCCACCACAAAGGATAAGGAAGGACACTATATAATGATTAAAGGGTCAATACACCAGGAGGACATAACCATAATAAATATTTACACAGCCAATGACAGGGTTCCAAAATACATAAAACAAACTCTAACAACATTGAAAAGAGAGATAGAAAACTCCACAATAATATTAGAAGACTTCAACACACCACTTTTGGTGAAGGACAGAACATCAAGAAAGAAGCTCAATAAAAACACGGAAGATCTAAATGCCACAATCAACCAACTTGATCTCATAGATGTATACCGAACACACCACCCAACAGCAGCCAAGTATATTTTCTTTTCCAATGCACGTGGAACATTCTCCAGAATAGACCACATATTAGGCCATAAAGCAAGCCTTAACAGAATCCAAATCATTGAAATATTACAAAGCATCTTTTCTGACCATAAAGCCATAAAAGTAGAAGTCAGTAACAGACAAGGCAAGGAAAAAAAAAATCAAACACATGGAAACTGAACAACCCTTTGCTCAAAAACTACTGGGTTATAGAAGAAATTAAAGACGGAATAAGGAAATTCACAGAACCAAAAGAGAATGAAAACGCATCCTACCAGAACCTTTGGGACACAGCAAAAATAGTGCCCAGAGGTAAATTTATTGCTATAAATGTACACATTCAAAAAGGAGAAAGGGCCAAAATCAAAACATTAACTCTACAACTTGAACAAATAGAAAGAGTGCAGCAAAAGAAGCCCTCGGGTGCCAGAAGAAAGGAAATAGTAAGAATTAGAGCAGAATTAAATGTAATGGAGAATAGAAAAACAAACAATTGAAAGAGTTAACAAGACCAAAGCTGGTTCTTTGAAAAGATCAACAAAATTAATAATCCATTGGCCAAACTGACAAAAGAAAAACAGGAGAGAAAGCAAATAACCAGAACAAGAAATGAGATAGGCAATATCACAACACACCCAACTGAAATTAAAAGAATCACAATAGAATACTATGAAAAACTGTACTATAACAAATTTGAAAACCTAGAGGAAATGGACAAATTTCTGGAAACACATTACCTAACTAAACTAACACAAACAGAGGTAGAACAACTTAACCTATAACAAAAGAAGAGATTGAAAAGGTAATTAAAAAACCCCCAACAACAGCACAAAAAAAAAAAAGCCCTGGTCCTGAAAGCTTCACTGGAGAATTCTACCAATCTTTCAGAGAAGAGTTAACACCACTACTATTAAAGGTATTTCAGAGCATAGATACTCTCAAAATCATTCTATGAAGCCAGCATAACCCTGATACCAAAACCAGGTAAAGATAGCACAAAAAAAGAAAATGACAGACCAATATCTCTTGTGAACATACATGCAAAAATCCTCAACATAATTCTAGCCAATAGAATTCAACAACATATCAAAAAAATAATTCACCATGACCAAATGGGATTCATACTAGGTATGCAGGGATGGTTCAGTATTAGAAAAACAATCAATGTAATCCATCACATAAATAAAACAAAAAACAAGAACCACATTATCTTATCAACTGATGCGTAAAAGCATTTGACAAAGTCCGAAACCCATTCATGATAACGAAACTCTCAGCAAAATAGGAATAGAAGGGAAATTCTTCAACATAATGAAGGGCATTTATACAAAATCAATAGCAAACATCATTCTAAATGGAGAGAGTCTGATATCATTCCCCTTGAGAACTGGAACCAGACAAGGACACCCTTTATCATTATCTTATTCAACATTGTGCTGGAAGTCCTAGACAGAGCAATCGGCCTAGAAAAAGAAATAAAAGGCAACCAAATTGGTAGGGAAGAAGTCAAAGTATCCCTATTTGCAGATGATTGATCTTACACACAGAAAACCCCCAAGAATCCACAAGGAAACTACTGGAACTAATAGAAGATTTCAGCAAAGTATCAGGATACAAGATAAACATACAAAAATCAGCTGGATTCCTCTACACCAACAAAGAGAACTTTGAAGGGGAAATCACCAAATCAGTACCATTTACAATAGCACCCAAGAAGATAAAATACTTAGGAATAAATCTAACCAGAGATGTAAAAGCCCTATACAATGAAAAGCACAAGATGCTACTGCAAGAAACCAAGAGACCTACATAAGTGGAAAAAGATATCTTGCTCATGGATAGGAAGACTAACATTGTGAAAATGTCAGTTTTACCCAAAGCGATCTACAGATTCAATACAATCTCGATCCAAACTTCTATGTCATTTTTTAACATGATGGAGAAACAAACCTCCAACTTCATATGGAAAGGGAAGAGGCCCTGGATAAGTAAAGCATTACTGAAGAAGAAGAACAAAGTGGGAGGCCTCACACTACTTGATTTTAGAACCTGTTACACCGCCACGGTAGTCAAAACAGCCTGGTACTGGTTCAACAACAGACACATAGACCAATGGAACAGAATTGAGAATCCAGAAGTAAATTCATCCACCTATGATCAGCTGAGATTTGACAAAGGCCCAAGTTCTGTTAATTGGGGAAAAGACAGTCTCTTTAACAAATGATGCTGGCATAACTGGATATCCATCTGCAAAAAAATGAAACAAGACCCATACCTCACACCATCCACAAAAATTAACTGAAAATTGATCAAAGACTTAAATATAAAATCTAAAATAATAAAGATCATGCAAGAAAAAATACGGACAATGCTAGGAGCCCTAATACATGGCCTAAATAGAATATGAAAGATTACTAACAATGCACAAAAACCAGAAGAGAAACTAGATAACTGGGGGCTCCTAAAAATCAAACACTTCTGCCCATCAATAGACTTCACTGAAAGAATAAAAAGACAACCAATAGACTGGGAAAAAAAATTTTGGCTGTGACAAATCCGATCAACATCTAATCTTTAAAATCTACAAGATACTGCAAAACCTCAACAACAAAAAGACAAATAACCCATTTAAAAAATGGGCAAGGGATATGCATAGGCACTTTGCCAAAGAAGACATTCAGGTGGCTAACAGACACATGAGGAAATGCTCAGGCTCTTTGGCCATTAGAGAAATGAAAATGAAAAATACAATGAGATACCGTTTCACTCCAACAAGGCTAGCATTAATCCAAACAACACAAAATAATAAATGTTGGAGAGGTTGTGGAGAGACTGGAACACTTACACACTGTTGGTGGGAAAGTAAAATGGTACAAGCACTTTGGAAATAAATTTGGTGCTTCCTTAAAAAGCTAGAAACAGAAGTACTATGATTCAGCAATCCCACTCCTTACAATATATCCTAGAGAAATAAGAGCCCTCACACCAATAAATATATGCACACCCATGTTCGTTGCAGCACTGTTCACATTAGCAAAAAGATGGAAACAGCCTAGGTGCCCACCAACAGACGAATGGATAAACAAATTATGGTATATCTACAGAATGGAATACTACACAACAACAAAGAATAACAATGAATCTGTGAATCATCTCATAACATGGATGAATCTGGAAGGCATTATTCTGACTGTAATTAGTCAGTGGCAAGAGGACTAATATTGTATGAGACTACTACTATAAGAACTCAAATAGAAGTTTAAATACAGAAGAAAACATTGATGTTTACAAGAGTGGGGAGGGAGGGAGGGGGTATTCACTAACTAGATAGTAGACAAGAATTATCTTAGGTAAAGGGAAGGACAGCATACAGTTCAGGGGAAGTTGTCACAGCTGGACTAAACCAAAATCTTAGAAGTTTCCTGAATACAGCGAAACACTTCGAGGGACAGAGTAGCAGGGGTAAGGGTCTGGGGACCATGGTTTCAGGGGACATCTAGGTCAATTGGCATAACAAAATTTATTAAGAAAATGTTCTGCATCCCATTTTGGTGAGTGTCATCTGGGGTCTTAAAAGCTAGTGAGTGGCCATCTAAGATGCATTAATTGGTTCCAACCCACCTGGAGCAAAAGAGAATGAGGAACACCAAAGACACAGGAAAATATCAGCCCAAGAGACAGAAAGGGTCACATAAACCAGAGAGTCCATCAGCCTGAGACCAGAAGAACTAGATGGTGCCTGGCTACCACCAATGACCGCCCTGACAGGAAACACAACAGAGAGTCCCAGATGGAGCAGGAGAAATGTGGGGTGCAGAACTCAAATTCTAGTAAAAAGACCAGACTTAATGGTCTGACTGAGACCGTAGGGACCCCAGAAAGTATGGCCCCTGGACTCTCTGTTAGCCCAGAATTGAAACCATTCCTAAGCCAACTCTTCAGACATAGATTAGATTGGACTATAAGACATAAAATGATACTCGTGAAGACTGTGCTTCTTAGCTCAAGTAGATACATGAGACTAAATGGACAGCTCCCGTCCAGAGATGAGATGAGAAGGCAAAAAGGGACAGGAGCTGGTTGAATGGACACAGGAAATCTGGGGTGGAAGGAAGGAGAGTGCAGCCACATTATAAGGAGAGCAACTACGGTCACATAACAACGTGAATATAAATCTTTGTATGAGAAACTAAGTTGAACCGTAAACTTTCACTTAAAGCAGAATTTAAAAAAAAGAATTATTTTTTATGGCTAAACTCAAAATATTTTTTAATCTCAAAATGCAGGGCAGCAAGACTTCTTGTGGGTAGCACTATTCTCATCACTGCTTTTATGATCAATGATCAATTTTTGAGTGATAGATTCCTTTTTGTGAATTGAGAATAGAATGCAGCTCAACAAAAGGAGTGAAAAACGCACAAGACACAAAAATCAATAAAAGAATTTGTGAAATGTTAGCCGGAAGAAACTGGCCCATGCAGTCTTGAACAACCTTAAGGAAAATAATGATTATTGGGGCCATGCAGGGATTTGGAGAAAATAATAATCTGACGATTATATTTGTGAAGTGTCTGTGAACAAAATGATATGATTTATTATTATTTTTTAATCCGGAAAACCAAAATGATCTGAGGATTACAAGATAAATTCCCAGCACCACAACCACACTTTAAAAGACACTGATTTAGATGGTTCTAATAGACATATGTGCCTGGAGATAATCCGGTTTGGAGGCCAAAGCACTGACAAAGTTATGAATGCGTTTGTCTTTTTCTGGTACTTGAGGTTTCTCAGTCATAGGCAAACAATATCTCAGCACGACTAACTCTTTGCATTTGCAGATTGCCTGTAAGCCTAATTTACTGATGGGGCATGCTTCTTCACTCTGCTTTGTTATAACTATCAGTGGTGCTAAGTTAATTACTGGAAGGACTCCATTCTTTTACATCCAGTACAAAATAATGTTTTCAAGTATATGTGATGCATGATACAAGAAGTAGCAAAGCTGGAAAGTGAAAATAGGTGAGTCCAGCAAGCTCTAGGCACACAGGTGAAGAAGTATTAATTTTGGAGCTGACACACCTGTAAATCAGTAAGACAGTGCCCACTGATCACTAACGTTTAGCATTCATTTTAACAGCCATAGACATCATAAAACATGAGTATTTTATTCTCAAGGCTTCAGAACATAGACACAGTCCCATGATCCATGGTGAATTATTACTTTGTCTCAGGAGTTCCCTATAAATAATTCCTGAGGTTGGAAACTCATAAAATAAATTTCCATGTGTTTCTAGCAGGAACTTCTGGTGTTCTTAATGCCATCTCCAAAATAAAGCAATCACTGTCCAGATTTTTCCAGTATTATGTGTATTCTTTTGCACACTCTCTTGCCTGTGAGAATGATTTAATGTTTATAGAGAAAGGCAGACACTTGGCTGTCATCCTCAGAGACCAGGGATGCATTAACAATTCCACTAATAGATTCCATTTCTCATTCTGATTGGTTGCTGGAGGGGCTGTCACTTAGCACACTTAGCAAATCGATGAAGATCTTGTTGTGACACTTTACCCTCTGACAGCCGGTTGGACACATCTGCTGCTTTCATTACCATTTCATCCAGAAAGAAACTGCCTAAAGACTACCTGTATTTTCAAAATGGATACAATAGTCATCCACGTAAAAAAAAAAAATCCATGAGTGATGATGTTTCTTTCCTTGACCTACCCAGACCCCTGTTGGAAATTCCTGCCTGGATTGACATGGGGGCTGGAGGTGGATGTAACCATCTTTTATTCCTCAAACTCCTCCCCATTGTGGCATAGAGCTGCTCTTCGCACACCTGTTCCAACTAGCAATCAGCCCATGGGATGATTACTGCACCTGAACACATCTCACAGCGCCTCTCCAAGAAACGCGTGTGCCTGAAGAGGTCATTAAATCACTTGGTTTTCAACCACTCAGAAATTCTAAAAGGCTTTGGTCCTAGCAGGGGCCATTGGTGATATTTCAGTCCTACAAAATTATTGTCAATTTAAGGTCAGGTTTGATCTGGCTGGAGACAGGAATAGCAAAATAATTGAGTTCCAGATGTTTTATTTTTCTAAACTAATATCATAAGGGGAAGAATACAGACCATTCCCAGGTAGAGGGTGTGGATTCAGTGAAGATTTTTAAAAAGTAGTGTTTTTTTTTTTCTTTCTGATTATAACAGTAATAAATGTTTATTGTAGAAAATTTGGAAAATAATAATTATAATACTCCATAATCTCATCACTGAGGGATAAATATTGTTAACATTATAGAGTTTTGCCTTTCTTTCCCTCTATACTTGTGTTTTGTTTTTGCTTTATTTATACACAGTTGTGATCATGCTTTATGTAAGTTGAGTTTTTAAATAGTATATCCTCAGCATTTTGCCATCCCTTAAATGTTCACAAAAATATTTTTAAATGTGGTTTTTAATGCCTGTACATGTTCAGTGATATGTAACCAATCTTCTAACGGACATATAGATTATTCTTTTTTCCTATCACAAATTATACTGAGAACATGCATTCATGTACATTTTTGTTTGCTGCTCTGATTATTTATTATACATTCATAAAATATACCTATTTTTCAGGCTTTTGGGATGCATATCAACAAAGTAAACACCAGAAAAATAACATTATTGACTGTTACACAAGCAATGGAGAAAAGTCATTTCCCCTTTCTCTCATCAAAGAATTAATTGAACACAAAAGTCAAAGGGATTATTCAAAACAAAAAAAAAATTAAAAAATCTTTGCCATATGAAAATTTAAAAGAGGAAATTTGGTTTTATATTAGCATTCCTTTCTTTACTAGCAGGGTTTTTCCTTTAAAAAAGATTTTTTGAGGGGGATGAGGTCACACGTTTAGTGGCCTTCTGTAATTCTTCTGTCATTTTGTCTGTTTATATCCATGGCTCAGTTTTTATACTACAATGACTGCGTTTCCTTTGTTTTAAAAGGTCTATTTAAGTATTACAAGTATTAATATGCTAACTGGAAATATCTTTTAAGCTTTTGAAATAGAGAAGTTTAAATTTTAGTGTACTCAAGTATATTGATTTTTAGATGATTTTATGTGTAGACTTTTCTCCTGTCAGATAAATATTCACATATATCTAAAACTTTAAATTTGAATACTTTAAAATTTACATGTGTTTAATATTTTAATTTCACATATATTTCAAATTTATTTTGACAAGTAATACACTGTTGTTGTTAGGTGCCATAAAGTCGGTTCTGACTCATAGCAACCCTATGTACAAAAGAACGAAACACTGCCCAATCCTGCGCCATCCTCACAATTATTGTTATGCTTGAGCCCATTGTTGCAGCCACTGTGTCAATCCATCTCACTGAGGGTCTTTTCTCTTTTTCGCTGACCCTCTACTACACCAAGAAGGATGTCCTTCTCCAGGGGCTGATCTCTCCTTATAACATGTCCGAAGTATGTGAGAAGCAATCTCATCATCCTTACTTCTAAGAATTCTGGCTGTATTTCTCCAAGACAGATTTGTTCTTTCTTCTGGAAGCCCATGGTATATGCAGTATTCTTCCCCACACCATAATTCAAAGGCATTAATTCTTCTTCGGTCTTCCTTATTCATTGCCCAGCTTTTGCATGCATATGAGGCGATTGAAAACACCATGGCTTGGATCAGGTGAACCTTAGTTTTCAAGGTGACATCTTTGCTTTTTAATACTGTAAAGAGGACTTTTGCAGCAGATTTGCCCAATGCAATGCATCTTTTGATTTCCTGACAGCTGCTTCCATGGGTGTTGATTGTGGATCCAAGTAAAATGAAATCCTTGACAACTCCAATCTTTTCTACATTTATCATGATGTTGCTTATAGAACCAGCTGTGAGGATTTTTGTTTTCTTTATGTTGAGGTGGAATCCATGCTGAAGGCTGTAGTCTCTGATCTTCATCAGTAAGTGCTTCAAGTCCTCTTCACTTTCAGCAAGCAAGGTTGTGTCATCTGCATATCACAGGTTGTTAATGAGTCTTCCTCCAGTCCTGCTGCCGCTTTCTTCTTCATATAGTCCAGCTTCTTAGATTATTCACTCAGCATACAGATTGAAAACGTGTGGTGAGAGGATACAATCCTGACACACACCTTTCCTGACTTTAATCACGCAGTATCCCCTTGTTTTGTTTGAACAACTGCCTCTTGATCTATGTACATGTCCCTCATGAGCACAATTAAGTGCTCTAGAATTCCCATTCTTCGCAATGTTATCCATGATTTGTTATGATCCAGTCAAATGCCTTTGTATAGTCAATAAAACACAGGTAAACATCTTTCTGGTATTCTCTGCTTTTAGCTAGGATCCATGTGACATCAGCAATGATATCCCTATTTCCATGTCCTCTTCTGAATCTGGCTTGAATCTCTGGCAGTTCCCTGTCAATGTACTGCTGCAGCCACTTTTGAATGATCTTCAGCAAAATTTTGCTTGCGTGTGATATTAATGACATTGTTCTATAATTTCTGCATTCAGTGGGATCACCTTTCTTTGGAATAGGCATAATAATAGGCATAATAATACACTAGTGCCACTGAAAAATAAATCTGTATCCCCCACCCACAGTATGAAGATGATATAGTATACTGGCTAATTATGCAGACTCTGGAACCAGATCGCTTGAGTTCAAGTCATGATTCTGATTTAACTAACTGCCTGGGCAAGGTACTTATCCTTCCTGCACTCCATTCTTTCATTTATAAGTTGGAGGATAAGTTAGATATAGGATAACTCATTAGAGTTGTGTTCAGTAATAAATGAATTGCTACAGGTAAAGAGCTTGGAAAAATGTCTTGTCATAGAAATTGCTCAGTGATAGCTCCTACTATTACCAATAATATCTGATATATTGTTAGCTGCTGTCCAGTCAATTTTGATTCACAGGACCCCATGTGACAGAGGAGAATTGCCCATAGGGTTTTCTAGGCCATAATCTTTATGGAAACAGATTGCCAGGTATTTTTCCTGTGGAGCTTCTGGGTGGGTTGAACTGCTAACTTTTCGGTTAGCAGTGAAAGCTTAACTGTTGCACCATGAGGGTATACATTAATCATTAGTTTATAGGGTATCAAATTAGGTTTGGGCATGAATTCCAACTGTGAAATAGTCTAGTTGCATGGCTTTGAACAAGTCACTTAAACTCACAGAATTAGTTTTTTCACCTATAAATAGGGATAATTTTCTAAGTTTCTTAAGAATTTTAATGTTCAAAATACAGTATAATTCTCATTTTTATTTCCGTTCTTGATCTATGAATTATTTAGAATTTTTTTTTGTTGTTGTTCCCAAATATATGGGGATATTTTAGTTGTCTCTTATTTAGTTCTACCACCCATCTGTCAGTTTGTCATACTGTGGCGGCTTGTGTGTTGCTATGATGCTGGAAGCTATGCTACTGGTACTGAAATACCAGCAGGGTCACTTGAGGTGAACAGGTTTCAGCAGAGCTTCCAGACGAAGACACACTAGGAGTAAAGACCTGGTGATCTTCTTATGAGTTGGAATGGACTTGATGGTAGTGGGTTTGGTTTGGGTTTTTTTTTTTTTTTTTTTTTTAAATCTTCTTATGAAAATTAGTCCATGAAAAACCTTTATGGATCACAACAGAAAGTAGTCTGATATACTGCTGGAGAAAGAGAGATAGATTGGACAGGTTTCAACTGAGCTTCCAGGCTAAGACAGACTAGGAAGAAGGATCTAGCTGTCTACTTCTGAAAAAATTGGCCAGTGAAAACCTTATGAATAGCAGTAGAACATTATCTGATATAGTGCCAAAAGATGAGCCCCTCAGGTTGGAAGGCACTCAAAATATGACTGGAGAAGAGCTGCCTCCTCAAAGTAGAGTCAATCTGAATGATGTAGATGGAGTCATGCTTTTAAGACTTTCATTTGCTGATGTGGCATGACTCAAAATAAGAAAAAACAGCTGCAACCATTCATTAATAATAGGAATGTGGGGTGTAAGAAGTATGGATCTAGGAAGATTGGAAGTCAAAAAATGAAATGGAACACATAAACATTGATATCCTAGGCATTAGTGACCTGATATGGACTGGTATTGACCATTTTGAAGTGGACAATCAAATGGTATACTATGCTGGGAATGACAAATTGAAGAGGAATGGCATTGCATTCATTGTCAAAAAGAACATTTCAAGATCTATCCTAAAGTACAACACCGTCAGTGATAGGAAAATATTCATATACCTACAAGGAAGACCAGTTAATTATTCAAATTTACTAAGGAAGGCCAAAGATGAATAAACTGAAGAATTTTTACCAACTTCTGCAGTCTGAAATTGATCAAATATGCAATCAGGATGCACTGATAATTATCGGTGATTGGAATGTGAAAGATGGAAACAAAGGATTGGTAATTGGAAAATATGGCCTTGGTGATGGAGACAACACCAGAGATTGCATGATAGAATTTTGCAAGACTAACGACTTCTTCATTGCAAATGCGTTTTTTCAACAGCATAAATTAGTCCATGAAAAACCTTTATGGATCACAACAGGTGATCCAACCAAATTCGGATATTTTCTAACAATATCATTATTATCACACACAAGTCAAATTTTGATGAAGGTAATCAAAAGTGGTTGCAGCACTACATCAACAGGGAACTGCCAGAAATTCAAGCCAGATTCAGAAGAGAGCATGGAACCAGGGATATTATTGCTGATGTCACATGGATTCTGGCTGAAAGCAGAGAATACCAGAAAGATGTTTACCTGTGTTTTATTGATTATGCAAAGGTGTTTGACTGTGTGGATCATAACAAATTATGGATAACATTTTGAAGAATGGGAATCCCAGGACAGTTAATTGTGCTCATGAGGAAACTGTACATAGATCAAGAGGCAGTTGTTCGAACAGCACAAGGGGATACTGCATTGTATCCTTTCACCATACTTGTTTAATCTGTATGCTGAGCAAATAACCCAAGAAGCTGGATTCTTTGAAGAAGTATGCGGCATCAGGATTGGAGAAAGACTCACTAACAACCTGCGATGTGCAGATGACACAACCTTGCTTGCTGAAAGTGAAGAGGACTTGAAGCACTTACTGATGAAGATCAGAGACTACAGCCTTCAGTATGGATTCCACTTCAACATAAAGAAAACAAAAATCCTCACAGCTGTATCTATAAGCAACATCATGATAAATGGAGAGAAGATTGAAGTTGTCATGGATTTCATTTTACTTGGATCCACAATCAATACCCGTGAAAGCAGCAGTCAAGAAATCAAACAACGCATTGCATTGGGCAAATCTGCTGCGAGAGACCTCTTTAAAGTTTTAAAAAGCAAAGATGTCACTTTGAGGACTAAGGTTCACCTGACCCAAGCCATGGTGTTTTCAGGGGCCTCATATGCATGCAAAAGTTGGGACATGAATAAGGAAGACAGAAGAAGAATTGATGCCTTTGAAATAAGGTGTTGGTAAAGAATATTCGATATACCATGGACTGACAAAAGAACTAAGAATCTGTCTTGTAAGAAGTACAGCTAGAATGCTCCTTAAAAGCATGGATGTGGAGACTTCCTCCCACATACTTTGGAGACATTATCAGGAGGTATCAGTCCCTGGAGAAGGACATCATGCTTGGTACAGAGGAGTTCAGTAAAAAAGAGAAAGGCCTTCAATGAGATGGACTGACACAGTGGTGGAAACAATAGCCTCAAGCATCACAATGATTGTGAGAATGGTGCATGACTGGGCACTATTTCCTTCTGTTGTCCATAGGTCACTATGAGTCGGAATCGATTCACCAGCACCTAACAACAACAACAATGTACACATGGACCTTGCCTGATGGACTACACAGGAATCAAATTGACTGCATCTGTGGTAAGAGATGATGGAAATGCTCAATTTCATCAGTCAAAACAAGGCCAGGCGCCAACTGTGGAACAGACCATCAATTGCTCATTTGCAAGTTCAAGCTGAATTTGAAGGAAATTAGAACAAGTAACACAAGAACTAAAGTACAACCTTGACTATATCCCACCTGAATTTAGAGACCATCTCAAGAATAGATTTGATACATTGAACACTAATGGCCCAAGACCAGACAAGTTGTAGAATGATCTCAAGGACATCATAGATGGAGAAAACCAGAGGTCATTAAAAAGGCAGGAAGGAAAGAGAAGACCAAAATGACAAAGACTCTGAAACTTGCTCTTGAACATAGAATAGCTAAAGCAAAAGGAAGAAATGATGAAGTAAAAGAGCTGTACAGAAGACTTCAAATGGAGGCTCGAGAAGACAAAGTAAAGTATTATAATGAAATGTACAAAGACTTGGAGTTAGAAAATGAAAAGGGATGAACACGCTCAGCATTTCTCAAGCAGAAAGAACTGAAGGAAACATTCAAGTCTCTAGTTGGCAATACTGAAGGATTCTATGGGGAAAACGGTGGAGGAAGACTCAAAAGAAGATGGAAAGAATACACAGAGTCACTATACCAAAAAGAATTGGTTGACGTTCAACCATTTCAGGAGGTAGCATAATGTCAAGAACTGATGGTACTGAAGGAAGAAGTCCAAGCTGCACTGAAGGCATTGCTGAAAACAAGGCTCCAGGAACAGACAGAGTACCAACAGAGATGTTTTAACAAATGAATGCAGCGCTGGAGGTGCTCACTTGTCTATGCCAAGAAATTTGGAGGACAGCTACCTGGCCAACTGGCAGGATGGGATTCATATTTGCACACATTTCAAAGAAAGGTAATCTAAAAGAATGTGGAAATTATCAAACAATATCATTAATATAATACATAAGTCAAATTTTGCTGAAGATCATTAAAAAGCAGTTACAGAGATACATAGACAGGGAACTGCCAGAATTCAAGCCGGATTCAGAAGAGGACGTGGAACAAGGGATATCATTGCTGATGTCAGATGAATCTTGGCTGGAAGCAGAGAATACCAGAAAGATATTTGACTGTGTTTTATTGTCTATGCAAAGACATTCGACTGTGTGAATCCTAACAAATTATGGATAACATTGAGAAGAATGGAAATTCCAGAACACTTAATTGTGCTTATGTGAAATCTATACATAGATCAAGAGGCAATTGTTTGAACAGAACACGAGGATACTGAGTGATTTAAAGTCAAGAAAGGTGTGTGTCATGGTTGTATCCTTTCACCCGACTTATTCAATCTGTGCGATGACTAATCCAAGAAGCTGAACTATATGAAAAAGAACATGGCATCAGGATTGGAGGAAGACTCATTAACAACCTGTGATATATATGCAGATGACACAACCTTGCTTGCTGAAAGTAGAGGACTTGCCACACTTATTGATGAAAATCAAAGACTACAGCCTTCAGTATTGTCACAGACTGAATTATGTCCCCCCCAAAAATGTGTGTATCAATTTGGCTGGCCATAATTCCTGGTATTGTGTGATTTTCCTATCTGTCGTAAATCTTGCCTCTATGATGTTAATGAGGGAGAATGAGTGGCAGTTGTGTTAGTAAGCCTGGACTCAACCTACAAGATTGGATTGTGTCCTGAGGCAATCTCTTGAGATATAAAAGGGAGAAGTGAGCAGAGAGACAGTGGGATATCATACCATCAAGAAAGCAGTGCCAGGAGCAGAGCGCATCCTTTGGACTGGGATCCCCCCCTGCACAGAGAAGTTCCTAGTCCAGGGGAACACTGAAGAGAAGAAGGCCGACTGAAAGAAAAAGACTTCCCCTGGAGCTGATGCCCTGAATTTGGACTTTTAGCCTGCTTTAACTGTGAGGAAATAAACTTCTCTTCGTTAAAACCATCCACTTGTGGTGTTTCTGTTATAGTAGCACTAGATGACTAAGACAAGTATGGATTATACTTCAACATAAAGAAAACAAAAATCCTCACAGCTGGACAAATAAATAATATCATTATAAACTGAGAAAATATTGAAATTATCAAGGATTTCATTTTACTTGGATCCACTATCAACACTAATGGAAGCAGCAGTGCAAGAAATCAAACGACACAGTGCATTGGGCAAATCTCCTGCAAAAGAACTGTTTAAAGTGTTAAAAAGCAAAGATGGCCACTTCAAGGAGTAAGGTGTGCCTGACTCAAGCCATGATGTTTTCAATTACCTCTTCTGCATGTGAAAGTTGGGCAATGAATAAGAAAACTGAAGAATTGATGCCTTTGAATTATGGTGCTAGAAAGAATATTGAATATATCATGGACTTCTAGAAGAACAAACAGATCTGTCTTGGAAGAGGTAAAGCCCGAATGCTTTTTAGAAGCAAGGATGCTGAGACTTTGTCTCACATACTTTGGACATGTTGTCAGAAGGGACCAGTCCCTGGAGAAGGACATCATGCTTGGTAAAGTAGACGGTCAGTGAATAAGAGGAAGACCCTCAATGAGATGGATTGACACAGCGGCTGCAACAATGGACTCAAGCATGACCATGATTGTGAGGATACTGCAGGACCGGGCAGTATTTTGTTCCGTTGTGCATAGGGTATCTATGAGTCAGAACCTACTGGTCAGCACCTAACAACAACAATATAGTGTTGGAAGATGAGCCCTAGGTTGCAAGGTACTACACAATACTCAAGGAGTCTGGATTGTGTGAACAATTTGTAATTTGCTGCTTAAGTAAAGGTTAGCAATTCAAACCTTCCCATCTGCTCCACGGAGGGAAGAACTGGTGAAATGCTTCTGTAAATATTACAGTCAAGAAAACTCTATGGAGCTATCCTACTGTGTAACACATGAGGTCACCATGAATTGCAGGCCAACTCTAAGGCAGCTAATAACAACAACACAATAACCACAATATTTGGCTCAAACATACCAACAATCATGAAGATGGTGCAGGATCCAACAGTTTTTTGTTCTATTATGCATAACGTCACTATAAGCTGTAGCTGGCTTGGCAGCAACTACCAACAATCATTCAGTTATCTGTTATTAATTTATAATTTAATTTCATTGTGGATACAGAATATACTTTGTAATGACTTGAAGCCTTTCAAATTAATTGAGATGTGTTTATAGCCTAGAATATGGTATTTTGCTAATTATCTCATATTCAAGTTGTAAAGGAAGTATATTCTGTTGTTAGCGCATAAAGTGTTCTGTAAGTGTCAATTTTATCAAGGTGGTAGATAGGGACATTATATCCTTACTAATTTTCTGTCCTCCAATTATATTCTCATTTTTCAAAATTATTTTGGCTACTCTTGTTCATTTGCAATTTCTTCAAAAAATTTTGCTGAGATATTTATTGGGTTACATTGAATATATAGATCAATTTGGGGAGAACTGACATCTTAACAATATTCAATCTTCAGATCCATGAACATGGTATAGCTGTCCATTTATTTAGATCATTTTAAATTCCCCTTAGTGATATTTGGAAGTTTTCATTATACAGGTCTGGGAAAATGTTATGAACTTTTTTCCTAAGCATTTTATGCTTTTTGTTGCTTTTGTAAATAGTATTTTTCTGATTTTCAACTTCCAGTAGGGTGTTGCTAGTGTATAGAAGTACAATAGATTTTCGTATGTTAATTTTTTATTCTTGGACCTTCCTAATTCTAGAAGATATTTTGTAAATGTCTTAGTATTTTATGCATAGACAATCATGTCTTCTGCAAATAAAGACAAAATTACTTCTTCCTTTGTTATCTGTATGCCTTTTCTTTTTCTAGCCTTCATCTTTGGCCCCAAGCACATTGTTGAAAAGAAGTGGTAAAAGTTTACATCTTGCCTTATTACCAGTCTTGAAGGATAACATATAATTTTTTCACCACAAAATATGATGTTCGCTGTAAGTTTTCAATAAAACCAAAGCCAAACCCATTGCCACTGAGTCAATTTCCAACTCACAGCGACCCCAGAGGACAGAGTAGAACTGCCCCATAGGGTTTCCAAGGAGCAGCTGGTGGATTTGAACTGCCGACATTTTGGTTAGCAGCCTGAGCTCTTAACCACTGTGCCATCAGGGCTGTCAAGTTTTGCATAGTTACTCATTAGCTTGAGGAAGTTTTATTTCTAGTTTTCTGTTTTTTTTTTTTTTAAATCATGAATGAGTGTTGAATTCTGTCAAATAATTTGTATAGTTATATTGAAAGGATAAAATAATATTCCCTTATTATTTTAATATGACTAATTACACGGGTTGATTTTTTTTTACTTTATCACAAATTCAACTTTCAATATTTTGATGACTGCATTTGTAACTGTTTTCTTTTGTAACTATGCATTTTTCTATTTTTGATTTCTTTTATTAATTTTTTTTACTGTTGTAGTTTAAATGAAGTTTACATTTCAAGTTAGTCTCCCATACAAAATTTTATACACACATTGTTATGTGAGCCTAATTGCTCACCCCATTCTGTGACAGCACACTCCTCCTTTCCACCCCTGATTCCCCATGTCCATTCAACCAGCTCCTAACCCTCTCTGCCTTCCCATCTCACCTTCGGACAGAAGCTGCCCCTTTGGTCTCTTGTATCTACTTGAGCTAAGAGGCACACTCCTCACGAGTATCACTTTATGTCCACAGTCCAGTCCAATCCCTGTCTGAAGAGTTGGCCTTGGAAATTGTTTTAGTTCTGGCCTGATAGACAATCCAGGGGCCATGCTTTCTGGGGTTCCTCCAGTCTCAGACCAGTAAGTCTGGTCTTCTTACTAGAATTTGAGTTCTGCACCCATCTTTCTGCTGCTCCATCAGGGACTCTCTGTTGTTTTCCCTTTCAGGGCGGTCATTAGTGATAGCTGGGCACCATTTAGTTCTTCTGGTCTCAGGCTGATGAAGTCTCTGGTGTATGCGGCCCTTTCTGTCTCTTGGGCTAATACTTTCCTTGTGTCTTTGGTGTTCTTCGTTCTCCTTTTCTCCAGGTGCTTTGGACCAATTGCTGCATCTTAGATGGCTGCTTGCAAGCTTTTAAGACGCCAGACACCACTCACCAAAGTAGGATGCAGAACATTTTCTTAATAAACTTTGTTATGCCAATTGACCTAGATGTCCCCTGAAAGCATGGTCCCCAGACCCATGCCCATGCTACTCTGTCTCTCAAAGTGTTTGATTGTATTCAGGAAATTTCTTAGCTTTGGTTTCGTCCAGTTGTGCTGACTTCCCCTGTAGTGTGTGCTGTCCTTCTCTTCACCTAAGATCATTTTTATCTACTATCTAGTTAGTAAGTAACCCTCACCCTCCCTCCCCACCCTTGTAACCATCAAAGAATGTTTTCTTCTGTGTTTAAACCTTTTCTTGAGTTCTTATAATAGTGGTCTTATACAGTATTTGTTCTTCTGTGACTGACTAAATTCACTCAGCATATTAAGTTCCAGCTTCCTCCATGTTATGTTTCACGGCTTCATTGTTGTTCTTTATCGTTGCATAGTATTCCATTGTGTGGATATACCGTAAATTGTTTATCCATTCTTCCGTTGATGGGCATCTAGGTTGTTTCCATCTTTTTTGCTATTGTGAACAGTGCTGCAGTGAACATGGATGTGCATATATCTATTCGTGTGATGGCTCTTATTTCTTTAGGATATATTCCAAGGAGTGGGATAGCTCGATCATATGGTACTTCTATTTCTAGCTTTTTAAGGAAGTGCCAAATCGATTTCCAAAGTGGTTGTAACATTTTACATTCCCACCAACAGTGTATAAGTGTTGCAGTCTCTCCACAACCTCTCCAGCATTTATTGTTTTGTGTTTTTTGGATTAGTGCTAGCCTTGTTGAGCTGAGATGATATCTCATTGTAGTTTTGATCTGCATTTCTCTAATGGCTAATGATCGTGAGCATTTCTTCATGTGTCTGTTAGCTGCCTGAATATCTTCTTTGGTGAAGCACCTGTTCATATCCTTTGCCCATTTTTTAATTGGGTTGTTTGTCTTTTTGTTGTTGAGGTTTTGCAGTAGCTTGTAGATTTTAGAGATTAGATGCTGATCGGATTTGTCACAGTCAATAAATTTTTCCCAGTCTGTAGGATGTCTTTTGACTCTTTTGGTGAAGTCCTTTGATGAGCATAAGTGTTTGATTTTTATCTAGTCTTTCTTCTGGTGCTTGTGCATTGTTACTTATGGTTCGTGTTGTGTTTATGCCATGTATTAGGGCTCCTAGCCTTCTCTCAACTTTTTATTCCCTGATCTTTTTTGGTTTTGATTTTATATTTAAGTCTTTGATCCATTTTGAGTTAGTTTTTATGCATGGTGTGAGGTATGGGTCTTTTTTCAGTTTTTTGCAGATGGATATCCAGTTATGCCAGCACCATTTGTTAAAGAGACTGTCTTTTCCCCAATTAATGGATTTTAGGCCTTTGTCAAATATCAGCGGCTCATAGGTGGATGAACTTTTGTCTGGATTCTCAATTCTGTTCCATTGGTCTATGTATCTGTTGTTGTACCAATACCAGGCTGTTTTGACTACTGTGGTGGTATAATAGGTTCTAAAACCAGGTAGTGTGAGGCCTCCCACTTTGTTCTTCTTCTTGAGTAATGCTATACTCATTTGGGGCCTCTTCCCGTTCTGTATGAAGGT
The DNA here is from genome assembly GCA_030035585.1 of Dugong dugon. Lineage (NCBI taxonomy): Eukaryota > Metazoa > Chordata > Mammalia > Sirenia > Dugongidae > Dugong > Dugong dugon. Next base: position 67,127,965 of record CM057470.1, on the reverse strand, counting down.
GGTGATTTGTTTTTCCAACTCATTAAAAAATGCTGGTGGAATTTTGATCAGGATTGCATTGTATCTGCAGATCACTTTGAGTAGAATTGACATTTTCACTATGTTGAGTCTACCTAACCATGAGCAAGGTATGTTTTTCCACTTATGCAGGTCTCTTTTAGTTTCTTGCAGTAGTGTCTTGTAGTTTTCTCTGTATAGATCTTTTATGTCTCTGGTTAGATTTATTTCTAAGTATTTTATCTTCTTGGGGGTTATTGTAAATGGTATTGATTTGGTAATTTCCTCTTTGAGGTTCTCTTTATTGGTATAAAGGAATCCAACTGATTTTTGTATGTTTATCTTGTATCCTGAAACTTTGCTGAAATCTTCTATTAGTTCCAGTAGTTTTCTTGTGGATTCTTTGGGGTTTTCTGTGTATAAGATCATATCATCTGCAAACAGAGATACTTTGACTTCTTCCCTACCAATCTGGATACCCTTTATTTCTTTTTCTAGCCTAATTGCTCTGGCTAGGACCTCCAGAACAATGCTGAATAAGAGTGGTTGTAGAGGGCATCTTTGTCTAGTTCCCGTTCTCCAGGGGAATGCTTTCAAATTCTCTCCATTTAGGATGATGTTGGCTGTTGGCTTTGTATAAATGTCCTTAATTATATTGAGGAATTTCCCTTCTATTCCTATTTTGTTGAGAGTTTTTGTCATGAATGGGTGTTGGACTTTGTTGAATGCCTTTTGTGCAGTGATTGATAATATATTTTTGATACATTTTTATTTAGAAATCATCTAAGGCTCACAAGAAGTTACATAAATTAGAACAGAGTTTTCATGTATCCTTCACCCAGATTCCCCTAATAATCATGTACACAGTGCATTGTCAAAACCGAGAAATTGACATTGGTACATTGCTATTAACTGAACTATAGGCCTTATATGGATTTCATTCATTTCTATAGTCATCATATATGTGTGTGTTTGAAATTTTATCACATACATAGATTTGTTGTAGCCATTGCCACTAAATTTCACCATTTATTTCACCCTTACGTTTGATGACTATTTTTCTGCATAGAGAATTCAGGATTGACTATCATATTTTTATGCAAATAACATGCACCTTCTGTTTTTTTGCCAAATGCTTCCTCTCCCCATCAGGTATTTTCATAAGTGCACTAAGCTGTTTTTTTTTTTACAGCAACATGTAAAAAAAAAATTAGTAAAGCAGCACTTATGAACATACCTCATGGGGGAATGGGGTGGTTGGCAAACTTTTTTCCTTTCAGCATTTCAAAATGGTCTTTATTTTTTCTGATGAGAAATCTGTGTTAGTCACTATTGTTTCTATGCATAATGTCACATGCCCTTTATCTGACTGACTTCAAGAGTTTCTCTTTGTCTTTGGTTTTCAGTCACTTGATAACGATACTGCCAACATTTTGAGTAGCAGCCACAGCTCTTAACCACTGCACCAGCAGGGCTCCAATGATATGCCCAGTTGTGGTTTTCTTTGTATTTATCCTTTTACATGTTGTTGAGCTTCCTGGGTCTTTAAGTTTTTGTTTTTTTATTTTTTGTTTTTCATCAAATTTGGGATATTTTCTCCTGTTATTTCCTTAAATATTTTTGTATAGATAGATTTTCTAATTCTGAGCCATGTTTGCATTTCTGAAATGAATTCTAAGTGTTTAATGTAAGACACACACTCCCACACATATATATACACATACTGCCCTACTGGCACAGTGGTTAAGTGTTACAGCTGCTAACCAAAAGTCAGCAGTTCTAATCCACCGGTCATTCCTTGGAAACCCTATGGGGCAGTTCTACTCTGTCCTATAGGGTGGCTATGAGTCGGAATCGACTCGACAGCAATAGGTATATATATATATTTGATTTTGTAAAATATTTTTTTCATGAATAGTATGTCATTGGATACTTATTTAGTCAAGAATTTCTTATATTGTACATAAATGATAGTTTGGCTAAGTTTTATATTCTTGATTCTTTTCTTTAAAATGCTATAGACTTTTCTCCAAAGTTTCTGACATTTAGTGTTTTAGAGGACAAGTCTGGCTGCCATCTTGAGTTTTTGAAACCTTTTTGTTCTATGAGCAGGATGCTTAATGCTTATAGGATTGTTTTCTTTATGTTGAAATTGAAAAATAAAAAGAGAGCCATACCTAAAATTAGTGTAGTTGTGTATATTTTGTCTGATGTGGCCTTGTTCTCCTTGAGTCCATTCAGTATGAAGATTCAAGTCTTTCTTCAGCTTGGAGATTTTTTTTTTTTAATATTCATTGATTCTTTTTTGAAATTACATCAACACACACACACAGAGTTCTCTAGATCTATTTGTGTCTTTTTTTTTTTTTTTTAAGATATTCAGCTTTTCATCCCATTTCTCTGAACTCCAGAGAATTCTTTAAGCCAATGTTCTAATTCCAGTGGTATACCAGGGCCTAATGGTGGGTGCATTCTACTTCAGGCACAGGCAATAAGGGGTGCCTTGTTTGTAGACAATTTCAGAACAATAACAATGTAGTTCTGCTTTATAAGGTCACTGTGCACTGGCAATTGTAATCAATGTCTGTGATAAAATACTCCTACTCCCAAAAAAGTCCTTCATGGATCTAAATTCTAAATAATTTTTGTGGATATTATTGACTTTCAATAACAATATATCTGAAAGATTCAAATTAGTCCACTTATATTACTTCTCCTTTAATATAATACATATGGCGTTCAACATGGAATTAACTCCTACTTAAACAATTGGCTTCTTATACATGTAATCTTGTTGTTGTTAGCTGCCATATGCTTTTATATCCCTTTTATTTAAAAAAGTTAATGTAATTTAAAAGTGTATAATCTATTTTCCCTTTTTTTGTATTATTGTTTGAGCTTCCTTTGGGTACAATTAATCTGTTCAACACTTGCGGTACTACCTATTCCTGCATTTAAGCAGTAGATTAGAAATAAACATTAATAGCATAGTGATTATTAAGAGGCAGAAACAGAACTTGAGTTACTTATATTCTGTCATTATATGTGGAAATCATTTTTTGAACTGTGCAGAATGCAGTCTTTTTGAAATATTTCTTCATGCTTTTTTTGTAATAAATTTTGTATTTTAGAATAGTTTCATTTTTACTGAAAAATTGTAAAGATAGCACAGAGAGTTCCCATATCTGCACACACCCAGTTTTCCCTATTATTAACATGTTACATTAGTATGGTACATTTATTATAATCAATTAACCAATATTGATACATATTACTAACTAAAGTTCACAGTTTATTCAAGTTTCCTTAGTTTTCACCTAATTTCCTTTTTCTCTTCCAAGATCCCATCCAGGATACCACGGACATCAAGCTGTTATGTCTCTTTAGTCTCCTCTTGACTGTAATAGTTTCTTAAATTTTCCTTGATTTTGATGATGTTGACAGTTTTGAGGAGTACTGGTCTGGTATTTTGTATAATGACCCTCAATGGGATGTGTCTTATGTTTTTCTTATGATTAGACTGGAATTATAGGTTTTGGGGAGGGAGATCACAGAGGTGAAGTGACATCACATCATCAAGTGTATATACTAACAACATGACATCATTGTTGATGTTACCCTTGATCACCTGGATGAGGTAGTGTTTGTCAGTTTTCTCCATTGGAACATTACCCTTTTTTCTTATTTTATGTACTATATTCATTGGAAGGAAGTCACTATGCGCAGCCCATACTTAAGGAATGGGAAGTTAAGGTGTGTCAAAATCTACTCCACCAACTTCCAGTTTCCAGCCTGACATGTAAGAGCTTGGAAGTTATCAATCTCATTCTTTCAATAAGAATAAGGATGAACAAACTGAAAACCAATAAGTTTGCTTAGATTCATCAGAGAATTGAGGTCCAAGGGCAAGCCACCCTGAAGACTAGAAAGACAGGAGGATACAGATAATTATAGCCTCTAGAAACAGGAAGTTCTGCTGCAGACAGCAATTGGTAAGAGATACTTATAGGGTAATTGACTAAATGCTCAAGATGTTTGTGGACCAGTTTGAGAGATAAAAACTCCTGGGAGACTCTACAGTTTAGTGAGTTGTACCTCCAGGAGTTCTGCCAGGTTCTCACTGTGAAGATCTGAGAAAAATCTCCTCTTCCTTCCAGCAGGAGGAGGGGAAAATCCACCATTTTGAAATACACCAGAGCATTCTGTTCTAGTCAACAAAGACCTGCCCTCAGAGGAAACTGTTTTACCAGACCCTGACCAATATACTTGTCAGTTTGATTTCGTTTTTTACCTATAAATTACAGACATTCTACATATTCCATGGTCTATTAATGCCATGTATCTTTTTCTAAAACACAAACACACACTCATATACACATTTTTTCCTATTTTCATAGTTCTTTGTCTATATCAGTGGGAGTTTGAAATGAAGATAGGGAGAGGGAATTCAATCAGGAACTCAGAGTCGCATCTTGAAATGGATGTCTAGGAAAGGCTTGCTTCCGAGCTGTGGCTCCAGCTCTTGATATGGTACCTGACAGAGAGCTGTGGGCTAGAAGGTGAATTCATGCTGTAGAATTTTCCACTGAGATGGGAATACCTTTTGATGCATTCCAGTGTTACTAGAAGAAGTACTTGAGCCAACAGATAATTGAAACAAAATAAAGAATTAAAGTATGAGAAAGATATGATAGGAGGTAATGAATCAGTAAAAATTAGAGTTTATTTTTAAGCAGCTGCATAGTTTCATATTGCTTTCAATTTTCTCTGCCTGTTCTAATAATTCCAGTAGGTCCTCCTAGACCTGTCTCCTCCATCTGTCTCACCTCTCCCTTCTCACTCTTATCTCTTCAATCTTTTCCTATGAATGTTGGGTGAGTTTCTAGGATTTGTCATATAATTAATTCAGTTTTATGCAGGATTCGTTCTTCTGCTTATAGTTGCCATAGTTATTTTTAATTCCATAATCATGTGTTTTAAGGCACATCTTTCTTGATTGCAGATGATTTTCTCTTCAGAACGTTTAATGTCAATTGATAAATACAATGCCTACTTGAGATTGATCAAGTCCATGGATTAGCAGTTTTCTAAAGCCTTCTGTTATTTCTTGTAGCAAGTTGATTTGAGAAGCATTTTCTCTAATTTTTCAGTGGAAAAATTCTGTGAATATTTTTGTGTGCCATCCAGCCAACTCCAACTCATAGCGACCCTATAGACAGAGTAGAACTACCCCATAAAGTCTCCTAGGCTGTAATGTTTATAGGAGCAGATCGCCAGGTCTCATCCCCTTGAAGCTGTTGGTGGGTTTGAATGGTCCACCTTTTGGTTAGCAACAGAGCACTTAACCGTTGTGCCACCAAGGCAGCATCTTTTCTAGGGCCTCAGATTTTTCTCTTTTTGTTCTATTTTTTAGATAAATTTCTTTGCTAGCTTAAACAATAAAAATGATAATATGTTCTGTTAAAAATTGCAGTGGGTTCCTGCCCAAATTCTTCAGTTCCAGATGAAGGGAGAATAGAAATTTACATTGTACTATGCATTTATATTAGGAATTTATATCAGTAGCTTGGAAGTGTTAGTGGATGTTGAGAGATAAAGTTTAGGCAGTCCCAACTAGGAAATTCTCCAAGGTGGAGAAGGATATATCTGTTTTGGCTCAAGCTAATGTGCACCAACCATGATGGAGTAGGCCAGGACTGGAGTGGGAGACGGTGGCCACACTTTGTTTGTTGAGGCTCTTTGCTCCCCTGTCTGCCTTCTTCCCCTTGTTAGGGAGTGTTAGTGAAGTTTTGACAGGGTCTTCTTCACTTTGAGAGCACTCTACCTTTTGATGGGAGGTAGATTTAAGAATCAATAAAATGTGCTTCTTTAAATCAAGCCCATTGTACATTAGATCTGGCAGCAATATCTCCTAGTTTTATTTATTTTTCCAGTATTTTTTTCATGGCTTATTTCTAATATCAAGTTCCCCTGGGAAGCTAGATTTATTTATTAGTGCTTTTGTCCCTATCTTGCAAAGATGTACCAAAGCCTATATATATTTTTTAAGAATGTCGTCTCTCATATACTGCCTGAAAAACTAGTTTGCAACAGTGTTTATGAGGATAAGATGGTGTGGGATCCCTGGGTGGCATAAATAATTAAGGACTCAACTACTAGCTGTAAAGTTGGTGGTTTAAACCCATCCAGAGGCACCTAGGAAGATAGGCCTGGTGATCTGCTTCCAAAAGGTCACAGCCTTGAAAACCCTATGGAGCAGTTCTAATCTGCACACATGGGGGCAACTATGAGCCAGAATTGATTCAATGACAACTAACAACAACAACATAATGTTTCTGGGAGGTTAGATCATCAGCCGATTGAAGATTATGAACCTCACGGGCACAGAACCCCTTGCTGAAGGCAGAGCCAACATGGTGCCCTAGAGAGCAGCACCATGCTGTCCCTCTGCAGCAAAGACCCAAAAAACTAAGTAAAACAGATACAAACATCAATCCTGGAAACTTAAGCATCAAATGAAGGGATAAAGAACTAGATCAAACATTGAATAAAAGAAGAAACTGACAGAAAACAGAGAATGAGGAGAGATACAGAGTGGAAGTCCCCCGCCAACTAACACAGCACAGCATCACCATCTGAAAAATAGCCAGCAACAACCTCAGACAGGGAATATAGGATGGCAACTTCATGGAGCTCGCAACAGGAGGCAGAGCACCTGGTAACCAGAGAAACATGCTTTCCCACCCCTCACCCTTCTGGTGAGTAGCAGCAAGAACCCCTCCAACCTGGTAGTCCCCATGGCTGGGATCCACAATACAAGCACCCCCCTCCCTCCACACCCCCTCCTGGTGTGGTTTTTTTTTCTTTTCTTGTTTTCCCCCCTCTTTCTTCCTTTTCTTTCTCCCTTCCACCTATCCCCGTACACCACCTCCTTGCCTTCCTGAAAGCCCGCACTGCACCACCGCAGCCAGAGAGCCAATGGCCTGTCACCATCCCGGGTCCACCCTGCCCCCACTTTCCAGCTCCCACTGAGCCTCCATTTTTTTTGTTTTCTTTATTTCTCTTTCTCCCTTTCACCTAGTCCTGTATGCCACCTTGCCCCCCTTCCCACTAAATCCCTGCTGTGAAGCTGCTCTAGTCGCTCATGGCCACACTGAGTCTACCCCGCCCCCATCCAATGGCTCCCACTATGCTGCCATTTTTTTCTTTTTTCTTTTCTTTCTCCCTCTCGCCTAGAACTGTGCATCACCTCCCCTCCTTTCTCACCCACCCCCGGGGTCTGCCCTGCTCCAACTTGCCGGCCTCCACCATGCTGCTATTTTTTTTCTTTTTACTTTCTTCTGTTCTTTCTCCTTCTCCCTGGCCCTGTGTGCCACATCCTTCTATTCCCGCTGACCCCTGCCATGCCACTGTGGCTAGAGACCCACTGATGCACTGGCCTGCCACCGCCTGGGTCCACCCCAGTCCAACCTAATCCAGCACACAAATAAAACAAAATAATCACATGATCATTTCAATTGACAGAGAAAAGGCATTTGATAAAGTCCAACACCCTTTCCTAATAAAAACTCTCAATAAAGAAGAAATAAAAGGCAAATTCCTCAACATAATAAACGACATCTATATGAAATCAACAGTCAACATCATTCTCAATGGAGAGAGGCTGAAAGCATCCCCCCCGATAACAGGAATAGGACAAGGATGCTCTTTAGCACCACTCCTATTTAACATTGTGCTAGAGCAATAAGGCAAGAAAAAGAAAGGGCATCCAAGTTGGAAAGGAAGAAATACAACTATCTCTATTTGCAGATGATAGGATCCTATACATAGAGAATGCCAAAGATTCCACAAGAAAACTGCTGGAATTAATGGAAAGATTTAGCACAGTAGCAGGACACAAGATCCATATACAAAAATCAGTTGAATTCTTATACAACAAAGAGAACTTTGAAAAGGAAATCAGAAAAAAAATACCATTTATAATAGCCCTAAAAAGATAAAATACTTAGTAATAAATCTAACCAGGGACGTAAAAGACCTAGACAAGTAAAACTACAAAACACTTCGCAAGAAATCAAAAAAGACCTACATAAAAGGAAAAACATACCATGCTCATGGATAGGAAGACTCAACATTGTGAAAATGTCAATTCCACCCAAAGAGATCCACAGAAATAATGCAATCCCAATCCAAATACCAACAGTATTCTTTAATGAGATGGAAAAACTGATCACCAAATTTATATGGGAAGGAAAGAGGCCCTGGATAAACAAAGCATTATTGAAGAAAAAGAAAGTAGGAAGTAGGAAGCCTTGCACCACCTGATTTTCAGATCCTACTATACAGCCACCATAGTCAAAACAGCCTGGTACTGGTACAGCAACAGACACATAGACCAATGGAACAGAATAGAGAACCGAGACATAAATAAGAGCTTGGCTGGTAACCCAAAGGTCAGCAGTTTGAATCCACCAGCTGCTCCTCAGAGACCCTATGAGGCAGTTCTACTCTGTTCTATAGGGTTGCTGTGAGTCAGAATCGACTCGATGGCAATGAGTTTGGTTTTTTTGGGGTATGGTCAGTTGATCTTTGACAAAGGACCAAAGTACATTTACTGGGGAAAAGACAATCTTTTTTAACAAATGGTGCTGGCAGAACTGGATATCTGTAAAAAAATGAAGGAAGACCCGTACCTCACATCACACACAAAAACTAACTCAAAATGCTTCAAAGATCTAAATATAAAACCTAAAATGATAAAGATCATGGAAGAAAAAATAGGGACAATGCTAGGGGCTTTAATACATGGCACAAATAGGATAAAACCATAACTAACAATGGACAAACACCAGAAGATAAAATAGATAACTGAGCACTCCTAAAAATTAATAACTTATGCTCATCAAAAGACTTTGCCAAAAGATTAAACAGAGAACCTACAGACTGGAAAAAAATTTTAGCTACAACATATCTGACAAGGCTCTAATCTCTAAAATATATAGAATACTTCACCAACTCAACAACAAAAAGACAAATAATCCAACTAAAAAATGGGAAAAGGATATGAACAAACACTTCACCAAAGAAGACATTCAGTTGACTAACAGAAACATGAGGAAATGCTCAAGATCATTAGCCATTAGAGAAACGTGAATCAAAACTGCAATGAGATACCATCTCACCCCAGCATTACTGGCAGGAATCAAGAAAACAGAAAATAACAAATGTTGGAGAGGTTGCAGGGAGATTGGAACACTTATGCACTGCTGGTGGGACTGTAAAATGGTACAATCACTATGGAAAACTGTGACACGAATAGACATATGTACACCCATGTTCATTGAAGCATTATTCACAATAGTGAAAAGATGGAAACAACCTAAGTGCCCATCAATAGATGAATAAACTATGGTACATGCACATAATGGAATACTATGCAGTGATAAAGAAGAATGATGAATTTGAGAACATCTCACAATATGGATGAATATGGAGGGCATTTTGCTGAGTGAAATAAGTCAGTCACAAAAGGACAAATATTGTATGAGACCACTATTATAAAAACCCAGGAAAAGCTTTACACACAAAAAAGACAATATTTGATGGTTATGAGTGAAGGCAGTGGTGGGGAGGAGAAATCACTAACTAGTTATTACAGAAGTGGTAACTTTGGTGAAGAGAAAGACAACACACAATATAGGGTAAGTCAGCACAACTTGACTAAGGCAAAGTCACAGAAGTTTCCTGGACACATGCAAACACCTTGAGGGACTGAGTTACTGGGGCTGAGGGCTGGGGACCATTGTCTCAAGGAACATCTAGGTCACTTGGCATAACTTAGTTCATAAAGAAAATGTTCTACATCTTACTTTGGTGAGTAGTATCTGGGGTCTTAAAAACTTGTGAGTGCCCATCTGGGATACATGTATTGGTCCCATCCTATCTGGAGCAAAGGAGAATGAAGAAAACCGAAGACACGTGGAAAACATTAGTCCAAACGACTAATGGACCACATGAGCCACAGCCTCCACCAGCCTGAGCCCAGAGGAACTAGATGGTGCCTGGCTATGACCACCAACCACTTTGACAGAGATCACAATAGAGGGTCCCGGACAGAACATGAGAAAAATGTAGGACAAAATTCAAATTCACCAAAAAACAAAAACAAAAACAAAAAACAGACTTACTGGTCTAACAGAGACTAGAGGAACCCTGGAGACTATGGCCCCCTGTAACCCTGCTAACTCAGAACTGAAGCCACTCTTGAAGTTTGTCGTTCAGCCAAGATTTCACAGGCCTATAAAACAAACAATAACACACATGAGGAATGTACTTCTTTGTTCAATCATGTAAATGAGAACAAATGGGCAACACCTGCCCAAGAGCAAAGATGAGAAGGGAGGAAGGGACAGGAAAACTGGACAAATGGACACAGGGAACCTGGTGTGGAAAGGGAAAGGGGGAGAGTGCTGACATAATGCAGGGGTTGCAAGCAAGTCACAAAACAGTTCTTGTATAAATTTTTTAACGAGAAACTAATTTGCTCTCTAAACTTTCACCTAAAGCACGATAATGTATATATATAAAGAACCTCTCCCAGACACAGAATTCACAGACCTAGAAAAGCAGAACCAACAAGCTGGATGACATTTTGATTTTTACTGGTTGGCTAAATATAACTAAATTTGCAAAGTAGTTTATAGGATCATTTCTCTGAACAGAAGTTTTTGTGTATAAAATGGTAGAATCAGCCATGATATTTAAACAGTCAGTAGACCCAAATGAACTGATCAACTCTGTTGCCAACAGGCTTGCTGGAAGCTTGGGAGCCATCACCACCACAGCAGAACTCATGTGATCATTAGATTCACCATTTGCAAACTACAATTTCTTCATCTGTAAAAAGAAGCAGTAGAACCTCAAAATCCTTGAGTCTCATATATGTATATTTATTCTAGACTCTGAAGCAAAATTCTTAAATGGTGGTTATAGTTCTATAATGACTGAAGCAATAGATATTGTATTTGTTTGGTTGTATAAATTCTGCTATTTTTTTTTTAAAGTAACCTCTTGATCTTATGTAATTATCCACTTGGTACACAGCATAGTTAATGGGATGTTGTAGAAGATCAATATGTATTTGTTGAATAAATTAGTGAACATACAGCACGTAATTTTTAATGTCATTCTATTATTGCTCTTGAACTGGGCATCCAGGCCCCTGCCCTGAACCCTGTTATTTAGAGGTCTCACTCCGTGTCTCCTCTTGCTGTGATCTTCCCCATGGAATGAGAAGCCGTTAATGCCAAAGACGCATGTCCAGACAGAATAGTCCCTTCCACCCCATCTCACCAAGTTCTGGGAACCTGAAATTGGGAAATCGCCTGTCCAGATAGCTTCAAGCCTGCTTCCAGGGCCTATACTCATCTCTTCCCTGGATTTTCCTCACAAAGCTGTACTGTGCTGTAGGTATGCCCACCCCCTAGGCCCAAGGGGTGGCTGTTTGCTGGAGTGGAGGTGGACAGAGGAAGGAAGTATGATCTGGCAGCCTCCATTTTACTCTTGTCCCAAGTCTGGTAAAGGTTAGGGTAATACCGGGTTATTTTAATTGTTTACTCTTCCTGGGCTACCCACTTCCATAGACTCAGACGTAATTTCTTTTTATTGAAATTGGAGAAACTTAGTGCACATGAAAACACACACATACACACAAAACACAGACACATACATATATAGACATACCTATATTTGAGAATTATAAAGACATATATAATGAAGAAAGATCATGTCTTTTTTCTTAATTTCCTTATAAAAAGAACTCTAATATGAGTGATGCAATATGTGAAGTTCCAAAAAAAAAAATGAATCTATACAAATTCCCAGTGCTTCTCAGCTTAATCCTCCCACCACACCATTTTTGTCTTTTCTTCAAATGTCACACTTAATTCTAAGAAAGCATTAATGAGCAGAATACTGCAGGGAAAAATATATGGCTACTACTGAAAACCTTTTACTACATAATTTCATCCTGGATTAATGTTTAAGGCAAAGGACAGATTCTTCAACCCAGGGTTTGTGCGGGGATCTGAGTGGGTATTGGTAGAATGATAGCATTTATTTCCTCTCCAAATCCCAGTTAAAAAGAAGCTTTGTTTGCTTGGTTTTCCTGGTATGGGCTTGAAATATTTCTATTTTCCATGGACGTGTTAACAGCTGACCATCCGTGTGATGTGCCCATTCCAATTTTGCCCTTCGAAGGTAGAAACAACACCCACCCTTAGAATTCCCCTCACAAAGCCCAAGGAAATCCCTCCTAAGGCACAGTGAACCCACTATAGACTTCATAATTAGCTTCTGTAATAAAGTACTTAATCGAAATAGAAGCCCTTGCTAATTACAGCAGGAAGTCGGGTCAGGCGGTTCCCCACAGCTGGGGTGAGGGACAGGCAGAGGTGTCTTGGAACATGTACCCACAAGGGTCCAGCCCGCACAAGAGCCCCAGGCCTTAATTAGCCCCAGCATTTAAAAATGAAAACACTGCTCCGTTTTCTCATTAAAAGATGAAAGCCCCCCCCCCCCCAGAGTCACTATGAAGGATAATTTTGCTAGTGGGAAGACAGTCCCACTGCTGACTGACCGAGACAATGGTTAGCTCTGACTGAGCCACAGGACCTTAGTCACCCTTTGGCTTGCTAAATTTTGGGCACCTCGGCATAATTGCATAATGGGAGATTGACTAGGGTTAATAGACTTATTTTTTACAGGTCAAGACACAGACGACTTTGAGATGGGAGTACTCTTGCACATAATATCACAAGCTATAAATCAAACAGCTTAAAAGAAGTGCAGAGCCTTCTCCTTCCAAACTGTTGGTAACAATCGGCTTTTGTTTCTCCCCAGCCGCTGTCTACCTCCTGCTTCTCCTTGTGAACGTGGCTCCGTGACCAGCCTGAGAGATGGGACAGGGACTGCGACTCATTAACTATTTTTCAGAAACCTAGTGAGGAGTTTCCCCATAAGACTCCCTGGAATTCCTCTGTTTGTTTTCCCGTCCTTTCGAAGGTAACCAGTGCTTAGTGGCTCCTGTAACAATGTCAAAACCTGTTAAACTCACTTTGGTTTGACGGTCAAAAGTAATACAGATGAATGAAGTGATTTAAAAATTACAAGCAAAAAAAGCTTACCCGGCGGAGAGTTTGACTATTTAGTCTAGGGAACTTCAGCAGACCTGTGGGTCACTGCTGGCATTTGGAACGTGGCAGCCATGGGCATATTGTCCTGGGAAACAAAACCATTTGCAACATGAGTCTTCTGGAGACTGCTTTTAGAGTTATTGCTTAACGAATAACTGAAAGGAAACTGTCTCAACAGGAGGAAATGTTAGCAAATGCTTCCCAATAAAATTTGAGAAAACTTTTAGAAAAGTTATCTGGTTATCAAAGGAAATTTGCACATACTCATTAGCAGTTTCTGCTTTTTTAAAGTATATTTTTCTTCTAATCAAATAAAGCAAAGCTGATTGGGAGATATTAATTGGTTTCTTTATCACTTTCACAGAATCAGCCCAAGATGATCCTTTCTTGGCTTTATTTTACTGAGATTTAGGTGAAAGCTTGCAGAACAAACTAGTTTCTCTTTCAAAAATTTACACACAACTGTTTTGTGACATTAGCTGCAATCTCTGCAATGTGTCGGCACTCTCCCCCTTTCCACCCCAGGTTCCCAGTTTCCATTAGTCCAGTTTTCCAGTCCCTTCTTGTCTTGGGGCAGGTGTTGTCCATTTGGTCTCATACACTCAATTGATCTAAATAGCACGTTCCTCACGTGTGTTACTGTGTTTTATAGGCCTGTCTAATCTTTGGCTGAAAGGCGAACTTCAAGGGTGGCTTCAATTCTGAGTTAGAAGAGTGTTCGGGGGTCATAGTCTTGGGGGTTCCTCCAGTCTCTGTTAGACCAGTGAGTCTAGTCATTTTTATGAATTTGAATTTTGTTCTATATTTTTCTCCCACTCTGTCCAGAACCCTCTATTGTGATCCCTGTCAGAGCAGTTGTTGGTGGTAGCCGGGCATCACCTAGTTCTTCTGGGCTCAGGCTGGTGGAGGCTGTGGTTCATGAGGTCCATTAGTCCTTTGGACTAATGTTTTCCTTGTGTCTTTGGTTTTCTTCATTCTCCTTTGCTCCAGATAATATGGGACCAGTAGCTATGTCTTAGATGTCCACTTCCAAGCTTTTATCACCCCAGATGCTATTCACCAAAGTAGAGGCAGAACATTTTCTTTATGAAATACATTATGCCAGTTGACCTAGATGTCTTCCAAGACCATGGTACCCTGCCCTCAGCCCCAGTTACTCAGTCCCTCAAGATTTTTTGGATGTCTCTGGGAAGATTTGTGCTCTATTATTTATATGACTATACATGCTGTACATACAAATGTGTATGTAAAAACATCTGCAGGCTCATCTACTATATATGTATGTCAGTGTACTCCTATATGCCCTACTTCCCCTATTTGGCATAGATGTATCTGCTTGTAAGTTATTATTTGTTTTTACTGTTGTTGTAGGGTTGTGTAGGCTATAGTATTTACTGTGGTTGCCTGTTTTCCTTTCTTTCTTTGTTTTTCTTTTCTTGTATTCCTCTAAGCGTCTTCCTTTGTCTTGATCAAGATGTGCTGACTTCCCCTGTATTGTGTATTGTCTTTCTCTTTATCAAAGTTAACATTTGCCTACTATCTAGTTCGCTATTTCTCCTCCCCACCCCTTTCCTCCCTCATAACCATCAAAGTTGTTTCTTTCTGGACATAAACCTTTTCTTGAATTTTTATAGTAGTGGTCTCATACTATATATGTTTTTTTGTGATTGACTTATTTCAGTCAGCATAATGCCCTCCAGATTCATCCCTGTTGTGAGATGTTTCACGGATTCATCATTGTTCTTTATCCTTTCGTAGTATTCTATTGTGTGTATGTACCATAATTTGCTTGTCCATTCTTCTGTTGGTGGGCACTTAAGTTGTTTCCATCTTTTTGTCACTGTGAATAATGCTGCAATGAACACGGGTGTGCATATGTCTAGTCATGTGACAGTTCTTATTTCTCCAGGATATATTTCTAAGAGTGGATGGCTAGATAGTATGGTATTTCTATTTCTAGCTTTTTAAGGAAGTGCCATATCATTTTCCATAGCGTTGGTACCATTTTACGTTCCCATCAGCAGTGTGGAGAGTTCTAAGCTCCCCACAACCTCATCAGCATTTATTGTTTTCTGAGTTTTTGATCAGTGCCATTCTTGCAGGGGTGAAATGGTATCTCATTGTGGTTTTGATTTGCATCTTTCTAATGGCTAATGATTGCAAGCATCTTTTCATGTATTTGTTGGCTGTCTAAATGTCCTCTTGGTGAAGTATCTGTGCATGTCCTTTGCCCATTTTGTTATTGGGTTCCTTGTCTTTTTATTGTTGAATTGTTAAAGTTTTCTGTATATTTTAGAGATCCTTTATCAGATATGTTGTACCCAAATTTTTTTCCCAGCCTGTAGTTTTTATTTTTATTCTCTTGGAAAAGTCTTTTGATGAGTATTTAATTTTAGAAGGTCCCAGTTATCTAGTTTATCTTCTGGAGTATGTGCATTTTTAGTTATGCTTGATATTCTATTTATGCCATAAATTAGGGGCCCTAGAGTAGTCCCTATGTTTTCTTTCATAAACTTTATAGTTTCATGCTTTGCTTTCTTAGCTTCTTAAATGTTACTGGAAGACATCATTGAGTGCCCACCAAAAATATGTATCATGATTATCAACAAGTTTCCTTAAAGAGGTATTTTTTCCCATCCCCTTGTTGCCTAATCTTTGTTTTTATTTTTTTCACTCACAGCTACATGGCTCAGCTACATCAAGTTAGAAACCTACAAGTATTCTTCTCAACTGCATAGAGATCATATTCCAACTAACTTACATATACAGGGAAATCTGGGAGTTGAGAGAATGCGAGTAAAATTATGTAAATGGAAGTTGGGGGTAGAAAGGGAGGAGCAATGAGGAGGTAATATAAAAAATTGAAGGGTCCACTTGGAACTCTGATTCTGGCCATATGGCAGCCAGCTAATGTGGCTTCTTCTCCTCTCATGTTAGAAAGCAGTAACCACTCATAGTGAAGTCGACTTTGACTCATGAAGACTCCATATGTGTGTCGGAGTAAAACTGCTCTATAGGATTTTCAACAGCTGATTTTTTAGAAGTAGGTCCCCGGTTGATCTTCTGAGGTGCCTTTGAGTAGACTCGAACCTCCAACCCTTCTGTCAGCAGCTGCAGCACACAGGGATATACCTCCCTTGTTAGACATGTTGAAATGCTTAATAAAATCTACAAATAAAGTTTAACCCTTTCATGACCATTGGGATATACAGTTGCCCATCAACATTTTTCGCCTTTCAGGTTTATTGAGAAGCTGCTTTTCCACTGATATGCATGGTGCCACAAGACAGGGGCCTTTATGACTGTTAGAAACTGAAAAAAAAAAAAAATGGAGATCAGCTGCAAGTTACTATTTCTACAGGGTATTCTATGAGGGTTGTGCATTTTCGGTAGGAAAATTAGAAATTTTGAAAAGTTTTATTTGGTACACATATGTACCACTGGACTCTGAAGGGATTCTGGGGGCAGAATTAGTATGACAAAATATGTCCATCAGTCTTTAGGAGTAGGCTTGTGAGAGAGGGCATGAAAAAAAATCCATGCTACCTACCAAAATTGCAAATACATTCAACGATTCAGCATGCTTCCATTAATGAAAACACATGGTATCAATAAAAATTCCAGAAATAAAGAGGGATGGCCAACCAGAGTGGCACTCCACTGAAAGTATTGAAGCAACCTTGGTGAATGTTGGGGCCATCAGACCTGGGCAGAGGCCTTTTGAGCTGGGACTGAGGTTTTATTGTCCTATGAGGATGAGGGACAACAGATATGTTTTTGCCCTTACATGAGGTAGGGAGCTGTAACTGAGATCCCCTTTATAAAACTAGACTGCTGAAAGGACTTTCAAGTTCATAAAAAGGAAAACCTCCGTCTCCTAGCTTAGAGACATGGCAAAAAGTCACCGGGTCTGTTTCAGGCTCTAAGTGACATTTCCAAAATCACTAAAAGGAACATATCCTTTGAGAACTCTCAACTCCAAGTCTACAACCAAAATAGGTGTAAGTTCTGAATTTATATACATGGTGTGATAATCCCCAGTTGAGAAATTAAAATAAGGTGGTTTAGAACTCATTATGCTCCTGGGGGAAGTGGATAGTACACTGTTCTTTATGGCCACATACACCACTGTCATGGATTGAATTGTGTCCCCAAAAAATATGTGTCAAATTGGCTAGGCCATGATTCCTAGTATTGTGTGGTTGTCTACCATTTTGTCATCTGATGTGATTTTCCTAAGTGTTGTAAATCGTATCTCTATGATGTTAATGAGGCAGGATTAGAGGCAGTTATGTTAACGAGGCAGGACTCAATCTACAAGATTAAGTTCTGTTTTAAGTCAATCTCTTTTGAGATACAAAAGATGAGAGCACAGAAACATGGGGACCTCATTACCACCAAGCAAAGAGAGCCAGGAGCACATGCATCCTTTGGACCCAGGGTCCCTGCACTGAGAAGCTCCTAGACCAGGGAATGATTGATGACAAGGTCCTTCCCCAAGAGCTGACAGAGAGAGAAAGCCTTCCCCTGGAGCTGGTACCTGAATTTGGACTTCTAGCCTCCTAAACTGTAAGAGAATAAACTTCTGTTTGTTGAAGCCATCCACTTGTGATATTTCTGTTATAGCAGCACTGGATAACTAAGACAACCACCAAGGTTATATAAGACACCAATAACTGAAAAAATCCCACCAAGGAATAATTTACAATAAGAAGGAAAGAAAGAACCATGAAGGGGAATCATTGAGGCAACAGTTGGGAGAACTAACACCCTAAGAATTAGAAATACAGCAATAAACCATCTGGAAGAGATTATAGAGTAATATCTAAAATACTTAATACTATTGTTTGGGGGAGGCAGAGAACTTGATGATATTTGTGTATGTTTGCTAAAAATATAAGGATAACCACCTAATGAATAGAATGAGAATATAAAACTTTCAAACAAATTGAAGAAAAACAGGGAAAAAAAACCCACATCATTCAATAAAAAGCAAGAAGTTAGAAAATAGAGAATGTTAGTTAAAAAACAAGAAGGCAGAAATGAGTTCAGATGTATCAGTAATTCCAATAAATGTAAATGTATTGAATCACCTTGTTAAAAGATAGAGATTCTCTGGTTAGAATAAAACAAGCAAATACAAAATATTCAGTTATAGGCCATTTCCAACAAACATGTTAAACTATAATGATACAGAGATGAAAATGAAATGAAAGGTTGTGTAAATATTTTAATGTCAGACATTGACTTTACTAGGTATAAGGAAAGTCTTTTCTTAGAGATAAGCACAAATAACTAGAAACATCTAACCATCTTGAATTACAAAGCTAAGAACTGCCAAAACAAGGCAGATTCTGGAGGGGAGTAAACACTTGGAAGAAAGGAATGGCATTGTGTGAGTTTCCAATTTTCAGGGCTTCTAGCCTGAAGGCAGACTGCATCAGTGACATGTAGGATGGCTACAACTCCAGTAGAAAACCTACAGTCCTCCTGGCCTCAAGAACCAGAGGACAGAATTTTTGATAACCACAACCATTGGAAAGTGATGGGGGAATTCGGGAAGGAGAGAGCCAGAGAGAGGGAAGCTAAATTCTGAACGTAAACCCTGCCCATATCTTTGGCTAACCCATGAACAACGCATGTATGGGCATTCCCAAAGCAGCTTTGGGTAAAATTACTGAATTGAGATTTGAAATGAAACCTAAGAAGCAGAATTTGCAATTTGAGCAACCAAGTAAATTGCCTGCTGAAATGAAACAATTAACACTCTCTGGAGAAATATAAAAAATCTAGAGTCACCATAATATAATATTCACAATATCCAGGCTAGAATCCCAAATTACTCAATACATGAAGAAATAAGAAAATTTAACCTATTCTTAAGAGAGAAAACGCAATCAACAAGCCCAACTTCAAGATGACCCAGATGTTGGAATTAGCTGACAGGATTTTAAAGCAGTGGCTGTCTGCTTCTGTGAAGAATACAGCCTAGGAAACCCTATGGGGTAATTTTACTCTGTCTTATAAGGTCACTATGAGTTGGAATTGACTACAGCAATAGGTTTGGTTTAGTTTTGATTATTATAACTATGTTCAATGATATAAAGGAAGATATACACAATCAATACACTGGAAATCTCAGCAGAGAAACAGAAACTATTAAGAAAAAAAAAACTCAAATAGAAATTCTAGAACTAAAAATAGAATACCTGAAAATAAAATTACTGGATGGGCTTCACAGAGTAATGGAAATGAAAGAGGAAATCGTCAGTGGCCTTGAAGATAGAGCAATAGAAATCTTAATCTGAAGAACAGAAAGAAAAAAGGATTAAAAAAAAAAAAAGTAGAGCCTCAGAGACCCATGGGTCAACATCAAAAGATCTAATCTACATGGGATCCCTGAAGAAGAGCAGAAAGAAATAATAGGGCATAAAAAAAATGTTTGAAGAACTAATGGTTGATAATTTCTCTGTTGGGTAGAAAATATAAATTTACAGATTCAAAAAGCTCAATGTTATGGATTGAATTGTGTCCCCCCAAAATGTGGTTGTCCTCCATTTTGTGATCTGATGTAATTATGTATGTGTTGTAAGTCCTAACTTCTATGATGTTAATAATGCAGGATTAGAGCCAACTATGTTAATGAGGCAGGACAAAATCTACAGGATTAGGTTGTATCTTGAGTCAATCTACTTTGAAATATAAAAGAGAGAATTGAGCAGAGAGGAGAGAGGACCTCATACCACCAAGAAAGAAGAGCTAGGAGTGGAGCACATGATTTGGATGAGTAGCCCTTTTGCTGAGAAGCTCCTAGACCAGCAGAAGATTCATGACAAAGACTTTCCCCAAGAGCTGACAGAGAGAAAAAGCCTTCCCCTGGAGCTGGCGCCCTGGATTTGGATTTCTAGCCTCCTAAACTGTGAAAGGATACATTTCTGTTTGTTAAAGCCATCCACTTGTGGTATTTCTGTTATAGCAGCACTAGATAACTAAGATATGCAGTTAACACCAACCAGAATAAATATACCGAAAACAAAGGGCATAGAAATAGAGCTCTATACATATTCCCGAGAAGGAGAAAGGAAGAACTTTTTAATGGAGCATTCCAATTAAGACTATAAAATGTAAAGAACACTAATAGCTGTCGCAAAGAGGGCTTTCATTCTAAATTAATTTGGGATGAACTAGAAAGCTACTTCCACCCTTTGACTGGGGCAAACAGAACTTCTGTCTTAGGCTCTTCACTTTAAAGGAGCCCTGCTTTGACCGTCCTCCTTTCAGCCTCCTCTCCATGATGCAAGGAGATTTAGGGGCTAAGGGGAGTGCCCACTAGAGTCTATAATGCTCCTTCTAGACCATATTTTAGGCAGGTAGGACCCTGGAGTACCCTAATTAAGTTGACTCAAGCTCACATCCAGGGCCTGTGAGGAGGGCCAGTTTTCTGAGTTTGTTTCACTTAAATTAAACCACACCACCATTGTGAATATATCTAGGCCAATAGGAAATTCAAGGGGCGATCTTAATAGGAGTGTTGGGGGAGAAGTGTGAATAGAAATTGGTTGCGTGGGTTGAGGTGTCTACATACATGCATAGGATAGGGACTTCCGTTTGTACTCTTCCTCTGGATCATGCAAATATTAGGGACAGACATGCATGCAGCATATCTGCTGTAATTAGGTGGGAGAGGAGGGAACTAGCAGAGATGTTTAATAAATTGCTTAAATTCATAGTAAGTGGCATGTCTGGAATTTGCACACATTGCTAACTTCAAACTTTGGGATGTTTTTTCTCTATTCTATTTTCCAGTAATATCTGTAGAAAAATGACTTATTTGTTCATTTGTATGTTC
The DNA here is from genome assembly GCA_030035585.1 of Dugong dugon. NCBI lineage: Eukaryota > Metazoa > Chordata > Mammalia > Sirenia > Dugongidae > Dugong > Dugong dugon. The sequence continues at coordinate 67,106,926 of CM057470.1, read as the reverse complement.
TTTCATTCTAACATCCATCTGTCAGTTTGTTGTACTGTGGTGGCTTGTGTGTTGCTTTGATGCTGGAAGGTATGTCATCAGTTTTTCAAACACCAGCAGGGTCACCCATGGTTGTGGGTTTCAGCAGAGCTTCCAGACAAAAACAGACTAGGAAGAAAGTCCCAGTAATCTACTTCCAAAAATTAGCCAATGAAAACCCTAAAAATCACAACAGAACATTGTCAGACTCATTTGCTTTGGACATGTCATCAGGAGGGATCAATCCCTGGAGGAGGATACCATGTTTGGTGAAGTAGATGGTCAGCGAAGGTGAAGCAGGCTCTCAGTGAGATGGATTGGCATGATAGCCACAATGATATACTCAAATATGCCAGTGATTGTTAGGATGATGCAGAACTGGGCAGTGTTTTGTTCTGTTGCCCGTTAAGTCTCCATAAGTCAGATTCAACTCAACAGCAGCTACCTATCTATCATCTATCTATCCTTTAATTCAACAATTATTCTCATCCTCTCTCTCACTCTGTTGCTCTGCTTTGACGTAGCTAACAGATATGCAAGCGCATGCATTGTGTCAGACACAGTGGTGGCTTCACTAGACATTGTGGTCATGGTGTTATGCTGTCCAGATCCCCCCTCGGTAAAAGACTTGCTGCCCCAGTTGCTGGGCATGTTGTTAGCACACAGACTCCAGATGTTATCCCCTACAGGATTGTCCCTGCTGCAGAGATCCCTTTCACCTAAAGACATGGCCCTTCTGAGGGATACCTACATCCAATGACTGATAGATGCAGGGTATAAAGGCCTGGTTATCTCAGCCTAACTCAGGACTATGCTGAATTTCCATTCTCACTGCAGAGCTCCCTATAGGATAGGATGAGTCTGTCATTTGCCTTTCACTGAAGCTCATCATCTCCTTCTGCCCAAGTCTGCTTCCTTTATCTCCTTTTTACAGGACTTGCTACCAAGGGCATTTTTTAATAAACATCCTACACACTAAACTCTATCTAAGAACCTGCTTTCTCGAGAACCCAACTATAATGGTGGTTCTTACATGAGATACAGACAAAATAAAGTAAGGTATGTTCCCTGTACTCTCATGGGACAAATGAGGTATGAATGCAAGTTAACTACAGTATAAAATATGTGTAATAACAAGTATTGGACTGCCAAAAAAATGAACAAATCAGTCTTAGAATAAATACAACCAGAATGCTCCTTAGAAGAAAATATGGCAAGACTCTGACTCATTTACTTTGGACACATCATCACAAAAGACCAATTACTGGAAAAGGACCTCATGTTAGGTAAAGTAGAGGGCCAAGGAAAATGAGGGAAACCCTAAATTAATGACACAATAGCCACAACAATAAACTCAAATATACCAGTTCTCATGAATTTTGCTCAGGACCTGGCAATGTCTGGTTTCGCCAACCAGGAAGCCCAAATAACTTCCATATTCAAAGCCTTTTATTGACTTCATTGCATAGTTATGATTTGGCCTCATTATACAGCCATGACTGATCGAATCACTGAAGATCCAGGCTGATTAAATCAGGTCCCCCCACCCCACCCCTTCCTGAGTTAGTTGACCTGAACCTCTTTGTGGCTTGGCAAACCTCCACTCATTTGCACAAATTCTCAAGGGCTGCCTGCTGGTTTTAGATAACAAACATGTCTCAATTACCCAGGAAATTCCAAGGATTATCTCTCAGGAACCAAGGACAAAAGACCAACTTATTTTAGGTAAAGTAATTCATTATCACACAGAGATTTTTGGTGAGTTGGATTAGCATAACAGCTGTAGTGGTTGTGAGGATGATACAGGACTGGGCAATATTTCCTTCTGTTGTACACAAGGTCACCATGTGTCAAAGTCGACTCGATGGCATCTATCTATCTATCTACTACCTACTTACCTACCTACCTACCTGTCTGTCTGTCTATCTATCTATCTATGAGAGGCTATATGGTGTAGCAGCTAAGAATGTACCCCTGGAGGTCAGCCACCTGGCTTGAATCTCAGTTTTATCAGTTACTGCCTACAAGACCTTGGGCAAGTTAATTAAACCAGCCAGTACCCAGTTTTGTCATCTGTAAAATGGGGATTATAATAGTATCTACCTCATAAGGTTATGGTGAGTATTAAATGAGTTAATGTATGTAAAATGTTTAGAAAGTGCTTGGAACATTACAAGCACTATATAGAAGCTATAGGTATAATTATTACGTCAAATATTTAACAGAATATCAGCCTTACAGAAACTACTCAATAAACATTAGCATTGTTTATTACCATGCACCCTTCTACTCCCTTACCCAGGTTTCATATGCTAGTCCATTTTTACATTTCTTACTGTTTGCTAGAGAAATGATTGTAAGACTGAGTGAGGAACCCAGAGCACGTCTCACACACCTCCACTTGCTTGTGCTGTTTTCTTCAGTTGGACCAGTCTGTCCCTACCCAAGCATGCCAAATTCCTACTCATACCTCCAAAATGCCACCCATCCCCACCCCTTCAAGAAACCATTCCTGATTCCTCAACTTAATGCAATTTCTTCTTTCTCTGAGCTCTCAAACACAGTGTTTGCAGCTCTGTGGGCAGCTTATTCTTTCAGCTGTTTTCAGTTTTCTGTAGATTTCCCTCATTTGCTCACATCTTGAGGCTGGGGCTTAGGTATTCCTAGTCACCAAGGAGCTCATCACAGTGCTTGACCACAGTAAGTAGTAATTCAATAAAGTTGTAATCATACTGAATTGAACGCATTACCTAGGAGTGCTTGGATACCTAAGAAGAACAGAATGCTGATTTTAATTTATCAAACTCATCTTAACATAACACAAGACATCGTGTGTGCAGGCCCAGGATTTGGGCTTTTCCTACTGGTTTGTAGGGGAAGAGCCAGTATATTAGTCCTGGTAGAAAACAGAATTCACTCCAGGTGCTTCAAATGAATAGGCATTAGTGAGGTATGGGCAGGGTAAGGGAAGCAACCAGAGATTAGACACAGTAGGAAGCTGTCACCTCCCTAGAGATGAAGTGACAAAGGGAGGATGTTGTGTTTCTAGGGCCCAGTGAAAGGTGAGGCCATGGTGGAGAGGCACCAGGTGGGTGTTTTAGCCATGGAGACATTCAGCTTCTCTGAGAAATGTGGCCCTAAAGCAGACAGGAGTCCCAGGATGTTGCAAATAGTTAACATGCTCAGCTGCTAATTGAAAGGTTGGAGGTTCAAGTCTACAAGAGGTGCCTCGGTAAAAAGGCCTGGTAATCTACTTCTGAAAAATCAGCCACTGAAAACCCTATGGACTACAGTTCTACTCTGACACAAATGGGGTCACCATGAGTCAGAATTGACTCGATAGCAACTGGTTTGATTCCTTCCTCTCACCCTCAGATCTTTTGTTGATGCCATTCATTGGCTGAACTCAACCAGAAGCTGCCAGCAAGGAAACCTGGGTGACTCAGTCCTCAGAGGACAGCCTTCTGAAGTGTGGGAAGAGACAGAAAAGAATGGAGATGGATGGGGTGTGGGTGGGCGAATAGAATGGTTAAAAGAGAATAACCAGCACAGCCAATTTCTCTTCCTGGAGAGAAGAGGTAAATGCTACTTTCCAGTATGTCTACCTGGAGGTTAAAAACAAAACTTTGTATGATCACACAGGACAAAGACTTGTTGGTATGTGTGTGCAGAAAGCAGAATATTTCCTTAGGATAATAAAGCCGGACAGCATTCTTTGTGGGACCTCATATGACTATGATTTTTTTCTGTAATAAGTATAGATTTTGATTTTGTTCTTTCTTAATTGTGTAAAATTTCCATTTTGTGATAACGTGACTAGTATACTTACAATCTGGGAGAATTGCTTGCTTGTTTTGGTTTTCCTAATGAAGTAGTTTTCCACAATACAATTTTAAATGGTATCTTTAGTTTTTCCTGACTTTATCAGCAAGGTAGATTTCTATGGCCTTCCCCCACTTTCTCTTACTGATGAAGGAGAAAATGCATGCAAACATGCACCATCCTAAAGATACAATAGAATATTGCGTCATTGTTTTTACACAATTAGAAATTTCTTTGACAGCTTTGCCTTTTTGGAAAGTGAAATGAAGCAAAATCATACTTTGTCTACTCTAATTAGAAATTGAATTGAGATAGCTTAGTAAGCAATTTTCTCCATGATAAATGGAGAATATATTGAAGTTGTCAAGGATTTCATTTTACTTGGATCCATAATCAACACCCATGGAAGTAGCAGTCAAGAAATCAAACGATGTGTTGCACTGGGGAAATCTGCTGCAAAAGACCTCTTTAAAGTGTTGAAAAGCAAAGATGTCACTTTGAGGACTAAGGTGCGCCTGACCCAAGCCATGGTGTTTTCAGTCACCTCATATGCATGCGAAAGCTGGATGACGAATAAGGAAGACTGAAGAATTGAAGCCTTAGCATTATGGTGTTGGGGAAAAATATTGAATATACCATGGACTACCAGAAGAATGAACAAATCTTTCTTGGAAGAATGCTCTTTGGAAGTAAGAATGGCAAGACTTTGTCTCATGTACTTTGGACATGTTATCAGGAGGGACGAGTCCCTGGAGAAGGACATCATTGTAGGTAAAGAAGAGCGTCAACGAAAAAGAGGAAGATCCTCAACGAGATGGATTGACATGGTGGTTGCAACAATGGGCTCAAACATAGCAACAATTGTGAGGATGGTGCAGGACCAGGCAGTGTTTCATTCTGTCATACATAGGGTCCTTATGAGTGGGAACTGACTCAATGACACCTAACAACAGCAATAACAACAGTAAGCAATTTTTGCAACCTGTTGATTGCCTAGTCTACCTCCAGCAAGCACATCCAGGCATATATTAGAATGCTTTTAAAAACAATAACAAATATGCAAATTTAAAGCTCTCTTGACTTTTAGCCTTTTCTTCCCTGGTGGATATCTTCATGCAAGTACAGAGCACAAAATACACCAGCTTCTCAAAGTATCAGGAAATGCTCAGCATTCATGCTTTTATGTCTACTCTTCAAGAAGTCCAGGCCACCAAGAAGTACTCTCTTCCAGAAACATGTGGAGTGCCCATGTGCAAGTTCTAAGGTTTCTAGAACCATATCTGTAACTTGACCTTAGCATTCGGATAAGTCTTTATTCACATTGTAAGCAACAATAAGGAGTCCTCAGAGTAAACTGCTGGTTAAGATGGGTGGCCTGAGTTTATTCAAAGCCAAAATGATCTCCAGACATTTATTTTGGATGGAAATGTATGTCTTTCCCTTGGCAATACTTTCCTTTAGAGATACACAGGTAACCTCCAACCTGCAAATAGACAATTCTGAAATTCCATTTGTAAATCAGTTGCTTGGAGTGCAAATATGATCTCTTTCCATAGAAATAATATTATAAATGGCAATTAAATACCCAGGCTAGCACATAAATTCTTAGTTAACGTGTCCCTCCGTTGAAATACAGCAATGGACGGGGCCAGGGGACTGCTCTTGAATCCACGCTCAGGCACTTACTGCCTATGTGACTTTGGGCACGTCACTTAATATTTCTTTTCAATTTCTGCATCATAAAATGAAGGAGATATTATGATCTATCCCATAGAGTTATTGTGAGAATTTAATGATTTCATGTATAGATATATACACTTAGAACAGTGCCAGAACCCAGTAAATGTCCTGTGAATGTTTGCTATCATTATTCCTTCTAGTAATGGTGCTGATTCCATTTCCATCACTGATTCATATTTGAATGATGAAAAGCAATACCAGTGGAATATTAACAGCAAGGTAAAATGGAAAAAAAGCAAATGGCGAGTTTCATTTTTATAGTTATTGGTGTTTCGGGAAAATTAGAGGAGGAGAGGAAATAGACGGGTACAGCTAATGAATTATGGGATACTTTCAATGACTCCAAATGTCGACTTGATTTTAAAAGTTAAGTTTATTAATCATAAATAACTTGGAAAATATAGAAAAGCACAAAAGAGAAAATAAAAATATCCTTGAATCTGATAATCCAGAAATAACTACTAATAACTATTTTATTTTCTTTCAGGATTTTGTTTTATGCATTTACATACTCTTAAAAGTAATTAAAATAATATAAACCATCCATATTCTTTCTGTACTTGATTTATTCACTTAGTAGCATACTGTAAGCATTTCCCTTTTATTCTTATGCTACATGATTTCTAATGGCATCATGGTTCAGCACATGGGCATAATAAAATGGAGATAGCCAATTCCCACTTGACGGACATTTAGATTGTTTTCCCTTTTATGTCACTCTAAATAATGTTATAAATATATGTATAAAAAATCTTATTCATATTACTATTTAATACCTTTAACCTAGAAAGTAAACACTGACAAGTGTACACAGAACGTGGTGCACTGCATACTCATAGGTTATATGAACAATACAAGTTTATTATCATGGTGCCCACACTGGTTGTTCACTAATACTATCCAGTTCATCTGATCAGAGCACAAGAGACATTCCCGGAGCACTAGCACATGGAAAGTAAACAGCAGGCAATCCCTAGAGACAGCAAACAAGGCAGAGAACTAGAACCCGATGTTGACTCTTCCCTCACTGGGCTGGCACAGCTCTTGGCGGACTCTCCCGTTTGCAGCTGGCCTGGCTCTCAGCCAGCAGCCTTGGGATGGCCCTGGGCCTGCGTCAGAACAGCTCTTGAAGGAGAACTGCTCTGAGGGCAGCCTTTACAGGGGCGTACCCAGGCTCAGTGACCAGGCCCCCTTTGCTCAGGGGCGTATTAGCCAATAGGAAGGTAAGCACGGTGCTTACCTTGCTTACCAGATCATCTGTAGTGAACAATTTCACATTTTTTCATCACATCAAAGATTCTGCTTCTAGGTATGGCTAGCATCTGGCTCTCTCCCAACCTCACAAATTTACAATCCCTGGCAGTGGCAGATGGCTCAGTAAGCAAGTTACGCACAGGCTTACTTGTGCTTACTTACTAATCTGTGATGAGCAATTTCACAACATCTTTGATTCACTACAGTTGAACTGATAAGCAAGGTAATCACCGTGCTCACCCTGCATGTTAGATAATCTGCCCTTGTCTTTGTGCCTCAGACCCACTCCCTTCTGCTTTCAGACAGGGTTTCTGCCATGTCCGGCCGGTTGTAGCTGCTGTCACAGCCTAAAGCACATTGCAGTTCTTGGCTCACTCAGCTCACTCTGCTGCCACTTTTCTGTTCAGCAGACGTCAGCTAATACTGTTTCTCCTGGCTCTATTTCTACCAGGTCCAGGGTTTCTGCTGTTACCGGTGGCAGTCCTTCATGAAGAATTTTCAATCTCTTATCCCCTAAGCTGATGTCTCCATCCTGGGCTAAGGATTAGGGGGTTTGTGTTCTTCAGCAGAGAGCTTCTGCTTCCCCAAGAGACTTGCCAACGCCTCCTTCGAGAGCAGAACATTTTCACTCTCCAACCCGGGAAGCTCCAGTAAGGCTCCATCTTCCCAGGCTTTTACTGGCCTCATCGTGGGCATCAGGTCCCCCAGTGCTCCCTCTTAGTCAGGTCGGCCCCTACTCATTGGCCTCAGGTATGGTCCTTTCCTGAGCATTAGGACCAAAAGGCCAATCATCCACTGCAAAAGGGTTCTGCACCTCACACATAAATTCTATTCGTAACATTCATTTTGCTAACTATCTTCTAGAAAGAATTTTCTAATTTATATTTCCTCCAGCCATGATGGTGCAATTTCCTAGAAATTTTTCTAAATTCCAAGATTGAGAATGTTATTTTTATCTTGCTGATATGAGAGATGAAAAGGGACATCCCATGATTTTAACTTTAATTTTTGTACCTAATGTTGAGCATTTTTTCAAGTTTATTATCCATTTGAATTTCTTTTGTGAGTTATCTCTTACTGTTCTTTTACTATTTTTCTATGCTATTCTATTTTCAAATTCAGTGGTCAATTTCATCTTTTCTATTTTTTTCCCTTGTTTCTCTAAGGAAAACCATTTTTCCTTTGTATTCACACAATACAAAAATGTATCTAGAAAGTAAAAAACTTGCAGTATGTGCTTCCCATGACGTACTGTTATTGAAACATGAGTTAAAGCCCCAAAGTAACTGTTGATTAGCCACTGCTGGGCTCAGAGTGGGGCTGAGAGCATGTGAAGTAAATCACAGAGGCATTGGATACAGAGTCTCCAATGACTTCATGGGTATATTCAATAACAGGATACTCAGGAGCAGGCAATATCTGATATGTAGCAGGTATTAATTTTTATATGTGTGAAAAAATGGAAAAATTAACACGAGAGGAGGGAGAATTAGTATGTAGAGGATTTTGAAATTATCAGATAAATTGAATTAAGCAATTCAGTTGCCTTTTTAGATGTCAGATAGGTGGGCTTTCACAAGTGGGGTGATTGTAGTCTCACTAATGGAGACTAGTTTTAATATTTTATGAAGTAACAAGGATAATGTAGTTCAGGAGACATTGGTGGTTCAGTGGTAGAATTCTTGCCTTTCATGAGGAAGACCTGGGTTTGATTCCCAGTCAATGCACCTCATGCAGAGCTACCACCATCTGTCAGTGGAGGCTTCTGTATTGCTATGATGCTGAACAGGTTTTGGCAGAGTTTCTAGACTGAGAAAGACTAGGAAGAAAGGCCTGGAGATCTCCTTCTGAAAATCAGCCTATGAATACCCCATGGATCACAATGGTCTGATCCCCAACTGATCATAGGGTGGCAGAGGACCAGGCAGCACTTCATTCCACTATGAATGGGGTCACAATGAGTTGAGGGACAACTCCATGGCAGCTAACAACAACAGCAAAAACAGCAACAACACCAACGTAGCTGAAAGATACTTCACATACCTATCACTGGAGTAAGCACAAGTTATAAATGATAAATGTATACTTATTTCATAATTTAATACATTAATGGTTTGATTAGGATGAAAAAGGCAAGATTCCCAGTGAAAAGTTTTAAATCCTATCTACTGAAGTGGAAACACCAAAGGAAAGGGGCCTCCCTGGCAAAGAGGTTGGAATTATGAGATGGATAAGTAATTTAGTAAGAAAGGTAGAATGCAAAAAAGTCACAACATTTAGAAAGGGAAAAAAGTTATATACAAAGAGATTACATAAAGAATTGAAGTATAAAATAGAAGTTCAATGGTAATGCCATAAAAAGATCTTAAAAGGGTGAGTGACATAGGGATGTTAAATATAATGTGATAGGAATTACAAGTTATTGATAAAATTCAATATAAAGTTTAGAAGAATTAGAAAAAAACACTTGGAGATTCACATGCCAAAGTGTACAGAAATCACATACTCAGGAAATTATACTAATAAAAAAAGAGTGTACAATATCCCATAAAAATTGAGACTAGAGGCTGGATACTAGATTAGAAATACCTGAAGGATATTGCTATTTGGGGATCAGAGGGATGGCAGAAGTGTACACAGCTCCAATAGACTCAGAAGATGGAATCAGGAGGGCAAAGTACTTAAAGTCCTAGGAATATTAGCTGCAGCAGAAAGGGCCACAGTTTGGACCAGGGGGTCACAATGGGCATTAGCAGAGGGTGGAGAGTGGTGGGAAATCAGGGGAAAGGAACCCTGGCATGTGTAAGTGGGGCTCTCAGAGAGTGGTCAGAGATGACAAGTGGTAACTGAGGCAAACAGTTGGCACAGTGCAGAGGCTCAAGTGGAGTCCTGGATGGTGCAATCAGTTCATGTGCTTACTGCCAACTGAAAGATCAGAGGAGCCCACCCAGAGGCACTTTGGAAGGAAGGCCTGGTGATATAGTTCCAAGAAATCAGTCTTTGAAAACCCTATGGAGCACAGCCCTACTGTGACACACATGGGGCTGCCATAAGTTGGAATAGACTCAACAGCAACTGGTTTTAACCGGTTTTAGGGCTGAGGCTAGATATTCCAGGGTGATATGGCAGGAGGGTGGGAAATGCAGCATCCCAGGAAAACCAGCAGGGAAGGCAGGAACTGGAGAGCTCTGAAGTTGGCCTAGGCATAGCTGGTAGCAAAGTACCAGCTGCTGAACTGGATTTACCAAAGGGACTTCTTCCCTGTGGGTCTGGCAAGAGCATGGCAGAGCCCCTGTGCTGGGAGGATAGAGTAATGGTTAGAACCACGCTAATGAGAGATGAGTCATGGATTTTTTAACTTGTGCATTCCCCCTTAACAATTCCTAGGAACAAACAGGAGACTTGGTCTTAGGGAAAACACAGGAGATAAACTGCTAGAAATTGGAAACCTTATGTTTTGAATGAAAGCAACATTGGTAAAACTCCTTTCTGAGGCTAGGGATAGGGCCAGTGCTTACGATATGCAAAGTGGAGGTCAAGTAACTCAGTGGATAGAGAAAGCAATCCAACAACAGGAAGAGGAAAATGGGAAAGAAGACAATGGGAATCTATGTTCTTTCAGGTATTTACATTTGGAACAGAAGCTAATATCTACAGGAGAAAATAATTTTTTTTATTGTACTTTAGATGAAGGTTTACAGAACAAACTAGCTTCTCATTAAACACTTAGTACACGTATTGTTTTATGACATTGGTTAACACCTCCATGACATTTCAACACCCTCCCTTCTTGAACTTGGGTTCCATATCACCAGTTTTCCTATCCCCTCCTGCCTTCTAGTCCTTGCCCCTGGGTTGGTGTGCTCCTTTAGTCTCATTTTGTTTTATGGGCCTGTCTAATCTTTGGATGATGGGAGAACCTCAAGAGTGATTTCATTACTAAGATAAAAGGGTGTCTGGGGGCCATACTCTCAGGGTTTCTCCATTCTCTGTCAGGCCAGTAAGTCTGGTCTTTTTTAGTGAGTTAGAATTTTGTTCTACATTTTTCTCTGGCTCTGTTCAGGACCCTCTATTGTGATCCCTGTCAGAGCAGTCAGTGGTGGTAGCTGGGCACCATCTAGTTGTACTGGACTCTGTCTGGTGGAAGACGTGGTAGCTGTGGTCCATTTGTCCCTTTGGACTAATCTTTCCCTTGTATCTTTAGTTTTCTTCATTCTCCCTTGCTCCCAGAGGGGTGAGACTAGTGGAGTATCTTAGATTGCTGCTCACAGTCTTTTAAGACCCTAGGTGCTACTCAACAAGGTAGAACGTAGAACGTTGCCTTTATAAACTATGTTATGTCAATTGAGCTAGATGTTCCTGGAGACCATGGTCTCCACATCCCTCCACCCAGCAATTCGTTCCCTCAGGGAGTTTGGATGTGTCTGTGGAGCTTCCATGACCTTCCTTGTACAAGTTGTGCTAGCTTCCCCAGTATTGTGTACTGTCTTACCCTTCACCAAAGTTACCACTTACCTATTGTCTGTTTAGTGTTTTCCCCCAACCCCTCCCCTCCCTTGTAACCATCAAAGATTGTTTCTTTTTGTGTGTAAACCTTTTCATGAGTTTTTATAGTTGTGGTCTCATACAATATTTGTCCTTTTGTGATTGACTTATTTCACTTAGCATAATGTACTCCAGATTAATCCATGCTATAAGATGCTTCGCAGATTTATCATTGTTCTTTATTGTGGCGTAATATTCCATTGTGTGGGTGTGCCATAGTTTGTTTATACATTCATCTGTTGATGGGCATCTAGGTTGTTTCCATCTTTTTGCTATTATGAGCAATGCTGCAATGAACATGGGTGTGCATATGTCTATTTGTGTCACGGCTCTTATTTCTCTAGGTTATATTCCTAGAATGGGATTGCTGGATCATATGGTATTTATATTTCTAGCTTTCTAAGGAAGCGCCATATCATTTTCCAAAATGGTTGTACCATTTTGCATTCCCACCAGCAGTGCATAAGAGTTCCAGTCTCCCTGCAGCCCCTCCAACATTTGTTATTTCCAGTGTTTTTGCTTTGTGCCAGTAATGTCGGGGTGAGATGGTGTCTCATTGTGGTTTTGATTTGCATTTCTCTAATGGCTAGTAGTTGCAAGCATTTCCTCATGTGTCTGTTAGCCACTTGAATGTCTTCTCTGGTGAAGTGTCTGTTCATTTCCTTTGCCCATTTTTTTTTTTAAATTGTACTTCAGGTGAAGGTTTACAGAACAAATAGTTTCTCATTAAACAGTAGTACACATGTTGTTTTATGACATTTGTTAACAACCCCACTACATGTCTACTCTCTCCCTTCTCGACCTTTTTTTTTTTTGGGTGAAAATATACATAGCCAAAGATAACACCATTTCAAAAGTTTCTACATGCACAGTTCAGTGACATCAATTACGTTCTTCCAGTTGTGCTGCTATTCTCACTTTAGATGAAGGTTTACAGAACAAAATAGTTTCTCATTAAATAGTTAGTACACATGTTGCCCTATGACAATGGTTAACAACCCCACTACATGTCAACACTGTCCTTACTCAACCTTGAGTTCCCTATCACCAGCTTTCCTGTCCTCTCCTGCCTTCTAGCCCTTGTCTCTGGACTGCTGTGCCTCATTAGTCCCGTTTTGTTTTATGGGGCTGTCCAATCCCCGGCGGAACGGTGAATCTTGGAAATGACTTCACAACTGAGCTAAAAGGGTGTCTGGGGTCATACTCTTGGGGTTTCTCCAGTCTCTTTTAGGCCAGTAAATCTGGTCTTTTTTTGTGTGTGTTAGAACTTTGCTCCACATCCTTCTCCGGGTCTGTCCAGAACCCTCTGTTGTGATCCCGGTCAGAGCAGTGAGTGATGGTAGCTGGGCACCATCTATCTGTACTGGACTCAGTCTGGTGGAGGCCTTGGTAGCTGTGATCCATTAGTCCTTTGGACTAATCTTTTCCTTGTATGTTTAGTTTTCTTCATTCTCCCTTGCTCCCAAAGTGGTGAGACCAGTGGAGTATCTTAGATGGCGGTTCACAGGCTTTTAAGACCCAGATGCTACTCACCAAGGTAGAATGTAGAACATTGTCTTTATAAACTGTGTTATGCCAATTGAGCTAGATGTTCCCTGAGACCATGGTCCCCACAGCCCTCTCCGCCCAGCAATTCATTCCCTCAGGGAGTTTGGATGTGTCTAGGGAGCTTCCATGACCTTTCCTTGTACAAGTTGTGCTGATTTCCGCAGTATTGTGTACTGTCTCACCCTTCACCAATGATACCACTTATCTATTGCCTATTTAGTATTCCCCCCCCACCCCTCCCATCCCTGGTAACCAACAAAAGTTGTTACTTTTTGTGTGTAACCTTTTTCATGGGTTTTTACAGTAGAGGTCTCATACAATATTTGTCCTTTAGTGATTGACTTATTTCACTCAGCATAATGTCCTCCAGTTTCATCCATGTTATGAGATGCTTCACAGACTCATCATTGTTCTTTCTCATTGCATAGTACTCCATTGTGTGTATGTACCATTGTTTGTTTATCCATTCATCTGTTGATGGGTATCTAGGTTGTTTCCATCTTTTTGCTATTGTGAACAATGCTGCCATGAACATAGGTGTGCATATGTCTATTCAATTGACGACTCTTATTTCTCTAGGATATATTCCTAGGACTGGGATTGCTGGATCGAATGGTATGTCTATTTCTAGCTTTCTGAGGAAGCGCCATATCATTTTCCAAAATGGCTGTACCAGTTTGCATTCCCACCAGAGTGCATAAGAGTTCCAATCTCCCCGCAGCCCCTCCAACATTTGTTATTTCCAGTGTTTTTGATTCGTGCCGTTCCTCATGTGTTTGTTGGCCACTTGAATGTTTTCTTTGGTGAAGTGTCTGTTCATTTCCTTTGCCCAGTTTTTAATAGGATTATTTGTTGTTTTGTTGTAGAGGTGTTGGATTTTCTTGTAGATTATGGAGATTAGACCTCTGTCTGACTTGTGCTGTCCAAAAATTTTTTCCCAGTCTGTAGGTTGTCTTTGCACTCTTTCAGTGAAGTCATTTGAAGAGCATAGGTGTTTGATTTTTAGAATATCCCAGTTATCTAGCTTATCTTCTGGGGTTTGTGTGTTTATGGTTATGGTTTGTATCCTGTTAATGCTGTGTATTAGGGCCTGTAGCATTGGTCCTATTTTTTCTTCTATGAACTTTATAGTTTTTGGCTTTATATTTAGGTCTTTGATTCATTTTGAATTAGTTGTTGTATATAGTGTGAGGTATGGGTCTTGTTTCATTTTTTTGCAGATAGATATCCAGTTTTGCCAGAACCATTTGTTAAAAAAACTGTCTTTTCCCATTTGATGGACTTTGGGCCCTTGTTGAAGATCAGGTGACCGTAGGTGGATGGATTTACATCTGGGTTCTCAATTCTGTTCCATTGGTCAATGTATCTGTCTTTGTACCAGTACCAGACTTCCTTTCCCCTTTTTTTAATCGGATTATTTGTCTTTTTATTGTAGAGGTGTTAGATTTTCCTGTAGATTTTAGAGATTAGACTTTTATCAGATTTGTCATAGCCAAAACTTTTTTCCCAGTCTATAAGTTAACTTTTTATTCTTTTGGTGAAGTCTTTTGATTAGCATAAGTGTTTAATTTTTGAAAGATCCTAGTTATCTAGCTTACCTTCTGGAGTTTGTTATGATTTGTACCCTGTTAACGCCATGTATTAGGGTCTCTATCACTGATCCTATTTTTTCTTCTTTGATCTTTATAGTTTTTGGCTTTATATGTAGTCCTTTGATCCGTTTTGAATTAGTTTTTGTGTGTGGTGTGAGGTATGGATCTGGTTTCATTTTTTTTTTTTTTTTTTTGCGGATGAACATACAGTTTTGCCAGCACCATTTGTTGAAAAGACTATCTTTTCCCCATTTGATGGACTTTGGGCCATTGTCAAAGATCAGGTGACCGTAGGTGGATGGATTTACATCTGGGTTCTCAATTCTGTTCCTTTGGTCAATGTATCTGTCCTTGTGCCAGTACCAGGCTGTTTTGACTACCTTAGCTGTCTATTAGCTTCTGAAGTCAGATAGTGTGAGTCTTCCTACTTTATTCTTCTTTTTCATTAGTGCTTTACTTATCTGGGGCCTCTTCCCTTTGTATGTAATGTTAATGATTAGTTTTTCCATCTCTTTTAAAGAATGTTGTCGGTATTTGGATCACAATTGCACTGTATTTGTAGATTGCTTTGGGTAGAATTGTCATTTTCACATTGTTGAGTCTACCTATCCATGAGCTTGGTATTTTTTTCCATTTATGTAATTCTCTTTTGTTTTGTTACAGTAGTGTTTTGTAGTTTTCCTTGTATAGGTCTTTTACATCCCTGGTTAGATTTATTCCTAAGTATTTTATTTTTTTAGGGGTTATTATAAGTGGTATTGTTTTCCTGATTTCCTTTTCATTGTTCTCTTTATTCGTATATAGGAATCCAACTGATTTTTGTATGTTTACCTTGTATCCTGCTACTCTGTTTTATCTTTCTATTAGTTCCAGTAGTTTTCTCATGGAGCCTTTTGGGTTTTCTATGTATAGTATCTTATCATCCACAAATAGGGACAGTTTTATGAAGTACAGTATCCTTTTAACTTGTGAGCTCTGATCCAGCTCCAGGTGGCTAGGGTCAGAGGGAAAGTGCTGTCGGGGCAGCTGGCGACAAGGATGAAGAAGTGGGAATGTGAGGACGGACTCAATCTCCACATTTTGAGGATTGCGTTTATGCTGATCTTTACTGTGCGTCTGTGCAAACTTTTAATTAGGTGTGGTCTGAGTCCCCATCAAAGAGACTTGGAACCATTGGGAAATTCTAAGATTTTAGAGATTATCCCAAGAAACCTAGGACAAATACCAAATTAAATTTTGAGATCTTACCTCTTTCCTGGTGGTTAGGGTCAGGGGAAGAAGTGCTGCATGTGCAGCTAGTGTCACAACAGAAGTAGTAGAGAAGTTAGAAGTGGGGATTTTGATTTACGTTGATTACCATCCTCTCACCAGGGCTCTATCCCAGCCTTAACCTCTCAATTACTGTTAGAACCACGTTTTTCTTTTTGAAGGTGTTCATGGGATTTCCTCTTAAACTCTTTACCTCAATTCATGTTCTGATTTTGGGTCTCTTTGGTCTCCTAGGTACTTATCTCATCCAGTTACCCATGGCTTGATTTCCTCAGACTGAACCATATGTGGGATGAGAAGTAATAGCTCAACTCCCAAAAGGCTCACAAAGAACATTGCTTAGAGCTCCACCAGCCACCTATTCTGGATACTGAATAGTTTTTCTTCCTGCAACAAACCCTTCACACATTCTCACAATTGAAGCACGTATCTGGCATGAATGATGCCATCCTGAACAGCCAGCTTGATCACTTGAAAAGACCTGGCTGATTGCCATGGCTCAATGGATTCATGATTTTCCATAAAGGACAGAGAGACACTCTCTTCATCTGATTGCCTGGTGGGGACATGGCTCAGAGAATTTGACTTGCTAATCCATAGAATAGAACTTAGTTCCTGCAGAATTCCATATGTTCCATGGCATCTGTTCTAACACCCTTGGACCACAACAATAGAATAATTTCAGTATCCTATGCTGAATCTAGCATTTCTGATTTCTGCCTTTCCTCTATCAGTGTTGGCATCTGTCTTCAGCTTGGTTCCCCAGAGAGACACAAAGATTCAAAATCAGGAAGTTTATTTGAGAGGTGATTCCAGGAAATATCAATAAGGGAGTGGGAACAGAAGACAAGGAAAGAAAGGAAGCTAATAGATACTGTTGTATGGAACAGTTTACCACTTTGGGCAACTGAGGCCCACTCCTGCTGGGGAGGTCTGGGAGACAGTGCAGAAGTGGCCTTGGGGTTATTCCACACAATCTATTGAGCATGATATTTATCTACTAGATCCCATCAGTTATTGCACGAGGCTGCTAGGGATGGTGCTAATTTCCTGTAGCTTCCAGCCTTCCACTAAGGTCTGGATGACTGCAGAACACCCTCAGTCAAAGAGTCAAAGGGGTTTGTAATTGGAAGCTGTCAGGTTAGTGTGTATGGAAATGGTGATAGCTAAGGGAATGTGCAGAGTCCCTGAGTGGTGCAAACAGCTAACATGCTTGGCTGTTAAACGGAAAGGTAGGAGGTTTGAGTCCACTCAGAGGTGCCTCAGAAGAAAGGTCTGGTAAATTACTTTGAAAAAATCAGCCATTGAAACCCTGTGCAGCACAGTTCTACTCTGACACACATGGTGTCGCCGTGATTGGGGATCTCCATGAGTTGGAGCTGGTTCCACTGCAACTGGTTTAAGACAATATGAAAAGAGACCACTGACAGCATCTGCTACAACACACAGGAAACTATTGCCCTCTTTCTGGTAGCGATCAGCATCTACACCCATAACCATCAGGAAATGCAATATAAACTAAGACAGAAAAAGGATGCCCTCTGCCCTAGGACCAAGAGTTCACCTTGACGTTCTTTGATCTCTCTGGATGATATTTCTGACTCCCTTGGATACAATCATCTTTGGACACTGTGAGATTAAAACTTTGATTCCTGGTATTTGATTCCTTACCTACCTAGTTATGCCATCCCTGACTGTTCTTCTGGGGTTCAACTCAATTGTTGTCTGGCAGAGCTAGATCCACACTCCTAGCCAGAATGATTGCATGCCCACCTGTTATGCCTCAGTGAGACAGAGACAGTCCTTTTCATAAGGATCAACTTCCTTCAGTGGTGAAACCTGCAAGTCTTCCAGTGAGTACGAACAGAACTGCGTTTCTCAGAATTTTTTTCTAATTATAACTCTACCTATACAAACAAATAAAGAGTGTCTCCAAGAGTCAAAGGTCTGATTTCTCACATTTGTTCCAAAATAACATGAGCTAGAAAATGCAGATTTGGCTTGAAGAGGGTGTGTGTGTGTGTGTGTGTGTGTGTGTGTGTGTGTGTGTGTGTGTGTGTGTGTGCGCGCAACACAGGCAGAGAGAAACAGAGAGAGATCAAAATGCCAATGTGCAAACCAACAAAGCACATGATTTTTACTTTGGCAGTTTTACAACAACAACAAAAAGAGGGTCAAAGAGAAAAAGCGAAACCTCTCCCCATTCTTGTTCTGATTGAAACTTTAATTCTAAAATAGACTCTTCGGCTTGAAAGATTGAACTGCACAACTGTTCCATATAAATGGTGGGGAAAGATAACATTTTTATGTGTCGTTTTATGGGCTTTTCTTCGCATCTTTAATGCCTAACCATTTTATAGTGCCTGGCTTTGCAGGGCCCTGAAGATAGCCTGCCAAGCAGTACCAGTGCTTTTATTTGTAACGCAGGCATAGTTAGAACTTGTCTGTACACCAATCACAAATCATTGCCATCTTAACAAGAACTAAGGCAGTAAAGATTGCTCAGACTGAAAACTTAAAAAAGCTTGGGATTCAGAGAGGGGAGAGACATCTTTCAAATAGAATAATGAAGTTAACTGGTACAAATGAGCATCCTTTATAAATCACACTTGAAGATTAATTGCATTTGACTTACCACCGAGTTCTCTTTTTTTCATCAATTTGGTAGCCCAGAAATAAAAGTGGCTAACAATCTGTTACACATTTTTTTTTTTAAAAAACAAATCCCTCATCCCTGATTGCAGTGCATCTTTAAAGCTGTACATTTGAAGAGGTATAGCCTCGTCGAATGAGCTTTTATTCATAGAGGTGTTTATTTATTTGGTGTAAAAATCTATTATCAGTGAGATGTGATTATTTGCAGATCACAAAGCCTCTGGATTTTTTTGTCCGTTCTTGGGTGTTAACTGTGCCTTTTGGTGTTATGAGAATCCATGCTTTACAGTTTTTCATGATAGATTAAGTTAAAAGCATTTGGGGACTTTGTTTAAGAAATTAACTTAAACATTCTAAGTTTCCTTTTTCTCAATCTTATTACAATAAAAGGCAACTAAAGGTGGAGATGAAGAACACAGCCTTTGGTTTCATATGGATTTTGGTCCAACACCCAGTTATGGCTATCACTAATTGTGTGACCTGAACTTCATTCAGGCTTTGTTTTCTCATCTAGAAAAGGGGAATACTGATGATGCTTACTTCATAAGTGCAACATTATTCTGAGTAATAAAAATATAATTATATAATTAAACAACATACTCTATGATACTATGATAAAATTAGTATAACATAACATATTATGGTATAATAGATAATGCAAGATTTAAAATTCTGGAACATTAAAGCATTAAAATATTAGAGAACAGCATCACTAATAGCAAAAACAATTCACTCATTAAATTGTTGGGTATTGTCAGAAGTCAAACTAGATCATGTGCAATGGCATAAGAGGCAGGCATGGGAAATTAATAAAAGAGGTAGCAGTCTCTGATTCTGGGCTTATGGTTTGAACACACATTTATGTATTTACTGGCTGGTGTTTTTTAAGAAAAAATGATTCCTACCAAGATGCTTTGACTTCTTTAAGGGCCTCTAAGGAAAGTAGAGCTCTCTTGGCAAGAATATTCTGACCCAGATATTTTATACATAAGGTAATGAAAGCTAATGTTAAAATATGCCTACAGAGGTTGAAATTTAGTGTTTTAAAATCCTCCCTTGGTTTTTCTTTTTCTCCAGAATCACTTCTTACCCCAGCGAGGTGATGTAGAGGGAGTGAGAGGAACATTCCAAAGGCTCCACAATGCTTTGCTTCTATAACTATAGGTAAATGAGTGTCATTGGCTCCAACCTCAACTCTGTCTTATAGGTTAGTTTAGACTTGTTCCTATGTAGTAGAGACTTGGACTGTAGAAATTATGCAAGAAGAGACTAGATATTTTTTAATCTACTGCTTCCCAAAAAAATTCCACAGATAACTGTTCGAAGAGATGTTCCCCCATTTTTTTTTTTTTTCCTATGATGAAGTAAGTTTCCTATGGTCAAATAAAGAAGCCCTGGTAGCACAATGGATAAGCATTCGGCTGCCAACCAGAAGGTCCGTGGTTCAATCCACAGGAGAAAGATGTGGCAATCTGCTTCTGGAAAGGTCACAGTCTTGGAAACTTTATGGGGCAGTTCTTTTCCATCCTATAGGTTTTCTATAACTCCGAATCAACTTGACAGCAACAACAACATGGTCAAATAAATTCTCCTCTTAAAAATTCACACTGCACATTGGTGTATTAAAAATTCTGAGAAATCTTGCAATGAAGAAAACAATCTAATTGACTTTCTTTAACTCAATGTTTCCCAAACTTATATGCCCACGGCATCTTTTTTTTTTTTCCCCAGGGAAAGCTAACATTCATGGAATTAGGGTTCCATGCAATAGGTTTTGGGATTAAAAAAAAACAGAAAACAGTTGCCATCAAGTCTACTCTGACTCATGGTGTGTCAGAGAAGAACTGTGCTCCACAGGGTTTTCAATAGCTGATTTTTCAGAAGTAGATCACCAGGCCTTTCTTCTGTGGTTCCTCTGGGTGTACTTGAACCACAAATCATTTGGTTAGCAGCTAAGCTCATTATCTATTTGCACCTCCCAGGGACTTCTGACTTTGGGATTAACTGAGCTAATTCATTATGCTACTAGTGTCAATTCCAACGATAGTAAGAAAGATTCAAGTCTTCTATGGTCCCATGTCCATTATCGTTGGTCTAGGCACCCTACGCATGTCTGCATATGCAGCTCCAGAGAATTAGGATGAAGCCTGCCAATCACATAAAACAACAGCCCCCTCAATCACATAAAACAACTTTTAATCTAGGCCATTACAGCCTCAAAGCTTCAGCATGACTGTGGGATACAACAGAATAAGGGATGGCATTATCATGTGGACTGCAATATCAGTGTGGCTAAGCTCACCATTTGTTGAGGTGACTATGGAACAGTCCGACAGAGTTCATACCTTTGTCCCAGCTGTTGCATTTTCTTCTGCTGGGGTTGTCTAAAATTAGCAGCACTGATTTTCCATCTCCAAAATGTGCTTACACACACACACACACACACACACACAAAGAAAAGGCAATAACTAAAGATGAATGATGAGATGTCTGTGTTTAGGAGAAAAGAAAAATAAAGTTACTCAGATATTAATGAAGTGCTCAATCCTTTTGAGATATCTATTTACTTATCCAGGGAAGTTTCTTTGCAAATATTGAAAATAGAAAATACATTTATTTCAAGAAAGAATGTGGAAAATGGGTAGAGGGAGAGAAAACATTTCTATATTTTTTCTTTCAATTTATTTTGGGGATGGACTGAAACTATAGCTGTGAACTTGGCAATTTTTCTTCCCACATGTCTCCCGGGTTTTCTTTATTACTGGAAACCATTCTGTGATCATAGAAAGAAATGTTCTTGCTGACAAATGGGCGTTCCTTGCTGTGTAGGTTCCAGGCTTCTTTATGACAGCTTTGGAATGCCCAATTTCCCAGTGAGGGTTTGCATAGCCTCTGGTGGTTGTGTAGCTGCAAGCCTCTGTTGGGGAACAGATAACATTTTGCTGCCCTTTCTGGCCTGGGATGATTGATGTTTCCCTGTGTCTGCTCACAGAGTGGAGAAGCTCCCCATGGGGCTGTAAGTAAACAGCCCCCTCAATCACATAAAACAAGGAAGTCCAAGGGATGAATGGAGAGGAACTTTCTCTAGAGCAATGCTCTCTCAAAGTGTGGTCCCTGGACCAACAGCATCAGCATCACTTGGAAACTTGTCAGAAATACAAACTCTGGGCCTGCACCCAACCTATCCACCACCATCAGTCAATGGTGGCTTTCGTGTTGCTATGATGCTAGAAGCTATGCTCCCGGTGTTTCAAACACCAGCTGGGTCACCCATGGTGGACAAGTTTCAACAGGAAGAAAGACCTGGCGATCTACTTCCAAAAATTAGCCAATGAAAACCTGATTGATCACAAAAGAACACTGTCACTGTCCGAGTCACTTGCTTTGGGCATCTCATCAGGAGGGATCAATTGCTGGAGGAGGTCATAATGTTTGGTGAAGCAGAGGGCCAACGAAGGCATGGAAGACACTTGGTGAGGTGGGTTGGCACAATAGCTGCAACAAGGAACTCAACATGCTGGCAATTATGAGGAGGATGCAGGACCAGGCAATGTTTCATTCTATTTTACATAAGATTGCCATGTGTCAGAGTGGACTCCATGGCAGCTAGCAACAACAACTACACTTGGCATCTGGGAGTCTTGGAGCAAAAGAAGGGTAAAGACAGTATCTTATAAAATACAATCACCAGGCCTTTCTTCCTAGTCTGTCTTACTCTGAAAGCTCTACTGAAAACTACCCACCATGAGTGGCCCTGCTGGTATTTAAAATACCAGTGGCATAGCTTCTAGTATCATAGCAACACACAAGCCACCACAGTATGATAAACTGACAGATGAGCAGTGGAATGCCAAGAACCTAGAGGCAGTTCTCACAAAAGCATTTCCTTGGGCCACTGATCTCATATTCATCTGTCTCTATGCCCCTGCCTCATTTACCTCCCGCCATGCCCAACACTGTGCTGTGCATGCTCCTTGGGGCAACCTCATCTGTGCCATGGTCCACTGTGTCTGCAGTTTTGGGCCCCTTGGATCCTGAGACACTCAGGTTTGGTCTTTCTAGGCCAAGGATGCAGCATAGAGCAACTGAGTCATGAGAAAAGATACCTGAAGTAAAGTCTGGGAAAATTAGGAATGGAGAAAGCCTTTGCTGTTTGATGTTACTGGGGTTATGGGTTATGGAAGAGGTGGGCAGAGACACAGAAAACCCAGGTGCTGGAAATAGCTTGAAGTTAGAAATGTGCAGGTATGTGTATGTGTGCTCACAGGTGTGTTGGGAATGAATCAGCATGGGATAGCAGGAAGCAATCTCTTGATAAAGCTGAATACAGATCCCAGAGACTGAAAGAGAAGACAGGCACTTGTAGTCCAGTGGTAAAATTCTCACCTTCCGTGCAGGAGACCTGGGTTTGATTCCTGGCCAATGAACATCATGTACAGCCATGAGTTGTCTGTCAGTGGAAGCTTGTGTGTTGTTAAGATGCTGAACAGATTTCAGCAGAGTTTTCAGATTAAGATAGACTAGCAAGAAAGGCCTGGTGATCTACTTCTGAAAATCATCCAATGAAAACCCAATGATCACAAGGGTCTGATCTGCAACTGATCATGGGGTTGGTACAAGATTTGACCACATTCTGTTCTGTTGTGAATGGGGTCACCATGAATCAAGGGTCAACTTGACAGCAGCTAACAACAACCAAAAAGAAGAGATACATTTACAACTCAGTTTGACAATGGAAAAAACACCAGTGATGGCACTTTTGATGTTCTGTATCTTAGTATCATGTATTTCATAGTCCCTGGATAGTGCAAATGGTTTGCACTTGTCTACTAAGTGGGAAGTTGGTGGTTTGAATCCACCCAGCGGCACTTGGAAGAAAGACCTCGTGATCTACTTCTGTAAGATTACAGCCACTGAAAACCCTATGGAGCTCAGTTCTACTCTAAAACACATGAGGCTGTCATAAGTCAGAATCTACTGGAGGACAATAGGTTTATCATCAATTGCAACAATTATCCACATTGTTAATATTTGTTGATTGGGACATGGCAGTCCAGAAAGAGTTTAATGAACGTACTGTGTGAGTAGGGCTAAGGGAACCAACAAAGACAGCAAAGAGCCAGGGATGTCCAGGAGCAGGGAGCCATGAATAGCCCTAGCCCCAAACTGGGCAGAGGGAGGGTGCTGTTGTAGGAGGAGAGGCCAGTTGACAGGCTGTGACTGGCGGTAAGGCACACAGCCACAGCCAAGCCACACAGGCAGGGGGGAGCTGGGGCGAATAAACACCCTGGCATCAAGAATCTTGCTTGCATCTTCAGTCATCAGCCATAACTCCATCAGGATTTAGTAATTCCTCACCTTAGGTTCCTGGTGGATTTTTCTGAGCATCCAAATTTTGCTTAGCAATTGCCAAAATTTCCAATGACCAACTCGGAAGAGAAAGAAAATAGTACAAAATTGAATTAAGCCTTTTCCCTCTCCCAAACCAAATCTGAAAGGCTCATGAATCAACGTATGCATTTATACAGCAATTCACTCCCTGACCCACAACTCAATGCCCATTCAGAGCTTAAAGCTGAGATGTGGAAAATTTCGTTATCTCTGATTTATAGGTGAAAAAAGGCATCTATCCAGGGAGATGAGTCCACAGTTATTGCTGGGTCTACAAAATTGTTTAGTTCCTCCTGTGAGGGATCTAAGGGAAATTGAATGGAACTTTATTGTTAGAACAACAAAAGCCAGACTCTGGCTCTCTAGCTGTCTAATTAGAAGGGATAGGAATGTCAGGGCATCTTCATTTCACAAATTGCATATTCACACCACCTGTTAAGGTAATTGTATTGGGTTTGAGGGAGTCAGCTTCCACTAATCCAATAAGGACATACTTCCAAGAATCTTGGGTTAGTGACAACATGTACACGTTAATCTTTGTATGTTGTGGACACAGAATAAATCTGTATTAGTTCCTAGGGTCACTGCAACAAAGTACCACACACTGGGTGGTTAAAACCTCAGAAATGTGTTGTCTCACAGTCCTAGAGGCTGGAAGTCCGAATTCAGGTTGTAGACAGTGTGATGTTCCCTCTGAAGGCTCTAGGGGAAGATCCTTCAGGTTTCTCTCAGCTTTTCTGGGGGCCCCAGGTGTTCCTCGGCTTATGGCTGCAGCACAGCTCCCATTCTGCCTCGGTCTTCAAAAGGTTGTCTTCTTTCTGTCTCTACTCTTTTTTTTTTTTAATAAGGATACTAGTCATATTGGATTAGGCCCCACCCTGCTCCAATAGAACCTCATGTTAACTAATCAATAGCATTTTCCAAGATCCTATTTCCAAACAAGGTCACACGCACAGCTACCAGAGGTTATGACTTTAACACATCTTTTTGGGGGACACAATTCAATCCATAGTAGTTTCTCTTTGCCCTGAACACAGAAGCTGAGTGTGAGGCAGTCAAGGAAAACTCCCTGGAACTACTGCATTTGTTGACTGAGAATTCCTATCCCCACGTGGCTTGAGAGTCGTGGAGGATGAGGCTAGGACTGGCACCTGGGGATGAGAGAAAGGCTCGGAAGGTAGGTATGGCCGGAACGGAGCCTAGTCAGATGTCCCCAGATACCCCCTCTCTACCTGCTCTCTGGCAATATAACTGTTTCTAATGTGGGGTTTCACTGGGATCCCCTGACCATCAAGAGATGGAATTAATCATAGACAGAAAGTGATGTCTGCTAAAACATATTGTTTTTCCTCCTTCTTCTATAGATGAACAAATTTAAGGTGGGCAGTATTATCAGAAAGTTAAATGTAGAGAAGAAGTTACTCTCCTATGGACTTAAAGATGGTGTTAGATTTTAAGACTATCAAGTTCATTTTAAGACAATGGAGTTGAAGAACTGCGAATGGACCCTGGTCCACCCTCTCATTTTATAAATGAGGACACTTCAGGCATTCAACAAAATAAGTGCACCATCCAAGTATGCCACAGGTCATCAAAGAGCCAGGACTACGTCCCAGATTCCCTGGCTTCTTTCTAAAACCCATAGATGCATTATTTTGTAATGCGTTACCAAGACATTTTTGTCTGTTGGAGACATGATGGATTCTGCATCTTGTATCCACAAACGACACCTGGACTCTTGGTTATAAGTAAGAAAAACCCGATTCTTAAGCAAAGAGGGGAATCCATGGGCTCATGTAAATGAAATGTTCAGTGGTGGATCTCTAGGCAAGGCCAGTACCAGGAGCTTAAACACTTTCAGGACTATGTCCTTCTCTCCCCCAGCTCTCCTGACCTCTGTGTTGGCTTTGCTCTTGAGTTGACCTTCCTTACATGGTACCAAAGCTAACCAGTGACCATTTGCAGTCAAGTCGATTCTGACTCATGGTAACCCCATTCGTATCTGAGTAGAACTGTGCTCCATAGAGGTTTCAATGTCTGATTTTTCAGGAGTAAATCTTCAGGTCTTTCTTCCAAGGTGCCTCTGGGTGGACTTGAGCCTCCAACTTTTCAGTTAACAGCTAAATGTGTTAACCATTTGCACCACCCAGGGACTTAAGAAAAATTGAGCTTCACTTCCAATTGGCTCAGCAACTCTGATGGAAAGAGCATGGCTTTTCCAGTAACTCAGGAGGGATTCTGGTTGGACAGATGTTATGTATCCACACCTGGGGCAGGAGTGCAGGGTCAGCACTCATAAGCCCCGTGGGCTGAATATGGGAGAAAGCTGAAGGCTCAGATATATACTCGGCAGGCAGAGTCGTATGCAGACCATAACTCACTTTTCGGGTGGCACGTGCATTACTTTTGGCTTTTATATACTTCCCCACAATCAGATCCAAACCCTAAAAAAGGCAAGAGCAGCAACAACGCACTTTTAGGAACGTATTTTTTTAGTTGTTTGAACTCTCCCAATTTCTATATAATTTTCAGACTTCAGGCTTGTTGCACGTTTGAATTCATGTCTGTTTTCTGAAATAACTTTTCCAATCACTTGATGATTATTGTAAGTTGCAGCTCTTTCCTTTAGGAGAACATTCGTGATGGTTTAACACCATTGCTGAATGTTCTTCTGCCGGACATTCATGCCCCTTTCCTCCAGGTAGCAGTGAGCGAGGGCTGATAGCTCCCTTGGAAACACCTGCTGGGGGGCTAGGCACCTGCTTCCTGGTGACTTCACTCCTGGCAATACAGGGGTCCGAGGACTAGGGCTAACAGTTTGTAAATCTAACCCGCTCAGCATCCCTAGTCTAACACGTTGGATCAAAAGGCTCCTTTTCACATTTCTTTCCACTCAGTTTCTGGCAGTGGAACACTCTGATGTTTTCTGAGAGCCTGGAAAGCCTGGATCACACACTATGAGCAGCTGTGTTTTACAGTAATGGTCACGGAGGACTTGCTTCTAAGTGTTGAGAAACATATTGTCACCCAACTGTTAGACAAAGGCTGCAGAGGGATATACCGTATAATACATGAAGGGTGAGCCACAGGAAAATGTAATATTTGGATAGCTTACTGACGGGAATTACTTAGAGCCAAAGAAACTAAAAGACAAAGTTTTTGGCTTTTTATAGAATATATTAACCTCCTCCATATCTAAGGTTGAAAATCTTTCACTCAAGAGTAAGACATGAATAATACTCCCCAGAGGCAAGCCGGTGGCAGTCTGGAGACAGCCACTCAGAGTCCACACACAGCAGGCCACAGGAAAAAACAGTTGCCATCCAGTCAATGCCGAGTCATGGCGGTCCATGTGTGTCAGATTAGAACTGCGCTCCATAGGGTTTGCAAAGGCTGATTTTTTTAAAGTAGATCACTAGGACTTTCTTCTGAGGCACCTCTGGCTAGACTCAAACTTTTCATCTTTCAGTGAGCAGTCGAATGTGTTAACGATTTGCACCACCCAGGGTCCTAGCAGGCCACATGAGGTGGACTGGTGGCTCTGGGCCTGAGGCCTTACATTCCCTAGTGAATCTGTGTGAGAACTGTGACTCCTGCATCTCACCCAAGCATTGTTGAGTCAGACTCTCCAGAGAAGGGGCTTAAAATGTTCCCCATGTCTTAAGCAGAGGCTTTGATTGCCTGGATGGTACAAATGGTTAATACACTCAGCTTTTAACCTAAGGGTTGGAGGTTCGAGCCCACCCAGAGGTGCCTTGGAAGAAAGGCCTGGTGATCTACGTGCAAAAAATCAGCCATTGAAATCCCTATAGGGTGCAGTTCTACTCTGGCATACATGGGATTGCCATGCATTGGGATTGACTTGAGGGAAGCTTTTATTGCCTGATCCGTAGTGAAAGCAGTTAGACACACACAACCTCAGGTGCACACAACCTGTTTCACTTAGTGTTGACAACTTGTTAGCACTCCACAGGGCGCATTCAACCAAAAACTCAAGAGTTCACATTCCTGCTGTGCAGGCTCATGGCTTCTCTTTGTCTCTGAGGCACTGCCTGCCTGCTCCGATTGCTATTGAGCTCTCTACGAGAGCAAGGCTCTTCTTCACTACTCCCTACCACCACAGGGAAGGAGTGCTTCAGGTGGGTCAGGACCAGGATATTTCACTGAGGGAGTGGTCCGTCATGTTCCTCTGACTGCTTCTTTTGGTAGTCCCCCTCTTTTTCCTGGATCTTAAAGAATAGGCCATCACCCATTTGTTAGCCTGTTGTACTGTGGTGGTTTGCGTGTTGCTATGAAGCTGGAAGCAGTGCCACTGATATTTCAAATATGAGAAGGATCACCCATGTGGATAGGTTTCAGTAGAGCTTTCAGACTAAGATAGACTAGGAAGAAAGGCCTGGTGATCTACTTCTGAAAATTAGCCAATGAAAACCCTATAGATCACAAGACAATATTGCCTGATACAGTGTTGGAAGATGAGCCCCTATGTTGGCAGGCACTCAGAACACACAGTGGACATAGTAATGGATTCGAATACCCCAACGTTCATGGAGGCAGACAGGACGGGGCAACATTCCATTCTGTTTCACGTGGGGTCATCATGAGTCAGAACCGACTTGTTGGCAGCTTACAACAACGAAGAACGAACATTCTGCTGACCACCAGGGATGCTCCTGCCTCAGGACTCTGTCCTTTCTGATCTCTAGGCCTGGAACATTCTTTCCCGTATCTACATGGCTTACTCTTTCATCTCCTTCAACTCTTCATCAGCTGTCACCTTTTCACTGGGGACTAGCCTTACTTCCCCATTTAAAATTGCTAACTGCACTTCTCAGTCCCCCTTAACATGATTACTTTTTTCATAACATGTATCACTAGCTATCATAAAATATAACATGTATAACACTCAACATCAAACATAACATATGATTTACATATTTATTATGGTTATTGTTGATTTTTCCCTGCTAGAATGTAAGCTCTACAAGGGGAGAGATTCCATGCAATTTTTTTGTGCACTGATTTAGTCACAGAGCCAAGAACTGTGCCTGACGTTCTGTAAATACAAATTTCATGAAGGAATGAAGTCTGGGCCTGCTACCCCTAGGGAAAAGCCTAGTTGAATCTTTCTCCTTTTCTCCCTTCGATGCTCTCCTTTCTCCAATACAGCTTCCCAAGCTGATCCTGGAGGCACCTCAGCACCTCCCGCACCTCCTTCCCAGGAGGGCAGCTGGGTGGCTCTGCTCCGGTGCTGGCACACTCCTCGGTTCTCCTGTGCTCTCTCTTGCTCTCTCACACTCTGGCTCTCAGCCACAGACTTGACCTCGCCTCTTGATGAAGCCACAGACATGACGTACAGATTGGGCAGTGGGTGAAGTGGGAAGCATCCCTTTTCATTCCCTGTCTCTTGTGCTGACCTAACTCAGGTAAAGTCTTTCTCCAAGGGACAGTCCAGGCCTCTGGGTTCTATGCTGTTAGCTGCCATCCAGTTGGCCCCCAACTCATGGTGACCCCACGCTTAATGCAAAGAAATGCTATCTGGTCCTGCACCATCCCCATGATCAGTTCCAGATTGGACTGTTATGATCCAGAAGGTTTTCATTGGCTGATTGTTGGAAGTAGATCACCAGGTCTTTCTTCCTAGTCTTAGTCTGGATGCTCTGCTAAAATCTGCTCAGCATCATAGCAAAATAAAAGCTTTCACTGACAGGTAGGTGGTTGATGGTGTGTGAAGTGCATTGGCCAGGAACTGAACCCAGATCTTCCACATGGGAGGTGAAAATTCTACCAATGAACTCCAGCTAATAACTGGTTCATTCTCTATGAATGTACTTCACTTGCAGATGAAGTGGGGAAGCGTAGCTGGTTGAGGTCAGGACTCAGGTAGTACCTGATCTCTGGCTTACTAACTTTTTCATCCTTCCCTTTAAATGTACTTGACATTATTCTTTATGCTTGTCATCCCAGAGCTGATCCAAACAACCATGCTGTTTTGGGGGATCTTGTTGGCTGCTCAGGCTGTACACTGGGCACCTCATTGATGGCTCTGGGACTTCTAGGAGGTCCAACTGGGTACCACTTAACCTGCTTTCCCCATGCAACTCTGTCTAGACCTTTTTGTCTCTTGCAGTCCCTATCAGTGGAGACTTTTGTAATACTGTGTGATGTTTAATAGAGATACCATAAACCATTTTAGTTAATATTTCAGCTCTGTCTCAAGGCCCACCAAGTAATTCCAATTTCATGACATCATCAGCCAAAGTAAGGGATATCATCTATTGTTGCCATCGCCACATAAAATTATTTGAGCATTTATGTTCCAGACAGTGTTCTTGGAGTCCCTATCAGTGGAGACTTTTGTAATACTGTGTTATGTTTAATAGAGATACTATAAACCATTTTAGTTAATATTTCAGCTCTGTCTCAAGGCCCACCGAGTAATTTCAATTTCATGACATCATCAGCCAAAGTAAGGGATATCATCTCTTGTTGCCATCACCACATAAAATTATTTGAGCATTTATGTTCCAGACAGTGTTCTTGTTTCCATACATGCATGATATTTCTTAGTTCTCACAAATCTATGAAGTAAGTTTTGTTTTATCTCCCTTTTACAGATGAGGTAAGTGAGGCTCAGAAAACTTACGTAAGTTGTTCAAGCTTACAAGGTTGTGAATAGCAAAACCTAATCTCAAACTTCAGTTCTGTTTGATGCCTGGGCATGTGCTCTTCATCCACAATACAATGGGTCAAGAAGAAACCAAAGGCACTTAAAAGTTTGTCCAAATGTGGAAAAATTCCCTAGGCTGAGCATGATCAAGTGCTGCATTGATAATCCTCTTGTTAGCTGGCACTGAGTTGACCTCATCTCATGGCAACTATAGGTACAACAGAGCAAAACGCTGCCCAGCCCAACATCACCTCCATGGTCGTTGATATGTCTGAGTCAATTGTTGCAGCTATTATATAGTGCCTTCTAACCTAAGGGGATCTCATCTTCCAGCACTGTATCACACAATATTCTGTTGTGGTCCATAGGGTTGTCATGGGCTAATTTTTGAAAATAGATAGCCAGGTCTTTCTTCCTAGTTTGCCTTAGTCTAGAAGCTCTGCTGAAACCTGTCCACCATGGGTGATCCTCCTGGTATCTGAAATACCGGTGGTGTGGTTTCCAGTATGCACAATATCCAAGCAACCACAGTATGACAAACTGACAGTTGGGTGGTAGGATAATCATCTAGCCCTATGATAAGATTTCCAGGGCTTGAGTCTGAAGTGGAGCTAGCGGATATTGCAGATGTCCCAGAGATTTGGGGACAAAGTCTGTCTATTAAAGCACAGTTTAGTACATGTACCAAGGAATGCAGCAGCTTGAAGGGGGTCAGGAGTAGCCTGGGCCATTTACATTGTTTTATTAGTTAGAGTTTCATCTATTAAACAGATATTTATTAAGTGCCTACCACACACCCACTATGGTAGCTCCCTAATATGCCCCACCTGAAAGTAAAGTCACTGCAAGAAATGAAGGCTAATGCCTCGGGGTAAGCACGTGGACCTGGGCACAGCTCACTGGGAGCACAGATGTCTCTGAGAGTGTACTTGGTGGGACACTCACTAGTTCCAGAAAGTTGTAATCAAAATTACAAGGAGAAAATTTCCTTCTGTCAAATAAGTTTGGGAAACCCTGGGTTAAAAACAAAAGTAGAGAGGTTTCTCTGCTGAAAGACATTTCAAAGCCTCTAGGATGTGAATTTGCAATGTAAACCCAAGAGGAAGTAAAGAATGCAGCAGATTCTCAGACATTTTCAACTGTGCATTATCCCCAAACTTTCTTTCCCATGGATTGTCACGCGATGTTGGTTATCTATAGCACTCATTTTGAGATAAAATGCAACATACTCTCTGTTAAAATAAAGGAAAAGCAAAATAACATATGAATACACAAATTATTTCTCTTTTGCCCAAATGTATCTTTATTGTAGCTGGTAGAGAACCAGAGCTCACAGAAGCAAATGGTACACCTGACGGCTTTGCTCTGATGATTATCTCCAGTCAAGAAGTGTGTTGGCCATGAAATCATTCCTCCTGCTTTCAGTACCCTTCCTTTGGAAATCAGCACTGTAAAACTGCTGGGGGTTATTCTGTAGCTCATCCATGAGGCTTCTAATGTAATCATTGTTCTTTAAAGTTTTATGCAGCTTTCCTTTTATAAGCAATCATAAAAGAAAGAAAGAGAGAGACAGATATAGATAGATAAGTAAGTAAATAAAACAAATAAACACTTGTGGTTGAGTTGACTCCCACTCATAGCTACTCCACGT
Organism: Dugong dugon; assembly: GCA_030035585.1. NCBI lineage: Eukaryota > Metazoa > Chordata > Mammalia > Sirenia > Dugongidae > Dugong > Dugong dugon. The sequence continues at coordinate 67,074,771 of CM057470.1, read as the reverse complement.
GTGTCAGAGTAGAATTGTGCTTCTTAAAGTTTTCAGTGGTTGATTTTTTGGAAGTAGATCACCAATCCTTTCTTCCAAGGCACTTCTAGATAGATTCCAATTTCCAACCCTTTGATTAGCAGCTCAGGGTGTTAATTGTTTGCACCAGCCCAGGACTGCAAATTGAATACATGTACGTATTTAAACAGCATTATGCAATAGTTTTCTCACAGAGGCTAATTCAAATATGGTCCTTAAGTGCCACTTGGGGGTTCTAATAATTTCTGAACACTATTTATAAAGCTGCTTAAAGCTACTTTGCATTTTCTGTAATTCCAAAACTCATATTAAACCATTAGAATTACAATATTCAAAAAGAAAGAGAAACACACTCAGAAACCATATCTAAGGCTGGATATTTTATTTCAAACTTCACACAACTGCTTAATTGGAGAAGCTGTTGACAAGATATAATTAATTTTAAAAATCACAACTCAATTGAATTTTTAGTTCACTTCTCTCATTTCCTTTGTTTTTTATCCCTGGAATTCAGGAACAAAACATATGCCTTTTGGATAATAAGACTTCCCTCTAATGGATGATAAGGCCAGGTGATTAATAATCACCAGGCTCTGATTGTTTTCATTACAATGACAGCATACAGACATGCTGCCCAGCTGCTTCACAGAGTCCTGAAACGGGATCATAGAAGGGGAGATGAGAAACTCTGGTTCAGATTAAAGCAAATGGCATAGGAATGGGCTCGAATGAGTTGCAATTTACTGCTGTAAAAGCTTACAGAGATGGGCTGTTCTGCAGTTTTCTTTTCTTGTGTTTGAGATTAGTTGGAGGGGGTGGTGGGGGCATCATCATCTCTCTGGTTTTAGAGTCTTGGTTCCAGTGACGTAAGTTATAAATGAGATGGGTGTGTGGGCCTCCACCAAATTCCCAACGAACACTTAACTGTAGCCTCAAATCCAATGCACATTTGTCATTATTAAATCCCAGTGCTTCAGCAAAGGCCTAAAGGGATATTGGAGTGGGGTGGGGAGGAAAAGAGAGAAGCAGGGAGGAGAAGTGGGCAAGGAATGGAGAGATAAGAGCTGTGGAAGTTGCCCAGAGGCAGAGAAATGACTCTTTAAGGTGCCAACAGCATTATGCCAAAGAAGTTGGGTGGGGAGGAGGAGAGGACAGTTAGTAATCCAAATCCTGGCTGCTGGACTCCCTGGGTGGTGCAAATGGTTACTAACCAAGAGGTTGGCAGTTCGAGTCCACCCAGAAGGGCCTAAGAAGAAAAGCCAGGTGATGTACCTCAGATATGTTGCCTCATTTATCTTTTACAAAAGAGAGAAGTAGACTTAATTATTAACCAAATAAACTCGGTTTCAAATTCTGAGGATAATAAAAATAACATGTACACTATGGAGTTACCATGAGGAAGAAATAAGACAATGCATATAAACAAAACAAACAATAAAAACTGCAGTGCCTGACACATTATAAGACTCAATAAATCATAGTTCCTCCCAACCCTCACCCACCCCCAAACCTTCCACAAATCCAAACAACAACAACAATAACAAAATCCTCCTAGAATGAGGTAAGTAACATTAATCCCACTTCACAGAAAGGAAATAAAAATGTTTTCCAGGGTTTTATCTCTGCTCTTCTCTCTCTGCACTTTCTCCATCTGTGGTCTTATCTGTTCTCAGACAAAACACAAATCTAAGTCCCTGGACCCTTCCTCTGAACTCCAAATCCACATTTCAACTGTGTTCTGACCATTTCCACCTGACATTTCAAGTGCTTTAAGTCCAAATCTGAATTACCATCCTACCTTACCAAATCAGCAACATCATTTTTTTCTATTCTCAGACTCAAAACCATACGGGATCTTTGGGTCCACCATGCCCTTAAGCTCCCACTCAACAGACATAAATTCTTGTTCATTCAACCATGACAGTGTCTCTCAGGTGCTTCCTCTCCTTTCCATTCTCATCACCACTGCCTTGTTCAGGCCCATGGCCCACCTTTGTTGGACTGATTGCAGGTCATCCTTAATGACTGTTTGCCCCTCACGGCCCTCCACCATCTTGCCTCACCTATTTCACCTACAAATACTTAATGGTTTGATAATGTCTTCCTCTTCATCATCACACAGGCTGCTCTCTATCTGGAATCCCTGGGTTCTAGCTCCTGCCACTCCTCTTCATCTCCATATTATGAAGTACTGGACATCATTTTTTAAAGTCTAGCTCGAGAGCCTTTTCTCCATTAGTTCTTTTCTGATTCCTCTAATTAAATGATGACAACAACAACAGCTCCTATGTTTAAAGCACCTTCTATGAGATAAGCCCATAATCTGTCAGCCATTTTGTCATACTACGGTGGCTTGCATGTTGGTGTGATGTTGGCAGCTAGGCCACTGGTACTTCAAATATTAGTAGGGTCATCCATGGTGGACAGTTCTTAGTGGGGCTTCCAGACTAAGACAGATTAGGAAGATAGGTCTGGTGATCTTCTTCTGAAAATTAGCCAATGAATACCTTAGGGATCACAACAGAACATTGCCTGACTTGCTTGCTTTGACCACATCATCAGGAAGCCTCAATTACTGGAGGAGAACATCATGTTTGATTAAGCAGAGGGCCAGCAAGGGTAAGGGAACCCTTGGTGAGATGGATTGGTACAGTAGCCACAACAATGGACTGTATCACGCTGGCTATTATGAGGATGATGCAGAACTGGACAATTTTTGTTCTCTTATACCCAGGGTCGCCATGAGTTGGAGTCAACTAGACAGTGACTAATAACAACAATGAGATAAGCTCTAGTTGTTTTATCTTATTTTATCTAATTCTTAAAGTCTTATAAATTAGTTTCAGAAACAATACTTATTAAAAGAATGTTGGCTAATGAAGCGTGTTCATCCCTATATTATAAATGCAAAAGGTAAGTAACTTTCTCAGCTTAGTGGCAGATATAGGATTCAAACTAGATCTGCCTCTATTTTCTCTTCCCCATGCTGTCTCCTGAATGATACTTGCCCTCTCTCTCTTTAAATCCCTAGTGTGATTTTATTTGGGCCTTTTGTGCTTGACACCTATCATATTCTGCCTTGAATTATGATTTCTTTTATATTTGAATTACCTTCTTTCCTGGACTAGAAGTTCCTTGAGGGCAGCAATGCATTAATTTTTTTTAACCCCCCACAGCTCCTATCACAACACATGAAAGGCACTTGATAAATGTATGTTGAATTGAACTATTATCAACGTCTAAAATTTCCCCATAATATAACCACCTATTAGGTGATTCATGAGACAAATATTGAGGAGTCTCCATCCTCAATAAGAACCTTCACATGATACTGCTTTTTAATTAATAAATGGCATAATAATAGATCAGAGCACAAATAAATGAAAAGCACAATGGCTCTCAGTCAGCATGGCTTGACTGTAATCTGAAAGAAGGTATTAATAGGTCAAAAAAAGTAAAGAATATATGTGTCCCTGTGAAAGACATTTCTTTGGGTCATTGAATCATAGAAAATTATTCTAGTTATCTGTTGCTCCTTAAAAAACTACCCCAAAACTTTGTGGTATAAAACAGCAATTTGTTATTATTTCTCATGGTTCTCTGACTAAGCTCAACTGGGTTCTCATTAGGTTGCACACAAATACGGGATGAGGCTGTAGTCAGTTGAAGGCTCAACTGGGTAGGATGGTCAAAAGAGCTCACTCACATTTGATGCTGACTATTGACTGGGAATTCCTCAAGGCTGATAACAGGAACCCCCCACATGTGGCTTTTCCATGTGTCTTAGGTTTCTTGCAGCTTGGTGGATGGGTTCTGGGAGGGAACACTGCAGGAGTGAACATTCCAAGAGACCCAAGTGAAAACTACAAGGCTTCTTATGACCCAGCCTAGAAGTCATGCAGTGCTACTTCTGGAACATTCTACTGGTTAAGCAAACTACGGCCAGCCAAATTTATGGGAAATGAAAACCAAACCCAATGCCATTGAGTTTATTCCAAATCATAGCAATCCTATAGGACAGAGTAGAACTTCCCCAAAGTGTTTCCAAGGAGCAGCTGGTAGATTAGAACTGGTGACCTTTTGGTTATCAGCCAAACTCTTAACCACTGGGCCAACAGGCCTCCAATTTAAGGAAAGGGGAATTAAAATCCACCTACTGTTGGTAAAAGCAGCATGCATGTACTGAAATGGGAGGGATTGATGGAGGCCATCTGGTCAGAAGCTGTTCTGACCATTGCCCTTGACTCTCATGGGGTTTAATTTCTTGCTCTGATTCTGTGTCTCCACCCAGGCCCTTTGTTTGAACTGTAAGCTGATTTCTCTTGCAAGAAATCCATCTGATTTTTATTATTTACACTGTCAACATCTTACACTATAGCAATTACTTCTCTGATATCACTTTATTCTTAGAATATTGAGTAATGAAACCTAAAAATATACCTATTTCTAATCATGGGTTTCAGTACATTTTAAGAGCAACTGATGAGAAAAAGGTGTTTTTCTGGATATAACTCTACAGGGGATGCTTCACCTCTGAGTTGAGAAGATGAGGGAATGAGGATTACTAACTAATATGTGGTGGAAGTGGACAGCAAAATGTGTTTTTCTTAATGTGATGAAGAAAAAAGAGACAAGAAAGTCATATTCTGCTTCACTCTCAAAGCAGAAGAAATAAGGGCCTTTTATAATAAATTGTAGTTAAAGCCCATGTCCAAACTGTAGGGATTAAAAACCAAGAAATAAATCATAATAATAAAATTGGTTTTATCCACCAAATTAAAAAAAAGTTGCAGGCACTATTGTATTTTAAAAAACTGTCATATCACACACTACATATCAAAATATGAGATATGAGGAGACAGCCCAAGATGGCAGCTCAGTCACACACACCATGCCTTCCCCCTATAGCAAAGAACCAAAAAGCTAAGTGAAACAGATACTGATGACAACCTGGGATCCCAGAACAGCCAATAGAAGGATGAAGAATTAGATCGAACACTGAAGGGAAGGAGAAACTGAATGAAAACTGTGAATGAGGAGACTTACAGACAGTAAGCACCATGCAAGCTGGCCTGGAACAGCATGGCCATCTTGAGACAAAGTGAGCAGTGTTCCCAGGTGAGAAGTACATTAAGGTAACTTCATGGAATCACCAATAGGAGACAGAGATACTGTGTAGACAAATCCAGAGCAAAACAAGGTGAGCAGAACATGAACTGGATCTAAGGAGGGAAAGTTCATGAAGTTGAGAGAGAGACCTAGGAATCCAGGCAACCATAGAACAGGGAGGGAGCCAGCAAATAGGGAAAGAATTACCCACCAGCAGAGGTCCCTGATCTTTTGGGTAGGTGTCACTCTCAGAGTGGAGGATCCTTGGAGTGGCAGCTAGAGATCCTCCACCCCGACTGGACTCCAGGCAGCCCCTCCCTTCTTGCATTTGGTCAGGGCCAGGTCCCGATCTCTGGCTGAACTTTCTGGGGAGTGCCCCAGGGCAGATGGCAGACACTGGGTGTATATGCTCCCACCCTTTTGGTGGTGACCAGTGGTGTGCAACCCTCCACTTTACTTGGCAATCCATGACACACACTTCTGTGCCATCAGACAGGCTATCGGAGGCTTGTACCCTCCCTGCCCAGACCTGCACCACCCAGCCCACATGACGATCTGCAGCACACACTCCTGTGCCATTGGACTGGCCACCAGAGGCTTGTACCCATCCTACTAACCCTTGTGAAGCCTCATTAGTGACCAGATTAGTGACTGCAGGCATGAGACACCCTTCCCCCACCCCACCAGCCTGTCTGCCCAACAACTGGTGGTACGAGTTCTCATGCCACCTGCTCGGTGACCAGTGACACATGCATCCTCACCTCGACCACTCAGTAACTGGTAGTGCACACACACAGTGACCAACCCAGCAACTGAAGAGAATGCTTTCTGCATCCACAACTTGTGACTGGCTGGACAGACACAATACCTTATCAACAACACCAGTTACATCCCAACAAGTGCCATATGCACCTCTGCCAAATGATGAGCAGGAGATGCAAGTGCCCTCATCCAACTTCCACCCAGCAGCAACATCCTACAACACACACCAAAACAATTCTTACAGGCCATCTTCACTTGCAATGAAACACCTCGATACTCCACGACCTATTGAGATATCAGTTTGTGCAAGCACAATGGGCCTAATTTGGGTAGCACTCCTTCACAGTGGATAAGGAGATGTCCTGCCCTGACCTCCAGAGAAATGCACTAACTGCTAGTTCAAGCCAGGAGGGACCCCATGGACCCACAAGGGCTATGGAGGGACCCTGAACACCAAACAATTGTCACCCAATATCTCTCTCACCTCCACTCAATCTGGTAAGGGAAGACATGAATCTAACTACAGAGGACTCACAAGTGGGTGTGACCCCTATAACCACTAGTGAGAGGAAATTACACCCAGCCAACAGACACCACCAAAGTCACACATAGACCAGAACCACAAAACAGCAACAATTAAAATAGTACAAAGAAAGAAAAATGTTCTAAAGAGAAAGAGAAGAAACAACACTCCTGATACATCAAAACAAAACAAAAACAAATGAATGAAAATAGCACAAAACATACATACAATCAATAAAGAAATATATAAATTAATTAATTAATACCTTAATGCCTCAGAGACAGCAGACAATAACAAATCATATGTAGAAACAGGATAAAATGGATCAAACAAGGGAGCAAAATAAAGGGGCAGAAAACCTTCTTGAGGAAGAAATGTTAATAGAACTATCTGATAAGGAATTCAAAAGGCTTATATATAGGATACCGAAAGAGATCAAGGAAAACACAGACAAAACTCTAGAAGAATTTGGGAAAACAATACAAGAACAAAATGACAAAATAAATATACAGTTATAAACCATACAAAAACAAAAGCTAGAAATCCAGAATATTAATAATAAAATATCAGAAATAGATAACTCAATGGAAGGACATAGAAGTAGAATTGAATCAATGGAAGGAAGACTCAATGAAATGGAGGACAAATCTCTTGATACTAATTTGTTTGAGGAACAATCAGAAAAAAGAATGAATTAAAATGAAGAAAGCCTAAGAGTTATGTGGGACACTATCAAGAAAAATAATTTATGTGTAATAGGAATTTCAGAAGAGGAGGAGGAAAAAAAGTACAGAGAGAATTTTAGAAGACTTATTGGCAGAAAACTTCTCTAATATCATGAAAAATAAGAAGGTTTCCATCCAATAAACTCAATGAACCCCATACAGGATAGACCCCAAAAGAAAGTCACCAAGACATATTATAATCAAACTGTCTGAAACCAAAGACAAAGAAATAATTCTGAGAGCAGCTCATAAAAAACAAAATAACACACTAGGGTACCAATAAGACTGAGCACTGATTTCTTGGTAGAAACTATGTAGGCAAGAAGGCAATGGAATGACATATATAAAACCTTAAAGGAATTGTCAACCAAGAATCATATATCCAACAAAATTGTCTTTCAAATATGATGGTGAAACTAAGACATGCCCAGATAAACAAAAATCAGGGGAATTTGTAAAAACCAGACCAAACTTACAAGAAATATTAATGGGAGTCTTCAGACAAAGAACAAATGGCATCAGGCAACAAACTGAGATTAAGACACATGACAGCATCACCCAGACACCAAAACAGATACATAATTATCAGAAGTAAAAGCTTCAAAACTAAAAACAAGGAACCCAATGTCAAACTGTAAATGACAGCAACTTCAAAACAAACAGGGGAAATAAATGTTATAGGTATAGAACTTCCGTATGAAGAGGCAGTCAAGGCAATATCAAGATATAACAGATCGTTTTAAACTTACAAAGATAAAGATAAATTTGAGTACTCATAAGGAAAATCAATAAGTCTACTTACCAAAATAAAGAAGAAGCACAAAAATACTCAGTAAACACAAAATCAACAACAACGAAGGCTACGAAAAGAAAATTCATAAACAAAGACTCACTACAGAAATTAAGCAGAACAAAGAAACTGTTAACACCACAAAAAAGCATAACAAAATGGCAGCAGTAAATCCGTACCTTTCAATAATTACACTGAATGTAAATGGTTTAAATGCACCAGTCAAGAGGCAGAGAGTGGAAGAATGGGTTTTAACAAACAAACAAAAACATGAACTATCAATATGTTGCCTACAAGAGACACACCTTAGACATAAAGACTTAAATGAATTAAAAATCAAAGGACAGAAAAATACATCAAGCAAATAGCAACCAAAAGAGAGGAAGAGTGGCAATAATAATATCTGATAAAATAGACATTGAATCAAAGTCCATTACAAGCAGCAAAGAAGGGCATACTATAATCAATCCACCAAGAGGATATAACCATAATAAATATTTACGCACACAGTAACAGAGCTCCAAAATATATGAAACAAACTCTAACAGAGTTGAAAACAGGAATAGATGGCTTTACTGTTATAGTAGGAGAGTTTAACACACCGCTTTTGATGAGCGACAGAACAACTAGAAAGAAACTCAACAAAGATAACATAAGATCCAACACAATCAACAAACTTGACCCTATAGATACATACAGAACACAACCCCCAACAGCAACACAGTACACATTCTACTCCAATGCACATGGATCATTCTCCAGAATACACTGTATTTTAGGCCACAAAGCAAGCTTCAATAAATTCAAAAACATCAAAATAATACAAAGTATCTTCTCTGATCATAATGCTATAAAATTAGACTTCAATAACATACAAAAGAAAAAAAATAAAATACATGGAAACTGAATAACACCTTACTTAAAAACTATTGGGCAATAGAAGAAATTAAAAATGAAATAAAAAATTCTTATAATCCAATGAGAATGAAAACACAACAGACCCAAACCTTTGGGACAGAGCAAAAGCAGTGCTCAGAGGAGAATTTATAACAATAAATGCACACATCAAAGGAGAAGAAAGGGCCAAAATCAATAGCTTAAACCAGCAACTCAAACACATAGAAAAGGAGCTGCAAAAGAAGACCACAGTTATCAGAAGAAAGGAAATAATAAAGATCAGAGCAGAAATAAATGAAATAGAAAACAGAAAAACAGTAGGCAGACTCAGCAAGACTAGAAGTTTGTTCTTTGAGAGGATAAATAAAATTGACAAGTGGTCAAACTGACAAGAGCAAAAATGAGAAGATGCAAATAACTAAAATAAAAATGAGATGAGTGACATTACAACTGAACCAAGAGAGATAAAAAGAATCATAAGGGAGGTGGAGCCAACATGGTGCTATAGATAGAAGCACCATGCCATCCCTCCACAGCAGACTCAAAAAACTAAGTGAAAAAGACTAATGTCAATCCTGGAACCCTAAGCGTCAAATGAATATATAAAGAACTCAAACAAGCACCAAATGGAATAAGAAACTGACAGAGAACAGAGTGAGGAGAGATACCACCGGAGGTCCCCTATCAGCTAACACAACGTGGATTCACAATACTTCATTCCTGTCAGAGATTGGTGGACAGGAAGTATCAGAAAGCAGCTTCACAGAGCTCCCAGCAGGAGATAGAGCACCCAGTAACCAGCAATATATGCTTTTCCATCCCCGTCCTTCCTCCCCCTGCTTGGCCTCTGCTGCTTCCCAGTGTGTCCAGGTTGCTTGGCTGGCCAAGAGGTGCCACTTCCTGCAGCTTGCATTTGCCCTGCCCACACTGGTCCATCTCTTCAGTGCCATTTTGTTGCTGCTGGTGTTGCTTTTTTTGGCAGCTTTTGGTTTCTTCTCTGCCTCTCACCTCCTCCTCCTCCTCCTCCTTTCTATCAAACTCCTGACACCATGTGCCATCTTTGCTTCTTCTTGATAGGCTCTGACTTGCCACTCGGCCAGGGAACTGCTTTTCTGGTCCTAGTTGCCAGGCTGTTGGGATCCCTGGGGCCTTTTTTTTTTTTTCTATTTGTTTTCTTTTTCTTTTTGAGGCTTGGGAGGCCCTTCTAGCCAGGCTGTAGCTGGCTTGGGAGACACTTCCCCAGTCTGTGCAGCTGTATTGGTGGGATCCCTGGGGGCACTTCTCTCTGTTTTCCTTTTTGTCTTTCTTCATTCTCAGTTTTTTGTCTCTCTCTTTTTACCTTCTTTTCCTGTTTCCTGAATACCTGGGGATGCATGCCATGTCTGCCACTTCTAGCCAGGCTATACTGTGAGGCTTGGAAACCACTTACCCGCTCTACGCAGCCATGCCAGTGGGATCCCTGGGGACCTTTCTTTTTTTAATTTTTATTTATTTATTTTCTTTTCCTTTTTGTTTTTCTTCATTTCTGAATTTTTCATCTCTCTCTGCTTTCCTCCTTTCCCTGTCTCCTGAATACCTGGTGTTGTGTGCCATCTCCCCCCCTTATAGACGGACTGTGCCCTGAGGCATGGGAGCCACTTCCCTGGTCGACAGTGGGATCCCTGGGGGCATTTCTTTTTTTTAATTTTTGTTTATTTGTATTTTTCTCTTTTTCTTTTTTCCGTTTTGTTTTTCTCCATTTCACAAGTTCTCGTCTTTCCACTCCAACAGCAAACTCCCTCAGAACTGTTTGTTTGGCTCCTGTTTCTCTCTCCTCTCTCTCTTCTTTCCCACACCCATCTTAGCTTCACACACCACAACCTCCACACTCCCTCCTGCCTACCTGCACCATGCACTGAACATCACACCTCCAAGCAGCACAGGCAAGGCCTACAGGAACCTTCCCTGTACTGACCCCTGGTGCACACTGTTGGCCCAAGTACAAGTCACAAAAACCCATCCCAGCCACACCCCTTCAGCTGGACCTGGCCTGCTGCACCATAGCTGAGCGACTGGCCCTGCCCATTGGACAAAGAGGTGGAAAGTATTGTGTCCACAGATGAGCAAACAACAAAGAATGCACAACCTGCATGCTCAGACATAAATAAATAAAACAAAAAGCAGGATAAAACAAACAAATCTATAATCAATAAATGAAGAAAATAACTACTGAATGTCCCAAAGACAACAGACAATACCAAAACATATTAAAATAATTTTAAAAAGACAGGATGGTTCCAGTAGGTGTCCAAAATAAAACACCAAATGACTTCCCAGTAGAAGAAAAGGTACTTGAACTATCTGATAGGGAATTCAAATCTCTAATATTCAGAGCTATCCAACAGTTGAAGCAAAAAGCAGACAAAAATGAGGAAAAATATAGACCAATTCATGGAAAAGGCAGACAAATTCATGGACAGTGCAGACAAAAAGGAAGAAATTCAGGAAAATTATACAGGAACAAAATGTCAAAATAAATTCACAACTAGAAATCATACAATAACAACAATTAGATATTCAAAAGATAAACAACAAGATATGAGAAATCAACCATGTCATAGAAGGGCTGAGGATCAGGTTTGAAACAATGGAAGACAGGATCAGTGAAATTGAACACAAATACTTGGATAGCACTTTGAGGAAAAAAATCAAAGAAAAGAATAAAGCAAAATGAAGAAATCCTGAGAATTATGTGGGATACAATCAAAAGCAAAAATTTGTGATCAGAGTTCCAGGACAGAAGAAGAAAATGGAAAAAACAGAGAGGATCACTGAAGAATTGCTGACAGAAAACTTCCCTAATATCATGAAAGATGAAAAGCTGACCACCCAAGAAGCTCAACGAAACTCATATAGGATAGATTCCAAGAGAGAATCACCAAGGCATATCATAATCACACTCGCTAAAACCAAAGACAAAGAAAGAATCCCGACAGCAGCTCAAGAAAAATGAAAAGTCACATACAGACAGGAAACAATAAGACTAAGCTCTGAATTTTTGACAGAAACCATGAAGGCAAGCATGCAATGGGACGACATATATAAAACCTTGAAAGAAAAAAATTGCCAACCAAGAATAATATATCCTACAAATCTCTCACCCAATTATGGTGGTGAAATCAGGACATTCCAGATAAACAGAAAGTAAGGGAATATGTAAAAACCAAACCAAGTTTACAAGAATTATTAAAGGAAGTCCTTCAGTTTGAGAACAAACATCATCAGACCACAGCCTGAATCTAGGATGCAAGATTGCACCAGCCAGATACCAACCTAGGAAATAAATTCTCAAGGACTATTCAGAACCGAAAGATTTACAACAGGGAACCAGGGAGGTTAATCTGTAAACGATAACAACATCAGAGCAATAAAGGAGGAAATAAATGATGTAGGTACAGAACTTTCTAATGGAGAGGAAGGCAAGGCAATACTAAGTAATAATAGACTGGTTCAAACCTAGGAAGATAAGGGTAAATTTCAAGGTAACCACAAAGAAAGTTAACAAACCTACTAATCAAAATAAAGAAGAAAAACGCAGTCTAAGGAAAAACAAAACACAAAAACAAAATAAATGAAAAAAATCTACAAACCAAAGGAATTCAGCACAGGAGAGTAAGAGGAACAAAGAAAACATCAGCACCACCAAAAAAAGCACTACAAAATGGCAGCAATAAATTCACACCTATCAATGATTACACTGAATGTAAATGGCTAAATGCACCCATAAAAGACAGAGTGACAGAACAGATTAAAAAAAAACAAGATCCATCAATATGCTGTCAACAAGAGACATACATTTGAAATAAAGATGTAAATTTATTAAAAATCAAAGGATGGAAAAATAAATATATCAGCAAACAGCTACCGAAAAAGAGCAGGAGTGGCAATACTAATCTCAGATAAAATAGACTTTAAAACAAAATCTACCAAAAAAGACAAAGAAGGGCACTATATAATGATTAAAGTGACAATCATAACCATAATAAATATCTACACACCCGATGAAAGGGCTCCAAAATACATAAAACAAATTCTAACAGCACTCAATAGAGAAATAGACAGTTCTACAACAATAGTGGGAGCCTTCAAAACACCACTCTCAGTAAAGGACAGAACATCTAGAAAGAAACTCAACAAAGATACAGAAGATCTAAAGGACACAATCAGCCCACTTGACCTCACAGACACATATAGAACACTCCACCCAACAGCTGCAATGTACACATTCTTTTCCAATGCACATGGAACGTTCTCCAGAATAGACTACATCTTAGACCACAAGCAACCTTCAACAAAATCCAAAACACTGAGATAATAGAAAGTATCTTCTCTGATCATAACGCCATCAAAGTAGAAATAAATAACAGGAAGAGCAAGGTAAAAAATCAATCACATGGAAAATGAATAACACCCTGCTTAAAAATCACTGGGTAATAGAAGATATCAGATACAAAATTAAAAAAAAATCCTAGAATAAAACAAGAATGAAAACACATCATACCAAAACCTTTGGGATACAGCAAAGGCAGTGCTCAGAGGTCAATTTATAGCAATACATGCACACATCAAAATAGAAGGGACAAAATCAAAACATTAGCTACACAACTTGAAAAAATAGAAAGAGAACAGCAAAAGAAGTCTACAGCCACCAGAAGAAAGGAAACAATAAAGATTAGAGCAGAAATAAATGAAATAGAGAATAGAAAAACAATAGAAAGAATCAACAAAACCAAAGTTGGTTCTTTGAAAGGATCAACAAACCATTTGCCAAACCAACAAAAGAAAAATAGGAGAGGATGCAAATAATCCTAATAAGAAATGAAACAGTGGACATTACAACTGACCCAATGGAAATACAAAGGATCAAAACAGAGTATTATGAAAAACTATACTCCAACAAATTTGAAAACCTAGAGGAAATGGTCAAATTTCTAGAAACATTTCCTACCCAAACAAGCACAAATGATGTTGAAAATCTGAACAGACCCATAACAAAGAAGAGATTGTAAAGGTAATAAAAAAAAAAAAAAAAAAAACTCCCAACAAAAAAAAGTCCTGGCCCAGACGGCTTCACTGGAGAATTCTACCAAACATGCATTTAGAGAAGAGTTTACACCAGTACTACTCAAAGTCTTTCAGAACATAGAAAAGTAATCTATACATCTGAATTCATTCTATGAAGCCAGTATAACCTTGATTCCAAAACCAGGCAAAGACACCACAAAAAAAGAAAATTACAGACCAATATCTCTCATGAATATAGATACAAAAATTCTCAACAAATTCTAGTCAAAAGAATTCAGCATCGTATCAAGAAAATAATACACCATGACTAAGTAGGATTCATACTAGGTGTGCAAGGCTGGTTCAACAGTAGAAAATCAATCAGTGTAATCCACCACATAAATAAAAGGAAAGAAAAGAATCGCATGATCATCTCAGTCGACACAGAAAAGGCATTTGACAAAGTCCAGCATCCATTCCTGATAAAAAATCTCAATTAAATAGGTATATAAGGGAAATTCTTCAAAGTACTAAGGGGAATCTATACAAAACCAACAGCCAACATCATTCTTAATGGAGAGAGGCTGAAAACATTCCCCTGGAGACCAGGAACAAGACAAGCATGCCCTTCATCGTCACTCCTATTTAACATTGTGCTGGAAGTCCTGGCTAGAGCAATAAGGCAAGAAAAAGAAATAAAGGGCATCCAAGTTGGTAATGAAGAAGTAAAACTGTCCCTATATGTGGATGATATGACACTATACATAGAAAAACCAAAAGACTCTATGAGAAAACTACTGGAACTAATAGAAAGATTCAGTAGAGTAGTAGGATGGATACAAGATAAACAAACAAAAATCATTTGGATTTCTATACATCAATAAAGAGAACAATGAAAAGCAAATCAGGAAAACAATACTATTTATTACAGCTCCTAAAAAAATGAAATAGGAATAAATCTAACCAGGGATGTAAAGGACCTATATAAAGAAAACTACAAAACACTACTGCAAGAAACCAAAAGAGATCTACATAAATGGAAAAACATACCATGCTCATGGATAGGTAGACTCAACATTGTGAAAATAACAATTCTACCCAAAGCAATCTACAAATACAATGCAATCTCAATCCAAATACCAACAACATTCTTTAAAGAGATGGAAAAACTATTCATTAATTTTAAATGGAAAAGGAAGAAGCCCCAGATCAGTAAAGCACTACTGAAGAAGAATAAAGTAAGAAGACTACCTGATGTCAGAACTTACTATACAGCTACAGTAGTCAAAACAGCCTGCTACTGGTACAACAGAAACATTGTCCAATGGAACAGAATTGAGAACCCAGATGTAAATCCACCCACCTACGGTCACCTGATCTTCAACAATGGCCCAAAGTTCATCAAAGGGAGAAAAGACAGTCTTTTTAACAAATACTGTTGGCAAAACTGGATGTCCGTCTGCAAAAAAAATGAAACTGGACCCATACCTCACACCATACACAAAAACTAATTCAAAGTGGATCAAAGACCTAATTGTTAAGCCAAAAAATATAAAGATCACAGAAGAAAAAATAGGATCAATGCTAGAGGCCCTAATACACAGCATCAACAAGATAGAAACCACAACTAATAACACAGAAGATAATCTAGATAACTGGGATATTCTAAAAATTAAACACTTATGCTCATCAAAAGACTTCACCAAAAGAATAAAAAAAGTGCCTATAGACTGGGAAAAAAAATTTGGCTATTACAAATTTGACAAAGGTCTAATCTCTAAAATCTACAGGAAACTCCAACTCCTCTACAATAAAAAGACAAATAATCCAATTGAAATATGGGCAAAGGAAATGAACAGACACTTCGTCAAAGAAGACATTCAAGTGGCTAACAGACACATGAGGAAATGCTCGCAATTACTAGCCACTAGAGAAATGCAAATCAAAAGCACAATGAGACTTACTGGCCTGACAGAGGCTGGAGAAACTGAGAGTATAGCCCCTAGACACCCCTTAACTCTGTACTGAAGTCACTCTTGAGGCTCATTCTTCAGCCAAAGATTAGACAGGCCCATAAAACAAAATGAGACAAAATGGGCACACCACCCAGGGGCAAGTTTGAGAAGGCAGGAGGGGACAGGAAAGCTCATAATGGGGAACCCAAGGTCAAGGAGGGGAGAGTGTTGACATGTCGTGGAGTTGGCAACCAATGTCACAAAACAGTATGTGTATTAATTGCTTAATAAGAAACTAATTTCCTCTGTTAACCTTCATCTAAAGCACAATTAAACAAAAAAGAACAAGTTTCAAAATCTCTTATAACATCCCTCTTGGTCTTTTCTTTCTTTCCTATCTTTTTAATGACCTTTTTCTTTCTTCCCACATGATGTTCTTCATGTCATCTCCCAATTCATCTAGTCTTCGGTCATTAGAGTTCAATGCATCAAATCTATTTGTGAGATGGCCTCTAAATTTAGGTGGGATATACTCAGAGTCACACTATGGCTCTCAAGGCCTTGTTTTAATTTCTTTCAGCTTCAGCTTGAACGTGCATATAAGCAGTTGATGATCTGTTCTGCAGTTGGACCCTGGCCTTGTTTTGACTGATGATATTGAGTTTCTCCATCATTTTGGCAGATACAGAGGATTTGATTCCTGTGTATTCCATCTGGCGAGGTCCAGGTGTATAGTCGCTGTTTAGTTTATGTTGTTGAAAGAAGATATTTCCAAAGAATAGTTTGTTGCTCTTGCAAAATTCTATCATGTGATCTCCAGTGTTGTTTCTATCACCAAGGCCATATTTTCTAACTACTAATCTTTCTTCTTAGTTTCCAACTTTCATATTCTAATACCCAGTAATTTTCAATGCATCTTGATGGCATGTTTCATCAATTTCAGACTGCAGAAATTGGTTAACGTCTTGAATTTCATCTTTGGCATTAGTGGTTGGTGGGTAAGTGTGAATAATAGTTGTATTAACTTGTCTTCCTTTTAAGCATATGAATATTATCCTATCACGTACAGCATTGTACTTCAGGATAAATCATGAAATGACCATGAATGTGATGCTGTTCCTCTTTAAATTGTTGTCCTCAGCATAGTAGACCATATGATTTTCCAGTTAAAAATGGCCAATACCAGTTCATTTCAGTTCAGTAATGCCTAAGATATCTGTCTTCAAGTGTTTCATTTTATTTTTGACAACTTCCAGTTATCCTAGATTCATACTTTGTACATTCTATGTTCCAAATATTAATGGATTTTTGCAGCTCTTTCTTCTCATTTTGAGTAGTGTCACATCAGCTAATTAAGATCCCAAAAGCTTTACTCCATCCTCATCATTAAGGTAGACTCTACTTTGAGGAGACAGCTCTTCCCTACTGATATTTTGATTGCCCTCCAACCTGCGGGGCTCATCTTCTAGCACTGTATCAGACAATGTTCCACTGCTATTCATAAGTATTCACTGGCAAATTTTTTAGAAGTAGATTGCTAGGTACTTCTTCCTAGTCTATGTTAGTTTGGAAGCTTCACTGAAACCTGTCCACCATGCTGGTATTTGAAATACTTGTGGCATAGCTTCCAGCATCACAGCAACGTGTAAGCCACCACAGTACATCAAACTGACAGAGTAGTGGCATTGGCCACTGGAGAGATGAAAATCTAAACTACAATGAGATACCGTCTCACACCTGCAAAAGTGGCAATGGTAAAAAAAGAAAGAAAACAACAAATGCTGGTGAGGTTTTGGGGAGATTGGAATGCTTATACTTTGCTGGTGGGATTTTAAAATGTTACCACTGCTATAGAAAACAGTATGGTACTTTCTGAAAAAGCTAGAACTAGAAATATCTTATGATCCAGCAATCCCACTCCTATATATATATTCTAAAGACATAAGAGCAGTGACACAAATAGATACATGCACATCTATGTTCATTGTATCATTTTTCACAATAGCAAAAATGTGGAAACAACCTAAGTGCCCATACACAGATAATGGATAAACAAATTGTAGTACATACTTATAATGGAGTACTATGCAGCTATAAAGAATAATGAGGAGTCTGTAAAACGTCTTATAATATGGATGAATGTGGAGGCCATTATGCTGAGTGAAATAAGTCAATCACAAAAAGACAAATATTGGATGGTCCTAGTATTATAAAAAGTCAAGAAAAGATAGATATACACACAGAAACAAAGTTCTTTGATGTTTACCAAGGATGGCAGGGAGAGGAAAGGGAAATCACTTTCTAGATAGTAGACACTTGTTACTTTTGGTGTTGGGAAAGGCAATTTCAAATATATGTAAAATCAGTACAAGGTAAATAAAAACACAAAGAAGTACATGAGAAAAGGGGACAATTTCAGTAAATCCTATAATATATACAGTTTTGCAACAGTAAAAACAACCCAAAATATGTGGTGGTTATGTACGTAGACATGGATGTATACATGAGTGTAGGAAGGCATATGTGGGTAAATGCACGTGCATGTATAGGTGTTTATCTGTAGGCATATGTATATACACTTTTGTATAAGCTGTATATATATCCGTATATAACAAACCACATAGGAGGCATAGTTATGGAGGCTTCCCAGACATTTCCAAACAACTCAGCAGGTTAGTTTACTCAGTTAAAGGGCTTGGGACAATAGTCTTGGGGGACAACTTAGTCCATTGGCATAAGACAGTTCATGAAGATAATGTTTTACATTCTAGTTTAGTGAGTAGCTTCTGGGGTCTTAAAAGTTTGCAAGTGGCCAGCTAAGATACAACTATTGGTCTCTACTCACATGGAGCAAAAGAGAATGAAGGAAATCAAGGGCTCAAAGAAGAAACTAGTCCACAGGACTAATAGCCCACATTAACCACAGCCCCTTCTAACCTGAGACCAGAAGAACTAGATGGTGCCTGGCTACCACTACTGACCATTCTGACCTGGAACACAGTAGAAAGCCCTGGATAGAATGGGAGAAAAATATAGACCAAAACTCAAATTCCTAAAAAAGGCGAGAACTTCTAGACCAATAGAGACTAGAGGAATCCCCAAGACTATCAACCTAAGATGCCCTTTGAGCTTGGAATTAAATCTATTTCTGCAGGTCACCTTTCATCCAAATAATAGATAGGCTTATAAACTAAACATTATCACCCATGAGTAATGTGCTCCCTAAAACAATTAACTACATGAGACTGAATGGTCAACATTTATCCAAAAGCAAAGATGAGAAGGCAAAGAGGGAAAGGGAAGCTAGATCAATGGAAACAAAACAAACAGAGTGGAAATAATGAGAATGCCAACACATTGTAAAAATTGTAACCAATGGCATGGAATAATTTGTATAAGAATTATTAAAGGGGAATCTAATTTGCTGTGTAAACTCTCACCTAAAACACACAAAAAGATTATTTAAAGTAAAAAGAAAAAAACATGAGGTATGGTCAAAGTGGTAACCACAAAATATGGGTAACCTTAAATAAACTAATTGTTATGGATTGAATTGAGTCCCTCAAAAATATCTGTCAACTTGGCTGGGTCATGATTCCCAGTATCATGTAATTGTGTACCATTTTGTAATCTGTTGTGATTTCCTTATGTGTTGTAAATTCAATCACTATGATCTAATAAGATGGATTAGCGGCAGTTATACTATGAGGTCTACAAGATTAGATAGTGTCTTGAGCCAAGATCTCTTTTGAGATATAAAAGAAAGAAGCAAGAAGAGACACATGGGAACCTCATACCACCAAGAAAGCGGTGCTGGGAGCAGAGTGCATTCTTTGGACCTGAGGTTCCTGAGCAGAGAAGCTCCCAGATCAAGGGAAGATTGATGACACAAACCTTCCTCCTGAGTCAACAAAGAAAGCATTCCCTTGGAGCTGATGCCCTGAATTTGGACTTGTAGCCTACTGGACTGTGAGAGAATAAATTTCTCTTTGTTAAAGCCATCCACTTGTGGTATTTCTCTTATGGCAGCACTAGATGACTAGGACACTAATTCAACAAGAAAAATGAATATAGATAAAAACTAAACTCAAGATGATAGAAAATAAGTAAACTTCAAGAAGTAAAGAAATAAAGATATAGGCATAGATTAATACATTTAAGACAGAAAAAGAAGTCTGTATAGTTGATAAATAATTGTAAGAACTGGTTTCTTTGAAAACACTAAAGAAATAGACATATCTCTGGAAAGTAAAAAGCAAAGACAAATTTATAACATTAAGAATGAGAAAGGAATTTATATATAGAGAAAAGATTAAGCTATAAAAGACATTTATATTCTAGTCTATGTTAATAGTTTTAAAAACCCAGATGAAATAGGAAACTCGCAAATAATACAAACTTCATCAAAGAAAAATGAAAAGACAAAGAAAATGCTTAGCAAAGTTGTCAAAGAAGTATTTTACTCCAAAGTTTCCAGGCCTAAGCAATTTCATAGGTAAATTCTTTCCAGGACTCAATAAAACTTCTTTGTTATTTAAATTGCTCCTGGGCAGAAGGAACTAAGGAAATCTTCCTAATCCATTTTCAAAAGCTGGGATAATCTTAAACGTGATACCTGATAGAGAGTGTCTCTCAAAAGGAAATTGTGTACCAGCTTCTCTTATTAAAATAAATACAAAATACACCCCTCATATAAGCAAATAAAATACAGCATCATGACTAAGTAGGTTTTTACCAAGATTTACTAGTATAGTTAAATATTAAAATATCACTTAGAATATTTTAACAGAGGACACCTGGTGGCACAGTGGTTACGTGCTTGGCTGCTAACGGAAGGGTCGGCACTTGGAACCCACAAGCTGCTCTGTGGGAGAAAGATGTGGCGGGTGGCTTCTGTAAAGATTATAGTGTTGGAAACCCTCGGGGGCATTTCTACTCTGCAAGGTTGCTATGAGTCAGAATCGACCTGTAGGCAATGGGTTTTATATTTTAATATATAAATATTAAAAAAAGAAATAAATTATCACTTCAATAGATTCCAAAAAGATAATTTTATTGAATTCAGTTCCATTCCTGTGTGATCTAGAAATAGAAGAGCCCTTCATTCATAGAATTAACAGAATTATCTGGAAAGAACAACCACCACCACACTTGGTTTTGTAAAACTGGGACATTCTTACTAAAGTCAGGGACAAGACCAGGATAATGCCACTGATAGAGCTTCATACCTGGTCTCCCTCCCTCTATTCTCATGCAACTTCTTTCCATTCTCTGCAG
Organism: Dugong dugon; assembly: GCA_030035585.1. Classification (NCBI taxonomy): domain Eukaryota; kingdom Metazoa; phylum Chordata; class Mammalia; order Sirenia; family Dugongidae; genus Dugong; species Dugong dugon. The sequence continues at coordinate 67,053,672 of CM057470.1, read as the reverse complement.
TAAGGTCAGAATGCTGCTTTAATTTGCAAATCTAGTTAAGTTACTGTTCTTCCTAAAACACTTTAATTATTTGCTTTTGCTCTCATGAAGAATCAAAATCCTTAATATGGCTTCAATGGCCTGCAGGATATGACCCTTCCCCAGCTCTCCTTCTTCATTGTGTTGCTATCTGTAAGGTACTTAGAGCCATGGAGGGCACACACTCAACAATAGTGATCATGACGGAAATAGTGATCATGAGTGGAAAAAGGAAGAAGAGCGGAGGAGGAGGGGGTAGTGAAGAAGGAAATAGAAGAGGTGAAGGTGGAGGAGGAGGAGGAACCAGCAGACATCCTTCCTGGCCTTCTTTCACTCCCTCAAATGTGTCATGTTCCCTCCTCTCTCATGGCCCTTACCCACCTTTTTCCAGTCTAGGACATGTCTCCATGTTTCTGCTAGGTAAGGTCCTTCAGAAATCACCCTCTTACAGCTCTTTGACATTGTTCTTCACTTCACTGGTTACAGTTTTTAATTATATATTTGTGTAATTGCTTTCAAATTTAATGAAGAGAAGCTACAGTTCATGCAACCTGTGTCAGGTGTCTAATTTAAACCTGCTGTAATCAGAGGAGAAACCTCCTACAGGGAACACTGTGGCTCTTGGGGGCCTCCCTGTTTTCCTTTGAAGGGTAGGGAGAGAGAAGAAGTAGGTAATTAGGCAACTCACTATGAGCACTGTTATTTTATGTAGTTCTGGAAATGCTAAGTGATTTTAAATAAGAAAAAAATACATGCACATACATTCATTACTAAGGAAAATTAAGATGATTCACATGGAAAAACAAACTAACAAACAAAAAGTACAAATCTTTAACTCTCATAGGATGACTTATTAAGGTGGTCACCTACAAAATTAATGCATAGAATTACGATTCAAGATGACAAAATGAGCATGTGCTTCAACCCTTTCCCTCTTGTCCCAGTCCCTAGACATTATAAGAAAAAAGACACTAAATAAATTGTTAATAGTCTATAAAACAAACAAACAGAAAATCAGGGGTTTTTTTGTGGTTTTTTTTTGTTTTTGTTTTTTTTGTTTTTTTTAGCTCAAACCACTTGGAATCCTTATAAGATGGAAAAGAGCAGGTGAGTTTCTTACCACAATAACGCAGATTGGAGCCGCCTGCCACAATAGCCAATTCTGAAACAGGGGTGAGGTGAGCAGCAAGATGTTTATTATATATCGATATATAGGAGACAGAGGGGAACAGATTCCTCCAAAACACCTGTCTCCCCCACTGGAGATCAGCTGAAGTCTTTTATAGGGACAGGATTATGGATCTTAGAAGTTTGTGGTAGTTACCCCTTGAGGTGATGATGTCTTAGATGAGTTAACCTTCTACTGGTATTCTTAGAGGTTATCTGGTAACATCCTTGGGGATTATCTGGCAACATACCGCTTTTTCTTGTCACAGATGGGTGCTTTGTTTGGTTTTTCATTCTTAGATCATTATCACTTGTTTTCCACCCTCCAGGGAGGAACACTGGTTAATCTTAAACCCATTTGTAGAGACTGGAACCAGAGGGAAAAATCACGAGACAATGTGGTGGTTAGCAATGGGGAGTAAATAATGGTGAGCTGGGCCTATGCAGCCTCTTCCAAATTCAGTTTGGACAAGAAAGCCACATCTTAAAACATGTACGAGTGGTCATGTGCAAAAGAGGAAATTCATTCAGAGGTTGTAGACAACAGAAGGAAGAGGATTCTTGGGGTAAACTTGTAACAGACAGGTGAAATAACCTTCAACAACTTATATCCAATTTTGGGTCAGGCCATGAGCATAAAAATGTCTGTTCCCAGGCAGGGGTACTTAGTATGAGTACCTAGGTGAGAGAGCACCCAGTACCTAGATGATTGGAAACACTCAGAACAAATAGAGAGCCCTCCCACTTAGAAGAACAGCTACTGGTACCTCCACTAGGCAACAGGCTCCATCACTTCCTCTCATACAAGCTTAAATCCGGCATTCACACACTTAAGGGAAGCCAACATCCTAAAACATAAGTGCCAAATGCACAACATGAGAAAACAGAATTAATAGAAGATAAACTAAACAATTGTCCTCAGAGAAATGCAAGAAGATATCCAGTTCATCAAAAACAGAACAAAATAGATACCATGAAATGGAGAAATTTGATTGTCAAAAACAAACAAACAAAAACTCAACCCAATAGATGGATTGGAAAGCTGAATTCATGAAAATGAAAGATAGATCCAAATAACTGTCACAGAACCCAAGGCCAAAGATATGAAACATCAAGCATAAAAGTAAACAAAATCCAGAAGGTCCAATATCAGTATAATAGGAGATTTAGAAGGCTAGAATAGTGAAAATGTAGGGGAGAAAATTCCTAAAGCAATAATAGAGCATACCAACAACAACAACAAAAAAAAAACCCACTGCCATCGAGACAATTCCAACTCATAGCTACCCTACAGGACAGAGAAGAACTTTACAGAAGCAGACTGCCACATCTTTCTCCCACAGATCAGCTGGTGGGTTCCAACCACTGACCTTTTGGTTAGCAGCCAAACACTTTAACCACGGTACCACTGTGTTTTAGAATAGAGTATAATTTTCCCAAATTAAAGAAAGGCATGTCTTTATATTTAAAGAATATGATACATGGAAAAGGACTCTCACCTGAACAACAAATAGAATTTCAGAACACCAAGGACAAAGGGAAAAATTTCCGGACCTCTGAAGGAAAGACAGAGAGAGAGAGAACCTATAATAGAATTAGAATCAGATGACATTGGCTGCACTGGATGTAGAAAGACAATCAAGAAATATATTCAATGATCTGAGGAACATAACTTTGAAAATATTATTCTGTATCTGGAAAAACTATCATTTTAAACATGCAAACAATATAGAACTTTTTTTTTTGGCTTCAACAAACAGAAGTTTATTCTCTCACAGTCTAGTAGGCTAGATGTCCAAATTCAGGACATTAACTCCAGGGGAAGGCTTTCTCTCTGTTGGCTCTGGAAGAAGATACTTGTCATCAGTCTTCCCTTGGTCTAGGAGCTTCTCCGCACAGGAACCCCAGGTCCAAAGGACACGCTCCACTTCTAGCACTGCTTTCTTGGTGGTATGATGGCCCCATGTCTCTCTGCTTGCTTCCGTCTTTTATATCTCAAAAAAGATTGGTTTAAGACACACTCTAATCTTGTAGATTATGTCCTGCCTCATTAACATAACTGCCACTAATTCCATCTTATTAACATAATAGAGATAGGATTTACAACACACAGGAAAGTCACATCAGATGACAAAATGGTGGCCAATCACACAACTCTGGGAATCATGGTCTAGCCTAATTGATACACTTATTTTTGGTGGAAACAATTCAATCCATGACAGTTAGAGTTCAAATCTTAAGACTTCAGGCTTTTCTTTTTTTTCTTCCTATTTTACTTCTTTTTTTATTGTACTTATTTGAAAAAGTTTACAGCTCAAGTTAGTTTCTCATATAAAAATTTATACACACATTGTTATGTGAACCTACTTGCTATTCCTATAATGTGACCACACATTCCTCCTTTCCACCTTGGATTTCCCGTGTCCATTCAACCAGCTCCTATCCCTTTCTGCCTTCTCATCTCACTTCTGGACAGGAGCTGCCCATTTAGTCTCTTGTATGTACTTTAACTAAGAAGCACACTCTTCATAGGTATTATTTCATGTCTTATAGTCCAGTCTATTCTTTGTCTGAAGAATTGGCTTTGGAAATGATTTTAGTTCTGGGTTGACAAAGAGTCTGGGGGCCACATCTTCTGGGGTTCCTCCAGTCTCAGTCAGACCATTAAGTCTGGTCTTTTTACTAGAATTTGAGTTCTGCACCCTAATTTTCTCCTGGTCTGTTACATTCCCTGTCAGGGAGTCATTGATTGTAGCCTGGCACCATCTAGTTCTTCTGGCCTCAGGCTGATGGAGTCTCTGGTTTATGTGGCCCCTTTTGTCTCTTGGGCTAATATTTTCCTTGTGTCTTTGGTGTTCTTCCTTCTCCTTTGCTCCAGGTGGTTGGGGCAAATTGATGCTTCTTAGATGGCTGCTTGCTAGCTTTTAAGAATCCAGATGCCACTCACCAAAGTGGGGTGCAGAACATTTTTTTAATAAACTTTGTTATGCCAATTGATCTAGATGTCCTCTGAAACCATGGTCCCTAGACCCCTGCCCCTGCTACACTGTCCCTCAAAGTGTTTGGTTGTGTTCATGAAACTTCTTACATTTTGGTTTAGTCCAGTTGTGCTGGCTTCCCCTGTATTGTGTGTTGTCCTTCCCTTCAACTAAGATAATTCTTGTCTACTATCTAGTTAGTGAATTCCCCTCTCCCTCCCTTCCCGCCTCTGTAATCCTCAATGAATGTTTTCTTCTGTGCTTAAACCTTTTCTTGAGTTCTTATAATAGTGGTCACATACAATATTTGTCCTTTTGCGACTAATTTCACTCAGCATAATGCCTTCCAGATTCATCTATGTTATGAGATGTTTTGCGAATTCATCGTTCTTTATCATTGCGTAGTATTCCATTGTGTGAATATACCATAATTTGTTTATCCATTCTGTTGATGGGCACCTAGGTTGTTTCCATCTTTTTGCTATTGTGAACAGTGCTACAATGAACATGGGTGTGCATATATCTATTTGTGTGATGGCTCTTATTTCACTAGGATGTATTCCAAGGAGTGGGATTGCTGGATCTTATGGTTCTTCTATTTCTAGCTTTTTAAGGAAGTACCAAATCGATTTCCAAAGTGGTTGTACTGTTTTACACAGTGGATAAGTGGTGCAGTCTCTCCACAACCTCTCCAACATTTATTATTTTGTGTTTTTTTGATTACTGCTAGACTTGTTGGGATGAGATGGTATCTCATTTTAGTTTATTTATTTATTTTAAAGCAAAAGGAAAGTTTTATTCGGCATATATTCAAAAAGGCAAAAGTGGGAAACGGACAACCATTCTGCTAGAGCCATATCTGCCCGAGTCCAAGGAAATATTGGTTTATAAACTGTGTTATGCCAATTGAGCTAGATGTTCCCCAAGACCATGGTCCCCACAGCACTCCGCCCAGTAATTCAGTCCCTCAGGGAGTTTGGATGTGTCTAGGGAGCTTCCGTGACCTTTCCTTATACAAGTTGTGCTGGCTTCCCCAATATTGTGTACTGTCTTACCCTTCACCAAAGTTACCACTTATCTATTGTCTATTTACTATTTCCCCCACACGCTTCCCATCCCTCGTGACCAACAAAGATTATTATCTTTTGTGCGTAAACTTTTTCATGAGTTTTTACAATAGAGGTCTCACACAATATTTGTCCTTTTGTGATTGACTTATATCACTCAGCATAAAGTCCTATGATAATAGATCATATAAGGACAATGTTGTATTATTGATCTTTTTTGTGAAAATTTTGAATGTTATCTAACTTTCTTACCTTTTTTAATATAAGTAAGGAATGTGAGCAAATTTCGACAATGTTAGTGATTCAACTTTCTGCTGCTCCTCCTTCAACCTTCTAGACTTCTTTAATTGACAGCAGTCCTAGGATTGCTGACCCAAGGTGTCAAAACAAACAAAACTCTGTTATCATTCACAGTTATTTATCAATGTAATTTTGGATTTTCCTGCATAACTAACCAAAATATGGAGACAAATTCGTTGTTAAGGCTGATACGTGACTTCAACTCTTGACCTATGCTCCGATTTTAAGTATTTCTATTTATGGAAATAGCCTTATTCTTCAGTTCATGTTATGAATTTGAACTCACAAATTTGTAAAATGGTGCTTTTATCTCCATAATGGTGAAATAGTGCTTTTATATACTGTATTCAATTTCATTTCAAAGAGCTCTTGTTGCTAAAAAAAAAAAAAAAAAAAATGAAAACCACTCATCGGCACTTCTGCAAAGAAAAGGGAGCGTGAAGTGGACTCCCTATTCACGAGATGAGAAACACTGTTTCCTCAAAGTCTAACCAACCATTACCTTTCACCTAAACTCATTCCCAATCATTCCAGCTCTGTTCCTTATCTTTAAAATCTCTGGCCTCTTACCCTTGTTCTATTGGCAGTAGACTGAGAGGAAAATAAATCTGACAAAAATGAAATTTAAAGTTAATGAAAAGGACATGATTGAGGGTGTAGTAAATACTTGATGAACACTCTGGAAGCCAGATCACTGCTTGTATTCAGTTTAACTGGTTAAATTGAAAGGCTACGTGAAACTAAAGTAATGCTAAGCGAAGGAAGTAAGATGTGCACATTATTGCCTGTAGATGTTTCTTTATCCTGAATATTTTACCCAAAGACTCTGCTTTATTGAATAATTAGAAAATGAATTACACCACTTAATAACTTCATCATCATTCTCATCATAAACCATAACCTAAATAAATATTCCTCTGACATTCTTCATGATGAAAAGAGTACACAAATAGATGTGCAACTGCTTTTTATTTATTTATTTGTGAATTTAAGCCATAGAAAACATATATCATATATAAGAACATCTTTCAACATTAAAAAATGAAGTTTAATGTAAGCATGCCAAATGGTTTTGGTTTAATATTATTGCTCAGCACCAGTTAGCAAAATAATTTTTTTCTGACCGATAGGGAACTATATAGAGAAATCTTACTCACACAGTCTCAAGTATCTGGATACCAGGTTTGTCTGGACTGTTAGGAATGTGTAAAGAGAAATACTAGCTGAAATGGATGAAGATAATACACTGGAAAGCAGTAATGGTGTAATGGGCACTTGGGCTAACTGGATTTTCCTATCTAGAGATTGTTAATTTATCCATGAATTTAATGCCAAAAGTGTTTTTCAGTTCAGTTAATTGTTTTATTCATTTTTAATTCGCTTTATTTTTTAGAGAGGTTTTAGGTTTAAATAAAAATTGTGCAGACAGTACAAAGTTCCCATATACCCTCTCCTCCCTGCACACAGTTTCTCCTATTACTAACATTTGCACTTGTGTACGTCTGCAAGGAAGACCAGTTAATACAACTATTATTCAAAATAATGAGCCAATCACTAATGCCAAAGATAGAGAAATTCAAGATTTTTACCAACTTCTGCAGTCTGAAATTGATCAAACATAAAATCAAGATGCATTGATAATTACTGGGGATTGGAATATGAAAACTGGAAACAAAGGATTGGTAGTTGGAAAATATAGCCTTGGTGGTAGAAACGATGTCAGATAGCAAATGAAAGAATTTTGCAAGATCAATGACTTATTCATTGAAAAAACTTTTTTTCAATAGCATAAGCAGTGACAATACACATGGACGTCATCAGATGGAATACACAGGAGCCAAATCGTCTACATCTGGAAGGAGATGATGGAGAAGCTCAATATCATCAGTCAGAACAAGACCAGGGGCACAATGCAAAACAATCAATTGCTCATATGCAAGTTCAAGTTGAAGGTGAAAAAAATTAAAACAAGTCCACGAGAGCCAGAATACAACCTTGAGTATATCCCACCTGAATTTAGAGACTATCTCAAGAATAGATTTGATGCATTAAACATTAATGAGTGAATACCAGATGAGTTGTGGGATGACATCAAGGACATAATACATGAAGGAAGCAAAAGGTCATTAAAAAGGCAGGAACGAAAGAAAAGACCAAAATGGATGTCAGAAGGGACTCTGAAACTTGCTCTTGAACATAGAGCAGATAAAGTGAATTGAAGAAATGAAGAAGTAAAAGAGCTGATTTCAAAGGGTGGTTCGAGAAGACAAAGTAAAGAATTATAATGAAATCTGCAAAGACCTGGAGTTAGAAAGCCAAAAGGGAAGAACACACTCCACATTTCTAAAGCTGAAAAAAAGTGAAGAAAAAAATCAAGCCTCGAATTGCAATATTAAAAGATTCTAAGGACAAAATATTAAACAATGCAGGGAGCATCAAAAAGATGGACAGAATATACAGAGTCACTGTACCAAAAAGAATTGATTGATGTTCAACCATTTCAGTAGGTAGCATATGTTTAAGAACCAATGGTATTTGTCATGGATTGAATTGTGTCCCCCCAAAATATCTGTTAACTTGGCTAGGTCATGAGTCCCAGTACTGTATGATTGTGTGTCATTTTGTAATCTGATGTGATTTCCTTATGTGTTGTAAATTCAATCACTATGATCTGATAAGATGGATTAGTGGCAGTTGTATTGATGAGGTTTACAAGATTGGATAGTGTCTTAAGCCAATCTCTTTTGAGATACAAAAGAGAGAGGCGAGCAGAGACACATGGGAACCCCATACCACCAAGAAAGCAAGCAGTACTGGGAGCAGAGCATGTCCTTTGGACCTGAGGTTCCTGTGCTGAGATGCTCCCAGACCAAGGGAAGACTGATGCATCACAAGGACCTTCCTCCAGAGCCAACAGAGAGGAAAAAGCCTTCTCCTGGAGCTGAAGTCCTGAATTTGGACTTGAAGCCTACTGGACTGTGAGAGAATAAACTTCTCTTTGTTAAAGCCATCCACTTGTGGTGTTTCTGTTATAGCAGCACTTGATGACCAAGACAGTATTAAAGAAAGAAGTCTAAGCTCCACTGAAGGCAATGGCAAAAAATAAGACTCCAGGAAACAACAGAATATCAACTGAGATGTTTCAACAAACGGATGCAGCACTGGAGATGCTTGCTCGTCTATGCCAAGAAACTTGGAAGATAGCTACCTGGCCAATAGACTGGAAGAGATCCATATTTGTTCCCTTTCCAAAGAAAGGTGATTCAACAGAATGAAGAAATTATCAAACTTTATCATTAATGCCTTTGAATTACGGTGTTGGTGAAGAATATTGAATATACCATAGACTGCCAGAGGAATGAACAAATCTGTCTTGGAAGAAATATAGCCAGAATGCTCCTTAGAAGCAAGGATGGTGAGGCTTTGTCACACATACTTCAGACATGTTATCAGGAGGGATCAGTCCCTGGAGAAGGACATCGTGCTTGGTAAAGTAGAGGGTCAGCGAAAGAGAGGAAGACCCTCAATGAGATGGATTGACACTGTAGCTGCCATGACAGGCTCAAGCATAGCAATGATTGTGAGGAAGGGCAAGACTGGGCAATGTTTCATTTTGTTGTACCTAGTGTAGCTATGAGTCAGAACCAACTGGATGGCACCTAACGACGACATTAGTATGGTGTGATAGTTAATTTTATATGTCAACCTTGCTAGGCCACGATTCTCAATATTATATAATTATCCTTCATTTTGTGATATTATGTAATTACCCAATCAGTTACAAGGGGAATTTCCCCAGGGGTGTGGCCTGCACCTTATATACATATACACATATATATAGGAATCCACTCCAATCAAACCAGTCCATTGAAATTTCTCTTGTCAGGTCATCAATGGTCTTTGCATTGCCAAATCCAATGGTTATTTTTCTGTCTTCATCATTTTAAATGATTCAGCAGTATTCAGTGTGGTTAATCACTACCTCTTCTTTGAAATACTTCCTTCCTTTGGCTTCCAGGGCACCCTTCTCTTCATTCTCCTTTCACGACTCCTCCTCGCCTCCCCTGTCTCAATGGGGCAGGGCTCCAGGGCTCAGTCCTTGGACCTCTTTGTCTATTTACACTCACCCCTGCATGATTTCATCCAGTCCTATTGTTTTATATTTATAAGCTGATAACTCTCAAATTTATATCTCAATCTTAGCCTCCTCCCTGAACTTGAGACTGCTGTATCTGTCTTCTTGATATCTCCATTTGAAAGAATAACAGACATCTCAAGCTTAGCATGCCTAAAATATCACTCTTGATTTCTGCCTGCCTTTCTCAACCAAAACCAAAAGCAAACACACACACACCACACACACACACACACACACACACACACACACACACACACAACTTGTTTCTTTCTTAGTCTTTAGGAAAGACCTTGTGATCTGCTTCTGTAAAGATTACAGCCAGGAAAACCCTATGGTGCAGTTCTACTCTGTCATGTGGGGTCACTGTAAGCCGGAATCAACTCAACAGCACCCAACAACAATGACAACAGGCTCTCCATAAATGGTAACATGATTCTTTCATTTGTTCTGACCTTGTTATGGATTGAATTGTATCATCCAAAAAATATATATTGTAAATCTTAACCCTTATACCTGTGGATATAATCCCATTTGGGAATAGATTTCTTTATTATGTTAATGGGGCCACATCAGTGTAGGGTGTGTCTTAAACCAATCGCTTTGAGATATAAAGGAGAAAATTAGGCACAGAGAAGGAAGCACAGATGGAGGAATTGAGATGCTATGCCACGTGAAGATTGACAAGGAACTAAGGTACAGAGAAAGAAGGCCTTCCCCTAGAGCTGGTGCCCTGAATTTGGACTTCTAGCCTCCTAAACTGTGAGAAAGTAAATTTCTGTTTGTTAAAATGAATTTCTGTTACAGGAGTGCTAAGAACTACAACCAAAGCAAAAATCCATTGCTGTCAAGTTGATTATGACTCCTAGCGATCCTGTAAGACAGAGTAGAACTACCCCATACTAAGAACTAAAAGAGCCCCAAAACTTAGAGCCATCCTGGACGTTTTTCTTTTTATATATGTGGCATTCAAGTTATTGGCAATTTCTGTCAGCTCTATCTGGAGACTATATCCCAAATTTGGCCACTTTCCACCACCCCCATAGATAACATATCTCCTGCACTATTTTAATCATCTCCTAAATTCCCTCTTCCCTTATAGCCTATTCTCTGAACAGAAGGACGAGTGTTAACACCTGCTAGATAGTACCACTCCTGTGCTTGACAGGCTTCCCATCTTATCTCAATTAAATTCTAACTCCCTTACTATTGGTTGCAGGTCCTACATGAAGCTGCTGCTGGTGCCCTCTGGGACCTCACGCGCCATAAATCTATGCCTGGCTCACTGTAGTCTAGGTACACCAGCCTCCTAGACTGTTCCTGAGCATTGCAGGCGTTGTCCCTCCTCAGGGACATTCCTTTTCTGTTTCCTCGGCCTGCAACCATCTCCTCTCAGAGATCTGCAGGGCTTTTTGTTGTGTTGTTAGCTGTCATCGAGTCATCCCCCATGCACAATGGAACAAACCATTGTCTGGTCCTGTGCCATCTCCAGGCCCAGTTTTGGATCCTACTGTGATCCATAGGGTTGGCTGATTTTCAGAAGTAGATTGCCAGGCCTTTCTTCCTTATCCATCTTAATCTGGAAGCTCCACTGAAACCTGTTCACTATTATAGCATCGCACTAGCCTGCACTGACAGGTGGGTGGTGGCTGTGCATGACATGCATCAACCAGAAATCTAATGAAGGTCTCCCTCATGGAAGGTGAGAATTCTCCTAGTGAACCACCAACATTACAGGGCTTGCTTACCGCCATTCTCATAGAACTTAACTTCTAGCATGTTTGGTGATGGTGATGCTTATGGCAGGCATGGAAGTGTAGGTCTGTTGGTAATACAACGAACAAAAACAGATGTATTTTATGCCAGGTAATGATATTTGTTATGCAGAAAAAATAAATAAGATGAAGGGTAGAAAGTGCTGGTGGTGGAGGAGGATACTGTTTTGGAGGTAGTGATCAGGAAAGGGTCTCTGATAAGGTGAGATTTCAATGGAGACCTTAAGGAAGTGGAAAATAAAGTTGTTTCTTTATTGAGGCAGATTCAGTGAGTACATCCATCTTTTCTTGGGATGCCCTCATATCAGAAAAGAACACTTGATTTTCTACTCTTTCCTTTGTCTTCTCCCTCTCACACACTTACCAATTGCTCTCAAATTACTGAACCTTTGAGGACATGGTACACGATGCAGGCTGATGCTCAGCGATTTGATCTGAAACCTGTGAGACACTGAGATAACCTTTCTCTTAAGTGGAAAGTTTAATTACATACACACAGGGATGAACATTATCAGTCATATGATTTTTTTACTGCAAATTTTATTTCCCTTCTTTTCTTCTGTTTTCTATCACTTCCAAAGGTAGAGCAGAGGTGAAAGTTAGCATGTCTTGTCTCCTGGTTTAATGGAGATATTTCCAATGTCTCACCGGGAAGTATGATTTAACATATAGTTTCATATATTCTCAATTATATCAAGTTTAATAAGAGTTTTGTTTTATCACAAATGGATTTTGCATTTCATCAAATACCCTTCAGCATATGTGGAGATAGAATACACTTTTCTTAATTTAATAATGGGATGATTCACATTACCACATCCCTAACATCCTTAAGATCTTAAAGTTAGTTTTGCCAGATTGTGATGTATATTTCTATTAGTATGTTTCTGGAAACTATTTGTTAATGTTTAATTTAGAATGTTTACTTTTGCATTCATAAGTGAAATTGAGGAAAAGTGCTCTTTTTCTGCTTTGTCAAATTTTTAAATCAGAGCTACATTTGGTCTAAAAAAAGAACTAAGAATCTTCCTTTTATATGTTATGTCTGGCACAATTTAAGTAGTATATGCATTACCTGGTTCTTGAAGGTTTGGAAACAAGTCTACCCATGAATCCCTTTGAGTTGGTACTATTCTGACAGACATTTCATTCAATACATTTAAAATTTTCTTCCATGATTACAGCTATATTAAGAGTTTCAATCTCATTTTGAGTAAATTTTTATAGTTCATATTTTACTATAAATTACCTATTTATCCATATTTTAAAATATATTCTAATGTAGTTGTGCAAACTATTAACTGTTTCATTAAATTTTTTCTGTATTTGAGCCCACTCCTTCCTAATTTTGTGTATTTGTGCTTTCTTCTTTATTTTCTCATTAGGTTAAAATGAGTGATTGAAATTTCTAATTATTTTTGAAACAGTTCTTGAATCAATTCATTAATTATTCTGGTCATCTGTCCCTTAATTCAGCTCTGGGACTTTATGATTATTTATATTGCTTATATCTGTTCTTGCCTTAGGGAAACACTATTATATTATCTAGGAATATTTGTTAGATCGATTTGATCTAACCATTTAGTTGATTCTTTTTCTCTCATAATACCTTCATCTGTTCTTTGGAGGAATTTTACAGACTGATAGCCTGATCCACTAATTTGGGTTTTTGCATTCTTTTCTATTCTCTGAGTGCGTCTTTATTCGTGATGGCCTGGTTCCATTTTACCAACCTTGAATTTCACTGAGAGTAGATTTTTTATCTTTTTCATTTGCAAAATGGTATAGCCATTTTGTTTTTTGTTTTTTTTTAAATATTTTATTGTACTTCAGGTAAAGGCTTAACAGAACAAATAGTTTCTCATGAAACAGTAGTACACGTGTTGTTTTATGACATTGGGTAACAACCCCACAACATACTAACCCTCTAAATTCTCAATCTTTTTTTTTTTTTTTTTGGTGAAAATACACATAGCCAAAGGTACACCATTTCAAAAATTTCTACATACACAGTTCAGTGACATTGACTACGCTCTTCCAATAGTGCTGTTATTCTCCCTTAAGATGAAGGGTTACAGAACAAAATCGTTTCTCATTTAACAGTTACTACAAATGTTGCCCTATGACAATGGTTAACAATCTCACAACACATCAACAATACCCTTATTCAACCTTGTGTTCCCTATCACCAGCTTCCTTGTCCCCTTCTGCCTTCTGGCCCTTGTCACTGGACTCCCATTCCTCGTTAGTCTCATTTGGTTTTACGGGGCTGTCCACTCCCAGGCTGAACAGTGAACCTCGGAGGTAACTTCACCACTGAGCTAAAAGGGTGTCTGGGGGCCATACTCTCAAGGTTTCTCTGGTCTCCTTTAGGCCAGAAAATCTGGTCTTATTTTGTGAGTTAAAATTATGCTCTACATCCTTCTCCAGCTTTGTCCAGAACCCTCTGTTGTGATCCTGGTCAGAGCAGTCAGTGGTGGTAGCCGGGCACCATCTAGCTGTACTGGACTCAGTCCAGTGGAAGCCTTGGTAGCTGTGGACAATTAGTCCTTTGGAATAATCTTTTCCTTGTATCCTGTTCTCTTCATTCTCCCTTGCTCCCGAAGGGATGAGACCAGTGGAGTATCTTAGATGGCCACTCACAGGCCTTTAAAGCCCCAGAAGCTACTCACCAAGGTAGAATGTAGAGCATTGTCTTTATAAGCTGTGTCATGCCAACTGAGCTAGATGTTCCCTGAGACCATGGTCCCCACAGCCCTCCACCCAGCAATTCAGTCCCTCAGGGAGTTTGGATGTGTCTATGGGGCTGCCATGACCTTTCCTTGCACAGGTTGTGCTAGTTACCCCTGTATTGTGTACTGTCTCACCCTTCACCCAAGATACCACTTATCTATTGCCTATTTAGTATTTCCCCCCCACCCCTCCCATCCTTCATAACCAACAAAGATTCTTTCTTTTTGTGTGTGAACTTTTTCATGGGTTTTTACAATAGAGGTCTCATACAATATTTGTCCTTTTGTGATTGACTTATTTCACTCAGCATAATGGCCTCCAGTTTCATCCATGTTATGAGATGGTTCACAGATTCATTGTTGTTTTTTCTCGTTGCATAGTACTCCATTGTGTGTATGTACCATAATTTGGTTATCCATTCATCTGTTGATGGGCATCTACGTTGTTTCCATCGTTTTGCTATTGTGAACAATGCTGCCATGAACATAGGTGTGCATATGTCTATTCGAGTGACGACTCTTATTTCTCTAGGATATATTCCTAGGAGTGGGATTGCTGGATCGAATGGTATGTCTATTTCTAGCTTTCTGAGGAAGAGCCATATCATTTTCCAAAATGGTTGTATCATTTTGCATTCCCACCAGCAGTGCATAAGAGTTCCCATCTCCCCGCAGCCCCTCCAACATTTGTTATTTCCAGTGTTTTTGATTCGTGCCAGTAATGCGGGGGTGAGATGATATCTTATTGTGGTTTTAATTTGCATTTCTCTAATGGCTAGTGATCGGAGCATTTCCTCACGTGTCTGTTGGCCATTTGAATGTCTTGTTTGGTGAAGTGTCTGTTCATTTCCTTTGCCCATTTTTAAATAGGATTATTTGTCTTTTTGTTGTAGAGGTGTTGGATTTTCTTGTAGAGATTATGGGGATTAGACCTTTGTCTGACTTGTACTGTCCAAAAATTTTTTCCCAGTCTGTAGGTTCTCTTTTGACTCTTTTGGTGAAGTCTTTTGAAGAGCATAGGTGTTTGATTTTTAGAAGATCCCAGTTATCTAGCTTATCTGTTGGGTTTTGTGCACTGATGATTATGGTTTGTATCCTGTTAATGCCATGTATTAAGACCTGTAGTGTTGGTCCTATTTTTTCTTCTATGAGCTTTATAGTTTTAGGCTTTATATTCAGGTCTTTGATCCATTTTCAAGTAGTTTTTGTACACGGTGTGAGGTATGGGTCCTGTTTCATTTTTTATCAGATGGATATCCAGTTTTTCCAGCACCGTTTGTTAAAAAGACTGTCTTTTCCCCATTTGATGGACTTTGGGCCCTTGTCAAAGATCAGGTGACCGTAGGTGGATGGATTTACATCCGGGTTCCCAATTTTGTCCCATTAGTCAATGTATCTGTCGTTGTACAACTACCAGGCTGTTTTGACTACTGTAGCTGTATAGTAGGTTCTGAAGTCAGGTAGTGTGAGTCCTCCAACATTCTTCTTCTTCTTCAGTAGTGCTTTACTTATTCGGGGCTTCTTCCCTTTCCATATAAAGTTAATGATTAGTTTTTCCATCTCTTTGAAGAATGTTGTTGGTATTTGGATCGGGATTGCATTGTATTTGTAAATTGTTTTGGGTAGAATTGACATTTTCAGAATGTTGAGTCTGCCTATCCACGAGCATCGTATTTTTTTCCATTTATGTAGATCCCTTTGGGTTTCATGCAGTAGTGTTTTGTAGTTTTCTTTGTATAGGTCTTTTACATTCCTGGTCAGATTTATTCCTAAGTATTTTATCTTTTTAGGGGCTATTAAAATGGTATTGTTTTCCTGATTTCCTTTTCATCGTTCTCCTTTCTGGTGTATAGGAATCCAGCTGATTTTTGAATGTTGATCTTATATCCTGCTACTCTGCTGAATCTTTCTATTAGTTCCAGTAGATTTCTCGTGGAGTCTTTATGTATAGTATCATATCATCTGCAAACAGGGACAGTTTAACTTCTTCATTACCAATTTGGATGCCCTTGATTTCTTTTTTTTTTTTTTTTGCCTTATTGCTCTAGCTAGAACCTCCAGCACAATGTTAAATAGGAGTGGTGATAAAGGGCATCCTTGTCTTGTTCCAGTTTTCAAGGGGAATGTTTTCAGCCTCTCTCCATTAAGAATGATGTTGGCCGCTGGTTTTGCATAGATGCCCTTTATTATGTTGAGAAATTTCCCTTCTATACCTATTTTATTGAGAGTTTTTATCAGGAATGGGTGTTGGACTTTGTCAAATGCCTTTTCTGCTTCAATTGAGATGATCATGTGATTCTTTTCTTTCCTTTTATTTATGTGGTGGATTACGTTGATTGATTTTCTAATGTTGAACCATCCTTGCATACCTGTTATGAATCCTACTTGGTCGTGGTGTATTATTTTTTTGATATGATGCTGAACTCTATCGGCTAGAATTTTGTTCAGAATTTTTGCATCTATATTCATGAGAGATATTGGTCTGTGATTTTCTTTTTTTGTGATGTCTTTGCCTGGTTTTGGTATCAGCATTATGCTGGCTTCATAGAATGAATTTGGAAGTGTTGCTTCCTCTTCTATGCTCTGAAATAGCTTGAGTAGAACTGGTAGAAGCTCTTCTGTAAATGTTTTGTAGAATTCTCCAGTGAAGCCAACTGGGCCAGGGCTTTTTTTGGTTGGGAGTTTTTTAATTACCTTTTCAATCTCTTCTCTTGT
This sequence comes from Dugong dugon, assembly GCA_030035585.1. Classification (NCBI taxonomy): domain Eukaryota; kingdom Metazoa; phylum Chordata; class Mammalia; order Sirenia; family Dugongidae; genus Dugong; species Dugong dugon. The sequence continues at coordinate 67,036,785 of CM057470.1, read as the reverse complement.
TCAGATTTTCAACATCACTTTGTTGTAGTTTGGGTAGGCCCTGTGTTTCTAGAAATTTATCCATTCCCTCTAGGTTTTCAAAGTTGTTGGAGTATAGTTTTTCATAATATTCTTTTATAATCCTTTTTATTTCACTTGGGTCTGTAGTAATATCCCCCATTTCATTTCTTATTTGGGTTATTTTTGTCCTCTCCTGTTTTTCTTTTGTCAGTCTGGCCAGTGGTTTGTCGATTTTGTTGATTCTTTCTAAGAACCAACTTTTGGTTTTGTTGATTCTTTCTATTGTTTTTCTGTTCTCTATTTCATTTATTTCTGCTCTGATCTTTACTATTTCCTTTCTTCTGGTGGCTGTGGATTTTTTTTTTTTTTTTTTTGCTGTTCTCTTTCAATTTGTTTGAGTTCTGTAGTTAATGTTTTGAGTTTTGTCCACTTTCTTCTTTTTTGATATGTGCATCTATTGCTATAAATTGTCCTCTGAGGACTGCCTTTGCTGTGTCCCTAAGGTTTTGGTATGATGTGTTTTCATTCTCATTTGATTCTAGAAATTTTTTTATTCCATCTCTGATTTCTTCTATTACCCAGTGATGTGTAAGCAGGGTATTATTCAGTTTCCATGTAGTTGATTTTTTTTCCTTGATCTTTCTGTTGTTATTTCTACCTTGATGGCATTGCGGTCAGAGAAGATACTTTGAATTATCTCAGTGTTTTGGATCTTGTTGAGGATTGCTCTGTGGCCTAAGATGTGATCTATCTGGAGAACATTCCATGTGCATTGGAAAAGAATGTGTACTTTGCAGTGGTTGGATGGAGTGTTCTATATATGTCTATGAGGTCAAGTTGGCTGATTGTGCCCTTTATGTCTTCTGTATCTTTGCTGAGTTTCTTCTTGGTTGTTCTGTCCTTTACTGAGAGTGGTGTGTTGAAGTCTCCTACTATTATTGTGGAACTGTTAGTTTCTCTTTTCAGTGTTGTTAGAGTTTGTTTTATGTATTTTGGAGCCCTATCATTAGGTGCGTAGATGTTTATTATGGTTATGTCTTCATGATGGATCATCCCCTTAATCATTATATAGTGTCCTTCTTTGTCTTTTATGGTAGATTTTGTTTTAAAGTCTATTTTATCTGAGATTAGAATTGCCACTCCTGCTCTTTTTTGGTAGTTGTTAGCTTGATATATTTCTTTGTTCTTCTTACTCTCTTGTGCTGAGTTACTTTTGTTTGTGGATTTTTTTTTTCATTTCTTTTGTTTTTGTAGGTTTTGTTTTTGCCGAGACTTTATGTTTTTTGTCTTTATTTTTATGAGTTGGTTTGTTAACTTTCTTTGTGGTTACCATGAATTTTACTCTTATCTCTCTACGTTTGAAGCAGTCTACCATTACTTGGTATCGCCTTGCCTTCCTCTCCATTAGAAAGTTCTATACCTAAGCCGTTTATTCCCTCTTTCATTGTTTTGATGTTGTTGTCATCCATTGATTAACTGCTCTGATTCCCTGTTGTATTTCTTTTGGTTTTGGATAGTCCTCGAGAGTTCATTTCCTAGATTGGTGTCTGGCTCGTACGATCCTGCGTCCTAGGTTCTGCCTGTGAGCTGAAGCTGTTTGTCCTCTGATCGAAGAACTCCCTTTAATAATTCTTGTAAGTTTGGTTTGACTTTTACATATTCCCTTAATTTCTGTTTATCTGGAAATGATCTAATTTCACCATCAAATTTGAAAGAGATTTTTGCAGGATATATTATTCTTGGCTGACTGTTTTTTTCTTTCAAGATTTTATATATGTCATCCCATTGCCTTCTTGCCTGCATGGGTTCTGCCGAATAATCTGAGCTTAGTCTTATTGTTTCTCCTCTGTATGTGACTTCTTGTTTTTCATGAGCTGCTCTCAGGATTCTTTGTTTGTCTTTGGTTTTGGAGAGTGTGAATATGATATGCGTTGGTGATTTTCTTTTGGAGTCTCTTTTATATGGGGCTCGTTAAGCTTCTTGAATGGCCAGCTTTTCATCTTTCATGATATTGGGGAAGTTTTCTGTCAGCAGTTCCTCAATGATCCTCTCTGTGTTTTCTGTTTTCTCCCCCTGTTCTGGAATGCCAATCATTTGTAAATTTTTGCTTTCAATTGTGTCCCACATAACTCTCATGGTCTCTTAATTTTTCTTTGTTCTTTTTTCTGAGTTTTCCTCAAACAGAATTTTATCCAAGTGTTTGCCTTCAGTTCCACTGATCCTGTCTTCCACAGTTTCAAATCTGCTTCTCAGCCCTTCTATGACATCATCCATTCCTGAAATCTTGTTGTTTACCTTTTGCATTTCTAATTGTTGTTTTTGTATAAGTTCTAGTTCTGAAGTTATTTTGGCATTTTGTTCCTGCATCATCTTCCTGAATTCTTCCAATTTTTTGTCTGTATTTTCTATGAATTTTTCTATTTTTTCCTCATGTTTGTCAGCTTTTTGACTCAGTTCTTGCAAAATTCTGTGTATTAGAGATTTGAATTCCCTATCAGGTACTTTTGGTGCATTTTCCTCCACAGGAAAGTCATCTGGTGTTTTAATTTGGACACCTTCTGGAAGCATCCTTTCCTGTTTTTGTAAATGTTTTGATATTGTCTGCTGTTTTCGGGGCATTCAGTAGTTATTTTTCTTGTTTATTGATTGTAGATTTGTTTGTTTCATCCCTTTTTTAAAAAAAAAGTTGACTGTGTCTGAGCAGGTGGAATGTGTATTCTTTGTTGTTTGCTAGTCTGTGCACTCAATACTTTTCACCTCCTTCTCCAAATGGCAGGGTCAGTCACTCATATATGGTACAGCAGGGCAGGTCTAGCTGAAGAGGAGTCACTGGGATGGGTTGTTTGTGGCACTTACTACAGCCACCAGGGTGGGTCAGTAATCAGTGCTGGGTAGGTTCCAGTAGGCCGTGCCTGTACTGCTTGGTGGTGTGATGTCAAGAACACAGTGAAGGTAGGCAGGATGCAGTGGGGAGATTGTTATGTGTGGAGCTAAGAGATATGGGAGAGATGAGAGAGGAACAGGAGCCAAAAAACATACAAAGAAACAAAAAAGAATGCTAGGGGAGCTTGCCATTGGAATGGAGAAATGAGAGACAGTTGTTTTGTCTCTTGCTGGATGCTCCGTGAGGCTGCTTTCTCCTACCCCCATTTGCTGGTCTCCAATAGGAGTCCAAGATGGTGGATCCGCCCTGCATTAGCTGGTAGGGGACCTCTGCATGAATCTCTCCTTGCTCTCCATTCTCATTCAGTTTTCTCACTCCATTTGGTGCTTGGCTGAGTTCTTTATCTCTTCGTTTGATGTTTTAGGGTTTCAGGATTGTTGTATTCTCTGTTTGACTTAGTTTCTCGGATCTTTGCTGTGGAGGGACGGCGCGGTGCTTCTGCCTAGAGCGCCATTTTGCTGGAACTCCACGCCCCCAGTTATTTTGGCACCCGGTGCACTCTCCTGTTCCAATTCAGCAGAACTCCGCACATCCACCAGCTCGCAGCCCCTCTCAGTATAGCCACTTTGGAAGAGAGTTTGGGAGTTTCTTATAAAGTTAAACATGTGCTTACCATATGACCCAGCAATCACTCTCTCAGGAATTTTCCTAACTGAATTGAAAACTTATGTTCACACAAAAACCTATACGCAAATGTTTATAGAAGCTTTATTAATAATTGCCAAAAACTGGAAACAACCAAAGTATCCTTCAAAAGGTAAATGGATAAACAAACTGTGGTATAGCCATACAAAGGAATACTACTCAACAATTAAAAGGAACGAGTGACTGATTTACATGACAACCTGAATGAATCTTAAATGCATTTGTCTAAATGAGAAAAGCCAGACACAATGCTAAATATTACATGATTCCATTTATATGACATTCTGGAAAAGGCAAAACTATAAGAATGGAAAACAGATCAGTGGTTGCCATGAGTGGGATAAAGGAGAGTGGTGGACTAGAACGGGGGCACAGAGGGGAATTTTTAGGATGATGCAACTTTCCTTTATGCAACTGTCCTTTATGTACATGACTATACATTTGCCAAAACCCATAGAATTATACATCTCAAAGAGTGAACTCCAAAGCATGCAAGTTTAAAGAAAATCATCCTGGATGTCCAGATCCCAGGATGGGATGCAGACTATGCCAAAAAAAAAGAAACAAACAAACAGACAAAACTTAACTATTACAAATCCATGATATAACCTTACTGAAGGGGGTGAGGAAAAAAGCAGTGGGTCTGAGAAACTTTGGGAAACAGTATTTTGACTGGATAATATAAGGCTAAGGACAAAAGGAGTGGTACAGAAACACTGTGATCTAGTTGGTAAAGTTATTTCTCACAGGGATACAAGTTAACAATTCTGAAATGGCTTTACTTGTATATTTGGATGAACACATAAGTAAATGAATGATGGATAGTGGGAGCCAGGTTTCTCACAGTTGGGGAGGGAAGTTACAGATAAGCAAGAGAGAAAGTCTAGAATGAATCATATCGCACTAAAAGATGTCAAGTTTAGCTTACACGTGTATATACACAGACACACTAGATGCAGAAATAACTATAGATGTGTGTGTATATATGGGTTAGTATATATGTATTTCTTATCACTGTCCACTGTGAGAATCTAGAAGTAGTAATATACCTAGTTCAGAGATCTTGGTTTCTAAATACCATTCTCTAATAAAAGGGACAAGGATCCTTAGAGAAATGGGTCTTTCTAGGACAGGGGCAGAGGAAATATAAGATGAGCCTGGAGCATCTTATAGTGATAGAAAATAAGGAAGTGCTGGGAAAAAAAATGGATGCATGTCAAAGGGACATAGGAACTAACCTGGAAGAGCTCCCAATGGCCAAAGCTGGAACAAACTTGAGCAAAAAAAAAAATACAGTAGTGTTGGATTATAACCTAAAGTATAAAATAAATATACAATATACTGATACAAATAAGTGAAAAAATAAATGAGTGAGAAGATACATATATATATATTTTTTTTTACAGAAGAATTACCAATAATATAGATAGATAGGTAGGTAGGTAGGTAGATAGACAGACAGACAGACCCCCCTCCTGGATGTAGGGCTTAATCTCCCTTTCCCTCCTGAGTGCAAGCCAAGCTCAGAGCCTTACTTCCAAAGAATAACACATAGAAAAGAAAAACTAGTTCACTTTATAATTTATAGTGGGAAGACTTGGTAACCACTACTTTAGCCAAGTGATCAAGGTTAATATCACCAACAAGGAATCATGTTGCTATCATGTATCCCCAATATGATGTGATGAGAAGAGCACTTCATGTCTGTGGTTGTTGACAGACATCAAGTTGGTTCCGACTGATAGCGACTGTATGTACAACAGAACGAAACAGTGCCCTGTCCTGTACCGTCCTCACAATCGTTGTTATGCTTGAGCACATTGTTGTAGCCACTGTGTCAATCCATCTGGTTGAGTGTCTTCCTATTTTTTTGTGACCCTCTGCTTTATCAACCATGACGTCCTTCTCCAGAAACCGGTCATGCCTGATAACATGTCCAAAGTACATGAGCATTCTGGCTGTACTTCTTCCAAGACAAATTTGTTCATTCTTTTGGCAGTCTGTGGTATATTCAATATTCTTCGCCAACACCATAATTCAAAGGTGTCGATTTTTCTTTGGTCTTCTTTATTCATTGTCCAGCTTTTGCATGTATATGAGGAGAATTGAAAATATCTGGCTTGAGTCAGGCAACATAGTCTTCAAGGTGACATCTTTATATTTGGTAATTCCCTCAAAATCCATAATTTCAGTCTAATCATGAATAAAAATCAGACAAGCTCAAAATGAGGAACATTCCATAAAATGTCAAGTACTCCTCAAAAATGTGAAGGTCTTAGAAGATAAGGAAAGACTGAGAAACAGTCCTAGACTAGAGGAGACTAAGGAGACATGATGACTAAATGCAATGTGATCTCCTGCACTGGATTGTGGAACAGAAAAGAGACATTAGTGGAAACACTGGTGAAAGCCAAATAAAGTGTGGCATTTAATTAACAACTTATTAACGTTGGTTTCCAGGTTTTGACAAATGTACCATAGTTATGGAAAACCTTAGAATTAGGGGAAACTAGGTGAGGGGTATATGGGAGCTCTATGGTCTTTGCAACTACTCTGTAAATCTAAGATCAAAAACATAAAAGTTTATTAATTTTTTTCTCATTCTTTGCAGTAACTCTGTTTGATCAGGAGCAGGGGTGAGGGTAAGGGTCATTTGCGCTAAAAGTTCAGGTAAACCTTACAACTGCTTTCCCTTTTCATATCTGCTGGTATTTCCCTGGTTGTTCATTCTTATAGTGGGAGGCCTGTCCACTTGGTTAGGAGAGATAGACTCCCTCACAAATTGTGTGACACCCTACACAAGTCTTTTTTCAGGAGAAACTACTCGGTTGGCAGCTCAAAGCTAGCAGGGAAAGAGCTTCTCTTCCGCGGGGGCTGACTTCCACTTCGAAGGTGACTCCTTGTCAGTTTCTGTCAGTGAGCATGAGCTGTAGCATCTCAGAACCCCTGTGATCTTGGGTACTGGGGCTGGAGTTTCAAATGGTCATCGTTAGCCCTAGATTTGAAGTTTCTGGATACTACAGGTAGAAAATGGATTCTCACTCCCTCAGTGGACTCTATTCTTGAAGAGTGGTTGATCTGGCCCTTCCATCAATGATCTCTCATCTTTACTTTTTCCTGTTGAAACCCTATGGGATTTCAGGTAATGGAAGAGGTATTGGTTACATTGCAGCAGTGACATGTGGCTTTCTTTTCTCATTGGGTTGGTCAGTATCCATGGGAACTGTGAGAGGGAAGCATTCAATGTGCAGACTTAGACTGCCATCCTGAGCCAGGCTGGGGATTTGGTATACAGTGTCTTAGAACTTATGGGTCTGTGAGTGGTGCGAACAATTAACATACTTGGCTGCTAACTGAAAGGCTGGAGATTTGAGCCCACACAGAGGCATCTTGGAAGAAAGGCCTGGCGATTTACTTCAGGAAAATCAGCATAGTTCTCCTCTGACACATATGAGGTTCCATGAGTCAGAACTGTAGCTGGTTAATTTGTCTCAGAACTTAACTGATCTTAGAACTTAACAGCATCAAGTTACCAAATTTTCAGGGAATGTTTTCATTCTTCCTCTGTTTACCTTTAAATACAAAGAACCAACAAAATTGAACCCATATTTCTATATCAGTGTCAAAGTAATGTTCTATTGTCTCCAGTATGAAGAGAGAATTAGCATGCTTGCTGTCTTAGTCATCTACTGCTGCTACAACAGAAATACCACAAGTGGATGGCTTTAACAAAGAGAAGCTTATTTCCTTAAAGTAGGCTAAAAGTCCAAATTCAGGGTGTCAGCTCCAGGGGAAGCCTTTCTCTTACTGTCGACCTTCTCATCAATGTTCCCCTGGACTAGGAGCTTCTCCATGCAGGGAACCCGGGTCCAAAGGACATGCTCTGCTCCTGGCACTGCTTTCTTGGTGGTATGAGGTCCTCCCTGTCTCTCTGCTCACTTCTGTCTTTATGTCTTAAGAGATTGCCTCAGGACACAATCCAATCTTGTAGATTAAGTCCTGCCTTACTAACACAACTGCCACCCATCCTCCCTCATTAACATCACAGAGGCAGGATTTACAATATACAGGAAAATCACAGAATACCAGGAATCATGGCCCAGCCAAACTGATACACACTTTTTGGGGGGACGTAATTCAATCCATGCAAAATCCACTTGCTGATTCAATCTTGCAAAAATTCTATTCTATATCTTAAAGTTTTATTGTATTTCTTTTAGCATATGTGTTTCCAAGGGAACACTAGGCCCTGAGCCTTCACCTCACTCCTTGTCTTTTGAAATACCACTGTGTGCTTTTTTGTTGTCCAGTGACTTTTCTGCAGACACTGGAGGTACTTTTTGGTATTGGGAGATGGGGTAGACTCTCTGAGTGTGTTTGGGTCACCGTTCAAATCTCTGAAGCCCAGAGAAAGTGAGGAGTGGATAAGTGGATTTTCTCCAGGTTTACATGGTCAGATTGCAGGAGGTGGGGGAGGAGGAAGCTGCAGCTAGAAAGCATAGTAGAAAAGGTCACCTATTCCTTATTAGCTGCGGCCAGTTGAAGTTAGCTGGGGAGGGAGCCAGTCTCACCACTGTTCTTTCTTTATTTAGCCTCCATGCCTGTCTACCATGATTGATCCTGTGGTATTTGAAATGCCAGTGGCGTAGCTTCCAGAATCATAGCAACATGCAAGTCACCACAGTACAACAAATTGACAGATGGCTGGTGGCTTTTTTCTCTACCTCCAGCCAATTTCTCTGGTCAATTGATCTATCTACCCATCTATCTATCTGTCTATCTATCTATGTGTTTCAGAGTAGAACTGCACTCAATAGGGTTTTCAAGGCTGTGAACTTTAGGAAGCAGATCACCAGGTCTTTCTTCCGAGGCACCCCTGGATGGGTTGGAACTTTCAACCTTTTGGTCAGTGGTTGAGCACTTAACAGTTTGCCCCACCTAGGAACTCCTCTGTGGCTTATTTTTGCCTTCAGTCCATTGCAAGTGGAGTTACTTTTCTCTTTTAGTATATTTTCCTCCTAAGTGTGGTGACTTGTCTGTGAATAAGATCTTACCTCCATCTAGTCTTACCCGCTTTATGTTTTCCAGAAATCCTTTGAAGTTTCTGGCAGTAAATACCATCCATTCTCAATTTCCAGTAGTGATGTGGATTTTCCCCTAAAATCTATGCTACATTCTTTAATCAATTTACTAGAAATTTGGCCTGAGAGAGTGGGAGTGGGTAGTTGAATTCATTGGGCTAAGTTTCCCCTCTTGGACTGGAAATCTCTGCCATGTTTTTATTTAATTCCCTAGGTACATCTCTTCTTCTTCAATATTAAGCCCCTCAGTGTTACACTTCTTTGGATCACATACACAACCCAAACCCGTTGCTGTTGAGCCGATTCTGACTCATAGCAACCCTATGAGGCAGAATAAAACTGCCCCACAGGGTTTCCAAGGAGCAGCTGGTGGATTCGAACTGCTGACCTTTTGGTTAGCAGCTTGAGCTCTTAACCACTGTGCCACTAGGGCTCCTTGGGTCACACAGGCATTCAATAAATATTTGCTGAATGAATGAACTGCATGATTGGATTTGGTGGGCAATCAGTTTAATGTTGTCACTGAGATGACCCCAAACATTGAAAAGATTGCCTTTCAGTCTTGGCTTTCTTCTGATAGCTCACTGTCACACAGTTAGCAACTGGTTGTTAGACCAGACTGACTCATGTACTGTAATGGTCCTCGTCCACCTGGCTCTGGGCTAAGCTGGACTTTGCAGCCACATGCTGCAGTCAGGGAATTACTGGTGGATCACAACTCCTCCCCAGAAGCAAACTCCATAAATGGCTCCCCACACACAACTCAGCAGGAAAGATGCAAGAGTAACAATAAGGTTGCTCTGTGGGTCCTATGCTGTGGATAAAGAACAATTCCGGACAAAATGAGCAGGTTAAAGTAGTTTGGGATTAAAAAAAAAAAGAAAAAACTCACCTGTCATTCTATTGCATGGAGCTATATTTGAATTTTATCTGGTGGCTGTGATTCTCTTTGATCAGGTTGACTGCTTGAAGGGATTTGGAGGAGAATAGATAATCCCAGCTTTGAGCATAAATCATGGGCTGTGGGCTGATGGATGCCTTGCGCTTTTTTATGATAATGTCTGATTGGGGCCAACAGGGAAAATACCACAGTCTTATCTCAGTGCAGCAGCAGCCAGGGGAAGGATCTGGAGTCCAAAGGGAGGAGGGCTGGGGGCATAGCAATAGTTTTTTTTTTTTAAGAATTTGTAAAACTGAACTAGAATTCTCTGGGCCATGGCTGCTGGAAACGCAGCGTTTTGTACTGCCAGTGGCAAAGCACCAAAATAGCCCAGAAAAGCAGATGTGACTGCCAACTCCTGACCCCTGATTAAGTTTGCAGTTAGAATTTCAGGGAACACAGGCTACCTCAGTCCGTTTTCTGAAGACCCCTTAGGTGCGAAAGGGAGAAGAGACTTTGTCTGCTTCCTGTGACATCCCTTGAAACATGGTCCAGACTTGTTAAGGGAATTCTTGTCTTTAGGGAGGTACTTAAACTGTGGTTTGGACGATCTGTCAGCCCCTGAAAGCATCTAACAAAACTTTCTACCATATGGAAATGCACAGGCCTTGTAGAAGCGGCTTCTTCCCAAGCATGGTTTTCACCCTATTACATGTCGCTGGAATCTTCTCCAGTCTCAGCCACTAACAGCAGAGACGAGCGCCAGGGCCAGTACAGGTGGGCAGAGCCTGAGGGCCTCCCTGCCTGTGTCTAAGATGCAGGCACCAAGGCCTTACCCAGGGTGAGGCCAGCTCTCAGGAGCAAGGGAGGATGTGGCTCACAGAGAATGCCTGGCATGGGCCTTGGCAGCAACAGAATCCAGGCAGCTGTGCAGTTCTCAAAGACTCCACCAACACTTCCAAAGGGGAAGGGGTAGCATGTCAATGGTTCAAAGGGGGCTGAGTGGGGTTTTTTTGCTTGTTTATTTTTTTCCTCTGTTTATTTTCTTGAGACTGAGGTTGACTGAGGTTGAATCACTTAAGTGCATTATTTATACTTGATGTAAATTACTATTTATAACAATTCTGAGGTAAGTATTTTGACTCTTCCCAGGAGTTTAAGAATACCAGGAATGTTCTGTGAAACTAAATACCTGCTAAAGTACACTCTGGCAAGTAGTGAAGTGAGGGAGGGGGGGCCAGTGTGCAGACAGGAGAGACCCACCGTCTCACCATTTTCTCTGATATGTTTATGAACCAACAGTTTATTCTCTGCTTTACAACGTTTCACCTCTACCAAGCTCTCTCTCCAACTGAATTTCTCTTTCCTCCTGTTAGTACCCAAATCCTGATCATCCCTCAGTCCAAATGCCATCACTTCCATTGACGTTTCCTGTTTTCACAATCAGAGGTAATCTTCCCTCTTCCACCTACCCCCAATTGCCATGCTCTTTATTATGTACCATTTTAAAGATATTAGCTAACTTTCTACATTTTTTAATGCAGTATCATTATTTATATACATATCTGAACTTCCTTCTAGACTGATATCTCTTTAATGCTTATTGAATAAGTATATACGCAGTGATTAAATAATTTAGGAAGTGATCAAACAATATAGGAGGTGATCAAAAAGTTTGTTGAACACATAAATAAATGTTTAGAACACTAATGAAAACTCCCAACATGTGGCTGTCTGAAATTTAGTTATATGTAATATATCAAGTAATGCTGATCAAATTGACTTGTTCTAATAAATAAAAATGTTACTTCATCATTCAGAAAATTTGGCCACCTGAGTGATTATGGAAAGAGCACTGAATTAGAGGCAGGAGAACTGAGTTGTAGGCCTAATATGCTACTAATTAGTTTGGTGACTTTATACAGTACATTTGACCTCTGAACTCTTTCCATTGCATCTGCAGCAGACTAAAATTGTTGGACACAATGATCTTTAACGTCCCTGGTAAGCCCTTGGTTGTTAACCTAAAGGTTGGTGATTCAAACCAACCTAGAGGCTCTGTGGGAGAAAGACCTGGTGATCTGTTTCCATAATAACTACAGCAAAGAAAACCCTACGGAGCAGCTCTACTCTGCACACATGGGGTCGCCATGAGTTGGAACTGACCCAATGGCAACCAACAACAATGACAACAACGAGGTCGTAAACAGTAATTAAGAAATATTTTGCACTTTAGGTGAATTTTTCACTCATTTTCTATCTAGTAGTATCAATACTCTCTAGCCAAAGACCACAGGAACATGACTGTAGCTGAAAATTTGGTTTTACTATTTGTTGCAATGAATGGAATGCACCCATCGAGGACAGGTGCAGCTCTGTTAGAGGGTGTTAGGAAGGACTTAGAGAATTTAGGCTTGTGTTAGAGGTTTTCGGGGAGCATTCAAGCAAGGACTTTTCACCTGCATTGAGTGCTGTCAGGAAGTAGAAGTGATTATATGATTGAGTATCTTAACATGTCTTATGCAGAAGAAGGGAAAAGTAGACCCAGGCTACAGCTGTAAATGAGAAGGCAGCAGTCACTCCTATTACCAGGGAGAGGGGTATATTTGTTATTTTTGTGGTTTTCATGATGACCTTACTTTTGTTTGTACTTAGACCAGATTATGAAGTGATCTTGATCTTCATTCTGATCACCAAGTGACCTTGTTGGAGGTTGGTGTTCTGTGAGACTGTTTATGTTCAGCAGGAGAACTGACCGTGGTCTACCTGTGAGTGCTGGGTCAGCTCCCAACACCACCAAGGCCTGGAGAGCCTGGCCAGCTCCCGGGCAGGTGTCAGGGGCTGCTTTTCTCTGTCTCACAGTAAGGGCTCATTAGATACATCATTTCCTCTCTCATGCATGGCACTAAACTTGACATTGAGTTTGTGGGCTAATGGTAACAGTTACGACTGGACACTCGGCACCACAGTTCTGGTGAACATAATCATCTTTGGCAAATACTCCCTCATATATATTACACAAACCTCTGGGTTTTGTTAGACTCATATTCCCTCCTGGAGGTGAAAATTGGAGTGTAGAAGGAAATGGGTGCCCATTTAGTTTTTTATTGGCAGAGTACTGAGTGATGAACTGGATTAATGAACAATGAATCCAATAGGATATTAAAGTGATGAATACATCAAATAGCTAACGACCAATTAAGTTATTTCAACTATCTTATCGATTAGAACAGGCCAGCTGTTTAGCACTTTGCTCCACTGCCGTCATGTTTAACCGTAATCTCAGTTAAAACAAAGCAAAACACAAACTCAAAGACATTATCTGAGTGGTGAATTCATTCTCTCCACTGCATATGCACACCCTATCTTTATTTTTGGAGTCTCTGGGTGGTGTAAACGTTTAACATACTTGGCTGCTAACCAAAAGGTTGGAGGTTCAAGTCCACCCAGAGGTGCCTTGGAAGAAAGGCTTGGAGATCCTTTCCTGAAAAATCTGTCATTGAGAACCCTATAGGGCACAGTTCTACTCTGACCCCATCCCATCACTAAGTGTCACACCCCCACACACTGAGCCCCCAGTATCTCACTGAGCCCCAGTCCCCTCACTGAGCTTCAACCATCTCTGACCTTTCATCTCTCTCTTGCAGACACATGGGATCATTCTGAGTCAGAATCGACTGGATGGCAGCTGGTTTTTGTTTTTTAAATTTTTTTCAGTGATAGACCCACACTGACAGATCCGGTGCTATGCTTGGTGCTTTGCATTTCTTTAAACCATAAGTGTATCATCCTTAAAAGGAAATCCATCTCAATTTGTGCCTCCAGGGCAACAACAGTTTTCTCACATGAGAGAGAAACATGTCAGTCGGCTTCACCCCGACAAGCTGCCTCACTGTTGGAGACTTTTCCCTTCCTGCCTGCCCCTAGGTGGTATCAGCTACATCACTCCATATCACTGTTCTCTCCACCAAAGTGCTCATTTCCACTGAGCAGGTACTTCACCCCCAGGTGTTTCTAAGGGTGCCTGAAATTAACACAGCCTTTTCTTATTACTTGATCCTTCTAGAGTAACCATCCCTTCTTGTGTATCGAGAAAACCATGGACATCTTTATCATCTGACTCCCAAGAGCCTTTGTTAATTCTTTCTTCATTAATTCTGTTAAATGACTTGGTTGTTCTTTAATTTAAATAGAGACATGTCCAATTTCAGGTTCAGACAAATGAAATGTGTGATCTGCCTCCCCCCAGTCCAATGGGCTTACTGGAAAGTTGCTAGCAAAGAGCCTCAGAACACTTTGTAAGAGCAAGACAATTCAGTCCTAAGAGGCAATGGTAATAGTGATTTTTCCTAGCTACTGGCCCAACATGGGTTCCTAGGCAGTTTTCAGGGCAAAGGATCCTGCCCAGGGTTTTCCAGAGAAACACAGTATGATTTTTCTGAAAGAGCCCTGGAGCTGGAATCGGAGACCTACTGTTTCTGCTAGGGTGTCTTTTGGCTGCCAGTAATGGAGGATGTATTCTGGCTGGACATAAACAGTAAGATTTATCATCCAATACAACTAAGTTCCTTGAGGAGGGCAGGCTAGGGCGTGCCACCTCCAGGCCTGGACCCGCTTCCCTGCATTTCCTTTGATGGCTGCAGTGCCACTAGGAATCACGTTTAGATACATCATCCAGAGACAGTAGAGTGACTGTCTCCTCCCCTTAACAGCAAGGGAACTTTTTTTCAGCAGCTGCTCAGCGTGACTCATCGGGCAGAACCAAACCCACGTCTCCCTTAAACCAATCATTGGTGACAGGAATGGACTTGCCATGATGGGTTTAGACCAGTGACTAGCACCCTTGGCTGCAGATTAGAATCACCTGGGGAACCTTTACCTCTCACAATGTCCAGACCCTAGACCAACCAATTCCATCTCTGGGAATGGAAGCAGGCGTTCGTATTTTTTAAAAAACTCCCCAGGCAGCCAGTGTCGACAACCATTGGCTAAGACTAATTAGGAGGACTATGTGTGAAATGGGAGCTGATATGAGTCCTATTAACCTACCAGGGTTGATGTGACTCACCATGAAATTTTAAGTTGATGTGTACCAGTGTATGTGTGCACAGCGTGTATGTGTATGTACCGTAAAAACCAAACTCGTTGCCATTGAGTCGATTCCGACTCACAGCAACCCTATAGGACAGAGTAGAACTGCCCCATAGAGTTTCCAAGAGTGCCTGGTGGATTCAAACTGCCGACCTTTATGGTTAGCAGCTGTAGCACTTAACCAGTAAGCCACCAGGGCTTCTGCGTGTGTATATAATATAAGTAATAGTTCTTACTGTTCTTGTGCACTTAGTGGCCGTGTTAGTTTCCAGGGTGCTGTGATAAAGTACAGTACCACACACTGGGCAGCTTAAACAACAGAAATTTATTCTTTCACAATCCTGGAGGACAAAGTCAATCAAGGTGTCAGCAAGCCACGCTCTCTCTGAAGGCTCTGGGGGCAGATTTTAGCCTGTCTCTTCCAGCTTCTGATAGCCCCAGGAGTGGCAACGTGACTCCAACCTCTGCCTCCGTCTTCACATGGCCGACTTCCCTCTGTGGCTGGTTGTCTCTTCTCTTTTTATAAGGACATCAGTTATACCAGGTTAGGGCAACCCTATCCGATATGACCTCACATTAACTAGTCACATCTGCAAAGACCCTATTTCCAAATGTGGTCGTATTCACAGGTACCAGGGATTAGGACTTGAACATACAATTTGGGGGACACAAATCAATTCAATCCAGTGGTCAGATATTCAGGGGGGTCTAGTCAGAGGTCAAGTCTCTCTGTCGTCAAGCAAAGTCAGGCACAAAAGGAGGCTTTATTTGTATAGACCAAAATAACTTAGGGAAACAATGAAAAAACAGTCAGTTTTTCATCTATTTCCAATTGCTTACTATTTAGCAGCTTGGAGCCGAACATGCAGACCAGTGGGTCTCAAACTTTAGCATGCATCAGACTCACCTGGAGAGCTTGTGAAGCACAGCTCTCTGGCCCAAACCCCCAGGGTTTGCATTTGTTACAAGTTCCAGGTGATGCTGATGCTGCTAGTTTGGGGACCACACTTTGAGTATGCTGTCTCCAATAGTCAGTGGTATTCAAAGTATGTTCCTTAACCAGCATCTTCAGCATCGCTTGAAAACTTCGTAGACATGCACATTTTCTCAGACCCCACCCCAGCCCTACTGAATCAGAAACTTTGGGGTGGGGCTCAGCAATTTGTCTTGAACAAGCCTCCAGGTGGTTCTGATGCTTGCTAAAGTTTGAGAACCACTGATCATTCCTGGCTGCGCATTATAATCATGGAACATTTTTAATAATAATTATATCTATGTCTCACCTCCAGAGGTGCCTTAAAAAAAACTCAAAGAAACTGCCCAGTTACTTACAAAGCATGGCTAGGGCATGAGAACTAGCGGGCTACAGCTTCTTAAACTGTAATATACTTACTGATGACCTGAGATCTTGCTAACATGCAGATGCTGAGTAAGTAGTCCGGGATGAGGCTAGAGATTCTGCATGTCTAACTAGCCCCCAGTAATGGGACAATGATGCTGATGCTGCTGGTCTTCCCAATTTTAGTAGCAAGTGTCTATCTAGATGATTAAAAGTCTCCTCTCCCTACCACTGTCTCTTCCCAGCATAACGCTTACGCGCACAGCTTCTGAAGGGCTTGGCTTTACTCCAGGTATCCCTGGGAAATAGGATGCGATCTAAAGGAGTGTTGGCTGTGCATGAGGTCACTGGCATGGAGGGTAGAATTCTACCCCCGAACCACCGTTGCTCCCACTAGCCTCATATAACTGTCCACATTTCTGACTCTTTCCGGAGAAAGCATAATACTGACGTAATGTCAGTGGGAAAATGAACTTCAGGAGATCATGAGTTTATATTCTGTGTATTTATAGATCAGGCATAGGGTGGGTCTGTATTTTCTCAACATTATTATGACACAGAAAATGCAGAACAAATGCTCCAACTCATGGCAACCCCATGTATAACATAATAAAACATTGCCTGGTCCTGGGCTGTCTTCATGATTGTTGCTGTGTTTGCCTTCCAATCTAGGGGCTCATCTTCCAGTACTATACCAGACAATATTCTGTTGTGATTCATAATGTTTTCATTGGCTAGTCTTCAGAAATAGATTGCCAGGCCTTTTTTCCTAGTCTAAGTTGTAATCTGTCATTACCACCATGTTCAGCCACGGTTTCTGAGCTGGAATGCAACTTAACTGAAAAGTTTCAAGAGTCATTAATGCCTCAGTGGGTAGTTGAGTCCACATTAACAGAAAAGATTAGCTTTGGATGAATCACAGGTGGGGAGTGGAGTTTGCCTTGCTCTTGAGCTGTGTAGGCTTCCTGCCCTCCAAAGCCTTGCTCATCTCTAAAGATGCTAGGCTAAAATGCTCCAGGACAGTGATCCTCAATGTTTGGTCACCTGACTAGCCATGTCAGCATCACCTGGGAGCTCTTCCAGGGGCTGTGCTTAGAATAATACTGCTCTCGTAGGCATTCACTGGTTGTATATGAAGCAAGGTGGAAATATGACACGTTCTAGTCAGACTGAAAAAAAAAAAAATGTTCATCCCACCAGCCTCAACTCTATTGTTTCAACATAGAGAGTAGAAGAGAAGAGGTAAGACTTACACTTGCCATTTAATGGTATCCTAGTTACCTAGTAACCACAAGTGGGTGGCTTTAAAAAACAGGAATTTATTTTCTCACAGTTCTGGAGGATCAAAGTCCCCTTCTATGGGCCTCTCTCCTAGTTTCTAATATCTGTCGGCAATGCTTGGTGTTCCTTTGCTTGTAGATGGGTCTCCCACATGATTTCTGTCTTTCCCCTGCATGTATCTCTGTGTCTATTCTGCTCTTTATACAAAAGACCACTCAGAAGTGATCAGATTTAGGACCCACCCTACTCTGGTATGACCTCATTAACATAAAAAAGAAACAGAGTCATATTTACAGATAATAGGGGTTAGGACTTCTATATTGCTTTTAAATCACCCATTGCTGTCAAGTCGATTCCAACTCATAGCGACCCTATAGAACAGAGTAGAACTGCCCCATAGGGTTTCCAAGGAGCTGCTGCTGGTTTCGACTTTTTGGTTGGGAGCCGATCTCTTAACCACTGTGCCACCAGGGCTCCCCACATTTCTTTTAGGGGGACACAATTCAATCCATAACAAATGGTATTTCAATTTCTTCTGAATTAAATAGTCTTTGAGGAATCCCAGTTTCTCTCAGGTAAGTGCACGCTCTTTCAGATCTCCTCTCCCTCTTGCTGCTCATTCCTCAGATGGCACCTGGGCAACCTTGGTGGCACGAGTGTATCCCTGTGTCATCAGTAGAGTTAGGGCTTATGTCCTCATGTACTTAGAGGTCTAGGCTCATCCCAGGTCCTCCATTTCTATGACACTGCCCTTGGCTCCCTCCCTGTTCTATCGCTGTGGTAGCTAGTAAGCTCCCAGTCTGTTGTCAGAACCCACTGTCTTCTCTGGTTGAGTTGTCCACCCTGGCTCTCCTGAGGCCAAAGATCTTCTGGCTCCCAGCCACTCCTCTCCCATCTTTTGGTCTAGGTTGTTCACCCCTCAGCTTTTTCAGCCAGTCACCTTCTCCACACCAAGATGCCTCCATGATAGGTATGCTGGCTTTTAATTTTGCTGCTTTCTGCCTCCTTTCGCCATTCTCAGCATCCTCTGATCTCCACAATGATATTCTGGTTACATTAGGGAGCTTCAGATAACTCAGTATGTGCGATCTAAAGAAGTCTGGTAAGTGCTAACTCCAGCTCTCTTTTCCTACTACGCCCCACACTCAGCCTCCTCTTTGCTACCACTATGGCCAGACTTTGTTTTCTACGGCAATAGGAAGAGCATATGGTTTCCCCTGGAGTCTGCCTCTGTCCCCAGGCTCTGCCTTCTAAAGCTGAACACTAACACTGCTTATCAGAATGTGACTTTCCCATTTCCTGCCCAGCCACTCAGATTGCATCTCAACAGGGAAGGAAAGCAAAAGCCCTGGCATTTTACCTCTTTACTCCACCTCTCATTGTATCCCATGCCTCTGCCCCTTCCCGAGGACTTTCTTTATATCTCCGGTGGAAGGTCTGTGGCACAGTCTTGAGGCCAATTCCTAGGCATATGGCAAAATGGCTACAGGAAAACTTAATATATAGTAGAATAGGGGGACTTCAAATGATAGTCATTTAAAAATTTCAAAATCTTGGTTATATTTGTGTTACAGTGAAGATCCAGTCTTATCTGTGCTCCCCTATTCCTAGAACTTCCCCAGCAGAAGTAGAAACAGAAAATGCAGTAGCTACCACATGAAGTGGAGTAGGAAGATGGGGCTGCTTGACCACCACCAAAGGAACTGGAATTGGAAATATTGATTATGATGGTCTTTTTGTATTTGTGTTTTCCTATACACAGCAGCAAAAAAAATGGTCACCTGGGACCAAACACATAGTTTTATGTTGGGGATAATGACCGTTCTACTACTATAGTTTCAGTATTTAAGTATTGTCTCAGTTACCTAATGCTACTGTAACACAAACACCACAATTGGATGGATTTAAAGAGCAGAAATTTATTTTCTTCCAGTTCTGGAAGCTAAAAAGCCCAAATCAGGGCCTCAGCCATAAATCCTTTTGTTGTCAGTAGCCCCCGGCTTTCTTCGCTGTGTAGATACAATCCTCATGTGGCATCTGTCTTCTGTGTCTATTCTAGTCTGCTTATAACTGAAAGTGATTACGTTTAGGACCCACACAACCCTGATACCACCACATTAACATAACACAGGAAAAAACCAATCTCCAAACAAGATCACATCCACAGGTACAAGGGTCAAGAATTGAACCCATATTGTGAGGAGATACAATTTAATCTTTAGAAAGTGTCTGATGCATATTAGTTACATAATAAAAGGACATGGAATGAATGAATGAATGAAATGAGCCAAGTATAGTGGCAGGGAGAGAGCAGTATAGATACAAACACAGAGGTGTAATAATTGAACAGTTTTAACAGTGCAGGTGGGAAGGAAATCCTCCAGCATGGGGAAAATACGTCTCACCACCCAACCACCTCCACATAAGACAATTGACAGGCTTGGTCCAGGTGGGATCCTGACAATGGTCTAGACATGATCATCCTAATTATATTGCATTTTACAAGTTCCACTTTTATTTTCCTTTCTCCTGTTATAATATTTTTCACTGTCAAAAGATTGTAGCCTCAAGATAACAATATTCACTTAACAAAAAAAGAAAAACTCAACTTTAAATAACTCCATGGAATTTGGGATTTTTTTGTAAAAAAAAAAAAAAAAAAAAGTCAAGAGGGTTGTGGTAATATGTACCCTGCCTCTTTTTAGTAGACACTGAAATTATACTTCCCACATATTATTTTGACAATTAAAATAACACATTAATCATCCTCCTCCTTTTTGTTTCTCTTATTTCATGTTACTTGGACTCCTCCCCATTCCACTGGCAGAGACTGCTGGGGCCATAAAAAGTATGCCCATATGACTCCTATATGTTCCAACTAAGCAGTATGAAATGTATCTGTGGACCACATGAAACACTTCTCACAGCTTCCATATCTCCCGGCACAGTGAACACCGGGTGCGGACACCAGGCAGCCCTGCCTTAGGCAGCATATTGAAATGAACTCTTGTCTTCAGGGCTTCCAGTCTTCACTCCTATTCTCTGTTTGTCTCTCTTGCCCCCATTTAAGTGAACCGTCTTCCTCATACTTTGAAAATTGGCCATTCTCAACCATAAGAAAACAAGTAAATTTTTGCTGTTGTTGAAAGGTAACTAAACTTTTCTCTGTATCCCTTCCAAGCATGATGGTCAGAAAAGAAGTCCAGGAATTAGAAGCACGTGACTTTTTCTATGGCTGATTTTGGTGCCATTCATTGTTGGCCAACATGGAGTATCAGTTATGCTCTGAGCTGCAAGTAACCAAATCTCTGACAAAATGTTACTTACACAACAGGGGTTTGTGTATTTTATATAACAACAAATTTGGAGAGAACTGAATCCAGAGTTGATCAGGGACTCACTAACGTGGGGCCCAGGCTGGCTTTTCTGTGTTTCTCTTGGTCCTCTCGTGGTCACCAGCTAATCGGCAGCATCAAGCTTGGAGTCCTCATATGACAATGTTCAAAGTGGGAGGGGAGGAGAGGACTTCTTCTTGTGCAAGACTCTCTTTTTTCAGGACAGAGCATAGTCCCTAGAACCTAAGCTCCCCAGCTGGCTTCCCTTCTAGGGTCCCAGGGGCCACAATTGAATTGTAAATCCAAACCCCAGCCACAAGGGAGATTGGGAAGAAGATGAGCCTTACCGTCTCCTTCTATAATGGTAGGTAGGCTCTGCTGGCAACAAACCTTCCTGGAACAGCTTTTCTCTTCCAAAGAAAAAAACAATAAAAGGAGGGGTCTCTCTTTCTATGTAGCGTAATTTATTTCTAGTTTGCATAAAGAATCACCCTAAAACTTAATGATTTAAAACAACAGCAATTATTTTATTATCTCTCTTGGTTTCTGTGGGTCAGGAATTGGAGCAGATTTCAGGTGAGTGGTTCTGGTTCAGGTGGCCCATGTGGTGGCTGTCAGACACGCATGGAACTGCAATAGCCCAGGACTGAAGGAGCTTAGTCACACTTAGTGCTATGCACAAGTATTATCTCATTTAATTTTTCATATTAACCCTTTGAAATATGTACTACTTTTGAGATAAGTCAACAGATGAGGACATGGACTCACATAATAATTCACCCAAGGTTAAAAACTAGTTGTTGTCAAGTTGATTCCAACTCATGGTGACCCCATATGTGTCAGAGTAGAACTGTGATCCACCGGGTATTCAGTGGCTACTTTTTTGGAACTGCATAGACAGGCCTTTCTTCCAAGGTGCTTCTGGCTGTACTCAAACCTCCAAACTTTTGCTCAGCAACTGAGCATGTTAACCATTTGCACCATCCTGGGACTTCTACCCAAGATTACATAGTTGGTAAATGATATCATTGCTCAGAATATCACCCTCCTCAGTCATTTTTCATCAACATTACTGTGTGTTAATGTCTTCATAGTACATACCAATGTGCTGTGTGTTTTATTCAATGCTTTTAGTGTTGGCCTAGATTTTCCATGAACTCGAGCCTTGTCCTTTACCCAGGACACTTGAGGCAGCCTGCTGAATTATTCAGTGGTAGGCAATGGACAGATGGTTTAGCAAGAAATGATGGCTCCCTACCCACATCCTCTTCTCTTGGAAAAAGCATCCATAAAAGGCTTAATTTCTCCACCTAGACACATACACAAGCTAATATATCCCTTAAAAGCTCTGTATATATTGTTTTATTTCCTGGACGGCCTGAACATTGAGTTTCTACATGGAGCATGGATAAGTTGGAACTGGTGGCATGGCTCATATTAGAGGCCTCAGGGAGAGAATCCAGACATTCTGGCTCTCCCTCCATCTAAAATGCAGTGAAGTGAGCCCTTGGGAATTCTAAGTCCCTTTATGACAATGGAGCTGGAGGCCTGTGCATGAGTGTGTCAGTGCATGTGACACTATACTCTCAGTAATGGCTGCTCTTTGGCCTTTACAATAAACCTCTAATCCAACCTTCATTTCCCCATGTGATGGGGAAGTTTATTTCCTTTTATTCTTTTCACTATGAAATCAGGGTTCCCAGATGACTGTGTGGCATATTTCTTATTTTCCAAGTTCTCCTGTTACGGCTTCGTGAAATACATTTAACTTCCCCAGGGACCAGGTATTTTGATGGGAAAGAAGGACTCATTTTCTCTGTGGGTAGGTGGAGAAGGTAATCTACAGAGGATCTAGTGGGGCAGTAACCTGCTGAACAACAGCAAGGCCTTTGTGGAGACAGCTCTTTGAGAGAATCCATTGTTTGTCCATCCACAAGCTTGTTGCGGAGGTCATTCTAGATGCCTCGGTTTGCTGCCTTGGTCTTTTTATTTGGCAATTACATATCCCAGTTCAAGAAGAATTTCACCCTAACTTTATGGAGAATCCTGAATTCCAAAGCTTTCAGAGACGTGCTAAATAGATTGTGCAAGGTCTCACAGGCAATTAGATCTCATAGAAAGTCTTGGGCCAGAAAAAATAGCATAAAACCGGCTGAAGCATTTCAAAATCTTTAAGCAGAATAAATTCCAGGCCAGGGTAATGGAACAGTAATTCTCTTCAGACACAATGATCCTCACTAGCTAAATATGCTTCCTCCATATGGAGAAAAATGGAACCACCAAAGAGTAGAGCTGGAAAGGTCTTTGAAGATCAACTAGCACAGCCCCCTTGTTTTCTTTATGAGTTGAAGAAGCACAGTGTTTTGTCCAAGACGACAATGTGAATCAGTTGCAAAGGAGAAACCCAGGGGTCTTGACTCCTGATCCAGTGTATTTTCTATTTTGCCAGTCTGCTCACTGATCTACCCCTAAGGTTTTGGAGATCACAGCACATTAGGACAAGAAAGGAGGACTGGCTTTTTTGGAAAACAACCAGTCTAATCCTCCCACTTTACACTTAAAAAACTGAGACACAGAGTTTGAAAGTGACTTGTTCAAGTAGAAGAAACCAGTTACCATTGAGTTGATTCTGATTCATGGAGACCCCATGTGTGTCAGAGTAGAATTGGGCTCAATAGAGTTTTCTTTCTTTTTTTAATTATGCTTTATGTGAAAGTATACAGTTGAAGTTAACTTCTCATACAAAAATTTATACACATATTGTTTTGTGACATTAGTTGCAATCCCCACAATGTGACAGCACACTCCCCCTTTCCACCCCGGGTTCCCTGTGTTATTCAACCAGTTCCTGTCCCTTCCTGCCTTCTTGTTCTGCTTTTGAACAGGAGCTGCCCATTTGGTCTCGTATATCTAATTGAACTAAGAAGCGTGTTCCCCACATGTATTATTTTTTGTTTTGTAGTCCTGTCTAATCTTTGTCTGAAGTGTGGGCTTCAGGCATGGTTTCAGTTTTGGGTTAACAGTGTGTCTGGGGGCCATAGTTTTGGGGTTCCTCCAGTCCCTGTCAGACAATTAAGGCTGATCTTTTTATGTGAATTTGAGTTCTGTTCTATATTTTTCTCCTGCTCTGTCTGGGACTCTCTGTTGTGTTCCCTGTCAGGCCAGTCGTTGGTGGTAGCTGGACATCATCTAGCTCTTCTGGTCTCAGGCTGATGGAGTCTCTGTTTCATGTGGTTCCTTAGTCCTTTGGGCTAATACTTTCCTTATGTCTTTGGTTTTCTTCATTCTCCTTTGCTCTAAGTGGGATAGGACGAATTGATGTATCTTAGATGGCCACTTACAAGCTTTTAAGATCCCAGACGCCACTTACCAAAGTGGGATGCAGAACATTTTCTTAGTAAATTTTGTTATGCCAATTGACCTAGATGTCCCCTGAAACCATGGTCCCCAGCCCACAGCCCCGCTACTCTGTCCCTCAGTGTTGGGATGCATCCAGGAAACATCTTTGCTTTTGTTTTAGTCCAGTTATGCTGACTTCCCCTGTATTGTGTGTTGTCCTTCCCTTCACCAAAGTTGATCTTTGTCTACTATCTAGTTAGTGACTTTTCCTCCCTTTCCCTCCCCATCAGCATAGCCATCAAAGAATGCTTTTTTCTGTGTTTAAACCTTTTCTTGAGTTCTTATAATAGTGGTCTCATACAATATTTATCCTTTTGTGAATTACTGATTTTCACTCAGCATAATGCCCTCCAGATTCATCCATGTTGCGAGATGTTTCGCGGATTCATCATTGTTCTTTATTGTTACATAGTATTCCACTGTGTGTATGTACCATAATTTGTTTATCCATTTGTCTGTTCATGGGCATTTAGGTTGTTTCCTTCTTTTTGCTATTGTGAACAGTGCTGCAGTGAACATGGGTGTGCATATGTCTGTTCGTGTGACGGCTTTTATTTCTCTCCGGTATATTCCTAGGAGTGGAATTGCTGGATTGTATGGTATTTCTATTTCTAGCTTTTTAAGTAAGAACCAAATCATTTTTGAAAATGGTTGTACCATTTTATATTCCCACCAGCAGTGCATAAGAGTTCCACAACCTCTCTTCACAACCTCTCCAGCATTTATTATTTTGTGTTTTTGGATTAGTGCCAGCCTTGTTGGGGTAAGATGGTATCTCACTGCAGTTTTGATATGCATTTCTCTAATGGCTAATGATTGAGAGAATTTCTTCATGTGATTGCTAGCTGCCTGAATGTCTTCTTTGGTGAAGTGTCTGTTCATTTCCTTTGCCCATTTTTTAATTGGATTATTTGTCCTTTTGTTGTTGAGGTGTCGCGGTATCTTGTAGATTTTGGAGATTCGACCATTATCTGGTACGTCGTAGACAGAATTTTTTCCCAGTCTGTAGGTTCTCTTTTTACTCTTTTGGCAAAGTCTTTTAATAAGCATACGTGTTTGACTTTTAAAAGGTTCCAGTCATATAATTTCTTGTGTGGTGTTTGTGAATTGTTAGTTATGGTTTGTATACTGTTTATGCTATGTATTAGGACTCCTAGGGTCGTCCGTATTTTTTCTGCCATGATCTTTATTGTTTTAGATTTTATGTTTAGGTCTTTGACCCATTTTGAGTTAGTTTTTGTGTATTGTGTGAGGTATGGGTCCTGTTTTTTTTTTTTTTTTTTTTTTTTTTTTTGTGTGTGTGTGTGTTTGTTTTTTTTACAGGTGGATATCCATTTATGTCAGCACCATTTGTTAAAGAGACTGTCTTTTCCTCCATTTAATGAACTTTGGGACTTTGTCAAATATCAGCTGCTCACAGGTGGATGGATTTACATCTGGGTTCTCAATTCTGTTCCATTGGTCTATGTGTCTGTTGTTGTACCAGTACCAGACTGTTTTGACCACCTATTGAGGTTTTAAAATCAGATAGTGTGAGGCTCCCCATTTTGTTTCTTCTTCTTCAGTAATGCTTTACTTATCCAGGGCCTCTTCCCTTTCCATATGAAGTTGGTGATTTGTTTCTCCATCTTGTTAAAAAATGCCATTGGGATTTGGATCAGGATTGCATTATATATGTAGATGGCTTTGGGTAGAACTGACATTTTCACAATGTTGAGTCTTCCTATCCATGAGCATGGTATGTTTTTCCACTTATGTAGGTCTGTTTTGGTTTCTTGCAGTAGTGTTTTGTAATTTTCTTTGTATAGGTCTTTTACATCCCTGGTTAGATTTATTCTTAAGTATTTGATTTTTTTTAGGGGCTAGTATAGCTGGTATTATTTTCCTGATTTCCTTTTCGAAGTTCTCTTTATTGTTTTAGAGGAATCCAACTGATTTTTTAATGTTTATCTGGTATCCTGAAACTTTGCTGAAATCTTCTGTTAGTTCCAGTAGTTTTCTTGTGGATTCTTTGGGGTTTTCTGTGTGTAAGATCATATCATCTGCAAACAGGGATACTTTTACTTCTTTCTTACCAATTTGGATGCCCTTTATTTCTTTTTATTGCCTTATTGCTCTGGCTAGGACCTCCAGCACAATGTTGATTAAGACTGGTGATAAAGAGCATCCTTGTCTGGTTTCCATTCTCGAGAGGAATGCTTTCAGTCTCTCTCTGTTTAGAACGATGTTGGCTGTTGGCTTTGTATAAATGCCCTTCATTATTTTGAGGAATTTCCCTTCTATTTCTATTTTGCTGAGAGTTTTTATCATGAACGGGTGTTGGACTTTGTCAAATGCCTTTTCTGCATCAATTGATAAGATCATGTGGTTCTATTCTTTTATTTTATTTATATGATGAATTATACAATTATTATATTTTAATATTAAACCACCCTTGCATACCTGGTATGAATCCCACTTGGTCATGGTGAATTTTTTTTTTTTTTGACATGCTGTTGAATTCTATTGACTAGGATTTTTTGAGGATTTTTGCATCTATATTCATGAGGGATATTGGTCTGTAATTTTCATTTTTTGTGGTGTCTTTACCTGGTTTTGGTATCAGGTTTATGCTGGCTTCATAGAATGAATTTGGGAGTATTCCTTCCTTTTTCATGCTCTGAAATACCTTTAGTAGTACTGGTGTTAACCCTTCTCTGAAAGTTTGGTAGAATTCTCTAGTGACTTCGTCTGGGTCAGAGCTTTTTACTGTTGGGACTTTTTTTTTTTTTTTAATTACCTTTTGAATCTCTTCTCTTGTTATGGAGCTGCTCAGATTTTAGACCTCAGTTTGTGTTAGGTTAGGTAGGTAGTGTGTTTCTAGAAATTTGTCCATTTCCTCTAGGTTTTCAAATTTGTCAGAGTACAGTTTTTCATAGTATTCTGTTATGATACTTTTAATTTCATTTGGGTCTGTTGTGATATCACCCATCTCAATCTTATTTGGGTTATTTGCTTCCCCTCCTGTTCTTCTTTTGTCAGTTTGGCCAACTGTTTGTCAATTTTGTTCATCTTTTCAAAGAACCAACTTTTGGTCTTGTTGATTGTTTTTCTATTTTTTATTTCATTTATTTATGCTCTAATATTTATTATTTCCCTTCTTCTGGTGCAAGAAGGCCTCTTTTTCTGCTCTCTTTCTATTTGTTTGAGTTGTATGGTTAATGTTTTGATTTTGGCCCTTTTTTCTTTTTGGATGTGTGCATTTATTGCTAGAAATTGACATCTGAGCCCTGCTTTTGCTGTGTCCCAAAGGTTCTGGTAGGATGTGTTTTCATTCTCATTTGATTCTATGAATTTCTTTATTTTGTCCTTGATTTCTTCTATAACCCAGCAGTTTTTAAGCAAGGTGTTGTTCAGTTTCCATGTATTAGATTTTTTTTTTTCCTTTCTGTTTCTGTTATTGATTTCTACTTTTATGACATTATGGTCAGAAAAGATGTTTTGTAATATTTTGATGTTTTAGATTCTATTAGGGCTTGCTTTGTGGCCTAAAATGTGGTCTATTCTGGAGAATGTTCCATGTACATTGGAAAACAATGTTTACTTTGCTGCTGTTGGGTGGAGTGTTCTGTATATGTCTATGAGGTCAAGTTGATTGACTGTAGCATTTAGATCTTCCGTATCTTTATTGAGTTTTTTTTCTGGATGTTCCGTCCTTCACTGAATGTGATGTGTTGAAGTCCCCTGCTATTATTGTGGAGCTGTCTATTTCTCTTGTCAATGCTGTTAGAGTTTGTTTTATGTATTTTGGAGACCTGTAATTGGATGAGTAAATATTTATTATGGTTACGTCCTCTTAATGTATTGATCCTTTAACCATTATATAGTTTCCTTCCTTATCCTTTATGGTGGATTTTGATTTAAAATCTATTTTGTCAGAGACTAATATTGCCACTCCTGCTCTTTTTTGGTTGTTGTTTGCTTGATATATATTTTTCCATCCTTTGAGTTTTAGTTTTTTTTGTGTCTTTGAGTCTAAAGTGTGTCTCTTGTAATCAACACATAGACTGATCTTTTTTTTTTTATCCATTCTGCCACTCTCTGTCTCTGTATTTGTTCATTTAGTCTATTTACATTCAGTGTAATATTTGATAGGTATGAGCTTACTGTTGTCATTTTGAAGTATTTGTGTGTTGGGGGGTGGTGTTGACAGTTTCTTTGTTCCACTTAATTTTCTGTGCTGAGTTGTTTTTCTTTCTGGATTTTCTTTTCATCTATTTCATTATTGTTGATTTTGTGTTTGCTGAGTCTTTATGTTTTTCTTCTTTTTTATTTTGATGGGAAGAATTGTTAGTTTCTTTTGTGGTTACCTTAAAATGTACCTTTATTTTTCTAAGTGTAAACTGATCTTTTATTTCTTGAGATCACCTTAGCTTCCTGTCCATACCTATTCTTTCTTTTATGTTTTGATGTTGTCATCATTTACATATTGACATCTCCATTTCTCTATTTTCAGTCTTTCAGTTTTGACTTGTTTTTGTGACTTCCTTTTCTGGGTTGATAACTGGTTGATATGTCCTATGTTCCAGTCTTGGATTGTTGTCTGATATTGTTGGTTCTCTGACCAGAGAACTTCCTTTAATATTTCTTGTAATTTTTTTTTTTTTCCACAAATTCCTTTAACTTCTGTTTGTCTGGAAATGACCTAATTTCACCATTGTATTTGAGAGACAGTTTTACTGGATACATAATTCTTGGCTGGCAACTTTATTTGTTCAGTGCTTTATACTGTCATCCTATTGCTGTCTTGCCTGCCTGGTTTCTGCTGAGTAGTCAGAGATTAGTCTATTGGTTCTCCTTTGTAGGTGACTTGTTGTTTACCCCCCAGCTGCTCTCAAGATTCTGTCTTTGTCTTTGGTTTTGGCAAGTTTGATTATGCTATGTCTTGGTGATTTTCTTTTAGGATCTATGCTGTATAGGATTAGTTGAGCTTCTTGGATAGATATCGTCTCATCTCTCATGATATGAGGGAAGTTTTCTGTCAGCAAATCTTCAATAATTCTCTCTGTGTTTTCAGTTATCCCCCCCATTCTGGTCTTCTAATCACTTGTAGATTTTTCCTCTTGATAGTGTCCTATATAATTCTTGGAGTTTCTTAATTTTTTAAATTATTTTTTTCTGATTTTTCCTCAAATAAATTAGTGTCAAGGGATTATCTTTATTCTCACTAATTCTGACTTTCATTGCCTCAGTTCTGCTCCTATGACCTTCTATTGAGTTATCTAATTCTGAAATTTTATTGTTAATCTTTTGGATTTCTAATTGCTGTTTCTGTGTGGATTCTATCAGCTTGTTAATTTTGTCATTTTGCTCTTGTATTGTTTTCCTGAATTCCTCTATTACTTTGTCTGTGTGTTCCTTGGCTTGGTCTGAGTTTTGCCTGATCTCATTCCTTATCTCTTTGAGATCTCTGTATATTAGTCTCTTGAATTCTTTATCAGGTGGTTCCATTACCTTGTCTTCCTCCAGAAGGCTTCCTGGTTCTTTATTTTGGTTGCTTGCAGGAGCCATCTTGACCTGCTTCTTTATGTGATTTGATATTGATTGTTGTCTCCAAGGCATCAATAACTTATTACATTTCTTAATTGTATATTTGTTTACTGTGCCCTAACTTTTTGTTTTATTTTATTTTGATATGCCCAAGTAGGCTGGGCATGTGAGCTACTTTGGTTATTGGTGTCTTCGAAGCTATCACGTCCTGTCTCCAGATGGTCAGAGCAGCTACTAGGTATGTAAGCCCAGCAGTCTATTCACTTTTCATGTGTGAGTTTGGCACAGGTGTCATCTACAGTCTCATCTACAGTCCTAGACTGGCAGGGCTGCATAGGGGTGTTCGTAACAGGCACAGGTATCTGGCTGCAGTAGGGGGTTATGTGTGGAGCAAGGCAGAGGGATGATGGCTGCCCCTGGGTGCCTGGGTGGAGGGTGTGTCCCTGTCCCCTAGAGTCCATAGTAGGGGGGTACTGCAAGTGGCCCTTGGGCACCCAGTGCTGTTGGCTAGAGGAACTCTGGGAGGCACCACTTATTCTCAGATCCTTGTCATGGGTGGCTAGATGGAATGGGTGGTACTGCCAGCTTTCAGGCCCCTGGTGTGTGTGGGTGAGGTCCCTGCTTAAAGGGCAGGGTAATGTCAAGTGTTGCAAATCTGCAGCTTCCCCTTGACTGCTGCAGTTGAAAATGGGCTTCACGTGTATGCCCTTCTGTTATGCTAATGAAGGCATGCAGTGTCGAATTGGCCCACACAGGTCTAGGCAGGGGTGATGGGTGCTGCAAGTCCGTGGACCCCTTATGCCAATGGCTGGACAAAAGGGAAGGTCAGGGCCTCCCAACCCACCCTGAGTTCCTGGCTTAGGGGGCATGGCAATTGTTGAATACTACAGGACTGGTGTTGGAGCAGAGTGGGGTGATGGGTGGGTAAGGGGAAGAAAGTGAATGTCCACTGTGAAACTCTGGAGGGAGGGGTTATTTTGCCCCTGTGCAGTAGGTTAGATGCTTGTACTTAACTTTCGCATGTCCAGCGCCACTTCCACCCAGCTCCAGAGGCATGTGTAGACTCACTGCCCAGCCTCACCCGGCGTGGTGAGACATGTCCTGAATGCTACTGCTCACCTCAGCCCACGTGCGCCAGCAGACCCAGACAGCAGTGTGCTGGCAACCTCATGACTGGCACTTCTCAGCTGCTTTCGAATTGTCTTTCTCTCCCCCTGCTGCTCAGTCCGACTCTTTAGCTTTGTCTTTGATAATCAGGGCTCCTAGATTGTCATATATAATTGATTCACTTGTTTTTTGGGTCTTTGTTGTAAAAGGCATGACAGGAAGCATCTGACTATTCCACTATCTTGACCCTACCTCCTCCATAGAGTTTTCAATCACTAATTTTTTGGAAGTAGATCACCTGTCCTTTCTCCTCAGGCACATATAGGTGGACTCAAACCTCCAACCTTTCAGTTAGCAACTGAGTATGTTAACTATCTGTGCCACCCAGGAACTCCCAAGTAGAAGAACTAACACTTTAAATGGAAGTCTTCGCCTTCTTGGTCTGATGTTCCTTCTCCAAATCGGGCTACCTGGACCTTCCTTCTGACCAGAATTGTTGCATTCTTGGGATGGTGAAATGGGAACAGAAAAGAAACAGGTGTTGAAAACTCAAGTGACTTCAGGAGCCAGAAAAGCAACTTAAATGAGAGAAGTGGGATGATTGGTTTGGATTATGGTGAATGGCAGGGCACATGGCCCACCTTAAGATATTCCTATTCAAATTTTTGAGACACTGTTGGACAAACACAACTCATAGACTCCCAGTTTGTGATCTCTGGTATGGCCATATAAGAAACTGTCGCAGTGGCGATGGTTGTCGGGACAGCAAAGACAGTAACCAACTGCACAACTCTTACAGAGAAGTGGGGCCAAGAGGGTCACTCTGAGGAGTCGACCCCCGGCTTCAGTCTCAGGAGTTTATTTATAGTCAATACAGCAAGCAGTGAAGCAAATAACAGAACAATGGGCTTTGGGTGAGTAACAGTAAGTTTCAGGCAAGGGAGAAGGAATTCAGGTAAACAAGCCAATCAGTAACAGGGCAATAGGTTTGGGAAAACAAGTCGTGACTAATCTTATTCTTATCGCTGACAAGTCTCCAACATGTCATATACAGCATAGAGGCCTGTGGGGGCTGCAGTTGTCAATAGTGCAGCCATGTTTAAATGGCATATGTCCCACAAGAAACATACTGCTGTTGCTGTTTGCCCTTAGAATGGAAAATTGTGCATTTATTTGAGTTTGTGGCCTTGTGGAACTTGAGCTTACTCTTTGGAAACTGGAGGGTTTGAGAGCAGTCACCAGCTCCATCTACCACCCGTCTGTCAGTTTGTCCTACTGTAGTGGCTTGAAGCTATGCCACTGGTATTTCAAGTACCAGAATGGTCATCCATGGTGGACAGGTTTCACTGGAGCTTCCAGACAAAGGCAGACTAGGAAGAAAGGCCTGATGATCTGCTTCCAAAAATTAGCCAATAAAAATCTTATGGATCCCAACAGAACATTGTTCTACTCATTTGCTTTGGACACATAATCAAGAGGGATCAATCACTAAGAGGAGGAAATAATATTTGGTGAAGTAGAAGACCAATAAGGGCAAAGGAGACTCTCACTGAGATGTATTGGTACAATAGCCACAATGATGAACTTGAACATGCTGGTGATCATGAGGATGATGCAGGACCAGGCAATGTTTCCTTCTGTTGTACATAAGCTTACCATGAGTCAGAGCCAACTTGACAGCAACTAACAACACCACCAGCTTCATGGCCTTCTACCTCCAGATGCATCCAGGTTGTAGACCCTTCACTACACCCTGCTAGGAACAGGAATATACAGTAAAGGAGATACTGGACTCCCAGTGACTACTTAAATCTTGCTGACATATCCAACATGGGAATTCTAGCCACCCTCAATCCAGTTATTTTAGGAATATTTTGGACACATGCTACAAATGTATTCATAAGCGGTCCTCCTGCTCCTGCCCATTTATAGAAGTAAACTGTCCCTGGAATCACTTGATGAGAGTTCACTCCTGGTATCCTCCACAAGAATGCCAAGTCTCTCCCTGGGGTCCGCCTCCTGAGGTTCCTAAAGCTTCCAACCTTTGAGGAACAAAAAAAGCACTGTATTCCCTGCCTTCTTCCTCAATTCCTAAGCACAAAGGTCATAAGCAGAGAGTAGGTCCTCAGCACTCAGTAGTGTCTTATGTCTCCCAAGTCTCACTGGAGAATTCCTCACCAAAATCTCCTTCAGCTTCTACTCTACCTTCTGCTCCTCTCTCTGAGGAGCTGAGATGTAATCCTTGGGGCCATATTAGTAGAGAGACATCATGCTGCCCTCTCGATTTGCCCATCTTCTTCCAGGCAACCGAATACGAGTTTCTTCCTTGCAAGCCATCTCTTCTCACGCACATCAACTCATTCCAATAGATGGCTGAGGCTGCTGGTGGTCCAGACCACCACTCACTGTTCACCTCTGAATCCCAGCTCAGTCTCATCCAGGACACCCACCACAGCCCTGTCTGGAGAGCTCTTGCTTGGCACAGACCCTTCCATTAGTGGTCTCCAAATGGTGGGCACTCTCCCAGAGAGAATGCCAGACAATTCACTGGGATGAGAGAGGGTACCCTAAGAACCTCTTTTAATTTTGTATACACATAATTTAGAAAGAAATTGCTACAATTTTATGTTGTGTTTGACATGGTATATGTACGTGATTTGTGACAAAAATATATGTACTTGTGGTTACAGATTTAAAAAAAGTTATTTAAGGGAATGCATGATAAAAGGAAAAAAAAAAGTTTGTTGACCACCATCTTAGAACATGGTGTAATGGTATTTTTAATTAAAAATCCAGCAAATGATTTAGAAAATATTCTATATCATTCCAATTTATAGACAAATGATCAAACAAAACCCCAAAGTCCTAAAGAAAATTTCAGTGCAGATATGGGTGTCTAAGCATTCACATGTATGTTCAGGTCAGGTTCTTTGATCTTCATAATAAAATGTCAACTTTACTCAATGATAGTAACAACAACAACAACCATTTAGTTACTAAGACCCAGGCACTACTCTAAGCATTTTACAGGTATTATCTGATTCATTTCCACAATAACCCTATGAGGTAGGCACTAACTTTAGCCCATTATACACATGAGAAAATTGAGAGTCAGAGAGGTTAGGTAAACTTCCCCAGTGTTGCTGAGCTAATACATAGCAAAATCTGGCTTTTAATACTTACCCGAAGGACTCAATAACTCAACTGCTTGCCTACCACCACCAGTTGCCAATGAGTTGATTCTGACCCACAGCAACCCGTCATGTGTCAGAGTAGAACTGTGCTTCATAGGATTTTCAATGGCTGATTTTTTGGAAATTGATCATTAGGATTTTCTTATGAGGTGTGCCTCTGGGTAAACCCAAACCTCCAACCTTTTGGTTAGTAGCTGAGCACATTAACAATTTTCACCATCCAGGGACTCCATCTGCTTAACCACTTTATTATAATCCTTCTGCCTGAGTTATTGCCAAAGATCTACCCTTAGTAGACAATAGAACATCTACATAGCCCTTCCAAATTTTGTATTTTATTATAAAATCTCTCTATATATTTGTTGTTGCGTGCCATTGAGTTGATTCCAACTCATAGCGACTCTATAGGACAGGATAGAACTGCTCCATAGGATTTGCCAGGCTATAATCTTTATGAAAGAAGATCATCATGTCTTTTCTCCCAAGGAGAGGCTGGTGGGTCTGAACTGCAGATCTTTCAGTTAGCATCTGAGATCTTAACCATTGCGCCACCAGGGCTCCTATATACATTTAGCAGGGTCTAATTTAAAATAGGAATTCCAATGTGTTGGTATGTTATGCTTAATTTACAGCAGATGCATTATCGGGACAATAATTCTGTCTAGTCATCCTCTCAGTACCTTGACCCTAGTACTTGTCATAGAGAGGTAGCAGCAGGTAGAGGTAATGTCTAGAGAGGTCAAGTAAGTCAGGTAGGGTCAGGTAAGGACCAGAGGGCCAGGAAGTAAGAATTATCATGGT
Source organism: Dugong dugon (assembly GCA_030035585.1). Classification (NCBI taxonomy): domain Eukaryota; kingdom Metazoa; phylum Chordata; class Mammalia; order Sirenia; family Dugongidae; genus Dugong; species Dugong dugon. The sequence continues at coordinate 67,002,159 of CM057470.1, read as the reverse complement.
CTGTGAAGTGGGCTTAGGAATGGCAAATCAGGCACATTCTCAGTGGGTAAAATCTCAATGGCTCATGGAGTTCCAGCCTCGGGGCAGAGAAAACCAGGCTAAGAAACTGGAGAAATGAGAAGGAGGAAGTCAGAAAGAAGTTCTGAGGAACACAAGCTCAGGTCAAATAACAGACAAAAAAACAAGGGAACTTAGCAAGAGGCCCAGGATCTCTGCACCAGCCCTGGAGATTGACTACTGAGCCAACTACTTCTAATGCATGCCTTCTCTTCAGTGCTTCCTGCCCAAGGTCATATTTTGTTTCAGAGTGTGGTGACAGCTAAGTCTGAAGTCTGAAGCCAGTCATTGCACATGTGATGAGGAGGTACTATATGAACAGCAGATAGGCAGGGAGAACCTAGCAGTAGACATATGACTGTTGTTATTAGTTGCTGTTAAGTCGGCTCTGAGCCATGGCGACTCTATGTACAACAAAATGAAATGTTCTCTGGTCCTGTACCATCTTTATGATTATTGGTATGCTTGAGTCCACTGTTGCAGCCACTGTGTATTTTGAGTGCCTTCTAACCTACAGGGTCTCATCTTTCAGCAATATATCAGATAATATTCTGTTGTGATCCATAGGGTTTTTATTGGCTAATTTTTGGAAGTTGATCCCCAGGCCTTTCTTCCTACTCTGTCTTAGTTTGGAAGCTCTGCTGAAACCTATGCATTTATGGGTGACCCTGCTGGTATTTGAAATACTGGTGGCATAGCTTCCAGCATCACAGCAACACGCAAGCCACCACAATACGATGAACTGACAAGACGGGCAGAAGAGACATATGAGTAGAACTCAGTTAATTAGCAAAGGCTTGATTTGGTGAGTATACAATTAGAGAAAAGGGACAAGAATTGCATTAAAGTTGGAGACTGAATCACCACCATCTGTCACCTGACAGGGATCGGTGGGGAGGGAATTTAGCCAAGCAATTCTTTATGGTTCTGTTTTTCATAGATTGAGGTAAAGCATAGAAGTTCATGTGAACTTATTTCTCCTCTCTGATTCTTACTTTATTAAATTCTTTTTTAGTTGCTATGCCCAGCCTTGAATCAAGACTAACTGGGGTTTCTAGTTATTATTCTAGATTTCTAGTACCATAACATATTGCTACTGACTACATGTTGCTGTAATTAGTTGCTTAGAGTTGGCTCCAACTCATGGTAACCCCATGTATAATATAATAAAATATTGCTTATGTTTTATTGTCATCTTCATGATTGTTGCTATGTTTGCCTTCCAATCTAGGGGCTCATCTTTCAGCACTATATCAGACAGTATTCTATTGAGATTCATAATATTTTCATTGGCTAATTTTCAGAAGTAGTTTGCCAGGCCTTTTCTCCTAGTCTGTCTTAGTCTGGAAGTTCCCCTGAAACTCACCCACCATGGGTGACAATGCAGGTATTTGAATTACCAGTGGTATAGCTTTCAGCATCACAGCAACATGCAAGCCACTACAGAATGACAAACTGATAGAGGAGTGATGAGTTGACTGCATAGAGACTCTCTTCTAAGGTTTGAAGGGGAACTTGAATAATCATTCTCTGATCAAAAAAAAAAGTGGTAAAAGGCATCTATAGGTGATGAGCTCTAAGAAACAGATGTCCTAAGGCTCTCAGGTGTATGCTGCTAGCAACAGAGTTCACTCAGATGTGATTAAGTGAACTAATTAGCAAATTTATTTTCATTACTGACACAGTAATTTAGTTCTAGCCTGCAGAGAAGTAAAATATGTTTCAAGCTTGAAGAGGGCTGTAGATACTCCAGTTTACCACAGATGAATATTCATAGTTAATTGAGATACTTTATGGTTCTCTGGTGGGAAATAAACCTAAACAAGAAAAAATGTGAGTATTAGCAGCCATTTTTTTTAAGGAGTTAACAGCCCTGTGAATTGTGCATCCTACATAAAAATGATTGTGCATTCTACATGGCAATGATTAGTTTATGAGAAAATAAAGCAAAAGAGAAAATTATAGCTAAGTAACCAATTTACCAAATGTTCTACACAAAATAAAGCATTTTCAGATGATTTCCAGCGTTCTCATTAGTTAGTGAGACATTGTTAAAATATTTACATTTTCTCTGACTCTACAACTATTTTTTTACACCCTGATAGAGAATTCTGCCTTAAATGAAAAAAGAAGCAGAATGTTACTGAAGAAATGAAATTAGGATTTGACCACCCTATCATCCTGGGATTGTCCAGTTATCAACTGTCAATAAGATGGTGCAAAACCAGGCAACAGTTCATTCTGTTTTACATAAGGTGGCCATGAGTTGGAGCTGACTCCATGGCAACTGTCTTAGGCTGGGTTCTCTAGAGAAGTAAAACCAATGAAGAATAGATATGCATATATATGTATATATACAAAGGTTTATCTCAAGAAAATGGCTCACACAGTTGTGGAGGTTGGCAAGTCCCAAATTGGCGGGTCAAGCTTTGGGCTGGAGTTTCTTCTTGACTCACGTGGTTGCAGCAGCTGACAAAATCAGTTACACTGCTGGCCTACAGGGCTGTGGAGGTCAGAAATGGCAGGTCAGATGACAGGCTGCTGGCTCAGGTCTTAAGAATCAGAGATCAGATGACAAGCCAGAAGATTTTAGAAACTATTATAACGCTACGGTAGTCAAAACAGCCTGGTACTGGTACAACAACAGATACATAGACCAATGGAACAGACTTGAGAATCTAGATGTAAATTCATCCACCTATGAGCAGCTGATATTTGACAAAGACCCAAAATCCATTAACTGGGGAAAAGACAATCTCTTTAACAAATGGTGCTGGTATAACTGGATATCCATCTGTAAAAAACTGAAACAAGACCTATATCTCACACCATGCACAAAAACTAACTCAAAATGGATCAAAGACTTAAATATAAAATCTAAAATGATAAAGATCATGGAAGAAAAAACAAGGACAATGCTAGGAGCGCTAATACATGGAATAAACAGAATACAAAACATTATTAAAAACGCACAAACACCAAAGGAGAAACTAGATAACCAGGAGCTCCTAAAAATCAAACATTTATACTCATCAAAAGACTTCACCAAAAGAGAAAAAAGACAGCCTACAGACTGGAAAAAAAATTTTGGCTATGACAAATCCGATCAACATCTAATCTATAAAATCTACAAGATACTGCAAAACGTCAACAACAAAAAGACAAATAACCAAATTAAAAAAGGGCATAAGATATGAACAGGCACTTCACCAACGAATACATTCAGTCAGCTAACAGATAGGAAATGCTCACGATCATTAGCCATTAGAGAAATGCAAATCAAAACTGCAATGAGATACCATCTCACCCCAACAAGGCTAGCATTAATCTAAAAAGCACAAAATAATAAATGCTGGAGAGGTTGTGGAGAGACTGCAACACTTATATACTATTGGTGGGAATGTAAAATGGTACAACCACTTTGGAAATCGATTTGGCGCTTCCTTAAAAAGCTAGAATAGAAGTACCATATGATCCCGCAATCCCACTCCTTGGAATATATCCTAGAGAAATAAGAGCCATCACATGAATAGATAGGTGCACACCCATGTTCAATGCAGCACTGTTCACAATAGCAAAAAGATAGAAACATCCTAGGTGCCCTTCAATGGAATGGATAAACAAATTATGATACTTTCACACAATGGAATGCTACACAACGATAAAGAACAATGATGAATCTGTGAAACATCTCATAACATGGATGAATCTGGAAGACATTAGGCTGAGTGAAATTAGTCAGTCACAAAAGAATGAATATTGTATGAAGCCACTATTATAAGAACTCAAGAGAAGATTTAAACACAGTAGAAAACATTCTTTGATGGTTGCGAGAGTGGGGAGGGAGGGAAGGAGAGGAGTATTCACTAACTAGATAGTAGAGAAGAATTATCTTAGGTGGAGGGAAGGACAACACACAATACAGGGGAAGTCAGCAGCACTGGGCTAAACCAAAAGCTAAGAAGTTTCCTGAATACAACCAAGCACTTTGAGGTACAGAGTAGGAGGCGCAGGGCTCTGGGAAGCATGGTTTCAGAGGACATCTAGGTCAATTGACGTAACAAAGTTTATTAAGAAAATATTCTGCATTCCATTTTAGTGAGTGGCTTCTGGGGTCTTAAAAGCTAGCAAGCAGCCATCTAAGATGCATCTGGAACAAAGGAGAATGAAGAACACCAAAGACAGAAGGAAAATATTAGCCCAAGAGACAGAAAGGGCTACATAAACCAGAGACTTCATCAGCCTGAGATCAGGAGAACTGGATGGTGCCTGGCTACCACCAATGACCGCCCTGACAGGGAACACAACAGACAGTCCCTGATGGAGCAGGAGAAAAGTGGGGTGCAGTACTCAAATTCACATAAAAAGATCAGACTTAATGGTCTGACTGAGACTGGAGTGACCCCAGAAGACTTGGCCCCCAGATTCTCTGTTACGCCAGAACTGAAAACATTCCTGAAGCCAACTTTTCAGACAAAGATTAGACTGGACTATGAGACATAAAATGATACTCGTGAAGAGAGTTCTTATTAGTTCAAGTAGATACATGAGACTAAATGGGCAGCTCCTATCCAGAGGCAAGATGAGAAGGCAAAAAGGGACAGGAGTTGGTTGGATGGACATGGGAAATACAGGGTGGAAAGGAGGAGTGTGCTGTCCCACAACTAGGAGAGCAACTAGGGTCACATAACAATGTGTGTATAAGTTTTTGTATGAGAAACTAACTAGAACTATAAACTTTCACTTAAAGCACAATAAAAAGAAAAGCCTGTCCCAGTCATTTTAACAAATGGTGCTGGCAAAACTGGATGTCCATCTGCAAAAAAATGAAGCAGGACCCATGCTTCACACCATACACAAAACTAATTCAAAATGTATCAAAGACATAAATATAAAACCAAAAACTATAAAAATCATAGAAAAAAAATAACATCAACTCTAGAGGCCCTAATACATGGCATTAACAGGATACAAACCATAGCCAATAACACACAAACTCCAGAAGGTAAGCTAGGTAACTGGGATCTTCTAAAAATTAAACACTTATGCTCAACAAAAGACTTCACCAATAGAGTTAAAAGAAAACCTACAGACTGGGGGAAAAAAATAGCTATTACAAATCCGACAAAGGTCTAATCTCTAAATAATCTACAGGAAAATCCAACACCTTTACAACAAAAAGACAAATAATCCAATCAAAAAAATGGGCAAAGGAAATGAACAGACACTTCACCAAAGAAGACATTAAAGTGGCTAATAGACACATGAGGAAATGCTTACGATCACTAGTCATTAGAGAAAAGCAAATTAAAACCACTAAGAGATACTTACCCTGGCATTACTGGCACGAATTAAAAAAAAACAAACAAACAAACAGAAAATAACAAATGTTGGAGAGGCTGCTGGGAGATTGGAACTCTTACGCACTGCTGGTAGGAATGAAAAATGGTACAACTATTTTGGAAAACGATATGGTGCTTCCTTAGAATAGAAATACCATATGATCCAGCAATCCCACTTCTAGGAATATATCCTAGAGAAATAAGAACCATCACACGAATAGAGATATGCACACCCATGTTCATTGCAGCATTGTTCACAGTAGCAAAAAGATGGAAACAACCTCGATGCCCATCAACAGATGAATGGATAAACAAACTATGGTACATACACACAATGGAGTATTATGCAACATTAAAGAACAATGATTAATCTGTGAAGCATCTCACAACATGGATGAATCTGGACGACACTATGCTGAGTGAAATAAGTCAATCACAAAAGTACAAATATTGTATGATACCAGTACTATAAAAACCCATGAAAAGGTTTACACACACACACACAAAACAATCTTTGATGATTACAAGGGAGGAGAGGAGTGAGGATGGAAAAACACTAAATAGACAACAGATAAGTGGTCACTTTGATGAAGAGTAAGACAGTATACAATACTGGGGAAGCCACATCTAGCTCAATTAGCATAACATAGTTCATAAAGAAAATATTCTACATTCTGCTTTGGTGAGTAGTGTCTGGGGCCTTAAAAGCCTGTGAGTGGCCATCTAAGATATTCCACTGGTCTCACCACTTCTGGAGCAAGGGAGAATGAAGAAAACTAAAGACACAAGGGGAAGATTAGTCCAAAGGACTAATGGACCACAACTACCACGGCCTCCACCAGACTGAGTCCAGCACAACTAGATGTTGCCTGGCTACAACTACTGACTGCTCTGACAGGGATCAAAATAGAGGGTCCTGGACAGAGCTGGAGAAAATTGTAGAACAAAATTCTAATTCACATAAAAAGACCAGGACTTACTGGCCTGACAGAAACTGGAGAAACCCTGAGAGTATGGCCCCACACATCCTTTTAGCTCAGTAATGAAGTCACTCCTGAGGTTCACCCTTCACCCAAAGATTAGACAGGCCTATAAAACAAAATGAGACTAAAGGGGCACAGCAGCCCAGGGGAAAGGACTAGAAGCCAGGAGGGGACAGGAAAACTGGTAATAGGGAACCCAATATAGAGAAGGGAGAGTGTTGACATGTTGTGGGATTGTTAACCAAAGTCATAAAACAGTATGTGTACTGTTTAATGAAATGCTAGTTTGTTCTGTAAACCTTCATCTAAAGTACAATAAAAAAATGTCTGTGTCAACTGTTGGTTGGGAATTTTATATGAAAGACAGAATAAATATTTGATTCTTTCTATCCTCTATTTTATTTTGCTTGTTTTAAAAATGATGAGATCTTTTCCCTAGCATCTTCCAAAGCTCTCCAAAAAGGGTGGTTTTTTGTTTGTTCTGTTTTTTTTTGTTTGTTTGTTTGTTTTTGAGAATTATCATAAAGCATGAATTTAAGCATATTTTATGTGTTGCAAATCATCCCAGTTATTATTACCCTTACTGTCATGGATTGAATTATGTTCCCCAAAAGTACCTCTCAGCTTGGCTAGGCCATGATTCCCAGTATTGTGAGTTGTCCACCATTTTGTCATCTGACGTGATTTTCCCATGTGTTGTAAATCCTATGTCTATGACGTTAATGAGGCAGACCTCAGTCTAGAAGACTAGGTTGTGTCCTAAATCAATCTCTTTGGAGATATAAAAGAGAGAAACAAGCAGAGAGACATGGAGACCTCATACCACCAAGAAAGTAGTGCCAGGAGCAGAGTGCATCCTTTGGACCTGGGGTCCCCGTGCAGAGAAGCTCCTAGTCCAGGGGAAGATTGAGGGTAAGGACATTCCCCCAGAGCCGACAGAGACAGAAAGCCATCCCCTGGAGCTGGCACCCTGAATTTGGACTTCTAGCCTACTAGACTGTGAGAGAATAAATTTCTCTTTAAGCCATTCACTTGTGGTATATCTGTTATAGCAGCACTAGATAATTAAGATATTGATGTATGAATTTTTCCCTCTTTGTACATCAGGAGTCTAAATCATAGACCTTGTGATATAAACATAATAGTTTTTAATAGCTTCCTTGCTTTCTGAAATGACAAATATTCCAGGCTCATCTTGTAATTTTCCTACTTCATTCCTAGAATCAGCCGTTTCCCTAAGGATCCTTTGGTGCGAAATGGTATTTAGAGACCTCAGTTTGGTGTTCCTTGCTACTGTGTTGGTAGTTGTTTCTAGGCCTTTTTAGTGGACAAGGCTAGGAAATATACATTCTTTAAGTTAAAATATATCGTGATTTCAGAACTTTGTTGTTTTTGTTAGGTGCCACCTAGCTGATTCTGACTCATAGTGACCCTATGTACAACAGAAGGAAACACTGCCCTGTCCTGCACCATCCTCACAATCATTGCTGTGTTTGAGCCCATTGTTGCTGCCACTGTGTCAATCCATCTCGCTGAGGGTCTTCCTCTTTTTCGCTGAACAAGCACGATGTCCTTCTCCAGGCAATGGTCCCACCTGATAACATGTCCAAAGTACATGAGACAAAGTTTCACCATCCTCATTTCCAAGGAGTACTCTGGCTGTACTTTTTCCAAGACAGGTTTGCTAGTTCTTCTGGCAGTTCAAGGAATATTCAGTATTTTTCTTCAACACCATAATTCAAAGTCTTCAGTTCTTTATGGGTCTTCCTTACTCACTGTCCAGCTTTTGCATGCATATGAGCTGATTGAAAATATCATGGCTTGGGTCAGGCTCACCTTAGTCCTCAAAGTGATGTCTTTGCTTTTTAACACTTCAAAGAGGTCTTTTGCAGCAGATTTTCCCAATGCAATACATCCTTTGATTTCTTGACTGCTGCTTCCAGGAGTGTTGATTGTGGATCCAAGTAAAATGAAATCCTTGACAACTTCAATATTCTCTCCGTTTATCATGATGTTGTGTGTTGGTCCACTTGTAAGAATTTTTATTTTCTTTATGTTGAGGTGTAATCTATACTAAAGGCTGTAGTCTTTGATCTTCATCTGTAAGTGCTTCAAGTCCTCTTCACTTTCAGCAAGCAAGGTTGTGTCATCTCATATCACAGGTTGTTAATGAGTCTTCCTCCAATCCTGATGTCATGTTCTTCTTTGTATAATCAATCTTCTCGGATTATTTGCTTAGCATACAGATTGAACAAATATGGTGAAAGGATACAACCTTGACACACACCATTCCTTATATTAAACCACACAGTATCCCCTTGTTCCATTTGAAAGACTGCTTCTTGGTCTATGTACAGGTTCTGCATGAGCACCATTAAATGTGGAATTTCCATTCTTCACAATGTTATCCATAATTCCTTATGATCCACACAGTTGAATGCCTTTGCATAGTCAATAAAACACAGGTAAACATCTTTCTGCTGTTCTCTGCTTTCAGCCAAGATCCATCTGACATCAGCAACTATACATATGGGGGGATTATTTATTGCATTTTACTTTTCATGTTTAGGGATTTCTTTTTAAATTTAAATTTTGCTTTGTAATTTTGTAAAATATTTATTTGGTTCTAAGAAAACATCTATAAAATGATGTATGTTCAAATAAGCCTTATCTTCTCCACCTTATTTTCTCCCTTTTGATAGGTAACCATCTTTTAAAAAATGTTTTGGGTTTTCCTTTCACTGTTCTTTTTTATTTAAATAAGAAAATGACCTTTTTAGATAAACCAAAGAATACTACACACTTTTTGCTGTCTTTTAATTTTTCTATTTAAAAACATTTCCTTGAGACTCCATCATAGTAGTATAAAAAGGTAGTCTCTGAGGTCAAACGTAGAGGGAAGGAGTATGGAGGAGACATGGCAGTGGTGGGGGAAGGGAGGGGAAAAGGCTGAAAAAGGGAAGAAGAATAAAATCAATGATGTAAGTCATGCTTTCAGGAAAATATTACACTTGAGAAACATTCAAGGGTTTTTTTTTCTTTTTTCTTTTCTTTCTTCTCCTTTCCATTCCTCTTACTCTTACCCCTTCCCTTCCTTCTCTTTCTTGTTCTTTCTATCTCCTTGTGGTGAAAGAGATGAGGCTGAGTTCTAGGTCTGGGCTGGAGGTGCAGAGTAAAACAGAACATGTGGGATCAGGAGCTAGGAACCAAGAGGACCATAAATACATAAGTCCCTAGGAATCAGAAAAACTGGGAGTACTATACTCTTTTGCAGTCAAGAAAATTACACTGTCTCCCTGAGAGACAAGGGGCCATTTGATGTATGGGTTATAACAATACCCCTGGACGTGCTCCCCCTCCCCCATACAAAAAACCAGCAAGTCTTACTTGATTTCCTAATGTCTGTCTAATGAAGAAGGCTGGAAGCCTCTTGTGGCATTATGCTAGGTGTGTCTTTGACACTAGTGTGTAAATAGTGTACTGACTACCATTAATAACAAATGAATCACAGCATCAGAGGAGCGACAGGGCCCTCAAGGCATAACCAAGCCTCAGTTAACCTCAGCCTGAACATGCTAGACCTTCTTCCAAGACGTAATTCTTCTCTGTAATAAAGCCAAAAATGTATGCACAGTGGCAGTGTCTTGTGGGGTTCCACAGAGCAGGTATTCCAAGGCAATGACTTGGTCAAGTACAAATTCTGCAGTTTAAGTGGTGCATACTTTTAGATGGCTAATTAGCTCATGTTGTTAGCTGACACCCCTATTTCTTTTCCCCCTAATTTAACATCAACTCAGACTCCAAATGCACTGAGTAGGGAAAACATTTCAGTCCTTATACTTCTTAGGCAGAAACAGAGATTCTTTTTTTCACCTGGTAAAAACTCATAAACTATATGTTAGGGGGAGACAGAATGAGGGAGAATGTAGCGTGAGTTGTTAGTTACCACTGAGTCGGCTCCGATTCATGGTGACTCCATATACAACAGCCAACAGAACACTGCCTGGTCCTTCGTCCTCTTCACTGTTATTGGTATGTTCAAGTCTATTGTGGCCACTGAGTGTTTTGAGTGTCTTCCAACCAAGGGAGCTCATCTTCAGGCACTGTATTGGACAATATTCTGTTGTGATCCATAGGGTTTTCATTGGTTAATTTTCTGAAGTAGATCACCAGGCCTTTCTTCCTATCTGACTTAGTCTGGAAGTTCTGCTGAAATCTGTCCACCATGGGTGACACTGCTGGAATTTGAAATACCAGTGGCATATCTTCCAGTATCACTAGCAATGCACAAGTCACCAGAGTATGACAAAGTGACAGGGGAGTGGTGGTAGAGTTACTATGAAGTCTCAAATTCTCATTATTTCTGGCTTAAAGTTTAACCATTTGGGGAGAGTTAAGTGCAAAGCAATTCAGTTTAGAATTAGATGTAGGGTGAAAATTTGGGTGGTTGCTGAGCAGGTGCCAGACCTGGGAGGGGAGGACTGTGATAGAGAGGAGAGCTGGCAGCAGGACAAGTACCCAGGCATGCAGGCCAAAGACTTGCCTGAAATTCCATCAACAGTGAACGAGGCGCCAGAAGTGAGGCCCAGGCATCATTAAGGAAAACTCCTTAGGGCTTGGGAAGCCATTGACTGAAAATAAGGTCAGGAAAGGAAAGGAAAGGAGGAGTCATCACTACTGTAAGCTCCAAAACTAAATTTTGAGCCTGGTGGCTTTGGCTTGTGTCCCTGTTAACAGCACGTGGGTGGCTGGTTTTCCTGACAGTGGAAATTTGGCCTCCGCCTCAATGATTAAATACATTGCATAATAGGCAGCCTTTCCCTTACTGCTAAGTGGTTTCAGGTACTAAAATATTAAAGAAATATTGTTGGTTTTCCTAGCCACTAATGGATCTTAAATTTTCAACCTGCTGCATGAAAATGCCAAGAGTTAAATATTAACTAAATCAGGCTATTTTAAGCTTTCTATTCAGCTTAGGGTTTCTCTTTGTAAAGCATTCTGCCTGCTTTCTGGTTGCTCAGAAATGGCCCTTTACAAGAAACTTTTCTGTCCTGAAAGAGGCCAAGTCAGTACAGATTGAGCAACCTGGATGCAAGATCATGACATCTGGGTAACTTGATTGTTCCAAATAAAAACATTGACTCTAAAGAGCCATCTTGGGATTTTTAAATCCAAACCACCTGTCTTTGCCCAAGAATTTGCTTTTATCCATGTTGACTACTCTATATAAATGATATTGTGGGCTGTCATGGATTGAATTGTGTCCCCCAAAAATATCTATCAACTTGTCTGGGTCATGATTCCCAGTATTGTATGATTGTGTAATTTGATGTGATTTCCTTATGTGTTGTAAACTCTATCATTATGATAAGGTTATATGTGATCTCCTTATGTGTTGTAAATTCTATCACTGTGATGAGGTTATGCTGATGAGGTTTACAAGATTAGATAGTGTCTTAATCTAATCTCTTTTGAGATATAAAAGAGAGAAGCAAGCAAAGACACATGGGAACCTCATACCACCAAGAAAGCAGTGCCAGGAGCAGAGCACATCCTTTGGACCTGAGGTTCCTGCACAGAGAAGCTCCCAGACCAAGGGAAGACTGATGCATCACAAGGACTTTCTTACAGAGCCGAAAGAGAGAGAAAGCCTTCTCCTGGAGCTGATGCCCTGAGTTTGGACTTGTAGCCTACTGAACTATGAGAGACTAAATTTCTCCTTGTTAAAGCCATCCACCTTTGGTACTTCTGTTGGAGCAGCACTAGATAACTAAGACATGGGCACATTCATTTTTCTCATTGCATTAAAAGCTGCACAAAGGAGAGGGTGATCCCCTCATAGTAGATTTTTTTTTTATTGTGCTTTAAGTGAAAGTTTACAGTTCAAGTTAGTTTCTCAAACAAAAATTTATACACACAGTGTTTTGCGACCTTAGTTGCTCTCCCTGTAATGTGACAGCACCCTCCTCCTTTCCACTCTGGATCTCCCATGTCCATTCAACCAGCTCATGACCCTCTCTACCTTCTTATCTTGCCTCTGGACAGAAGCTACCCATTTAGTCTCATGTATCTACCTGAGCTAAGAAGCACACTCTACACGAGTATCATTTTATGTCCCATAGTCCAATCTAATCTTTGTCTGAAGAGCTGGCCTTGGGAATGGTTTTTGTTTTGGGCTAACAGAGAGTCCAGGGGCCATGTCTTCCAGGGTCTCTCCAGTCTCAGTCAGACCATTAAGTCTGATCTTTTTACTAGAATTTGAGTTCTGCACCCCACCTTTCTCCTGCTCTGTCAGGGACTCTGTTGTGTTTCCTGTCAGGGTGGTCATTGGTGATAGCTGGGCACCATCTAGTTCTTCTGGTCTCAGGCTGATGGAGTGTCTGGATTATGTGGCCCTTTCTGTCTCTTGGGCTAATATTTTCCTTGTGTCATTGGTGTTCTTCATTCTCCTTTGCTTCAGGTGGGTTGGGTTAATTGATGCATCTTATATAGCTGCGCGCTAGCTTTTAAGACCCCAGACACTGCTCACCAAAATAGCATACAGAATCTGGTAGAACTTTTAAGCTGTGTTCCTTATGTTTTGATAAAAAGAAAAGAGAATAACCTGTTAATGAAAATAGCCTTGGCACACATACTATTTTCCCACAAAGCAGATGTTCCCAGAAAATGAATTGGTCAAGACTTCTGATTCTCCTGTTTTCAGCAGTGCTTTGCTTATGTGGCTGTGATGACTTATGTTGTTATCTGACAATCCTGATTTTTCTCTTCAGATCACCTAGCCAGAGCACTAACTCCACAGGCAATGAGGGGTCTCCCATCCTCCAATCTTCTTGGACAGAGATGGAGATTCCATTTTAACCAAAGAAAGCTCAAACCGTTAGGGGAAGTCAAGATGATGCAGAAAATGTAGAGAAAAAAACAGCATATGGCTCAAGCTTCTAAGGGCCACACAGACAAAAGATAGATAGTAGTTTTGGTATAGGGGGACTGGTAATTATAAAGACTATGGACCTAGGTGGCTACGGCTGAACACCATTGATTCTTTGAAAGGAAAAAAAAATTATCAATCACTAATTCAAAGAATATGTGAAATCCAGGGGGCCTTTTTTGACCTCAGTTAAAGAGACCCTCATCTCCTGTGTTTGGAGGGCAGGTCATGCTGAAGATTAGTCTCAGGACCTATTTGTAAAACTAGCAGACCTCCAGAAAAGGTTGAATTCTCAGCCACAGCTAGTCTTCTACACCAGCATCAAGGCCCTGATAGGCAAGCAGTGAGACACAGAAACTTAGGATGGGAATATCTGGGTGGATGCATGGAGCACCTTGAACCCTCTGGGCCTATAGAAACAGGCTATTCACCCTTGTTACAGGACAATGCTCCCACTTTGCTTGAAGACAATGCAGAAACCTCAAGTGAGACAATACTACAATATTGGCTTTCCTCAGTACCTGCTCCCATCTTAGTTACTGAGAACCAGACCAATAACTAAGGTACAATCTCAATATTACCCAACTGGGAACTGTACTACCTGGCTAAGAGGTACTTGAATGAACTGGGAGATACATCTGGTAATAAATCCCGAGGGTGTTGGATTAAAGCAGGAAGAATATAAAGCTGAATAAGCAAGATTTTGTCAAAGCACTGGGGGCAAGTTCTAATACACTGCCTGAAAGACTCTCAGAAGCTTGGAAAAATTGATGACCCACATTAAATAAAATTGACATGTTGGAATTGCCATAGCCTACTGGCTCAGAGAAGTATGCATGCTAGAATGGCTCTACTATATAAGACCAGAAAATACACTGGCTAATTCTGACTATGCTACCCTGGAGGACATACCATTAACTGAGATGATAGGGAATGGACTGTGGACACAGCATTGTTGAGGAGCTCAGTAGTGGCTATCCTCTATAGACTGGAGCTAAGGTAAGAGATGCTGTTATAGACCTTAGCTCCCTGGTAGCAATGGGGATAAGATCTTGGAACAGCAGATACCAGGTATCAGCTGTTAACCATCAGAAGCAACTTGAACATGATTGCCAAAAAAAGCAGCAAGATCAGAATGACCCAGAGCCTTACCCACAGGTATCTATGGAAATAGTTTATAAATCATGGTATTTCTAGGGGTAAGAGAGGTGGGCAAAATAAGAGTATTGCTTAATAGAAAGGAAGGAAAGAAAGAAGGAAGGAAGGAAGGAGCGAAAGGAGGGAGGGAGGGAAGAAAAATAGAAAGAAAAAAAGAGAAAGAAAGAAAGTCATACATATGATGTCAAAAAATATCAAGAATGGACAAGCAGAATACTAGTATCAGCCACTCCAGAGGAAAGTCGTTCTTTCTTCCCCAATTTCCAGAACTTAGTCAGTTCTCAGTCCTAGAACTCATCAACTGAAGAAGAGGCCAGATCTCCACAAGCAAAGACCATGAAACATTATGGAAAACATATATTATATCAATTCCCCCTGTCCACTGGCCATTTACTTAGGAAACAGCACACTGGGGAAAAGGGAATACCCACACCTCTTGAGGGTTGTTGGATACAAGATTCAATTGACACTGACACCAGGAACCCTAAGTGCCATCCTGGATCTCTGTTATAATAGATGGGGGTGTGAGGGAGTCAAGTAATAAAGGAAGCCCTAACCTAGGTCAACTCACACTGTCCACTGGGTCCAGATCCACCCATTGGTTATTTCTCTAATTCCTGAATATACAATTTATTTGGCAAAACCCTTACATTGATTCCTTGACCGTGAAGTCAGAGACACTATAATAAGAAAGGCTAAGTAGAAGCCCATGAAACTCCCACAATCCCATCCAAGATAGTAAATGTAAGAAATTATCATATCTTGAGAAGTGGCAGATTTGTGCCACCCTCAAAGATTTAAAGATGCAGGGGTGGTGGTCACACAAAAACCAGATGGATCATAACAAATAACAGTTTACTACTGCAAACTTAACCAAGTCATAGAAACAATTGCAGTTGCTGTGCTGAAAGTGGTATCTTTATTTGAAGCCTCTGGTAAGTGACATGAAAGTATTGATCTGGCAAATGCATTCTTTTTAATACCCTTCAGATAAAAGGATCAAAATCAATTTGCTTTCGTATAGAATGAATAGCAGTATACATTCATGGTCCTGCCCCAGGGATATGTTAATTCTCCTGCTTTCTGTCACAATATTGTCTGAAGTGATCTGGGCCATCTGGAAATACCGTGGAACTTCACATTAGTCCATACTGAGAATATTGTATAAGCTGGACTTGATGAGCAAGAAGTGGCAAGTACACTGGATGCTTTAGTGAGACACCTGCACTACAAAAGGAAGAAATAAACTCTGCAAAGAGTCAAAGGCCTGATGCTGCAGTTGAATATTTACAGGGTCCTGTTTTCTGAGGCAAGCTGAGACATCCCTTCCAAAGTAAAGGATATATTATTGCATGGTGCATTTCCTACCCCTAAGAAAGAAGCACAGTGTTTAGTTGGCCTCTTTAGGTTTTAGGTGCAGCATTTTACACTCTTGGAAATGCTGCTTTGACCCATTTACTGGCAACGCTGAAGGCTGATAATTTTAAAAGTCCCCAGAGAAAGAAAGATCTCTGAAGCAGATCCAGGCTGCAGTGTAAGTAGCCCTGCCACATGGATTATATGACCCAACAGACACCGTGGTACTAGGGGTATCAGTGATAGGAAAATATGTTTTGTAGAGTCTCTAGCAAACATCAATAGGAAACTCATAGTATAAGACCATAGGGTTCTTGAGCAAAGTCATGCCATCTGCAAGAGAACTATCCATCATTTAAACACACACACACACACACACACACACACACACGCACACACACACACACACACACACACACACCTGATCTGCTATGGAGCCCTGACAGAGACAGATCATCTGATCATGCAACATCAAATGACTTTGCAGTCAAAACTGCACATCATAAGCTGGATACTGTCAGACCCATCAAGTCATAAGTTATTGCAGGCTGTAAGTGGTACGTTCAGGACTGAGCTGGAGCAAGTCCAGAGAGCACAAGTAGGCCGCATGAACAGGTAGCTCAGACACGAGACCCCCATGGCACACTTTACTATTATCCCAATACCTCTCCCTGACCTCATATCTTTGGACTCATGAAAGATTCCCTATGACCATTAGGCAGAGGAGAAAAGCTCCTAAGTTTAGTGCATAAGTGGAGTCAGTGCTGTAGGTTTGTGTGAACTGAAAATGAACTTCTTCACTATAGTACCACTTAGAGGTGTCCTTGAAAAACAGAAATGAGAAGGATTCCTTCCACTTGGAAGAGTTTCAGGTGGCGCACATGGCTGTCCACTTTCTGCGGAGAGGTAATTGGCTGGAGGTTAGACGATATGAACTCAATGCCAGCGGCAAATGGCTTAGAAGTTTGGTCAAAGGCCTGGTGTAAGCTATGTCGGAGAATGGGACAAGGAGATCTGGAAAACAGGTGTGTAGATGGACCTCTGGGAGTAAGAACAAAGTGTGACAATCTTTGTACTGCATTTTATGCCCACCAGAGAGCATCCACTGAAGAAGAGGCAATAAGCAACCACCTGGAGAGGACAAATCAGTCAGCTGATGGCAGCCAGCCTCAGTCGTTGGCCACTCCAGCCAGATAATGAATGGGATCGCCAAGGTGGCAGAAATGGAAACTACACGTGTACCAAACAACATGAGTTCCCTCTCACCTAGATTGAGACTTGCCAGGTTAGACTTCCAAAGCACTACAGATTTCAAGCAAATATGTATAACCAGTATTCTCCTAGAATATCTCAACCAGTAAAATAAATACAAGTATTTCAGACTGAGCAATGTTGAGGGTTCTGTTCAACTAAGTAAACCATGTATATCTTTTTAGTGACACAGATGAGTCTAGAATTGGAGACTTCTTTTCCTTAAATTGGATTTAAACTGCTCTGTGTTTAAAATGGGTTGTTTGTTCTTGAGATATGTATGTTCTTATCCAAAGTTTTGTTGGAAAGTCAGATTATGGCTGGGCAGGGGTGGGGGTGGGGGGCAGTAACAGGCCTCTCTTGCTAAAGCATCATTTCTCAGTTTCAGCCAGATAGCTTTTTATTGTGGGCAACTGTCCTGTGCATTGTAGAATGTGTAGAAGGATCCCTGGCCTCTACCTGTTAGATGCTAGTAGCAACGCTCACTCCATTTGCAACAACCAAAATCATCTTCAGACGTTACCCACAGCAAATTCTACCTTTCACTTTAAAAATAATGTAAGAGTTTGTAATGGTCCCTAAAACAGTTTTTCAACTTCAAAAATGTAAAGACAGCCTCTACCAAGTACCCTGTTCCATTTAGAAAACAGTGCATGCATATAAAAGAAAAACTCAAATAAATACTACCTTTGTTACCTACTGCTGCTGTAGCACAAATACCATAAGTAGGGGCTGGCTTTAATGAACAGGAGTTTATTATCTCACAGTTTGGGAGGCTAGAAGTCTAAATCAGGATATCCACTCTGGGGGAGGTCATCCTGGGAATTCCTTGACTTATAGAGGGATCTGCACATGGTGTCTGTCCTCCCCCCTGCGTGTGTTTGTGTCTATTCTTCTCTTTTTATAAGATACCACTAAGAAGGGTTTAGGTTTAGGACCAACCCTACTCCAGTATGACCTCATTAACATAACAATAGAAAATCCCTATTTCTAAACAGGGCCATATTTACAGGTACTTCAGCATAAACATTTGGAGGATACCATTCAATCCAAAACACTACCCAAAATAAGTACTCTTAACGTGTTAGTATATTTCTCTCCAATCATTTTTCTACAGAAGATACACCTCTAAACAGATATAATTATAAAACTCTCATAGAATTAATATGGAGTAATCTCTTTAAAGAAGCCCTGGTTGCAAAGTGGTTAAAACACTTGCCTGCTAACCAAAAGGTCAGGGATCCAAACCTACCAGCTGTTCCATGGGAGAAAGATGTGGCAGTCTGCTTGCATAAAGATTTACAGCCTTAGAAACTCTATGGGGAAGTTCTAACTGTGTCCCGCAGGGTCTCTACGGGTAGGAATACGACTCAACAGCAGTGGGTTTAGTTTTTGGTTAGTCCCTTTAAAGACCTCTTTTTAAAGTTTTAAAAAGGAAAGATGTCATTTTGATGACTAAGGCTTGTCTGACCCAAGCTACGGTCTTTTCAGTTGCCTCATATGCATGTTGGATAATGAAAAAGAAAGACAGAAGAAGAATTGATGTGTTCAAACTATGGTGTTGGCAAAGGATATTGAATATACTATGGGCTACCAAAAGAACAAACAACTCAGTTTTAGGAGAAATAGAAGCAGAATCTTCCTTAGAAGTGAGACATTGTTCGACTTATTTATTTTGAACATGTCATCAGGAAAGACCAGTCTCTAGAAAAGAACATCACGTTTGGTAAAGAGTCAGTGAAAATGAGGGAAATCCTTAATGCTATGGACTGACACAGTAGCCACAATAGTAGACATAGCAATAATCATGAAGACGGTACAAGGCTGGGCAATATTTCAGTCTGCTATACGTAAGGTCTTTTTGACAGTGAATGCAATGCCATTCCTCCTCAAGTTGTCATTCCCAGCATTGTAGACCATAAGATTGTCTGATTCAAAATGGCCAATACCAATCCATTTCAGCTCACTAATGCCTAGGATGTCAGTGTTTATGTGTTCCATTTCATTTTTGATGATTTCCAATTGTTCTAGATTCATACTTTGTATATTCCGTGTTCTGATTATTAATGGATATTTGCAGCTGTTTCTTGTCATTTTTAGTCATGCCACATCAGCAAGTGAAAGTCCTGAAAGCTTGACTCAATCCACATCGATAAGATTGACTCTACTTTGAGGAGGCAGCTCTTGCCCAGTTGTCTTTTGAGTGCCTTCCAACCTGGGGGGGGGGGGCTCATCTTCAGGCACTATATCAGACAATGTTCCACTGCTATTAGTAATGTTTTCACTGGCTAATTATTTTCAAAAGTAGACTGCCGGGTCCTTCTTCCTAGTATGTCTTAATCTGGGAGCTCAGCTGAAACCTGTCCACCATGGCTGACCCTGCTGGTATCTGAATACAGGTGGCATAGCTTCCAGCATCACAGTAACATGCAAGCCCCCACAGTACAACAAACTGACAGACATGTGGGATCTGTCTTGGAAGAAGTATGACCAGAATGCTCCTTAGAAGCAAGGATAGTGAGACTACATCTTATATACTTTGGACATGTTGTCAGGAGGGATCATTCCCTACAGAAGGACAACATGCTTGGTAAAGTAGAGTGTCAGCAAAAAAGAGGAAGACCCTCAATGAGATGGATTAACACAGTGGCTGCAACAATGGGCTCAAGCATAACAACGATTATGAGCATGGTGCAGGACCAGACAATGCTTTGTTCTGTGGTACATAGGGTCGCTATGAGTTGGAACTGACTCTACGGCACCTAACAACAACAACATATATAAGGTCATGGAGCCTTGGCTGCGCAAATGGTTAAGCGCAGCTGCTATAATCAAATGGTTGGTGGTATGAACCCAGTCAGTGGCTCCATGGGAGAAAGACCTGGTGATCTGCTTCTGTGTAAAGATTACAGCCAAGAAAACCCCGTGGGGCAGTTCTAATCTGTCGTATGGGGTCGCTGTGAGTCAAAAATGACTCAACAGCGCCTAACAACAACATACATAAGGTCTCCATGAGTAGGAGCCAACTTGACGGCAAATAACAGCAGTCCCTTTATATTATTTATGTTTTGTAATTGAGATATGGATTATTTTCTATCCATAGTTATTTCCAAAAAGGATTTTAAAGTTTTTATTCCTGTGGCTTAATACTTGGATAGTTTATTTTTAGTTTTGTTTTATTCTGTAAGGAAAGGGGATGGGAAGGAAGGTTGTACTACTTGTTTTTAAAAATTTGAGTTCTTTGTGGCCTAAAATGTTCAGTTTGTAAATTGAATGCTGAATATTAAGGTTTATTTTTCATTTGTAAGAGGCATCATTGGTATCTTATTGAATGAATCTGATTATTTCTATATATGTACTTAATCTTTGCTTGTTGATCTCTCATGGATTGAGAAATGTCTCCACCTATTACTGTGGGTTCAGTTTTTAGAGATTCTGCTCAATTTTTCTTGCTATTTTATTCAGCTCACAAATGCTTGTACCATTCATCAAAAGAAACAAACTTTTGCTCCCTTCAATGTTTTTGTCTTGAAGTTGATGTTTGATATTTATGCTTGAACCCCTCCTTTCTTTTGTATGAATTGGCCCAATGTATCTTTGTCTAATATTTTACTTCTGACATTTCTCAATTGCCCCGTTTTAGGTGTTCTCTTACAGACAGCAATTGGCTAGATTTAGGGAAAACAACTTGCGAGTCTGTCTTTTAAGAGAGGTGCTTAACATCAACTTTTATTACCACAGAAGGCGTATTTCATGTTCTAACATATAGTTTTTAAATATTGTTTTATGCTATTTCATTTGTTACTTCTATTTGTTCTATGGGCCAAGTTTTCTTTCCTTTTACTTTCTTTGATGTTTATCTTTTAATGTTTCAAAAGCCCTCTTTTGCTTTACATTAACTAATTCTAAGTCTAGAAAGAAATGATCTTTTGAGTACATAATTCTCTTCTCTCCTTCTCACATTTCTTAGTCTTTGTTATTGTTAGCTGATGTTTTAAACTCAGATATCTTCTTTTCTTCAAATCATGAATTTTACATTACTTTTAAAGGAACAGATTTTAATTTTAGATGGACTTTTACAACTACATTTACATTTATCCTGGAAAGAACTAGATAAATATGGGCCACATTTACCTAGTTTTAGTGCTGAATCCCATCATATTTATTGTGATGACTCCCCCATTCTAAGCTTGTAATATCTCAGATTCCACAGTTAACTGGAGACGATATTCAAACAATTGTTTTTCACGGGGCGCTTTTGAGCTCTTATTTAATAAAAATATATTTTTATTGCCTCCATTCCTGAAATACAACTTGTACTTCAATAACGTTTGCTCAAAACTCAGTAGATGTTGTACCATTATCTTGTGGCATTAATGCTGCAGAGAAAAAGTTTGAGGCCAACCTGTGTTTTGTCTGACCATCCATAACCTTTTCTTTCTGCCAAAGTGCTTTTAAGGTGTATTGATCTTTTTAATTAGAACATTACTGCAGAAATACTTGAACATATTCATATTGTTTTGCCTAGGATGGCATGGGGATTTTCAGTCTGTATATAGAGGTCATTTTCTTTTTAACTTTGCAGAATCAAGGATTAATTTGTATTTTTTCTTTGATAATTGCTCATGCTTCATTTATTTCAGCTTTTCTTCTTTTGTTCTTCACTTGTGGTCTTCCATATCTGCCATTTCCTTCCTCATCATTTCCTTTTGGCTCTTTCCCTTTGCATCTTCTTTGGAGCATCAATTCAGCTTCCCTCTCCCTCCCTCTTTTTTATACTCACGGAGTGTAATTTCTAGAAGCTTTTCATCTGGTGCAGCTCTGTTCTACAAATCTGACATCATCTCCCTCTGCCACTACCTGATCCTTGAACCTCATGAGGAAATAAAATTTCCAGCCTCTGCCAGTCAGTCCCCAGCTTCTTCCCATCTCTGCATCCTGTCCTCCTCCAGTGATCTCCTTACCCACTGCACCGTAATCAGTCACCCTCATCACTTTATGCCCAGTGTCTGGGGACACCTGACCTTCAGATGGATTTTAGAAAGACAGGAGGTACAGTGGGGAATAGAAGAAGGAGATAACTGCATTCCTGATGCCAAAAGCAGCCTCTTGTGTACTATACACACGGCTTCTCTGGGTTTTGGTTTGCACAAATCCTGAATCACTGATGATGGTGGCATATTTTCCCTCCTCCCAGGATCTCTCTCTCTCTCTGTTTTTAATATTTTGTGGTGCATCAGATGAAACTTTACAGAGCAAATTGATTTCTCATTTGATAGTTTGTACGTAAAGTGTTCCATGACTTTGATTTCATTCCTCACAATTTTTCTCCCCATTTACAATCCAGGTTCCCTGTTTCCTTTTGTCCTGATTTTATACTTCTTCCTGCCTTCTCATCTTTGCTTTTGGGCAAATGTTGCCCTGTTGATAGTCCTGAGGAGCACATTTCTCTTGGGTGGTATTGTTTATTTTATAGAACTGTCTATGGTTTGGCTGAAAGGTTGTCTCAGGAAATGGCTTCAGTTCCAGTTCAGAAGGGTGTCTTAGGGCCATAGTCTCAGGGGTTCCTCCAGTTTTTGTCAGACCAGTAAATCTGGTCTTTTTTGTGGATCTGATTTTTTGTTCTACATTTTTCTCCTGCTCTGTCTGGGACCCTCTGCTGTGATCCCAGTTAGAGTGGTTGGTAGTGGTAGCTGGACACCATCTAGTTCTTCTGCTCTCAGAATCATGTAGGCTGTGGTTCATGTGGTCTATTAGTCCTTTGGACTAATTTCTCCCTTGAATCTTTGGTTTTCTTCACTCTCCTTTTCTCCGGGCAGGAAGAGACCAATGGTTGTGTCTTAGATGGCTGCTCACAAGCTTTTAAGACCTCAGATTATTGTCTTCATGAACTATGTTGTGCCAATTGACATAGATGTCCTCTGAGTATATGGTTCTTTACCTGCTAGCCTAGGAACTTCGTCCCATGAGTTGTTTGCTTATGCCTAAGAAGTTGCCCTGACTGTGGTCCTGGTGTGCTCTAATGTCTATATTAATATATAAGCAGCACCTACAGTTATGCATGCAGAAATATCCACCACCAAACCTGTAGCTGCAGGTGGGTGTGTTCCTTTACACCCTCCCACACCTCTTTAACATACCTATCTACCTATGTATCCATTCATAAATTATTGTCTGTTAATATTCTTGTTGCAGGATTGTCTGGGCTATAGTAATTACTTACCGTTTCTGCCTTTTGTTCTTGTGTTCCTCTTAGTGTCCTCCTATGCCTTGGTTCATGTTTTGCTGACTTCCTGTATATTGTGTATTGCCTTTCCCATCACCAATATTAACATGTGCCTTCTATCTATTTGGTAATTTTCCCTCTGTTCCCCTCCCATCCCTGGTAACCATCAAAGAATTTTTTTTTCTGGTGTAAACTTTTTTCTTTATAATAGTGGTCTCATACAATATTTGTCCTTTTGTGACTGACTTATTTCACTCAGTATAATGTCCTCCAAATTTATCCATGCTATGAGGTGTTTCATGGACTCATCATTATTCTTTATCATTGCATAATATTCCATTGTGTGTATGTAACACAATTTGTTAATCCATCCATCTGTTGATGGGCACTTAGGTTGTTTCCATCCTTTTGCTATTGTGAATAATGCTGCAATGAACATGGGTGTGCATATGTCTGTTCATGTCATGGCTCTTATTTCTTGAGGGTATATTGCTGGGTCATATGGTATTTCTATTTCTAGCTTTCTAAGGAAATGCCATACCATTTTCCATAGTGGTTGTACCAGTTTACAGTCCCACCAGTAGTGTATGAGAATTTCTGTCTCCCCACAACTTCACCAACATTTGTCATTTTCTGGGGGTTTTTTTTGTTTTTTTTTTTAAGTGTCAGTAATGTCAGGTTGAGATGGTATCTCATTGTAGTTTTGATTTGGTCTCTCTAATGGCTAATGGGAAACCCTGGTGGTGTAGTGGTTAAGAGTTACAGCTGCTAACCAAAAGGTTGGTAGTTAGAATCCACCAGATGCTCCTTGGAAACCCTACTGAGCAGTTCTACTCTGTCCTTTGGGGTCACTATGAGTCAGAATCAACTCGACGGCAACAGGTTTGGTTTTTGGTTTAATGGCTAATGATAGTGAGCATTTCTTCATGTGTTTGTTAGTCATCTGAATGTCTTCTTTGGTGAAATGTCTGTTCATATCCTTTGCCCATTTTTCAATTGGATTTTTTGTCATTTTGTTGTTCAGGTGTTGAAGTTTTCTATAAATTTTAGAGATTATTCCTTTGTAGGATATGTCATAGCCAATTTTTCCCCCCAGTCTCTAGGTTCTCTTTTTACTCTTTTAGAGAAGTCTTTTGATAAGCATAAGTTTTTAGGAGGTCCCGTTTATCTAGTTCATCTTCTGCTGTTTGTGCATTTTTAGTTATGTTTGGTATTATGCCATATATTAAGGTCCCTAGCTTTGTCCCGAAGCCTTGTTGCTTCACAAATAGCCCTGGTGGTGCAGTGGTTCAGAGCTCAGCTGCTAACCGAAAGGTCGGCAGTTGGAATCCATCAGCCACTCCTCGGAAACCCTATGAGGTAGTTCTACTCTGTCCTATAGGGTTGCTATGAGTCGGAATTGACTCGATGGCAATGGGTTTTGAGGGTTTTTTTTTTTTTTTAGCATTGTGCCTATTTTTTTTTCCATGATCTTTATAGTTTTAGGTTTTATATTTAGGTTTTGGTCCATTTTGAGTTAGTTTTTGAATATGGGGTGAGGTATGTGTTCTGTTTCATTTTTTTACAAATGGACATCCAGTTTTGCCCCAGGGTCTCTATCTTAACAGATGAAACCTCTTCACAGTTCATCTTCACTTGCCTCATAATTCAAGGTTTCCTACCAGACTCCAGCATGAGGTTGCCTGCCAGTCACAGGAAAGACATTTGAAACCCACCCACTGTGCCTTGATAGGTATTTCTGAGAATGTGTGAGAGACTCCATGGGGGCTGCTACTCAGATGCCGTTTTAGACCAGGAGAGCTATCACAGTCTTATGCAGAAAAGGAAAATAAACAATCTCAAACTAGCTGTGAGCAAAACATATAAAAAATTCAGGAGATATCCCACCTGAAATAAAACTTAACAGCCAAATTACTGTAAATGCAAGGATGTAGCTTATCTCCAGGAACAAATGGAACCAGGGACTCCAACATTGCTGGAACTCTGTTTCCATTCCCTGTCTTCTTGGTGTACCATCTTCTTCTGCTTCTCCATCTCCTCCTCCTCTCCCTCCCTCCCTCTTTCACAAATATGAACCAATCAATTGCAGCCAAGGAACAGGATTATATAAGAAAATATAGCCTTCCATAGGAACCATGTGTTTGAAGTATAGGAATAGATAGTTCTCAGAAAACAAAGGTTGGGTTTCCAGAATAAGTGTGGAGAGGAGATGGACAGACAAAACCAACCACCAACCAATCAGCCAGCCAGCCAACCAAGCAACTGACCAGAGAAACAAGTAACTCCTACATCATCCCTTTTGTTTTTTTTGTTAAAATTTTTGATTAATGAAATACATGTACATGTATTAAAAAGTAAATAGCACCAAACCAAAAACCAAACCCACTGCCATCGAGTTGATTCTGACTTATAGCCATCCTATAGGGTTTCCAAAGCTGTAAATTTTTAAGTATGCATACAGCATCGTTCTCCTGAGGAGTGGCTGATGGATTTGAACCACCTGATGGGTTCAAACTGCTGACATTTGGTTAACAGCTGAGCGCTTTAACCACTGCACCATCAGAGCTCCTTAAATAGCAACAGAGAAGTCATAATATAAATTAGCAGTCTTTGGTCCTACTCCTTCCCTGAATACCTCCCTCCAAGACAACTGCTTTCAATTTTAGCTGATTCTTCTTGTCTAAAACTCCATATTACTACATAATATCTTTATACTGTTACATTTCTTGATTACATAATTTTAGATGTTATCTATTGATTTTTTATTGAAAAAAAATACCCCACATATACATATTGTCCTCCTTTCTTTCCAATACAGTTAAGTAATACTTTTTGGTTAATTCATTATTTAGTATTTATGCTGTTATGATAATGTAATTAGTATTCTTTGCTGAGCTAAGTAGTGTACTATGAATTTATTTTCCTTTTTATACAACATTTTGTTTTTCAGTTCATAATCACATTTTTTTCATTTCTTTGGGTTTTTTAAAAATCATTGTTACTAGTACTTCCCAAACTCTCCAACAGAATTATTAAGCCACTCTGAATTCTCTTTTTTCCACATGGCTAAGTCTTGGTGCTAGAGAGAGATCAAAAATCATCCAGTACCATTTGCCATCGAGTCAATTCCAATTCACGGACCTCCATGTGTGTCAGAGTAGAACTATGATCCATAGGGTTTTCAATGGCTGACTTTTCAGAAATAGATTGCCAGGTCTTTCTTCTGAGGCACCGCTGGGTGGACTTGAACCTCTAACATTTTGGTTAGTGGCTGAGTGTGTTAACTGTTTGCATCACTGAGGGACTCCTTAGGAATCGTAGGAGTAATATAATAGTCAAAGAAAAGTTTTTCTGAGTCCTCATAACTAACTAAATAATTTCTCTTTTGAGAACTCCTGTTGATTTTATGTATCTCTCACATCACTGACACCTTTCTGTCTTATTGGTCTGTTATTGGTCTGTACATCTTATCTTCCCTCATAGACACTTTGTTCCTTGAGGCCTGGGTCTATATCTAATTCATTGTTCTAAGGAGAGATAGACAGAGAGAACCCTGATGACAGAACATGCATTAAAGATAAATGAGGGAATAAATAAATGGACTATGTAATTTGTTCTTTAATATTTTTACATTTCTTCTGTTTCCTATTACATGAGTACAAAGATTCTGATGGAGGAAGATGGAACTTAGTAGACTTAACTGTGCATTGTGTCCAAACACTTAGCAGAAGTCAGGGACCACGTCCATGCAACTTAATTGTCTAAGGAATACATGATCTGAAGTCAGAGAATCCAGACACGTTCAGTTTCCAACCCCTATGGGAGAAAACAGTGTAGAGAACAGAAACAGCAATCTCAATAACAGCAGCTATTATTTATTGAGTACATGACAAATAATTTAAATTTTTAAAATATATTATCTCATTTAAATCTTTAAAAAGTTCTGCGAGGGAGTTATTAGAGTCCTCATTTTACAGATGAGAAAAAAGAAGGTGTGGAGATAGTAACTTCTCCAGTAAGTGGCAAAGCTGGGGTCCAAAGCCAGCTCTGACTCTAAATCCTGTGCCCTTAGCAACCTCCCAGTACCACACCCAGGCTTAGTTCAAAATCCCAAAGCAGGTGACAACCTATTAACTGTGTATCAATTCTTCTGGTCACTTAAGACCTTTTCCATTTCTATCATGGGAATTCCAGCTTTTCCTTCCATACAGCCCTGAGGTCCATGATTTAAAAAAAAAATTAATGTTCTTAAATTCTAACAAAATATCATTTTTTTAAAGAATGTTTGGTTTCCATCTGAAAAGAGAAAAATTAGGAAAGCTTCTAACTACATTATTGTTACTCTCTGAGCCCGGCATGTTCCGTGTTCACCTCTACTGCAAATTTTCTAAGACACCCTCCAGGATCTGTGAAGTCATGAAAGCATTTCTTTTGAGTGAGGTATGGCCTGGTTAAGCTTGTTTTCCATTTTGAAATCCCTGAAGACAAAAACCTGCCTTCTGGGTCACCTTACGGACCAGGCATACCAGGAAAAACTCTCCTGGCTCCTGGTACTCACTGGAGTGCACCAGCAGAGGGTGCTTGACCATTAGCAATAGTTTCAGAAACTTCCCTAACTAGTTCAGGCATTTTATCACCTTCCACTTTTGTGCTGCCAATTAGCAGCAGAATGTACACACCCATTTTCTTTCATTTTGCAGTTGACTTGCATTGTGGAAAAGAGAATGCCTCCCTGCTGGACTTGGAGGTGGTAGTGGAGGTTTGAGAGGAGGTTGGGAGGTGGGGTGGGGGTGCTGGTATAAGAGGGGAAACAAGGCTTTCCCAGCACACAGGATTGGAATGAATTATATGTAGGATGTTGTTAATCCTGGCATGGTGTTTATCTGGTTCATCCTTAACAATTCAGCCACTTGCATTTGAGCTTTCTTAGCTATTTAAAATGTCTTGTTTGTAAAGCACCCTGGTGGAGCATGGGTTAAAGAGATCAACTGCTAACCAAAAGGTTGGCAGTTCTAAACCACCAGCTGCTCCATGAGAGAAAGATGCGGCAGTCTGCTTCTGTAGAGATTTACAGCCTCAGAAACCCTATGGGGTCGCTATGATTCAGTGGGTGGGTATGTAAAGCGATCGAATGAGTCTAATTTTCTTTAACACACCCATACGAGCTTGTGCCAGATGTCATGAAACCATATAACCCCAGACTGCAAGCAGGAACTTTGAAGATCATTTAATACACACTGCTCATGATACAGGAGCCCTGGTGTTGCAGTGGTTACAGTACTCAGCTGCTAACCAGAAAGTCTCTGGTTGGAACCTTACAGCCAGTCAAGGGGAGAAAGATGTGGCAGTCTGCCTCCATAAAGATTACAGTCTTAGAAACCCTACAGGGTAGTTCTACTCTGTCCTCTAGGGTCACTATGAGTTGGAATCAACTGGATGGCGGTGGGTTGGTTTTGGATTTGGCTCTTTATACAGCTGAGAAGACTGATGCCTGCTGAAAAGTGAAAGCCTTGGCCAAGGTGCTCCAATTAGTTAAGAGAGAGTAGACACCAAAACTCAGATGGTGACCACACTCCCACCCTCACCCCCAGACCTGCCAATTTAACACTCCTGAGCAAGAAGCCCTCGGAAATCCGGGCTTGAATAAACAATCTGAACCCAGATCATAAAGTAAGCCACTGGGTTTGGAAACACTTGAATGTACAGATCTGGGATAAATTCAGGACTGGAGTTTAGATTGGTTCTTGATCCTCATATATGCCTTTGTCTTCCTTCTGTGCTAGCATTTCCACTTTTTCCTACCTCAGGCAACCTCTAGGAAACCCTGGTGGTGTAGTGGTTAAGAGTTCCGCTGCTAACCAGAAGGTCAGCAATTCAAATCCACCAGGCGCTCCTTGCAAACCCTATGGGGCAGTTCTACTCTATCCTGCAGGGTTGCTATGATTCTGAACTGACTTGATGACAATGGGTTTTCAGGCCACCTCTAGGAAGTGGAAAGATTTTAAAAGGGAAATTCACAACTCTTACCTTGGTTTACATGATCTGGCCCCAGTTACTCACTGACTTTTTCACCTGCCACCCTTTTCTTTGCCTTTTTATCCCCTGGGTACTAGCTACCCACACCCACCCCCTGCTAACAATCCGAGCTCCTCCCTGCTCCCTTTGCCTGGAATTCCCTTCTTTCTGATTTTCACATGACTGGGTGTTTCTAGTCCAAATCTTGGCTCTTCCTCCACGAGGCCATCCATGACCTGATTCACTCTTCATCTCAACACCTTGTGTTAATTCTTGGTGTCACCCTTATAACCCACTGGTAATTTTATCTATTTTTAGTTTACTTTCTGTACTACCCCTTCTCTCTATAGAATGCGTGTTCCAAGAAAGCAGGGTCGTTGTCCAACATCTTCACTCTTTTATTCCCAGCTCTTTGAATAAGATCTGACTCAAAAAAGTCACTCAGGAAAAACTACAGGAAAATGTCAGTCTTTGTTATCTGCGGGAACCCCTTCCCTATGTTTGTCAGACAGCATCCCAGAGCCACGTTCACTTCAGAAGGGAGTACATGTGTTCACAACCTATGGACATTTCTGTTCTTTCAGCAAGTTTCAGACTGCAATTGGTTCCACTCCTGAGATTTTTTTTTAGCTCTCCAGTCCTCTGCCTTCACCTTTCCTCTTTTCACCTTGCCTGGGGACAGTCTGCCTTGACTGACTCCATGATCCCTCCTCCAGGTTGATTCCATCATAAAGCTCTTTATGGGCAGAGCCACATCGAGAGTAAACAAGTTGTCGGTGATGAACTGGGTGTTGGATTTCAGAGATGTTTGATTCTGAAAATGAACTTTAAAGGATAAGCAAAGACAACTTAACCAGTTAGTGTAATGGAACTTCAGAATGTCTTGGGACACCCAAGGTGTGTGATAACGGCTGTCCACTTGTTAATGCTGGTGCAACCAGGATCTAAATCAGCTCCTCTGGGAGGGCAAGTTCAATAAATCCCGTCATTCTCTTATAATAAAGCCCAGTGTTGTATCACTTGGAAAAACGAGCAATTTCCTTCTCTTGGCTTCATATCTAATACTTGTGTACTATTGGTGTGGCTAAACTAGGGGTCAGGGAGCATTTGGGGACGGTAAAATGAGAATAATTTCTACTGCAGTGCACTGTTTAAGTCATCAAGACCATGATCCTCCCCACTACCATTTCACTCCAAGATGAGGAGATCTGAGTATGAGGAAGACAACAGACATGGGTATCCCAAGTCCACAAATAATAACAGACACCATTGACTGGACACCTATTCCGTGTCATCCTAAATGCTTCCTATAACTGTCTCACCTAATTCTCACAACAACTTTATGAGATTGTTTACCATTTTGAGTTTACTGTTTTACAAGTAAGGACACTAAATCCTCAAGAAGTTTAAAGGCCAGTTATGTGATAAAGCCATGGTTCAGCCTTGGACTTGGTGCACTCCAATGCTACACACTCATCCATCATGCTTCGTTGCTGTGACCACCAGAACTTCCCTCTACCTCTTCAGGAACTCTTACAAAGCCAAGAAGTCTTAAGAGTCACTCCTGGGTTCCGGCAAAATGGCACTCTAAGCAGAAGCACCATGCCGTCCCTCCACAGCAAAGATCCAAAAAACTAAGCCAAACAGAGAATACAACAATCCTGAAACCCTAAAACATCAAATGAAGAGATAAAGAACTCAGCCAAGCACCCAACGGAGTGAGAAAACTGACAGAGAACGGACAGCGAGGAGAGATTCATGCAGAGGTCCCCTACCAGCTAACACAGCATGGATCCACCATCTTGGACTCCTATCGGAGACCAGCAAATGCAGGTATGAGAAAGCAGCCTCATGGACCGTCCAGCGGGAGACAAAGCAACCAGTAATTTGCGGTGTGCGCTTTCCCACCCCCACCACTCTTCGCCCCAGCTTGGCCTCCTCTGCTTCCCGCGGCCACGGTCTCTTGACCAGGAAGCCCCAGCTGCTTGGATTCCACACACCCAAGCGGGCGGCTCTCTGGGTGCCATTTGTTGGCGTTGGTGTTGCTTTTTTCCACTTCTTTTGATTCCTTCCTTGCCTTTAGCCATCTCCCCCTCCTTTCGCTCAAGTGCCTCGATCCGTGCGCCATCTTTGCTTCTTCCTGAGGGGCTGCAGAGCGCCGGCAATTTGCGATATATGCTTTCCCACTCTCTAACCTTCTTCACCGATACTCAGCCCCCTCCGCTTCCCATGGACACAGTCTCTTGTCTGAAACACCAGACCGCATTAGCTGGCTCTCTGAGTGCCATTTGTTGGCTGCTAGTGTTGCTTTTTTTTTCTGCTTCTTCTGATTTCTCACTTGCCTCTCGCCGCCTCCCCCTCCTTTCACTCTAGTGCCTGACTCCGTGCACCATCTTTGCTTCTTCCTGAGGGGCTGCAGAGCACCAGCAATTTGTGATATATGCTTTCCCACTCTCTACCCTTCATCACCCACACTCAGCCTCCTCTGCTTCCCGTGGACACAGTCTCTTGTCCAGAAACACCAGCCCGCACTGGCTGGCTCTCTGAGTGCCATTTGTTGGCTGCTGGTGTTGCTTTTTTTTTTTTTTTTCGCCTACTTCTTTTGATTTCTTGCTTGCCTCTCACCACCTCCTCTTCCTTTTGCTTGAATGCCTGGCTCCGTGCACCATCTTTGCTTCTTCCAGAGGGGCTGCGGAGCTCCATTCGAGTGTGGAGCTGCTTCCCGGTCTGGGCTACCACGCTGGTGGGATCCCGGGGCTTTTGTTCATTTGTTCATTTTGAATAGTTTGTTTCCTTTTCCTTTTCTTTCTGGCTAAGTGGAGCTGCGTGGCAGGGAACACCCCTTCAGCTTCCACAGACGTGCAGAGGGATCACTGAGGGCATTTCTTTTTTCGTTGGTTTTTTTTTTTTTCTGTTTTTCTGGGGGCCTTTCTTGTTCTTTTGTTTTTTTTTTCCTAATTTGCTTTGTTTTATTTTCCCTCTTTTCCCCTTTTTCTCTTTCTTCATTGCTCAGTTTTTCATCCCTCTATATCTTCCTTCTCTTTCTGATCCCTGAATACCAGGTGTTGTATACCTCTACGCCTTCTATCCAGGCTGTACTGGAACACCTGAGAGTGACTTCCCCAGACCTCATAGCTGCACCAGTGGGATCCCTGGGAACTTTGCGGTTCTTTAACCTTTCTGATTTTTATTTATACATTCTTTTCTTTTCTTCCTCTTCCCCTTTCTGTTTCTCTCCATTTCATAGTCTCTCATCTATCCATTCCAATGGCAAGATCCCCTAGCATTCTTTTTTGTTTGTTTGTATGTTTTTGGCTCCTGTTCCTCTCTCCTCTCTCCCATATCCATCTTAGCTCCACACATAACAATCTCCCTGCTGCACCCTGCCTACCTGCGCTGTGCACTTGACATCCCACCTCCAAGCAGCACGGGCAGGGCCTACCGGAACCTGCCCTGCACTGATTACCGACCCACTGTGGTGGCTGTAGTAAGTGCCACAAACAGCCTGTCCCAGTAACTCCTCTTCAGCTAAACCTGCCCTACTGCACCATACCTGAGTGACTGACTCTTCCAGTTGAAGAAGGAGGTGAAAAGTATTGAGCCCACAGATGAGCAAACAACAGAGAACACACAGTCTGCCTGCTCAGACACAGTCAAATTTTTTTTTTAAAAAAGGGACGAAACAAACAAATCTACAATCAATAAACGAGAAAAATAACTACTGAATGCCCCAAAAATAGCAGACAATATCAAAACATTTACAAAAACAGGACAGGATGGTTCCAGTAGGCATCCAAAATAAAACACCAGATGACTCTCTTGTGGAAGAAAATGCACTAGAACTACCTGATAGGGAATTCAAATCTCTAATAATCAGAATTCTCCAACAACGGAGGCAAAAAGCTGACAAAAATAATGATTAAGGGGATGATCCATAATGAAGACATAACCATGAGGAAAAAATAGAAAAATTCATGGAAAACACAGACAAAAAATTGGAAGAATTCAGGAAGATGATGCAGGAACAAAATGTCAAAATAAATTCACAACTAGAAATTATACAAAGGCAACAATTAGAAATCAAAGAGATAAAAAACAAGATTTCAGAAATGGATGATGTCATCGAAGGGCTGAGAAGCAGATTTGAAACGGTGGAAGACAGGATAAGTGGAATTGAAGACAAACACTTGGATACAACTCTGTTTGAGGGAAACTTATAAAAAAGAACAAAGAAAAATGAACAGACCCTGACAGTTATGTGGGACACAATTAAAAGCAAAAATTTAAAAGTGATTGGAATTCCAGAACAGGGGGAGAAAACAGAAAACACAGAGAGATCATTGAGGAACTGCTGGCAGAAAACTTCTCCAATATCATGAAAGATGAAAAGCTGGCTATCCAAGAAGCTTAACGAACCCCATATAGAAGAGACCCCAAAAGAAAATAACCAAGGCATATCACAACCACACTCGCCAAAACCAAAGACAAAGAAAGAATCCTGAGAGCAGCACAAGAAAAACAAGGAGTCACATACAGAGGAGAAACAATAAGACTAAGCTCAGATTATTTGGCAGAAACCATGCAGGCAAGAAAGCAATGGGATGACATATATAAAATCTCGAAAGAAAAAAATTACCAGCCAATAATAATATATCCTGCAAAACTCTCGTTCAAATATGATGGTGAAATTAGGACATTTCCAGATAAACAGAAATTAAGGGAATACGTAAAAACCAAACCAAACTTACAAGAATTATTAAGGGAGTTCTTCAATCTGAGAACAAACACCTTCAGCTCACAGGCTGAATCTAGGATGCAGGATCATACCAGCCAGATACCAATCTAGGAAATGAACTCTCAAGTACTATCCAAATCCAAAAGAAATACAACAGGGAATCAGAGCAGTTAATCTGTAAATGACAACAACATCAAAACCCTAAAAGAGGGAATAAATGGCATAGGTATAGAACCTTCTAATGAAAAGGAAGGCAAGTCGATGCCTAGTAATGGTAGACTGCTTCAAACTTAGAAAGATAAGGGTAAAATGCATGGTAACCACCAAAAAAGTTAACAAACCAACGCATAAAATTAAAGATAAAAAACATAAAGTCTCAGCAAAAACAAAACCTACAAAAACAAAAGAAATGAAAAAAAAATCCACAAACAAAAGTAACCCAGCACAAGAGAGTAAGAAGAACAAAGAAAATCTCAGCACCACAAAAAAAAAAAAAAAAAAGCACTACAAAATGACAGCAACAAACATCTGTCAATAATTACACTGAATGGAAACGGACTCAATGCACCCATAAAGAGACAGAGAGTGACAGAATGGATAAGAAAACAGGATCCATCAATATGCTGTCTACAAGAGACACACCTTAGAAACAAAGATGATAATTTATTAAAAGTCAAAGGTTGGAAACAAATATATCAAGCTAACAACTACCAAAAAAGAGCAGGAGTGGCAATTCTAATGTCAGATAAAATAGACTTTAAAACAAAATCTACCATAAAAGACAAAGAAGGACACTATATAATGATTAAGAGGATGATCCATCATGAAGACATAACCATAATAAACATCTACACACCCAATGACAAGGCTCCAAAATACATAAAACAAACTCTAACAACACTGAAAAGAGAAACTAACAGTTCCACAATCACAGTAGGAGACTTCAACACACCACTCTCAGTAAAGGACAGAACAACCAAGAAGAAACTCAGCAAAGATACAGAAGACCTAAAGGTCACAATCAACCAACTTGACCTCATAAACATATATAGAACACTCCATCCAACCACTGCAAAGTACACGTTCTTTTCCAATGCACATGGAATGTTCTCCAGAATAGACCACATCGTAGGCCACAGAGCAATCCTCATCAAGATCCAAAACGTTGAGACAATTCAAAGTATCTTCTCTGACCACAATGCCATCAAGGTAGAAATAAACAATAGAAAGACCAAGGGAAAAAAATCAACTACATGGAAACTGAATAATACCCTGCTTACACATCAGTGGGTGTTAGAAGAAATCAGAGAGGGAATCAAAAAATTCCTAGAATCAAATGAGAATGAAAACACATGGTACCAAAACGTTTGGGACACAGCACAGGCAGTCCTCAGAGGACAATTTATAGCAATAGATGCACATATCAAAAAAGAAGAAAGGGACAAAATCAAAACATTAACTACAGAACTCAAACAAATAGAAAAAGAACAGCAAAATACCCCACAACCACCAGAAGAAAGGAAATAGTAAAGATCAGAGCAGAAATAAATGAAATGGAGAACAGAAAAACGATAGAAAGAATCAACAAAACCAAAAGTTGGTTCTTGGAAAGAATCAACAAAATCAACAAACCACTGGCCAGACTGAGAAAAGAAAAACAGGAGAGGACACAAATAACCCAAATAAGAAATGAAATGGGGGACATTACAACAGACCCAACTGAAATAAAAAGGATTAGAACAGAATCTTATGAAAAACTATACTCCAACAAATTTGAAAACCTACAGGAAATGGATAAATTTCTAGAAACACAGGGCCTACCCAAACTACAACAAAGTGATGTTGAAAATCTGAACAAGAGAAGAGATTGAAAAGGTAATAAAAAAACTCCCAACCAAAAAAAGCCCTGGCCCAGATGGCTTCACTGGAGAATTCTACAAAACATTTACAGAAGAGCTTCTACCAGTTCTACTCAAGCTATTTCAGAGCATAGAAGAGGAAGCAACACTTCCAAATTCATTCTATGAAGCCAGCATAACGCTGATACCAAAACCAGGCAAAGACATCACAAAAAAAGAAAATTACAGAACAATATCTCTCATGAATATAGATGCAAAAATTATGAACAAAATTCTAGCCAATAGAATTCACTATTATATCAAAAAAATAATACACCACGACCAAGTAGGATTCATAACAGGTATGCAAGGATGGTTTAACATTAGAAAAGCAATCAACGTAACACACCACATAAATAAAAGGAAAGAAAAGAATCACATGATCATCTCAATTGACACAGAAAAGGCATTTGACAAAGTTCAACACCCATTCCTGATAAAAGCTCTCAATAAAATAGGTATAGAAGGGAAGTTTCTCAACATAATAAAGGGCATCTATGCAAAACCAACGGCCAACATCATTCTTAATGGAGAGAGGCTGAAAACATTCCCCTTGAAAACAGGAACAAGACAAGGATTCCCTTTATCACCACTCCTATTTAAGATTGTGCTGGAAGTTCTAGCTAGAGCAATAAGGCAAGAAAAAGAAATAGCAGGCATCCAAATTGGTAAGGAAGAAGGTAAACTGTCCCTGGTTGCAGATGATACGATATTATACATAGGAAACCCTAAAGACTCCATGAGAAATCTACTGAAACTAATAGAAAGATTCAGCAGAGTAGCAGGATACAAGATCAACATTCAAAAATCACTTGGATTCCTATACACCAGTAAGGAGAATGATGAAAAGGAGATCAGGAAATCAATACCATTTTCAATAGCCCCTAAAAAGATAAAATACTTAGGAATAATCTGACCAGGGATGTAAAAGACCTATACAAAGAAAACTACAAAACACTACTGCATGAAACCCAAAGGGATCTACATAAATGGAAAAACATACCATGCTCATGGATAGGC
Organism: Dugong dugon; assembly: GCA_030035585.1. Lineage (NCBI taxonomy): Eukaryota > Metazoa > Chordata > Mammalia > Sirenia > Dugongidae > Dugong > Dugong dugon. Next base: position 66,965,190 of record CM057470.1, on the reverse strand, counting down.
AGACTCAACATTGTGAAAATGGCAATTCTACCCAGGGCAATTTACAAATACAAGCAATTCCAATCCAAATACCAGCAACATTCTTCAAAGAGATAGAAAAACTAATCATTAACTTTATATGGAAAGGGAAGAAGCTCCGAATAAGTAAAGCACTACTGAAGAAGAAGAATAAAGTTGGAGGACTCACACTACCTGACTTCAGAACCTACCATACAGCTACAGTAGTCAAAACAGCCTGGTACTGGTACAACGAGAGATACATTGACAAATGGAACAGAATTGAGAACCCAGATGTAAATCCATCCACCTATGGTCACCTGATCTTCGACAAGGGCCCAAAGTCCATCAAATGGGGAAAAGACAGTCTTTTTAACAAATGGTGCTTGCAAAACTGGATATCCATTTGCAAAAATATGAAACAGGACCCATACCTCACACCATATACAAAAACTACTTCAAAATGGATCAAAGACCTGAATATAAAGCCTAAACTATAAAGTTCATAGAAGAAAAAATAGGACCAACACTTCAGGCCTTAATACATGGCATTAACAAGATACAAACCATAACCATCAATGCACAAAACCCAACAGATAAGCTAGATAACTGGGATCTTCTAAAAATCAAACACCTATGCTCTTCAAAAGACTTCACCAAAAGAGTCAAAAGAGAATCTACAGACTGGGAAAAAATTTTTGGACAGTACAAGTCAGACAAAGGTCTAATCTCCATAATCTACAAGAAAATCCAACACCTCTACAACAGAAAGACAAATAATCCTATCAAAAAATGGGCAAAGGAAATGAACAGACACTTCACCAAAGAAGACATTCAAATGGCCAACAGACACATGAGGAAATGCTGGCAATCACTAGCCATTAGAGAAATGCAAATTAAAACCACAATGAGATACCATCTCACCCTTGCATTACTGGCCCGAATCAAAAACACTGGAAATAACAAATGATGGATGGGCTGCAGGGAGATAGGAACTCTTACGCACTACTGGTGGGAATGCAAAATGATACAACCATTTTGGAAAATGATATGACGTTTCCTCAGAAAGCTAGAAATAGACATACCATTCGATCCAGCAATCCCACTCCTAGGAATATATCCTAGAGAAATAAGCGTCATCACTCGAATAGACATATGCACACCCATATTCATGCCAGCATTGTTCACAATAGCAAAACGATGGAAACAATATAGGCGCCCATCAACAGATGAATGGATAAACAAACTATGGTACATACACACAATGGAGTACTATGCAACGAGAAAGAACAACAATAAGTTTGTGAAGCATCTCATAACATGGATGAAACTGGAGGACATTATGCTGAGTGAAATAAGTCAATCAGAAAAGGACAAATATTGTATGAGACCTCTATTGTAAAAACCCATGAAAAAGTTCACACACAAAATATAACAATCTTTGTTGGTTACCAGGGATGGGAGGTGTGGGAGGGGGAATACTAAATAGGCAATAGATAAGTGGTATCTTGGGTGAAAGGTGGGGCAGTACACAATACAGGGGAAACTAGCACAACCTGTACAAGGAAAGGTCATGGAAGCCCCATAGACACATCCAAACTCCCCGAGGGACTGAGTTGCTGGGCAGAGGGCTGTGGGGACCATGGTCTCGGGGAACATCTAGCTCAATATGCATGGCACAGCTTATAAAGACAATGCTCTACATTCTACCTTGGTGAGTAGTGTCTGGGCTCTTAAAATCCTGTGAGCGGCCATCTAAGATACTCCACTGGTCTCATCCCTTCGGGAGCAAGGGAGAATGAAGAGAACAGGATACAAGGAAAAGATTAGTCCAAAGGACTAATTGTCCACAGCTACCAAGGCCTCCACCAGACTGAGTCCAGTACAACTAGATGGTGCCCGGCTACCACCGCTGACTGCTCTGACCAGGATCACAACAGAGGGTTCTGGACAAAGCTGGAGAAGGATGTAGAGCATAATTCTAACTCACAAAAAATAAAAAAAAAAATAAATAAATAAGACCAGATTTACTGGCCTAAAGGCGACTGGAGAAACCTCGAGAGTATGGCCCCCAGACACCCTTTTAGCTCAGTGGTGAACTTACCTCCGAGGTTCACTGTTCAGCCTGTGAGTGGACTGCCCCGTAAAACCAAATGAGACTAACGAGGTACAGGAGTCCAGTGACAACGGCCAGAAGGCAGAAGGGGACAAGGAAGCTGGTGATAGGGAACCCAAGGTTGAGTAAGGGTATTGTTGATGTGTTGTGAGATTGTTAACCATTGTCATAGGGCAACATTTGTAGTAACTGTTAAATCAGAAACTATTTCGTTCTGTAAGGCTTCATTTTAAGTGAGAATAACAGCACAATTGGAAGAGTGTAGTCAATGTCACTGAACTGTGCATGTAGAAATTTTTGAAACGGTGTATCTTTGGCTACGTGTATTTTCACCAAAAAAAAAAAAAGGTTGAGAATTTAGAGGGTTAAAATGTTGTGGGGTTGTTAACCAATGTCATAAAACAACATGTGTACTACTGTTTCATGAGAAACTATTTGTTCTGTAAGCCTTCACCTGAAGTATAATGAAATATAAAAAATAAATAAATAAATAAATAAACGACTAATCAGTGTAAAAAAAAAAAAAAAAAGAGTCACTCCTGCTGTCGCACTTACTTAAGCAAGAACCCATGAGTCATCGAGACTAACATCTGAACTCTGGTTAAAATGCTGGCAATACAGATTCATGATGATAGGAGACACAGAATTTATTTTCTAGCTGGACAACTCATGTAATAGTTTTAAGTTTATGATATCTTTCATTTATTTATTTGGCAGACAGTAGGTGTTTAGACTGGGTGCTAAGCACAATGGGAGCACTGGTAAGAGGGTAGTAAGCAAGATCAACGTTGTTCTGTGCTTTTAGAGAACTTAAAGAGTTTAGAATGATCATTGGAGGAAGAGAGAAATTATTTCATAACTTACATTGTTTAACCTCCTTTTGATTGGGCAGAAAACTCTCTCATCCTTAGCAGAAGTAGCTAAGAAATGAGCTCTGCTGTCACATTGCACTGGCTCGTCGGTTTTTTGACTTGTTTCTAGTATCAGTCACCAAATACAGATTCAGAGTAAAAGATTCCATTCTGGGGAAGCCTCTGACAGAAAGGAAGGCAGAGGGATCACTTACTCACCAGTTTTGCAGTCCACCGTTTACCAAAGACTCCGATGGTAAGGCTCCCACTTGCTGTTATTCTTCATAGGCTCAAAGGGCTGGAAGGAATCTTTGCGATCACTTACTTTAAACCCTACATAAGATAAAAGACAGATGGTCAGCCATTCTATTCTTGAATATTCAAGTGAGGAGGCATTTACTGCTTCATAAAGCAGTCTCTTCCATTGTTGGATAATGCTCATTGCTACTTATATTGAGCACAAATCTGCCTCCCGAACTCCCCCCACCCCAGACAGACTTAGTCAACCCCTGCACTTTGTGCAGAGTTCTGGAGTGTTCTTAAGAGAGATCATTCTAATTATTGACTTGCTTTGAGTGAGCTTCTTGATATCTGGAAAAGGACTTTGAAAACTGTGAAGTATCCACTCAACTCACATGAGTTAAAAGGGGTGGTTGATTTTCCTGAAATAAAGAACACAAGCAATGGAACAGAAAATATATGTAAAGATAAACTAAATAGAAATATTATTAAAATAAAGAACTGAAGCTACAGATTGAAAATTTTATTTTTCAGAAAAAAATCGACATATGCCATTAACACAATACATATTCAGGTTATACTAATGAAACACAATCCTAAAGAAAAAAGTCAGGTACCTCTGGGGAAAAAAAATTAAGTAAACTACAAGAAAGAAAATTATCATGCTAGCCTCATATTTCTCCACAAGCAACATTCAACACTATAAGAAAATGGAGCAATGACTATAATTCTAAGAGAAGAAAGTATGATCCAAGAGTAGAATACCCAGCTAAGTTGTTCAAGAATAAAGGCAGCAAGCAGTCATTCTCAAACATGAAAGAGTTTATTAAATATTTCACCCATGACTCCTCCTTGGTAAAACAAACAAGAAATCTGCAAATTTTACTTGATGAAATTCAGCAACCAATGATGAATGGAGAGGCTGAAATTTGCCCATGCCTCCAATGAGCTTCCAGACTTGGGAAGTGGGTAAAAGGCCTGGCCCTTGTTGAGCTTTATAAGAACTGTGTGGCATAGTAGAGAGAGCCTTGTTTCCAGTCCTGTTTCTACCACTAACTTACCTCTGTCCAAGTATGAGTCATTCAACCCCTGGGCCTTAGTTTCTGCCTTTGAAAAATGAGACCACTTCAGCTACCCACTTTCTATATGCAGTGAAGGAAAGAGTCACTTCTCTCCCATCAAATTCTACTGCTACACCTCCCTAGGTTGGTGTTTTTTTTATGATTCTCTGTTCAGATATGTGGAGCCCTCCACAGTTGGTCAGTTTACTGCTTAGTCAAGGCTTTTATTAAAAGCCAAGTCTTATTATTCAATTGAGGTCTCAATTTGTTTGCAATGACATTAATCATGGACTTGGCTGGGCCCCAGCACTGTATTGGTAGCAGAAGTTTATCCTGTAAATTTCAATGCTGCTTTTTTTTGTTTGTTTGTTTACCCTGCGTTTTCAGTAAAGGCTTAGTTTGCTGGAGAAATTTGAGGGAGGTCATTCACAGTGAGGGCTTTTTAGCCCTCCAGTCCTCTTTGCCTTCACCTTTCCTCTGATGACATTCGCGCCAAATATGCTGCTCCATGCTCTCTTATCACACTGATGGGAGAATAGACATCACCACCATCTTGGCAGCAGTAGACTTTTAGGACACAGTGATAAAAATGGTAAGAGGAAGAAATGGGAAAATGGTGACTGGCATTTTGTTTTACGTACTCCCTTGGCATCTATGATTCTTCAGATCACAGCACTTACCACGCTTCCTACTTATTTGTTTGTACCCCTCAAAACCACCACTTGCAACTTAACAGCAAAAAGACAAACACTCCAATTAAAAAATGGGCAAAGGACATGAAAAGACACTTCACCAAAGAAGGCAACCAACAAATACATGAAAAGATGCTCATGATCATTAGCTATTAGAGAGATGCAAATGAAAACTACAATGAGATGCCATCTCATACCAGTAATAATGGCATTAATAAAAAAAAAACAAAAAACAGAAAACAAAAAATTTTAGAGAGGCCGTGGGAAGATTGGAACTCTAATACACTGCTGGTGAGAATGTAAAATGGTACAACCACTAAGGAAAATGATACGGCACTTCCTCAAAAAGCTAAGAATAGAAATACCATATGATCCAACAATCCCACTCCTAGGGATACATCCTAGAGAAATAAGAGCCATGACAAGAATAGACATATGCACACCCATGTTCATTACAGCATTATTCACAATAGCAAAAAGATGGAAACAGCCTAAGTGCCCATCAACGGAAGAATGGATAAACAAACTTTGGTACATACACACAATGGAACACTATGCAACATTAAACAATAACAACAAATTTACCAAACATCTCACAACATGGATGAACCTGGAGGACATTATTGAATGAAATAATTCAATCACAAAAGAACAAATATTGTATAAGACCACTATTATAAAAAGTGAAAAAAAGGTTTTCACAGAGTCAGAAATATTCTTTAATGGTTACCAAGGATGGGGGGCGGGGTGTGGAAAAACCACTAACTAGATAGTAGACATATACTAACTTTGGTGAAGGGAGAGATAATACACGATATGTGGGAAGTCAGCACAACATAAAGTAAAGGAAGACACTTAAAGGCACCCAAGAGTAACAGGCAACAAAGGTAAATACTAATACATACACAATCCTGTAATAACAGTAATAACAAACAATAATGTATGAGTGGATACATAGGTAGATATGTAAGCTGAACAGGGGTGGGAGGATGTATAGAAGTAGACCCACATACATCTATATGTGTATGTGCTGTAAATATATCCATGTATGCAATAGTGTACACAGGGGACACAATCATGAAAACTTCATAGACCTCCTGGGACTGAGATAATGGGCTTGAGGGCTAAGGACCATAGTTTCAGGGAACATCTAGATCAATTGACATATCATAATCCTTATGGACAATGCTCTATATCCTAACTTGGTGAGAAGTGACTAGGAGCTTAAAAGCTTGTCAGCGGCCAGCTAAGATATAACAATTGGTCTCTTCCCATCTGGAGCAAAGAAGAGTGAAGACTAATAATAGAAGACCAGACAAGTTGTGGGATGACATCAAGGACATCACACATGAAGAAACCAAAGGTCATTAAAAAGATCGGAAAGAAAGAAAAGACCAAGATAGTTGTCAGAAGAGATTCTGAAACTTGTTCTTGAATGTAAATAGCTAAGGCAAAAGGAAGAAATGATCACAAAAAAGAGCTGAACAGAAGTTTTTCAAAGGGTGACTTGAGAAGACAAAGCAAAGTATTATAATGAAATGTATAAAGACCAGGAGTTAGAAAACCAAAAGGGAAGAACACACTCGGCATTTCTCAAGCTGAAAGAACTGAAGAAAAATTCAAACTTCAAGTTGCAATGTTGAAGAATTCTATGGGCAAAATATTGAATGATGCAGGAAGCATCAAAAGAAGATGGAAGGAATACACAGAGTCACTGTACCAAAGAGAACTGGTCAAAGTTCAACCATTTCAGGAGGTAGCATATTATCAAGAATTGATGGCCTTGAAGGAAGAAGTCCAAGCTGTACTGAAGGCATTGGTGAAAAACAAGACTCCAGGAATTGACAGAACACCAGTTAAGATGTCTCAACAAATGGTTGCAAAGTTGGAAGCACTTATTCATTCATCTATGCAGAGAAATTTGGAAAACAGCTATCTGGCAACCAACTGGAAGAGATCCATATATTTGTGCCCATTCCAAAAAAAGGTGATCCTAACAAAATGCAGAAATTATTGAACAATATCATTAGTATCACACATAAGTAAAACTTTGCTGAAGATAAGTCAAAAATGGTTGCAGCAGTACATTGACAGGGCATTGCTAGAAATTCAAGCCAGATTCAGAAGAGGACGGCAAATGAGGGATATTATTACTAAAGCCAGATGGATCTTGGCTGAAAGCAGAGAATACCAGAAAGATGTTTACCTGTGTTTTATTGACTTTGCAAAGGCATTCACCTGTGTGGATCATAACAAATTATGCATAACATTGTGAAGAAAGAGAATTCCAGAACACTTAACTGTGCTCATGTGGAACCTGTACATAGACCAAGAGGCTGTCTTTCAAATGGAACAAGTAGATACTGCATGGTTTAAGATCAGGAAAGGTGTGTGTCAGGGTTGTACTCTCAAACCATACTTATTCAATCTGTATGTTGAGCAAAATAATCAGAGAAGCTGGACTATACAAAGAAGAACTCGGCATCAGGTTTGGAGGAAGACTCATTAACAACCTGCAATATGCAGGTGACACAACCTTGCTTGCTGAAAGTGTAGAGGTCTTGAAGCACTTACTGATGAAGATCAAAGACTACAGCCTTCAGTACTGATTACACTTCAACATAAAAAGACAAAAATCCTCACAACTGGACCACTAAACAACATCATGATAAATGGAGAAAATATTGATGTTGTCAAGGATTTCATTTTACTTGGATCCACAATCAATGTCCGTGGAAGCAGCAGTCAAGAAATCAAAGGACATCTTTCATTGGGCAAATCTGTGGCAAAAGATCTCTTTAAATGTTAAAAACAAAGGTGTCACTTTGAGGATTAAGGTTCACTTGTTCCAAGCCATGGTATTCTCAATCACCTCATATGCATGTGAAAGCTGGACAATGAGTAAGGAAGCCCAAAGAACTGACACCTTTGAGTTATGGTGTTGGTGCAGAATACTGAACATAGCATGGACTGTCAGAAGAATGAGCAAATCTGTCTTGAAAGACGTACAGCCAGAATGCTCCTTAGAAACAAGGATAGTGAGGCTTTGTCTCACATACTTTGGACATATTATCAGGAGGGACCAGTCCCTGTAGAAGGACATCATGCTTGGTAAAGTAGAAGGTCATCGAAAAACAGAAAGACCCTCAATGAGATGAATTGACACAGTGGCTGCAATAATGTGCTCAAATATAACAATGATTGTGAAGATAGTGCAGGACTAGGCAGTGTTTTGTTCTGTTGTGCATAGGGTCACTATGTGTTGGAATGGACTTAACGGCACCTAACAACATCAACAACAACATCCCTCAAAAGGTTAAGTTCTGCATCTTACTTACATTGCATCCTTAAAACTATGGTCCTGACACACAAGAGTACATTCAAAGTTTGCCAGATAATGGAACTAATTGATATCAAGGGAAAAGGATTACAGAGAGAGAGTTGAAAGCAAGCAATGTAGTGACATTTTGTTGTTAGTTGCCGTTGAGTCAGTCGACTCATGGAGACTCTATGTAGGATAGAATGAAATGTTGCCAGGTCCTGCACCATCTTCATAATCATTGGTATGCTTGAGTCCATTCTTGTGGACATTGTATATTTTGAATGACTTCCAACCTAGGGGGCTCATCATCCAGCAATATATTGGAATGATATTTTGTTGTTATTCATTGGGTTTTCATTAGCTAACTTTCGGAAGTTGATCACGAAGACTTTCTTCTTAGTACGTCTGGTCTGGAAGCTCCACTGAAACCTGTCCACCATGGCTGACCCTGCTGGTATTTGAAATACCAATAGCATAGCTTCCAGCATCATAGCAACACACGCTGGACAGAGGTGAATGTAGTCCACTCTCCACAGTCTTATTATGGACTGGAAGCCCAGATTGTGTCTGATTCTGGGTTCTTATCTGGCCACACAGATGTCCTAAAGCCCTCCTTTAGTAAGACTACACACCTTGCCCTAGCAGTAGCAGCCTGGCAGGATATTGGTCATTTTGTACGATGTCCCAATTTCATATTTCCACTTGCTCACTTACTGAGCACTTTCTGTGTGCCACGCACTGTGCTGGTCTATAGAGAGATAATCATGGCTCAGAGTCAGTTTCTGCCCTCAGAGGGCACAAAACCTAACCTCTTACCCAGGCTGTCTTATAATACCTCTAATTAACCATAGCATGGCGCTTAGGGTGGACTTGCTCACTCTCTCTCTAGGGTTTTCTTCCATGCATGGCATCAGATGAAGCGGTATGGGCATGCACCAAAAATATGAGTTTATTACTGACATTGACCTCAACCGATATCAACAGAAAATATAACAGGTTAGTAGAATCTTTCAGGAGTCTTTGGATGGTGCAAAAAAGATTGAGTAGGTGCAAGTCCGACCAAAGGTGCCTCAGAAAAAAGGCCTGGCAATCTACTTCAGAAAAACAGCCATTGAAAACCCTGTGGCTGACAATTCTACATTCACACACATGGGGTTGCCGTGTGTTGAAGCCGACTTGATGGCAACTCGTTTTAAAATCCCTCAAATGAACAACCAGGTACAATTTATCTCCTTTTATACACAAAACTCAAATTCTGTTCCTCATAATCTCATATTCGGTACGTGACACAAAGCTCTCCTATACGATACTTCAAAAATCTTTTGCTATGGTGGAGTAAGCTAGACTGTTATTGCTCTAGTGATGACTTCATTTGTCTATCACTCTTCTCATCATCTCATTATCATAATGAGGGGGCCATGCTGAAATAGCAGCCCAGAGTGATGCAGGTGGGGTGGGCTCTTGGCAGAGCCTCAGTGCCAAACGTTTACACTCCAACTCTGTTCTCAGCTCAGCTCACCCTTAAGATCACAAGATTGAAATGGTTTGTAGCTTCTTTCTTTTTATTTTGTCTTTTCCTACAGGTACCATTAATAACCTGTACTCGTTTCCCTAAATTTACCAATGATTTTATTTCCACTGCCTAAACTTGATATTTTCCCTCCTCCAATATAATGTATCTCTCTTCTGTGCAATATCACCCATCCAATATTTATTACTTCTAACTCCACAAGGGTTAAATTACAATTATCTTCCCCCTCAATATAAGAACTTTTCCCAAATTTCCAATTTCTGCCAGTGATGCCACTATACTACAGTTTCCTGTGATACAAAATGTAGAGTTACCTTATCTCTTCTTTCTTTTGTATCTCTCAGTTCCAGTCAGTCCCCTTGTTCTGTTACATACTTTTCACAAAATTTCATTAAGTTTAACTTCTTTCTCCCACTCTGTTGTAGTCTCTCTAGTCCATAAACACACATGTACATATGCATGCTCAAACACACACACATACACATGCTTCCACCACCACCATCATATACGTGGCTATGGTCATAGATTTTTAGCTGATCTCCCTGTCCCCACACTCTTCATTTGCCAACTCACCCTGTACTCTGTATCTTGCTTTTTCAAACCCAGAGTTAGCAATATAAGGCTACCATGGTCTCATCCCATTTTCCCGCCCACCTGATCACCACTGATTATGAGTCACCTCCTCTCTGGTGCTGCTTCCTGACCACTCCCGCCAATGCTAATTCCTCCTTTCATTGAATCCCGACTAAAATTATGCCTCTGTTTTGCTCTTACTTGTTCCGGAATGGTATTCATGTGTTCTTCTTGTCCTTTTTCTCCACTGATATCCTAAAATTCTGGCAGTCTGTGAAACATAATTTAGCACTTGCATTTCAATATTTCATATCTCTTAGTCCTGCTGGTCCAAACAGATCCAAGCAAATTCACATGGCTTTTCAAAAATTCAGAAGGGGAGGTTCTATGGATAAATGTATTCCTTGTTTTATTCTTTTGAACCACTGTTTCACTCTGGTTTTGGAAATGTCCCCTCTCCATCTTTCAGTTGTCCGAAGGATTTGGTTCCCACCAGTGATCTCAGCCACAGTCTTCCTGCCCCCTCTTCCTCTCTAACCTGATTTCCACCTCAGCTGGAATGGCCTCAGCCTGCATGCTCTCATCTTCCTCCCTGACCTCTTCATGACTGAGCAACGTAATAGTAATATGTACTAACAACAAGTGATATTTATTTAGCTCTAACTATGTGCTCAGACTGTGCTAAGCACTTTCTCTCATTTAATCCTCACAAGAGAAAAACCCCTCTGAGGGAAACAAAGGCTGTTTTCAAACACTGTGAAGAAACTGTTTCTATCTTAGGCTTTCAATGACCTGGATTGTCCATGTGTGGGGGGTGGGGGGGAGTAAGAAAGAAAAAAAAATTGCTAGGGGAGCTCTTCTTTTAATGCATCGGTTAATTAATCAATTAATTTTGGGTTCTGCACAGGCACTTGCTTCTCTGTGGTTGGAAGAAAGCCGGTCTTTGTGTTCCTGGGGACCATTCCAATCCTGGAAGGTATAGGCCTTTGCTGCTGAAGAAGTTTCCTTTTTTCCACAAGACCCGTCTTAGGTATTTTAGTGATGAATAAACAGGCCTGCAAGTTGTGTGCCTGGCTCAGGACACCCCGCTGAGAGCATGTCCTTAATACCAACAATGCCACACATTTATTCTAAGCTGACCCCACTGACCCCCAAAAGTTTGTTCCCTCAACTGGGTCTCCTTGGCCCTTTCATTCGCCTGAATTCCCCACACAAAGCCCTTGTCACATCTACAGTCCTCGGGAAACTAAACTGGGATGAGAAGGGGGGGGAGTGGAAAAGAAGTTGAATATAGCCCAACCTTGATCCTCCACCTAAAAGAAAGTGAAGACATTCGCATGTTACACCATCAGCACACACTGCAGCTTCCTCTCATCCACCCCTACCCTCATTTTCACATGTTCTTTTCTCAAATCCTGAGAATGGGGGCCCATGTCCCCTTCTGAAGGAACTGACGCTTCACTACAGATAAGAAACCCTACTGGGAAGAAAGCACTTTTCTTTACATTTGTAGTTCTTCAAAGTTTTAACAAACATTTCTGTTCCAAATGGAAGGCTCCCTCTTTAGAGGGGGCAGAAAGGACACTTCTGGCTTTCAGCAGTTCCTTCTCTTCCCTGCATCTCCCCACTCCTTACCCCTCTCCCATGCTAGTGGTTTATTTTTGATCTGCTGAGGCAGAATTTAAAGGCAATGACATTACTGTGTGTGAAAAAAAATAAAAAAGTATCATTTTGTTTTATGCTTTTCCCCATATGTTAGTTATCAAACTTTTCTCTGCCACTCACCTAATAGGAGTGGAAATTGCCTAAGAATTTGGGCTGGATTGATTTATTTTGAATAAAGTTCTAGCCTACTCAGCCTCTTATTTTTCTTTCTGTTATTAGTTTTATCTCTTTCAATCCAATGTAATGAAACTTTTCGCTGAGTACAAGAGAAGCAGATAAAGAACTCTGAGAGTCCATTTGTGTTTTTCCACGTGTCTCAGTGAGGAAAAACATTATCTCAATAAAAGTTTTGCTGCATTAGCATTCCTATTTGAACCTTGGTGGATTCACTTTAATCTCCCATCAAGCGTTAACTTCTACACACCTTTGACCCTGGGAATCACCTTCTTGAAGATATGTAACAACAATGGTGGGGACTTGTGCTGTTTTGGATAATTTGTAGAAAATACGAATTGTAGGTTCAAGACTGCCTGATTGGCTGAAGTACTTTTTATTTTTATTTTATATGTATATTTTAAATGTTTTGGCTCTCGGAGGAAATGGAAGACCTATTCATCTTACTTCCCACAGCACTTGGGGGTAAAAAAGATGTCAACAGAGAGGTGCTGTAGAAGGGCGGAGCTGGGGAAAACACCAGTTGCCGTGAAGTCAGTTTCGTCTCATGGTAACCACGTGTGTGTCAGAGCAGAGCTGCTCCATAGAGCTTTCAGTGACTGATTTTTCAGAAGTAGATCACCCAGCCTTTCTTCTAAGGAGCCTCTGGGTGGACTTGAACCACTAACCTTTAGGTTAGCAGGCAGCATGTTAACCATTTGCACCACCCAAGGACTCCAGGGCTGGTAAAGGGAGCAAAAATGAGGAGCCTGATTCAGACCTTCTTTCCAAGAGAAGCTGTAGCTGATCTCTTTCCATTCCCTGCCCCCAAAAGCCTTAAGTGCTTCTGACCCAGGACAGTGAGAACAATATACTGTGTGAGGGAAGTATAAACCACAAGATTGTAAATAGTGCAGTTTGTCCTCTGACACTTTGTCAGACAGACCAGAGATACTCCTGGAATCACTGCAACCAGACTCTTCAAATAAGGTTTGCTTTCTTCATGAGCTACCCACTCTGGTAGACAGAATAATAGTCCATGTCTCAATCCCCAGATCTTCTGACTATGCTAGGTTACCTGCAAAGAAAAATTACAGTTTAAAGATAGAATTCAGGTTGCTAATCAGCTGACCTTGAGACAGGGAGATTAGGCTGGATTATATTAGGATGCAATCACAAGGGTCCTTTTAAGTAGAAGAGGGAAACAGAACAGAAAGAAGCAGTGTGAGAAGGACTTGGCTTGAGTGGAGTAATGGAGCCATAAACCAAGGAATGTGAGCATCCTCTAGAAAGTGGAAAAGGCAAGGAAATGGATTCTCCCCCTAGAGCTGCCAGAAGGAATGCCACCCTGCTGACACCTGGATTTTAGCCTAGTAAGACACATTTTAGACGTCTGACCTCCAGAAATGTTAGATAATTTGTCACAGTAGCTATAAGAAACTAATACATGCCTCTCAAAGACAAACTGCAACTGCTCACCACAGTGTAAATGAATCTCACAAACCTAAAGTTGAGAAAAATAAGCCAAATGCAAAAGCATACACACTGCATGATTCAATGTATACACATTTCAAAAGCAGACAAAGTATTCTGGGGTGGAATAATGGTTATTGTTGGGTGATGGTCAGTGATTAGAAGGGAGCATGAGGGTGGCTTCTGAGATGCTGGTAATGTGCCGATGTTACTATGGGTGCTTGTCACATGGATGTGGTCAATTTATCAGAACACATCAACTATACACCTGTAATGTATGCAATTTTTTAAACGTATTTATTAAGTCTAATTGGTATAAAATAAATTACAAGTATTTAAAGTGTACAGTTTGGTAATATTTGACATATGTATACATCCATGAAATCATCACCTAATCAAGATAATGAACATATCCATACCACCCAAAATTTGCTTTTTCCCTTTAATAATCCCTCCCTCCCACCTCTCCTCACCTCCCCATCCCCAGACGACCATGGATCTGCTTCCTTTCACTATAGTTTACATTTTCTAGGATGTGCGTATTCATTTTTTCCTGGTTTATTTCACTTAACGTAACAGTTTTGAGATTCATTCATGTTGTGTGTACCAGTAATTCATTATTTTATTACTGAATAGCATTTCATTATATGAACATACCACATATTGTTTATTCATTCATCTATTATTGGACATTTAGGCTGTTTTCAATTTAGGATTTATAAATAAAGTTGCTATGAATATTCATGAACAAGTCTTTGTAGGAACATATACTGCATTTCTTTTGGGCAATTACCTTCAAGTAGAATGGCTGGGTCATATGGAAAGTGTACATTTAACTTTTCAAGAAACTGCCAAACTGTTTTCCAAAGTGGTTGTACCGTTTTACATTCTCTCCAGCAGTGTATGAGAGTTCCAGTTCCTCCACGCTCTCATAAAACACTTGGTCTTTTTACTTTGGACCATTCAAATAGCTGTGCAATGGTATCTCACTGTGGGTCTAATTTGCATTTACCTACAAATTATTTGGAACCCTGGTGGCACAGTGGTTAAGAGCTTGGCTGCCAACCAAAAGGTCAGCAGTTCAAATCCACCAGCTGCTCCTTGGAAACCCTATAGGGCAGTTCTACTCTGTCCCATAGGATCACTATGAGTAGGAATTGACTCAACAGGAATGGCAAAAAAAAAAAAGAAAAGGATAACCATTTGCACATTTTTATGTGCTTATTTATCATCTGTATATCTTCTTTGGTGAAGTATCCAAGTGTTTTCCACATCTTTTAGCTGAGTTATTTGTTTTCTTATTAAGTTTTAAAAGTTATTTATGAATCCCAGATATGTCTTTTATCAGAAATGTGGTTCACAAATATTTTCTCCAGTCTATCATTTGCCTTTTCATCCTCTTAACAGTGTCATTCAAAGAGCAGAAGTTCTTAATTTTGATGATGTCCAATTTATCAATTTTTTTTTTTATGGATTGTTCTTTTGGTATTGTATCTAAAAAATCTTTGTCTAATCTAATGTCACAGGATTTCCTCTCTTGTTCTCTTTTTGAAGTTTTATAGTTTTTTTTTTTTTTTAATATATATTTTATTGTACTTCAGGTGAAAGCTTACAGAGCAAATAGTTTCTCATGAAATAGTAGTACACATGTTGTTTTTTGACATTGGTTAACAACCCCACAACGTATTAAGCCTCTAAATTCTCAACCTTTTTTTTTGATGAAAATTACAGATGGCCAAAGATACACCGTTTCAAAAATTTCTACATTCACAGTTCAGTGACAGTGACTACGCTCTTCCAACTGTGCTGTTATTCTCACTTAAGATGAAGGCTTACAGAACAAAATAGTTTTTCATTTAACAGTTACTACACATGTTGCCCTATGACCATGGTTAACAATCTCACAGCACATCAAGAATATCCTTACTCCACCTTGTGTTCCCTATCACCAGGGGGCTTCCTTGTCCCCTTCTGTCTTCTGGACCTTGTCAGTGGACTATTGTACCTCTTTAGTCTCATTTGTTTATTTATTTATTTATTTATTTTTATTTTATTTAAACACCATTTCAAAACTTTTTACTTACACATTTAAGTGATATTGACTATGCTCTTCCAATTGTGCTGCCATTCTCGCCCAAGATGAAGGCTTACAGGACAAAACAGCCTCCCATTTAATAGTTACTACAAATGTTGCCCTATAGCAGTGGTCAACAATCTCACAATACATTGACAGTGTCCTTATTCAATTTGTGTTCCTTATCATCAGTTTCCTACTCTCCCTCTGCCTTCTGGCCCTTGTCACCGGACTCCTGTACATCGTTAGTCCCATTTAGTTTTACTGGGGTGTCCATTCCCAGGCTAAACATCGAACCTTGAAGGTAATGAAGTTTTATAGTTTTAAGGACTACATTTAAGTCTCTGATCCATTTTGAGTTAATTTTTGTATACTGTGCAAGGTATGGATCCATTTTACCTGGGAAGTCATGGGACGCCACTTCTGCTGTTCTCCATTGACCAAAGTAGTCACCAGCAGTCACCTGGACTAAAGGGGAGGGAACAAACACTCTACCTCTCAGTGAAAGGAGTAGCAAAGTTTCAAAGAGAATGTGAGACCAAAAATACTGCTATGGCCATTTCTGAAAAGTACAACTGGCCACATGCCAAATCTCATCAAGTAGTATTCATCTGGTTGTCCTGAAATCATCACTATACAGCTGGAAGCCTAGAAAGAAGCTGAAGACAGTGTGATGAAGGAGAAGTAAACCAACCTACCACATGTATGGCATGCTGCTAGTACCTTAGGACTTCAGTAAGGAAATACCCACTTCCCCCCGAAAAAAACCTTGGAAATAAGGAAAACTATAAAAATCTAGATATAAAGTATCCAGAATTGAAGTAAGAAATCCACCTTAATGATGTAGATTGGTCCAAAAGTTATAAAAGGTAAACTAAATGTGTTAACACAGTGCTTCTCATCAAACTTTAATATCATGGGACACATAAAAAACACTGTATTTATGCAGGATACTGGGGTAAACAAGAGGGTGTTTTGGTACATTCTTTATAAAGTATAATTGTAGTAGTAATAAAATATAAATTATTAAGGGAGATAGTAAATGGTGAATGCATATAAAGCTTTTAAATAAAATAATGCCGGTTATTTATCTGTTCCATGGTGCCCCAGCTGGGAAACTTTGCATACAACATATTTACAGAATGAATATACCCATAAGAAGGAGAGTTGGTCAGCCATGGAAACATGGAAAAAAGAAATACACAGATACCAAGCAAAGTAAAGGGGAAAAAATACTTAAGTTCTTACTTCAGTTAGGATTCTTTTGATTGCAGTTAACACAACATTGTGACTCAGATGGAGTAAACAATACGGAAAATGTGCTTTTTTAATGAGTAGCTTGGCTCCAGAATTGTTCAGTTCAAGGACTCAGCAGTCATCAAGGATCCAGACTCTCTCCTTTTTCATTCTGCCTCTGCATGCTGTCAGTTTCCCTTGTGATCTCTGTACAGCAGCCCACAGGCTCAGGGGTCACAGACAGACGTGACAATATCAGAGAAAGAAGGTACCGGTGAAGTTCACATCTTTCTCTCTCTTTTTTTTTTATTGTTGTACTTTAATGAAGTTTACATTTCAAGTTAGTCTCCCATACAAAATTTTTATACATACGTTGTTATAAGACCCTAGTTACTCACCGCATTCTGCGACAGCACACTCCTCCTTTCCACCCCTGATTCCCCATGACCATTCAACCAGCTCCTAACGCTCTCTGCCTTCCCATCTCACTTCTGGACAGAAGCTGCCCCTTTGGTCTCTTGTATCTACCTGAGGCACACTCTTCACGAGTATCCCTTTATGTCCCACAGTCCAGTCCAATCTCTGTCTGAAGAGTTGACCTCAGAAATTGTTTTAGTTCTGCGCTGATAGAGAGTCCGGGGGCCATGCTTTCTCGGACCTGTCTCTGTTTTTCATCTGTGAGTAATGTTTACCAGAAGATCCCCGGGAGTATATGCTCTAAGTGAAAACTGGAGCATATGTCACCCCTAAACCATTCAATGGCCTCAAATTCTATTCTGTATGTATTAGTATTTCTACACCCCATTTCTTTTTAGTTTACATTTTCCTGACATTATAACCAAAACCCAAAACCAGTTGTTGTAGGGTAAATTCTGATTCATGGTGACCCCATGTGTGTCAGAGTAGAACTGTGCTCCATAAGGTTTTCAATGAATGATCTTTCAGAAGTAGATCACCAGGACTTTCTTCCAAGGAGCCTCAGGGTGTACTTGAACCACCAACCTTTCAGTTAGCCATCAAGCGCTTAGCCGTTTACACCACCCAGGGACTTCATCACAGGACAGTTATTTTCCACCAGTGTCATTTTGTTCTAGCTATTTACACATAGCATGTTCTTTCTAATAACAATCTCAGATTCTTTCATTAAAGAATTAAATGTCCAGAAAAGACAGAAAGTAGGATCATGGTTTCTTGGAGCTGAGGCAGGAGCGGAGAGGGAGTGCCAATGGGCACAGGAGGTCTTGTGGGAGTGATGGAAAGGCTTTAAAATTGCACGAGCATTAGTGACATTTTCTAAAAATCTTCATGATGTATATTCATAGTATGTATCATACCTCAAAAAGACTTTTTTAAAAAGTTTAACTAATTCTCATTTTTTATAACAGATTTTAGGTCTTTTCCATCTTATTTTTTATTTGGTTTCATTTATTTTTTTGTGTTTGAAGTATTTTTCCCTGCCTTTTGCTATACGGGCCAAATTTTCTTCATCTGGTTTATTTAGTGATTCTCGAGTTTTATATGATGATTTTATTCTATTGGTATTAGTAACAGTATCTACTTTTTCTTACATATCAATACAAAGACTGAGATAGTAACTACTTGCTTCTCTTTGCAACAGATGAGAAGTAGAGCTGTGCTTACTGCCCCTGGCTTATTATCTCACCACTTCCTAGCTTCAATGAATAATTCTGAAATTTTCAGATCAAGAACATATTGTGAATGATAAAATCATGTAACTCTAAGACTTACGTAATTTTATAATCATATTAATCTCTTTTAAAGATTTACTTATTTCACTTTAATTATTTAATTTTGTTGCTTACCATCATTTTTTTTATACCATGTTTTATCCATTGAGTTCTTAGTTCAAATGTATTTCTCAGTAAGTTCTACTCTGTCCTATAGGGTTGCTATGAGTCACAATTAACTTGATGTTTAAGCACTCTGAGTATTTAATTTGGCAAATATTTACTGAGGATTTAATATGAGCCAAGTATTGTGGTAGACTCTGGGGACAGAGTGATGGATAGGCGGCATTTCCATAACTATGATGATTATTGTATGTTATCGATTGAATTTTGTCTCTGAAAATATGTGTTGAATTCCTACTCCCTGTACCTGTGGAAAGGAGCCTTTGTGGCACAGTTGTTAAGCACTCAGCTACTAAGTGAACGGTTGGCGGTTCGAACTCAGCAGCTACTCCATAGGAGAAAGATGTGGCAATATTCTTCTGTGAAGATTTAAAGCCTTGGAAATCCTATGGGGCAGTTTTTCTCTGTTTTATAGGGTCACGATGGATTGGAATCAACTTGATGGCAATAGGTTTGTTTTTTTGGTTTGTTACCTGTGGATGTGATCCTGTTTAGAAAAAGGGGTTTTCTTTTGTTATGTTAATGAGGTCATACTAGATACGGTAGGTCCTAAACCCAATCACTTCTGTGCTATTAAAAGAGCAGAACAGACACAGAGACACACATGGGGGAAGAGGAAGACAGACAACGGAGACAGATGCATTTACCAGCCCAGGAGCATCAAGGGTTGCTGGCAGCTACTAGAAGCTGAAATAGACGAGAAGGACTTCTCCCTAGATCCACATCCTGAATTCAAACTTCTAGCCACCTGAACTGTGAGAAATACATATTTGTTTTTTAAAGCCACTCACTTGTGGTATTTGTGTTACAGCAGCACTAGGGGACTAAGATGTTGTATACTGGCTTCATCGGTATCATATATGAGTCTTAGCATTCTTGCATGTCAAATAAAATTTTCAGGAAATACAAGAGCTATGTGCTGTGTGCTCTGTGTTGTACGTCTGAGAATGTTTATGTTGTCATACAAATTATAGTTTGACTGTTCATAAGGGTCTCAGTCATACTTTCTTCTCAAAACTCTAGACATTATTCTACTTATTGTATTTTATGCAAATAACGTGCACCTTCTACGTTTAGTTGTCCAGCTACTCCCCCTCTGAGGCGTTTTCATAACTGCACTATGCTAATTCGTTTTTACAGTAACACATTAAAAAGAAATTGGCATAGCGGCGCTTATGTTGTTGGCAAACAAATGTAGGTGCACATTATTTGCATAAAAATATGATAGTATTGTAGAGGAGAGCTTTCATGCCAACTCAATTTTTCTCCGTTTTAGGCGTTCTATTTTTGTTTAATATCTATTGTTGATGTTTTTCTTCCTGTATGTTTTATTTTTGAAAGTAGAAAAATTTGACTAGGAATATGACTGATTTTTGGATCC
Source organism: Dugong dugon (assembly GCA_030035585.1). Classification (NCBI taxonomy): domain Eukaryota; kingdom Metazoa; phylum Chordata; class Mammalia; order Sirenia; family Dugongidae; genus Dugong; species Dugong dugon. Next base: position 66,944,954 of record CM057470.1, on the reverse strand, counting down.
ATTACTTCTACCTGGGAACTAGTGAGCCCTTTCAGTCTGAACTCAAGTTTTCTTTCATTCTTTCTCTGATTACTCATTCTGCTGTGTTCTCTACTTTGGTAATTATATATATAATAACATATTATATAATATAAATAATATCTGTTTTACATGTCATAGCTAAGCTATGCTGCAGCTGCACAAACTTCAAAATCTCAGTAGCTTAAGTTTTATTTCTTCCTTGAGCAAATCTTTGCAGCAAAGATTCAGATATTCCAAATTGCTTCGATTTTGTGGTTCTGCCATCTGAACCTGTGACTTTCCAGAGTGGCAGGAGAGGATGAATACTTGGAGACATTACTTCTATTCACTGGTGAGAACTAGTCATAGCCTCACCCTATCTGCAAGAGGGAGTCCTCGGGTGATGCAAGCAGTTAACGTGCTTGGCTGCTAACTGAAAGGAGGAAAGTTTGAGTTCACCCACATGTACCTCAGAAGAAAGGCCTGATGATCTACTTCCAAAACATTAGCAATTGAAAACCCTGTGGAGCACAGTTCTGCTCTACTGGGGTTGTCATCAGTTGGAGTCAACTCGACGGCAACTGGAAAAAAAAAATATCTACAAGAGAGCTGAAAACAATTGGACTATTTAATGAAAACCACATCAGGTTATTCCCATATGAAGACTACCTGCTTCAGTTTCAGAGATGTAACATCCTCTTGATAAATTAAAGACAAATTAGAGATTCTCTCAAGAGGAATCTGAGCAGATGTCTCAAATTTGCCCCTGTCTCAGTTACTTCCTATGTCTGGTTATTTTTCTCTGTCTACTGGGACATGGAGAGGGAAATCTATGCTTGTCCAATATTGGGAGTTGAGGTGGGTTCTATCAAGGACAACATGGGTCCCATTTGAGTCTTTCAGGTCTTGATGAAGAGAGAAGTGAAGCATCCAGGTTTACTCCAGTTTTCTTTGACCATCTCAGAGACCTAGTAGCAGCTTTCAGGGAGTGGGAAGATAGCTGGTCCAAGTCAGGAAGATCCCAGTGTCAAGGTAATTGCAATAGGGAGGCTTAATTCTCTCTAGACAACTCACAGAAAAAATATAATTGAGCAGCAAACACATCAAAAAGCTTTCCACCTCACTAGTCACCCAAGTGATTCTTTCCCTCCAACTGGCCGTGTTGTCTAGCACAGCTGTCTGAACTCAGTAGTGGATGATGTTTATCAGTAGGTCTTAGGGATTCAGTGCCAGTTCATTTCACCGCTCACTGCCTGACTTCCCCATGGGTTGCACCACCAGCCACTGTTGCTACCATAGGGAAATGCTTATGTAGCTTGCTCAGTTTCTTTGTGCTTACTTCCCAGGAGAGCTTTTCTTCTTCACATGTGGCAAATTGCCAGTTGGCCATATTTTCCCTTGGTTTAATCTTATTAGTAATATATATAACAGAAAGTTCCCTAAATTTCTGCTTATGGTTATAAGTTTTCCAAGGTTTCCAAAGCTGATAGAATTCTTATCTTATAATTATATTTCTTTCCTATTTATTATTCTTAATAATTATTTTTCTGATTAAAAGAGTAAAATGGCTGTTGCAAGAAGTCCAAACATTTCCAGAATATGTAACCTAGAAAATTAAGGTGGGGATGGATGGTGGTAAAGGGAGATTTTCACATTTTCTTTTATGACTTTACATTATTTGAATTTCACAAAAATTTTGCCATATATTACATGTGAAGCTGAAAATTAATATACATAGAAGAAAAATTTTAACAAAAGACTCATCTTTCAATGCAACCACTATTAACAGTTTTGTGTCTTCTATACATAAGCTTATATGTATATAAAGGAGTTCCTGGATGGTACAAATGGTTAATGTGCTGAAAACTGAAAGGTTGGAGGTTTGAGCCCACCCCAATGATGCCTTGAAAGAAAGGCTTGGTGATCTACTTCCAAAAATAACCGGTCATTGAAAACCCTATGGAGCACTGTTCTGTACTGGTACACACAGGATTGCTATGAGTCAGAGTCAACTCGATGATGGTAACTGTTTTTTTTTTTTTTTTTTCCATACAAAAATTTATACATACATGTTGTGTGACTCTAATTGCCCTCCCCATACTGTGACAGCACACTCCTCCTTTCCACCCCTGATTCCCCATGTCCATTCAACCACCTCCTAAGCCTCTCTGCCTTCTTATCTCACCTCTGCTCAGAAGCTGCCCATTTACTCTCTTGTATCTACTTGAGCTAAGAGGCACACCTCCTCACGAGTATCACTTTATGTCCCACAGTCCAGTCCAAACCCTGTCTAAAGAGTTGGCCTTGGAAATTGTTTTAGTTCTGGCCTGATAGAGAATCCAGGGGCCGTGCTTTCTGGGGTTCGTACAGTCTCAGACCATTAAGTCTGGTCTTCTTACTCAAATTTGAGTTCTGCACCCCACTTTTTCCTACTCCTTATGGGACTGTCTGTTGTGTTCCCTATCAGGGCTGTCATTGGTGGTAGCTGGGCACCATCTAGTTCTTCTGGTCTCAGGCTGATGAAGCCTCTGGTTTACATGGCCCTTTCTGTTTCTTGGGCTAATACTTTCCTTGTGTCTTTGGTGTTCTTCATTCTCCATTACGCCAGGTGGTTGGGACCAATTGATGCGTCTTAGATGGCCACTTGCAACCTTTTAAGACCCAGACAGCACTCACCAAAGTAGGATGCAGAACATTTTCTTAATAAGCTTTGTTATGCCAATTGACCTAGATATCCCCTGAAAGCATGGTCTGCAGACCCCTACCCCTGCTACTCTCTCCCTCAAAGTGTTTGATTATATTCTGGGAATTTCTTAGCTTTGGTTTAGTCCAGTTGTGCTGACTTACTCTGTAGTGTGTGCTGTCCTTCCCTTCACCTAAGATAATTCTTATCTGCTATCTAGTTAGTAAATAACCCTCACCCTCCCTCCCCATCCTCGTAACCATCAAAGAATGTTTTCTTCTGTGTTTAAACCTTTTCTTGAGTTCTGATAACAGTGGTCTTATACTATATTTGTCCTTCTGTGACTGACTAAATTCACTCAGCATAATAACCTTGAGCTTCCTCCATGCTATAAGATGTTCCACAGCTTCATCATTGTTCTTTATTGTAGCGTAGTATTCCATTGTGTGGATATACCATAATGTGTTTATCCATTCGTCTGTTGATGGGCACCTAGGTTGTTTCCATCTTTTTGCTATTGTGAACAGTGCTGCAATGAACATGAGTGTGCATATATCTATTCATGTGACGGTTCTTATTTCTCTAGGATATATTTCAAGGAGTGGGATAGCTGGATCACATGGTACTTCTATTCGAGCTTTTCAAGAAAGCGTCAAATCGATTTCCAAAGTGATTGTACCATTTTACATTCCCACCAACAGTGGATAAGTGTTCCAGTCTCTCCACAACCTCTCCAGTATTTATTATTTTGTGTTTTTTAGATTAATGCTAGCCTTTTTGGGGTGAGATGATGTCTCATTGTAGTTTTGATCTACATTTCTCTAATGGCTAATGATCATGAGCATTTCTTCATGTGTCTGTTTGGCAAAGTGCCTGTTCATATCCTTTGCCCATTTTTTAATTGGATTATTTCTCTTTTTGTTGTTGAGATTTTGCAGTATCTTGTAGATTTTAGAGATTAGATGCTGATCGGATTTGTCGTAGTGAAATTTTCTTTTTTCCCAGTCTGTAGGTTGTCTTTTGACTCTTTTGGTGAAGTTTTTTGATGAGCATAAGTGTTTGATTTTTAGGAGCTCCCATTTATCTAGTCTCTCTTCTGGTGCTTGTGCATTGTTGCTTATAGTTCATATTGTGTTTATGCCATGTATTAGGGCTCCTAGCATTGTCCCTATTTTTTCTTCCATGATCTTTATCCTTTTTGATTTCATATTTAAGTCTTTGATCCATTTTGAGTAAGTTTATGTGCATGGTGTGAGGTATGGGTCTTGATTCAGTTTTTTGCAGATGGATATCCAGTTATTCCAGCATCATTTGTTAAAGAGACTGTCTTTTCCCCAGTTAATGGACTTTGGGCCTTTGTCAAATATCAGCTGCTCATACACCGATGTCTTTGTGTCTGGATTCTCAATTCTGTTCCATTGGTCTAGGTATCTGTTGTTGTACCAGTACCAGGCTGTTTTGACTATTGTGCCGGTATAATAGGTTCTAAAATCAGGTAATGTGAGGCCTCCCACTTTGTTCTTCTTCTTGAGTTATGCTTTACTTATTCAGGGCCTCTTTCCTTTCCATATGAAGTTGGTGATTTGTTTCTCCATCTCGTTAAAAAATGCTGGTAGAATTTGGATTGGGATTGCATTGTATCTGTAGATCACTTTGGGTAGAATTGACATTTCCACAATGTTGAGTCTTCCTATCCATGAGTGAGGTATGTTTTTCTGCTTATGCAGGTCTCTTTTGTTTTCTTGCAGTACTGTCTTGTAGTTTTCATTGTATAGATCTTTTACGTCTCTGCTTAGATTTATTCCTAAGTATTTCATCTTCTTGGGGACTATTGTAAATGGTATAGATTTGATGATTTCCTCTTTGAGGTTCTCTTTGTGGGTGTAAAGGAATACAACTGATTTTTGTATGTTTATCTTGTATCCCAAAACTTTGCTGAAATCTTCTATTAGTTCCAGTAGTTTTCTTGTGGATTCCTTGGGGTTTTCTGTGTATAAGATCATATCATCTGCAAATAGAGATACTTTGACTTCTTCCCTACCAATTTGGATGCCCTTTAGTTCTCTTCCTAGCCTAATTGCTCTGGCTAGGAAATCCAGCACAATGTTGATTAAGAGTGGTGATAAAGGGCATCCTTGACTGGTTCCCATTCTCAAGGGGAATGCTTTCAAAGCTCTCCATTTAGTATGATGTTGGCTGTTGGCTTTATATAAATGCCTTAATTATATTGAGGAATTTCCATTCTATTCCTATTTTGTTGAGAGTTTTTATCCTGAATGCGTGTTAAACTATGTCAAATGTATTTTCTGCATCGATTGATAATATCATATGGTTCTCGTCTTTTGTTTTATTTATGTGACGGATTACACTGATTGTTTTTCTAATGTTGAACCATCCTTGTATACCTGGTATAAATCCCACTTGATCATGGTGAATTTTTTTTTTTTTTTTTGATATGTTGCTGAATTCTATTGGCTATAATTTTGTTGAGGATTTTTGTGTCAATGTTCATGAGGAATATTAGTCTGTAATTTTCTTTTTTTTTGTGGTGTCTTTACCTGGTTTTGGTATCAGGGTTATGGTGGCTTCATAGAATTAGATTGGGAGTATTCTATCCTTTCCTATGTTCTGAGATACCTTTAGTAGTAGTGCTGTTAATTCTTCTCTGAAAGAATCTAGAAATCTCCAATGAAGCCATCCGGCCCAGGGCTTCTTTTTGTTGGGAGTTTTTTAATTACCTTTTCAATCTCTTCTTTTGTTATGCATTTATTTAGTTTTTCTACCTCTGTTTGTGTTAGTTTAGGTAGGTGGTGAGTTTCTACAAATTTGTCCATTTCCTCCGGGTTTTCAAATTTGTTAGAGTACAATTTTTCGTAGTATTCTGTTACGATTCTTTTAATTTCAGTTGGGTCTGTTGTGATATCACCCATCTCATTTCTTATATAGGTTTTTCTTTTGACAGTTTGGTCAATGGTTTATCAATTTTGTTGATCTTTTCAAAGAACTAGTTTTGGTCTTGTTAACTCTTTCAATTGTTTTTCTATTCCCTATTTCATTTAATTCTGCTCTGATTCTTATTATTTCCTTTCTTCTGGCACTTGAGGGCTTCTTTTCCTGCTCTCTTTCTACTTCTTCCAGTTGTAGGATTAATGTTTTGATTATGGTCCTTTCTTCTTTTTGGAAGTGTGCATTTATTGCTATAAACTGACCTCTGAGCACTGCTTTTGCTGTGTCCCAGTGGTTCTGGTAGGATGTGTTTTCATTCTCGTTTGATTCTATGAATTTCTTTATTCCATCCTTAATTTCTTCTATAACCTAGTAGCTTTTGAGCAAGGTGTTATTCAGTTTCCATGTGTTTGGTTTTCTTTCTTTGCTTTTTCTGTTGTTGATGTCTACTTTTATGGTTTTATGGTCATAAAAGATGCTTTGTAATATCTCAAAGCTTTGGATTTTGTTAAGGCTTGCTTTATGGCCTAATCTGTGGTCTATTCTGGAGAATGTTCCATGTGTGTTAGAAAAGAAAGTATACTTGACTGCTGTTGGGTAGAGTGTTTGGTATATGTCTATGAGATCAAGTTGGTTGATTGTAGCATTTAGCTCTTCTGTGTCTTTGTTGAGCTTCTTTCTGGATGTTCTTTCCTTTACCGAAAGTGGTGTGTTGAAGTCTCCTACTACTATTGTGGCACTGTCTGTCTCTTTTCAATGCTGTTAGAGTTTGTTTTATGTATTTTGGGTGCATAAATATTTATCATAGTTATGTCCTCCAGGTGTATTGACCCTTTAATCGTTATATGGTGTCCTTCCTTATCCTTTGTGGTGGATTTTACTTTAAAGTCTATTTTGTCAGAGATTAATATTGCCACTTCTGCTCTTTTTTGAGTGTTGTTGCTTCATATTTTAACATCTTTTGAATTTTAGTTTGTTTGTCTCTTTAAGTCTAAGATGTGTCTCTTCTAGGCAGCATATAGATAGATCATGTTTTTTTTTTATCCAAACTGCCACTCTCTGTCTCTTTACTGGTGCATTGAGTCCATTTACATTCAACGTAATTACTGTTAGGTATGAGTTTAGTGCTGTCATTCTGATGTCTTTTTTTGTGTGTTGTTGACAGTTTCTTTGTTCCACTTAATTTTCTGTGCTGAGTCATTTTCCTTTATATATTTTCTTTTCATCTTTTTCATTGTTGTTGATTTTGCATTTGCTGAGTCTTTATATTTTTCTAGTTTTTTATTTTGACTTGTAGGGTTGTTAGTTTCCTTTGTGGTTACCTTAATATTTACCTGTATTTTTCTAAGTTTATACCAGTCTTTTATTTCTTTATATCACCTTGACTTCCTCTCCATATGAAAAATCTATGTCTACATTTTTTAAGTCCTTCTTTTTTGTTTTAATGTTGTCATCTTTTACAGATTAACATATGTTTCCCTACTTTCAGTGTTTTAGCTTTGGTTTATTTTTCTGACTTCCCTCTCTGGGTTGATATCTGGTTGCTCTGTCCTGTGTTCTAGTCTTGGGTTGGTATCTGATGTTATTGATTTTCTAACTAGAGGACTACTTTTAGGATTTCTTGTAATTTTTGTTAGGTTTTTGCAAATTCCCTAATCTTCTATTTATCTGGAAATGCCCTAATTTCACCATCATATTTGAGAGACAGTTTTGCTGGATATATAATTCTTGGCTGGCAGTTTTTTTTTTTTTTTTTTTCTTTCAAGGCTTTATATATGTCATCCCATTGCTTTCTTGCCTGCATGGTTTTTGCTCAATAGTCCAAGCTTAGTCTTATTGACTCTCCTTTGTAGATGACTTCTTGTTTATCCCTAACCACTCTTGAAATTCTCTCTTTATCTTTGGTTTTGGCAAGTTTGATTATAATATGTCTTGGTGACTTTCTTTTGGGATCTACCTTATGTGGGGTTCAATGAGCATCTTGGATAGATATCTTGTCATCTTTCATGATATCAGGGACGTTTTCTGCTAACAAATCTTCAATAGTTCTCTCTGTATTCTTTGTTATCCCCCCTGTTCTGGTACTCTAATCACTCATAGGTTATTCCTCTTGATAGAGTCCCACATAATTCTTAGGTTTTCTTCATTTTTTTAAGTCCTTTTATCTGATTTTTCCTCAAATAAGTTGGTGTCAAGTGCTCTATCTTCAATCTCACTAATTCTGACTTCCATTGCCTCAATTTTGCTCCAATGACTTTCTATTGAGTTGTCTAATTCTAACATTTTATTGTTAATCTTCTGGATTTCTGATTGCTGTCTCTTTATGGATTCTTGCAGCCTGTTAAATTTGTCATTATGTTCTTCTTTTTAATTTCCTCTATTGTGTGTTTCGCATTTTGATTACTTTCCTTCCTAATTTCTTCAAGAGTTCTGTATATTAATCTTTTGTATTCTGCCTCCAGTAATTCTAAGACATTTACTTTCTCTGGAAAATGTCTAGATTCTTTATTTTGGGAGCTTACTGAAGGCATCATGGATTGTCTCTTTATGTGATTTGATATTGACTGTTGTCTCTGAGCCATCAATAAGTTATTATATTTATTTTATGTTTTCTTACTGTGTCCTAGCTTCTTGTTTTGTTTTGATATGCCCAAATAGGCTGCTTGTATGAGCTAGTTTGATTATTGGCATCTTTGAAGCTCTAATGTCCTGTCACAAGGTGGTTAGATCTGTTACTAGGTATGTGAGCTCAGGAGTCCAACCACTCCTCCTGTATGGATTCAGCTCAGGTGCCCAGGTAGATAGCCACCAAGTGTGTGGTGTAGGCTCTCACTGACATCCCTAGACAGACATGGGTTATTGGTGTAGGCACAGGCATATGGCTGCAGCAGGGGGACATACTCTGAGAAAGGCAGGGGGCTGATGGCCACCCCCGATTGTCCAGGAGGAAGGCATGTCCTTGTTCCCTAGAATGCGTAGGTGGGTTTATTTTGAGTCAGACTATGAACACCTAATGCTTTTGGCTGTAAGGACTGGGGGGGCACCTCTTATTCATGGGCCTCTATCGCAGGTGGCTAGGTGGTGTGGGTGTAGCCACCAGTCTTCAGACCCCTGATGTGGGTACGTGAAGACCCTGCTTAATGGGCAGAGCAGTGTCAAATGTCAAGAACCTGCCACTTAACAGATGAAACAGTAGAAGTTAGGGTTCCAGTATATACCCTGTTGTACTGCAGTAAGGAGAGTCTATGCTGTTGAGATGGGCCCACTCAAGTCTATGCAGGGTGAAAGACACTCAGAGTCTGTGGATCCCTTACGCCTGTGCCTAGGCAAAGGAGCAGTGCCTACCCTGGGTTCCTGACTTAGTGGAGCCCGTAGTTTATTTTTTCCCTGTTTTTTAATTTGTTCTTTCTCCAAGGCAGAAAGAATGGCTCTGGGCATGTGACGGATCCTACTTCTGGCCCAGGGGACTCAGCAACTGCTGAAGCCGGTCCAAGACCCAGTGCAGAGCAGGGAGCAGGAGGTAAATGGCAGACAGGTTTTTCGCTAAGTGGGTGTTTTTGATCCACGTGGTAAGCCATACGCAAGTACTTATCTTTCACTGATGAGGGCTGCTTCTCACTGGTTCTGGGTGGCTGTGTAGACTCTCTGGTGCTTGCTGTCTCCCAGTGCAGAAAACATGCCTCCCTAACACTGCCGCTTGCCTCCCTCACTGCTCACCCCCAAGCTCCTCAGGCCTGAAGTTCTCAGGCTCTTGTCGGGTCAGGTCTGGCAACTCCTAGCTGTTTCTGAAACATCTCTCCCTCCCCCTGCCACTCCATCCAGTTCCTCAACTCTGCCTTTGATGTCCAGGGCTCCCAATTTGCCATATATAATTGAATCACTTGTTTTTTGGGTCTTTGTTGAGTTTTTTTTTAAATGTGTATAATATATACACATATTTATTAACTGATTTATTAACTTCTATACATATACTTACATATGTATTAGCATATTTATTAATTTATGTATTTATTATACTAACATACTTCTCAGTTTTATTTTACAGAAATGGGATTATTCTGTAGCTTGCTTTATCTATTTACTGTATCCTGCATATTTTTCCATGTCACTACATGTAGACCTTTCTCAATATTTTTTCAAGGCAACATACTATTTCCTTTCATCATTTCAACAGGAATCTGGGTTAGGGAGAGGATTAAATTTATATGCTCAATTGCAATCTTCTCTGGAAAACTGTCCCATAGCTCTTTGATTTACAGTAAGCTTCCTATTCTTTTTAGCAATAGAAGTTGATGAATTGCAAATTTCATGGGAGGATGGTTCATACCACTTATGATAGTTGTGTTCTTATGAGGAGCTCTGAATCCTTTGGCTTTGGGTAATGAGGGTTCACATCTCCCAAAGTGGGCTTTCTTCCAAAATTCACTATCACGGGAAATTCTATTTGGACAGGATGCCCGTAAGTATAGGCTTCTGTGTGGTCCTTGCGTTTTACTGGCTATAGAAGCCAAGACAACGGAACCCACAGAAGCAATCCTGAAAGCAGAAGAGCAGCATTGAAACATCAGGGCAACAGCGTGATCCAGTGAAACCCGTGAGAGCCGGAACTTGACGTCACTACCTGTTTTCCCTGGTCTCACAAGTTTTCTGCCTTTGACAGTGTGCAGTCTTTACTACTTTTCTATCTTTCTATTATTGGAAAATATTTGAGTGTTCCTTCTCTGACAGGTGTCTGCCTTGCACAGGTTCCGGTTTTCACAGGTTTTACTGTACCAACCTCCTCAGGAATTCCCTGCTCCTGTATTGTCACCTCTATAAGGAGCAGATGGGCCTTGATGAGCTTCTGAAATGTGTAGCCCCCACTACACTGAGATAGGCTTCTCTCTAGATCAGCTTATGTTGCTATTTCTCTAGTGTCATAACAGAGGCCACCTCAGGATTTATATCTCCTGTAAACATAAAAGCAGTGGGGATAGCACAATTAAACACTTCTAGTTAATGCCAAAGGTGAAATTCAGCTCACAGCCAGTTAAAGAACCCACACACAATAGACATGCTGTTGCTGGGAGGTGAAGCATATATTTGGAAATGCTTTTGGTGAATCTCCTTTTACTTTCCTTTGGCTCTGTGTCTGGTGGAGATCAGCGTTTGCCCTCTCAAAAATATGCCAGATGAAAAGTATTGTCCTCACAAAATAAAATCAGTGAGGAAGTCCACATATTTGTAATCAGGATGTGACAAAGCTCTCTTGACAGTGACTTCAGGATGTTTCTCATGAGGCCACCCTCCCCTGAACTCAGGGTCCTCACATCACCAGTAAATGTTCAGCCTGTGCCCAGTGAAGACTCACCTGAGGCTGCTTTCCTAGTTCATTTATGTGTCTAATTTTCTTAGTCAATTCCTCAACACACATCAAGTACCCCTGTGCCTTGTTGTTGGTTTTCAAGAGAAAAATTGCTAACCCAAACAACTAATCCATATCTATCAGCAGGATCACCATAACTTTTTTTGCTAAACCCAAGACATGAAAACGAAAATTTTTTAAGACTGATATTATATCATCTGGCTTCTAATACTCTTAAATACTTGCTTATTCATCTCTTTCACACTTTGCTCACCATTTAGAGTTTACAAATTATTTTATTATATATATGGTATCTCAATGGGGCATTGGTGATTCGGTGGTAGAATTATCCCCTTCTGTTCAGGAAACTTGGATTCAGTTCTCAGCCAGTGCACTTCATGTGCAGCCACCAGGTGTCTTTCAGTGGAGGCTTGCATGTTGCTGTGATGTTGAACAGGTTGGAGTGGAGCTTCCAGACTAAGATGAATTAGGAAGAAAGGCCTGGTGGTCTTCTTCCAAAAATCAGCCAATTAAAACCCTGTGGATCACAACAGTCCGATCCTCACCCCATCATAGGGATGGCACAGGACTGGGCAGCATTCTGTTCCATTGTGCATAGCGTCACCATGAATTGAGGGCCAACTTGATGGAAGCTCACAACAACAACATGGTGTCTCAACTTAGGTTATAGCCCACATCCAAGTGAAGAAATCACAGATAACATGCCTAGTGACAGGGTCCTTCTTTGCTTAACTCAATAGGTAAGATTTGTTTTTCAGTCAAAACTTGCTTCATATTTTCATCCCTAGATGGTCTGGAAGTATCAAAAGAAGATGGAATAAATAAACAGAGTCATGTACCAAAAAGAATTGGTCAACATTCAATCATTTCGGGAGATAGCATATGATCAAGAACTGATGGTAATGAAGGAAGAAGTCCAAGCTGCACTGAAGACATTGGCAAAAAACAATGCTCCAGGAATTGAGGAAATTCCAATTGTGATCTTTCAACAAATGGATGCAGTGCTAGAAGTGCCCACTCATCTATGCCAAGAAATTTGGAAGAGAGCTACCTGGCCAACCAACTGGAAGAGATCCATATTTATGCCTATTTCAAAGAAAGGTGATCCAACAGAATGCAAAAATTATCAAAAGATAACGTTAATATCACGCACAAGTAAAACTTGGCTGAAGATCATTCAAAAGCAGTTGCAGCAGTATATCAACAAGAAATTGTGAGAAATTCAAGCCAGATTCAGAAGAAGGTGTGTAACAAGGGATATCATTGCTGATGTCAGAAGGATCTTGGCTGAAAGCAGAGAATACCAGAAAGATGTTACCTGTGTTTTATTGACTATGCAAAAGCATTTGACTATGTGGATCATAACAAATTATGGATAACAATGCAAAGAACGGGAATCTCAGAACAGTTAATTGTGTTTCTGAGGAACCTGTACATAGACCAAGAGGCAGTCGTTCAAAAAAAACAAGGGGATATTGCATGGTTTAAAGCCAGGAAAGGTGTGCATCAGGGTTGTATCCTTTCACCATACTTATTCAATCTGTATGCTGAGGAAATAACCTGAGAAGCTGGACTATATGAAGAAGAACGGGGCATCAGAATTGGAGAAAGTCTCATTAACAACCTGCATTATGCAGATGACACAACCTTGTTCTTGCTGAAAGTGAAGAGGACTTGAAACACTTAACTGATGAAGATCAAAGAATACAGCCTTCAGTATGACTTATCCCTCAACATAAAGAAAACAAAAATCCTCACAATTGGACCAATAAGCAACATCATGATAAACAGAGAAAAGATTGACGTTTTCAAAGATTTCATTTTACTTGAATCCACAATCAACACCCATGGAAGAAGCAGTCAAATTTGCATTGGGTAAATCTACTGCAAGAGACCTCTTTAAAGTGTTAAAAAGCAAAGACATCACTTGAACGACTAAGATGCCCCTGACCCAAGCCATGGTGTTTTCAATTGCCTCATATGCATGTGAAAGCTGGACAATGAATAAGGAAGCCCAAAGAAGAATTGACGCCTTGAACTATGATGTTGGAGAAGTATATTGCCTATACCATGGATTGCCAGAAGAACAAACAAATCTGTCTTGAAAGAAGTACAGCCAGAATTCTCCTAAGAAGCAAGGATGGCAAGACTTTGTCTCACATACTCTGGGCACATTATCAGGAGGGATTAGTTGCTGGAGGAGGACATCATGCTTGGTAAAATGGAGGGTCAGTAAAAAAGAGGAAGACCCTCAACGACATGGATTGACACAGTGGCTGCAACAATGGGCTCAAGCATAACAACAATTATGAGGATGGCGCAGGACTGGGCAGTGTTTCATCCTGTTGTTCATAGGGTCACCATGAGTTGGAAATGACTCGACAGCACCTAACAACAACAACAACAACAAGGTAGTCTGATCTTTTTCTGTCAGATTTTGGTCCTTGAAGGTAAAAAATGGGAAACTTTATGGTTGAACTCTAGATAGACTGGATATGAACTTAAAATGAGTTTTCTGAAGCTATTGCAGACGCCATATTGACTGTACCATCCTTTGTAGCATTTTCTTACCTTGGATCTCTAGACCATTTGTGGGGTGCTTGGCCCCATCAAGCTCTACCTCACGAACCAAATCAGTTGTTGTCCTAAACTCTTTTCTCTTTCTGTCCTCTTCTCTACAGTTCGTTTTTATAAGCATCCCTCCTTCTCCCACCTTCTTTGTGCTGCTCTTGTCTGTTCCTTCTCCTCACACATCTCCACATCCACTTTGCCCTGGATCTAATCCAGTGTACCTATTATCATTTAATTTCTCTCTTGTTCATCTATAGGATGATCCAATATACATTTAGATTTAGGATAGCATAACTTTTCTCTATTGCCCACAATAATACCCAGACTACACAGATCTTGATAATGGCTAGTAAGTAAATGGTAGAAGTCCAGTTGCTAGATTTTCCTTCCCTTTCTATGTCACACAAACATTTCAGAAAGGGCTTCATGGAGGCAGATACTGTAAGAAACTCAACCATAGAAGAATAGTGGGAAAAAAATGAGTGGATGAGGAGCATTTCTCATGTCTCTCTCATCATATTATGTAAGTGCAACCTTGACTTTTTGTGACAGAGGTGTTTTGAGTATGCATGCAAAAAATAGTTTTTGTTTGTTTGTTTGTTTTTGTCTTCTTTTCACTCAAATTAAGTCCTGGGTCATTGGATATAGTAAGAGTAAACCAGTAATGAAGGGAATCCAGTGCCCCAATTGACAATCAATCTTAATATCACCATCTACCATGTGAGAACCATTGTGCTTGAGGCAGAGATGTATAAAAATCTGCATAAGACACACCATCTCAACTAAGGAGACAATTATGGAGAAAAGTTTAGACATTCAGTCCCACGATTATGATTATATAACATTTGGGATTTGTAGGACTATGTAGGTAAGGTCTGTTTTCTGAAATAATGGGAGCAGCCCAAGGAAAATGTAAATAGTTTAATCATTTAAAAAGAAAAAAATAAAAATAAGTAGATAATGTGAATGCACACTGACAGAGAGTCATCACAGAAAAAAGACAGGCCCGACCTCCAGAAGGCAGCTAGTGAGGGCAGCTGGAGTTAGTCTCTGTAGGTTAGGTCAAGCACACTCACATAAAGCCCCAACCTGGTGATGCCAAAGAAAGCCTGGCACCATATGACTTCACAGGTCATACATAGCATGCATTTGCTCCTCCAGTTGCTAATAATCAGGGTGGGGTTGGTGAGGCTTATTTCTGGCTAGACTGTAAACAGAGTCCAAATTATGAAAAATCTGGCATTAGATGAACTCATAATATTGACAATAAAATCAGAGGAAGAGATTTCTCATTACGAAAGTGTTGGGTATTATCAAAGCTCTCTGTCCTCTATTAACTGGACAGAATCCTAAGAGGATACAAGCATGTGCAGCTAGTCCTAGGAGGTGCTAGGCATTGAGGAAATATGTCAGGTAAGAGACAGGAGTCTTGGAGCAGACAGCACATCTGCATCTTACACAGAAAACCGCAGATGCTACAAATCCAAGCCAGTTTATGTTATCTGTGGGTAAAAGAGACTTGATAGAAATAACTATAGTATAGCAAATTCTGGAAAAGTGGAGGAGGAGGAAGACAGTGAAACTTTGCTGCTTGTTTGTCAGAAGAAATATGAGCATTTTTTTCAATTATAGGGTAGTATGTTTTATGACAGAGCCCAAACCCACTGCCGTCAAGTCCATTCTGACTCATAACGACCCTACAGGACAGAGTAGAACTGCCCCATAGGGTTTCCAAAGAGAAGGTGGTGTATTTGAACTCCCGATCTTTTGGTTAGCAACCGAGCTCTTAACCACTTCACCACCAGAGAGAGGGTACATAAAACTGGTGAAAACAACAACAAACTAGTTGTTCTCAAGTCAATTCTAACTCATAGTGATACCATGTGTGTCAGAGTTGAACTGTGCTCCATAGAATTTTCAAGGTCTGATTTTTTGGAAGTAGACCTAGAGACCTTCAGAGATGCCCCTGGGTAAAATTCTTTGTGCCCAGGGAGGCTGACACTAAATTATGCATTGAGGTATATCCATTCTGGGAGAACATACAAAGATGATTCTGAGCAAGACACAACAGCCATCACAGATTTTGTACTATGAACTTTTTCTCATGAAAATCAAATTTCTTATCAAGAACTAATAGCATTAAGATAATTTGACAAAGTAGAAAAGAAATAGTCATGTTATTTTAAGTAAAAACAAAAGAAAAATCAGTCTGTTCTAGTATTCTTCCGTATGTTGTCAGCTCATCAATTTCCCTCCACATCTGACAGACTCACAATTAGTTTTTCCTAATAGCTGGAGATGATACACATTATAAGCTTTTAACATATTGATTTGGTTACTGTAACTGCATTCTGGAGTCCTGGTGGCACAACAGTTAATCACTTGGCTGCTAACCAAAAGGTTGGTGGTTTGAACCCACCCGATGGCTTTCTGGGAGAAAGACCTGGTGATCTGCTCCCATAAAGATTACAGCCTAGGAAACTCTATGGGGCAGTTCTACTCTGTCTTATGGGATCGAAAATTGACTCGACAGCACCTAACAATAACTAACAATAGATGCATTCAGAGAACTTCTTTACTTCTTTGAAGACCTTCTGCATTAAGCGGTCTGATGAAATCTTTTGTTTTTTCTTTTCTAACCAAAACCAATGGTAAACTTAAAAAAAACCCAAAAGACTATTTTCCCATTTTCTTTTGTTATTGTTATTTAGAACTAAATTTCTCTTGTGATTTGATCATGTGAGCTTCTTTACCCAGCAATAGGCTTCTCTCTGAAGAAACAAAAACAATAAAAATAACTTTTAAAATGTTACACACAAGACATTGAAAATGAGATCTTTTTAAAGGAGAAAGGATCTGAGATACTCAACACACAGTTCCTCCCAGGACCATTTGCATCATAAAATGTAATTCATCAGCTGTTACATCTGCATGGTTCTCCAACTGATGGACACTGATTGCAGCAGCCAGGAACGTTGCTATTCATGGTGCATAATCACTAAGTCCATGAGGCATCCTGCCAGTGACGGGTCAGGCAGGGACCGCAGCTTCAGAGAGCTCAGACACAATAACAACAAAAACAACCACAACTACAGGACCTCGGAAAAACAAAACAAACGCTTCTCCTTTATTCTACTTTTATCCAAATTTAGAGAAAGCTGTATAGCCACCTAGTATTTCTCATGTAATGTATCTTATATAAGAGTTCAGATACTTCTTTCTATATAATGAAAGAAAGAGAATAGTAAAGTTTGAACAAAAGAGCTAAACCTTGAAAAGTTTAGAAGATTAAGCTTCAGGTCTAAATGGCTTGAAAAAATAAAACCCTCAACAGATTAAATAACTCATTTCCAGGAGTCCCTGGTGGTGCAAATGGTTAAGCATGCCACTACTAGCCTGAAAGTTGGCGGTTCAAACCCACCCAGAGGTGCCTTGGAAGACAGGCCTGGCAATCTGCCTCTGAAAGGTCACAACCTTGAAAACCCTATGGAGTGCAGTCCTATTCTGCACACTCTGGGTCGAAATGAGTTGGAATCGACTTGACAGCAACTAACAGCAACAACAAGCTTATTCCCAACCCATTAGGTTGTCTGAATCAAGTACTTTTCTCCCATTTCCTCACCAAATGGTTTATATATGTAGCTGTCTAAAAACTTACACTGCAGACAATTGTATATAGACTCTGGAATTCAGCAGAACTGAAAGTGCTGAGGTTGGTATGCCTGCATATCTAGTCTGAGTTTTGCTCAGTTTAGACTATGCAAACACACCTATCTTTCCTATAGGTGTAGGTTATTTTTGTGGCCTTCCATTACATTTTCGTCCTTTTAACCTTATTATAAAATGTTACATTTATGGCATAGGACTGGAGATTAAGAGGAAATTGTTCCCTACAAGCTTTCAGATAGACTTTCTTCCATGAGTTCATAGTTCCACTCCTGGTCGTGGTGAACTACCACAAGTAAAGAAGAACATATTAAAAACAAAACTTTAATTCTATTAGTGGAGAAATTCTCCATATATATTTGCTAAGGCAAAAATCTGATGTAGATGAAATGAAATATGTCCCTAAACTATTAGAAAACTAAAGAAAACATTACTTGATGTTTCAAAGAGATTTCATAAACTTTTCAAGATCTTGCAAACTATCTTCAGAGTATTTCTCTACAAATACACACATTAACACACACACAGCTACGTATGCAGCTGGCAGAATTATATGGTCACTTTAGTTAAACATGTATTTTCAATCAGATTGACTGGTCTTTTATTCTGACTGACTAATAAAAATTCTTACATGGGTTATTTTTGAGAAAAATAAGATATATTCATGTTGTACTACTGGAAGTTAGGGTCTCCATAGTCTGAGATTTTTTTCTCTCAAGGTTTTCTTTTAAGGTTTTTAAGTTAGTGGATTTTTCTTTCTCTGGTTCCCACTTCATGTGTCTGATTTTTTAAATGAAAGTTATTTCCTTTTCTTGACAGAAAGTGTCAGGAAAAAAAAAAACAAACTTGACTATTAAGGCATTTATTGACGGGACCCCAAAAGACAACTGTTCCAAATGTCCCTAGCTTTGTTTTTGTCATTATACAAAGGAAAACATAAAAGAGATGAGAGAGTTGTCAGTACTTGGGGATACTTATTGATCTGAATAAGCCTTGCTGCAGGATGAGCTTCAAACAAGTCCTCTGAGGGCACACACTTTGTCCTGACCAGATGCTTTTGAACATGTGAATTAATCCTGCATTACTGCATGGATGATTGATGTTTTTACTCTGAAAGCACTGGGGACCCTGTGAAATTTCCAAGTTCCAAGGATATTTAGACAATGATAACCTTGGCATGATTGATTTTGCTGTGAATTGAGTTCACATTGCAATAGGTGCCATGTCAAAGATGCATACTCTAACAATATCTTGTACATTTTGAGTAAATTCAGCAAGATTCTTACCCTCTTAGGCATCAAAACCTTAAGAAAATGTTCCAGTGGTAAACTTCATCTCTTGTGTAAGCCACATGAGCGAAGGCACAGTGCACAGATCAGAGTGCTAAACTTGATGGCTGGGAGTGTATTTGATCAATATTCATATTTCTGTAGACATCTAGTTAATTTCTATATTAATCAAGACTCTGGGCTGAAAAGAAATCTAGATCAAACTGGTTTAAACAAATATGGGAATACTGGGTCTGTAAGAAGGAAGCAAGGAACCTTGGTGGTGCAGTGGTTAAGCACTCGGCTGCTAACTGAAAGATTGATGGTTTCAACCCATGAGCTGCTCTGCAGGTGATAAATATGGCAGTCTTATTCTGTAAAGGTTGCAGCCTTGGAAATGCTATCAGGAAGTTCTACTCTGTCCTATAGTGTCCCTGTGAGTTGGAATCACCTTGACGGCAATGGGTTTGGTTTTTTGGTTTAAGAAGGAAGCATAGATGCACATCTAGCTTCAGGTCAGGCTGGAACCAAGGCCCCAACATTTGCAGAAAACTACCATCGCTCCACTCTGCTCTTTGTTGACTTTCTTCTCAGGCAAGCTCTCCCACTGTGCCTAGAGATGACCATGGGAAGCCTTAGCTTACATGCCACCAGTCTAGCAACTTAGTGGAAAGAGAATGCAAGTCATGTCCCTAGCAGTTCCACCAAAAGCTCCGTGATTGATTGCTCAGTTTAGGCCTATGTCTCCCTGTGAGTAGGGAGGTGAGTAACGGGGACAGAGAATGCTTCCCAAATGCATGCCAGACAAAAAGGAGGAACATGTTCCCCCCAAAAATGACCATTGTAATGAATTTTATACCATATTCAGAATTTATTCTTTTTCAGTTTTTTTATGAAATAGTTATAAATTCAAGTATATATTAATCAATTAATTTTTAAAAAATAAAATTTATCCAAGCCAAATTTTCTGGAATAGTATAATATAATACAAAAGTAACAGTGTTTGTTACTGTTTGTAAATGTGTTGTAACGTGTTTTTAAATTTCAAACCATTGGGAAAAAAAATAAACAAACAAAAATCTCTGGAATTAATCCTGGATGAAAAGAAGTCAGATTAGAAATGATAGATTGTTCAGAAAATAAGAACAGTGAGTACTACTTTTCAAATTATATGGTAATACAACCACATATTTAATCAGAGGACAATTCAGTGCCTTGTGTTGAGCTCCTGCTACCAGTGAGGAAAAATGTAGAAATGGATAATAGTGATGGTTAAACAACACTATAAAGAACATAATTAATGTCACCAAATTGTACATGTGAGGAACGTTGAAATGGCAAATGTTACATGTATATTTACCACAATAAAAAGTAATGAAAAGAACAAAAGTAAATACACTGATCATTAGAAACAGATCAGGACTTCCAGGCAACATGGTGCTATAGACAGAAGCACCTCGCCATCCCTCCACAGCAAAGACCCAAAAAACTAAGTCAAACAAAGACAAATGTCAATCCTGAAACCCTAAGCATCAAATGAAGAGATAAAGAACTCAGCCAAGCACCAAATGCAATAAAAAACTGACAGAGAACAGAGAGTGAGGAAAGATACATGCAGAGGTCCCCTATCAGCTAATGCACCACAGATTTGCCATCTTGGACCCCTGTCGGAGATTGGTGAACAGGGTGATGGGAAAGAAGCTTCACGGAGCTCCCAGCAGGAGACAGAACAACCAGTAACCAGTGATGTATGGTTTCCCACCCTCCACCCTTCTTCACCCCCACTCAGCCTCCTCTGCTTCCCACGGCTGCAGTCTCTTGGCTGAGAGACACCAGCTTCACCCCTATGCTGCTTGGATTCCACCCAACCACACTAGCCGGCTCCCTGAGTGCCATTTGTTTGTCGCTGGTGTTGCTTTTTTCCACTTCTTTTGGTTTCTTCCCTACCTCTCACCACCTCCCCCTCCTTTCTCTCAAATACCTGGCTCTGTGTGCCATCTTTGCTTCTTCCTGAAAGGCTGTGAAATGCTGCTCAACTGTGGAACTGCTTCCCCACCCACACCGCCACAGTGGTGGAATCCCCAGGGCTTTTTTGTGTGTGTTTGTTTGCTTTGATTTGTTCTGTTTTGATTCGTTTGTTTTCATTTTTTTTTCCCTTGGCTTGGGAGCCCCTTCTAGCCAGGCTATATTGTGCAGCTTGGGAGCTACTTCCAAAGACTGTGCAGTTACACAGTGGGATCCCTGGGTTCATTTCTTTTTTCTTTTTTCTTTTCTCTCTTTTTCCTTTTTTGCCTTTCTTCATTTCACAGTTTCTCATCTCTCTATACTTACCTTCTTTTCCTGTCTCCTGAATACCTGATGCTGTATGACACCTCTGCTCCTTCAAGCCAGGCTGTACTTTGCAGCCAAGGAGCCACTTCCTCAGTCTTCACAGCCACACTGGTGGGATCCCTTGGGGCTTTGATTTTTTTCTCTAATTTTTAATTATTTGTTTTTTCTTTTGCCCTTTTTCTTTTTTCCTTTTTGTTTCTCTCCGTTTCTCAGTCTCTAATCTCTTCATTCCAATAGCAAGTTCCCTTAGCACTCTTTTTTGTTTGTTTGTTTGTTTATTTTGATCCTGTTTTCTCTCCTCTTTCCCATACCCATCTTTGCTCCACACTTCACAATCTCTCCCCTCCTTTCCTACCTGCACCATGCACTGAACATCACACCCTTGAGCAGCACAGGAACAGCCTATGGGAACCTACCTTGTACTGATTCTCAGCCTGCCCTGTCGGCCCTAGTAGGTGTCACAAACAACCCAACCCAGCAACTCCACTTCAGCTGGACATCCCCTGCTGCACTGTAGATGAGCAACTGACCCTGCCCACTGGACGAGGAAGCAAAAAGTATCAATCACACAGACGAGTAAACGACAAAGAACACACAGCCTGCCTGCTAAGTCATAACAAAATCAAACAAACAAGCAGGATGAAACAAATCTACAATCAATAAATGAGGAAAATAACTACTGAATGTCCTGAAGATGGCAGACAATATCAAAACATATTTAAAAAACGACAAGATGGTTCCAGTAGGCATATAAAATAAAACACCAGATGACTTTCCAGTAGAAGAAAAGGCACTAGAACTACCTGATAGGGAATTCAAATCTCAAATATTCAGAGCTATCCAACATCTGAGGCAAAAAGCAGACAAAAATGAGGGAAAAATAGACAAATTCATGGAGAAGGCAGAAAAATTCATGGAAAATAGAGACAAAAAACGGAAGAATTCAGGTAAATAATACAGGAACAAAATTCCAAAATAAATTCAATACTAGAAATCATACAAAAGCAATAATTAGAAATCAAATGATAAACAACAAGATTTCAGAAATGGACAGTGTCATAGAATGGCTGAGGAGAAGGTTTGAAACGATGGAAGACAGGATCAGCAAAATTGAAGACAAACACTTGGATACAACTCTGAGGAAAAATGAGGAAAAAGAACAAAGAAAAATGAAGAAACCATGAGAATTATGTGGGATACAATCAAATGCAAAAAATTGCGAATGGCCAGAGTTCCAGAATGGGGGAAAAAACAGAAAACACAGAGAAGATCATCGAAGAACTACTGACAGAAAACTTCCCCAATATCATGAAAGATGAAAAGCTGGCCATCCAAGAAGCTCAACGAACCCCATATAGAAGAAACCCAGAAAGAAAATCACCAAGGCATATCATAATCACACTCACCAAAACCAAAGACAAACAAAGAATCCTGAGAGCAGCTCATGAAAAACAAGAAGTCACATACAGAGGAGAAACAATAAGACTAAGCTCAGATTATTCAGCAGAAACCATGCAGGCAAGAAGGCAATGGGATGACATATAAAAAATCTTGAAAGAAAAAATTGCCAACCAAGAATAAAATATCCTGCAAAACTCTCACTCAAATATGATGGTGAAATTAGGACATTTCCAGATAAACAGAAATTAAGGGACTATGTAAAAACCAAACTAAACTTACAGGAATTATTAAAGGGAGTCCTCCAGTCTGAGAACATTAGACCACAGAATAAATCTAGGATGCAGGATCATACCAGCCAGATACCAACCTAGGAAATGAACTCTCAAGACTATCCAAACCAAAAGAATTACAAAAGGGAACCAGAGAGGTTAATCTTTAAAGACAACAACATCAGAGCAACAAAAGAAGGAATAGATGGTGTAGGTATAGAACCTTCTAATGGAAAGGAAGTCAAGGTGATACCAAGTAATAATAGACTGGTTCAAACCTAGGAAGATAAGGGTAAATATCAAGGTAACCACAAAGAAAGTTAACAAACCTACTCATCAAAATAAAGAAAAAGAAAAACATAAAGTCTCAGTAAAAACAAAAACAAAAGAAATGAAGAAAAATCCACAAACAAAAGAAATTCAGCACAGCAGAATAAGAGGAACAAAGAGAATGTCAGCACCACAAAAAACACAAAAAACAAAAAACTACAAAATGACAGCAATAAACTCACACCTATCAATAATTACTCTGAACGTAAATGGCCTAAATGCACCCATAAAGAGACAGAGAGAGACAGAATGGATTAAAAAAGAAAACGGGATCCATCAATATGCTGTCTATAAGAGACACATCTGAGAAACAAATATGTAAATTTATTAAAAATCAAAGGATGGAAAAAATATATCCAGCAAACAGCTACCATATAAGAGTAGGAGTGGCAATACTAATCTCAGATAAAATAGATTTTAATACAAAATCCACCATGAAAGACAAAGAAGGACACTATATAGCGATAAAAAGGATGATCCATCATGAAGACATAACAATCATAAACATCTACGCACCCAATGACAGGGCTCCAAAATACATAAAACAAACTAACAGCACTGAAAAGAGAAACTGACAGTTCCACAATAATAGTAGGAGAATTCAACACACCACTCTCAGTAAAGGATAGAACATCTAGAAAGAAGCTCAGCAAAGATACAGAAGACCTAAAGGGCACAATCAGCCAACTTGACCTCACAGACATATATAGAACACTCCACCCAACAGCTGCAAAGTACATGTTCTATTCCAATGCACATGGAACTTTCTCCAGAATAGACCACATCTTAGGCCACAGAGCAACCCCCAACAAAATCCAAAACATTGAGATAATACAAAGTATCTCTCTGACCATAATGTCATCAAGGTAGAAATCAACAACAGAAAGAGCAAGGATACAAATCAATTACAGGGAAACTGAATAATACCCTGCTTACAAACCACTGGGTAATAGATGAAATCAGAGATGGAATAAAAAAATTCCTAGAAACAAACAAGAATGAAAACACATCATACCAAAACATTTGGAGCACAGCAAAGGCAGTCCTCAGAGGACAGTTTGTAGCAATAGATGCACACATCAAAAAAGAAGAAAGGGACAAAATCAAAACATTAACTACACAACTCAAACAAATAGAAAGAGAACAGCAAAAAAAGCCCAAAGCCACCAGAAGAAAGGTAATAATAAAGATAAGAGCAGAAATAAATGAAATGAAGAATAGACAAATAATAGAAAGAATCAACAAAACCAAAAGTTGGTTCTTTGAAAGGATCCACAAAATCGACAAACCACTGGCCAGACTGACAAAAGAAAAACAGCAGAGGGCACAAAAAACCCAAATAAGAAATGAAATGGGGAACATTACAACAGATCAAAATGAAATGAAAAGGATCATACCTGAGTATTATGAAAAACTATACTCCAACAAATTTGAAAACCTAAAGGAAATGGATAAATTTCTGGAAACACACTACCTACCCAAATTACCACAAAGTGATGTTTAAAATCTGAACAGACCCATAACAAGAGAAGAGATTAAAAAGGTAATTTAAAGAACTGCTAACAAAAAAAGCCCTGGCCCAGATGGCTTCACTGGAGAACTCTACAAAACATTTACAGAAGAGCTTGTACAAGTACTACTCAAGCTATTTCAGAGCATAGAAGAGGAAGCAACACTTCCAAATTTATTCTATGAAGCCAGCATAATGCTGATACCAAAACCAGGCAAAGACGTCACAAACAAAGAAAATTACAGACCAATATCTCTCATGAATATAGATGCAAAAATTCTCAACGAAATTCTAGACAATAGAATTCAGCATCTTATCAAAAAAATAATATGCCACAACCAAGTGGGATTCATACCAGGTATGCAAGGATGGTTCAACATTAGAAAATCAATCAACGTAATCCACCACATAAATAAAAGGAAAGAAAAGAATCACATGATCATCTCAACTGATGCAGAAAAGGCATTTGACAAAGCCCAACACCCATTCCTGATAAAAACTCTCAATAAAATAGGTATAGAAGGGAAATTTCTCAACATAATAAAGGGCATCTATGTAAAACCAATGGCCAACATCATTCTTAATGGAGAAAGGCTGAAAACATTCCCTTGAGAACAGGAACAATACAAGGATGCCTTCTATCACCACTCCTATTTAACATTATGCTGGAAGTCCTAGCTAGAGCAATAAGGCAAGAAAAAGAAATAAAATGCATCCAAACTGGTAATGAATAAGTTAAACTGTCTCTGTTTGCAGATGATACGATACTATACATAGAAAACCCAAAGGACTCCACGAGAAAACTACTGGAACTAATAGAAAGATTCAGCAGAGTAGCAGGATACAAGATGAACATACAAAAATCAGTTGGATTTCTATACACCAGTAAGAACAATGAAAAGGAAATCAGGAAAACAATACCATTTATAATAGCCCCTAAAAAAATAAAATACTTAGGAATAAATCTAACCAAGGATGTAAAAGACCTATACAAATAAAACTACAAAACAAGAAACCCAAAGGGATCTACATAAGTGGAAAAATGTACCATGCTCATGGATAGGTAGACTAAACATTGTGAAAATGATAATTCTACCCAAAGCAATTTACAAAAACAATGCGATCTGGATTCAAATACCAACAACATTCTTTAAAGAGATGGAAAAACTAATCATTAACTTTATATGGAATGGGAAGAAGCACCAGATAAGTAAAGCAGTATCAAAGAAGAAGAATAAAGTAAGAGGACACGCACTACCTGACCTCAGAACCTACTATACAGCTATGGTAGTCAAAACAGCCTGTTACTGGTATGATGACAGATACATTTACCAATGGAACAGAATCAAGAACCCAGATGTAAATCCATCCACCTATGGTCACCTGATCTTCAACAAGGGCCCAAAGTCCATCAAATGAGGAACAGTCTTTTTATCAAAGGGTGCTGGAAAACTGGATGTCCGTCTGCAAAAAAATGAAACAGGACCCGTATCTCACACCATATACAAAAACTACTTCAAAATGGATCAAAGACCTAAATATAAAGCCAAAAACTATAAAGTTTTTAGAAGAAAAATAGGACCAACACTTCAGGCCTTAATACATGGCATCAACAGGATACAAAGCATAATCAACAACACACAAACCCCAGAAAATAA
Organism: Dugong dugon; assembly: GCA_030035585.1. NCBI lineage: Eukaryota > Metazoa > Chordata > Mammalia > Sirenia > Dugongidae > Dugong > Dugong dugon. The sequence continues at coordinate 66,918,956 of CM057470.1, read as the reverse complement.
GCTAGATAACTGGGCTGTTCTAAAAATTAAACACTCATGCTCATCAAAAGACTTCACCAAAAGAGTGAAAAGAGAACCTACAGACTGGGAAAAAAATTTTGAACATTACAATTCAGAAAAAGGTCTAATCTCTAAAGTTTACAAGAAAATACAACGCTTCTACAACAAAAAGACAAATAATCCAATTAAAAAATGGGCAAAGGAAATGGACAGACACTTCACCAAAGAAGACATTCAAGCAGCCAAAAGACACATGAGGAAATGTTCGCTATCACTAGCCATTAGAGAAATGCAAATTAAAACCACAATGAGATACCATGTCACTTCAGCATTACTGGCATGAATCAAAAAAACTGGAAATAGCAAAAGTTGGAGAGACTGAAGGGAAATCAGAACTCTTACGCACTGCTGGTGGGAATGCAAAATGATACAACCATTTTGGAAAATGACATGGTGCTTCCTTAGAAAGCTAGAAACAGAAATACTATACGATCCAGCAATCCCACTCCTAGGAATATACCCTAGAGAAATAAGAGCTGTCACATGAATAGACATATGCACATCCATGTTCATTGTAGCATTGTTCACAGTAGCAAAAAGATGCAAACATCCTAGATGCCCAGAAACAGCTGAATGCATAAACAAAGTATGGTACATACACACAATGGAGTATTACACAATAATAAAGAGCAATGACGAATCTCCGAAGCATCTCATAACATGGATGAAACTGGAGGACATTATGCTGAGTGAAATAAATCAATCACAAAAGGACAAATATTGTATGAGACCACTACTGTAAAAACTCATTTAGAAGTTTACACACAGAAAGAAACAATCTTTGATGGTCACGAAGGATGGGAGGGGTGGGGGAGGAAATACTAAATAGTCAATAGATAAGTGGTAAGTTTGGTGAAGGGTAAGACAGTACACAATACTGGGGAAGCCAGCACAGCTTGTACAAGGAAAGGTCATGAAAACTCCACGGACACATCCAAAATCCCTGAGGGACCGAATTGCTCGGTGAACAGCTGTGGAGACCATGGTTTCAGGGAACATCTAGCTCTATTGGCATAACACAGTTTGTAAAGAAAATGGTCTACATTCTACCTTGGTGAGTAGCGTCTTGGGTCTTAAAAGCTTGTGAGCAGCCATCTAAGGTGTCACCCTTTCAGGAGCAAGGGAGAATGAAGAAAACAAGACACAACGAAAAGATTAGTCCAAAGGACTAATGGACCACGTCTACCACGGCCTCGACCAGACTGAGTCCAGTACAACTAGATGGTACCCAGCTACCACCACTGACTACTCTGACAGGGATCACAACAGAGGTTCCCAGACAGATCTGGAGAAAAATTTAGAACAAAATTCTAACCCACAAAAAAAGACTAGACTTACTGATCTGACAGAGACTGGAGAAACCCTGAAAATATGGCCTGAGTCACTCCTGAGGTTCACCCTTCAGCCAAAGATTAGACATGACCATAAAACAAAATGAGACTAATAGGGCACAACAGCCCAGGGACAAGGACTAGAAGGCAGGAGGGGATAGGAAAGCTGGTAATAGTGAACCCAACATCAAGAACGGAGAGTGTTGACATGTGGGGTTGTTAACCAATGTCATAAAACAATATGTGTACTAACTGTTTAATAAGAAACTATTTGTTCTGTAAACCTGCATCTAAAGTACGATAAAAAAAAAAAAAATTTTTTTAAAGAAACAGATCAATAGAAAAGCCAAAGTAGAGGAAGAGAAAGAAAAAGAAAAATAGAAAATGTTGAATTAGAACACAGAATGATAGAACTGACAAATCCAAGAACTGGACTCTGAAGAATCATGTGAAAGAGACAAACCTTTACTATACTTAAGCTAGAAAAGGAAAAAAAAAAGTATGTGTATGTTTGTGTGTGTGTATATGTGTGTGTGTGTGTATAAAATGATGAGTAAAGAGATATGTAGTATGTTTTCAAGTTTTTGAGAAATTGAAAGGAAATTATATCATAAAATAAAAATGCTCTTTAAAATAGATGTTTTGAAAACAAGTGACCAAAAACTGACTCAAAAGTGACAAACAATAATAGATTAATGGCTACAACAATTTATTTAATTTCTTCCAAAGAAATATCTCCAAATGAGATGCCGAACAATTGCCAAAAAATTTTATGGACAAACTTTTACATCACAAAAAATTCCTGTGCTATATAAACAGTTTCATTGGATATGAAAAGATATTAAGCTTCTCAGTTTGCTTAAGATGATTCAAAAAACTTGAGAAAGATGCAAGAAAAAGGAAAAGCACATACTTATTGTAATACTGTAAAAATTCTCAAAAGGTACAATCAAAAATATCTCACAGTATATCAAAAGTATACTATACCAAATTCAAGATAGGTTTTTTCTAGTAAAGCAAAAATGGCTCAACGTCTTGAAAACTGTTAATATAATTAATGACATCAATAGATACAGAGATAATGAAAGCATTTTGATAAAAATTTAAAAGGAATTTTTGGTAAAATATGCCAAATAAGCATTGGGATATATCCATAATATAATAAAGGTATTTTCTCCAAAATGTGTTCCTCTTCCAGTGCTCCTAATGAAATACTTGATTTTCTCCTATCAAAACGCAAGCTGCTCATACTCTTTGACCCAGCAATTCTACTCTCAATAACTTATCTTTTGATATACTTACTTATATATGTTCATAATGGAACACAGGCGTGATATTTGGAATAACATGGGATTGTACACAAACTTTGTGTCTTCCAATAGGATACTTATTGTTTAAGCAAAGGCTATGTAAGAAAATTATAAAGCCATCAAAATAATCTCTGTGAGATGATATGCATACGCACAAATATATTCTTTCAAATATCAAGAGTTCAGAGAACACATTCAATGAGATACTATGTTATCCAAATCTTTTCTATGCCTGCATTTCAGATACTGAGTCATTATTTCAGAGATTTATTAAAAACAGTTTAGCTCAATCTATTTGGACAAGGAGCTTTGGTAGTGAGAGTTGTGGTGTGTGTGCATGTATCTGTCTGTGTGTGTGTGTGTGTGTGTGTGTGTATGACGAATTATTAGAAGGATATAGTATCAACTAGGTTTCTTCTGGTTGAAAGTGACAGAAAATACAACTCAAGTTTGTTTACGCAAAACCAAAGAACTCATTATCCCATGTAAACTGATAAGTTTAGTATTAGACTTCAGCTATAGCTGGACAGGCGCAAAAAATATTCTCCTTTTCTCTATATCTTGGCTCTGCATTCTGTTAGCTTTATTCTCAGGCTCTGATGGTGTGGTCTACTGCAGCCCCAGACAACATTTTGCTTGTACCAAATTTAAGGATGTCTCTTTGCTCAAGAGCTTAGACAAAAATTCCTAACATTGAGATTTGTTGCTCCTTGTTGGCCTCACTTGTATCCTGCTTCCATCCCTGAAGCAATTTCTGTATCAACCAAGGGCTGAAATAAAGTCATATGGGCTGGGTGAGGAAGGGACAGCTCCCACAAAGCAAGAGTATGATAGATGCTGGGTGGCAAACATATCAATTCACTGCAGATACAAAACATCGACAACAATAATAACAAACAACTATTAACAGTTATTGTTTTTGGTAGACAGACGAAGTTGTGGATAGAAGGAAGGTTTACTTCTCCTTTATATCTTCGTTGTGTTTTAACCCATGTGCATGTAGTACTTTTCAATAGCAAAAACCAGATGGAAAATATTAGTGGAGAAAGATAGGATGATTGGTTATCCATTCGGGAAAAAGTAAAATGAAACCTCTACATCATATACTAAAAATAAATTATCAATGGGATTAATAAGGTAAATATAAAAATTATCATGTAAATATACAGAAGAATATAAAATATTTATTAAATTCTTGTGCTAGGGAAGACCTTCCAAAGAGAACCATAATCTATAAAACCCATAAAAGGGAAAAAGTGATAGCTATTTTTTACCATAAAAATAAAATACAAATAGAGAAAACAGCATACAAAAATATATAATTTAATGAATTACTATAAGGTGAACACCCTATAACAACTATACATGTATAAAAATAAAACTGTGTCACTCACCTGGAAGCTCCTCTGTATACTACATCCCAATCTCAAAGCCTCTTTCTTCCCTCCCAAGCAATCACTATTTTAATTTCTTCTTCCCTCCAGAGTAAAAAATATTCTATCCCTTCCTTGTATTTCTTTATAGTTTTATTACCTAAGTTAGTCTCACCCATTTTACATAAAAAATAAGTCTTTTCATTCTCTTTTACTCCGTAGATTTCCCATTCATCCTTTTATTTCCTTACAGTTTATTGTTGAAGCACCCAGACCGTTGGACCAGTACACTTTCACAGAGTCAGGATTTTTCTGACTGCACTCTCATGGTGCAGTTTATCATGCCCCCTACTAGCTATATTTCCTGCACATTGGCAGTTGGTTCAGGAGATCGGTCAGCCTCATCACTGATACTTGTGGCAAGACTATAAGTGGAATCGGGTTCTATCAGCAGGAAAGACATAATGTCTCATTGTCTCTCTTTATGTGATATTAGCAATCATTGATGCTTAGTACTTATTAGTTGCTGCTGAGTTTAGACCCCATACAACAGAACAAAACATTTTTCACCCTCTGCACAATCATTGCTATGCTTGAGTTCATTATTGTGATCACTGTGTATTCTGAGTGCCTTCCTAATTAGGAGGCTTATCTTCCACCACTATGTTGGACCATATTCTGTTCTGTGCCATAGGGTTTTCATTGGCTGAGTTTTTGAAATAGAACACTAGGCCTTTCTTTCTAGTCTTAGTCTGGAAGCTCCTTTGAAGCTTGTCCACCATGGGTGATCCTGTGGGCATTTGAAATACTGATGGCATAGCTTCCAACATCATAGCAACACCCAAGCCACCACAGTATGTCAAACAGACAGATAGGCAGTGGGCTTAATACTTAGACCCATTAATTCATTGGGTTGCAAAATGGTGTCATTCTAATTTGTTTTTCATTCATTACATGGAAAACTTTTATAGACATTGCTCCTCATCTACTACTTGGACATCTTGAGGGACAGGTCATACAGGAAAGGCAGAATAAATGCTTGAATGTTTTTCTTTATCAGTTTTCAAATAATTAACTAATTCCCTACCAACCTCCATAGATAACCAGTTAGGTTTAAGAATATATTATTGTGAATTTATGGATTTAAACATATTTGATGGGCTTCACTGATTGCAATTATTATCTTATTGAAGCTTAAATTGTACCATTTTTGACCAGTGGGAGTAACTTCAAATTGGCTCTGAGTTCTTCTGTGTGAATGTAGGTTCCTCACTGTTTGGTATGATAAGATATCCAAGGCCCATCTTGTATATTTTCTGACACAGGCTTAGAAGCAGCCATTTCTCAACAACAACAACAACAAGAAAAAGCCCTGACCTATTTTTGTAGAAAATAATATTTTAAGACTAATATCTGGGCACTAAGGGTGCTCAGTGTTATTAGATTGGTCATTGCTTCCAGATCTCTTTAGTAGACAGACTAGAAAATATATATATATATATATTATATTTAACATAAAATGCCTCATAAGTTGATACTGAAATTTGTAATTTAAATTTAAGACTACAGGATTTTTGTTTGTTCTTTTGTGTTGTATGGTTTTCTCCTTTCTTTAACACTGAGAATTCTGGTTCTCAAGGACATGGGATGATACAAGGGGAATATTTCATAATGACTCATTTACTTTATTACACATACACATACAACTGGCTCAGAATAACAATATTAATTTTACAGCTATCAATTATGATTTTTGAGAATAGTTTTAAAAATTGGGTTTGTATATGATTTCAACATTCTTCTCCAAGTTTTAAAATAATTGAACTAAAAATTATTTATAAATTCATTTCATACTGTACTTTCTCTAATTTAACATCTTTTAATCTTAGTTCTACTAGTAACTGTTTAATTTTCATTACCATTCCTTAGGTTGATGTATCTCAAGTTATTATTATTATTTGTCTGAAGCTTGTTCTGTGATTATTCCTCAAGAAAAACTTACGGGAACAAAATTCCTTGAGTTTTTGCATGTTGACAACAAATTGTCTGTACCCTCTATGCTTAAATGTCACATATGCTAGATATAAAATATTTGGCAAACATCTTTATTTAGGTATCTTAAACATATTATGCCACTTTATTCTGCCTAGATTTTTGTTATCAATATTTAGATAATAATCTATTTTTTCCTTATAACTGCTGTTGTTTTTTGCCTAAAGCCCAAGTGATTTTTTTTAAAGTATAGTAATTTTATTAGACTGTGTCTTTGTTTTGATCATGTCCAGTCGATAATATTAGACGCGTAGTGTGCCTGCTCAATATGGAGTTTCAAATCTTTTTTTTTTTTTAATTTCATGAGTGTTTTATTTATTTAAGGTTTTTAGTATTTGTTTTGTATTCTTGCTTTAAATCACCCCCCCCCCCCCCGCTTGGGGACTTCAACGACCTGTTTGATTTTTTTTGGCCTATCTTCAATATTTGTCCCTTTCTCCTAATCCATTTTTTCTTTATTTATTTTTATTATTTCCTTTTCTTCTGCTTGCTTTGAGTGTATTTTGCACTTCTTTTCATATTTTTTTTAAATTAGAACTATAAATTGTTTACCTGAAACTGTTCTTCTTTCCTATTATAAGCATTTAATGCTATACATTTCTGGGTAAGCACTAAGTAGCAATTTTACCTGCATCCAACAAATTTTGACATATTGGATTTTTATTTTACTAAGTTAAACACTTAACAAATATTGAAGTGTAATTTGATGAGTTAAAGATAATGTTTGAACAATGGTGTTGGAACAACCAGATTCCATACAAAAATGAAAATCTATGGTCCCTATCTCACATAATAAAAAAATTATTGCAAAGTGAAGAGTTGTCAACTGCCTGATTGACTATTGAAGGTGTGTCCCCAACATGCACACAGAATCTCTCAACAAATATCAGCAGATTTATTGATTCTAGTAATTTAGGGAAATCTCTGTCCAATAATTAGGCAATAAGCTAATCAGAAGAGATTTTTGTGTCCACACACAACAAACAATACAGACTTTACAGAATTAGATTGCTAAAGAAGCAAATAAATAACAAAAAGAGCAACAACAAAAAATTCTGGGGAGGAAAGAGAATCTGATTCCCAGAGTTGCCTCCTTCTATTCTTTTTAAAATGTCCACTTTTCAACAAAAAATTATGAGTATGAAATATAAAAAGAAATAGGACAGCATGGCTCATATACAGGAAAAAAAAAGCAGTCAATAGAGACTGTTTCTGATAAAGCTCAGATGCTGGACTTACCTGACAAGCCTTTAAATCAACTATTCTTGATATTTTTTTCTGGTCCTATCCCAGCTGGAGTAAAGGAGAATGAAGAAGACCAGAGACCCAAGGGAAAGAATAGTCCAAAGACAAATGGACCATGACTACCACAATCTCCAACAGACTGAGCCCAGAACAACTAGATGGTGCCTGATTACCACCACCAACTGCTCTGGCAGGCATCACAATAGAGGGTCCCGGACAGAGCAGGAGAAAAAAATGTAGAACAAAATTCAAATACACACACACACACACACACACACACACACACACACACACAAGACCAGGCTTTCTAGTCTGATAGAGCCTGGATAAACCCCAGGAGTATGGCCCCCGGACACCCTTTTAACTCAGTACAAAAGTCAATCCTGAAGTTCACCCTTTAGCCAAAGATTAGACAGCTCTATAGGGCCAAAAATAACACACACAAGGAACATACTTCATAGTTCAATCATGCATATGAGACTAATGGGAACCCTAGCCCAAAAGCAAAGATGAGAAGGCAAGAAGGGACAGGAAAACTGGATGAATGGAAACAGGGAATCTAGAGTGGAGAAGGAGAGAGTGTGGACACACTGTGGGGTTGGCAACCAATGTCACAAAACAATTTGTGTATTAACTGTTTAGTAAGGAAATAATTTGCTCTGTAAACTTTCACCTAAATCACAATAAAAAAAGAAAAACAACTATTCTTAATATGTTCAAAAAATTAAACTATGTCTAAAGAACTAAATAAAGTATAAGAATTATGTCTTACTAGATACAGGATATCAATAAAAAGACATTATAAAAAAATAGAAATTTTGGAGTTGAAAAGTATAATAACTAATATTAAAAATTCACTCTAGGGGTTTAACAGCTGATTTGAGCAGGCAGAATAAATAATCAGCAAACTTGATGATAGGTCAATTGAGATTATACAGTCTAAGAAACAGAATAAAAAAAATAATGAAAAATAGAGCCTTAGGGACCTGTGGGACATCACCAAGCATACTAACATATGCATAATGGGACTCCCATAAGGAGAGAGAGGGGGCAGAAAATATAGCTGAAGAAATAATGTCCCAAATTTGAAGGAAAACATCAATCTATACACCCAAGATGCTCAAAGATAGCCAAGTAGGATAAAATAGATATCCACATCTAGCTACATCATAATCTAACTGTTGAAAACTAAAAGAAAAGACAGAATCTTGAAAGCAGCAAGAGAGAAGTGACTCATCACATACAAGGCATTGTCAATATTATATAGAGCTGATTTCTCATTAGAAGCTACAGAGACCAGAGGCAGTAGAATGGTATCTACAAAGTACTGAAAGAAAAAGACTGTCAGCTCCAAATTCTACATCCAGTAAATCTGTCTTTTAAAAATGAAGAAATGCAAAAAAATATGGAGCTCTAGGGAGAAGCGCCACACTGTACCTCCACAGCAAAGATCCGAAAAACTAAGCCAAACAGAGAATACAACAATCCTGAAACCCTAAAATATCAAATGAAGAGATAAAGAACTCAGCCAAGCACCAAATGGAGCTAGAAAACTGACAGAGAAAGGAGAGCGAGGAAGGATTCATGCAGAGGTTCTCTACCAGCTAAAGCAGTGTGGATCCGCCATCTGGGACTCCTATCGGAGACCAGCAAACAGGGGTTACGAGAAAGCAGCCTCACGGAGCATCCAGCGGGAGACAAAACAACCAGTAATTTGTGATATACGCTTTCCCACCCCCCATCCTTCTTCATCCCAACTCGGCCTCCTATGCTTCCCTCAGCCACAATCTCTTGACCAGGAAACACCGGCTACATGGATTCCACACACCCGAACGGGTGGCTCTCTGAGTGCCATTTATTGGCTGCTGGTGTTGCTTTTTTCCACTTCTTTTGATTTCTTCCTTGCCTCTTGCCACCTCCCCCACCTTTTGCTCGAGTACCTCGCTCCGTGCACCATCTTTGCTTCTTCCTGAGGGGCTGCAGAGCTCCAGTAATTTGTGATATACGCTTTCCCACTTTCTACCCTTCTTCACCCACACTCTGCCCCCTCTGTTTCCCACAGTCTCTTGTCCAGAAACACCAGCCCGCACTAGCTGGCTCTCTGAGTGCCATTTGTTGGCTGCTAGTATTGTTATTTTTTCTGCTTGTTTGATTTCTTATTTGCCTCTCGCCACCTCCCCCTCCTTTCACTTGAGTACCTGGCTCCGTGAGCCATCTTTACTTCTTCCTGAGGAGCTGCGGAGCTCCATTTGAGTGTGGAACTGCCTCCCAGTCTGGGCTACTGCACTGGTGGGATCCTGGGGCTTTTGTTCATTTGATTATTTTGAATTTTTTGTTTGTTTTCTTTTCCCTTTCTTGAGTTGGGAGCCCTTTCTGGCCAGGCAGAGCTGCGTAGCAAGGAGACTCCCTCTTGGCTTCCACAGACATGCAGAGGGAGCCCTGAGAACATGTCTCTTTTTGTTGTTGTTTTTTTTTTTTTGGGGGCCTTTCTTGTTCTTTTTTTTTTTGTTTGTTTGTTTTCTTTTCCCTCTTTTTCCCTTTTTGTCTTTCTTCATTCCTCAGTTTCTAGTCCCTCTATATCTTCCTTCTCTTTCTGTTCCCTGAATACCTGGAGTTGTATACCTCTTCACTTTCTAGCCAGGCTGTACTGCAACACCTGAGAGTGACTTCCCCAGACCGCATAGCTGCACCAATGGGATCCCTGGGAACTTTGCAGTTCTTTAACCTTACTGATTTTTATTTATTCGTTCTTTTCTTTTCTTCCTCTTCCCCTTTCTGTTTTTCTCCATTTCATACTCTCTCATCTCTCCACTCCAACGGCAAGCTCCCATAGCATTCATTTTTTGTTTGTATGTTTTTGGCTCCTGTTCCTCTCTCCTCTATCCCATATCCATCTTAACTCCACACATAACAATCTCCCTGCTGCATCCTGCCTACCTGCACCAGGCGCTTGACATCCCACCAAGCAGCACAGGCACAGCATACTGGAACCTGCCCTGCACTGATTACCGACCCGCTCTGGTGGCTGTAGTAAGTGCCACAAACAACCCATCCCAGTAACTCCTCTTCAGCTAGACCTGTTCTGCTGTACCATATCTGAGTGACTGACCCTGCCAGTTGGAGAAGGAGGTGAAAAGTATTGTACCCACAGATGAGCAAACAACAAAGAATACACAGTCCGCCTACTCAGACATAGTCAAATTTTTTTTTTAAAAAGGGATGAAACAAACAAATCGACAATCAATAAATGAGAAAAATAACTACTGAATGTCCTGAAGACAGCAGACAATATCAAAACACTTACAAAAACAGGACAGGATGGTTCCAGTAGGCGTCCAAAATAAAACACCAGATGACTCTCCTGGGGAAGAAAATGCACTAGAACTACCTGAGAGGGAATTCAAATCATTAACACTCAGAATTCTTCAAGAACTGAGCCAAAAAGGTGACAAACAAGAGGAAGAAATAGACAAATTCATGGAAAATAGAGACAAAACGTTGGAAGATTCAGGAAAATAATGCAGGAACAAAATGCCAAAATAAATTCGCAACTAGAAATTATACAAAGACAACAATTAGAAATCCAAAAGATAAACAATAAGATTTTAGAAATGGATGGTGTCATAGACGGGCTAGAAGCCAATTTGAAATGGTGGAAGACAGGATCAGTGGAAATGAAGACAAACACTTGGATACAACTCTGTTTCAAAAAACTCAGAAAAAAGAACAAAGAAAAATGAAGAGACCCTGAGAGTTATGTAGGACACAATCAAAAGCAAAAATTTATGAGTGATTGGAATTCCAGAACAGGGGGAGAAAACAGAAAACATAGAGAGGCTCATTGAGGAACTGCTGACAGAAAACTTCCTCAATATCATGAAAGATGAAAAGCTGGCCATCCAAGAAGCTCAATGAACCCCATATAGAAGAGACCCCAAAAGAAAATCACCAAGGCATATCATAATCAGACTCACAAAAACCAAGGACAAACAAAGAATCCTGAGAGCAGCTCGTGAAAAACAAGAAGTCACATACAGAGGAGAAAAAATAGGACTAAGCTCAGATTATTCAGCAGAAACCATGCAGGTAAGAAGGCAATGGGATGACATATATAATATATTCTGCAAAACTCTCCTTCAAATTTGATGGTGAAATTAGGTCATTTCCAGATAAACAGAAATTAAGGGAATATGTAAAAGTCAAACCAAACCTACAAGAATTATTGAAGGGAGTTCTTTGATCTGACGACAAACAGCTTCAGCTTACAAGCAGAACCTAGGATGCAGGATGGTATGAGCCAGATACCAATCTAGGAAATGAACACTAAACGACTATCCAAAACCAAAAGAAATACAACAGGGAATCAGAGCAGTTAATCAATGGATGACAACAACATCAAAACAATGAAAGAGGAAATAAATGGCATAGGTTTAGAACTTTTAATGGAGAGGAAGGCGATACCAAGTAATGCTAGACTGCTTCAAACTCAGAAAGATAAGGGTAAAATTAGTGGTAACCACAACGAAAGTTAACAAACATACTCATAAAAAAAAAAAAGAGGAAAAACATAAAGTCTCGGCAAAAACAAAACCTACAAAAACAAAAGAAATGAAAGAAGAATACACAAACAAAAGTAACTCAGCACAAGAGAGTAAGAAGAACAAAGAAAACTTCAGCACCACAAAAAAAGCACTACAAAATGACATCAACAAACTCACATCTATAAATAATTACACTGAATGTAAACGGACTCAATGCACCCATAAAAAGATGGAGAGTGACAGAATAGATAAGAAAACAGGATCCATCAATACGCTGTCTACAAGAGACATACGTTAGAAACAAAGATGTGAATTTATTAAAGTCAAAGGTTGGAAACAAATATATCAAGCTAACAACTACCAAAAAAGAGGAGTGGCAATTCTAATCTCAGATAAAATAGACTTTAAAACAAAATCTACCATTAAAGACAAAGAAGGACACTATATAATGATTAAGGGGATGATCCATCATGAAGACATAACCATAATAAACATCTATACACCCAACGACAGGGCTCCAAAATACATAAAACAAACTCTAACAACACTGAAAAGAGAAATTGACAGTTCCACAATAATAGTACGAGACATCAACACACCACTCTCAGTAAAAGACAGAACAACTAAAATGAAACTCAGCAAAGATACAGAAGACCTAAAGGGCACAGTCAGCCAACTTGACCTCACAGACATATATAGAACACTCCATCCAACCACTGCAAAGTACAAATTCTTTTCCAATGCACATGGAATGTTCTCCAGAATAGACCACATCTTAGGCCACAGAGCAATCCTTAACAAGATCCAAAACTTTGAGATAATTCAAAGCATCTTCTCTGACCACAATGCCATCAAGGTAGAAATTAATAATAGGAAGAGCAAGGAAAAAATATCAACTACATGGAAACTGAACAATACTCTCCTTACACATCACTGGGTAATAGAAGAAATCAGAGAGGGAATCAAAAAATTCCTAGAATCAAATGAGAATAAAAACACATCATACCAAAACTTTTGGGACACCGCAAAGGCAGTCCTCAGAGGACAATTTATAGCAATAGATGCACATATCAAAAAAGAAGAAAGAGACAAAATCAAAACATTAACTACACAATTCAAACAAATAGAAAGAGAACAGCAAAAAAAAAAAAAAAGCCCACAACCACTGGAAGAAAGGAAATAGTAAAGATCAGAGCAGAAATAAATGAAATAGAGAACAGAAAAACAATAGAAATAATCAACAAAACCAAAAGCTGGTTCTTGGAAAGAATCAACAAAATGGACAAACCACTGGTCAGACTGACAAAAGAAAAACAGGAGAGGACACAAATAACCCAAATAAGAAATGAAATGGGGGACATTACAACAGACCCAACTGAAATGAAAAGGATTATAACAGAATATTATGAAAAACTATAGTCCAACAAATTTGAAAACCTAGAGGAAATGGATAAATTTCTAGAAACACATGGCCTACACAAACTACAACAAAGTGGTGTTGAAAATCTGAACAGACCCATAACAAGAGAAGAGATTGAAAAGGTAATAAAAAAAAACTCCCAACCAAAAAAAGCCCTGGCCTAGATGTCTTCACTGGAGAATTCTACAAAACATTTACAAAAAAGCTTTTACCACTACTACTCAAGCTATTTCAGAGCATAGAAGAGGAAGCAACACTTCCAAATTCATTCTATGAAGCCAGCATAATGCTGATACCAAGACCCGGCAAAGACGTCACAAAAAAAGAAAATTACAGACCAATATCTCTCATGAATATAGATGCAAAAATTCATAACAAAATTCTATCCAATAGAATTCAGCATCATATCAAAAAAATAATACACCACGACCAAGTAGGATTCATAACAGGTATGCAAGGATGGTTCAACATTAGAAAATCAGTCAACATAATCCATCACATAAATCAAAGCAAAGAAAAGAATCACATGATCATCTCAATTGATGCAGAAAAGGCATTTGTCAAAGTCAAACACCCATTCCTGATAAAAACTCTCAATCAAATAGGTATAGAAGGGAAATTTCTCAACATAATAAAGGTCATCTATTCAAAACCAATGGCCAACATCATTTTCAATGGAGAGAGGCTGAAAACATTCCCCTTGAAAACAGAAACAAGACAAGGATGGGCTTTATCACCACTCCTATTTAACATTGTGCTGGAAATTCTAGCTAGAGCAATAAGGCAAGAAAGAGAAATAAAGGGCATCCAAATTGGTAATGAAGAAGTTAAACTGTCCCTGTTTGCAGAGGATATGATACTATACATAGAAAACCCTAAAGTCTCCATGAGAAAACTACTGGAACTAATAGAAAGATTTAGTTGAGTAGCAGGATACAAGATAAACATTCAAATATCAGTTGGATTCCTATACACCAGTAAGGAGAACGATGAAAAGGAAATCAGGAAATCAACACCATTTTCAATAGCCCCTAAAAAGATAAAATACTTAGGAATAAATCTGATCAGGAATGTAAAAGACCTATACAAAGAAAACTACAAAACACTACTGCATGAAACCCAAAGGGATCTACATAAATGGAAAAACATACCATGCTCATGGATAGGTATACTCAACATTGTGAAAATGACAATTCTACCCAAAGCAATTTAGAAATACAATGCAATCCCTATTCAAACACCAGCAACATTCTTCAAAGAGATGGAAAAACTAATCACTAACTTTATATGGAAAGGGAAGAAGCCCCAAATAAGTAAAGCATTAGTGAAGAAGAAGAATAAAGTTGGAGGACTCACACTACCTGACTTCAGAACCTACCATACAGCTACAGTAGTCAAAACAGCCTGGTACTGGTACAACTACAGGTACATTGACCAATGGAACAGAATTGAGAACCCAGATGTAAATCCATCCACCTACAGTTACCTGATCTTCGACAAGGGCCCAAAGTCCATCGTATGGGGAAAAGGCAGTCTTTTTAACAAATGGTGCTGGCAAAACTGTATATCCATCTGAAAAAAAAATGAAAGAGGACCCATATCTCACACCAGGTACAAAAACTACTTCAAAATGGATCAAAGACTTGAATATAAAGCCTAAAACTGTAAAGTTCACAGAAGAAAAAATAGGACCAAGACTTCAGGCCTTACCACATGGCATTAATAGGATACAAACCATAACCATCAATGCACAAACCCCAATAGATAAGCTAGATAACTGGGATCTTCTAAAAATCAAACACCTATGCTCTTCAAAAGACTTCACCAAAAGAGTAAAAGGAGAACCTACAGACTGGGAAAAAATTTTTGGACATTACAAGTCAGAGAAAGGTCTTATCTTCATAATCTACAAGAAAATCCAACCCCTCTACAACAAAAAGACGAATAATCCTATCAAAAAATGGGCAAAGGAAGTGAACAGACACTTCACCAAAGAAGACATTCAAATGGTCAACTGACACATGAGGAAATGCTCGCAATCACTAGCCATTAGAGAAATGCAAATTAAAACCACAATGAGATACCATCTCACCCTGGCATTACTGGCACAAATCAAAAACGCTGGAAATAACAAATGTTGGAGGGGATGCAGGTAGATAGGAACACTTATGCGCTGTTTGTGGGAATGCAAAATGATACAACCATTTTGGAAAATAATATGGCGCTTCCTCAGAAAGGTAGAAATAGACATACCATTCGATCCAGCAATCCCAATCCTAGGAATATATCCTAGAGACATAAGAGTCTTCCTCGAATAGACATATGCACACCTATGTTCATGGCAGCATTGTTCACAATAGCAAAACGATGGAAACAACCTAGATGCCCATCAACAGATCAATGGATAAACAAACTAGGGTACATACACACATTGGAGTACTATGCAATGAGAAAGAACAACAATGAATCTGTGAAGCATCTCATAACATGGATGAAACTGGAGGACATTATGCTGAGTGAGATAAGTCAATCACAAAAGGACAAATATTGTATGAGACCTCTATTGTAAAAACCCATTAAAAAGTTCACACACAAAATGTAACAATCTTTGTTGGTTACCAGGGATGGGAGGGGTGGGGGGAAAATACTAAATAGGCAATAGATAAGTGGTATCTTGGGTGAAGGGTGAGACAGTACACAATACAGGGGAAATTAGCACAACTTGTACAAGAAAAAGTCATGGAAACCCCATAGACACATTCAAACTCCCTGAGGGACTGAAGTGCTGGGCGGAGGGCTGTGGGGACCATAGTCCCGGGGAACATCTAGCTCAATTGGCATGACACAGCTTATAGAAACAATGCTCTACATTCTACCTTGGTGGATAGTGTTTGGGGTCTTAAAAGCCTGTGAGCAGCCATCTCAGATACTCCACTGGTCTCATCCCTTCGGGAGCAAGGGAGAATGAAGTGAACAGGATACAAAGAAAAGATTAATCTGAAGGACTAATTGTCCACAGCTACCAAGGCCTCCACCAGACTGAGTCCAGTACAGCTAGATGGTGCCCGGCTACCACCACTGAATGCTCTGACCAGGATCACAAGAGGGTTCTGGACAGAGCTGGAGAAGGATGTAGAGCATAATCCTAACTCACAAAAAAAAAAGACCAGATTTCCTGGCCTAAAGGAGACTGGAGAAACCTCGAGAGTATGGCCCCCAGATACCCTTTTAGCTCAGTGGTGAAGTTACCTCCGAGGTTCACTGTGCAGCCTGGGAGTGGACAGCCCCGTAAAACCAAATGAGACTAACAAGGGATGGGAGTCCAGTGACAAGGTCCAGAAGGCAGAAGGGGACAAGGAAGCTGGTGATAGGGAACACAAGGTTGAGTAAGGGTATTGTTGATGTGTTGTGAGATTGTTAACCATTGTCATAGGGCAACATTTGTAGTAACTGTTAAATGAGAAACTATTTTGTTCTGTAAGCCTTCATCTTAAGTGAGAATAACAGCACAATTGGAAGAGCATAGTCAACGTCACTGAACTGTGCATGTAGAAATTTTTGAAATGGTGTATCTTTAGCTATGTGTATTTTCACCGAAAAAAAGAGGTTGAGAAGTTAGAGGGTTGATATGTTGTGGGGTTGTTAACTAATGTCATAAAACAACATGTGTGCTACTGTTTCATGAGAAAGTATTTGTTCTGTAAGCCTTCACCTGAAGTAAAATAAAATAAATATATAACTAAATATTTTTAAAAAATGAAGAAAAATTAAGACATTCGCATGTAAACAAAAACTGAGAGAATTCATTGCTAGTAAATCTGAACTACAGAAAGTACTAAAAGGATTACTTCAAGCTGAAATAAAAGGACATTAGGACAGTAACTTGAATCTACATGAAGAAATAAAGAGAACCATCTAAGATTTCTACATAGGCAAATATAAAGATGGTATAAATGTATTTTTTTGTTTGTCACTCTTTTTTATTTCTTTTATCTTATTTAAAAAAAGACTACATAAATCATAATAATAAATCTGAGTTGATGGGCATATAGTGTATAAAGATACCATTTGTATGACAAAACACCATAAAGGATGGGGGAGGAAATGTAGCTATAGGAGAAAAGTTTCTGCAAACTACTGAAATTAAGTTATTAGTAATCTGAACTAGATTGTTAAAGGAGTCCTGGTGCTGCAGTGGTTAAGAGTTCAGACTGCTATTCAAAAGGTCAGCAGCTGGAATCCACCAGCTGCTCCTTGGAAACCCTATGGGACAGTTCTACTCTGTCTTATAGGGTTGCTATGAGTCAGAATCCACTGGATGGGAAATGGGTTTGATTTTGGGTTTATATTGTTAAAAATAAATATGACAATTGTAATCCCTGGGACAACCACTAAGAAAATAATTCCCAAAAATGACAAGGAAGTTAAGATGCCATACGAAAATATCTATTTAACACACAAAAAAAGCAGTAATGGACTGCTAGAGGACCACAAAAAAAAAAAAAAAAAAAAAAAAAAAAAAAAAAAAAAAAAAACACACACACACAAGATACGTATAGAATAGTAAAATGACAGACAAAAAACCTACCTTATAAGGAATTATATTAAATGTAAATGATTAAATACTTCAATCAAAATGCAAAGGTTGGCAGAATTGATAAAACATATTATACAACTATATGCTATCCACAAGAGATGAACTTTAAATTCAAACAAACAAATAGGTTGAAAGTGAAAGGATGGAGAGAGACATTCTATGCAAACAATGATAAAAAGAAAGTTGGAGCAGTTATTGTATTATCAGAAAAAAAACTTTAACACAAAGAAGGATATATTATAATGATAAAACCAATCCATCAAAAATATATATTAATTACAAATATATGTGCACCTCATAATATAGCTCCCAAATTTATGAGGCAAAAAATGATAAAAGGGGTAAATGTACATGAAGCGGTAAATAAATAATTCAACAATAGTAGTTAGAGACTTCAATACCACATTTTCAGTAATTGATAGAACAACTATTCAGAAGAAATACAAGGAATAGAAGACTTGAGCAACACTACAAACCAATCATATTATCAACCTTAAAAAAATAAAAAGTAAGGAAATACCGTGAACAATGTATGACATTAGATAACTCGGGTGAAATGCTAAAATTCCTAGTAAGATACACTTCCAAAACTCACTCAAAAAGCAGTGTTGTTGCTGTTGTTGTTAGTGATCATTGAGTTGATTCTGACTCATGGCAACCCCAGGTGTGCAGACAACTGTCCTCCACAAGGTTTTCAAGGCTGTGACCTTTCAGAAACACATTGCCAAGCCTACCTTCCAACATTCCTTTGGGTGAGTTTGAGCCACCAACCTTTTGGCAAATAGTTGAGCACTTATCCATTTACTTCACCCAGGAACTCCTCAAGAAGAAATAGAAAATCGATATAAAAGTATAAGAAGTAAAGATAATTAATTAGTAATAAAAAAAATCCCCCCAGTACATACACAAATCCCAGGACCAGGAAGCTTCACTGATGAGTTATACCAAATATTTAAAGAATTAACACCAATCCTTTCACCAACTTTTCCAAAAATATAGATGTGGAAACACTTCCCATCTCATTCTGAGTTCAGTATTACCCTGCTACCAAACCAGACAAAGATGTAACAAGAAAAGAATGTCCAAATGTCCATTAACTGATAAATGGATAAACGGGTGTGATATGTCCGTACAATGAAACATTATTCAGCCATAAAAAGGAATGAAGTTCTGATGCATGCTACAACATGGATGAACCTTGAAGTAAGTAAAGTAAATCAGACACAAATGGTCACATAACATATGATATCATTTATATGGTATGTTCAGAATAGGCAAATTCGTAGAGATAGAAAGTAGTTGCTAGAGGCTGGGTATAGGCGGGATGAAAGTGACTGCTAATGGGTATGGGGTTTCTTTTGGGGGTGATAAAAATGTTCTTAAATTAGATAATGGTGATGGTAGCACACATTTTTCAATATACTTTTTAAGTGTTGAATTCTGTGTTATATAAATTATATCCCAATAAAAAGAATTAAAATGGGCTAAAGAAAAAAATGTAAAAGAGTTGAAGAAATACTTTGTAATAAAAGTATGTGGATGTTGTCAGTGTTGTCCATAAGTGTTTGCTTTTGCTATCTGCTGCTCTGTTTTTATATGAGTATTCAGGCACATTCAAAAACTACATTGCTGTCCCTGCCATCTGCCTAGCATCACCAGCCCTTTTTTACCCTACATGGTTAAATACAAATATAGAATTTTCTCCCTGATTAAAAGTATTAAAATACTAACTGGGGAAAATTGGTGTTACTTAAGACACACAAAGTATTAATTTTCTTACAAAATACAGCAAATAAAACAAGAATAGATGTAGTCTCTGCCTTAGTTTTCTAGTGCTACCTTAACAGGAGTATCACAAGCAGGTGGCTTTAAAGAACAGAGATTTATTTCTTCACAGTTCTGGATGCTAAAAGTCCAAATCAACAGGGTCTTGGCCATGTGTACTCCTTCTGCGAGATGCTCTCCTAGTTTCTGGTGTCTGTCAGCAATCCTTGAAGTTTCTTGATGTTCCTTGACATATGCCTTCTCCCCTGTGTGCACTTCTATGTCTATCCTCCTCTTTTTATAATTCAGAAGTGATTAGGCTTAGGATCCACCCTACTCTGGTATGACCTCATTAACATAACAGAAGAAAATCCCCATTTCCAAGCAGGCATCTATTCAACACATACATTTGGGGGACATAATTCAGTCCATAACACTCTGCAAAAGAAAATTGGCAATACACAATGGTCTAAACTATGAATATGTATACATATACGTAACTTCACTAAGTATCAAAGAAATCCAAATCCATATATATATTGAAAAATCAAATCCATTACCGTCAAGTCGATTCTGACTCCTGGCAATCCATGTGTTACAGAGTAGAACTGCTCTGTAGGGGTTTTTTTGCCTGTAATCTGTGCAGAAGCATGTCACCAAGCATTTCTTCCTCGACCCCAGTGGGTGGGTTCAAACCACCAACCTATGGGTTAGTAGTCAAGCACAAACTGTGTGTGCCACCCAGAAACTGTATATATGTATGTGTGTGAGTGTATATATATATATACACTCACACACATACTGTATATATATGTAATGTATATGTACATAATATACATATAATGTATATACATAATGTGTTTATATACGATGTATATATAACGGTGGTGAGGGAAGCAAGTACATTTGTATTCTGCAGTAATTAGAATAAAGTTTACAATTATAGTACAACCATTTTGGAAATACAGTCAAAGCATTAATATGCACATGTGCTTTGATCTAGTAATTAAAACTTTATGCAGCCAGTAAAAATGCAGAATATTTATTGTTGAATTAAAAGAATAATATAATTGCAGGCTTTTAGCTGTCTCTTCATTTAGAGGTTTCTATCCTAAACACACAAGTGACCACAAGTTTAAGTGTTTGATGGACTGGGATGCTCATGGAACCCGTTTTGTGCTTCCTCTTCTCTCAGCTTTTCTCTGGACCCTAGTCTACTGCCACCTTCCTAACCCAAACCAGACATACTGCAAATGCATATCTGTGGTTTGCGTGAGAGGATCAAGAACCAAGTGAAGTTAACCCTCCACTTCAGGAAAATTAACTTAAAGTATAAGTCTTACTTCTCTAAAAGAGGACAGTAACATTGTCTCTGAAAATAATGTTACTTCATTCTTTGTGTTCTAAACTGGAATTCCCTAGTGTACAAAGCTAGAAACAATAATCGTACAGTAACACAAGTTCCTAAAGTGAGGGCTAACATAGAAATACAGTACAATGAAAAATGTTAATTGTAGAATGCTGCGCCAGAAACAAAGACATCTTATTACTTCATAAAAATTATATTTCTGTTTTTTGCTTTTTTTTTTTAAACCCAGAAATTGATATTCTGGGTAATCATAATGTATAGGGTATAGGTGTGCCCTTTAAAAATTTTCTCTCTGATATTTTTCTTTAAATTGCTTTATGCTCGTCGTTTTCTGAGAGCAGTTTCATAAAATATCCTTTAAGTCTCTCTTTTCTATTGTCCGGGAGGTTCTAATAAAGACTAAAGAAGTGACCGCATAAGCTACTCATTCAAAAAGGGATGGGACGTTGAGCTTCTATTAAGGGTGATGGAAACTTTGAAAACAAATAGTGGTAATGGTTGCATACAAGATGAACATAATTAATGCTATTGGATTGGGTGTGGGAAGAATGTTGAAGTGGCAAGTGTTTTGTTATGTATATACTTACTACAATAATACAAGGTTTTGTATGTATGTACTTACCACAATAATAAAAAATTAGGGATAGTTGTGGACAAGAAGCCCCAGTCAGCATTAACACTGAACAATAAGGATTGTGGATTTGACCCTCATGTGTGCCTATTAGCTTCGTTCAGTTTGCAGAAAATTCTGTTTACAGACAACGCTTTAGGCTTCTATCTCAAATCTGTCACCCCAGATGACCCAGCCAGGACATGGCGGACTCAGGACCAATTGATTCCTTTCTTGGAAAGCTGGCAGCACCTCCTAACAATATGTTACTTGCTTCATCTTCTGTTTAAGGCCCAGCAGATTACAGAGAGTGAGATGATCCATAGAAAGAAACCCACAAGTCCTGCAGCTGGGCAAGTGACACATAAAGTGTCATATATGCCTGTCTTGTTCTCTGGACCGACAAAACTACAAAGAGAGTACTTCTTGTCATTGAACTCCTCAGACCTTTAAAAAATTCAGCCAACTATTTAACTCCCCTGTTGTAAAATCTGATGTTAAACCACCACCAAAAAGTTCAAGTTACACAGTTTCCATAAAAGCGTTTTCTCACCAAACATTCATTTTATTATCGTTTTTATGGGAGGATTGAAACAGTCAGATCTGAAATCCTCCCTGCCATTTGGCCAGAACAGCTAGTGACCTCCGTCAAGATTTATGCTGACAATTGAGGATACACATTTCTTAAAAAGCACTTCTCTTAGAGTTTACCTTCAGAGTTTACCTTAGGGCAATGTCTTGAAGACTAAAGGTTGATATTTGATTTAGGGTTGATTGATGAGAATGTATTATTGCACCAAAATGCATCAGATGGGTATGATGAGGAAGTAAAGTGTGTAGTGACGAGAATAAAGACATGGATCAGAACACATGTAAAGGCAGGTGGGAGATGGCATGAACACTGGGAGGGCATCCATTTGTTTCTCTACCAAAGGAGGTGAATTTGATTCAACCCCTATTCCCAACAGAGAGAAGAAGTGAATGATGAAACCCAGAGCACTAACTATGTGCCATCACCAGGCACATGCATTTTTTCATTTGTGGGATGTGAACCCAGAGTGATGGTTTACAGTTTTCTCCCATCTGGTGGCTTTTGGTGGTATATTATTACTTACTGTAGAACTGGAAAAGAGGAATAGGACTTCTTTAAATTATCTATTCTTTTCATAGAATCTGATGACAACAATCTTCTATAAAGTAGTAGGTACATGTCCATAAAGTTCATGACAAAAATAAAATGCTACATGTAATTATTTTAAGTAGAGTATGTTAAGTCAGATTTTCCAAGAATCAGTCATAAAGATTTTGGCTTTTGTTTACGGATATTACATTTGCATCTGAGATTTCCTTTAAACAGACTCCATTCCCTTTCCCATGCATTTGGGTTCTAACAGCAGGTAATTTTATTTCTGTATGTGTGTGTATTGAGTTTTTTTTTTTTTTTTTTTTTGCTATTTTTGATAGATAAATATTCATTCGTAAAGACACAAAGTCCTGAATAGACTAAAATTTCTGAGAATCCAAGAGTAAAAATGAAAAATTAGAAGCTCTTGTTATCTTCTGAATCACTTAAAAAGATATGAATATTTGAAAAAAATAATTTGGGTCAATGAGACATCAGAACCCTTGGTCAACAGAGTAAAAGATTCACAGATAAATTAGTCATAATGATATTTATAAATTCAGGGAAATGTTACTCATGCAAGACTTTTATCTTTATACAGGTTAAAATAATCAGAACAAAAATAAAATCCTGAATATCCAAATTATTAATTGAAAATAGTCTTGTTTGTTTTACACTCACAATTCCAGGCACCCAGAGTTTTAGAATGCAAAGAACTGGCACTCTTGCTTATGTTATGAAATGACCTAGGTTTTTTTTCTTTTAACAAATATTCAAGTGCCTGTTATGAGTTAGGAAGTGTTCTAAGCATTTCCTAGAAAATCAGATATGATCTCTTTCTCCATGAAACTTAGAATCTTGTAGTGGAGACGATACTACTCAATCACTCCAATAAATAATAATAAAAAAAAATTCAAACTGTGATGAGTAATCTGAAAGATTGTCAAGGTGTTGTGATGGCATAGAAGAGGAAGGATGGACCAAGTCAGGGTGCTCAGGGAAGATCTGCTTGAAGAGTGGCCAATCAAGCAGAGATCTCTAGAAAGAGGAGTTAACTAGGGAAATGACTTGGAGGAGGAGGATGGTCCAAGCAAAGGGACCAACAAGTACGTACATCCTGAGTTCAGATGGAACATGTCATAAAAGAAGACAAGGCAGAATTGCAGAGAGAGGGGGCATAAAGCATGGATTGAGGTACAACAAGAAAGGTGAGTTCAGTTAAATAAGGCTTTGTGGACTACGTCAAAAGTTGTTGTTTTTTTTCCCTTCATCTTAAGAATATAGAAGAATCTTAAATATGTTCAGACAGGTTTAATGGGAAAAAAAATTCCAATCATAAAATTAATTTTAATTTTTTCCAAATTCAAAGCAGCGTAAGACTTAATCCTAACTCTATATTAAATCTATTCTAAGTTTCATGAATTCCAGTTATTAAGATACCAAAGGGAAAAATATTTCAAAGTATATTGCATAAGCTATGAATCATTCTTCCCCAAATGGACAAATCATTACAATTTCTAGTTCATAGATTTCTTATTTGGAATTATTCCAACTCCTTTTATTACACTCAGGCCTGAATTTCAGCAACAGTTCACAAGTCTGTATAGAGCTTTGTAAGTTTGGAGGAAGTACTAGGTCTATGACCCAAATTGTCAAGAACCTGGATCAAAATCTGTACAAATTAATTGCAGTCAATGACATAGGGTACATGAAAGAGAAGGGAAGAAAGGAGGGAGGGAGGAAAGGACAAAAGGAAGTAAGGAAAAAAGAAGAACTCAGGAAAAAGAATTTATGCGGGCCAGACAAATCTTTACTATGACAGTGGTTCATGAAAAAAAGGATAAGGATATAGGACTTCCAGCAAAGCCTGATAGGCTCAGTGTACCCACATGAAGGAGAAAGAGAAATAGAGGGAAGAGATGAAAAAGCCATGAAACGTAACAGATACAAGTGTTATGTTTAAAAAGGCTATTGGTATGTGCTATTGACTTGAATCAAATTGAAAAGAGGCTGACTAAGCTATGAAGAGACTTGTACTGCCAGTGAAGACTACGACTTCCAGCGACCCTTGGTACTTCACTATCTATGAATAGCAAGTTGCCCCCAAGTAGAGAATATGCTCTGATGCTCTGTTTAGAAATGACCAAGGAGGAAAATGGAAAAAGGAGAACTTCCCAAATGAAGACGGTAGCTTCATGGGCTCCTCAGGGCTCCAAGCTAATAAACAAATAAGGGCTAAAACCAGAAACGTTCTCTAACTCTGCAATGTCTGCCTAAGGGAGATTTTAAAATTGCTACAAACTGGTAAAGGAGTCCTGGTGGGGCAGTGGTTCAGTGCTTGGGAGCGAACCAAAAGGTCAGCGGTTTGGACCCTCCAGTGTCTCTGCTGGAGAAAGATGTGGCGATCTGCTTCCATAAAGGTTTTAGCCTTGGAAATCCTATGGGGCAGTTCTACTCTGTTGTATGAGTCAGAATTGACCCAACAGCACACAACAGACTGGTAATTGCTCTTTTCCTCCCTTTCTCCCTGTTTCACCATTTTTTATGCCGTGTATATGAGAGAAAAATAATTTGCCTTTTTACTTCACAGAATTCTGGACCAAGAGGAATCATGCCCAAATCTGATAGAGAGATAGTTGGCTCTACTTAGAGATCCCAGACACTGAGCTGCATGCAGTGAATTTTGTTTCCTTTGAGGAAAGGGTATGTTCTGCTTGTGAAAAAATATTGATGGACATAACAGTGGACTATAGTAGTTAATAACAGAGTTCACTAAATATTTCTGGTTCTTTTTCCAGGTACATGGTAGGTTGCACTTCCCTGCCTTGGTTTTTTTTTTTTAGTGTTGAACATTTATTGCCTTTGATTTTTTTTAATTGTGGTAAAAATATACACAACCAAACATGCAGCAATTCAACAATCTCTGTGTATATTAATTACATTCTTCAAGTTGAGCAATGATTCTATCTTTTTCCAAATTATTACACCACCATTAACATAATATCAATGCCCCCTAAGCAAACATTCGCCATTTCCCTCTCCTTCTCACCCCTGGTAACCACTAATAATCTCTAGTTTCTTTATATTTGCTTATTTGTTATAAATGAGATCATACAATATTTCTCCTTTTGGGACTGACTTATTTCACTCAGCATTATGTTTTCAAGGCTCATCCATGTTGTGACATGCATCAGGACTTCTCTTCATGGCTGAGTAATGTTCCATTGCATGTATGTACCACATTTTGTTTATCCGTTCATCTGTTGATAGACATTTCGGTTGTTTCCACGTTTTGGCTATTGTGAAAAGTGTTGCAATGAAACTTGGTGTTTAGGTTTTTGTTTCTATTCCTGCTTTGACTTCTAGGTATATACCTAGGATTGAGATTGCTGGGTCATATGTTCAACTTTTTGAGGAACCACTTGTGTGACAGCACCATAAAACAGAGGCACTTGACATAGCTAACATTGCTGACACAGGTCTGAACCAGACTCCATTTTGTTATAAGCTCTTGCTTCTGCATTCCTGAGAGTATAACCTTGACTTCTTCCCATTCATACGTATATGGCCTTGGGCCTCTGATTGGATGGGACCAAGAGACCCTGGTTCTTATCGATCATCTTGTTTAACCAATGTGGCTCTTGTTCCAAGCCACTCTTAAGCATATAAGGGTAGGACTAAGGAATGCTGTTTATCAGCTGTTAGCAAGTAGGGATCAGGATTATGATTGTAGGACTAATTTACTCAAGATGTTCCAGGAAGAAGGCAGTTGAAAATGGAGTTACTGATGAAGTACCCACCTTGTCACCATGTGACCTATCATGCACTCCCCTTCCCCATCTTTATTATAAAAGCACACCTCTCCCTCCATGCTTTAGAGCACTTGGTACATTCCTCTCTGCTCTGTTTCCCCAGTTTACGAATTTTATTACCCTCAATAAATCTCTTTGCTTTTATTTTAACAGAGTGAGCATTCTTACTCTTTGACATTTCTTGGTGTCAGATACTTGGGATCCAAAGGTGTATTATCTTCAGCGACCCCCAAGACATCGAGGATTCAGGTTTTGGTACCAGCTGAGGTGGTTCAGCTGTCCACCTCCATGCTTCTCAGGAATTGCCTAAGATGAATAACCTCTCGGATTCCAATTCCACTTCTTTGCACTGAAATTCTCTGAGTTTTATTGAGGATTTTGTTTTCTGTTTGCCCTCTAGCAAACATTTTGGTTTCTTTTTCTATTTGCTTTCTTACAGATATTTTGTTCTGGGACACTGGCTTTAAAATATCTGTTTCGTTCACATTGGTGAGGGTTGCTAAAAGGAACCTCAGAGTCTTTTGACTGAGACTCTAAGAAGCCTAACATGATGTTTCACTGTTGCAGTCTGACTTTTTGTGTGCACATGTGGGTGGAAATCACCATATGTCCTTGCAAGGAAAATGGGTAAGGCCAAATTAAAAAGCAGAGAGCTCCCTTCTGGGACACCTGCTCATTGAATGAACAAGAATTTTGGTCCTGTAAATTGCTCATTCATGTTGGCATAATCTGACCGGGGACAATTTACAAAATTAGTGGCTATTTTGGGGATCCTTTGATCTCCCAAAGTTAATTTTTCTGTGCAGTGAATTGGAAAAGTAAGGCTCCAGATTTGGCAACCACAATGGGATGCTTATTTTTGACTGGTGTTTAGAAGCCTCCAAAAGACATCAAGAAGGTAAAACTGCCTCTATACAGGTTAATGCAAAACCAGACACTATGCAGGATAGCATTTTTAAATTGACCAGCTAAAGGAAGTACAATGTCAGGCATCTGCCCCTACTTCTCCTACCCCCATTCTTTCTGCCCCTCTGCTGGCTGACTCTACTTTCTACCTTCTCATTCCTCTACTAATATCCTTTCTGAATTCCCTTTGTACCCCAAGGAACCTGTTTGGAAAAAAAAAAAAAAAAAAACAGATGGAGAAACCAGTTACTGACATGGTCTCAGAAATCCAGAAATTCCTTTTAAAATAAGATACCCAGAGGGCACTAATAAACCTCTGCAGGTTTCCTTTACTCTTTGGTCTAAAGCAGACCTCCGTGCAGTTGTAAAGGAATTTCCTAACCTTCATGCCCAGGAATTTAGAATTCTGATGGAAATATATGAATCTGGTTCGACCGACCTCTATCAGTTAATAAATATGCTAGTAGGACCAGGAGCGGCTTTGAGATGGTTAGAAAAGACTATGTGGAAACACACAGAAAAGTCATTATCTATAAAATGCAATGCCTCTGGCACAGGACTAACTCATAGATTCTATCCCCAAAGTTTTTTCCTAGGAAAATAGATTAGGCCAAAGTCTAAGGTTGTAAACAAGAAAAAGATGAGAACGTTTATTATAGGGACTGTTTAAGCAAACTTTTTGATGAACACAGGGCCTTAAATTTAACAAAGCCTGGAGCTGAAGTGTCTTTCAACTCCATATCCCTAAATGGACTTCACCCTGAATTATCTGAGCTAGTGAAACACCACAAAGTGGACTGGGAAGCTGTTCCCAAATCTGCTAGGAATTTTATTTGACTTGGAGGGACAAACATTTTAACCCATTCTTTTTTTTTTTTTTTTTTTTACTTTGTTTTGTTTATTGTTGTAGTATAAATGAAGTTTACATTTCAAGTTAGTCTCCCATACAAAAATTTATACATACATTGTTATGTGACCCTAATTGCTCTCCCCATACTGTGACAGCACACTCTTCCTCTCCACCCCTGATTCCCCAGGTCCATTCAACCAGCTCCTAACGCTGTCTGCCTTCTCATCTCACCTCCGGACAGAAGCTGCCCATTTAGTCTCTTGTATCTACTTGAGCAAAGAGGCACACTACTCACGAGTATCACTTTATGTCCCACAGTCCAGTCCAATCCCTGTCTGAAGAGTTGGCCTTGGAAATTGTTTTAGTTCTGGCCTGATAGAGAATCAAGGGGCCATGCTTTCTGGGGTTCTTCCAGTCTCAGTCAGACCATTAAGTCTGGTCTTCTTACTAGAATGTGAGTTCTGCACCCCACCTTTCTCCTGCTCCATAAGGGACTGTTGTGTTGCCTGTCAGGCTGGTCATTGATGGTAGCTGGGCACCATCTAGTTCTTCTGGCCTGAGCCTGATGAAGTCTCTGGTTTGTGTGGCCCTTTCTGTCTCTTGGACTAATACTTTCCTTGTGTCTTTGGTGGTCTTCATTCTCCTTTACTCCAGGTGGCTGGGACCAATTGATGCATCTTAGATGGCCACTAGCAAGCTTTCAAGACCCCAGACATCACTCACTAAAGTAGGATGCAGGATATTTTCTTAATAAGCTTTGTTATGCCAATTGACCTAGATATCCCCTGAACGCATGGTCCCCAGACCCCTACCTCTGCTGCTCTGTCCCTCAAAGTGTTTGATTGTATTCAGGAAACTTCTTAGCTTTGGTTTAGTCCAGTTTTGCTGATTTCCCCTGCAGTGTGTGCTGTCCTTTCCTTCACCTAAGATAATTCTTATCTACTATCTAGTTAGTAAATAACCCTCACCCTCCCTCCCAACCCTCGTAATCATCAAAGAATGTTTTCTTCTGTGTTTAAACCTTTTCTTGAGTTCTTGTAACAGTGGTCTTATACAATATTTGTCCTTCTGTGACTGACTAAATTCACTTAGCATAATTCCCTCCAGATTCCTCCACGTTATAAGATGTTTCAAGGCTTCATTGTTGTTCTTTATCATT
Source organism: Dugong dugon (assembly GCA_030035585.1). Lineage (NCBI taxonomy): Eukaryota > Metazoa > Chordata > Mammalia > Sirenia > Dugongidae > Dugong > Dugong dugon. Next base: position 66,889,434 of record CM057470.1, on the reverse strand, counting down.
GCGTAGTATTTCATTGTGTGGGTATATCATAACTTGTTTATCCATTCGTCCATTGATGGGCACCTAGGTTGTTTCCATCTTTTGCTATTGTGAACAGTGCTGCAATGAACATGGGTGTGCATATATCTATGCGTGTGGTGGTTCCTATTTCTCTAGGCTATATTCCAAAGAGTGGGATAGCTGGATCATATGGTACTTCTATTTCTAGCTTTTAAAGGAAGTGCAAAATCTATTTCCAAAGTGGTTGCACCATTTTACATTCCCACCAACAGTGTATAAGTGTTCCAGTCTCTCCACAACCTCGCCAGTATTTATTATTTTGTGTTTTTTTGATTAATGCTAGCCTTGTTGGCGTGAGATGATATCTCATTATAGTTTTGATCTGCATTTCTCTAATGGCTAATGATCGTGAGCACTTCTTCATGTGTCTGTTAGCCACCTGAATATATTCTTTGGTGAAGTGCCTGTTCACATCCTTTGCCCATTTTTTAATTGGATTATTTCTTTTTTTGTTGTTGAGGTTTTGCAGTATCTTGTAGAGTTTAGAGATTAGACGCTGATTGGATTTGTCACAGTCAATAATTTTTTCCCAGTCTGTAGATTGTCCTTTTACTGTTTCAGTGAAGTCTTTTGATGAGCATAAGTGCTTGATTTTTAGGAGCTCCCATTCATCTAGTCTCTCTTCTGGTGCTTGTGCATTGTTACTTATAGTTTGTATTGTGTTTATGCCATGTATTAGGGCTCCTAGCATTGTCCCTATTTTTTCTTCCATGATCTTTATCGTTTTTGATTTCATATTTAAGTCTTTGATCCATTTTGAGTTAGTTTTTGTGCATGGTGTGAGGTATGGGTCTTCTTTCAGTTTTTTGCAGATGGATATACAGTTATGCCAGCACCATTTGTTAAAGAGACTGTCTTTTCCTGAATTAATGGACTTTGGGCCTTTGTCAAATAACAGCTGCTCCTAGGTGGATGAATTTATGTCTGGATTCTCAATTCTGTTCCATTGGTCTATATATCTGTTGTTGTACCTGTGACAAGCTGTTTTGACTACTGTACCGGTATCATAGGTTCTAAAATCAGGTAGTGTGAAGCCTCCCACTTCGTTCTTCTTCTTGAGTAATGCTTTACTTATTTGGGGCCTCTTTCCTTTCCATATGAAGTTACTGATCTGTTTCTCCATCTCATTAAAAAATGCTGGTGGAATTTGTATCAGGATTGCATTGTATCTGCAGATCACTTTGGGTAGAATTGACATTTTCATTATGTTGACTCTTCCTATCCATGAGCAAGGTATATTTTTCTGCTTATGCAGTTCTCTTTTGGTTTCTTGCAGTAGTGTCTCATAGTTTTCATTGTATAGGTCTTTTATGTCTCTGGTTAGATTTATTCCTAAGTATTTTATCTTCTGGGGGCTATTGTAAATGGTACTGATTTGGTGATTTCCTCTTTGAGGTTCTCTTTGTTGGTGTAAAGGAATCCAATTGATTTTTGTATGTTTAGCTTGTATCCTGAAACTTTGCTGAAGTCTTCATTCATTCCAGTAGTTTTCTTGTGGATTCTTTGGGGTTTTCTGTGTATAAGATCATATCATCTACAAATATACTTTGGCTTCTTCCCTACCAATTCAGATGCCCTTTATATGTTTTTCTAGACTAATTGTTCTGGCTAGGACCTCCAACACAATGTTGAGTAAGAGTGGTGATAAAGGGCATCCTTGACTGGTTCCCATTCTCAAGGGGAATGCTTTCAAAGTGTCTCCATTTAGGATGTTGGCTGTTGGCTTTGTATAAATGCCCTTAATTATATTGAGGAATTTCCCTTCTATTCCTATTTTGTTGAGAGTTTTTATCATGAATGGATTTTGGATTTTGTCAAATTCCTTTTCTGCATTGATTGATAAGATCGTGTGGTTCCTGTCTTTTGTTTTATTTATGTGATGGATTACATTGATTGTTTTTCTAATGTTGAACCATCCTTGTATAACTGGTATAAATCCCACTTGATCATGGTGAATTATTTTTTTGATATGTTGCTGAATTCTATTGGCTATAATTTTGCTGATGATTTTTTGCGTCAGTGTTCATGAGGGATATTAGTCTGTAATTTTCTTTTTTTGTGGTGTCTTTACCTGGTTTTGGTATCAGGGTTATGCTGGCTTCATAGAATGAGTTTGGGAGTATTCCATCATTTTCTATGCTCTGAAATACCTTTAGTAGTAGTAGTGTTAACTCTTCTCTGAAAGTTTGGTAGGTTTCTCCAGTGAAGCTGTCCGGAACAGGGCTTCTTTTTGTTGGGAGTTTTTAATTACATTTTCAGTCTCTTCTTTTGTTACGGGTTTATTTAGTTGTTCTACCTCTGTCTGTGTTAGTTTAGGTAGGTACTGAGTTTCTAGAAATTTGTCCATTTCCTCTAGGTTTTCAAATTTGTTAGAGTATAATTTTTCATAGTATTCTGTTATGATTCTTTTAATTTCAGTTGGGTCTTTTGTGGTATCACCCATCTTATTTCTTATATGGGTTGTTTACTTCCTCTCCTGTTTTTATTTTGTCAGTTTGGCCAAAGGTTTATCAATTTTGTTGATCTTTTCAAAGAACCAGCTTTTGGTTTTGTTAACTCTTTCAATTGTTTTTCTATTGTTTATTTCATTTAATTCTGCTCTAACTCTTATTATTTCCTTTCTTCTGGCGCCCCAGGACTTCTTTCGCTGCTCTCTTTCTACTTGTTTAAGCTGTAGGGTCAATGTTTTTATTTTGGCACTTTCTTCTTTTTGGATGTGTGCATTTACTGTTACAAACTGACCTCTGAGCACTGCTTTTGCTGTGTCCAAAAGGTTCTGGTAGGATGTGTTTTCATTCTCATTTTGTTCTATGTATTTCTTAATTCCATCCTTAATTTCTTTTATAACCCAGTTGTTTTTTGGGTAAGGTGTTATTCAGTTTCCATGTGTCTGATTTTCTTTCTTTGCTTTTTCTGTTGTGATTTCTACTTTTATGGCTTTATGGTCATAAAAGATGCTTTGTAATATCTCAAAGTTTGGATTTTGTTAAGACTTGCTTTATGGCCTAAAATGTGGTCTATTCTGGAGAATGTTCCAAGCGCATTGCAAAAGAAAGTATACTTGGCTGCTGTTGGGTGGAGTGTTCAGTATATGTCTATGAGATCAAGTTGGTTGATTGGAGCATTTAGCTCCTCTCTGTCTTTGTTGAGCTTCGTTCTGGATGTTCTGTCCTTCACTGAAAGTGGTGTGTTGAAGTCTCCTGCTACTACTGTGGGGCTGTCTATCTCTCTTTTCAGTACTGTTAGAGTTTATTTTATGTATTTTGGAGCCCTGTCATTGGGTGCGTAAATTTTAGTATAGTTATATCCTCCAGGTGTATTGACCCTTTAATATTAGATAGTGTCCTACCTTATCCTTTGTGGTGGATTTTACTTTAAAGTCTATTTTGTCAGAGATTAATATTGCCATTCCTGCTCTTTTTTGAGTGTTGTTTGTTTCATATATTTTTAACATCCTTTGAGTTTTAGTTTGTTTGTGTCTTTAAGTCTAAGATGTGTCTCTTGTAGGCAGCATATAGACGGACTGTGTTTTTTTTAATCCAATCTGCCACTCTCTGTCTCTTTATTGGTGCATTTTGTCCATTTACATTCAGCATAATTATTGATAGGTATGAGTTTAGTGCTGTTATTTTGATGTCTTTTTTTTTGTGCTGTTGACAGTTTCTTTGATCCACTTAATTTTCTGTGCTGAGTCATTTTTATTTATATATTTTCTTTTCATTTTTTTCATTGTTGTAGGTTTTGTGTCTGCTGAGTCTTTATATTTTTCTAGTTTTTTATTTTAACTTGTAGGGTTGTTGGTTTCCTTTGTGGTTACCTTAATATTTGCCCCTATTTTTCTAAGTTTATGCCAGTCTTTATTTCTTTATATTGCCTTGACTTCCTCTCCATATGAAAAATCTATGTCTACATTTTTTAAGTCCCTTTTTTTTTGTTTTAAGGTTGTCCTCTTTTACATACTGACATGTGTTTCCCTATTTTCAGTGTTTTAGCTTTGGTTTATTTTTGTGACTTCCCTATCTGGGTTGATATCTGGTTGCTCTGTCCTGTGTTCTAGTCTTGGGTTGGTATCTGACGTTATTGATTTTCTAATCAGAAGACTCCCTTTAGTATTTCTTGTAATTTTGGTTAGGTTTTTGCAAATTCCCTAAACTTCTGTTTATCAGGAGATGCCGTAATTTCACTATCATATTTGAGAGACAGTTTTGCTGGATATATAATTCCTGACCAGCAGCTTTTTTTTTTTTTCCTTCAAGGCTTTAGATATGTCATCCCATTGCCTTCTTGCCTGCACGGTTTCTTCTGAGTAGTCCGAGCTTATTCTTATTGACTCTTCGTTGTAGATGACTTTTTGTTCATCCCTATCCGCTCTTAAAATTCTCTCTTTATCTTTGGTTTTGACAAGTGTGATTATAATATGTCTTGGTGACTTTCTTTTGGGATCTACTTTATGTGGGGTTCGATGAGCATGTTGCATAGATATCTTGTCATCTTTCATGATATCACGAAGTTTTCTGCCAACAAATCTTCAACAATTCTCTCTATTTTCTGTTATCTCCCCGTTATGGTATGCCAATCACTTGTAGGTTATTCCTTTGATAGAATCCAACACAATTCTTAGGGTTTCTTCGTTTTTTAAAATCCTTTTATCTGATTTTTCCTCAAATAAGTTGGTGTCAAGTGCTTTATCTTCAATCTTACTAATTCTGTCTTCCATTGCCTCAATTTTGCTCCTATGACTCTCTATTGAGTTGTCTAATTCTGACATTGTATTGTTAATCTTCTGGATTTCTGATTGCTGTCTCTCTATGGATTCTTGCAGCCTGTTAAATTGTCATTATGCTCTTCTCTAATCTTTTCAATTTCCTCTATAGCATGTTCCACATTTTAATTTCCTTCCTAATCTCTTGAAAAGTTCTGTATATTAATCTTTTGTATTCTTCCTCTGGTAATTCTAAGAAATTTTCATCCTCTGGAAAATTTCTAGATTCTTTATTTTGAAAGCATGCCTAAGCCGTCTTGGACTGCCTCTTTATATGATTTGATATTGACTGTTGTCTCTGAGCCATCAATAAGTTATATATTTATTTATTTTGTTTCCTTACTGTGTCCTAGCTTCTTGTTTTGTTTTCATATGCCCAAATAGGCTGCTCTTGTGAGCTAGTTTGACTATTGTCACCTTTGAAGTTCTAACATCCTGTCACCAGGTGGTTAGATCTGTTCCTAGGTATGTGAGCTTGGGAGTCTGCCCATTCCTCCTGTATGGATTCAGCTTAGGTGCCCAGGTGAACAGCTACCAAGCTTGTGGTGTAGGCTCTCATCTACAGTCCTAGACAGGTATGGGTAATTGGTGTAGGCACAGGTATCTGGCTGCAGCAGGGGAACACACTCTGAGCAAGGCAGGGGGCTGATAGATGCCGCCGAGTGTCTAGGAAGACGTGTCCCTCTTCCCTAGAACATGTAGGTGGGTAGGTTTTGCAGCCAGACTATGAGCACCCAATGCTATTGGTATAAGAACTTGGGGGCACCTCTTATTCATGGTCCCCTCTCACAGGTGGGTAGGTGGTGTGGGTGGAGCCACCAGTCCTCAGGCCCCTGATGTGGGTAGGTAAAGACCCTGCTTAATGGGCAGAGCAGTGTCAAATGTCAAGAACCTGCCACTTAACAGATGAAACAATTCAAGTTAGACTTCAGGTATATACCCTGTTGTACTGCGGTAATGAGGGCCTGTGCTGTTGAAATGGGCCCACACAAGTCTATGCAGGGAGAAAGGCACTTAAAGTCCGTGGATCCCTTATGCCTGTGCAAAGGCAAAGGAGCTGTGCCTACCCTGAGTTCCTGGCTTAGGGGAGCTGGCCTTTTTTTTTTCTCCCCCGTTTGTTAATTTGTTCACCCTCCAAGGCTGTGAGAATGGCTCAGGGCGTGTGACAGATCCTACTTCCAGCCCAGGGGACTCAGCAATTGCTGAAGCCAATTTGGGACCCAGTACAGAGCAGGAGCGGGGAGGTAAATGGGAGAGAGGTTTTTCCCTAAGGGGGGTGTTTTTGATCTGTGTTGTTGGCTGGATGCAATTACTTATCTTTCGCTGGTCAAGGGCTGCTTCTCACTGGTTCTGGGCGGCCAAGTAGACTTTCTGCCTCTGGGTCTCTCCCAGTACGGAATACACCTCCTGAGCATGGCTGATTGCCTGCCCCACAACTCACCCCCGAGCTGATCAGGCCTGAAGGGCTCAGGGTTTCACTGGATCAGGTCTGGCAACTCCTCGCTGCTTCCGTACCATCTCTCTCTCCATCTGCCACTCAGTCCGGTTTCTCAACTATGCCTTTGATGTTCAGGGTTCCTAAATTGTCATATATAATCAATTGACTTGTTTTTTCAAGTCTTTGTTGTAAAAGGGTCCACCAGAAACATCTGACTACTCCGCCATCTTGACCTCATCTCAAAATTTTAACTATACTTAATCAATGAGCCTAAATTTCCCCCTACCCTGATGCTGGTTTGGGGTTCATGTTTAAAATCACTTTAAGCTGAATATACTAGAAGTAATTTGTAATTAAATAATCACTTTGGGAAAATGAGTTTTCATCTTCTCTTTTTTTCCTTCCACTTTGGAAAAATGAGCTCCCATTTGTGTTGTCTTGTCATTCCTCTTTGGGGAACTTTGGCTTGATTCTCAAGGTTGTCAGAGAGTCTGAGATCCCTCCATCTGAGACTCTGTCAAGTTAATAAGTTTTATCTAGAACCTGTTTTTCTGTTGAATTTGGTCAATGTTATCAAACAGTTGCTGTATACATTTTAAGAAACTGGGTTGTTTGTGTTATGTGGTATTGCATAAGCCTGGTCTTTGAGCTGGCCTCACAGAACAGTGAGTTTATGTGATTTTTTAACCTCATTGTGGTCTGAGAGTTTGCCTCTGATCCAGAGAGTAGTGTCTGAGTTTCTGTTTTGTATAAAGTTAGAGACCATGGCTGGGAGTTACTGTTTTTCATGAGGATCTCAGTTTTTTCCCTTCATAGAAAAACTGCTTTTTGCATCCGTCTTATGATTTGGACTTTTAGTAGCTGCTTTGAGAAACTTCGGTATAAATTGGTGTATTTGAAAAGTGCACTGAAAAAGCATAGATTGTTTATTTTGTTGGTATAGCAAGGCTTTAAAAAGGAACAAATTAATCCAAACTTTCTTTAAAGGAGCCTATAAAGCATGCAAGAGATAGAGTTATGAAAATATAATAATTTCACATCTCCAGATGGTATTATTAAAACTCGATTATAATATTCCTTCAAGAAACATTATTTTGGTTGGTTTAATGATAAATAAGGACTTATATAAAGTTAATAGTCCAGGTATTTCCAGGAATTAATGAAGGTGAATTCATTCTGACAAAGGTTTATGTTTTGTACTATGTCAACCTTAAAAGCAACATCTTAAAAGCAAAAGCTTTCTAAGTAACTTAAGCTAGATATTACATGAAATGTGTTTTATTTAAGGAAAAGGAGTAATTTTGTCTTAATGTAAAACTAGTAGTTCCAGAATGGGAAAAAGGGAGGCATAGGACAAGCCTAAAAAACATGGGAAATGTAAAAGACTGAATGAAAACAAACATTATTTCAACAGTGATTATGTTTTATGGTATATAGGCTCAAAATAATTTCCAATATTTGGGATATTAAATTAATAAATATTTGTTATAATTTATACTTTTGCTTTTTATGCCACAGAGAAATGATACATATATATATTCAAGTTTGCTAGTGAGTATGTTCATTTTTGCCACTTAAAGGGCTACACTATAAGAGATAAGCAACAAAGACAATGTTTAAAATGTTTATTAAAAGGCATTTTATTTGATATGACCAAAGTTTTATCTATCTGATTAAAGTTTAGTGGGTTAATTTATGAGATTTTTAGGAGCTTTAGTGTTAAATAGTATATAAAACAAAGAATAGGGTTTCTCGTTGTTAAAATAACAACATTTTCTTTGATTACAGGGTTGAAGGGTTAATTTATTCTTTGCACAGTCTTCCTCGAAGGCAAGAGTCCAATGCTCATTAGAATAAATTTCTGAGCCAAAAACCAAGCTATATGGCTTTGAAAAAAGCTAACGCTTTTAACTTTAAGATCTTTGGTTAAATAATGCAAATATTGTTTTTCGCTGACCTATGATAAACTTCTCACAACTTTGAAACTTCATGGAAAGCCACAAAGGATTTGTTTCTAAGAAAAGTGCTAAAAAGTTTCATTTAATATGTTATAAATTACACGAAGTGTGTTGTCAAATCAAGAGAAGTGCCTGATTTTCTTTGTGTTAAAAATTTATGTTTGTGTTTCTTCTTATGTTTTTGCCTAATATTAGACAACACGTGCATACTATTATGTCATAATCTTATTATTTTTTTCATTGCTAATTCAGCCACAATTTTGTCTCTTTTGAATCTAGCATCGTCAAAACTGATGGTTTTAACTTGGGAATTCACATAATTTATCTATGAAACTTTTATTACTTTTCAGGTGTTTAGAGACTTAATAATATTGGTATATTCTTAGTATATCCTGACTATATAGTATTATGTTTTAAGATTATTATGTGTTACGTCTGAAGCTCTTTGAAAGTAAGGTTAATCATTATGTTTAGAGATAGAGATATTTTGTCTTGTTTATTTACTTTATTTGGCTTTTATAATTAATCCCCTCAGGTCTTTCACTTTTAAGAAGTATTATTACTATAAATTAATCATGGGTGTTATGGATTGAATTGTGTCCCCAAAAAATATGTGTCAACTTGGCTAGGCCATGGTTCCCAGTATTGTGTCTGTCATTTTGTCATCTGATGTGATTTTCCTATGTGTTGTAAATCCTATTTCTATGATGTTAATGAGGCAGATTAGAGGCAGTTATGTTAATGAGGCAGGAATCGATCTACAAGATTAGGTTGTGTCTTGAGTCAATCTCTTTTGAGATATAGAAGAATCGAGCAGAGAGACAGAGGACTTCATATGACCAAGAAAGTAGTGCCAGGAGCAGAACGTGTCCTTTGGACCTGGGGTCCCTGTGCAGAGAAGCTCCTAGACCAGGAGAAGATTGATGACAAAGACCTTCCTCCAGAGCCAACAGAGAGAGAAAGATTTCCCCTGGAGCCTGCACCCTGAATTTGGACTTCTAGTCTCCTATACTGTGAGAGGTTAAGCTTCTCTTTGTTAAAGCCATCCACTTGTGATATTTCTGTTACAGCAACACTAGATTACTAACACAGAACTTAGTACCGAGAGAGTAGGGGGCTGCTCTAACAAATACCTATAATGTAGAAGTGGTTTTGAAAGTGTGAATGGATAGAAGCTGCAAGAGTTTTTAAGTGCCTAAAGAGCACTAGTTGTGCAGTAGTTAAAGTGATCAACTGCTAACAAAAAAGTCAGCAGTTGGAAACCACCAGCAGCTCTGAGGGAGAAAAGATGCAACAGTCTGCCTGATTTACAGCCTTGGAAACCCTATGAGGTCACTATGAGTCAAAATTGATTCGATGGCAGTGGGTTTGGTTTTGGTTTTACTACTACGTAAAAACCTAGATTGCCTTAAAGAGACTCTTGGTGAAATTATGAACATCAAAGACAATTCTGGTGAGGACTCAGAAGGAAAAGAAGAGAGCTATTACACTGTAGACAATGCAGACGGCAAGAAGCAGCAGCAGAACCAGGAGATCAGCACATGACAGTGCTGGAGACGACCCACAGAGTGAGAGAGCTAAGTGCCTTTGGCAAGAGGCTTCCTGGTGGAGTGGAGTGGAGTGCATCCAGGCACTTATCAGTGGAGCTACAGAGCTTTGGAATACTTGTCCCAGTAGGGCAGATGCAGGTGGTGAGATCTGAGGTGCCTAGGGACCCGGGAACCAGGAAGCAGAAACTGAAGGGACAGGGAACACAAGAAGCAGAGCTTTCTCAATCTGAAAGGGTAGAGTCACGACCTCTGGGGTCTCATAGGGTGGAGCCATGGACTCTGGAGTTTTTAAGGGTGGAGCTACAGCCTCCTAATTTTCATAAAGTCAAATCTTCACCAACTTGTTTCTGTAGTGTGGGACTGCCATTCATGAATGTCAGCGGGATGGTGTCAGATCTGCTACCCAAAGCTGAGGGGGCAGGGCAGTCAAGCCAAAGGGGCAGAAATATGGGGCCTGTGGGGCCAAGGGGGTGGGGTTGCCACTTAGATCAACAGGGAGAATTAGGCTGCCCAAAGCTGAAGGAGCAGAATTGCTATTCCAGTGGGCCTGGAAGGTGGAGCTGAAGCCCAGGGCCAAGGGACCTCCACCTAGAATCCAGAGAGTGTGGCCATCACCTAGAGTCTGGAGGGCAAGGCCATTGCCTAAATGGTCTCAGACAACAGAGGATTATTTTCAAGCTTTGAGAGCTAATGTAATGTGTTCTGCTGACTTGCTTGGTGCTTGTTATCCCTTATTTCCCTCCAATTTCTTCCATTTGTAATAGAAATCTCTACCTTGTGCATGTTTTACCATTTTACTTTAGGAAACAGATAACTTGTATTCTGGATTTCAAAAATGAAGAGGAATTTTTTCGATTTGAACTTCGAGTTGATTTAAGACTTTTGCTACGATATGATGGGGTAAATGTATTTTACATGTGGCAAGGACATGAATTTTGGGGGTCAAAGGGTGGAATGTTATGGATGGAAATGTGTCCTCCAAAAATGTGTGTCAACTTGGCAAGGCCGTGATTCCTAGTGTTATGTGATTTTCTGATGTGATTTTCCTGTATGTTGTAAACTCAATGTCCACCAGCTGCTCCTTGGAAACCCTATGGGGCAGTTCTACTCTGTCCTATAGGGTCACTATGAGTCGGAATCAACTTGATGGCAATGGGCAACAGTAGGGTGAAGAATTGAGAGTGAATAAAAAAGACAACAATCAACACTAAAAGTGGCGCAATGTGCAAGATATTCACAAAGCACCTAGAAAATCAAACACAGTAATGTTTTTAAAGAATAGCAAATCCTGACCTGGAATTCTGGGAAGGATCAATGTAAGAAAACCTATTGGTATTATCTTTTATTTTTACAAGTCAAAGGAGGAAAATCATAAAACTTATGATTATCTATACCCAAAACTCGTTGCCGTCGATTCCAACTTGTAGCAACCCTATAGGATAGAGTAGAACTTCCTTATAGTGCTTCCAAAGAACAGCCAGTGGATTTAAACTGCCAACCTTTTGATTAGCATCCAAGATCTTAACCACTGCGTCATCAGGGCTTCATGAATGTCTATAGATGGTAAAAAGATATTTGACAAAATGAAATGTACTTTTCTAACAATTAAACACACACCACCCAAAGTATTCTGGACCCTGTACACTAATGCCAGTAGTGTTTCTAGCTGAGCCAGAAAATGTGTGAAAGAACAATTTTACTTATTACTTCATAGAGCCATTCCTATTAAAGTTTGGAAGGAGGTGAAATGCTCATTAGTTTTTACTATTACAGCTATTATTCAATATTGTAATGAAAAGTTCTAATCAATAAAAGAGTGAATTTTAGAAAAGTAGACAAAAGTGTTATTTTTAGATGATTCAGTTGTCTACCTAGATAACACAAGGGCCAACTGGGACACTGTTAGAATAAGATTTCAGTAATGTTGCCAGTTAAAAAACAAAATGCCAATATCACTCCCATAAATCAGCCATATAAAAAGGGTGAAAACAACGGGGAAATACATTTTAAATGCTACATATGCATATATATATATGCACATATATAGTATAATACATATATATGTATATGTATATATATTGAAAGGCCTGACAAACTGCTTCCATAAAGATTACAGTCATGAAAACCCTATGAAGCAGTCCTACTCTATTACACATAGGGTTGCCATGAGTCGGGAATGACTCGACAGCAGTTAACAACAATATATATATACAATAGAGGCATGAGAAAAGGTACTAATACCTGTCTGAAATGGTCAAAGGAAAGCTACGTAGCACAAAATCTGAATCAGCACTAAAACTAGAGAGGCGTGTCATAGACATCCCTCAAACGTTGAGATATTTCTCATAAAACAGTGCGGATAAAACCAGATTTAATGAATTCACAACAGCTAAGTCATAATTCTTCTTCACGAGAAAGTAGTGTAGTACCTTGGGAAAATGTAGAGAAAATCCTGGCAAAAAGCCTTCTAATTTGTAGGCGTTAGTCCTAGCAGCAGGTGGGAGAGTGGGGATAACTCTGTCTAGAGACCCCCTCCTTACTGCAGATCAATACATTCAGAGACAGCTGCACCACAGGCATAAGAGCATAGGTGACTGGGCCAACCCCTCCGCTGTTGGGCTCTCCCCGAGTGGCCCATCACTTCCTTGAACAATTGACACTTTCTCCAAATAGGGGCTTTGGACCTCAACAGACAGACATCATAAAGAAAAAAACATTCATTTAACAACATAAAATGCCAACTATAAACAAAATTAAAAGATATATTGAACATGTTTGTAACATAATTGGATGTAGGGCTAATATCATAAATTTGTATGGAGCTCTTATACATCAATTAAAAGATTACCTATCTTGACCAAGAATGCTGGGATGCATCAATATAAAAAAATTCCTAGTATTATCTTTTATATGTGAAAGGAGGAGAGCCTTAAGACCATCATTATGAGGTGGAATCGACTTGACGACAATGGGTTTAGTTTTGGTGTTTATAGATGATAAACAGACATTTGACTAAATGAAACACACTTCTCTAACAATTAAACACAGAGTTCCTAAAGCACTCCTGCATTAGTTCCCTAGTCATGGCCCCCTTATGGTCTATTTCCCATAGCGCAGCCATAATGGTCTTTTCAAAATGACAGTCTGATCACCTCATACCTTGCTCAAAATTCTCCTGCATTAGTTCCCTAGGGCTACTGTTAGAAAAGTTCCACAAACTGGCTTATAAGAACAGAAATTTATTGTCTCACAGTTCTGGAGGTTGGGAGTCTGAATTCAGGGTGTCAACCATGTTTATTACTTCTGAGGACAAATCTGTTCCATACTTCTCTCCTAGCTTCTGATGACGGCCGATGATCCTTGATGTTCCTTGGCTCATAGCTGCATCCCTCCAATCTCTGTCTCCATCTTCACACGAATGTCCTCCCAGTATGTTGGTGTTGCTAGGTGCCGTCAAGTTGGTTCTGACTCATAGTGACCCTGTGTACAACAAAATGAAACACGGCCTGGTCCTGCACCATCCTCACAATTGTTGCCATGTTTGAGCCCATTGTTGCAGCCATGGTATCAATTCATCTAGTTGAGGATCTTCTTCTTTTTCACTGACCCTCTCCCTTCCCAGTATATATACTGATTATAAGCAGTAAACACATACACACCCATATGCACACCCACAAATATGTGAGACTAATTTTCCCCTTCATTGAGATTGAAGAGAACAGGACACAAGGAAAAGATTTGTCCAAAGGACTAACGGACCACAGCTACCAAGGCCTCCACCATACTGAGTCCAGTACAACTAGATGGTGCCCGGCTACCACCACTGAATGCTCTGACCAGGATCACAACAGAGGGTTCTGGACAGAGCTGGAGAAGGATGTAGAACAAAATTCTAACACACACACAAAAGACCAGATTTACTGGCCTAAAAGATACCGGAGAAACCCCGAGAGTATGGCCCCCAGACACCCTTTTAGCTCAGTGGTGAAGTTACTTCCAAGGTTCACTGTTCAGCCGGGGATCGGACAGCCCCATAAAACAAAACGGGACTAATGAGGCACAGCAGTCCAGGGACAGGGAAACTGGTGATAGGGAACCCACGGTTGAGTAAGGACAGTGTTGATGTGTACTGAGGTTGTTAACCATTATCATAGGGTACCGTGTACTAACTGTTTAATGAGAAACTATTTTGTTATGTAAAACTTCATCTAAAGTGAGAATAGCAGCAAAATTGGAAGAGCATAGTTGATGTCACTGAACTGTGCATGCAAAAATTTTTGAAATGGTGTGTATCTAGCTATGCATATTTTCACCAAAAAAAAAAAAAAAAGGTCAAGAAGGGAGAGGGTTGACATGTCGTGGGGTTGTTAACCAATGTCATGAAACAATATGTGTACTACTGTTTAATGAGAAACTATTTGTTCTGTAAACCTTCACCTGAAGTACAATAAAAATTAAAAGAAAGGTATGAGTGAGAAATTTAAAGAAATAAATACAGTAGTGAATAAATGCATGAGCTCTCATTTATAATTAAAGAGGTGCATATTACATCAACAATGCAACTCCACTTTTTCCCTATCAAACTGCCAAATACTGAGAAGTACAGTAGGTAAAGAGAATAGGCTCTCAGTCAGACTACCTGGGTTCAAGTCCTGGTTTCACCACTTACCAGCTGTGTAACCTCAGATAAATTAGTTATCCTCTCTGTGCTTCTTTCCTCTTCTGTAAAATGGAAATAACAATGGTATCTAATTCACAAAGTTGTAAGGAAGATAAAATGCGAGAATACACAAAAAGGCGTTTAAAACAGAGTCTGACCACAGGATGCATAAAAAAAATGTTAGATTTGTGAAAGGGTAAAGGGAAACAAAGGAGCCCTGGTCGCACAGTAGTTAAGCGCTGGGCTACTAACCGAAAGGTCAGCAGTTTGAACCCACCAGCTGCTCCATAGGAGAAAGACATGGCAATTTGCTTCCACAAAGATTACAGCCTTGGAAACCCTGTGGGGCAGTCTGCTCCTTCCTATAGGGTCCCTATGAGCTGGAATCGGCTTGATGACACACAACAACAACAGTGGGCAAACAGGTATATATACACTTTTGATTTGTTGGGAACATACATTAGAAAACCTTCCTGGAAGTAAATTACCAATATCTACTCAGATTTATAATACACTTACCCTAAGCAATGACTTAGCAATTCCATTGCTCAAATTTAATATATGGATGGATATACAGGCAGTTCCTGGGTTACAAATGTCTGACTTACAGACGACTCCTCCTTGCCCTTTAACGTTATGTAAATTTGCCCTCACTTTGAAACGATTAAACCAACCCCTACAGGAAACAAATTCTTCATCACAAACATTTCACTTGCTGCATGTGCAGATTTTAAATCATTGAAAAGGCTTCGAGTCTTTTCTTGCACTAAACTAAAAAACTACTGCTCTCGAGTTAATTCCGACTCATAGCGACCTTATAGGGCAAAGTAGAACTGCCCCATAGGGTTTCCAAAGCTGTGAATCTTTACAGCAGCAAATGGCCACATCTTTCTCTCACGGATCAGCTGGTGGATTCTAACCACTGACTTTTTGGTTAGCAACCAAGCACTTTAACCACTGTGCAGTCAGGGCTCCTTTCTTGCACTAAAATAAGGCTAAGTAAGAACCATACGCACCTGTTCCCCCTTAGCTACAAATTTGACTTAAGGCCTTAAACAGAGTTAGGAACGGATCTTGTTTGTAACCTGGGGACTGCCTGTATTCACAAAATTTCACTGAGTTAGATGCATAAGAATGCTCGTTGCAGCATTGCTAATAATCAACCACAAAATGGGAAGCAAGATTTGTATGTGTGAAAATAGTTGTTGGAATATGGAAAATGGTTGCAGCTCTCAGAAAGAATGGGATGATTATGTACAAACTAAGGTATTTAGAGTTGAGAAAAGGAAGAATACTTACATAGGATGAACTTGTTTATGAAATTTAAAAAGATGAAATATATAGATGTAGGTGTATATATAGATACAGATAGTGGTTCCGAGGTGGAATTTTTACCTTCCATGTGGGAGACCTGAGTTTGATTCCTGGCCAATGCACCTCATGTGCAGCTACCACCCATCAGTTGGTCAGTGGAGGCTGTGTGTTGCTGTGATGCTAAATAGGTTTCAGCAGGGCTTCCAGCTAAGGAAGACTAGGAAGAAAGACCTGGTGATCTACCTGCAAAAA
This sequence comes from Dugong dugon, assembly GCA_030035585.1. Lineage (NCBI taxonomy): Eukaryota > Metazoa > Chordata > Mammalia > Sirenia > Dugongidae > Dugong > Dugong dugon. The sequence goes on along the minus strand of CM057470.1, from coordinate 66,873,440 downwards.
GTCAACCAGTGAAAACCATCTGAGCCACAATGGTCTGATTCCACTGTGCATGAGGTTGCCATGAGTCAGGGGTGGGGCAACTCGACAGCGGCTAACAACTCTCTCTCTCAACAGATAGATAGACATACACACACACACACACACAAACAGAAGTGGAAATTATTAAGGAAAAAGAGGTAAGTATTTATCTACGTTCCCTCCTTTACCCACTTATAATAAACCTGGACAGTTGTCGAAAATTTGTGCTTTCATTATATTCTCTTCTCCAAGGGAGTACAAAACCCGTTTTAGGGTCAGGCTCATACAGAAGGATTTTGCTAGGGGCCCACATGAGAGAAAATGGAGTCCAGTGCTTGGAGTTTGAAGGGCAGGAGTGGTCTAGGAATTCAGAGGTTTGTAAAGGCCTCTGGAGACTGGACGTCCCGACAGCAAGTCTTTGTGGTTTCCACGAGCAGTAAGGACTCTGAGCCCCTCTTCTGTACAGAGCCCATAGGAAGGGGGTCACTTCTCCAACGGGCCAGCCGCACGGAGGCCTGGGAAGACTGGGCAGAGAGGACCCAGCCTCAGACAGTGCCCAGGACTTACATTGGAGAGCAGAGTCTCTTGCCTTCAGGAAAACATGGAAACCTGGTCAATAATCACATCAGGCTGACCAGTGAGGACTGAAGACTAGAGAACACTTCTCCAGGTATCTGAGGACCCCCACACATTCTGGGGAGCAGGAGGGCCCTCAAAGCATGACTAGAGCTTAACAACTCCCCCACCCAGGGAAATGGCTTTGATTTAGAATGACCAAAGCTTTATTTCCTAAAACAAAGGTAAAAAACATCATAGGCAAATTTTGTCACTGAGATCTGAATTCATCTTATCTTTCTATATATTAAATGCAGTATTACTGAGGAAAGTTCATAGATACATAAGCTCATTCATGTATATATGAGCTCATTCACATGTATAACTTTTCTGGAAAGCTATACAATAGCTAATAGTATTTACCTTTGGAAAGATGGACCAGAACTTAGGGAATAGGAATTGTATTTTAGAGTTTTCCATATTCTTTAAAACATTTTAATATATACATATATCCATTGCCATGAGTCAATTCCAACTCATAGCAACCCTATAGAACAGAGAAGAACTGCCCCATAGGGTTTCCAAGGAGCAGCTTGTGGATTCAAACTGCTGACCTTTTAGTTAGCAGCCAAGCTCTTAACCACTATACTACCAGGGATCCTATACGTATATATGTTTATATATATATATATATATATATATATATATATATATATACATATATATATATGTATATATATATATGTATATATATTTTAAAGAGAGGAGTTTAGTATAGGGTAAAATGTTATAGAATTTGAAAATAGTACAAGGTTTGCACCTCAGCTCTGCATCTGATTCATAATGTCCCTTTGGGTAAGAAGTCTCTCCTCCATAAACCTTGATTTCACCATCTGTAACATGGACACATGCCTAACCACTCCTCAGGTAGTTGTGGGGGTTAGGTAAGATCTCTATATCCCTGGCATGTGGAAGATAATAAAGGGTTGCTAGTTCCTGGTGGTACAAACAGTTAATATGCTCAGCTGCTAACCAAAAAGTTGGAGGTTAGAGTCGACCCAAAGGTGTCTTGGAAGAAAGTCCTGGTGATCTACTTCCAAAAAAATCAGCCATTGGAAAACCTATGTAGTACAGCTCTACTCTGACACACATGGGGTCCCTATGAGTCAGAGCTGACTCAGTAGAAACTAGTTTGGTTAGTTGTAGTCTATGAAGCTGCAGACAATTGCTGATAAGGATGGGATCCTATTAGAAGGAGAAATTAATGTTGCATGCTTTCTTCTACATCTCTGAAAACACTAATACCTGGGTCCTTTGTTCATGAGGGGAGAACCAAGGCAGAAAGGGCAGTGTGATTTTTAAAAAGCTGACTTGCATTTGAAGAGGCGGGGGGTGGGTGGTTATTATGTGAACATTTGCTTGGCTATTTCTTCTGCCTGGGAAGTTTTCCCTCCAAATATTCACTCAGGTAGCTCCTTCATGCTAAGTATTCACTAAAATGTCACTGCCTCCACCCAAATGAAAACTGAAATGCCATTGGCATTCTTGATCCCATGAGCCCGTCCTAGTTTCCATTACTGAGAGCTTCTATCACCTTCTAACAAATGATTTTTAACCCACTACATTTATTTTTTATGGCTTGTCTTCTGCTCTACACGTAAACACACACCACACACATACATAAACAAACACAATACCCCATTGATTGCAAGCTGTCTGCAAAAAGGGGTCTTTGTTTTGCTCACTGATAGATCACAAGCCTTTAGGAAAGGATAATGAGTGGACTCAAACTCATGGTGACATCATGAGATTTTCCATGGCTAATTTTCAGAAGGAGATCATTAGGCCTTTTTTTAGATGCTCAAAACTACGTGGAATAAAGAAAATGGTTAATGTTCCTATTGCTTATATCTGATACCCTTTAAGGTAGGAATGCTGTATTTTTGTTAACATTATCGGAGTAACTAGTGAGTTTAATCTTCGTGATAGGAAAGAGTCCAGACTAACAGTAGTGATAGGTAGAATCTGACATTTTGTCCACCTGGTTCTCTGCCATGAGTGGTCTATGTAATCTTAGAAGTTACTTTGATCTCTGGGATTGGGACAGAAATCTAGGACATCTTTCTTTAATATCTCACTTTCTTTTTATATATATATATTTTATTGTACTTCAGGTGAAGGCTTACAGAACAAATAGTTTCTCATGAAACAGTAGTACACATGTTGTTTTATGACATTGGTTAACAACCTCACAACATGTCAACCCTCTAACTTCTCAACCTTTTTTTTTTTGGTGAAAATACACATAGCCAAAGATACACCGTTTCAAAAATTTCTACATGCACAGTTCAGTGACATTGACTATGCTCTTCCAATTGTGCTGTTATTCTCACTTAAGATGAAGGCTTACAGAACAAAATAGTTTCTCATTTGACAGATACTACAAATGTTGCCCTATGACAATGGTTAACAATCTCACAACACATCAACAATACCCTTACTCAACCTTGGGTTCCCTATCACCAGCTTCCTTGTCCCCTTCTGCCTTCTGGCCCTTGTCACTGTATTCTGATTTGGTTTTACAGGGCTGTCCACTCCCAGGCTGAACAGTGAACCTCGGAGGTAGCTTAACCACTGAGCTAAAAGGGTGTCTGGCGGCCATAGTTTTGAGGTTTCTCCAGTCTCCTTTAGGCCAGTAAATCTGGTCTTCTTTTTTGTGAGTTAAGATTATGCTCTACATCCTTCTCCAGCTCTGTCCAGAACCCTCTTGTGATCCCGGTCAGAGCAGTCAGTGGTGGTAGCCGGGCACCATCTAGCTGTACTGGACTCAGTCCGGTGGAGGCCTTGGTAGCTGTGGACAATTAGTCCTTCAGACTAATCTTTTCCTTGTATCCTGTTCACTTCATTCTCCCTTGCTCCCAAAGGGATGAGACCAGTGGAGTATCTTAGATGGCCACTCACAGGCTTTTAAGTCCCCAGACGCTACTCACCACCAAGGTAGAATGTAGAGCATTGTCTTTATAAGCTGTGTCATGCATATTGAGCTAGATGTTCCCCGAGACCATGGTCCCCACAGCCCTCCGCCCAGCAATTCAGTCCCTCAGGGAGTTTGGATGTGTATATGAGGCTTCCATGACCTTTCCTTGTACAGGTTGTGCTAGTTTCCCCTGTATTGTGTACTGTCTCAACCTTCACCCAAGATACCACTTATCTATTGCCTATTTAGTATTTTCCCCCACACCTCCCATCCCTGGTAACCAACAAAGATTGTTATATTTTGTGTGTGAACTTTTTCATAGGTTTTTACAATAGAGGTCTCATACAATATTTGTCCTTTTGTGATGGACTTATTTCACTCAGCATAATGGCCTCCAGTTTCATCCATGTTATGAGATGCTTCACAGATTCATTGTTGTTCTTTCTCATTGCATAGTACTCCATTGTGTGTATGTACCATAGTTTGTTTATCCATTCATCTGTTGATGGGCATCTAGGTTGTTTCCATCGTTTTGCTATTGTGAACAATGCTGGCATGAACATGGGTGTGCATATGTCTATTCGAGTGATGACTCTTATTTCTCTTGGATATATTCCTAGGAGTGGGATTGCTAGATCGAATGGCATGTCTATTTCTAGCTTTCTGAGGAAGCGCCATATCATTTTCCAAAATGATTGTATCATTTTGCATTCCCACCAGCAGTGCGTAAGAGTTCCCATCTCCCCGCAGCCCCTCCAACATTTGTTATTTCCAGAGTTTTTGATTCGTACCAGTAATGCCGGGGTGAGATGGTATCTCATTGTGGTTTTAATTTACATTTCTCTAATGGCTAGTGATCACGAGCATTTCCTCATGTGTCTGTTGGCCATTTGAATGTCTTGTTTGGTGAAGTGTCTGTTCATTTCCTTTGCCCATTTTTTAATCGGATTATTTGTCTTTTTGTTGTAGAGGTGTTCGATTTTCTTGTAGATTATGGAGATTAGACCTTTGTCTGACTTGTACAGTCCAAAAATTTTTTCCCAGTCTGTAGGTTCTCTTTTGACTCTTTTGCTGAAGTCTTTTGAAGAGCATAGGTGTTTGATTTTTAGAAGATCCCAGTTATCTAGCTTAACTGTTGGGTTTTGTGCATTGATGGTTATGGTTTGTATCCTGTTAATGCCATGTATTAAGGCCTGAAGTGTTGGTCCAATTTTTCTTCTATGAACTTTATACTTTTAGGCTTTATATTCAGGTCTTGGATCCATTTTGAAGTAGTTTTTCTATACGGTGTGAGGTATGGGTCCTGTTTCATTTTTTTGCAAATGGATATCCAGTTTTGCCAGCACCATTTGTTAAAAAGACTGTCTTTTCCCCATTTGATGGACTTTGGTCCCTTGTCGAAGATTAGGTGACCGTAGGTGGATGGATTTACCTCTGGGTTCTCAATTCTGTTCCATTGGTAAATGTATCAGTCATTGTATCAGGACCAGGCTGTTTTGACTACTGTAGCTGTATAGTAGGTTCTGAAGTCAGGTAGTGTGAGTCCTCCAACTTTATTCTTCTTCTTCAGTGAAGCTTTACTTATTTGGGGCTTCTTCCCTTTCCATATAAAGTTAATGATTAGTTATTCCATCTCTTTGAAGAATGTTGTTGGTATTGGGATTGGGTTGCATTGTATTTCTAAATTGCTTTGGGTAGAATTGACATTTTCACAGTGTTGAGTCTGCCTATCCATGAGCATGGTATCTTTTTCCATTTAAGTAGATCTCTTTGGGTTTCATACAATAGTGTTTTGTAGTTTTCTTTATATAGGTCGTTTACATTCCTGATCAGATTTATTCCTAAGTATTTTATCTTTTTAGGGGCTATTGAAAATGGTATTGATTTCCTGATTTCCTTTTCATCATTCTCCTTACTGGTGTATAGGAATCCAAGTGATTTTTGAATGTTGATCTTGTATCCTGCTACTCTGCTGAATCTTTCTATTAGTTCCAGTAGATTTTTCATGGAGTCTTTAGGATTTTCTGTGTATAGTATCATATCATCTGCAAACAGGGACAGTTTAACATCTTCATTACCAATTTGGATGCCCTTTATTTCTTTTTCTTGCCTTATTGCTCTAGCTAGAACTTCCAGCACAATGTTAAATAGGAGTGGTGATAAAGGGCATCCTTGTCTTGTTCCTGTTTTCAAGGGAAATGTTTTCAGTCTCTCTCCATTGAGAATGATGTTGGCCATTGGTTTTGCATAGATGCCCTTTATTATGTTGAGAAATTTCCCTTCTATACCTATTTGATTGAGAGTTTTTATCAGGAATGGGTGTTGGACTTTGTCAAATGCCTTTTCCGCGTCAATGGAGATGATCATGTGATTCTTTTCTTTCCTTTTATTTATGTGGTGGATTACGTTGATTGATTTTCTAATGTTGAACCATTCTTGCATAGTAGGTATGAATCCTACTTGGTCATGGTGTATTATTTTTTTGATATGATGCTGAATTCTATTGGCTAGAATTTTGTTCAGAATTTTTGCATCTATATTCAGGAGAGATATTGGTCTGTAATTTTCTTTTTTTGTGACGTCTTTCCTTGGTTTTGGTATCAGCATTATGCTGGCTTCATAGAATGAATTTGGAAGTGTTGCTTCCTCTTCTATGCTCTGAAATAGCTTGAGTAGTACTGGTACAAGCTCTTCTGTAAATATTTTGTAGAATTCTCCACTGAAGCCATCTGGGCCAGGGCTTTTTTTGGTTGGGAGTTTTTTTATTACCTTTTCAATCTCTTCTCTTGTTATGGGTCTGTTCAGATTTTCAACATCACTTTGTTGTAGCTGGGTAGGCCGTGTGTTTCTAGAAATTTATGCATTTCCTCTAGGTTTTCAAATTTGTTGGAGTATAGTTTTTCATAATATTCTGTTGTAATCCTTTTGATTGCAGTTGAGTCGGTTGTAATGACACCCATTTCATTTCTTATTTGGGTTATTTTTGTCCTCTCCTGTTTTTCTTTTGTCAGTCTGACCAGTGGTTTGTCGATTTTGTTGATTCTTTCAAAGAACCAACTTTTGGTTTTGTTGATACTTTCTATTGTTTTTCTACTCTCTGTTTCATGTATTTCTGCTCTGATCTTTACTATTTCCTTTCTTCTGGTGGTTGTCGGCTTTTTTTGCTGTTCTCTTTCTATTTGTTTGAGTTGTGTAGTTAATATTTTAATTTTTTCCTTTCTTTTTTTTTTGATATGTGCATCTATTGCTATAAATTGTCCTCTGAGGACTGCCTTTGCTGTGTCCCAAAGGTTTTGGTATGATGTGTTTTCATTCTCTTTTGATTCTAGGAATTTTTTTATTCCATCTCTGATTTCATCTATTACCTAGTGCTTTGTTAGCAGAATGTTATTCAGTTTCCATGTAGTTGATTTTTTTTCCTTGCTCTTTCTAGTGTTAATTTCTACCTTGATGGCATTGTGGTCAGAAAAGATACTTTGAATTATCTCAAAGTTTTGGATCTTGTTGAGGATTTCTCTGTGGCCTAATATGTGGTCTATTCTGGAGAACGTTCCATGTGCATTGGAAAAGAATGTGTACTTTGCAGTGGTTGGATGGAGTGTTCTATATATGTCTATGAGGTCAAGTTGGCTGATTGTGCACTTTAGGTCTTCTGTATCTTTGCTGAGTTTCTTCTTAGTTGTTCTGTCCTTTACTGAGAGTGGTGTGTTGATGTCTCGTACTATTATTGTGGAACTATCAATTTCTCTTTTCAGTGCTATTAGAGTTTATTTTATGTATTTTGGAGCCCTGTCATTTGTTGCGTAGATGTTTATTATGGTTATGTCTTCATGATGGATTGTCCCCTTAATCATTATATAGTGTCCTTCTTTGTCTTTTATGGTAGATTTTGTTTTAAAGTCTATTTTATCTGACATTAGAATTGCCACTCCTGCTCTTTTTTGGTAGTTGTTAGCTTGATATATTTGTTTCCAACCTTTGACTTTTAATAAATTCACATCTTTGTTTCTAAAGTGTGTCTCTTGTAGACAGCATATTGATGGATCCTGTTTTCTTATCCGTTCTGTCACTCTCTGTCTCTTTTTGGGTGCATTGAGTCCATTTACATTCAATGTAATTATTGATAGATGTGAATTTGTTGATGTCATTTTGCAGTGCTTTTTTTGTGGTGCTGAAGTTTTCTTTGTTCTTCTTACTCTCTTGTGCTGAGTTACTTTTTTTTGTGGATTTTTTTTTCATTTCTTTTGTTTTTGTAGATTTTGTTTTTGCTGAGACTTTATGTTTTTCGTCTTTATTTTTATGAGTTGGTTTGTTAACTTTCTTTGTGGTTACCATGAATTTTACCCTTATCTTTATAAGTTTGAAGCAGTCTACCATTACTTGGTATCGCCTTGCGTTCGTCTCCATTAGAAGGTTCTATACCTATGCCGTTTATTCCCTCTTTTATTGTTTTGATGTTGTTGTGATTTATTGATTAACTGCTCTTATTCCCTGTTGTATTTCTTTTGGTTTTGGATAGTCCTCGAGAGTTCATTTCCTAGATTGGTATCTGGCTCATACGATCCTGCATCCTAGGTTCTGCCTGTGAACTGAAGCTGTTTGTCCTCTGATTGAAGAACTCCCTTTAATAATTCTTGTAGGTTTGGTTTGACTTTTACATATTCCCTTAATTTCTGTTTATCTGGAAATGACCTAATTTCACCATCAAATTTGAACGAGAGTTTTGCAGGATATATTATTCTTGGCTGACGATTTTTTTCTTTCAAGATTTTGTATATGTCATCCCATTGCCTTGTTGCCTGCATGGTTTCTGCCGAATAATCTGAGCTTAGTCTTATTGTTTCTCCTCTGTATGTGACTTCTTGTTTTTCATGAGCTGCTCTCAGGATTCTTTGTTTGTCTTTGGTTTTGGTGAGTGTGAATATGATATATCTTGGTGATTTTCTTTTGGGGTCTCTTCTATATGGGGTTCGTTGAGCTTCTTGGATGGCCAGCTTTTCAACTTTAATGATATTGGGGAAGTTTACTGTCAGCCTTTCCTCAATGATCCTCTCTGTGTTTTCTGTTTTCTCCCCCTGTTCTGGAACTCCAATCACTTGTAAATTTTTGCTCTTAATTGTGCCCCACATATTTCTCAGTGTCTCTTAATTTTTCTTTGTTCTTTTTTCTGAGTTTTCCTCAAACAGAGTTGTATCCAAGCATTTGTCTTCAATTCCACTGATCCTGTCTTCCACCGTTTCAAATCTGCTTCTTAGCCCTTCTGTGACTCTGTCCATTTTTGAAATCTTGTTGTTTATCTTTTGGATTTCTAATTGTTGTCTTTGTATAATTTCTAGTTGTGAATTTATTTTGGCATTTTGTTCCTGCATCATCTTCCTTAATTCTTCCAATTTTTTGTCTGTATTTTCCACGAAGTTGTCTATTTTTTCCTAATGTTTGTCAGCTTTTTGCCTCAGTTCTTGGAGAATTCTGAGTATTATAGATTTACATTCCCTGTCAGGTAGTTCTAGTGCATTTTCTTCCACAAGAGAGTCATCTGGTGTTTTAATTTGGACACCTACTGGAACCATCCTGTCCTGTTTTTGTAAATGTTTTGATATTGTCTGCTGTTTTCTTGGCATTCAGTAGTTATTTTTCTCATTTATTGGTTGTAGATTTGTTTGTTTCATCCCTTTTTTAAAAAAATATTTACTATGTCTGAGCAGGCAGACTGTGTGTTCTTTGTTGTTTGCTTGTCTGTGCACGCAATACTTTTGCCTCCTTCTCCAACTGGCAGGGTCAGTCACTCAGGTATGGTACAGCAGGGCAGGTCTAGCTGAAGAGGAGTTACTGGGACAGGTTGTTTGTGGCACCTACAACAGCCACCAGAGTAGATCAGCAATCAGTGCAGGTCAGGTTCCAGTAGGCCATGCCTGTGCTGCTTGGTGGTGTGATGTCAAGTGAATGGTGCAGGTAGGCAGGATGCAGTGGGATGATTTTTATGTGTGGAGCTAAGATGGATATGGGAGAGAGGAGAGAGGAACAGGAGCCAAAAACATACAAACAAACAAAAAGAATGCTAGGGGAGCTTGCCATTGGAATGGAGAGATGAGAGACTATGTAATGGAGAAAAAGAGACAGGGGAAGAGTAAGAAAAGAAATGAATGAATAAATAAAAATCAGAAAGGTTAAAGAACCACAAAGTTCCCAGGGATCCCACTGATGCAGCTATGAGGTGTGGGGAAGTCGCTCTCAGGTGTTGCAATACAGCCTGGCTAGAAGGCGTAGAGGTGTACAACGCTTGGTATTCAGGGATCAGAAAGAGAAGGAAGATATAGAGGGACGAGAAACTGAGCAATGAAGTAAGACAAAAGAGGTAAAAGAGGGAAAAGAAAACAAAACAAATTAAAAAGAAAACAAAAGAACAAGAAAGGCCCCCCCAAAAAAATAGAAAAAAAAAACCAATGAAGAAAGAAATGCCTTCAGGGATCCCTCTGCTTGTCTGTGGAAGCTGAAGGGGAGTTACTTGCCATGCAGCTCTGTCTGGCCAGAAAGGGCTCCCTACTCAAGAAAAGGAAAAGAAAACAAGCAAACAATTCAAAACGAACAAATGAACAAAAGCGCCGGGACCCACCCATGCGGTAGCCCAGACCGGGAAGCAGCTCCACACTCGAATGGAGCTGCACGGGCCCTCAGGAAGAAGCAAAGATAGTGCATGGAGCCAGGCACTTGAGCAAAAGGAGGGAGAGGTGGTGAGAGGCAAGAAATCAAAAGAAGCAGAAAAAAAAAAAAAAAAGCAACACCAGCAGCCAACAAATGGCACTCAGAGAGCCAGCTAGTGCGGGCTGGTGTTTCTGGACAAGAGACTGTGTCCACGGGAAGCAGAAGAGGCTGAGTGTGGGTGAAGAAGGGTAGAAAGTGGGAAAGCATATATCACAAATTGCCAGAGCTCTGCAGCCCCTGAGGAAGAAGCAAAGATGGCACACGGAACCAGGCACTCAAGTGAGAGGAGGGGGAGGTGGCGAGAGGCAAGTGAGAAATCAAAAGAAGCAGAAAAAAAAAGCAAACTAGCAGCCAACAAATGGCACTCAGAGAGCCAGCTAGTGCGGGCTGGTGTTTCTGGACAAGAGACTGTGTCCACGGGAAGCGGAGGGGGCTGAGTATGGGTGAAGAAGGATAGAGAGTGGGAAAGTGTATATCACAAATTGCCAGCACTCTGCAGCCCCTCAGGAAGAGCAAAGATGGCGCATGGAGCTAGGCACTCGAGCAAAAGGACAGGGAGATGGCAAGAGGCAAGAAAGAAATCAAAAGAAGTGGAAAAATGCAACACCAGCAGCCAACAAATGGCACCCAGAGAGCCGCCCGCTTGGGTGTGTGGAATCCAAGCATCCGGCGCTTCCCGGTCAAGAGACCGTGGCCGCGGGAAGCAGAGGAGGCCAAGCCGGGGCGAAGAGGGGTCAGGGGGGAAAGCCCACACTGCAAATTACCAGCTGTTTTGTCTCCCACTGGACGTTCCGTGAGGCTGCTTTCTCATTCCTCTGTTTGCTCTTCTCTGATAAGAGTCCAAGATGGTGGATCCACCCTGCTTTAGCTGGTAGGGGACCTCTGCATGAATCTCTCCTTGCTCTCCATTCTCTGTCAGTTTTCTCTTTCCATTTGGTGCTTGGCTGAGTTCTTTATCTCTTCATTTGATGTTTTAGGGTTTCAGGATTGTTGTATTCTCTGTTCGGTTTAGTTTTTTGGATCTTTGCTGTGGAGGGATGGTGTGGTGCTTCTGCGTAGAGCGCCATTTTGCCGGAACTCCTAATATCTCACTTTCAATAACTCATTATAGAAGTAGAAATGCCAGATGCTGGCTATGTCCTTTGAATGTTCTCTCACTGAATGAAATTAATGGAGACCAAAAAACCAGTTGCTGTTGAGTTGATTCTGACTCATGGTGACCCCATATGTGTGCTCCACAGAGTTTTCAATGGCCGATTTTTCCCAAAGTAGTTCTTTTAGCTTTTCCTCTAAGGCACCTCTGAGTAGACTCAAACCTCCAAGCTTTTGGTTAGCAAGTGAGTGTGTTAATCATTTGTACCACCCAGGAACTCGTAATTGGACGAAGGATGTTAGTAATCATGTTTTTTTGTGAAAGGAAGAGTCTGGACAGCAGACGACCTGATGAGAAGCAATAGTGAGGGAAGAGGTGGTAATATGAACTGAGGCAGTGGGAATTGGACAGAGCAAACAATCACTGGAGTGGTTCAGCTTTAAAACACCAGTGTTCCATTTGCCCTTTGCCATAAAAATGACGGTGCTCGGTTAAAGATTATGCAGCCCTTATTAGCCATTAGCATTAACAACAAAGATGAAAGACCTTACAGGCCATTTTTGTCACTGGGATCTGAATTTATTTCTCTTTGCTCTATCTTAAATTAGTAGTTAACTGATGGCAAGACCCCCACAATGGAGGTCATATTTCTAGCCAACATTTCCTAAAGCCATTACTTATCAGTATTTCCCCCCATAAATTTGGAAGCTGGAGTCTGACAAGACTAACAGTGGAAAACAAAACACACACACACACCCAATCTTTCAGAAGCAGATGTAGGCTGCTAGCCTATCGCTTGTAACTACCCAACAAGATGTAATATAAGGGATCGTATACAGGAGCTTTAATGGAGAAAATCCTTTTAGTTTTTGATCTTCTCCTTTTCCAGAAATACTGACAGTTGCTGAGGGAACAATTATCTGCTTAGAAGGGTTTAGATTTTGCTTAGATGTCCTAGATTACTTGTAAACTGAGATCCAGTTGAAAAGAGAGAACAAAGAAAGTTTGTTTGTTTGTTCCAAACATTGGGTGAAATAGTCCTAAAAGACCCCATGTATTCCTTTTCTGTCAAGGAAAGGTCTTTAATTCCACTTCCTGCTCGTGAGAGTCTCAGTGGAGATACCAGTTTCCTAAATAGTTGTTAAATGCTGCCTTTTGAAGAGCATAGCAGTAGTTTCTGAGGAGCAATGGAGACAAAGGAAAAACATTTGCATTTATTGAGTGTCAGCTGTTTACAGGGCACTCTGTTTTCATAGATGTTGCAATTTAATTATGTCAATGATCTTCTTTGACAGAAATTATTTACATTTTACAGATCAAACCATTGCCTAAAAGCACTGGGACGAGCAACATCAGCATTAACTGGTCTGGAGACTCCAGTCTGAGAAGCACTGATTTAGGCCTTGCTCAAGACTTTGCTGCTTCTACTTTTGGTATGCTATCATTCCTTCCCTATTTATCATTCAACAATTATTGATTTCCAACTATATTTCAAGCTGTATGCTAGGTAGTCTGAATTTGAATCCCAATTCCACAATTTATTATGTGACTTTAGGCAAATTATTGTACCATTCTGTGCCTATTTCCTTTTTTATATAAAGGAGACAGTGTTAGTATAGGGTTCTTGTGATAAGTGATTGGTAAGCTAATGTATGTAAAGAACTTGCTAAATTGTACTATTAGTTTTATTATTAATGGTGGTAATAACAGAAATAGTATTTATGATATAGAAGATATTTAAATGTAAATGACTGGTAACTCTCCCTAGGGAGTAAGAAAACGACAAGCTCCAATTTCTAAAGATTGAGTAGAAGAAGATGAGTCAGAAAAGCCAACTGAGGAGTAGAGGCCAGAAAAATAGGAGAAAATGAGGAGAGCCTGGTGTCATGGGAGCCGAGAGAAGAAAATGTTCTAAGAAGGATAGAGGGATCAACTGAAAGTGCAAACAGAAAGATAGAGCAATATCTCAAATTTGGCCACGTGGGTTCACAAGGCAGTTTCAGTACAATGATAGGTGGAACTATTGAATGGGGGAGGAAATGGAGATGGTGTGTATCTATAGCTGTTTTGGAAAGGTTGGGATGTGGGATGCAGTGAGAGTTTATTAAGATGAGAGAAACTGGACCATGTGTGAAACCTGAGGGGAATAATCCAGGGGCAGAACAAAGAGAGAGAGAGAGCAAGACAGAAAGATTGAAAATGCACAGGAGTGAGAAGGGAAACCAGCTCACTGAGAAGGCAAAATAGGATGAGGTTGGTTTTGGATTGGAGGAGGGGAAACGTTTTCACTGTACCTGGAGAGAAAAGAAGATGAGTACAGATACAGAAGGATTTTAGTGCTGGGATATGAATTTGTGTGAGTCATTGGTGTTCAGTGATAGGATTCTCACCTCCCATGCTGGAGATTGGTTCGATTCCTAGCCCATGCACTTCTTCATTGGCTGATTTTCAGAAGTAGATTACCAGGCCTGTCAGTGGAGACTTTTGTGTTGTTATAAACAGGTTTCAGCCCAACTTCCAGACTCAGATGGACTAGGAAGAAAGCCCTGGTGATCTGCTTATGAAAATCAGCCAACAGAAACCCTATGGACTGAAGGAGACCCAGGAATCCAAGAAGGAGACGGACTATAGGACTAACTGCATCTGTGAACTACTGCCTCCTCTAGATGGTGCCTGGCTATCTTTACCAATCATTTTGATTACAGCCACAACAGATGGATACTGATCAAAAGGAGAAAAATGTGGAATGGAACTTCAAATTCTTAAAGATTCCAGACTTACTGGGCCCACTGAGAGTGGAGGAACCCAAGAAACTATTGTCCTGCAATAGTCTTTAAACCTTTAACCAAAACTGTCCCATGAATTCATCATACTTGGTAAAGTAGAGGGTCAGCAAAAAAGAGGAAGACCCTCAATGAGATGGATTGACACAGTGGCTGCAACAATGGGCTCAAACATAGCAAGGACTGTGAGGATGGCACATGACTGGGCTGTATTTCATTCTGTTGTACATAGGGTTGCTATGAGTCAGAACCAACTCAACGGCACCTAACAACAACATCCCCTGAAGACATCTTTAGACTAAATAATAATTTAGTTCAATTAATAAGGAACATATGCATTGAGTAATGTGGTCTCTTAAAAGATTATATATATGAGACCAAAATGAAAACAGTAAATCTATAGTATAGATGAGAAGACTAGGGGAGTAAGTTAAAGGTGATAAAAGCATGTGAGCAGAAATAGCAAGATTGCTGACACAAAGTGAAGAATGTAATGAACTGTGCATGTAGAAATTGTTGAATGGGTACATGTCTTTGCCCTGTACTGTTTCACCAAAAATAAAATAAATATTATTTTAAAAAAACACTGTGGATCACAATGGTCTGCTCTGCAACTATACATGGGGATGGTGCAGGACCAGGCAGCGTTTCATTCTGTTGCGCCTTGGGTCACCATGAGTCAGCCTGACAGAAGCTAATAACAACAATCATGTGAATTAGTGTTTGTCTGGTGGCTTTTTATATCCCCAGGAAAGTTTTGGTTGGTGCGCAAGTTGAAGTTTGAGGCAGCAGCAATAGTATGAACATAGTTACTGAAGAAAGCAGAACAAATCAATCCTTGGTGAATTCACTTTACATTCTTGCTCATCCGTCAACCCCGTTGTCTGTCTCAGGGCTCACATTGGCCCTGAGAAGTTTTGGTTAGGCACTCCCAGACTCAGGGTCTCCCTGGTTGGGTACAATGGAAGAACAGAGGAACAGGGGAATTTATGACATTTGCAAGATTGCCTGAAATGATGGCCTGTGGGCTTCTTAGCTGTAGCCCAGCAAGGGACATTGAGGAAATACTCTGTGATAAGATAAAGTGTGGGAATTTGTTTACTTTTGGACAAAGTTGCAGAAGGCACAGTGGAAATACTTGTGAAGGAACAAAGTTGTTGGAGTTTAAGATAGAGGAGAAAAGGCCTGGGGCAACAGGATAAAGAAGGTAGGAGTGGCTTACGTCTTGTTCAGTGAAGAGAACTCAGTAACTTGAAGTGTGAGTGTGTAGTGGGGGAGGGGGTGAGTTCCCTTCAGAGTCTCACCTGAATGTGGTCTCAAAGTTGTGTGTTTGTTTTTTGGGTGGTGAGGCTGAGGCACTGTCCACTGCAGCTGAACGCTTCCAGCTGGCAGGGGAAGCCAGAAGCCCAATTTGTAGGCAGAGGCAGGTGCAGAAAGAGGTACTAGGGGATATGGGCTTAGACTTCCAAACCAAAATTGTAGCACATAGAATTTATTGAGTTAGAGCAAAACCCCACAGATTTCCATGAGGACAAGACTGTTCCTGGAGCATGCACCGCTGTCTCTCTCAAAGTAAGCTCATTGCCTGGCACTAGCTGAGGCATCATTCATTGCTGAATTAATGAAACTTGTCAATACAACTGATGCTGGTGACATCAATCTGTCCTGCAAAAGCCCTGCTGTGGGGCTGAGTGGGTGAGAATTTTAGGTGGCTAGGGAGTGTCTTCAGGAGCTATATTTCTTCTGAGGACACAGGAAACTTTTGTGATTATCCTAACTTATTCTGTCTATAGTGACCTGAAATGTGAATTCAAAACAGAATGTAGTTGTTAGCTGACCATGAGTCAGCCCCGACTCATGATGACCCCATGAACAACAGAATGGAATGCTGCCTGGTCCTGTGTCAACTCCCTGATCCATTGAGGATAAGACCATTGTGATCCATAGGGATCATTGGCTGATATTCAGAAATAGACCAACAGGCCTGTCTTCCTAGTCTATCGTAGTCTGGAAGTTCTGCTAAAACCTGTTAAGCATCATAGCAACAAGTAAGTTTTTACTGACAGACAGGTGGTGGCTGTGCATGAGCTGCATTGGTCAGGAATTGAACCGGGATCGTCTGCATGGAAGATAAGAATTCTACCACTGAATCACCAATGCCCCTTTCAAAACAGACTAGCAGGATATTAAAAATAACACCCACCCCATCTCCTAAGACTCTAGTCAGACTTTCCCTCCTCCCCTGATTCCCATTCATTTCTCTTCTGTCCATAAGATTCTCCTCTCTTGAATATCCTCTCCCTTCTTTCCTCATATACACCTGGCCAAATCTTAACAATCAGGTAAGACCTATCCTAGTTCTTATCCCTTTAATGGAGATTTTCTACTTCACCCCTACTCATAGGGCTATATCTGTCTTATGACCTTCGAGCACTTTAAGAAATCAGATGTTCCTTTGACACTTACTTACATATTCCTGCCTTATATGGTTTTTCAGGTGCGCAATCTCCTCTGTTACCAACAGCAGCATCCCTGCCAGAAGACTCTTCTAAACCTAGGATAGAGTATAGTGACTATTTGCACTTATAGAACACTTTTTGGCAAGGTACTGTACTTAGCACTTTACCTTCATTATTTTGTTTAATACAACCCTGCTGTGAGGAAAGTGGTATTATCGTTGTTTTATAGATTTTTAAGGCTTAGAGAGTTTAAGGATTTTGCCCAAGTCCACACAGACAGAAAGTAATAGACATGAGATTTTGACCCAAGAAGTCTGACTTCAAGGTCAGCTCTCCTCACCACCAAGTTGGGAGGACACCATGGAATGGTAGTCAATACGTGTGTGATATGAAGGCAAATTATCTTCTCTGAGAGAAACTCTGGAAATAAAAGTTCTTTACATTATACAGTGGGCAGTTTTTCATACTGCCCTGTGGATACACTCTATTCTGAACAGAGGCATAGAATTCCATTGCATAGAGATTCTACATTTTGTTTAAACTATCCTTTATTTATTATGGTGTTGGTGAAGAATATTGAATATACTGGGTACTGTCACAAGAATGAACAAATCAATCTTAGAAGAAATACAACCACAGTGTTCCTTAGAAATGAGGATGGTGAGTCTTCGGCTCACTTACTATGGACACATCATCAGGAATGACCAATTACTAGAAAAGAACATCACATCTGGTAAAGTAGAGGGTTGGTGAAAATGAGGGAAACTCTCAATGAGTTGTATTGACACAATAACCACAACAATTGACTCAAACATACCAAAGATCATAAAGATGGTGCAGGACCAGGCAACATTTCATTCTGTCATACATGGTGAAGTGTGATGAATCACTTTTGGGTAGCCTTTCTCACCATGGTCTTGTAATTCCCACCCAAGTGATTGGGTGGGACTGTGAAAATAAGGTACTTGTGGCCCACCAAAGGGATTGGTCAGTTTTGCCATCCCACTAGACTTAAAATGAGCCATCCCACAGGCAAGGAAGAGAGGATCTCACCACCACCAAGGAAGAAGAGTCAAAAGTAGAGCATGTCCTTTGGACCTGGGATCCCTGCACTGAGAAACTCCAGGAGACTGAGAGAGAGAGAGAGAGAGAGCGTGAGCTAGCTGTAACACTGAAGATGGCAAGAAGTGGCAGCAGAGAAATGGCTGCAAAAACAGGATACCAGCAGAAAATGGCACGGTGGGCTTCCCAGCCTATAAAGCGAGAAAGCTGAGTGCTTTGGGGCAGGAGGCTTGCTGGAGGAACAGGGTGCCTCTGAGCACTTGGTGGAGCTGGGTTTGCTGACCTGTGGAACTAGAACTGAGTGCCTTCGAACTGAGGCTTACTGGCAGAGTGTGGTGTCTCGAGGCACTTATTGGTAGAGCTAAAAGAGCTTTTTAACACTTGCCCAAGCAGGGCAGAGGCCCTGGGCCAGAGAAAGGCGTGCCTGTGGCACAGCTATGAAGAGGCTGTCCTGATGGAAGAACTATATCCTGAGCGTTCCTGAACCTAAATTTTAACCTGTTACTTACCTAATAAACCCCATAACTGTATGGTCTGTGAGTTCTGGGTGGTCATTGCAATGAATTATCAAACTCTGCAGAGAAGTAGAGAGTGCCATGGGAGGGATAGTTGGTGTCAGAATTGGTAAAGGTGTTGGAGAGAGGAGGCTTGTCTGACCTACACCTCAGAGGAATCAGCCTTGGGCTGTTGATCTTTATTCTCCTTCCCCCTTGGGAAGTCAGAGGAGGTCAGATGCCACCCTCATGCCATCTTTAAACGTGGGGTTGCCATGAGGTGGAGCTGAGTAGATGGTAACCAACAAAAACAGCTTATTTCTGCACATCTAGATTCTCCCTCACCCCTTTTTTTCTATTATCATTGTTTTCAACGAACATTCTGGTACATATATTTGTAGGAGTGTGCAAAGATCTATCAAATAGATAAACCCCAACAGTGGAGTTGCTGAGTCAAAGGTGATGTGAGTTTTTCCTGTTGACATGTAGCCAAACTGCTGTCCAGAAACATATATTTCTCCTGTCAGAATTGTAAGAACATATCTACATCTTTGTATCTTTGATAACACCATGCATTAGTAAGCTTATAAATTTGTGCTGATTTGATAGAGAAAAATGGTAGCCCATTGTCTAATATTAGATTTATTCACTTTGTAGACACTTCATTGTTTGCCATTATTATTATTATTATTGTTATTTTTCTGTAGGATGCTGCTTTATATATCTTGCCTATTTTTCTGTAGGACCATTATTCATTTTTTTTTTTTAATTGAGTTTCTTATTGACTAATTTATGTATTGGGAGTCCCTGAGTGGTACAAGCATTAATGAGATCACTGCTAACCAAAAGGTTGGAGGTTCAAGTCCACCCAGAAGTGCCTCGGAAGCAAGACCTGGTGATCTACTTCAAAAAAATCAGCTGTTAAAAACTCCACGGAGCACAGTTCTACTCTGACAGACATGGGCTCATCATGAGTAAGAATTGACTGGACAGCAGCTGGTTAGTTTTACTTTGTGTATTAAGAAAGTAATCCTGTATCATGTATATTTTCCTAGTTTGCAACTTGTTGTGAATAAAGAAATCTGATGAACAGTCTGATCTCATTCATATGTCTTTTTGAAAGGTGATCATAAGCTTGCACATGCTTAGAAATTTTCTTGAAGGATAGATGAAAAATTTAACATTAATTATCAAAGTGTAGGGAAAAAGGGTAATTAACTTTTTACTTTATACCATTCTGTGCTATAATTTTTTTAATACTATAAATGTATTGCTTTTATAATTTAAAAGACCATGCCTGTTTCTGTTTCTTGGAATATTTTAAGTCAACGAGCCAAGAACTTACAGTTTTTAAACAGAGATCGACATTGGCCTTCTCCATTTCTTTCCAGTATCTCTTCTAGTCCCTTTAAGTTGCCAGGTTGCTACTTGGGAGCTCTTTGGAGGCTGGAGAGTC
Source organism: Dugong dugon (assembly GCA_030035585.1). Lineage (NCBI taxonomy): Eukaryota > Metazoa > Chordata > Mammalia > Sirenia > Dugongidae > Dugong > Dugong dugon. Next base: position 66,853,841 of record CM057470.1, on the reverse strand, counting down.
ACAGTAAAATTCTTCTGCAGGCCACGCTGATGTTAATGGGTAACATTTGGGGCAAAGGTCTCCTCTGCATCCACATCTGCAGCTTAGTAAGGGCCTCACCTCTGAAATGCCTGAAAGTGTGAAGCCAGGCAGGGCCTAATGTGTATTAGCAAGACAAAGACCGGGCCAGGGGAGGAGTGGGGGATGAGCTTTAATTTACTGAAGATTTATTAGACCTCATGAAATCTGCCCAAACCACCCATTTTCTATATCATCTGCCCACGTTTAAATAGGATGGCTTTGTTAGTATGTGATGGTCATTTAGAATTATCCAGCAACAAATCTCTCTGGTTAAAGAGGCGTACTGACAGAAGCAGAAAGTTTGGGAGAACCCCAAATCTGGAAATATGGAAATGTGGGAATGTTTCAGACTCTATAGGGGCCTCCCCGTGACTTTTGTTTGTGGTCTGAGTCCTTCTATGTGGTGTGTTTACTTGAGCATGTGAATAAGGCTTGAGAGAAGGCAAGGCAAGGGTGCTTTCACAGAGCAGCCTGGATTTCACTAGGGCGATTTCCAGAGAAATGTGTTGAATGTTCTGCTTTTCTGATAAACACTGTCCAAGACTTAAGACTCAATGGAGCATGTCCAATAATACTTCAAAGCTCAGCTCATGTGTGTGAGATATCTCTGGGGCTATACAAATGTCAAAATAGCTTCTCCTTAATTTAAAAGAAAGGTAAAAGTTACTGGGGCTTGGTTTTCCATTTAGTTTTTAATAGGCGTGTTAGAAAATTCTCCTGGATTCTATTACAAGGAACTTCCCCCTTGGGTTGCCTTACTTTAGGGTCTCGCTAGTCTCTATTTGTCCATCAATGCAATGGGTAGATGTTGAAAGCTTCATGACAAAGACATCCAAAAAGCAATGTGAAGGCTCACTGATTTCTCCCTGTGGAAAATGATCTCATCCCACTTAACTCAGTTTTGGAGCTTAAAAGACCTAAATAGAGGCTTTTGTCTACCTTAATAAAATTCTCCTCTGTGGTTATTGCTGATGTCATGTGAAAACACACATTCCTAAACTTAACAAGAATAGGGTTGAATTATTCTACCTGCTGCTCTTAAAACTAGTAAGTAGGACTAATGGAATAAATTCCAACAAGGGAGGAGGCAATGGAAATATCCGCAACCAGGCCCATTATATCCACGCCAAGGTGGTGGCTGAAGTGGAATATATACACACAGCTGGTCACACATCATGCCAAGGGCACTACATTCTTGGCCTTTGATAAAGGATTTGGAGCAAGCAGAAAGAAGATACAAAGACGCTGTCTGCCTTAAGCAAAACCTAGTGATTCTGATGAATCTCTAGGGCTAAAAGCAAATAGCTTTAAAACAACATTGACGCTATTTGTTTTCCTATAGATGTAACAGTCATCCATTTGGCTGTGGGTTATAGATGCACATCAGTTTTAACCTGTCATTGCTGAAATCTCCTTCTACACAATGGGATAGACCTCAATTAATGCAAATTAAGCCACAGTTGTGTTGTCTGTAATTGTCTAAACTAGCAAAGCGCCTTTCTTTGGTGAAAAGAGCTGTCCAAAACCCCTTGCTCTGTCTAGCCCTAAGGGCCCAGTACATGCTCCATGCTTTATCTCTTTCTTGTGGCTTTTATCCACACAACATTAAAAGGACTCTCTTTCCTTTATGCAGGCAAATAAAAAGTAGATTTAGAGAACAAAGATGAAAAGAACACACTCTACTGATGGTGCACTTCAAAACCCAGAGCCTCATTTTCAGACATCGGCCACAGTAAAAGTTGCAGTTGGTTCCTGTACATCAGAAACTCAGATGAAAAAATGAAATCAGGCATGTGCCCGTAAGGACTTGTAATATGTTAAAATGAAGTCGTGTCATTGGCAGTTCTTGTGGAGGGATTTTCAGGCCTGCCTTTTTGGCTTGGTTAATGGGGAAGAAGAGCTCAAGAGTGAAAGGTTTGCCATTTGCCCTCTCAATCTGTTTCCATTTAAAGACTATTTTCTCTAAAGCCTACAGCAGGTAATGGAGACGCATCTGTGCGGTTACCTCTAACAGACCAGCTTCCACACCAGCCAAGCCAGGTCTCAGAAGGCACTTTTCATGGAAACTTTTCAGGGGCTTGTGCTGTTTTTCCCAAACAGGTAATCATCAAACAAACCACAGTTAAAACTAACTTAGCCCCCCAAATGTAAAACATCTGAAAAGAGGAGAGGAGTTCTTTCCAGAACAAGTCTAACTTCCAAAGAGTACTGATGTGGAAGAGAAGTCATGGGTCCATTTCAAGATTGTTCCCTGTGACTAGCTTGGTGTCAGGTGGGTCCTTCAAGGCACTACCACACCCCAGACACCCTGGAACTGCTCCTTTAATTGTTCTCTGAGATGATTACCAGGTAAGTCTACCTATCTGGATTCAGCTGATATCCCAATCCCACCCCCACTCTAGTCTTACACACAATTTCATTGAAACTATCTTTCTCATTAATGACACACACCCTCCTATACCCCATAACCACAGGGCCAGCCTGGCCTTAAAGTGATCACTGATGAATGTGGACTGCACGAGCCTTTTCCCCAACACATTTACTCTTTTCTATTCTATCCCACTCAACCTTTCCTGCCTATCCAACATGCAGCTCATTCCAAAACCAGTCCGCTCAGGCAGTTTCATCATCTCCATTCCTATCTTCCATATGCGCTCAAACCACAAAGGGAACTTGACTGACCTTGGTAGTAAAGCCCCACTCAGGCATTTTACTATGCCCAGCAAGCAATGCTATGTTGGAAGTATTACTGCCTCATTCCCCTTCTTCAGAGTTCTAGTGATGTAAACATAGCTACCTCCTCTGAAGCTCGCTGTGCCATAGGCATAAAATGGGCTTTGGTGCCAGATGGTTCTGAGTTTAAAACCTAAGTCATTAACACTTTAGGTTCTTCATTTGTTCCCATATGTCACCAAAAGGTAGGTAAGAATTTAAAAAATTATACAGAAGATCTGGTGTATTTTGGTAGCCATTCTCCAAGACGGCTTCCAATGACCTTCACCTCCTGGTATTCATGTACTTGTGTAGTTTTCTCCTACGTTGAATTGGGGTAGTCTTATGTGATGAAGAGAGTATGGAAGAAGTGATGGTATGTGACTTCTGAGGGTCAGTTGTAAAAGGCATCAAAGCTTCTGCTTTGTTCCCTTGGATCAACACCATGTCATGAGGAAACTCAAGCAGTCCTGTGGACAAGATTAAATGGAAAGGAACTTGGAGACTCCCAGCAACATCCATTACCGTGTACCACTCAGAAAAGGATCTTCTACCCCCAGGCAAGCCTTCAGATGGCTGCAGGCCCAACTGACATCTGACTGCAACCTCAGTAGAGACCCTGAGTCAGATATATGCAGTCAAGCTGTTTTTGAATTCCCGATCAGAAAAATGTGCAAGATAATAACTATATTGTTACTTTAAGCCACTAAGTTTTGGGGCCATTTGTTATGAAACAATAAATAACTAATGCACATGTGACAGTGCTCAAATGTTAGTTTTTTTTTCTCCTATACTAAGAGGTTGAAACCTGCGCCTTACCTTCCTGAACATGTTGTTTCTTACAGGTACTTTTCTTTTCCCCCTCCAGTGTTAAAGCAAGTATTTTCGGCTGCATATTGCATAGTTTCCCTTACACAAAGATCCTATCAAAGTGTGTGGCACACGCATTGCTACTCTCTGTCTTACCTGTGCTGTAGATAGCTCATAATGGCCATGACACAGTCTCTCCTTTTCACAGTAAGAATCTTCTAAAAATATGAACCATTACTTAGGGGATGGGAGAAAAGGTCCAGGGCTCATTTGGCGATCCAAGATGGATATTAGTAGTGACTTGCACTTCATCATTTCCCTACTTTTTCTCAAAACAAGCTATGAAAACCAAAATTCTCCACTGAGGATGCTCCAAAGCTTTGAAGAACTGGTGCTAGTTATAAGATAGAAATATGTAGATTAAGAGAAATCCTCCTCAGTCTTCATCTCATAGCTTACCTAACATTGTATCATGAAGAAAAGAGAGCATGGAAAAAGTAAGAGGCTTCTCTGGATCTTTGCACAGGTGGAGTGCGAATGTTGACCAGAACACAGGGCAGTTGGCCTTCTCTGTCCCTCTTTTGCTTCTCTCTGGGACTATCAAAGCATGGATGTTCCTGCTTCCCCTCAATCTTCTCACTTGACCTGCTACCCCTACCGTCTAGCCCTGACACATTTCTACATCCAGGCAGTGATTGAGAATCCTAAGAAGCAGTTGGGAAGACAGCAGAGGAAGCAAAATAGACATTTCCTAGTGCCTTCTGAGAAGAGAAGAGACAAGGGGGAAAGAGATGGGAAGGACACTGGTGGTGATGCCTGCTGAGAATTGTAGGTTTGCATGGCCTACCTCGGTTTGGAGAACAAGAGGACCCTGTAATGAAGGAGGAGAAAGACACCCTCCTGGAGGAGCAGAAACACACTAGAGTCTATTAGAGGTTGAGAACTGGATTTGGAGCTTGAAAAACAACCTGTCCTGCTATCTGTGTTCTTTGAGAAGCTGATCCAATCATTGGGCAAGTAAAGGTATGGAGGGTTGGATGGCCAGATGCAAGCTATTCATCCTGACTTGTCAGCAGAGTCCTGCTGACAATTTGTACAAGGATAAGGAAAAGAGAAAATAGTACCACAAAAAGGGAATGGAATGGCATCTGGAAGTCTTAAGGCAGCAATATGCCTCTGAAGATGACGTATTTTACATTTCAAAGTATAAGACGTCATGATTTTCCTGAAACAAGACAGGATAGTCATTAAGAGAGAAAAGGCTGGCATAAAAGGGCAAGCAATAAAAAGTAAATGTCAGACTTGGAAATACATTTGCTACACGTGACAAGAGGTTAATGTCTCTTGTATAAAGAGCTCTTACCTACCAATATATAAAGAAGCCACAATAATAATTATAAAATCGATGTAAACAGACCATTTGCCGTTTATCAAAGATCTGAAAATCAGTATATGAATGATATAATGCTGGCCCTATTAGACTGAGCAAGGATTTGAAAAGTCAAGTTGTAGGCTGAGGTTTGGGCAAATGAGAACTCTCATATACCATATTTTTACACAAATAACGCATGCCTTCTATGTTTGTTTGCCAACTGCTCCCTTACCCTGCAAGGTATTTTACTAAGCATGTTATGCTAATTTTTTTTTCTTTAATAGCAGCATGTAAAAATAAATTGGCGTAGCGGTGCTTACGAAAATACCTCGAGGGAGGAGGGAGCAGTTGGCAAACATAGAAGGCACTCATTATTTGCCTAAAAATACAGTATTCTGCTGCTGGGAATATAAAATATAATTTTTCTAGAGGATAATTGGCAACATATATTTAAAAAGCTTAGGTAATGCTTGCAAATTTTAATCCAAAATTTCCCCTGTTGAAATCGATGCTCATGAAACAAATGTTCAAAAATGTACTTACAAAATTTCTGAACATAGGCAATTGGATTGATTGTGGTATACCCATACAGCAAAAAATTTGGAGCTATTTAATAATAAAGATTTTTTTTTTAAATCTACATGATAACTTAAAGCAGAAGTTAAAGCAGTGTATAGACTATAATGCATTTTAGTGTATTTGTGTGTGTACATACAAATATGGACTAGAAAGATAAATATTAAAATGGTAACAGTAGTTTTAATTAACAGATAATTTTCATTAAGAAAGTTTGAGAAAATTAGATATTCTAACTTTTTATAATCAGCATTATTGCATAATTAAAAATTTATTATTTAATATTTAGTTTGTCTTCAGTTATCTATCTTCATGCTACAACCCATCTAAGTAAAAAATAATTACCTTCTGTACACTGACATAAGAAATGCTATGAAAAATATCATTGGCAGAATTTAATGTAAGTCAAAATCTGAAGAAACAACTATGACAATTGCTACTGTAAGCTATGATACCAGGATCCAGAGTGATGATCATCTCACATGGTACCAGCATCTATGAGAGATTGCTAGGAACCCCTGCTTGTGGAAACCATATTTGGCCTTACAGAAAAACTGTCATCTAAACACTTATGAACCCCCATTCACCAATAAATCATACTAGATGCATTACAGTCAACACTGAGATTTTTTTATAATTTAAAACAAAAGATGAAAATCTCTTTTAACATAAATATCTCCAGTCAATATTGGTTTTCAATTTGTATTTATAAATACGATTTTTAGTATTTAAAATGTATTTCTGAATTAGGAAGAATGCTCTAGTTAGCAATAATATGAAAGAGCAATTATATCAGATCACTGAAATATAATTTTTTGAGATCACTGTTGAAAGCACTTCATCTTTCACACACACTCCTTATGCACACAATTCAATGCTCCAGGCCAATTCTGGCACATAGTAGATGACCAGTACATACTAGTTGAAAACAATGGACACCACTAAACATAAGTCCACTAAAAAAATAAATAACTGAAAAAATCAGAAATTAACCTTCAGAAAGCCTTTTTGATATTTGCTATTCATTTATAGCTCTTGTTTTATATAATATGACTCAAAGGTTTTTGAGGACAAAATAATGATCTTCTGCAAGGCAAATAGTCATTTTTTGGCTATGGGCTTATCCTCATGCTTTTCCACTTAATTTATTTTAATTACACAAATATTTCTATTTTATTATGAAAGTAAATAAATATACAAAATACTAAAGTATACAAAAGTAAAATCTGCTCCCGTTAGCTTTACCCATTCCCAAACCCACTGTCCAGATAAAAACCAGTGGCTGTCAAGCTGAGTCCAACTCATAGTGACCCATTTGTGTCAGAATAGAACTGTGCTCCATACAATTTTCAATGGCTAATTTTTCAGAAGTAGATTGGCAGGCCTTTCCTTCAAGGTGCCTCTGAGTGGACTCAAACTGTCATTCTTTTGATTATCAGTCAAGCTTGTTAACTGTTTGCACCACCTAGGCACTCCACTCCCCACATAGCAGTAGATAGATACCTGCCACTGAGTCAACTCCAACTCATGATGACCTTACATACAACAAAACAAAACATTGCCCTGTCCTGCATGATCCTCAAGATCACTGGCATGTTCACGTCCATTGTTGTGGCTACTGTGACAATTCATCTCACCAGGGGTCTCCCTCAACCTCCTAGGCCCTCTATTTCACCAAACACAATGTTCTCCTCTAGCGATTGATCCCTCCTAATGATATATCTAAAGCAAGTGAGTTGGAAAATGTTCTGTTTTGATCCATAAGGTTTTCACTGGCTAATTTTTTGAAGTAGATGGCCAGGCCTTTCTACCTACTCTGACTTAGTCTGGAAGCTCTTGTCTACCATGAGTGACCATGCTGGTGAAAGATATACCGGTGGCGTAGCCTCCAGCATCATAGCAACAAGCAAGTCACAATATGACAAACTGAAAGATGGTGGAGAAGTACATTAATTGTGTCTTTTTCACCTTTTATTGACCCAGATAGTCTTGGACACCTACTGTGTGCCAGGTATTGGGGACACAGAGATGAAGGCTGAAAGTATTGCCTTTACATCTCAAGTGAGAGAGCCATAGGTTTGAATGTTCAATCAACCTTCTGGGCTGAGCTCTATTGCTTGTCTTGCTTTGCATTCATTCACTCAACATTCAGTGAGGGCCTACTATGTGTCAGGCACTGTCCTGGGTACTGAGAACTTAGCAGGGAGCAAAGCACAGTTTCTGCCCTCAAAAGTATATTTATTTATGGAGGAGACAGAAAATAAACAATTAAATACATAATATGTAGGTAAGAGCTATGTAATATGGATATGTATATCTCTTACCTGACATATTATGTATTTATATGTTTATTTTCTATCTCCTCCACAAGGACATAAGCCTTTTGAGGACAGAAATTGTGCAAGCAAAATTTTACTACAGATAATTCAAAAACAGCTGCAACCGTACATTCACAGGGAACTGCCAGGAACTCAAACTAGATTCAGAAGAGGACATGGAACAAGGGATATCATTGCTGAAGTCAGATGGGCTTGGCTGAAACCAGAGAATATCAGAAAGATGTTTACCTGTGTTTTATTGACAATGCAAAGGCAATCAACTGTGTGGATTGTAACAAATTGTGGATAACATTGCAAAGAATGGCAATTCCAAAACACTTAACTGCTCATATGGAACCCATACATAGATCAAGAGGCAGTCAATTGAACAGAACAAGGGCATGCTGCATGGTTTAAATTCAGGAAAGGTGTGCGTCAGGGTTGTATCCTTTCAGCATACTTATTCAATCTGTATGCTGAGCAAATAAACTGACAAACTGGACAATATGAAGAACATAGCATCAGGATTGGAGGAAGACTCATTAACAGATGACACAATCTTGCTTGCTGAAAGTGAAGAGGACTTGAAGCATTTACTGATGAAGATGAAAGACTACCATCTTCAGTGTGGGTTACACCTCAACATAAAGTAAACAAAAATCCTCACATCTGGATCAATAAGCAACATCATGATAAACACAGAAAATATTGAAGTTGTCAAGGGTTTCATTTTACTTGGATCCACAATCAACACCCATGGAATCAGCAGTCAAGAAATCAAGCCACATGTTGCATTGGGCAAATCTGCTGCAAAAGACCTCTTTAAAACTAAAAAGCAAAGATGTCACCTGGAAGACTAAGGTGCTCCTGACCCAAGCCATACTATTTTCAGTCACCTCATATGCATGCAAAAGCTGGACAATGAAAACAGAAGACCAAAGAAGAATTGACTCATTTAAATTATGGTTTTGGCAAAGAATACTGAATGTACCATGGACTTCCAGAAGAATGAACAAATCTGTCTTTGAAGAAGTATAGCCAGAATGCTCCTTACATCATGCTTGGTAAAATAGAGGGCCAGCAAAAAAGAAAAGGAAGACTGAAGAAGAACTAACTCATTCAAGATGACCCTCAATGAGATGGAGTGACACAGTGGTTGCAGCAATGGGCTCCAATAGGGTCGTTATGAATTGGAGTGGACTCAATGGCACTTAACAACAACACTATGGGTATAAGAGCTGTGAAAGGAGGAAGGAAAAATATGGCAAGGCAAAAGCAGTAGTAGTGCTAGTAACTGTGTTGTTTTTTCATGTGGGTCGACAACGGCCTCTCTGATAAGGTGACCTTTGGGCGTAGAACTAAAAGAAGTGAAAGACAAAGAAAGAAAAGAAAGAAGACAAAGAACCTTCCAAGCAGAGAACACGGAGTCTAAAGGCCCTGGTGTGAAAGTATGAGGTCACGTATGCAGCAGATTGCTAAACCAGGTGGGGCCTTGTGGGTATTTATTCTGACTTAGATGAGAGCCCTGGAAGGTGTTATAGATGGAATTGTGTCCCCCCAAAAGATATGTTGAAGTCCTATCCCCCAGTACCTGTCAAAGTGACCTTGCTTGGAAGTAGGGTCTTTGAAGATGTTATCAGTAAGGTTAACATGAGGTGACACTGGAGTAGGGTGGGTCTTAATCCAATATATCTCATGTCTATAATAGAGGAGAAGGAGATGGAAGACGACTATGTGAAGACAGAGACAGAGACTGGAGTGAGTAATCTCCATGGAGCACAAGTAACCCTGCCTGCCACAAGAAGCTCAGAGAGAGGCATGGAACAGATTCTCCCTCAGAGCCTCAGAAGGAATCAACATGGCTGACACCCTGAATTCAGACTCCCAGCCTCCAAAAACACAAGGCAATATATTTCTGTTCTTATAACCACCCAGTTTGTGGCAGTTTGTTACAGCAGCCTTAGGGAACTAGTACAGGAAGATTTTGAGCAAGAGCACACTTCATCTGACTGACAGTTTTAAAAAACCACTCTGGCTATGCTATGGACCCCTTAAGGGGGCAGCATAGAGGCAGTGAGCCAATTAGGAAGCCAGTGGAAGAGATGGGGCTTGGACCAGGGGTTTGTGGTTAAAGAATGAGAGATAGTCACATTCTGAGTATATTTTAAAAGACGAGCCAACAAGATTTAGCTGATGGACTGGATTTGAAGTATGAGGGAGCAGAGTCAAGGAATTAAATTTCATGAAGTGGAATTACTGGGTTAGGGTAAGGATGTTTTTAAGACTTTTAAAATATTTGTCAGACTGCTTTCCACTAAAAATTTATGCCAACCAAATAGAATATGATGCTTTTTTATTATTCTCATTTCTCCCATCGTCCATTCTACTCTCCTCCTCTGACATTCAAAGCTCCCTCATACACCTTCCCTCTCATTGTGAATGAGTGAGTTCAAAACCACAGGTGGAAACAGCCCCATTTCTGAGACTTCACAAAGCTTTGCTCCGGCCCTTAAAAATACTATATGACTTTAGACAAATCACTTTCAATTATTTGTGCTTCAGTGTCTACACTGGGAGAGGAAGAAAAATAATTCTGCCCTGTTCTTCCTCACCATTTTCTCTGAGGATTTAAGATGACACATGTGAAATGTTTCATGTTATAAAACACAAGGAAATTGTATTATCTTTAGGAATGTGTGTCATATTCTGTTTCTTTTTACCAGATCAGAACTATAGCCAACCTTGACAGTGCTCCTACGTACACAGCTTCTTAAATTCTGTGGCTCAAAATAAGATTCACTGGGGTTGGCATCAACACCCATTCCCCTTCCTTTTACAGATGTTCTCTTTAAAGTCTTAAAAAGCAAAGATGTCACTTTGATGACTGAGGTACACCTGACCCAAGCCATGGTCTTTTCAATTGCATCAAAGGCATGTGAAAGCTTAACACTGAAAAAGGAAGACAGAAGAAGAATTAACGCATTCAAATTGTGGTGTTGGTGAAAAGTATTAAACATGCCCTAGACTGCCAGAAAAACAAACAAATCAGTCTTAAAAGAAATGCAACAAAAATGCTCCTTAGAAGCAAAGATGATGAGACTTCATCTCACTTACTTCGGACACATCATCAGGAAAGGACATTATGGTTGGTTAAGTAGAGTAACAGTGAAAACGAAGGAAACCCTCTATGAGATGGATTGATACAATAGCCACAACAATGGACTCAAATATACCAATAATCATGAAGATGTCACAGGACCGGACAATGTTTTGTTCTGTTATACATAAGTTCGCCATGAGTTGGAGCCAACTTGATGGCAACTAACAACAATTACTACTACCTCACAGACGCAGACAATGGAAAGTCTGTCACTCAAGAAACCTCTCTGTGTCTAGAGATGGCACCTTCTTGTTTTGTTTTGTTAGCTACATTGTTAAGTGTTGATTTGTTTGCTATGCAAACAACAGGCACGACAATAAAAACCAACAGACCAAAGTCACTAAGAATTTGCACAAGCAGGACATTATTCAACAGAGTGCTTTTTGTATTTTGGGTTTGAGTTTGAAGGGTAACTCAACAAAGAGAATAAGTGAGTTTTCTTCATGCATTGAATGAAGTCCAAACCAAACAAATTCCTCTCTGGGTGAGATCTGGAGACTCACACTTTTTCTTTCACAGGGTAGAGAAAAGGCATTACCCTTGTGATTAGCCCTGCAAATACAGCTGGCTTCCTTTTACACTGGGCCACCTTTTTCTAACTGTCATTTAGTCATTTTCTACTAACTTACAAGCTTTTATTCCTTTTGTTCTTAAAAATAAACAATAAGAAAATAAAAATACATCACAAGAGAAAAACTCTGTTAGCACCGCTGGCCTGTGTATATGTGTGTGAGTGTGCATGTGTGTATGTGTGTGTATAAAGCAATATTTTAATATAGATTTTAAATTTATTGTGGATCTCCCTTTTGAACATCAAATATTCATCTACAATATTTTAACGGCTCCTTGGTGGTTATATGGGAGTTCTTTTAACCTTTTAAACCATTTCCCATTGTTGTTAATGTAAGAGGTTTCCAAATTTTTGTTGTCCAAGCCACACTACAGTGAACATTCCTATAGCTAAATCTATGCTTATGTCATTACAATCAAATTTCCTGAAGTGGAATTACTATTAGGGTAAGGGCTTTTTTAAGACTTTTGAAATACTTGTCAAACTGCTCTCCAGATATAAGCTGTTCCATCGTTTTACTATTGTGAACAATGCTATCATGAACATAGCCGTGCATATGTCTATTCAAGTGACGACTCTTACTTCTCTAGGATATATTCCTAGGAGTGCAATTTCTGGATCGAATGGTATGTCTATTTCTAGCTTTCTGAGGAAGTGCCATACTATTTTCCAAAATGGTTGTATCATTTTCCATTCCCACCAGCAGTGCATAAGAGTTCTGACCTCCCCGCAGCCCCTCCAACATTTGTTATTTCCGGCGTTTTTTGATTTGTGCCAGAAATTCCAGGGTGAGATGGTATCTCATTGTGGTTTTAATTTGCATTTCTCTAATGGCTAGTGATTGCGGCATTTTCTCATGTGTCTGTTGGCCATTTGAATGTCTTCTTTGGTGAAGTGTCTGTTCATTTCCCTTGCCCATTTTTTAATAGGATTATTTGTCTTTTTGTTGTAGAGGTATTGGATTTTCTTGTAGATTATGGAGATTAGACCTTTGTCTGACTTATACTGTCCAAAAATTTTTCCCCTGTCTGTAGGTTCTCTTTTTACTCTTTTGGTGAAGTCTTTTGAAGAGCATAGGTGTTTGATTTTTAGAAGATCCCAGTAATCTAGCTTATCTATTGGGGTTTGTGCATTGACGGTTATGGTTTGTATCCTGTTAATGCCGTGTATTAAGGCCTGAGGTATTGGTCCTATTTTTTCTTCTATGAACTTTATAGTTTTAGGCTTTATATTCAGGTCTTGATCCATTTTGAAGTAGTTTTTGTATATGGTGTGAGGTATGGGTCCTGTTTCATTTTATTCCAGTTTTGCTAGCACCATTTGTTAAAAAGACTATCTTTTCCCCATTTGATGGACTTTGGGCCCTTGTCGAAGATCAGGTGACTGTAGGTGGATGGATTTACATCTGGGTTCTCAATTCTGTTCCATTGGTCAATGTATCTGTCGTTGTACCAGAACCAGGCTGTTTTGACTACTGTAGCTGTATAGTAGGTTCTCAAGTCAGGTAGTGTGAGTCCTCCAACTTTATTCTTCTTCTTCAGTAGTGCTTTACTTATTTGGGGCTTCTTCCCTTTCCATATAAAGTGAATGATTAGTTTTTCCATCTCTTTGAAGAATGTTGTTGGTATTTGGATCGGGATTGCATTGTATTTGTAAGTTGCTTTGGGTAGAATTGTCATTTTCACAATGTGTCTGCCTATCCATGAGCATGGTATCTTCTTCCATTTGTGTAGATCCCTTTGGGTTTCATGCAGTAGTGTTTTGTAGTTTTCTTTGTATAGGTATTTTACATCCCTGGTCAGATTTATTCCTAAGTATTTTATCTCTTTAGGGGATATTGAAAATGGTATTGTTTTCCTGATTTTCTTTTCATCATTCTCCTTATTAGTGTATAGGAATCCAACTGATTTTTGAATGTGTATCTTGTATCCTGCTACCCTGCTGAATCTTTCTAGTAGTTCCAGTAGATTTCTCATGGAGTCTTTAGGGTTTTCTATGTATAGTATCATATCATCCTCAAACAGGGACAGTTTAACATCTTCACTACCAATTTGGATGCCCTTTATTTCTTTTTCTTGCCTTATTGCTCTAGCTAGAACTTCCAGCACAATGTTAAATAGGAGTGGTGATAAAGGGCATCCTTGTCTTGTTCCTGTTTTCAAGGGAAATGTTTTCCGTCTCTCTCCATTGAGAATGATGTTGGCCATTGGTTTTGCATAGATGCCTTTTATTATGTTGAGAAATTTCCCTTCTATACCTATTTGATTGAGAGTTTTTATCAGGAATGGGTGTTGGACTTTGTCAAATGCCTTTTCTGCATCAATTGAGATGATCATGTGATTCTTTTCTTTCCTTTTATTTATGTGGTGGATTACGTTGATTGATTTTCTAATGTTGAACCATCCTTGCATACCTGGTATGAATCCTACTTGGTCGTGGTGTATTATTGTTTTGATATGATGCTGAATTCTGTTGGCTAGAATTTTGTTAAGAATTTTTGCACCTATATTCATGAGAGATATTGGTCTGTAATTTTCTTTTTTTGGTGACATCTTTGCCTGGTTTTGGTATCAGCATTATGCTGGCTTCATAGAATGAATTTGGAAGTGTTGCTGCCTCTTCTATGCTCTGAAATAGCTTAAGTAGTACTGGTACAAGCTCTTCTGTAAATATTTTGTATAATTCTCCACTGAAGCCATCTGGGCCAGGGCTTTTGTTGTTGGGAGTTTTTTTTTTTATTACCTTTTCAATCTCTTCTCTTGTTATGGGTCTGTTCAGATTTTCAACATCACTTTGTTGTAGTTTGGGTAGGCTGTGTGTTTCTGGAAATTTATCCATTTCTTCTAAGTTTTCAAATTTGTTGGAGTATAGTTTTTCATAATATTCTGTTGTAATCCTTTTTATTTCAGTTGGGTCTGTTGTAATGTCCCCCATTTATTTCTTATTTGGGTTATTTGTGTCCTCTCCCGTTTTTCTTTTGTCAGTCTGGTCAGTGGTTTGTCGATTTTGTTGATTCTTTCAGAGAACCAACTTTTGGTTTTGTTGATACTTTCTATTGTTTTTCTGTTCTCTATTTCATTTATTTCTGCTCTGATCTTTACTATTTCCTTTCTTCCGGTGGTTGTGGGCTTTTTTTTTTGCTGTTCTCTTTCTATTTGTTTGAGTTCTGTAGTTAGTATTTTGAGTTTTGTCCACTTTCTTCTTTTTTGATATGTGCATCTATTGCTATAAATTGTCCTCTGCGGACTGCCTTTGCTGTGTCCCAAAAGTTTTGGTATGATGTGTTTTCATTCTCATTTGGTTCTAGGAATTTTTTGATTCCGTCTCTGATTTCTTCTATTACCCACTGATGTGTAAGCAGGGTATTATTCAGTTTCCATGTAATTGATTTTTTTCCCTTGCTCTGTCTACTGTTAATTTGTACCTTGATGGCATTGTGGTCAGAGAAGATACTTTGAATTATCTCAACGTTTTGGATCTTGTTGAGGATTGCTCTGTGGCCTGAGATGTGGTCTATTCTGTAGAACATTCCATGTGCATTGGTAAAGAATGTGTACTTTGCAGTGGTTGGATGGAGTGTTCTATATATGTCTATGAGGTCAAGTTGGCTGATTGTGCCCTTTAGTTATTCTTCTGTATCTTTGCTGAGTTTCATCTTAGTTGTTCTGTCCTTTACTGAAAGTGGTGTGTTGAAGTCTCCTACTATTATTGTGGAACTGTCAATTTCTCTTTTCAGTGTTGTTAGAGGTTGTTTTATGTATTTTGGAGCCCTGTCATTGGGTGTGTAGATGTTTATTATGGTTATGTCTTCATGATGGATCGTCCCTTTAATCATTATATAGTGTCTTTCTTTGCCTTTTATGGTGGATTTTGTTTTAAAGCCTATTTTATCTGAGATTAGTATTGCCACTCCTGCTCTTTTTTGGTAGTTGTTAGTTTGATATATTTTTTTCCAACCTTTGGCTTTTAATAAATTCATGTCTTTGTTTCTAAGGTGTGTCTCTTGTAGACAGCATATTGATGGATCCTGTTTTCTTATCCATTCTGTCACTCTCCATCTCTTTATGGGTGCATTGAGTCCATTTACATTCTGTGTAATTATTGATAGATGTGAATTTGTTGCTGTCATTTTATAGTGCTTTTTTTTTGTTGTGCTGATGCTTTCTTTGTTCTTCTTACTCTCCTGCTGTGCTGACTTACTTTTGTTTGTGGATTCTTTTTTCATTTCTTTTGTTTTTGTAGGTTTTGTTTTTCCTGAGACTTTTTTTCCTCTTTATTTTTATGAGTATGTTTGTTAACTTTCTTTGTGGTTACCTTGAAATTTACCCTTATCTTTTTAAGTTTGAAGCAGTCTATTATTACCTGGTATCGCCTTGCCTTCCTCTCCATTAGAAGATTCTATACCTACACAATTTATTCCCTCTTTTATTGTTCTGATGTTGTTTTCATTTACAGATTAACTGCTCTGATTCCCTGTTGTATTTCTTTTGGATTTGGATAGTACTTGAGAGTTCATTTCCTAGATTGGTATCTGGCTGGTATGATCCTGCATCCTAGATTCAGCCTGTGAGCTGAAGTTGTTTGTTCTCAGATTGAAGAACTCCCTTAATAATTATTGTAAGTTTGGTTTGGTTTTTACGTATTCCCTTAATTTCTGTTTATCTGGAAATGTCCTAATTTCACCATCATATTTGAACGAGAGTTTTGCAGGATATATTATTATTGGCTGGTAATTTTTTTCTTTCGAGATTTTATATATGTCATCCCATTGCTTTCTTGCCTGCATGGTTTCTTCCGAATAATCTGAGCTTAGTCTTATGGTTTCTCCTCTGTATGTGACTCCTTGTTTTTCATGAGCTGCTCTCAGGATTCTTTGTTTGTCTTTGGTTTTGGCGAGTGTGATTATGATATGCCTTGGTGATTTTCTTTTGAGGTCTCTCCTATTTGGGGTTAGTTGAGATTCTTGGATGGCCAGCTTTTCATCTTTCATGATATTGGGGGAGTTTTCTGTCAGCAGTTCTTCAAAGATCCTCTCTGTGTTTTCTGGTTTCTCCCCCTGTTCTGGAACTCCAATCAGTCGCAAATTTTTGCTTTTGATTGTATCCCACATAACTCTCAGGGTCTCTTCATTTTTCTTGGTTTATTTTCTTCTGAGTTTTCCTGAAACAGAGTTGTATCCAAGTGTTTGTCTTCAATTCCACTGATCCTGTCTTCCACTATTTCAAATTTGCTCCTCAGCCGTTCTATGACACTGTCCATTTCTGAAATTTTGTTGTTTATCTTTTGGCTTTCTCCTTGTTGTCTTTGTATAATTTCTAGTTGTGAATTTATTTTGGCATTTTGTTCCTGCATTATTTTCCTGAATTCTTCCATTTTTTGTCTGTATTTTTCATGAATTTGTCTATTTTTTTTCCTCATTTTTGTTTGCTTTTTGCTTCAACTCTTGAATATTCTGAGTATTAGAGATTTGAATTCCCTATCAGGTAGTTCTAGTGCCTTTTCTTCCACTGGAAAGTCATCTGGTGTTTTATTTTGGACACCTACTGGAACCATCCTCTCCTGTTTTTGTAAATGTTTTGATATTGTCTGCTGTCTTTGGGGCATTTAGTAGTTATTTTTCTCATTTATTGATTGCAGATTTGTTGGTTTCATCCTTTTTTTTTTTTTTTTTTAATTTGGCCATGTCTGAGCAGACGGGCTGTGTGTTCTTTGTTGTTTGCTTGTCTGTGGGCATGATACTTTTCGCCTCCTTCTCCAGTTGTCAGGGTCAGTTGCTCAGATATGGTACAGCAGGGCAGGTCTAGCTGAAGAGGATTTGCTGGGATGGGTTGTTTGTGGCACTTACTGCAGCCACCAGGGTGGGTCGGTAATCAATGCAGGGCAGGTTCCTGTAGGTCATGCCTGTGTTGCTTGTGGTGTGATGTTAAGTGCATGGTACAGGTAGGCAAGATGGAGGGGGGAGATTGTTTTGTGTGGAGCTAAGATGGACATGGGAGAGATGAAAGAGGAACAAGAGCCAAAAACATACAAACAAAAAAGAGTGCTAGGGGAGCTTGCAATTGGAATGGAGAGATGAGAGACTATGAAATGGAGAAAAACGAAAAGGGGAAGAAGAAGAAGAAGAAAAAAGAAAAGAAAAGAAAGGAATGACTAAATAAAAATTATAAAGAAAAAAGAACAGAACACCTCCCAGGCATCCCACTGGTGTAGCCACGTGCTGGGGAAGTGGTTCCCAGGTGTTGCAGTACAGGCTTGCTAGAAGGAGTAGAGGTATTCAGTGCCAGGTATTCAGGGAACAACAAGAGAAGGAAGGTATACAGGGACCAGAAACTGAGCAATGAAGAAAGACAAAGAGAGAAAAACAAGGAAAAGAAAACAAAACAAATTAAAATAAAAAGAACAAGAAAAGCACCCAAAAAAAAAAACAGAAAAAAAAAAAAAAAACATGAAAAAAAGAAATGCTCTCAGGGATCCCTCCACGTGTCTGCGCAAGCTGAGGGAGTAGGTCCCAAGCCGTGCAGCACTGCCTGGCCAGAATGGGCTTCCAACTCGAGAAAAGGAAAACAAACAAACAATTCAAAACCTACAAACAAAAGCCCCGGCATCCCACCAGCATGGCAGCCCAGACTGGAAAGCAGTTCCACACTCGAATGGACCTTTGTAGCCCTTTAGGAAGAAGCAAAGATGGCGCATGGAGCCAGGTATTTGAGCAAAAGGAGGAAGAGGTGGTGAGAGGTAAGGAAGAAATCAAAAGAAGTGGAAAAAAGCAACACCAGCAGCCACCAAATGGCACTCAGGGAGCCAGCAGGTGGGTGGAATCCAAGCAGTCAGTGCTTCCTGGCCAAGAGACTGTGGCTGCAGGAATCAGAGGAGGCCGAGTGGGGTGAAGAAAGGTGGGGGGTGGGAAAGCATATATTGCAAATTACCGGTTGTTTTGTCACCTGCTGGAAGCTCCGTGAAGCTGCTTTCTTGTACCCCCTATTTGCTGGACTCTGATAAGAGTCCGAGGTGGCAGATGCGCGCTGCATTAGCTGATAGGGGACCTCTGCATGAATCTCTCCTCACTCTTGGTTCTCCGTCTGTTTTCTCACTCCATTTGGTGCTTGGCTGAGTTCTTTATCTCTTCATTTGATGTTTTATGGTTTCAGGATTGCTGTTTTCTCTGCTTGTCTTAGTTTTTCAGATCTTTGCTGTGGAGGGACAGTGTGGTGCTTCTGCCTAGAGCACCATTTTGCCAGAAGTCCTCATACCTTTTTTTGTCTTACTATTCAGTTATCGTTTTTCAATTGATTTGTATGAATTCTGAACGTTACAAAAATTAGCTCTCCATCTCATGTTGTAAGTTTTTCTTTCCCTTTTGTTGATTGCTTTGATTTCATATATACCAAAAAATAAAAAAATAAAAAACCCACTGCCGTTGAGTTAATTCCAGTTCATAGCAACCCTATAGGACAGAGTAGAACTGCCCCATAGGGTTTACAAGGAGCAGCTGGTAGATTCAAACTGCTGACCTTTTAGTTAGCAGCTGAACGTTTAACCATTGCACCATCAGGACTCCGACTTCTTACATAGTCTTTTTAAATTAAAAAAAAAATTTTTTTGTGCTATACAGGAGTTTTAAATTATGTGACTAAATTGATCAATTTTTTTGTTTGGAGCATTGCCATAATGCTTTAAAAGGCCCTTTCACAACACAAGTTGATTAAAAAAAAAATAGTAATAAAAGTTTGCCAGGGTTGTTTTCTAGACTATTTATGAATTTTTTTTAATATTTACATTCAATCAATTTAGTATAATTTGCTATAATAAGTAAAGTGATGCTTTGTTTTTTCCTTCAGTATCAATCTACTTGTTCCAATATTATTTATAAAGTATTTCACAAGTGTCACCTTAATCTTATTATAAATTCATATATATGTGTATAGTATACAATTAAGTGTTTTTTAGTATGTTCACAGGATTGTCAACCATCATCACCACTATCTAAACTATCTAATTCCAGAATTTTGAGGCTAATTCTGAACTTGTAGTTAAATAAATGTACCTGTGTTTATTGGTGCCTAAGCAAATAATTTCATAAATAAGAATCAGCATAAAGCTGATTTCTATGAGGCAGAGATCAAATCTATCCCACGTTTCCAATTTCTCCAAGCTGCTGTGCCACTCCCCCTCCCCTCAGCACTCTTCCCACCCCTGTTGAGGTTCAGCAATTTGCTACAAATGTCTCATAGAACCCATGAACTATACTTACAGTCAAGTGGTTTTTTTAAGGAAGTAATAGCCTACAGCTTGGGATGAGGACCAGGAAGCACACAAGCAAGGCCTGGAAGGCTCCCCTGAAGCTCAGAGCACATCCCTCCCTTCTTTAGTGCAGGACAGCTCTCTCAGCCATGCAAGCTGGCAGGCCTTTGTCACAGCTGTGCTAGCCTCCTCTCAGCCATGGATGCTTCCTGTCGGCCATGGATGCCTCCTCTCAGCCATGGATGCCTCCTCTTGGCTGCACAGGCCTCTCTGCCTTCACGCTCCTGCTGTTGGCCTCTGCACTGCTGACTGGCTCAGCTCATCACCAGTGTAGCAGCTCACTCATCTCTCTTAGCTGCTTTCCTAGCAGCAGTTTTCTGCCATCACCACCATCTCCGTCACAGGGCCCCTTTCAGGTCCGTCACTGCTGGCTCTGCTGCAGGGCCTCTTCTGGGCCTTTCGCTATCTTCAGTGTTACAGCCCTTGACCCATATGACAGTTCTTTTAGGAGTTTCCTCACCTCCTGTCTCTCTGGTTCTTCTTTCTTTTTACCTCTAGAACTTCTGTGGGGTTGGTTGCCTATGTAAGCAAACTCCTTGTCAATTTCAAGGCATGGCCCTTCCAGCAGGACCACAAACCAACCAATCCCCTCAGTGGACTACAAGTCACCCAATTTGTGTAGTAAACTGACCAATCCCTGCAAGGTACATAAAACAGACCAATCACAGGGCAGACTGTAGCCCAGGGCTAGACAAAAAATACCAGACCATCAAGTTGTTTACAGCTTACCCAGAAAATGTCAATCAACCTGGACAAAAGTAAAAAACCCTCTGGGATAGAAAACAACCTGGGACCCTTTCCCCCTGACTTGCTTCTTCAAAGAACTAGGACAAAGGGAACTCCTCAGGGCTTAGGAAAAAAATCTGTCAAGTTACTTTTCCAAAGAACCAAGGCAAAAGGCCACATAAACTCATTTCACCACAGTGTCTTAGGATAAGAATCTTTTAATTACTAGAGCTTTATAATGCATTTTAATAGATAAATAATTTTATGCCGATGCTTCTTCCTTTTTGGAAGGCAGGAAAGAATGAATTACTCTGAAAAGCATTAATCATTTCCAGGAAACCAGCCAAGCAACCAGTTGCCCTCAAGTCGATTCTAACTCATGGCGGCCCCATGTGTGTCAGAGTAGAACTGTGCTCCATAGAGTTTTCAATATTTTGGAAGCAAATTTCCAGGTTTTTCTTCTGCCTCTGGGTAGATTTCAGCCTTCAATCTTTTGGTTAGCAGCCGAGTGTGTTAACCATGTGCACCACCCAGAGACTCCCAATCACACAGGACTCAAATCTAGACCCTGCCTACAGTCTTCCCTTAGTGCTGAACATCTAATGTTTGCCAGCCACTGTGTGATAAGAGTTAAAAAAAAAAAAAAAAAAAGTAAGAGAGTCCTTGCTCTTAATTTGAGTCCAGGAGATACTTAATAGAGGAGGATTTATTTTACAAAGAAAAGTAAAGCAAGTCTGAGGGCAGACTTCCCAACGCTTTGAACTGGGCTTTTCAAGCCCTCACTTCTAACCTAAGGAGACTTTGTTCTGTATCTAAACTATTTCCCAGTGAACTGAGAATAAAGCAGCAGCTGCCTCTCTCCTTCTACCCTCACTGTGAATTGTCCATCTACGACAAGCAAACCCTGAAGTGAACACGAGGATTATGACATCTGCGTGAGTTAAATAGTTGGCCTCCATGTGCGTGCATCTGTCTGCTTGTCAGCATGGCCTCACCCCACATGCAGGTTGGAACGGCCAATTGTAGATGTCACGTTTCTAGAGAACAAGTAAGGCTCTGTTCCACTTGCTTGCCTGTCCCCACTACAGCCCTGCACAAGTGGGTGCTGGCTCCCCTGATGAAGTCGTAATGAGCACCTAATTATGGATAATTGCATAATGAGGGCACTCTTGCCTCTGCCGGTCCCCAGTTGCAGCTGGTACCTGAGCGACTTCTACTTGTGGCAACAGGTTCCTTTCTTCTTGAATCATGTGAGGGGAAAAGGCAGGCTGCCAGCACACCAGCATGGATTAAATGATCCCCAACAAGTCGGTACCTGATCCCTGTGTCTCGAGGGTAGGATGGGGAACTTGACTCGTCATTTTCCTAATTACCCAGGGAGATTAGTTTGTGTACCTGGGTGCTGGACTCATAATAATGTCTTTCATTTGGAGAGGACCTTAAATATTCAGGCTATGCAACCACACCCTCCTAAATTTCTGGTAACAAACTGCCCATTTGCTGTTCTGTAACTGCAGCTCCAAAGAGCAGTGAGCATTAGCACAGAGTTCCCCAAATGTGCCTACTTACACAAATCACCTTGGGCATTTACTGAAAATATACATTTCCTGATGCTCATTTAGACCTACTGAATAAAAATCTGCCAGGGTAATTGAGTAGATTGTTCCAAGTTCTGCCACTAACCCTGATTTGCAAGTCACATTTTTGTGGGCCTTAGTTTTCTCAGTTTATTATAAGATGATATGCAAAAACTCTAAGATCTAACAATGTGATTATATGACATATTTCCCCACTAGATAAGAAACACTGTTTGATCACTCTTCTAAACCAACCTATTTATATGCTGCATGTGATGGATTGCATTTTCAAAAAAAAAAAAAAAGTGACTGCAACGAAGTCTCCTATGCCATGTGCTCGTTTTACAATGTGATCTTCACACTCCTCCCACTGAGTGACAGCGTCTGTGTTGCCTCCCCTTGAATTTGGGTGGGCTTGTGACTATAGTGGAAGTGACATTATTTTGCTTTGGAAGCTGGGTCATAAAATGTGATAGAGCTTCCACCAGTTTCTCTTAGGATGCTGACACTTGGAACCCAGCTACCATGTTGTGAGGGAGCCCAAGCAGCCTCTGAAGAGTTGGGCTTTGAACGAGACCATTCTGGTTTGAACACCTGTTGAGAATTTGCATTTCTAACAAGTTTCCCAGGTAATGCTAATGCTTCTGGTTAGGAACCAGTTCTGAGAATCACTAGTAGAGTAGTGGTTCCCAAAATGTATTATACGCAAGAATCACCTGGGGAAACTTGTTAAAATCTAGATTCTGATTCAGTATATCTGGGGTGGAAATGCAAATTCTTAGCAGGGGTTCAAACTAGAACAAACTGGTTCAAAGCCCTGGTGAAGAGGCACCCATCCTATAGCCCTGGCTGAACACCAATTGTCCAGGTATGTGAGTGAGCCATCTTGAAAGTGGATCTTCCAGCCCCAGTCAAGATGCCCCAGCTGATGCCACCTTCAGAAGACACTAGCTGTCTCCCCAAGCTGTTGTTGTTAGCTGCTGGCAAGTCTGCCTGACTCATGGCCACCCCATGCACAACAAAATGAAATGCTGCCTGGTCCTGCGCCATCTTTATAATCAGTTGTCTATTGGGCCATTGTGATCAGTGGGGTTATCATTGGTTGATTTTAGGAAGTAAATAACCAGGCCCTTTCCAAATTGTGGATTTGTGAGCAAAATAAATGACTGTTGTTTTACGCACTGAGTTGTGGAATAATTTGTTATTCAGCAGTAGATAGGTGATAGACTACATGTTAGTGAGTACAGGGAAAGTAATTGAGCAATGAGAATAAAATGGGTGGGCAGTATGGGACCAAATTATAGAAAACTCTAATGAAGGGATTGGAAGTGATTTAATTGGAAACATTTATTAAAAGGACATGCCAGGTTAAGGAGGTTAGAAATTACATCAGAGGTGGTTAGGAGTTAGGTGACAGTTAGGAAGCCACTGCATTAATTCCAGCATGAGATCTATAGTCAGGAATTAGATCCATGACAGAGGGAGAAAAAATTAACAGGACACATTTTTTTGTTTGTTTGTTTTTAATTAGAAAGGAACTATGAGGTTGACAGAATCCCTGGGTAGCTCAAACTGTTAAGCCCTTGACTACTAACCAAAAGGTTGGCAATTTGAACCCACCCAGAGGTACCTCAGAAGAAAGGCCTGAAAATCTATTTCTGAAAGTTCACAGCTTGGAAAACCTATGGAGCACAGTTCTGTTCTGTGTACATGGGGTCACCATGAGTTGGAATTAACTCAATGGCAACCCATTTTGTGAGGTTAAGATTAACGCCTAGTAGTCTTGACAGAAGTGGGACAATCGGAAAACTGGCCTAGAAAAAACTTTCATTGTTAGCAGGCTGAGTCAAGTGTGGAGAATTTCTCTAAGGAAAGACACCTTAGTTCAGCAAACATAAGACATATGTAGATGTTCAAAGGAGAAAATGTTTGAGGTCAGAACAGTGTCTGAGGAGTGCAGGCTGCCAGTTACCATGAGGCCTAACATGGTGGCATCTTTTTTTGGTGAATTCACCATGGTCTAGGGTTTGGTTCCCAGTCTTACAGGTTCAGAAACTTGTTCTTTCTGCATAGTGGGACTGAGGCATAAACTTGTTAATCGAGCTGCAAAGCCTGAGTTATAAAACCCAATGTTCTGATTTAATGATTTACAATGAGACATGTCACCGGCCTGGAAAATGCCTCTCAGCATGACCAGAACATTCCTTCCTTATATAGGCACACCTACATACAAAATCAATTCTTAATCACAAATCTTACTGGGAAGGAAATCAAAAGGAGAAGGAGCTAAAGTTACCCTTTAACAATTAAGAAGAATAACTGATGCAGGCATCTCTGATAAAACGAGCTTCCAGTGGATGTGGAATATACCACATCTAACCACCAAGTCTCGCTTTCTCTTGGACTGTGTCCAAGGTCTTTGGGGACACTCCTTTCTCTGTACTTCATTAAGGAACCACTGCATACCTCCTTCAGAAGGACATATTTTTGATTTATACAAGCAGGTTGCAATAAAATTCCTGGGGTCATTCTGCTTCTCTTCCCTGGCATCTCTCTGACTCAATCCATTGTATAGCAATTGCGCTGTTGCACAATACTAACTGAAAACAATCTAATTTCTAACTTCTTGTTGGAGTTAATGCCCTAGGGTAGTTCTGACCATAGCCAAATAGTCATCTTAAAGATAGCTAGACTAGAAAATGGAAAAAAGATTTCTGTGAGAGAAACAGATTTCTAAATGGAGATAATTGAAGGAGATGGCTGGAGAAGGTTTAGAAGGGTATGTGATTTCCCAAGGAAAACATGTACAGAGAATAGTAAAAGACTTTAGACTTTGGGACCAACTAAAATGTGAGACTCATAAAGTGCAGGCAGTGGGGACAATGCTGTGACAAAAGATCACAGCATAAGAGAATTTCCAGGGAGAAGCCAAGAATGGTCTAGGTTACTGGCGTGTTCTGATAATATAGTTACTTTGTCAATTTAAGCTTTCCTTCTTCAAGAGTTTGTTTATTCCTAGGAAATGTTCCTGAAATTTAAGGATATCAGACAAATAAGATGCAATTTCAACACCCAGGTTTGTTTGCTTTTCCGTATGGCTCTGTATAAAAAGATTTTTTAAAACAACAGGCTAGTGTGTCGATTATAATTAAGGATACATTAAAAGGGTATCCCTGTGGAGTTAGCATTAAGTACTTCAGTATGATTTATGTGTTTCCACCTTACATTTATCCCCATTTGATTTAGTTTTGATGTTTAGGCCTAGGGTTGATCTGAATGCTCCTTTCTGACTTACCCTGAATTTGTATTTTCCAAAATCCTGGGATAGAATACTAACTTCCAAAGGAACACATTAAAAAAAGTTCTGTCCACTGCTGGTGGGAATGTAAAACGGTACAACCACTATGGAAAACAGTATGGCACTTTCTCAAAAAACTAGAAATAGAAATACTATATGATCCAGCAATCCCACTCCTAGGTATATACCATAAAGAAATAAGAGCTGTGACATGAATAGACATATGCACACCCATGTTCACTGCAGCATTATTTACAATATCAAAAACATGGAAACAATGTAAGTGCCCATCAACAGATGAATGGATAAACAAACTGTGGTACATACACACAATGGAATACTACACAACAATAAAGAATAATGATGAATCAGCAAAATGTCCCACAACATGGTTTAATCTGGAGGACATTATGCTAAGTGAAATAAGTCAACCACAAAAGAACAAGTATTTTATGAGGCTGCTATTATAAAGTAACATCAAAAGGTTTACACATAGAAAAGAAAAAACAAAAAACATTTGAAGGTCACCAAGGATGGAAGGAGAGGGAGAGAAAATTACCAAATACATAGAAGACACATTTTAATATTGGTGAAGGAAAAGGCAATACACAATATGGGAGAAGTCAGCACAACATGACCAAGGCACTAGAGGACACTGAGAGGAACACAAGAATAAAGGGCAACTACAGTCACTACTATAGCATAGACAATCTTGCAACAATAGTATTAACAATAATTTATGAATGAATTCATAGGTAGATAGATATGCCAAGAGGTGTGGCAGGGCATAAGGGAGCACACCCACCAGCAGATACAGGTTTAGTGGTGGGTGTTTCTACATATGTGACTGTAGGTTCTCCTCATATATTAATATAGACAATAGAGCACACAAGCAGCACAGTCAGGGAAACCTCTTTGATATAATGAAATACCTCAAGGGATGAAGTTCCTAGGCCTGAAGGCAAAGAATCATAGACTTGGGTACATCTACGTTAGTTGGCACAACATAGTTTATAAAGACAGTGTTCTGAATCCTTCTTTAGTGAGTAGCATCTGGGGTCTTAAAAGCTTGTGAGCAGTCATCTAAGATACAACTATTGGTCTCTTCCCATTCAGAGCAAAAGAGAGTGAAAAAAAAACAAAGACTCAAGGGAGCAATTAGTCCAAAGGACTAATGGACCAGATGAACCACAGCCTACACCACCACAAGGCCAGAAGAACTAGATGGAACCTGGCTACCACTACTGACAGCTCTGAGTGGGGATTACAACAGAAGGTCCTAGATAGAGCAGGAGAAAAATGTAGAACAAAAAATCAAATTCATAAAAAAAGAACAGACTTACTGGTCTGACAGAGACTGGAGGAACCCCAGAGACAATGGCCCTAAGACATCCTTCTGACCTGGAACTGAAGCCATTGCTGGAGACCACCTTCCAGTCAAACAATAGACAGGCCCATAAAATAAACAACAACACCTGAGAGGAACAGGCTCCTTAGAACAATCAATTATACCAGATCAACAGGGCAATATTTGTCCAAAAGCAAAGATAAGAAGGCAGGAAGGGGTAGAAAATCACGACAAAAGGAAACAGGGAATCCACAGCAGAGATGGAGACAGTGCTGACACATTGTGGGGAATGAAATCAAGGCCATGAAACACTTTATGTACAAACTGTCAAATGAAAATCTAATTAGCTCTGTTATGTCACACACACACACAAAGTTCTGTCACGTAGAGTTTTATCTTAGAAAATTGATACTCAGTTTTGTCATGCATAGACTCATTTAGTTTATTTCTAGGTAGTCACGGCAAGGCAGGCAAGTTAAGACCTCACAACATTCATTTAGAGCCAGAGAATGAGAATTACCAAGCACAATTACAATGTTAGTTCAATGGTTAGAGTCCAAATCTTTAGACTTCAGGCTTTTATCTTTAATGAGAAGGCTTGGGAGGAAGGCTTATCCATGGCTCGAACTCTACGAAGGTCCCTCATAGCAAGAGTTCAAGGTTGGCGGCCCAAAACAGAATCTCAGTACCATCTCTGCCTCCTCTCAGAGAGTGAGCAGGTATTTAGGGTTTATATATGAATTTGTCACCTTGGTTCCACATGATATGAGCCATTGTGATGTCAAAGACTGGTATGTCTTTTCTCCAGGGTTAGAGAATAGCCAAATGATGCATTTTTTCTTCAAGGTTAGAGATTAAGAAGATTATTTAGATATTGACTGTTATGTTTTCTTCTGTCACAGCATGCCGGGTCAAAGTAAACTTAAAGGTTGCTTATGTTCTTTATATATTTCACATGCTTCTATGTTTCTATGTCTAAACTCAGAATTTTTCTAAATAACGACCTACAGATTAGTTTATAGTTAATGTTAGAGAATCTCACAAAAGTAGACATATTTCTAAGTTCATATTTATGAGTGCTTATTCATATGTATTCTGAAAGCATAATAATGTCTTATATCTTATGAGATTTGAGATCATTATAGAAACTTACAGAACAAGTTCCTCTTAGCAGTTTGTTCTCAACATCTAGCAGCTCGTCTCAGCCTCTTTCAGATGTTACCTGTTAGTCTTATGAGTCGGAACCAACTCGATGGCAACGGGTTTTGGTTTTGACCCTAATTAAGATGTTAAAACTATGTAAGAGATGTACTTTTCATACAACATAAATTACATTCATGCCGGGAATCATTGGAGAATGTTGTGTTTTTATCTTTAATCAGAGGTTTTCCTGACAATTTATGTAAGAGGACTGAAACAACCTCCTTTGTCCTTTGTCCCCACTCACATTGGAATTCTTTAGCCAGCAATTACAGGACATGATACAAATGTAGCCATCTTCATAAGAACCTATTTAACAGGTTACTTCTGATGATAAACTGGGTTTATACCAAAATGCATAGGAAGAAGCGGACCCTTTGGGAACATGTACAGACATTTCAATTTAAACACTAATTTAAGATCTATTGTGTTTTAACAAAATGACAAAACATCGAGACATCTCTAATTTGAAGTAGGATCCCAGGTTTACCCTAAGGTATGTGACAGTCTTTAAGAAGGCAGTTTCAGTTATTAGCAGTAAGAAAAATCAGATTGAAGAGAGAGTTTTGAAAGAAAACATTGGTTTTAAAAAGCATTGTGCCCGAGAATAGACACTGTCCCTGAAAAGCCTTTAGGTAACAGTCTCTTGACATTTCCACTAAACTCTTTCCTCTCTAAATTGAAATATTATAGTTTAGAAATGTCTAGTGATGCACCAAACAGCAGGCTTCAGGCTATGAATTTGATGATGAATTCAATATTCTTACATTTATTCTTAATAATAAGAAGTAGTAGTTGCCTGTGACAAGGAATATGCTAGAAAGAGGGGAGGTGGTAAAGAGTTAAATCCCACAATAAACTCTAGAATGTTTTAAGTACTTACCTCAAAGCGTTTAATACTGTTGCCCCAAGCATCCTGTGATCACCAATGCTTTGCTAAGGGTGACCTCTCCTGTAGAGAGAAAAAGGATTCAATGCGACTTAAATAAATAAATAAAATATTTCTCCTCTAGGAAATAAGAGTTTTAGTTGGAACAGTACTTTGGCCACGTATAAGCATGATTATCTTTTTGGCCCTAAAATGGACACCCAAAGTGAAATTTTAGGCAGTGTCCAAGTTCCATGGTAAGCTGAAACAAGGTAGATGAAAAACAGAATTTAGAAAATGAAAAGCCTGAAAAAGGGAAAGAATAAGACTTTTACGTGGAAGCCCCACAGACACATCCAAACTCCCTGAGGGACTGAATTGCTGGGCAGAGGGCTGTGGGGACCATGGTCTCAGGGAACATCTAGCTCAATTGGCATGACACAGCTTATAAAGGCAATGCTCTATGTTCTACCTTGGTGAGTAGCATCTGGGGTCTTAAAAGCCTGTGAGCAGTCATCTAAGATACTCCACTGGTCTCATCCCTTTGGGAGCAAGGGAAATGAAGAGAACAGGATACAAGGAAAAGATTAGTCTGAAGGACTAATGGACCACAGCTATCAAAGCCTCCACAGGACTGAGTCCAGTACAGCTAGATGGTGCCTGGCTACCACCACTGACTGCTCTGGCCAGGATCACAACAGAGGGTTCTGGTCAGAGCTGGAGAAGGATGTAGAGCATAATTCTAACTCACAAAAAAAAGACCAGATTTATTGGCCTAAAGGAGACTGGAGAAACCTCAAAACTATGGCCGCCAGACACCCTTTTAGCTCAGTGGTGAAGTTACCTCCGAGGGTCACTGTTCAGCCTGGGAGTGGACAGCCCTGTAAAACCAAATGAGACTAATGAGGTTCAGGAGTCCAGTGACAAGGGCCAGAAGGCAGAAGGGGACAAGGAAGCTGGTGATAGGGAACCCAAGGTTGAGTAAGGGTATTGTTGATGTGTTGTGAGACTGTTAACCATTGTCATAGGGCAACATTTGTAGTAACTGTTAAATGAGAAACTATTTTGTTATGTAAGCCTTCATCTTAAGTGAGAATAACAGCACAATTGGAAGAGTGTAGTCAATGTCACTGAACTGTGCATGTAGAAATTTTTGAAACGGTGTATCTTTGGCTATGTGTATTTTCACCAAAAAAAAAAAAAGGTTGAGAAGTTAGAGGGTTAATATGTTGTGGGGTTGTTAACCAATGTCATAAAACAACATGTGTACTACTGTTTCATGAGAAACTATTTGTTATGTAAGCCTTCACCTGAAGCACAATTAAAAAAATAAAATAAAAAATAAAAAAAAGAATAAGACTTTTAGGTATGGACAAAAATCCCTCAAGTTGACTAATTTCTAGTGCCGTCACAAATGTTCCGCAAGCCCAGTGCTTTTCAAAAGTTAAGCTTCCTCATGGTGCATACGTTGCTTACAGTTTTAAATGGGTGAAAATTCCCATAGTTGGCTACAGGATAGGTGCTGTTTACAAAAGGGCCACGGAAGGATCTTGTATTCCAAGTGTCTTAGTTATCTAGTGCTGCTATAACAGAAATAACACAGGTGGATGGCTTTAACAAAGAGAAATTTATTCTCTCACAATCCAGGAGGCTAGAAGTTCGAATTCAGTGTGCCAGCTCCAGAGGAAGGCTTTCTTTCTCTGTTGGCTCTGGGGGAAAGTCCTTGTCATCAGTTTTCCCCTGGACAAGAAGCTTCTCGGCGCAGGGACCCCGGGTCCAAAGGACGTGCTATTCTCCTGACTCTTGTTTCTTGGCGGTGTGATGTCCCCTGTCTCTTTGCTTACTTCTCTCTTTCATATCTCGAAAGAGCTTGACTTAAGACACAACCTTAATCCTGTAGATTAAGTCCTGCCTCATTAACATAACTGCCTCTAATCCTGCCTCATTAACGTCATAGAGGTAGGATTTACAATACATAGGAAAATCACATCGGATGACAAAATGGTGGCCAAGCACACAATACCGGGAATCATGGCCTAGCCAAGTTGACAGAAATTTTTTGGGGACACAATTCAATCCATGACACCAAGACTTCTGGAAAAGCTCTTTTTGACTGCTTTTCCCTTCGCTCCCCAGCCCCTGAAGCTTTAGACACCCTTCCCTGCAGGGTGGTGCAAAGGGCTAAGTTCCTGGTTACGAATAGAAAGGTTCGCAGTTTGATTCTGCCCAGAGGCACCTCAAAAGAAAAGCCTGGCAATCTACTTCCAAGAAGTTAGCCATTGAAAACCGTATGGAGCACAGTTCTACTCTGACACACTTTGGGTTGCTATGAGTCAGAATCAACTCAATGGTAATTGGTTAAATGTCACTCTGCTTCTCTCAGGGTATTCTTCCTGCTCCTGGACAATGCCTTAGGAAGGAAGTAGTGTAGCTCCTGACAGCTATCACCATCTTTCCCATGCAGGACTCAACTGTGCTTTGTGCAGGCAGACAACAGGACATACTCCTCCCCCTTCCTGTCTGATCCCTTCCCAAATATCTCTCCTATCTGAGACTCCTCAGCATGAGGTCTGCTGGGTTCTGACTCATCCTCCAGAATTCCTGGAGAAAGCTCCACTACGTTCTATAAACATTCCTTTTCAAGGAATGTTCCTTTCTTGCAGAGGTTTCTTTGACAACAAAGGTGACTAGTGGTCACCAAGACTGGCATCAGCACAGCCCTGTGACTTGCTGTTTGTTTGGAGCAGAGCAGGTCCTGTAAGCAGGCTTGCAGCCCAAGAGGAAAGAGGCTTATTGCTCTGGAGAACAGCCCTTCGTCTGTGCTCCGCTGTTTTGCTGGCCCCAAGTGAGTACCTACTCAGGAAAAGGTCCTTGGCTGCTGGAGAAGACTCTGGTGTCATTGACAGGCTTTATTAGCAGCCGTTTGGAACAGCCTGCTTGCATGCCAGGAGAGATTGATTGCCTTTGGGACAAAATCTAAGGCTAATGCCATAACCGTTTCAATAACCAGTTATTAAATCCACGCACAATGTGGTACATCCTTCATTGTCCTTGTGTGGAAAGTGAGAATGGCTGGCCATTCCAGTAGACTCCAAGGCCACAGATGGCTTCCCTTGTAAAAAGCTTAAGCCCCACACAGCAGGGAAGACTAGGCCCTGGGTGTTAAAATACACTGTGCTGCTTTAAGGAGCCCCCTCAACAGCAGCAAGCACATGGTGTACAGTCTCAGGGGTGAGACAGAGCAGACGGGGGAGAAATGCTCTGGCTGTCCTGGGCAGACATCTCCGGCAGGACAGCCCAACAGCTGGGGTTGTGGGATGCTGCTTCACTGCTCAGTTCTTCAAGCCCCAGGCTCCCTGGGAAGCACAGACAATGTCAATATCGGGTGCTTACTGTGGGCCCCAGAACATGATTGAATTCTTTCAGCCACCCAGTGAAGTGAGGACAATTATTTCATTCCATAGATGAGGAAACTGAGGCTAAGTGAGGGGAGATGGCTTATCTAATAAATGGTAGAATATCAAAGGCACCTGGGGACAAAGTTATTGTTGTTAGTTGCCACTGAGTCGGCTCAAATCATGGTGACCTTACATACAACAGAACGTATGGCTTGGTCCTGCGCTATATTTATGCTCATAGGTATGCTCAAGTACATTGTTGCGGTCACTGTGTATTTTGAGCCTTCCAACCTAGGGTCTCATTTTCCAGCACTATATTGGACAATGTTCTGTTGTGATGCATAGGGTTTTCATTAGCTAATTTTCAGAAGTAAGTCACCAGGACTTTCTTCATAGTCTGGATTAGCCTGAAAGGTGCACTAAAATCTTTCCACCATGTGTGACCCTGCTTATATGTGAAGTGCTGGTGGCATAGCTTCCAGCATCACAGCAACACACAAGCCACCACAGTACAACAAACTGGCAGATGAGTGGTGGTGAGGATTAAAAGTACCTACTAATTCGTAGTCCCTGTGGGTTCTCCTGATTTAGGTTAGGTCTCTGGTGTGGGAAGTTCATGGTGGATTTTTGCAGGATAGCCCCTCACCTGTAATGGAAGATTTCTCACTGAAGCCCTCATCTCCTGAGGCAATCATCACCTAAGTCAGAGGTTGGCTACACTTCAGCCTGGGAGGATTGATTTAAATACATATACCCAGGCTCCAACAAAAGAGACTCTGACTTAATTTGTTCATGATAGGGTATTTTAAAAGTCCTCCAAGTGATTCAAATAAGCAGCCAGGAACTAGGTGCTCTTTAGGTAGATGGGGCCACTCCCCTGAGTCAGAAGAGGACACCTGTCACTCAGTACTCTTTCCTATCTCCTATAGGCTACACGTGTCTCTTTGACCAGGAATCAGAACTAAGGGGGTTTACTGAAAGGGGAAATCTGTAACCCTGTTGTAAGAACACCTGTGATTATATTGGGCCCACCTGGACAATATAGGCTAATCTCCACAATCTCAAGATCCTTGTTTTGTATGTTTCTGTAATTATCTCAAATCTTATAAGGTATAAGAAACTATTATACTTTCAAAATACTTATATGTAAACATTCAGAATATGAACTTAGAAATAGAAATATGTCTGCTTTTGTGAGGCTCTCTAACATTAACTCTAAGTCATTAGGAACCTTAAGTCATAAGAAAGTTATTTAGACAATTTATGAACTTAGACACAGAAACACAGAAGTAAGTGAAAAATGTGGTAAACAACCTTTAAGCTGACTTGGCCTGACATGGTGTCATAAAAGAAGAGATAACAGTTAACCTTTGTAAACTAGCCTTGAGACATAAGGCTAACAACTTCCTAATCTCTAACCTTGAAGAAAAGATATGCCATTCAGCTAATCTCTAGCCATGGAGAAAAGACATAACATATTATTCATTCTTGGATGTCACACTGGCTTTTATCATGCAGACCCAAGGTGACAATTTCAGATATAAAGCCCAAATTTTAGCTCACTAACTGTTTTTATTTTTCTTTTAACTGAGAGAAAGTAGAAGCAAACACTGAGAGTCTGCTGAGACTCTTCCCATGGCCACTGACTGTGGACCCTTGCTCTGAGGGACCTCTGCTGAGTTTGAGCTATGGTTAAGCCTTCTTCCCAAACCTCTCATTAAAGGTAAAACCCTGAAGTCTAAAGATTTGGACTCAAACCATTAAACTAATATTGTAATTGTGATTGGTAATTCTGATTCTCCAGTTCTAAATGAATGTTGTGAGGTCTTACTGGTGTGCTTTGCCATGAGTACTTTGCAGTAAACTAAACGAGTTTATGCATATCAAACTTGAGTATCTGTCTACTAATTTTCTAAGATAAAATCCTACACAATAATTTTTATCTTAATCACATCTTCAAAGACCCTTTTGCCATGTAAGGTAACATTTTGCAGGTTCCAAAGATATAGACATCTGTGAGGGCCATTATTCTGCCCACCACAGGAACCAAGGACCAATGAAGGAAATAGATCAGGATTCCTAATCTTTTTAAATTAAATGTTACCAGAATCTCTAATGGACTATGATGGCCCCCAATAATTCCACAGCCAGGAAATCATGCCAAGGACTCCACAGGGCACTGCACCGTGGAGGAAAGAGCATCTGCATGGGTTTCCCTGTAGTATCCTTCAGGCAAGAGCTGGTCAGGGGCCTGGGAAATTTATAAAGGAAATGGAGAGCTTCCATTTGTCCTCAGAGAAGACAGGGAGACTATTAAGACAGGAAGGCATGTGGTTTGGGACAGGCAGGGACTGAGGGACAAGGCACTTTGTATTAAGTGCAGATGTGGCTCAATGGATGCCCCCATTCCTTTTGTAATGTCTTGTGTAACCTCATGACTGATGAAATAGAATTTTAAAATTATTCCAGCCTTTTCTATTAATACTTTAGGAGTAGAGCAACAACTCACTCATTAGAACAGATTTATAAGGGGAAAAATACATGTGAGTGGTGTCTGTAGGTATGTAACAAGCACCTGTTGAGCTGGGAGAAGGGCATAAAGGACCCCACGGCCTACTGAGGTCTGCCCTTCCCAAATCTTTTGGTGCACTGAACTGGTTGCTTTGGGAGGAGACAGGTAAATTTGCTTAGCAGCTGTATTAGTTTCCTCTTGCTGCTACAACTCCTCACAAACTTAGTAACTTAAAGCAAAACAAATGTTTTCTCTTACAGTTCTGGAGGTCAGAAGTCTAAAATGGATCAGCAGGGAAGCTCTAAGGGAAGAATCCATTTCCTTGTCTTTTCCAGCTTCCAGAAGGGCTCATTCCTTGACTCTTGACTCCTGACTCCTGGTCCTGCATCACTCAGACTCTGCTTCCATCATCTGCCTCTTTCACCACAGCACCTTCTCTATCTCAGTTTTCTAGTGCTGCTATAACAGAAATACCACAAGTGGATGGCTTTGACAAAGAGAAATCTATTCTGTCACAGTCTAGAAGACTAGAAGTCTGAATTCAGGGCACCAGCTCCAGCGGAAAGCTATCTGTCTCTGTTGATTCTGGGGGAGGGTCCTTGTCATCAATCTTCCCCTAGTCTAGGAGCTTCTCAGCAGGGAGACCTCAGGTCCAAAGGATGCGCTCCCCTCCTCGTTCTTCATTCTTGGTGGCATGATGTCTCCCATCTCTCTGCTTGCTTCTCTCTTTTATATCTCAAAAGAGATTGACTCAAGATACAACCTAATCTTGTAGATTGAGTCCTGCCTCATTAACATAATTGTCTCTAATCTTGCCTCATTAACACCATAGAGATAGGATTTACAACACATAGGAAAATTACATCAGATCACAAAATGGTGGACAATCACACAATAGAGGGAATCATGACATAGCCAAACTGACACACATTTTTGGGGGACACAATTCAATTCATGACATTCTCTAACTCTGACCCCCCTACAACCCTCTTGTAGGGACCCTTGTGATTATATTGGGCCTACCTGGATAATCCTGGATAGTCTCAAAATCCTTAATTTAATCCAGGGCCAGATTAAGACAGGTGAGGGCCTTAAAGTCTGATAATCCATGGAGTTCCCTACTCTGCTTACTCAAACATTTGAATGGTACATATATACATGTATATATTTGTGTGTGTGTGTGTGTGTCTCAGCTGTCCATGATGTAACTTCTTTCCAAATGTGATTATAATACTAGCAACTAAACACAAAAGTGGCTTATTCAATTTTAGTGGAATGAGATGAACTGGATTATAAAATTTTTAGTGAATGTGAGGTGCTAAAATTTTTACTATACACCACATTTTTTTAAAAAAAGAATATTCCACATGTTTTACAACAAAGAAAATGAATCAGCCAACTTAGTTGCTTTGACAATCAATGTAAAATTCCATTGATCTCCCACAATGAAAAATTGACTTTCAACAATTTTGCTTTAAATGGCTCATATTTCATTTTGATGCTTGTTTCATAAAAAATGCAATAATTATAAATGAACAAATGAAAAGATGTCATAAAAGAAAAATTAATAATCAGAAAACAAATGTTACAACAAATTACTGTATTTAATTTTAGATACATCTTTCATCTCTAACATGTTATAATTAAAAACTTTTCTTTCTATGCTTTGCTCTTACAAATTCTTCACTGGTTTTGTCACAATTAAGCTGCTCAATAATATCTACTTCCATACATAATAAGGATAGTGAATCGAGTCTTTCTACAATCATTGTTGTATACTGAGGGTATTTGTGTCTCCTTAGAGATGAAAATGAGTGTTCTGTTTTGCAGTTTCTGATCATTAAAGTTAGGAATATGCATAGAGCATTTTCAACATTGGGAAATATGCATTGTATTTTATCTTCTATTATGGAATCATACAGGCCTATATGAGTAAAATTTGTCTTTCCTGAATCTGTAAACTTAGTTCTCATGTAAGAATGAAATTGTTGCACTTCTCCGTAAAGATTCGTATTTAAGTCATCAGGATAAGCCTGCACTAATTTCTTGGATACCTTCATGCATTCTTCATCGCTTTATCCACATTACTTAAGAAGGAAAATTTATTTGAAAGAACTTCTTACACTTTCACCCTTCTTTTCATGCAAGATTCAAGTGTATAAATGATGGTGTAGTATGTGATTATCTGAAATTGATCTCGGGAACTCCATGATATTTCTGGAGAACTGTCATTTACTTGTTTCTTTCTAATGCTTCTGCGATGGTTAACTGCTTGATAATCCGTATTTGTTTTGTTGTGTATTCAAAATTTTTAAAATCTTCTCTTAAATGATGTAAATACCCTGTTAATGATGGTAGAGATCTGTGCATGTCTTTATGTTTAATTCTGAATTTTGGAGAACTTGACTCATCCAATGAAAATGCAGCAATATATTATTCCACATAACTGACATAAACACATACTATAGTGTTTGTATTTTGTTGGCAATGTTTTCAGCTTCTCTTTTGGTATCTCCTTTTTATGTCTGGTCTTCAGCACTATTTTCTAAGGCATCTAGAATCTGAGTGTACTATTCCAGGATTTCACTCATTGCTGCAGTATGCTCTTCCCAGCGTGTATTAGAAAGACATTTTAACTCTCGATCATTGCCTAAGTATGTTTTAAGAACTGTACATCAGTAAGTGTTGTTATTGTTGTTAGGTGCCATTGAGTTGGTTCTGACTCATAGCAAACCTATGCACAACAGAAAGAAACACTGCCTGGTCCTGTGCCATCCTCTCAATTGTTGTTATGCTTGAGCCCATTGTTTCAGCCACTGTGACAATCCATCTGGTTGAGGGTGTTCTTCTTTTTTGATGACCCTCTACTTTACCATCCATGATGTTCTTCTCCAAGGATTGGTCCCTCCTGATAACATGTCCAAAGTACATGAGACTAAGTCTTGCCATCCTTGCATCTAAGGAGCATTCTGGCAGTACTTTTTCCAAGACAGATGTGTTCATTCTTCTGGCAGTCCATGGTATATTCAATATTCTGCACCAACACCATAATTCAAAGGCATAAGTTCTTTGGTCTTTCGCATGCATATGAAGCAATCGAAAACACCATGGCTTGGTTCAGGAGCACTTTAGTCTTCAAGGAGACATTTTTGCTTTTTAACACTTTAAAGAGGTCTTTTGCAGCAGATTTTCCAATGCAATGTGTCTTTTGATTTCTTGACTGCTGCTTCTATGGGTGTTGATTGTGGGTCCAAGTAAAATGAAATCTTTGACAACTTCAATCTTTTCTCCATTTATCATGATGTTGCTTATTGGTCCAGTTGTGAGGATTTTTGTCTTCTTTATGCTGAGGTGTAAGCCATACTGAAGGCTGTAGTCTTTGATCTTCATCAATAAGTGCTTAATGTCCTCTTCACTTTCAGCAAGCAGTGTTGTGTGATCTGCATATCGAAGATTGTTGTTAATGAGTCTTCCTTCTTCATATAGCCAGATTCTTAGATTATTTGCTCAGCATACAGGCTAAATAAGTATGGTGAAGGGATACAACCTTGACACACACCTTTCCTGATTTTAAACCACGCAGTATCCACTTGTTCTGTTCGAACAACTGCCTCTTGGTCTAGTAAAGGTTCCTCATGAGCACAATTAAGTGTTCTGGAATTTCCATTCTTTGCAATGTTATCCATAATTTGTTGTGATCCACACAGTCAAATGTCTTTGCATACTCAATAAAACACAGGTAAACATCTTTCTGGCATTCTCTGCTTTCAGCCAAGATCCATCTGACATCAGCAATGATATCCCTTATTCCGCATCCTCTTCTGACTCCAACTTGAAT
This sequence comes from Dugong dugon, assembly GCA_030035585.1. NCBI lineage: Eukaryota > Metazoa > Chordata > Mammalia > Sirenia > Dugongidae > Dugong > Dugong dugon. The sequence continues at coordinate 66,815,196 of CM057470.1, read as the reverse complement.
TTCTGGCAGTTCCCTGTTGACGTACTGCTGCAACCACTTTTAAATGATCTTCAGCAAAACTTTACTTGTGTGTAAAATTTTACTTAATGTTATTGTTGGATAATTTCTGCATTCGGTTGGATCACCTTTCTTGGGAATAGGCATAAATATGGATCTCTTCCAGTTGGTTGGCCAGGTAGCTGTCTTCCAAATTTCTTGGCATAGATAAGTGAGCGCTTCCAGAGCTGTATCCATTTGTTGAAACATCTCAGTTGGTATTCTGACAATTCCAGGAGCCTTGTTTTTCACCAATGCCTTCAGTGCAGCTTGGATTTCTTCTGTCAGTACCATTGGTTCTTGATCATATGCTACCTTCTGAAATGGTTGAACATCTTTTTGGTACTGTGACTCTGTGTATTTCTTCCATCTTCTTTTGATGCTTCCTGCATCGAGGCTTGAATTTTCTCTTCAGTTCTTTCAGTTTGAGAAATGCCAATGTGTTCTTCTCTTTTTATTTTTTAACTCTAGATCTTTGCACATTTCATTGTAATTATTTACTTTGTCTTCTCGAGCTACCCTTTAAAATCTTCTGTTCATCTCTTTTGCTTTATCATTTCTTCCTTTTGCTTTAGCTACTCTACATTCAAGAACAAGTTTCAGAGTCTCTTCTGACATCCACTTTGGTCCTTTCTTTCTCTCCTGTCTTTTTAATGGCCTCTTGCTTTCTTCATGTACGATGTACTTGATGTCATTCCATAGCTCGTCTGGTCTTTGGTCATTAGTGTTTAATGAGTCAAATCTATTCCTGAGATCTACTCACATCAGTGAGTAGAGGTGGCAAAAAATGTATAGAGTACCAGGGCAAAGTTATAGAAGTTTTACAGACATATCCAAATGCTCTGAGGGACTGAGCTACTGGGCCGAGGGCTGGGGACCAGGATCTCAGGGGAGATCTAGCTCAATTGGCATAACATAGTCTATAAAGAAAATATTCTTCATCTGACTATGGTGAGTAGTGTCTGGGTCTTAAAAGCCTGTGAGCAGCCATCTAAGATGTATCTATTGGTCCCATCCTGGCTGAAGCAAAGGAAAATGAAGAAAACCAAAGACACAAGGGGGAAATTAGTCCCAAGGAGTAATGGACCCAACTACCACAATCTCCAACAGACTGAGCCCGAAATAACTAGATGATACTCAGGTGCCACCAGGGACTGCTCTGGCAGGGATCACAGTGGAGGGTTCTGAACAGACAGGCGAAAACTGTAGAACAAAATTCAAATTCACCAAAAAAAAAAAAAAAAGACCAGCCTTGCTGGTCTGACAGAGACTGGAGTAACCCCAAGAGTATGGCCCCCGGATACCCTTTTAACTCAGTACTGAAGTCAATCCTGAGGTTCACCATTCAGCCAAAGATTAGACAGGTCTATAAGGCCAACAATAACACATGTATGGAACGTGCTTCATAGTTCAATCATGTATATGATTCTAATACACACACCAGCCCAAAAGCAAAGACGAGAAGGCAGGAAGGGATGGGAAAACTGAACAAATGGAAACAGGGAAACTGCGGTGAAGAAGGGAAGAGTGTTGACACATTGCAGGGTTGGCAACCAGTGTCATAAAACAATTTGTGTATTAACTGTTTAATGAGAAATTATTTTACTCTCTAAACTTTCACCTAAAGCACAATCAAAAACAAAAACAAACAAACAAAAAATGTGTAGAGTAGAAAAAGTATCAACTGCTTCCAGACAACACTCTATTGCTCTACGTACTACAGGATTAAGTGAATGCACAGCACATGGTATAAAAATGGCATATTCATTACATTCTAGAATTTTCTGTTGCATGCCTTTACAGGAAAACCTAGTGGCATGGTGGTTAAGAGCTACAGCTACTAACCAAAAAGGTCTGCAGTTCAAATCCACCAGGCACCCCTTGGAAACCCTATGGGGCAGTTCTGCTCTGTCCTATAGGGTAGCTATGAGTGGGAATCAACTCGATGACAACAGGTTTTTGTTTTTTTTTTTTAATGCCTTTATAATGCCCTGACATATTGGCAGCATTGTCATAGTACACTTAGAAAAATCAATTTTGCAAACTTCACATAAAGAGTGAAGTACTTGACTTGCAATTTCTTCACAGGTTTGACTTTTTAAGTTAGTAAATGTGATAAATTGCTCAACAGATTTTCCATCTGTTGGAGATATGTACTTAAAACAATATTTAACTGATGTATATGAGAAAGATCAGGGGTGGAATCTACAGATAAACTGAAGTATCGAGCTATACTTATTCACTGCAAATAATTGATTGAACTTTATCACTTATTAAGGTGATTAATTCTTCACACATTGTTTCAGACATATACGATGGATTGCCCTTTCCTGGGTTACCGTATTTTGAGATGTGACCCGCTAAAAATTGATCAAACTGAGCAACAAGTTCAAGTAAACCCCCAAAATTTCCATTTTGTGAGGTCCTGAACACTTTGTTTCTTCCTTGAAAATATAGCCCACATGCAGCAATCGTTATAATGATGGCAAAAACATGTTGCAAAACAGCTTTCCAATACTGATGTTCTTCATTAATTTGTGTTTCCAGTTCATGAGTTAAGCTAAAACCATGTCTTTGGCTTAAATATGACAACATACAATCTCTGGGAATTGAACTGTCTTCATGTTTATCAATCATATTTGAGTTGCACCAATCGCTAAATCCATCCATAGCAGGTGGAGAGTTAAATGATTTAGGACTGAATAATTTGCAAACACAACAATATACAGAGCCAAATGATGGAGAATACAGTAGCCACTCCCTCTTATAATTTTTACCATTAGCTGTGCACCCTAAAAATATATTCTGGCTACAGAACCTTGTTTATTTACCATCCAGAAATGTTTGACACGAAATTTTCAAATTGTCCACTGTGATGTTGACAATCACCTGGCCCTTTTTTGACCCAATAATTTACATCAGTGGAAGAAGAGTTATTCCACAAAGCAGGATCTGTATTTCTGTTATTTATGGAGTCTGAAGATGTGATAAATTCAGATTCTAAAATAGTTTCACTTTCTATACTAGTAATAGTTTCACTTTCTATACTAGTATTAATTTTTTTTTACTACAGCAAAGAATGGTTGCAAAATTTGTTCCAGTGAATGTGAGATTATACCCGATTGGTCCAAAATGAAAAGGAAAATATAATTGTTAGCATATACAAAATTTATAAAATGTACATTTTATTTCTTTGTGGAATTGTTCAACTCCCATATTTCTGGATACATACATAACTGATGTAACAATAGCACCACTTCTCAGTGCGCGTGTTTGTTTTGCCAGTATGACAATATCAGTTTTTTAAAAGAAAGTCAGTCTGAAGGGAAATGGAAATAAAATACATTTATATAATTTTTATTATCTAAATATTTATTTCCTTGAGGAATTGTTCAATTTCCTTACACAGAGATACAGAAATATTCTGCTAAAATATAAACGTAATGTTCTGATAAATGCCCTTTGTTGCTTTCTTCGAAGACGAATTTAGAAATGCACTCATTGTTGGAAAATGCAAACATATTTTGTACAATAAATAAATACTGAATTTTGTGTCCTCTTTATGTGCCTAATGCCTCATTCATTAGCATATATAGAGTAATATCAAGCACTGTGTCCTGCACAACAGACAATAAAAAATGAAACTCACTTGATACATAAATTAAAACTTTTTGTGTTAGATAAATATTAATATTTCCCCTATTTTATATATATTTGCTATGTTAGTATTATATTAAATTATTACCCATGTTAGTATTATATTAAATGTATGCTAAATTGCATCCATGTGTTTGCCAAACATATTTTAAAGTTAAAGTTATGTTATCACTTACAAAACTTAAGACATAACTCTATACATAAATGGTATACAGTTAAAAAGTAACTTGATTGAATTCATTGCAACAGTCCACTTATTCAAGTGGACTCAAGTCCCTCATTTTTGCCGGTCATCTGGGACTGGAGTTACCATTTATTATTTACGAGGACATGTGCGAGAACATACCTTTGTGTTTGTATCATGGCAAAGAGGATTGCTGGCCCTCCTGGCTGGAGTTGCTGGATTAGCAGACGTGGATGTACTAGACAGTTCTCTTGAAATGGATCTGAGACCTGTTAGCTGTTAATATAATGTGTCCTTCCTTGCCCAGTAACTGCTCATGTTGGATCCAGTTGCATGCTAGGTGAATATAGCAAGAGTTAGACTTGACAGCCCACCCCCACCTCTTGTTTATCAGAAATAGTATGCTCCCAAAAGACCTGCTGAGATAAGGAGTTTCAGTTACATGGGAGGGGACCGTAGGAGACAGATGTCAACAAAGGTGTTGAAGTGGTAGGGCCTCATAGCTTAAACACCAGTGGACACCCTCATGACCCTGTGTGAACTTTATTTCCAGCCAGCACATTCTCATGCACTGGAGCTGGTATCAGTTTCACTTAGTGCCCTGCCAGTTCCCTTTCACTGTAGCACTCACTTTTCCTAGTGTCCTGTCTGCTTGGAATCTGTGGCTCTTTGCTTTGGACAGCTGGTGCCCCATATAGTTGATGCCTTAAGCAAGTGCTTACCTTGCTTATTGAGTAATCCATCCCTGACTTAACCACATCTTCAAAATCCCTTTTAAGATGTAAGGTAATATATTCACAGGTTCTAGGGATTAGGATGTAGACATCTTGCGTGGTGGTGGGGGAGCATTATTCTGCCAATCACAAGAACCAAGGACAAATGGAGGAGATGGATCAGGATTTCTAATCTTTTGAAATTAAATGTTATCAGAATGTCTAATGGACTGTGACAATCCCAAATAATTTCAAGTCCAGGAAATTATGCCAAGGGCTCCACAGGGCACTGCACCATGGAGGAAGGGGCATCAGCATATGTGTTCCAGTAGTACCCCTCAGGCAAGGGTTGGTTAGAGGCCTGCAGGACCAGACACTCTGGCACAGTGGCCATGCTTTGGGGACAAAGTCCTGGGATGTGAATAGGAACAAAAGGAGCAACTTTGAGCCCAACTGGAACCCCTGGGTAGTGTTAACGGTTAATGTGCTTAGCTGCTAACCAAAAGTTTGGAAGTTTGAATCCACCTGGAGATACCTTGGAAGAAAGGCTTGCTAATCTCCTTCTGAAAATCAGCCATTGAAAACCCTGTAGAGGGCAGTTCTACTCTGACACATGTGGGGTCTCCATGAGTTGGAGTTGACTCAATGGCAACTGGTTAGAGGCCAATTGAGCAGGGGATCCACACCAACAAGAGCATCACTGCAGCTGTGGACTTGCGTCCATCAGAGAGTTCAGGACCTGTGTGCAAAAGTGATCAGGAGCTGCAGATGGGGAGGAAGGAAGGATTCCCAAAGGAGAGATGTGACTTCTTGCTAACATGTGCAAATAATTCACATGGAATTACTTCGAGAAATAAGAGACATGACCAGATTTGCACCCCAAGGTGGTGATACAGGTAATTTTAGACTAGAAACCAGAGCTCTGAAAATCTCTCTGATGCAAGTAAGCACAGGGTTCACGGGAAGGGCACGGGCTCTAGAGCGATCCTCTCAAGCCTGAATGTGCACCTGAATCACCTGGGGAGCTTGTTAAGGTGCAGCTTCTGATTCAGTGGGTCTTGGGTGGGGGCTGAGAATTTGCACTTCTAACACGCTCCCAGGTGATGATGGTGCTCCTGGCCTTGAATGGAATTTTGAGCAGCAAGGCCTTAGAGGAAGGTGGTTTCACGGACGTGCAGCCCGTGCAGTTGTGCAGGCCTGCACCTAGGCAGGCTCTGTGCTTGCTTTAATGCTCTGCTCTCACTGTCTTGAAATTCCTAATCATTTTTTTTTTTTGACAAACCAAAAACCAAATCTGTTGCCACCAAGCCAATTCTGACTCACAGTGAGAGGACAGAGTAGAACTTCCCCGTGGGGTTTCTAAGGAGTGGCTGGTAGATTCAAACTGCTGACCTTTTCATTAGCAGCGAGTTCTTAACCAATGCACCACCAGGGCTCCAATTTTTTTTTTTTTTTTTTTTGACAAGAAGCCCCATATTTTTATTTTCACTGGGCCCCACAATTATGTAGCCAGTAAAGTTTAGAGTCGGAGCTGGGTTCATATCCTGACTCTGCCCTTCACAAGTCCCACATCTTGGTCCTTAGCTTCCATGAGTCTCACTTCCTTTGATTATAAATAGGTTTAAAGTTAGAGGCTGCATGGGTTAGATGAGAGGTATAGGAGCTCAGGCAGAGCATCGACGTGTGATGGCAAGCATCAGCTGCTGTGACCTGTGCCGAAGCTGCTTCCATTATCAGCGCTGGCTGAGCATTAATTTTTGCCAATGCTACACTCTTTGTATTACTTTTTTTTTTTTTTTGGTATTTAATTCTTACTAATCATTACCTCTTTAATCACATTTAATTGCTGTTAAAGCCTTGTGGTTGCTTTTGTTTTAATGTTGCTCTGGCACCCTTGAACGCTTGAGGGAATGGGAGTGACTTTTCAAAGGGAAACTATGTATCCTGCGACCAGACATTTCCTCATAACAGTGTCAACCACAATTCCAGTCTCAAGTCCTTCCCAGGCTGGCCGGCAGCATCGTCAGATGTCATTAGTTTCCCTGAATCAGCAGCTACCAGACTGAGCACTCTCTGGCCAGGTAACATTGAAGGTTAGAGAATTTAGGTTAGAAACTAGCTGCTTCAAGGTTAAAAATCAAGGTGTGCACTAATAATTAGTTTTGTTTTTGTTTTGTTGTTTTCCGTGTGAAGCAACAGCGAATGCAAGAACGGGTATATAAAGTATAAGAAGAGTAAAGCTGTAAGTGCTTTGAAGTAGAGTCAACAATACACTAAAGCCCCAAATGAGTTAGATCAGCATCTTGATCTAATTTCCTCTACTTCTTTCTCGGGTCAGGTCTGGTTTTCTTGGAGCACCTTCCCATTCCCCTCCCAGAGGGCATCATACAGCCTTTAGTGATGCTGTCTGTCCCAGTTGCTTCCAAAGAAAAAGCACATTTGGAGAACCAGTGTAGTTGCCTGGCATGTTAGTGCAGTTCTTCTTGATCCTGGCTGCACACTGGAGTTACTGGGGACACCTTAACAAAATACCAACTCCTGGGCCCTGTCCACAGGGATTTTGATTCAATTGGTCTGAGGACGATCCTTGCGTTAGAACCTTTAGAAGTTTCCCTGGTGAGTCTAACGTGCAGCCAGGTTTTAAATGAACAAGATCATTTTAATTTGGCCCAGTATGCAAGGGATCAGAGTGTGGTGGCCAAGAGCATGAGTCCTAGAAGCGAACTTACCAGTTACTAGGGGCTGTCAAGTCGATTCCGACTCACGGCAACCTCATATGTGTCAGAGTAGAACTGCGCTCAATAGGGTTGTCAATGGCTGATTTTTCTGAAGTAGATCACCAGGCTTTTCTTCCAAAGCACCTCTGGGTGGACTCTAACCTCCACCCAACCTCTTGGTTAGCAGCCAAGCACCACCCAGGGACTCAAACTACCAGGTTCAAATCTTTGGGCTGTCCCTTACTAGGTGACCTTGGCAATTTACACAACTTTTCTGTGCCACAGTTTCTTCATATTGTAAAATGGAATAATAACAGTGACTCCTTCACTGGGTTATTATGAGAACTAATTGAGTGTTTATCTGTAAAACACTTAGAACGTCTAACACATGGTGAGCACAATACAAGCTTTTTATAATATGTTGTTGTCAGGTGCCATTGAGTCAGTTTTGACTTACAGCGACTCCATGTATAACAGAACAAAATGTTGCCCAGTCATGCACCATCTTCACAATAGTAGGTATGTTTGATTCCATTGTTGTGTTTGATAATATAAACATAGTAAGCCTATGTAATTTATAAGATGGATGTACTATTTTCTTAAGATTTTTTTTCTAATTACTTAGATTAAATGATTTTCAAAAATGTCTAAGGTTTAACTTATTTTCTGATTTTCATTTTGAAGACTTTCTAGTTCTCCTCTTCTGGAGGCTCCGATTTCCAGTTTGCCTGTGTTAATAGACCAAAAAATAAAGTCAAGTTTGCTTCAAACCTCCTAGCACAGACTTTATTGCTAAAAAGTCTGTGCAATTAGAGCTAATTAGCAAATGTATATTTCTCTTATGCCCAATAGGGTATAGAAAAGCTTCTCATCTTTAGTGAGGCTTAAGTTCCAAAGACTGTGATCCTCAGATAATTCATGCTGGCAGAAGCAGCCGGAGGATGTTAGGAGTGGAATCAGGTTCTTGAGTTCTAGATGCCATCTGGGGAAAGTCTGCAAAACCAAAGAACCCTTTTAGTTACTCCAGAGCCACAGTTCTCAAAGTGGAGTCCCTAGCCCAGCAGCCTCATCATCACCTGAGCTGGAGCTTGTCAGAGATGCACAGTTTGAGCCCTGCCACCAAAAGCCAAAACCAAACTTACTGCTGTTAATTCCGACTCTTAGTCACCATGTAGGACAGAGTGGAACTGCCCTATAGGGTTTTCAAGGCTGTAAATCTTTACGGAAACAGACTGCCACATCCTTCTCCTGTGGAGCAGCTGATAGGTTCCAACCGCTGACCTTTCAGTTAGCAGCCGAGCTCTTAATCACTGCACCACTAGGGCCCTGCCACAAACCCACCAAATTGGACACTCTGCTGGTTGGGGCCCAGCAATCTGTGTTTGATTCTAATGTCATTAAAGCTTGAGGACTACTTTCTAGAAAAGTTTCTCCAAATCTAAAATTATCCAGTTTCATTTTTTCCATAAATTAAAATGAGAAACTCCCTGCAGCAATTCCCAACTAGGTCTTAGTGGCTAACATTGGAAGCAGTACTTTTTTAAAGTTGTAGCATAAACCAGGTCTATTGTGACTTTAATTGAAATTATTAGTTCATAAACTACTGTAACCTTAATTAAAATTATTAGTTAATGATTCATTTTGTTGATATGTTTCACAAATGTCTTCTTGTTGTTAGCTGCCATCAAGTCAGCCCCTAACTCATAGTGACCCCATCTGCCAGGCCCTGCACCATCCCCATGATCAGCTGCAGATAGGACCATTGTGATCCACAGGGTTTTCATTGGCTGAATTTTGGAAGCAGATTGCCAGGACTTTATTGTTTTTTTTTTTTTTAATTGTCTTTTTCTAATTGCAGAGCCTTCGTGTGCAGTAGTTAAGATATCAGCTGCTAGCCAAAATGTCAGCAGTTTGAATCCACCAGCTGCTCCTTAGAAACCCTATGGGTCAGTTCTACGCCATCCTATAGGGTCACTATGAGTTGGAATCAACTTGACAGCAATGGGTTTTAAAAATAAAGCTAACCAAATATCTCAGTCATCTGGTGCCGCTCTAACAGAAATACCACAAGTGGATGGATTTAGCAAAGAGAAGTTTATTCTCTCACAGTCCAGTAGGCTACAAGTCCAAGTTCAGGGCATCAGCTCCAGGAGAAGGCTCTCTCTCTATCTCTGTCAGCTCTGGAGAAAGATCCTTGTGATGCACGTCTTTCCTTGGTCTGGGAGCTTCTCTGCACAAGAACCTCAGGTCCAAAGGATGCACTCTGCTCCCAGCACTGCTTTCTAGGTGGTATGAGGTTCCCACATATCTCCGCTTGCTTCTCCCTTTTATACCTCAAAAGAGATTGCATTAAGACACTATCTAATCTTGTCAACCTCATCAGTATAACCTCATCACAGTGATAGAATTTACAACACATAAGGAGATCACATATAACCTTATCATAGTGATAGAGTTTACAACACATAAGGAAATCACATCAAATTACACAATCATACAATACTGGGAATCATGACCCAGTCAACCCGACAGACATTTTTGGGGACACAATTCAATCCATGACACCGAACATGTGCCATTTCTATAATCTTCATATGTATAATCCAGTCACATTAATTACTTTCATCATGTTGTTCAACCCAGGCCTTTTTTCTTAGTCTGTCTTAGTCTGGAAGCTCTGCTGAGGTCTATCCAGCATCATAGCAACACACAAACTACCACTGAAAGACATATGATAGCTGTGCATGAGGTGTACTGGCCAGGAATCAAACCAGATATCCCACAAGGAAGTGAAAATTCTGCCACTGAACCACAAATACCTCTCTCAGAAAAATCTAGTTTAGAGAATTTATCATCAATACCTCTTTAAACTTGGTCAGAGGGGCTAAAATATATGTATACCTGTAACATTGCATGTAGTTCCTTTCCATTACCAACGGTTGTGTCTTATTTCCTTTTTTTCTACCCCCTTTAGCTGCTTTTACTATTTTTGAGTGATTTATACCTATCAACATAATGTTGTTTTCTTTGATTGATTTGTTTCAATTATGCTTAGAGTAAGAGATCTGGAATGTATCTGTTACAACATTGCCAGTATAATGAACACCCAAAAAATAGTTAATAGCTAAAACAAAAACAAAAAGTTTGGCAAGTATTTGCTTTAGTATGAGCTGTGCATTGTCATTTATTTTTATGACAAATGGATTGATATAGGCTATAAATTAGAGTTTCTTGGCTTCTATCAACGGATTTCTTTAGAATTCTTTCTATACACGTGGGCCCACACACTTAAATATGAAGAAGGATACCTTCCACATAGCCAGAAACTGACCATTTTTGGAGTTCTGGGCAGAATTAAATGCATGAACTGTTGATTTGTTTCCAAACAATTCTGTGAGCTTTGACACCTAGAAGGCACAACTGCAGTCCTAAGTCAGCATTCCTCTGTGGTGGATGACACTGCCTTATCCTTGTATAAGATTTTATAGGCTTCAAAACCCTGTCATGTAGATCCATGGAACAGTTGGGGAGACAAGCAAGGCAGGTATTAACATCCCTCTTTTCCATATGAGAAAAGCAAGATGAAAAAAGTTGACTTGCTTTTTCAGAGCTGGGACTACCCCTGAACACTTTTGACTCAGAGAGCAGGTTTTTTACTTCCCGCAATATTACGCTAAGACATTCCAACCAAATCAGAAGCTCCCTAAAGCTTCATGGAACATAACTGCGCCAGACAGATGGCAGGGCCTCCATTGATCAGAGACCCAAGAGTGAGAAACAGAATTGTCTGAGATAGTTACAAACTGCTATTACCAAACAGCTGCTTTCTGTGTAACTTGCCCTACTCTCATGTGAACATTAATCAAATGGTCTTTGACTCACTGATAAAGAGATTAAAGAAAATTCACCACATCACCAGTTGCCTTCGAGTTGATTCCAGCTCATGGTGACCCCATGTGTGTCAGAGTAGAACTGTGCTCCATAGTATTTTCAATGGCTGATTTTTTGGAAGTAGATCACCATCCTTTCTTCCAAGGCGCTTCTGGATGGACTTGAACCTTCAACCTTTCTGCTAGCAGACAAGAGCATTAATAGTTTTTACCACCTAGTGACTCCTAAATAAAATTGAACCTCTTGAACTTAGTTAAAGATCCCAGATATGATATTGATGTGTTCAAAACAATTCCTGACACCTCCTTGGATTCACGTGAGAGGAGAGAAAAACTCTAGACAAACAGAGGTATTGGGGATCAAGGTAGAGGTTGGGGTGAGAAACAGGAGGTCCTGAGGAGAGCCAATTTTCTCCTTTGCACAAAGAGTCTATAGATACATGATAAACTGAGTGAACTGAGCACCAGCTTGGATCGAAGGTTCGCAGTCAGTGAGAGGAGGAGCATGTTGGCATTAGACATTTTCACCAAATGTCAAAATGCTACCCATTAGCTATAGACAATGAAACATAATGATTAAGAACTCAATCTTCGGACACAGAAAATCTGGCTCTAAAACTTACTAGCTGTGTGTCCTGGTAAAGTTACTCTCTCTGGGTCTCCAGATCTTCATTTTTAATATGGGAATAAGAACCATGCATGTTCTGAAGCCACCCTGCACCTGCCCATGAGATGTGCACATCTTTCCCCAGCTCAGATTCAGTGACATTCCATTGGTAACTTAAAATCACAATAGAGAAAGTATTTATACAATGGAAATTGGCAAATCCTACAAAGAAGGGCTTTTTTCTCCCTGAAGAACTGGTTGTTAAACTTTTATCCTCACCGAGAATGCTATCTGCCTCTTGGAAATCTATAGGCATGAAACAGGCCAAAGGACCTACATCTGTTGTCCTCCAAGAAAAGAAACGGACCATCGCTGGAGCAGCTCAGAGATCAACAGAACTGTTGGAAAGAGCATGGGAAGCAGGGCTGCATCAGTTTCAAAAGTCAAGGCCTTCTAAGTTTTAAAGAGTCAGACCTTCACCGACTCAGTTCCGGAGTGTGGGGCTGTCATTCATGTCATTCATGCCAGGGGGATGGGACAGCTGCCAAAAGCTGAGGAGGTAGAGCTGCCATGTCCAAGGGGCAGAAAAATGGGGTCTGCTAAGGCTGAGGGGGTGGGGTCATCACTCAAATGGACTAGGAGAATGGGGTCTCCCAAAGCTGAGGGAGCACAGTTGCCTGGGCTTGGAAGGCAAAGCTGAAACTCAGGGCCAAGTGGCCTCCACCCGGAATCCAGAGGGCGTAGCCAACACCCAGAGTTTGGAGGGCAGGGCTGTTGTCCAGATGGTTTCAGAGAACACAGGATTATTTTCAAGGCTTGAGAGGTAATGCAAATTGTTCTGCTGGGTTTTGGACTTGCTTGGCACTTGTTATCCCTTCTTTCCCCTCTAATTTCTCCCATTTGTAATGGAAATGTTTACCTTGTGCCTGTTCACCATTGTAATTTGGAAACAGTTAACTTGCATTCTAGATTTCAAGATGATGAGAAATTTTCCCCCAAGATGGAATACACCCAAAGTATCACACATATTTGATTTAGATGATTGTTATGGATTGAATTGTGTCCCCCCAAAATATGTGTTGTAAATCCTAACCCCTATATCGGTGGTATAATGCCGTTTGGGAATGGGTTTTCTTTGTTATATTATTAAGACAGGATTAGTGTAAAATATGTCTTAACTTAATCTCTTTTGAGATGTAAAAGAAATTAAACAAGCAATATAGAGAAGCAGAGATGGAGGAAGAGAGATACCAAGCCACAGGAAGACTGCCCAGGAGCAGAAGCTTGTAAGAGACAAGGACCTTCCTCCAGAGCCGACAGAGAGAGAAAGCCTTCCCCTAGAGCCAGCATCCTGAATTTGGACTTCCAGCTTCCTAACCTGTGAGATAAGAGTTGTGGCTGCTAACCAAAAGGTCAGCAGTTTGAAGCTACCAGCCGCTCCTTAGAAACCCTATGGAGCAGTTCTGCTCTGTCCTATAGGGACGCTATGAGTCGGAACCGACTCGATGGCAATGGGTTTGGTTTTTTTGGTTTTAACCTGTGAGAAAATAAATTCCTGTTTCTTAAAGCCACCCCGCTTGTGGTATTTCTGTTATATTAGCACTAGATAACTAAGACGTTGCCATCAAGTTGTCTCCAACACATGGCAACTCTATGTACTATAGAAAGAAATGTTGCTCAGTCCTATGTCATCTTCACAATTGTTGGTATCCTTGGGTCCATTGCTGTGGCCACTATGTATTTTGAGTGCCTTCCAACCTGGGGGGTTCACCTTCCATCACTATATGGGACAATGTTTTGTAGTGAATCATAGGTTTTCACTGGCTAATTTTCAGAAGTAGATTGCCAGACCTTTCCTCCTAGTCTGTCTTAGTTTGGAAGCTCTGCTTAAACTTGTCCACCATGGGTGACCCTGCTGGTATTTGAAATATCGGTGGCATAGCTTCCAGCGTCACAGCAACACGTAATCACCACAAACTGACAGTCAGGTGGTGGACTTATAACAGTAATCCCTTTTTTTTCTCATAAGGCAGATTTACTTTCAGACTCCAGCTCCACCTCTGTGTAACTTTGGGCAAGTTTTCTTTATCTCTTTAAGACTTGTTGTTGTTATTAGGTGCTGCCAAGTCAGTTCTGACTCATAGCAACCCTATGTACAACAGAACAGAATACTTCCCTGTCCTGTGCCACCCTCACAATTATGTTTGAGCCCATTGTTTCAGACACTGTGTCAGTCTATCTCATTGAAGGTCTTCCTCTTTTTCACTGACCCTCTACTTTACCAAGCATGATGTCATTCTCTAGGGACTGGTCCCTCCTGATAACATGTCCAAAGTATGTGAGACGAAGTCTAGCCATCCTTGCTTCTAAGGAGCATTCTGGCTATACGTCTTCCACGACAGATTTGTTCATTTTTCTGGCAGTCCATGGTGTATTCAATATCCTGTGCCAACACCATAATTCAAATGCATCAGTTCTTCTTTCATCTTCCTTATTCATTGTCCAGCTTTTGCATGCATATTAGGTGATTAAAAATACCATGGCTTGGGTCAGGTGCATCTTAGTCCTCAAAGTGACATTTTTGGTTTTAACACTTTAGAGGTCTTTTACAGCAGGTTTGCCCAGTGCAATACGTTGTTTGATTTCTTGGCTGCTGCTTCCATGAGGGTTGATTGTGGATCCAAGTAGGATGAAATTCTTGACAATTTCAATATTTTTTCCTTTAAGTCTTAGGTATGTTTATCTGGACTCCACCTTTTCCCAGAGGGATACACAATGGCAGCTGCTTGTCCTTCTCTGCTCCCTCCAGAATCTCCTTTTATCTCCACGGATGTCAAGCAATTTCTTCCTACTGTACTTTTGACAAAAGCTTATACGAGGGCGCACTCAATTCCCAAGAAATCATCATAGAACTTCCCTTGGCCAGTTTGGACCTGATCCCACAGCTTCTGATTCTTGGCTTTTGAACTAACTGTTCAAATGAAGGCAGATCTCATCAGACAGCTGGGAACTCCCCAAGGGCAATTCCAGGGGTTTGTTCTCCTTTAGATTTAAATGACTCCTGTTTCAAAATGGTTGAGGCAAACTAGAAGACATGAGACACTGTCTCTTTCCCTCCAAATTAGGTAAAATTCTTAGCCTGCCCAGAAAATCACAAGGAACCAAGTTATAGATCACAGATCCCTGAAATGTCCCCCAAATTTCCAAAGTCAAAGGTGATTCTCTAGCATGTCAGAGTTAGAAGGGAGTTTAGGGTGACCTCATATAATTTTCTCCTTTAACAGTTGAGGAAAGGGACATCTGAGACTTTAAGTCACGAGTCTGAGGACGCATGGCTGGCTAAAGACCCTCCCTCCTTTTTTCACTCCACAAGGGTGTGGATGGTGCTAATCCATTTACTCAAGAGTATAGACATCAAAGGAAATCCTATCTGACCTCGGGGGCTATCTAGTATAAACATCTCCTAATTGGTTTTGCCAACCTGAGACCTGTATGGTCTTTCCATCTAATTTCCCTCGTTCAGTGCATCTCTTCCTCTATAAAAATATCCATCTTCCCTCTCTGTCACACAGATACACTCTCATGGCACCTCCTTTCAGCTCCTGTCTCCACTGAGGATATAAACCTGCCAGCTTCACTAGTGACAAGAGCCAGGTGGACAGTGCTTCTTTTGTGCCTTCCAAATGGGAAGCATGCAAGTGTTCTGGGGGCTGGATGTCTCTGGAAGTTGATGAACCTGATGGGAGAATGGGTGTTGAATCTTCTAGTCTTACAGAGGTGGGGAGTAGGAAACAGGGATCCTCCTGCCCTATCCCCCAAATTCCCTATCTGAGTGGACCTCAGTCTCACTCCTGCAACCTGTTCTTATGTTCTCTTCCATGGTCAGAAAAGTCCCGGGGTGACACAACTGGTTTGGCTCAACTACTAACCAAAATGTTGGCAGTTAGAGCCCACCTAGTAGCTCCATGGAAAAAGGGCCTGGTGATCTGCTTCTGTAAAGATCACAGCCAAGAAAACCCTAAGGAACAATTACTCTGTAATACATGGGATCGCCATGAGTCAGAATTGATTCAACAGCAACTTTGTGTGTGTGTGGTCCAGAAGGCAATCGGTGATAAGTTTAGATAAGGAAGGAGAAGGAAGGAGAAATTCAGGTTGTAAGTAGTTACAAGCACCTCCAACAAGATGGGGCAGTTGTTTTCCATTCTTCGGTGATTTTATATTAACACAAATCTGCTCACCTCCCAAGAAACATACATTGAACTGAAATGGCCTCCTTATTAGTATGAGTTGATTCCCCTTTTTTTTGAAGGAGTAAATATTAATTTAAAAAATTAAAACAATGTAGTGTTAACTGTGTGTAGGGATGATACTTGTGTGTGGATATTTGTGTGTGATTTTTTTCTGTAATAGAGATAGATTGAACATAACCAACTGCACCTCTCCTACTTGAATACTTAAATTTTATTAGAAATATACCCTAAGCCAATTGTTCTCAAATTTGAGAGTGCCTCAGACTCATCTGTAAAGCATATTAAAACTCAGATTGCAGGATCTACCTACAGAGTTTCTGACTAGTAGGTCTAGGGTGGGGTTCAAGAATTTAAATTCTAACAAGTTCTCATGCTGATGCTGCTGGTCCAGTTACTACACTTCAAGAATCGCTGCTCTAAAACCTAACTACTTGCTGTCGTGTTGACCCCGACTCATGGCAACCCCATGTATGAGTGTAGAACTGTGCTCCATAGGGTTTTCAGTGGCTGATTTTTCAGAAATAGATTTTAAGGGACTCTGGGCAGACTCAAACCTCCAACCTTTTGGTTAGCAGCCAAGCACATTAACTATTTGCACCACTCAGGTGCTCTAAAGCTTAGGGACCAAGTTCTTCCCTTTGATGGTCCTCCTCAGGTATTGAATCTTTACACTTGGCGTCTTCTAGCAATGAGCCCTAAATGATTGAGCTAATTAGGCCAGATGCAGGACACACAGCTGGACTTAATTTCTGAACAAGTGGTGTACTTTTGAGTGTGAACAAGGACTTTGGCTGTGAGAGAATTTGAGAGAGTAACTCACAGATCAGCCTTGACCTGAGAAGAGGCAGTGGGCTTTCCAAATCAGATTCTTGAGTGAGAGGAGTACTTTCATCTCTGAAGATTCCATGGCATAAGCAACATATCACTCCACGTTATTTGTTGTCATTAGTTGCTGTCCAAATGGCTCTGACTCATGGTGACCTTATTTGTAACAGAACTAACATTGCCTGGTACTGTGAACTCTTCGTCATCATTGGTGTATTCGATTCCATTGTTGTACCTAGTGTGTTAGTCCATCACACTGAGGGTTTCTCTCATTTTTGCTGACTCTACCAACCAAGATGTCCTTTTCTGGCAATTGGTCTTTCCTGATAACATGTTCAAAGTAAGTGAGCTAAAGTCTTAACATCCTTGCTTCTAAGGTTCTAGTTGTATTTCTTCTAAGACTGATTTGTTCTTCTGGCAATCCATGGTATATTAATATTCCTCACCAACACCACAGTTCAAGTACATCAATTCTTCTTCTATCTTCCTTCTTTGTTAGTTTCTACTTAAAGGATTGTCCCTCCAGTGAGGAGAAAGCTGGCTTTGAACTTTCCAGGGAATCTGTTTTACTCGAGTATGCTGCATGGAAGAATAGGAATAAGTACTACCTAATCATGGTACAACATATTATAGGGAAAAGGTCATAGTTTTCAGAGTCAAAAGTCTACAGTATATATATAGGTTCTACTGCTTACCAGCCATCTAGACTAGAAGTCATTTTACCTTTAAAAGCTTCATTGCATAAAAAAGGGGATAATCTTAACTACCTCACAAGATGGATTGGAAGGTCAGTAATGATGTGGCTGTAACATTCACACTGAAAGGGTAGGTCTATTTTGAACAAGAGACCTGTCCTGGAGACCTGTCATCCAAGCTAAGATTATGAGCAAGAAAGCGAGTGCTGGTGGTTATGCAGCTACACCTCAGTCTCAACATTTCTGCTCTGTTCTGGGTCTTTTTCGCACTGCCTGGCACAATGACATGAGCCAAGGGGTCCCACCCACACAGCATACAGCTTGCATCAGTAGTCTGTGAGAAGGTCCACACATCACATATCATGAAACATTTTCATAGTCCAATGACAATCACATACTGCCTGAATTGGGTGCACCTGAGGAAGATAAATCAACCTTTATCATAACTAATATTTTTATTCCTGAATTCGCATTTGCTAAAACAATTTTCTAGAAGTTCATTTATTCTTTATCCATTTTAGCTTTTGATTTATTGACTATTGTGTTTTGTTTTCTGTTTCTATTTTATTAACTTCTGTTACCTTTATTATAGTACACACACAAACACACACCAAAACAAAACAAAATAACAAAGCTACTACTATTCATTTCCACAACTTCCCCCATGGTTCCTTCTTCAATAACTTAATATTTGTTAACAACCATCTATTACTTTTTCCCAATTAATGGGTGGGGTATACAACTTTACCAGCATGACTTTTCATTATTTCTCACACAACTCAGTTCTTTTAAAGTCCATTCTTACACTGGCAAATGGAAAGTATTCAATAAATAGAGTTTTAAATTTTTATTGTATGAGAATACAAAAAGAAACCAGATTATGATAATCATTTCCCCTCTTTCTGTAGGCAATTTTTCTAAAACAGTTCACACACAGGACACTGACTCTATCTCCTCAAACTGCTGGGAGGAATGAGGACCTAGGAACAGCACAACTCTTAATATCATCTAAAAATGTTGTGGCACTGGACACCCTGAAAGAAAAAAGGTCCAAGTCCTCAGGGCTTGAAGACATAGCAGGGAATGATCCATTCCTCAAAATGTTATGACTGGGGAGCATGGGCTGCATATAGGACTTCCTTAAATCCTGTCTACCACCATAACTAATAGGTTGTTGTCAGTAGGTGCCATCAAATTGGTTCCGACTCATAGCAACACCATTTAAACAGAACAAAACACTGCTCAGCCCTGTGCCATCCTCACAATCATTATTATGCTTGAGTGCATTGCTACAGCCACTATGTCAATCCATCTCATTGAGGGTCTTCCTTTTTTTCACTGACCGTCTACTCTACCAAGCATGATGTCCTTCTCCAGGGACTGGTCCCTCCTGATAGCATGTCCAAAGTATGTGAGATGAAGTCTTGTCATCCTTGCTTTGGACTAAATGAAGAATAGTGAGGCATCATGATTAGAGGAATACTCACTAACAACCTGCACTATGCAGGTGACACAACCTTGTTTGCTGAAAGAGAAGAGAACTTGAAGCACTAACTAATAGGAGGAGGGACTAAATGAGGAAGTTCTCAAACGCTCTCTTCATAACAGTAATAAGCTTCCCTTTAAATTTTATGTTTGGTCAACTAAAGAGAAGTAAAAGATCAATATTCTGAAACATATGACTTGAACTAAAAGTCAAGGAGAGAGTCCGCTAGCGTGGAGTATCCATCCTCCTAGAACACAATGAAATCTGTATTCATTATGTATTGCTGCATGACAAATTATTCAGGAACTGAGTGGGTTAAGAAAGCAATGAACATGTATTATCTTACAGTTTCTGTGGGCCAAGAGTCTAGGAATGGCTTATCTGAGAGGTTTGGTCTTAGGATCTCTCATGAAGTTGCAGTCAAACTGTTGACCAGGGCCACAGTCACCTGAAGGCTTGCCTGGAGCTGTAAAACCTGCTTCCTTGATGACTTGCTCACAGGGCTGAATGCAGGAGGCCTCAGTTCCTTACTTGATGTTTGTAGAAGGCCTTAATTCCTCACGACATGGTCCTCTCCACGGGGCTGCTTGGCCATCCTAGTGACATGTCAGCTGGCTTCCGCCCAGAGTAAGCAATCCAAGAGAACAAGATGGAAGCTGTAAATTCTTTTATAAACTAGCCCCTCAAAAGTCACGTTCCATCTTTTCTGCAGTATCCTACTGGCTACATATGCCAGCCCTATTCAACTATTCAACACAAGGACATGAATACCAGGAAGTGATTACTGGGGATTCTCTTGGCTGGCTACCACAGTTAGGAAAATAGTCCTAGGAGGACAGAGCAAAAATTAAGCAACCTGTTATAATATTTTACTCACTGGTTCTATGCAATTCTTTCATAATTAATGGTCCATGAAGTATTCGCTGTATGCACAAATGAGTAAAAACTAAAAATTAGCCACCTCCCAAAATATGCAATGATGCTGTATACAGGTAATAGGATCCTAGAAGGAAAAGAGAGAGAATGTAACAAAAGAAATATTTGAAGATAATAAATAAGAATTTCAAAACTAAATAAAAGACAACAAACTATAAGTCCAAAAATCTCGAAGAACACCAAACAGGATAAGTACAAAGAAAAACACATCTAGGCACATTATAGTCAAACTGTTGAAAACAGTGGATGAAAATGAAATCGTGAAGGCAGTGGGGGAAGGGAGAATTACAGACATAAGAGGAACAAAGATAAAAAATGCAGCAGATTTCTCATCAGAGAGAGATTAGATGGAGCAATATCTTTAAATTACTGAAAGAAAAAAACTGTCAACTTAGAATTCTATACCCAGAAGAAATATCATTGAAATATAAAGGCAAAATAAAGATATATTTCCAAACAAAATTGAGAGAACTCATTGTATTACTGGAAATGTTAAAGAAAATTCTTCAGGCAAAAAGGGATATGGTATCAGATGGAAATTTGGGTCTACACAGAGAAATGTAGTGTGCTGAAATGGTAAAAATAGAGGTAAGTATAAAATACATTTTTCCTATTTTAATCTCTGTAACAGATAATTAACTTCCTAAAGTAAAAATAGTAAAATGTAGTTTCTCACTATAATTCAATAAAAATTGAAATCAATAATATAAAGATAAGCAATCGTCAATGTATTTGGAACCTTAAAAATACATTTCTAAATAACTCAGTAGTTAAAGAAGGAATCTTGCAAAAAGTAGAATTAGAGAATATACTTAGAACTGAATAATGATGAAAAGACTACATATTTAAAACTGAGAAGTACAACTAAAATGGTACTTTAAAGAGAAATGAACAGCTTTCAATGCATAGAAAGTAGTACTGAAAATTAATGAGTAAAGCATGCAGCTTGAATCCTCAAAGTAAAATAAAATAAAAATAAAAACAAAGTAAACTCAAGAAAAGTAGAAGAAATAAAATAATAAAGATAGCATAAGTTAATGAAATAGAAACAGAAAACAAAAATCAATAGTCAATAAAAATAAAAGCTAAAATGAATAAAGAATAAAAGTTTTAGAAGATTGTTTTTAAAAATGTAAATTCAGAAATAAATATATTAATTATGATAAAGGGAACATACAGTAAAGATTCAAAAAACCATAAAAGAATATTATAAACAATTTTAGGCCATTACATTTGAAGACTCAAAGTAAATGAACAATTTCTTAGATCAAAAAATAACCTAACAAAACTAATTCATGAAAACATAGAAATCCCAAGTAGAATACTAATCATTAAAGAAATTGACTGATAGTCAAAGATACATGTCTAAAAGAGAAATCAGATAAAAATGCTCTGTTTGGTAAGATTTATAAAATTTTAAAGAAAAACATTATTCTAATTCTAATTATCCAAATTCATTTTATGAGGCTAGTATAATGTTGACAGCAAATCAAAAGATACTATGAAAAGTCGACATTACAGACCATTTTCCCTATTTAATGTAGACACAAAATTTCTAGATAACTATTAGTCAACTATTTTCAACAATTTATTTTGTCAGACATTAATATTGCCACTCCTACTCTTTTTTGATTGTTGTTTGCTTGATATATTTTTTTCCATCCTTTCAGTTATAGTTTGTGTCTTTGAGTCTAAGGTGTGTCTCTTGTAGGCAGCATATAGACGGATTGTGGTTTTTTTATCCATTCTGCCATTCTCTGTCTCCTTATTGGTGCATTTAGTCAATTTACATTCAGTGTAATTATTGATAGGTATGAGTTCACTTTGTTTTGTTTTGTTTTTGTGATGTTGACAGTTTCTTTGTTCCACTTAATTTTCTGTGCTGAGTCATTTTTCTTCCTGTATTTTCTTTTCATCTTCTTCACTGCTGTAGATTTTGTATTTGCTGAATCTTTATGTTTTTCTTCTTTTTTATTTTCATGTGTAGATTTGTTAGTTTCCTCTGTGGTTACCTTAAAATTTACTTCTATTTTTCTAAGTTTAAACCAATCTTTTACTTCTTTATATCATCTTAACTTTCTCTCCTGATAAAAGTTCTATGACTACACTATTTAGTCCCTCTTTTTTGTTTTAGTGTTGTCATCTTTTACATACTGATGTCTCTTTGTTTCCCTATTTTCAGTGTTTTGGCTTTGACTTATTTTTGTGGCTTCCCTATCTGGGTTGATATCTGGTTGTTCTGTCCTGTGTTCAAGTCTTGGGTTGTTACCTGGTATTAGTGATTCTCTAGCCATAAGACTCCCTTTAGTATTTCCTGTAATTTTGGTTTGATTTTTAAAGATTCCATTAACTTCTGTTTATCTGGAAATGCTCTAATTTCACCTTCATATTTGAGAGACACTTTTGCTGAATATATAATTCTTGGTTGGCAGTTTTTTTTTCCTTTAAGGCTTTATATACATCATCCGATTGCCTTCTTGCCTACGTGGTTTCTGCTGAGTAGTCTGAGCTTAGTCTTATCGATTCTCCTTTGTAAGTGACTTGTCGTTTATCCACAGCAACTCTTAAAATTCTCTCTTTATCTTTGGTTTTGGCAAGTTTGATTATAATATGTCTTGGTGACTTTCTTTTGAGATCTACCTCATGTGGTGTTTGATGAGCTTCTTGGACAGATATCTTCTCATCTTTCACAGTATCAGGGAAGTTTTATGCCAACAAATCTTCAACAATTCTCTCTGTATTTTCTGTTACCCCCTCCATTCCAGTACTCCAATCACTCATAGGTTATTCCTCTTGATAGAGTCCCACATAATTCTTAGAGTTTCTCCATGTTTTAAATTCTTTTATCTGATTTTTCCTCAAATAGGTTGGTGTCAAGTGCTTTGTCTTCAATCTCACTAATTCTGACTTCCATTGCCTCAATTCTGCTCCGGTGACTTTCTATAGAGTTGTCTAATTCTTAAATTTTATTGTTAATCTTCTGGATTTCTGTTTGCTGTCCTTCTGTGCATTCTTGAAACCTGTTGAATTTGTCATTGTGCTCTTCTATAATCCTCTTAAGTTCCTCTATTGCTTTGTCTATGTGTTCCTTGGCTTGGTCTGAGTTTTGTCTTATCCCTTTCGTGATCTCTTGAAGAGCTCTGTATGTTAAGCTTTTGAATTCTACCACTGGTAATTCTGAGACCTTTTTTTCCTTGAGGAGGTTTCCTGGTTCTTTGTTTTTGTTGCTTGCTGGAGCCATCATGTTCTGCCTGTTTATGTGATTTGATATTGACTGTTGTATCTGAGCCATCAATAAGTTATTATATTTATTTGTTGTATGTTTGCTTACTGTGTCCTAGCTTCTTATTTTGTTTTGTTTTGATATGCCCAAATAGGCTGGGCGTGTGAGCTACTTTGATTATTGGTGTCTTTGAAGCTCTTATGTCCTGTCACCAGGTGGTTAGAGCTGCTACTAGGTATGTGAGCCCAGAAGTGAATTTACTTTTCTTGTGTGGATTCAGTTCAGGTGTTCAGGTTCTCAGTCACCAAGTGTGTGGTGCAGGTACTCACCTATAGTCCTAGATGGGCAGGGCTACATAAGGGTGACTGGAGTAGGCATAGGTATCTGGCTGCAGTAGGGGGTTATGTGCTGAGCAAGGTAGGTGGCTGACAGCTGCCCTTGAGAGCCTAGGTGGAAGGCATGTCCCTTTCCAGTAGAGTGCATAGGTGGGTGGGTTTTGCAGCTGGACTTTGGGCAGCCAGTGCTGTAGGCTTTAAGGACTTGGAGGCACCACTTACTCTCAGACCCTTGTTGTGGGTAGCTAGGTGGAGTGGATGGAGCCGCCAGTCCTCAGGCCCCTGATGTGGGTGCATGAGGACCCTGCTAAATGGACAGGGCGGTGTCAAATGTTACAAATCTGCCACTCCCCTTAAGCTGTTGCAGTTAAAAACAGGCTTCAGGTATATACCCTGTTGTACTATGCTAATGAGGCCCTATGCTATTGAATGGGCCCACACAGATCTAGGCAGGTGTGAAAGGCATTTGAAGTCCATCAACCCCTTACGCGTGTGCCTAGGCAAAGGGGTAGTGCTTGCCCTGAGTTCCCAGCTTAGGAGTCGTGGTGATTTTTTAAAGCTGAGAGGCTAGTTTGTGTGTGGTTAGCCCTGAACTCCCAGCTTAGGGGACTGGCAGTTTCTTCTTTTGTTGTTTTTTCAGTTTGTTTATTTGTTCCCTCCCCAAAGCCCGGAGACTGGCTCTGGTGCAATGGGCTCCACTTCCAACCTAGGGGGTGCGGCAAGCACTGAGCACTGCCAAACCGGGACCTGAGCAGAGTGGGAAGAGAGGCACTTCCCAGCAGGGGAACTGTTATTTTGTTCCCATTCAGTAGGTTAGACACTTGCACTTAACTTTCACAGATCTAGTGCTGCTTCCCCCTGTCTCCGTAGGTTTCTCCCAAGGTGGTAAAACGCATCCCATGCACTACTGCTTGCCTCAGCCTGCATGCACCAAATGATCCATCCTGCAGGGTGCTGGCTAGGTCAGGGCTGACACTCCTTTGCTGCTTCTGAATCGTCTCTCCCTCCTTCTGCCACCCAGTCTGACTCCTCAACTTTGTCTTTGAAGTTCAGGGCTCCTAGATTGTCATATATAACCGATTCATTTGTTTTTTTTTGTGTCTTTGTTGTAAGAAGGAACACAGGAAGCGTCTGACTATTCTGCCATCTTGACCCCACCTCCTCAACAATTTATTTAAAAGACACGTTATGACCTATAAGAATTATACCCAGAGTGTAAGCATAATTTTTTTTTATTAAAAATCTATCAGTATCACTCATCTCATGACTACAGTAAATGAGAAAAAATAATAATCATCTCAATAGCTCCAGCAAAAACATTTGTGAAATTAAATATCTATTATTGGTAATATATATTTATCAAATCAAGAATGTTTAGCTATGCCTAACCTGATGAAGAATATTTACAAAAAAGTGCACCACAAACATTTTACTTAAAAGTGTGCACTATTACTGGGCACATTGATCAAAGACTCTACAGAAGAATTCTGATCAAAAGGGGGAAAATGTAGAAGAGAATTTCAAATTATCATGGACTCTAGAATCTCTGGAGCCATGGGGGCTGGAAGAACCCATGAAACTATTGCCCTGATATAATCTTTAAAATTTAGAGCAAAAATATCCCCTAAAGTCTGCTTAAAACCAAACAATAGTTTAGCTTAACTAGTAAAAAATGTCTGTCTTGAGCATTATGCTCTACTAAGATCTATATGGGATCAAAGTGACAACAATAATTCAAAATATTAGATAGGAACCTTAGGAGGCAGCAAGTTTATTTTAACAGGGGGGAACAACTCAGAAAGGAGGGTAAGAATGATTACACAACTTGAAGAACTGTACATGTAGAAACAGTTGAATTAGTATGTTTCACTGTGTATATTCTCACCACCAACAACAAAATAAATAAAATGAATGTGTACACTATGTTTATATCCATTTATAAATGGATACAAAGTGTTAAAACAAGAAAAATAAATATAAATTAAAAGAATTGAAAATACTGAAACAAAGCAAAAGGTTGAAAACAAAGCAGAAAGCTATAGACAATATGATTATTTAATTGAGCATCCAAAATACTCTACATAAAACTGTTAGATTTAATATGAAAATTCAGCAAAGTTTCTACAAACAAGGGCGGCATTTAAAATGAGTAATAATAGCAACAAATTTCATTCTTATCTGACTGAAAATAAGCACATTAAAAATATAATTTAAAAAAAGGCCGGATTCCTAAAAACATAAACTACATGTTACTGGTAAATCTAACCAAAAGCAAAAAATAAGTAAATAAATAAACCCACTGCCATCAAATTGATTCCAACTCATGACAACACCATAGGGCAAAGTAGAACTGCTCCACAGGGTTCCAAGGCTGTAAATCTTTACAGAAGCAGACTGCCAACATCTTTCTCCGAAAAGTAGCTGAGTGCTTTTAACCACTGTGCTATTAACAAACCAGGTATAAAAACTTTGTGGAGAAAATTGCAAATAAAATAAAGAGTAACAAGTAAGTGAAAACGATATTAAATTCAAGATGAAACCATGCAACATTTTGAAGATGTAAATTTTCTCCAAATTTTGTCTATAAATTTCATTCAGTTAAAACCAAAATTGCAATGTGTTTTTCATGAGCATTGGGAAGATAATCTTATATAAATATGGAAGAAAATTGTCAATCTCTTTTTTGTTTGGAAACATGGAGACCGTCAAAGAGAAGAAAAGTATGTTCTTGCTGTGACATGTTGTTAAAAATGGCAAAAGAATGTTGTTGTTAGGTGCTGTCCCAGTGATCTAGTGCTGTTAAAACAGAAATACCACAAGGGAATGGCTTTAGCAAACAGACGTTTATTCTCTTACAGTCTAGTAGGCTACAAGTCCAAATAGGGCACAAGCTCCAGCGGAAGGCTTTCTCTCTCTGTCGACTCTGGAGGAAGGTCCTTGTCATCAACCTTTCCATGGTCTAGGAGCTACTCTGCACAGGAACCTCAGGTCCAAACGATGTGCTCTACTCCCAGCACTGCTTTCTTGGTGGTATGAGGTCCCCATGTCTCTCTGCTCACTTCTCTCTTTTATATCTCAGAAGAGATTGGCTCCAGAAGTAATCCAATCTTGTAGATTAAGTCCTGCCTCATTAACATAACTGTCTCTAATTTCATCTCTTCAACATCAGAGATAGGATTTATAACACATAGGAAAATCACATCAGATTACAAAATGGTGGACAATCACACAATACTGGGAATCATGGCCCAGTCAAGTTGACAGATATTTTGGGGGGAAACAATTCTGACTCATAGCGACCCTATGTACAACAGAATGAAACACTTCCTGGTCCTGCACCATCCTCACAATCATTGCTATGTTTGAGCCTGTTGCTGCAGCCGCTGTGTCAATCCATCTTGTTAAGGGTCTTCCTCTTTTTCACTCACCCTCTACTTCACCAAGCATAATACCCTTCTCCATGGACTAGACCCTCCTGATAATATGTCTAAAGTATATGAGAAGTCTCGCCATCCTTGCTTCTAAGGAGCATTCTGGTTGTACTTCTTCCAAGACAGACTTGTTCATTCTTTTGTCAGTCCATGGTATATTCAGTATCGTTCGCCAACACACATCTCAAAGGCATCAATTCTTCTTTGGTTTTCCTTATTGATTGTCCAGCTTTCACACACATATGAAGAAATTGCAAATATCATGGCTTGGATCACATACACCTTAGTCCTCAAAGTGACATCTTTGCTTTTTAACACTTTAAAGGGGTCTTTTGCAGCAGATTTGCTCAATGCAATATATTGTTTGATATCTTGACTGCTATCCTTCCATGGGTGTTGATTGTGGATCCAAGTAAAATGAAACCCTTGACAGCTTCAATATTTTCTGTTTGTCTTGATGTTGCTTGTTGACCAGTTGTGAGGATTTTGTGATCTGAAGTGGCCATCCTCCATTATCACATAATGCCTATTTTCCCATAATGACCTGGTCTTTGGAACCTAACCATGTTGATATGTGAGGAGTGGGTGTATATATTTTGTGTTTTTTTTTTTTTTCTAAATGTAATATTAATTTTTAATTAAAAAGCAGTCAGTGAGAAAAATCATATTGTATAATGAGTCATTGGTTTTTTTAAATTGGAAATGAGTAATACACCTCCCAAAGGCAGATATCATCTGCATTAAACCGTTTTTGCATGTCTTTTATCTAGAAACCATAACTGCTCTGTTATCTCTGAATAGAATTAGAATATGCAATATGATCTCAAGTAGCACAAAATACACACATACTCACACATGGCAAAAAAAAGAGGACTTTGTAGAAACTTACCAAAAATTTTAGTTAGATGATTATCTCTGTTTAATAGGGAAAAGAGTGATTATTAATGTCTTCATTACGTTTTTCTTTTTTCATATTTTTACAATTAATTTGTATTACTTTTATAAAGAGAAAGTATGGATTTTTTTAAAATTACCAGGTATATTGGTACATATAGATCAATAGATACATACATGATCTAAATATTATTTGAAAAAATAAAGTGGAAGAAAAGCATGAAAAGTATTAACAGTAGCTAGCTCTTCCTACAGAAGATTTTTTGTCTTCTTTTTTGCGTTTCCCAGATTTTCTGTAACGAATATTAATTTTAGATGGAAAAAAATATTTTAATGCTAGGCAAAAAATATATATATATATACATACATATACATATATATATACATATATATATGTATACCCTTTAAGATATTGTAGGATTTTTTGGTTGGTTGTTTTTAAAATAAGAACCTTTAGATTCCTATTATTAAAACAAATGAAAACTCCTTTGTAGTGGAGCCATTTTTTAGGGAGGAGAAAATATATTAAGTAAGTAACTCTATATTTCCAATGACTGGTTTTCAATCAGGAGTTTTAAAAAGTTAGTCAGAGTAAATCTACTTTGGGGAACATCTCTCCACTTTGAGCTATGGTGGCGGGTCAACTTTGGAGACAGTTTTCTGCCTCACGCCTATGTAATGATTGTGATTAAGTACATGGTAGCATAAACACCTGGAGAATGGAGAGCGGAGAGTCAGCTAGCCCTCATGGAAGGCCAAGCCTTTGTGATCCTTTTTGGGAACAACTGCAAGGAAAGCTCTGCTGGGACTCACCGGTGGAGGTGGGGGGTGGATGGAAGAGATACCAGAGCACTTGACCATTCAATACCCAGGTGATGGGAAGAACAGTATTGGTTTTAAATGAAAACAACAACAACAAAAACAGCTGAACAAAGCACATTCTGATAAGTTTAAAATGTTGTGGGGGAAAAAAAAAGATGTCGGTCTATACTTCCATGGTTTTATTTTTTTAAACTGTGTCTAACAGCACATCTATTAATGTACACGATTAAAGCATTTGTAGGTCTTTTTGGGAAAGGTGCGTGCTAGCACAGCATCACTGCAAGACTTTTCAGAATCATGTCAACATGTGTGGGCTTTCCTGACTTTTCACTCTCTTGGCAACCACGTGAATACGCATGCTAACAGGAAAAGAGAAGACGGGTTGAGGCATAGACGCAACAGAGGTTCTGGAAGGCATTAAGAGTATTACAGTGACAAGCTTCAGGGGAAATGGCAAATAATGATACCATGCTTTTGGCAAATTTCCTTTTATATTATGCAGTACGGAAAAGAGCAAAGAATGGCATACGGAGCACATATACACACATTTAACAAGTATCAACATTTTGTCACATTTGTTTCATATTGTTTTAAAGAAATAAAATTTTATAGATATTGTTGTACTTCCCTCCTATGCCATTTCCCATCCCTCTTTTCCCAGACATAACCAGTGCCCTTCTTATTCATGTTACTATATATGTAAATATCCATAAATAACATATATGATTGTTGTGACTGGATTTTAAATATCAATAAAAAAGTCATTTTGTATTTATCCTCCCACAAGTTCCTCTTTTCATCACAAACTATGTTTATAGGATTCAGTCAGGCTGCTACAAGAAGATCTAGTTTGTTCATTTCAACTGTTTCACATTATTCTGTGTATACACCACAACGTATCAATTCTTCCATTGATGTATATTTATGCCTTTTCACTTTTTTGCTTTAACAAACAACCCTGCCATGAATATTGTTTTCTATATCTCCTCCTGCATCTCCTCTAGAATTTCTCAGGTAGTGAAATTACTGCGTGTGAGGGCGCACAGAGCTTCAGTATTAATAATAATTCAAAACTAAACCAGCTGCTGTGAAGTCGATTGTGACTCATGCTCATAGTGACCCCATGTGTGACAGAGCAGAACTGTGCTCCATAGGATTTTAATGGCTATGATCTTTTGGAAGTAGATTGCCAGACTTCTCCTCCGAGGTGCCTGTGGGTGCATTCCAACCAACCTTTTGTTTAGCAGCTGAGTGCTTAATCATTTGTATCACCCAGGGACTCCTCAGTATTAATGTTGTTGCGTGCCATAGAGTTGATTCTGACTCATGGCAACTCCATGTGTTACAGAGTTGAACTGTTCCATAGGGTTTTCTTGGCTGTAATCTTTATAGAAGCAGATAGCCAGGCCTTTTCTTCCACGGTGTTGCTGGGTGAGTTCGAACTGCTAACTTTCTGATTACCAGCTGAGTGCAAACCATTTGTGCCACCCAGGGGCCATCAGTATTCATAGATGTTGCCAAATGGATCGTCCAGGTAGTGTCACCAATTTGTGAAGTACTTCCATCAGCAAAGTAAAAGGGTTTGTACTTTCCCACACCTTTGTTAATTTAGAATTTGAAACTTTTTAATTTTTATTTTATTAGGAGTGAAATAGTGAATCATTTTTGTTTGTTTTAACTTCCACTCTTCTGGTTAAAAGGGACATTAGATCTTATATATTTATTGGCCATTTAAATTTTCTCTTCTGTGCATTTATTTCTATGGGTTGCTTATATTTTAGTAGGATTTAAATATATATATATTTCCTGGACACTAATCCTTTCTAAGTTACATGCGTTAAAGCATATTTTCCCAATCTATAAATATTCTAAACTTTGTTTATATTTTTTGCCTATTATCACATGGAAATAAATTTAATCAAATTTGTAAAAATGTTTCATTTCAAGGTTGGCATGTTTATATCATTTAAGACATTTAAGGAGAATATTAACAATATTCTACATTTTCTTCTGAAAGGTTTATAATATAGATTCTCATATTTTGGTAGGCTATTCAACTAGAATTTATTTTTGTGCATGGTATAAAGTAGAAACCTAATTTCATTTCTCATATAAGAATCATTTTAGTAGATTAAATTGGTTGAAGTGGTCAATGTTTTGGTGCTATTTATTGAATCCTTTTCTTCTTGATTTGTTCTGCTACCTCTGCCTTTACTACGACCATCCATCTGTCAGTTTGTTTTACAGTGGTGGCTCATACGTTGCTATAATACTGGAAGCTATGTCACTGGTATTCCAAATACCAACAGGATCACCCATGGTGGACAGGTTTCAGCTCAGCTTCCAGACGAAGATAGACTAGGAAGAAGGGCCTGATGATCTAATTCTAAAAATCAGCCAATGAAAACCTTATGGATCACAATGGAATATTGTTCAATATAGTGCTGGAAGATGAGCCCTCTAGGTTGGAAGGCACTCAAAATTTACAGTGGATGCAACAATGGACTTACGAATACCAGTGGATTGACACAATGGACTCAAACATACCAACTAGCATGAAGATGGCATGGAACCTAGCAACATTTCATTCTGTTGTACGTGAGGTCGCCATGACTCAGAGCAGACTCAGTGGCAACAAACAACAACAATCTTTACCACATTTTCATATGTGGTTGGATCTGCTTCTGAGATCTCTAATTGATTCCATCGTTTTGCTATCACTGAATTAATGCCATAGTGAGTTTATGATATGGTTTTGTAATAAATCTGGATAGATAGATCTGCCCATCCATGTCTTTTAAATGTTTTGCTACTTGTGTCTCTTTATTCTTCCATACAAATTTTAACATTAACTTCTTAATTTCAGTGAAAGATGGTGTGGAAATTTGATTAGAATTGCATTAAATTGATAGATTAATTTTGAAAAAATCCCATCTTGATTAATTCAGTTAACAAATATTACTTAGGGCTCACCTCGCTTCAGGCATTAGCTATACAGCACTGAAAGTAAACTAACAAAATAGCCAAAATACTTGGCTTTGTGGACATAAGTAAATGACTAAATGGGGAAATAAAAAGTAAATTGTAAGTTGGTAGGTGCTATGGATGGGAGCCCTGGTGGTGCAGTGGTTAAAGCAATCGACTGCTAACTGAAAGGTCAGTGATTCTAAACCACCAGCGGCTCCACAGGAGAAAGACGTGGCAGTCTGTTTCTGTAGAGGTTTACAGCCTTGGAAACCCTATGAAGTTGGGAGCCGCAGTGGTGCAGTGGTTAAGAGCTCAGCTGCTAACCAAAAGGTCAGTAGTTCAAATCCACCAGCTGCTCCTTGGAAACTGTATGGGGCAGTTCTACTCTGCGCTATAGGGTTGCTATGAGTCAGAATCAACTCGATGGTAATGGGTTTTTTTAAGTGCTGTGGAAAAAATAAAGCAAGGATGGGGGCTAGAGAGTGTTGGTAGCAGAGGGAGGTACAATTTTAACTGTTTTTGTATTAGTTACCATTGAGTCGGCTTTGGCACATGGTGGCTCCACGTACCAGAGGGAAATGTTGCCCAGTCCTGAGTCATCTTCGTCATAGCTGGTATGTTTGAGTCCGTTGTTGTAGCTATTATGTCATTCCATCTCACTGAGGGTTTCCCTCGCCTGTACAGATCTCACTTTACCAAACATGATGTGCTTCTTCAACAATCAATCTCTCCTGACAACATGTCAGAAGTAAGCAAGTAGAAGTCTTGGACAATATTCTCTGATTCATAGAGTTTCACTGGCTAATTTTCAGAACTAGATTGCCAGGCCTTTCCTCCTAGTCTGTCTTAGTCTGGAAGCTCTGCTAAAACCCATCCATCATGGGTGAACCTGCTGGTATTTGAAATACTTGTGGCATAGCTTCATCATAGCAACACACAGTTTTAACTGTGCTTGTTTATTTGACAGAATTCAGTCAAGAAAACAGAAACCACTCTAAGTGTTTCAATAAAAGGCATTTATTTACTAACTCTTTATGGGAAACCTGATGGGTCATACGAGGGAGTGTGAGGCAACCCAGATAGCGTCAGCTGGAAGTTGATCCTACCACTGAGGAAATGCACAAAATATGTCCTATATACCTCTTCTTTCTCTATTGACTAGGTGTCATGAGGAACCCAAAATAGCCAGGGAACAGTGTCAACTGCTAGTTTGATGAAGTCATTGTTGTATCACCTCCTTTATGAAATAAGACCTTTGAATGTGGAGATCCCAAGTTTTCAGGAATAAAAAGCAAACTTTCTGTGAATGGGTTATTGGATGTCATCGTGACTTCAACCTTTTGGTTCCTGGACTTATTATTCTGGATATTGGAGAAGGGCCATCAAACATGGATTGCTGTTTTAAAACACATACCACTTTCTTCAGGACAGCATTCCACACTCTGAGGGTATTGTTTTATAGCTGATAGATAATTGAATATATCAGTCAGGATTCAGTCAGGGAACAGACATCATATAGTAACTTGAACAGGGAAAGTTTCCTGTAAAGAATTATTAACTACATCAGGGGATTGGAATAATATGGGATCGGCTAGTAAGAGAACTCTAAAGAAGATAGGAATAGAAGATATCAGGAACAGCTTCTACCCCTAGTGCTGGGATAAGCCCCAAGGAGGAGACCCTCCTCTACCCGAGAGCGTAATTCCGGACCATGTTGGAGAGGGCACAGCCGTGGCTCACTGAATGCAGAGAAGGGGTTGTGCATTGCATCAGCAAAACTTGGTGGAAATCTGCCCTCCAGAACTTGCCAGAACTCCTCTCCTCCCTCTAGTGTAGTGGGGAAAGCTGTTCAAGGGCAGTGGCAAGGGAAGCTACTGGGCATTGAATGCCCCTGGCATATATGCTGCAGGGCCTGGTGCAGAGAAGCTGCTTATATCGGAGTTGAGCACTGAGGAAGCCGTGTGCACTGCAGATGCCTGCTAGGAAAGCACACCAGAACCAAGAGGAAAACCCCCTTCTTCCTGCAGTGACTCTACAGTCATTGCCACCGAGCCAATTCCGACTCATAGAGACCCTACAGGACAGAGTAGAACTGCCCATAGGGTCGGTCTCTCCAGTACTCTCTACTAAAAAGCTGTCTTGAGAAAAAACAAAAAGGAGCTGACGATGAAGGGTGAATTTGGAGCTGAGAAGAAATAAATTGATAACCGGCATGCTGTGTCTTCAGGAAGCAATTCTATCAGGCCAGCTGCCTCTGGTTGATGGAGAACATAGTAAGAATTAATTTCTGTGAAATGTGTTCCTTGGTGAGAAGATTTCGGGGTGGTGGAGGGGAGAAAATATCATGACATTCTACTCCTTGTGACCACAGGTGACAAAGCTAAGTGTGATTCTACCGTATGCTACAGAATACTAGTAGATCCTGCATGGAAGTCCTCACACTCAAAGAAGTAAGCAACCCAACCCTAGCATAGCATCCTGAGAATTTGATTTCTTGAGGCAACTTCTGGTACCAGTAATTATAGTAGTCACTCTCTAAGCAGGAAAACAGAAACCACTAGGAATATTTACAACAAAGGACATTTAATACAGGGGATTTGTTATACCCATTTTGGAAGGGCTAAAATGTCAGGTGGGAAAAAAATGAGCCACCTGGAGACAGAAGGAGCAGGAAGCCACTAACATTCTTGTGCTGGAGGGGCAGAGGGATGACGGAGTATAACCGGTGCCCAGGGGCTGGGATTACCCTGTGGAAGCTGCAGACACAGTAGGCTGTTTAGAGGGGAATGAAGCCAATCCACTGTCACTGCTCTACCCACAGGCAATGCTCAAGCCAAGGAAGGACCAAGGATTGCACTGGCTTCTCCTTTCCTCCATCCCTCCAATTTCCCATCCTCCTATTTCTCAGCTGACAACAGAGCCTGGAAACAACAGCTGTGGGTAAACCTCCCTGAGATACAGAACAGAGAAGAGGAGATGTGCTAAATGATCTGGGGGCAAACAGGCTGTATATATATGTAAACATATATATATATATATATATATATATATATCCAGGCAAGTCAAGTCATCAACCAGGTTTGTGAACCACTGGAATACACTAGTATTATCATATGTTCCTAGAAGCCAAAGCTCTCCTCTCATTCACATTTATATCCCTAGAGATTAGGACAATGTCTGGGGCACATAGCAGATGCTCAATATGTTTGATAAGTGACTGACTGAAGAAATGAATCAATGAGATGCTGTTTAAAAGCCACGTGGATGGGAGTCAGGGCTGCATTGGACCTTGAGGAAAAGTGGGGTCAGGGGAAGGTATCTGTATTAGGTTCCTAGGGCTGCTGTAGCAAATAACCACAAAGTGAGTGGCTTTAAACAACATAAATTTATTGTCTTATAGTTCTGGAGGCTAGGAGTCTGAAACCAAGGCATCTGCAGGGCCACGTTCTCTTCTAAGACTCTGGGGGAAGGGCTATCCTTGTATCTTCCAGCTCTGGTAGCCTCAAGCGTTTCTTAGCATTCCTTGGTTTATTATGCATCTTCACTGGCTATCTTCCCTCTGTATCTGTCCTCCTCATTTATAATGACAGCTCTCAGAATGGGTTAAGATCTACCCTATTCTACTATGACCTCATGTTAACTAACAACAGCTTCAAAGACCCTATTTCCAAACAAGGTTATGTTCAGAGGTACCAGGGTTAAGACTTCAACAAAAATTTGGGGGAACACAGTTCAGTCCATAACAGTAAATAATAACAAATGAGCATACAGTCTGAATAGGTTGAAAGCAAAGAGGCAGGAATACACAGGATATGAAGGGAGCAACAAACAGGCTAAACATGAAGGACATATTGGAAGGGGGTAGGGCTAGAAATGTGAATCTTAGTCAGGCTAGTTGACATTGCAATCCAAAGAAGGAATGATGGCCAGGGACCACGATGGTGGTCTAGGAGATAGAGAGGGGCATATACATATGAGACATGTTTTAGAGGTATAATCAACCTTGCTGACTTCACGCCTTGCACTGGAGAGGCAGAACTGAAAGACATGAACCTTGCCCTCAAGAATCTTACAATCTAGACGGCAAGCAGTAGGGAGTCAGGAAATGCAGCCAAAAAGGCCAGAGCACAATGCAGACACAGGTTCCCTTTCAGTTCAAGATCTCCCATCAACCTGCCCTCACTCGGTTTCCACAGAGGCCAAAACGTGCTGCCTTGCAGCCCTAGTCGTCCCTGTGTGACTAACATTTGGGTTTTCACCCAGAGGTAACAGCAACCTATACTGTTTTTCCATTAAAATGTTTTTTAAAACCATATCCTGCTGAATGCAAAAGACTCTAATTATATAATGTCCATATTCAGCAACATAACAAATCACTTTATATGCTAATAATCACTAGTCTAGTCTTTATTATACAAAAAAAATTAATTGATTTCTATCCCTCTGACTGACTTCTTTTAAAAAAACAAAAACAAAGAGTTGGCATTGTTTGTATGCATCCGAGAAGCCCTATTAACACTTTTTTTTCATTCTATCTTTATTCATAGATCTGTGAATAACAAGCAAAGTGAGAGATGGATTGACCTAGCACCTCGCACTTGCTTTGTCTCTGGGGGACACTCTGTTACAAGCTGTCTCAGACTTACTGCATTTGACTTCCAGAATCTTAGCTATGTGGCAGCTAACCCATGTCTGCATGCCCTGCTCCGGGCTTCCCACAAAATGGAACTTTCCCTTGATATTCAGCCTAAATGGTTCTTTATTAAATTCCTTCTGAAAACTTGGAATTATACCCTTGATACCACCCACAGATGCCTTTTTCCTTTAGTTGTTTATTCTGTTAGCAGTTATTGCCTCATCAATCCCCCTCTTTCATTTAGTGTTCAGGAAAGAAATGTGGTTTGTGTTAATATCTGCAGTCTTGTTTTATAAATCAATACGCAGAGTCACTTAATTATCTTGATTGCTTTGCTTTCAACTCTCTACTATTTACTATACTTGTCACATGCTTCTCCAAACATTTTAAGACTATCATAGGTGTCAAATGAAATGGCCACTGGCATTTCATAGGTGTCTCCAAAGAAAATCATAACCAATAAGGTTAACAGTGTTGGGACATGCATTGGTAAAAACCGCTCACCTGAGCAAGGAACTGAGATGGAGGCTGCAAAGGCAGCTAGGGCTATACACCCCAAAAAGCTGCCCAAAGTGATTTAAGAGATACAGAGATTAAAAGCCATCTGGAAATTTAAGTAAAGATACTAATGTAATGCCCTCCACTTCCCCTTATCTTGACCAAAAGGATCAAAGGAAAGCAAAATTGGGGGAGGGGGAGGGGGCTGAAACAGAGCGAGGTGGCAACCATATGCCATAAACTTGTAGGAAATTCTGCCAAAGAGAATAAAATTTGAACCAAACTAAGAAAGATAAAAGAGGATGAGAAAATTCCCCTCCTATTTTCCCAGAGAACAGCTGAATGTTAAAGAAAGCAAGCAGAGAGCATTCTGGACATCCACTCCACTATCCCTTACTTTGAAAGAATGCAGTCTGGAAGTTGGGTAGGTTTCCTCTCCTAAAGAATGAGGACCCTTGAAGGTATGATGAGAAGGAAAAGCAAGTTGCCATTTCTCACCTTACTCAGGACTTTCCTTTTTACTTGTGACTAATATACAGTGACATACACAGGTGGGTTCGATAAGTTTTAAAACCAATACAGAGAACATTTTAATAATCCCAGAAAGTTTCCTCAACCTATTACCATAGATTAGTTTTCCTTACTCTTAGATGTCAAAGGGATGTAATTATTTTGTGTCTGGCTTCTTTTACTCAAAATAATATCTTTGACATTTATCCATACTGTTGTAAATGTTAATAATTACTTTTCAATGCTGAATAGTAGCTTATTGTATAAATATACCATAATTTGTTTTCCCATTGTCCTATTAATGAACATTCAGGTTGTTCCCAATTTAGGGCTATTATCAATAAGGCTCCTGTGAAAATTCTTGTTCAGGTACATTTGCTTTCATTTATCTTTTGCAACTACCTAAGAGTAGAATTGATGATTAATAGGGTACAATTATGGTTAATTGTCCCAATTTGTTTTTTTTTTAATATATTGTCTTAGTCATTTAGTGCTGCTATAACAGAAATACCACAAGTGGATGGCTTTAATAAAGAGAAATTTATTTTCTCACAGTTGAGTAGGCTGCAAGTCCAAATTCAGGGCATCTGGTCCAGGAGAAGGCTTTCTCTCTCCATCAGCTCTGGAGGAAGGTCCTTGTTATGCATCAGTCTTCCCTTGGTCTGGGAGCTTCTCTGTACAGGAACCTCAGAGCCAAAGGAAGCGCTCTACTCCTGGCACTGCTTTCTTGGCGGTATGAGGTTCCCATGTGTCTCTGCTCGCTTCTCTCTTTTATATCTCATAAGAGATTAGCTTAAGACACTATCTAATCTTATAGACCTCATCAGTATAACTGCCACTAATCCATTTTATTACATCATAGTGATAGCATTTACAACACATAAGGAAATCACATCAGGC
Organism: Dugong dugon; assembly: GCA_030035585.1. NCBI lineage: Eukaryota > Metazoa > Chordata > Mammalia > Sirenia > Dugongidae > Dugong > Dugong dugon. Next base: position 66,776,981 of record CM057470.1, on the reverse strand, counting down.
TACAAAATGGTACGCAATCATACAATACTGGGAATCATGACCCAACCAAGCTGACAGATAGTTTTGGGGGACACAATTCAATCCATGACATATATTTTATATTTTTCTCCTGAGATTTACTATCTTTTTATCAATTATAACAATATTTTCCTTTATGTCCTTGAGCATAGTTATAAGCTGCTCTACAATCCTTGTCTGTTACTTCTAATATCTGAGTCATTTTTGGATTGGTCTCATAGGTTTTCTTTTCTCTTGAGAATGGGTCACATTTTCCGTTTCTTCGTATGTGGAGTAATTTTGGATTGTATCCTGCACATTGTAAATGTTATATTATGTTGACTCTAGATTCTGTAATATTACTCCTAAGAATGTTGATTTGAAGTTGTTTTTGCTTTATTGGACAATTAACTTGGCAGAACTCACACTGCAAACTCTGTCTCGTGCACCAACTCAAATCTCCATTCAGTTCTTTCATTCTTAGTTGGGCTGCTTTGAATATTCTTTACACATACATGGTTCAGAGGTCAGCCAGATTTTTGGTAGAGTTTACATGCAGAAGTTGGTGTCCCCCTCTCTAACTCTCTCCTTTCAGGATTGCAACCCTGACTTTCCTGTGCCTATGATTGTCCCCCATCTCCATTGCTGTAGAATCAGCAGTCGAGAAATCAAAAGACGCATTGCACTGGGCAAATCTGCTACAAAAGACCTCTTTAAAGTGTTAAAAAGCAAAGATGTCACCTTGAAGACTAAGGTGTGCCTGATCCAGGCCATGGTGTTTTCAATCACCTCATATGCATGTGAAAGCTGGATAATGAATGAGAAAGACCAAAGAAGAATTAATGCCCTTGAATTGTGGTGTTGGCAAAGAATATTGAATATATCATGGCCTGCCAAAAGAATGAACAAATCTGTCTCAGAAGAAGTACAACCACAATGCTCCTTAGAAGCAAGGATGGTGAGAATATGTGTCACATACTTTGGATATGTTATCAGGAGGGATCAGTCCCTTTTGAAGGACATCATACTTGGTAAAGTAGAGGATAAGCAAAAAAAAAAAGGAGACCCTCAACGAGATGGACTGACACAGTGCTGCAAAAATGGGCTCAAGAATAACAATTGTGAGGATGGTGCAGGACTGGGCAGTGTTTCTTTCTGTTGTACATAGAGTAGCTATGAGTCAGAACCTATTCAATGGCACCTAACAACAACATAATTGTCCCAATCTCTGTAATCTGGTCATTTAGGGTAGAAAGACTATTGGAGTTTTTGCCACCCCATACGGCACCTACTAAGGAACTCTGGTGGTGTGACAGTTAAACACTTGGCTGCTAACGGAAAGGTTGATGGTTCAAACCCACCCAGATGCTCCACAGGAGAAACACCTGTAGATCTTCTCCCAATAAGGATTACACATAGAAAACCCTATGGGGAAGTTCTACTCTGTCACATGAGGTCACTGTGAGTCAAAATTGACTCAATGGTTCTTAACAACAAAAACAACATGGTACCTACTGCAAGCAGTTCTGAGGTTAAAGCAAAATAAGTAACTCATCCATGCTATTCTCTTTTGCCACGTGCCGCATCCACTCCAGAATGTGGGCTTTTGTTGATCTCAACTTCCTTCAAGTAGTTGTGTACTTCCTTGTTTGTTCAGAGTTTATAATTATTATAAGAGGTTAGGTTTGTTACGAGCTTAGCTGACCAACCAAAAGCAGAACTATCGTGTTTTAAATTTTAAGAAACTGCTAGAGTTATCCAAAGATTTTGAACGATTTTACACTCCCACTAGCAATGTATGAGAATTCTGGTTGCTCCACGTTCTCAACAACATTTAATATCATCATTCATTTTAATTTTAGTCATTCCAATGGGTCTGTGAAATATATCATTGTGATTTTAATTTGCATTTCCCTGATAAAAATTAATTAATGTTCAGCATTCCTTTATCTTCCTTTGTGAAGAAACTTCAGTTCTTAACTTGGTTACTCATCTTTTATTGTCTATTCAAGGATGTCTTTATATAGTATAGACAATAGCCCTTTGATCAGACATATGTAATGAAAATATTTTCCCAGTCCGTACCTTATCTATTTATTTTCTTAGTGGGCCGAAATTTTAAATTATAACAAAGTTCAATTTATCATTGTTTTCCTTTGTAGATAGTGTTGTGTTCTGCCCAAGATATTTTCATCTACCACAAGGCTAACTGTAACCTTGTAACAATGTCAGTTGTAACCATAAGACATTCTTCTATGTTGTCTTCTAAAAGTTTTAAATTCCTTACTTTTAAGTTTAGGACTATGACTGATCTCAAATTAAGTTGTTTTTTTTTTTTTAATAGAATCATAAGAGAGTTAAGCTTCATGGTTTCCTCATACATATATCTTGTTGCTCCAGCACAATTTGTTAAAAGAATTTTTCATTCACCATTGAAATGACCTGGCACCTTAGTCAAAAAAAAAAAAAAAAAAAAAAAAAACAATTTATTATGTAATTGGGTCAATTTCTGGACTCTATCTCTTCTATTACTCTATTTGTCTATCCTCATTCCAGGATACAGTCATGTTATCTGAAAGTAAAGACATTTTTACTTTTTCCTTCTCAGTCTTAACTTTGTACCTTTTATTTCTTTTTATTTTCTGTCTATTTTGCACTGACTCAAACTTTCATTACAGTGGTGAATAGTAATGGTGAGAATGGACATGCTTGCATTTTTTTTTTTTAACCTTAGGTGAAAAGTGCTTAATATGCGACAATTGAGGCTGGTATTAGCAACAAGTTTTTCATAGATACTCTTCATTATGTTAAATTCCATTATATTCCTAATTTGGTGATAATTTGTTTTTATCATTAATGGGTGTTGAATCTTGTCAAATGCAAATCTGTCTCTGGTAATATGATAATATGGCTTTCCTCCTCTGTTCTGTTAATTTAGTAAATTGCATTGATTGATCTTTCAATGTTAAGTCAACTCTGCATTCCTGGAATTAATTCCCATGTGTACGCTTTTTATATATTGTGGATTATATTTGCTAATATTGTGTTATAGAGTTTTATATCTATGTTTATGAAGGATATTGGTCTATAATTTTCTTATGATGTCTTTGTCAAGTTTTAATATTAGGCTAATTCTTCCCCAGTAAAATGAATTTTGAAGTTTCCTTCCCCTATTTGTCAAAAAAGTTTGTATAGGATTGATAATATTTTTCCTTAAAAATTTTGATAGGATTCACCAATGAATCCAGCTAGGCCTGCATATCTTTTGGGGTGGGAATGGAAAGGTTTTTGATTACAAGTTCATTTCCTTTAACAGGGATGGAGCTATTTATATTTCCTCTTGCTTTCTGTGTCAATTTGATGAGTTTTATTTTCCAAGGAGTTTGTCAATTTCATCAAAATTATTCAATATATTGGCATAAGCATGTTTATAATTTCCCCTTATTATTTTTTAATGTCTGTAGGATCTGTAGTAGTGTCCCCTCATTTCTGGTCTTGGTAATTTGTGTTTTGTCTCTTTTATTATTTATCAATCTTACTGGATGTTTATTATTTTTTACTATTTTCTTCAAAGAAGCACCTTTTGACTTCATTTTCTCTATTGTTTATTTTCCATTTTATTGTTTTCTTTTGTTATCTTTATCGTTCTCTTCCTTCCACTTTACATTTAATTTGCTCTTCTTTGTAATTTCTCTTGTAATTTCTTCTTACACCCTTGGATTATTTTTAAATTGTGTTGTTTTATTTCTAATTTTAAAAAATTAGATATTTTATGTTATTGATTTATAATTTAATACTACTGTAGTCAGACAGTATACTCCACATGAAACTTATTTCATGGCCCAGCATATGGAAGAGACTTGGTGAGTGGGAGAGATTTGTTCTGTGACTGGGGCTTCTCATAGTCTAATATGTCATAACAGCCTATGTATAAAAGTATTTTAAAACTTCAGCTGGTTTTTCCTTACTCTCTTGAATGGTGCAGTCCTTCTCCAGTCATGACAGAAGCCATGAGTTTATTCTTCTATGATGGGCTTGTCATTTTCAAGGTTGAGTTCAGTTAAGTTTCTCAGCTCTTTGATTATATTCAGGAAAAAGAGAAACTTACAATTTGTAGCTTGTCTAACTTACTTTGGTTATTAAGTAAGAACTCAGTTAGTTTTAGTTTAGTACATCCTAACTAGAATTGGAACTTCTACTCAGGGTATTCTTAAAGGTGGCAGAGACTTTACCATTAGTTGGAAAACCCTATATCTAGAATAGAGAGAGTAGACATTAGGATAAACCTCAGAAACATAGGATGTGCCTCAGAATAATCAGAAATAAATCCAATGGTTTATCTAAAAATGTTTATTGCACTGTTGCTTGTAGCATGAGAAAGCTGAATTAAACTGCAGTAGAGGACTGATTAGCACATAGACAGCAGCCGTACAAAGTCAGCTTCTATAAGAATTCTTGTTGGCATGGGTAAATTCTAATCATTTTAAAAAAAGAAAATATATAAATTCAAAGAGAGAGAGATAGACAGAGACACTGATTTAAGGTAATTATACCAATTAAACTAGTTAATATCAAATAATAGAGCATTTTGGGCATTTTCTTCTGTGATTTTTCTGTATTTACCTTTTTTTGTATTACCATATTTACCGTTACTTTTATAATTTAAAAAAAAAAAAAGCAGTTTTGAAATAAAAGTATATAGTGAAGAGAGACCTTGGTTGAGCACTTACTCTGGATTTGGAGGTTAAAAGTAAATCCATCCAAGCAGCCTTAAAGCCATCTTAGAGTGAGAAAATATATATTCTGACTGGAGCCCCCTTTATTATTCCCCACCCTCCCTGCCCCATTCTCATTTGGGCTGATACTGAGTATGCAGTATTTCAGATGTCACAGAATCACCCCTGTCTGGTTATCATAATAGTCCTGGTAACTATGAGCAGTATCCAAAGACACTAAAATCTGCCATTGAAGTCAGCTAACAATCGTTTCTGCTCCCTTTTCAGGATGGAAAATGAAACATGATCCATGCTGCACACCATACACAAAAACAAATTCAAAATGAACTAAGAAACTGAATGTGCATACGAAAAACCATACAAAGAATTAAAAGAGTAAGCAGGGGCAATGCTGTCAGGCCTAGCTTTCAACAATGGATTATCTACTATAACACAAAAGTACAAACAACAAAAGGCAAAATAAATGGGACCTCATAAAAACTGAAAACTTTTGTTCATCAAAAGACTTTACTAAAAAAATGAAAAGACAACCTACCAACTGGGAGAATATTTTCAGAAACCATGTATCTGACAAGACTCTAATAACTAAAATATATATAAAACTTTGACAATTAACAGAAAGATAAATAACCAGATCATAAAATGGGTGAAGGAATTGAATACACATTTTACCAAAGAGAACATTCAAATGACCACCAAACACATAAAAAGATGCTCAGTGTCATTAGCCATCAGAGAGATATAAATCAAAACTACAAGGAGATACAATTTCACTCCCATTAGAATGGCTAAGATTGAAAAAAAAAACCAGAACATAACAAATGTTGCTGAGGCTGTGGGAAAATTGGCGCCTTGACCCATTGCCAATGGGAATGTAAAACGGTACAGCTATTGTGGAAAACAGAGACTTGCACAAAAATGTTCATTGCAGAGCTATTCACAATAGCCAAAAGGTGGAAACAACCTAAATGCCCATCAACAGATGAATGGATAAAAATATTTCATACATTCATACAATGGAATACTACTCAGCCAGTAGAAGAAATGAAGTCTTGATACATTCTACAATGTGGATGGAGCTAGAAGACATTATGCTGAGTGAAAAAAGTCAATCACAAAAGGACGAATACTGTATGAGCTCACTTATGTAAAAAGATAAGAAAAGGTAAATGTATAAAGAATAAAGTTTATTAGTGGTTACCAGGTATGGGAGAGAGGAAGAAGGGGGAGTTAATGGTAATGGAAAAATCACATTCACTAAGATTAGAGTTGCACAGCCAATTATTGTAATTGCTGTCAGTAAGTTGGACACCTGTAAGAAGTTGAATTGGAAAAAGTTGTGTAATAGATAAACTTATGAAAAAAAAAAAAAGGAGCTGCTGAGGCTGATTATGTACAACCAAAAATCTCATGGAGTTTGGTTTCTTAGTTTGGAGGTTTAGGGTCATGGTTTCATGGGAAATCTCAGTTAATTGGCCTAATGACATGTTTAGTGCTTCTGTTTTACCTCCTAGTTTGATGTGTAGGCCCAAGGTCTTAAAATCTTGCAATCGACCATCAAGGCACAACAATTGGTCTCTATTCACCTGGAACAACAGAGGAAGAAGAAAAGTTAAGAATAGGATGAGGATATGGAATGTATGGCTAATTGCCTCCATGAACAACTGCCTCCTTTGCCATGAGACCAGAAGAACTGGATGGTGCCCAGCTACCATTACTGACCATTTTGATCAAAGAGTCCATAGAAGAATCCTGATCAAAAGGGGGAAAATGCAGACCAGAATTTCAAATTCCCATAGACTCAAGACTTCCTGGAGCCCTGAAGGTTGGGTGAACCCCTGAAACTATTGCCCTGAGAAAATCTTTAAACTTAAACCATAAATATCCCCTCAAGTCTTCTTAAAATCAAATAATAGTTTAGCTTAACTAGTAAAAAATGTCTGTCTTGTGCATTATGCTTTTTTAAGGACTATCTATATGGAATCAAATTGGCAAAAGCAACTTGAAAGATTAGCTAGGAACCTTAGGAGGCAGTGAATTCATGCTAGTGGTGGAGGAACAACTTGGAAAAGGAGGGTGAGTATGGTTGCACAACTCGAAGAATGTAATCAATGTCACTAAATTGTATGTGTAGAAATGGTTGAATTGGTGTATGTTTTGCTGTGTATATTCTCAACAGCAACAACAAAATAAATAAAATTATTTATCAAAAAAGATGAAGCAGATACTTCTGAAGAAGACTCATCTCAGGAAATATAAGAAAGTTTGCAACAGTAATTGATTTACTTTTACATATAATTAAAGTTGAAGAGCTTTATGGAACAAGGAATGAAAGATTAGATGAAATACTCTATAGAAGTGAAGAGAGAACTGACAGTGCTAAGAAAACAATTGTATGAAATAAAGTCACTATGGAACACAGAGAAATCGTACAGTGCATAAATTAAGACAGCATAAAAAGTGGAATCATGTGGGGGATATTAACCAGAATGCAAAGTAAAACAAAAAACACAAAGACAATTAGACATCATTTTTTTTTTTTCTGCAAAGTCATTGATAAGCCTTAACACACGACAGGCAAATTTATTTAAAATGACTAAAACCAAGGCATATATACTGATGAGCTTATTTCATTGTAAGAATTAATTCTTCAAGCATTTAGATAAAAGGTTTTAAACACTGGCACTATTGACACCTCGGACCAGACAAACTTTGTTGTGCGGGAGACATTGTAGGCTGTCTAGCAGCATCCCTGGCTTCTACCCACTAGATGCCAGTAATACTCCACCCACAGTTGTGACCTCCAAAAGTGTCCCCTGGGGTGTAAACTCACCCCAGTTGAGAACCACTGATGTAGAGTGAACAGGTCACAAAAAGGATAAAAATTAGGCTGTCTTTTACATTATATGCCAAGAACCTGGGAAGCAAGTTTGACAGAGATTTGAAGGAAAAAGTACGTGCCTCAAGAATTCTATATTCAGTCAAGTTGTTGTTCATCAGCTCTGTTTTGCCGAGTCCTTAAAAAAATATATAGAAATATGAGTTCCCCAGTAATAGAATGAGCAAGGACACAGACAGAAAATTTATAAAAGAAAAGGAAAAAAAAATACAAATGTCAATAAACATAAAAAAAGAGAAGTTCAGCCTCATCAAACAAAAGTAATTAAAACACATTTTTCAAAGATCAAATGGATGGACTGAAAAGATAGGAGATACTATGCAGCGTAGGCTAGGGTTTTGAAACACTGGCGTCCTCAAACACCTCTGGCAGAAGTGAATTTTTTTTTTTAAATAATTTATTATAGTTTTGTTGTTGTTGTTGAGAATATACACAGCAGAACATAGACCAATTCAACAATCTCTACATGTACAATTCAGTGACGTGGACATTTTTCGAGTTGTGCGACCATTCTCCCCCTCCTTTTTCCAAGCTGTTTCTTCTCCATTAACATGAAGTGACGGCCCTCTAAATTTCCTGTCTAACCTTTCAAGTTGCTGTTTTCAATTCAATCCCATACAGATAGATTTTAAGAGTACGATGGTCAAGGAAGACATTCTTTACTAGTTAAGCTAAACTATTGTTTGGCTTTACAAATTTTTATACTATTAGGATGGGTGATTTGGTCTTATGTATGAAAAAACTTTAAAGTATGCATATTATTACCTCAGAAACATAGGACGTGCCTCAGAATAATCAGAAATAAATCCAATGTTTTATCTAAAAATGTTTATTGCACTGTTGCTTGTAGCACGAGAAAGCTGAATTAAACATAAATGTACTACAGCAGAGGACTGATTAGCACATAGATGGCAGCCATATAGTCAGCTTCTATAAGAATTCTTGTTGGCATGGGTAAATTCTAATAATTTTAAAGAAAGAAATATAGAAATGCAAAGAGAGAGAGATAGAGACATTGATTTAAGGTAATTATACCAATTAAACTAGTTATTACTGAATAATAGAGCATTTTGGGCATTTTATTTTTCTTTTGTGATTTTTCTGTATTTACCATTTTTTTGTATTATCATATTTACCATTACTTTTATAATTTAAAAAAAAAAAAGCAGTTTTGAAATAAAAGTATATAGTGAAGAGAGATCTTGGTTGAGCACTTACTCTGGATTTGGGGGTTAAAAGCAAATCCACCCAAGCAGCCTTAAAGCCATCTTAGAGTGAGAAATATATACTCTGACTGGGGCCCCCTTTGTTATTCCCCACCCTCCCTGCCCCATTCTCATTTGGGCTGATACTGAGCATGCAGTATTTCATATGCCACAGAATCACCCTTGTCTGGTTACCATAATAGTCCTGGTAATTATGAGCAGTATCCAAAGACACCAAAACCTGCCACTGAAGTCAGCTAACAATCATTCCTGCTCCCTTTTCAGGATGGAGGGTGGTGATTCCAACAGGCCCTGTAGCAGACGATTTCATTCAACAGCTCACTTGAAAAAAATCCCTCAGTTATGTGAGAAATTCGAAAGCACTGGAATATGATTTACAAAAATTAAATTGGCAAGGAATGTGGCAATAAAGTTGTCTAATGTGTTCCTGGGTGATGGTGGGGAGATGATTTAAAATAGCCAAGGGCAAGAGCGATTTAGAATCGGCTGCTGAGTGGTGAATATTTTCAGAGCCATCTGAGACTTGGGTTGGGCGTGCAGCATTTTAGTTCAAAGGCTGTAGTCCATTTTGGGCTTTGACAGGTAGAGGTAAGAGGCTAGCTGAATTCTTGCCAGAAAATATAAAAAAGAATTCAAAATCCAATACCAGCCCAGCTCACACACAAAACAATGGCTCTTTTTCACCTTGTGGAAAATGCAAACCAGTGACTTTTCTGTTCCTACAGTTGTAACTAATGAAATCATCTTTGTGGAGCTCCTTCAGTGACTTCCTTTTCTATCTCTGGGGCATCCTTCCTTATTGTTCTTGCTTCCTGTTTCCTGAGAGCTCAGGTCTCTTGGACTCGCTATAGTGGCCATGAGGCAGTGGTGGTTCAGTGATAGAATTATCACCTTCTATGCAGGAGACCTGGGTCTGATTCCAGCCAATGCACCTTGGGTGCAGACACCACCCATCTGTCAATGGAGGATTGCATGTTGCTGTGATGCTGAACAGTTTTTAGCAGACCTTCTAGACTAAGATGGACTAGGAACAAAGGTCTGGTGATCTATTTCTGAAAATCAGGCAGTGAAAATCCTATTAATCACAACAGTCCATTCCACAACAAACCATAATGGGGATGGTGCAGGACCAGGCAATGTTTTGTTCCATTGTGGGTCGTTATGAGTTGGGGTCCAACTCAACAACAGCTAACAATATAGTGGCCGTAGAGCAAGCACCATGGCCAGAATATACTGGCTTTTGTTGCTTCATTAGGCTGGATGCTGGAGTGAAGAAGACAAGAACCTGGAGGACTTATGCTACATAAGTCAAAAATAAACTTTTCTGTTGACTCTGAAGTTGTTTGTTATTGCAGCATAATGTAGCCAATGCTGGCTGATAAAGAGGCAATGCTGACTGGCATGAAGACACATGTGTGTACAAATGTGCTCCTAGCATAGTACCTGGCATATAGTCAGCACTCAGTAAATGTTTGAAAGAACAATGCAGGGAGAAGATCTGGTTCCTAGTGCTAGCTTTGTCATTTGCCCTCTGTGAACCATCACTTGATTTCACCTTAAGTAAGGGTACAGTCAGCAAGTCTGTTTCCCATGGGTATTGTTGGGATGATCCAAAATGAAATGTTTGTTAAAGCACAGAATGAGCATTGTGCAAATGAACTTACCAACTCAAGTCAGTGAAAACAAATGTTATTTCTATCCCATTTATTTTGGGGTTTTAGTCATTTATTTTCAATTTAGGCACAGGTTGAAAATTTTTGTCTTGTCTCTAAATAAGGCAGAAAGCAGAGAAATGGAAGTAAGTACAATGGGGTGAAGATGCCTAATGTCTAAACCTGGATAAATCACCAAATAGCTATGTGCCCTTAGTAAAGTCATATCCCTTCCCTGGACCTCAGTTTCTTTATCTATTTAAAAAAAAAAAAAGAAGTTACATTGGATTACATATGAGTCCATTTTCAAACATAGCATTCTAGTATGGATTCCATGTAGTAATAGACCTCATGAGATTGGGCTCCTCAAAGAGGAGAATTGGAGAACTGATCTGCAGTTCTTGATGACTTTGGCTGGGGCTACATCTGCCAACATTTTTAGATGAGAAGTTAACAATGATGGTTAATAGCCCAGATGCTTCCAAATGTCCAGATGTTTGGCATGGAGACTTAATATGTGGGTGACTGACTAACTGACTTAATTTTTCATCCCAACATTTTGGCTTGGTTCAAATACAGCCTCTCTCTCCAGACCTGAAAGAGAATTCTACAACAGTGTGAGGAGCTTAAGTGAAGACAGAAAAATATGGTCTCTGAACTCTTTATCGTACTCAAGCGAAGAGCTGACTCAGCCTTCTTATATACAAGATGGACAAAGTTGCTTTTCCCCCATTCCTTCATTTATTCTGCTTTTATTTCTCTGTCCAAATGTAAGATTTATGATTCTAGATGCTTAAAACAAACAAATCAACAAACAAAAAAAGAGAATCAGTTGCTGTGGAGTCAACTACGACTCATGGTGTCCCTGTGCGTGTCAGAGTAGAGCTAGTTTTCAGAAATAGATCTTCAGGTCTTTCTTCCAAAATGCCTCTGGGTGGACTCAAACCACCAACTTTAAGGTACTAACCAAGCATCGACTCCACGGCCAGTAGATGCTTTAGGCCCCTAAAATGAAAGTGACAAGTAAAATTAACAAGCAGTTTCACCTCAGCCCAACCACCAGGTAGGTCAAAGTAACAAGTGAGTCAACATCTGAAGGCATTCCCTCTCCTTTGGTGATTCCTCTTTCTGCTCTCCCTACATACCTAACTGTGGGCACAAATCAAGGTTCATTTCCTGATCTTAGTTCTTATTTACCACCTTCAGAAAATACATCTCTTTTCAGAACTTCAGTAATCACCACAGTCGTAAGTGTGGAGGGAGGATGGAAACGAACCTATGTTGCCCAACACCCCAAAGCAATGTCTTCACATCCCAGCAGGGGAGCAAATCCAACTATTGAAAATGTGATGTAACTTTCAAATATCTACAAAAAATTACATAGAATGTGAAGCATAATATGTTTATATTTGTTTGGTGAAAGTAAATATTTCAAAATTATGTTAGAATAGGAAATAAAAAACAAAGACCAGTCTTCATTTTAACTAATATTCTTTGAGCACTGTGCTAATTGTCTATTTGTCCATATCAGTAATCTAACACTATAATGATGATGAATAACAAGCTACCCCAAGGCCCAGTGGTTTAAAGAAATAAATACTGATTTGGCCTATGATTGTAAGAGTCCGCAGTTTGAGCTGGGCTCAGCTGGGCAGTTCTTCTGGTCTTGACTGGGCTCACTTGTGCAACTGCAGTCAGTTGCTGGACTAGCTGGTGGCTGGCTAATTTATGATGCTCTTACCTGGGATAGCTCATCGCTGCTACACACAATCTCTCATATTCCAGGAGGTTATCAAGGCTAGTTTCCCAAGTGGCAGGCAGTCTTCCAAGAGCATGTGAGAATGTGTAAGGTCCATTTGAGGTCTGGGTTTGAAAATGGCACAATATCACTTCCACCATATTCATCAAAGCAAGTCAAAGATTAACCCAGATTTAAGGAATATGGAAATAGACTCAACTTTTTTTTACGGGAGGAGCTTCAAAATGCAATGCCAAGAGTACAGATACAGAGCAGTGAAGACTTGGGACCATTTTTTAAAGCAATCCACATCACCCTCCAGATGCATCCTCCACTGATGTGTGAACTACATCAATGAAGTCTGATTTTCTTCTGACTGGGTATGGCCAATAGGAGACTGAAGAGAGGAAGGAGAGCAGAAGAGTGAACGTGTTCCCTTGCTTCCTCAGGCTGGCTGTTTGCTTTGACAAAGATCAGTGCTCCTCTCAAGATGGCCACCAGAGGTAGATGCCGGGTGATGAGTGGTGTCTTGGGCTGTGGGAGAGTGTGGGACTGGTGTGTACTCTTCTAGTACACCTGATCAGAGAAGGTGCTGTGGAGCAGATTTTTGAACAGAAACCTGAATGATGTGAAGGAATGAGCTATGGAGGGCAAGGATACAGGCATAAAGCTTTCCAGGCAGAAGGAACAGCCTGTGAATTCTGTGCTAGACAAGACACGTCCATCAATCACTAGCCCCTATTCATGGCTGCTGACAGGACATCTCCTGATGAATATCCCCCCACCACCTCCAACTCAACATCTTCCAAAGTAAAATGGGGATCTTTGCTCCCAAGCTTCCTGTGGTTCTCACTGTCCCGTTACCATTGTTCTTATTATTTTCTGCATTAGAAGGCTTAGAGTCCTTTTTGGTCTCACTCTTACTCTCTTAATTCACTATTTGCCTGTATCTGTACATAATGATGAAGGAGTCCTGGTGGTGCAGTGGTTAAAAGCATTTGGCTGCTAACCAAAACGTCAGTGGTTCAAACCTGCCAACCGCTCCATGGGAGAAAGACATGGAAGTCTGCTTCCATAAAGATGACAGCTTTGGAAACCATATGGGGCAGTTTTGCTCTGTCCTGTAGGGTCGCTATGAGTCAGAATTGACTCTGGCAGTGGGTTTGGTTTTGGTTTATATATTATGACTCACCTTAGAAAATGAGTTTCCCTGTAATATTTACAAAGATTCTATGAGCTTCCTTTTTCTTATCTGAAAAAAATAACAGTAATAGTATCAGCAAAAGGGTTTTAGTAAGAATTAATTGAGACAATGTAAACGAATATGTTTAGCGCAGTTTCTAGTACATAGTGAATGCTCAGTGTATGCTCATTTCCTTTCTTCTAGTTTCCTGGATGGAGTCCCTGGGTGGTGCAAACAGGTAATGTGCTCAGCTGCTAACCAAAAGGTTGGCAGTTAAAGTCCACCCAGAGGTGCCTCAGAAGAAAGCCCTGGCAATCTACTTGTGAAAAATCAGCCATTGAAAACCCTATGGAGCACCTTTCTATTCTGACACACTTGGGGTCACCATCAGTCTGAATTAACTCGAAGGCAACTGGTTGAATTGGTAGTTTCATGGCTACACAAAAAATTTGAAAATACATTTTACTAATTCATTTTTAATTATGTTTGAGTCAAAGTAATACGCACACACGGTAACTGTAGCAGATGCCGTCAGTGTCCCTCCCCACATCCCTGGGTCACCATATGGTCCCCATGACTTTTGACTGCCACTGTCTTTGCCTGAGGAGTTGCTGCTAGAACGAAGCAGGCTTTTCTGCCCTCTCAAGTACATGGCCCAGAGGGCTGAGAAATTAGCAACACCCTGGGGATATCCCTCAGCCAGTGAATGATGGGAATCAGTCCTTCATCCCTCAGGCAGGGTCAGTGTGAGGTGTTTGGATTATGTCATTTTTCCAGCTTCATCTGGGATTAGGTCTAGTTGCCCACTGTGGTAGCTGGCCTAATAACTTAGTCTTCATTAGCTTTCTTCCCTTCCTTATATCATTTCCTCACTCACTTGCAGATGTTCCCTGTACCTTCAAATTCTGATTCAAGGTCTCCTTTGGGGGGGACCCAAACTAAGATAATAGCAGTCAAATACCACGGAATCATCCGTGACAAAGTCAAGGATACCATGCCCCCTTCTAAGTCCTACTCCCCAAGGACACATTCTTTTTACTCCTTCTGTTTTCTGCTCTTCTTGTCATGCCTTCGAAACTGTGGATACCATACTTATATCTCTGTTCCTTGATTTAACCATTAAAAAAATAAATTGTTGTCAAGTCAGTTCTGACTCATGGTGACCTCATGTGTGTAGAGTAGATCTGTGATCCATAGGGTTTTCAGTGGCTGATTTTTCAGAAGTGGATTGCCCCACCTTTCTTTTGAGACACTTCTAGATGGACTCCATTTGCACCACACAGGGATTCCTTAAGCACTTTAGACGGGATCTATAGACTTCCTTATATGAAAGATGAATATTTAACCACTTATGATATTTCCTTCATTTTCAATATTCAACATGTATGTTTTCATATCTGGTTCTATTGTTGGTTCTATTTTATTTAAAACACTGCAATATATTTAACCTTCTATTTCTCAATAAATCAACTTTTGACAACATCTCTTGACCCTCCACTTGTAACATTAGGACAGTTCCACTACCTTTCCTTCCCCACACGTCCATCGCCTGTCTCTTAGTGACACTTTTGCTCCTACTGTGGCAAAGTATTTAGCATTTATCATCTCTCCTACAGTATCAAGAAAGCTTTCCATGTTTGTCCATAGTTGATTTTAACGTTGAAAGACATACACAGCATTTACATCAACTGATGGAACAGTGGTAGAATTCTCATCTTCTATGCAGGAGACTCTTGGGGCCTTAGTGGTGCAGTGGTTAAGAGCCTGGCTGCTAACCAAAAGGTCAGCAGTTCGAATCCATCAGCTGCTCCTCGAAAGTGCTATGGGGCAGTTCTACTCTGTCCTATAGAGTCATTATGAGTCAGAATCGACTCAATGGCAACGGGTTGGTTTATGCAGGAGACTCGGGTTCATTTCCCAGCCAATACACCTCATCTGCAGCCACCACCCATCTGTCAGTGGAGGCTTTTGTGTTGCTATGATGCGGAACACGTATCAACAGAACTCCCAGACTAAAACAGCCTAGGAAGAAAAGCCTGGTGATCTCCTTCTGAAAATCAGCCAGTGAAAACTCAAAGTTCTATAAAAAGTAAAGTTACTATAAGAAAGAAGAGAAAAAGGGGAACAAATTTCTACAGATGATGAAAGCAGAAGTAAATACTCAAAAATCTGATAAGAAATGTAAACTTCTGTTTCAAAATGAGCTAAATGATATTACAAAAATGATACAAGACATAAGGAAACAACATAAATTATAATTATCAAAGCCAGAAAGATGGGGAAGAACTCATTAAAGGATTAGAAATAACAGTGAAAGATGAAACTAGAAGGAACACGGAAGTGAATAAATGTAACAGATAATATGTTAAGAAAAGCAGAGGTTGAAAAAATACTATTTGAGAAAAAGTGGCCAATTTTACAGATAGGCAAAGATCCATCCTACAGATAAAATTAATCCAGATAATAAATGATCAAATGAGAGAATTAGGATCTCCCTATTTTGTGACTCCCAGTGAATAAATGGATCCAGGCCTTGAACAACAAATGCTATTAACATAAAAAATGAACGAAACAAGACACGTGTGCCTCCTGATAAAGAATACAGCACTACCTAAAGTCTTGCCAGAAGAATGGAAGCCGAGTTTGGTCAAGCCTCTGGATCAACTGCCCATGTGCAGAAGGCACAGGACAGAGGAATGTGTTTGTCTTAGTCATCTAGTGCTGCTATAACAGAAATACCACAAGTGGATGGCTTTAACAAAGAGAAGTTTATTCTCTCACAGTCCAGTAGGCTACAAGTCCAAATTCAGTGTGTCATCTCCAAGGGAACGCTTTCTCTGTCGGCTCTGAAGGAAGGTCCATGTTATCAATTTTCCCTTGGTCTGGGAGCTTTGTGCAGGAACCTCAGGTCCAAAGGACACACTCTGCACCTGGCACTGCTTTCTTGGTGGTATGAGGTTCCCATGTGTCTCTGCTGGCTTCTATTTTTTATATCTCAAAAGAGATTAGCTTAAGACACTATCTAATCTTTTAGACTCATCAGTATAACTGCCGCTAATCCATTTTATTACATCATAGTGATAGAGTTTACAACACATAAGGAAATCACATCAGATTGCAAAATAGTACACAATCATACAACTGGGAATCATGACCCAGCCAAGTAGATGGATATTTTGGGGGGACACAATTCAATCCATGACAGTGTTGAACAGCATCATTGTGAGTGTGTAGTCAGCCAAGTCCAGACTGTGGGACACTCTACAGGTCAAAAGATAAAATCAAGCAAATAAATAATTACAAATGGATAAATGCTCCAAAGGAAAAGTACAAGGTACACAGAAAGCATCCAACAGGGAAACCTGATTTAGACAGGAGTGTCAGGAAAGAAGACTTTAAAGAAGTGATATCTACTCCAAGAAATGAAGGACCAGTAGAAAGTAGTGATTGTGTGATGTTTGCAGGTGAATGTGTCTGGGAAGAGAGGAGGAACAAATAGGAAGGCTGAGGCAGGAAAGGGCTTGGTACCTGCACCAATTATGGTGAGCCTTAGAGACTGTACCGAGGACTTCGGATTTTATTCTAAACACAAGGGGAAACCCTTAAAGAGGTAAGAAGACAAGTCACAATATGCACTTTACTATTTTTTATTGTGGGAAAATATATGTAACATTTTTTACATCTACAATTCAATGACATTAATTATGGTCATCATATTGTTCCATTATCTGTTTCCGAATTTTTTCATCACCCTTAACAGAAGTTCAGTGTCCCCTAAGCAATGAGCCCTCCTTTCCCCTTCTGTGGTGAAATGAATTCCTTTATGTGGCTTTTTGCCTTGGTTCTTTGGAAAAACAGCTTGAGACATTTTTTCCCTAAGCCCTGAGGAGTTACCTTTGCCCTAGTTTTCTACGCCAGAAGGTTTGTTACTTTTGTTCAGGTTGATTGACAATTCCTGGGTAAGCTGTAAACAACTTGGTTTGATATTTTTTGTCTCTTCCTGGGCTGCAGCCTGCCCAGTGATTGGTATGCACCTTGCAGGGACTGGTCAAGACTATGCAAATGAAGTGTCTGTGGCCTACCAGGAGGGGATTGGTCAGTTTGTGGCCATGGTGGGAGGGCTATGCCTTGAAATTGACGAGGAGTTGTGTATATATGCAGCCAGCCCTACAGAGGTTTCTCGGAAACAGGAAGAAGCAGAAAGGGGAAAAGGCAACAGAAAGAGAGAAGAAGCAAAGACAGAAAAAGAGGCAAGGAACCTCCTAAAAGAGCTGTAACATAGATCAATGGGTGTAACACTGAAGACAGTCACAAGCCCAGAAGCTTATTAGTGGTGACAGGTGCAGAAGAGGCCCTATGGCAGAGTTGGTGGTCCTCAGGGGGCCGTGAGGAGCCAAGAGAGCTGTCCTGCACTGAACAAGGGAGGCTTTGCCTACATGTTTCCTGATCCTGATCCCGAGTCGTACCCTGTTACTTCCTTAATAAAACGCTTGAAGTTAAGTATGGTCTGTGAGTTCTGTGTGGCAATTGTAACAAATTATGGAACCCAGCAGAGAAGTAGAGAGTGCTGCTTCTACTACTACTGCTGCTGCTACTACATTATACACCTTCCCTCCTGCCCTTCCCTGGTAACCACCTATAAACTTGGGTATTCTAGATATTTGCCCAGTCTAGATATTTCATATAAATGACATCATACAATATCTGTCCTTTTGGGACTGACTTATTTCACTCTGTGTAACGTTTTCAAGTTTCATCCACGTTGTAGCATGTTTCAGGACTTCATTTCTCTTTATGGCTGAGTTATATTCCATTGTCTGCATATAAAACATTTTGTTTAGCCATTCATCTGTTGATGGACATTTACATAGATTGTTTCCATCTTTTGCCTACTGTGAATATTGCTATAATGAACATTGATACATAAGTATCTACTTGTGTTCCTGCTTTCAATTCTTTTGGGTATATATCTAGGAGTGGAATTGCTGGGTCATATAGCAGAGCCCTGGTGGCGTAGTGGTTAAGAGCTCGGCTGCTAACCAAAAGGTCAGCAGTTTCAATCTACCAGCCACTCTTTGGAAACCCTATGGGGCAGTTCTACTCTGTCTTATAGTGTAGCTGTTAGTCGGAATTGACTCGACAGCAATGAGTTTTTTGTTTAACTTTTTGAGGAAATGCCATATTGTTTTCTGCAATGGCTGTATCATTTTACCATATCACCAGCAATGGATGAGGATTCCAATTTCTCCATGTCCTCACCAACTCCTGTTGTTTTTCAGGTTTTTTATAATAACCATTCTCGTGGGGTGAGTTCTCATTGTGGTTTTAAGATCACCCTGGGTGTTGTGTGGAAAATGGGTAAGCTGTGGAAGGAGTTTCAAAACTTAGAAGGTAGAACCAACAAGGGTGATTTTGTTACTAATAGATGATTTTGTGCACATTAAGTTCTTAGCATAGTGTCTTGCATACAGGAAGTATTTAATAAATACTAGGCCTTATTATTAATTATAATTAAATGGAAAATGATTTAAACTGAAGTTCAAGTACCTCCTTGTAAAATAGGTATAATATGCATTCCAAAGCATAAGTACATTCTGGAAACCATATAATAAACTCTAAATCACAAATACTTTTTTGTTAATGGGTGGGTGTGGCCCATGGAGTGGCCTCATTTTTCTTTCATCTTGAGGATATTTTCATGGGTGTGGAAATTGCTCCTGGCTCCCAGAAAATAAACCAGTGTGTGCGCACGGCTTAGCTATGGAAGTGCAGCTGATTTCCTTTCCTTTGACACAAGTACTTTTCTTCCTTAACACTCCCCAGACCTTCTGTGCAGGAGTGAAGATGCCTGCCAGCAACCTTGAAGTGAGCATTCAGCGGGCTGCATGCTTCTGGCACCCGTCCCACCCTGCTTGCCAATATAGCCAAACCTGAGACGCACAGCCCCGCAGGTTTAAAGAGCCACTGACGGAAGCTTTGAGAAATGTGTGGTTTCTCTTTGTTGCCAATGGGGTGTTTTTCCTCTGGTTCCCATTTTCTGCAGGTGGTCTATTTAATTTAACTCCCAGCCACCGCCTTCTGCTTTGATTCAGGGAAGTTACTTGTCCATTTCCAATTCCAGAATCCTTTACATTTCCTGTTCTCTCCTTCTGCCCTCATCCCCACCACCCCCAAATTCCAGTGCCGAAAATATTATTTTTTTTTTCAAATCCTGCAGAATAAAATATTTCCAGGAGTCTGAATAAAATCTGGCATCATTTATACCTGGGCAGCTGTTTGACTCTGTGGTTGGAAATGGTTTACTTCAACACCTGAGGATTTTTTTTTAAATGACCTTATTTTAATGGTTCGATTTTGATAAATCCTGAGTTCCTGCTGAAAGGGATACGCAAGGCACCTCATTTCTCTAACTGGTGACAGGAGTTTATGAAGTCTGGGCTAGCCCAGTGAGGAGACGTTAAAGGCGACTGTGAGGAATGAACAGGAGTTTCCAGTCTGGACAAGCCTGGCAGCAGTGAAAGCCAGGGCAGACACATCACCCCTGTGATTAGGAGAGGAAGTCTCCCTGGAGGAGGTGACAGGATATGCTTCAAGATGGCGGGAAGGCACACATCCGGGAAGGCCTTCCAGGTGCAAGAGAAAGCACTGAGGTAGGCTGGAGTAAGCAGACAAAGGAAGTTTTGAGGAAGTTGTCCAGGGAGGAGCTACAAAAAATACTCAGGGAAAAGGATACTGGAAAGCAAGGCAGGGCTATGGCCTGGTGCAGGACTTGGGTATAGAGGTAGGAATCCATGCAGCGGGCAGCAGGTGTGCATGTGCAAGAGAGTTTACCTGAGTGTGCACATGCATGTGTGTGCATGCGGATACACATCAGCAATGAGGGGTTATGCTCCACAACTTTCTCTCAGAAACACAGCAGACATTGTTTTGGTTGTTAGCTGCCATTGAGTCAGCCTCCAATTCATGGTAATCCTGTACACAACAGAGCCATCCCTGTGATAAGTTGCAGATCAGACCATTGTGATCCACAGAGTTTTCAATGGCTGATGTTTGGAAATAGATGGCCAAGCCTTTGTTGCTAGTCCATCTTAGTCTGGAAACTCCGCTGAATCCTGTTCGGCATCATAGCAAAACACAAGCATCCACTGACAGAGGGCAGTAGCTGCTCATGAGATGCATTGGCTTGGAAGTGATCCCAGGTCTCCCCAATGAAAGTTGAGAATTCTACTACTGAACTACCATTGCCCCCTCACCTAGCATATTCCCTTTTCCACTGGCTGCATGTAGGGTTGATAATTTGAGGGGTTTGTCTGCTGAGCTGCTGATTCTGAACATGGGGAGAGTGGTCTAGAAAAGCCGGGGCCCTCGTGTTTATGGCTGAGCCCCAGAACAGATTAGGAGCTAGTAAGGAGGGCATGGGAGTTTCCAGAGACAGAGCAAGGTTTGCTCGTGTTGCGGGTGGAGTAAGGGAATGAAAAATGGGAGGATACTGTGCAAACTTGTACTCGGGGAAGGCTTCTTGTTTTGCCTTATCTTTAAAAAACCAAAAACCCTATAGGACAGAGTAGAACTGCTCCATAAGGTTTCCAAAGCTGTACTCTTTGCGGGAGCAAGACTGCCACATCCTTCTCCCACAGAGGGGCTGGTGGATTCAAACCTCTAACCTTTTGGTTAGCAGCCAAGCACTTAACCACTGTGCCACCAGGACTCCTGTTTTATCTTTAGTTCATTTAAATCATGGTCAAATATAGAAACCTGGAGGCAGAAATATAACTTAATTCTTGCATGAGTCCAGGGTTGTACAAGAATAATGAAATCTCCCCCATTCAGCCAGCTAGGTGGTTCACTATTTTTTTCAATTATCTTTATACCTCAAAGGGCCACTTATACTACAAAAAGCTCTGACACTGATAAGACCCATGGAAAACTGACTTCACAATGGGGGTTTTGAGGATTAAATTAAGTGTGATAATACACGCAAAGTACCTAAGCAAAGACCCTATGAGAGGTTCTTTCTTCTCTGCCGTCCTTGGGTTGGAATCAACCACTTCTCCTGGGCTCTGATGGTGTTCTGCTTAAATCTCTAGTACAGCATTTATTTCCTTCTGCATTATTCACGTGTCAACCTTACCAGCTGAACTGTGTGCTCCTTGAGAGCTGGGCTCAGATCGTACTCATTTTTATAATCTCTATAACCAAATATAACCCAAACATCAGGAGGAAAAGGCCCCCTTAATTAGAGTTGCCTTTATCTTGACCAATATTCCTAATAATTTATTGCTGCTTCTCTGGGTTTTGAAGCTGTTCCTCATTTCTTACTTTCTCCCATATCCCTCAAAGAAATATAGACTTATTACTAATTTAAATTCTAATCGATGTTACTTGAAAATGCTGTGAACTCTTAGTGA
The DNA here is from genome assembly GCA_030035585.1 of Dugong dugon. Classification (NCBI taxonomy): domain Eukaryota; kingdom Metazoa; phylum Chordata; class Mammalia; order Sirenia; family Dugongidae; genus Dugong; species Dugong dugon. The sequence continues at coordinate 66,755,142 of CM057470.1, read as the reverse complement.
TAAGGTTCAAGATAAAGGAACTGTGATGTGGCTCTGAGGATGCAGGACAAGGAGAGAAGAAATACCTCTCACATATTTGCATGGGAGACACTCAAGTCTCCTGATCAGACAAGTTTGCACTCACAACCATAGCGGGTGCTTCAATCCTGTGTTTTCTCAAGAATCTTTTTTTTTTTCCCCAGTTGCTGTCAAGTGGATTCTGATTCATGGTGGCTTCATGTGTGTCAGAGTAGAACTATGCTCCACAGGGTTTTCAACGGCTGATTTTTTGAAATTAGATCACCAGGTGCCTCTGGGCAGACTCAAACCTCCAATCTTTTGGTTAGCAGGCAACCATTTACACCACCCAGGGACTACTTCTCTAGAATAGAGGGTCTCAAAGTGTGCTCTCCTGACCAACAGCATCAGAATTACCTTGAAACTTGTTAGAAATGCAAATTCTTGGTCTCTACACCAGACCTACTGCATCTGAAACTCTGGGCATGAGACCCAGCAATCTGGCCCTTCAAGCGATTTTGAAGCATACTGAAGACTGAGAACCCCTGATCTTCTAACACAATTGGGGCTGAAACCAAACTGCCTGCACTGTAGTTTCTTCTTCCATGAGAAAGCAACAGTGGGCACGCTGCAGGCTTTGCATTTTGCCTCTTTTCCAGCAGACCCCAAACGAGCTAAGGTTAAACGGTCCTCTCCAGGACCTTCTCTACCTTAAAAGGGGTTTTCTTTTTCTGATTTTTGTCCTCAACTTTTATATTCATCAATCTCAGTGAAATTTTGGTAGAACTAGAATAAAGAAATGGCAATATAAACCTTAGATAGGCATGCATTCTTAGTTCTCTAGTACTACTGTAACACAAATACCACAAGTGGGTGGCTTTAAAGAACAGACTTTGATTTTCTCACAGTTGTGGAGGCTGAAAGTTCAAATCAGTGTCTTGATCATCTTAAGTCCTTCTTTGTCAGTAGACCCAGGCATTCGTTGGTGTTCCCTGGTTTGTAGGCTATCCTCACATGCCATCTGTCTCCCCCTGTGTGTGTCTGTCTCTGCTCTTTTTATAACCTAGAAGTGATTAGATTGAGAACCCACCCTACTCAGGTATGATCTAATTAACATAACAAATAAAACCCTATTTCCAAACAGGATCATATTTACAGGTATGTTGTTGTTGTTGTGTGCTGTCGGGTCGAGTCTGACTCGTAACAACCCTATAGGACAGAGTAGAATTGCCCCATAGGGTTTCCAAGGAGTGGCTGGTAGATTCGAAGTGCTGACCTTTTGGTTAGCAGCCTGAGCTCTTAATCACTTCACCACCAGGGCTCTATTTACAGGTATAGGGGCCGAGATTTCAATACATATTTTGGGGAGGAGGGCATAATTCAATCCATAACATATTCTGTGTTGAAAGGCATCCCATCCCCTTCTTATCCACCCATCTAAGGCTCTGGCAAGCAGAACACTATGAAACAACAAACCAGGTTTAACTGCAAAACCTACTTTGTTTCCTGTATGTCCAGCTACTTTCTAAGTGAATTTAGGGATAGAGAGCAAAGATGATCAGGGGGGTGCACCTATGAGAACTCAAGGTCCTCTGAACTTCCTTCTGCCCAAATGCAGGCACCCAGCTCCTCAGGAGGTCCAATGGCTTGCACTTATGTGCTCAGGTTGTGGGAGCAGTGGATGAATGGATGAAACCACGTAGCCATTCAGCAAACATGTTGATAACGTGGTTTTAGCTGGGTTGCAACTCTGTATCTCAGTTTGTACTGGAGATACAACTCTGACAAAGACACAGTTTCTGCTCTCGAAGAGCTGGCAGTCCAGTGGGGACATGGACAAGTAAGTCTTACAATAGTTCCATATAAGAGTGTTTGGATACCTCATTTAATTTTGGAGAAGTCCCAGCGGAAGTTACTAAAATCTTAAGGATAAACCAAAGTTAACTGGGAGAATACATGACTGGGAGGATGGAATGGAAGTGGAGCGATAGTTGATAGAGAAGTAACAGGCACAATTAAAAGCCTTTTTAATGTAAGAGAAAAGAGATACTAATACAATTAAAGTTAAGGAAAAAAACTATTTGAAAACTATATTTGAAAAATCAACATGAATTCACTATTTAAAAATATGTATATTTTTTGTATCAGACTACTAAAAGAGCCCAGAAGCCATGACACCCTAGTACCCTGTATTTTTTATGCAAATAACGTGCTTTTATACCTTTTTGTGCTAACCACACCCTCCCCCTGTGAGGTATTTTCATAAGTGGACTATACTAATATTTTTTATGTGTTGTTGTAAAAAATAAGCATAACGCATTTACAAAAATACCTCACAGGGGAAAGGGGTGGGCGAGGTTAGAAAAAACGTATAACACCAGCTATGTGTGTGAAAAAACAGTAGCAACGAGCGCCCCTAGCATCTAGATTTTGCTTTCTAAATACTACTCACCATTAGAAGGAAACAAGGCTCTTTGGTGACATTGCTAACCCAGATCTGGAGCAGTGGAAATGTAAGTGAGCCTGGGTTATCCTGTTGCCCCAGAAGGCAAGAGAGTACTCAGAGATAATAGTGGTATGTCAAAGGACACAGAAGCCGGCTTGAAGGGGCCCCTACTGGCCAAACTCAGATTAACATAGTACCATAAAGAATAAATAAAATCTATGGGTTCATACTGACACAGAAAAAAAACAGGTTGAGAGAGAGAGACAGAGAGATGGAGGGAAGGAGAGAGAGAAGAAGGAAGAAAGAAAAAAAAAAGGAAAGAAAGAACAGAGGGAAGGAGGAAGGAAAAGGAAAGGAAGAACTAATCTGCCGCTACCAAAGGGGACTACTACACCAACTCTTTAAGAATTGATAACTAAAGGGAAAAGATGAACATTTACCCTTTTTTTGTTTTTAGGAATAACTATAGTTTGTTAATAATTGAAATCTCTTCTTCATAGAATACTGCCAGCTAATAAATGTGGAAGGCATGATAAAATTTAAAAATTATCATCTGGAAGCTCCCAGTGAAATAACCGATAAAATCATTCTGTGGCAGGCTGATGGAGAAGCAGGTGTTTATATGGTGTCAAAATATACCCACAGATTCCACGTTAATTGCAAAGGAGAAAAAGACACTTTAACAAGTGAGCAAACTTAACATCAGTAATGGTAGGACATGTTATGTTATATATCTCCAGATGTGACATATCACCTGTGAAGCCTTCAAGCATTCTTGAAAAAATGCTTGACTTGAATCTAGCCAGCCCTGTAGATGTACCTTTCAGTTTGCAGAAAATAAATGGATAGAAGAAAAAGTTAAATGAGACCACAGGAAAACAACCTGAAAAATCTAGAATAAGACAGTTGGCGTCTCCTCTTCAACAAAGTCAAAGTAAGAGAAGAAAAAACTAGAGGGACTATTCTAGATTTAAAAAAAAAAACAACCCGTTGCCATTGAGTCGATTCCAACTCATAGTGACCCTATAGGATAGAGCACAACTGCTCCATACGGTTTCCAAGGAGTGCCTGGTGGATTCGAACTGCCAACCTTTCAGTTAGCAGTGGTAGCTCTTAACCATTGCGCCACCAGTGTTTAAAAGGGACCAAAGAGATGTAACAATGAAACGCATGACTCTTGACTGGGTTCTGGTTCATGGGAAAAAAGACATTTGGGGAAATTTGCATATGGCCTGGTATTAGATGATATTAGGAAATTCGTGTTAACTTTCTTAAGTATGATAATCATATTGTAGAACATAGGAGAATGTCTATTTTTAGGAGATTCATGCTTATGTATTTAGGTGTGAAAGGGCATGATGTCTGCAACTTAAAAATGATTCAGCCAAAAAATAAAGGGACAGTAAAGCAAATATGGTAATAACAGCAAACACCTGTTGTCCCATTCTTTCAACAATTTGAATGTTAGAAAATTTTAAAAATAGAAACTTCGAAATAAAAACAGACTGAGTTTTAACTCTCTGGATTGGACAAGTGTTTAGCAATTTATCAAGAAAAAGGATACATGAATAAAACCTGGGAAAGGAGGAGGCGAGCATGAAAGACTCAAGCAAAAAAAAACCCAAACCTATTGCCAACAAGTTGATTCTGACTCATGGTGACCCCATGTGTCACAGAGTAGAAACAAGATTTATAGGGCTCTCTTGGCTGCCATCTTTATGGAGGCAGATTGTCAGGGCTTTCTTCTGTGGAGCCACTCACCAAAAAAAAAAAAAAAAAAGTTTCCATTGAGTTGATTCCGACTCATAGTGACCGTATAAGACAGAGTAGAATTGCCCCATAGAATTTCCAAAGAGTGGCTGGTGTATTCAAAGTGCCGACCTTTTTGTTAATAGCCAAGCTCTTAACCACTGCACCACCAGGATTCCATAGGCACCACTAGGTGGGTTCAAACCGTCAACCTTTTGGTTAGTAGTCAGCACAAACCATGTGCACCACCCAGGGACTTAGATTTAAGGAAACCAAAAAAAAACCCATTGTTGTCAAGTGGATTCCAACTCCCAGTGACCCTATGGGACAGACTAGAACTGCTCCATAGGGTTTCCAAGGTGTAGCTGGTGGATTCAAACTGCGACCTTTTGGTTAGCAGCCAGAGCTCTTAACCACTGTGCCACCAGGGCTCCAGACGTAAGCAAGCAGGTCCTAATTGAAAAAGAAAGACTTTACTCCTTAAAGGTTTTGTACTTTCTTCATCTTTCCTGGCCTCTTCTTCCATGTGGAAGGTCATGGAGTCTAAGTTTAGGGTGTGGGGCTAGGGGAAGGGCCAAGGAAGACACTGGGAGTTCTTTTATTTAGAATTTAGGCCTATGATTCAGCTCAGGTCACCACCAGAAACAAGACTTCCAACTTTGGTTGAGTAGACATGTTCAAGTGTTTTTTACGTAAAATCTATAAAACTCAGTAATGGTTTAGATGTGCTGGGGAGGGAAGTGTCAAGAATGACACTTTGGTTCTGAATTAAACAATTGGGCATGTTGCGGTGTTATCACTAAGCTACCCTGATGCTGCAGGGGCTTAGCAAAAATCGAGTTCAACCAACAAACAAGTGAAAATCTCTAAAACCTACTATTTTACAATGGAGTTCTAAAATCCCTTAAACAAGATAAAAAAATGAAAATTAAAATTTTAAGATGCAACATCATTAGTCATTAGGGAAATACAAATTAAAGCCATAAAGAGATATGACTGCATATCTACTAGAATGGCAAAATAATAACAATAACAATAATAATAATAATAAATGGCAATACCATGTTGTGGAGCAACTAGAACTCTCATATGTTGCTGGTATGTAGCAGTGGTACAGACATTTTGGAAAAGTTTGACCATTTCTTACAGGTTAGATATACACTTACCATATGACCCAGCAATCCTACTTTTGAATATTTATTCAAGAGAAATAAAAACATATGTTCACACAAAAACATGTATGTAAATGTTTTAAGGACTTTATTCAAAGTTTCCAAAACCGGGAAACAACCCAGCTGTCCTTCGACTGCTGAATGGATAAGCAAAGTGTGATCCATACATGCATTGAAATACTTGTATTTCTTGTAGTGTGTTATCGGGTCGATTTGGACTCATAGCGACCCTATACAATGGGGTAGAATTGCTCCATAAAGTTTTCTAGGCTGTTCTCTTTAAGGAAGCAGATCACCAGATCTTTTTCCCAAGGAGCAGCTGGTGCGTTTGAACTGGTGACCCTTTGGTTAGCAGTTCATTGCTTAATCATTGTGCCTCCAGGGCTCCTATATTAAATGGTGGCCTAATGGTTAAGCACTCGGCTGCTAATCGAAAGGCAGGTAGTTTGAACCCAACAAGCACTCTGAGGGAGAAAAGACCTGGTGATCTGCTCCCATAAACCTCCAACCTTTGTATCAGCAGCCCAGCACTTAAACTGCCTGCACCGATGCTTCTCAGAGTACAGCTCACCAGGAGCACTGGTGTCCAACCCCAGGCTCTGCATACCTTGGGTGCTCAATAAATTTCTTGATTTGCCAGCAAAACATTCTGAGGCCAAGACTGTATACAATAGATAAATTGAGTGCTTTAGCCAAGGGCTCCTCAAGCGCAAAGCCTCGTGAAAACGAGTCCTACAGCTCCTTTCTTTGACTTTAGTGCATGCCTGGTGCAGTGTGGGACGCAGAATCTGAATTCCTGCATTCTGTCCAGGCCATGGCACTAACTGGCTGTGTCTCTTCATGTCTCATTGGCAAGCCTAAGTTTCATCATCTCTAAAACAGAAATATTAGTTGTTGGAGCAATAAAACACATTCTGTAAGTTTAAGCAACTTGTAAACTGAAAAGTGTTATTTATGCAGAGAAGCAAGAGCCCAGGTCAGGTCCTCGCAGAAGTGACACTGGACTCCCCGCACCCTCCTCTGGATTGTTCAGACCCTTTGTTGGACATCTTTACATCTGTGATATGACACTGCAGCCGCCTCTGAAGAATTGGCCCTTCCCGCTGATGCAGCCCTAACAACGGCTCCAATGAAAGAGATAAGCAAAGAGGCCAGAGGGTCTCTGGAAAGAAAGGAAGCTTGTAGCTTTTCAAGTTCAATGAGGCTTAGGAGGTCGGAAGGATCTCCAAATAAAGGCCTGTTTAAAAGCACGCCAAGCACTCAAAGCCCGCTCTTTTCTCAGACCTCTGACCACTTCCAGCCATCATGGGGACCCGCGCCTTGCTCCCTCCCTTCCCTGAGGAATCATTCCACTCCCAAGCCTGGACTCCCGCATCTGTAATGCCCTAAATGGAATTACCTGGAAGGGCAGCTCCGGTCAGCCTTTGCAGCTGGGGCGGCAGGTGATGCCTGCTTCTCTATTCCCAGCCCAGGAACTCGATGTACGCAAATGGTGGGGTCATTGGGCCAGGGACAATAGAGGGTCTTAATCCCTCTGGGCAAAGGGAGAGGGAGACCCTCCCCCAGTCCCTCCCGCTGCTTTAAAGCCAAACTCAAATGACATCTTCCTGCAGCAGCAAGAGGTTGCAAATGCTCACAGCTGGCCATGCTGGACAGCCTGTGGTGTGCGTAGACTCAGGGTGGAGCTGGCCCCAGCCTGGAGCTGGGAGGAGCATCAGGTGTTCCTTCTGATTGGTGAACCCAGCAACAAGGTTGGGGGATGGGGATGGGGGATGGGGTGGGGTTGGGGGGGCTGGGAGGTGGGGGGTAGGGGGCTACTCTTGCAGTCTGATTTGGCCTGGCTGTGGGAACGGACCAGGCTGCAGCCTCAAAGGAGATTTAATATTTATTCTACCTAAGCACAGGGCCCTGGTGGTTCAGTGGTTAGGAACTTGGCTGCTAACCAAAAGATTGACAGTTCGAATCCACCAGCCGCTCCTTGGAAACCCTATGGGGCAGTTCTACTCTGTCCTATAGGGTCTCTATGAGTCAGAATCCACTCGACGGCAAGGGGTTTGGTTTGTCTGATTTTAAGCTCAGGGCTGACAATGGCAAAACTCCAGTTCTTGGCTCTGAAGTCTTGAGGCAAGTCACTTTCCGCTTGGCGCCGCTTGGTGACTGAGACAGTCTTTCCAACCATCTCTGAACATTGGAGGTGGGGAGAGATGGCTTCTGTCTGTCTGAATGGGTTGGCTTAAATCTCTACTACCACCATCCAGGGGATCAGAGTTTTTGTTCCAAAACTAGGCTGTGGAAGCCCCCTTTTAGAATTCCTCTTTGCTGAATGAATTAAATTGGTTGGACACAATGGTAGGCAAGAAACCCAAACCAGTTGCCTTCCTGTTGATTCAACTCATGGTGTTCCCACGTGATGCAGAGTAGAACTGTGCTCCGTAAGGTTCTCAGTGACTGATTTTTCAGAAGTGGATTGCCAGACCTTTCTTCAGAGGTGCCTCTGGGTGGACTTGAACCTCCAAACCTTTCACCTAACCATCTGCACTACTCAGAGAATCCCTGGGATTCTAGGCACTGGGGGTATAAATCTGGGAAATGCATGGTCCCTGATACCCAAGAACGATTTTGCCCTCTCCTATCTCCTATCTAATCCATCATAGAGTACATTTTACTCTCATGAAAGAAACAGTGCAACGCGGCCTGCAGACAAGCTAGCAAAGTTTACAAGTGCAGTCTTACGGTGTTTAGGTTTTGCCAGTGTTCCCAGTTCTTTCTTTGACTCTTTCCCTTCAGCCACTTTACAAGACCAGTTACTTCACTGTCTGTTTCAGCCTCCAGTGGATATTGCTATCCCGGCAGCCCCCTTTGATACTGTTCTCAAAATTTCCCTGGATTTAACTCCCCGTTCTCTGGACACAAGGAGCCCTCGTGGCACAGTGGTTAAAGTGCCCGACTCCCAACCAAAACATCAGCAGTTCGAACCCACCAACCGCTCCGCAGGAGAAAGATGCGACAGTCTGCTTCCGTAAAGGTTTACCGCCTTATAAGCCCTCTGGAGCAGTTCTCCTCTGTCTTATAGGTTCACTATGAGTCGGAATCAACTCGATGGCAGTGGGTTTGTTGGTTTTCTCTGGGCACACAGCTCCCTTTAAAATTGGAGGCCTGCAGGAAGTAGCATTAGGTAAACGCTGAGGATCCCTCCAGCTTTGAGATTGTGACTCTATAGTAAGCAATGCACTTGCAGAATCCCGAAGCGTGCGTCTTGTTCTACCCCAGGGACAGTGATAGAGGCCCATCTATCCAGAAGAAGTTAAGCTATGCCTTTGAAGGTACAAAACTAAAAATGTTCCCCACACCTTCGCCCATACTGTCTCTTCTCGCCTCAGGGAAGACTAGCTTCTTCCCCACTACCCCCTAGCCTTGGCAGATGAAGCTCTTGGCTTCCCAGGTTCTGGTGCTGCGGCTGGACACTGTGACCCTCCTCTGGGCACCTGGCAGTGTCCAATTTGAGCCCCATGCAGGGCCTCTGGCATGGGGTGCAGAGTCCTAGCTTGGGGTGGAGTGTGCTGCGGGACTGCACAGAAGTTCTCCTCTCTCACAGAAATGCCAAGGACCACAGCCCACTGGCCCTCCTGCTATGGGGGAGTCAGGTTCATTATTTTCTAATGTTTTCAGATTCGAATTATCATGTAAATTAGAGATAGGAAATAGCCATTAGGTCATTTTCCCTACCCTCTCAGGGACTGAAGTGGGATCAGGGTATGTTTCTCAGTTCTTTGTTTTCCCATGTGTTAAATAAAGTAAGAAATGGGGCTTCTGTTCTTGAGAGAGTATTACATATTCTAATAGATTTCCACAGTGAAGAAGGACTTTCATCTTTGGCCCAAAGTTTCCTTTCTTTAAATTCATTTCATGACTTCATTCTTCAGATATCCCTTTACTGCAGTCTCTCCCTTTTGGAGTTTAGATCCTATAGATACAGTTCTTAGAACTGGTTTTCTGAGCAAGACATGGGAGCCCAGCCTGCCTGAAATGGGCAATAAATTAAACTCAGACCAAATCCTTGCTTCATGAGCAAATGGAGAGTACGTAGTATGGAAACATACTAAGTAGTAATGCTAACCCAGATTCCTGCCTGTGGTCTTGTGGGCCAAAGATTCCACTGAAAATTTTCTCTAGTTTTTTTTTTTTTTCTTTCTTTCTATTTTTTAATTATCCAAACAATATAAATTGTTCTGTCCCATTCAGGGAGTCCCCGGGTGGTACAAACAGTTAACATGCTTGACTACTAACCAAAAGGTTGGACGTTCAAGTCTACCCAGATGCACCTCAGGAAGAAAGGCCTGGTGATCTACTTTTGAAAAATCAGCCACTGAAAACCCTATGGATCCCCTGAACATCCTGTTGCGACGTACATGAGGTCACCATGAGTTGGAATCGACTCCACAGCAGTGTGTTTTTGCTTCTATTCAAAAGATCCTGACACATCACTTAAAAACATCTCTTTCCTTGTTGTGTTTCACCACTGCATTATTCTGCCCCATCACCACCTGCTTCCGTCTGGGAATAAAAGTGGCAGTGGCAGGAGACTAAGGCTCTTGGGGGTTATGTTTCCTAAAACTCTAAGGAAAAGAGTCTTCTCATTGATTAGCTCCTAGTATGTGACCTTTGCAGCCATTGTCCAGAGACCAGCAGAAAGTAAATGTCTCACTTTTTAAAGATATCCATGAAATATCAGCATGTTAATGACTCAGCTTGGTTCAGTTCTGTACTTCTGACTGGCTCTACACAAAATTGGTAAACCATTTGCATATTTGGCCAGACACCTTTTAGACCATCCTTTCAAACCTTTTCTCACCTCATGACAACCTGGCTTCTAGTCTTTGTGCCTCAAAGACCCCAGAGTCCTCGCACAGCTCCTGCTCTCAGGCAGTTAGTTCTCTCTCTAGACTTGCTTTCCTACCTTGGCCCTTGCCTTCTACGTAGGTGGAAGGGATTCTGATGAATTAATTCAAGGTCAAGTTCCCCTTGTGGGACAAGGCATAATGTTACTTTCCATCTTCAGTAGCTTGCACAAGACTTGTCTGTGCAAAATAGAAGTTCATACAATATATGCTAACTAAAAGTAGTACTGTGTTAAATAATATTATAAAATATAAAATATTTCAGTAACATGAGCTCTTCCTTCTACACCCTTCCTTTCTCCCTCCCTCTCTCCCTTCCTCCTTCCCTCCCTTCCTTTCTTTCTCTCTTCCTTCTTATCAATCTTTATTCCTTTCTTTGCAACTATTTTTGAGCATAGCTTTGGACGTGTCATCAGCAAAAAGACAAACCCTAGAAAAGGACGTGGTAAAGTAGAGGGTCGCAAAAACAAAGGAAACTCGATAGATAGATGGACACAATAGCCACAACAGTGGGGTCAAATGCGCCAACAATCATGCATATGGCACAGGACCAGGCCACATGTGATTCTTTTATACATAAAGTCACCACGTGTCAGAGCCAACTCAACAGCAACAAACAACAACAACAAAAGCGCAGAAGCACATTTCTATCTGCCAGAGATGCAGAAGAAAACCAGACAAACAGGTTACTTTTATGAATCTTATATTCCATTGGGAAGACACAATGATCAAATAAACACAGAAATAAATATTGCAGACAGTGACAGGTGCTGTGAAGAAAATAATCAGATGGTGTCATAAACAGTAGCAGAGAGGCGGTGGGTGGGAAGGGGAGGTAGGGAGAGGAGCTTCTTTAGATCTAGCAGCCATGGAAAGCCTCTCTGATGGGAACTTTGAGCTGAGTGCTGCACATCTAGAAAAATCTACCTGTGTGAAGGCTGGGAGCAGAACAGTCCTTAAGAGCGAGATAGTTGGGAAAGAGATACAAGGCCAGTGTGGCTGGAGTGTATTGAGCCAGAGGTCAGACAAATAGGTAGGGGCTGGTCACATAAACGTAAGGCCTTGTAGGCCACAAAAGAGAAAGCATGGACTTTATCTTTGTCACTTTGGGCATGTCATGTCACCTTTTTGGGTGTTATATTAGTTATTTATTGCTGTGTAACTGACTTCCCTGAGGCTTAGTAGCTTAAATCAACAGTAGCCATGTATTATCTTACAGTTTCTGGAGGTTAGGAATTCAGGAGTGACTTAGTCGGGCGATCTGGCTCAGAGTCTCTCATGAAATCTCAAATCTCACTTGAAGGTTTGACTGGGCCTAGAAGACCTGCTCCCAAGGAGGCACACTCACAAGGTTGCCAGATTGGTTGAAGCTGCCTGTGGCAAGATGCCTAAATTCTAACCCATGTGAACCTCCTGGTACGACTGCTTGAGTGTCCTCCTGACATGGCGGCTGTTTACCTGCAGAGTGAGTGGTCCAAGAGACAAAGGCAAAGCTACAATGTCTTTTGTGACCTAGCCTCAAATGTCCATGTCCAATAGGCTAGCACATCATTTCCGCAAGGCAAGAAAGGTCTACAAAAGGGCAGGAATGCCAGGAAGTGAGGCACATCAAGAGCTATCTTATAGGCTGGCTACAACCTTAAACATATTTGGACTGGATAATTTCTAAGGTCTTTTCTAATCCTAGTATTTTATGGATATAGCTTCCATGACTATCCATGTTCTAATAGGGATTCTGGTTTTAATTACATCTGTTGCTTTGCTATGAGTTAAGGGCATGAGAAGGAGGGTAAGAAGAATAGAATGTCCCTCTTGGGCCACTCAGATTAGACCACAAGAGATGCTACTAGGCTCACACTAAGCTGACACAATTCTAACTGTGGAAAAAGAAAAAAACAAAAACAAAAACAAGCTGTAGACCTTTATTACTCACCTGGTTATGATGGACTTTGCAAGACTGAGCTCGCTGAATATTCTGATGTGCCAATGTGGTCTTCCCTATTGTTACTGGGACTTCTCCAAGCCACACACATACCAGTGTAATCAGCAGGGAAATGTCATGAGGGGGCAGCCTGACAATGTGGCATTGTCCTGTGGGATTTATGATCAGGTTTCAACAAGTGATCTTTCATCCCATTTGTTTTTCCATGTGTTGGTCAATAAGACTTAACACAGGCTCACGAGGGATGTCTGGGAACACCTGCTTTCAGATTGCTTTTCTGTCATGCCTCCAACATTTCTGGATGCTTCTTTCCATCCCTTGATTGGCACTGTCCTGGCCATGTCCTGCAGATGGAATGAATGTTGTTTTAGGGAAGTCCTGGGGGTTGGCAGTGAAAATCCTCGTGAGAAGCTGTGATTTGTAGCGGAGAATGTTTCACAGTTGAATTTGCCCCAGCACAGCTCCTTCCACAACTCAGCATGGGATGAAATAATATTGTGAAAACCTGGAGAAAAGGGAAAAGGATACTGTATGTCAGCCAAGGTGAAGGGAAAAAATATGTTTCAAAGGTACAAAACATTCTTAAGGAAATACATCATTGAATCACTGTAGGATTTGTTAGAAAATCTGGGGTCCAATCCTGACTTTTTTTTCTCTGTATGGCTCTATGCTTCAATTTTCTCCTCTGTTAAAGGGAGATAAGTATCTTTATTTGCATGACAGGGTTGCTGTGAGGATCAGATGAGAACATTATAATTATTAGGAAGTACTTGCAAACACAGAGGAGGCCATGTATTCAGGAACGAAGGCTTTGCAATCTACCAGCTCTGGTTCAAATCTAGGTTCTGCAATTAGCTGTGACTTAGCCCCATGCTTCTCAAACTCCAGTGTGCACACAGATCACCTGGGGATGGTGTTAAAATGCAGGTTGTGATTCAAGGGGTCTAGGGTGGGGCCCAAGAGTCTGCATTTCCAGGTAATGCCTACATTTCTGGTCTTCACTTTGAGAAGCCAAGAGTAGGTCTCTCTAAGTCAATGATTCTCAGCCTTGGTTGCACATCAATTAGACCATCTGGGAGCTTTAAATGTATTTCAATGCTTAGACTGCATCTCAGATCATGTAAATCAACATCTCCAGGGATGCTATACAGGATTCAATGATTTTGCTCTAAGACTCAGTTTATTAATCTGTAAAACTAGAAAGTAATAGTCCTCCCCTCACAGATTTGTATTTGGATTCAAACTTTATGAGCTCCTGATACAATGTCTGTTACACAAAAACTATCGAGAATTTATAGATAGTATAGTGCTTTCGTCACCACCCATCTGTCAGTTTGCTGTACTGTGGTAGTTTGCCTGTTGCTGTGATACTGCAAGCTATGCCACCTGTATTTCAAATACCAGCAAGGTCACCCATGGTGGACAGGTTTCAGTGAAGCTTCCAGACAAAGATGGACTAGGAAGAAAGGCCTAGTGATCTACTTCAAAAATTATGGATCACAACAAACATTGTCTGACTTAATTGCTTTGATGGATCAATCTCTGGCGGAGAACATCTTGTTCGGTGAAGTCAAGGTCCAATGAGGACATGGGAGACCCTCGGTGGGATGGATTGGCACAGTAGTCACAACATGGACTCAAACATGCTGCAGTTGTGAGGATGACACAGGACCGGGCAGCGTTTGTTCTGTTCTACACAAAGTCGCCATGAGCCGGAGAGGACTTGTTGGCAGCTAACAGCAAAAACATAGTGCTTTTGAACTCACAGAGCACTTGTATGTATATTATCTCACTGGATTCTCAAGTAAGCCCTGTGAAATAGTTACATTTTACAGACTCTGAGGGGTTAAGTAACCTGAATAAGAGTCCACAGCCAGTTGTTGGTATAGTTGGGACTTGAACCGAAGTTACCTGACTCATTTCAATGAGCAACTCTGCGACTGTTATCGTCTCTACTAATGTAAAATATTATATAAAAATCTCTTTCATGGCTAGAAGAACTAGATGGTACCTGGCTACTACCAATGATCGACCCGACAGGTCCCTGACGGAGCAGGAGAAAAGTGGGGTGCAGAACTCAAATTCTAGTAAAAAGACCAGACTTAATCGTTTGACTGAGACTAGAGGGACCCCAGAAGACATGGCCCCCGGACTCTCTGTTAGCCCCAAACTAAAACCATTTCCGAGGCCAACTCTTCAGACAAAGATTAGACTGGACTATGGAACATAAAATGATACTCAGGAAGAGTGTGCTTCTTAGCTCTAGTAGACACATGAGACTAAATGGGCAGCTCCTGTCCAGAGGCGAGATGAGAAGGCAAAGAGGGACAGGAGCTGGTTGAATGGACACGGGAAATCTGGGGTGGAAAGGAGGAGTGTGCTGTCACAGTATAGGGAGAGCAACTAGGGTCACATAACAATCAATGTGTGTATAAATTTTTGCATGAGAGACTAACTTGAATTGTAAACTTTCACTTAAAGCACAGTAAAAAAAAATTTCTTTCATGGGATTTAAAGCTGCCTAAATTATCACTAAAATGTCAGCTGTCCACTACTGAATTGCATTCACTTACCGTCATTCTGGATCTGATGAATTAAGGTATGGACCACAGGTGAAATTTACTTTCTTATTTCTCCAAAGAGAAGAGGGGACTGTGAATACACAACTGTGAAACTGTGTCTATCCATCTAGCTGGAGTGGATTGATCTCACTCTGTTTCAGAGGAAAGGGTTGCCAAATAGGGCTTGATGTAGGATGAAGCAAAGAGAAATGGCCCTTTTGGGGGGAAGGCTTCCCTTTCCCTCCTGTGTTTCAAAGTACGTAAATAACCATTTGGGACTTGCATCCCCTGGGTTCCTTCTGCCCTGCTCTCTCCTTTTCTCCCTCTTTCCCTGGAGGAGAGAGAAGAGTTAGATACAACAGAAGCAGGTGAGAGTCCCTTTTTTAAAAAAATCTTAAATGCGTAATCTGCCAGAGAAATCTCCTGCAAAAGACTTCCTTAAAGCTCTAAAAGAAAAGTTTTACTTTGATGACTAAGGTGCACATGACCCAAGCCATGGTCTTTTCAATCACCCCATATATATGAAAAAGTAGGATAGTAAAAAAAGAAGACAGAAGAAGAATTGATGCATTTGCATTGTGGTATTGGTGAAGAATACTGAATATACCATGGACTGCCAGAAGAATGAACAAATCAGTCTTACAATAAATAAAACCAGTATGTTCCTTAGAAATGAGAATGGCGAGACTTTAACTTGCTTACTTTGGACATGTCATCAGGAAAGACCAATAGCTAGAAAAGGACATCATGTTTGGTAAAGTAGAGAGTCAGTGAAAATGAGGGAAACCCTCAGTGAAATGGACTGACACAGTAGCAACAACAGTGGACTCAAACCTACCAATGACCATGAAGATGGCACAGGTCTGGGCAACATTTTGTTCTCTTATGCATAAGGTAAGTCAGAGCTGACTGGATGGCAGCTAACAGCTACAAAATGGGTAATGGTCACTCATCTTTGCTGGGACTCTGCAAAAAAAAATTGGGGATGCTTCGTAAAAGGGGATAGGGTCCCTATTTGTTCCAGAGCTGAAGTTCACTGTGGGAACAATGACTGGAAATGCTAGTGTTTCAAAAATCATGAAAACAGCTTACTGAGCTGGGTTACTTTCAGTTTGGATTGTTTAAAATGCTTGAACACTGCACGCAAAGATCTTGCAGATCCCACCGAAGATTGGCATGGCCACTCTAAGGTGTTCTCAAGGGACTTAAGGATCGCGCGCTGGAATGCTCCCCTTTCCTGTTTCTAGCCTGGTGATTGAACAAAATGGCTTTGGGGGGAAAAATTCTGTTTGGCAACTGCACCAAGTAATGGATACAAAATAGTGTTTTGGATGTAGTTGATGCCTTTTATTAGAATTGCTAGAGAATAAAAGAGTTCTTATTTATTTTGAAAAACGAATTAAATGAAAATACCTGTTATTTGAGAAGCCAGTGGAACACACAACACAGATGAATTTATCTTCTTAGTTGCTGACAACCTAATGTGTGTTTACTGTCCTGTCATAGGCTTAGAATAATGACTCCAGAGCTGGAGAGCCTGCTAATTTCTTGGAGGTCATCCTTATTATGAAAATAACAGTTCCTCTTTCTAAGAGGAGAGATATCAAAACATTTTGGATATTCCCTTTTGTAATGTCTGGGTCATCAAAACTCCCATGATTAATTACTGGATATTTTTATCAGATGACCAGGGGCAGATGTTCCACCTCTCCCTTAGTACAAAGACCAGGAGAAATACTGGTCAAGGGCGAGGGGAATCTAGAATGGGGTAGACAAGGGAGATGATGCTTATCATTTGTAGATGATGCTTATCAATTGCATCAATAGAGACAGCTTGTCCCTCTCATCCTGCTGTCATTTTTGTTTGTTTTTGTAAAGAAATCGAGACCAGCCAACCTCTTGAAGGTCAGTGGCAGGACAGAGTGAAGTTAACATGATTAATGAGCAGATCTGAGTGGTGCCATGGTTGAACTCTGACACTGCCAGTGGCCCATCCATAATTCTGGGCCCTACTCCTTAAGTGTGCTCTGCATGACTTCTACTTACCAGCATCTGTAGTCTGTGCCTGAGATCTTTTTCTGGAACTGTGGCAGGCTGCTCTGCTGTGTTTGGGACAGGCTGGAAGTGCCGGGAATTAACACTCTCCAGCAGCTTTTCCCAACCAATAGTCGACAGAGTCGATGTATAAGTATCACCCCTTGTGTAGGATAATATTTTACACTATTTCTCAGTTTTTCTGTGGAATTAAACTCTAGTTACCCACTAAGGCAGCTGGAGTAATGAGGTAACTATATTAGCCAGTGTCAAATCAGGAGACAGACCACCCAGTAACTTGAGCTGGAAGGTTTAATGCAATGAATTATTAACTGTAACAGGAGATTAGAAGTAATGAGGGTTTGAACCAGTAAAATGTAAAGACAGCTATAAGGAACATCCAACCAAAACCAAACTTGTCTTTGAGTTGATTCTGACTCATAGTGACCCTATAGGACAGAGTAGAACTGTCCCATAGGGTTTCCAAAGAGTGGCTGGTGGACTCAGTATGCTGACGTTTTGGTTAGCAGCCAAGCTCTTAATTAACCACTGCACTACCAGGGCTCCATCACTTGTACGGTCCGTCTACATTGTTGCAGAGCAGTCAATGAAGGGTGAATTTGGAACCGTGAGATAATAAATCGATAACATGGTACCCTGTGTTGACAGTCCTCCCTTTCCTGTCTCATCCCCCCATTCCTCTGCCAATTTTTCCTAAATTCTAAATAAACTATTTACACTTGGATTTTGACTCAGTGTTTGCTTTTGGGAAAAACCAAACTATGTTTTGAAAATAGAGCCAACAGGATTCTCTTATGGATTTGTGATATGAGTAAAACAGAGAAGTCAAGGATGACTGCAATGTTTTTAGACTAAATGCCTGGGAAAATGAAGCCAATATCTATTGAGAAGGGACGAATGATGGAGTGGAGTGGGTTTTGTGGGGGAAAATCAGAAAATCAGTTTTGAATATGTTAAGCATGTTACTTCTGACCTGCTTTTTAGACATCTAAGAGGAGAGGTAGACTTGTTATTGTTGCAAGTTGTCATGGAGTTGGCTCTGACTCATAGCAACATTTTGTATAGCAGAATGGAACATTGCCTAGTCTGGATTCATCTTCCTGGTCATCGGTATGTTTGAATTCATTGTTGTGGCTATTGTGTCAATCCATCTCGTTGAGAGTTTCCCTTATTTTTGCTGACCCTCTACTTCACCAAACATGATATCCTTTTCTAGCGATTGGTCTTCCCAGATGATATATCCAAATTAAGCGAGTCAAAGTCTTACCATACTTGCTTCTAAGGAACTCTGATTGTATTTCTTCTAAGACTGATTTCATTTTTCTAGCAGTCCACAGTATATTCAATATTCTTCAATAACACTACACTTCAAAGGCATCAATTATTCTGTCTTCTTTTATCTTTGTCCAGCTTGAGCATGCACATGAGGCTAAAGAAAAGATCATGGCTTGGATCAGACATAGCTTAGTTGTCAAAGTGGTATCTTTGCTTTTTAAAATTTTAAGAGGTCTTTTGCAAGAGAGTTGCTCAGTGCAATACATTTTTTGATTTTTTGACTGCTGCTTCCACGAATGTTGATTGCTCATCCAAGTAATGAAATCTTTAACAGCTTCAATTTTTTCTCCATTTATTATGATGCTGTTTACTGGTCCAGTTGTGAAGATTTTTGTTTTCTGTACATTTAGGTATAATCCATACCTAAGGCTGTAGTCTTTGACCTTCATTAGTAAGTGCTGTAAGTAGTTTTCATTCCAGCAAGCAAAGGTGATCCATCTGCATATCATAGGTTGTTAACGAGTCTTCCTCCAGTCCTGATGCCCTATTCTTCTTCATATAGTTCAGCTTCTTGGATTCTTTGTTTAGCATACAGATTGCATAGGAAAGGTGAAAGGATACAACCAGGGGCTGATTAACCAGTAAGCAAGTTACGCACAATCTCACATGGGTTTCACCACGTCTTTGATGTGATGAAAATCAGGTGAAATTGTGCATGACAGATTAGTAAATAAGCACAAGTAAGCCCATGCATTCCTTGTTTATTGGGTAATCCATCCTTGGATACAACCCTGCTGCACATCTCTTCCAGTTTTGAACCAAGCACTATCCCCTTGTTCTGTTTGAGCGACTGCTATTGATCCACGTATAGGTTAAGCATGAGCACAATTAAGTGTTCTGGAATTCTCATTCTTCATAATTGATTAGGATCCGCACAGATGTAAATTTAGCAGCTAGATGTTGTCTGGAGTTTGAGACAGAAATCTGGGATTAGAAAAACAAATATAAGAATTATTGCAAGAGTGGTGGTATTGGAAGAAGTCACCGTGGGAGTGAGTGTAGGCCTAGATAGAAGAGGTCCAAGGAACCCAGCCTGGAGGCAATATAATTTTAAAAGGTCTAGGAATAAAAAAGAATAAACAAAGGAAACTGAGGAGGAGCAATCAGTGAAATAGTGGAAAAATCAAGAGAGTATTATGTCTTGGAAGCCAAGTGGTCTCAAGGAATAATTTTCAGACAAGCAGCATCAGCAATTCCTGGTAAAGTACATTTTGCCTTGTGCGTCTGTGGAATCATGTCTTTTATGAGTCTATAAAATTCTCAGCAATAATGTCTTTGAATATTACCTCTTCCCCATTCTCTCTGAGATTATTAACTCTGACAGGAGATTTGAAGTAAGAAGGGATTGACTAATAAAGGGAGCTTAAAATAACATAAGAATAGCGGCTATAAGGAACAGGAGTGTTGTGTCTGACAATAAGATTAAATGGATATTAGACCTTTCATTCTATCCTCCGTGTGTCTTAATCTGCCTTTCATTACCCAGGTGCTTGTTTCTCTGTGATATACTTTTTTTTTCTTTCCCCGATCTATTTTCTAGCTCATTAGTCTGCTAATTAACCCATCAATGACTTTTATTTTTAATGATCAAATTTATTTTATTTTTCAAAGTTATTTTTTTCTCAAGTTTTTTTTGCTGGTCATTTTTAATAGTTTCTTACTTCTTACTCATTTTCTAAATTCCGTCTTTTATGTCTTTAAATATTTCTGACTTAACTATAGAAGTTTGTAAGTCCACTATCTGAAGACTTTGGAGGTCGAAAATGTCACTTGTTGTCTCTGATACTTACTCAGGATGGCCTGTCCCTCAAGTGCTTGGCAATTATTATTTTAGTTCGTGTTTGGTAGAATTTAGTAAAATAAACTTCATTTGTGGGAATCTTCTGCTTTCCTGCAAAGAGGATTTGTGCTTTTTGGACATTACCAACCCTGATTTCCCTGACTGTGTATTATTCATATCCAAATATGAACAAGTAGTTTCAAATTCTCAGGAATTGTTATTTTATCCCCATGTGGAGCTGTGGCAGAGACACGTTCCTGGTAAACTCTCTGTATTTACAGTTGGGTCTTCTCTGGCTCACTCTTTCAATGGGCACACAGCCCCTTCGAGGGCCTTTCTTACCGTGGCGAACTCAGTCTTAGCTCCCCACTTTGCAAGAGCCCAGTCCTCAATCTCTAGTTCCCCTTCACTAGTATAGCATTTGTCCTCAGGACAATCCAGTTTTCCAGGTTCTTGTTTACTGGTCTGGTTTCAGCTCACTATCACTTTTTTCACTCGCCCCCCCACTCCCCAATTTCCCTTACTTGCTGACAAGCTCAGGAATATTTTAAAAAGAATAGTTATAGAAATGTTTTATCCAGAAATACTTGTATTGCAGTAGGAAGATTTTTTTAAAGTATCTGATACGTCAGTCTGCGGAAAATAATCTTCCCGTTTTTTTTCCTACCCATATAAAGATTTCCCACAATTATAATAGGATCACTCTGTATACTGTATAATGCAAAGCTATAGATCAGTGCCTTTGGCACTTATGGGGAAATAGGTGGGTTTACCTTATGTCCCCCTGAATTGATCCTCAAAGTCTCAGGTTCTTTTTGCCCACTCCTGTCTCCACCTTGCTTACCACTCACAGTAGTGCTTTTCACGACCTAGAAAACCTGTAAAGTCCCCTCAAAAGGATGGTACTCTTCTAGAATGTGTAACTAAAAGATTCAAGTAGGGAAATATGAACTTACCTTAAGTTACCTGTTTTAAAATGTTTTTACATTTTTGTTGTGTAGTATAGCACACGTGAGGCGTCCTGGTAATGCTGTGGTTAAGCACTTGGCTGCTAACTGAAAGGTCAGTGGTTCAAATCCACCAGCTGCTCTGTGGGAAAAAGGTGCAGCAGTATGCTTCCATAAAGATTTGCAGCCTTGGAAATCCTCTGGGGCAGTTCTACTCTGTCCTGTAGGGTTTCTATGGTTGGAATCAACTCGACACCAATGGTTTTTGTTTGGGTTTTGGATAGCGCATAAAAAGGAAAACACACAAAAGCTCAAAGAATGATCAGAAATCAAGCACCTGTGTAACCACCATGAAATATCTAGATCATGAAATAAAGCACTGCCTGCCCCCAAGAAGCCCTCCTTATGTACCCTTCTAATTCCCACCTCCTCTGTTCTCCCCAAAGTTAAATATTATCGTATTCTTATTTCTAACACCTTGATGGCAAACAACACTATAGTATAGCATTACATCTTTAAAAATTTTTTATCATATATATTTTTTGTATAGGAGCCCTGGTGGTGCAGTGGTTGAAGTGCCTGGCTGCTAACCAAAAGGTCTGTGGTTCAAACCTACCAGCTGCTCTGTGGGAGAAAGAAGTGGCAGTTTGCTTCTGTAAAGATTACAGCCTTGGAAAACCTATGGGGAAGTTCCACTCTGTCCAATTGGGTTGCCATGAGTTGGAACCTACTCCATAGCCATGGGTTGGCTTGTTGTTGGTCCTTTGTATGGCTTTTCCAGACGAAGCCCTGGTGGCTCAAGGGTTAAGCACTCACCTACTAACCAAAAGGTCAGGGGTTTGAACCCACCAGTGGTTTTGAGGGAGAAAAGACCTGGAGATTTGTTCCTGTAAATATTACAGCCTAAGAAACCCTATAGGGCAGTTCTACTCTGTCCTATAGGGTGGCTATGTCTCAGAATCTACTTGATGGCACACAACAACAACATGGATTTTCCAGTCAACATTATGTTTGTGAGGTCCATACATATTGTTACATGTGGCTATAGTTCATTCAATGTGTGACTGTACCAGAATTTATTGATTCATTCTACCATTGATAGATTCTGGGTTGTTTCCACTTTTTGACTATTGCCAATTCTTCTAAGTGTTTCTTGATGCACATGTACAAGCATCTCTGTTAAGTATTATTATTCCTAGGAATTAGATTTTAGACCAAATGTGTGCATATGCTGAGCTTTGTTTAAAATTGTCAAGCTGCGATACAAAATGATGGAGCATTTTCATTGCTCCAAATCCCTGCTAAAATTTAGTATTGTCAGTCTTTTTAAATTTAGCCATTCAGGCGGCATCTCATTTTGATTTTTAACTTACATTTTCTCAATAACCAATTATGTTGAATATTTTTCATATCCTTTTTGGGTAATTGGATAGTTTCTTTTGTGTATTGCCTATTTCTGTCTTCTTTCCCATTTTTTTTTTTTTTTCAGTTGGGTTGTTTACATTTTTCCTATTGACTCTCTTATTGTAAAAGATTTTTTTATATATATATTCTGGATATGAGCCATTTGTTGGTTTTAAGTGTTGCAAATCTTTTTTCCCCCCATTCTGTGTTGTCTTCCATTCTCTCAATGGTATCTTATATGAACAGAAGTTCTTAATTTTAATGTAGTCCTCTCTGTTAATAGCAAGTGATTTTTGTGAAATCTCCTATCCCAATGTCAGGAAGACAGTATTCATACTCCCAACATAGAAGCTTTATTGTTTTGCCTTTTCCATGGAGAGCTACAATTCACCTGGAATTGTGTGTTTGTGTGTGTGTGTGGGGGGGGGGGTAAGGCATAGATCAAGCTCAACTTTCTACATGAATATTCAATTGATCCAGTAACATGTATTAAAAATATTATCCTTTTCACATCGCTTTGCAGTGTCACCTTTGTCCGTGTCTGTGTGTGTCTGCCTGCGGGCTCTGTATTCCATTCATTTGGTCTTTATATCTCCCCTTGTGCCAGTGTCACACTGTCTTAATCACCTTAGGGTTATAATAAGTTTTTGTATCCAACAGAGCAAGTTCTCCTACCTTATTCTTTGACAAAAGTACCTTGGCTACTCTTGGCCCCTTACATTTCTGTATTATTAGAACTTTGTTTGCAACTGCATTCAATTTATTCATGTAAATCAGTTTGGGAAAAAGTTCATTTTTACATTAAATTTTTTAATCCGTAAATATGATGCATACTTCCATTTTTTCTGTAGAGGTCTCTGAATTTTTCATTGGATTTATTCCTAGACGTTTGGTAATTTTGATGCTATTATAAATGATATATTTTTAAATGTTGTTTTTAAATATCTGTTGTTGGCATAAACAAATACAATCAACTTTATATGTATATATTTATATCCAGCCATCTTGCTAATTTAGTGATTTATTTCTAGATAACTTTGGATTCTCTATTTGTGTAATCACACCATCTATGAAAAAAATGACAATTTTTCTCTTCTTTTATAATATTTTTATGTTTTATTTCTTTTCTTTGCCATTTTGCAAGTGTTTTAGGCTGGGCTCTTAGAGAAAAAAAACCAGTAAAGTGTATAAATACATATATAGAGAGATTTACATCAAGGAAATGGCTCATGCGGTTGTAGAGGCTGGAACGTCCCAAGTCCATGGGTCAGGCTGGAGGCTTCTCCTGATTCAGGTGGCTGCAAGGGCTAGCAAACCCAAGATCAGCAGGTCAGAGAGCAGGGCTCTGGCTCACAGGCTGTGAAGACTGGTGAATCTCAAGATCAGGAGGCAAGACAGCACATAAACTGCCAGCTCATGTCCCTAGAACCAGATGTCAGATGAACAGGAGCCAGCTTCAGGATCCAGAGTGAGCAAAAGCCCGCAAGCCTTCCCAGAAAATCCACCTATATTGGATGCAAGCCACATCCCCAAAGAAATTCCCTTTCAACTTATTGGCTGCTCATAGCAACTGCCAAACCTCTGAGAATCACGGCCCAGCTAAGTTGACAAACGATCTTAATGATCACAGCAAGGTAATAAATAGGATGTCCAGTGTAGTTTTATATACAAATAGTAATCATAGGTATCACTGTCTTGATCTCAAGCTCAAAGAGAAAAGCTTTCACCATATTGTTATTAAGTATGATTCTTGACGTAGGTTTATTGTATATATTCTTTTATCACATTAAGTATGTTCCTTCTTATGTCTAGTTTGCTAAGATTTGTCCTAAATAGATGATAACTTTTGTCATAATCTATCTCTATGGAGATGACCATATGATCTCTCTCTTTGTTAATTTTCTCTCCAGGGTCATGCTGAATATAAAAATCCTGCATGCACCTTGAAATCTTCCTGGAACATACCTACTAAGTGATGAATCCTATACACTAAGAACTTTGAAAATTACATAGCATTTCTATAATTTTCCTCTGCTTCCCATCTCTCTCTCTTCCTCTTCTAGGCCGGAAGCGACATGTTCTTTTGGGAAGAAGATTGGTTCCGGCATGAGGACACATTCTTCCTAACCTCAGTGTTTATGGGATCAACTCTAGGCTCTAAGTCCTTCAGGCTCTTAGCCTTTGAGAATTCAAAACCCTTTTTCTTCCCCACAAATCCCTTGCTTACAAATAAAATTCTGGATTTTTAAATTATTATACCGTTTTATGGTTTTACTGGTCAATTTTAGAAGCGAAAAACCAAGCATTTGACTTCTTAGCTTCACAGTCGCAATATGTACTATTTCTAATGCAAGGACCATAAAGTAAAAATGAATCACTGAGGACAGAATATGATCAGTTATTTTTTTTCTTTACTTAGTATAGCGTTAAATAGGAAATAAAATACATCATGACAAGTTGAGAGAGAGCCTGCTGCAGATAGGAAAAGCACTTTTTTCCCGTTTTTTTAAACAAGGGACCCCACATTTTCGTTTTGTACCAAGCCCCGAAAATTATGTAGCTGGCCATCGTGGGGGCTATAGGAAGCCACCTATTAACAAAAGTGCCCCCACCCCCACCTATTCACCCGACACGGTCTGAGGAGCCTGGACTGAGAGACCACAGGCTCACGGGCCCCTCAGAGCAGCGAGTTGCTCCTGGTGGGGATTTGACCAAATGCAAGATGCTAGGACTCCAGCTCCACCACCGGCATCCTGACAGACTGGCTGACTGTTTCCAGGCGGTCCAGGCTGCAGTCAGAGCATGATAATGAGCAGTTCCCCTGGAGGATGAGCTAAGAATAGGCAGGAAGGGTAATCATTAGCAGCTCTCTTGCGGATGCACTAAGGCCAGCAAAAAAGTCTGCAGACAAGTAATTTGGCTGGGCGTGTTTTGACAATAAACTCAAACCAGACAGAAGGCGGGTGGGAATGGGAGGGAGAATGAGGAGGGAAAAGCCATGAACTTTACAGGAGAAATTAAGTAGGATCCTTCCTGCTCATTGCTTCAGAGAGAGAGTTGCAAAGAGCCAACTTCCCCATGGAGACGGTGTGGCCTCCGGGGAAGAGCCCTGGCTCCCAGACCACTCCGCTGACTAGCCGAGTGACCGCGGGCAGTTCGCTCAGCCTCGCTGAGCATTCGCCCACATCCTTATAAAATTTCTATACCTCTGAACTCATCCGTATGCTTAGGAGGGCGCTAGAAGGGAGAGTTGAGCATTAGCCACCACTTTTCTGCCTTACCTCAGAGTGGAGGGTTAACAGGGTGATGGCTCCCAGCCAGTTTCCTGTGAGTGGACGTCGACTCATGGCGACCCCATGTATATCCCAGTATAAGTGTGCTCTATAGAGTTTTGGATGGCTGGTTTTTCAGAAATAGATCACCAGACCTTTTTTTTTTGAGGTGCCTCTGGATAGACTCAAACCACCAACTTTTCGATTACCAGCTGAGGGCTTAACCCTTTGCACCACCCGGGGGTTAATAGGCCTCAGTTTGGGCATAAATGGTTAAAAGTGCCAACCGACCGGCCAGACTGAGGAAATGAGCTTTCCCTTAGGCACAGGCGGGGCTTGGTCAGGTCTAAATTGCATGCTCCTCAGACCCCAGCTTTGATTCCTGAAATCCTTAAGCTCCTTTCATTTTGAGCTCTAGCTGTCTGGACTAATTATCTACTTTTAGAAATCCACAGATCAGCACGTGTGGCAAGACATTTGGTCAGGCATAATAAGGTCAGTCACTAGGGAACTGAAGAATGTAAACTAATATTTTCCATCACAGTTACTGACAGGTGGTATTCACATGGCCCTGCTCTGAACCCTCATCCTAAAAGTGTTCCTCCTGGGGAGTGCCCCTGCCTCGATCTTTTCAGGGGACTTGGTTTACTGTGACTTCAGGGGCCCAGAGCATCACCTGGGCTTTGGTCATTTACTTGTTCTGGTAGCTAAATTTTCAAAGCAGAGATTTAAACCTCATGTACCAGAATGTATAAATCAGTATTAATGAAGTGCCTACTATCTGTAAGGAACTTTTTTTTAAGACCGTGGACCTTAGAGAAGAAGTCTGAGATGATCTTTGTCATAAAGCAGTGTTTCTGAATTTATTATTATTATTATTGTTATTATTATTGCCCACTTAAGGAAAAAAAAATCCATAACCTTTCAGCTTGCTGTACTATGGTGGCTTATGTGCTGCTGTGATGCTGGAAGCTACGTCACTGGTATTTCAAATACCAGTAGAATCATCCATGGTGAATAGGTTTTAGTGGGGCTTCTAGACTAAGAAAGACTAGAAATAAAGGCCTGGTTACTTTCAATAACTAGCCAATGAATGCCTTACAGATCACAACAGAACTTGCTTTCTTTGGACATATCATCAGGAGAGATCAGTTGCTAGAGGAGTACTTCATGTTTGGTGAAGTAAGGGGTCAGCTAGGGCAAGGGAGACCCTTGGCGGGATGGACTGACACAATAGCCACAATAATGGACTCGAACATACAGGTGATCATGAGGGTGACACAGGACAGGGCAATGTTTCATTCTGTTGCACCTAAGGTCACCAAGAGTCAGAGAGTCAACTCAATGGCAGCTATCTATCCAATGAGAAAAAACAAATTTAAATTATCTCTAAGAAAAGAAATTAAACATAAGGGACAAGATTTTGCTGGGTAGAGTTGAGTTTTGGAGAGCCACAAACCACTGTACTCTCTGTGATTTTTTTCCTGCTCCCAAAGAACCGATTTTCACCTGCTAGGAGTAACAGCACCCCCACTGAGAAAGCATGTCATAAAGAAACCATTGGCATGATCTAGCTGGGAGAATAAGAAGAGGAAGAATAGCACAATGATAAAAACCCAAAATTTGGAATCTGACTCCCTAGGCTTAACGTGGCATAAGTTGCTTAAAACAGCTCCTTCTTCATAATGTTATATGAGGATTAAATAATACTTATACAATACTTAGTAAAATGCCTAGCATGTAGTAAGCACTAAATAAGTGGTGGCTGGGAACCAAAATCTCTACTAGTTACCTACTGCTACATAATAAATGAGCTCAAATTTATCAGTTTAAAACCAACTTACACAGTTAAACCGCTAAATCAACTTCAGCAGTTTAAACCAATTAATTACATACTTTCTGAGCATCAGGAACCCAGAACAAGCTGTATGGTTCTGGCTCAGTCTCTCATGAAGTTGCAGTCAAGATGCAGCTGGGGCTACAGTCATCTGAAGGTTTGATTGTGACTGGAGGATCTGCTTCCACATGGCTATTGCAACAGACCTATGATTCTTGCTGGTTGTTGGCAGGAGGCCTCAGTTTCTCATCAGTTGGGACTCTCCATGGGACTGTTCATGGCATAGCAGCTGGATCCTCCCAGACTGAGTGACCCAAGAGAGGGTAACAGAGTCTTTTGACTCTTAGAACCATGACTATGTGGTCATATTACCCTTTCTTACACTACCCACCTCCATCCCAGCTCCACTGTCCAACCAGCCAAACACAAAGATGTTGAATTTCTTAAACATCAACTACCTGATTAGATTAGCAAGTTATCATTGGCTGAGTGGAAGCCTCTACCTTCCATCCCTTTAAAGAAAAGACAGACCAGGCTCTCTGGCTCAATTCCTTCTCTTCATCCTGCCTTTTGGTTTTCCACATTTGTGTCTTTTCCATAGTCACCCTTGTTTCTCACCCTCCATGTTTCTTCTGTAAGCCATTTCCTCACTCTGCCCATGTCTGCTGGTCACATCTGGCTTAAAATACCTTGGTGCTTAATAGGAATTTTAGAACAGTAATGTTTAATCCTTTTTTTTTTTTTTTTTGCCTGAAGACATAGGTGTAGAGAGGTCCTGGCTACTCTGTGTACTTCTCTCACATACTTTTTTAATATTCATTTGATATACCTATTGGATCAATAATGTTTTGGCTGTCTTCACATTTTCCCTTTCCCACCTCATTTAACCCTGTGACTAGATAAAGGAATTTTTTAAATATAGGAAAACAGAGAACATATATTTAGAAAAAGTATTTTTGAACCTACTTTCAGCTCAATTGTGGGCTAAGGGATAATGTTCTTATGTAAATTACTGGCATTTTACAAATACCCTCCAGATTTTTGCCAAGGGATAATATCTTGAACTCATTGCTCCAGATCTATATCAAAAACTCTACTAGGAAGTAGTCTTTATGGAAGTATGTGGATACCAGTCCTCTATCAGATAGGGCCATTGCATAGGATGTGCAGATGGTGCATGGCATAACTCTATGGCAAGCCGTTCATACAGTCCACAATGTGAATGTTACTGCCTTTTGCATATTCAGCAAGGGTCTATAATTCAAAGGTCTCCAAAAGCCATGCAAGTAATTCAAATGTGTGAAGCATGTCTGTGAAAACCAGATAAAGTACCTACGTGTAACTGGTGGTATCTGTGGCTAAACCGGAGAATACATGCTTCACTTGAACACTTTCAAGTTCAATTAAAAACATAAATATTTGTGAGCATCTGTAAATGCTTCTGAGAGTTGTTTCTTTCTTTAAAAAAAAATACTTTTATTCTACATTTTAGGTGTTATAGGAAACCACATCAAAACTCAGCAAAACTCCCATAGGGACATTGTTGAGGACTTTATTTGTTATGTGTTATCCTGCTTTTGTGGACATGCTAGGGAAAAGTATCAGTAATAGTTGTGCTTTTTTGGAGTAGTAGATATGTCACTTAAGGATGCTCTAAATTATGTAATAACCAGATTCCCTTTTCACTTTGGCATCCAGAAATCAAGTGTGCAAAGACTGTCTATAACTTGTGTATATATTTGCTTCATGCCGGCTCTACCCTACGTCCCTTTCCTTTATCTCCCCCTTTCCACTCTCTTCTTGTAAGTTTTTCTTTTATTTCATATGTTCCTGTAAAGTTTTTTAAAAACCTTTCTGGAACAAAACAATTAATATGTAAGTAAATAAGCAATACAATATGTATAGTATATATACATAAATACATAAAAGAGATAATCTAATAAGAATAAATTTTAAGAATATATACTTAAATTTGAAATTGAAATAAAAATAATACTCTTTACAGTAGCATAAAAATGTGAAACATTTAGGGGCAAATTTAACAAAATATATTCAAGAACTATACACTAAAAACTGTAAAACACTGCTGAGAGAAAATAAAGAAGATGTGGATCATAAGACTCAATATAAGTAAGATAGCAATTATCCCAAAACTGATATAAAGATTCCATACAACCCCAATCAAAATTACATCAGGCTTTTTTTTGGCAAAAGTTAACAGGCTGATTCTGAATTTTATATGAAAATATGGAGAACCTGGAATAACCAGAATTTTGAAAGACAACGAAAGTGGAGAACTTGTACTATCTGATTTCAATAATTACTTAAAAGCTACAGTAATCAAGACAGTGTTATACTGGTAAGACAAAACACCAAACTCACTGCTGTCAAGTTGGTTCCAACTCACAGCGACCCAATAATAGGACAGAGTAGAACTGCCCCATAGGGTTTCCAAGGCTGCAAATCTTTACAGAAGCAGAATGCCACATCTTTCTTCCATGGCGGCATTGGTTCGAAAGACCAAGCTTTTGGTTAGCAGCTGAGTGCTTTAACCACTGTGCCACCAGAATCCTGCATTGTATTAGTACAAGGGTAAAAATATAGATCAATAGAATACTATAGAGGGTCCAGAAATAAACCCAAACATAGGCAGTCAGCTGATTTTCACTAAAATCACTAAGCTAATTCCTGGGGAAAGACAGTCTTTTCAATAAATTGTGCTGGAACAATTGACTCTCCATATGCCAAAAGATAAATAAGTAAATGTCAACCCTTACCTCATGCCATACTTAAAAATTAATTCAAAATGGATTCTAAAACTAAAGGAAAGACTTAAACTAAAATTTGTAGAAAAATTAGAGAAAATCTTTATGATTTTAGGCTAGACAAAGCTTTCTTAGAACACAAACCATGTAAGAAAATGCATTGATAAGTCAGTCTTTATCACAGTTAAAAACTTTTACCCTTCAAATGACACTGTTAAGAAAATAAAAAGCAAGACACAGATTTGCTTTTTTTTTTTTTTTTTTTTTTTTGGGTGACATTTGGACACTCATACATTGCTGGTAGGAATGTAAAATGGTACAGCCACTTTGGAAAACAGTTTATCAGTTTCTTTTTTTTTTTTTTTAATTAATTTTAAAAAATTGTTATGGTAAATCACCAGTTTTGTATAAAGTTAAAACTATACCTACCCTTCCATTCAGCAATTCCACTCCCAAGAAAAATGAAAACATGTACACACAAACACGTGAATGTTCATAGCACCTTTATTTATAATAGCCCCAAACTTTTGAATGGAAAAACAAATTGTGAGAAAGAAAATACCCCAGCTTCTTTGTCCTCAGTGTAAGACAAGCCTGGGTGTATCCCACACCATCTCCCAGAGGTCCTCCATGGGATTAAGCCCCAGTTGCCTGCAGTAGTAATTGACTCATCAACACACCTCATACTGGCCTACTTCCCGTCCTTGTCTCACCTCCTCACCTTCCGTCACACTTCCTAGATTGCTCCCAAATAAACCACTTGCATTTAGATCCTTGTCTCAGGACTTCGGGGAATTTAGCCCAAGACAGTTCTGCTTGGTGGGCATGTTAGTTTGGTTTTAAAGCATTCTTCACCCCAAACAGTCACTAAGGGAATTTTGTGATTGGGATTCCCCAATGCTTCTTAAGTGGTGTGTGGCTTTGACTGCAGTGCCAAGATGCACTGTGTTGGTGGAGGTTTGCAGACTTTGCTCTAGATGGAAATCTGCCACTGTAGCTAGGACTTTGGAACCTCTCTGTGTTAGCTAGTGCTGCTGTAAGAGAAATACCACAGGTAGGTGGCTTTAAAAAAAAAAAAACCTGTTACCATCGAGTTGATTCTGACTGATAGCAACCCTATAGGACAGAGTAGAACTGCCCCATAGGATTTCTAAGACTGTAACCTTTATGGAAGCTGTCTGTCACATCTTTCTCCCACAGAGCAGCTGGTGGATTCGAACTGCCAACCTTTCAGTTAGCAGCCGTATGCTTAACCACTGCACCACCAGGGTTTAAAGAACAGAAATTCATTTTCTCACAGTTCTGGAGGCTAAAAGTCTAAACCAGGGTCTCGGCCATGTCGATTCCTTCTGTGGGCCACTCTCCTAGTTTCTAGTGTCTGCTAGAGATCCTTGGCCTTCCTTTGCTTATAAACAGGTCCTCACATAGCATCTGTCTTCCCCCTGTGTGTGTCTCCATGCCTGTTCTGTTCTTTTTATAACTAAAAGTAATTAGATTTAGGATCCACCCTAAACAGCCCTAATAACATAACTGAAGAAAAATCCTATTTCCAAACAGGATTACATTCACGGGGGCCAGGACTTTAATACATGTTTTTGGGAATACAATTCAATCCCCAACATGCTCTCTGTTACCCCTGTGCATGTGACATTAGAGCTGTTAGGGCTAAAACTAGGAAGGAACCCAGCTGTACACTTCATTCTTCCTTGACAAGAATGGCCTTGTCTTCCACTGGGTATAATTATAGACAGAGTTCTGTTATGACACATTTAATTACTTAACATTTGTTGAGCACCTACTATGTGCCTGGCACTCTACTATGCACCGAAACCAAGAAATGAAAGAGGAGGAGATGGCTAGCAGGGGAGAGAAGTGAACAGAATCACAATCTGCAACATGCAGAGGGGCATGGGGTACTAATGTAAGTGCAGAAGGGGTATCGGAAAGGGGCTGAGGGGTCTTAAGTGATGCTCAAGCTGAGTTTTTGAAGGGCTAATCATTGCTTGGGGGCATTGGTGATTCAGCAGTAGAATTCTCACCTTCCATGTGGAAGATCAGGGTTCAGTTTCTGGCCAGCTCACCTCATGTGCAGCCACCACCCATCTGTCAGTGGAGGGTTGTGTGTTGCTATGATGCTAAATAGGTTTTAGCAGAGCTTTCAGAATAAGATAGACTAGGAAGAAAGGCCTGCCAATCTACTTCTGAAAATCAGCCAATGAAAACCCTACAGACCACAACAGTCCAATCCACAACCGATCATGTGGCTGGTGCAGGACCAGGAAGCGTTTACTTCAACTGTGCATGGAGTTGCCATGAATTGGGGCCAACTCAGTGCCCGCTAACAACACCAAAATTGTTGTTTATCAGTTAGAGATGGGTAAGTAAGACCATTCTAAGCTGAAGAAATAATGCATACAAAAGCATCAGGTGAGAAAGAGCGAGAAGACAGGGAGAGAGGCACATTCCTCCATACAAGTTCTGCAAAATGGCTGGAGGGAAGGGCCTTTATTCCAAACCAGCAAACAGGGGAAGAGAATGAGAGGCAGATAGGGCCCAGATATTGTCACTCAGCCTCTGCTTCCGAAGCAGTCGTGCAGATGGACTGCATGTAGGGGTCACCAAAAAGGCCAAGTGAAAACATGGATTTCCCAGTGCTGGAAGGCCAGCTCAGTTCTCACACCCAGCAGAAGGTGGTGAACATGCCTTGTCACATAGTAATAGCCATGAGCCATGGACAACCCACAGGACTAGCTTGGAAACACATTTCCTCGCTGCCGCCCCTCCTTCTCAGGCCCATCTGAACCACGGCTGCTGCTCAAATACCCAAGGCTCTGTTTCTCTCCTGCACAGTAAGGGAAACTCTCTACATAGGTTTTTAAAGGTTTCGAAACAATGACAGGGCCTTGGCTGCTCATTTCCTAGGCTGTCACACAGCACACATTGCTCTGCACAGAGCAGACTGTAAAAATGATGTCTACGTCACTGTGCACCTCCATTTTCCTTCTGACAACATCAATCATTTCTGCCAGATGGCCATTATAATTTTTACAAGATCATAGGTGGTTTTGCTTGTCAAAGTATTTAGCTTTACTATTTATGATGCTGAGATTATCTCCTAAATGCTAATGCTCAGCAGACAGCTGAGCTCCCTAATCAGATCCCTCTTCCTATGTAATGCTCCTTATTAAAGGGACCTGCCAGGGTCGAAAGGCCCCAACCCTGACATCTTCTCTGTATTAAAAGATGTCCACACACATCTTATCTGCACATTGAGAAACAGCACAGCAGTTAGAAACCAGAGCCTCCCCGATCCCCCTCTGTCTGGACTTTCAAATGTTATAGAAAGGTCTCAGGGTTGGTTTTTTCAGCATACTGAGGTAGAAGTGAGGTTTAAGACACTGAAGTGAACAACTATCTTACCGTTTCTCTGCTTAAAAAGAAGGATGCCAATGGAAACTGTGTTTTTCTGTTCTCCTCCCTCTTTCCTTCTTTGCCTCCCTGTCGTTGCTATGAGCTAATCACTACACTCAGGAATGCAAAGATGATCATCACTTGGTCCTGCCCTCAAGGAACTTGCAACATCTTCAGGGAAAAAGAAGACCAACCAATTAACCAGTTGCTGTGGGGTTGACTCTGACTCATGGCGACCCCATGTGTGTCAGAGTAGAATTGTGCTCCATAGGGTTTTCAATAACTTATTTTTCACAAGTAGATTTCCAGGCTTTTCTTCTGAGACACCTCTGGGTGAACTTGAACCTCCAACATTTCAGCTAGCAGCTGAGCTCATTAACTCTTTGCGCCATCTAGGGACTTCCGGAAAGAATACAGGGTAAACAAAAGCAACAAAGTGTCCTACTGCCCTGGTACTCAAATACTGGAAGTCAGGAGCATGACCTGGGAGCTGTTAGAAACACAGGACCTCAGCCCACTCCAGACCTCCTGCATCAGAACCCACCTTTAACAAGACCCTCAGGTGACTTGTCTGCGTGTTAGAGTTTGAGAAGACTTGTTCTATGTCTTCAAAGCACGAGGGTGTGTTTCAGAAAGCGTGAGGGCTGGAAGTAGTAGAATAAACAATTTTGGAATAAGGGAGCCTAAAGTAGGTTCTGTGGACACACATATCCAGCCTTGACAAAAGCAGAAAAGCTCACTATAAACCAAGCATGTAGAGAAAAGATTGGAGAAAAAGAATGTACAGAGAGCGAGCAAGACTGTAAAATGAAGTGGAGAGAGTGCTCTGGAAACAAAGTTAAAAAAAACTGAGGTTCTAGTCCCAGCTCTAACATCTTCTAACTATGCGACATTAGACAACGATCTCAGTTTGTTGTCAATAAAATTGGGATTATGATACCTGCTCTGCTAACCTCATAAGGTGCTTGTAAATCTCAAATATGTTAATGTATGTGAAGAGTAATTGTAAGTGGCAAAGTGCTTATAAGTTTTAATGAAGAAACTAGGCAAATGGACAGAAATTGGTGGAAAATCAGCTTAATAATAGATAAATTGAATCAGTTTTTCAAACTGGGTATTGTCCAAGCTCTAGGATAGTTGTTCTCCAACTTTCTCATGAATCAGAAACCTAAGCTCATCTCCAGAGTTTCTGAATCAGTAGGTCTAGGGAAGTGCCCAAGAATTTGCATTTCTAACAAGTTCCCTAGTGATGTCGATGTTGGGGTTCTGGGACCACAGTTAGAACCTCTACTCTAGGATGCAAGATATAAAAAGAAACGTTTATATGGGCTCAGTAACACCTTGGTTTTCCATTCTGCCATTGAAATATCTCTCCTGATAATTCCTCACACTGAGACTGAGACCATGGAAAGCGACCTCTTTAGACCCAGGCAGGCCTGTGGCTTCCTAAGGCAATGAAGCTGTGTGGGCAAGTAAGGAGGAAGGAGCAGGAACCCTGAGCAACACAGCAGGATGGGAGCACATAGTGACCATTGTCTTAAGGAAGACTTCATCTCTTAGAGGCTCAGTTAAATCTAATTTAGTCCAAGTACTGTGAAATAGTAACTTCATCGATAACTTTGACTATAAGAATCAGCACAAAGATGGTTCCTAGTAGGCAGAGGTCAAACATATTCCCAAATTCCCCATTGTTCAACACCAGCCAGCCCATGGCACTCTCTCTGTCTACTAGGTTTGATAATTCACTGCAGTATCCACAAAATTCATGGAATCACCATTCCTGCAATAACGAATTTAGTATAACAGAGAAAAATATAAACAAAGGATATAAACGGAAACAAAGATATGCATAGGGTAACATCCAGGAGGGGCCCCAGTGCAGGGCTTCAACATCTAAAGGGGACACGCTTACCCTCCTGAGAACAGATGTTGACTCTCACAAACCAGGAAACTCTTCAACCCAGAAATGCTCCACGAAGTCCCTCCAGGGTAGAAGTGCCCCCTGCCAGTGCAGACAAGAACAACAGTTCTTGTCCCAGTCGGTACAGCTCTGCTCTGCTCTGTTCTGTTCTTCTTTCGGCTCAGCTCTGCTCCACTCTGCAGGCCCACTGAATCCTTCTCTTTCTGGCATCATCACTACCATCATCCACAGCTCGAAGACTGTTACAGCTCCTTCATCCAGGTCTGGAAGGTTTTCCAGCACAGGGCATCTACGTCCTAAAAGACATGCCAATCCTTCTTAACACTTAGACAAGAAGTCTGAGAAAACTTCTGTGTTTTGGCCCTTTATATAAGTCATTCCCCAGGCTTTTTTGTCAATTACAAGATGGGACTCCCTCTCACCAGAATGGAGCCCACCAGTCCTTAACCACCTAGAAAACGTCAATCATCTCAAGCCTTGTCAATTACTGGGTCAGACCAGACAAAAGCAACAAACCCTCAGTGGTAGAAAAAACAACGTGGGAAATCCCCTAAATTATTTTTCCAAGAACCAAGGGCAAAGGGCCACATAAGGGAACTCAATGCACTGCAGACTAAAAGCCCAAAGACCCACAAAATATAAGTAAATCCAAGGTTCTAAGTAAAATCTCAACTCCCCACTCCAATAGAGAAAAAGCTATTCAGAAAATAGACTTTCCTGATGATCTTTATTAAAGAAGAGGCCACCTCAACCAGAGATGTAGAGCAAGAGGTCAGTTCCATCTTTTCTCTTTTTATAAACATTTATTGAGTACCAACTATATGCCCGGCATATGTTTTGAATGCTTCACCAGAATGTAGTCTTGAAATAACTTCCTGACATATCATAAATCACCCATCCCTCCTCAATTCTCTTTAGAAGTTCATTTTTGCACTCTTCTCATTTGCATTCATTCATTCATTCATTTATTCATTCAGCACCTGCAGGCTCCTCTCTAAGTTTATGGGATGCACACAGATGATAAAGATGCTGTGTCATTGTCTATGAGGGGTCACAGAACAGGAGGGGACATGAGGCATGCAGATAGTAATTATAATGCAATCTAGGGAACAAGTAGTTTAGGAGGGCTATAGAAAAAGTATTAGGGGAGGCCAGAGGCAGCAGAGATTACTACCAGCTGTGGGTTTCATCAGTTCAGGGGGAAGAGTCCGGGATAAAATATGGCAGGCAGAATAGATTTCCTGCTCCCTTTCTGTGAATCTGCCAGGAGGACTAAAGTAAGCTGTCTGAACAACATCAGTGAGTAGAGCCAACTGGAGCTACAGGAGAACCACTTCCATGATACGCATAAAAGAGTCTAGCTTTAACTCCTCTCGAGTAAACATAATGTAATTTCTCTGGATCCCTTGGAAACAAAAGTAAAATAACATGCCTGGCTTCCTCTACCTAATCAGAGCCTGTTCAGCCAGGATGCATTGCTCTTTTATGGGATAACGTCAACTGTTCCATCTAAAGGACACTGTGCCACGGGCCCTATGGTTCTTCTCCACCACTGCCCATCAGTGTGACCCAGGAAAGTCTCTGGGCTTGTGGCTAGGAGAAAGCCATGGTTTCTAGAGTTGCCAATCTGATTTTTAATTCCTATTCCAGGGTTCATTCATTAATTCATCCAATAAATATTTGTGGAGCACCTACTAGGTACTGGCTGGAGTTTCAAGTGCTGGGAACAGTAAACCAGAAAGCCAAGGTCTTCTTTTTTTTTTTTTTTTTTTCCTATGAGCTTGTAGACAAAAAATAGACAAAAATTTTAAATAATAGTGAGTACTCTGAACACAAAGAGCCACCCTGAGGAAGAAAGATGTGGCAGTCAGCTTCAGTAACGATTTACAGCCTTGGAGGTCATGTAAGCTCCATAGACACGACCAAACTCCCTGAGGGACCGAATTACTGGGCTGAGGGCTGGGGACCATGGTCTTTGGGAACATCTAGCTCCACTGGCATAACACAGTTTATAAAGAAACTGTTCTACATCCTACTTTGGTGAGCACTGCATGGGGTCTTAAAAACTTGTGAGCGGCCATCTAAGATACTGCACTTTTCTCACTCTGTCTGGAGCAAAGGAGAATGAAGAAAACCAAAAACACAAGGGAAAGATTAATCCAAAGGACTAATGAACTGCAACTACCACAGCCTCCACCAGACTGAGTCCAGCACAACTAGATGGTGCCCGGCTACCACCACTGACTGCTCTGACAAGGATCACAAAAGGGTCCTGGACAGAGCTGGAGATAAATGTAGAACAAAATTCTAACTCACCGAAAAAAAAGACCAGACTTACTGGCCTGACAGAGACTGGAGAAACCCCAAGAGTATGGCCCCCAGACACCCTTTTAGCTTAGTACTAAAGTCATTCCTGAGGTTCACCCTTCAGCCAAAGATTAGACAGGCCTATAAAACAAAAGAGACCAAATGGGTACACCAACCCACGGGCAAAGACAAGAAGGCAAGAGGGGATAGGAAAACTGGTAATGGGGAACCCAAGGTCAAGAAGGGGAGAGTGCTGACATGTCGTGGGGTTGGCAACAAATGTCACAAAACAGTATGTACATTAATTGTTTAATGGGAAACTTTGCTCTGTAAACTTTCATCTAAAGTACAATTGAAAAAAAAAAAAAAAAAGATTTATAGCCTCGGAAACCCTATGGGGCAGTTCTACTCTGTCCTATAAGGGTAGCTATAAGTCAAAATTGACTCAATGGCAGTGGGTTGGGTTTCGTTTACCCTGAAGACAATAACACAGGGTGAAACTATAGAGAATGCCCTGGAAAGTAATTAGGCAATTGTGGGCTCCTTTAGTCAGAGAAGGTCCTCCAAGGAAGGGACATTCCAGGTGAACCCTGAATAATTAACAGACTCGTGAAGATCAGAAATTTCTCTCTGTGACCTTGAGAAAGTTAACTCTTTTGAGCTCAGCTTTCTTATCCCTTGCCATGGATTGAATTGTGTCCCCCAAAATATCTGTCAACTTGGCTAGGCCTTGACTCCCAGTATTGTGTGATTGTCCACCATTTTGTCATCTGATGTGATTTTCCTATGTATTGTAAACCCTCTGTCTATGATTTTGATGAGATGGATTAGTGGCAGTTATGTTGATGAGATCCACAAGATTAGATTGTGTCTTAAGCCAATCTCTTTTGAGATATAAAAGACAGAAGCGAGCAGAGAGACAGCGGGACCTCATACCACCAAGAAAGCAGTGGTGAGAGCAGAGCATGTCCTTTGGACCTGAGGTTCTTGCATGGAGAAGCTCCTAGACCAAGGGAAGACTGATGACAAGGACATTCCTCCAGAGCCAACAGAGACAGAAAGCCTTCCCCTGGAGCAGGCACCCTGAATTCGGACTTCTAGCCTACTAGACTGTGACAGAATAAACTTCTGTTAGTTGAAGCCATCCACTTGTAGTATTTCTCTTATAGCAGCACTAGATAACGAAGACATCCCTGAAATGAAGACACCAACTTCACTGGGTTATTATAAAAATTTAAAGGGATGGCATTTGCAGAGCATGTGGTGCACTGCCTCTTGTGCCCCCAGTCATTGTTTCTATCTTTCCTTCACCCTGAAGTCTGGCTTTGAGAGTAGGTGGTCACTGGAGGGCTCCTTGGAGTTCAGGGCCTCTGGTGCTACAAGCCTTCTTCCGGCTTCAGACACAGACTTCACACCCCTGGGGGTCAGGAATACGGTCACCATTGAGACTTGAAACATATTGGAAAATGTTCTGGTCATTCAAGCGCACAGTTCAAACCCTAGAGAAGATGGGGGCCACATTCTGTCAAATTGACCTCACCTGTTTTTGAAGATAGGTGAGCTTGCTAGTCATCTCTGCCGATGCCTTTTGTGTTTTTTTAGTTAAAACAACTTTTTATTTTCTTTTTATTGTACTTTAGATGAAGGTTTACAGAACAAATAGTTTCTCATTAAATAGTACACATATTGGTTTACGACAGTGGTTAACAACCCCACATCTCAACACTGTCCCTTCTCAACCTTGGGTTCCCTATTACCAGCTCCCCTGGCCCCTCCTGCCTTCTAGTCTTTGTCCCTGGACTATTGTGCCACATTAGTCTCATTTTGTTTTATGGAGTTGTCTAATCTTTGGCTGAACTGTGAACCTTGGGAGTGACTTCATTACTGAGCTAAAACGGTGTCCGGGAACCATACTCTCAGGGTTTCTCCATTCTCTGTCAAGCCAGTAAGTCTGGTCTTTTTTTGTGAGTTAGAATTTTATTCTACATTTTTCTCCAGCTCTGTCCAGGACCCTCTGTTGTGATCCCTGTCAGAGCAGTCAGTGGTGGTAGCCAGGCACCATCTAGTTGTACTGGACTCAGTCTGGTGGAGGCCATGGTAGTTGTGGTCCATTAGTCCTTTGGACTAATCTTTCCCTTGTATCTTAAAACAACTTTTTATTAATAGTTACAACATATACTGCTTGCAAGATAAGGGACCTGGCATTAACTTCCCAGTTTCTTCACATGTTTTTCTGTTGTCTCCTTTTCCCTGGAACCTTGGCTGAGTTTTGTGTTAGGGCAGTAGACTTGGTATGAATGGATGGGTGTCTTTCTCTAAGGTTTATAAAACATTACCAGGTGAGGATGTCCCATTGTCATTAAGGTCCTCAACAGAGGTTGAATGTGCTGTTGTCCTTCCAACTCAGGCATGAATACTGTCTTAGCTAGTGGTGCTGTAAGAGAAATACCACAAGTGAGTGGCTTTAAAGGACAGAAATTTATTTTCTCATCGTCTAAGAGTCCAAATTCAGGCCTCAACTCTAGGGGAAGGCTGTCTCTCTCTCTGTAGGCTCTGGGGGGAAGATCCTTGTCTCTTGCAGCATTCC
Source organism: Dugong dugon (assembly GCA_030035585.1). Classification (NCBI taxonomy): domain Eukaryota; kingdom Metazoa; phylum Chordata; class Mammalia; order Sirenia; family Dugongidae; genus Dugong; species Dugong dugon. The sequence continues at coordinate 66,714,756 of CM057470.1, read as the reverse complement.
TCAGTCCCTTAGTGATTGTCTTGGTCATCTAGTGCTGCTATAACAGAAATACCACAAGTGGATGGCTTTAACAAAGAGAAATTTATTCTCTCACAGTCTAGTAGACTTCAAGTCCAAATTTAGGGCGTCAGCTCCAGGGGAAGGCTTTCTTTCTCTGTCGGCTGTGGAGGAAGGTCCTTCTCATCAATCTTCTCCTGGACTACGAGCTTCTCCACACAGGAACCCCTGGTCCAAAGGACACTCTCTGCTCCCAGTGCTTCTTTCTTGGTGGTATGAGGTCCCTATGTCTCTCTGCTCATTCTCTCTTTTATTTCTCAAAAGAGATTGGCTTAAGACACTATCTAATCTTGTAGATCTCATCAATATACCTGCCACTAATCCATCTCATTACGTCATAGTGATAGGATTTACAACACATAAGGAAATCTTATCAGATGACAAAATGGTAGATAATCATACAATACTGGGAATCATGACCTAGCCAAGTTGACAGATATTTTGGGGAGACACAATTCAATCCATGACAGTGATCTTCGCCTGGCATCTATCTTTCCCTGTTCGTGCTTACTTGTCTCTGTGTAGATGCTGCTCCTTATAACTCAGAAGTGATTAGATTTAGGACACACCCTACACCGATATATCTTCATTAACATAACAAAGAAAACCTATTCCCAAATGGGACTAGGTACACAGGTATAGGAATTAGGATTCCAACACACATTTGGGGCAGGGGGCACAATTCAATCCATAACAAATACTTAGGAGATGAGGAAGGTGAGGGCAAGAGTGCAGGTAAGGATAGGAAGGGCTACCCAGAAACTAGGACATTTCTCTTCTTGGCAGGGCTGTGACTGTAGAAAAAAAGGGGATGGAGTCTTGCCTCGTGGATTTGGGGACCTAGACTAGGTAGAGTTTCTGACCTTCAGGCATGGGAGCAACAGGCTAAGCTGGACTCACCATGTTTAACTGGAGGGCAGGTATGTAAGCTTTGGGACCAGGAAAGGGCTGTGAGAGAAAAGAGTCCTCAGAGGCAGTGTAAGACTGTGTTTCAGAACTCCATCACATTGCTGGGTTTAATTCCCTGGGCCTGCTACCTACTAGCTGTGTGGCCTTCCTTAGGCAAGTTACTTAAAGTCACTGAATGAGTTTCCCCATGTGAAAAATGGAGATCATGGTAACATATACATCATTGAGTTCTAAGGAGCAATAAATTCAATAATACAATGTGTACAACCATATCTAGCCCTTGTTTTACTAATTGATACTCGTTTGCTACGATTGTTGTCTACCATCTATCTGGCAGTTTGTCATACTGTGGTGGCTTGTGTGTTGCTGTGATGCTGAAAGCTATGTCTCCTGTAATTCAAATACCGTCAGGGTCACCATGGAGCTTCTAGAACTAAGGCAGCCTAAAAACAAAGGTCTGGGAATCTACTTCCAAAGATTAGCCAGAAAACCCTACTACTCACAACAGAACATTGTCCAGTGTAGTACCAGAAGAGGATCCCCTTCCCTCCTCTCCTAACTATGATAGCTAAATGTCCAAAAACAGTCTCAGATCCCTACATATTAAACAAAAGACGTGTTCTTGTTAAAACAGGAGCTCTAGATAAGACGTCATGAGGCATTGGTGGCTCAGGGGTAGAATTCTCACTTTTGTAAGGAAAAATACAAACTGAAAATAAGAGGTTTTAATTCTCCCTTGTTCTTTCCAAATTCACTTTGTTTTTGTTGTTGATAGGTGCCATCAAGTTGGTTCCAACTCATAATGACCCTATGTACAACAGAACGAAATACTTCCTGGTCCAGTGCCATCCTCACAATTGTTGTTTATGCTTGAACCCGTTGTGAAGCCACTGTGTCAATCCATCTCCTTGAGGGTCTTCCTCTTTTTCACTGACCCTCTACTTTACCAAGCATGATGGCCTTCTCCAGGGACTGGTCCCTCCTGATAACATGTCCAACGTATGTGAGATGAAGTCTTGCCATCTTTGCTTATAATGAGCATTCTGGATGTACTTCTTCCAAGACAGATTTGTTCATTCTTCTGGCAGTCCATGTTATGTTCAATATTCTTCACCAACACCATAATTCAAAGGCATCAGTTCTTCTTTGGTCTTCTTTATTCATTGTCCAGCTTTCCCATGCATATGAAGCAATTGAAAACATCATGGCTTTAACACTTTAAAGAGGTCTTTTGCAGCAGATTTGCCCAGTGCGATGCATCTTTTGATTTCTTGACTGCTGCTTCCATGGGTGTTGACTGTGGATCCAAGGAAAATGAAATTCTTGACAACTTTAATCTTTTCTTCATTTAATCATGTTGTTGCTTTTTGGTCCAATTGTGAGGATTTACGTTTTCTTTATGTTAAGTTGTAATCCATACTGAAGGCTGTAGTCTTTGATCTTCATCAATAAATGCTTCAACTCCTCTTCAATTTCAGCAAGCATGGTTGTGTCATCTGCATATCAAAAGTAGTTAATGAATCTTCCTCCACTCCTGATGCTGCGTTCTTCTTCATATAGTCCAGGTTCTTGGATTATTTGCTCAGCATACAGATTGAATAAGTATGGTGAAAGGATACAACCCTGGCGCACACCTTTCTTGATTTTAAACCACACAGTATCCCCTTGTTCTGTTTAAACAACTGCCTTTTGGTCTATCTACAGGCGTCACATGAGCACAATTCAAAGTTCTAGAATTCCCATTCTTTGCAATGTTATCCATAATTTGTTATGATCCACCCAGTGGATAGTCAGTAAAACACAAGTAAACATCATTCTGGTATTTTTTGCTTTCAGCCAGGATCCATCTGACATCAACAATGATATGCCTCATTCCACGTCCTCTTCTGAATCCAGATTGAATTTCTGGCAGTTCCCTGTTGATGTACGGCTGTAACTGCTTTTGAATCATATTCAGCAAAATTTTACTTGGGCATGATATTAATGATATTGTTCAATAATTTCTGCATTCTGTTGGATCACCTTTCTTTGGAATGGGCGCAAATATGGATCTCTTCCAGTCGATTGGCTAAGTAGCTGTCTTCCAAATTACTTGACATAGACGAGTGAGCACTTCCAGTGCTGCACCCCTTTGTTGAAGCATCTCAGTTGGTATTCCATCAATTCCTGGAGCCTTGTTTTTTGCCAATATCTTCAGTTTAGCTTGGCCTTCCTCCTTCCATATCGTCAGTTCTTGATTATATGCTACCTCCTTAAATGGTTGAACATCAACCAATTCTTTTCAGTACAGTGACTGTGTATTCCTTCCATCTTCTTTTGATGCTTCCTGCGTTGTTTAATATTTTCCCCATAGAATCCTTCAATATTGTAACTCGAGGCTTGAATTTTTTCCTCATCTTTTTCAGCTTTAGAAATGCCAAGTGTGTTCTTCCCTTTTGGTTTTCTAACTCCAGGACTTTGTACATTTCATTATAATACTTTGTCTTCTCGAGCCACCCTTTGAAATCTTGAGCTCAACTCTTCAACATTTCTTTCTCTTGATTTAGGTACTCTACGTTCAAGAGCAAGTTTCAGAGTTTCTTCTGACATCCATTTTGGTCTTTTCTTTCTTTCCTGTCCTTTTAATGACCTCTTGTTTTTTTATGTATGTTGTCCTTGATGTCATTCCATGACTCATCTGGTCTTCAGTCATTAGTGTTTAATGAGTCAAATCTGTTCTTGAAATGGTCTCTAAATTATAGTGGAATATACTCAAGGTCATACTTTGGCTCTCGTGGACTTGTTCTAATTTTCTTCAGCTTCAACTTGAACTTGCATATGAGCAGTTGGCCCCCGGCCTTATTGTGACTAATGATATTGAGCTTTTCCATTGTCTCTTTCCACAGATGTAGTCAGTCTGATTCTTGTATATTCCGTCTGGTGAAGTCCACATGCATAGTCACCATCTGTGTTGGTGACAAAGGTATTTGCAATGAAGAAGTCGTTGGTCTTGCAAAATTCTATCATGAAATCTCTGGTGTCATTTCTATTATCAAGGCCATATTTTCCAACCACTGTTAATTCTTCTTTGTTTCCTACTTTTGCATTCCAATTATCAGTAATTATCAGTGCATCTTGATTGCATGTTTGATCAAATTCAACTGCAGAAGTTGGTAAAAATTTTCAGTTTCCTAATCTTTGGCATTAGTGATTAGTGCGTAAATTTGATTTTTTATTTATTTTTCTTTTTTCCCATACAAAAATTTATACATACATTGTTATGTGACTCTAACTGCTCTCCCCATACTGTGACAGCACACTCCTCATTTCCACCCCTGATTCCCCATGTCCATTCAACAATCTCCTAACCCTTTCTGCCTTCCCATCTCACCTCCGGACAGAAGCTGCCCATTTAGTCTCTTGTATCTACTTGAGCTAAGGGGCACACTCCTCACGAGTATCACTGTATGTCCTACAGTCTAGTGCAATCCCTGTCTGAAGAGTTGGCCTCAAAAATTATTTTAGTTCTGGGCTGATAGAGAATCCAGGGGCCATGCTTTCCGGGGTTTGTCCAGTCTTAGTCAGACCATTAAGTCTGATCTTCTTACTAGAATTTGAGTTCTGTACCCCACCTTTCTCCTGCTCCATCTGGGACTCTCAGTTTTGTTCCCTGTCAGGGATGTCATTGGTGGCAGCTGGGCACCATCTAGTTCTTCTGGTCTCAGGCTGATGAAGTCTCTGGTTTATGTGGCCCTTTCTGTCTCTTGGGCTAATACTTTCCTTGTGTCTTTGGTGTTCTTCATTCTCCTTTACTCCAGGTGGTTGGGACCAATTGATGCATCTTAGATGACCGCTTGCAAGTTTTTAAGACCCCAGACAGCACTCACCAAAGTAGGAAGCAGAACATTTTCTTAATAAACTTTGTTATGCCAATTGACCATGATGTCCCCTGAAAGCATGGTCCCTAGACCCCTACCCGTGCTACTCTGTCCCTCAAAGTGTTTGATTGTATTCAGGAAACTTCTTAGCTTTGGTTTAGTCCAGTTGTGCTGACTTCCCCTGTAGTGTGTGCTGTACTTCCCTTCACCTAAGATAATTCTTATCTACTAACTAGTTAGTAAATAACCCTCACCCTCCCTCACCACCACCGTAACTATCAAAGAATGTTTTCTTTTGTGTTTAAACCTTTTCTTGAGTTCTTATAATAGTGGTCTTATACAATATTTGTCCTTCTGTGACTGACTAAATTCACTCAGCATAAGTTCCAGCTTCCTCCATGTTATAACATGTTTCACAGCTTCATCATTTTTCTTTATCATTGCATAGTATTCTATTGTGTGGATATACTTTGTTTATCCATTCATCCATTGATGGGCACCTAGGTTGTTTCCATCTTTTGCTATTGTGAACAGTGCTGCAATGAACATGGGTGTGCATATATCTATTGTGTGATGGCTCTTATTTCTCTAGGATATATTCCAAGGAGGAGGATAGCTGGATCGTATGGTACTTCTATTTCTAGCTTTTTAAGGAAGCACCAGATCAATTTCCAAAGTGGTTGTAACATTTTACATTCCCACCAACAGTGTATAAGTGTTCCAGTTTCTCCACAACCTCTCTAACATTTATTGTATTTTTTTGGATTAATGCTAGCCTTGTTGGGGTGAGATGATATCTCATTGTACTTTTGATCTGCATTTCTCTAATGGCTAATGATCGTGAGCATTTCTTCATGTGTCTGTTAGCCACTTGAATATCTTCTTTGGCGAAGTGCCTGTTCATATCCTTTGCCCATTTTTTAATTGGGTTATTTGTCCTTTTGTTGTTGAGGTTTTGCAGTAGCCTGTAGATTTTAGAGATTAGACACTGATCTGATTTGTTGTAGCCAAAATTTTTTTCCCTTTCTGAAGGTTGTCTTTTGACTCTTTTGGTGAAGTCTTTTGATGAGCATAAGTGTTTGATTTTTAGGAGGTCCCATTTATCTAGTCTCTCTTCTGGTGCTTGTGCATTGTTTCTTATGGTTCATGTTGTGTTTATGCCATGTATTACAGCTCCTAGCATTGTCCCTATTTTTTCTTCCAGGATCTTTATCGTTTTCGATTTTATATTTAAGTCTTTGATCCATTTTGAGTTAGTTTTTGTGCATAGTGTGAGGTATGGGTCTTCTTTCAGTTTTTTGGAGATAGATATCCAGTTATGCCAGCACCATTTGTTAAAGAGACTGTCTTTTCCCCAATTAATGGACTGTGGGTCTTTGTCAAATATCAGCTGCTCATACATGGATGTCTTTGTGTCTGGATTCTCAATTCTGTTCCATTGGTCTATGTATCTGTTGTTGTACCAGTACCAGGCTGTTTTGACTACCGTGGCAGTATAATAGGTTCTAAAATCAGGTAGTGTGAGGCCTCCCATTTTGTTCTTCTTGAGTAATGCTTTACTTATTCAGAGCCTCTTCCCTTTCCATACGAAGTTGGTGATTTGTTCCTTCATCTCATTAAAAAATGCTGGTGGGATTTGGATTGGGATTGCATTGTGTCTTTAGATCACTTTGGGTAGAACTGACATTTTCACAATGTTGAGTCTACTTATCCATGAGCAAAGTATGTTTTTCCACTTATGCAGGTCTCTTGATTTCTTACAGTAGTGTCTTGTAGTTTTCATTGTATAGATCTTTTATGTCTCTGGTTAGATTTATTCCTAATTATTTTATCTTCTTGGGGGCTATTGTAAATGGTATTGATTGGTGATTTCCTCTTCAAGGTTCTCTTTGTTGATGTTAGTATGTAAATTTGAATAATAGTCGTACTAACTGGTCTTCCTTGTAGGAGTATGAATATTATTTTATCACTGACAATGTTGCACTTCAAGATAGATCTTGAAATGTTCTTTTTGATTCCATTCTTCTTCAATTCCTTTGTAATTTGTCATTCCTGGCATAGTATATCATATGATTGTCTGATTCAAAATGGCAAATACAGTCCATTTCAGCTCACTAATGTCTAGGATATCGATGTTTATATGTTTCATTTCATTTTAGACAACTTCCAATTTTCCTAGATTCATACTTTGTACATCCTAAGTTTCTATTATCTTCTGGCACTATATCAGACAATGTTCTGCTGCCATTCATACGGTTTTCACTAGCTATTTATTTCAGAAGTAGACCCCAGGTTCTTCTTTCTAGTCTGTCTTAGTCTGGAAACTCAGCTGAAACCTGTCCACCACGGGTGAACTGGCTGGTATTTGAGATACTGGTGGCATGGCTTCCAGCATCACAGCAACATGCAAGCCACCACAGTAAGACAAACCAACAGAGGTGTCGGCGAATTCAATTTAGATAACGTGTCATTGTAAATTCTTTATCATTTTGAAAAGTATGTAAATCTGAGAGGTCTCCTCAAAGATCTGCCAGCTACCTCTATGAAATGTAATTTCAGGTGACCTTCCCCTACATTTCCTGTTTCCTGGAAGAAGTTGGTTTTGTAAAATGCTGCACCCCCAGGGCCCAGCCCAGTGCCTGGCCCATACTAGAAACTCAGTAAAATATATATTAAATGAATGAATGAGGAAATGGAGAAACAGTGCCATTTCCCTTTCATTCCCTGATGACAAATGCCAACTTACCAGGGTAAAGAGGGTAGAAGTGTCTCAAGGCAGGAGGTTTCCAAACTTTTTGGCTTCAGAACCCCTTTATACTCTTAACAATTATTGACAACTGCAAAAAAACCTTGTCTATGTGGGTCATATCTACCAATATTTATCATATTAGAAATAAAAACTGACAAAATTTTAGTGGAGGAATACGCCATAGCACATTCCATTAGCCATCAGAGCATTGGTATCATCACATGCTATCAGTGTCTGGAAATGTCCACGTACAATCATGAGAGATGAGAGTGGGAAAGGAAAATAACTTCTCAGTAAAAAATAACTTTGACCTCGAAGATTCTCTGAAATGATCTCAGGAACCCCAGGTTTCTCCAGACCATGCTTTGAGAATCTATTCTAGGCATTTAAAGTGGAGTGCCTAATTTGTGTTGGCATGCACATGAGTGCCAAATGCTTGAATTGTGCTTTCTAGAGCCCTGGTGGCACAGTGATTAAGAGCTCGGCTGCTAATCAAAAGGTCGGCAGCTCAAATCCACCAGCCACTCCTTGGAAACCCTATGGGGTAGTTCTACTCTGTCCTACAGGGTCTCTATGAGTTAGAATAGATTTGATGGCAGTGGGTTTTTGGGTACAAGAATATCGTTCCAAAATGGTTCCAAGAATGCTTCCCTGGCATTGCTTTTCACAGGGAATTAGCCAACAATTCCAGTCTAGAGGATATTTTTGTACATCCATGCAGTATAATAACATTCAGCTATTAAGAGTGGTATAGTAGCCCAGGGGCAAGGACGAGAAGGCAGGAGGGGACAGGAAGGCTGGTAACGGGCACCTAAGATTGAAAAGGGGAGAGTGTTGACACGTTATAGGGTTGGCAACCAGTGTCACAAAATAATATGTGTATTATTTGTTTAATGAAAAACTAATTTTCTCTGTAAACCTTCATCTAAAGTACAATTTAAAAGAAGACGTTTGCTCAAAGGCCTGGTGACAACCTTGAAGAAAGGCTTGTGGACTGTCACAGTGCTCTATTGTAGCCCTGTCCACTTCAATAAGTTATCAGTAACTTAGATGAAGATAGAGAAGATGTACCAAACAAATTAACAGGTGACACAATTCTATTATCATAACCCTATAATCATAGGCAATAAAAAGTTAAGATCAAAAACTATCTCGACAACTCAGACCACTGTGTTAAAACCAGACAAGTGAGAGCTGGAGGGATAAATGTAAAAAACTAAATTCAGTCTTTGAATAATTAACTTTGGAGGCCCAGTTGTAAGACTAGCTTTGTTAGGAGTTCATGTGAAAATATCTAGATGTTTTAGCTTAATATGAGTCATCATTACGCTATGGTTGCATGAAGAGCCAACACAATCTCAGGTTAAATTAATGGAAGTAAATACCCTCTGTGTTTGCCAGTCCATGTGGAGAATACTGTACTCCTGTCTGAGCAACATATCAAAAGCAGGATATTTAGAAACTACAAAATGCATTTAAATAAAGTCCATGGTAAAGAAAAAAAAAAAAAAAGATTCCATGGACTGGAAATCATAATAAAATCTTTTGGACAAAAATTGTAGAGCGTTAGAACATACTATCTTGAGGAGTAAAAAGTCCCGCATTATTTGCAAATTCAAGCAGATGCTATAAGATTATCTTCCAGGACACATTAAAGGGGAACGCTCAGTCGGGAGGAAGGTTGAACTTAATAGATGACTTTGAAGTTCTCTTTCAACTCTAACAGTCATTGAAGTCTGTGAACATAAATCCCCATGTTCATTTGTTTTTCCCACTGCCAAATATCTGAAACATCTTGGTGGGAGATAGACCAGCCTCCCACTAGAGAAACTGAAAATGCCAAATACTTATTTTTACGGCATCCTTGAATGGAGGACATGGAATTCATAGCCTCAGTTGAGTCAATCAGAGGTAGGTACCTGCTCTGGTTTTTGAATAGTGACCTAATGAGGCAAAGAGAGGCTTCCTTTTGGGAGCAGGTGGCCCCATAAGATGCAGAGGCAATGAGCTAGGCAGAGCTGAGGTTCACCCAGGGTGGTGGTTCTGCTCTGATTTGTAGTCTCCTTTGGACTGTGGTCCTGGCTGCAGCTCAGCCTCCCGTGCTCCTGCCTGTTTTCCAATCCAAGTCCTTCAGTTTTCCCCCAAGATCTTGTGTTTTCCCCAATATCGTTTTGCTAAATGCACTTTTAGCTTAAATAAAAATTAAAAAAAAAGAGTTGTATAGTAGATCCGTAGATAGATCTATAAAGAGATCTGTCAGTAGATTGGCAGGCAGGCAGACAGACAGACAGATATAGATAGAGGATATTGAATCGACTCTGACTTACAGAGACCCTGTATACAGCAGAATGAAACATTGCCAAGTCCAATGTCATCCTCATGATTGCCAGCATGGTCAAGGCCATTGTAGTAGCTATTTCGCAAATTCATCTCACCAAGTATCTCCCTTGACCTGTTAGCTCTCTGCTTCATCAAACATAATGTCTTCTAGCAATTGATCCCTCCTGATAATGTGTCCAAAGTAAGCAAGTTGGACAACATTCTGATTCATAAGCTTTTCACTGGCTAATTTTTGGAACTAGGTCTCCAGGCCTTTCTTCCTAGTCTGCTTAATCTGGAAGTTCCACTGAAACCTGTCCACCCTGGGTGACCTTGCCGGTATTTGAAATACAGTTGGCATAGCTTCCAGCATCACAGCAACACTCAAGCCACCCCAGCACAACAAAGTGACAGACGGGTGATGGAGATGAATATGTACTGACATGGAAATATCTGAAAGATCATTACAGAATCTATGTCTAGTATAAACAAAAGTTGCTGCCATGCGTCTCCTTAAGGGTGCTAACAGACATGATTTCTGAACAGTTGTCATTTTTCCCTTTATTTTCAATATGTGTCACTATTAAAATAAGAAAATAAAGCAATTAAAGTTATTGTAACTTAGAATAATTATATCACAAGTGGCAGTAATCTCCCATGTTGCCAAGTCAGCAGACATAAGCATCTTCTTGACTTTGTCAAGAAATCCTAGTAACCAAAAAGCCCCCAGTAGGAGGGACGGCTTCAAGGGCACCCAGCCTGCTGCAGGCACTCTGTTCCACCGGGATGCGGCATATCACATCAAGGTTCAGCCTGACACCGACTGATCCAGAAATCCAATCCCCTTTGAACTGCATTCTCTGGGGACAGTTCAGACATACCTGGTGTAAGCAGATTACATAAAGGGACCGGTGGTGGCTCAACAGGGGCTGACACATGAATTTAAATCACGCAAGATGCGAATCAGAAAGATATACATTTTAACGTGGGAAGAGGGGTCTGTTTTACAGAATAGAAAACAGAAGAGAGACAAGAAACTCAAAGGGAGAAGGCATTCCACTGAATCTTGGAGCTTTGCACAGACTTTCCTAACGGAAACCCCTGCTGCCTGCGCTCCCCATGTGAACAGGAGAGACAGGACACATGGTCACCTGTTGTCATCTAGCATTGCTGGGATACACTGCATGTAATAAAGGATCCAAGGAAAAGTGCTGCCACCCATCTGTCAGTTTGTCATGCTGTGGTGGCTCTTGTGTTGCTCCAACGCTAGAAGCTAGGCCACAGATATTTCAAATACCAGCAAGGTCATCATGGTAGACAGATTTCAGTGGAGCTTCCAGACTAAGACAGATAGGAAGAAAGGCCTGGCAATCTACTTCCGAAAATTAGCCAATGAAAACCCTATGGCTCACTACAGGACATTGTCTGACATAGCACAGGAAGATAAGCTCCCTAGGTTGGAAGGCAGTCAAAATGCATACTGGCTGCAGCAATGAACTCAGCATAGCAGTGATCATGACAATGGTGCAGGACCTGACAACCTTCTGTTGTGTTGTACATGAGGTCGCCATGAGTCGAAGCTGACTCAAAAACAGCTAACAACAAGGAAGGAGGAGTAGTTCACATGACTCTATAATGGTAACCGTACAGCTCTATCAAAGGCAGTGGTGGTTCAGTGGTAGAGTTCTCACCTTCTGTGCAGGAGACCTGGGCCAATGCACTTCATGTGCAACCACCACCCATCTGTCAGTGGAGATTTGCATGTTGCTATAGGGTCTCTATGAGTCAGAATCGACTCACTGACAACAGTTTTGTTTTCTTTTTTTGGTTTATGATGTGGAACAGGTTTCAGCAGAGCTTCCAGAATAAGATGAATTGGAAGAAAGACCTGGCAGACTACTTCTGAAAATCAGCAGTGAAAACCCTAAGGATCACTACTGTCCATGGATCATGGGGATGGCAAAGGACTGAGCAGCATTTTGTTTAGCTGTGCATGGGGTCACCATGAGTTGGGGCAGACTCATGTTAGCTAACAACCAAGAAAGGAGTGAATAGAGGCTTGAGGAGTTCAGTTAATTTTCCTATGCTTACACAACCCAGCCTTGAATCCTCACACAATCCCTCTGGGTCACAGTGCCCTACCTATTTAGGCCAATTAAATGTTTGTGCAGGCTGCACTGAAACACATCTCCATGATCTGTTTTTAGAGTTTGCATGTCAGTGTTTTCTGCTAGGGTTCTGGCATACTCCACTCTCTGAAGTTTACAATACCAGGTATGTACATTACCAGTGACCTTTATCCACATGTGTAGTTTGTTTAAAACAAGATCAGACAATTCTTTTTTTTCCCTTTAATTGTACTTTAGATGAAGGTTAACAGAACAAATGGTTTCTCATTAAACAGTACACATATTGTTTCATGACAGCGGTTAACAGCCCCACGACATGTCAACACTGTCCCTTCTCAACCTTGGGTTCCCTATCACCAGCTTTTCTGTCCCCTGCTGCCTTCTAGTCCTTGTCCTTAGACTGATGCACCCCATTAGTCTCGTTTTGTTTTATGGGCCTGTCTAATCTTCAGCTGAAGGGTGAACCTTGGGAGTGACTTCAGTACTGAGCTAAAATGGTGTCTGGGGGCCATATTCTCGGGGTTTCTCCAGTCTCTGTCAGGCCAGTATGTCTAGTCTTTTTTTGAGTTAGAATTTTGTTCTACATTTTTCTTCAGTTCTGTCCAGGACCCTCTACTGTGATCCTGGTCAGAGCAGTCAGTGGTGGTAGCCGGGCACCATCTAGCTGTACTGGATTCAGTCTGGTAGAGGCCGTGGTAGCTGTGGTCCATTAGTCCTTCGGACTAATCTTCTCCTTATATCCTGTTCTCTTCACACTCCCTTGCTCCAAAAGAGGTGAGACCAGTGGAGTATCTTAGATGGCTTTTCACAGGCTTTTAAGACTGCAGACACTACTCACCAAGGTAGAATGTAGAACATTTTCTTTATAAACTATGTTATGCCAATTGATCTAGATGGTCCCCAAGACCATAAGACCAGACAATTCTATCTGAAATGCCCACCAAGGGAATGTGACAACTTGAAAACAATCAAGCAGGACTTCCAGGCACAGCTGACAAGAGGTCAGAAAGTGTTTGGAAGAGCCCTGAGTGTGGGGAAAGCAGAAAGGAGCCAGCTGATACCTTCTTGCTCAGAGTGACGGAGACTAGGGGTCAGCTTGAGCTTGGGCAGCAGGCGGGGAGTATTTCCTAGGATGAGTGGGTGGGCAGTGTCGTGGGAGCTAGCACCGGGTAAAAGCAACCATAACCGCTCAAGAAGGTGTGGCCGTGCCCAGATAATATCGGTGGCTGCAACCAAAAGGGAGGAAAATGTGTACACCTACACATACACAGGAAACCCTGGTGGCATAGTGGTTAAGAGCTCAGCTGCTAACCAAAAGGTGAGCAGTTTGAATCCACCACGCTCTCTTTGGAAACTCTATGGGGCAGTTCCACTCTGTCCTACAGGGTCGTTATGAGTCAGAATTGACTTGATGGCAATAGGTTTACACATACATACATTTTACGTGTGTGCAGAAACAGGCAAAACACTATATATCAGATTAGTATTCTGGATGATTTTTATTTTCTTATTTTTAATTATCTATATTTTCTCATTAAAAGTTTTTGTTTTCTTTAAAAAAATAAATAATGAAAATGAGAAGGCTCACCAGGCTTACTTTCATAAGCTTCCCTCCTGCAGCCTGTTATAGGGTAAAAACATCGCAAAGTTTAGTAAAGCAAAAGAAAAGTTTTATTCAGCATATATTCAGAGGCAAAAGTTGGGAAGAAGACAAGCATGCTGCCAGAGCTAATGTTTGCCGAATCCAAGGAATATTAAGGAACAAGTAAGAATGGGAAAACGGACAAGCATGCTGCCAGAGCTAATGTCTGCCCCAGTCCAAGGAACATCACAGAATCATCATATATATTAATGTTACAAATGGGCAAAACTATTGAAAGCTTCACCTTTTCATAGATTGGCTAGGAACTGTAATCCTACATTTTGAATCATCTTTCTTAACAGTCATTGGTACAGGTTTCAGTAATGACAGTCAGGAGGGTCTTCATTGGTCCAACAAATCTTACTGTTCACTAAATGCTAATTGAAAAAGATAAGAGTGGAAAGTATGTGGGTCATTAGTGCTTTGTTTTATGATTTGTTTATATGAAACGTTCTCTAAAGATGTTTTCCAAGATTGTCCTAGCTATTGTCTTTATTCCTCAGGGCCCAGTTGTGTCTTTGTGAGCCCAGCTCCAGCCGGGTCACGTTTTAGGAAAGAGAATAATGGCTTCAATATTATCTCCTAAATCAAGCCACATGGGACCAAGCAGAGCCTCAGAGGAAATGCACTCCTTTTGGAACATCTATTGCTGTTGTGTGCTGTTAAGTTGATCCAGAGATTGCTAGGTGTTTTCTGCTGTGGAGCTGCTAGGTGGGTGTGAACCAGCCAGAGAAACAAGAACAAAAAAACACAAACCCACTGCTGTGGGGTCAATTCGGATTCATCAGGACTCTACAGACAGAGAAGAACTGCCCCACGGCGTTTCCAGTGTCGTAATCTTTACAGAAGCAGATTGCCACATCTTTCTCCCGTGAAGCAGCTGGTGGGCTCGAACCGCCAACCTTACGGTTAGCAACCCAGTGCTTACCCAGTGGCCCACTGGGGCTCCTCAACCAGAGAAGAAGCCAAGAAGACACGCCAGTGCACCCGCTCCTCCCTTTTCGAAGAGGAGCTGAGGCAGAAATGCAGTTGTTTACTCCATGCCCCTTTAAGCACCAAGAGCCAACAGGAATGCAGCCTAGAGCGCACAGGATTTTGGGACAAAAGAAGCCCTCACCCCCTCGAGTGCAGCCTCAGAAGGCTGAAGGCACCACGGCCCGTTCACGTCCTGTCCTCAGTAAAGCGTAGAAAAAAGCTACTGAGAAAATGCAAAAACGCATTTGCTTCTCATGCAAGGGCAATTAAACTGCTAAAATGAAACAAAAGAAAAAAGCTATTTTGTAACTTACATTTTTATCCATTGTATTTGGTGAAATTAGCAAGAACTTCTGAAGTTTGACTTGAGTGCTATGGCGCCACTTTAGGATCTCTAAGCTCACAGTCATTCAGAGTGTGCTCCGTAGGGGAACGCGCTTCTCTTTGAGTAACAACAACCCAGGCTTGACAGGATTTTCTCACTGGTGCTCTGGAGGCTGCTGTCGGCCATCCTGAGTCCCCACCCTCTGAGCTGCTTCTTCACTGATTGGCGAGCACTCGCAGTGGCTCACCTGCTCTCCCGCACCTGGCTGTCCTCTATCCAGGGTCATGGGCCACAAAAGCAGCTGGTCCAAGTGGGCCATAGTGGCCACGGGAAGTGAGCAGGCCGTCACGGGGCTAACCAGTACGCTTGATGTACTAGCTTCCTAGGGCTGCCATGTCAAAGCACCACTAACTGGGTGGCTTCAGACAACAACAATGTATTCTCCCACAGTTCTGAAGGACAAGCCAACTTAATAAACATTGGCCAGATCAGGATGGGTGTGACTCACACCTGATGTTTGGTGAGCCTACAGCCCATATTCCAACCTCTGCTGTCCTACACGTTACACTAAATCAGTTACTTCCTTACGTGATTGGCCCACTTGCTAGCTGCTGGAGGGTCTGCGTCATGGTTCCCTTACCCTTTTACCCCCTGTAGTGCAGGATGCCGTGTAGCACATAGTAGGTGTTCAAAAACAAAAGCCCAAAGTATTGATTGACTAGCTAAATTTTATATCCATAATTATATCCCCAACACAGCCAACATCAACGACCCCTCTCCACAAACTACACACAAAGGAATACTATTAAGGTTTGATTTTTGACCAATCACATGTAAGTGCAATTTTGTACACTGACATGACTCATCATCATTCAGATTAACAGGACTCAGATAAAAAGCAGCTTAGACTCAAACTTTCATCCCAAATTTAAGCCAAACATGAATGATTTACTCTGTAAATTCCTTGCTGAGTATAAAAAATTCCTCAGAAATGTGTGGCTCTCTTTTCCAATTTCCTTTCCAAGTTACCAAGAGCTATTTGGGAAGCAACTTAGACGGGCTTCCTTCTCAAAGGGAAGTAGGAAGAAAGAGCAGAAGGGAAGACCATTAGGAAGACCTTGATAGGCAACGAGAGAAACACAGCTGAATCCCAGGGAGCCTTTTTATTAATATAATCAGTATAATCAATGTTTTCGGGAGGGTGCTTCTCAACATCCCAACCCTCTTCCCAAGCTGAGAAAACCAAAAACAATCCAGACGCTCACATTCTAGTCAATGACGGTGAGTGAGTGGCACTCTCCAGGTATTTGGGGTGCCTGTGCCCTCTGCAGGCACTTTGACCAAGAGCTGGAGACAGAAAAAAGCCGGGAGTGGAGGTATTTGCCTCAGCAGAGGTGGCAGTGGCAGCACCACCCAGTGTTTTATTTAAGAAGCTCCCAGGTCAACAGTAGCACCTGGTACCAGGGGCTCACCTTTGGCCCCTGAGGGGTGATGTAACTCTCTGTTGTTGTTGTTAGCTGCTGTCAAATTGGCTCCGTATCATGGAGATCCCAGGATAACAGAATGAAACATTGCCTAGTCCAGTAACATCTTCATGATCACTGGTACTCTTGAGTGCATTGTTGTAGCCACTGCATTTTGAGTGCCTTCCAACCAAGGGGCCCATCTTCCAGCACTAATTCAGACAATATTCTGTTTTGATCCACAAGGTTTTCTTTGGCTAATTTTCGGAAATAGATCTCCACACATTTTTTCCTACACTGTCTTAGTCTGGAAGCTCCGCCAAAATCTGTCCATCATGGGTGACGGAGCTGATATTTGAAATATTGTGGCATAGCTTCCAGCATCATAGCAACACGCAAGCCACCATAGTACCACCAACTGACAGATGGGTGACTTTAGTTCTGGCCATCTAGCCTCCATGCGTACCTCCCTATTTCTCTAGTCTGGTTCTTCATATTTTCCACCCTTCCTTTAATTTCCAAGAGTATTATAGTATTATATGTTTAAACAGGCATTTAGAAATCCTCAGGGGTAGCAACAGGAAATAAACCAGAGACAGATGCACACAGCCAAGGGATCAGCCTTATTAGATATGAGGTGCTCCAGGAGCCTGCAGACCCTGTGCTGTATCCCAGCAGAGGATCCCACACTAAGGACGGCCCTGCCTATTCTCTCCCAATACCTCCCTTTCCTATTTCTGTGTTGAGTTCCATTCTCCATTCCAAAGGAGAAGCCTCGAGTATGAAGACATTTCCTCCTGTCATACTGCTTGTGGCCACCTCTGAGTATTTCCTTTAGAAATGTAATTCTTGAGTCAAAAAGTATCCACGTTTAGAAAGCTTTTGATGTGTGTTGCCAAATTCCCCTTGAGAAGAGTACCAATTTACCAATTTACACTTCCACTGGCAGCTAACACCAGGAATTATCATTCTTTTGAGTTTTTGCCAATTTGATGGGTTTAACATGGTATGGCGTTGCTGTTTTAATAAGCGCTTCTTTCTAGTACTTATGAAGTTAACTTTTTTCATGTGTTGTCAACGTGTAATCTTTTAGGAATTGACTGTACAGAACTTTGTTCTGTTTTATTTTCAAGTGTTCATTTGTATCTTTTTTCTCTTATTGATTTATAAAGAAATTTAACATGCATATTTTTTCTGCCATTTTTGTCAGGAAAACATTTTCCAATATGTCATTTACTTTATATATTTTTTCACTTTGTGTGCAGTCTAGTATAACTCTAATCATCAAAGTAAATAAATGAAACAGTAGCTTTTGCCTCCCACTTATATCGGTAATGGGTGTTCTTACATTAGACGGAACATTTGTACTATTCCCTCTACCTGTAGATTGGTTCCAGTAATATAATCCGGGGACTAGACCCAGATTGTTGTTATTAAATTATTTTTACATTATATATCTTTTCTTTGAAGAATATTTTTTGATATCCGAATTCAGTCGCCATATGTAAAACACCTTCCAGAATGCCTGGCACATAGTAAGCACTAAATAAATGTCAGCTCTTATTACTATTATTATTTCAGCAAATATTGTGAATTCATTTCATGTTTAACATGAAATTTTTATGCTTACCACCAGTTCTTTTACACAAAAATTCTTCATCTTGAGTTCTTAATTTCATTCCACATTTCCCATGGAATGAATTTTCAAGTAATTTTGAGATCAAAAAATACCTCCTGGGGGTATATTTTTAAGCTTTGCATATCTGACAATCTTTCTATTCCTCTCATATAAAAGAAAATGGTGGCATTGACCATGTTTAGTCACAATACTTTCCCCACAAGTTGTTTTCTTGACTCTCCTATTTTTTGCTGTTTGGCATAACACAAGGCAAATCCAAAACTCATTGTATTTTCATTTATTTACACTTAATTTTTCCAATTTCAATTCCTGGATATTTGTAGAATTTTTCTTGATAAGAAAAAGTTTTGCTATGGGACTTCTGGATGTTGGCCTTCTTTTCATATTTTTCTCAAATATAATGTGATAAAATCTTTTAATCTGCAGAATTCTTGTACAAAAACAAAAATAAAAAGTGTATATGCATGTGTGTGTCTGTGTGTGTTTAATTACTGCTTTTATTGTTCTCGTTTTATCCATCAGGAGCATATTTAATTCTTACGTTTTGGTCTCTGTTCTCTATCTTTAATATGCATTCTCCATTATATGCATCACATTCATTACATCATGATTTGCTTTATTTTAATATCACTTTGACTCTCTACATCATCCCATGTGTATTTTAATTCTGCAATCGAACTTTTAGTTTCCTTGCCTTCTTTCTTTATCTCAATATTCTACCTTTAAGTTTCTTCTTTTTGCCTTTTCATCTTAGACGATTGTACCCTTATGACTTCTCAGTCTTGTTTGATAGAGGCTATGCTCCTTAGAAGGGAGGAAGGTGAGACTTCAACTTGATTACTTTGGACACAGCAACAGGAAAGACCAATATCTAGAAAAACACATGTTTGGTAAAGTAGAGGGTCAGCGAAAATGAGGGAAACCCTCAGTGAAATGGACTGGCACAACAGCCTGCACTCAAACATACCAATGATCATGAAGATGGTACAGGACTACACAATGTTTTGTTCTATTATACATGAAGTTTCCATGAATTAGAGTCAACTCCTTGGCAACTAACTGCAACAATTTAATCTTGTATTCTATTAGGGGTACCAAGGGTGTACCAGAAACTCTGCTCTGGAGCCTGGGGAAGATCATTGCCAGTGATGTACTCTTCTGAGGTAAGATCTATCCAGACAGGTGGGTTGTCCTGGGCTTCATGCAGACCCCATCTCCTTTTCAACGCATCTTAATAAGCATGCTCTAGTCCAATTCTCACCCCTAGAAGGCATTCATGTGGAGCCAACTGTATGCCCTGAGGTGGACTGCTCTCCTACCCCCTCCACCACAACACACACTGTTTAGTTGTATGATACACTGGATCGGAGGAGTATATGATACTCATTATTAACCAGAGCATTGCTGTCTCCCCCACCTCCCCTGTACATGCCTTGCATGAAAGGATTATACCTCTGGAGATGCAATTTGACACTGTCAGCCACTTCCCCTACTAACAGTTATTTAAAGGGAGTTGCTGTGTCTTTATAGATGTAAAAATACCGAATGAGAAAGAGAATTGGGACTGTGCTACCTCAGAAAGGCATCACACAAAATAGAGACTCAGTAGAAGTGGACTAGCATAGTGGCAAAGAGCACAGGCTTTGAAGCCAGACTGTCTGAGTTTAAACCCTGGAGAGTAACTTGTAACCCAGTTCCCAGGTGTCCTTGGGTGGTGACCTAATATTCCTCTGACTTAGTTTCATCATTGGTGAAACGAAGATGTAACAATAGAACCTCTTCAGGGTATTGCTATGAAGAAAGTCACTACAGATAAAGAACTCAAACAATGAGCATGTAGGAAACATTCAGTGGCAGTCCCTGGTAGTGCAAATGGTTAAAATGCTCAGCTGCTAACCCAAAGGTTAGAGGTTCAAATCCACCCAGAGGTGCCTTGGAAGAAAGGCCTGGTGATCTACATCTGAAGAATCAGCCATTGAAAACCCTATGGAGTACAGTTCTACTCTGACACATATGGGGTTACCATCAGTCAGAATCAACTCAATGGCAACTGAGTTTTTCTTTTCTTTTTTTGGTAAGCACACAGTGAAATATTAGCTATTGTAAATAAGCACGAAGGATCTTATTGTGGTGATAGAAATGTCCTAAAATCAGTTTATGGTGATGATTGCCAAACAAGTCATTCAACTGTACATTTGAAATGGGCGAATTTTATAGT
Source organism: Dugong dugon (assembly GCA_030035585.1). Taxonomy (NCBI): domain Eukaryota; kingdom Metazoa; phylum Chordata; class Mammalia; order Sirenia; family Dugongidae; genus Dugong; species Dugong dugon. The sequence goes on along the minus strand of CM057470.1, from coordinate 66,694,474 downwards.
TCATAAATTGTACCTCATTAAAGTTGTTTCTGAAATAGATAATGAATAAATATTAGCTGCCATTATATGTAAACACCTCCACGAGGTTGATTTTGGGTATTAATTTTGTAAGTTTTTATATTTCTTTCTGTGACTTCTGAGCACCTTAAATATCCACTATTTAGTTCTATAGTAAAAGAATTGGGGACCTGAAGACAGTGTCATCGGCTATTCCTTGCACTACCAAATTGTCTCATTCCTGATACTGCTCCCCTAGTTTGTAGACATTTAGTTTTACTTTTAACTACTCAATGTTCTGGGAGTCCAGACACCTGGATTCAAATCCTGGCTCTAACATCAATTAGGTGTGGAATTTAGATAAATATCTTCTCCTAGCCAACCTTAGATTTAGCATCTGCCTAAAAGAGGGAAATTATATAAATGATCTCTATGTTTCTTTCCCGCCCATCAGGACATCTCACCCTCTCCCAGTTCACAGACCCACTAGGAGCTGTAAGCAAATAGGAGTTTTATTTAGACAATGATGTGCTTCAGTCCAGCAATATTCCCATCTCTCCTCATCCTCTTATATTTCCCCAAGGGAAGTATATTCACAGGGAGAAAGGGAGAACTAAGTAATAAATGCCTATTTAGCTCATGCTTTAGCCCCCAGAACCAAAGCAAAACTGAGCTGGGCTGGGGCATATGGAATGTTTCCTATGTCTACACCACGGAGGCCAAATTAGCCTCACGCCAAAGCCCACTCTACTTCCTGAAAATAGGAGTTGAGAAGAGTTTAACAGCAGCAAAGCAAATAACCCAATCAAAAAATTGGCAAAGAACTTGAACAGACATTTCGCTAAAGAGGATAGTCAAATGGCCAAAGAGCACATGAAAGGATGCTCAACATCATTAGCCCTTCTTGTTAAAAAAAAAATTGTCGAATCGATTCCGACTCATAGCAACACTATAGGATGAAGTAGAATTGCCTCATAGGGTTTCCAAGGCTGTAAATCTTTATGGAAGCAGACTGCTACATCTTTCTCCTACGGAGATACTGGTGGGTTTAACCTCTTTAGAGAGATACAAATCGAGACTATGATGAGATACAGTCTTACCCCCATTAGAATGGGAATGACCCAAAAATCAGAAAAAAATAGGTGTTGGCAAGGTTGTAGAGAAACTGAAACCCTCATCCGTTGCTGGTGGAAATGTAAAATGGTGCAGACACTATGGAAAACTCTTTGGCAGTTCCTCAAAAAGTTGAACATAAAACTGTCATATGACCCAGCAATCCCAATCCTAGGTATGTATCTAGAAGAAGTGAAGGCAGGAATGCAAACAGAAACCTGTACACTGATATTCATTGTAGCCCTTTCCACAACAGTCAAAAGGTGGAAACAACTGAAATTTCCATCAACAGATGAATGGATAAACGAAATATGGTATATAAACACAATAGAATACTGTTGTTTTTGCTGTTGTTTGGTACTGTCGTGTCAGCTCCAACTCAGAGACCTCATGTGTAAGAGAATGAAATGTTGACTGGTACTACACCATCCTCACAACTTTTGCTATGTTTGAGCCCTTTGTGGCAGCCTCAGTGTCAATGGAATACTACTCAGGCATAAAGAAAAATGAAGTCCTGATGCATGCAGCAACATGGATGAACCTTAAAAACATCATGCTGTGTGAAATGTCAGTCACAAAAGAACAAACATTGTATGATCTCTCTTCATGAAATAAGCAAATATATAGAAATTAAAGCTTATTAATGATTACAAGGATGAGAGAGAAGGAGACATGGGGAGTTTTTGTTTAGGGGGCATTGAGTTTATGTTAATAAAGGTAGAATGATTTGGAAAAGGATAGGAAGAATGGTTGAGCAACTTGCAGAATGTAATCAAAGTCACTGAATTGTACATGTAGAAATTGTTGAGATGTATGTTTTGTTATGTATATTTTCACCACAATAAAAAATTAAATAGGCACTGAGAATAGAAAACATATAAACAACTTGGTGTCAAAAGATTCCAAGTGTTTTTACTATTTTCCCTATAGGGTATCTTGGAGAAGTCATGAAACAAGACTCTAAACTTCAATTTCCTTATCTTTAAATGGGGTTAATATCCCGTATCTTGAAGTGTTATTACAAAAATAAAAAGACAGGCCATGTGAAGGCATGTAGCACGTCCAAAGAACTTAACAAACATTGAGCAAATGAACCAATGAAGCATTGACAAATAACAGAACTAACCAGCAGGATCACGGATTTGGCAGGGTCTGGGTGGTGAATTTACCACTGTTGGACAGAGTTCTGAAGTGGGAAGTCTAATTAGGCTAATTGAACAGGGACCTCTTTCTCCCTTGCTCTTCTGTTTTTCTGTTGGCTCTAATAGAGAGAAACGAGTTAATGAAAAACAAACATTTCCTAGTGAGCTCTCCTCAAACAGCTAAGGGTTGTTGCAAGGTGGAGAAAGAAAACAACCTCAGCTCAATTCAAAAGGTCAGGAACTAGGATAACCAAAACAATCTCATGACAAGAGCCAGCCCCTAGGAAGCTATGAGTGACACTAGCCTGAGGCTATCTAACCAGTGTGAAAAACAGGAAGAGTCCTGGGAACAGAGCGAAACAAATCCTCCTCAAAGTTTGGGCTCCATTTCATCACGTCCTCCTCCTGGAAGACCAACCAATGACTTCAAAGCAATTCATGGGCACGAGTCCACTAAATTCAATACTAGGTAATTTCTTCCTAGGTACATAGTCAAAAAGTGACTCTCAGCCATGTTCAAGTTCAAAAAGAGTGCATCTGTGGTCCCTAAAACCTACCATGCTGTAATTTCAAGATAGTCACAGGAGACTCAGAATCTCACTGTAGACCTCCAGGGTAATAAACATTGCATGGACTTTGGAAGCAGACAGAAAGGTGAGTAAAGAACTGTCTTCCCACAAAATATGAGGCAAATGTTGCTTTTTAGTTGCCATTGAATCAGTTCTGACTCAGGGTGACCCAATGTATAACAGAACAAAACATTGTCCGGTTCTATGCCATCTTCATGATCATTTGTATGTTTGAATTCATTGTTCTGGCCATTGTGCCAGTTCATCTCATTGACGGTTTCCCTCTCCTTCACTGGGCCTCCCATTTACCAAATATGACCTTCTTTTATAGCTACTGGTCCCCCCTGATGATGTGTCCAAAGTAAGCAAGTCAAAGTCTCAGACAATATTCTGTGATCCATAGGGTTTTCATTAGCTAATTTTTGGAATTAGATTGGCATACCTTTCTTCTTAGTTTGTCTTAGACTGGAAACTACTGAAACCTGTTCACTGCAGGTTACTTGAAATACTGGTGACATAGCTTCCACCATCACAGTAACATGCAAGGCACCATAGTACAACAGACTGACAGGCTAGGCAAACACAAAAGGGAAAATATTAACTTAAGGTGGAGAAATCTGGAAGACTTCAACATGATTATGTGATAAGCCAAGATAACTGATGTCAGGATGGGTGGACCTTATGTTCCTCCTGATGGAGTCCACTGAGAAGAGCCCAAATCATAACTGTGGTATTCTTGCCCAGAATGCATGACTCAAGTCTTCTCACAAGGAAACACTGAATGAACCCAGGTTGAGGTTTATCCTAAAGAGTGAAAAGCTTGTACTCTTTAATGCAAAGCTACGGTAGACAGGAAAAGACCAAGGAACTATTCCAGATTGAAGGAGACTATTGAGACACACTGTTCTCTGGCCAATTTTTTTCAGAAGTAGACTGCCAGGTCCTTCTTCCTAGTCTGTTTTAGTCTGGAAGCTGTGCTTAAACCTGTCCACCATGGGTGACCCTGATGGTATTTGAAATACTAGTGGCATAGCTTCCAGCATCACAGTAATACGCAAGCCACCACAATACGACAAACTGACAGACGAGTGGTGGTAAAGCACTAAAAATACGACTAGGGAAGAGCTGTCTCCTCAAAGTAGAGTCAGTCTTAATGACGTGGATTGAGTAAAGCTTTCAGAACCTTCACCTGCTGATTTGGCATGACTCAAAATGAGAAGAAACAGCTACAAATATCCATTAATGATAAGAAAGTGGAATGTATGCAGTATGAATCTAGAAAAATTGGAAGTCATCAAAAATGAAATGGAACACCTAAACACCATCATCCTAGACATTAGTGAGCTGAAATGGACTACTACTGGCCATTCAGAATCAGACAATCATAGATCTGCTCTGCTGGGAATGACAAATTGAAGAGGAGTGGCGTCAAATTCATCATCAAAAAGACCATTTCAAAATCTATCCTGAAGTACAACACTGTCAATGATAGGATAATACCATATGCCTAAAGGAAGACCAGTTAGTACAACTATTATTCAAATTTATGAACCAAACACTAATGCCAAAGTTGAGGAAATTGAAGATGTTTACCAACTTCTGCAGTCTGAAATTGATCTAACATGCAATCAAGATGCATTGATCATTACTGGTGATTGGAATGGGAAATTTGGAAACAAAGAAGAAGGATCTGTAGCCTTGGTGATTAAAATGACACCAGAGATTCCATGATAGAATTTCACAACATAACATTGACTACACATGTGGATCTTGCTGAATGGAATACACAGGAGTCAAATCAACTACATCTGTGGAGAGAGATGTTGGAGAAGCTCAGTATCATCAGTCAGAACAAGGCCGGGGGTGACTGCAGAACAGACCTTCAACTGCCCATATGCAAGTTCAAGTTGAAGCTGAAGAAAATTATAACGAGCCAAAATACTACCTGGAGTATATCCTACCTGAGTTTAGAGACCATCTTGAGAATAGATTTGATGCACTGGATGTGAATGACCAAAGACCAGATGAGTTGTGAGATGACATCAAGGACATCATACCTGAAGAAAGCAAAAGGTCATTAAAAGTACAGGAAAGAAAGAAAAGACCAAAATGAATGACAAAAAAGACTCTGAAACTTGCTCTTAAATGTAGAGCAGCTAAAGTGAATGAAAAAAATGATGAAGTAAAAGAGCTGAACAGAAGATTTTTTTCTAAATTGTACTTTAGATGAAGGTTTACAGAACAAATAGTTTCTTATTAAACAGTTAGTACACAAATTGTTTTATGACAATGGTTAACTACCCCACGACATGTCAACACTGTCTTTTCTCAACCTTGGGTTCCCTATTACCAGCTTTCCTTGAACAGAAGATTTCAAAGGGCAGCGCAAGAAGACAAAGTAATGTATTATAATGAAAATGTGCAAAGACCTGGCATTAGAAAATCAAAAGGCAAGAACATGCTTGGCATTCCTCAAGCTGAAAGAACTGAAGAAAAAATTCAAGCCTCGAGTTGCAATAGTGAAGGATTCCATGGGCAAAATATTGAATAAAGCAGGAAGCACCCAAAGAAGATGGAAGGAATACACAGAGTCACTGTACTGAAAAGAATTGGTTGACATTCAATCATTTCAGGAGGTAGCATATGATCAAGAATCAATGGTATTGAAGAAAGAAATCCAAGCTTCACTGAAGGCATTGGTGAAAAACAAATCTCCAGGAATTGATGAAATACCAACTGAGATGTTTCAACAAAGGGTTGCAGCACTGGAGGTGCTCACTCATCTAGGCCAAGAAATTTGGAAGACAGCTACCTGGCCAACAAACTGGAAGAGATCCATATTTATGCCCATTTCAAAGAAAGGTGATCCAACAGAATGCGGAAAATATCGAACAATATCATTAATATCACCTCCAAGTAAAATTTTGCTGAAGACAATTCAAAAGTCGTTACCGTAGTACATTTACAGGGAACTGCCAGTAATTCAGGCCAGATTCAGAAGAGGACATGGAATGAGGGTTATAATTGCTGAAGTCATATGGATCTTGGCTGACAACAGAGTTACCAGATAGATGTTTACCTGTGTTTTATAGACTATGCAAAGACATTTGACTGTGTGGATCATAACAAATTATGGATAGCATTGCAAAGAATGGAAATTCCAGAACACTTAATTATGCTCATGAGGAAACTGTACATAGATCAATATGCAGTTATTCAAACAGAACATAGAATACTGTATGGTTTAAAGTCAGGAAAGATGGGCATCAGGGTTATATCCTTTCACTATGCTTACCCAGTCTGTATGCTGAACAAATAATTCAAGAAGCTGGACTGTATGAAGAAGAACACACGTCAGGATTGGAAGAAAACTCATTAACAACCTGCAATATGCAGATGACACAACCTTGCCTGCTAAAAGTGAAGAGGACTTGAAGCACTTACTGATGAAGATCAGTATGGATTACACCTCAACATAAGGAAAACAAAAATCCTCACAACTGGACCAATGAGCAACATCGTGATAAATGAAGAAAAGATTGAAGTTGTCAAGGATTTCATTTTACTTGAATCTATAATCAATGCCCCAGAAACAGCAGTCAAGAAATCAAATGACACATTGGATTGGGCAAATTTTCTGCAAAAGATCTCTTTAAAGTGATGAAAAGCAAAGATGTCACTTTCAGAACTAAGGTGCAACCTGACCCAATCTATGGTATTTTCAGTCGCCTAATATGCATGTGAAAGCTGGACAGTGAATAAGGAAGACTGAAGAAGAATTGATGCCTTTGAATTATGGTGTTGATGAAGAATATTGAATATACCATGGACTGCCAGAAGAACAAACAAATCTTTCTTGGAAGAAGTATAGCCACATGGTTCTTGGAAGGGAGAATGGTGAGAATTCCTCTCAAGCACTTTGGACATGTCATTAGAAGGGACCAGTCCCTGGGGAAGGCATCATTGTTTGTAAAGTAAATTGTCAGTGGAAGAGTGGAAGACCCTCAAAGAGATGGACTGACACTGTGGCTGCAACAATGAGTTCAAGCATAGAAATGATTATGGGGATGGCACAAGACGGGGCAGTGCTTCGTTCTGTAGTTCATAGGATCAATATGAGTTGGAATCAACTCCAGGGCACCTAACAACAACAACAATGAGACACACTAGATAAATGCAATGTGTGTTCCTAAGTAGAATCAGAAAGGATGAAGGGACTTTATTGGGACAGGTGTCAAAATTTAAAAGTAGTTGGTAAATTACCTACCACTCTGATATTTGCCAAATGGTGATTTTCTACTTCCATAATTGCTTCCGAATGTATTAGCTGGCATTCTAACTGTAAGGAAAAAAAAAAAAAAAAAACTTTCCTTGTCCATTCGTTTTTTTTCAGTGAGTACTCATGGATTTCTATTTTATTAAATATTTTCATGCTAAAATTGTCCCTGTTTTGGTCATTGGGATCCTTCAAGCGGGCTTCTGTGTCCTTTTCATATGTGCCCATGATTCTTCAAACACTGCCTTACTTTCTGGCACAGATGTTCCAGAGTCATATTGTATAATCTTGCTCCAGCTCTGAATCAGGTCATTTCTTCAAGGAGCCCTGGTTCCTTTTAGAACCTATCTGGGCACTAGATGTGTTCACTGCTACTGGGAGATGCGGTGGCTGCTTCAAGACCAGAGGCAGATTACCCAATAGGCAAGGTAAGCACGGCGCTTACCTAGATCATCTGTAGTGAACAATTTCACATGCGTTTTACTGCATCTTTGATGTGGTGAAACCTATGTGAAATTGTTCACTATAGTAAGTAAGCACAAGTGAGTCTGCGCTTACCTAGTTTACTGTATCATCCACTCTTGTCAAGGACTGTAAATTTGAGAAGAGGCTTTCATTCTGTAGGAAGGTGCTGTGGGGTTGGGAGACAGATGCCAGCTATACCTAGAAGCTGAATCTTTGATGTGGTGAAAAAATGTGAAATTGTTCACCATAGATGATCTGGTAAGCAAGATAAGCACCATGCTTACCTTGCCTATTGGTTAATCCACCCCTGTTGAAGACCCATTTAGTGGTCAGAGATAGGGAATATATGTACACACATATGTATATGTAGACTCACTTATCTATAATTTAATGAGGACAGTGGAATTCTTACCTTCTAAGTGGAAGACCTGGGTCTGATTCTGGCCGATGTACCTCAGGCCCAGCCACCACCATCTGTCAATGGAAGCTTGCATGTTGCTGTAATGCTAAACATGTTTTAGTGAAGCTTCCAGACTAAGATGGATTAGGAAGAAAGGCCTGGCAATCTACCTTTGAAAATCAACCAGTGAAAACCTAATGGATCATAATGCAACCAATTATGGTACGGCAGAGGCCTGGGCAGCATTTCATTCCATTGTGCATGGGGTTGCCATGGGCCAGGGCCTACTCAACAGTGACTAACAACACCACCACCACGTGACAGCCAAAATCTTAGTGCAGTTTGAAGCTTTAAGAACTTAAAATGTATTAATACAACTTACAAAAGCACAAGTTGAAAATCTTATTTACATTTCTTTGTCACATTTAGTTTTGTAAATTTTATTAATACATTTTCATTTTAATTTTTAGTCCCTTTGATTTAAGATGGCAAACAACGATTAATACAAAAAACTGAAAATCGTTTTAGTTATTTATGTGTACCATAAAAAAAAAAATCCCATTGCTGTTGAGTTGATTCCAACTCATAGTGACTCTATAGGACAGAGTAGAACTGCCTCATAGGGTTTCCAAGGAGTGAGTGGTAGATTCAACCTGCTGACCTTTTGGTTAGCAGCCAAACTCTTAACCACTGTGCCACCAGGTCTCCAAGAAATGTAAATAATTCAACCTTCAAATGATGTTTTTTGTAAATATATATTTACAAATTTATGAAGTTTTTATACCATGAAACTTCACTAACACTTTTGGAATATCCTGATATTTAACAAAAATCATGAGTTCATACTAATTTCATTCCCACAGCTTCGGGGCCTTGTCTCAATTAATTCACTTATTTGTGCAATGTAACCAACCTTCTAATCGTTCAAGCCATCTTGAAGAACTCCCCTCACTACCCTGCTTCCCCAGGCACCTGGCACCCCATTGCTGCCACCACCACAAAACCCATTCCTAATTCCCAATATAAGGAAAGCACTGCCTTCCCTGGAGTTTCCATTCCATGTCTGGAATAATAATACCAACAATAACCCCAATGTTGATTGCTTATTAATGAGTTCAGACACTTTTTTAAATGTTTTGATTGCATAATCTTAATCACCTTATTTATAACTCTTTAAGATAAATACTGTTATTACCATTTTAGAGATGAAAACTGAGGTAGACAGTTTAAGTTGTTTGCCCAAGGTCACACAGCTAGCAGAAAGCAAAGTTAGCATTTTCACCCTAAATTCAGATTCTCTTACAGCTAGCTTTTAAACCCCCACAGAAAAATTGGTCAATATTTTAACTCAACACATTTGAATAAAATCCAATATTTATGTATTTCCACAGACCTCAAGGACAGAGATAGAGTTAGAAAGCAAACAAATAGCTCAATGGGCTTTCTGGGCTCAGTGCCTCCCAGTGTTCAAGAATTCCCCTCCTGCTTGAACATGGGGATGGAATTCCTCCTAGTGGTCCTGGTTGCTCATTAGGAGACTTTGGTGAGAATTGTGCTTCTGATTAAATGACCTTGAAATCTGGAGGTAAAACCAAGGTTGGGTAAGAACTTTCCAATCCAAGCACAGATTTGACCACTTATAGATATTTCTTTAATATTCAGACTCAAAGAAGTGGAAAATAGGTAGGGCAGACAAAGTATTGAAAAATGGAAAAACAATTTCTTTTTGCTTTATGGTATAACCAGGAATATGTGTTCACCCATGACCAGTTCAACCACTGTGAATGAATCACCAGTCATATTTATCCAATATATAGGCAAACCAATGGAGAGAAAAAGAAAAAAAAAAAAGTTAATGTGTGCCATATAAAATAAATCTATTAGTAAAACTTAAGCTTTTTGACAGGTTGTTTACATACCAGGAAGACACACTCCTATACATAAATGCACAAAGGATTTGAGGAAGTAGTTACATTCTCTCTCTCATTTCCAAATTGATCCCTTGCTACTTTGGGGTTTGTTGTTGAATTAGGTGGAAAAATGTGTGGTATAGGTGAGTTTTCCCAACAATCAAATTATGGGCTAACAGGATAGATTTATCTCATTAGAATCTATCCCATTCCTAGGCTCTTCTTTCTTCTCCTCCTCACTGTGGGATTCATGATTGAAAGTTTAAGTAATTTCATCATCTATAGTTCGAGCAAACCACTGTAGATAATCCAGTGGCAGATAAATAACCCATTAGTAGAAATTCTAGTGCAGTGTTTCCCAAAGTGGGTCCCACTTGACTGTCAGCTTCATAAGAACAGGGTTTGTGTCTTTATCTTAGAAGTAGAGATAATAACTACAGCTATTATTTATTGCCACCAGCCATCTGTTAGTTTGTGGTACTGGGGTGGCTTGTGTGTTGCTAGAAGCTATGCCACTGGTATTTCAAATGCCAGTAGGGACACCCACGGTGGACAGGTTTCAGCAGATCTTCTAGACTAAAACAGACTAGGAAGAAAGGCCTGGTGATCTACTTTCAAAAATCAGCCAATAGAATATTGTCTGGCATATGCTGAAAGATGAGCCCCCTAAGTTGGGAAGCAACGATGAACTCAACCATGCCTCTGATCATGAGGATGGTGCAGGATCAGGCAACATTTCCTTCTGTTGTACACGAGGTCGCCATGAGTTGAAGCCAACTCAACAGCAACTAATGACAACTTTTGTTGAGCAACAACATGGAGCCAAACATTTTGCTTATGTTCATTTTAACTCTCATAGCAATGCTGCAAAAAATCCTGCAAGACAGTTAGGATCATCCCCAAATTCTGGGTGAGGAACTGAGAATTAGTGAGTTTATAACGTGACCAATACCCAAGAGTCAGTACACAATCCGGCTGGGATATGAGCTGTGAAGTCTCCAGGATTGAAGCCTGTCTTCTTTCCGCTAGGCCATACTCCCCACCTCCCCCCGACCTCAGGACCCAGGAGAACGCCTACAGGTAATAAGATGCCATGTGCGATTGCTAAATGGCACGGGTCACAAGCAGCAACAATACCCAGCAGCCCAAGACCTAGGATTCTTACCACAGTGGGTGAGGATGGAGGAAGAGTTTGAAATGGTGGAAAGAACTCTTGACTGGGCCATCATTTATCATCAGAGACCTTGAACAAGTGACTTCAACTCTTTACCTCTTAATTTCCAAAATGCTAAAATCAGATTGTTGTACTTGACCTCCAGTGTTCTTTCTACCTTTATTATTCTATAGTTGTCTTTGTAAAACAACCCCTTGTTCTGCATTCTTAGGGGAAAAGTTCTAAATTCCCAGTCCCGCTAATCCCCCACCCACTTCCCACCACAAACCATTAATCGTGAGCACACATCCTTCCGCTTATTTTACAAGTCATTTTTATAAAAAGAACTTTAAACAATTGGCCGCTTTTGGAAAAGTTGGTGCTTAGCAAACAGAGGTGTGGTATGAGACATTCCCACTGAAAAAGTGCAACTCAAAGCATCTGCAACGTGCCCAAGAGGAAAAGATTATTTACATATCTCCTTTTTCTCCTTCTTCATTAAAACACATAAAGAAGGAAAGCTTGATTTTTTTTTAAATGGGGCAGTATTAGTAATGAAGATCAGCACATGCTTTAAATAAAAGCCAAGTCCCCCTAAAATAAAGAGGCCATTAAACATATGTTAAAAGCTACTCATCCCAATGCCATTCTCAGATGAAAGAAAGATGTCGTTTCTGAGATCAAACACCCTATTTTTTGCAAATCTGTCTTGTAATACAGTATGAGGGGAACTATTGTACGTGTATTTATTTTTAAATGTGTGTATTTCTAATTTGTTTATTTGCGCCAAAGTCCAAATGTGAACTAAAATGAGGATTAGAGAAAAAAAGAGAAAGAGAGAGAAAAGGCTAATGCAAAACCTCTAGGGGAATGAACACACTTTCCACACTGGAGTTTGAAAATTTACACCTTCAAGAACCAGCAGTCATTAGCACTTGGAAAATTACAGTGATGCCTCTTTCAGCCTAGTTAATGAAACAATTCTTTTCATTATTTTTTTCAGAGTGCATCCTTATCATGCCATACAGAGGCAGAATTCCATGGAGATCAGGGGAAATCCACCTGTCAAAAATAGAAGGACTGGCTATAAAGAATTTTTTCAAATGTAATTCTTTCAGGAGATAGGAATATTCAGAAGAAATACAGCTGCCAGTCGCAGGCATGATAGACTGCTTTCAATTGCTGGTACTCCATGGGAACCCTGGGTCTCTGCTCACCTGCAGGCTGCATGCCCTGCTTACAGAAACAGAAAGCCTTGTCAGCAAGGTGTGTGATGCCCTCTCCCTGGGCACAATCACACAGCAGCTCAAACTCCCCCTCAAAATAGAAAACTAGGAAACCCAAAGCTGTGTCCCTAACAACTGAATCAATGGAAGGAGGCTGAATGATTCACAGGAAGACTTCCCACTTTAGAAACACAAAAATCTACTTTGAGAAAACATCACTCTCCTTGGGTAAAAGACTGTGGTTGAAAACTTTTGCTGGTAGTAGAAATTGCCAATTCACCATTTGCAAGTGAATGGCATTCTGTAGGGAACAGCTCACCACCCCTTTCCCCTTGCATTGAAGGGCATTGGTGGTTCCATTTAGAATTCTAGTCTTCCTTGGCCTTCCACTAGGAGACCAGAGTCTGATCTCTGGTCAATGCACTTCCTGTGCAGCCACCACCCATCTGTTATAGCTTGTTGCTGTGATGCTGAATAGGTCTCAGCGGAGCTTCCAGATTAAGATGGCCTAGGTAGAAAGGGCTGATAATCTACTTGTGAAAATCAACCAATGAAATGCCTATGTGTTACAACATTCAATCCAAAATAGATCATGGAGGTGGTGCAGGACTGGGAGGTGTTTTGCTCTGTCGTGCATGAGGTCACCATGAGCAGAGGGCCAACTCAACAGCAGCTAACAACAACACGCCCCACATTAAGAAAGTGAGGGCATAATTATCTGCATAGTAAAAGGATTCTCTAATTTATAAGAATTTTCATGCATTCCTATTTTATTTAACTTTTCAAGAGTTTTACATGTTCATTGTAGAAAAAGTAAAAAATGCAAATAAGAAAAAAAGTAGAATAAATTCCCTATAATCCACCATCCAGAGATAAACACAGTGAACAATATCTCATTCCAGATATTTTTTCTTTTGCATATATACTTTTACATATATTTTGGACAATAATGGAATCACATTAAATATATTATTTTGTAGGCTATTTTTTTCACTTAAAATATATCATAAACATCTTTCCACATGAAAAAAAAAATCTCTAACATCATTTTTAATGACTCTGTAGCATTCCATTGAATGGGTTTATTGAACACTCTCTGCTGAGGGTCATTTAGATTGTTTTCAATTTTTTACTCTTATAGAGAATGTTGTGGTATAAATTATTTCAGCTAAATATTTACTCCTCCATTTCTTTAGAATAAATTTCCAAATCTGGAATTCTGTCAAAGGATGTACACATTTAAAGCATCTGTTATTTATTGCAAAACTGCCACCCGGAAATTTGCCATTTAAATTGAAAGTTTCTAATGAATACTTGGATGGAACAGTTTTGCATGCTTGTGATTACTCTTGTTATTTTCTTCCTTTTTCCATCCAGCCTTTGCCTATTATTGGGGGAATGAATGGCCTGCCTTTATGCCTCCCATCCAGGCTGCCTAAGTAAAGGCCTTGGGCCCAGGGCATTCTCTGATAAGGAGGCTGAGAATTGGGTCGCTTTCTCTCTCCCAGTTCCTTCTCCTTATTGGAGAAATCTTCCACCTGTTCTGGACACACGGTAACTTCCTCTGTCTCTTCCACATGTGCAGGCATAATATGGCACCTGGACAACCCCTTCTATATCTATTCCTGGTAGAGAGGGAATGAACGAGTTCTCTCATACTGTGGCACAAGAGGGGAAATGTGCCAGATTGTAAGAGCCAGCCTCAAGGAGTGGACTGAAGGGGAAACAGGTTTTTCGAGGCCAAACATGAGCATCCTCTTGTGGTCTGACAGTTCACTTCAGTTTGCTAAGTCATCCTTATATAAGTTCCTGGCATGTAGCCACCATTGTTCATCACCACTATAAAACTTCTGTCATAGCATTGTGGGGCGCAGAGATCTGATTTTGTCCTGTGGCCACCCAGGACTCACCTTGTCTGTAAATCTCTCTAATAAACTCCTTTGCTGTCACCCCATAATTTCCCACCTCTTTCTTCCATCTCTCAGCACCCTCCATTTTTGTAGGCAAGTTTCATGTTACTGGTCCATGCCGAAACCAGTAAAACCCACTGCCATTGAGTTGATTTTGACTCATAGCGACCCTATAGGACGTAGTAGAATGGCCCCATAGGGTTTTCAAGAAGCAGCTGGTGGATTCGAACTGCTGACTTTTTGGTTAGCAGCCAAGCTCTTAACCACTGCACCACCAGGGCTCCAGTCCATGCCTGGACACCTATATATAGCTAACCTACCAGGCAGTCTATATACGTGGATAGTTATAAAATTACAATGTTGTGATATCGCATTTGAAAAGCCTTTAACAGTAATTTCTTATTTTTTCAGCAGATCTCATTAATCCTGTTCCCACTTGTCATTTTTTTTTAACTTGGTATTGCTTCAAAGATATGTCCATTATTGAATGCTCAAGACAACCAGCTCACTCCTTTAGTAACTACAATAATCTGGTGAGATAGTTAACTATTTTGCACTGTTGTGGAATTGTTACTGTTTTCCACAGTTGTGGAATTCAGTGAAATACTGCCGATGAATTACTTTTGCTCATGTGGTCTCCATGAGCAGCCTATGATGATATTGGATCCAAGCTTTGTGTGTGTGTAAGGTTGAAGAGTCGGGGTGAGGAGAAATGTTTTCTGATTTCTTGCCTTTCCCTGACCTGTGAGGATGGGCCAGTTAATCCCACACTTGGGAGTGGTAAAATTCTCATTTCCTTATAATTAAAAAAAAAAAAACAAAAAAACTGGTTGCTGTCAAGTTGATCTGAATCATGGCGACCCTATGTGTGCCAGAATACAACTGTACTCCACAGGGTTTTCAATGGCTGATTTTTCAAAAGTAGACAGCCAGACCTTTCTTCTGAAGTGCCTCTGGGTGCCTTCAAACCACAAACCTTTCAGTAAGTTGTCAAGTGCTTAACTGTTTCTGCCACCCAGGGACTTTTCTTATAATAGATCCCCTCTTAAGAAAGGGTAAATCTATTTCTATTGCTTGACACCAAAGACCCTTGAGATGAGTTTAACTTTCTGAAAGAGTCCTCTAAGATAAGGTGTGACCCTGTCCAGAGGAGGAAGCAAAGACTAAGTTTTGTTTTTTTTTTTTTAATTGAAGGACAGAGAAGACCCTCAAACACCTGGATTCCAAAATGTTAGGTAAGAATTAAGATAAATGTCAGGTAATATTAATAGAAAACTCATTCCAGTGCTGTTTTTACTTTTTCAAATACAAAATATTGAGTTATTTAAAAAACATTTATTTCTCTATCAAAGGTTTGAGAAACCAATAATATTAACAAAAAACATATATATATATACTATTATAAAATATATATATATATATATACATAGTTTTTTTCGAAGTCTGAAAAGATGCAAGTGTTTGCTCAGATTGTATTAAGGTGCCAAGACTCCGTGTTCATGGCGTTTTCTGTTCTCTTTTGGGTCTACTTGGCATTGTGGCACAGGATAGAAGGCAGAATCATTTTCTTACCTTTCCTTAGTCTAGTTTCACACATCTTCTTTTTCTATAAAAAGTTGCTTTTTGTCACTTTGTTGCTAATTTAAATAGGTACAAATTTCAGGCTCATAATTATGCCTTGCTTTTGTTCACATTTCACAGGGTGTCAGCAGTAAGGTAGGTTACAAAATGCCTTCGTTTGGCCTGGATGCTGCCTGACAGCCCGAGGCAGTGAGAAGGACATTCCAGATCTGATGTGGAGATGCAGTTTCTTGGTGATGACCCAAAATAAGTGCAGTGACCCTAACACTAGCCCTCACGCAATCATGAGGAGGTTTCAGTACGTTCGTACCTTGTAGTTTGGGAAGCAATATAGATGTGATCATTTTTTTTCAAAACTTTTTTTTTTTTTAATGTTACCTCCAGTGGATGCAAAAACACGTGGAACAAAATATATTCACCTTATATGAACTAAATATTCTTAAACCTTTAAATGTATAAGACATTTCTTGAATCTTAAGTAGCATAAAGGAAACTTGCAAAATATATATGTTTTTCTTTTCTGTGAAGGGTAGAGATTGAAAAGACAGTTATTTTTCCAACCTTCTGATGTCAATGCAAAGACTACTCTTTGACCCTCATCTCTGTTTGGTTACAGACTCTTCTTGGCGGCCTCATTTACACCCAGGACTTCAACAACCACCTCAATCAGTAATGAGCAACCCCATCATCACAACAGCTCATTCTGGAAATATAGATAATGTTTAAGGTTCTGTCTTATTTTTATTTTTAGAAATTTCATACATTGTTACATTTAACTAGGGAATGCAGAATCGGTAATGGGATTAAGGATTACTTCATTATTTCTCTATTAAGGATGAATTTCATTTTAGGGAAAATTTTCTGCAAGTGTACAATTAGCAAGACTGCAGTATGTGATGTCCCTGGGCAGTGCAAACCAACTACTACTAACGTTAGTAGTTAACATGCTACTAACCAATAAGTTGGAAGTTCAAGTCCAAGCAGAGGTACCTTGGAAGAAAGGCCTGGCAATCTACTGCTGAAAAAAACAAACATTGAAAACCCTATGGAGCACAGTTCTACTCTGACACACAAGTGGTCATCATGAGTTGGAATCTATGACAGCAACTTTTTTTTTTTTTTTTGGTTATAGTATCCAGTTGTAATATTGCATCTTTGAATAAATTTTATAACTTTATGTGCAGAAAAAGCCTAGTAATATAAAGGTGGGAATGTTTCTGAAATAAATTAAGGCTAAGGAACACATACAGGGACTAAAAGACCAGTGCATTAAGATGCTTACAGAAGATCTGGCAGCTGAAGGAGAGAACTTGCTATGGAGCGGGTGTCATGTCAGATGTGGCATCATGGCCAATTTACCTTGCCTGTCTTTATCTAGCAGCTAGTTATGTTATCCAGTCGTGATGCATCCACACATAACCCTTATTTTCCAGCTTTATACCTGTTGGTACTGAGCCATGGTTGGAATGGGACCACCACCACCCAGTCTCCCCAGCAGCACCTCTGTGGATTCTCCCTCTCTCTCACAGTCAGTCCATCCCCAGATTCTCCTGGTGCTCCTGCTCCTTGATTCAAGGGTTCATCCCCCTCACCTGGACAGTTTCACCAGCCTCCTACCTGAGTCCTCCATCAACTGCCCTCCTCTCTCCAGTTTACTTTTGCTGTATGACACAGTGTGTGTGGGTGTGCTGTGAGAAATGGGACAACAAGAGGTAAAGAAGGCATCCTCCCTGATCCACCTGCAGGAGTTTCTGGGATCATCAATCCATGCTTCAAGCTCCTCAGTTTGCTGGCAGTGACCTAGAGGGAAGGCTGTCTGCTTTCTTCTTGTTGTTTGTTTTCAGTTTACTTGTTTGTTTGGAAGCCCTCACTGAGTTGTGAAAATGGTTAAGTGAGTAACTACTAACCAAAAGATTGGCCATTCCAACCCACCTAGAGGCACCTTGGATGAAAGACCTGGTAATCTGCTTCCAAAAAGTCAGCCATTGAAAATTCTGTGAAGCACAGTTCTACTCTGACATACCTGGGGTTTCTAAGAGTCAGAATAGACTCTATACAATTGGTTTGGGTATTTTTTGTTTGTATGTTTGGGAGTTGGGCATGCAACATGCAATTAGACATAGAAGGCAGGAAGAGAGGGGTATCAGATTTCTCCTGCACAACTGCTATGCTACTTCTCCCTACCCCTGCCAACTCCCTGATGTTTTCCATTTTGGTTTAATATTTTATTTAAGGTGAGAGACATACATGACTAAAAAATAAAATTTTACTGAAAGGCTTACAATGAAAACTCACCATGCCCTGTCCAGTCTCGCCCCACCTCTTAGTCTGCTTCCCCAGAGACCATCATTTTTCATTCTTTTAGTAGATTCTGGTTGGTAACTAGACATTTCTAAGTCACATGTTCAGATTACTCTTCCTTGATTTGTCCATTTCAGACATCGCTCTCTGCCATGATAGATGAGACTTTCACTCTGCTTCATGGCCCACCTCTCCTCCCACATTCCCTGCACAGATGCTTCTGGTTAAGACAATTGACTATTCTATTGACTATTGAAATGATTTTTAATAGTGAGCAAAGTAATGTACTATGAAAATATAGTATTATGTGTAGTAAATAAAAGCCTACCTCTTCCAAATGAATACTGAGGAAGGGGAGAAGGACACAGGAGGAGACAGATGATGAGAGGAGTAACAGAGCAAAATCCCAGGGCAGGGAGGGATATGGAGGACGGGGAGAAAATGAGAAAACCAAACACAGGAGAGTTCGTCCAATTTCCCATTGGGTTCCTAGGAAAAGTCTACATATATTAGTCAAGATTTGGTGAAGAAAACAGGGCTACTCTATGTATTTAGGTATGGGGGTCTTTACATATGGACTTGGTGTCTTACATACCATTGGAAGTGCTGAGAGAGCGAAGGAAAGGGAAGACATCTCCAGTAATTTCAGCTTGGAGAACCATCATGGGGATTTCTCAAGAATGTGCCAGGAAGCCATAGTGTATCTCAGATCTACTGACATTTCTGGCTGCAATTGCCTCTGGAGAATAATGCCTGCCCTCTCTTCCACCTTCCAAATCTCTTGTGAGTGGATTTTATTAGCAGAGTATCCCTGAACCATTATGAGAAAGAAGATGCTAGAAAATGGTGTGCCTCGCTTCTTCATCTGAAAATGAATCTTAGAAGGGGGTGGTGGTGATTCCAAATTGACCATGGACAGTCCAGCATATTGGAGATTCTCTTAATTCTTGTGTGATATGGAAGCTACGTGGAAGCTCCCTCTGGCACCATGGAGAGATGCAGAATGTGTCTGAGAACCGAAGCTGTGGCAATGGTGAGGTGGCCCTCTTGCTGCGGGATGAGGGGTAGATCCCCTGGGATAGGGAGAAAATAAACCACAATTTTACCAGCTGTAGGCATCAGAAGCCACAAGGCAGATGAGGACACGACAGTCACAAAGGCCCCAGGACACAAAAGTAAATCTAAAATCCATTTCCTGTGCAGCTGAAACCACTACCTCCTGCCCAAAAAGTGCCATAGGACATACATAGTACTCACATATACTCAGATGCCATCTTGAGAGGAAAAGCTGAGAGAGAGCACCTGAGGTCTTGCAAGACAGAGCAGTTACCTTAAAAACTAAACATAATAAGACAGAAAACTCTTCTAAGAAGATCCCACTCAAACTTTGAAGAGATTCATTGCAGTGTAGGCTTTTAGAAGACCGTATCAGCTGCTTCACAGAAGATTAAAAAGTTACTTATTCTGCACAATGTGTTTATATATGCCCACGCTAGCTCTACAATAAAAAGATCAGGGAATGCTCACAGAACCCAAATAAAGAAAATATGGGACAGATGTCTAGAAAGGGAAAAATAGTTCTCAGGCGACTCCTCTTTTTTCCACTCACGTCTCTTCTGCCATTTGTATCCCTCTGCAGATTGGGCTCACTGCTCACTCATCTACTTGTAGTACATGATGGTAGCCCCCAAAGAGCAGCCTCAACCACAAGTCTATGTAACCTTCAAAGCTCCAAAGTCCAACACTGACTACCACAGTCTTTGTCTCTACCAGGACAGAACATGTGATTGGTTTATTCAGCGGTGGTTGGAAGGAGAGATCATAGAATAATTCCAGGTTATGGAGGTGAATGGGGAAATGGTTATTCCCAAAAGGAGGTGAGGGTAAGGAAGAAACAATTGTCAGAGGAAATTCTTGGCATCCTTATGGTATTCTCCTTCTCTGGACCCTGGGAGACCACAGCTTCTGAGCTAACGTGTTCTCTATTTGTAGGTTTGTAAAACACCCCTCTTTTTTTTATAAGAAAGCACATTTTTCAGAACACAGTTAACAAAAAGATCACAGATAAAACCAGTTAACATGCAGATTAGGAAAGAGTCAAAAAGCCATAGCCAACATTTGCTGAAGGTATTGAAGGAAACAAAGACTTTGAAAAAAATAAATTGTTAAAGACCCTGTATTTGGGGTAAGTCTGTACAGAGATGAAGGCTTTTTCATAAGCGCTCTCTAGCAAGAAGTAGGCAGTCTAGCACTATCCAGATAGCAGTAATGGAAACGAACAAGGAGGACAAGACAGAGCAGCATAAGCCATTCACTTAGGTTATGCAGTATCACCAATTCCTTTGCGAGGAGGAACAGAAGAACTTGGTTTCTGTTATGGATGGAATTGTATCTCCCCCTGCAAAAAATGTGTGGAAATCCTGACCCCTGTACATGTAAATATGACCCTGTTTGGAAATAAACTTCACTGTTCCTGTGTTAATGAGGTCATGCCAGAATAGGGTGAGTCCTAAACCTAATCACTTCTGAGTTACGAAAACAGCAGAATAGACACAGAGACACACACTGGGGAGAGACAGATGCCAAAGAACACCAAGGAACACAGGCAGACACCAGAAATGAGGAGAGAGTCTCACCAAAGGAATCAACATGGCTCAGACCATGAGTTGGACTTTTAGCCTCCAGAACTGTGAAAAAATGCATTTCTGTTCCTTAAAGCTACTCATTTGTGGTATTTCTGTTACAGCAGCACTAGGTAACTAAGACAGTTTCCAAACACACAGTATAACCTTCAGAATTCATAGCATATAAATATCTAGTAAAACTATATTTGACTCTTTCCGCCGCTCATGTGCACCACTCATTATCACCAAATCCTTTGGCTGTCTCGTAAAGTCCTGAGATGCTGCATCCTCTAGATATTATTATACATAGCTATTACAACTGAGTAGATCAAAGCCCCTTTACAGGAAGCTCTTGAAAGATTTATTTCTGACTTGAAATTACACTGAATTTGTATATATGCAAGTATTTTACTAGAACATCTGCTCTTTGAGGACAGAAGCTAAATTCTATTCAGATTCATGTTCTAAGCATGTAGGCTTGTGGCTAGCATTTATTAGGCATTCAGAAAATAGCTTTCTGTGATAAAATTATTGCCTTCAATGGGAGAGACCCACATCTGATTCCCAGCCGAAGTATCTCATGCACAGCAATTACCCATCTGTCACTGAAGGCTTGCGTGTTGTCACAATGCTGAACAGGTTTCAGCAGAGCTTCCAGACTAAGACAGACTAGGAAGAAAGGCCTGGCCATCTACTTCCAAAAACCAGCCAGTGAAGACCCTATGGATTGCAATGGTCTGATCCTTAACTTATCACAGGGATGGTGCTGGACCAGCAGCATTTTGTTCTGTTGTGCATGGGATTGCCATAAATTGAGGTCATTATGAGTCAGGGTCTACTAACTGGCAGGTAACAACAACAACAAATAACTCTACAGTTTATGAAAGAAATGCTTTAAACTACATTAGTTGATTGTTTTCATCATTGGAGTCCTTTCAAACAGATAAGGATAGTAAATGGAGCCTTCTTACCTCAAACCTAGTATTCTATTTCTTTCTGCTAGGCTGATATCACAGTCCAGGAGGTGCATGGGTGTGTTAGAGAAAAAACATAGGTGGATATATTAAGTGCTAAGTGTAGCGATCAATGAAGAAAAGAAAATCATATTCCATCGGATGTATTACAGGCTCATTTCCAAATTCATCTTAGTTTGAGGGCTTCTTGCTGTAATTCTCATTGAGTCTTCCTCTTGAAATGGGATATTGAGAATTAGAGGTCTGGATAGCAACATGGTGTGCTGAAATAACAACAGCAGAATAAATTAATAGATGTATGTGTTCATGTGACTTCTTGGAGTCAATCAATCATTCATTCATTTTTCCTTTAATTCAGCAAACAATCACTACATTAGGTACAAGGCCAAGCATTGAGGATATGATGTTCTTCATGGTGGTGCCTAGATGAACGGAATCCAGAATTCATATGCGGCAATGGAAGAAAAAAGAAAAGTATGAATGGAGTGTTAATCAGAGGCATTATCTTTGAACAGTTAGATATCAGCAAGAGTTGCCTTGTTTAGTGATAAAGTTCCTCTGAGAACATTTCTCACCTGTGATCATTTAGATTTGTGCTGGTTTAGCTCTTTCCTCTCTAGAGGAAGAGGAATGGATTATTTGACACTGCCTATCCCAGCTATGAATGTCCCGCCTGTATTAATAAATCTCTACAGAAAATATTCTGCATGATAATTCATTTAGTCCCCCATATCTATTTCTCTTCTATCAATTGCCTATTTATGCTAAAATAAACGTATCAGGAGAGAAATGGCCTTTAAAGGGTCATATAAGGAATAAACCGTTTGCTTTAGAGATTATTTTAGACTCATGGCGACGCCATGTGAATCAAGTGGAACTGTTCTCCTCAGGGTTTCCAGTGGCTGATATTTTCAGAAGTACATCACCAGGACTTTCTTCCCAGGTGCCTCTGGGTGAACCCAAACCATCAACTTTTGGCAACCAAGTTAACTATTATACCACTTAGGGATCTTATATAAGGCGTAGGCTCTTTCAAAGATTTAAATCTTTTTGTTTTTCCCCTTTCCTTTTGTAGACATCAGTTCAAAGTAGAGATATGTTAACAAAACAGACTTATAAGAAATGTAGCTGAGGTAAAGCTGTCAGTTCTGCAGACAATGGAGCTAGGCAAGGGCCTCAGATGAAAGAAGCACAGGAACATCTTGTTGTATGAGTTTTAAATTATAAATAAATAAATGACAGTTCTTCAAACTTAAGAAAATGCTAGATCTTTTCTATCTGCAGCAGTAACCTAGTTAAGGCAAAGAATGTTATGAATCTCAAGGGAGCCTGGCTTTGGTGACATTTTGTGGGTATCATTTCTTTCATTGTTCATGCCTTACATCATGATCACCTTGTAGCACTGAAGAAAGAGGGGCTTTCTTTTCAGAGAGATGGGAAGTTCTTTTAGCCGCACTCCTTGGACTCAGCCATCTGAGTAATATCTCTTTCTCTTTCTCTTTCCCGTCTCAGCTGCCCCTGCTGACCATGCCACACCTCGCCCACCCTGGTAGTTTAGACCACTCCTCCACTGTGCTCCCATGAGCCCTGCATATGCAGTTATTGCTGCACTTGTGATATGTTTGCTCTTACTTGATTAGATCCCTATTTTCTTTCACTTCTGGACAAGTGGTATTCAACAGGGGTGATACCATCCCCTATAGGCATTTTGGGAATTTGCTGGTGGGGAGGAGGCATTTTTTGGTCATCACGACGATTTGAAGGTACTTCTGAGACTCAGTGGGTGGGTGATTGGATGACCTGAAATACGGGACAGACCCACACAAAGAAAAGTTGCCCCTAACATCTCTTGATTGTTGACTGTTCAGCTAGGCAAGTGCCTCAGATGAAAGAAGTTCAGGAATATCTCTGAGCCTGGAATCTAACTCCACATGATTATATACAAATTTCCACACTTTCATATATACTGAATTTTCAATGGATGCAACTACTATGTAAATGCAGGGAAAATTGTACCTTGTGTTGTTCAAAACCATACCAAGACTGGCTCACTATTTAAGTGGCAATGCTTCTTGGCGGTAGTTGGACCAACAAAATTACAACAAATAGTATGAGCTTACAAGTGCAGATGTCATATTACACATAGGGTAAACGTTTGACTGCTTAATTATAGTGAAGTCCTACCTGAGTGTTTACATATTGAAATGCACATTATTTGATTATACATCATTTTTATTCCTTATTTATATTACAAAAGTTATTTTATTGATTTTTTTTTAATCTATGTGACCGGGTGGGTTGTATTATCTACATAACTAAAATAAAATTCAGGGGAGCAAGGGGGTCATTATAAAAGGTTTACTGTAAAAAGGGAGTGCTGGATCTGATAGGGTTGAGAACTGCTATACTAGATCATAACTGCCTTGAACATCTTGTTTATCCTACAAGGAAAACAGTCTTATTTATGTCTTCATCCCTAATTCATAGCTAAATACCTCCCACATAGAAGACACCCAATATACTTTAATGTTTTTTAGTAGATGTAATCTTAATTTCCTGTGTCTTGCTAATTTAAAGCCTTCAAATATTAATACATGGTTACAGTCCTTGTATTATTTCTTCTATAAAATTATTTCCTCTAAACTCTTTCAAGAAGTTATAAGGGAATGTGTAACCACAAATATGATCAGTTTTATAAGGTATCAGTCATTTTTTATAACAAAAAACAAAGCTATATATATCTGATAATCTGGTATATAAGAAAGAATTATTCAATAAATGATGTTAAGAAAATTGGCTAGCCAAGGTGAAAAGTAGATCCCTGCCTCACACAATGTACAAAAACGTTCTCCAGATGGATTACAGACATAAATCTGAGAGTAAAATTTTAAAACTTTTAGAAGATATAAAAGTATATTTTTATGAACTAAGAACATGGAAGATTTCCTAAACAAGACTCAAAATCACAAATCACAAAGACAGTATCAATAACGTTGACTACATTAAGCTTTAAAGTTTCTGAACCACAAAAGACCCCAGTTTTGCTTTTTATTTCTTGATGCAACAGACTTAAAGAAGATAATATCAGTGCATATGATTTATGAAGCATTAAGAGTATATATTTCTTAAATTCCTGTAAGTCAATAAGAGAACAAAAAATGAAAAGTGCTGAAGGGTGTGTACAAATAAGTGAGGTATAGGAAAGTGAGAATAGGAAACTCAAGTAGACTGTGAAAATTGTTCAACCTCACTAGCAACTGGGAAAATGAAAACGGAATAGTTGAATTGTTTTGTGACCTTTAGCTTGGAAAAAATCAATGTGTTTTAAAAAAAAAAAAGTGTTAGTGAGAATTCAGGGACCCAAGGACTCTTAAATATAGCTGATGAGTGTAGAGTATAAATTGAAAAAAAAAAAACTGTGGAGAAAAACTTGTTATACCTAATGAAGTTAAATATGAACACAGCATACAATTCACCAAATCCATCTCTAGTTAATTACTGTCAGTGGAGTATATTTCAAAATGGACTTAAATAACCCACAGTAAGAAGTATTTTTTACAGGACAACTCAGTACATACATGTGTATCCATTTATAAATAAAATAAAACATAATTTCACAAAATATTCATTATCCTTAACTACATGTCATGCACTCCTACAGCCTGTATTTTTTATACTACTGTATCACCTTTCCTGGTCGCACAGTGGTTAAGCATTTGGCTGCTAACCAAAATGTTGGCAGTTCAAATCCACCAGCAGCTCCTTGGAAACCCTATGGGGCAGTTCAACTCTGTCCTATAAGTTCATTATGAGTCAGAATTGACTTGATGGCAACGGGTTTGGTCTTATCATCTTTCTTAGGTGTCCCTGGGTGGCACAAACAATTAAGTATTTGACTATTAAATGAAAGGTTGGTGGTTCAAATCCACTCAGAGGCACCTTGGAAGACAAATCTGACAATCTGCTTCCGAACAGTCACAGGCTTGAAAACCCTATGGAGCAGTTCTATTCTGCACACGTGGGGTCACCATGAGTTAGAATTGACTTGACAGCAACTGATTTGGGGTTTTTTCTTATCATTTTTCTTAGGGGGCATTGGTTTTTCAGTGGTGGAATTCTCACCTTCCATGCAGGAGAACTGGGTTTGATTCTTGTCCAGACACCTCATGCACAACCACCACCTGTCTGTCAGAGAAGGCTAGCATGTTGCTATAATGCTGAACAGATTTCAGCAGAGCTTCTGGACTAATATGGACTAGGAAGAAAGGCATGGTGATCTACTTCCAAAAATAAGCCAATGAAAACCCTAAGATTGCATCCACTAGTGATCATGGGGATGCTGCAGAGTGGGCAGTGTTTCATTCCGTTGTGCATAGCGTCTCCAGGAGTCAGGGGCCGACTTGACAGCAGCTAACAACAACATCACCTTTCTTTAAAAATGTTGGTAGTGACTCACTAGATTTATTTCATAACCCTTTATGTATTGCAACCAACACTCCCTAAGAGAAGCGCTCAAACGTACACGGAGGCATGTGCAAGGGCGTTCATTGTTCGTAATAGAAACACTTCAAAATTCATATTCATGGATTCACAGGCTCTCCAAGGTCACAGAGCACAGGAATCGTAGAATCACTACATCTCCTCTCTTCTGTCACTGTGCAGCTGCAGTGACTGAGGCCAAGAGAAATCAAATGGCTTAGCCAAGGACACGCAAATAGGTGCTAAGTTGTGGCCAGAATCCCATTCTCCTTACTCCTCAACCAGTTTCCTCTTACAGACTGTCCTGAAAATTCTCTTGTATCCTATTTCTTTGAAGACTAGTAAACCATTAAACCTTTGATGGTTGTTTCAAAGACAAATATGCTATTTTTTGGCTCTAAAGAAACACTTTTGTCACAAAGTCTTTGAAGTTCTTTGAATTCCTTGGAATAAAAGTGCCAGCTTAGTGTGATGATGTTCCTCCTTTTAAAGCTTACCTCCGTGTCTTCATTTGTAATCTCCTGTCCATCTTCATGGGGGCTTCCGATCTTTGGTGTTTCTCTGTTACTATCTATGAGACAGTCCTTTCTTACCCATGGAAATCTGAACATGTACCTGAAGCCAATCTATAGTTGTCACGATGAACTTTTCTTTTGATATTGTTGTTATTGTTGTGTGCCGTTAAGTCAATTCCGATTCATGGCAACCATATCTGACAGAGTAGAACTGTCCCATGGGGTTTCTTAGGCTGTTATCTTACGGGAGCAGATCGCCAGGTCTTTTCTGCTGTAGAGAGGCTATTGAGTTGGAACTGCCAATCTTTGGGTTAACAGCTGAGTGCTTAACCATTGTGATAGCTCAGTTTGATCATTTGCTAATAAGATGTCTCAGCTGGCAAACCAGAATGGTGATAGGATTGTACCGTGATACCAGGTCAGGAGTAGAAGTAAATCTAAGGTATCAGGTGAAGAGTTTAGATGAAGGGACACAAAAATAGAAGATCAGCTCAAAAGTGGAGCTGGAAAAATAGATCCAAATAAAACTACTTCTAGAATATTTAAAGATGAACAATGGCATAATTAAAGTTGTTGTTGTTTTTATTATTGTTATTAGCTGCTGTCAAGTCAGCTGCTGATTTATGGTGACCGCATACATGACAGAACAAAATGCTGCCTTGTCCTGTGCCAGCCCCTGATTGGTTGTGGATCTGTTTGTTGTGATCCATAGGGTTTTAATTGGCTGACTTTTGGAAGTAGATCACTAGGCTTTTCTCCCTAGTCCATCTTAGTCTGGAAGCTCTGCTGCAACCTGTTCAGCATCAAAGCAACACACAAGCCTCCACTGACAGGTGGGTGGTGACTACATATGAGGTACTTTGGCTGGGAATCGAACCCAGATCTCCCACGTGGAAGGTGAGAATTCCATCAATGAACCACCATTACCCCATAATTGAAGTAAGATGTATGAATTCCAAATCCCCAAGAGTGCATTTTCCAAACTGGTGTCCTCCAAACTACTATCCCATATTATGCCACTGAATGTATTGTGAAAAATGTATTGTGTATTCAAACAACATTGTGAGCTCTTTGTTAAACAAAGTTAAACAGAATGGCTTAACTGCTGAAATTCTTAGCAACTCTACTATTCTCATATTTATTATGGACCCTCCTCCCAAAAATCCGGAAGTGTTTCCCAGTCGTGTTCAATCATGGGATGTGTTATGTATTTTTTTCCAGGGTATTCATTAGCATATCCTGAAACTTAATTTGCATAAGTTTCTTTGGAAAACACTACACTAGTGGGAAAAATTACATAACAAAGAAAATTGGAGCAATATAGCAAAAGAAAAGATAAAATGCTAAAAGCATGAAACAAAATAGCAGGAGAAAGTAAGGCACTTATAACACTAAATAGAGATTGATTGAACATCTGTATTGAAGTCCAAGATTGTCATTTTGGATGAAAACCAAGTGAATTTCAAAAGGCTTGGGAAAGGAAAAACAGAAAGTTTAAGAGGAAGGCTTGCATACATATCATCAACTTCAAAAGAAAGAGAAAAACATAGAGAAAGGAAGAGAGGGAGAGAGAAAGAGAGAAAAAAGAAAAGAAAAAAACTAGACTGACAAAACTACCACACCAGAAATAAAAGGATTTATGCCAAAACTAAATAAAATATTGGAAGAAAGAAAGAATCCACTATAAAGCTATCATAGTTATGAGCCTACATAAACTGAGTGACCTAGATTGAAATATATAAAAATTACTAGATATGAAAAATATACTGGCAAAAGCATAGCCATGATGAAAAAATTTAATACAGCAC
Organism: Dugong dugon; assembly: GCA_030035585.1. NCBI lineage: Eukaryota > Metazoa > Chordata > Mammalia > Sirenia > Dugongidae > Dugong > Dugong dugon. The sequence goes on along the minus strand of CM057470.1, from coordinate 66,666,031 downwards.
CCTAGATCATTCGACTAAAAATACATAATGATATTAGAAGATTTGAGCAGTATAATTAATAAGGTTGTTATACCAAACGCGTTCATGTATCAAACTTTATGCCTAAGAGGATACAATTCTTTCCAAAAGTCCACCAAATACTTATAAAAATAATCTAGTAGACCACAAAGAAAACTTCAATAAATGTAGAAATAACAAGGCAAAATTCTATGCATACTGTATATTGTCAAGCTGTAGAGAAACAATAAATCTGAAAAAATATAAATGTCAGAAATGGATTTAAAAAGATGTTGAAAACTGGGATCAATCACTAATTGTAAAAAAAAATTAGAAAAGCTTCCAGGTAATCAGCAACTAAAAGGTTGCTACACCCAAATTTTTTTTGGGTAATTTTCCTGAGACAACAAAAAATAAATAATTCTCATACGACTGAAACTGTCCTAGCTTATAGGAAAAGACAGGGAATTGTCCAAGTTAGTTGATGAGGTTAGCTTCACTCTGGCACATAGCCTGATAAAAGTAGAATATAAAAGAAAAATTTTAGACCATTTGTGAATATACGTTACTGTTGTTAGCTGCCATCAAGTTGACTCCGACTCCTGGCAACCAAACGCTACCCAGTCCTACATCATTCTCATAATCACCAGCATATTCGAGTCCATCGTTCCAGCTGTTGTGCCAAACTATTTCACTGAGAGTTTCCTATGCCCTTGTTGGCCCTCTACTTTACCAAATATGACGTCCCCCACTAGCAATTAATCTCTCCTGATGAAGTGACCAAAGAAAGTGAGTCAGATAATGCTCTGTTTTGATCCATAAGGTTTTCACTGGCTAATTTTCAGAAGCAGATCTCCAGCCTTTCTTTCTAGTCTTAGTCTGGAAGCTCCTCTGAAACCCATGGGTGACCTTGCTGGTGTTTGGAATACTTTTGGTCTAGCTTCCAGCATCGTAGCAACACAGAAGCCACCACGGTACAGCAAACTAACAGACAGGTGACAGCTGAATATATATATACATATAATTATAAAAATCATAAATAAATATTAGCGATATTATTCTATGTTTAAAGAATAATATAGATAGCCAAGAAGTCACCATAAGAGTGTAAGAATGGCACAATATTAGAAAATAAATTTATATTACTCATTGTATTAGGTCAAAAAAAAACCTTCAAATCTTGTTAAGTGTTGAAAATGGCTTTGGTTCAATTAAATATCATATATATCTGATACATAGATATATAGAGACCATGCAAATGAAGTGCCTATGGTCCGCCAAGGATACTGGTCAGTTTGTGGCCCTGCTGGGAGAGCCATGTCTTGAAATTGACAAGGAGTTTGCTTATATATGCAGCTAGCCTCATAGAGGTTTTAGAGAAAAAAAAAGGAGAAAAGGCAAGAGAGGCAAGAAAAGAGAAGAAAGAAGAAGCAGAGAGAGAGGAGGTGAGGAACCCCCTAAAAGAGTGGTTACATGGGTCAAAGGCTGTAACACTGAAGACAGTGAAAGGCCCAGAAGGGGCCCTGTGGCAGAGTTGACGGTGACAAACAGAAACCTGCTGTAGGAATGCAGCTAAGAGAACAGAACAAAACTGCCACTCTGGCTAGGAGCTGGGTCAGTTAGCAGTAGAGAAGCCAACAGCAGAGAGACCAAGGGCAGAGGCCTGCACATTTGAGAGGGAGTGTGCACGACCAAGATGCCTGTCCTGAGGGGGCTAAGAAGAGGCCTGTCTTGAGTGGGCTAAGAGAAGGCATGTCTTGAAGGGGCTGAGAGGAGGCCTGCATGGCTAAGAGGGACGGATGTGCATGGTAGAGACTGAGTGGAGCTGAGAGACTGAAGAAGGGAAAGATGTACTCTCCACTTTGGGAGAGCCTTCCACACTTTGCTTCCTTTTGATCTTAATCCCATGTTGTAATTTGTTACTTCCTTAATAAACCTAGTAATCTTAAGTATGGCCTATGAGTTCTGTGGGGCCATTGCAACGAATTATTGAGCCCAGCAGAGAAGTAGAGAGTGCCATGGGGAGGATGGCTTGTGTCAGAATTGGTAGAAAGGTTAGACAGTGGAGGTATGTCTGACCTACACCTCATAGGAATCAGCTTTGGGCTGATCCTAGTTCTTATCCATAAGAAATCTAGACGAGTTCTATCACCACTACTACTCCTAGTCCTAGATTACAAATGTATTTCAGGATAACCAAACAGCCTGTTTACTGAGTGAAAACTCTGAAGAAGAATGCCTGCTAATAAATGTAGGTGGAACGATAGCATTAAAACATATAATTTTGTAAACTCTAAGTTATTGATTCAGGTCAGGGTTACTAGATAGTATGAAAACATTTAAGTGAATCATTGATGAAGAATTGGATTTTGGGGTAGTGCCAAGTAATACAACAAAACATAGTTGTAAGGGGGAATTATACAATGAGTGGATCAAATGTTCGTTATTCAAATCCAGTGGTTGATCTTCGTATCACTGTTATCTGGGTCAGACAGATGTGTGTCGTCTGATGTGATTGAACATGAAGCACGCATCACCTATGTGAATTATCACATTGTATGTCAAAACGTTTGACTCGAACACATCAAGCTTTAGAGCTAACTCCAGTTTACTGGATACATGGGATATATGAAAAACCTAAATGATCCAATGAGAAAGTAACTAATTACAGAAAGAGGAATAATGTGGAGGAGAAATGACTGGAAATCTTAAACCTAGCCATTGCTATTTAAAAGAGACTTCAACCACAAGCAGGGGTAATGTGTAGTCTGGGTTGGGTATGATTTGGAAAATATATCTAAAAAGACTTTTTTAACAATTAAGTGGATTTGAATACAGCTTAGCCATTAGAGGAGATGAAATATTGAAATGGAAAGGTAAAAATAAGTAACAAAAAGTTACAAAACAGTATGTATGTTATGATCTCTTTTTGGTATGAAAGTTACAAAATGATCTGGAAAGATATCTACAATGTTTAAAGAGGTATTCTGTGGGTAGTGGGATATAATGTGTTGATATTCTTATTTTTACTTCTCTGGATTTTATGATTTTTTACAATGTGCATATCTTCTTTTGTAATAATGAACAATGATTTAAAAAAATATAATATGTGTAAAGTATCCCATTTAGTAGTTTCAAAAATATGAAATATGTAAACTAATTTGAATACATTGAGTTGTTGTAATTTTCCTAAAATTAATCTATAAATGTAATGCATTTTCAGTCTTGATCTCAATTAGCCTATTTTTTTAATCTTTACTTTATTATCATTGTACCAAAAGCAACAGCCATAAAAGAAAATTTACAATTAAATGAAACTACTTAAACATGCAAAATGTTTTCAGTTTAGAAGTAATTGTGTGACAAATGATAAACAAGGAGCAAAATTTTACCACATAAATAGCAACTTAATAGTCTAAGTATATATATGTGTGTGTGTATATATATATATATAAAGAAATCATATAAATCTTTGAGAAAAAAAAACTTCTCCACAAATGGTATTTACAGACATATCTAGGAATTAAGAAGTCATAGACAAGTATTGCACCAGGGACAGCTACCTGACATACCAAGGTAAAAGTGGGCATAGTGCTTAACCAGAGCCTCTAAAATGGGGTTACTAACTCAAACATCTCCAAGAGTGGCACAAACTATATAGTGGGTACCATGTGATGGGAAGTGGTGAGGACTTGGTGAACTGGTGCTCCAAAGTCCTAGCTAAGCACAGTCAAGTGATTGTATTTTTTAAAGTTGTTCTTGTTATTAGTCCCCTTCGAATTGGCTTTGGTTCATGGCAACCCCATGTAAAACAGAATAAAACACTGCCCAGTTCTGCGCTATCTTCATGATTGTTGGTGTGTTTGAGTCCATTGTGTGCAGCCACTGGGTATTTTGAGTGCCTTCCAACCTAGGGGGCTCACCTTCCAGCACTATATTGGATAATCTTGTGCTGTGATCCATTTGGTTTTCATTGTCTAATTTTCAGATCACTAGGCTTATCTTAGTCTGCAAACTCTGCTTAAACTTGTCCATCTCGGGTGACCCTGTTGCTATTTGAAATACCAGTGGCATTGCTTTCAGCATCTTAGCAACACACAAGCCACCACAGCACAACAAACTGGCAGATGGATGGGATTTTTAAAGTTGCTGTGCCTTAACTCGTCCTGTGGGTCACTAGTTTGTGACCTCTGTTTAGATATTAAGGAGTAAGACTGTTCAAGAAACTCTGATAAATATACTTTGGGCAAAAAATCACGTATTTTCTTTGGTGAAGGGTTAGACAGTACACAATACTGGGGAAACACAACTTGTACAAGGAAAGGTCGTGGAAGCTCTACAGACACATTCAAACTCCCTGAGGGACTGAATTGCTGAGCAGGAGGGCTGTGGGGACCATAGTCTCAGGGAACATCTAGCTCTATTGGCGTAACACAGTTTATAAAGACAATGTTCTATATTCTGCCTTGGTGAGTAGCGTCTGGGGTCTTAAAAGCTTGTGAGCAGCCATCTAAGATACTCCACTGGTCTTACCCCTTTGGGAGAAATGGAGAATGAAGAGAACAGGATACAAGGAAAAGATTAGTCCAAAGATGAGTCCAGTACAGCTAGATGGTGCGTGGCTACCACCACTGACTGCTCTGACTGAGATCACAACAGAGGGTTCTGGATGGAGCTGGAGAAGGATGTAGAACAAAATTCTAACACACACACAAAAAGACCAGATTTACTGGCCTGAAAGAGACTGGAGAAACCCCAAGAGTATGGCCCCCAGACACCCTTTTAGTTCAGTGGTGAAGTCACTTCCAAAGTTCACCATTCAGCCGGAGATTGGACAGCCCCATAAAACAAAATGGGACTAATGAGGCACAGCAGTGTAGGGACAAGGACTAGAAGGCAGAGGGGGATAGGAAAGCTGGTAATAGGGAATCCAAAGTTGAGTAAGGACAGTGTTGACATGTAGTGGGGTTGTTAACCATTGTTATAGGGCAACATGTGTACTGTTTAATGAGAAACTATTTTGTTCTGTAAACCTTCATCTAAAGTGAGAATAGCAGTACAACTGGAAGAACATAATCGATGTCACTGAACTGTGCATGTAGAAATTTTTGAAATGGTGTAGTTTTGGCTATGTATATTTTCACCACAAAAAAAAAAAAAAAGGTCGAGAAGGGAGAGGGTTGACAGGTCGTGGGATTATTAACCAATGTCATAAAACAATATGTGTACTGACTGTTTAATGAGAAACTATTTATTCTGTAAACCTTCACTTAAAGTACAATAAAAAAAATCACATATTCTTTGGATGAGGAACAAAGGTCTCCTAACGCAGATTTTTTTTAAATGTTCGAATGATGCAAAGCAAGCACTAGCTACATTACCCTTAAGAAGATTTCAACTGAGTGAAAGGAAGCTTTAGACAACTTTCAAGAGAAGAGATACAGCAGAACTGCGATAGAAGGAAGAGAGTTAAAAGAGCATGACTTGGGGAAATAGGAGTAGAGAGAGCATGCTGTTTGCTGTAGAGGTTTAATTGTGAAAAGAACAAGAGGAACAAAACAATGGCAATAGGTGGGAGCAAAACCAGGGAAGCTAGTTCTGACATAATAGTCCCATTTTTTGAAACTTATGGACCTGGCTCTTACTAGGCCTCCACGTACATTTTTATTATTATCACTATTATTTCTAAAAACAGCTCTATGATTGTCAGTGAAGTCAGAGGTTAGAAATGTTGGGATGGAATTGAATAAAGTATCAGGTTCTCCCTATAAAAATACCAAAAACTTTTTTTTTTTAATGAAGCTAAACAAATTGATACTAAAGTTCCCATGGAAAAGTAATTATACAAGCATAGCCAGGAAAACACTGAAGAAGAAAAACATCTGGGAGGAGGGGAATTACCCCTACCAAACAATAACATATACCATAAATCCCCTAATTAAAAGACTGTCATACTTGGGATGAATAGACAAGTATACTAGTGAAATAGAATAGAAATAGACTCACATTCATATGGAAATTTCATACATGGTCTGTCTTTTTGTTTAAGTTGTGTTGGTTACATTTTTTCCTGCAAATACACGTGCATAGAACATTCTTCTAATAGGACATATTCTTGGTGGTAGGGCTAAAGGGAAGGTTGATTTTTAAATAAATATGGAAGGCCACTAACCTATGAAAGTAGTTAATGTGATTAGGCTTTAAAAATAGCTTTAATAGGAGGCAGGGCCAAGATGGCAGAGTAGCCGAACAATTCCTGTGGTCCCTCTTACGCAAAGACCCAAAAAAAAAAAGTGAATTGATTATATATGACAATCTAGGAGCCCTGAACATCAAAGGCAAAGTTGAGGAATTGGACTGAGTGGCAGGGGGAGGGAGAGACGGTTCGGAAGCAGCGAGGAGTTGCTGGACCTGACATGATGGGAACTGGCACCCTGCAGGCTGGATCAGCTGACGTGCACAGTGAGGCAAGAAGTGGTGCTCAGGATGTGTTTCCCACATCAAGAGAGATCAAGCAGAGGAGTCTACTCAAGCCTCCAGACCCAGTGAAAAGCGGCGCTCAGTCAGCAAAAGATAAGTACATTCTTCTAACCACCTCATGGATCAAAAAACATCACGTTTGGGAAGAACCTCTCCCATTTACCTACCTCTTCCCCACTCTGCACCAGGTCCCAGGCTGGCTTCAGTGATTGCCATATCCCGTGGGCTAGAAGTAAGACCCATCATGAGCCCTGAGCCATTCTCCTGACCTTGGAGAGGGAACAAATTAACAAACAGGAAACAATAATCTGCCAGCTTCTCTAAGCCAGGAACTCAGGTCAGGCACAGCTCCTTTGCCTAGGTACAGGCATAATGGGTCCACAGACTTTGAATGCCTTTCACCCCTGCAGAGACCTGTGTGGGCCCATTTCAGCAGCACAGGCCCTAATTAGCATAATACAACAGGGTATATACCTGAAGCCTAACTTCAACTGTATTCACTAAATGGTGGAGTGCCAGGTTCATGACATTTGATACTGCTCTGCCCATTAAGTAGGGTCTTCACATACCCACATCAGGGACCTGAGAACTGGTGGCTCCATCCACACCACCTAGCCACCTGCAAGAGAGATCCAATAATAAGAGGTTCCTCCTAGTCCTTACAGCCAACAGCGTTGGGTTCCCATAGTCCGGCTGCAAAACCCACTCACCTATGCACTATAGGGAACAGGGACACCTTTTCCTCCCAGACACTCAGGGGCAGCCATCAATCCCCTGCTTTATTCAGCACATGAATCCCTACTTCAGCCAGGTACCCGTGCCTACTCCAATCACCACTGCCTGTCTAAGACTGTAGGTAAGAGCCTGTACCACACACTTGGTGACCAACTACCTGGACACCTGAGCTGAATCCATACAAGAAAAGTAAACAGACTCCTGGGCTCATATATCTAGTAACAGATCTAACCACCTGGTGACAGGACTTTAGCCCTTCAAAGGTGCAAATAATCAAACTAGTTCACAAGAACCTAGGATACAGTAAGCAAACACAAAATAAATAAATATAATAACTTATTGTTATTAATAACAACAGTCAATATAAAATCATATAAAGAGGCAGACCATGATGGCTTCAGCAAGCTCCGAAAACAAAGAATTGAGAAATCTTCCAGAGGAAAAGAACCTCTTGGAATTACCAGAGGTAGAATATAAAAGGTTAATATACAGAACTCTTCAGGAGATCAGAAGGAAATCAATCAAAACAGAGAACATGCCAAGGAACACACAGACAAAGCAATAGAGGAATTTAAGAAGATTATAAAAGAGCATAATGACAACTTTAACAGGCTGCAAGAATCCATAAGAGAGACAGCAAACAGCAATCCAGAAGATTAACAATAAAATTTTAGAATTAGACAACTCAATAGAAAGTCACAGGAGCAGAATTGAGGCAATGGAAGTCAGAAATAGTCAGATTGAGATAAAGAATTCAACATCAAATTATATGAGGAAAAATCAGATAGAAGAATTTTAAAAAATGAAGAAACCCTAAGAATTATGTCAGAGAGGAATAACTTATGAGTAATTGGAGTACCATAATGGGGGCAGGGAGGAAGAAGGGGATAACAGAAAATACAGAGAGAATTGTTGAAGATTTGTTGGCAGAAAACTTCCCTGATATCGTGAAAGATAAGAAGACATCTATCCAAGATGTTCATTGAACCCCACACAAGGTAGATCCCAAAAGAAGACATATTATAATCAAACTTGCCAAAACTAAACATAAAGAGAGAATTTTAAGTTGGTTCTTTGAAAGAATCAACAAAATCGACAAACCACTGGCCAGACTGACAAAAGAAAAACAGCAGAGGGCACAAATAACCCAAATAAGAAATGAAATGGGGGACATTACAACAGACCCAACTGAAATAAAAAGGATTATAACAGAATATTATGAAAAACTATATTCCAACAAATTTGAAAACCTAGAGGAAATGGATAAATTTCTAGAAACATACGGCCTACCCAAACTACAACAAAGTGATATTGAAAATCTGAACAGACCCATAACAAGAGAAGAGATTGAAAAGGTAATAAAAAAACTCCCAACCAAAAAAAGCCCTGGCCCAGATGGCTTCACTGGAGAATTCTACAAAACATTTACAGAAGAGCTCGTACCAGTTCTACTCAAGTTATTTCAGAGCATAGAAGAGGAAGCAACACTTCCAAATTCATTCTATGAAGCCAGCATAACGCTGATACCAAAACCAGGCAAAGACATCACAAAAAAAGAAAATTACAGACCAATATCTCTCATGAATATAGATGCAAAAATTCTGAACAAAATTCTAGCCAATAGAATTCAGTATCATATCAAAAAAATAATACACCACGACCAAGTAGGATTCATACCAGGTATGCAAGGATGGTTTAACATTAGAAAATCCATCAACGTAATCCACCACATAAATAAAAGGAAAGAAAAAAATCACATGATTATCTCAATTGATGCAGAAAAGGCATTTGACAAAGTCCAACACCCATTCCTGATAAAAGCTCTCAATAAAATAGGTATAGAAGGGAAATTTCTCAACATAATAAAGGGCATCTATGCAAAACCAACAGCCAACATCATTCTTAATGGAGAAAGGCTGAAAACATTCCCCCTGAAAACAGGAACAAGACAAGGATGCCCTTTATCACCACTCCTATTTAACATTGTGCTGGAAGTTCTAGCTAGAGCAGTAAGGCAAGAGAAAGAAATAAAGGGCATCCAAATTGGTAATGAAGAAGTTAAACTCTCCCTGTTTGCAGATGATATGATACTATACATAGAAAACCCTAAAGACTCCACGAGAAATTTACTGGAAGTAATAGAAAGATTCAGCAGAGTAGCAGGATACAAGATAAACATTCAAAAATCAGTTGGATTCCTATACACCGGTAAAGAGAACGATGAAAAGGAGATCAGGAAATCAATACCATTTTCAATAGCCCCTAAAACGATAAAATACTTAGGAATAAATCTGACCAGGAATATAAAAGACCTGTACAAAGAAAACTACAAAACACTGCTGCATGAAACCCAAAGGGATCTACATAAATGGAAAAACATACCATGCTCATGGATAGGCAGACTCAACATTGTGAAAATGGCAATTCTACCTAAAGCAATCTACAAATGCAATGCAATTCCGATACAAATACCAACAACATTCTTCAAAGAGATGGAAAAACTAATTATTAACTTTATATGGAAAGGGAAGAAACCTCGAATAAGTAAAGCACTACTGAAGAAGAAGAATAAAGTTGGAGGACTCACACTACCTGACTTGAGAACCTACTATACAGCTACAGTACTCAAAACAGCCTGGTACTGGTACAACAACAGAAACATTGACCAATGGAACAGAATTGAGAACTCAGATGTAAATCCATCCACCTACGGTCACCTGATTTTTGACAAGGGCCCAAAATACATCAAATGGGGAAAAGACAGTCTTTTTAACAAATGGTGCTGGCAAAACTGGATATCCATTTGTAGAAAAATGAAACAGGACCCATACCTCACACCATATACAAAAACTACTTCAAAATGGATCAAAGACCTGAATATAAAGCCTCAAACTATAAAATTCATAGAAGAAAAAATAGGACCAACACTTCAGGCCTTAATACATGGCATTAACAGGATACAAACCATAAACATCAACACAAAAAACCCAACAGATAAACTAGATAATTGGGATCTTCTAAAAATCAAACATCTATGCTCTTCAAAAGATTTCACCAAAAGAGTTAAAAGAGAACCTACAGACTGGGAAAAAAATTTTGGACAGTACAAGTCAGACAAAGGTCTAATCTCCATAATCTACAAGAAAATCCAACACCTCTACAACAAAAAGACAACCAATCCTATCAAAAAATGGGCAAAGGAAATGAACAGACACTTCACCAAGGAAGACATTCAAATGGCCAACAGACACATGAGGAAATGCTCGCGATCACTAGCCATTAGAGAAATGCAAATTAAAACCACAATGAGATACCATCTCACCCCGGCATTACTGGCACGAATCAAAAACACTGGAAATAACAAATGTTGGAGGGGCTGCGGGGAGACGGGAACTCTTATACACTGCTGGTGGGAATGCAAAATGATACAGCCATTTTGGAAAATGATATGGCGTTTCCTCAGAAAGCTAGAAATAGACGTACCATTCGATCCAGCAATCCCACTCCTAGGAATATATCCTAGAGAAATAAGAGTCATCACTCGAATAGACATATGCACACCTATGTTCATGGCAGCATTATTCACAATAGCAAAACGATGGAAACAACCTCGATGTCCATCAACAGACGAATGGATACACAAACTATGGTACATACACACAATGGAGTACTATGCAACGAGAAAGAACAATGAATCGGTGAACCATCTCATAACATGGATGAAACTGGAGGACATCATGCTGAGTGAAATAAGTCAATCACAAAAGGACAAATATTGTATGAGAACTCTATTGTAAAAACCCATGAAAAAATTCACATGCAAAATGTAACAATCCTTGTTGGTTACCAGGGATGGGGGGGGGGGGATACTAAATAGGTAATAGGTAAGTGGTAACTTGGGTGAGAGATGAGATAGTACATAGTACAGCGGAAACTAACACAACCTGCACAAGGAAAGGTCATGAAGGCCCTATAGACACATCCAAACCCCCCGAGGGACTGAGTTGTTGGACGGAGGGCTCTGGGGACCATGATCTCGGGGAACATCTAGCTCAATTGGCATGACACTACTTATAAAGATAATGCTCTACATTCTACCTTGGTGAGTAGTGTCTGGGGTCTTAAAAGCCTATGAGCGGCCATCTAAGATACTCCACTGATCTCATCCCTTCGGGAACAAGGGAGAATGAAGAGAACAGGATACAAGGAAAAGATTAGTCCGAAGGACTATTGGTCCACAGCTACCAAGGCCTCCACGGGACTGAGCCCAGTACAGCTGGATGGTGCCCGGCTACCACCAATGACTCCTCTGACCAGGATCACAACAGAGGGTTCTGGGCAGAGCTGGAGTAGGATGTAGAGCATAATTTTAACTCCCCAAAAAAAAAAAAGAAGACCAGATATACTGGCCTAAAGAATACTAGAAAAACCTCGAGAGTGTGGCCCCCAGACACCCTTTCAGCTCAGAGGGGAAGTTACCTTCAAGGTTCGATGTTAAGCCTGGGAATGGACAGCCCAGTAAAACTAAATGGGACTAACGATGTACAGGAGTCCGGTGACAAGGGCCAGAAGGCAGAGGGAGAGTAGGAAACTGATGATAAGGAACACAAATTGAATAAGGACACTGTCGATGTATTGTGAGATTGTTGACCACTGCTATAGGGCAACATTTGTAGTAACTATTAAATGGGAGGCTGTTTTGTCCTGTAAGCCTTCATCTTGGGCGAGAATGGCAGCACAATTGGAAGAGCATAGTCAATATCACTTAAATGTGTAAGTAAAAAGTTTTGAAATGGTGTTTAAATAAAATAAAAATAAATAAATAAACAAACAAAGGAGACTAAAGAGGTACAATAATCCACTGACAAGGTCCAGAAGACAGAAGGGGACAAGGAAGCCCCCTGGTGATAGGGAACACAAGGTGGAGTAAGGATATTCTTGATGTGCTGTGAGATTGTTAACCATTGTCATAGGGCAACATGTGTAGTAACTGTTAAATGAAAAACTATTTTGTTCTGTAAGCCTTCATCTTAAGTGAGAATAACAGCACAGTTGGAAGAGCGTAGTCAATGTCACTGAACTGTGAATGTAGAAAATTTTGAAATGGTGTATCTTTGGCCATCTGTAATTTTCATCAAAAAAAAAGGTTGAGAATTTAGAGGCTTAATACATTGTGGGGTTGTTAACCAATGTCAAAAAAAAAAACAACATGTGTACTACTATTTCATGAGAAACTATTTGCTCTGTAAGCTTTCACCTGAAGTACAATAAAATATATATAAAAAAAAAAAAGAGAGAGAATTTTAAGAGCAGCTAGGGATAAACAAGAAGTCATCTACAAAGAAGAATCAATAAGACTAAGCTTGGACTACAAAGCAGAAACCATGCAGGCAAGAAAGCAAGGGGATGACATATATAAAGCCTTGAAGGAAAAAAATTGCCAGACAAGATTTATATATCCAGCAAAACTGTCTCTCAAATATGATGGTGAAATTAGGGCATTTCCAGATAAACAGAATTTTAGGGAATTTGCAAAAACCAAACCAAAATTACAAAAAATACTAAAGGGAGTCCTCTGGTTAGAAAATCAATACCGTCAAATAACAACCCAAGACTAGAACACAAGACAAAGCAACCAGATATAAACCCAGATAGAGAAGTCACAAAAATAAATCATAGCTAAAACACTGTACATGGGGAAACAGAGATGTCAATATATAATGATCAAAGGGTCAATACACCAGGAGGACATAACCATAACAAATATTTACACATCCAATGACAGGGCTCCAAAAGACAGAAAACAAACTCTAAGAGCCTTGAAAAGAGAGATAGACAGCTCCACAATAGCAGTAGAAGACTTCAACACACCACTTTCAGTGAAGGACAGAACATCCCGAAAGAAGCTCAGCAAAGACATGGAAGAGCTAAATGCCACAGTCAACCAACTTAATCTCATAGACATATACTGAATACTCCCACCAACAGAGGTGAAGTATGCTTTCTTTTCCAATGCACATGGCACAGTCTCCAGAATAGATCACATACTAGGCCATAAAGCAAGCCTTAACAGAATCCAAAGCATCAAAATATTACAAAGCATCTTTTCTGACCATAAAGCCATAAAAGTAGAAATCAATAACAGAAAAAGCGAGGAAAAAAAATCAAACACATGGAAACTGAACAACACCTTGCTCAAAAACAAATGGGTTATAGAAGAAGTTAAGGAAGGGATAAAGAAATTCACAGAATCAAATGAGAATGAAAACACATCCTACCAGAACCTTTAGGACACAGCAAAAGCAGTGCTCAGAGGTCAATTTATAGCAATAAATGCACACATCCAAAAAGAAGAAAGGGTCAAAATCAAAACATTAACTCTACAACTTGAACAAATAGAAAGAGAGCCGCAAAAGAAGCCCTTGGGCACCAGAAAAAAGGAAATAATAAGAATTAGACCAGAATTAAATGAAATAGAGAATAGAAGAACAATTGAAAGAGTTAACAAGACCAAAAGCTGGTTCTTTGAAAAGATCAACTAAATTGGTAAACCATTGTCCAAACTGACAGGAAAAAAACAGGAGAGGAAGCAAATAACCTGATAAGAAATGAGATGGCAATATCACAACAGACCCAACTGAAATGAAAAGAAACATAACAGAATCCTATGAAAAATTGAACTCTAACAAATTTGAAAACCTAGAGGAAATGGAAAAATTTCTAGAAACACACTACCTACCTAAACTAAAACAAACAGAGGTAGAACAAATAAATAAACCCATAACAAAAGAAGACATTGAAAAGGTAATTTAAAAACTCCCAACAAAAAAAGCCGTGGCTCAGATGCTTTCACTGGAGAATTCTAACAAACTTTCAGAGAAGAGTTAACACCACTACTACTAAAGGTATTTCAAGCATAGAGAAAGATGGAATACCCCCAAACTCATTCTATGAAGCCAGCTTAACCCTGATACCAAAACCAGGTAAAGACACCACAAAGAAAGAAAATTACAGACCAATATCCCTCATGAACATTGATGCAAAAAATCCTCCACAAAATTTTAGCCAATAGAATTCAACAACATATCAAAAAAATAATTCACCATGACCAAGTGGGACTCATACCAGGTAAGCAGGGATGGTTCAAAATTAGAAAAACAATCAATGTAATCCATCACATAAATAAAAACAAAAGACAAAAACCACATGATCTTATCAATTGATGCAGAAAAGGCATTTGACAAAGTCCAACACCCATTCATGATAAAAACTCTCAGCAAAATAGGAATAAAAGGGAAATTCCTCAACCTAATAAATGGCATTTACACAAAGCCAACAGCCAACATCATCCTAAATGGAGAGTCTGAAAGTACTCCCCTTGAGAATGGGAACCAGACACAAATGCCCTTTATTATCATTCTTATTCAACATTGTGCCGGGGGTCCTAGCCAGAGCAATCGGGCTAGAAAAAGAAACAAAGGGCATCCAAATTGGTAAAGAAGAAGTAAAAGTATCCTTATTTGCAGATGATGTGATCTTATGCACAGAAAACCCCAAAGAATTCACAAGAAAACTACTGGAACTAGTAGAAGATTTCAGCAAAGTATCAGGATGCAAGATAAAAATGCAAAAATCAGTTGGATTCCTCTACACCAACAAAGAGAACTTCTAAGAGGAAATCAGCAAATAATATCATTTACAATATTCCCCAAGAAGATAAAATACTTAGACATAAATCTAACCAGAGACGTAAAAGACCTATACAAAGAAAACTACAAGACACTACTTCAAGAAACTAAAAGAGACCTGCATAAGTGGAAAAACATACCTTGCTCATGGATAGGAGGACTCAACATTGTGAAAATGTCTATTTTACCCAAAGTGATCTACAGATACAATGCAATCCCGATCCAAATTCCACCAGCATTTTTTACTGAGATGGAGAAACAAATCACCAACTTCATATGAAAGGGAAGAGGCCCCCAATAAGTAAAGCATTACTCAAGAAGAAGAACAAAATGGGAGGCCTCACACTACCCGATTTTAGAACCTATTATATTGCCACAGTAGTCAAAACAGACTGGTACTGGTACTGGTACAACAGATACATAGGCCAGTGGAACAGAATTGAGAATCCAGACGTAAATTCATCCATCTATGAGCACCTGATATTTGACAAAGGCCCAAAGTCCACTAACTGGGGAAAAGACAGTCTCTTTAACAAATGGTGCTGGCATAACTGGATATCCATCTGCAAAAAACTGAAACAAGACACATACCTCACACCATGCACAAAAACTAACTCAAAATGGATCAAAGATTTAAATATAAAATCAAAAATGATAAAGATCATGGAAGAAAAAATAGGGACAATACTAAGAGCCCTAATACATGACATAAACACAATACGAACTGTAAGTAACAACGCACAAACACCAGAAGATAAACTAGATAAGTGAGAGCTCCTAAAAATCAAACACTTATGCTCATCAAAAGACTTCACCAAAAGAGTGAAAAGACAACTACAGACTGGGAAAAAGTTTTTGGCTACAATGGATCCGATCAGCATCTAATCTCTAAAATCTATAAGATACTGCAAAACCTCAACGATAAAATGACAAATAACCCAATTAAAAAATGGGCAAATAATATGAAAGGGCACTTTACCAAAGAAAACATTCAAGCAGCTACCAGATACAAGAGGAAATGCTCACGATCATCAGCCATTAGAGAAATGCAAATCAAAACTACAATGAGATACCATCTCACCCGAACAAGACTAGCATTAATCCAGAAAACACGAAATAATGAATGTTGGAGAGACTGGAACACTTATACACTATTGGTGGGAATACAAAATGATACAATCACTTTGGAAATCGATTTGGCGCCTCCTAAGAAAGCTAGAAATAGAAGTATCATACGATCGAGCAATCCCACTCCTTGGGATATACCCTAGAGCAATAAGAGCCATCACATGAATAGACATATGCACACCCCTGTTAATTGCAGCACTGTTCACAATAGCAAAAAGATGGAAACAACCTAGGTGCCCATCAATAGATGAATGGATAAACAAATCATAGTATATTCACACAATGGAATACTATGCAATGATAAAGAACAATGATGAATCCATGAAACATTTCATAACATGGATGACTCTGGAAGGCATTATGCTGAATGAAATTAGTCAGTTGCAAAAAGACAAATACTGTATGAGACCACTATTATAAGAACACAAGAAAAGGTTTAAACACAGAAGAAAACATTCTTTGATGGTTACGAGAGTGGGGAGAGAGGAAGAGTGGTATTCACTAACTAGATAGTAGACAAGAATTATCTTAGGTGAAGGGAAGGACAGCACACACTACAGAGGAAGTCAGCATAACTGGACTAAATCAAAAACTAAGAAGTTTCCTGAATACCACCAAACACTTCAAGAGACAGAGTAGCAGGGTCAGGTGTCTGGGGACTTTGGTTTCAGGGGACATCTAGGTCAATTGGCATAACAAAATTGATTAAGAAAATGTTCCATATCCCATTTTGGTGAGTGGCATCTGGGGTATTAAAAGCTAGCTAGCATCCATCTAAGATGCATCAATTGACCCAACCTACCTGGAGCAAAGGAGAATGAAGAACACCAAAGACACAAGGAAAATATTAGTCCAAGAGACAGAGACTCCATCAGCCTGAGACAAGAAGAACTAGATGGTGCTTGGCTACCACTAATGATCACCCTGACTGGGAACACAAAAGACAGTCCCTGATGGAGCAGGAGAAAAGTGGGATGCAGAACACAAATTCTAGTAAATAGACCAGACTTACGGTTTGAGTGAGACTGGCAGAACCCTGGAAGACATGGCCCCAGGACTCTCTGTTACCCCAGAATTGAAACCATTCCCAAAGCCAACTCTTCAGACATAGATTAGACTGGAGGACTATAAAACATAAAATGATGCTGGTGAAGAGTGTGCTTCCTAGCTCAAGTAGATCCAAGAGACCGAATAGGCAGCTCCTGTCTGGAGGTGAGATAAGAAGGCAAAAAGGGACAGAAGGTGGTTGAATGGTCATGGGGAATCAGAGGTGGAAAGGAGGAGTGTGCTGTCACACTATAGAGAGAACAACTAGGGTCACATAACAATGTGTGTATAAATTTTGTATGAGAAACTAATTTGAACTGTAAACTTTCACTTAAAGCACAATTTAAAAAAAAAAAAAAAAAAAAGCTTTAATGAGCAATAAATACAGGTTCCAAGAAGAAGTGGCATTTTTGCTCCATCAAGACCACAGGGCCACTGATGAAGAGAGGCTCACTTAGAAGAACAGAAAAACATTGTAGAAGGATAGAGCCAGCCACAGGCCCAGTGGTGAAAATACATGAGCATCCTGAGAAATCAGAAGGGATGAGGTTTGGGGCTGGAAGAGGGCTCTGGAATACAGAGGCCTTCAGCCAAGCTGTAGGCTGATCTTGAAGCCCAGATGAAGACTCATCCAAGTCAAGGAGTGTATGTTGTTCCATGTATTCTTCTATGGCCGCATAACATGAGGCAGGGAGGGAGACCAGAAGTGTTGTATGAATGGAAATGAGCACTAAATGGGCTTTGCTCTTGCACTGCCCTCAGGGTCTGTGGTGGACTTGAGGTACCAGGGCCAGGAATACCTTGAAAGTGACCTGAGCTCAGGAAGGCCTCCTATTTTCCATGGTTCAGCAGTGATTTCCAAGTAGCATTTGGTCAGGTGTGATCTCCTCTCCACTCACCTACCCAACTTGTTTCTCCACCAGGAGGTGTCCTAGATGGTCTAAGCCAGTCCAGCCTAGCTCCAAAGCAAAGGTAGAAGAAAGGCTGGGTTTAAACCATAGGAGGACAGACTCTGTGCTTTTTTTAAGGCTCAGATGTCACCTCAGTTGTGTTGCTTCAGAAAGGATGAAAAAATACTTCTTGCCCCCCTCCCTTTTTTAAAACAATTTGGGAACATTTATTAAACTTTCAGCAAGGCGAGATTGAGCAGAGGATAATGTGGTTTTAACACTTGAGAAGAGCCATTTCAATGTGGGAAGTGACCACACCGCCTTGGGGAAGTTAGTGAGAACTAGTTAGGAAGAATAACAAAAGATTTTCAGATCCACAACCCTTTATGCTACAGTGGCAGAGACCTGAGTCTTTTCCAGTTCTTGTTTGTTTTATTTTTACTTTTTTTTTTTCATTTTTAATTCAGTATGCTCAAGTGGTAACTCGAGTTGCAGAATGGTGACAAATAGCACACTTCAACATGTCTAGACCGAAAATGAAGCCAAATGTAACATTTTTTCCCCAGTTGTTATGGAATATGCGGTTATAAATAATTTCATGCGCTTGAACTCAACCGACTTTTTGTTGTTGTTGTTCTTAGGTACCATTGGGTAGATTCCGACTCATAGTGACTTCATGCACAACAAAACAAAACACTGCCTAGTCCTGCGCTATCCTCACAATCATTGTTATGTTTGAGCCCACTGTTGCAGCCACTGTGTCAATCAATTTTGTTAAGGGTCTTCCTCTTTTTCACTGACCCTCTACTTTACCAAGCATGATATCCTTCTCCAGGGACTGGTCCTGACGACATGTCCAAAGTACATGAGACAAAGTCTTACCATCCCCCCTTTTAAGGAGCATTCTGGCTGTACTTCTTCCAAGACAGATATGTTCCTTCTTCTCACAGTCCATGATATATTCAATATTCTTCACCAATACCATAATTAAAAGGCATCAATTCTTCTTCGATCTTCCTTATTCATTGTTCAGCTTTGGCATACATATGAGGTGATTTGAAAATAACATGGCTTGGGTCAGGTGCACCTTAGTCCTCAAGGTAATATCTTTGCTTTTTAACATTTGAAAGAGGTCTTTTGCAGCACATTTGCCCAATGCAATACATCATTTGATTTCTTGACTGCTACTTCCATGGGCATTGATTGTAGATCCAAGTAAAATGAAATCCTTGACAACTTCAGTCTTCTCCATTTATCATGATGTTGCTTATTGGTCCAGTTGTGAAGAACTTTGTTTTCTTTACGTTAATATGTAATCTATACTGAAGGTTGCAGTCTTTGATCTTCGTCAATAAGTGCTTCAAGTCCTCTTCACTTTCAGCAAGCAAGGTTCTGTTATCTACATATCACAGGTTGTTAATGAGTCTTCCTCCAATCCTGATTCTGCATGTTTCATCATATAGTCCAGCCTCTCAAATTATTTGCCCAACGTATAGATTGAATAAGTATGGTGAAAGCATACAACCCTGATACACATCTTTCCAGACTTTTTAGCAGGGTGACTTTAGTTACTCTTAATGTGCCATTCGTTTATATAGTATTCCATTCTTGTTTAATTAATTAAATAAGTAATTTTTTGTTTCTCTGTGCCCTTGTTAAGTAATCTTAGTTCCCTCAACCAGGTAACTGGGAAGCATAGTGACACCTTTCGGTTCTCTAACTGGAAGTGTCACATCACTGACTTCTCTGTTTACTTTCCTTTATTTACTAGGTCAAAGAAGGTAACAGAGCTTCTTCTTCTTCTTTTTTTTTTTTTTTTCTCTTTATTAACAAAAAAAATTTCTCCCCTCTCACATCCTCATTTCACTTAGGAATTTGCTTTAATCATAATTAGAGTAAAGCTCCTGAAGTTCTATTCGACCAACAGTGGATTCTCAGCCTGTAGTTTTCCAAAGCCTGTAATTTGCGTAGTAATGCAATCAGCTCATTTCTGGGATTTACAGCAATGACTACTTTTTAGTTCAGCATCATGCCTAAAAAGCATTCTAATGGGCTCAAAATGACCATAAGTGCTTTTTGTAAAGGCCTAAAATTGTGGATAATGATATTCTGTGCAGGAAACCATTCTCTAACACTAATCCCCCACACTCTGTTCATTTCTTCTGCCCAGGTTTTGCATGACTCTGCACAGAGCTGTGTATCTGTGTCAGGTCACTAGCCAGCAACTTTGGTAGAATTATTTGGGATTGGGAGACATTTGATACAATCTCCTCATCTAAGGCCAAGTAGAGAGTGGGATCTGTTTTCTGAATAATTTGAGGTAAATTAACCATACCATTCTCTTCACCCTCCAATTAACTTTGGCTGTGAAGGGCGAACTACATCCCTGTATACAACCAAAAGGAATCTTTAGCTTGGAGTTACCATTCAGATGAGTCAACCAATCGGTTTAACTTTGTTAAACTACATTAATCCAGTATTCTTCCATTAGTCAACATGACTGAGCTCATAGACTGTGCAAGTGTGCCGGGAGATTTACACACGGCCCCTTTTACATCTAAAACTCTCAGAGATGAGGCCAAGACAACTGGATGATTCAGGCAATTCAGGGGGAAAATGTCAGAAGGTGTTTATGTTCCTGCCAGTCACAGACCATGAGAATCCTGTATGCCAGCTTGAACCTCTGCAGATTGACATAGCCAATTAATTCAAGCAAGGTTCAGGCAATGTCCATATGAGAATGACATTTTACTAAAAAAATGAACAAGAGAAGTCAAGTCTGCGTGTTTCAGGGGAGGGGGGTAAGAATAGTAGAGTGGAAGTCAGCCAAAACCAGTTATTTCATTTCACCAGTTGATTTGAGAGTTGAACCACAAGCTTTAAATTTTCATAAACGTATAAAGCAAATGCATTGTCCTCATTTACCTTCACATACACATGACTTAATTCCCTGATTACTGTAGATCCTCTTCAAGGCAGAGATTAAATCCTACAAATAACTCTAGCCATAAGAAGCAGCTAGTTAATTAACTGATTAGAGTGTAGGGGGTTTTCTAATTTTTGACTAATTTTGAAGGATAAAGGGATCCCTTTGCAAGCCTTGTGACTAGTGAGCTGAAGGTAACCCTT
The DNA here is from genome assembly GCA_030035585.1 of Dugong dugon. Lineage (NCBI taxonomy): Eukaryota > Metazoa > Chordata > Mammalia > Sirenia > Dugongidae > Dugong > Dugong dugon. The sequence goes on along the minus strand of CM057470.1, from coordinate 66,644,937 downwards.
TGCAGCCTTTTTGTCTAGTCCCAATTCTGTGCACAGTGTGTGCTGCCATGGCTGGTGCTGGCCAGATGGGCTCCTAGGAATCCCAGCCCCTTCTTAGAGGGCCCAACAAGGAGAAAATGAGATCAGTCACATCAAGTAATGTTCTGGGGTGTGGAGGTAACAATGGAAACAACTATGGAATTGATGTTGTTAGTTGTTAGTTGCCATTGAGTGAACTTTGACTCACGTGACCCCATGAACCACAGAACAAAACATTGCTCAGTCCTGCACCATCTTCATGATTGTTGGTATGCTCGAGTCCATTGTTTCAGCCACTGTGTATTTTGAGTGCCTTCCAACCTAGGGGGCTCATCTTCCAGTATTAAGTCAAACAACTTTCTGTTGTTATCCATAGGGTTTTCAGAAGTAGATCACAAGGCCTTTCTTCCTAGTCTGTCTTAGTCTGGAAGCTCCTCTGAAATCTGTCCACCATGGGTGACCCTGCTGGTATTTGAAATACCGATGGCATAGCTTCCAGCATCACATCAACATGCAAGCCACCACAGTACAACAAACGGACAGATGGGTGATGGGTTTGATAGGATAATTTGATCTAAATCATCAGCTGTACCACCCCTCAGTTTTCTCTAGGCGATATATATACATAAACCACAGTTTCTTTACTCCCATGACTTCTTTCTTAGGTTGTCTTGAAGTTGGAAAGATTTTGAGTAAGTTATTAGAGCTTTTCAAAATATTGGATCCTCTCTCTCCTCCAGACACCTGGGAGGTTTGTACATCCCTGCGTTTTGAACTCAAGCATGGTCATGGGACTTGGTTTGATTGATGCAGTAGGAGTGGGTGTGATGGGGTCACCTCCATGTAGAAGCCTGAGGAGCCAGCATGCAGGGTACCATATTTCCCTTTTCCCCTGTCAACATGGTGACTCCCAGTATTCCCCCATGTATTTGTTGGGGACCAGTATGGGTGATTGGAGCCCTGGTGGTGCAGTGGTTAAGAACTCTGCTAACCAAAAGGTCGGCAGTTCAAATTCACCAGCTGCTCCTTGGAAACCCTATGAGGCAGTTCTACTCTATCTTATAGGGTCACTATGAGTCGGAATTCACTCAAAAGAAATGAGTTTTAGTGTGAGTGATGGCACAGAGCAGAGTCCCAGTCAACTTGTAATGGGCATGTTACCTGAGAGAGAATGGCTTTTTTTTTTTTGGTTTAAGTCTTTGAGGTTTGGGGTTATTTGTTTCTGTGGCATAATAGTCTACCATGAATAATGCAGGCAGTTACCTGATTCAGCCCCCAACCATTTGACAAATCAATATCTAACATACTTGATGGACTCAAAAGTGTCTTTCAACCATGGCTTTTGGGAATTCACACAGTTTTTGGTATAGAAGGTTCTAGAGAATAATCATTTTAACAAAAGGTCAAATGAACTCATAGTGTTCTGGACAGATGGCATTGTGCTTCCATGTGCCAAATGCCCATGTATACAGCCTGGTTTCAGGTGTTTGTTTTAACAAAACATAATGTTCATAGTTGGCTCACATGCATCTGACAGTGCAGTCTTCCAGTCCAGTTGTTTCTGGTGATATTTGTGCAAAGCTTTATTCTCCACTCATGCACATTTATTCTCTCCTCCAATGAATTATCACATCCATATGCCCATAAAGCAGACTCTACATACTGGTTCCAACTGAGACCTGAGGTGAGGAGCAGAAAGAGAATTTCCTCATCATCTGTGCAGTAGGGTCGACACATTGAGTCTTGAGATGTTGGAAAAGGATACTGATAGGTTGCAGTGTTTTATACTAAGTCAACCACTAGAGAGCATGACAACAAGAGGAAGCCATGGGATGCATTTTGGAGTTGGTGCTCTTTTATGTGGAGTCTTTGGGTGGCATAGAAGATTAATGCACTCAGCTCCTGACTGAAAGGTTGGCAGTTCCAGTCCATCCAGAAACACCTCAGAAAAAAGGCTTGGCAATCTACTTTTGAAAAATCAACAATTGAGAACCCTATGGAGCAAAGCACCCATCGAGTCACCATTTGTCAGCAACTAGTTTTTTTCCTCTTTCATGTGCTCTGCTAGCTCATACTCAAAGCAATGTACTTTCCTCTGAGCAGCTAGAGTTTACAGTTTAAAATAGGCTACCAACCACTGCAAATGTATGGGGAGCAAGATGTAACTTATGACACAATTACAAGGATGTGAAACTAGTTTCATAAAATCAACTAGAACTGGAAAGAGGCACCGGCAAAATGAAATGAGATTATGAATGGCCTACTGCTTCATGTTAAAATCCTCTTACTATTGTTAAAATGTTTTAACGATACAAAGCAGAAAATTTACAAACCATCGGAGTAGCACCAGGGTTTAATGAACCGGTCAGTGTTGCCTCTGCGAAATGATCCTTGTGGTTTGGCCTGGGATTACAGACCGTCTCTGTCTGTTCAAACCTTCCTATTTCCCAAGCCATCCTGGGATGCTGGGATTGTGGAAAGTTGCTTCACAAAACTCAATGACTAAAGAGCTGAGCCTTGGGGTGGATCTGCTAATCTGCTTAGTCCTCAAAGTTCATTGGAAACAGCTAGCTTTTGCGACACCAGGCTCTGGTTCACACACATCTCTTCCAACAACTGCAACGTGTCTGTCAGAATGTGCACTTAGAATAATGAATTTGCATCATTAATATGTTGGGCATGTTCCATGGCTGTAAAATATCCCAGGAGGGGAAAGACATCACTGAGGACAGGCAAGTTTTATAGCTGCTGTTGATTTACAGGCTGGTAAAGCCAGTCTTCAATTGTCCTTGAGGATGAGAAAGAGCAGGAAAGACTGGGTGTAAAATCACCCAGATGGTGTCTCGATTTTTTTCTGACATGGGGGATGGGAGTGCAAAGGCAGGGGGCACCTCGAGTAAACATCTTTCCCTTTTTAGGTGTCTCCAATTCAGCCACTCTGCTCAAAGATCTTAGTTCTCTTGGTATCTGACAGGTGTGGGGTTCTCATATAAGCACAAAGCCAAGAAGGGACAATAAGGACCAACGTGGGAGATAAAAGTGCTATAGGATCAGCATAAATGATCTCCCTTGTGAATAATGTAGAAATAAGTGATCAGAAAATGGAGACATAAAATATAAAATTTAATATGAAATGCTTAATGTCTAAAATGCCAGCCAGAAGACATAAAGTGGAAGAAGATGTGCCTTTGTATTTGCTTGTGACTGGAACCTTAAACAGGTAGAAACGGCAATGTTTTATTTTGGTAGCAGGACAAGCTAGGAGCATCAAGAACATGAGTCCAGCAGACAAGGAGCAGTGAACATACAGGAGCATCAAGAACATGAGTCCAACAGACCAGGAGCAGTGAATATACAACAAGGAGCTAAAATCAGGGGAAAGTATTCATGAGTTAATCTGGGACACAAGTCACTAACGCTCCACCCCGAGTTCAGTCTCCCTGCTTGGTGTGAATGGTCAGGGCTGGTTGGAATAGCTCAGATTGGTAGAAAATGGGAAAATGAAAAGGACAGAACTGTGATACCTATGGCACCTAATTCTTCAATGAAAAAGAGAACCAATTATTTTGTAATCATCTAATTCTCACCTTCCATGTGGAAGACTTGGGTTCGATTCTTGGCCAATATACCTCGTCTACAGCCACCACGGTCTGTCCAAGAAGCTAGACTATATGAAGAAGAACATGGCATCAGGATCGGAGGAAGACTCATTAAAAACCTGTAATATGCAGATGAAACAACCTTGCTTGCCCAAAGTGAGGAAGATTTGAAGCACTTACTGATGAAGATCAAAGACTACAGCCTTCAGTATGGATTGTACCTCAACACAGAGAAAACAAAAATCCTTACAACTGGACCAATAAACAACATTATGATAAATAGAGAAAATATTGAAGTTGTCAAGGATTTCTAAAATGATTGGATCCACAATCAGTGCTCATGGAAGCAGCAGTCAAGAAATCAAATGACATATTACTTGCACAAATCCGCTGAAAAGATCTCTTTCAAGTGTTAGAAAGTAAAGATGTCACTTTAAGGACTAAGGTGCATATGACCCAAGACATGATATTTTCAATTGCCTTACATGCATGAGAAAGCTGGACAATGAATAAGGAAGACCAAAGAAGAATTGATGCCTTTGAATTATGATGTTGGTGAAGAACATGGAATATACCATGGACTGCCAGAAGAACAAACAAATCTTTCTTGGAAGAAGTACAGCCAGGATGCTCCTTAGAGTGAGGATGGAGAGACTTCGTCTCATGTACTTTGAACGTGTTATCAGGGGGGACTAGTCCCTGGAGAAGGACATCATGCTTGGTAAAGTAGAGCATCAGTGAAAAAGAGGAAGACCCTCAAAGATGGATTGACACAGTGGCTGCAATGGTGGGCTCAAACATAGCAACAATTGTGAGAATGACACAGGACTGGGCATTGTTTTATTCTGTTGCATGTAGGGTTGCTATGGGTTGGAACCGACTTGAAACACCTAACAACAACAACAACAAATAGCATTTAACCTATTACGATTATGTAAATGTTATTTACTGCAGAACCAGGTAGTGGATCTGACCCATGGAGATAGTAACTCTAATCTTATATCATTAAATATGTGTCATCTAAAGATTGTAGGCTTCGAAGATTAGAAGTTGAGAGGGGGAGAAAAAACTGACCTGTACATTGCATGTTTTTAAATCTAATATTTTTCATCTTTTATTTGAAATAATCCAGATTCTTCACTGAAATTTTTATGGGAAATCAACTTTCTTCTTGACATTATTCTCAGAGCCCTAGAACCTTTGGTCACATTTGGATTGCTTGCCTTCTAGTTCTGCTGCAGAGCTGTTCTGCAGTTTCTTTTTATTGTACCTGGATTTGCTCTTCTCTTTCTTGTATACAATATCTTTCTTTCTCTTGGATTCCTTTATCATTTTTGCTGAAATATCACAGAAATATCATATATACAATTCCATAAAGACAGCATTGCAACAGACCTAAGTGCTTTTAGAATGTCTTTTTCTTTGGTATTCTAAAATTCCATCATGGTATGTTTATGTGTAAGTTCATCTTGCTCAGCACTTGGTGTATATTTTCAATCTGAAAATGTCTGTTTCCCTTCCTCTCTGAAGATTTTTCAAAATATCATTTCTTGGATAAATGTTTCCTTTCCATTTCTCTGATCCCTTTTAACCCTACATTTGAGACTTCCTTCAACTTTTTCTACTATTCTTTTCACTAAGTATTTTGTTTCAACAATAATTTTATATTCAGCATTTATTAACTTTCATTGAACCTTTTTTAATGATTTGCTTTCTCCTTTTCCATGTCAACTATTATTGTCTCGTATCTAAAATGCCTTCTCAAGTCTAAGGTTACTATTTAAAATAATTGTAAGGTCCTTTTTTCTTCTTTGAATTGTGTCTTCACCCACGGTCAATTCTGTTTTTCTATCTTGTTCCTTTATGGGTGTCATATGTGCGTGCATGTGTTTCTGTGAGTACTGTTATCTTCAAATGTCTGGCGATTCTTGATTGTTCATTCAGACCCATGAAGGAGAAGTGGGTTGATTGATGTCTTAGTAACCTAGAGCTTCTGTAACAGAAATATCACAGTGGGTGGCTTTAAAGAACAAATGATGTTTACATTTCAAGTTAGTCTCCCATACAAAAATTTATACATACATTGTCACGTGAACTTAATTGCTCACCCCATACTGCGACAGCACACTCCTCCTTTCCGTCCCTGATTCCCCATGTCCATTCAACCAGCTCCTAACCCTCTCTGCCTTCCCATCTCACCTCTGGACAGAAGCTGCCCCTTTGGTCTCTTGTACCTACCTGAGCTAAGAGGCACACTCCTCGCAAGTATCACTTTATGTCTTACAGTCCAGTCCAATCCCTGTCTGAAGAGTTGGCCCCGGAAATTGTTTTAGTTCTGGGCTGATAGAGAATCCAGGGGCCATGTTTTCCAGGGTTTGTCCAGTCTCAGTCAGACCATTAAGTCTGGTCTTCTTACTAGAATTTGAGATCTGCACCCCACCTTTCTGCTGCTCCATCAGGGACTCTCTGTTGTGTTCCCTGTCAGGGCAGGCATTGGTGGTAGCCAGGCACCATCTAGTTCTTCTGGTCTCTGGCTGATGAAGTCTCTGGAAAAACCCAAGTTTCTCTTACTAAGGAAAAAGGAGCAACTGAATGCTGGAGTGAACCACTAGCAGTATTTGCCACAACAGTTTTACCTCCATTTAAATAAAGTGTTTGGGGCAATTTCACACACTACTGATAGGAATGCAAATTAATTCAACATATACGGAGGGCACTTTAGCAATATTTATTTAAATTTAAAGCAGACAAATTCTTTGACCAAGCAATTGCACTTTTAGGAATTTATCCCTTGGAAACATTTATACAAATAAAAGAAGAGCTGAATAAATGGCAAAATATAGCATATCTTCACATACAGATGTGACATTTCAATATTGTAATGATGTCAATTCTCAAATTAATCTAGAAACATAATACAGTTTCAGCAAAAATTCCAATAGGATTTATATGTCAAATGAGACAAACTTTTCTAAATTCTGTGGAAGTCTAATAGACTAAGAAGGGACAATACAATTTTGAGAAAAAGAGTAGATATGGAGAACTTGACTTATCAGATATTGAGAATTATTATAATGCAGCATAAGGATAGAAATGGATCACTGGAGCCAAAGGGAATGTACCAAACAGACCTAGACTTTTATGAAACTTTGTTACACAATTTGTAATTCGGTAGGGAAAAGATGTACTATTCAATTAATGTATTAACGTTTTAGAATATATATGTATATATACATACATATATACATATATATGTATATATACACACACACACATATATACATGCTTCCTGGCTCATAAAAACCAAAACTGCTGCCGTCAAGTCCATTCCGACTCATAGCGATCCTATAGGACAGAGTAGAACTGCCCCACAGGGTTTCCAAGGAGCAGCTAGTGGATTTGAACTGCTGACCTTTTGTTTAGCAGCTGTAGCTCTCCATAGCTCTTAACCACTGTGCCACCAGGGCTCTTGCCTCATAGGGTGCACACAAATAAACTCAAGCTGTATTAAATCCCTAAATTTGAAAACACAAGACAAGTTGACAAGAATATGACATAATATTGTTATGATCTTTATGGCACTGAGGTAGGAAAGGGTTTCTTAGTTTTTTTATGAAAGTTAATTTTTCATTTATTGCTACAAATGCAGTTTCATATGTGAGGAGTTTAGATTTTTTAAAATATATTTACTAGGGACATTTTAATCTTCAGTCAACATCCTCCATTTCTGTTCTTCCTCCAGCTTTATAAACTTATTAACTGTAGACAACTTTGTTATTAAAAATGTTCCCACATCCTTGGCAGGGCCATCCTCTTCTTCACTAAGTTGGGACTCCCTCTGCTGTGATTTAATCCTTCAGTCTTCCATCTTCACCAAAACTTTTGAAAATCGTTAGTCCATTCCTGTGCTGTTTTCTCCCATATGTGTCCTCATTACTAGTGTTTTCATGAATTCATTCCATGCATCGAGTGAATTATTAGGAAGGTACTTTTTCACCTTAATGAACCATAAACACTCTAATTAATGTTTAATATGGTATATAATAATGGACACTATTTCGTTTTGGGTACCTTTAAATGAATGTCTAATTTAATGTCTAAAGAAACAAAAGCTTACAAACATTTCTACTATTTCCATTAGTAGAAAGATTACTTGAAAAATAAATGAAAAACATAGTCTTTAACTGTTTACATACTCAATTACTTGCCTTTAGGAGTGGTGGATGGCACAAATGGTTAAGTATCTGGCTAATAACCAAAAGGTCGACAGTTCAAATTTCCACCCAGAAGTGCCTCCGAAGAAAGGCCTATTGATCTACTTTTGAAAAACCAGCCATGGAAAACCCTTTGATGCAGTTCTACTCTGATACACATGAGGTCACCAAGAGTTGAAATCAACTCAACGGCAACTAGTTTGGTTTTTGGTTTTACTTACTTTGTGGGCCTTAGTTTCCGTAACAAGTAAAAATGATGATTCTATTTCATTGATTTTTTTCAGTAAAATTTGGGCAGTTCATTTCTACCTAGGGTTTTATTGACTAGCCAGCCAAGTTGCATGAATATTAATACTATCATTATCACTCATCAAGATAGCCAGTGAAATTAGCACTGAGTCAAGTGAACAGGACTTAAAACAAATCAGTATGATAAAGGTAATATGGAACTTAGAAACTACACTGACCCAGCCCTATTTCCTCATTCTACTTAAGTTCCATTTTTATGAAGGTCTTTGTCTAGGACATTGAGACTCAGTCTCACTCTCTTTTCTCAGGATTACGATTAAACTGGAGCTGACTCTGATCATGTTTTCAAACTTGCAATGGCCACCTACTTCCAAACTTCCAACTGTTGAGACAGTTTCTCCACGATAAAAAAATCAGGTGCCATTGATTCAACTCAGACTCTTCGTGACTCCATGTGTGTCAGAGTAGAACTGTGCACCATAGGGTTTTCAAAGGCTAATTTTTCAGAATTAGATCATCAGGTCTTTCTTCCAAAGTGTCTGTGGGTGAACGTGAACCTCCAACCTTTCAGTTATCAGTAACATTAACCACTTGCATCACCCAGGGACTCCAATATAAGAATAGCATCTTAATAACACAAACAAATATATATTAATGTTATCATATTGTTTTAGATATTATTAGCAATCTTTAGTAATATCTTTAATAAAAAATAAAATTTTTTTAAGAAATAAATCATGGCAGATAAAACGAAGTCTTAACCCATTTCCAAGAGAAAATTATAGTAATGAATTTCCCTTCTTGATTTACTTTTTATGTCTCATTTATGAAATCCTTTCTTATTCTAGCACACATATGGTTTCCAAATGACATTTTTCAATAACAGGACACAGCTTCCTTGGGGAAATCTGATTCAGTATCAGAGGTGAAAACGTAAAAGATGATTCCAAAACATCTTTAAAACTGATAACATCTTGTAACTGAAAGCAAAGACAATATCAAAGAATAATGAGACTGTGTCAAAAGGACATGGGAACCAAGCTGAATGACTTCCCTGGCCGAAGAGGGGACAATTTGAACATCAGTGAGTGGTGGCTGCAAGAAATCTAAACCAACTAAATATGCAAAAATCCATGAGTTCATAACAAAATAAAATATAAAATAAAGTTACTATATCTCCTGCCCAGCTACCACCACTGACTGCTCTGACTGGGATCACAACAGAGAGTCTGGGACAGAGCTGGAGAAAACGGTAGAACAAAATTCTATCTCACAGAAAAAGACCAGACTTACTGGCATGACAGAGACTGGAGAAACCCTAAGAGTATGACCCCTGGACACCCTTTTAGCTCAGTAATGAAGTCACTCCCAAGGTTTACACTTCAGCCAAAGATAAGACCAGCCCATAAAACAAAATGAGACTAATAGGGCACAACATCCCAGGGACAAGGACTAGAAGGCAGGAGGAGACAGGAAAGCTGGTAATAGGGAACCTAAGGTCGAGAAGAGACAGTGTTGACATATCGTGGGGTTGGTAACCAATGTCGTAAAACAATATGTGTACTAACTGGTTAATGAGAAACTATTTGTTCTGTAAACCTTCATCTAAAGTACAGTTAAAAAAATTTTTTAAAAAAGTTACTATATAACACCAACATATTTATTCTATCTCTCCAGTATGAACTGTATTTCAAGGTAACCACAGAGCTGATGAGGGAAAACTAATCTTTACAGAAAAATTATAGCTCACAAATTCAGAAGAAATAATAGAATTAGAGAACAGCCATTTTACAACACTTAATAAAATAAAGGGTCCCAGATAGTGATCATCAGTGGCTGTTAAAATCATTAACATCATAAAAATGAGACAACCAGCCCTAATGTCCATCTGCTGAGATGCATCGGGAAGCACACTGCACCGTTTATAAGCTGTTTTTATCCGCCTCTCCCCAAAATCCTGAATCCATCAAACTGCTAGTTCTGATCGCCTGCTTACAAGAAATAAAGGGGGTCCAGGAAGAAGTTAAATCAAGATGAGAAACCCTGTCAGGCGAATGACCTAGTTTTCCTCATCAAAACAAATGTCATGAGAAAAAAGCGGGGTGTTAAAAGAAAATTATTATAGATGAAAAGGAGCTTAAGAAAAATATCAGCCAATTGCATTGTTTGGAGGGTTTTTTGTTTGTTTTTTTGGTTTTTGTTTGTTGTATTCTGTTCTGAACAGAGTGTGAAAAGACATTTTTGAACCAAATTGGGAAAAGTCAATCAGTACACGGCATTAGAAGATATTAAGGAATTACTATGAATTTTACTGGATATGGTAAGTTGTATTGTAGCTGGGTTTTGTGTTTCTTTAAGTCTTTATCTGTTAGAAGGTCCCTGGGTGGTGCAAATGGTTTCTGCTTGACTACTAACCTAAAGGTTTGTGGTTAGAACACATTCAGTGGCACTGCAGAAGAAAGGCCTGGTGATCTGCTTCCATAAAGATTGTATCCAAGAAAACCCCAAAGAGCAGTTCTACTCTGTAACACATGAGGTTGCCATAAGTCAGAATCAACTCCATGGCAATGGGTTTGGTTTGGTATCTGTTAGAAACATATTATGAGTGAAATGACATAGTGCCTGAGAATTAGTTTCAGATTCTCCAGCAAAAAAAAAAAAAAAAAAAAAAATTAAAATTTGGAGGGATATATGAAACAAAAATGGAATAATTTATAAATGGTTGAAGTTAAGTGACTGGTAAATGGGGATTCATTGTACTATTCTCTTCAGTTTTGTATATGCTTTAAAATGTCCCTAGTAAATATATTTTAAAAAATCTAAACTCCTCACATATGAAACTGCATTTGTAGCAATAAATGAAAAATTAACTTTCATAAAAAAACTAAGAAACCCTTTCCTACCTCAATGCCATAAAGATCATAACAATATTATGTCATATTCTTGTCAACTTGTCTTGTGTTTTCAAATTTAGGGATTTAATACAGCTTGAGTTTATTTGTGTGCACCCTATGAGGCAAGAGCCCTGGTGGCACAGTGGTTAAGAGCTATGGAGAGCTACAGCTGCTAAACAAAAGGTCAGCAGTTCAAATCCACTAGCTGCTCCTTGGAAACCCTGTGGGGCAGTTCTACTCTGTCCTATAGGATCGCTATGAGTCGGAATGGACTTGACGGCAGCAGTTTTGGTTTTTATGAGCCAGGAAGCATGTATATATGTGTGTGTGTGTATATATACATATATATGTATATATGTATGTATATATACATATATATTCTAAAACGTTAATACATTAATTGAATAGTACATCTTTTCCCTACCGAATTACAAATTGTGTAACAAAGTTTCATAAAAGTCTAGGTCTGTTTGGTACATTCCCTTTGGCTCCAGTGATCCATTTCTATCCTTATGCTGCATTATAATAATTCTCAATATCTGATAAGTCAAGTTCTCCATATCTACTCTTTTTCTCAAAATTGTATTGTCCCTTCTTAGTCTATTAGACTTCCACAGAATTTAGAAAAGTTTGTCTCATTTGACATATAAATCCTATTGGAATTTTTGCTGAAACTGTATTATGTTTCTAGATTAATTTGAGAATTGACATCATTACAATATTGAAATGTCACATCTGTATGTGAAGATATGCTATATTTTGCCATTTATTCAGCTCTTCTTTTATTTGTATAAATGTTTCCAAGGGATAAATTCCTAAAAGTGCAATTGCTTGGTCAAAGAATTTGTCTGCTTTAAATTTAAATAAATATTGCTAAAGTGCCCTCCGTATATGTTGAATTAATTTGCATTCCTATCAGTAGTGTGTGAAATTGCCCCAAACACTTTATTTAAATGGAGGTAAAACTGTTGTGGCAAATACTGCTAGTGGTTCACTCCAGCATTCAGTTGCTCCTTTTTCCTTAGTAAGAGAAACTTGGGTTTTTCCAGAGACTTCATCAGCCAGAGACCAGAAGAACTAGATGGTGCCTGGCTACCACCAATGCCTGCCCTGACAGGGAACACAACAGAGAGTCCCTGATGGAGCAGCAGAAAGGTGGGGTGCAGATCTCAAATTCTAGTAAGAAGACCAGACTTAATGGTCTGACTGAGACTGGACAAACCCTGGAAAACATGGCCCCTGGATTCTCTATCAGCCCAGAACTAAAACAATTTCCGGGGCCAACTCTTCAGACAGGGATTGGACTGGACTGTAAGACATAAAGTGATACTTGCGAGGAGTGTGCCTCTTAGCTCAGGTAGGTACAAGAGACCAAAGGGGCAGCTTCTGTCCAGAGGTGAGATGGGAAGGCAGAGAGGGTTAGGAGCTGGTTGAATGGACATGGGGAATCAGGGACGGAAAGGAGGAGTGTGCTGTCGCAGTATGGGGTGAGCAATTAAGTTCACGTGACAATGTATGTATAAATTTTTGTATGGGAGACTAACTTGAAATGTAAACTTCATTTAAACTTCAACAATTAAAGAAAAAGAGAGAGAGAGAGAAAAAAAAGAGAAACTTTGGTTTTAGCTGGGCTTTTGGTATTCAGAAACAAGTCCCTAGTAGTTTAGCCCCATGAGACAAGTTCTGGCCCATCAGATATAAGTTGAAGCATTGAACAGAAGCTTCCAGGATGCCTCCTTACCAGACAGGAGCCTTGTGCCTTTGGCCTTATCATCTTTGTCTCCCTTCCTCTATCTCCTCACCTTGAACTAGACAGGATAGCTAGAGTTCTAACCTTGATCTTAAACTTTGAGAATGAGGGATGGTGGGTCCATAAACTGGAAGAAGTCTGTTGTTTGGTGCCGTCGAGTCTGTTCCGACTCATAGCGACCCTATGTACAACAGAACGAAACACAGCCTGGTCCTGTGCCACCTCACAATTGTTGTTATGTTTGAGCCCATTTTTGCAGCCACTGTGTCAGTCCATCTCGTTGAGGTCTTCCTCCTTTTCCCCGACCCTCTACTTTACCAGGCATGATGTCCTTCTCCAGGGACTGGTCCCTCCTGATAACGTGTCCAAAGTACACAAGACAAAGTCTCGCCATCCTTGCTTCTAAGGAAGAAGTCTAGTTGCCTAATAATTTTATGGAACCACCTTACTTGCCCTCAACTGTCTGCCTTCATGACTTTCCTAAATTTCTACCTTGCCTAAGCCAAATCAAAGGTAATCCTAACTGATGCAGAACTCAGTACCTAGAAGAGGTATGTTGTAATCATAACATCTGAAACATGGCATTGGCTTATTAGAGGAGGTGATGAAACAGATAAAGGCTCAGATATTAGGGGTGAAAAGGTCATAATCCATGTAAAATAGTAGTAATGTATTTGGTTAAACTGTTGCCTGCTATATGTTGGAAGACAGGCCAAAATCTGACTGAAGTTGCATTGTTAGGGCAAACTGTTGGAAATTTTTATAATATTGGCTTTGATTAGCTATTTCTTGCCTCTTGCAGTGAAGTCCTCATGGAGAGGGATGGACTAGGCAGACGTACCCAGTCTGCCAACACAGAGAGAAGAGTATACACCTTTATGAGCATAGAAATCTTGTTCTGCAGCCTGTACTAAGATCATGTAATTAGCAGCCTTTCAAGGTAGAAAAAAACAACTGCTCCTGTAGCCCAAACAGAAGCAATTATACTGGATGGTCATGAAACTGCAGTCTTATTGCTATGCCATACGAAGATCATGGGCCAGATGCTGTTGTTTGTTGTTGTGTGTTGTCGAGTCGATCCCAACTCAGAGAACCTACAGGTCAAAGTAGAACTGCCCCATAGGGTTTCCTAGAATGTAGATCTTTTTGGAGGCAGATCACCAGGTGTTTTCTCCCATGGAGCTGCTGGTGGGTTTTAACTGCCAACCTACTGGTTAGTAGTCAAGCTCTTATCCAGGGCCAAATGGCAAAGAGGGAATTAGCGGCACTGTGGTTAAAGTGCTTGGCTGCTAACTGAAAGGTCAGTGGTTCAAACCCACCAGCTGCTTCACAGGAGAAAGATGTGGCAGTCTGCTTCGATAAAGATTACAGCCTTAGAAACTGGATGGGTGCGGTTCTTCTCTGTCCTGTAGGGTTACTGTGGGTAGGAATCAACTCAAGAGTGATGAGTGTTCACTCCTAAGCCTTTAATTTCAGATGCTTCAAAGCAGCATCCAGAGCTACATTCTGATCAGGAGAACAATGAGGCCAGTAAATGAAAGAGCAGAGATGTCAGGCTCAAACATTACCTCTGGACAATATCATTGGCTAAAATTGACTGAAAGCAAGCAGTACAAAACCTTGTTACATTTTTAAGATATGGTATTTTTAGAGAATCCTGAATCTGGCTTACAAAAGCCAGTGACTTTTAATACTCTTAACAATCCTTGAATTCTTGCATTAGCAAAAGGTGGTCTGGAAACTTGGGCAGCTCCAAGGAGAACATACTCTCCAATACTCAGTGCTAAGTCCAGATGTGCCCTTGCAGGACTGTGTACAAGAAACCAGCAGGGCCAAGGACGTGAATGACAACCAGCCAGGACATTCCTTCAGAGAGGGATTTCCGGGTAGGCTAACCAAGGAATGTTCTCCTCTTCCAGATCAGAGCACATGCTATTCATACCCAACAGGGCTTCATCACTTCTACAAACCAGTGACTGCTGTGTTTCCTGTTCTCCCATTTTTAGAGGTGGCAATTTCATGGCCATTACCCTGTTCCTTCTCTATTATGGTGTGTTGAGAGCTAACCTCTCTTTAAATATACAAGTTGGCAACTATAAGAAGCTGACTCTCTATATTCCCTCAATTAACTCCAGAGACCCGAAAGCAGAAACATACAAAACATTCCTGTGTGCAACAGTTGTCTGGTGAAATAAACTCAGGGCTCTGGGATGTCCTAGGCCTATTGCTTCACAGAGGTGCCCTGGAGAGGCAGGCAATGCCAGCACCATGTTTCAAAGGCACATACTGAAGCCTCAGCAATTGATCAAAAACACTACTGACTATTGTTCTCTGTGCTTGATAACTACTGCGGGATGTAGAGCCGTGGGAAGAGGCTCTGTTGACTTCTGAAGTTAGTGTTACACATGGTTTTCTTCCTGGGCTCTTTTTTTCTCTCTTTCTCTTGTTTTCTTCCCCCTAATGGCTACCTCTGTTCCTTCCACCCCCTACACACACACACACACACACACACACACACACACACACTCACACACACAGAGTTCTCTCCAAACTTGAAGCTCTAATTTAACATTAATGTATTGGCATTCTCTTGGCAAGAAAAGATACAGAATTTCACTCTTCATTGACCACCCTTTGTGTCAGTGCCACTGGGCCAAAGTGGGATAGTATTAAAAATAAATAATTGTGTGCTAAAACAATAGCATGAAAGCAATTGGCATGAGTTTGTCTAAGACAAGTCCTTAAATTATCTAGGATGTAATACAATTTAATATGAAATTGAACACCAGCTGCCTGAATGAGCCCAATCAGAGAAAGGGGTGAGGTAGCTTTTTGTACCACTAATCCAATATCATTGGACCATTTCAACAATTCATCTGAATATTCCTCTCATCCCCACAAAGCCCTCATTCTACAATGCCTTGTTTATTGACTTTAGTGGAAAAGGTAGTAAGGATGGAATTCAACAGAGAAAGAATTTCCCATCGTTCTCACACTCTGTGGCTGAATTGCTGTGAAACCTTCCCAACTGAGCACCTATTTTTCAGTCGATCCTCCTCAATTCTGCTGAAGTGATCTTTCTAAAACGCATTTCTATGATCAAGTGATCCTCTTACCCATAATTCCTCTTTGACTTCCCATGGTCAACAAGAACCATTTAAGGTCTAAACTCTTCATGCCTTCTCAGACATACCTCCACCTATACCTTTACTAAGGAATTCTGCAATCCACCCATGTTGAACCCTTTGTCCCTCATAAAATGTTGCATGCTTTTTCATGGCTTCTTTATGTAAAATGCTTAGAAAGATTAATAGCATATCCAAAGTCACACAGCTCGGAAGGGGTAGAGCTGGGATTTGAAGGCAAACAATGACTATAGACTGCATGCATCTATCTATTGTGCTATTCAGTTGTCAATTATGGATATCTAGATTCCATAATCTCCTCTGGTCTGTGAGTCTCTCAGCCCTTACTTGCTTTCCATGACCTTGACTGTTCTGAGGAGTACTGGTCAGGTACTTTATAGACTGTCCCTCATTTTGGGTTTGTCTGATATTTTTCTCATGGTTAGTCTGGAGTTTTGGGCATTTGGAAAGAATGCCTCAGAGATGAAGTGCCTTTCTCATCATATCGGGAGTTACATGATATCAGTGCATCTTATCACTTGTGATGGTAACTCAGATCATTTGATTAAGGCAGTGTTTACCAGTTTTCCTACTACAAAGTGACTATTTTCCCCCTTTCCACACAGTATTCTTTAGATGCAAGTCAAGTCACACTCTTTGGATGCAAGTTAAGTCTAGTCCACACTCAAGGGCAGAGGCTAGGAAAGGTTATTTTCTTTTTAAGCTGAGATTCTTAAATTTTTTTCTCGAAAAAAAAATTAGGGCACTTAGAAGAAGAAATAAATGCACATCTGATTCTTGGTTTTGATATCATACATGGATGTGACTCCTTTAACCTAAGTCTCCCTTTCTCTCCTCCTTCAAGTTGTATACTTTAGGAAGAATTTCCTGGTTTTTTTCACCCAATTTTCCACACCCCCCTGAGCAATTCTGTTCAAATAACTCTGTATTACAAGAATTTGTACATTTCTTTTTCTAGCTGTGTAAAAAGTAAGTGAGAGCTAAATCCTGGTTAAATGAATGTAAAGATAAATGTCTTTCATGAATTTCTCTTTTTCCTCCCCTCCTGAAAGGAAGGCAGCAAATTTAATTCTTTCTGAATCCTCCTCACAGTAACTGAGGTTGTAACTAACACTCAATAAATGCTTTTTATCAAACTGAATCAGATCAGTGATGGAAGAGCTTCTAAATAATCCACAATCCTCTCATCAAACTGTCAGAGTTAATAAGTGCCAATAAAATTTAGAAGAGGAATTCAATTCCATGGCTGAGCCCAAATGACATTTTCTCACAAAGCTTCATAATAATAATCATCACTGAAATCCTTGGCTATTCATTTTCTATTGTTCTTTGTAGAGGGACTGTTAGCTTTGGGTTTTGCTTTGTTTTGTTTTGCTTTTTCAAAAACAAAGACTAATACGCCGCTAGTTTTGAGAAAAGCACATAGTTAATGAAATGTTACCAAAAGGGAGAGGGAAGAGGAACTACAAAGGACAAGTTAAATTCTATCCATCTTAGCTTTGAGGGTGCCAACTTTTTTATTTTAACAAGCATAAACCATCCTTTGTCACATCTAGAGGGGGAGAAGCTCATGGAAGGAAAATTACAAAGTAATTCTTGCAACTGTACTGAATCAATCTCTGTCTCTTCAAAAAGAAATCTATGCTCTTTGTGGAAAATTTAGAAAATAAATGTAAGAAAAAAGGAAAAAAAATCCATAATACTGGACAAAAAGGAAAGAGGGTTGTGATAGTTAATGTTATTGTCAACTTAGCTAGACTATGATTCTCAGTGGTTTGTCAGACACTATGTAATCACCTTCCACTTTGTGATCTGATGTAAGCAGTCAATCAGATGAAGACGGAGTGTCTTTGGGGGTGTAGTCTGCCTCCAGCATATAAATGTATGTTCTGTCAAAGCACGCTCTCTCTCTCAACCCTGCATTCTACTCGTAGCCTGCCCTTTGGATCTTGGAACATAAGCCGGCAGAAGTCTTTAGCCTGCCACCTGGCCTGAAGTTTTTAGATTTGCCAGTCCCCTCAAACATGTGAGCCAGCAGAGGTCTTCAGCCAACTGCCTGACCCACAGATTTGGGACTTGATAGCCGCCACAATTGTGAGCCGTTTCCTCACAAGTATGTGACCCATTTCCTTGAGGTAAATCTCTATGTATTTATATGTATATGTGTCACTGGTTTTGCTCCTCTAGAGAACCCAGACAACAAGTGGAAATGTATATTGTAGGTTTGGTGGGCTCCTTTGAATGTGTCTGAATTGGGGATAAAAATGACCTCGACAGGGAGCAAGAACTTATCCAGGAGCCTGTGGGATGGGGCACGTGCAGGAATGGATTACTTAATAAGTAAGATACACGAGGGCTTACTTATGCTTACTTAGTAACATGCAGTGCCCAATTTCACCTGTTTTTCACCACATTAAGGTGTGAAATTGGGCACTACTGATGAGTAAATAAACACAATTAAGCTTGTGTGTACCTTGCTTACTGGATAATCTGCCGTGGGCATGTGCGGAAAACTTTATGACTGAGACGAGTGATATTTAGCTGAGGTGATACCTCTTTTGGATCCACCGTAACTACCGTATCAAGAGGCCACCAGGATGATGTCCTGCAAAGGAATTTGGGAGAAAGTGGAAATAAAGATGTGGGCTCCAATGCTCATCTCAAAACAGATATGTGTCACCAGCCTTTTCTTCTTCCCTCCTTTTTCTTTTTCTTTAACTGTAGTGGTGTTGAGTGTGGGAGGCGGGGGCAGCTACTTCTTGTTTGCTGAGATAAACGAGAATCTGGGATCATTAGGAAAGTGAGGTTGAGATTGTCTTTGGGGCTAATGTGTGATATGGATAAGGATGTTGCTTCACATCATTTTTGGAGTAACTGAGAAAATAACCAAAAGGTACTGCAAGGGTCAACAAACTACTGTCCAGGTGCTAAATTCAACTGCTTTTACAAATAAAGTTTTATTGGAACACCATCCTGCCCGCTCATTTACATATTGTCTATGGCTGCTTTCATTCTATAAGAACAGATTCGGGTAGTTGTAACAGAGACCAAATGGCCTGAAATGCCTGAAATATCTGACCTTTACAGAAAATTGGTTGCCAACCCCTAGAACAGTGGAACAGAAAATTAAATTGGAATTAATGGATCCAGCTTCTGATCCCAGTTCTGCCTCTATGTATTTTTGTGACTTTGAACAGATTCCTTCTCCTCCCTATGTCTCAATTTCCTTACTTGTAAAGAAGGGAATTTCTAATCTCTCTTATAACTCTTGCTCTGACGATCACAGGGAAAAGATGGTCCAAGGTACCTAGCAGCTAGATACTGCAGGGACCGCAGAGGGAGGAACAACACAGGGGAGAGGGATATGAAGGGAGAGGATGTTTTTTCCATCCTTTTACCTCTCACCTTTCTATGTCTTTATGTTCTAATTATGTCTTGTAAACACCATAGAACTAATTGTCTTTACGGTGGTAAAAATATACAAAACAAAACATACACCATCTTAACAGTTTCAACATGTAAAGATTGATGACATTGATTACACTCTGCAAGTTGTACAACCATTCTCTCTATCCTTTTCCAAATCATTCCATCATCATGTAGAACTAATTTTTAAATCTAGAATGATGATCTATAACTTTTAAAAAAAGAGTTGAGTCTACTTATATTTGTTGTGAATTCAGATATATTTATATTCATTTCTACCATCTTATTTTTGTTTCCTATTTATTCTTGGATCAGAAATCTCTTCTGTACAGTCTTATATGATATTAATCCATCATTTTATTCCATTCACTGTTGAGGCAACCAGCTCCCCATGGGTGAAATCTGATAGCATTTTATCTCAGCTGTTCCACATGTCTTTCATTTCTTCTTGGAACATCTCTGTTGCTACCACATGGGATGGCTCTGAGAACACACTCACTATTCTAATGCATGCACAAACCTGGGATTGTGAAGCAGTCAACACCCTCTGACCAATGGGATATGGACAGAAAGTATTGGATAAACACTTGCCTCTTCCATCCCTCAGGTGAACATTCTGCTACATGGCTTTTCAGAAGGTGCCTAGTGGGATCCATGCTCCAGTTGTCCACAGTGATGATCAACTAAATAATGAATCCCCCAATCCTGTTTTACTTTTCCCAGTCTCTCACTCCCAGGTCAATTGCCAAAATAAACTACCAGTCCACAACCCTTATTTAAGGCTCTGCTTTTGGGGACCACCCAGACTAAGGTATTTTCTTTTTCTTTATTTCTTTATTCTTCCTTTCTCTTATTTTAAAATGATTGTTGTTTTCTCCTCTTTATTCCATTTTTTCCCTTTTTTGGTTTGAAATTTACACATCACATTTATATTACTTAATATCACCTCTGTAATATTAACATGAATTCTTAACATAGTTTCAAGTTAATATCTTAATTATCACAGTGTTGACTCCAGGGCTTTCTTAACTCCCTGATTTTAAGCACTCATGTTTTTCCTGACTTTAGAAGATTATTCTTATTTTCTCACAATTTCATCTATGAATTTAAAAGTTTTTTAATAAATAGTTTCTATAGTTTGCGTATGCTAATAAGAGTTTCAGGAACCTTGGTGGCATAGTGGTTAAGTGCTACAGCTGCTAACAAAAAGGTCAGCAGTTCGAATCCACCAGGTGCTCCTTGGAAACTCTACAGGGCAGTTCTACTCTGTCCTATATGGTCACTATGAGTCAGAATCGACTCGACGGCGATGGGTTTCTTTTTTTTTTTTTTTTTAGTTTTTTAATGAGAGTTTCAGGATAGCTAGCCAGTCCACCATATTTCCAAAAATGAAAGATTTTCATGAAGACTAAAAATCACTGATATGATGGTTAAGTATCTGTCTTATTCCCTAATACTCCCATGACCAATGAAAGAAGATCAGCAAAAGAAACCTTTTGAGGGATGAAGACACTTTGAAATCAGCAAGTAATTATTTCCCTTCTTATAGAACCCAAAGGGGTTAATAGACATGAATATTTTCTATTGTTTTTAAGCAAGATATGCAAACTGTATATTCCTTCATGGAAAATGGGCTGGGATTCATATCTACAACAAGGAAGGGGACTATGTCATATCTATAACTTCTCTGTTTAAAGTCTCTGTTTAGAAATCATGCTTGAATGCTACACACACTCACACACACACACACACAGAGATGGACAAACTTACTCTTCAGTGTCCTAAATAAATTAGGAGATGTCGCTGTCCATAACCACAATTTCTGTCTTATGGAAGAAAATAAAAGGGTCAGAACATCTCCCAACTACTGAAACAATTGTTCAATTGCCCCCACAAAACATCTGTCATGTGGTTGTGGGGGAACCCCTTTTTGTCTCCAGCTCCTTCATTGAGAAGCCACACCATATTCAAAGCTCATTTGGTTCAGACTGTTAAATGACCCCTCCTTTTGTTGGAGAGATGAAGGAATAGTGTTAATATCTGAATATTGTGTAACATTATACTTGATTTTTGTAAAGGGAATTCTAATCAGTAGTAAAGGGATTCAGTTTGTCAGTTCGTCCTACTGTGGTGGCTTGTGTGTTATCATGATACTGGAAGCATGCTACTGGTATTTCAAATACCAGCCAGGTCACCCATGGTGGACAAGTTTGAGTGGAGCTTCCAGACTAAGACAGACTAGGAAGAAAAACCTGAGGATCTACTTCTAAAAAAAAAAAAATGGCTAGTGAAAACCTTATGAACAACAGAATATTAATGGATACAGTGATAGAAGATGAGCCCCTCAGATTAGAAAGCACTCAAAGTACAGTCGACTTTAATAATTTGGATGGAATCAAGCTTTTGGGACCTTCATTTGCGATGTGGCATGACTCAAAATGAGAAGAAACAGCTGTAAACATCCATTAATGATAAGAACCTGGAATGTAGGAAATATGAATCTAGGAAAATTGGAAGCTGTAAAAAATGAAATTGAACACTTGAAAATCAGTATGTTAGGTATTAGTGACTTGAAATGGACTGGTATTGGCCATTTTGAATTGGACAATCATATGATCTACTATGCCAGGAATGACAAATTGAAGAGAAATGGCTTCACATTCATCATCAAAAAGAACATGTCAAGATCTATCCTGAAGTACAACACTGTCAGTGATAGGATAATATTCATACATCTACAAGGAAGACCAGTTAATACAACTAATATTCAAATTTACGCACCAACCACTAAGGCCAGAAATGAAGAAATTGAAGATTTTTACCAGCTTCTGCAGTATGAAATTGATCAAACATGCAATCTAGATGCATTGATAATTACTGGCAATTGGAATTGAAAGTTGGCTACAAAAAAGAAGGATCAGTAGTTGGAAAATATGGCCCTGGTAATAGAAACTACACTGAGATCGCATGATAGAATTTTGAAAGACCAACAACCTATTCACTGGAAATACTTTTCTTCAACAACATAAACAGCCCTGGCAGTGTAGTGGTTAAGAGCTTGTCTGTTAACCAAAAGGTCGGCAATTTGAATATACCAGCCACTTCTTGGAAACTCTATGGGGCAGTTCTACTCTGTCTTATAGGGTCGCTATGACTTAGAATTGATTCGATGGCGATGGGTTGAGATTTGGTTTTATACATGTGGATTTCACCAGATGGAATACATAAGCATCAAATCGACTACATCTGTCAAAAGAGAGGATGGAAAAGCTCAATCTCATCAGTCAGAACAAGGCAAGGGGCTGACTGTGGAACAGACCATCAATTGCTCATATGCAAGTTCAAGTTGAAACTGAAGAAAATTAAAACAAGTCCACAAGACCCAAAGTATGACCTTGAGTATATCCCACCTGAATTTAGATACCATCTCAAGAATAGTTTTGACGCACTGAATAGTAACAATCGAAGACCAGGCAAGTAGTAGAATGACATCAAGGACATCATACATGAAGAAAGCAAAAGGTCATTAAAGAGGAAACAAAGAAAAAAAAAGACCAAAATGGATAGTAGAAAATACTCTGAAACTTGCTCTTGAAGGTAGAGCAGCTAAAACGAATGCAAGAAAAAATAAAGTAAAAAAGGTGAACAGAAGCTTTCAAACGGTAGCTCGAGAAGACACATTATAATGAATTGTGCAAAGACCTAGAGTTCAAAAACCAAAAAGGAAGAACACACTCCTAATTTCTCAAGCTTAAAGAACTGAAGAAAAAAATTTATGCCTCAGATTGCTGTACTGAAGGATTCTATAGGCAAAATATTGAACAACACAGGAAACATCAAAAGAAGATGAAAGAAATACCCAGTCACTGTACCAAAAAGAATTGGTCCACATTCAACCATTTCAGGAGGTAGCATATGATCAAGAACTGATGGTATTGAAGGAAGAAGTTCAAGCTGCACTGAAGGCATTGGTGATAAACAGGGATCCAGGAGTTGATGGAATACCAATCGAGATGCTTCAACAAATGGATGCAACACTGGAAGTGCTCACTCTATGCCAAGAAATTTGGAGGACAGCTGCCTGGCCAACAATATTTCAAAGAAAGATGATCCAACAGAGTGTGGAAATTATTGAACAATATCATTAATATAATATACAAGTAAAATTTTGCTGAAGATAATTCAAAAATGGTTGCAGCAATACATCAGCGTGGAACTACCAGAAATTCAAGCTGGATTCAGAAGAGGATAAGGAACAAGGGGTATCATTGCTAATATCAGATGGCTCTTGGCTGAAAGCAGAGAATACCAGAAAGATGTTTACCTGTATTTTATTGACTATGCAAAGGCATTTGACCATGTGGATCGTAACAAAGTATGGATAACATTTCAAAGAATGGGGATTTCAGTACACTTAATTGTGCTCATGCAGAACCTGTGCATCCACCATGAGGCAGTCGTTCCAACAGAACTAGGGGATACTGCGTGGTTTACAATCAGGAAAGGTGTGTGTCAGGGTTGTATCCTTTCACCATACTTATTCAATCCATACGCTGATCAAATCATCTGAGAAACTGAACTATATGAAGGAGAATGCGGCATCAGGATTGGAGGAAGACTCATTAACAACCTGCAATAGGGAAACTTTTGACAAATCTCTGTCTCTTAGAATTCTGGTTTTTCCAATCTTGTTATGATGAAAAGAATAAAAAATAGTTCATTCCTGAATTATTTCTAATGTAGCAGACCCTACATCCACAAATCCCCACCACCACCAAAACACACAGAGCCGCACAAAGTAATGATAATCAGCTGCATTATCTTCATGCTAAGAGCAATTTGTGTGAAGTAAAATTCTGCATGAAAGTGCTTCACTTGATCTCTTCCACTGTTTATAACATGTCTCAGATGGTGGCTTTGTTTAAATATTAGGGAATAATCCTGTCCCTGTCATCTAGTGTGATTATAATGTTATAATCCTGATGTGCCAGATCTCCTCTCCATTCTGTTAACTTGGTGGGCAGGATCGGAGTGGCACTCAGAATATTCCATCTTGCTCTTCTTTTACCTGCACCCTTCTCATTGGTGCTGGGGCTTCTCTGCCACTGTCAATATCCTATCAAGAATTGGCATTTTTAAGATAACAAATCTTCTCATCTGCATGGAACAGTTATTATTCCATTTGACCACCTGAAATCTGAACTCTATTTGGCCTATTTGTAAAATTTTGCCCCTATAAGTCTTAATGGGAGATGGTTTACAACCAAGATATGGACCCAGGTTCTGTGCCATATAAATTTGATCTTCTTAGACAAAATAAAGCCAGCTCTCTCACACATAGTAAGAGCCTTCATATTTCTTCAATGAACAGATGAGTGTTGAATTCAGATGGCCAAAGTTGTTTTCCTTGTTGTTGTTGTTAGATGCCATCAAGTCAGTTCTGACTCATGGTGACCCTATGTCCAACAGAACAAAATGCTGCCCGTTCCTGTGGCATCCTCACAATTTTTGTTATGTTTGAGCTCAGTGTTGCAGCCACTGTGTCAATCCACCTCATTGAGGGTCTTCCTCTTTTTCCATGACCCTCTACTTTACCAAGCATGATGTCCTTCTCCAGGGATACATCCCTCCTGATAACATGTCCAAAGTACATGAGATGAAGTCCTGCCATCCTAGCTTCTAAGGAGCCTTCTGGCTGTACTTCTTCCAAGACAGATTTGTTTGTTCTTTTGCAGTCCATGGTATATTCAATATTTTTTGCCAACACCATAATTCAAAGGTGTCAATTCTTCTTTGGTCTTCCTTATTCATTGTCCAGCTTTCGAATGCATACGAGGCCTTTGAAATAACAAATATTCTTGGCATCCTTTAGGCTGAGAGGGCCGTGCTGTCATATGCACAGGTTCCTATCAACTTCCAACTTCTCCAGTCCTTCAGGACCATGAGTCCTCAGTCCTTTTCTTTCCCTCAGTACCCATTTCATCATGAAATTCATGGAGGACTGAGTTCAGGAGGTATCGTAAAGAAAGAGAAGAGCCAAATGAAACATTTTATAAGTTAGGATGTCCAGGAGAGAAGCTGCAAGAAGGGAGAAAAGCAACTGAATGTGGATTAAAACCAAGAGTAAAGAACCGCTGCTGCCCAGATCTACTGCACATGAGAAACTGAGAAAAGTCGTGCTGAGAAATGGGGAGACTGCCAGGAATTCACTGTATAACTTTGCACAAGTCCCTTCACCCTTTGGGACTTCAGTATCCACACACAAATACTGAACGGCTAAACATTAAGATCTTTAAGACCCTTGTCCAGCTCTGACATTGTATTTTCAGGGAGAAAAAAATTAATCCATGATATATTTTTTTTTTACCCAGTGAAAAATCTCATCACAGAAACCAAACAACGAGCCCAAGAGACAGCTGAGCCCTGTTATCATGATGGGAAGTTGGGCCAAAACCGGTTAAGGACTCAGCTGCTGGAAGTCTATCAGAAGCAACTCAGATTTCCTGGTTCCAATGGGTTGCAATGCACTCAGGATTAGCCTCGCCCACAGCCTATGGTTAATGACTGTACAGTAACAGTAGTGCTGTTATGCCAACAAAATGCCTGTAAAGAGTATGCTCGGATTTTTGAGAGAGGCCTCATAGTCCCTCATGGCAAAGCCTTTTTAGAGAACAAAAAGACTCTGGAATATGTTATCTAACACCCTGCCCAGCATAAAGCTCTGAGTATCCATCATTACGATGCTAGAGGCAGTTGGCATTCTGCATCACGAAATGGAGCGTTAATATCCACCAGGGATGCCACTTTATTCTCTCCTCCATCACTGTTCCATTAATCTCTCTCCCTTTATACATTTTGGTTGTTTGTAAACTTAAAAAGGCCCCTGCACCTCAAAGGGAGATAAATATCCATATTTTAACAAGATTTCAGATCAAAGGCAATTTTACATTTTCTATTACCAAAGAATTGATGCTATGTCATTTCTCTGCTCTGAAAATGCCAATGGCTTCTTATTGCCAAAAAATAAAGTTCAAACTCTTTTACATCATTCAAGCACCATTTTTACAGCACTCCAGACTACATTTTCAGGCCTATCACCTACTACCCTGCTTCTGTCTATCTTATGTTAGCCAGATAGGATTTTTAACAGTCTTAGATTGTGGCTGGGCTTTCAGCCTTGACCATCTCTGTTCACACTTGGGCTGCAACCAGAATGGCCGCCCATCATTTCTACTTCTGTCTTTTAAATTGCAGCCTAGATGCTGCTTCCTCCACAAAGCTGCTCTGAGCCACCAGCCAGAAGTCACATTTTTCCCCTTATTCCCTTAACATTCTGCTTTATAGCTCAACAATTAGAGTATGTGCTTTTCTCTTCCCAAATAGACTGTAAACTTATGGAAACAAAGGCTGCACTGTATTCATTTTTTTATCCCCCCCCCCCCCGGTGCCCAGCACAGGACCTCACAGAGTAGGTGCTCAATGACTGTTGAGTCATCACTATTTGCTTTGTTTTGGACTCAAAGTTCAATTTTGGTCCAAGAAACCAAAGGGAATTAAATACGGACACCGAGCCTCTCTTGGTGGACTTGTGATTCAGGATGTTAAGAATATATGGGCTAAGGAGGGGCAAGATGGTGCTCTAGGCAGAAACACCACACCGTCCCTCCACAGCAAAGATCCGGAAAACTAAGCCTAACAGAGAATCAACAATCCTGAAACCCTAGAACACCAAATGAAGAGATAAAGAACTCAGCCAAACACCAAACGGAGTGAGAATACTAAAAGAGAACGGAGAGCGAGGAGAGACTCAGGCAGAGATTCCTTACCAGCTAACGCAGCGCGGATCCACCATCTTGGATTCCTATCGGAGACCAGAGAACGGGAGAGCAGCCTTGCAGAGCATCTGGTCGGAGACAGAACGACCGGTAAACTGCGGTGCGTGCTCTCCCACCACCCACCCCTCTCCGCCTCAGCTGGGGATCCCCTGCTTTCCGTGGCCAGGGTCCCTGGGCTGGGGGTGCTGGTGCTTGGATTCCGCGCGCCTGGGCTGGCGGCTTTCTGGGAGCCATTTGCTGGCAGCTAGCGAACCTTTCTCTGCCACCTACCCCTCCTTTTGCCTGGGTACCTGGTTCCGAGTGCCGTCTCTGCTCTCTCCTGCGGGGCTGTAGGGCTGCGTGCGGGCGTGTGGCTGTTTCTAGGTCTGGGCTCCCGCGTGGGTGGGATCCCGGGGCCTTTGTTCGTTCACCCCTCTGCTTTCCATGGCCGGAGTCCCTGAGCTGGGGGGTGCCGGTGCTTGGATTCCGTGCGCCCGGGCTGGGGGCTTTCTGGGAGCCGTTTGCTGGCCGCTAGCAAACCTTTTTCTGCCGCCTCCCCCTCCTTTTGCCTGGGTGCCTGGTTCCGAGTGCTGTCTCTGCTCTCTCCTGCGGGGCTGTAGGGCTGCGTGCGGACGTGTGGCTGTTTCCAGGTCTGGGCTCCCACACGGGTGGGATCCTGGGGCCTTTGTTCGTTGGCCCCTCTGCTTCCCGTGGCCACGGTCACTTAACCCCGAGACTACCGGCTTCTTGGAATTCGCGCCCCTGAGTGGGGGCTCTCTGGGTCCCATTTGTAGGCACTGACTGCTGGTGTTGCCCTTTTTTTTTCTCAATTTTATTTTTCTTCCTTTTTTGATTAGTTTTGTCATCTTTTACCTCTTTTTCTCTTTTGTCTTTCTTCATTGCTTAATTTCTTGTCTCTCTATCTCTTCCTTCTCTTTCTGATCCCTGAATACCAGGCGATGTATGCCTCTGTACCTTCTGGCCAGGCTGAGCTGTGAAAATTGAGACCGACTCCCCCAGAACTCACAGCTGCATCGGTGGGATCCCTGGGAACTTTGCAGTTCTTTAACTTTTCTGATTTTTATTTGGTCATTCTTTCCTTTTCTTTCTCTTCCCCCTTCTGGTTTCCTCCATCCCATAGTCTCTCATCTGTACATTCCAACGACAAGCTCCCCTAGCATTCTTTTACGTTTGTACGCTTTTTGCTCCTCCTCCTCTCTCCTCTCCCCCATATCCAGCTTAGCTTCACACATAACCATCTTCCCGCTGCACCCTACCTACCTGCACCGTGCACTAGACATCACATCACCAAGCGGTGCAGGCATGCCCTATTGGAACCTGCCCAGCACTGACTACCGACCGTCCTGGTGGCTGCGGTGAGTGCCACAAGCAACCCATCCCAGTGGCTCCTCCTCAACTAGATCTGCCCAGCTGTACCACAAGAACGAAAAAAAAAAAAATCTACAATCAATAAACGAGAGAAATATCTACTGAATGCCCCGAAAACAGCAAACAATATCAAAACATTTACAAAAACAAGACAAGATGGCTCCAAAAGGCGTCCAAATTAAAACACCAGATAACTCTCCTGTGGAAGAAAATGCACTAGAAGTACCTGATACGGAACTCAAATCACTAATACTCGGAATTTTCCAAGAACTGAGGCAAAAAGCTGACAAACATGAGGAAAAAAAAGACAAATTTATGGAAAATACAGACAAAAAATTGGAAGAATTCAGGAAGATGATGCAAGAACAAAATGCCAAAATAAATTCACAACTCGAAATTATACAAAAACAACAATTAGAAATCCAAAAGATAAACAACAAGATTTCAGAAATGGACGGTGTCATAGAAGGGCTGAGAAGTAGATTTGAAACCATGGAAGACAGGATCAGTGGAACTGAAGACAAACACTTGGATACAACTCTGTTTCAGGAAAACTCAGAAAAAAGAACAAAGAAAAATGAAGAGACCCTGAGAGTTATGTGGGACACAATTAAAAGCAAAAACTTACGAGTGATTGGCATACCAGAACAGGGGGAGAAAACAGAAAACACAGAGAGGATCATTGAGGAACTGCTGACAGAAAACTTTCCCAATATCATGAAAGATGAAAAGCTGGTCATCCAAGAAGCTCAACGAACCCCATATAGAAGAGACCCCAAAAGAAAATCACCAAGACATATCATATTCACACTCGCTAAAACTAAAGACAAACAAAGAATCCTGAGAGCAGCTCGTGAAAAACAAGAAGTCACATACAGAGGAGAAACAATAAGACTAAGCTCAGATTATTCAGCAGAAACCATGCAGGCAAGAAGGCAATGGGATGACATATATAAAATCTTGAAAGAAAAAAATTGTCAGCCAAGAATAATATATCCTGCAAAACTCTCATTCAGATTTGATGGTGAAATTAGGTCATTTCCAGATAAACAGAAACTAAAGGAATATGCAAAAGTCAAACCAAACTTACAAGAATTATTAAAGGGAGTTCTTCGATCTGAGGACAAACAGCTTCAGCCCTCAGGCAGGACCTAGGACCTAGGACGCAGGTTAACATGAGCCAGATACCATTCTAGGAACTGAACTACTGACGACTTTCCAAAAACAAAAGATATACAACAGGGAATCAGAGAAATCAATCAAAGGATGACAACAACATCAAAACAATGAAAGAGGGAACAAACGGCATAGGTATAGAACCTTCTAAAGGAGAAGAAGGCAAGGCGATACCAAGTAACGGTAGACTGCTTCAAAATTATAAAGATAAGGGTAAAATTCATGGTAACCACAAAAAAAGTTAACAAACCAACTCATAAAAATAAAGACGAAAAACATAAAGTCTCAACAAAAACAAAACCTACAAAAACAAAAGAAATGAACACAAAATCCACAAACAAAAAGAACTCAGCACAAGAGAGTAAGAAGAACAAAGAAAACTTCAGCATCACAAAAACAAGCACTACATAATGACAGCAACAAACTCACATCTATCAATAATTACACTGAACGTAAATGGACTCAATGCACCCATAAAGCGACGGAGAGTGGCAGAATGGATAAGAAAACAGGATCCATCTATTTGCTGTCTACAAGAGACACATCTTAGAAACAAAGATGTGAATTTATTAAAAATCAAAGGTTGGAAAAAAATATATCAAGCTAACAACTATCAAAAAAGAGCAGGAGTGGCAATTCTAATCTCAGATAAAATAGACTTTAAAACAAAATCTACCATAAAAGACAAAGAAGGACACTATATAATGATTAAGGGGATGATCCATCATGAAGACATAACCATAATAAATATCTATGCACCCAATGACAGGGCTCCAAAATACATAAAAAAAACTCTAACAGCACTGAAAAGAGAAATTGACAGTTCCCCAATAATAGTAGGAGACTTCAACACACCACTCTCAGTAAAGGACAGAACAACTAAAAAGAAACTCAGCAAAGATACAGAAGACCTAAAGGACACAATCATCCAACTGGACCTCATAGACATATATAGAACAATCCTTCCAACCGCTGCAAAGTACACATTCTTTTCCAATGCACATGGAACGTTCTCCAGAATAGACCACATCTTCGGCCACAGAGCAATCCTCAACAAGATCCAAAATGCTGAGATAATTCACAGTATCTTCTCTGACCACAATGCGATCAAGGTAGAAATTAACACTAGAAAGAGCAAGGAAAAAAAATCAAACACATGGAAACTGAATAATAATCTGCTTACACATCAATGGGTAATAGAAGAAATCAGAGATGGAATTAAAAAATTCCTAGAATCAAATGAAAATGAAAACACATCATACCAAAACCTTTGGGACAGAGCAAAGGCAGTCCTCAGAGGACAATTTATAGCAATAGATGCACATATCAAAAAAGAAGAAAGGGACAAAATCAAAACATTAACTACAGAACTCAAACAAATAGAAAGAGAACAACAAAAAAAGCCTACAACCACCGGAAGAAAGGAAATAGTAAAGATCAGAGCAGAAATCAATGAAATAGAGAACAGAAAAACAATAGAAAGAATCAACAAAACCAAAAGTTGGTTCTTGGAAAGAATCAACAAAATCGAGAAACCACTGGCCAGACTGACCAAAGAAAAACAGCAGAGGGCACAAATAACCCAAATAAGAAATGAAATGGGGGACATTACAACAGACCCAACTGAAATAAAAAGGATTATAACAAAATATTATGAAAAACTATATTCCAACAAATTTGAAAACCTAGAGGAAATGGATAAATTTCTAGAAACATACGGCCTACCTAAACTACAACAAAGTGATATTGAAAATCTGAACAGACCCATAACAAGAGAAGAGATTGAAAAGGTAATAAAAAAACTCCCAACCAAAAAAAGCCCTGGCCCAGATGGCTTCACTGGAGAATTCTACAAAACATTTACAGAAGAGCTCGTACCAGTTCTACTCAAGTTATTTCAGAGCATAGAAGAGGAAGCAACACTTCCAAATTCATTCTATGAAGCCAGCATAACGCTGATACCAAAACCAGGCAAAGACATCACAAAAAAAGACAATTACAGACCAATATCTCTCATGAATATAGATGCAAAAATTCTTAACAAAACTCTAGCCAATAGAATTCAGTATCATATCAAAAAAATAATACACCACGACCAAGTAGGATTCATACCAGGTATGCAAGGATGGTTTAACATTAGAAAATCCATCAACGTAATCCACCACATAAATAAAAGGAAAGAAAAAAATCACATGATTATCTCAATTGATGCAGAAAAGGCATTTGACAAAGTCCAACACCCATTCCTGATAAAAGCTCTCAATAAAATAGGTATAGAAGGGAAATTTCTCAACATAATAAAGGGCATCTATGCAAAACCAACAGCCAACATCATTCTTAATGGAGAAAGGCTGAAAACATTCCCCCTGAAAACAGGAACAAGACAAGGATGCCCTTTATCACCACTCCTATTTAACATTGTGCTGGAAGTTCTAGCTAGAGCAGTAAGGCAAGAGAAAGAAATAAAGGGCATCCAAATTGGTAATGAAGAAGTTAAACTCTCCCTGTTTGCAGATGATATGATACTATACATAGAAAACCCTAAAGACTCCACGAGAAATTTACTGGAAGTAATAGAAAGATTCAGCAGAGTAGCAGGATACAAGATAAACATTCAAAAATCAGTTGGATTCCTATACACCGGTAAAAAGAACGATGAAAAGGAGATCAGGAAATCAATACCATTTTCAATAGCCCCTAAAAAGATAAAATACTTAGGAATAAATCTGACCAGGAATATAAAAGACCTATACAAAGAAAACTACAAAACACTGCTGCATGAAACCCAAAGGGATCTACATAAATGGAAAAACATACCATGCTCATGGATAGGCAGACTCAACATTGTGAAAATGGCAATTCTACCTAAAGCAATCTACAAATGCAATGCAATCCCGATCCAAATACCAACAACATTCTTCAAAGAGATGGAAAAACTAATTATTAACTTTATATGGAAAGGGAAGAAACCCCGAATAAGTAAAGCACTACTGAAGAAGAAGAATAAAGTTGGAGGACTCACACTACCTGACTTGAGAACCTACTATACAGCTACAGTACTCAAAACAGCCTGGTACTGGTACAACAACAGAGACATTGACCAATGGAACAGAATTGAGAACTCAGATGTAAATCCATCCACCTACGGTCACCTGATTTTTGACAAGGGCCCAAAATACATCAAATGGGGAAAAGACAGTCTTTTTAACAAATGGTGCTGGCAAAACTGGATATCCATTTGTAGAAAAATGAAACAGGACCCATACCTCACACCATATACAAAAACTACTTCAAAATGGATCAAAGACCTGAATATAAAGCCTCAAACTATAAAATTCATAGAAGAAAAAATAGGACCAACACTTCAGACCTTAATACATGGCATTAACAGGATACAAACCATAAACATCAACACAAAAAACCCAACAGATAAACTAGATAATTGAGATCTTCTAAAAATCAAACATCTATGCTCTTCAAAAGATTTCACCAAAAGAGTTAAAAGAGAACCTACAGACTGGGAAAAAAATTTTGGACAGTACAAGTCAGACAAAGGTCTAATCTCCATAATCTACAAGAAAATCCAACACCTCTACAACAAAAAGACAACCAATCCTATCAAAAAATGGGCAAAGGAAATGAACAGACACTTCACCAAACAAGACATTCAAATGGCCAACAGACACATGAGGAAATGCTCGCGATCACTAGCCATTAGAGAAATGCAAATTAAAACCACAATGAGATACCATCTCACCCCGGCATTACTGGCACGAATCAAAAACACTGGAAATAACAAATGTTGGAGGGGCTGCGGGGAGATGGGAACTCTTATACACTGCTGGTGGGAATGCAAAATGATACAGCCATTTTGGAAAATGATATGGCGTTTCCTCAGAAAGCTAGAAATAGACATACCATTCGATCCAGCAATCCCACTCCTAGGAATATATCCTAGAGAAATAAGAGTCATCACTCGAATAGACATATGCACACCTATGTTCATGGCAGCATTATTCACAATAGCAAAACGATGGAAACAACCTCAATGTCCATCAACAGACAAATGGATACACAAACTATGGTACATACACACAATGGAGTACTATGCAACGAGAAAGAACAATGAATCGGTGAACCATCTCATAACATGGATGAAACTGGAGGACATCATGCTGAGTGAAATAAGTCAATCACAAAAGGACAAATATTGTATGAGACCTCTATTGTAAAAACCCATGAAAAAATTGACATGCAAAATGTAACAATCCTTGTTGGTTACCAAGGATGGGGGGGGGGGGAATACTAAATAGGTAATAGGTAAGTGGTAACTTGGGTGAGAGATGAGATAGTACATAGTACAGGGGAAACTAACACAACCTGCACAAGGAAAGGTCATGGAGGCCCTATAGACACATCCAAACCCCCCGAGGGACTGAGTTGTTGGACGGAGGGCTCTGGGGACCATGATCTCGGGGAACATCTAGCTCAATTGGCATGACACTACTTATAAAGATAATGCTCTACATTCTACCTTGGTGAGTAGTGTCTGGGGTCTTAAAAGCCTATGAGCGGCCATCTAAGATACTCCACTGATCTCATCCCTTCGGGAACAAGGGAGAACGAAGAGAACAGGATACAAGGAAAAGATTAGTCCGAAGGACTAATGGTCCACAGCTACCAAGGCCTCCACGGGACTGAGCCCAGTACAGCTGGATGGTGCCCGGCTACCACCAATGACTCCTCTGACCAGGATCACAACAGAGGGTTCTGGGCAGAGCTGGAGTAGGATGTAGAGCATAATTTTAACTCCCAAAAAAAAAAAAAAAAAAAAAAGAAGACCAGATACACTGGCCTAAAGAATACTAGAGAAACCTCGAGAGTGTGGCCCCCAGACACCCTTTCAGCTCAGAGGTGAAGTTACCTTCAAGGTTCGATGTTAAGCCTGGGAATGGACAGCCCAGTAAAACTAAATGGGACTAACGAGGTACAGGAGTCCAGTGACAAGGGCCAGAAGGCAGAGGGAGAGTAGGAAACTGATGATAAGGAACACAAATTGAATAAGGACACTGTCGATGTATTGTGAGATTGTTGACCACTGCTATAGGGCAACATTTGTAGTAACTATTAAATGGGAGGCTGTTTTGTCCTGTAAGCCTTCATCTTGGGCGAGAATGGCAGCACAATTGGAAGAGCATAGTCAATATCACTTAAATGTGTAAGTAAAAAGTTTTGAAATGGTGTTTAAATAAAATAAAAATAAATAAATAAATAAATAAACAAATGAGACTAAAGAGGTACAATAGTCCACTGACAAGGTCCAGAAGACAGAAGGGGACAAGGAAGCCCCCTGGTGATAGGGAATACAAGGTGGAGTAAGGATATTCTTGATGTGCTGTGAGATTGTTAACCATGGTCATAGGGCAACATGTGTAGTAACTGTTAAATGAAAAAACTATTTTGTTCTGTAAGCCTTCATCTTAAGTGAGAATAACAGCATAATTGGAAGAGCGTAGTCAATGTCACTGAACTGTGAATGTAGAAATTTTTGAAACGGTGTATCTTTGGCCATCTGTAATTTTCATCAAAAAAAACGGTTGAGAATTTAGAGGCTTAATACGTTGTGGGGTTGTTAACCAATGTCAAAAAACAACATGTGTACTACTATTTCATGAGAAACTATTTGCTCTGTAAGCTTTCACCTGAAGTACAATAAAATATATATATAAAAAATAAAAAATAAAAAAAAAATAAAATAAAATAAAATGTAAAATAAAAGATGCAATTTCAAAAAAAAAAAAAAAGAATATATGGGCTTCGCTTTGACTCTTTTGATGATGGAAAAAAAAAAAATCTGTGGGACAAACATTCCAAATCCCTAGGTGGTGGTGGTGTTATTAGTTGCTGTTGAGTCAGTTGCGACTCACGGCAACCTTATGTATAACTGATGAAACTTTGCCTGGTCCTGCACCATCCTTACAATTGTTGGTATGTTTGAGTCTGTTGTGGGTATGATGTCGATCTATCTCACTGAGAGTTTCTCTCTTTTTTACTGACTGTCTACTTTACTAAACACGATGTTCTTTTCCAGTGATTGTTTTTTCCTGATGATGTATTCAAAGTAAGTGAGCCAAATATCCTTAGTATTTGTATAGTCTGACTAAATATGCATTAAAAATTATTATGTTCTTGTAGGCTTGGAATTTAGTAAGTTAGTAACTTAAAGCAGGCTGAGTCAGAATCAAGTTGTAAATTTTACAGGGGAGCTTCAGGGCTTAGGTGTAAAGAAAATTACTCCTTTTTGATTGAGAATATAATTACAAAGAATATAAATACAAAGATTCATACACAGATACAGACAAAGACCATAATCTTGCATCTTTTAGAGCTAACGCCAAGTTGCATGAAAGAGAAAAGTTGAGTTCTCAAAAGAGAAAAGGGCTAAAAGCTTCTGAGAAATCAGAGAGGAAAAGAGAGAGAGAGCGAAAGACAAGGATGAGTGGTTCTCACTAAAGGGAGCCAAAGGGACCCAGTTGTTTTTGTCATTGTTAGTTGCTGTCAAGTCGATTCCAACTCATGGAGACCCAGAAAGGCCATGAAAATTGTGAGATCTGAGAGAATTTCAACATCAATGGAGGTAAGCATAAAGATCAAGAAGAAAGCTGCCTAAGCACCCCTAGATAACCTCTCTCTTTTTAACCATTGGCCTAGAAACATGTCTTTTTCAAGGTGATGTCCTTTCATGTTTATGCCTAGCCTTTTTATGAATGTTATTTTTTCTCACCTATTGGTAAACCTCTCCTAAAATTCCCCTCCCAAGAACATAACTGTAAACGAATGGGTTATTTCCAAAATGTGGATGGGTGGAGAATGAGAAGGCAAGAGGAGCTATGTGTGACAATCTCCTTAAGGCTCTGTATTTATATTTGCCCATGATTATACATTGTGTTTAATGTACATTGAATTGGAGTTGTCTGTAATTTACAAAAACATATTGGGCATCCCATTATGAAAACACAGCAGGGCTCCTATTGACAGGCAGGGTGCACTGGGATGAAAAACCTTGTGGTCAGAAATATTGATTCTAGAGGTATAAATCCTAAAGGACCTATATGGACCCATTCCAAAATGTCAGAAAAAGTGGTGCATTATGATCCAAAAGCTCTAAGGTGAAGTCAGACTCTCTAATATTTCATCATCTTTCAGTTTGTCATACTGTGGTAACTTGCATGTTGCTGTGATGTGGACGCTATGCTGCCGGTATTTCAAATTTCATTAGGGTCACCCAGGACTAACAGGTTTCAGTGGAGATTCTAGACTAAGACAGACTAGGAGGAAAGGCCTGGCAATCTAATTCCAAAAATCAGCCAATGAATTACACTGTCAAGGAGGAAAAAAACCTTGAGCCAAATTGAAACTTCAAAAGCATTGATTTTTTTTTTTTTTTTTTCTGTCAGAAGCTGCTCTACAACAATGACAACATCATCATCTTGTGATTTGATGAAAAAGACTTTAGGCTTACTTAATTTAAAATGTACATTTCAAAAGGTCTTATGGTTATAGGTGGGTGAGGGGCCCCTTTTTTAGCAGTCAGACCAGAGACTACTTTGTGACCTAGTATCAGCCGATCTCAGTAAAAAGGGGAGGGCAGGGGTCAGTCAATTACGTTAAGACTGGCCAGTGGTTGATCTTTTACTCTTCTCCCTCCTCTTCTCTTGATAGGTTTCATTGTCACCAGCCTACTTAGCATCTTTTTTTTTTTTTTTTAATATCAGAATGGTCTCCCTATAGCGTACAGAGTAACTGCACAGAATAAACCTTATGTTTCAATTTCTTTGAGTTTTGATTATTTTTAATTTTTAACACAACAGAATATTGTCCAACTCATCCAGTGAAGTAGAGGGTCAGAGAAGTCAAGGTAGACTCTAGGTGAGGTGGATTGGTACCATAGCCACAACGATGTACTCCAATATGCTGGAGATTGTGAAGCTGATGCAGAATTGGGCAGCATTTGTTCTGTTATACATAAGGTCACTGATGTAGTTTGACAGTCATATAATGAAGTAATCACTTCCATGATGAGATCTGATATAATGTGACCACCTCCATGATGGGATCTTCTGTGAGTACCCAATCAGTTGAAAGGGAATTTCCTTAGGGGTGTGGCCTGCATCCAATATAGGTGGACTTTCTGGCAAAGCTCTCTGTCTTTTGCTCTGCTCTGGATTCTGCATTCAGCTCATGAGGTTCTGACCTCTACTTCTTGGGACTTGGGCCAGCAGCCTGGATTCATACTTGCCAATCTTGGATTCATCAGCCTTTGCAGCCATAAGCCAACAGCCTGCTGTCTGACCTGTGGATCTTGGGTTTCTCAACCGCTGCAGCTATGGGA
Source organism: Dugong dugon (assembly GCA_030035585.1). Lineage (NCBI taxonomy): Eukaryota > Metazoa > Chordata > Mammalia > Sirenia > Dugongidae > Dugong > Dugong dugon. The sequence goes on along the minus strand of CM057470.1, from coordinate 66,606,870 downwards.
GTCAGGAAAAGCCACAGCCTGACGCCTGAGGCCTGACCCTTGACCCATGGACTTGGGACTTGCCAGCCTCTACAACCATGTTAGCCATTTCCTTGAGACAAATATTTCTCTCCCTTTCTCTCTCTCCCTCTCTCTATATATATAATATATGTGCATATCCTGGTGGCACAGTGGTAAAGAGCTTGGCTGCTAACCAAAAGGTCAGCACTTCGATTCCACCAGCTGCTCCTTGGAAACCCTATGGGGTGGTTCTACTCTGTCCTGTAGTATTGATATGAGTTGGAATGCACTCAACGGCACTGGGAAGAAGAAGGAATACACACGCTTCACTGGTTTTGCTTCTCTAGAGAACCCATGCTAAGACAGTCGCCATGAGTCAGAGTTGGCAGATAGCGACAAGCTAACAATGTTTTAATGCTTTCAAGAGAGCATCCTTAAATGCTAATGGACCTATGCACATACAAGACCTCTAACACTGAAATTAATATCTTCCCTTTCTTTTTTAGATAAGTACAATAACTTGGAAATGAATAGTGTTGCTCCTTTAGGCCTGTATAAGACCCTTTTGGGTTTTTTTTTTTCAGATGTCTCAGGATATGGAAAATACAGTGAGAAAAACACTTACAATCAGTTTTGATTTTCTGTGGAATTTCTAGATGTCAGTCATCCATAGTTATGGATGCAAACACAGTTGATTCTCTTTATTTGTGGATTTCATATTTGCACATTCTCCTATTTCCTACGATTTCTTTGCAAACCCCAGATCAATACTAGTGGCTCTCTAGTGGTCATTCATGAGCATGGTCAAAGTAGTCAAAAATTTGAGTCATCCAATGTGCACATTGACAGGTGAGTTGAATAAGGTGATGCTCTGCCTTCTTGTTTCAGCTCTCATGCTGTAAACAAGTATCCTTTTGCAGTATAGTTAGTGACACATTTTTCATACTTTTGTGTTTTTTCTTGGTTTGTGTGTGTGTGTGTTTGTGTGATTTTGCTGTTCAAAACAGCACCTCAGCATGGTGCTGGAGTGCTGCCTTGTGTCCCTGAGAGCAAGAAGATGGTGATGTGACTTACAGAGAAATACATGTGTTAGAAAAGCTTCATTCAGGCATGAGTTATTGTGCTATCACCTGTGAGTTCAATGTAAATGAATTATCAATATATATTAAATAAGATGTCTATAAACAGAAACACACATAAACAAGGTTATGTGCTGATTGGTTGACAAAAATGTTGTGACCAAAGGCTCTCAGGAATCTAACCCTGTATTTCCCCCAGGAGCAATGGTTCAATATTCACTGTTTCAGTGTTTGAAGTGACTTTATAGTGCATAGCTGCTGCAAATGATAAGAATCAAGTGCAGTTTCAAATCATGGGAAGCTGGCCTCTATAAGCTTACAGTTTAATTTCTTTTAAAGAAGATTGTTTTTAAACTATTTATACAATGTAGCAGATGCTAGTTTTAAAATAAGGGTAAACGCTAGGCAGCAATGGTGTTGTGAACCAAGTGCATATTCACAGTTAGTTTAACTCTTACCTCTACCACTTAGGTACCTGGAATTGAGTTTCTTAGTCTTGTAGTCTTGGTTTCCTCATCTGTAAAATGCAAAGGTAACAATACCCATTTTGCAGGATAGTGGTAAATATTTAATGACATACAATGTGGGTAAAGCATACAGTAGGTGATCAGTAAGTAGTAGCTGCTGTTGTTACTATGGGATCTGGAATATAGCAGAGATGGCTGTGGGACAGGGACATTTGGAGGCAGGAATAGAGGCTGAGCTAGGGCTGAGTCAATTTCAGATATGGAAGCCAACGGAGGCATCTCAGAAAATTCTCTAGAGGAGGATAAGGACACAAGCAGTGAGGAAAGCAGGAATATAAATCGAATATTTGGGGTTGTGAGTAGAACTTCTATTTAGAACACAAGATTTGAACAGAAAATGTAGGGTGGGTAAAAAGGGAGCAGACTTGAGGGGAGGACGTATGTGGGGATCAGGATAAGGACTTTGATTCCATATGGAACAGTCTGTGCTTTCTCTTTCAGGCAATAGATAGCCATTAGATGTTTTGTAGTCTGGAAAAAATAATAAAAGCTGCATTTTTGAAAAATCAGTCTGACTGATACATGAAGGTTGGGAGTTGAATGAGAGACCAGGGCAATGGGTCATTAGTGATCCAGGTGGGAAGCATATAGTGAAGGATGATTAAACAAAGCATGGTAACTGATTGCATAAGGGAAAGAGGAAGAACAAGATTTCAAATCCGGGTGACTAAGGGGATGAAAAGATTCCCAAGGTGGTGCAAAGAGTTAAGGCACTAGGCTGCTAACTGAATGATTAGAGGTTTGGGTCCATCCAAAGGCACTTTCGAAGAAAGTCCTTGAAATCTATTTCCAAAAAATCTGTCATTGAAAATCCTATGGAGCACAGTTCTACTCTGACACACATGGGGTCACTATGAGTTGGAATTGACTCAATAGCAACTTGTTGTTAGGTGCCATCGAGTCAGTTCCAACTCATAGCTACCCTATGTACAACAGAACAAAACACTGCCTGGTCCTGTCCATCCTCACAATTATTGTTAAGCTTGAGCCCATTGTTGCAGCCCCTGTACCAATCCGTCTCGTTGAGGGTCTTCCTCTTTTTCGCTGGCCCTATACTTTACCAAGCATGATGTCCTTCTTCAGGGACAAGTCTTTCCTGATAACATGTGCAAAGTACATGAGACAAAGTCTCACCATCCTTGCTCCCGAGGAGCATTCTGGCTGTACTTCTTCCAAGACAGACTTATTCATTCTTCTGGCAGCCCATGGTATATTCAATATTCTTCACCAACACCATAATTCAAGGTCATCAACTCTTCTTAGGTCTTCCTTATTCGTTGTCCAGCTTTCACATGCGTATGAGGCAACTGAAAATACCATGGCTTGGGTCAGGTTCACCTTAGTCCTCAAAGTGACATCTTTGCTTTTCAACACTTTAAAGAAGTTTTTTGAAGAAGATTTGCCCGATGTAATATATCATTTGATTTCTTGACTTCTGCTTTCATGAACGTTGATTGTGGACCCAAGTAAAATGAAATCCTTGACAATTTCAATCTTTTCTGTTTATCATGATGTTGCTTATTGGTCCATTTGTGAGGATTTTTGTTTTCTTTATGTTGAGATGTAATCTTTATTGTAGGCTGTAGTCTTTGATCTTCAACAGTAAGTGCTTCAAGTCCTCTTCACTTTCAGCAAGCAAGGTTGTGTCATCTGCATATCACAGGCTGTTAATGAGTCTTCCTCCAATCCTGATGCCAAGTTCCTCTTCATATAATCCAGTTTCTCAGATGATTTGCTCAGCATACAGGTTGAATAAGTACGGTGAAAGGATACAACCCTGACAAGCACCTTTCCTGATTTTAAATCACACAGTAACCCCTTGTTCTGTTCAAACGACTGTCTCTTGGTCTAATGTACAGGTTCTGCATGAACACAATTACATGTTCTGGAGTTCCCATTCTTTGCAATGTTACCCATAATTTGTTATGTAAATTTGTCAATGGCAACTAGTTAGTTTTAATCTGAGAGTGGTGTCTGTGGGTGGTGCAAACAGTTAATGCACTTGGCTACTAACTGAAATGTTAGAGATTCAAGTACACCCAGAGGTGCCTTGGAAGAAAGATCTGGCAATCTACTTCCCAAAATCAGCCACTGAAAACCCTGTGAAGCACAGTTCTACTCAGCCACAATTGGGGTTGCCATGAACTGGAGTCGACTCAACAGCAACCGGTAAGGGCATGAATGATGCTGATACCATGGACAGAAAGAAGTCCAAATGGGGCATTAGTTTGAGTAGGAAAAGAAAGGAGGTGAACAAAGTCTTCCAAGAACATTTGTTCACATGTCTTTCTTAGAGCTAATAAGCGTTGCTCACATTTGTCTTTGAGCCTTTTCTATGTCTCAGACAACATGTCAAATGTATTACCCAAAGTATCTTCTTTAACCTCACAATAACACTTGTAAGTAAGAGTTACTATTGTTATTTCCATTTTAAAAATAGGAAAAGTAAGGGTAACAATGATTAAATAACTTGGCTCAATGTGATAAGGCAATTAAGTAGAAAAGCCAATATTCTAACTCAGAACACAAGTTCTTACTCATTCTGCCTTCCTGGATGCTTGGATTGCAGTTACAGATGTGTTATCCACATTAAACGTGCAGATCTTTAAGATTCTGGAACACAGCTGAATTCATGCTGAGTGAATGTACAAGCTGAAGCTATGGGAACAGTTGGATTTGTTTTAAGGGGAAATATTGAGGAAAGAGAAGAGTTTGAAAATTGGACATTGGGATGTGTCCATTTTTAGAGTACAGGCTTGGAATAGGAAACTTGTGTTAAGTTTTCAACTCCATTTCTTATTAACAAGTCTCTAAGCCTTAATTTCCTCACTCTTGATGTGATGATAATATACCTACCTCATAAAGCTTTGAAAAGCAGAGGTAAAACCTATAAAGTAATTTAGGTTTTCATAGTAAATAAAATTTCATACTAAATGAAAACCTACATTTTCATACATCTTGGTTACTTTGGACATGTCATCAAGAAAGACCGATCACTAGAGAAGGACATCATGTTTGGTAAAGTAGAAGGTCAGTAAAAATGAGGGAAACCCTCAGTAAGACAGATCTACACTATATCAGCAACAATGGTGTCACGGATTGAATTGTGTACCCCAAAAATACGTGCATCAATTTAGTTAGGCCATGATTCCCAGTATCGTGTGATTGGCCACCATTTTGTCATCTGACGTGTTTTTCCTATGTGTTGTAAACCCTATCTCTATGATGTTAATGAGATGGGATTAGTGGAAGTTATGTTAATGAGGCAGGACTCAATCTACAAGATTAGATTATGTCTTAAGCCAGTCTCTTCTGAGATATAAAAGAGAGATGCAAGCAGAGAGACATAGGGACTTCATACCACCAAGAAGCAAGAGCCAGGAGAATAGTCCATCCTTTGGAACTGGAGTTCCTGCGCTAAGAAACTTCTCGACTGGGGAAGATTGATGACAATGACCTTCCCCCAGAATGGACAGAGAGAGAAAGCCTTCCCCTAGAATACAGATTTCTAGCCTCCTAGACTGTGAGAGAATAAACTTCTCTGTGTTAAAGCCATCCACTTTTGGTACTTCTGTTACAACAGCATTAGATAACCAAAACAAACGGACTCAAACATATCAACAATCATGAAGATGATGCAGACTGGGCAACATTTTGTTCTGTTGTACATGGAGTCACCATGAGTCAGAGCCAACTAGACAGCAACTAACAAGAAAGAATTTACAAATTTTAGCTTTTATTGAGGATCTGGGCGAAGGAAGAGGAGCCATTGAAGATTCCATGGAAAAACTACTAGGTTTGCTAGAGGAAAGTCATAGCACATCATATCCTGGATGCCAAGGAAGGAGAATTTCAAGGAAGAGAGTATAGTAAAGAGTTAAAAGTAATGAGACATGTTGATGATTAGTAGATCATTGGTGACCTTGGAGAGAAGGATTTCGGTTGAGAGATGGGGAAAGAAACTAGATTTTATGAGATTAAGGAGAAAGTGGGTGGTAAGGAAATGAGGACTAAGGGGTATAGACCACTTAATTTAGAAGTTTACAGTGAAATGAAGCAGAAAACAGGACAGTAGCTTGAGGGGGCAGCTTAAATTATTACTGCTTCTATGGATGTATGCATTTTCACAGGGATCAACTCCTTAAACTCAAGGCATTAAGCACCGCTTGTGGAATTTCAGTCAGTCAGAGGTAGGGGAGGATTTTCTTCTTGGATGTTTTGGGAACTTTCTAAACCCCCTGAAATCGCACCATGAATAGGTACTTGCCTGTTCCGTCTAAATGCTAGAATGACCCTGTGTAACTGCAGAAGTTGGGGGCCTCCTTTCGTCCACTCTTACGGCTTTGTTTTCATATCATTTTAATAACACTTTCAAATGCAGTGGTTCGTCTGTAATGATGATGCTGTAAATTCCATCTAGCAGGGAGGGAGATAAGAGCCCACTCATCTAAAGTTTTGACTTCTAGAAACTTCAGCCCTTCAAAACACCGCACTGTGTTAGGAAGTTAGAAAATAAAAGTCTTTTAAGCTGAAAATAGCTGTTGCAATGCTCATAAATTTTGTTGTTGTTATTGTTGTTAGTTACCAACAAATCAGCTCCGACTCATGGCAATCCCATGTACAATAGGATTAAACATCACCACCTTCACAATCATTGGTATGCTTGAGTCTATTTCTGCGGCCACTGTCTATTTTTAGTGCGTTCCAACCTAGGGGGCTCATCTTCCAGCACAGTATCTGACAATATTCTGTTGTGATCTGTAGAATTTTCATTGATTGATTTTTGGAAGTAGATCTCCAGGCCTTTTTTTCTTAGTCAGTCTTAGTCTGTAAGCACTGCTGAAACCTGTCTACCATGGATGATCCTGCTGATATTTGAAATACTGGTGGCATAGCTTCCAGCATCACAGCAACACACAAGTCACCACAGTATGACAAACTGGCAGATAGTCGTTAGAAGAAGAGGTGGCACTTTCTTCAGACCCTTAACCTAAACATTGTTTGTAAAATAAGGGAGCTGTCATTACATTCAAGTCCATCCATGATCTTGGCCCCAGACAACCAAACACCACTATTCTCCAGCACACACCCTCATCACTCCAGTCTTCAGCACCCTCAGCACCCTCCTTCTGTTCATGCCAGTACCCCCACCTCTGGACTTCTGCTCGTCCTGCCCTCCCTGTAATGGCCTCCTCTTCCCGCCCCACCCCCCCGCCCCCGTCCCAATCTCAGGGTTATCTGTCTGCAAGACTTGGTTCAACTCGCATTTACCTTATGCAAAGGTTTTCTTGACAACTCTCTCCCTAATGGGGTTTTCCTTCTACAAACCTTACAAATTATAGTCTGTACCACAAAAATTAACGCTGACTTTTATATAGTTTTGGAAGAAGTCTTGGTGATCTACTTTCAAAAATCAGCCAGTGAAAACCCTATGGCTCACAACCATCTGATCTGCAGTCAATCATGGGGATGGCACAGGAGTGGGCAGCGTTTGGTTCTGTTGTGCGTGGGGTTGCCGTGAATCAGGGCCTGACTTGACAGCAGCTAACAACAACATATATAGTTTTATTTTATATCTGAATTTTTTCATGCCTGAAAGTCTTATTTCTTAACTACACTTTCAGGTTCTTGTGTGAAGATGTTAATTCTTACAAGTTCTTGTCTAATTTTTGTGCACTTAGGAGATGCATTTTTATTCATTGATTTAAAGATGGTACAAGGCACCATTTTAAGTTTAAGCACTGGGGCCTCAAACAAAGTCTCCAAAGAGGCTAATTTGATACCAATGAGCTCACTGTCTCCTAAAGATGTCCCCTTTGGTGATAACTCCCTGTAATGCAAGGGTAGAGTGAAGTGTGCCAGAGAGCAGTGACGGCCAGGAATAGGAAGCTGGGTTGACAGTGTCACCTTCAAATCCTGAGATGTCAGGCAACCCAGATTGAGTGAGGAAGGCTAGAATTGCCAGTTTGATTCATTTGTTCTCTTTTTATGCACGACATAGTTGCCTTTCATGCCAGAGATCTTACGTATTGATTTCTAGTGTGTAGATATATAAAAGGATTTGGCTGTTTGGAGCCTGACGCAGAAATGCTGTGTCTCCCAGCCTGCCTGACAGCCCAGAACATTCTCCTTCTGTCTTCTTTTGTCCTCTCCCTGTAACCCTGGAGGAAAAGGTGGGTTAAAATCAAGATTTCTGTCATGTTTCTATTTTTCCATGTGGTTTACAAGGTTTACTATCAGTTACTCCTGAAAACACTCCCATTAGAAGGTGAGGTGATGCTATTAAACTTGTTCTCGAAGTAAAGACACAGAAAGGTTAAGTGGCTTGGCAGGGTTGCCCAGCAGTTTAATGGCAGAGATGTACTGAGCGCTCTGCCTACAGCTTAGACTGCCTGGCAGGCTCTTACACAGAAGGTTCCAGTGCCAGAAAGCTGCCAGTGTCCATGACTGGGAACATTTAAAGTACCCCAAGGGATAGAACCATATGCTAGCATGCAACTGGCAAACAGGTATAAAGTACCATTATTTAAACTTTAAACACAAGTAAACTAACCCATGGAATAGAACCATGTATTAGCATATAATTGGAAAACAGGTATAAACTGTTATCATTTAAACCTTCAACATAAGAACTGAATGCCAGGGATGGAATCATAAGAAAAAGAGACATTTAAGCTTAAATAGGAAAGAGGATTGGCAACCAGCAGGCTCACATTAAATGCTGCATGGTGTTGCAGCAACAGAAAGTTTGCAAACCTATTTTTCCCTATTCTCCAACAGAAAACCCCTGTTGAAGTTGCCGGGACTTCAAGATGCACTGGCTTGATCCACGTTAGTATTCTCACTCTGTCTCCTACTTTATGGCTCTTCATGACTCTATCTGGTGACAAAGAGGTTCTTTGCCATTTAAAGGTCAAATGCCAGTAAAGAGAGATGGCGTTTTATCATCAGATGAGTGTGAGCAGAAGGAGATGAAAACGCAGGGACTTGAGCCAAGTGTAATCATGTCCCTGGACTGAGATTCCCTGAAAACCGGGGAAACACCTTCAATTAACCTTTTCAAATATGTGGTCACTGGGTCCGATTTATCTGAAGGTTGTTAGCTGTGTTTAGAAAAGTGTTTATTTCCTACTGAGATGGAGAAAGCGTATGTTCTGCCGTCTAGTCCTTCAAATTAGAAATCCCCCCCAAATCTCCCAGTTATTCCCAGTGATAAAGAAAAGCTGCCTCTGACTTCGTGAGCCCAGAGCCCAGGCTGTTGGGGGAATCAGAGGTGGGACCGTCTACCAACCAAGAAGGTCCTTGTCTGTTCTAAAAAGGAGATGTAAGTATTAGTCTCCTTGAGGGACTTTAAAGAGAAATACATGCTGCAAGATAGAGTATTAATAATTATAATAGTAAAGACAACACAACTTTATGTTGAAGGCTACTTTATAATTAAATAAATCTTCCACATGTCTTGTCTCTTGTAAATTCCTTTAACACTGTGAAGTCAACAGAGAAGCCTGCCTGGGTGAGTGGCTCAGGATCACACAGATATCGATAGGCACAGTTGGGATTTGGGGGCACAAGTGTTTTCATCCAGCGCCCTTTCTGCCTTTGCACTGTTGCCTCCCAGAATCATGCACAGAGGGCAGGATTCCGCTGTGTTAAGAGAGGCCTCCTTTCTGCCTTAGAAGGAATTCAAAGCAATTCTATACAAATCAAGAGGATCTGGATGTGCTTGTTTTCCTCTCTCTCACCCTTTATTCCCTAGTCAATCACAAGAAACCAAGTAGCTCATTAAGATAGTCATGAGTCCCATTGGAAACCCAGCTGGAGCAATTTCACAAGCAAAACTTGTCAGGAGGGCCCTGGCCATGTGCTGGGAGCTGAGCTTCCTAACCTTTCATTTGTTCCTGTGTTTGAGCCTCATAACAATCGCGGGAGGTGGATATTATTTTCCCTAATGTAAGGATGAGGAATGTGAAACTTGAAAAGGGAAATAATCCATCTCAGATCCCTCAGCTGGTAGATAAAGCAGATTTCAAACTACAGTTGGCTAGTTCTCAAAGTTCATGTTCTTTCAGTGCACAGAATCCCAGGCAGGCAGGGCAGGCAAGCAGCTGAGCAAGGCAGGAAGAGAGCACCCAGAGACTGGGGCTGTCAGGGTTGGGCCAAGTGCTTGGAGCAGGTCAGCCCACCAGCCAATAGCAATCTCATTGCAGCTTTACCCTTGCAACCCATTGTACTTTTGTTTTCCTGGGCCTGGAGCAGGGCCAGATTACCCAAAAAGCAAGGTACACTTGGCCCAGTTATGACTTCCCACCAATCTGCAGTGCACAATTTCACCTGTCCCCCATGTGAAATTGCTCACCATATATTAGCAGATTAAATTCAATTAAGCCCATGCGTACCCTGCTCACTGCAAGCCAGTGCATACTGTGTTACTAGTTAATGGGCCCCTGGCCTGGGGACAGTGACGTCACTAGGATTGGTGTTACCCAGTTCGGTAACTATAGTGTCACCCTCCCCATGCTAATTACCACAGTATTGTAGCTAAAACACCAGAAAATTTAAAAAAATCGGCTATTATAACACACACATACCAGCAGCAACGAAAACAACAGCAGGCTTGCAGCAAGCGCGTGCAGATGAAACCATTGATTCAAAGTGTCATTATAATTGGGTGATGACAGCTCTGACCAGAATGCATTAGAAAGTTCAAAAAGTAAATTAACATAGAGTTTTAACCTTGTCGTGATGTTGATACATGTAAGCTGGGCTTACGAAAAACTTGTTGTTATAACTAACTACAGGGATATTTTAATAAAAAATAAATTTCTGCTGAAACACTGCACAACAATTTTATTGATAGTCATTTTGGTGTCATCCCCTCTGACGTGGTCACCCGATGTAGTCTGCACCACCCATAGACCCTAGTAACTACACTGCCTGGAGAGCCTTTTTAAGGAAGAGTCTGAGACTATTGTGGCAGGGCTAGAGAATTAAGCCTTCAAGCTGTAACAGGAGAAATTTGAACAAAGTTCAAGTCCAAAACTAGTAAACCATATGCAAGGAACAGAAAGTCTCAGTTTCCTCAATTGTAAAATGGGAGTAAAAGTACCACCACACAGAATTGTTGTAAGAATTAAAAAATAGCAATAATGGAAAACCAGTAACCAGTTGCTGTTGAGTCAGCCCCAACTCATGGTGACCCTCTGTGTATCAGAGTAGAACTGCCCTCCATGGAGTTTCCAATGGTGGCTTTTCAGATGTAGATCACGAGGTCTTTCTTTCGAGGCACCTCTGGGTAGACTTGAACCCCCAACTTTTTAGTTAACAGCCAAGCACATTAATCATTTGCACCATCCAGGGACTACAAACAATAATTGAAGGCTTTTGAAATGCTAACGCATCACCTCAATATTTTTCCATCATTAATGTTTTCCACTCTTCTTTTGTTGCTTATCTTGTAGTCAATGTAAGTAGAGCAGGAAAAGGGTGTTTGGAGCTGAAAAACATTATTGGAAATGCTTGTCTTGTGTATGAAACCCTATTGGTGACAATAGGAAGTGTTTCCCCTCTGCCGAATTCCCTTTAATTCCAAAGCCCTCACTGTCCTAGAATGCTTTGTTTAGGGTAAACCCTCATCACTGAAGTCATTAGGTCTGTAATTTACCCCCTACTAGAACATGAGAAAATGTAATCCAATAAATATTATTGTTTTTCCTTCCTTTCTTAGCAAATTACCACCTTCTGCTCCGTTCTTCCCCCAGGCTCTATTGGTTGGCCAAACCTAGAACCGGTCGCTCAGCAGAAAATTCTTTTAAATCAAAATGCTGCCATCTGTGAGAAGATCCCCCCATCTTTAAGCCCAGAAACCTCCTTCAGAAATCAGGGAATAAACTCCAATTTGGCTCCAAGAGAAGACACTCAATTGGGTTATTAAATTCTACACAGTAATTTACATGTGTGCTGTAAAATATAAATTGCCCAAACGAAATGTATTCTATGCCACTAGGACAAAGACTTAATATCTTCCTTCTCCCTAACAAAATTCTACTCAATTGCACTTTCAGGGTGTGAGCAGCTTGTGGAGGTTTAAGAGAAATAATGTAAGAGGCAAGAAGAAAGAAATAAAGAAAAGATAAAGGGAGAGAAGAACAAAAATTGTGGTGGATATGTCTTTTCTGCACACACAATATATCTGTTATAGTGTCTGTGTGTCTATGTACATCTCTGTGTGTGTGTTTGCTCCTAAATATATCCCAGTAATCTTCCATTAACCCTGGTGGTATAGTGGTTAAGGGCTACAGCTGCTAGCCAAAAAGTCAGCAGTTCGAATCCACTAGGCGCTCCTTAGAAACTCTAAAGGGCAGTTCTACTCTATCCTATAGAATCACTATGAGTTAGAATCAACTCGACTGCAATGGGTTTGGTTTTATTTTTTCGGTTTTAATGTGCCATTGCTGTTGGTAATTGTTCACATCTCTTCATACTCCCAGATACATCAATGTTTACTTTAATAGCCCTTAATGATGACAGATTTAACCAGAACCCAAGTCTGGGGAGCAAGTTAAGAAGTGATGTCCTGAGGAGAGAGTTTTGAGTGTCAGCTTTGAGAATTTAGTTTTGCTGAGACTTAAGACATATTTCTTCTTTTCTCTTTCCTTTTTCTTTCTTTCTGTTTTTCCTTTCTTACTGTCCATCCTTTCTTTTCATCCATTACTCGACAAATAATAAAATGATTATCTAAACACCTAGAGTACTTCAAATCAGAACCACACAATTTTATATTAAAAGTTCCTCCATTAAATGATGGCTAATTGCCTCCATGAACAACTACCTCCTTTGCCATAAGACCAGAAGAATTGGATGGGGCCTGGCTACCATTACCAAATGTTTTGACCAAAGATTCCGTAGAAGAATCCTGATCAAAAGGGGGAAAATTTCAAATTCTCATAGACTCCAGACTCCATGAAGGTTGGATGAACCCCTGAAACGATTGCCCTGAAATATTCTTTAAACCTTAAGCCAAAAACATACCCTGAAGTCTTTTTAAAACCACACAATAGTTTAGCTTGACTAGTAAAATAATGCCTTGAGCATTAGCTCTTTCAAGAACTATATATATGGGATCAAACTGACAACAGCAATTCAAAAGATTAGATAGGAACTTTAGGAGGCTGTGAATTTATGTTAATGGGGGAGGAACAACTCAGAAAAGGAGGGTGAGAATGGTTACACAACGAGAAGAATGTAATCAGTGTCACTGAATTGTACATGTGAAACTGTTGAATTGGTGTATGTTTTGCTTTTGTATGTTCTCAACAACAAAAATATAAAATTATATATTAAAAAATTTAATCTTAAATTAGTCACATTTACCAGTCTTTTCTTCTATACTGAATATTTTTTGTCTGTGTTTTGTTTAAGAAAAAATTTATCTTTACCTCAAAGTTTAAATTATACTCATTTAAATTTTTTACTAAGTAAGTGTTGCTTCTGTCATTTAAGCCCTTAACCTATCTCAACTTCTGTATGTGGTGTGAAGTAGGGCTGTAATTTTTATATATATGGATAATGACTGTTTTCCAGCGTTTTTTTTTTTTTTAACTGAAGTCCTTCTTTTAAATTTTCATGCCTCTTTTTTTAAATTGTAATGGCTAGAACCCCCAATACAATGTTAAATAGTAGTGTACATCCATGTAACATTTCTGATTTTAAAAGGAATGTTTCTAATATTTTTCCATCTAGAATATTTGCTCTAGGGATGTGTGTGTGTGTATTCTTAAGATGAATATAGATAGATAGACGTATGTATGTATAAAACCCATTGGCACCGAGTCAATTCCAACTCACAATGAACCTACACTACACAGTAGAACTGCCCCATAGTGTTTCCATGGAGCGGCTGGTGGATTCAAACTGCAGACCTTTTGGTTAGCAGCTGAGCTCTTAACCATTGCTCCACCAGGGATCTCTCTCTTTCTTAATATTCATATTAAGAAATTTCCTTTCTGTTCCTAAATAAAATTTTTCTTTTTTTATTGCAATAGGTGTCAAATATTATCGTACGTTTTCCACATCTATTGGGAAGATTATGACTTTTCACTTTTAAGGTATTAATTTGTTATTTATTGTTATGAATATCTTATATCAAATCATTCTTGTGTAGACAGATAATTTTAACCTGTATGTGGTGCATTATGTTTCTTAAATACCGCTGGGTTCAACTTACTAATACTTTGTTTTCTTTTTTTTTTTTTTTTAAAATCTAATTGGTGAGTAAAATGGCCCTGTAATTTTTATTTCATTTCTTGCAATGTCTTTGTCTGGTTTTTGTATTAGGGTTATGTTAGCCTCAAAAAATGATTTGTGGAATATTCCCTATTTTTATTTATATATATTTTTCTATCCTTTTACCTATAACCTGTATGTGTTTCTTATGTTTAGACAGCCTGAATCTGGGTTTTGTTTTTTATTTTCTAATCTGTCAAGTCTTTGCTTTTTTTAACTGGTGACTTTAGTTATTAAATTGCAATTATTAATATATTTGGAATTATTTCTACCACCATATTCTTTCCATCTGCTCAATTTTTTCCTATGTTACTTTTTAATTTTTTTTAGTTAAAAACAAATGATGGGAGTTCCGGCAAAATGGTGCTCTAGGCAGAAGCACCACGCTGTCCCTCCACAGCAAAGATCCAAAAAACTAAGCCAAACAGAGAATACAACAGTTCTGAAACCCTAAAACATCAAATGAAGAGATAAAGAACTCAGCCAAGCACCAAATGGAGCGAGAAAACTGACAGAGAATGGAGAGCGAGGAGAGATTCATGCAGAGGTCCCCTACCAGCTAACGCAGCGTGGATTCACCATCTTGGACTCCTATCGGAGACCAGCAAACGGGGGTATGAGAAAGCAGCCTCGTGGAGCGTCCAGCAGGAGACAAAACAACCGGTAATTTGTGGTGTGTGCTTTTCCACCACCCACCCCTCTTTGCCCTGGCTCGGCCTCCTCTGTTTCCCGCGGCCACGGTATCTTGACAAGGAAGCTCTGGCTGCTTGGATTCCACACACCCAAGCGGTCGGCTCTCTGGGTGCCAGTTGTTGGCTGCTAGTGTTGCTTTTTTTTTATGCTTCTTTTGATTTCTCACTTGCCTCTCGCCACCTCCCCCTCCTTTCACTCAAGTGCCTGGCTCTGTGCGCCATCTTTGCTTCTTTCTGAGGGGCTGCAGAGCACTGGCAATTTGTGATATACGCTTTCCCACTCTCTACCCTTCTTCACCCATACTCAGCCTCCTCTGCTTCCCACAGACACAGTCTCTTGTTCAGAAACACCAGCCCACATTAGCTGGCTCTCTGAGTGCCATTTGTTGGCTTCTGGTGTTGCTTTTTTCTTTTTTTCCCTGCTTGTTTTGATTTCTTGCTTGCCTCTCGCCACCTCCCACTCCTTTCACTCGAGTGCCTGGCTCCGTGCACCATCTTTGCTTCTTCCTGAGGGGCTGCGGAGCTCCATTCGAGTGTGGAACTGCTTCCTGGTCTGGGCTACCACGCTGGTGGGATCCCACGGCTTTTGTTCATTTGTTCCTCTGCTTCCCGTGGCCACGGTCTCTTGACCGGGAAGCACTGGCTGCTTGGATTCCACACACCCAAGCGGTTGGCTCTCTGCATGCCAGTTGTTGGCTGCTAGTGTTGCTTTTTTCTTCTGCTTCTTTTGATTTCTCACTTGCCTCTCACTGCCTCCCCCTCCTTTCACTTGAGTGCCTGGCTCCATGCGCCATCTTTGCTTCTTCCTGAGGGGCTGCGGAGCTCCACTCAAGTGTGGAGCTGCTTCCCGGTCTGGGCTACCACGCTGGTGGGATCCTGGGGATTTTGTTGGTTTGTTCATTTTGAATTGTTTGTTTTCTTTTCCTTTTCTTGAGTTGGGAGCCCTTTCTGGCCAGGTGGAGCTGCGTGGCAAGGAACTCCCCTTCAGCTTCAACAAACGTTCAGAGGGACCCCTGAGGTCATTTCTTTTTTCATTGTTTTTTTTTTCTTTTTTTTGGGGGGGGGGGGGCTTTCTTGTTTTTTTTTTTTTTAATTTGTTTTGTTTTCTTTTCCCTCTTTTACCCTTTTTGTCTTTCTTCATTGCTCGTTTCTTGTCTCTCTATATCTTTCTTCTCTTTCTATTCCCTGAATACCTGGCATTGTATACCTCTACACCTTCAAGCCAAGCTGTACTGCAACACCTGAGAGCGACTTCCCCAGACCTCATAGCTGCATTGGTGGGATTCCTGGAAACTTTGTGGTTCTTTAACCTTTTTGATTTTTATTTATTCATTCTTTTCTTTTATTCCCCTTCCCCTTTCTGTTTTTCTCCATTTCATAGTTTCTCATCTCTCCATTCCAATTGCAAGCTCCCTTAACATTCTTTTTTGTTTGTATGTTTTTGGCTCCTGTTCCTCTAACCTCTCTCCCATATCAATCTTAGCTCCACACATAACAATCTCCCCGCTGCATCCTGCCTACCTGCTCCATGCGTTTGACATCATACCACCAAGCAGTACAGACACAGCCTACTGGAACTTGCCCTGCACAGGTTACTGACCCACTCTGGTGGCTGTAGTAAGTGCCACAAACAACCTGTCCCAGTAACTCCTCTTCAGCTAGACCTGCCCTTATGTACCCTTTCTGAGTGACTGACCCTGCCAGTTGGAGAAGGAGGTGAAAAGTATTGAGCCCACAGACGAGCAAACAACAAAGAACACACAGTCTGCCTGATCAGACATAGTCAGTTTTTTGGTTTTAAAAAGGGACCAAACAAATAAACCTACAGTCAATAAACGAGAAAAATAACTACTGAATGCCCCCAAAACAGCAGACAATATCAAAACATTTACAAAAAGATGACAGAATGGTTCCAGTAGGCATCCAAAATAAAACACCAGATGACTCTCTTGTGGAAGAAAATGCACTAGAACTATCTTAAAGGGAATTACAACCTCTAATATTCATAATTCTCCAAGAACTGAGGCAAAAGCTGACAAACATGAGGAAAAAATAGGCAAATTCATGGAAAATACAGACAAAAAAAATTGGAAGAATTCAGGAAGATGACGCAGGAACAAAATGCCAAAATAAATTCACAACTAGAAATTATACAAAGACAACAATTAGAAATCCAAAAGATAAACAACAAGATTTCAGAAATGGATGATGTCATAGAAGGGCTGAGAGCTGATTTGAAACCGTGGAAGACAGGATCAGTGGAACTGAAGACAAACACTTGGATACAACTCTGTTTGAGGAAAACTCATAAAAAAGAACAAAGCAAAATGAAGAGACTCTGAGAGTTATGTGGGACACAATTAAAAGCAAAAATTTACGAGTGATTGGAATTCCAGAACAGGGGGAGAAAACAGAAAACACAGAGAGGATCATCGAGGAACTGCTGACATAAAACTTCCCCAATATCATGAAAGATGAAAAGCTGGCCATCCAAGAAGCTTAACGAACCCTATGTAAAAGAGACCCCCAAAAGAAAATCACCAAGGCGAATCATATTCACACTCACCAAAACCAAAGACAAACAAAGAATCCTGAGAGCAGCTCATGAAAAACAAGGAGTAACATACAGAGGAGAAACAATAAGACTAAGCTCAGATTATTCGGCAGAACCCATGCAGGCAAGAAGGCAATGGGATGACATATATAAAATCACGAAAGAAAAAAATTGTCAGCCAAGAATAATATACCCTGCAAAACTCTTGCTCAAATTTGATGGTGAAATTAGGTCATTTCCAGATAAACAGAAATTAAGGGAATATGTAAAAGTTACCAAACTTACAAGAATTATTAAACGGAGTTTTTCGATCTGAGGACAAACAGCTTCAGCTCACAGGCAGAACCTAGGACACAGGGTCGTACGAGCCAGATACCAATCTAGGAAATGAAATCTCGAGGACTATCCAAAACCAAAAGAAATACAACAGGGAATCAGAGCAGTTAATCAATAAATGACAACACATCAAAACCATAAAAGAGGGAATAAACAGCATAGGTATAGAACCTTCTAATGGAGAGGAAGGCAAGGTGATACCAAGTAATGGTAGACTGCTTCAAATTGGAAAGACAAGGGTAAAATTCATGGTAACCACAAAGAAAGTTAACAAACATACTCATAAAAATAAAGACAAAAAACATAAAGTCTTGGCAAAAACAAAAGAAATGAAAAAAAAAACACAAACAAAATAACTCAGCACAAAAGAGTAAGAAGAACAAAGAAAACTTCAGCACCACAAAAAAAAGACTACAAAATGACATCAACAAACTCACATCTATCAATAATTACACTGAATGTAAATGGACTCAATGCACCCATAAAGAGACAGAGAGTCACAGAATGGATAAGAAAACAGTATCCATCAATATGCTGTCTACAAGAGACACATCTTAGAAACAAAGATGTGAATTTATTAAAAGTCAAAGGTTAGAAAAAAATATATCAAGCTAACAAGTACCAAAATAGAGCAGGAGTTGCCATTCTAATCTCAGATAAAATAGACTTTAAAATCAAATCTACCATAAAAGACAAACAAGGACACTATATAATGATTAAGGGGATGATCCATCTTGAAGACTTAACCATAATTAACAACTACGCACCCAATGACAGGGCTCCAAAATACATCAAAGAAACTCTAACAACACTGAAAAGAGAAATTGACAGTTCCACAATAATAGTAGGAGACTTCAACACACCACTCTCAGTAACGGACAGAACAACTAAGAAGAAACTCAGCAGAGATACAGAAGACCTAAAGGGCACAATCAGCCAACTTGACCTCATAGACATATATAGAACACTCCATCCAACCGCTGCAAAGTACACATTCTTTTCCGATGCACATGGAACATTCTCCAGAATAGACCACATCTTAGGACACAGAGCAATCCTCAACAAGATCGAAAACATTGAGATAATTCAAATTATCTTCTCTGACCACAATGTCATCAAGGTAGAAATTAACAATAGAAAGAGCAAGGAAAAAAGATCAACTACATGGAAACTGAATAATACCCTGCTTACACATCACTGGGTAATAGAAGAAATCAGAGAGGGAATCAAAAAATTCTTAGAATCAAATGAGAATTAAAACACATCATACCAAACCTTTGGGACATAGCAAAGGCAGTCCTCAGAGGACAATTTATAGCAATAGATGCACACATCAAAAAAGAAGAAAGGGACAAAATCAAAACATTAACTACAGAACTCAAACAAATAGAAAGAAAACAGCAAAAAAAAGCCCACAACCACCAGAAGAAAGGAAATAGTAAAGATCAGAGCAGAAATAAATGAAATAGAGAACATAAAAACAACAGAAAGAATCAACAAAACCAAAAGTTGGTTCTTGGAAAGAATCAACAAAATCGAGAAACCACTGGCCAGACTGACAAAAGAAAAACAGGAGAGGACACAAATAACCCAAATAAGAAATGAAATGGGGGACATTACAACAGACCCAACTGAAATAAAAAGGATTATAACAGAATATTATGAAAAGCTATATTCCAACAAATTTGAAAACCTAGAGGAAATGGATAAATTTCTAGAAACACAGGGCCTACCCAAACTACAACACAGTGATGTTGAAAATCTGAACAGACCCATAACAAGAGAAGACATTGAAAAGGTAATAAAAAAAACTCCGAACCAAAAAAGCCCTGGCCCAGATGGCTTCACTGGAGAATTCTACAAAACATTTACAGAAGAGCTTGTACCAGTACTACTCAAGCTATTTCAGAGCATAGAAGAGGAAGCAACACTTCCAAATTCATTCGATGAAGCCAGCATAACGCTGATACCAAAACCAGACAAAGACATCACAAAAAAAGAAAATTACAGACCAATATCTCTCATGAATATAGATGCAAAAATTCTTAACAAAATTCTAGCCAACAGAATTCAGCATTATATCAAAAAAATAATACACCACAACCAAGTAGGATTCATACCACGTATGCAAGGTTGGTTTAACATTAGAAAAGCAATCAACGTAATACACCACATAAATCAAAGAAAAGAAAAGAATCACATGATCATCTCAATTGACTCAGAAAAGGCATTTGACAAAGTCCAACACCCATTCCTGATAAAAGCTCTCAATAAAATAGGTATAGAAGGGAAATTTCTCAACATAATAAAGGGCATCTATGCAAAACCAATGGCCAACATCATTCTTAATGGAGAGAGGCTGAAAACATTCCCCTTGAAAACAGGAACAAGACAAGGATGCCCTTTATCACCACTCTTATTTAACATTGTGCTGGAAGTTCTAGCTAGAGCAATAAGGCAAGAAAAAGAAATCAAGGGCATCCAAATTGGTAAGGAAGAAGTTAAACTCTCCCTGTTTGCAGATGATATGATACTATACATAGAAAACCCTAAAGACTCCATGAGAAATCTACTGGAACTAATGGAAAGATTCAGCAGAGTAGCAGGATACAAGATAAACATTCAAAAATCAGTTGGATTCCTATACAGCAGTAAGGAGAACGATGAAAAGGAAATCAGGAAAACAATACCATTTTCAATAGCCCCTAAAAAGATAAAATACTTAGGAGTAAATCTGACCAGGGATGTAAAAGACCTATACAAAGAAAACTACAAAACACTACTGCATGAAACCCAAAGGGATCTACATAAATGGAAAAACATACCATGCTCATGGATAGGCAGACTCAACATTTTGAAAATGGCAATTCTAGCCAAAGCAATTTACAAATACAATGCAATCCCAATCCAAATACCAACAACATTCTTCAAAGAGATGGAAAAACTAATCATTCACTTTATATGGAAAGGGAAGAAGCCCCGAATCAGTAAAGCACTACTGAAGAAGAAGAAGAAAGTTGGAGAACTCACACTACCTGACTTCAGAACCTACTATACAGCAACAGTAGTCAAAACAGCCTGGTACTGGTACAATGACAGATACATTGACCAATGGAACAGAATTGAGAACCCAGATGTAAATCCATCCACCTATGGTCACCTGATCTTCAACAAGGGCCCAAATTCCATCAAATGGGGAAAAGACAGTCTTTTGAACAAATGGTGATGGCAAAACTGTATATCCATTTGCAAAAAAAAGAAACAGGACCCATACCTCACACCGTATACAAAAACTACTTCAAAATGGATCAAAGACCTGAATATAAAGCCTAAAACTATAAAGTTCATAGAAGAAAAAATAGGACCAACACTTCAGGCCTTAATACATGGCATTAACAAGATACAAACCATAACCATCAATGCACAAAACCCAACAGATAAGCTAGATAACTGGGATCTTCTAAAAATCAAACACCTATGCTCTTCAAAAGACTTCATCAAAAGAGTAAAAAGAGAACCTACAGACTGGGAAAAAAATTTTGGACAGTACAAGTCAGACAAAGGTCTAATCTCCATAATCTACAAGAAAAGCCAACACCTCTACAACAAAAAGACAAATAATCCAATTAAAAAATGGGCAAAGGAAATGAACTTCACCAAAGAAGACATTCAAATGGCCAACAGACACATGAGGAAATGCTCGTGATCACTAGCCATTAGAGAAATGCAAATTAAAAGCACAATGAGATACCATCTCACCGTGGCATTACTGGCACGAATCAAAAACACTGGAAATAACAAATGTTGGAGGGGCTGCGGGGAGATCGGAACTCTTATGCACTGCTGGTGGGAATGCAAAATGATACAACAATTTTGGAAAATGATATGGCTCTTCCTCAGAAAGCTAACAATAGACATACCATTCGATCCAGCAATCCCACTCCTAGGAATATATCCAAGAGAAATAAGAGTCGTCACTCGAATAGACATGTGCACACCTATGTTAATGGCAGCATTGTTAACAATAGCAAAACGATGGAAACAACCTAGATGCCCATCAACAGATGAATGGATAAACAAACTAGGGTACATACACACAATGGAGTACTATGCAACGAGAAAGAACAGTGATGAATCTGTGAACCATCTCATAACATGGATGAAACTGGAGGACATTATGCTGAGTGAAATAAGTCAATCACAAAAGGCCAAATATTGTATGAGACCTCTATTGTAAAAACCTATGAAAAAGTTCACACACAAAATGTAACAATCTTTGTTGGTTACCAGGGATGGGATGGGTGGGGGGAAATACTAAATAGGCAATAGATAAGTGGTATATTGGGTGAAGGGTGAGACAGTACACAATACAGGGGAAACTAGCACAACCTGTACAAGGAAAGGTCATGGAAGCCCCATAGACACATCCAAACTCCCTGAGGGACTGAATTGCTGGGCGGAGGGCTTTGGGGAGCATGGTCTCAGGGAACATCTAGCTCAATATGCATGACACAGCTTATAAAGACAATGCTCTACATTCTACCTTGGTGAGTAGTGTCTGGGCTCTTAAAAGCCTGTGAGCAGCCATCTAAGATACTCCACTGGTCTCATCCCTTCGGGAGCAAGGGAGAATGAAGAGAACAGGACACGAGGAAAAGATTAGTCCGAAGGAGTAATTGTCCATAGCTACCAAGGCCTCCACCAGACTGAGTCGAGTACAGCTGATGTGGTGCCCGGCTACCACCACTGATTGCTCTGACCAGGATCACAACAGAGGGTTCTGGACAGAGCTGGAGAAGGATGTAGAGCATAATTCTAACTCACAAAGAAAAGACCAGATTTACTGGCCTAAAGGAGACTGGAGAAACCTCGAGAGTATGGTCCCCAGACACCCTTCTAGCTCAGTGGTGAAGTTACCTCCGAGGGTCACTGTTCAGCCTGGGAGTGGACAGCCCTGTAAAACCAAATGAGATTAACGAGGTACAGGAGTCCAGTGACTAGGGCCGGAAGGCAGAAGGGGACAAGGATGCTGGTGATAGGGAACCCAAGGTTGAGTAAGGATATTGTTGATGTGTTGTGAGATTGTTAACCATTGTCATAGGGCAACATTTGTAGTAACTGTTAAATGAGAAACTATTTTGTTCTGTAAGCCTTCATCTTAAGTGAGAATAACAGCACAATTGGAAGATGTAGTCAATGTCACTGAACTGTGTATGTAGAAATTTTTGAAATGGTGTATCTTTGTCTATGTGTATTTTCACCAAAAAAAAAAAAAGGTTGACAAGTTAGAGGGTTAATATGTTGTGGGGTTGTTAACCAATGTCATAAAACAACATGTGTACTACTGTTTCACGAGAAACTATTTGTTGTAAGCCTTCACCTGAAGTAGAATAAAACATATATAAAAAAAATTTAAAAGAAATAAATAATTGAATTCAGTAATTTAAAAAAAAATGATGTCTATACCTCTTTTATAGATTGAATTATGTTCAACAAAATATATGTTGGAATCCTAACACCATATGGGCTCAAGCATAGCAACGATTGTGAGGATGGTGCTGGAATGGGCACAGTTTCATTCTGTTGTACTTAGGGTTGCTATGAGTCAGAACCAACTCAACGGCATCTAACAACTACGACAACAACATATCCTTGGATGTAAACCTGTTTGGAAATAGGGTCTTCTTCGTTGTGGTAATGAGACCATATCAGTGTAAGGTATGTCCTAACCTAATCACTTCTGAGTTATAAGGGGCAACAGAGACAGAGACAAGCAAGAACAGATGAGGGGGGAAGATAGATACCATAGGAAGATAGTCAAGGAACCCCACTGGGACTACAGAAGCTGAAGTAGACAAAGAAGGACCCCCTCACACATACACACCCCAAGAGCCATATCTTGAATTTGGACAGCTAGCCTCCTAAACTGTGAGAAAATAAGTTTCTGCTCTTTAAAGCCATTCACTTGTGGTATTTCTGTTACAAGAGCACTAGGTAACAAAGACAAACTCTATCCTAATAATCCAGGAGCTTCAGCATTTTCTCATATTATTTGGTCTCTCTGTTCCATCCTCCTGTGGATATCTAAACTTTTATTCTTGAGTTGTTATAGATTTATTTATTTTTTCTTCTTGATATAAGTTTTCTTTAAAAATGAATAAATAAGATTTACCAAGGTGTTTGGTTACTCTCATATCTATCTTGCAATATTTCCAGGATGAAATTTATCTAAACTTGTTTTTAATGTGGGTTTTTGTATGGCAAATTCTCCAAGGCTTTATACATATGAGAACATTTTATATTATGTCTTCATAGTTGAGTGACAATTTGACTGGTTATAAAATTATTGGTTCTAAGTTCTCTCTGTCT
Source organism: Dugong dugon (assembly GCA_030035585.1). Lineage (NCBI taxonomy): Eukaryota > Metazoa > Chordata > Mammalia > Sirenia > Dugongidae > Dugong > Dugong dugon. The sequence goes on along the minus strand of CM057470.1, from coordinate 66,583,031 downwards.
TTAACTTTTTCTAAACACTACTCCATTTTCTTCTTGGATCTAGTGCTGCTGTTAAGAAGTCTATCAATATATTTGCTTTGTATTAATCTACTTTCTCTCTGTAAGATTTTAGATTTGTTACTGATATTTTTAAATAGCCTCATAATGTCTGTAGGTGTGAGGTTTTCCCTATTTGTCCTCATTGATTCCCTTTTCTTTTTAATTAAGGAAAATTTATTTTCATTATTTCTTCACAGTTTTTCTCCTTTCATTTAAAAAAAAAATCTCTTCTTGGGGTTCTAATTATCTACATTTTAGTACATCGTGGTGTTTCTTGATATTTTATATTTCTTTTTATTTTTCTTCTTCCATCTGGGAAATTTTCTCAATCTGTCTTCTAATTAACAAATCATTCCTCAGCCCTTAACCTTTCTGCTGCTTATTTAATATATGGTGTTCCTTATTTCAATTGTTTCATTTTTCATATCTAACATAGCTGCTTAGTTCTGTTTTATTTTTCTCTGATCCTTTTTCATGTTGCGTGCATCTTCCCTTGTATCTTGTTTTGTTGTTTGTTTGGTCAGTTGGTTTTTTGCTTCTTATTTTTTTTCTTTTTGCTGAATTACTGCAGAAGTTAACTAGCCTCTATCTGTTCTTTTTGGGCTTTCACACGTGCAGGACTTTAATGATGCCCTAATTTTACTCCTTAGAATTCCTAAGGACACCAGAGTTTGAGATACAGCCGGAGTGAGGGCAGGTACGTGTTTGACCCAAAGCAATGACAATAAGGAAGCAAAAGAAGAACTCTAGTAAATCTTTTCCTGTTTTATCCTTCCCTAGCTAACTTTCTGTACACACACACATACACACACACACACATGCACACACACACACACACATCACCCCAGAGTTTATTGCAGCTTTCTCCTTTTCTTTGTATTTATTCCTCTTTGGTTTCTCCAAGATTAATCTTGGAGGAGAGATCCTCTGGTTGGTAGACCCAGAACTGGAACCTAACAATTATTGTCTCCAGCTGCTTCACTGTACACACGAGGACACTAAAGCCCAGAGAAGCTAAGTGAATGGTACACAGCCTCCTGATGGTGGATACCAGTGCTACCTCCTGCCTGAAAAGTCCATTTAAGACTAGAGTCACCTGCGTTAGCAGTGATGCTTAAAATTCTATTAGTTCTTATAGCAAGCTCAATAATGCAAAAGTATCCATAGGTCAGAGTGTAATTCAGTTAGTCCATTCTGAAGGTGCATGTCTATTTTTTAGTATTTCTTGGCTTTCAAGGATGTTGACAGCATGTACCACTGACACAATTTTTCATAAAACTTCCTGAGTAATAATAACAGACTAATGAATAGGCCACAAACCAGGTGAGATTCCAGCAGCCATAGTGTGTTTCTGGCCCTTCTAAGCGACCCTACAGGACAGAGTAGAACTGTCCAGTAAGGTTTCCAAGGAGCAGCTGGTGAATTCGAACTGCTGACCTTTTGGTTAGGAGCTGAACACTTAACCACTGTGCCACCAGGGCCCCTCCTAAGCAGCAAAGCCCTACTAAACACAGAATCTCAGATGCCCACAGGATGTAACCAGCTCTGAGACTTAGGACCATCATATTCTTGACAGCAAGTTGCATTTTTTTCCGGGAAGCAAATTATGGTTGGCGTTAGCTAAGTGGCAACTGAAATGACAAGGAATCTTGGTGACACAATGGTTAAGTGTTTAGCTGCTAACCAAAAGGTCAATGGTTTGAACCCACCAGCAGCTCCGTGGGAGAAAAGACCTGGCGATCTGTTCCCGTAAAGATTACAGCTTAGTAAACCTTATGGGGTAGTTTTACTATACAGTTCTACTGTATATGGTCTCTAAAAGTCAGAATAGACTCACTCCATGGCACACAACAACAATTGAAATGACAGGGTTGACCTCTTATTGTTAAGGTCCTGCCATAAATCCTCGCACCTGAACTTTGTCCCCATCACCCAAGAGAAGCCACGCCACAGAGGAAAATGTGTCCCAGGAAGGGAAATGTAAATACAATTCCCATGATAAAAACACAAACTTGCCTAGAGGATTTTATTAATTTCAACCTCCCACAGTGACTGCTCAATCAACAAAGTTGGGAAATGAGCGCTGGGAATTAGACTCCCACATTTGCTGAAGGGAAAACATACATTCTCATCAAATATATTCAGCCCTTAGGAACTAAAAAGTAACTAAGTTAGCCAGATATTTGCACTTATGCTTCAGTCCCTTGTCTTGCAACAACCCACTCTCTGTGGAGACACCAATGAAGGAGGGCTTTTCCCTGGCTTTGAGCTAGGGACCTGTCTAACCATCCCAGCTGCCTGGGACCTTTCCTACTGACTCTGACCTCTACCTTACAGTGAATCCAGCACTTCCCAGTAGTGACATTCCCCAGCCTGCTCTCCTGCCTTGTGACCAGCCAAGGATCAGAACCTGACAGAGAATCTAAGAACAGGCAACTTCTGGGGACTTGCCTAGGAAAACCACTCTTTCACAATAACCTGTCATACTTTAAGAGGGCATGGTAATTTCTTTCTCTTCTTCACCTGTCTTAATGTGTTTTATTGTTTCATAGAATTGGAAGAAATTTTAGAGGTCATGTAGTCTAATTTTTATCCCTTTCACATATGAAGAAATGGAGGTCCAGAGTAAGTAAATCACTTATCCAAAGTCACTTAAGTACTAAGAAATGGAGCCAAGACATGGACCTCAGTCTGGAGTGTTTTCCTTCATCAGATGCTTCCTCTGGTTTCTGTCTCACTCACCTAACTTCCTGCCCTCTTTCCCTTGCTTCTATCAATTTAGATTATCTCCTCCCACATTTCCTTCCAGGACCTCCATATACCCCTATTCTGACTGGTGGGCCAAAATGACATTTTGGGTCTCCTGGAATTAGTGTCGCTTCAGAAGCCAGTATCCAGTAATCCCTGAAAAGTCTGATTATTTCCTTTTCCTCAATGAACAATCATTCTCGTAAGAGGCCATAGATCCCTTTGGCGAAGGCTGGGAGAAAGATTAACAGTAGAAAGTGTTGGCAGTGTATTGGAGTCCTTCCTCAAGCGTACCTGGCCTCCCCTTCATTCAAGGGGTTGTGGATCTTTAAACTCGCTCAAATCTGGGAATTGACTGAGGGTACCGTGACTCTTTATTCTGGCAATTCAAGTTAGACCGCTGTTCACCTGACCTAGAATTCATCCGTTTGTACAGATCAAGTATTTAGTAGATTTCCCAACTATTTCACTCCTAGGGACACCATGTCTAAGTAGCAAATGCCATAAATCCATGAGTCAAGACTATTTTGATTACTGCCTTGACTCCACTGTTCATAACTGTAACCACGCCCACCTTGTCTTTGTTGATTGAGTGCAACCACTTGGCCCCTACTACCACAGGGTCCAATCTGCCCCATTATAGTTAGGTGTCTTAATTCAGTTTGGGCAATTCCCACTGTCAAATCTGATTTACATAAAATACCAATCACAGCAGTCTTCAAAGACGCTGGAGCTCCCTTCAGAAATTTGTTCCTCACAGTTGAGGTAAAATGTGTGTCCTCTGGGCATTCCATGTGTGGGTCTTTGGGTCTAACCTGATAAATCCACTCTAGCATGCCAATTTCCCTAAGCCTATCGATACCTTCTTCTACAGTATACCAAGGCAGGTCTGGCACTTCAACTTGATTCAGTCTAGGCCACCTTGTAATCCATGCTTTAGCAACCCAACCAAATAAACTATTAGATCCTTTCCTAACTTCTTGAGCTGAAACAATGAATGAAGAATCTGTGCTTAGTGGACCCATATCACTAAACTCAGATTGATCCATCTTTATGTTCCTTGCACCATTATCCCACACCCTTAATAGTCATTCCCACACATATTCCCCAGGTTTCTGTTTGTACATATTAGAAAACTCAAGTAGTTCTTTTGGAGTGTAGCATAACTCCTCCTGAGTCACACTCTGTACTTCACCTTTTGGGGCTCACTGGGACTTAAGTCTATTTATAGGTCTAGAAGTTAGAATCGGTAATGTGGAATTGTTTTGAGAACATTCAGCATTGTCTCGTAAAGCCTCTGCCTCAGGTGATGCCCCAGGCAATGATTTGTGAAAGGGCTCTTTAGAGGCAGCTGGGCTAGGGTTAATCTCATTAGATGGGCGTGGAGGGGCTAATAGTTTTCCTTGGCAGTGTGGTGTAACAGACAAACATGAAATAATCTCTTCAGGTGGGAGTGGTTCTGTTGGCAGGAGTGAGTCAACAGAATTTAGGGGCTGTGTCTCCAGCTCCCTGATTATCTGCCTATATGTCCCCATCCCAAGTTTCAGGATCACATTTCTTCCCAATCAGTGCTCTTACTTTAATTTCAGACACCTCTCAAGGTTGGCAATTGAGCTGGCATTGTAATCCAGCCATTCTTACAGTAAGAGTCTGGGTTTGGCTTTTGGCAACCTCAGCTCTGTTACTACAAGAAATAAGGTTTTCCTTCAAAGCACAAGTGGAAGTCTTGAGGTCATTTATGCGGCGCTTGAGCTTTGACTCTGAAGCCCTGGGCACATCTCTTTCTTTCACCAGTTTCTCTAGCAAAAGTAGGACCAACAACAAGCTTCCCTATACTTCTCATGCTGACAAAGCTGTAGAAAGATATCATATATGTTTTCACCCAGAAGCTCGCCTTTCACCAATACCTGATCTACTGGTGGTGATATTTTGCGTATTTGTATCGCCACCTTGCTTCATGGACTAACAGTGCCCTCTTTACTGCTGAAGCAGAGTCATCAACATCTTTAAGACTAACCAGACTTGAGAACCAATTTAAAAAACTCATCCTTACGACTTTGTTTCTCTAGAATCACTCTCGGTACCAAATGTCTTAGGCTGGGTTCTCTAGAGAAGCAAAACCAGTAAAGTATACAAATATATATAGAGAGAGAGATTTATATCAAGGAAACAGCTCACGCAATTGTAGAGGCTAAAATGTCCGTGGATCAGGGTAGAGGCGTCTCCCAATTGACGGAGCCGCAGAAGCTGGTGAACCCAAGGTCGGCAGGTCAGAGAAGGGCTCCCGCTCACAGGCTGTGAAGGTCAACAAATTCCAAGATCAGCAGACAAGACCGCAAGGTTTCTCCTGATTCACGTAGCTGCAGGGGCTGGCCAACCCAAGATTAGCAGGTCAGGGAACCAGACTCTTGCTTGTAGGCCGAGAAGATGGACAATTCCAAGATCAACAGGTAAGCTGCTAACTCAAGTCCCAAGAACCAGACGTGGGACAATGAGAGGCAGCTGCTGAGACTGGAACAAGCCAAAAAACCTTGGCAAGGTGAGCAGAAAATAACCAGCAGAAGGCAGAGAGATGAAACAGAGGGGGTGGTGAGCTGCCACAGGCCCCACCTCTGCCAGTACCACTCAGCAGATTCCATCATGGGAGTGATCACATATCAAATTTCAACAGGGAAGTGATCACAACCTTATACAACTGCTAAAACACTGAGAATAATGGCCTAGCCAAGTTGACATACAATCTTATCCATCACACCTAGGAAAACCACTCTTTCACCAGTCATACTTTGAGAGAGCATGGTTAATTTCTTTCTCTTCTTCACCTGTCTTTTAATATGTTTTATAGTTTCTTAGAATTGGAAGAAATTTTAGAGGTCATGTAGTCTAATTTTTTTCCCTTTCACATATGAATAAATGGAGGTCCAGGCTAATTAAATCATTTATCCAAGGTCACAAAAGTATTAAGATATGAAGCCAAGACATGTACCTCGGTCTGGAGTGTTTTCCTTCATCAGATGCTTCCTCTGGTTTCTGTCTCACTCACCTAACTTCCTGCCCTCTTTCCCTTGCTTCTACCAGTTTAGCTTATCTCCTTCCACATTTCCTTCCTGCATCCTACATGCAAGCCCCATGCACAGACTGGATTTGCATGAGGCCCCTGCTCATGTGGAGGAAAAATGTCATCATCATCAACAATTTATATGCACCTGGCATCATCTACTTGCCATGTCACTTGGTAGGCCCCACAAGGAGTGCAGGTCTGATCAATAGAGATGCAAACGATTATCCTCAACATTGTGCTCATTCATGACTTATTCAGAACACATTCACTGAACATCTACTTTGTGTTGCCCTATGTTGGGTGTAGTGGTTGCTTTTGAGGAGCTCACCAGCTCACAGGAGATTCCACATATGTAAATAAATAATTCAAACAAATGAAGTGGTATATTTACACATGGAATACTAAAAAATACTAAGAAAAAGAAACAAATCACTGATAAACAAAACAAAATTAATTATCACTACTACTACTGTTACTAAAAATAACATTATGCTATGTTAAAGAAACCAGACAGAAATAAGTGCGTACCATATGATTTTACTTATATGAAGTTCTAGAAAAGGCAAAATTCAACTATAAAGACAGAAAACAGATAACTGGCTGCCTGAGTGGGGGTGGAGGGATACACGGGAGATTGGGAAGGGCCATGAGGGAATTTTCTGGAGTGATGGAGATGTTCTATATTTTGATTAGGGTAATGGTTACAAAGAGTGTAAACATTTGTTAAAACTCAATGGATCATAATTCACAAAGCCCACTCTTCAGACAAAGATTAGAGTGGACTATAAAACAAAAAATAATACTCATGAGGAGTGTGCTTCTTAGTTCAATCAAATACACAAGACCAAATGAGTGACTCCTGTCCAGAGGCGGGATGAGAAGGTAGGAAAGGACAGGAACTAGTTGAATGGACACAAGAATCCTGGGGTGGAAAGGGAGAGTGTGCTGTCACATTGTAAGGATTCCAACTATTGTCGCATAACAATATGTTATAAATTTTTGCATGAGAAATTAACTTGAGCTGTACACTTTGAACTAAAGCACAATTAAAAAACAAAACAACAACAACAACAACAAAAACCCTCAATGGACCCTATACGTAAAGCATGTGCATTTTATTTTTTGAAAAGCTACTTTAATAAAGATGATTATAAAAAAATAGTGAAAATTTAGTTATTGAGGCCTTAGATATCTTTCTAGATTTTCGTGTGTTTTATAGTATCCTTATACCTGAAAAAGTAGGGAGTACTGAGAGTTACTGGCTTTTCTCTAGAACCGTAAATTTTGATAGGGGTAACCTAGTCCCAGCTCACCAGGTGATGTGAAACTGTGGCCCAGAGAGGAAAGGGACTTGCCCAAGGTCATTATCAATGACTCAGGGAAGAGCCAGGACATTCTAAGTGTCTCGTGTACACCAGGTTACTTGATTCCTGTTGGCTACAGGTCCTCAGAGAAGGAGCTTGAGTTGCCCTAAGTTAATACTTCTCCCTTTGACTCAGGCACTTTTGACATCAGCAAACCCATTCTGATTTTAAGTGCAACAGTGAAAGAAGACCTACATGGAAGGATGGTCTAAACTGAGTCACTTTGTTATTGTTGTCATTGCCATCATCATCATCATCGTCATCATCATTGTCATCATAAGTTATTCAGCAAAAGCTCAATTTAGTGTGAACTAGGATTTTCAAAGATAAGAATAGTAAACAATAATATAAAACTCATCCAATTAAAACTCCCTTGCAAAAGAAGTAAGTTTTTTAATGGGGAAATAGACTTGAAGCTTCAAATAACAAGGTCCAAAAATATAGCAAATAAAATTTATGATAAAACCCTAACACATAGATCCTCTGGTAAAATTTGTAATTTACCCATCTAGAAAGGGAAAAAAAATATCTACAGATGAAGGGGAAAAAATAAAAAAAGAGTGAGAGGAAGAGAAATTGCTATCAGACTTCTTCACTATACTAAATTACAGAAAATAATGAGGATAAGGGATGTGTGTGGGAGGTGGGAAATACTTAAAGACTTTTATATTCAACGCATGCAAAACTTGGAAACAAAGAAGAGGAATCAGTAGTTGGAAAACATGGCCTTGGTGATAGAAACGATGCCAGAGATCCCATGATAGAATTCAGCAAAACCAACAACTTCTTCATTGCAAATACCTTTTTTCAACAACATAAACTGTGACTATCCATGTGGACCTCACCACATGGAATACACAGAAATCAATTCGATAACATCTGTGGAAAGAGACGATGGAAAAGCTCAATATCATCAGTTAGACCAAGGCCAGGGGCCAACTACAGAACAGACCTCAATTGCTCATATGCAAGCTTAAATTGAAGCTGAAGAAAATTAGAACAAGTCCACAAAAGCCAAAGTATGACCTTGAGTATATCCCACCTGAATTTAGAGACCATCTCAAGAATAGATTTGACATGTTGAACACTAATAACCAAAGGCCAGATGAGTTGTAGAATGACATCAAGGACATCATACATGAAGAAAATAAGAGGTCATTAAAAAGACAAGAAAGAAAGAAAAGACCAAAATGGATGTCAGAAGAGTCTGAAACTTGCTCTTGAACATCGAGTAGCTAAAGCGAACAGAAGACAAGATGAAGTCAAAGAGCTGAACCAAAGATTTCAAAGGGCAGCTCGAGAAGACAAAGTATTATAATGACATGTGCAAAGAGCTGGAGATAGAAAACCAAAAGAGAAGAACACGTTCAGCATTTCTCACGCTGAAGGAGCTGAAGAAAACATTTAAGCCTCGAGTGGCAATATTGAATGATTCTACGGGGAAAATATTAAATGACACAGGAAGCATCAAAAAACAATGGAAGGAATACACATAGTAACTGTACCAAAAAGAACTGGTCAATGTTCAACCGTTTCAGGAGGTAGCATATGATAAGGAACCAATGGTACTGAAGGAAGAGGTTCAAGCTGCACTGACGGCATTGGCGAAAAAACCAAGTCTCCAAGAACTGACCAAATAGCAGTTGAGATGTTTCAGCAAACGAATGGAGCTCTGGATGTCCTCACTCATCTATGCCAAGAAATTTGGAAGACAACCACCTGGTCAACTGACAGAAAAAGATCCATATTTATGCCTATTCCAAAGAAAGGTGATCCAATCGAATGTGGAAATTATCGAACAATAGCATTAATATCACATGCAAGTAAAATTTTGCTGAAGATCATTCAAAAGAGGATGCAACAGTACATCAACAGGGAACTGCCAGAAATTCAAACCAAATTCAGAAGAGGACTTGGAACCAAGGATGTCAGATGCATCCTGGCTAAAAGCACAGAATACTGGAAATTTGTTTACCTCTGTTTTATTGACTATGCAAAGGCATTCAACTGTATGGATCATTATAAATTAGGGATAACATTGCGAGAATGGGAATTCCAGAATACTTAAATGTGCTCATGAGGAACCTGTACATAGATCATGAGGCAGTTCTTCGAACAGAACTAGGGGGTACTGTGTGGTTTAAAGTCAGGAAAGGTGTGTGTCAGGGTTGTATACTTTCACCATAACTTTTCAATCTGTATGCTGAGCAAATAATCCAAGAAGCTGGACTATATGAAGAAGAAAGAGACATCAGGATTGCATGCTGAAAGTGAAGAGGGCTTGAAGCACTTACTGATGAAGATCAAAGACTACAGCCTTCAGTATGGATTACACCTCAACATTAGGAAATCAAAAATCCTCACAACTGGTCCAATAAGCAGCATCATGATACATGGAGAAAAGATTGAAATTGTCAAGGATTTCATTTTACTTGGATCCACTATCAACAACCATGGGAGCAGCAGGCAAGAAATCAAAGGAGGCATTGCACTGGGCAAAATCTGCTGCAAAAGACCTCTTTAAAGAAAGAGTTGGGAAGCAAAGATGTCACCTTGAAGACTAAGGTGCTCCTGATGCAAGCCCTGGTGTTTTCAGTCACCTTATATGCATGTGAAAGCTGAACAATGAACACGGAAGACCAAAGAGAAACTGACGCCTTTGAATTGTGGTGTTTTTGAAGAATATTGAATATGGACTGCCAAAAGAACGTACAAATCTGTCTTGGAAGAAGTACAGCCAGAAGTACAGACTATGTCTCACATACTTTGGACATGTTATCAGGAGGGATTACTCCCTGGAGAAGGACATCATGCTTGGTAAAGTAGAGGGTCAGTGCAAAAGAGAAAGACCCTCAACTAGATGGATTGACACAGTAGCTGCAACAGTGGATTCAAGCATAACAAAGATTGTGAGGATGGTGAGGACATGGCACTGTTTCATTCCGTTGTACATAGGATTGCTATGAGTTGGAACTGACTGGACAGCACCTAACTACAACAGCAGAATGTACAACTTAGTTATTATACATGTGGAAGGAAACAAAGAGAAATTCTCATCAATGTAAACACTCAAATGTACTTTAAACTATACCGTACCCAACCACACAAAAAAAATTATTTGAAGACAAAATATTCAGCCAACGTAATAAGAATTAAACAACAAAAAATTAAATAAATTTTGGAGATTATATGGCATAAAATAAATTGATGAGAGAAATAAAATCAAGAAAACATAATGATGAAAAAATTGTTTCTAACATGATGATAAAACTTAATATAAATGTCAAAAGAATTATTGAAAGATAATGTTTCTAACATAAAAAAGAAGTAATAATATTCTGAATTTAAACTTACATTAACACTAGGGGAAAATTGGTGAAAATAGGTAAAGAAGGGAAAAGGGCATGCCAAATCTCTTTTTTAACACTAGTTCATTTAACAGGCATGATGTAGTTCTTGGTGCTGTTGGAAAAATATAGATTTCTTTGTTTTTCTAAATAAAGGTAGTCACTATTATAAATAAAATTGGATATGTAACTTCCAAGCCAGTAGGAGATAAATGCACGTGTTAATGCTTTGATGGGCCATCCCTTCTGTAAGTGTTGTATATGTGTTAATTTATTCCTCAAATAGTCCTATGAGGTAGGACTATTTTACAGATAAGGTAACTGAGGGTGATTGACTTCCCATGACCGCATATGTAGTAAGAGAAGAAGATGGAATTCAAATCAAGCAATCTAGCTTCAAATCATATAACTTAACACTTCAGTACAGTTGCTTAAGCAACATAGCTTAAAAAAAAAAAAAGGAAGAGAAAATAAAAAAATTACTAAGAGGCTTTTTTAATGTACAGAACATACTAGTGATTACAAAAAAGATGGAGGAGAAGGAGAAGAAGAGGAGGAGGGCTTAAATTCCTCCAGTAAGAGATAAATATTCTGAGATTGAGTTAAAAAAACTATCTTAATGATATTTATAGAATTTCTACATTTTTCGTGAAATGGTATACAACGTTAACTCTAATTGTGAAAAGTTAAGGACTTATATTGTAAACCCACAAGCAATCACTAAAAAAATAATGGTTAAACAGCCAATACATAAATTAAAATGTCATATTACAATTTTATTCAAACACTTCAAAACACAACAGGGAATGAGGAACAGGGGAACAAAAAAACAGGGGCTTAACAGAAAACAAATAAACCCATTCCAATTAAAAGGCAGAGTTTGTTAGAAGGGCTAAAAAGCAAGACTCAACTAAATAGTGTTTACAAGAGACATGTTTTAAATATAAAGACGTGATTAGGTTGAAAATAAATGGATGAAAAAAGATATATCATGCAACAGTAAGCGTAAGAATTGGTTGTATTAAATCGGAAAGAAGACTTTAAGACAAAGAATATTACCAGAAATTAAGAGAAATATTTCATAATGATAAAGAGGCAAATTCATCAGAAAGATAATAATAATTAATGGATAGATAGATGCCACTGAGTCAGCTCTGACTCATGGTGACCTTATGTACAACAGAACATACTGTACAACAACATACTGCCCAGTCCTGTGTCATTCTCATGATAGCTGGCATGTTCAAGACCATTGTTGCTGCCACTGTGCCAATCCATCTCAACAAACGCCTCCCTCGCTCTTGCTGGCCCTTTGCTTCACCAAACATGATGTTCTCTTCCAACGACTGATCCCTTCTGAAGACATGTCCAAAGCAAGTCAGACAACATCATATTGTGATCTACAAGGTTTTCATTGGTTAATTTTTGGAAGTAGATCACCAGGACTACTCACCAGAGTCTAGAAACTCTGTTGAAACCTGTCCACTATGGGTGACTCTGGTGGTATCTGAAATGAAAGTGGCATAGCTTCCAGCATCACATCAACACACAAGCCATCACAGTACAACAAACTGACAGACTGCTGGTGGTATTAATAGGTAGGCACCTAATAACAGAGCTTCAAAATACTTAAAGCAAACTTGACAGAATTAAATTAAAGGGAGAAATAGGTAATTCTATAATGGTACTTGGGAAGTTTTAACACCCCCTCTTAGTAATTGATAAAATAACTGGAAGAAAAATCAGTAAAGGCATAGAAAATTGGAATAGCAACAACTACCTGTCAACTCAATGCCTGTCATTTCTTATAGTGATTGTCTGCAGAACTAGCTGTGAAGGAAAGCACTAGTAGGTTCAGGCTCAAGAAAAAAGAGTGTTCCAAATGATGATATCTGTCATGGACATGGAGTTGGGGAAAGAAGGCTGACCCTGGACCAGTGGCTTTCTTAACACTGGCTGTGCATTGGAATCAGCATTTAAAATGATGCCTTGGTCCCTCACCTAAAAGGCTTGCTATAATTCATCTGCGGTGGGGCCCTGGTATTGGTGTTTCATTTTTTTTATGTCTCTCTAGATAATTTTAATGAATAATGTTGGTTGAAATATCACTGCCCTAAACTGTGAGGAAGTAGACACTCTAACACTGATGATGGGAATGTAAAATATGATATAATACATTGTTGTTGTTAGGTGCTATCGAGTTGGTTCTGACTCATAGCTACTCTGTGTGCTACAGAACGAAACACTGCCCTATCCTGTGCCATCCTCACAATCGTTGATATGCTTGAGCCCATTGTTATAGCCAGTGTGTCAATCCATCTCATTGAACGTGTTCCTCTTTTTTGCTGACTCTCTACTTTACAAAGTATGATGCTCTTTTCCAGGGACTGATCCTCCTGCTAACTTATCCAAAGTATGTTAGGCGTAGTCTCGCCACCCTTGCTTCTAAGTAACAAATCTGTTGTCTTTCAAGATTTGTTCAATCTTTTGGCAGTCCATGGTATGTTCACTATTCTTCGCCAGCACCACAATTCAAAGGCATCAATTCTTCTTCGGTTTTCCTTATTCATTGTCCAGCTTTCGCATGCATATGATGTGATTGAAAATACCATAGCTTGGGTCAGGCAACCTTAGTCTTCAAGGTGACATCTTTGCTTTTCAATACTTTAAAGAGCTCTTTTGCAGCAGATTTACCCAATGCAATGCATCTTTTGATTTCTTGACTGCTGCTTCCATAGGTGTTGATTGTGGATCCAAGTAAAATGAAATCCTTGACAACTTCAATCTTCTCTCCGTTTATCATAATGTTGTTATTGGTCCAGTTGCGAGGATTTTTGATTTCCTAATATTGAGAAGTAATCCATACTGAAGGCTATGGTCTTTGATCTTCATCAGTAAGTGCTTCCAGTCCTCTTCACTTTCAGCAAGCAAGGTTGTGTCATCTGCATAACGCAGGTTGTTAATGAGTCTTCCTCCAATCTTGATGCCTCTTTCTTCTTCGTATAGTCCAGCTTCTCGGATTATTTGCTCAGCATACAGATTGAATAGGTATGGTGAAAGGATTCAACCCTGCCACACACCTTTCCTGACTTTAAACCACCCAGTATCCCCTTGCTCTGTTCAAATGACTGCCTCTTGATCTGTGTACAGGTTCCTCATGAGCACAATTAAGTGTTCTGGAATTCGCATTCTTCACAGTGTTATCGATAATTTGTTATGCTCCACACAGTCAAATGCCTTTGCATAGTCAAAAAACACAGGTAAACAAATTTCTGGTATTCTCTGCTTTCAGCCATGATCCATCTGACATCAGCAATGATATCGCTGGTTCCATGTCCTCTTGTGAATTTGGCTTGAATTTCTGGCAGTTCCCTATCAATGTACTACTGCAGCTGCTTTTGAATGATCTTCAGCAAAATTTTACTTGTGTGGGAGATTAATGATATTGTTTGATAATTTCCACATTTGATTGGATCACATTTCTTTGGAACTAGCATAAATATGGATCTCTTCCAGTTGGTTGACCAGGTAGCTGTCTTCCAAATTTCTTAGCATAGGCAAGTGAGCACTTGCAGGACTACATCCATTTGTTGAAACATCTCATTTGATATTCCATCAATTCCAGGAGCATTGTTCGTCACCAATGCCTTCAGTGCAGCTTGAACTTCTTCCTTTAGTACCATTGGTTCCTGATCATATGCTACCTCCTGAAATGTTTGAACATTGACTAATTTTTTTGGTATAATGACTCTGTGTATTCCTTCCATCTTCTTTTGATGCTTCCTGCATCATTTAATATTTTCCCCATAGAATCCTTCACTATTGCAACTCGAGGCTTGAATATTTTCTTCAGTTTTTTCAGCTTGAGAAATGCCAAGCATGTTCTTCCCTTTTGGTTTTTGTCTTAGTCATCTAGTGCTGCTATAACTGAAATATCACAAGTGGATGGCTTCAACAAAGAGAAGTTTATTCTCTCACAGTCCAGTAGGCTACAAGCCCAAATTCAGGGTGTCAGCCGACTTTCTCTGTCGGCTCTGGCAGAAGGTCCGTGTCAACAATCTTTCCTTGGTCTGAGAGCTTCTATGTGCAGGAACCTCAGGTCTAAAGGACGCACTCTGCTCTCGGCACTGGCTTCTCAGTGGTATGAGGTTCCCATGGGTTTCTGCTAGCTTCTCTCTTTTACATCTCAAAAGAGATTGGCTTAAGACACTGTCCAATCTTGTACGGCTCTTCAGTATAACTGCCACTAATCCATCTTATTAGATCATAGTGATTGAATTTACAACACATAAGGAAATCACATCAGATTACAAAATGGTACACAATTATACAATACTGGGAATCATGACCCAGCCAAGGTGACAGATATTTTTGGGGGACACAATTCAATCCATGACAGTTTTCTCTCTAGCTGTTTGCACATGTCATTATAATACTTTATCTTCTCGAGCCACCTTTGAAATCTTCTGTTCAGTTCTTTTACTTCATCATGTCTTCCTTTCCCTTTAACTACTTGACATTCAAGAGCAAGTTCTGCTGCTATTCATAAGGTTTTCACTTGCTAATTCTTTTCAGAAGTAGACTGCCGGGTCCTTCTTCCTAGTCTGTCTTAGTCTGGAAGCTCAGATGAAACCTGTCCGCCATAGGTGACCCTGCTGCTATCTGAATACCGGCGGCATAGCTTCCAGCATCATAGTAACACGCAAGCCCCCACAATACGGCAAACTGACAGACAAGTGGGGGTATAATATATTAAGGACTTTAGACACTTTTATCTGGAAATCTCATTTCTGTGGAAATAATAATGAATGTGACCATACGGTTTATGAGGGTTTTCTTTTTTTTTTTTTTTTTGCATCCCTATTGATAATAGCATTGGAGGAAGACTCATTAACAGCCTATGATATGCAGATGACACAACCTTTCTTGCTGAAAGTGAAGAGGACTTGAAGCACTTACTGAAGAAGATCAAAGACCTTTGGTATGGATTACACTGCATCGTAAAGAAAACAAGAATCCTCACAACTGGATCAATAAACAACATCATGATAAATGGTGAAAATGCAGAAGTAGTCAAGGATTTCATTTTACTTGAATCCACAATCAAAGCCCATGGAAGAAGCAGTAAAAAAATCAAATGACGTATTGCATTGGTCATATCCATTGTAAAAGACCTCTTTCAACTGTTGAAAAGCAAAGATGCCACTTTGAGGACTAAGGTGTGCCTGACCCAAGCCATGATATTTTTAGCCTCCTCATATGCATGAGAAAGCTGGACAATTAACAAGGAAAACCAAAGAAGAATTGACATCTTTGAACTACGGTGTTGGCGAAGAATATTGAATATACCACGGGATATGCATCAAAATGTTGACCATATTTATCTCAAGATGATGGTACATTAGTTATTTTTAATGATTTTCTTTTTGCTTCTAATCTGTGTAAAATGAACACGCATTTTGTGTGTAAACCAACAACAATGAAACAAAAGGTAGGGGGAAAAGCTCTTGCTGGTTACAGTATCCACTGTGAAATGAGGACAACCTTTCATCATCTCGTCGTCTCTAATCTTTGAAAGAGGGTCAGACGGATTATTATTCATGCAGTTAAGGAATTAAGAAGTACTTAGAATTGCTAGGTGAAAAGGTGTGGGTAATGCTCCATTACCTTAGGTGAAAAACAAACAAGGGAGGTTCCCTTTGATCCTTGGGATGCCCTTTGCTTTCAGCCTTCTCTGGGTGGATCTGGAAGGTAACTATTAGAGGAGTGAGGCCAGCCTGTACCCACCTGATGTCCTCTCCAAACTGTGGCTGGGAGTGTGGAAACTTTCCAGATTTACCCCCAATTATCCTTCCACCCCAAGAAGGTCACACCTGTGAATCCATCTTCTTCCAAAGGGAAGGAATCTAGGCAAGCCCAGCTAGTAGAAATGGAAAGAAAACCTAGTTTGTTTGGGACAATCCACGTCTATCTTTTCCTGCACATCATCCCTCCCTCTTCCTTTGTATTCATTACTTTCAGGACTTCAGATTCTCTCTCTTCTGCTGTCAGAAAAATGATCTAGAAGCTCATTTTCCTGGAAACAACAGTATTGCATTTTGAGAAAAGAAAACACAGAGTAATTATGTTCACAAGGAAATGACTCTCTAACAGAAGAATTTCAAGACCTTCCAAGGTCTAAGAAACCTGCAACATCTGATTTGGGACCCACAGTCTCCGAACAAAAGAAATGAAAGGGCAATGCCTCTGGAGCTAGCTGTCATTAGGACATTGTCCTTTAAGAAAACTCTTACCAGCAGAAAGTGTTGTCTAATGATTTTGAGAAACTAAGTGAAGGGAGCATTTTCTAACTGGATTCTAAAACTGGAGCTCAGAGCCCCTGCACTCTCAGATAAACCCATCTGCTCCAAGTCAGGGAAAGAACACATTCCAGCAAATCAAATAAAGCAGCCAGACGTCCTCAGTTCTGATCCTGATTTATGTTACCAGCATCATGGGATGTACTTTCCACAAAACAGTCTGGGAAATATTCCTTGATGTCAGGTCACCCAGCAAAGGTAAATGGCAGATCACAGCTGCTGCCATCACAGGGTGGTGCTTTTCTCTTAAAAGGAGATGTAAAGGATGGGTTCTTTTAGCCCTCTCCCTGCTTCACTGCAGCCAGGGTGATGGGTGCTTGTCAATACCACCCTCTGGTGACTGATTAGTTTAGTCTCTGATCCCTGTGCAGTAATCATTTATCACAGGGCAATCTCATATGACACAAAATATAGTGCCCTTGTGACTCCTCACTCTCTAGCACTCACTGACGGAAAATGAAAATGACACTGCCTGCCAGGACCAGCCATAACTCAACCTCATTTTCCAGAAAACCTTCAAGGACCACTACAAAATAATGAGATGTACACTGCCTAGAAGTTACAACATAGCCATGACTGTAGTCCATTCAGAGTAATCAGCCAACAAATGACCAGCACACTCAGATATAAAAACTACTCTGTTGTTCTACATGTTTTACTGTATAATTTAAGCAAATAAGTTCAATGCAATATTCCTTATTAATCATGATCCAGAAGGTGACCAATATTACCCAGTATTGGTTTTGAGTAATAAGAGAAAATAACCTTCTATCCTATTTGTATTCCCTGTCATTCCTCTTCAACAACCGAAAGGGATTTGCATCTGAGATAATTCTTAAAGGAATAAAGTACTGATACATGCTACAACAAGGATTAACCTGCAGAACATTATTATAAATGCAATAAGCCAGACACGAAAAGCCACATATTGTATGATTCCATTTGCATGAAATGTCCTGAATAGGCCAATCCATAGACACAGAAAGTAGATTAATGATTGCCTAGGGTTGGGAGAAAAGGGAAATGGGGTGTGACTGTTTATGGGTATGAGGTTTCTTTTGGGGGTGATGAAAATGTTCTTCTTTACCTGGTATTTCCAACAATTAGCTTAAAACATGGCACACAATAGGATTTTTTAAAATTCAGACATAATTCAAATACCATGAAAATCACCTTTTGAAAGTGTACAATTCAGTGTTTTTTATATTAACAAAGTTGTGCAACCACCACCCCTATCCAATTTCAGAAAATATGCAACCTCATTAGTAATCAGAGAAATAGAAACTAAAACCAGTGCAACACCATTTTCCAGTTATCGGGTTAGCCAACACTCTCCAACTCTAATACCTGTTGCTGGTGAGGGTGCTGCATTTATACACTGGTGATAGAAGTGCAAATTGGTGCAAGCATTTTAAAGCTAGTTGGTAATAAGTACCAAGAGTCTTAAATTGTTCATACACTTTAACTCCATTAATTCTATATCTGAGATCCAAGACTAAAGATATAATGTAAAATATAGTAAAATGCTTTATTTGTGAAGATATTCTTTTATGCTGATGAAATATACAGAAAAAATGTAAATGACCAGCAATAATGAAATGTTTAAAAAAGACATAGTGGATTAACATGATTAAATGGTATGTGATCTTCAAAAATTACATTTTGAAAGAGTTCTAATTGCATCAGAAAGTGTTATTATTGTGAGAGTATGGTTGATCGCAAGTATTTGAAAAATTCACAGAAAAAAGTGAGCCTGATGGAAATACACGAAAATGTTAATATGAATTTTTCTGAATGGTGAGATTATGATTGATTTCTATGGCTATGACATGGAGAAAAGAAGAAGAATCTTAGACTTAACTGCACTTATTACGTCTTAAGTACAGATAGTTTTGATGTACATGTGACTTAACCAGTAACGAGTTACTGCCGAGATGATTCCAACTCATGGCACTCCATGTGTGTCAGAGTAGAACTGTGCTCCACAGGGTTTTCAATGAGTGATTTTTTAGAAGTAGATCACAAGGCCTTTCTTCAGAGGTGCCTCTGGATAGACTGGAACCTCTAAACTTTAAGTTAGCAGCTGAACATGTTAATAGTTTGCATCACCCAGGGACTCCTCCACGTGACTTAATTCACTTTGAAACGTAAACTTTGAGAGGGCAAAGAACCATCTTAAACAGCACCTTTCCCACGTCAGGTCTGCAATAAATATTTTGTGAATTAATAAAAATAATAATATTTTCACTTTTATTAGACTCCATTTACCCCATTCAGCCGTATATATTTAGAATAGATATTTCCAGAAATTATAATAGTTGAGAATGGGTAATGCATATATAGAAATTTGACCAGTATAAATATCTGTATTTCTTTTCAACAAGGACATCCCGAAAGTGGTTAAAAGGATGGTGGCCATCATTACTCACTAGACTGCCTGCCTTAGAGAACCTGCTGCAATAAAGGGCATGTAGGGGACATTAGACAACCAACAAGATCGTAACTGGACACAGTGACAGAGACAAGCGGCCTGTTGCTGTGGTTAACTGGCATCGAGTCTGGCATGAAATATGTCCATGCTTAGTTTTTTTGCCCGGCTGATATTGTTGTCATTGTTGTTGTTAGCTGCCATTGAGTCAGCCCCCAACTCATGATGACACCATGATCAACAAAATGAAATGCTGCCTGGCCCTGTGCCATCCTCATGATTGATTGGAGATTGGACTATTGTGATCCATAGGGTTTTTCACTGACTGGTTTTTGGAAGTAGATTGGCCTTTCTTCCTAGCCCATCTTAGTCCAGAAGCTCCACTGAGACCTGTCAGCATCATAACAACACAGAATCCTACACTGACAGCTTGGTGGTGGCTGCCTATGAGGTACATTGATCAGGAATCAAACTCAGATAAAATAGACTTTAAAACAAAATCCACCATAAAAGACAAAGAAGGGCACTATATAATGATTAAGGGGGCGATCCATCATGAAGACATAACCATAATAAACATCTACACAACAAATGACAGGGCTCCAAAATACATAAAATAAACTCTAATAGCACTGAAAAGAGAAATAGACAGTTCCACAATAATTGTAGGAGACTTCAGCATACCACTCTCGGTAAGGGACAGAACATCTAAACAGAAACTCATCAAAGATACAGAAGACATAAAGGGCACAATCAGCCAACTTGGCCTCACAGACAGGTATAGAACACTCCACCCTACAGCTGCAAAGTACACATGCTTTTCCAATGCACATGGAACGTTCTCCAGAATAGACCACATCTTAGGCCACAGAGCAATTCTCAACAAAATCCACAACGCTGAGACAATACAAAGTATCTTCTCTGACCACAATGCCATCAAGGTAGAAATTAACAACAGAAAGAGCAAGGAAAAAAAAATTACATGGAAACTAAATAACACCCTGCTTACAAACAACTGGGTAATAGAAGAAATCAAAGATGGAATAAAAAAAATTCCTAGAATCAAAAGAGAATGAAAACACATCATACCAAAACCTTTGGAATGAAACAAAGGCAGTCCTCAGAGAACAATTTATAGCAATAGATGCACACATCAAAAAAGAAGAAAGGGACAAAATCAAAACATTCACTACACACTTTAAAGAAATAGAAAGAGAACAGCAAAAAAGTCCACAGCCACTAGAAGAAAGGAAATAATAAAGATCAGAGCATAAATAAATGAAATAGAGAATAGAAAAAAATAGAAAGAATCAGCAAAATCAAAAGTTGGTTCTTTGAAAGAATCAACAAAATTGACAAACCACTGGCCAGACTGACAAAAGAAAAACAGGAGAGGACTCAAGTAACCTAAATAAGAAATGAAATGGGGGACATTGCAACAGACCCAACTGAAATAAAAAGGATCATAACAGGGTATTATGAAAAACTGTACTCCATTATGTGAGACTCTATCAGGATAAATAACCCACGAGTGATTGGAGCACCTGAAAAGGGGGGGATAATAGAAAATACAGAGAGAACTGTTGAAGATTTGTTTACAGAAAACTTCCCTGTTACCATGAAAGACAAGAAGATATCTATCCAAGATGCTCATCAAACCCCACATAATGTAGATCCCAAAAGAAAGTCACCAAGACATATTATAATCAAATTTGCCAAAACCAGAGATAAAGACAGAATTTTAAGAGCAGCTAAGGATGAAAGAAAAGTCATCTACAAAGGAGAATCAATTAGAATAAGTTCGGACTACTCAGCAGAAACTATGCAGGCAAGAATGCAATGAGATGACATATATCAAGCCTTGAAGGAAAAAAAATTGCCAAACTGTCTCTCAAATACAATGACAAAATTGGGGCATTTCCAGATAAACAGAAGTTTAGAGAATTTGCAAAAACCAAACCAAAATTGCCAGAAATACTAAAGAGAGTCCTCTGGTTAGAAAATCAATAACATCAGATAACAATGCAAGGCTAGAACACAGGACAGAGCAACCAGATATCAACTCAGACAGGGAAGTCACAAAAACACATCAAAGCTAAAACACTGAAAACAGAGAAACAGATATCAATACGTAAAAAATGACAACATTAAAACAAAAAAGAGGGACTTAAAAATGTAGACATAGATTTTTCATATGGAGGGGAAGTCAAGGCGATGGAAAGCAATAAAAGACTGGTATAAGCTTGGAAAACTAGGGGTAAATATTAAGGTAACCACAAAGGGAACTAACAAATCTACAAATCAAAATTAAAAAACTAGGAAAATATATAGACTCAGCAAACAAGAAATCAACAAAAATGAGAAACATGAAAAGAAAATACATAAAGAAAAAAGACTCAGCACAGAAAATTAAGTGGAACAAAGAAATGGTGAACAACACCCAAAAAAGACGTCAAAACGACAGCACTAAACTCATACCTATCAATAATTACACTGAATGTAAACTCACTAATGCACCAATAAAGAGACAGAGAGTGGCAGATTGGATTAAAAAAACATGATCCGACTATATGCTGCCTACAAGAGACACACTTTAAACTTAAAGACACAAACAAGCTAAAACTCAAAGGATGGAAAAAAATATATCAAGCGAACAACACTGAAAAAAGAGCAGCAGTGGCAACATTAATCTCTGACAAAATATACTTTAAAGTAATATGCACACACAAAGGATAAGGAAGGAAATTATATAATGAATAAATGGTCAACACACCAGGAGGACATAACTAAAATAAATATTTATGCACCCAATGACAGGGCTGCAAAATACATAAAAACAAACTCCAACAGCACTGAAAAGAGAGATAAATAGCTCCACAATAGTAGTAGGAGACTTCAACCTGCCACTTTCGGTGAAGGACAGAACATCCAGAAAGAAGCTCAACAAAGACACAGAAGAACTAAATGCTACAATCAATCAACTTGATCTCATAGACATATAGCAAACACTGCACCCAACAGCAGCCAAGTATGCTTTCTTTTCCAACTCACATGGAACATTCCCCAGAATAGACCACATATTAGGACATAAAGCGAACCTTTACAAAATCCAAAACATCGAAATATTACAAAGCATTTTTTTTTTTTTACTATGAAACCATAAAAGTAGAAATCAACAACAGAAAAATCAAGGAAAAAGAATCAAACACACAGAAACTGAACAACACCTTGCTCAAAACTACTGGGATATAGAAGAAATTAAGGATGGAATAAAGAAATTTATTCAATCAAATGAGAATGAAAACACATCCTACCAGAACCTTTGGGACACAGCAAAAGCAGTGCTCAGAGGTCAGTTTATAGCAATAAATGCACAAATCCAAAAAGAAGAAAGGGTCAAAATCAAAACATTAATGTTACATCTGGAACAAGTAGAAAGAGAGCAGCAAAAGAAGCCCTCAGCATCAGAGGAAAGGAAATAATAAGAATTAGAGCAGAATTAAATGAAATCAAGAATAGAAAAAGAATAGAAACAGTTAACAAGACCAAAAGCTGGTTCTTTGAAAAGATCAACAAAATTGATACACTGGTGACCAAACTAACAAAAGAAAAACAGGATAGGAAACAGATAACCTGTATAAGATATGAGATGGGTGATATCACAACACACCCAAATGAAATTAAAAGAATCATAACTGAATACTATGAAAAACTGTAGTCTAACAAATTTGAAAACTTAGAGGAAATGGACAAATTTCTAGAAACTCACTACCTACCTAAACTAACACAAACAGAGGTAGAACAACTAAATAAACCTATAACAAAAGAAGAGATTGAAAAGGTAATTAAAAAACTCCCAACAAAAATAAAGCCCTGGCCTGGATGGCTTCACTGTAGAATTCTACCAAACTTTCAAAGAAGAGTTAATGGCAGTTCTACTAAAGGTATTTCAGAGCATAGAAAAGGATGGAATACTCCCAAAATCATTCTATGAAGCCAGCATAACCCTGATACAAAAACCAGGTAAAGACACCACAAAAATGAAAATTACAGACCAATATCCCTCATGAATGTTGACGCAAAAATCCTCAACAAAACTCTAGCCAACAGAATTTAGCAACATAACAAAAAAAAATAATTCACCATGATCAAGTGGGATTTATACCTGGTACGCAGGGATGGTTCAATGTTAGAAAAACAATCAATGTAATCCATCACATAAATCCAACAAAAGACAAGAACCACAAGATCTTATCAATCAGTGCAGAAAAGGCATTTGACAAAGTCCAACACCCATTCATGATAAAAACTCTCAACAAAATAAGAATAGAAGGGAAATTACCCAATATAATTAAGGGCATTTATACAAAGCCAACACCAACATCATCTTGAATGGAGAAACTTTGAAAGCATTACCCCGTGAGAATGGGAACCAGACAAGGATGCATTTATCACCACTCTTAATCAATGTTGTGCTGGAAGTCCTAGCCAGAGCAATTAGGCTAGAAAGGAAAATAAAGTGCATCCAAATTGGTAGGGAAGAAGTCTAAGTATCTCTGTGCAGATGATATGATCTTAGACACAGAAAACCCCAAAGAATCCACAAGAAAACTACTGGAACTAATAGAAGATTTCAGCAAAGTTTCGGGATACAACATAAACATACAAAAATCATTGGATTCCTTTCCACCAATAAAGAGAACCTCCAAGAGGAAATTACCAAATCAATACCATTTACAATAGGCCCCAAGAAGATAAAATACTTAGGAATAAATCTAACCAGAGATGCAAAAAAATCTATGCAATGAAAACTACAAGACACTACTGCAAGAAACCAAAAGAGATCTGCATAAGTGGAAAAACATACCTTGTTCCTGGATAGGTAGATTCAACATAGTGAAAATGTCAATTCTACCCAAAGTGATGTACAGATACAATGCAATTGCAATCCAAATTTAACTGGTATTTTTTAATGAGATAGAGAAACAAATCACCAACTTCATATGGAAAGGAAAGAAGCCCCGAATAAATAAAGCATTACTCAAGAAGAAGAACAAAGTGGGAGGCCTCACACTACCTGATTTTAGAACCTATTATACTGTCACGGTTGTCAAAACAGCCTGGTACCAGTATAACAACAGATACATAGAAGAATGGAACAGAATTGAGAATCCAAAAATAAATTCATCCACCTATGAGAAGCTGATATTTGACAAAGGCCTGAAGTCCCTTAACTGGGGAAAAGACAGTCTCTCTAACAAATGGTGCTAGCATAACTGGATATCTACTGCAAAACACTCAAACAAGACCCATACCTCACTCCAAGCACAAAAACTAACTCAAAAAGGATCAAAGACATAAATATAAAATCTAAAATGATAACTATGATGGAAGAAAAAATAGGGACAATGCTAGGAGCCCTAATACATGGCATAAACAATGCAAAACTTTACTAACAATGCACCAACACCAGAAGATAAACTAGAAAAGTGGGAGCTCCTAAAAATCAAACACTTATGCTCATCAAAAGACATCACCAAAAGAGTCAAAAGACAACCTCCAGACTGGGAAAAACAATTTGGCTACAACAAATCAGATCAGCGTCTAATCTCTAAAATCTACAAGATACGGCAAAACCTCAACAACAAAAAGACGAGTAACCCAATTAAAAAGTGGGCAAAGGATATGAACAGGTACTTCGACAAAGAAGATATTTCTTCACACACGTGAAGAAACACTCATGATCATTAGCCATTACAGAAATGCAGATCAAAACTACAATGAGATACCATCTCACCCCAACAAGGCTAGCACTAATCCAAAAACCACAAAACAATAAATGCTGGAGAGGTTGTGGAGAGACTGGAACACTTATACACTGTTGGTGGGTACGTAAAATGGTACAACCACTTTGGAAATCAATTTGGCCCTTCTTTAAAAAGCTAGAAATAGAAGTACCATATGATCCAGCTATCCCGCTCCTTGGAATATATCCTAGAGAAAAGAGAGCTGTCACATGAATAGATTTATGCACACCCATGTTCATTACAGCACTGTTCACAATAGCAAAAAGAAGGAAACAACCTAGGTGCCCATCAACAGACGAATGGATAAACAAATTATGGTATATCCACACAATGGAATACCACTTAATGATAAAGAACAATGATGAAGCCGTGAAATATAATATGGACGAAGCTGGAACTCATTAGGCTGAGTGACTTTAGTCAGTCACAAAAGGACAAACATTGTATAAGATCACTATTATAAGAACTCAGTAAAAGGTTTAAACACAGAAGAAAACATTCTTTGATAGTTATGAGGTGGGGAGGAGGGAGAGGGTTATTTACTAACTACATAGTAGATAAGAATTATTTTAGGTGATGGGAAGGACAGCACACACCGCCAAGGAAGTCAGCACAACTGGACTAAACCAAAGCTAAGAAGTTTCCTGAATACAATCAAACACTTTCAGAGACAGAGTAGCAGGGGTAAGGGTTCGGGGACCATGCTTTCAGATGACTTCTAGGTCAACTGGCATAACAAAACTTATTAAGAAAATGTTCTGCATCCTACTTTGGTGAGTGGTGTCTGGGGTCTTAAAAGCTTGCAAGCGGCCATCTAAGATGCGTCAATTGGTCCACACCACCTAGAGTAAAGGAGAATGAATAACACCAAAGACACAAGAAAGTATTAGCCCGAGAGAGAAAGGGCCACATAATCAGAGACTTCATCAGCCTGAGACCAGAAGAACTAGACAGTGCACGGCTACCACCAATGACTGCCCAGACAGAAAAGAAAACAGAGTCCCGGATGGAGCAGGAGAAAGGTGGGGTACAGAATTCAAATTCTATTAAGACCAGACTTAGTGGTCTGACTGAGACTGGAGGAACCCCGGAAAACATGACCCATGGATTCTCCATCAGTCCAGAACTAAAATAGTTTTCAAGGCCAACTATTCAGACAGGAATTGGACTGGACTGTGGGACATAAAGCGATACTCGTGAGGAGTGTGTCTCTTAGCTTAAGTAGATACAAGAGACTAAACGGGAAGCTTCTGTCTGGAGGTGAGATGGGAAGACAGAGAGGATTGGGAACTGATTGAATAAACATGGGGAATCAGGGGTGGAAAGGGGGAGTGTGCAGTCACAGCATGGGGAGAGGAATTAGGGTTACATAACAGTGTATGTATAAATTTTTGAATGGAAGATTAACTTGAAATGTAAACTTCATTTAAACTACAACAATAAAAAAATAAAAACTATACTCAAACAAATTTGAAAACCTAGAGGAAATGGATAAATTTCTCGAAACACACTACCTATGCAAACTATCACAAAATGATCTTGAAAATCTAAACGGAACCATAACAAGAGAGAAGATTAAACAGATTAAAAAAAAAATCCCAACAAAAGAAAGCCCTTGCCCATATGGCTTCACTGGAGAATTCTACCAAACATTCAGAGAAGATCTTGTACCAGTACTACTCAAACTATTTCAGAACATAGAAAAAGAAGGGACTCTCCCAAATTCATTCTATGAAGCCAGCATAACCCTGATACCAAAACCAGGGAAAGATGCCACAAATAAAAGAAAATTACAGACCAATATCTCTCATGAATATAGATGCAAATATTCTCAAAAAAAATTCTAACCAAGAGAATTCAGCATCATATCAAAAAAATAATGCACAATGACCAAGTAGGAGTCATACCAGATATGCAAAGATGGTTCAACATTAGAAAATCAATCAACGTAATTCACCACATAAATAAAAGGAAAGAAAAGAATCACATGATCATCTCAACTGACGCAGAAAAGGCATTTGACAAAGTCAAAAACCCATTCCTGATAAACACTCTCAATAAAATAGGTATAGAAAAGAAATTTCTCAACATAAAAAGGGCATCTCTGCAAAACCAATGGCCAGCATCATTCTTAATGGAGAGAGATTGAAAACAGTCCCCTTGAGAACAGGAACAAAACAAGGATGCCCTTTTTCACCTCTCCTATTTAACATCGTGCTGGAAGATCTAGCTAGAGCAATAAGGCAAGAAAAAGAAATCAAGGGCATCCAAACTGCTAATGAAGATGTCCGTGTTTGCAGATGATAGGATACTATGCATAGAAAACCCTAAAGACTCCAAGAGAAAAATACGGGAACTAATAGAAAGATTCAGCAGAGTAGCAGGATACAAGATAAACATACAAAAATCAGTTGGAGTCTTATACACCAATAAAGAGAACGATGAAAATGAAACCAGTAAAATAATACCATTTATAATAGCCCCGAAAAAAAAAATGCTTAGAAATAAATCTAACCAAGGATGTAAAAAACCTATAGAAAGAAAACCACAAAACACTACTGCAAGAAACCCAAAGGGATCTACATAAATAGAAAAACATACTATACTCATGGATAGGTAGGCTCAACATAGTGAAAATGACAATTCTACCCAAAGCAATTTACTGATACAATGCAATCCTGATCCAAATACCAACAACATTCTTTAAAGAGATGGAAAAACTAATCAATAACTTTATATGGAAAGAGAAGAAGCCCCAGATAAGTAAAGCTCTATTGAGGAAGAAGAGCAAAGTAGGAGGACTCACACTACCTGACCTCAGAACCTACTATACAGCTACGGTAGTCAAAACAGCCTGGTACTGTTACAACACCAGATACGTTGACTAATGGAACAGAATTGAGAATCCAGATGTAAATCCACCCACCTATGGTCACCTGATCTTCGTCAAGGGCCCAAAGTCCATCAGATGGGGAAAAGCTAGTCTTTTTAACAAATGGTGCTGGCAAAACTGGATGTCCATCTGCAAAAAAAATGAAACAGGACCCATGCCTCACACCATATACAAAAACTAATTCAAAATGCATCAAAGACCTAAATATGAAGCCAAAAACTATGAAGTTCATAGAAGAAAAAATAGGATCAATGCTAGAGGCCCTAGTACACGGCATTAACAGGATACAAACCATCACCAACAACACACAAATTGCAGAAGATAAGCTAGATAACAGGGATCTTCTAAAAATCAAACACCTATGCTCTTCAAAAGACTTCACCAAAAAAGTAAAAAGAGAACCTAAAGATTGGGAAAAAAAATTTGGACATTACAAGTCAGACAAAGGTCTAATCTCTATAATCTACAAGAAAATCCAACACCTCTATAACAAAAAGACAAATAATCCTATTAAAAAATGGGCAAAGGAAATGAACAGACACTTTACCAAAGAAGACATGAGGAAATGCTCGCGATCAATAGCCATTAGAGAAATGCAAGTTAAAACTACAATGAGATACCATCCCACACCAGCATTACTAACAGGAATCAAAAGCACTGGAAATAACACATGTTGGAGAGGCTGCGGGGAGATCGGATTGCTGGTGGGAATGCATAATGATACAAGCATTTTGGAAAATGATATGGTGCTTCCTTAGAAAGCTAAAATTAGAAATACCATATGATCCCGCAATCCCACTCCTGGAATATATGCTAGAGAGATAAGAGCTGTCACATGAATAGACATATGCACACCAATGTTCACGGCAGCGTTGTTCACAATAGCAAAAAGATGGGAACAACCTAGATGCCCATCAACAGATGAATGGATAAACAAACTGTGGTACATACGGACAATGGAGTATTATGCAATGATACAGAACAATGGTAAATCTGTGAATTATCTCATAACATGGATAAAACTGGAAGACATTATGCTGAGTGAAATAAGTCAGTCACAAAAGGACAAATATTGTATGAAACCTCTATTGTAAAAACTCGTGAAAAAGTTTACCCTCAAATTAACAATCGGAGTTCCGGCAAATTGGCGCTCTAGGCAGAAGCACCACGCCATCCATCCACAGCAAAGAACTGAAAAACTAAGCCAAACAGAGAATACAACAATCCTGAAACCCTAAAACATCAAATGAAGAGATAAATAACTCAGCCAAGCACCAAATGGAGTGAGAAAACTAACAGAGAAGGGAGAGCAAGGAGAGATTCATGCAGAGGGCCCCTACCAGCTAATGCAGCGTGGATCCACCATCTTGGATTCCTATCGGAGACCAGCAAATGGGGGTACAAGAAAGCAGCCTCACGGAGTGTTCAGCAGGAGACAAAACAACCAGTAATTCGCGGTGTGTGCTTTTCCACCACCCACCTCTCTTTGCCTGGGCTCAGCCTCCTCTGCTTCCCGTGGCCACGGTCTCTTGACCGGGAAGCACCGGCTGCTTGGATTCCAGAATGACAAAAGAAAAATAGGAGAGGACACAAATAATCCAAATAAGAAATGAAATGGGGGACATTACAACAGACCCAACTGAAATAAAAAGGATTAGAACAGAATATTATGAAAAACTATCCTCCAACAAATTTGAGAACCTAGAGGAAATGGATAAATTTCTAGAAACACTCGACCTACCCAAACTACAACAAAGTGATGTTGAAAATCTGAACAGACCCATAACAAGAAAAGAGATTAAAAAGGTAATTAAAAAAACTCCCAACAAAAAAAAGCCCTGGCCCAGATGGCTTCACTGGAGAATTCTACAAAACATTTACAGAACAGCTTGTACCAGTACTACTCAAGCTACTTCAGAACATAGAAGAAGAAGCAACACTTCCAAATTCATTCTATGAAGCCACCATAACGCTGACACCAAAACCAGACAAAGACATCACAAAAAAAGAAAATTACAGACCAATATCTCTCATGAATATAGATGCAAAAATTCATAACAAAATTCTAACCAATAGAATTCAGCATCATATCAAAAAAATAATACACCACAACCAAGTAGGATTCATACCAGGTATGCAAGGATGGTTCAACATTAGAAAATCAATCAATGTAATCCACCACATAAAACAAAGGAAAGAAAAGAATCACATGATCATCTCAACTGACACAGAAAAGGAATTTGACATAGTCCAACACCCATTCCTGATAAAAACTCTCAATCAAATAGGTATAGAAAAGAAATTTCTCAACATAAAAAAGGGCATCTATGCAAAACCAATGGCCAACATCATTCTTAATGGAGAGAGGCTGAAAACATTCCCCTTGAAAACAGGAACAAGACAAGGATGCCCTTTATCACCACTCCTATTTACCATTGTGCTGCAAGTTCTAGCTAGAGCAATAAGGCAAGAAAAAGAAATCAAGGGCATCCAAATTGGTAAGGAAGAAGTTAAACTCTCCCTGTTTGCAGATGATATGATACTATACATAGAAAACCCTAAAGACTCCACGAGAAATCTACTGGAACTAATGGAAAGATTCAGCAGAGTAGCAGGATACAAGATAAACATTCAAAAATCAGTTGGATTCCTATACAGCAGTAAGGAGAACAATGAAAAGGAAATCAGGAAAACAATACCATTTTCAATAGCCCCTAAAAAGATAAAATACTTAGGAATAAATCTGACCGGGGATGTAAAAGACCTATACAAAGAAAACTACAAAACACTACTGCATGAAACCCAAAGGGATCTACATAAATGGAAGAACATACCATGCTCATGGATAGGCAGACTCAACATTGTGAAAATGTCAGTTCTACCCAAAGCAATTTACAAATACAATGCAATCCCGATCCAAATACCAACAACATTCTTCAAAGAGATGGAAAAACTTATCATTCACTTTATATGGAAAGGGAAGAGCCCTGAATAAGTAAAGCACTACTGAAGAAGAAGAAAAAAGTTGGAGGACTCACACTACCTGACTTGTGAACCTACTATACAACTACAGTAGTCAAAACAGCCTGGTACTGGTACAACAACAGATACATTGACCAATGGAACAAATGGTGCTGGCAAAACTAGATAACCATTTGCAAAAAAATGAAACAGGACCCATACCTCACACATTATACAAAAACTATTTCAAAATGGATCAAAGACCTGAATTTAAAGCCTAAAACTATAAAGTTCATAGAAGAAAAAATAAGACCAATACTTCAGGCCTTAACACATGGCATTAACAGGATACAAACCATAACCATCAATGCACAAAACCCAACAGATAAGCTAGATAACTGGGATCTTCTAAAAATCAAACACCTATGCTCTTCAAAAAACTTCACCAAAAGAGTAAAAAGAGAACCTATGGACTGGGAGAAAAAATTTGGACAGTACAAGTCAGACAAAGGTCTAATCTCCATCATCTATGAGAAAATCCAACACCTCTACAACAAAAAGACTAATAATCCTATTCAAAAATGGGCAAAGGAAATGAACAGACACTTCACCAAAGAAGACATTCCAATGGCCAACAGACACATGAGGAAATGCTCGCGATCACTAGCCATTAGAGAAATGCAAATTAAAACCACAATGAGATACCATCTCACCCTGGCATTACTGGCACGAATCAAAAACACTGGAAATAACAAATGTTAGAGGGGCTGCGGGGAGATGGGAACTCTTATGCACTGCTGGTGGGAATGCAAAATGATACAACAATTTTGGAAAATGATATGGCGCTTCCTCAGAAAGGTAAAAATAGACATACCATTCGATCCAGCAATCCCACTCCAAGGAATATATCCTAGAGAAATAAGAGTCGTCACTTGAATAGACATATGCACACCTATGTTAATGGCAGCATTGTTCACAATAGCAAAACGATGGAAACAACCTAGATGCCCATCAACAGATGAATGGATAAACAAACTAGGGTACATACACACAATGGAGTACTATGCAACGAGAAAGAACAGTGATGAATCTGTGAACCATCTCATAACATGGATGAAACTGGAGGACATTATGCTGAGTGAAATAAGTCAATCACAAAAGGACAAATATTGTATGAGACCTCTATTGTAAAAACCCAAGAAAAAGTTCACACACAAAATGTAACAATCTTTATTGGTTACCAGGGATGGGAGGGGTAGGGGGGAAATATTAACTAGGCAATAGATAAGTGGTATCTTGGGTGAAGGGTGAGACAGTACACAATACAGGGGAAACTAGCACAACCTATACAAGGAAAGGTCATGGAAGCCCCATAGACACATCCAAACTCCCTGAGGGACTGAACTGCTGGGCAGAGGGCTTTGGGGACCATGGTCTCGGGGAACATATAGCTCAATTGGCATGACACAGCCTATAAACACAATGCTCTACATTCTACCTTGGTGAGTAGTGTCTGGGGTCTTAAAAGCCTGTTTGTAGCCATCTAAGATACTCCACTGCTCTCACCTCTTTAGGAGCAAGAGAGAATGAAGAGAACAGGATACAAGGAAAAGATTAGTCCGAAGGACTAATTGTCCACAGCTACCAAGGCCTCCACCGGACTGAGTCCAGTACAGCTGATGTGGTGCCCGGCTACCACCGCTGACTGCTCTGAAGGATGTAGAGCATAATTCTAACTCACAAAAAAAAAAAAAAAAGACCAGATTTACTGGGCTAAAGGAGACTGGAGAAACCTCGAGAGTATGGCCCCAGACACCCTTTTAGCTCAATGGTGAAGTTACCTCTGAGGTCCACTGTTCAGCCTGGGAGTGGACAGCCCCATAAAACCAAATGAGACTAACGAGGTACAGGAGTCCAATGACAAGGGCCAGAAGGCAGAAAGGGACAAGGAAGCTGGTGATAGGGAACCCAACGTTGAGTAAGGATTTTGTTGATGTGTTGTGAGATTGTTAACCATTGTCATAGGGCAACATTTGTAGTAACTGTTAAATGAGAAACTATTTTGTTCTGTAGCCTTCATCTTAAGTGAGAATAACAGCACAATTGGAAGAGCGTAGTCAACGTCACTGAACTGTGTATGTAGAAATTTTTGAAACGGTGTATCTTTGGCTATGTGTATTTTCACCAAAAAAAAAAAAAAATTTTTTTTTGAGAAGTTAGAGGGTTGATATGTTGTGGGGTTGTTAACCAATGTCATAAAACAACATTTGTAGTACTGTTTCATGAGAAACTGTTTGTTCTGTAAGCCTTCACCTGAAGTACAATAAAATATATATTAAAAAAAATAAATAACAATCTTTGTTGGTTACGAGGGATGGGATGGGTGGAGGGGAAATACTAAATAGACAATAGATAAGTGGTAACTTTGGTGAAGGGTAAGACAGTACACAATACTGGAGAAGCTAGCACAACTTGTTCAAGGAAAGCCCATGGACGCTCCATAGACACATCCAAACTCCCTGAGGGACTGAATTGCTGGGTAGAGGGCTGTGGGGACCATGGTCTCAGGGAGCATTTAGATCAGTTGGCATAACACACTTTTTAAAGACAATGTTCTACATTCTACTTTGGTGAGTAGCGTCTGGGGTCTTAAAATCCTGTGAACAGCCATCTAAGATACTCAGCTGGTCTCATATCTTCAGGAACAAGGGAGAATGAAGAGATCAGGATACAAGAAAACGATTAGTCCAAAGGAGTAATGGACTACAGCTACCAAGGCTTCCACCAGACTGAGTCCAGTACAGCTAGATGGTGCCTGGCTACCACCACTGACTGCTCTGACTGGGATCACAACAGAGGGCTCTGGACAGAGCTGGAGAAGGATGGAGAACAAAATTATAACACTCACACAAAAAGACCAGATTTACTGGTCTGACAGAGACTGGAGAAACCTCGAGAGTATGGTCCCAGACACCCTTTTAGCTTGGTGGTGAAGTCACTTCTGAGGTTCACTGTTCAGCCAGGGATTGGGACTAATGAAGCACAACAGTCCAGGGACAAGGACTAGAAGGCAGGAGGGGACAGGAAAGGTGGTGATAGGGAACACAAGTTTGAGTAAAGACAGTGTTGACATGTCATTGGGTTGTTTACCATTGTCATAGGGCAATATGTGTACTGTTTAATGAGAAACTGTTTTGTTCTGTAAACTTTCATCTAAAGTACAACAACAAAAAAGAATTACCTATGTAAGATCAAATTGACAAAAGCATCTCAAAAGGGTTGATGGGAAGCCTAGAGGACAGTGAGTTGAAGACAATTGTGATGCAATAATTTGGAAAAGGATAGTGAAAACAGCAGCACAACTGAAAGAACATAATCAATGTCACTGAACTGTACATGTAGAAATTTTTGAAATAGTGTATCTTTAGCTATGTATACTTCAACCAAAAAAAAAAAGTTTCTCCAAGGTCGAGAACGGAGAGTGTTGACATGTTGTGGGGTTGTTAACCAGTGTCCTGAAACAATATGTGTACTGACTGTTTAATGAGAAACTATTTGTTCTGTAAACCTTCACCTAAAGTACAATAAAAAATTTTAAAAAGCCAAAAGAAATGAAACGACAATCCATAAACAAAAAGAGCCTAGCACAGAGTATAAAGTGGAACAAAGAAATCATCAACACCACAAAAAAGCATAACAAAATGACAGCAGTAAATTCAAATCTATCAATAATCATGCTAATGGACATGGTTTAAAAGCACTAGTCAAGAGAGAGTGGCAGAATGGAGAAAAAACATGACCCATCAATATGTTGCCGACAAGAAACACTCCTTAGACACAAAGGCATAAATAGGTTAAAAATCAAAGCATGAAAAAAATATATATCAAGTGGTAATCAAAAAAGAACATGAGTGACAATAATAATTTCCTAGAAGGGCACTATATAATAATTAAGGGGTCAATCCACAAAGAGGACATAACCATAATAAATATTTACACACTCAATGATGGAGCTCCAAAATAAATACAACTCTAACAAAATTAAAAAGAGAAATAGACAGTTCTACGATAATAGTAGGAGACTTTAACATACCACTTTCAGCGATGTACAGAATAGAAAGAATCTCAACAAAGACACAGAAGATCTAACTAACACAATCAACCAACTTTACCTCATAGACATATACAGAGCACTCCACTCAGAAGCAGGGCAGTACACATTCTTCTCCAGAGCATATGCATTATTTTCCAGAAAAGACCACAATTTAGACCACAAAGCAAGCCTTAATAAATTCAAAAACATCAAAATACTACAAAGCATCTTCTCTGATCAAAACACTATGAAACTAAAAATCAATAACAGGAAGAACAAAGGAAAAAATCAAATACTTGGAAATTGAACAACTCCTTGCTTTAAAACCACTGGATAATAGAAGAAATTAAAAATGAAATAAAAAAATTCCTAGAATCAAATGAAAATGAAAACACAACATGCCAAAACCTTTGGGACACAGCAAAAGCTGTGCTCAGAGAAGAATTCATAGCAATAAATACACATGTCAAAAAACAAGAAAGGGCTAAAATCAATAGCTTAACCTTACAACTCCAACAAATAGAAAAAGAGCAGCAAAAGAAGCCCACAGTCACCAGAAGAAAGGAAATAACAAAAATTACAGCAGAAATAAATGAAACAGAAAACAGAAGAGTAATAGAAAGAATCAACAAGACCAGAAATTGGTTTTCTGAGATCAATGAAATAGATAAACCATTGGCCAAACTGACAAAGGAAAAGAATAAGAAGATGCAAATAACAAAAATAACCAAAAGAGATTGGTGAAATTACAGCAGAACCAAATGAGGTAAAAAAGATAATAACAGAAAATTGTGAAAAACAGTACTCCAACAAATTTGGAAACCTAGAAGAAATGAACAATTTCTAGAAACACAATACCCACCTAAACTTACACAAATTGAAGTAAAAAATTTGAACAGACCCATAACAAAAGAAGAAATCGAAAAGGTTATTAAAAAAAAAATCCCAACATAAAAAACCCCAGCCTAGATGGCTTCACTGGAGAATTCTACCAAACAGTCAGAGAAGAATTGGCATCAATCCTACTTTAACTATTCCAGAACATAACAAAAGAGGGAATACTCCTGAATTCATTCTATGAAGCCAGTATAACCCTGATACTAAAGCCAGGCAAAGATGCTACTAAAAAAGAAAATTATAGACCAATATCCCTCAGGAACATAGACTGAAAAGTTCTCAACAAATCCTAGCCAACATAATTCAACAGCATATCAAAAAAAATTACATCATGACCAAGTGGGATTCATACCA
The DNA here is from genome assembly GCA_030035585.1 of Dugong dugon. NCBI lineage: Eukaryota > Metazoa > Chordata > Mammalia > Sirenia > Dugongidae > Dugong > Dugong dugon. The sequence continues at coordinate 66,546,680 of CM057470.1, read as the reverse complement.
GTGATATAAGGATGATTCAACATTAGAAAATCAATCAACATAATCCACCACACAAACAAAAAAAAGGAAAAGAATCATATGATCATCTCAATCGACATTGAAAATGCACTTGATGAAATCCAACATTCCTTTCTGATAAAAATTCTCAGCAAAAAGGAAATAGAAGGCAATTTCTCAACTTAATTAAGGGCATATACACAAAATCTATTCAAAGTAGAGTCAACCTTAGTGACGTGAATGAAGTCAAGCTTCCAGGACCTTCATTTGCTGATGTGGCAGGATTCAAAATGAGAAGAAACAGCTGCAAACATCCATTAATAATCAGAACATAGAATGTACAAAGCACGAATCTAAGAAAACTGGAAATTGTCAAAAAAGGAATGGAACACATAAACACCAGTAACCTAGGCATTAGTGAGTGGAAATGGACTGATATTGACTATTTTGAATCAGACAATCATATGGTCTACTATGCCGAGAATGACAAATTGAAGAGGAATGGCTTCACGTTCATCGTCAAGAAGAACATTTCAAGATCTATCCTGAAATACAACGCCTACAAGGAAGACCAGTTAACACAACTATTATTCAAATTTATGCGCCAATCACTAAGGCCAAAGATTAGGAAATTGAAGATTTTTACCTGAAATTGATCAAACATGCAATCAAGATGCATTAATAATTACTGACAACTGACATGCAAAAGTTGGAAACAAAGAAGAAGGATTGCTAGTTGGAAAATATGGCTTTGGTGATAGAAATGATGTTGGAGATGGCGTGATAGCATTTTGCAAGACCAACAACTTCTTTGTTGCAAATACCTTTTTTCACCAACATAAATGGTAAGTATAACATGGACTTCATCAAATGGAATACACAAGAATCAATCTACTACATCTGTAGAAGGAGACAATGGCAAGGTTCAATATCATCAGTAAGAACAAGCCAGGGGCCAACTGTGGAACAGGCCTTCAATTGCTTATATGCAAGTTCAAGCTGAAGTTAAATAAAATTTGAACAAGTCCACAAGAGCCAAAGTATGACCTTGAGTATACTCACCTGAATTTACAGACCATCTCAAGAATAGATTTAACACATTGAACACTAATGACCAAAGACCAGACGAGTTATGGAATGACATGAAGGACATCATACATGAAGAAAGCAAGAGAACATTAAAAAGACAGTAAAAAAAGAAAAGACTAATATGGATGTCAGAAGAGATTCTGAAACTTGCTCTTGAAAGTAGAGTAGCTAAGGCAAAAGGAAGAAATGATGAAATAAAAGAGCTGAACAGAAGATTTTAAAGGTCAGTTTGAGAAGACAAAGTATTATAATGACACGTGCAAAGACCTGGAGTTAGAAAACAAAAGGGAAAGAACACGCTTGGCATTTCTAAAGCTGAAAGAGCTGAAGAAAAAATTCAAGCCTCGAGTTGCAATATTAAAGGATTCTACAAGGAAAATATTAAATGGTGCAGGAAGCATCAAAACAAGATGGAAGAAATACAAAGAGTCACTGTACCAAACAGAATTGGTTGACATTCAACCATTTCAAGAGGTAGCATATGATCAAGAGCCAATGGTACTGAAGGAAGAGGTCTAAGCTGCACTGAAAGCATTGGCAATAAAACAAGGCTCCAGAAACCGATGGAATCCCAATTGAGATGTTTCAACAAATGGATACAGTGCTGGAAGTGCTCACTCATCTATGCCAAGAAATTTGGAAGACAACTGTCTTACCAACCAAACTGAAAGAGATCCACATTTGTGCCCATTCCAAAGATAATCCAACAAAGGTGGTAGTTATCAAACAATGTCATTAATATCACTTGCTACTAAAATTTTGCTGCCAGAACTTCAAGCCGGATTCATAAGAGGGCGTGGAACAAAGGAAATCATTGCTGATGTCAAATGGATCATGGCTGAAAGCAGAGAATACCAGAAAGATGTTTACCTGTGTTTTATGGACTATGCAAAGGCATTTGACTGTGTGGATCATAACAAATTACGGATAACACTGTGAAGAATGGGGACTCCAGAACACTTATTTGTGCTCATGAGGAACCTGTATTTAGACCAAGAGGCAGTCGTTTGAACAGAACAAGGGGATACTGCGTGGTTTAAAGTCAGGAAAAGTGTGCATCAAGGTTGTAATCTTTCACCATATTTATTCAATCTGTATGCTGAGCAAATAATCAGAGAAGCTGGGCTATAGAAAGAAGATCATGGCATCAGGATTTGAGGAAGATTCATTAACTATACAGATGACACAACATTGCTTGCTGAAAGTAAAAAGGACTTGAAGCACTTACTGATGAAGATCAAAGACTTCAGCCTTCAGTGTGGATTATACCTCAACATAAAGAAAACAAAAATCCTCACAACTAGACCAATAAGGAACATCATGATACATTTAGAAAAGGTTGATGTTGTCAAGGATTTCATTTTACTTGCATCCACAATCAACGCCCACGGAAGCAGTAGTCCAGAAATCAAACAACACATTGCATTGGGCAAATATGCTGCAAAAGACCTCTTTAAAGTGTTAAAAAGCAAAGATGTCACTTTAAGGACTAAGGTGTGCCAGACCCAAGCCATAGTGTTTTCAATCACATGCATGTGAAAGCTGGACAATGAATAAGGAAGACGGAAGAAGAATTAATGCCTTTGAATTACGGTGTTGGTGAAGAATATTGAATGGCCTGCCAGAGGAACAAACAAATCTGTCTTGGAAGTTGTACAGCCAGAATGCTCCTTAGAAGCAAGGATGGTGAGACTTCTTCTCATGTACTTTGGATATGTTATCAGGAGGGACCTGTCCCTGGAAAAGGACATCTGTGCATGGTAACATAGAGGGTCACTGAAAAAGAGGAAGATCCTCAATGAGATGGATTGACACAGTAGCTGTAACAATGGGCTGTAGCATATAAACAATTGTAAGGATGGTGCAGAACCAGGCTGTGTTTCGTTCTGTTGTACATAGGGTCTCTAAGAGTCGGAGCTGACTTCAGGGCACCTAATGATAGCAATATATGCAAAATCAACAACCAGCATTATTCTCAATGGAGAAAGACTGAAAGCATTCCCCTTGAGAACAAGAACCAGACAAGGATGCCCTTCATCACCACTTTTATTCAATATTGTGCTGTAAGTCCTAGTTAGAGCAATAAAGGAAGAAAGGGAAATAGAAAGCATCCAAATTGGTAAGGAGGAAGTAAAACTATTCCTATTTGCAGATAATGTGATCCTATACATAGAAAATCCCAGAAATTCTACAAGAAAGCTGCTGGAACTAATAGAAGGATTTAGCAAAGTGGTAAGGTACAAGATAAACATAAAAAATCAGTTGGATTCGTCTACACTAACAAAGACAACTCTGAAAAGGAAATCAGGAAAACAATACCATTTACAATAGCCCCTCAAAAGATAAAATACTGAGGAATAAACTTAACTAGAGATGTAAAAGACTTATACAAAGAAAACTACAGAACACTGCTGCAAGAAACGAAAGAGAACTACATAAATGGAAAAGCCTATCATGTTTATTGATTGGAAGACTTAACATTGTGAAAATGTCATACTACCCAAATCAATCTATAGATATAATGCAATCCCAATCCAAATTCCAACAACATTCTTTAATGAGTTAGAAAAACTAATTGCCAGTTTTACTTGGAAAAGCATTATTGAAGAAGAAGAAGAACAAAGCAGGGTGCATCACGCTTCTCAATTTCAGAATCTGCTATACAGCCACGGTAGTCAAAACAGCCTGGTATTGATACAACAGTAAACACATAGACTAATGGAACAGAACTAAGAACCCAGAAATAAATCCATCCACATACGGAGAGTTGATCTTCAACAAAGTGTCAAAATCCATTAAATGGGGAAGTGACAGTCTCTTTAACAAATGGTACTGGCAAAACTGGCTATTTGCAGAAAAATGAAACAGGACACATACCTCACACCATACACAAAAACTAACTCAAGATGGATCGAAGGCCTAAATGTGAAACTTAAAACTATAAAGATCATAGAAGAAGAAGTAGGGGCAAACCTAAGGCCCTAATTTATGGCATAAATAGACTATCAAACATAACTAAAAATGCACAAACAGCAGAAGATAAACTAGATGACTGGAATCTCCTAAAAATCAAATACTTATGCTCATGAAAAGACTTCTCCAGAAAAATAAAAAGAGAACCCACAGACTGGGAAAAAGAAATTGTGGAAGTGACATATCGGACAAGGGTCTAATCTCTAAAATTTATAGAAAACTCCAACACCTCAACAACAAAAAGAAACAATCCAACTGAAATCTGGAAAAGGAAAGACAAGCAATCCAACTGAAATCTGGAAAAGGACATGAACAGACACTTGAATCAAAGAAGACATTCAGGCAGCCAACAAATACATGAAGAGATGCTCATAATCGTTAGCCATTAAAAACCAAAAAAAAAAAAAAAAAAAAACCCAAAACCCAAAGCCCATTGCCATCTAGTCTATTCTGACTCATAGTGATAGTATAAGACAGAGTGGAACTATCTCATAGAGTTTCCAAGCCTGTAAATCTTTACAGAAGCAGACTGCCACATCCTTCTCCCATGGAGCAGCTGGTGGTTTCAAACAGCTGAACTTTCAGTAGCAGCCAAGTGCTTTAACCATTGCATCACCAGAGCAAGGCAAATCAAATTACAACAAGATACCATTTCACACTGACAGTAATGGCACTGGCAAATAAAACAGAAAATGTAGGGAAATTGGAACTCTCATACACTGCTGGTGGGAATGTAAAATGGTACAACCACTATGGAAAATGGTATGGCGCTTCCTCAAAAACCTAGAAATAGAGATACCGTATGATCTGCAATCCCACTTCTAGGAATATATCCTAGAGAAATAAGAGATGTGACATGAATAGACATGCACACCCATGTTCATTGCAGCATTATTCATAATAGCAAAAAGATGGAAACAACCTAAAGGCCCATCAACAGAAGAATGAATAAACTGTGATACTTGCACACAGTGGAATACTACACAATGTTAAAGAATAATGATGAATCTGAGAAACATCTCACAAGGATTAACCTGGAGGACACTATGCTGAGTGAAATAAGTTAATCACAAAAGGATAAACGTGGCATGAGACCACTATTATAAAAGATCGGGGAAAGGTTTACACACAGAAAAAAACATTTTTTGACGGTTACCAGGTATGGGAGGGGGTGGGAGAGAAAATAACTAACTAGATAGTAGACACGTGCTAACTTTGCTAAAGGGAAAGACAATATATGGTATGGGGGAAGTCAGCACAACATAACCAAGGAAAAGCAAGATACTAAAAGGTATACAAGAGTAAAAGACAACAACGGCAAATACTATTACTTATAAAATCCTGCAACAATGAAACAATACTGTGTGAGTGGATACATAGGTAGTTATGTAAGCTGAACAGGGGTGAGAGTGCATAAGGGAGTACACCAAGGTGTCTGTTTAGGGTTGGCAGCAGGTATTCCTACATATATATTTGTACATGCTGCAAATATATACACATATATCATAGAGCTCACATGGGGCACAGTCATGAAAACTGCTTAGCCATAGCCAAACACCTCCCGGGACTGAGATACCGGACTTGAAGGCTAGGGACCATAGTCTCCAGAGAAATAAGGGTCAATTGGCATAACACAGTCCATAAAGACAGTGTTCTACATCCTACGTTGGTGAGTAGCGACTGGGGTCTTAAAAGCCTGTGAGCAACCACCTAAATTACAACAATTGGTCTCTTCCCCATCCAGAGCAAAGAAGAGTGAAGAAAACCAAAGAATCAAGGAAACAAATAGTCCAAAGGACTAATGGACCACATGAGCGAGCCTCCACTAACCTGAGGCCAGAAGACTTAGGTGGTGCCTGGCTACCACCACTAACTGTTCTGACCAGAATCACAATAGAAGGTACCGGATAGAGTGGGAGAAAAGGTATAACAAAATTCATATTCATAAAAAAAATACTTACCGGTCTGATAGTGACTAGTGGAAGAACCCCTGAGACTATAGGCCTTAGACACCCTTCTAAGTTAGAACTGAAGCCACTCCCAGTGATCACCTTGCAGCCACATAAAAGACAGTCCCATAAAGTGAACAGTAACACCTGGGAGTAACATGATCCTCAGAACAATTATCTATAGGAGACCAAAAGGGCAGCATTTGCCCAAAAGCAATGTTAAGAAGGCAGGAAGTCTCAGGAAAACTGGATGAATGAAAACAGGGAGCCCAAGGTGGAAATAGAGAGCATGCTGACATACTGTGGGGATTGCAACCAATGTCATGGAACAATCTGTTTATACACTGCTGAATGGGAAACTACTTTGCACTGTAAACTTTCAACTAACCCACAATAAAATATATGTATAAAATAAAAAAAAAAAGAAAGAAAAGGCTACAGAGTGCAATTATGCCCTGACACATGTGACGCCGTCATGAGTCGACAGGAACTGGGTTTTTTCCTCTTTGACATTTTTTTACACATCACTTTCTTTGGAGACCTTTATTACTTGCTAGGGAAGTGCTATGAGTGTTTAGCCATTTTATAGCAAGAGATAAAATAATTAATATTCCATGTTTGATATTAAAAATAGGACTTTGCAGTACAAAAAAAAAGATCTTGAGATAGAGGATTTTTATAAGTTCTCTTGTGTTTCCCTTTTTCCAAGTCAAGAGATTGGCCTGGTGAATTTTATGATAATATCTAACCTAAGGAAAATTTCTGACAGACAGGAAGAGAAAGGAGAGAATGTTTTCAATCCCAGTGGACTGGAGAAAGAAGAATGACTTCTAAGAAGAGGATGCAGGTTGTTGTATGTGGGTCCATATTTCCTCTCTCCAGGTCCAAGTCACAGAGTGGGGAAAGTGTCTTAGATAATAGCTTGAAATGCTGTGAATTACCACATCACAGTAAGCTCAGCTGCTCAGCATCGTTAGGCATAAGGAGAGTTTGCATTAACTCTTCCATATTCCCCTTGGTTCACATAGAGTTTTGAAGAGATCATGTATTAGTTTTCCTAGGACTGCTGTGACAAATTACGATAAACTTGGTGGATTAAAACAATAAAAATGTATAGTCTCACAGTTTTGGAGGCCAGAATTCCAAAATTGAGGTGTTGACAGGGCTGCTGTCCCACAGAATGCTCTAGGGGAGAATCTGGCTCCAAGGTGTTCTTTGGCTTGTGGCTGCATAACTTCAATCTCTGCCTCTATTTTCACATGACTTTCTCTCCTTCCCCTCTGTTATCTGTCTCAAATCTCCCTCTGTTTTTCGTTTATAAGGCAGTTGTCACTGGATTTAGGACCCAAGTAGATAATCCAGGCTGATCTCATCTCAGTATCATTAATTTAATTACATCTGTGAAGATCTTTTTTCCAAATAGGGTTCCAGGGTTGAAGACATGAACATATCTTTTGGGGGCCACCCAGGGATGGATTCGTCAATAAGCAAAGTAAGCACGTGCTTAGGGCATCAACAAAACAGGGGTGTCAGTTGTCTAAAGCAAAGACTTAAAGATGCCAAGCAGACAGGACACAAGGAAAAGCGAGCATCACAGTGGATGGGAACTGGCAGGGCACTAGACGAAATTGATACCAGCTCCAGTGGGTGAGAATGTGACGGCCAGAAATAAAGTTCACACAGGGTCACGAGGGCACCCACATGCAAGGTTGTTTAAGCTATGAGGCCTCTACTACTTCAATACCTTTGTTGACATCTATCTCCTATGGTCCCCTCCCATGTAATTGAAACTGCTTATCTCAGTGGGTCTTTTGGGAGTATACTATTTCTTTCTAATAAACAAGAGGTAGGAGTGGGCTGTTGAGTCTAACTCTTGCTATATTCACCCAATATGCAACTAGACCCAACATTAGCAGTTACTGGGCAAGAACGGATTATATTAATAGATAACAGTTCTCTGATTCATTTTGAGAGAACCGTCTTATACATCCATGTCTGCTGATCCAGCAACTCCAGTCAGGAGGGCGAGCAATGCTCTTTGCTATGATACAAACACAAGGGTGTGCTCTCGCGCACATCCTGGTAAACAACAAATGAGAACTCCAGTGCCAGATGACTTGTAAAAGAGAAGGAATTAAATAAGTGAACCATTGCAATGAATTCAATCAAGTTACTTTTTAACTATATAGCATTTACATACAGAGTTATGTCTTCAGTTTTGTAAACAATAATATTTATAACTTTAACTTTAAAATATGTTTGACACACATGTGGATGCAATCTAGCATGCATTTAATACAATACTAACATGGATAATAATTTAATATAATACTGGCATAGCAAACATCTAAAGAATACTGGAAATATTAATCTATCTAAGTGGAAAAGTTTTAATTTATGTATCAAGTGAGTTTCATTTTTCATTGTCTTTTGTGCAGGACACAGTGCTTGATATTACTCTATATATGCTAATAAATGTGGTATTAGACATGAAGAAGACACAAAATTTAATATTTACTTATTGGGAAAAATATACTTCTGTTTTGCAACAATGAGTTTGTTTCTAAATTTGTCTTCCAAGAAAGCAACAAAAGACATGGATATACCTGATGAAGAATGCATGAAGGCATCCAAGAAATCAGTGCAGGCTTATCCTGATGAGTGAAATACAAACCTTTATGGAGAAGTGCAATGATTTCATTCTTACATGAGAACTAAGTTTACAGATTCAGGAAAGACAAATTTTACTCATGAAAGAATGTATGGTTACAAAATAGAAGATAAAATACAATGTGTATTTCCCGATGTTGAAATTGCTTTATGCATATTCCTAACTTTAATGATCACAAACTGCACAACGGGAAGTTCATTTTCGTCCCTAAAGAGATTCAGAAACCCTCAGTGTACAACAATGATTCAAGAAAGACTCAACTCATTATCCTTATTATGTATGGAAGTAGATACTGTTTGGTGGCTTAATTGTGACAAAATCACTGAAGAATTTGTAAAGGCAAAGAATAGAAAGAAATGTTTTTAATTATAACATGTTAGCGATGAGCCAAAAATAAATAAATAAAAAACCCATTGCCATTGAGTCAATTCCGACTCATAGTAACCCTACAGGACAGAGTAGAACTGCCCCATAGTGCTTCCAAGGAGAGCCTGGTGGATTCCAACTCCTGACCATTTGGTTAGCAGCCATAGGACTTTACCACTACACCACCAGGGTTTCCGTTAGAGATGAAAGATCTATCTAAAAAAATATATAGTAAATACTTGTAGAATTTATTTTCTGATCATTAAATATTTTTATGTCATCTTTTCATTTGTTCATTTATATCATTTATTACAAACAAGCTATTTAATGCAAAATTGGTTAAAGTCCATTTTTCATTGTGGGATATCAACAGAATTTTACAATGATTGTGGAAGCAACTAAGTTCATTGACTCATTTTCTTTGTTGTAGAGTATATGAAATATTCTTTTTGTAGAAAGTGTGATATATAGTAAAAATCTTAGTACCCGGTAACCACTAAAAATTTTATAATCCAGTTCATCTCAGTCCGCTAAAATGGCATATACCATTTTTCATTCAATCACTAATATTATAGTTGCATTTAAAAATAAGTTATCAACAATAAAGAACAATGATGAATCCCCAAAACATCTCACAATATAGGAGAAGTCAACACAATTTGACCAAAGCAAAGCCATTGAGGTTTCCTAGACATAGCCAAACACCTTGAGGGACTGAGTTGCTGGGGCAGGGGGCTGGGGACCATAATCCTGAGGGACATCTAGGTTGATTGGCATAACATAGTTCATAAAGAAAATGTTCTACCTTCCACCTTGGTGAGTAACATCTGGGTTCTTAAAAGCTTGAGAGTAGCCATCTATGATACATCTATTGGTCCCATCTTGTCCAGAGCAAAGGAGAATGAAGAAAACCAAAGATGCTAGGAAAATATTAGCCTAAAGGACTAAAAGACCATGTGAACCAGATCCTCCACCAGCCTGAGCCCAGAAGAACTAGATGGTGCCCAGCTATCACCACTGACCGCTTTGACAGGGATCACAACAGAAAGTTTGGGACAGAGGGGGTAAAAAATGAAGAACAAAATTCAAATTAACAAAAAAAGACCAGACTTACTTGTCTAACAGAGACTGGAGGAACCCCCGAGACTATGTTCCCAGACACCCTGCTAACTCAGAAATGAAGCCACTCCTGAAGCCCAGTTTTCAGGAAAAAATTAGACAGGCCTGTTAAACAAACCATAACACATGTGAGGAACCTGCTTCTTAGTTTTAATCAAATATACAAGACTAAATGGGTAACTCCTGCTCAAAAGCAAGACAAGAAGGCAGGAAGGGACAGGAAAAGAATGAATGGACACAGGGAACCCAGAATGAAAAGGGGGTGTGTGCTGTCACATTGTGGGGATTGCAACCAATGTCACAAAAGAACAGGTATATAAATTTTTGAATGAGCAATTACTATGAGCTGTAAATTTGCACCTAAAGCACAATAAAATTAATTTTAAAAAAAGTTACATCATGGATAGCTAAGAAACACACACACACATATATACATGTATATATATAACTCACATAGCCTGTTTGAATGTGTGAGTAAGCAGAAGAGGTGACATCACAGATTATCAGTGTTTAGGGCCCTCATGTGCCTTAATCCAGCCCTGGGCCCACCATTCAACCTACTATAGGCCCTAAAATCCCAACATATTTCCTCATTATCTGGAAGTCTGGCTGTGGAATTTGCTATTTCTGGTTGCCATGGCAGGGGTAAATAACCCTATGGCCAACAGTTGAAAAGCAGGCAATTCAGGCTTGGTCATACAAGGTTTGTCATAACCAGACCTCATGGAGTCTGCAACACAAGTGAGATCAAATGCTGAACCAAGATAAACAGGAAGATCTGGTGGGTTTTGGCAAAACCAGTAAAAGGATCAGACCATGAATAACACCAGCAAACACCAGCACAACTCCCTGATATTCAACCAACACATTTTGGCAAATACCTGCCCAGGCCAGCCACTGTGCTGCGAATCCTAGGATCCTGACTCATCTCAACTATCAAGAGATCCATTAAACCACATCCTTTACCCTTGCACCCAGAGTTTTCATCTAAGGAAGGAGGAAAGGGAGAGGACAAAAATCAGAAGAAATATATAATGTATTCAAAGGATAAGCAGTTAGACACCCAAAGCCCTCGAGTCGATTCTGACTCATAGCAACCCTATAGGACAGAGTAGAACTGTCCCTTAGGGTTTCCAAGGCTGTAAATCTTTATGGAAGCAGACTGTCACATCTTTCTCCCACAGAGCTGCTGGAGGGTTCATACCACTAATCTTTCAGTTAGCAGCCGAGCACTTTAACTACTGTGCCACCAGGGCTCCTTGGATAGGCAGTTAACTAAGAATTATTAATGAATCAAACTAAAGGATGCACATTTAATCTGATTATGCTTTTTCCCCTTATACCAAACTTATTTGGGCTCTTGAGGAAGAGATCAGTTTTAGATTTGTATTTGTAAAATTGCACATCTAAGTGCACTGTGATGAAAATTAATAACCCTCCTCCAAATATTTCCATTCTAGATGTATATGAAAATACACATCAGTAAACCAAGACATTCTCTATGTCAAAAGTCCCTTTTGGTCATTCAGCAAATACATATTGAGTGTTTACTATATGCCAGATACTAGGCTGAGCCTTGGGAATTCAAAGTTTATCAAAAGCAGGCATGTTCTTCTCGCTCATGAAGCTTAAAAGTTTACTCATGGAAACAAACATTACTCAAGCCTGTCAAATAAATGTAAAAGCACAATGTGATAAGTGCTATAAAGAGGCATTGCATGGGCTCTGAGGGCATCTGGCAGGAGGATTTAGCCTGGTGAGGGAGATCAAGGAAGATTTCCGTAAGGAAGCGATGATTGAGTTAAACTGTCAAAAATGAAGCATTTACAATAGCATCTAAAAGAATAAAATAACTAGAAATAAATTCAAACAGGGAAGTGAAATACTCTTACTCTGAAAACTACAAAACATTGCTGAAATAAAGAAGATCTAAATAAACGGAAAGTCATCAATTTGTTCATGGATTAAAAGACAATATTGTTAAGATGTCAAAAACTACTTGAAGCAATCTACAGATTCAACACTATCCCCATCAAAATTCCAACAGCTTTTTTGTTGAAGAAATGGAAAAGTCAATCCTCAAATTTATATGAAATTAAAAGCAGCCCCAAATAGCCAAACCAATCTTAAAAAGCAAAAACAAAGTAATGGCACTCATACTTCTAGATTTCAAGACGTACTACAAAGCTATGGTAATCGAAACAGTGTCATACTGGTATAAGGATAGACATATAGACCAATAGAATATAAGTGAGAATCCATAAATAAACCTATATATTGGACAACTGATTTTGAGAAAGTTACCAAATTCATTCAATGGCAGAAAGAATAATCTCTTAAATAAATGATGCTGGGACAACTAGAGTGCATGCAAATAGTAATAGTAAGTTAAACATATACCTGTTGCCATATATGGAAATTAACTAAAAATAGGTCAGTGACCTAAATATAAAAACTAAAACCATAAAACCCTTAGAAGAAAACATAGGAATAAAGACTGAGGATCATGTTTTTCACAATGGATTCTTAGATATGAAACCAAAAGCAGGAGCAACAAAAGACAAAATGGATAAATTAAACTTCAACAAAATAAAAAACTTGTGCTTCAAAAGACATCATCAAGAAAATGAAGAGACAACCTATAGAATGGGAGAAAATATTTTGGAACCATATATACAATCAGGATTTGATATCCAGAATATATAAAGACTCTTTAACTCAACAACAAAAAGACTAACAACCCAATTAAAAATGGGCAAAGGACTTGAATAGGCATTTCACCAGAGAAAACAGGCAAAAAGCCAATAAGCACATGAAAATATGTTCAATGTCATTAGGGAAATGGAAATCAAAACCATAATAAGATATCTCTAGGATGACTATTGATATCTTATTGTGGTGGTTTTGATTTGCATTTCCCTAAAGATACCAATAAGATACCACTAATATGGCTATTCAGGGCGTAGCATATAATCAAAAACCAATGGTACTGAAGAACCAATGGCATTGAAGGAAGAAGTACGAGCTGCACTGAAGTCATTGGTGAAAAACAAGGCTCTAGGAATTCATGGAATACCAACAGAGATTGTTTCAACAAAGGGATGCAGAGCTGGAGGTGCTCACTCATCTATGCCAAGAAATTAGGAAGACAGCTACCTAGCCAACCAACTGGAAGAGATCCTTATTCCAAAGAAAGATGGTCCAACAGAATGAGGACAATATCCAACAATATCATTAATATCACACTCAAGTAAAATTTTGCTGAAGATCATTCAAAAGTGATCATAGCAGTTCATCAACAGGGAACTGCCAGAAATTCAAGCTGGATTCTGAAGAGGGCATGGAACAAGGGATATCATTGCTGAAGTCAAATGAATCTTTGCTAAAAACAGAAAATATCAGAAAGATATTTAGCTGTGTTTTATTGACTATGCAAAGGCATTCAACTGTGTGGATCATAACAAATTATGAATAACATGCCAAAGAATGGGAATACCAGAACACTTAATTGTGCTCATGTAGAACTTGTACATAGATCAAGAGGAAGTAATTCGAACCAAGCAAGAAGATACTGCATGGTTTCAAATCAAGAAAGGTGTGCCTCAGGGTTATATTCTTTCACCATATTTATTCAGTCTGTATGCTGAGTGTCTTAAGCTGGGTTCTCTAGAGAAGCAAAACCAGTAAAGAGTATAAATATATATAGAGAGAGATTATATCAAGGAAACAGCTCACGTGATTGTAGAGGTTAGAACGTCCCAAGTTGGAGGATCAGGGTAGAGGCCTCTCCAAAGTCACACGGCTGCAGAAGCTGGCAAGCCCAAGATCAGCAGGTCAGAGAGCAGGGCTCCCGCTCACAGGCTGTGAAGTTCGACAAATCCCAGGTTCGGCAGATAAGCTAACAGCTCAAGATGAGATGACAAGAAGCAGCCACAGGATCCAGAGAGAGCAAAAAGCCAGAACGTCTGCTTATATTCAGATGCGGGCCACACCCCCCAAGGAGACTCTCTTTCATCTGATTGGCTACTCACAGTATATTCAATCATGGGAGTGATTACATTAAAACACTGAAAATCATGGCCCAGCCAAGCTGACACACAATTTTAACCATCACACTGAGCAAATTACCCTAGAAGTTGGAGTATATGAAGAAGAATGTGGCAACAGGATTGGAGGAAGGTTCATTAACAACCTGCGATATGGGGATGACACAACCATGCCTGCTGAAAGTGAAGAGGACTTGAAGCGCTTACTGATGAAGATCAAAGACCACAGCCCTCAGTATGGATTACACCTCAACATAAAGAAAACAAAAATCCTCACAACTGGATTAATAAGCAACATCAAGATAAATGGAGAAAAGATTGCAGTTGTCAAGTATTTCATTTTACTTGGATCCATAATCAATGCCCATGGAAGCAGTAGTCAGGAAATCAAACAACTCATTGCACTGGGAAAATCTGCTGCAAAAGACCTCTTTAAAGTGTTAAAAAGCAAAGACATCACTGTGAGTATTGAGGTGTGGCTGCCCCAAGTCATAGTATTTTCAATCACCTTATATGCATGCAAAAGGTGGACAATGAATAAGGAAGACAGAAGAAGAATTGATGCCTTTGAATTATGGAGTTGGCAAAGAATATTTAATATACCATGGACTGCGAGAAGAATAAACAAATTTGTCTTGGAAGAAATACCACCAGAGTGCCATTTGGAAGCAAGGTGGCAAGACTTACTCTCACCTACTTTGGACATGTTATCAGGAGGGACCAGTCCCTGGAGAAGGACATCATGCTTGGTAAAGTAGAGGGTCAGGGAAAAAAGAGGAAGACCCAGGACAAGATGGGTTGACACGGTGGCTGAAACAATGGGCTCAAACATAACAACTATTGTGAGGATGGTGCAGAACAGCGCAGTGTTTGGTTCTGTTGTACATAGGGTAGCTATGAGTCAGATTAGACTCAATGGCACCTAACAACAGTGTTATGGATTGAACTGTGTCTCCAAAAACATGTATCAACTTAGTTAGGCAATGATTCCCAGTATTGTATGGTTGTCCTCCATTTTGTGATTGATGTAATTTTCCTGTGTGTTGTAAATTCTAATCTCTGCCTGTGGTTAATGAGACATGGTTAGATTATGTTAAAGAGGATTAGGGTGGAATGTAACACCCTTACTCAGATCACATCCTTGATCCAATGTACAGGGAGTTTCCCTGGGGTGTGGCCTGCATCACCTTCTATCTTACAAGAGATAAAAGGAAAGGAAAGTGAGCAGAGAGTTGGGGACCTCATACCACCAAGAAAGCAGTGCCAAGATCAGAGCCTGCCCTTTGGACCTGGGGTTCCTGTGTGAAGAAGCTCCTAGACGAAGGGAAGAATGATGACAAGGACCTTCCTCCAGAGCTGACAGACAGAGAAAGCCTTCCCCTGGAGCTGGCACCCTGAATTCATACTTCTAGCCTGTTAGAATGTGAGAGAATAAACTTCTGTTTGTTAAAGCCATCCACTTATGGTATTTCTGTTATAGCAGCACTAGATGGCTAAGACAAACAGCAGCAATAACAAAATGGCTATTATCACAAAAACAGAAAATAAATGGTGGTAAAGATATGGAGAAATTGGAACTCTTGTGCATTACTAGTGGAATTGTAAATGGTACAGTCACTGTGGAAAACAGTTTGGTGGTTCCTCAAAAAGTTAAACAGAATTATCACATAACCCAGCAATTCCACTCCTAGATATATACATAAAGGAATTGAAAGCAGGGATCCAAACATACTTGCACACCAATATTCATTGCAACACTACTTACAATATACAAAACATGGAAATAACCCAAGTGTCCATCAAGAGACAAATGGATAAACAAAATGTGCTATATAACACAATGGAATATTACATAGCTATAAAGAGAAATTAAGTTCTGATACGGGGTACAACATAGATGAAACTTGAAAACATGCTGAGTGAAATATGTATGTCACAAAAGGACAAATACTGCATGATCTCACTTAGAGTAAATGGATGGTGGTGACAGTTGCACCACATGATGTATATACTTAATGTCACTGAACTGTACAGTTAAATTGTTAAAATGGAAAATTTTGTGTTATATACCATGAAGGTTGGATGAACCCCTGAAACTACTGCCCTGAGATATTCTTTAAAACGTAAACCAAAACTATTCCCTGAAGTCTTCTTAAAACCAAAAAATAGTTTAGCTTAACTATTAAAAAAGTCTTCTCTGAGCATTGTGCTCTTTTAAGAGCTATCTATATGGGATCAAATTGACAACAGCAACTCGAAAGATTAGATAGAAAACTTAGGGGGCAGTGAATGTTAATGGAGAGGAGCAACTCAGAAAAGGACTGTGAGAATGGTTATGCAACTCAAAGAATGTAATCAATGTCACTAAATTGTCCATGTTGAATTGATGTATGCTGTATGTTTTCCTGTGTATATTCTCAACAACAACAACAAAATAAATAGAATTATATTTGTGTGTCAACTTGGCTGAGCCATGATTCTCAGTGGTTTGGCAGCTATGATGTAGTTCAGCAGTCATATAATTCTGTAATCAACATCATGATGAGATCTGATATAATGTGATCACCCCCATGATGGGCTCTGCTGTGAGAGGCCAATTAGTTGAAAGGGAGTTTCATTGGTGGTTTGGCCTGCATCCGATATAGGTAGACTTTCTGACAATGCTTGAGGGCTTTTGCTCACTCAGAATCCTGCAGCTTGCTCCTGTTCATATGACCTACTGTTCTTGGGACTTGAACTAACAGCATACCTGCCAATCTTCAGATTCATCAGGCTCCATTGTCTGGATCTTGGGTTTGACAGCCCCTGCAGCTACATGAGTTGGGAGAAGCCTCCAGCCTGACTCATGGACTTGGGACTTTCCAGCCTCTACAACCACATGAGCCATTTCCTTGATATCACTCTCTCTCTCAATATATATATATATATACACAAATATATACACACATATATATATGGAGAGAGAGAGATGCTTCACTAGTTTTGCTTCTCTAGAAAACCCAGCCTAACACATTTGGTACCAAGAGTGGTTCTAAAGAAACAAAATTGTAAGGATGAGTTTTCTAAACTGGTTCTCAAGTCTAGTTAGTCTTAAAGATGTTGATGACTCTGCTTCCAGTAGTAAACAGGGCACTGCTAATCCATGACATAAAGTGGCAATAGAAATTTGCAAAATACTACCACCAATAGATCAGTTATTGGTGAGAAGTGAAGCTCTGGGTAATTGCGTGTTTGATACCTTTGTACAACTTTGTCAGAATGAGAAATGTAAGGAAGCTGGTTGATAGGTCCATTTTTGCCAGACAAAGTGGTGAAAGAAAGAGATGAGCTCAGGGCTTCAGGGTCAAAGCTGAAGCATTGCATAAATGACCTCAAATTTTCCACTTGTGCCTTGAAAGAAAGCCTTATTTCTTACAGTGACAGAGCTGATGTTGCTGAAGCCACGCTCAAAGTCTTACTATAAGAGTGGCTGAATTACAATGCCAGCTCAATTCCCAACCTGGAGTGGTGTCTGAAGTTAAAGTGAGGGCATTGATTGGGAAGAAATGGGATCCTGAAACTTGAGATGGGGACATGTGGGTAGATAATCAGGAAGCTGGAGACATTGAGCCCCTAAATTCTGTTGAATCACCCCTGCCAACAGAACCAGCCCTCTCACTCCCATCTAAAGAGATTACTTTATGTTTATCTGCTAAGCCACCCTTCCCAGTAAAACTGTTAGCCCCTCCACCCTCATCTGAGGAGATTAACCCAGCTGTGTCTGAAGAGCCTCTGTCTGAGTCATTGCCTGAGGCATCACCTGAGGTAGATGCCTTACAAGACAATGTCGAATGTTCTCACAACATATCCCCACAACTCATTTTGGCTTCTAGACCTATAACTAGACTTAAACCCCAGTGAGTCCCAAAATATGAAGTAGAAAGTGTGATGCAGGAGGAGGTACGCTACACTCCAAAAGAACTGTTTGACTTTTTTAACATGTACAAACAGAAACCTGGGAATGTGTGGGAATGACTATTAAAGGTGTGGGATAATGGTGCAAGAAACATAAAGATGGATCATTCTCAGTTTATTGACATAGGCCCACTAAGCACAGATTCTCCATTCACTGTTTCAGCTCAAGAGATTAGAAAACGATCTAACAGTTTATTTGGTTGGATAGCTGAAGCATGGATTATGTGGTGGCCTACACTAAATCAAGTTGAACTACCAGACCTGCCTTGGTATAGTGTAAAAGAAGGTATCCAAAGGCTTAGGAAAATCGGCGTTTTAGAGTGGATTTATCAGGTTAGACCCACAGGACCATACATGGAGTTCCCCAAAGACACACCTTTTACAAAGATGGTGAGGAACAGATTTGTGAAGGGAGCCCCAGAATCCTTGAAGACTGCTGTGATTGTTATTTTATGTAAGTCATATTTGACAGTGAGAACCTCTATAACTGAATTAAGACACCTAACTACGATGGGGCTGATTGGACCCCATGGTGGTAAGGCCAAGTGGTGGCACTCAATCTACAAAGACAAAATGGGCCTGGTAATGTAATAGACAGCAGAGTCAAAGCAGAAGTCAGGATAGTCTCACTTGTATGGACTTATGGTGTTGGCTACTTAGTCATGGTGTGTCTAGGAGTGAAATAAATAGGAAATATGCTAAATATTTACTTGATCTGTACAAGCAGAAGAATTCTAGGTCAAGTGAACAGCAGTCTAACTTGAATTGCCAAAATAGAGAGTCATGGCTCTCTATCAATTCCCAGACTTGAGTGAGTTTAAAGACCTACAATTCCTTGAATGAAGGGGAGGCCAGGTCATTTTAAGGAAGGACCCCACTATACTGCCAAAAATGTATACTGTTAATCTTTCTCCTGGCCTTCCTCAAAGGAATCTACGGCCTTTTATGAGAGTGACTGTTCATTGGGGAAAAGGAAATAATCAGACTTTTTGGGTATTACTGAATACTGGATCTGAACTGACATTAACTCCAGGAGACCCAAAACATCAC
Organism: Dugong dugon; assembly: GCA_030035585.1. Classification (NCBI taxonomy): domain Eukaryota; kingdom Metazoa; phylum Chordata; class Mammalia; order Sirenia; family Dugongidae; genus Dugong; species Dugong dugon. The sequence continues at coordinate 66,527,466 of CM057470.1, read as the reverse complement.
AGAGGCCCATCAGTCAGAGTGGAGCTATATGGAAATCAGGTTATTAATGGAATCTTAGCTCATGTCCATCTCACAGTAGAGCCAGTGAGTCCCCAAACATATCCTGTATTGATTTCCCCGGTTCCAGAATGCATAATTGGAAAATATATACTCAGCAACTGGCAGAACCCCCACATTAGACCCTTTACAAGTGGAGTAAGGGCTATTATGGTAGGAAAAGCCAAGTGGAATCCATTAGAACTGCCCCTACCTAGGAAAGTAAACCAAAAGCAGTACCACATTCCTGGAAGGGTCACAGAAATTACTGCCACCATTATGGACTTGAAGGATACAAGGGTGGTGACTTCCAGCACATCCCCATTCAACTCGCCTATTTGGCCTGTGCAAAAAACAGATGGCTCTTGGAAAATGACAGTGGATTATTGAAAACTTAACCAGGTGATGACTTTAGTTGCAGGTGCTGCTTCAGATGTGGTTTCATTGCTTGAGCAAATTAATACATCTCCTGAGACCTGGTATGCAGCTATTGATCTGGTTAATGCCTTTTTCTCCATACCTGTTTTGAAAGACCACCAGAAGCAGTTTGCCTTCAGCTGGAAAGGCCAGCAATGCACCTTCAGTGCCCTACCTCAGAGCTATATCAACTCCAGCTCTATGTCATAATTTAGTCTGCAGGGATCTTGATAAATTTTCCCTTCCACAAGATGTCACACTGGTACATTACATTGATGACATTATGCTGATTAAACCTAGTAAGGAAGAAGTGTCAATGACTCTGGACTTATTGGTAAAACATTTGTATGCTAGAGGGTGGGAAATTAATCCAACAAAAATTCAGGTGACTTCCACCTCAGTGAAATTTCTAGGGATCCAGTAGTGTGGGACATGTTGAGATATTCCTTCTAAAGTGAAGGATAAGTTATTGCATCTAGCCTATCCCACAACTGAAAAGGAGGCACAACACCTAGTGTGCCTGTTTGGATTTTGGAGGCAACATATCCCTCATTTGATTGTGCTACTCTAGCCTATTTATCAAGTGACTCAAAATGCTGCTACTTTGAGTGGAGCCCAGAACAAGACAAGGCTCTGCAACAGGTTCAGGCTGCCATGCAAGTGGCTCTGCCACTTGAACTATATGATCCAACTGATCCTATGGTGCTTGAAGTGTCAGTGGCAGATAGAGATGCTGTTTGGAGTCTTTGGCAGTCCCCTATTGGTGAATCACAACAAAGATTCTCAGGATTTTGGAGCATAGCCCTGCCATCCTCTGCAGATAACAAATCTCCTTTTAAGAAACAGATTTTGGCTTGTTATTGGGCCTTAGCAGAAACTGAATGCTTAACCATGGGACAGCAAGTCACCGTGTGACCTGAGCTGCCCATCATGAACTGACTGTTGTCTGACCCACAGAGTCATAAAATGGACCTGCACAGCAGCACTCCATCATTAAATGGAAGTTGTATATAAGAGATTGTGCAAGAGCAGGAAATGAAGGCACATGTAAGTTGAGGAAGTTGCCCAATGCCTATGGTCTCTACTTCTGTCACATTACCTTCTCTCTCCCAGTCTGAACCTACAGTCTCCTGGGGAATTCCTTATGATCAGTTCACTGAGGAAGAGAAAACTCGTGCCTGGTTTACAGCTGGCTCTGTACAATAAGCAGGCACCACTTGAAAGTGGACATCAGTAACACTATAGCCCCCATTCTGAGACCCTCCTGAAGGACAGTGGTGAAGGGAAATCCTCCCAATGGGCAGAAACTTGAGCAGTGCACCTGGTTGAACTTTGCTTAGAAGGAAAAATGACCAGATGTGCTATTGTATACTGACTCATGGGCTGTGGCCAATGCTTTGGATGAATTGTCAGAGACTTGGAAGGAACATGATCAGAAAACTGGAGACAAGGAGGTTTGGGGGAGAGGTATGTGGACAGACTTCTCTGAATGGGCCAAAGAAGTGAAGATATTTGCATCTCATGTGAATTCTCACCAAAGGGTGACCTCAGCAGAGGAGTATTTTAACAATCAAGTGAGTAGGATGATGCGTTCTGTGGAAACCATTCATCCTCTTTCCCCAGCTACTCCAGTCATTGCTCAATGGGCTCATGAACAAAGTGACCGTGGTGGCAGGAATGGAGGTTATGAATGGGCTCAGAAACATGGACTTCCACTCCCCAAAGCCATCTTGGTTACTACTGCTGAGTGTTCAATCTGCCAGCTGCAGACACCAACACTGAGTCTGATATGACACCATTCCTCGAGGTCATCAGCCAGCAACCTAGTGGCAGGTTGATTTCATTGGACCACTTCCATCATGGAAAGGGAGTATTTTGTTCTTACTGGAATAGACACTCTGGATATGGATTTGCCTTCCCTGCTTGCAATGTTTTTGCCAAAACTACCATCTGTGAACTTACAGAATGCCTTATCCACCATCATGGTATCCCACACAGCATTGCCTCAGATCAAAGGACCCATTTTACAAAAATTAAGTGCAGAAATGCACCCATGCTCATGGAATTCACTGGTTTTACTATGTTCTCCATCATCTTGAAGCAGCTGGCTTGATAGAACAATAGAATGGCCTTCTAAAGATACAATTATGGTGCTAACTAGGTTTCAATACCTTGCAGAACCTTGGGGCAATGTTCTCTAGGAGGCTGTATATGTTCTAAACCAGGGTCCAATATATGGTGCTGTTTCTCCCATAGCCAGAATTCATGGGTTCAGGAATCAAGAGGTGGAAATCAAAGTGACATGGCTCACTATTATCCCTAGTGACCCACTCACAATATTTTTGCTCCCTCTCCCCATGACGTTACTCTGTGTGGGTCTAGAGGTCTTAGTTCCAAAGGGAGGAATGCTCCCACCAGGAAACACATCACTCATTCCATTGAACTGGAAGTTAAGAATGCTACCTGGCCACTTTGGGATCCCTATGACTCTGTATCAATAGGCAAAGAAAGGAGTTACCATACTGGCTGGTGTGATTGATCCTGATGACCAAGAACAAATACAACTGATATTACATAATGGAGGTAAAGAAGAGTATGTCTGGAATGCAGGAGATCCCTTAGGGCATTTTTTAGTACTATCATATCCTATGATTTAAGTCAATGGAAAACTACAGCAACCCAATTTCAACATAACTACTAATGGCCCAGACCCTTCAGGAATGAAGGTTTGGGTCACTCTACCAGGCAAAGAACCATGACCAGCTGAGGTGCTTGCTGAGGGCGAAGGGAATACAGAATGGGTGGTGAAAGAAGATAGTTCTAAATACCAGTTACAACCATGTGACCAGTTGCAGAAACTAGGACTGTAATCGTTATGAGTATTTCTGCCTTGTATGTTCTCATCAAATATTTTTGCTTTCTTCACTTATAAAATATAAGATAAAAACAAGGCTAGTGCTTTTTTGGTTGTAAGCGTGTTCAATGTATCATGTTAGATACAAGTATGACATTATAATTGTCTTTATTCAGAGATTATATATGGTTTAAGGAGATGTGTACAGGTGCCAAGTTGACAAGGAGTGGACTGTGATGGTTAAGATTGTGTGTCAACTTGGCTGGGCCATGATTCTCAGTGGTTTGTCAGTTATGATGCAGTTTGACAGTAGTAAATAATGTAATCAATACCATGATTGGATTTGATATAATGTGATCACCTCCATATTGGGATCTGCCAATCAGTTCAAAGGGAGTTTCATTGGAAGTGTGGCCTGTATCCAATATAGGTGGACTTTCTGGAAAGTCTTACCAGCTTTTGCTTGCTCTGGTCCTGCAGCTGACCCCTGTTCATCTGACCTCCAGTTCTTGGGACTTGAGCTAGCAACTTGCGTGCTGATCTTGGGATTCATCAGCCTCCTCGGTCTGGATCTTGGGTTTGCCAGCCCCTGTAACTATATGAGTCAGGAGAAGCCTCCAGCCTGACCCAGGAGAGTAGAGCTTTCCAGCATCTACTACCATGTGAGCCATTTCCTTGATATCAGTCTCTCTCTGTCTCTCTCTCTATCTATATGTATATATGTATATAGACAGAGAGAGAGAGAGAGGCTTCACTGGTTTTGCTTCTCTAGAGAACTCAGCCTAATACAATATTAAAAAAAAAAAAAAAAGAAGAACAAAGAAAAAGAACTATTAAATCCAGTTCCAGTTCCACTAATCTAGAATTAATATTTAGAATACAGTTAAGGAGCCCTGGTGGTGCAATAGTTAAGCACTCAGTTGCTAATAAAAAGGTCAGATGTTCAAACTCACCTTGTAGCTCCATGGGAGAAAAGACTTAGTGATCTGCTTCTGTAAAGATTACAGAATATCCCCTGATGTCTTCTTAAAACCAAAAAATAGTTAGCTTAACTAGTAAAAAAAATTGCCTTAAGCATTACGTTCTTTAAAGAACTATCTATATGGGATCAAATTGACAACAGCAACTCAAAGATTAGATAGGAACCTGAGGGGGAAGTGAGTTTATGTTAATGGGGGAAGAACAACTCAGAAAAGTAGAGTGAGAAAGGTTGCACAACTTGAAGAATGTAAACAATGTCACTGAATTGCACATGTAGAAATTGTTAGATTGGTGATGTTTTGCTGTGTATTCTCAATAACAACCACAAATAAAACAAAATTAATTTAAAAATAAATGAATAAGGAGGCATTTATAAAAGCAACAAGAATAAAGGAGAGTGTTCCAGGCACAGGAGACAGCTACAGTGGCATGCAGGACTCAGCTCATTCTGGCTCCCAAAAGCCCAGAAATTTTTTGACTCAAGCAGTGTCATATTAAGAACATTTACACCATGGAAATTGGCAAAAGCTACAAAATCAAGGATTTGTGTGTGTGTGCGCATGGCGAAGGAGTATTTTTTTACTTTGTTTTTTCAGAGAGTTGATTTTTAAACAATGGTCAGCCCACCACCTAAAGCTCTTTGGCTGGAGAGAGTAGAGAACAGCCAAAGAAAAAAAGAAATTTCAGAGCTTGGAAAATGAAACAGCGAAGCAGAGAGTTTAGTATGGCCTGGACCATGCACAATTATGGAAACTTTGTTAAGAATTTTAATAATTGTAAGAGCATTGGGAATCCACTGAAATGTTTATAAGTTGAATAAATGATTTAAGCAGATAGTGGTCTTGATATGATGCATCTGGCTGCATTTTGGAGTCTGAACTGGAAGAAGACGAGAGAAGATGTGGATGACCATTTAGAAGGCAGTAAGTAGTCCAGAAAATAGATCATAATAGCTTATACTATGGTGTTGGCAGTGGAGATAAAAAGACATAAACAGATTAAAGATATTAAAGAGATGAAAATCAAAAGGAGGGTGAGAACAGTTGCACAACCTGAGGAATGTAATCAGTGTCACTAAACTGTACATGTAGAAATGATTTACTTGGTGTATGTTTTGCTGTGTATATTCCTAACAACAACAACAACAAAACAAATTTTAAAAATAAAAATATGAAAATCAATATGATGTGGTGAAGGACTGGATATAGGAGTGAGTCAACATGGATTTCATAAATAGGGATCCTTCACTAAAACAGAAAGTAATGAAAGAGGATGAACATTTTTGGTGGCAGAAATAAATACGATGAATTGTTTGGGGATATACTTGAGTTGATGTCTTTGAGACTGCCAAAAGGGCATGAACAATGAGGGATCTGGGCTGGAGGTATACATTTGAGTCATCTTTATGAGACAATTGAAAATGTGGCCATGGATGAATACAGCAAGATCAAGGAGTGAGAAGAGAGAATTAATATTGAGCTTTAATGAATTCCCAGGAGGATGAGCCTGAAAAGGAGATTGGAAAAGAGCAACCAAATGTAACTCATAAATTTAGCAGGTGCTATGTCAGTGACATGTTGGTGGCAAATGGCAGAGTGAAGAGGGTGGAAAGAGTGGAAGATGAGGATGTGGAGACAGTGAGTACTGACAATTCTTTTAAGAAGCTGGCTGAGATGGATACAGATATAGCATCCAAATCTTGTTTTTTTGTTTGTTTAAGAATGCTAAAAATCAAAACAAAACAAAAAAACACCGGATAACCTAAGTTGAGAAGAATAACCTAAGCTGAGAAGGAGAAACTTAATATACAAGGGGGAGAAGTAACATAGTTGAGGGCATAATGGAATCTGCAGGAAGAGGGACCAGAACTCTGTGGTACTGAGGGGGAAGGGGAGGAGCTGAGTACTGATAGGTGGAGATTGTATGTTTCATACTAGAAATCTGCAAGAGTTTCTGTCTGATGGTTTCTATTGTATATGTAAATCTTGTGGGCTAAATTCCCACACCCTTCACCCAGTGGGGGTGAAGGTGGGACTTGGACTAAATGTCCTCTATGATTTTCCCTTGAAAAAATCTTTAAATCCATAATTTAAACTCTATGTGTATATGTGTGGAATTTCTCTGATCTGGAGAAATCGCAAAACCTTAGAATTTCAAAATAACGATCTTATCCAAACCCCTCATTTCAATGCATTTGTAAATATGCATTGGGCATCCATACCACCAGACACTCTGCTAAGCCCTGGGGATTCAAAGAAAAACAAGATAGTCTCTGACCTAGAAAAGGTAATGGAGTAAAAATATTTGCACAATTAACTATAATATACTTTCAAGCTCTGCAATAGAAAGATAGACAAAACTCAAGGTTCCCAGAGGAGGGAGCTAGTTGATTACAGTGCCAGGAAAATGATCCAGGCCTCTGGACTCCAAATACAATGCCTTCCACACTATTCATATATAATATTACTCTTATTATTCCACAGAATGATTTGCTGTATAAACTTATTTGTGTAACCCACGGAGATAACATAATCTTTCCAGCCTTCTTTTTAATACACTACCAAGATCAACACTCATACTCACTATTGGCCGAGAATTATACGATTCAGATTCTGGTATAAATCATTCATTTACATTTAAACATTAGTTTGGAAACCATTAAATGGTAGATGGTCATTACCCCACGTTCATTATTCACTAGAATAATTATACTTAGCTGTGTCTATAGGAGGCCACAGAACTAACCATATTTTTGTCAATTTTTTCATTGTTGTTGTTACTGACTCTGTCATAATTCTAACCTATTAGTTAAAAGTAGCAAAAATGTTTGACTTGACCAGTTTTCAATTTCATGTCTTTTGTCCTCTAGGTTGAACCTATACAAATGGGTTAAAATTAGAAGTGAAAGAAGTTTACTTCTTCTATACTATATAAGAAGTAAAAATTTTATTCATTTATGTTTTGACATCATATAGAGTAAAACCAACTTAAAAATTAATTCTTAGCTTCCCTTTTTTCTTTTCTTTCTTCATTTTTGATTTCTTTTTTAGGAATTCATCAAACATTTACAGAAGCCCCACAATTGCCTGGGATGATACCAAGTTCATCAGGGGGAACAAATAAGTGAAACAATTTTTGTTCTCTAGGAGTTTGTAATCTAAATCCAGAGACTTGATGTTAAATAGGATTTTAAAACAGACATTGGCTCTTTTAGCGGAAAAAATTTTCTGAGAACAAAGCCTGTCTACCAATGAAGTTCATCCCTCTCAAGCTCACTTAATGACAATTATGTAAAGCATCAAGTATGTAATTCATTTACTTCCTTCAGAGGTTTCCTCCCCCTTTAGGGACCATTCCACATTTTACTTCACTCTTATAGAAAGAACGAAGTGATGAAGGAGTTAGGATAGATTCATTCATCCATTTGCTCCACAAATAACCCACTAGCTGCCAATTAACAGGCATTACACTTAAGGAGGAATATGAAGATGGAGAGGCCCATAAGGAATACAATGAAGGCAACAGCAATGCATACTGAAATTTATGCTAAACAGGCATCTAAGCAATGTGCTGTGCAATTCTGAGAGATGAGATTTCCCCTGATTGGGGGCTGAGGAGAACTTCTCCCTGGTGTCTAAGGAGGAACAGGATTTAGATGCCTAGAAAAGATGGTGAGGAGATTACAGGCTACAGCTTCTGTCTTTAGAAAAGTAACAAAAGCTGAAAATGACGTGGCAAATAACACTGCCTAAGCCCAGATAAGAATGCTACTTTTTTTTTTTTCCCCCATTTAGGAACCACCAAAATCTGCCTGTGTTGATGACAGGATTTAGGAATAATTTGTTGCAGCACATCAGAACTGCATACTCCTCCAAGTTCCCCATTCCCGGTGGTTATGACTGAGACTTCTCTCAACATCCAAGAAGACACGGGGAGCCGTGGAAGGCACGCTCACTACAGCTTGCCTGGCGCTCGGCTCAGAACTAAGACAGAATCGCAAGGGTGGGTGTTAAAGGACTCTTCTTTTCTCTCAGTGCAGAGTACACAACCCTCACTTTAGTTAACGTTTCAGTTGGGGCACAACACCAGGTAAACCTATCTCCCTGCGGAGCCCAGTTATGGAAGCAGAGGCAGGGAGAGAAACACAGCCATGCAGCTTACTTGGAAAACAGGGCAACAAATAAAAGAAAGAGATGCATTTGTTTAACACCAAGTGCTAACAGGATGGTGGTTTTTCAAGAGTGCCTCGAGCATTACTAGATCATTAAATCTTTGTTAACAGGCCAGGAAAAAATGTAAAAAGAGGGAAAAAGTGGTTGTGGCTCTGTTTAAGTTTGCACAGCCTGGAAATTTCATCAAATTACTGAATTGCAGTGATGGAAGGAACCCACAGGACACCCAATCTATGCTTCTCCTGAATGGCATCCAACAGCACCCCAGGACAAAGTTCCATTCAGCCCCCACCTCCTGAGTGCTTCTATGAATAATTTTTTAAAAAGTTATTGTCGAGTCAACTCCACCTCATGGCAATCCCATGTGTATCAGAGTAGAACTGTGCTCCATAGAGTTTTCAATGGCTGATTCTTTGAAGTAGACTTCCAGGCCTTTCTTTCGAGGCATTTCTGGGTGGACTCATACCTCCAACCCTTTTGGTTAGCAGCCGAATGTACAACTCAGGGACCCAATTCACCTGAAACTGTCTGATTCATCTTCCAATGATGGAAAGCACTCTCATTTTATGCAGAGAGTTGTCTCGTTTTTGGTTCTATTTTTATCATTTCAGAATATACAAATGAAGTCTAATCAGTCTTCCACTCCCCTTCAGAAATTTGAAAACCGCCTTTTTGATTCTTCTGAATCTTCCTTTCTTTAGGCAATTTGCTATGTAATACGGTTTTCTCTACATTTCCTCATATCAGGTGGTCTCAAGCTGCATAATCTTCACCACCTTTGGTCTTCCCCTTCTCCCCAGATCTATCGTTCTGTGTCATATCCCCTTTACGTTGTGGCCTGAGAGGTGAATGAAATATTTCAAGCATTATCTGACAACATGGAGTAAAAGGTTACGATTACCCTCATTTTCAACATGCATTACTTTTTAAAGCAGTCAAAAATATTAGTTAGAAAAGCAATGTTATTATGTCAGCACTTTTGCCTTTAAATGACCAATCAACTTTTGATTATTTGCATCAATTGAAGGTCAATGACATAAAATTTAGCCATATATGAGACAGTAGTTTGACGTGAAATCAAAGACACCATAGTGGATGCACACACATACAGCAGACACATACATGTAGTCAGATACATACATATACACACATACACACACAGACACATGCACAAGCTCAGGTACTGTATCTCCCAGGACCTCTTCATGATTCAGCTATTTAGAGGCCCAGGATCCCGCTGGCCCAGAGGAGGAACTTTCACTGTGCCAATTTCACTGTAGAGATTATCATGTGTATGACAGAATGAAACATTGCCTGGTCCTGCACCGTCTTGATGATGATTGTATGTCTGAGTCCATTGTTTTGGCTCGTGTGTCAGTCCATCTCATTGAGGGTTCCTTCATTTTTGCTGATCCTCTACTTTGCCAACCATGATGTCCTTTTCTAGTGATTGGTCTTTCTTGATGGACACATCGTCATTATCATGTCTACCTGTTGCTGTCGAGTTGATTCTGACTCATAGCGACCCTATCTAGAGGGTATAAATTTCACAGTCATAAAACTGGGCAAAAAAAAAAAAAAAAAAGTCCCTTAATTTCTGTATAATTGAACTTTACAAAGCAATCATACCCGCATTCCAATGATGGTAGCAAACTAAAACGTGCCAATTTGAGATAAAATCAGTCACTTTTAAATAGTATGTAGTTTCTTTTGGAGAAACATCTAGTCCCAATTCAGGACTCTTTTCTACTATCCCCCTTGTGGCTCCCACTTCACTGCAGGTGATCTCTTGTCTAGGGTTGGCTGGAAGGGGTGTTATTTGTCCAGCATCTGTCTCAATCCAATCCTGGAATCCCAGGTGTCATGGATTGAATTGTGTCCCCCAAAAAATCTGTCAACTTGGCTATGATTCCCAGTATTGTATAATTGTCTGCCATGTTGTAATCTGATGTGATTTCCCTATGTATTGTAAACCCTATCACTATGATGTGACAAGATGGGTTAGCGGCAGTTATAATGATGAGGTATACAAGATTAGATAGTGTCTCAAGTCAATCTCTTTTCAGATATAAGAGAGAGAAGCTAGCAGAGAGATGGGGAGACCTCATGCCACCAAGAAAGCAGTGCCAGGAGTAGAGCACATCCTTTAGACCTAAGGTTCCTGCACTGAGATGCTCCCAGACCAACGGAAGACTGATGACAAGGACCTTCCTCCAGAGCCGACAGAGAGAGAGAAAGCCTTCCCTGGAGCCGGTGCCCTGAATTCGAACTTCTAGCCTACTGGACTGTGAGACAATAAACTTCTCTTTGCTGAAGCCATCCACTTGTGGTATTTCTGTTATAGCAGCACTAGATGACTAAGACACCATGCTAGTGTAACACCTTCCCTCTGTGCTTTGTGTGTGGCCTCCACCCAGCTACACCTACTGTTCAAGTATCTACACCCACCTCTGTTACCAAGCCCACTCAACGTTACCCCCTCACAACTAGGAGGTCTCTCTAGGTCTCCCAACCTTCCCCCACTCCTGCCATCCCCTCCTAGGAAGCTTCACTTTCTTGTTTGTACCACTCCGAGGTCATGGAGACTCAGAAGAGGAAAGTTCTATCAGGCACTTTCTTCCTGAATAAACCATACCACAAGACTGCTTTGATTTCAGGAGGCTGCACAACATAAGCTAGAGAAGGGGGAACAAGACCGAGCTCCTTGCTTTTTACTCTCCCTCACATGTGAGGGATGTGCTGCTTTTCCTCTGTTGTTTCCTAAAATTTTCTGAGGATTCTATGGTCCCCTAGGACTTGGCTTGGGGAGGGGTTTACATGTGGTTCCTTTTCAGGTACTTACTAACACCTACCACCACCAGTCTGTCAGTTTGTTGTACTGTGATGGCTTTCATGTTGCGCTGATGCCAGACGCTCTACCACCAGTATTTCAAACACCAGCAGGGTGGAAAAGTTTCAGCAGACCTTCCAGACTAAGACAGACTAGGAAGAAAGGTCAGGCAATCTACTTCTGAAAATTAGCAAAGAAAATCTTACAGATCATAACGGAATACTGTATGATATAGTGCTGGAAGATGAAACCCCTAGACTGGAAGGCACTCACACAGAGGCTGTAACTGTAAACCAGAGCACATCAATGATGGTAAAGATGGGGCAGGACTGGGCAGTGTCTTACTCTTTTTTACATGGGGTGACCATGAGTTGGAACCAGCTAAACAACAGCTAACAATAACAAGAACAACAAACCTCTAACTGCTAATTATATTCCCTCCAGCTTCTCTGCAGGAGAAAGATGAGGCAATCTGTTCCCATAAAGTTTACAGCCTAGAAACCCTATGGGGCAGTTCCACTCGGTCCTATAGGGTCGCTATGAGTTGGAATCAACTTGATGACAGCCACTAACAGTCTTTCTCCTACCACCAGCTACTCACTCGTTATCTGCTTTGGGTTTGGAAAAGTTTTCTTACATCATTGTGCATTGTGATTTATGGAATAAACATTATCCTCCAAGTCTACCAGATTCTTAGTCTTTCAGAGCTCAAAAAAAAAAAAACTCTCTTAAAAAGTCCAGCTCTTGCCACAGGAAAGTCTCAGCTTCCAAACCATGTGTCTATTACTAATTTTTACAAATATTCAGAAGCTGAACTGCCTTATTTATTCTTGACTGGGTCAGCCCTCAGCCTGAAGGGATGAGGCCTCAAACTCCACAGGCAGATAACCCTGAGACAGCATGACAATTTCAGGAAGGCAAGATCTCTGCTATTATCTAGGGATTTTATCCCTCCATGCATGTGTCATTGAGAGCCAATTTATTTATTCAGGGACGTGGGTTTCATACCCAGTTACCTGCCTTTTAACAAAGTGTCATAGTGTTTGAGTTAATAAGAGAATCACTCAGGATCCTTGCAGGAAGCATTCACCCCAGATGGTTCATATAAAGCAAGTCTAATGAAGGGACTAGTTAAGGAGATATAGATATGGTTTCCACTGACCCTGTTAGTTTGTCATACTGTCATGGCTTGTGTGTTTCTGTGATGCTGGAAGCTATGTCACTGGTATTTCAACTACTAGCAGGGTTACCCATGGTGGACAGGTTTCAGTGGAGCTTCCAGACTAAGACAGACTAGAAAGAAAGGCCTGGTGATCTACTTCCAGAAATTAACCAATGAAAACCTTGTGGATCACAACAGAACATAGTCTGACTCACTTGCTTTGGACATGTTGTCAGGAGGGATCAATTTCTAGAGAAGACAGGATGTTTGGTGACATAGATGGCCAAGAGGGTGAGGGAGACCCTCTGTGAGATGGATTGGCACAATAGCTGCAGCCACAGACTCAAACATGACAGCAATAGTGGGGATGATGCAGGACTGAGCAACGTTTCATTCTGTTGTACGTAAGGTTGACTTGCTGGCAGTTATCTATCTGTGTAGGTAGGGTTAAGGAAACCGATAAAGCGCATGAGGCCCCCAGAGGCTAGCAACAGGGAGAAGCCATTACAACCCCTGGGCTGAAGGTGCAAAGGGAAAAATGAGTATAAGAGGCTAGGCAGAATTAGAACCATGGAGAAGAGTCCCCCTTCCACAGCAGCCATAGTCAGAAAGGGACACATTTATTTCTAGAACCTGAGCGCAGAGCAGAGAAGGGGCAGAGAAGGAATTGATTGACCTCTGTCTCCTCTTGTACTCCTCTCTCCCGTGTCTCCATGGACGAGACCAGCCAGGCACCAGCTAGCAAGGGAGCTCAGGTGAGAGAGCACAGGGCTGAGGCCTCCAGGGCACAGAGCAGAGCAGAGAAGGGAAAGAAAACAACAAACCTGGTGGGAATAGCATTCAATGCCCCATTTTATCCTTGCCTTACTTCCTCTGCTCTCCACTTAGTTGCAGGTTATTGTTGCTGTTAGGTGCCATCATGTTGGTTCCAACCTACAGTAACCCTATGTACAAAAGAATGAAATACTGTCTGGTCCTGTGCCATCCTCAAAGTCATTGCTATGTTTGACCCATTGTTGCAGCCACTGTGCTGATTCATCTTGTTGAGGGTCTTCCTCTTTCTGGCTAACCAACACCTTTACCAAGCATGATGTCCTTCTTCAAGGACAGGTCCCTCCTGATAACCTGTCCAAAGTATGTGAGGTGAAGTCTTGCCGTCCTTGCTTCTAAGAAGCATTCTGGTTGTACTTCTTCCAAGACGTATGTGTTTGTTCTTCTGGCAGTCCATGATATATTCAATATTCTTCACCAACACAGTAATTCAAAGACCTCAATTCTTCTTTAGTTTTCTTTATTCATTGTCCCGTTTTCACATGCGTATGAAGTGATTGAAAATACCATGGCTTGTATCAGGTGGGAAACCCTGGTGGCATAGTGGTTAATAGCTATGGCTGCTAACCAAAAGGTTGGCAGTTCGAATCCACCAGGTGCTCCTTGAAAACTCTATGGGGCAGTTCTACTCTGTCCTATAGGGAAGCTATGAGTCAGAATCGACTCAAAGGCAAGGGGTTTTGATGTTTTTTGAGTCAGATACACCTTAGTCCTCAAAGTGATAATCTTTGCTTTTCAACACTTTAAAGAGGTCTTTTGCAGCAGATTAGCCCAATGCAAAACATCATTTAATTTCTTGACTGCTGCTTCTGTGGACATTGATTGTGGATCCAAGTAAAATGAAATCCTTGACAACTTCAATCTTTTCTCCATTTATCATGATGTTGCTTACTGGTTCAGTTGTGAGGATTTTTGTTTTCTTTATGTTGAGGTAATCCATACTGAAGGCTGTGGTGTTTGATCTCCAAGTCCTCTTCACTTTCAGCAAGCAAGGTTGTGTCATCTGCATATCACAGGTTGTTAATGAGTCTTCCTCCAATCCTGATGCCCCATTCTTCTTCATATAGTCCAGCTTCTCAGATTATTTGCTCAGCATACAGGTTGAATAAGTACGGTGAAAGGATACAACCCTGACAAGCACCTTTCCTGATTTTAAACCACACAGTATCCCCTTGTTCTGTTCTTGCTCCTCACGAGTACAATTAAGTGTTCTGTGATTCCCATTCTTCAATAATTTGTTACAATCCACACAGTCAAATGCCTTTGCATAGTCAATAAAATACAGGTAAACATCTTTCTGGCATTCTCTGCTTTCAGCCATGATCAACCTGACATTAGCAATGATATCCGTTGTTCCACGTCCTCTTCTGAATCCATCTTGAATTTCTGGCAGTTCCCTGTGGATGTACTGCTGCAACAACTTCTGAATGATTTTTAGCATAATTTTACTTGTGTGTGATATTTATGATATTATTCAATAATTTCTGCATTTGGTTGGATTACTTTTCTTTGGAATGGACACAGATATGGATCTCTTCCAGTCATTTGGCCAGGCAATTGTCCTCTAAATTTCTTGGCATAGATGAGTGAGTACTTCTAGCTCTGCATCTGTTCGTTGAAACATCTCAATTGGTATTCCATCAATTCTTGGAGCCTTGTTTTTCACCAATGCCCTGAGTACAGCTTGGACTTCTTCCTTCAGTACCATTGGTTCGTGGTCATATGTCACCTCCTGAAATGGTTGAATGTTGACCAATTCTTTTTGGTACAGTGACTCTGTGTATTCCTTCCATCTTCTTTTTATGCTTTCTGCATCATTCAATATTTTCCCTGTAGAATACTTAAATATTATAACTCGAGGCTTGAATTTTTTCTTCAGTCCTTTCAGAGGAGTTGCATAGGTGGCTTAATTGGAAAGTTTCCTCCGAGGAAAGGCCTGGCAATCCAATTCTGAAAAATTAGCCATTGAAAACCCTATGGGACACAGTTCTACTCTGACACACATAGGGTCACCATGAGTCAAAATTGACTCAACAGCAAATGGTTTGGTTTGTTTGTTTCAATTATGTCTGTATACACTATACAATGAAACTGCTAAAGAATATTTAACTATATTAAATAGAACAGCACTATTACTAATCTCTTTGATTTATTTAAAAGAATCCCAGAATTGTGACCATAAATAGAGTTTGGAAGCTCAGATGTCACAAAGAATGAAGATGCTTCTGAGAGAAGGCAGTTGCCTAGATCTCAGGGGTGATGGCAGGCCCAGAAGGGCATTTCCCCCAGTGTACACCTCAGGGTGTCTGGGGCAGCTCTTGAGGGCTGCCGTAACAAAGTACCACAAAGCAGATGGCTGATGTCTCATAGTTCTTGGGGCTAGAAGTATGAATTCAGTGTGTCAACAGGGCCAAGCTCTCTCCAAAGGCTCTAAGGGAAAACTCTTCCTCATCTCCTTTAGCTTCTGATTCCCTGGCCTTCCTGGCTTGTGGCAGCGTAACTTCAATATCTGCCTCCAGGTTCACGTGGCTGTCTTTCCTCTGTCTCTCTCTGACTCTGTGTCTCTCCTCTTTTTATAAGAACAACAGTCATATTGGATTAGGACTCACCCTTCTCTAGTATGACTTCATGTGGCATACCTACTAGAACGTTGGGCTGCAAAGAATTCAGGATGGGAGGTTACAAAGAGTGAGGGGAATTGAGCTTTCCCAGTTGACTCAAATATAGGATCACTGCAAATGGTGACAAACGTGTGCACCAGACAACCTACACAATTGTACGGTGCAGCCCGGCTGAAACCCTCCCAAGGTTTAAGGCAACACTTACTAATGCAAAGGGAAAGAAACAAAACAAAACAGATTTTAAAGAGAGAGAAAGCAAGAGAGGAGGAAGCAAAAAGAGGAGGAAAGAAAAAACAAAACAGAAGATTAGAATCCAACAGATTTTTTTTACAATATCTTTCAAAAGAAAATCCGGCTCGGGCAGAACGTCACGCTTCTGCGGATGTGGCATTTCCACTGTGACTTTGTGTTTCACCCTCCACACAGAGTAACAAGTCTGCATCTAATTGTGTTTGTTTTTCCCCCTGAAGGGGTTTTTAACAGTCCTCTAACCACTAAGATGGTTCCATAAAATTTTATGACAACAATTTCTTAAGTGAAATTTCTATTCAGTCTGTTTGCAGGACCTTCAGAAAAGCCCGAGAAAGCCAAATGGATAGAACTCAGGACATTTTCCGGAGGTATAATTTAATTATAAATCATGACTTTATGAGCCTGCAATTCAGAACTCACACAACTCCTTTGCAGCACCAAATAATTTACTGCCCCTGCAAGACAGTGAGCTCATGCCTAGAACTGAAGGGCACCCTGAGCCACGTCCTTCGGGAAGCTTTACGAGTTATGGTCTGGAAACGCATTACATTTGAGGGCCATGCCAGTGTCACCGTGCACAGAGCAAAGATGATGCCAAGAAGCCCTGAGTGTTTAGTTAGCGAGAAGAGACAAGGAAAACCAAGGCAGGCAAAACTCTGTGTTCATCCCTGATCCCAGACGATCTGTATTCGTGCACTGCTTACACCCTGGGCATAAGGAAACGGCTGTGCTGGACCATCACAGGTTCTAATCTAAAGCCCAGTTTGCAAAGTCTGAAATGATTGGGTGTAAAATGCAGATAGATTCAGCAGCTTTGCCACTATTTATGCAGCCGTCAACTAGCCCTGTTGAAGAGGGGCTTGCTTCTTTTTTATCTTAACGTCTGGACATTTGTTGGAGATGGTTTAGTTCTGTGAAAGTTGGCCCCCTGACAGCAACAACTCTCGTCAAGGCCAGCCATACTCACACTCATTGGGAGGAAGGGGATGGAAATTATCACAGAGACTATTTTTTAATTGTTTTATTGTAGTAAAAATATGTATAACAAAACATTTGCCAATTCAACATATTCTACATGTACAATTCAGTGGCTTTGGTTACATTCATCATGTTGTGTAACCATTACCCCTGTTTCCAAATCATTCTACCACCACTAACAGAAACTCAGTGCCCCCTGAGCAAAGGCCCCCTTCCACCCATCTTCCTTCCCCCAAACCCCCAATAACCACTAATAAGCTTTGCTCTCTATACATTTGCCTATTTCATATAGATGGAATTGTACAATGTTTGTTCTCTTGTGACTGACTAATTTCACTCAGTATACAGTTTGGTGGTTCCTTAAAAAGTTAAACACAGTACTACCATATGACCCACAATCCCAATCCTAGCTATATACCTCCAAAAATTGAAAACCAGAATGCAAATACTAACCTGTACACCAGTGTTCATTGTAGCATTATTCACAATAGCCAAAAAGTGGCAACAACCCAAGTGACCATCAACAGAGGAATGGATAAACAAATTGTGGTATATCCATACAACTGAATATCATTCAGAAGGAAAAACAAAGTCCGGATACATGCTACATAATGAAGACTTTTTAAAAGTTAAGAAAGCAAGGCAGGAATTCTGAATGCATGTACCTCTCTTTCTAGGTCTTGAAGATAAACGTCATTGCTAAAATTAAACCCTAAGCATAGACAATACAAGGATGACTCTTTGCACTGCAGTCACATGGCACTTTGTCAAACGGGTCACTGCAGGTCTCCCAGTGCACATTTTCCTTACACAATATTAAGCACTTGACAGCAGAAGAGCTGAAGGATCAAGACATTTCATGACAAAGTTTTGGAATGTAGCACCTATTGGAACTTAGTCAGGAATGACTGTGAGGTATCTCCAAGATTATAAAGCTAATCAATCCTGAAATCATCATATAAGGCCATGGAAAATATTTTGCAAAATGTTAGCTTTCCCATCTTTTTCAGTCACATCTGGGTCTTCCGTGAGGTCTGATGGTAACCTAAGGTTTAGGCCTAGCCTTTTGACTTGCTATCTCTGTGACCAAAAACAAGCTACTTCTGCTTTCTTAACTTCATTTTCTGGGTTCTGAATTAAAAGACAAGGCTATTGACTGGCCCCAAATTCCCATTCTTCATCAATTCTGGGGAAAAGACCTGTCCTTCAGGTCAGCCCCATGCAGCTTCCAGAGCTTCTCACAGGCTCTAAGGAGCTTCATGTTCACGAGGCAGCGTCCTGCTCTATCTCCTCCTCTGAATCTGTCCAGCTTGATGATGATAAAGCGCACTTGCTCTTGGCTGATCCTCAACTACAAACCTAGAAGATGCTGCTGCTGCCATTGCTGGTGTTGCTATTTAAAAGTGTAATCACTTTTTTTTAAATTATAAATTACAGTAAAAACATCTCATAACCCTCTGTGTGGTCCAGAAAATGTAATTACGTGAAATTCAGGATCGTGTTTTGTGAGGTTAAACTACCAGGCAGGCTCAGACTGCTTGCCAGGACAGGTAACAATAGCCCAGCAATCCATATCTCAGTGATCATGGGCTGTCACTAAATTTCACACAAACAGAAAAATATGTAAAATAATATACCGCACCATGTACACACGATCCACCTCCAGCCTTAACACGTTTATCAAAACTAAGGTTTAGTTCCTGTCCGTTTGATGTCCTGTATGGGACAATCATCCTGCCTCCAGTGTGGACCTATTCCATCCTTAATCATGTGGCTTCTGGGGAGTTGTGAAGGAGGAGAAGATAGGATGGTAGAGGCATACCTGCCTTTAGCTGTATCAACCTGGAGGTAATAATTGGCCCCAAATAGCCATGTGTTCTAACCTATCTATAAGAGAGTGCCATGGAATATTTGATGAGCGCTAACTCTCTCAGTGTCCCAGAGTGGTAAAATGGTTAACGTGCTCAGCTGCTAACTTCAGTCCACCCAGACATGTCTCAGAAGAAAGGTCTGGAGATCTACTTACAAAAAATCAGCCATAGTAAACCCTGTGGAGCACATTTCTGCTCTCATGAGTCAGAGTGGAGTTGACTTGACAGCAACTGGCTTGGTTTGTTTTTTATTAACTGTCTTGGCTATGAAGAGGAAGAAGATAGATGTGTGTGCCCCTGTTTTCCCTTTCTTAGACTATAACCCCAAATAGAGGAAATAACAGGAACATACGAACAAGTATGGGCAAATGCACAAATGTCAGATGACCGTGTTCATAGCCTGGAGACACTGCTATGGAAATGATCCCCGCCCGCCGGTCCAGCAGGGCATGGGCGACCATGCGGTCTTGCCAGAGGCTGGTGACTGGAGAGATAAGCCCAGTGTTGTGCTCCTGATGCACCACTGGCTGATCAGAGAACACAGAGGACTCCGAGGTTCCGTGTGCCCCACTGAGTGAGTACAGAGACTGTGGAATGGCTGGTGGCCTAACAGAAGCCTGGCATCAAGATGAAGTGACCACAGTGTCCAGGGTATTTGCAAGCAGAAGCAAATGGGCCAGACCAGAGATTCTAGTTGTGGTTGCTGGCACGGTGTCCAAATAGCCAGATGGCACCAGTCACAGGTAGGGGTGAGCAGTCCAGACCCACATCCCAGGCCCCAGCCCTACACAGCTCTCTCTATACCCCAAGGCCAATGGGAAGAGGATCAGGGAGAAGCAGAAGACATCTACAAGACTGAGCATTTACCCAGAAGAGACTGTGTCACCTGAAAGGCAATTTAACTTGGAAGAAACTACGGCACCAAACACTGACAAGTTTAATGTTAATTTCTCTTCTTCCCGGCATGGTGAAGGAATTCTGAGAAAAATCAGACACATTTATAAAGAATAAAGAAGTTAAAATGTCTATGTACCTTTAAATATACCACAAGTAAATCTGCAACCTTGCAACACATGCTAATTTAGTTATTTCCCAAGGAAAATCTAGATTCAGTCATAAGCAATTACAGAGAAGATTCAGTTTCCCCGAGTTCTTCAACTGTTAGCTGCCATTGAGTCAGCTCCAACTCATGACAGCCCCATGTACAAAAGAATGAAATGTCCAGTCCTGTGTCATTTTTATGATCATTGGTATAATCCAGTCCATAGTTGTGGCCACTGTGTATTTTAAGTGCCTTCCAACCTAGGTGGCTCATCTTTTAGCACTATAGCAGATAGTGTTCTATCATGATCCATATAGTTTTCATTGGCTCATCTTTGGAAGTAGATCACCAGGCCTTTCTTCCTAGTCTGTCTTAGTCTAGAAGCCCCAGTGACCCAGCTGGAATTTGAAATACTGGTGGCATAGCATCCAGCATCTTAGCAACATGCAAGGCACCACAGTATGACAAACGGATAGATGAGTACTGGAGTTCTTTAACTAGAAGGCAATATATATGAACGGTTTTGCAGGGTTTTATCTGTGACAGCTGCATGCCTTCATTTTCAATGTGCAAAATCTCATGAGAGAATTGCATGCACTATTAACTGTTTGACCCACATCAGTGCTGCAATCTGGGAGCTGACAAGGAGGTCAGTGGGTAAGAAGAGACGTTAGAACTAGAAGGTCTGCCTTATGCCAAAAAAAGTGAAAAGCAGAAATTCTGGAATCAGAGCAATTCCAGGCAGAAAAGTGATGCTAACACATTGAAGTCCTGCATCCAAACCAACCAAATAAGATAGAGTAGCAGTACGTATATGTTGCTGCATTTAGACATCCCCAACTCTTCGAATAATAAATAAATTGCTCACATACAAGTTGGCAGAGGCTTGGCTGCCAGTGAGTGAGCCCATGGGTTTTGATTGATAATAAATTTAACAAGATTCAAGAACATTATTCAGCTGCTTAAAAGCAAACTAACTAAAGAACCCTAGATAGTATTAACACAGGCGGTGAATGTTTATGATAGTTTGTGTTTATTAGATCATAGATAGATAGATAGATGCTGTCAACTCCTACTCATGATAACCTTATGTTCAACAGAAAAAAAGATTGCTTTCTCCTGTGTCATCCTCTTGATCATCAGCATACTCAAGCCCATCATTGCGCTAGTCTGTCAGTCCATCTCACCAAGTGACTCCCTTGCCTTCACTGGCCCTCTACTTCACCAAACATGACGTCCTCCTCTAGCAATTGATCCCTCATGATGACATGTATAAAGCAAGCTAGTCAGACAATGTTCTGTTGTGATCCATAGGGTTTTCATTGGCTAATTTTTAGAAGTAGATCACCGGGCTTTTTTTTTTTTTCTAGTCTGCCTTAGTCTGGAAGCTCCACTGATACTCATCCATGATGGGTGACTCCGCTGGTATTTGAAATACTGGTAGCACAGCTTCCAGAATCACAGCAAACTCAAGCCGCCACATTATGACAAATTGATAGATTGTATTTAGAGTGGAAATCATATTAGAACAAGACCACGAGAGCCAAAGTATGATCTTGAGTATATTCCACCTGAATTTAGAGACCATCTCAAGAATAGATTTGATGCATTGAACACTAATGACCAAAGACCAGATGAGTTGTGGAATGACATCAAGGATATCATACATGAAGAAAGCAAGAGGTCATTAAAAAGACAAAAAAAGAAATAAAAGACCTATATGAATGTCAGAAGAGACTATGGAAGTTGCTCTTGAGCATAGAATAGCTAAAGCTAAAGGAAGAAATGATAACCCCAAAGAGCTGAACAGAATATTTCAAAGGGCGGCTTCAGAAGACAATGGAAAGTATTATAATGACATGTGCGAAGACCTGTAAATAGAAAACCAAAAGGGAAGAACACTCTGGGCATTTTTCAAGCTGAAAGAACTGAAGAAAAAATTTAAGCCTCCAGTTGCAATACTGAAGGATGCTATGGGCAAAATCTCAAAAGAAGATGGAAGGAATACACAGAGTACCTTTACCAAAAAGAACTGGTCAACATTTAACCATTTCAGGAGGTAGCATATGATCAAGAACTGATGGTACTAAAGGAAGAAGTCCAACCTGCACTGAAGGCAATGGCGAAAAACAAGGTTCCAGGAATTGACAGAATACCAATCGAGATGTTTGAACAAAGAGATGCAGCGTTGGAAGTGCTCACTTGTCTATGCCAAGAAATTTGGAAGACAACTACCTTGCCAAACAACTGGAAGAGATCCATATCTGTAACCATTCCAAAGAAAGGAGATCCAACAGATGTGGAAATTATTGAACAATATCATTAATATCACACACAAGTAAAATTTTGCTGAAGATCATTCAAAAGTGGTTATAACAGTACATCAACAGGGAACCGCCAGAAATTCAAATTGGATTCAGAAGAGGATGTGGAACCAGGAATATCATTGCTGATGTCAGACGAATTGTGGCTGAAAGCAGAGAATACCAGAAAGATGTTTACTTGTGTTTTATTGACTATGCAAAGGCATTTGACTGTGTGGGTCATAACAAACTATGGATAACATTGCAAAGAATGACCCAGAACACTTGATTGTGTTCATGAGGAACCTGTACTTAGATCAACAGGCAATAGTTCAAACAGAATAAGGGGATACAGCATGGCTTAAAGTCAGGAAAGTTGTGTGTCAGAGTTGTATCCTTTCACCATACCTATTCATTCTGTATGCTGAGCAAATAATCCTAGAAGCTGAACTATATGAAGAAGAATGGGGCATCAGGATTGGAGGAAGACTCATTAACAACCTGCATTACACAGATGACACAACATTTCTTGCTAAAAGTGAAGAGGATATTAAGCACTTATTGATGAAGATCAAAGACCACAGCCTTCAGTATGGATTATACTTCAACATAAAGAATACAAAAAATCCTCACAACTGGACCAATAAGCAACATCATAATAAATGGAGAAAAGATTGAAGTTGTCAAGGATTTCATTTTACTTCAGTCCACAATCAACACCCATGGAAACAGCAGTCAAGAAATCAGAGGGCGCAATGCATTGGGCAAATCTGCTGCAAGAGATCTCTTTAAAGTGTAAAAAGCAAAGATGTTACTTTAAGGACTAAGGTGGGCCTGACCCAAGCCATACTGTTTTCAATCACCTCATATGCATGTGAAGGTTGGACAATGAGTAAGGAAGACTGAAGAAGAATTGATACCTTTGAATTATGGTGTTGGCGATGAATATTGAATATACCATGGACTGCCAGAAGAAACAAACCTGTCTTGGAAGAAATGCAGCTAGAATGCTCATTAGAAGCAAGACTGGGGGACTTTCTCTCACATACTTTGGACATATTATCAGGAGGGACCAGTCCCTGGAGAAGAACATCATGCTTGGTAAAATAGAGGGTCAGCAAAACAAAGGAAGACCCTCAGCAAGATGGATTGACACAGTGGCTTCAGCAATAAGCTCAAACGTAGCAATGATTATGAGGATGGTGCAGGATCTGGCATTGTTTTGTTCTGATATACACAGGGTCTGTATGAGTCAGAATTGACCCAAGGGCACCAAACAATAACAACAATGATGCTTCTTCATCCTTAGACGGGACAACTCTGAGAATAAGTTTTACACAGTCTTATAGTCTATATGGTCTTATATTTGGTTGATTCCAAAGCAAGATATCCCAATTGCCCACAGTAGTAACCTGTTCACTAACAACCTGTATTAGCTTCCTTTCCCTGTCTCACTTTTCCACTCCATACTTGTGCTTGCTAGAATCACCTCCAAGGTATGCAGTTACACTCCAGTCTGCATCTCAAGGTCTGCTTCTGGGACAACCCAGCCTAAGACAGTACCAAGTGTATTTGCAGGTGCGGGTGTTGTATGAAGGATATTGACAATAGAGACTATGTCCAATGTTGATGACCCAGAGAGTGCAGAGTCTGGAATCATGTCTCATTTAGAGCAATTAAAGGAACAAGGAACATTTAACCTTAGAAAGAGGAAATTTAAGGGATACGGAGATCAGTCTTTCAAGCGTCTGAAAGCCTGACTGTAAGAAGAGAGGATGACTTGGTGTGTGTCGATCCAGAAAGTGACCATTGACAGCAGGGATTTGGAGAAGCCTAGGAAATGGCTGTAGGTTGAAGGCAGCAAAGAATAACTAACAAAGCCAAGGCCTTAATAGATTTAGGCTGTTCAAAGGGAGATTAGTGTCGAGATAAAGTTTTTTAGAATGTTGATGCTTTTGAGATCAGGTTGCTAATGAGGCAGCAGTCATGAGTCTGATTTTCCTTCTTAACTCACAGAGGCTCTCTCCTTTAGCCTTCTGGATGGCTACTTTTAGTGAATTCTGTGCATCCAAGTATTTCCAAGGGGACTACTGGCTGTTTGGCAACTTCTGACTTGTGAGGATAAGTGAGATAATCACCATCCTTTCAAGAGGCATAGGGGAAAGAGGCTGAGCTTAAAGGTGGAAAAAAAAAAAAAAAAAAAACCAAGGCAAAGGCATTCAGCCACATTAAAAACCAACTTTCTTGAGAACTAATGTGAGAATTGGAATATGGCCCTCTTTTACAAATCACTGCAATTTAATATTTACTGCCCATGAGTTATTACCAATGAAAATTTAAAGTAAAATGTTGAATGTGACTTATGCTACATAGAAACACTAGAAAAGTTTGCTTAAAACACACACACATAATAGTAATGTCTTTTTCATACCTAAAAGGTAAACTAAAATGTGTTACAGAAATTAAAATGTCCTAACTAGGTAAACCACTCCATGGCATGTATTAGCACTTCCATTGGTTAGGGTTATTTCCATGGAAACTCAGAGAAAATTTAACTAACAATGGCTTGATTCATGGAGACCTTTATTTCTCACTTAACAAGGAGTCCTAGAGATGGCCCAAAGCTTCAAACATATCATCAAGGTCCCAATTCTTTCCTTCCTTATACCTTGCTATCCTCAGCATGCTCTCTTACATCTTAGATTTCTTACCTCATGGTAGGAATATGGCTGCAAAGGCTCCAAGCACCATATTTCACAAAGAACATCCAACACAGAAAAGGAAGGAAGAAGGTTAGAAATCCCTCTTCATATTTCTCCCTTACTAGGGAGGAAAATCTTTTCCAGAAGGTTCCTAGTTTATGTTCTCTAATATCTCACTTGCCAGATTTGGATGAATCTGTTTAGGGGAGACTGGGAATGGCTGTAGTGGCAACCAACAGAGTCTGGCATCAGACCTGTTCCTGAAGATGAATAAATGATAAGTAAGTATTCTAAGACTCATCTGTTCATGAAATTAGTTTTAAAAATGGATTTGGGCTACCAGTTTAAATTGAAATGTCAATAGAAGTTCACTACTGAAAGTCTTCTATTTTTTGAGCAAAATAATCATGAAAACTAGATTCTAAAGAAAGAAAGGCGTGCAACATAAGAAATTTAAGTGAAAATCAAATTGTTGTGAGAAACTTAGAAGAACTTCCACAATGAATAAGACATACAATGCAAAAATGGAAATGACAACCCACCACTGCTGCAGAAATATTGTCCAGTCAAAAATGAATGGGTCCATCTGGAGCAAGGGAGAATGAAGAAAACCAAAGACACACGGGAAAGATTAGTCTAAAGGACTAATGGACCACAACTACCATGTTCTCCACCAGACTGAGTCCAGCACAGCTAGATGGTGCCTGGCTACCATCACTGACTGCTCTGACAGGGATCACAATAGAAGGTCCTAGACAGAGCTGGATAAAAATGTAGAACAAAATGCTAACTCACAAAAAATTCAGACTTACTGGTCTGACAGAGACTGGAGAAACCCAGAGAGTATGGCCCCTGGACACCCTTTTAACTCACTACTCAAGTCACTCCTGAGGGTCACCCTTCAGGCAAAGATTAGAGAGGCCCATAAAACAAGCAATACTACCCATAGCACAATCATGTATATGAGACTAAACAGGCACACCAGCCCAGGGGCGAGGACAAGAAGGCACTGGGGACAGGAAAGCTGAATGAATGGAAGTGGGGAACCCAAGGTCAAGAAGAGGAGAGTGTTGACACATCACAGTGTTGGCAACCAATGTCACAAAACAATATGTGTATTAAATGTTTGATGAGAAACTGATTTGCTCTGTAAACCTCCATCTAAAGCACAATTTAAAAAAAAAAAAAAAAGAATGAATGAGTCCGTCAGTAATCCATCCAGCAGAATGAATGGTCAATCTATCTCTGTGCCTTAGCCTTCCTCCCACTGTCCACTGCCTAGTTCACAGATGGAAGACCTGTACCAACCAGAAAGTTGAAAACTTGTTCCTCTCACAAGAGAGATATTATCTAATATATCTGGGGTTATTTAAGGACTCCTTCAGTCACTCCATCATCCATTCCCAACTTCTGAAGATGAGCCAATGAAAACTGTAAGGATCGCAACAGCACATTGTCTGATAATAGGGCTGGAAGATGAGCCACCTAGTCTGGAAGGCATTCAAAATACACAGCGGCTGCAACAATGGACTGGAGCAAACCAATGATCCTGAATATGGCGTAGGACTGGACAACGCTTCACTCTTTTGTACACAGGGTTGCCATTTGTAGTAGCCAACTTGACAGCAACTAACAACAACAGCACCTTTATTTCTGAACGATGATTCCCAATAGCAAAATATGTGGGGAAGAAGTGCATCAGCACAGATGTCCTCTGTCTGTAGATACCACAACAGCAGTGAGAAGGAGCAGAACATGAAGAAGTAACACAGCAGGGAGCTTCGGAAAACTCAGACTTTTATTCTTTCTTTCTGGCAAGGAAAGAACTATAGGTATTAGCCGACCTTCATCTTGTGATTTGAGAGAATTCTAATAAGAATCAAGTAGGGAGGAAGAGAATCCACGAATAATCTATCTAGTCCATTTACGAGAAGGCAGAAAGGGACAGGAGCTGGTTGAATGGACGTGGGAAGTCCAGGGTGGAAAGGAAAAGCATGCTGTCACATTATAGGGAGAGCAACTAGGGTCACATAACAATGTGTGTATAAATGTTTGTATGAGAAACTAACCTGAACTGTAAACTTTCACTTAAAGCACAATTTAAAAAAAAAAAAAAAAGAAGGAAAAAAAGACAGTAACCCTAATATTAAAAAAAAATCAAAAAATGGGGGGGGGGGAGAATGGACAGTGGCACAAAAAAGATGAGAGTGTACAATAACAGTCTTTGAAGGAAAAATAAGAGAAAATGGAAAAGATAAGGAAAGACAATAAGAAAATTTAAAATGTGGTAGCAAATTCAAAATCTGCATTAGTAACAGTAAAGTGTAGAACACTGGTACAAAAGTAATTATTGATTTGGAGGGACTCAGACACTTTCTGAAAATGTAATGGGAAAATAGACAAAGAAATCAGTGAGAAAAAACAGGGATATTTGATTTACAAATAAAGTATATATCCTGACAAGGTAGTGGAACAAAAAAAAAAGACAATTTTCCAGAGCCAAGAGAAGATCAAAGTCTTCAAATTCCAAAGTTTTTGCCAAATACCAGGCAAAATTAATTTTCAAAAGAATATTATTTTGAAATTATTGTATTTCAAAGATAAAGAAGAAATGCCATTTTTATACACATAGCATCCTCTCTTCACACGGGTTATCTATAAAATAATTTTTGTAGATATGTGATCTAGACCAAAGTTTCTTAGTGACCAGATGCTGCAGGGAGGAGAAAAGGGGGAGTCATTGTTTAGGGGACACTGAGTTCTGTTAATGATGGTGGGAGAATTTGCAAAAGGATACTGGCGATGAATGTACAACATGAAGACCGCAATTAATGTCACTGAATTGTACATGTAAAAATTTTTGAACTGGTGAAAGTTTTATTATATATATATATATATATATATATATATATTAATATTTTATTGTACTTCAGGTGAAGGCTTACAGAACAAACAGTTTCTCATGTAGCAGTAGTACACATGCTGTTTTATGACTTTGGTTAACAACTCTACAACATTTTAACCCTCTGAATTCTCAGCTTTTTTTTTTTTTTTTTTTGGTGAAAATACACATAGCCAAAGACACACCATTTCAAAACTTTTTACTTACACATTTAAGTGACATTGACTATGCTCTTCCAATTGTGCTGCTATTCTCGCCCAAGATGAAGGCTTACAGGACAAAATAGCCTCCCATTTAACAGTTACTACAAATGTTGCCCTATAACAGTGGTTAACAATCTCACAACACATCAGCAGTATCCTTATTCAACTTGTGTTCCTTATCATCCGCTTCCTACTCCCCCTCTGCCTTCTGGCCCTTGTCACTGGACTCCTGTACCTCATTAGTCTCATTTAGTTTTACTGGGCTATCCACTCCCAGGCTGAACAGTGAACCTCGAAGGTAACTTCACCTCTGAGCTGAAAGGGTGCCTGGGGGCCACACTCTTGAGGTTTCTCCAGTCTCCTTTAGGCCAGTAAATCTGGTCTTTTTTTTTGGGGAGTTAGAATTATGCTCTACATCCTTCTCCAGCTCTATCCAGAACCCTCTGTTGTGATCCTGGTCAGAGCAGTCAGCGGTGGTAGCCAGGCACCATCTAGCTGTACTGGACTCAGTCCGGTGGAGGTCTTGGTAGCTGTGGTCAATTAGTCCTTTGGACCAATCTTTTCGTTGTATCCTGTTCTCTTCATTCTCCCTTGCTCCCGAAGGGATGAGACCAGTGTAGTATCTTAGATGGCTGCTCACAGGCTTTTAAGACCCCAGACACTACTCACCAAGGTAGAATGTAGAGCATTATCTTTATAAGTAGTGTCATGCCAATTGAGCTAGATGTTCCCCGAGACCATGGTCCCCAGAGCCCTCCGTCCAACAACTCAGTCCCTCAGGGAGTTTGGATGTGTCCATGGGGCCTCCATGACCTTTCCTTGTGCAGGTTGTGTTAGTTTCCCTTGTACTGTGTACTGTCTCACCTCTCACCCAAGATACCACTTATCTATTGCCTATTTAGTATTTCCCCCCCCCCCTCCCCTCCCATCCCTGGTAACCAACAAGGATTGTTACATTTTGCATGTGAATTTTTTCATGGGTTTTTACAATAGAGGTCTCATACAATATTTGTCCTTTTGTGATTGACTTATTTCACTCAGCATAATGTCCTCCAGTTTCATCCATGTTATGAGATGGTTCACAGATTCATTGTTGTTCTTTCTCATTGCATAGTACTCCATTGTGTGTATGTACCATAGTTTGTTTATCCATTCATCTGTTGATGGGCACCTATGTTGTTTCCATCGTTTTGCTATTGTGAACAATGCTGCCATGAGCATAGGTGTGCATATGTCTATTCGAGTGACGACTCTTATTTCTCTAGGATATATTCCTAGGATAGTATATATATTTTTATCACAATAAAAAATGTTAATTGCGATCTAAGATGTATTTCCTATGTAATGTAAAACACTAGAAGAAAATGGAGGTAAACTCTATTTACAGAGTTTATAAGGGAAAAATCTATTTATAAGGGAAAAACCTTGTGACCAAAGAATTAAGCATCCAGACAGGATAAAGGCAATTATAAAGAAATATAAGATATTCAAGGGGACAGAAAAAATACCATCCATGTAACATTTCTTAAAATCTAAGACATAAATCAACATTTAAGAGATTCATCAAAATATAGAATCCAAGAATAGGAATATTGTGGCATTACCATACTGGTGGGGAATGTTTAAACCAATGGGATACAGAAATAAAATTAGACTACAAATATAAAACAGTTTTACAAATAAAAGAGTAAATCTTATATAAGAGTACACAATAACTCAATTATCTGTGTTGAAAATTGTAGAGTATAACCACAAAAATCAGGGAAGAATTGCAGGCAAGATAAGGTGAAGTGAAAGCATTAAAAAAAAACCCATTTGTCATAGGGGGAAATGGTAAATATTGCCATTCTTGATACAAACTGTTAGAGAAATATAAGTTTAAGAAGAATTTTTTAAACATAAGTATCCTCTAGTACAAATAGAAACAGATATTACATAGCAAGCAATTTAACAAGATATAAAAACCCTAGGAGAACAAGAAAGAATAAAGTCAAATACAAAATGGTACAATAAAGAGATATGGGCTAACCTCCATTCATTTGTCAAAAGAAATCTAATCCAACTGTGTATAGAGCACAGGATTCAGAACTAAACAAAGCAGTGCAGAAAGGATAAAAGGTAGAGTACAGCTATACCAAGAAAATGCAAGCTGAAAGAAACCAGATGACACTAAACTAATATCAGATGAATTAGAACTGAAGGCAAAAAAGCATTAAATAGGGCAATAATAAATTTATATCACAATAAAAATATAAATGTCAGGATTCTTTACTCAGAAAAGTGCAGAAGCTCTGTGAAAACAAGTACAAGCTTTTCCAAGGGACTTACAAGAAGGTGTGAGTAAAATACTTATGCAGCATATTCCTGGGGTAGGGAGGAGCAATATTGTAGAGAGATCAACTCTCCCCAAAATAATTCACCGATTTAGTGAAAAATTCATCAAAAGTTCCCCAGAAAGTATTGTTTCTGAAGCTTGACAAAATAACTCGAGTTCCTATGAAAGAACAAAATGGATGAGAATAATACAGTAATATTTAACCAAAAAAGTAAGCAAGAGTTCTTGCGTGACCACACAGTTAACACAGAATAACGGCTCACAGACAGTGGTGCCTCGTCTTCCTGTTACATTTCTCTCATTACTGCTCTTTCCTGCTCTCCATAGTAGCTATCTTGTCTTTATTCCTCAAACTAACACCCTTTTCACCCTAACCCATCACCAGACTTTTCTCACACTTCATCGAGGAAAAGAACCAGACACCAACAGATAGAAGTTCTCACACATTCTGCCTCATTTTTTTTTTACCCTGTTACAGTGGAAGTAGCTTAACTTCTCGCATCAAAGCCACCATGCTCTAGATCCATATACACTTCATTTCTCAAGGATTTCTTTTGTTCACGAAGCTCTCTTTCTCTCTCTCTATCAGACTTTGGTGAAAGAGCTATATCCTTATTCCCTTTTCCACGAACTCCTGAGACAATAAAAATTTTCCTGGCCTGCCTGGAACACTTTTTCTTCTCTCTCTCACTGTCTCATCTCTAATCATAACAACAATAAAAAAAAGTCTCCTTGACTCTACATCCCCAAGATACTATCTTTCATCTTCTCTACATGGTCAAAATTCTGCTAGAGAGAAGAGAATTTGGATTTCTCTTGAAATCAGATTTAACTTCTGTCTCCACTGGATTTCCACCTCCAACATGGCACCAAAACTGCTAGTGTCTAGATTACCAGATAATGTATCTATGCCAAATCTAACGGGTTAACTTTCATTTTTATCTTATGAAAGTTCTCAGCATCGTTCTTAACACCCTCTTCAAAGAAATTTCCCACCCCGTGGCTCTGGAGACACCACACCCTGCTGGCTTCCTACTTCTTGGTCTCATTCTTTCCAATCTTCTCTGAGGCCTCTCTTTCTAATCTCTAAATGCCCATGTTATTCAGGGCTTATTATTCAGGGATTGGTTGGCTTCTCTTCTCACTACATGTTCTGCCCAAGTGACACTATCTCTTTGCATAGCTTTAACCATATGCCAGTGTCACCCAGTCCACAGAAGTCTTCTGAACTTGACTCACAACCATCAACCATGATAGTTCAAGACTTTCACAGCCGTAGCAGTTTACTCTTGTCCAAAACAGGACTCTTGTTTCCACCCTGTCTTAGGATCTAGTGCTGCTATAACAGCAATATCACAAGTGGGTGGCTTTAACAAAGAGAAATTTATTCTCTCACAGTCTAGAAGGCTAGAAGTGCAAATTCAGAGTGCCAGCTCCAGGGGAAGGCTTTCTCTGTCTGTTGGCTCTGGGGGAAGGTCCTTGTCATCAATCTTCCCATGGTCTAGGAGTTTTTCAGCACAGGGGCCAGGGGTCTAAAGGACATATTCCACTCCTGGCACTACTTTCTTGGTGGCATGATGTCCCACTCCTCTCTGCTCACTTTTCTCTTTTATATCTCAAAAGAGTTTGACTCAAGATACAACCTAATCCTGTAGATTGAGTCCTGCCTCACTAACATAACTGTCTTTAATCCTGCCTCATTAACATCATAGAGGTTAGGATTTACAACACATAGGATAATTACATCAGGTCACAAAATGGTGGACAACCACACAATACTGGCAGTCATAGCCTACCTAAGCTGATATACATTCTTAGGCAATTCAATCCACAACACACCCTGCCTCCAATTCTTTTCCTTCTTTTGTCTATTTTTTTTCAGGACATGGCATCTCAATATCCTTGTCTCTCAGACTTAAAAAGCTGGAGTCATTCTTGACACCTCTCTCTTCTTCACTTTCATGTTTAATCAGTTACCAAATCTTCTTGGTTCTATCTTCCAAAGAGTTCACGCATTTACCAACCTATTTCCTTTTCTTTTGACAGCCATCTTATTTCATATTATCATAGTTTCTCTCAAAATTGTTTTTTTATTCTTTCACTCTTGACATTTCCAGTCTCTGCTCCACTCGGCAGCCATGGTTATCTTAAGCAAACAAACAAACAATCAGAAATAAATAAATCTGATCACAGAGCTCCCCTGATTAAAGTTCTTCAGTGGTATTCTTAACCAGAGCATCTTATGTTTTTGGTTCATTATGGTTATCACCATTGTAATTATGTAGTTATTATTTTGTTTCTTTGTTTAATGTCAGTCTCCCCCAAAATTACTTGGCTGTAAATTCCCTGAGATCCCTATGTTTGGTTTATCACTATGCAACAGGTTTTTTTTTTCCTAAATTGTTTTATTGTGGTACAGCATTTGCAAGTTCAGCATTTTTTCACGCACAATTTGGTGACATTGTTACACTCATCATGTTGTACAATCATCACCACTAGCCTTTTTCCAAATTAGTCTACCACCATTAACAGAAACTCATTGCCAGTTAAGCTAAGACCTCCCTCTGACTCACAACAACCTTATGTATGTGCCAAATCCAGTGAATTCACTTTCATCTTCATCTTCCGTAAGATTAAGATGTTACAGACAAAATAACTCTAAAGTACCTATGAAAGGACAAAACGTGTGAAAACAATAAAGTAGTATTTAACCAAAAAATTTAGCAAGAGATCTTGAGTGACCACATAATTAACACAGAATAGTGGCTCACAGACAGTGGTGTCTTGCCTCTTCGTTACATTTCTCTCATTACTGCTCTCTCCCACTTCCTTACCAGCTCCCTCTCATCCCTGACAACCACTAACAAACTTTGGTTTCTATACATTTGCCTGTTGCATATAAGTGGGAGTATCCAATACTTTTGTGAATGATTTATTTCACTGAGCATAATATTTTCAAGTTTCATCCATGTTGTAGCATGTATCAGGATGTCATTTCTCTTTATAGCTGAGTAATATTCCACTGTATGTATATATCACATTTTGTTTATCCATTCATAGATGATAGACATTTAGGTTGTTTCCATGGTTGGGCTATTTTGAACGTTGGTGTACAAGTTTCTGTTTGTGTTCCTGCTTTCAACTCTTCTAGGTACATACCTAGGATTGGGATTGCTGGGTCAAATGGTAGTTCTATGTTTAATTTCTTGGGGAACCAACTCACCAATCTTCAGCTCAGTGTATGGCATAGGGCACAGGTGCTCAATAAACCTTTGCTGATTAACCAAAGTACTAACACTTCCATAATTACAATAACGTAGTACTGTAGCAATCATAGACTGCAGTACTCAGAACAGAATACAAAGCCAAGAAATAGATTCAGATACTTGATTTTATTATTATTATTGTTTGATGAAGATAACATATAAAAACAATTTTAAAGGGCCAAATTATTCAATAATCCTTTCTAGGAAAACTGAATAATTTGGGGGGAAAGCTATCTCTTTATCACGCCGTCCATAAAAAGATATATGTTAAATGTTAAAGCAGGTCATAAAATAAGTAGAAGAAAACATAGGTGAATATTTTATAACTACTAATATAATCAGTCTTTCTAAGTGTAATTCCAAAAGAAGGGATTACAATGAAAAATCTGGAAATGTGTCACAACAGTCTTAAGATGTTTCCTACTTTTACCTTATTATTTCTAGTTCTGAAAATTTATCCTAAGGAAATTACAGGAAATTGGCACTAAAATGTATGTATGAAATTGTTAAATGCAGCATTTAATTATACGAAGGAATTAGAAGTGATCTAAATGTAGAAAATTGGAGAAATTGTTAAACAATTATGACACATACAGCCAAAGTAATACACACAGCCATGGAAGATTGCATCTTGAGGAATAAGAAATGAAAAAGAAATATTCCCAAGGAGGTGTAGCGTGAAGAAGACATGTTCAAACAAAGTATAAAATATAGTATATTTTGTAAATAAAAATATACAAAAACTTACAGGAAATGAAATATTTCCCAAATTATATATATTGATGTTTGTTTTATAATCAGAAAACATCAAATGTACTTTTTAAAATCTAGATGAAAAGCTAGATAGATGGTTGATATTAAAGCATAAGTTTTAAACAAATTTTTTTCAGATTTTTCAAAAGCTTATTAAAATACTGACAAAAATAATAGTGCTCTATCTGGCTGTGCAAATTTAAAAGACCTAAGAAAATATTCACAAATATGGGCCACTGTCACTGAAAATCTCGTGTGAAAGGAAATAGAAGTTGAACAGAAAATAAGTGGATACTTGGGAAGCTACATGAAAGCAATGATTATCTTTATTTTCATCCAACAACTTCTGCAGCTGTCAAAGGAAGTATGAAGAATTCAGAATTCTTGTATTTTGATCAATTCATTAAAATATTATTAAAATCCACCATGTTCAAGATACCATGGAGGACACAAACAAGGTAAAAACAAGGCCCCTTAAAGAGTTTATAAGCTAGGGTTTTAAAGGGGCACCTGGAAGATAGGATGAGGTCCGGCATCTGTTTTTTATTTGATGTGAACAACTTCCTCCGTTCAATGAAGTTTTTTTTTTCTTTTCCATTTTCTGCAACATCTCAGTGTACTTATTTTCTAGAAGGATCCCAAGACCTAAACAGCCACAAATGTTTGCTGGGCTCACTGGTTAAGAATGGTTGGTGGTTTACAAAATATAAACAGATTAAACTATAACCAGTTTCAGTCAGTCTAACGCCACCAAAGAACTGATGAATAAATAATGAGAGAGCCCTGTATCTTCCATTTGTTCAGATCTGGAGGCTTCAACTCACGGCACTCACTCAATTCTGCCTCTGTCACAGGCACTTCACTCAGCGTTAGACACAGGAAATTCCGTAGCCTCTGTTTGAGGCTTTTTGGGAATTCAGTGTTTCAAAATGGTACCTTTCTGAGTAGGAACTCCCAGTGAAAAGAAAATGTTCTCATATACTTCCTGTTGATAAATCAGCACTGTCTTTTATATACATACATATATATACATATTTCATCTTCTCTTGCCTCCTGTCTCCCTCGTAAAGTTTGGTCACTCTCATAACTGAAAACGTAAATGAAGTGCTGATGGCTTCCGGAGATTCCTGGACAGCCATGGGTAGAACTGCCGTTACTGGCCACAGAGATCTCTATTTAATATTAAAGGAACTCTGTCGTAGGTAGTTCAAATCATTCCCCTACCCCAGGGCTAACAATAAACATTGTTCTAGGCTTAGCAGGGCATTTTCACTTCCATTAGCCAACTTGAACCTCATAGCAATCCAGTAAGGTAAGGAGGGTAAGTCATGTTATTATTGTCAGTTTCCACAAGGAAACAAAGACTCAAGAATTTAAGCAAGTTTTTTCAAGATCACACTGCCTCTACGCTGGAGACAGTGACACAATTTGAGATGTATGGTCACTGTGAGTCAGAATCAACTCAGGAGCAAGGGGTTTGGTTTTTGGTTTGGTCCTTAATCAGGTGGTCTTTGCATTCTCTCCTGCTGTCCAAATTAGGCTCATCCATTCATTTGGAAACTCTTTATTGAGCACCTACTATTAAACAGTCAAGGGGGCATCATGTATGGTAAAGTAGAGGGCCAAAAAAAAAGCAAAGAAAACCTTCAGTGTGATGGATTGACACAATAGCTACATCAGTGGGCTCAAACATACCAACGATCATGAAGATAGCACAGAACCAAGCAACGTTCTGTTATACATAAGGTCACCGGGACTCAGAGCCAACTCCAAGGCAACTAACAATAACTATAAATCAGATCTGCTCTAGGCGCTGGGGGCGGGGGGGTCCAGTGAATGACACAAAGTCCTTGCCCCTCATTCACATTCCAGAAGGAGGAGACACAAAACAAAAAAGCAAAAGAGGAAATAAAATTTCAGGGAGCTAAGTGGGGGAGTGAAGGACTGGGTGGTCGAGCTACTTTAGTGAATGGATTCTTTGAGGAACTGACGTTACAGCTGAGCTCTAAATAACAGTAGGAAGCCAGCCACGTGAAGATCTGGGCCAGGGATATTCCAGGCAGAGGAGACAGCAGATGAAAAGGCCCTGAGGCAGAAACACATTTAGCATGTTCCTGGGACAATAAAATAGCCAGTGTAATTGGGGCAGAAGAAAATAGGGCTGTTGGTTTTTTAAAAGGAAGCTGGAAATGTAGGCAGAGGCCTATCAGATTTGGTAAGGAGTTTGGACTTGATTCCGAGTGCAATGGGAAACCACTACAGGATTTGAAGCAGGAACTAAATACCTGATGAGCAATTTTTTTAAAATCCTCCAGCTGCTATGTGAAGAATAGAATGGGTTCTGGTAGGACAAGAGTGGAAACTGAAGGACCAGTTTGGAGGACACCTCAGTGGTCCAAAAAAGGAGTGGGGTGCTTGGACCTGGGTGGAAGTCGTGGAGATGGAAAGAAGTGAATGGATTTGAGCTGCATTTTGGAAGTTGAGCTGATTAAACTTACTGATAGATTAGTTAGAAATGGGAGGAGGAGGGGAGGAAAGAATCCAGGATAACTCCTAGGTATTTGGCCTTGGTAACTGATATTCTGTTTCTTTATTATACATTAATCCATCCATTTATTCAACATGTATTTGTTGAATGCTTACCATACACCTGTGCTAAGTGCTGTATAGTACTTAAAAAAAAAAAACAGTTGCCATGAAGTTGATTCTGACTCATGACAACCCGATGTGTGTCAGAGTAGAAGAGTGCTCCATAGGATTTTCAGTGGCTGTTTTTTGGAAGTAGGCTGCCAGACCTTTCTTCCAAGGCACCTCTGGATGGACTCAAGCCACCAACCTTTTAATTAATAGCTGAGCTTGTTAACTGTTTGTATTACCCAGGGACTCCATATAGTACTTAACCCCCAAGAAAGACATGGTCTGTGCCCTAAGAGAGCTTGTAGTCTTGAGGGAAACACAACTGAAGAGCTGTGATACAGTGTGGCGGGTTCTATGATGGGGTAGCGCTCGCACAAGGAGGAAGGACAACCAAACTGTCTTGAGGGAGAGAGGAAGTAACACCTCTGCTAACACCCAAGTGTGAGTGGGAGAGACCCAGACAGACAGCGCTAAGAAGAGCATTCTATCGGGGAACAACATGAGCAGAGGCATGAGAGAGGCGAAGCTCAGGAAGCAGGAAGGCAGGCAGTATTGCTAGAGCAGGCTTGCAGGAGGGAATGAGAGAAGGCGGAGTAGGACGGACAGGCAAGAACCACGGAAAGCAAAGGAGTTTGGCTCTTACCCTGAAGGTGAAAGGGAAGCAATAAATTATTGTAGGCAGGACAGACAAGTAATTGTATTTTAGGATCATTTTAGTTCTGAAGAAGGCCACTTACAGAATATTGTTAACAGCATGATTTTCTATATGATAAAACTAGGAGAACGTGTGTGTTGTGTATGTATAAATACATATCTAGGTGTATATGTGTATATATATAGTTTAAATAGGTATTCAAAGGTGCAGAAGGATACACAACACACTACAGTGAGTTCAGAAGTGTGAGAAGAGAGGTATGGGCTTATTATTTTCTTCATGCACTTATTATATGACTTGTTCAATAAGCACAGCTTTCTCGTATGATTTTCTTCAATATTATAAAGGAATCACTAACAAAAAGACAAGGCTGGCCCCGGTGTGAGAATGAGCTGGAAGTGGGTCAGCTAGGCAGGGAGCGACTGCAGCGATGTGGATCAGAGAGAACCGCGGGCTTGGGGTGGACGAGGAGAGCTGGAGGGCGAAGGGCCACGTACAATCAGGAGGCGGCACGTACAACTGTCTGGACGTGGAGACTAATAAGCTGTTGGGGGTACGAGGTGGTGCTAAATAGAACAAGCTTGTGGAGCAGAGTTGTCAAGTCTAGCGTCAGAGCGCATTTGTGGGTCAGGAGCTTGGCAGAGGTGTCAGGACCGTTGTTATAGAAATCGGGGCATTAGTAATGGAAGTTCATCATGGGGGTAGAGCAGGAAGAGGAGGGGGCTTGGTGTGAAGTCTTGGCTAATCCCAACACGGAAGCAATGGGTCTGAGAGGAATCTGCGGGGGAGACCCACACAAAGGCTCCAGAGAAGACCCCCGTGTCTCCCCAGTTATAACTGTCGAGGCCCCGGAATCAACCACTCCACAACCAGTTTTACCTTTGCAACAAAAAATACATTGTTTAATAAACGTAAGTCTAAGGGAGATCCACCTTAAACTCTGCAGAAAGAGTAAGAAGGCCCTCAGGAGTGTGGCCAACTGCAAGCAGGTTCTGGCCTTGCCCCTCCCCCACCCCCCAGAGCCTAGAGATGACAGATAAAATCTAGGAGGGGAAATGTGGCCCAGCCTGGAAAATAAATCATGGTGTCCTCTCTGGCCGGGGAACAGGGAGGTGAAGGAGATGGGAAGTAAGGAGAAAACAAGAATGGACGGTGACAAGTCCAGAGAAGAAGCTTTCAAAGGGAGGATGGAATTGCCTGAAGGTTGGAGGCTGGGTACAAGGAGCCTAGAAGGACCTGCACCCCTCAGGCAGCTGGGGTCCCCATAGATGAATCTGAGCTGGTTAGCCAGCCTCTCCCTCTGCGTTAGACAGGAGAAGGGACTGACAGTGTGGACAGCACCCTGGGTGGACGTGACTAGCTAGCAGTCAGAAGACTGACTTGGAGCCAGCGGGCAGAACACAGATATGCCTTCCCAGACTGTTTGCTGGGGAACTTTAACTACGAAGATGAAAACAAAAACAAACTACAAGCTACTTAAAAATGGCCACACTGGGAGCCCTCCATATCAAAATCTCAGATGTGGCAAAAAGTGTACAGAGATACACAGCCCTAAAATGGATTTTCACCACCTGTCTGTCAGCCTGTGTACTGTGGAGGCTTGGGTACTGCTATGATGCTGGAAGCTGTGCCACCAGTATTTCAAATAGCAGCAGAGTCACCCATGGTGGACAAGTTCCAGCAGAGCTTCCAGACTAAAACAAACTAGGAAGAAAGACCTGGTGATCTACTTCCAAAAATTAGCCAATGAAAACCCTATGAATCACAATAAAATATTGTCCAATACAGTGCTGGAAAATGAGCCCCCTAGGTTGGAAGAAAACAAAACCAAACTGGTTATTGTGGAGTGGATTCCGACTTATGGTGACCCATGTGTTACAGAGTAGAACTGCTCCATAGGGTTTTCTCAGCTGTAATCTTTATAGAAGTAGATCACCAGGTCTTTCTTCCATAGTGCCACTAGCTGAGTTTGAACCACCAGCCATCAGGTTTACAGCCAATCGCAAACTGCTTGTGCCACCCAGGGACCTTTTCTTAGATTTGAAGGCATTCAGTATACACAGTGGCCACAACCTGGCACAGGACTGGGCAGTGTTTCCTTCTGCTGAACACGGGGTCATCATGAGTCGGGGCCTGTCAACATGACAGCTCCATTAGTGTAAGTGTAATAAACGTGATTATTAGAAAACAAAAAAAGACTAAAAATAAGGAAATTCCTCCTTTCTAAAAGGGGGCGCCAGAGCCTAACTATGATGAAAGGAGCAGGACAGTCATTACGTAAAATTTCAGAGCAGGCCCGACGTCTCCCTGACTCTCATCTTCCTCTCTTCCCGAGCCCACTGATACCCAACATGGCACTCCTCCCTTCCTGTTCTTCTCTTGCTGCAAGCACTTCCTGTGTCTCCTCATCCTCCTTTTACGTGGCTTCAGCTCCCCAGAGCAGTCAACCTTAGCTGGACACTAAGAGAGTGATCTTTTGTCTGCTCTTAAATCATGACCCTGGCCCACTGCACTTGGCTGCATTTTAGGTACCTCAGAGAAGCTAGAGGGCTGGAACACTTTCCCAAAATCCTGCCGGAGAAGCAAGAAGGGTTCTGACTGCTTGGGACTCTCTACTGGGAGCTCCAAGCCCCTTCCAGCCCACGCTCATTTCTCGTTTCAAGCCCACTCAGAAATGCTTTCCCCACCTCAGCTTCTGTAGTCCTCTGCCTTCCCTCAGGCTCAGCCTTCTACCTGCTTCTTCGTTCTTCTTAGGGGACTGGAACCCTCTGTGTGACCTTCTTCTCCAGGCTGTTGCCCTGGGTAAAGCACACAGCCCCTGGTGTGCCCCGGGAAGCTGCCTCCTGGGAGCTGGGCTAAGATCAGGAAAGTGAAGCTGTCAGCATGGTAGCCCCAGCCAAGCCACAAACTTCACCCGTGCAAGGGAACGCAGTGGGGACTTGGCTGCCCACAGCCCCAAAGTCTTGGCGGGAACTGTGCAGAAGAATCAGCCTCATTGTTCATGAAACACTTTGAAGATGAAGGCAAGACACAATGAGCCTATTAGAAGTGCCAAGTTAAACCAATTAGGAGCACAGTTTCCATGCAAATGACCTCAGTAATAGGGAAAGAATTATTTCTGCTTATTGTATACATTTCTCTATGTCTAAATTACCCTAAACAGACTCACTTCAAATGCTTTCCGTAGAGTGTCATCATCAATTTCTAAGCCCTCTGCTGTTGTTTTTGTTGAAGGCATTTTCTAATCTAAATAAAAAGAGTCACAATGAACACAACCAGAAAAAATAGAAAAAAAAAAACACTATGGCTTTGTTTTGTGTTTTGAAAGCCAATCAAGTATGACATATTTACTCTAAGGGCTAATGGAAGGAAAACTGGGTACAAAATGAAGATACAATTATTATATCCAACTAATCTGGTGTGCGTTATTATTTCCCAATTCTTTCAAGTTCCTGGCCCAGGAGAACACCCCATACTCCCACCTTCCACACGGGCCACTGCATCTTCTTTCCTCACTGACCAGTGTGTTGTTACTGTTGTTAGCTGCCCTTGAGTCTGCCCCCAACTCATGGCGATCCATACACAAGAGAATGAATGCTGCTCGGTCCTGCAGCATCCTCATAATTGGTTGTAGATTGGACTATTGTGATCCATAGGGTTTTCATTGGCTGATTTTTAGAAGTAGATCACCAGACCCTTCTTTCTAGTCCATCTTAGTCTGGAAGCTTCACTGAAAAGTGTTTTGCAGCACAGCAGTACTGAAGCCTCCAATGACAGATGGGTGATGACTACGCATGAGGTGCATTGGCCGGGAATCGAATATGGATCTCTCCCATAGAAGGCAAGAATTCTACCACTGAACCATCAATGACCTAGCGTGTAAGGGGTGAATAATAAGAATTTTTTGCTATAGCTGGCCACTCAGTGCACCAAACAAGTTTTCCACTACAAATGGAGCCCTTGAGGCCTTGACTGGGTCTGTGGGATGAGATTCCACCAGCATCTCCGACTCTCAGGAGCTATTTTTGTTGATCAGCTCTTGAGTTACTTCAGGAGTAATAGCGGAGTGCATCAACCACTGAAATAGGAAGTCAGTCATGTGTTTTTTTTTAACATTTTCTCATTGCTTTGTCATAATCCATAAACAACTAAAAGGCAAGATTTGCTATATTGAACTAAAAACGTATACGTTACTGTTCCTCTTCCAAATTATAGCTCTATAGTAGAGCACTCAAGGGTTGAATGTGTGGTTTTGAGTATTTGAGAGTAACCTTGAGGAATCATGCCATCCTGCAATTTGTAATGCTCCTGAGCCAAGAATTTGAATCACATCGGCTAGACGTAAGAGACCGGTAAGTGGAGGCGCCGTCCCGTGGTCAGGCCTGACTCCTGGCCCAGGACTTACCTCTCACTGGGGCTTTGTTGGATTCTGCTTATCAATGACTACACAACAATTCCCGAGAAATTAAAAGACACAAAAAATCTCATCTTCTTGAACCGTATAAATGTAACTTGAATCTCAAAGAATCTAACTACTACTGCTGGTGACCAATGTGAAGAGAACGAGAAGAAAATTTTACTGAGGGAGATTATCTTCCACAGCGATATTCATAAATAGCAAATTTTCAGTATATACCGTTTTTGAGTGCCAAGGGTCTCCTGCATTTCTCATTTGTAAGATTCTGTTCATTTGACAGATGTTTATTGAGAGCTGAGGTAGAGATGAGCACCGGTTACCTAAGTCTGTTCTCCTTTAGTAGGTAGGCACATGCCCCCAACCCCTTAGAGTTAGGTGGGGTCACTGACTCGCCACATAATGAGGGATGAGCAGAAGTGGTATGTGTCATCTCTGAGCTGAGGCGTTTAGGAGCTGGTGCGCCTCCTCTACCTGCTGTTTTCCTGTCTGGTGGTGACCATGGAAACTACATGATGGGAAGGCAGACCCAAATTGGAAACGGCCTGAACTCTTGATAGCTTCCAGACCTTCGCTGGACCTCATGTGTCTATTAAATAAACTTCTATTAATCCACTGAGATTCCAGGGTTTATTTGTTACTGCAGCATTTTTATTACCTACCCTTGCTAGTATGAATGCCTCC
The DNA here is from genome assembly GCA_030035585.1 of Dugong dugon. Classification (NCBI taxonomy): domain Eukaryota; kingdom Metazoa; phylum Chordata; class Mammalia; order Sirenia; family Dugongidae; genus Dugong; species Dugong dugon. Next base: position 66,484,565 of record CM057470.1, on the reverse strand, counting down.
TATGTATCATACAATGATTTAAAAAAAAAAAAAGAGTAGCAAAAACTTTTTGTAAAACAAAAAAGAAATTTGTAAGAAAATTTATATTTATATTTTAATTTGTTGAGAGCTGACAGTTACAAAATATTCTAGCTATTCTCCCAGTTACAATGCATTCTCCACAGCATGGCCCAGGACAGAATTTCTAAAAAAAAGACAGACAAAAATGAAAGTGACCTTGTTGTAGTCCTACTGAAATCAGCCATAACATGCAGGAGAAAGAACTCATTCCTTAGTGTGAATGCATTGTATTTATTTACTTATACGCCATCTCATTTATAAAAGGAATTGAGGCAGCAACTCTGATAAATACTTGTTGAACTAAAGAAACTCAACCAACATAGAGAACATATGAGAATAGTATTCATAGCAATGGGCAGGCACTGGCTGGGCTCCCATGAAGAACCCAGTTGCTTAAGGGAGGTTTTTAGATTGTACTCGAGCAAGATGGTACACTTGGCTAATGACCGAAAAAGGTTAGAGGTTCAAATTGACCCAGAGGTGCCTCATAAGAAAGGCCTGGTAATAACAGCCATTGAAAACTCTATGGACCACAGTTCTACTCTGACACATGTAGTGTCACCATGAGTCAAAGGTGACTCAAGGGCAACTGGCTTAGAGCAACTAGCCACATATTTGCAAAAATGAATGGTGTGGGCTGTAATTATAATAAGTCATGGAAAGGGAGGCAGCACATCATACACTGGCTCTAATGCTACCTCTGCTATTTATAGCTTCCTTCTCTGTAAAATGAGGATAATAAATGGACCTAGCTCATTGGGTTGTGACAGACTTAAATGAGATAATACACAGAAAACACTTAGAACAGTACCAGGCACCCCACTCAATAAATAGTAGTTATTATTATTTTATTTAGTTACTTATTATTGGCCCCTAAAAGGAAAAATTGAAAGTACTTTGGAAAGGTCAACAATGATCCAGCTGATAAAACAGGGCTTGAGCCGGGCCAGCTGGGCCGAGAGGGCAGGCATTGCTCACAGCTGCACTAGGAACACATCTTGAACAGAGGCACTCAGACATCAACCCCAGGTGGAGCAGGGCAGTCTGAGAGAAGACTGTGAGGAGACCAGCTGGCAGCAGCAATGGTTTTGAACTGATTAAGAAGAGGAGGGGAGAATAGGTTAGAGGGGTCTGATGGAAATTGACTTTAAAAATAATAAAGCCATGAATGGATGATGTGATGGTTAATTTTATGTGTCACCTTGACTAGGCAATGGTTTGCAGTTGTTTGTCAAATACTAGTGTAGATGCTGTAGATGGAGCAGTTACATGTGATTAAATCAGTTGGCCTTAAGTAAAGCAAATTACCCTGTATAATGTGGGTGGACCTCCTCCAATCAGTTGAAGGCCTTATGAGCAAAAAGGGAATTTTCCCTAGGTGTATTCTGCCTCCAGACTATAAATAGACACCTGGTCAGAACTCCTCCACTCTTCTCCTCCCATCTCCTGACCTACCAACTTGGGCACACAAGACTACACAAGTCTCCAGCCTGTCATCTGACCTACAGATTTTGGGCTCGTGAGCCCCGACAACCATGAGCCAATTCCTTAAAACAGATAGATAGATGGCTAGATAGATAGGCAGATAGATAATGCATATTTATATACATATCTTTCTAGAGAGATATATTTCCTCTCTCTATAGACACACACACACACACACACATATGCATACCCCCATGTGTTTGTCAGTTTGTCATACTGTGGTGACTTGTATGACATCATTGCTGATGTCAGATGGATATTAACTGAAAACAGAGAACACCAGAAGGATGTTTACCTATGTTTTATTGACTACGCAGTGGCATTCAACTGTGTGGATCATAATAAATTATGGATAACAGTGCAAAGAATGGGAATTCCAGAACACTTAATTGTAGTTATGAGGAACCTGTACATACACCAAGAGGCAGTCGTTTGAACAGAACAAGGGGATAATACTTCATGGTTTAAGGTCAGGAAAGGTGTGCATCAGGACTGTATCCTTTCACAATGCTTAGTCAATCCATATGCTGAGCAAATAATCCTAGAAGATGGACTATATGAAGAAGAACGCAGCATCAGGATTGAAGGAAGACTCATTAACAACCTTCTATATGCATATGACACAACCTTGCTTGCTGAAAATAAAAAGGACTTGAAACACTTACTAATGAAGATCAAGACTGCAACCTTCAGTATGGATGGCACCTCAACATAAAGAAAACAAAAATCCTCACAACTAGACCAATAAGCAACATCATGATAAAAGAAGAAAAGATTGAAGTTGTCAAGGATTTCTTTTTTCTTGGATCCACAATCAAAGCCCATGGAAGCAGTAGTCAAGAAATCAAATGATGTATTACATTGAGCAAATCTGCTGCAAGAGACCTCTTTCAAGTGTTAAAAAGCAAAGATGTCACTTTGAGGACTAAAGGGCCCCTGACCCAATCCATGGTATTTTCATTCACCTCATGTGCATTCAGAGCTGGACAATGAATAACGAAGAATGAAGAAGAATCGACGCCTTTGAATTATGGTGAAGGCAAAGAATATTGACTACACCATGGACTGCCAGAAGAATGAACAAATCTGTCTCAGAAGAAGTACAGCCAGAATGCTCCTCAGAAGCAAGGATGGCAAGTTTTCATCTCATGTACTTTGGACATGTTATCAGGAGGGACCAGTCCCTGGAGAAGGGCATCATGCTTGGTAAAGTAGAGTGTCAGTGAAAGAGAAGAATGCCATCAATGAGATGGATTGACACAGTGACTGCAACAGTGAGTTCAAGCATAGCAACGATTGTGAGGATGACACCAGAGACCAAGTGACATAGGGTCGCTATGAGTCGGAACTGACTCAGCGGCACCTAATAACAACATATATTCGTATATATATACATATATATATCTATATGAATGACACTAATTGAACACTGCCTAAGACAGATATCTGCTGTTATTGATAATATTTTGACGTATGTTTTGTTTGAGAAGCAGAGGTGTTTGGATTTGTTCTGTAGCAATGAGGAGCCATTGAAGGCTTTTGAACAGCAGGTGGAATGATGAAGTTGGCTACAATGGGCAGGTTCTATGAAGGGACAAGACAATTGAACTAGTTAAGATAATGGTCCAAATCCAAGAGAGAAGTGGTGAAGCCTTTGAAGAGGACAGAGGTAGTGGAAATGAAGGAGGAGCAGATGTGAGAAAAACTGACAATGAGGAAGGGATACAGGAGATGAAGAACATAGAGAACTCAACACTTTCTTCAGATATTTGCCCCTGTGATAATCACAGCCTGCCCCAAACAAAAGTATGAAGCAGCTATTTCTCTCTCCCTACACACAAAAATACTCATGCTTACTCAAACACGTTAGTTGCCGTCGAGCTGGCTCTGACTCACAGCAATCTTATGCACAACAGAATGAAACATTGCTCCATCTTCATGATTGTTGATATGTTTGAGTCCATTGTTGCACCAGTGTGTGTTCTGAGCACCTTTCAACCTAGGGGGCTCATCTTCTAACACTATATTGGATGATATTCTGTTGTGATCCATAGGGTTTTTATTGGCTAATTTTTGGAAGTAGATCACGAAGCCTTTCTCCCTAATCTGTCTTTGTCTGGAAGCTCCAATGAAACCTGTCTATGACGGGTGATGCTGTTGGCATTTGGAATATTGATGGCATAGCTTCCAGCGTCATAGAAACATAAAAGCCACCACAGTACGACAAACTGAGACAGATGTTAGAAAACCCAAACATACACACAAATTTATCATACCCTCAGCTCTCCTCATTTTGTAATGATTCCTGTCCTAAACTCCAATCCAACCACATACCCAAACAAGCCAGTGCTTTTATTTGCATCTTGGACCCATCCCGGAGGCACCCCCCAGGGCCTTTCCTCTAGGCCTGCCATTCCCAGACAACAGGACATGCTAAAGAAATAGCGACAACTGACCCTTCTGGGATCCTTTCCCTCAGGTCTGCTCTCTGCTAGGTCACAGTAAACTAATCTAATAAAGGTAATTCTGTTAATGCATTAATGATCCTGAAAGGTTTATGCAATTTCTCCCTAATGTAACCTATTTGCATGTGAATTGGTTTTCTAGAGACAATCACTCACCCCAAAGTCACTCCGGTCTTTGTGACACCCCTAATAGCCTTCATGACTTTATTATTTTCTTTCTCTCTGGGACTCCACTTCCTCATTTGTTTAAAAAGAAACTACATTATGCCTAAGATTCCATTCACATCTAAAACTGAATAATTCATTTTTGGTTCCTCTGTCCTGCAAGGGACTTGGAGGTGTTATAGAACGTTTCTGTCTACTCTACGTAGCTGAGCGGCCCCATAAATCCCCAAAGTGTCAGGACCAATGAATGGAGACTGGCAAGAAATTTAGGGGATAATAAGATACATTCATTTGAGTTGTACAACCCTGGAGGCCAGAGGAGAGGCTGTCCAACAGAAAGTTTGACTGAAAGATTTGTTTTTGTTTTTTTTAATCTTCATCACAATTTTTATTGAGCACTTACAATACCTTTCGAAAAACATATCCCCAGATAGGTATTATTAATCTCTGTTATCTTAGCCTCTGTTTACTCATCTGTAAAATAAAATAGTAATAGTCCCTACCCAAGAGGACTGTTGGGAAGAGTCAATGAGATGATGCATGGAATGTTAGCCTGTTATTATTAAAGGGCTATGTTGAAAAGACATCCAGCACTCTTGGTGGTGCAAACAGTAAAGCGCTCTACTGCTAGCTGGAAGTTGGCAGTCAGAGGTGCCTCGGAAAACAGGCCTGCAGATCTGCTTCCAAAAGGTCACAACCCTTGAAAACTTCATAGAGCAGTTCAACTCTTCACACATGGGGTGGTCATGAGTCAGCAACCAACAACAACAATATTGGAAAAACAGCATGGTCCTGTAGAAGGAGTAGAGGCCATTGTCTACGAGAGGGATCTAGATCACACTCAGTGTCTGCCACTCCCTCAGCTCACTCACAGGCCAAGTAGCCAGAGGCAGCTCCTTGCTACAGATGGCCATGCTTTTAGTCACGTGTCCCTGAAACCCTGGTGTCAGTGCCCCACCCAAATCCCTCTGAGGTTTTAGTGGACTCTAATTCATTTACAGCTACCCTTATCTGCATCTCTCAGATTGAAGCTTTTTTTTTCTCCCAGAACTGAGGAAGACGGCTCTTCCCATGTCACTCTACTCCCCTACCAGTCTCCCCTACACTTTTCAAATAAATGGGTTGTGCTCACAACTTTGTCTCTGCTTTGGAGAGAGCCCACCCTAGCCTTCAGGCCCACCTCATTAGACAAGGATTGAGTCCTGACGCAGGCATCCACCTATGGTTGGCCAGACCTCAACTGTGTGCAAGACGATGATTTTTTTTTTATTCTTGTAAATATACGTATAAAACAACATTTGCAATTCAACATTGAAAGCTCAGTGTTGATAACCTCATGTAATTTTCTATTTTTAAATATTGTTTAAACTATCTGCTTACACCAAGATAATTCATATTTTATTTTAAAGTCCAAGGAGCTTATAATTAAAAATATATATATACAAATTAAACATCCGGAGGATAGTGAGTAAATTGTGTGTACTGGGTAGATATAACACAGAGAAAGTGAATGAGCAAAGCTACAGCAACAGCGTAGATGAATCTTAGAAGTATAATGGTAAGTGAAAAAGCAAATCCCAGAACTACATATGGTTTGATTCCATTTTTATAAAGCTCAAAAACAAAAAGTAAGCAAAGCTAAACATAGGTAGTTAAAGAAACACACACACACACACACACACACACAAACAGACACACACAGCAGACCACCAACCAATGACTTTCAAGCCAGCTCCAACTCATAGCAACTCCAATGTGTGTCAGAGTAGATCTGTGCTCCATAAGGTTTTCAGTGACTGATTTTCAAAAGTAGGTTGCTAGGCCTTTCTTTTGAGGTGCCACTTGATTAACTCAAGCTTCCAATCTTTCAGTTAGCAACCAAGTGTGTTAACGTTTTACATCACCCAAAAATTCATAAATACACATAAATAAGAAGCACAGAAATGATGTTAAAAATCTAGGGTACTGGTTACCTCTTGTTTTGTCCCCAGTCTTAGTAGGAAAGTGTTCAGTCCTTCAACCATTAACTATGAAAGTAGCTATAGATTTTTTGATAGTTGCTGAAGTTTCTTTCTATTCTTATTTTGCTGAACAATTTCATCATGAATTGATTTTATATTTTCTCAAATGCTTTTTCTGCTTAAATTGAGCTGATTATAAAATGCCTTCCTTTATTCTGTTATTTTATTGAAATATACTGATGGATTTTTGAATGGTAAACCAGTCAGGAAATCTTGACGAAAAGAAAAAAAAGCTTGCTCGTGATGTATTATCATTTTATATATTCAGTTTTCGATTTTGTTAAGGGTATTGGATCTATGTTTATGAAGGTTGTTGGTCTATAGTTTTCTTGTTATATCCTTGCCTGATATTGGTATTAGAGTTATGCTGGCTTCACATTTTCAGGCAGAGCATGTGGAAGATTGGTATTATTTCTTCCTTTACTGTTTGATAGAATTCACTAATGAAGTCACCTGTGCTTAGAGTTTTCTTTGAGGGAAGGTTGCTTATTTTGAATTATATTTAATTTCACATATTTAGGGCTATTCATGTTTTCTGCTTCTTCTTGTGTCAATTTTGGCATTTTGTGTCTTCCAAGGAATGTTTCCCTGTCATTTAAGCTGTTAAATGTAATGGCATAAATTTGCTCATAATACTCCCTTATTATCTTCTTATGTCTATAGAGTATACACGGATGTGCCTCTTTCAATTCCTGAGATTAGTCATTTGTGTGTTCTCTCATTTTTTTCAGTCTCGCTAGAGAGTTATCAATTTATCAGTTAACTACAAGTTTATCAGTTTTGTTGATCTTTTCAATGAACTAACATTTGGTTTTACTGATTTTCTCTATTATTTGTCCATTTTCTATTTCTTCAATTCTGATCTTTATTATTCTTCATTCCACTTATTCTGGGCTTTGTTTACTCTCTCTCTTTCTCTCTCTCATACTTTTTTCTAGTGTTTTAAGATGGATGCTTAGGTGATTGATTTTAACCCATTCTCTTATTCTGATAAAAGGCTTTTTATTATAAATTTCTCTGTAAACACTGTTTTTACTGTATCCCTCAAATTGTGATATGTTGTGTTCTCCTTAGCATTCAGTTTGAGATATTTCCCTTATGTCTTCTCTTACCCCTGAGGGATTTGGGAGGATATTGCTTATATTCTAAACATTAGGGTATTCTCCAACTATCTTTTTGTTTTTGATTTCTAATTTAATCTCCTTGTAGTCAGAGAATATGCTCTGTATGCTGCAGTCCTTTGGAATTTATTGACTTGTTTTATGGACCAGCATACGGTCTATCTTGGTGAATGTTCATAACCACTCGAAAAAAATGTGTATTCTACTATGGTTAGTTTTAGTTAAACAAATGTCAGATAGGTTAAGTTGAATGATACCGTTGGTTAAATCTTATTTTTTCTTAGGAATCATTTACCTATACTATCAAATATTGAGAGATGATTGTCAAAATCACCAACTATAATTTTGTATATATTAGTCTATTTCTCACTTTAATTCTGTCAGATTTTGCTTTTGTCGTTATGAAATTGTCTCTAATAATACTATTTGTCTTGAAGTCTTCTTTTTCTGATATTAATATAGCCACTGATGTTTTCTTACGATTAATGATTGCATGGGTTATATTTAACATGTGTTTCTTGTGAGAAGTATATAGTCAGGTCTGTAGTCACGTATTTTTGAGGTAACTTTATCTCAAAAGCCCTAAGAACATCAACAAAGATAAGTTTTAATTTAAAAAAAAAATCAACAAAGAATGTTGTTCTTCTTTTCCTACTTTAGTATCTCTCAGTCAAGCATTGCCAACAAACTTCATTAGCACAACAGGTAACGCACTAAGTCTCAGTCCACATTTGACCAAAACGATCAATTTAAACCTCTATGAGCAGCATGAATTGACATGAGTTATAGGATCTATTGTTTGTCTGAAAATGACATATCAATAAAATTAAACAAGTATTCAATTCAGCCTAGATGTATCAAATCAAAATATTCATCCAATGCATAAAAGTTCCGTCAGATACTTATTCTACCCAACTTTAGACATCATTTGACTACTTTTCTGAATGAAGTGGCTGCTTTGGAGAAATTTCAGACTCTTTGTTACTTAAACTGCAAGTTTATCTCAAAACATTGAGCTATATCCAAGTGTGAACCAACTACTTAATTATGAATTCTGTTTTCACTCTTCCATAGACAGCACTGACAGACTCTTGTGTAATTATTTCAAAAATATTACTGGGGTGAGGGTTATGTACACTACAGAGAGCAGTAATTTATTCCTCCCCAACAGCCAGATTAGATTACTATAGCTCTGGTCCCCTGATCTTCCTCTCAGTCCTCAGAGGAGTGTGTTCAGAATGATGTTCCCACGAGCTATAACTTAGTTCAAATGCCACCCTTGTAAATTGTATAAGGAATTAGTCTTACAGGACCTAAGGAAGAATAAGTGGTGGGAAAACTCTAAGTCACGTAGACCATTACAGTGAACAAACTTCAGTGTCTGAACTAATGAGAACCTTCTTATCAATCTTGGCTCATCTGGATGGGAAATTGAAGAGCTGAAACCATTGGAAATAAAGCCTCTGGTGGAAAATTATTAATAAAAACCACTGTGGGTCTTTGATATTTTAAAATGGAGTTCTTCAAGAACCTTCCAGAGGTTTGGAGTCAGATTGGGGAAGCATGAGGAAACACTTTTTTGAGCAGCAATAGTTGATATTAATGAATGTTTACAAGCTCCATCTGAAATCTGTGGACACCAGTGGGAATCCACCTAGGTAATTAAGTGCAGTTTTTGAGTTCTTATCCTGAGATGCTTCCTAGTATAGCTAGAAATCTCTTGACTGGTGGCTGTCCAGGACTCAAAGTTGTTACAAAATCTTTCAGCTCAGAGTTCCTAGAGTGGATATAGAAGGATGTTGCCTGTTACAATTTTAAATTCAAATCAACTAAAACCAGGAGGAACGGTTATGATATATGTACGAACCTTCAAGAAGTGAGTGTGAATTTTTGGTCAATGTTCCTTGGCTCTTAAAATAGAAAATTTAGTCTCAAATAGACTTAGCTAAACCATCCTTAGTCATTTTCCCCAGTAAATGTAAGCAATTCATTTGTATGCTAGATTAAACCGATATCTGCATAATACTGTAATAGCCTATCAAAACAGAAAGCATTTAGTCCATCAACGAGAATGACAACACGATAGATTTTTTTTTTTCTTTTTAACTGAATTGATCTATTGAACAGTCTGAAGAAGGCAGATGATAGAAAGAAAAGAGCACAAGGTAGGAATCCAGGATTTCAAACGATTTCCACTCTTGGTTCCTACAATCCCTACTCCACATAGCAGTCAGAATGATCTCTTCAAATCACAAATCAGAAGATGTCACCCTTCTGCTTAAAACCCTCCAGAGACTTTCCAGTGCTCTAAAAAGCCAGACTCTTCCACTTAGTCTCTCTTTCTGTTATCTGAACATGCAAAGTCTTTGCACCAGCTGGTTCCACGTGCATTGGAATGCTTTTCCTGGTCGGTTTGAATGACTAGCTCCTTCTCATCATTCAAGTCTCAATTCAGATGTCACTTTCTCAAAGACAAGGTCCTTGAAGTTACACACCTTGACATTCTGTCACTGTCATATTATCTTGATTTAATTCCTTGTCTCAATAGTTGTTTTGTTTGTTTATTTCTGTATTGTCTGTCTTCTCAAGCTGGAAAGCAAGCTCCATGAAAGCAGGAAACTTGCTGCCCTGTTTCCCACAGCCTAGAGTAATACCCGTTGTTCTTGCTAGTTGCTGTGGACTTGATTCTGACTCATGTCGACCCCATATATTCAGCATAGAACTGCTCCATAGGGTTTTCAAGTTCGTGACCTTTCAGAAGCAGATCACCAGTCCCGTCTCCTGAAGTGCCTCTGGGTGGGTGCAAAGTGCCAAGCCTTCAGCTAGTAGTCCAGTATGTAACCATTTGCACCATCTAGGGACTCCTGAGAAATATCTAGTATATATATTTTAAAAAACCAAAACAGTTGTCCTGGGGTCAGGACTCCAACTCAGGCAACCCCAGGTGTGTCACAGTGCAACGGAATCCTGTCATCACTCGGGGACTACCTGTATTTCCTCTTCTTCATCATCCTAACTCCCTCTACGGTAGGATCTTCAATGGCTGTTTTCAGAAGTACATGGCCAGGCCTTTTTTCTGAGATGTCCCTTGGTAGACTCAGACCTCTACTCTAAACTTTCTTTTAGCAGCTGAGCATTAACCATTTGCACCACCCAGAAACTCCATAATAGGTACTCAGTGAACATGTGTTGAATGGATGAATGTTATATTTTTATTCTATCCCCAGCTCTGTCACAAACTACATGATTGTACTCTATATCTCTGTTTTTTTTAATCTGAAAATGAGGAGAACTCTATCCTTTCTGGGAAAGGACAGTAAGTTATTACAGGTAGTCCCCAACTTATGACATATTCAAATTACAACGAACCACACTTAGGATCTTCTGGTTTTGTTTCTTTTTTGGTATATCTTATAGTTACTAATATGTACTACGTATAAGTTGCAACATGTCATTTCTGATGTTATCATTCTCAGACGTCCACTCGCAGATGTTCAATGTTCGGATTATTGCTCAAAATAGTGCCATATATCAGGCAGTGGTGAAAACTAAAAAAAAAAAAAAAAGAAAGAAAGAGGTATTTGACTTACGTTAGCACTGACTGACTAGGGAGTCATCCGAACGGAACACCATTGTAAGCCGGGGACTACTTATATTTCCTCTTCTTCACCACCCTGATTCCCTCCAAAATATAGAACCAGCAAATGAGGTCAATAAGTTTCCTGTGAGAATAAGACTTTAAGATCAACGCTTACCGGATCAAATCACAGATATACATCAACTGGGGCAGACAGAATAGTTTCCAGCAAGATGTGGCCATAATTTGTTTGAATATGTTTACGTATCTAAAGAACTGTCAGTCAGCCATGTAGTTGGTCAGTCTTAAAAACTAGCAAAAGGAGACAGCTGGAGGCAGACACTGGCATTGTCTACTCCAGCACAAGGAAGCCTCTGTGACTTTAACCATCTGATTCATCGCCTTCCCTGGTTTAGCTCCACGGTGGACTAGCAGCTTTCTGATTATAACTTGGTCTGATTGCGTTTGGTTTTGCTTACAGGGAGAGAATGTGCTGATCACACGTACTTCAAATTTTCCAGTCATTTTGACAATGGTCTGTCATTGGAAATTACTAGATTTGCATTCTGGCGTTTTTCTAGGTCTTGTGTGTTTTTGGTTCCGGTGAGTCAGTCCCCCCAAGTGCCATCATGTCAGATTACCCAGAGGGGTCAGCTGCTGGGCCTTTGGAGTGCAGGTATGGATCCCGGGTCTTGGTTATTTAATTTAGGCATGGCTTGGCCTCCCTGGGGCAGGAGAGAAGACCCAGTTCTGGAATAATTATTAGGTAGACCAAGCCTGTGTTTTGGGCATAAGCAAAGAGATGGGTCACTAAAAAGAGAAGAAAAATTTAAGTAATTTGATATTTCAAAATATGCTCAAAATATTCATCATGGAAAAAATAACTTTGTTGGAATTTCTTGCAATTATTTTACAGTTTAGAACAGCTTGCATTTTGAGGGGTGGGAGGTACAGAAGAGCAGGACTTTATAATAATGTAAGTACTTAAACAAGGTGACGAACTTTGAGTTGATCCCGACTCATGGCGATCCCAAGTGTGTTAGAATAGAACTGTGCTCCATAGGGTTTTCAGTGGTTGATTTTTCAGAAGTAGATCAACAGGACTTTCTTCTGAGGTGCCTCTGGGTGGACTTGAACTGCCAGTCTTTCATTTAGCAGCTGAGTGCCTTAACCATTTGAACTATTTTAAACAACAACAACAAAAAAAATCAGTTGTCCTTGAGTCAATTCCAACTCATAGTGACCCAATAGGAAAAAGTAGAACTGCCCCATAGGGTTTCCAAGGAGCAGTTGTCAGATTCGAACTGCTGACCTTTTGGTTAGTAGCCATAGCTCACTGTTGCTCTTCACCACTGTGCCACCAGGCCTCCTATCTTAATTCAGCCCCAAGAAAACTATTTCAGTGTGGCCCCAGTAAGCTGAGCAGCCTTTAAGTGTCTAAAAGAGAAGGGGAGTAAGACTGAGTTATTAACCCCTGTTTGTGATGGAGCTAGGAAGGAAGCTCAGCGTCCTGATTTGCAGTCCAGTGCTCCTTGCCCTGCTCTGGGAGGGGTGGAGCTAGTCCCTTGCCCTGTCACAGGAGACCAAGTCTAGGAGAACCCTAAGGCTGCTTCCACTTCTAGCATTCAGTGATGCAGGGAAAGGATAATGGAACACACGCGCTCTGCAGGCCTGCTCTCAAGCTTATCTCAGAGCATCAGTGGAGAAGGAAAAATTCCACTTTCCTTCTGCTCCTAACTAGCCCTGGACTGAAATCCTAACCTCCTTTGGGAATAGGAGAAGATCCAGGTTGAAAGTATAAATAGTTTGCACATTTTCAGGACGCTCTGGTGCCGCACAGCCGGGTGCCTGATTTCTGTCTCCCTAAGCTGCTTTCAAAGTAACCTAAGTGCCTACATTATTTAGGCCCCTGCAGGGAACCTACTGAAAGCAGAGTGATTAGTAATCGATTCAATTAGAGCAGAGACGCAATCCATAAAGGAGTGTTTGCTGAGCCCTAGTATGTGCAGAGTGCTGATGGGAAAAGGGCAGGGGACGGAGGGTGGAAGAGAGGAAGCAGAAGCCCAGACAAAGACATGGGAGAAGCATCCCCTTTCTGCACCATGTGGGAGGTGGCAGTGGCCTAGCACAGTACTACACCAAACCCCTTGCAGTTGAGCGGATTCCGACTCACAGCAACCCTATAGGACAGAGTAGAACTGCCCCTTAGGGTTCACAAGGCTGTACTCTTTATGAAAGCAGACTACCACATCTTTCTCCCATGGAGCAGCTGGTGGGTTTCAAACTGTCAACCTTTCAGTTAGCAGCCGAGCACTTAACCACTGCACCACCAGTGCTCCTAGCACAGTACTAGTGCATATTAACCAGTTGCCGTCAAGTCCATCCCAACTCATGGCAACCTTACGTGTATCAGAGTAGAACTGTGCTCCACAGGGTTTACAATGACTGATTTTTTTGGAAGTAGATCACCAGGCCTTTCTTTCAAGGCATCTATGGGTAGACTTGAACCTCCAACCTTTTGGTTAGCAGCTGAGTATGTTAACTGTGCTCCACTCAGGGACTAGTACATATTAGGTACTCAAAAATGTTTATTGATTTAATGAGTAGGATAAATGGAATTGAACTAAGGAATGATCTCATCATAAGTTGTTAAGGAAAATATCACTGGTCTCCCAAAGAAAAGAAAAATGTCATGACTGGGTTCCTGTTGTGGATTGAATTGTGTCCCCCAAAAGTCTGTATTGAAGTCCTAGCCCCTATACCTGTGGATGTGATCTTGTTTGGAAATAAGGGTTTTCTTTTGTTATGTTAATGAGGTCATACCAGTGTAGGGTGAGTCCTAAACCCAATCACTTTTGAGTTATTCAAAGAGCAGAATAGACACAGACAGACACATGCGGGAAGAGAGGTGCCATGTGAGGATCTTGTGCAAACCAAGGAACCCAGGAACACCCAGGGCTACTGACAAGGAAAGAATCCACGTGTCTGAGACCCTGATTTGGACTTTTAGCCCCCTGAACTGTGAGAAAATACACTTCTGTTCTTTTGAGTCACACACTTGTGATATTTTTGTTACAGCAGCTCTAGGTAACTAAGCCGATCACTTTGCTGAGCTTTTAGGAAGAGTCCTCCCAAATGTTGGACAGTCATGGAGATCATAAGACATATAACCTGGAACCTATCTTTTTCACTGGTATTGAGAGATCTCTGCTCTCAGGTGGCAAACCAAGTTGAGTGTGGGAGGAAACCCCAATGTTGCTGGCAAGATACACTTCTGGTCTCAGTTTTCTAAAAACAGGTACTACCTACAGAGTCCATTGGCCCTCAGTCCTCCACACCAGATGATCAAAATCACCTAGACAAAATTCCAAACTTCCTTCCAAGTGCGACAGAGAGAGCACTCTAGGAGGGAGCTTGAAAGATTAACTCCCTCTATAAACTGTGTGTGTGAGAGAGGAGTGTGTGTATGATTGTGTGTGTTGTGAATGTGAGTATGTGTGAGTCTGGGTGTGTATTAGTGCATGTGAGTGTGTGTATAAGTGTGTGTGTAAGTCTATGAGCGTGTGTGTGTTTTAGTGTAGAACTGTACCTCTTAAGAAATGCATTTTCTTTCTCTACAGTATTTAAATTCTACTATCCAGGAAGAAGATAAGCTCTGTGTGTAGACCATGCAAAATAATCACTTTATTCAATAGTTTAAAAAAAAAATTTTTAAATGTTTTGCCTGATATGGACACCTGGGATGTTCCTTGGGCAAAATTAAACACTCCATGCTCCATCATACTCTTTATGTTGTTGTTGGTTGTCATCTAGCCAGGCACCGACTCACGGCGATCCCATGTACAAAGGAACAAAAGACGGCCTACGCATTCCTACAATCTGTTATACATTGGACTGTTGTGATCCATAGGGTTTTCACTGGCTACTTTTCAGAAGTAGATTGCCAGGACTTTCTTCCTAATTTGTCTTAGTCTGAAAGCTCCACTGAAACCTGTCCAGCATCATAACAACACACCTGTTACGTGCCTTATCCCACTGGCTGGGCTGCTTTCCAGTTTTTATATCTGCCTCCCTTTAGTGAGTGTCCTAGAAGAAGAGACCATGCCTCATCCATCTTTGCATTATCAGAACCCAGCACAGCTCTGGACATGCAGAAGGTGGCCAGTGAGTGTTAGTAAAACTGAACGCTGGGAACGGGTGAGGGAATGCACGCACCAGGGCTGAGCGAAGGGGTGTACACGTGACCGTGCGCACAGAGGCATGAGCAACTGAGTGAACCGTCGTGCTGAAGTGGGTAGATCTGGGATGTGATCATTTTAACTCTGGAAGACATCTCTATTCAAACCCTAAGGAGAGTGGGAGAAGAGTGGGGAGACATGATGTATTTCTTTCATTTTCACCTTCAGGCTCACCTGTCCTCCAACACAACCCTCCCCCTGGAACTCAGGTTCCCATTGTGAGCGAAACCTTCCACATATGTTCTCGTGGCTGCCCAACCATAGCAACCCTCCTCCAAGGAAGGGAGGTGGGAAGGCAGCCAGAAAGGCTGTTCCATCAAGATGTTGAACTTTATCGTGCAAACGTGCGCCAGCACTCACAGAGTAAGGAGTACATCTCAGGCGCTGTCCAGGCAGCACAGAGAAAAGGGCCAATCTGGCAACTGGGTAGGAGCCCAAGGCAGAGGGCCAAACTGGTATTTCAGAGCAGCATTAAAAGCTGAACACTGAATAAGGGCTGTGATTCTAAAACAATTTACAAATCATATAGATAGAGGATCTATATAACTCAGATGGAGGCCCCATTGATTTCACTTTGACCCGAGAGACCCATGCCCAGTTTCTACCAATGCCTATCAACAGTCCCTCCCACACTCTCTCACAGGGGATGAAATGATAGTAGTGTGAAGCGCTGTCTTGGTTATCTAGAGCTGCTGTTAGCAGAAATACCATAAGTGGTGGCTTTAAAGAAGAGAAGTTTGTCTCCTCACAGTTTAGGAGGCTAGGAGTCTGAATTCAGGGCACTGGCTTTAGGAGAAGGCTCGCTCTCTGTCCACGCTGGGGAAGAACCTGCCTCTTTCAGCTTCTGTAGCCCCAGAGTTCCTCGGTTCCTTGGCGATCTTCACGTGGCATCTGTCTTTCCCCGTTTGTGCTTGCTCTTGAGTCTAAATAATCAGCTTCTTACAACTCAGAAGCAATTAGGTTTAGCACACACCCTGCACTGATACAGCCTCATTAAATAGCAAGGAAACCCCTGTTTCCAAATAGGATTACATCCACAAGTATAGGGGTCAGGATTCTAACACAAATTTCTGGGAGACACAATTCAATCCATAACAAATAACCAACTACAAAAACCACATGCCCAGTTGACCCATGTCCACTCTAGAAAGTTCTTTTAAAGAACAACACGAGATGCCTGGGGTCTGTTCTGTTGCCATAGCCAACGCATAAAACATTTTGGTGCGGTTTCACAGACACACTAAAGAGCAAAAACCAAGCATTACAGGAGCACTTGTCTCTACCACTCATTTGCTTTCTAGAATTCTTTGCCCTTTTAGGTACTCAATTAAGATTCCATGGTTTGTCAGTCTTGTTTTCTCCTATTTTGCCATGAGAATACTATTCATGTCTCACATTTGGGCAGAACTTTTCCTTAAAGATCAGGTCAAACTAACAAATCAACAACTCATCAACCATGTCCAGCAAATCACTCTTTCTCCAAGATTTGGAGCCTTGTTGTTGGAATGGCACCAAAGGTTGGTTTGGGGAGGAAGGCAGAATGATATCATGTGCTAACGTTTTACATCCTTGTAGAATTTTAGGTTTTTGCAATTTTTTTCTTCTCCAAATTCCTTTTAGGTCTGTTATTTCATTTCCACCTCACAGTATACCTACAAGCTATATACCTAGGGTTTTCATCAGTAAAATATGAATTATGCCAATCCTTGGGCATAAGAGAGAGTAGAGAATTAACCAAGCCTATAGAATTAGTTTGTAACCATTTGTAAAGCGTGGGTTATGGAATTAGAGAAATGTTAAAAGTAAAAGGACCTTAGACAGCCCAGTCACTTCTTTGCAAATGGCAACCCTGTCCCACCACCACCACCACCTCCACCACCAGCACCTCCACCACTTCCACCGCCACCCCCGCCGCCCTCGCCACTGCCACCTCCACCACTATCACCACCTCCACCACCATCACTGCCACCTCCACCACCACCATCTCCGTCTCCACCACAGCCACCACTGCCTCTACCACCTCCACTGTCTCCAGCAACACCACCACCACCTCCACCATCACCACCGCCATTGCCACCACCACCACCACCACCACCACCACCACCATTGCCACCTCCACCATCACATCCGCCATCACTTCCACCGCCTCCACTACTTGCCACCACCACCATCACCACCATTTGCTGTCAGGTTGATTCTGACTCCTGGTCACTTCATGAGTGTCAGAGTAGAAATGTATTCTATAGGATTTTCAGTGGCTGAATTTTTGGATGTAGATTGCCAGGCCTACAAGCTATTTGCTATGACAAACAGTGCCAGGGCAAAAGTGTGGCTTAGGGAAATTCCTGCTGCAATCAGTGGGTGTGGTGCAGCCACCTGCGTGTGATGCCACACGGGCAGGACCGTGTATGTCCACAGATCCCCACAATTCCTCCCTGGTTCCCCAACCTATGCCTATTCAACCATCTAAAAATTATCTTTTCTTTGTTTCACACTTAACTTTTTGTCTTATATGATTGCTTGGTATGTTTTTATATTTACTTTTTAGATAGCTTTATTGAGGTATATGTTACATAGCATAAAATTCAAGTGTACAGTTCAATGACTTTTAATGACTTTGCTAAGTGGGGCAACCATCACCGTGCATCAGTTTCAGAACATTTTAATCCCCCACAATAAGAACCCTCATGTCCATTTATAATTAATCCCCAGTTCACACCCTTAGAAAGGATTGGGTCTTGCTAATCCAGATAAGAACAGAACAGAAGCAGATTTTTGTTTGTTTTCATTGATAGAGTTTTTGACTTCGTACTCCTTTCTCGCCAAAGAATATTCTGCATCGACAAAGACAATTTTTCACCAGGTTGTTTTATCTCCCTAAGGATAAGTTACAGGTTGTATTTGTGGGATAGTATCTCTCACTTAAGCTTCAAAATGTGGGTGAGTCTCCTTACTGCTTTCCTCAGAGCTAGGTAGGCAACATTACTAATTCTTCTGATGGCATCCCTACCTTACCCCGTCTCTAGGTATGTGGCTAAGGCATTAAGGCCTAGGGACATGGAAGGTTGTTCCATATCCCCTTCCACACTCAAAGCTGTCCCCCTCCCCGCATCTGGCTGGCCCAATGCTTAACCGCTTCCTTTTTCCTGATGAGTGGTTCAATCTGCAATGATGTATTGAAAGATAGGTCCCCTGTCAGCTCTGCTCTGGGTAGGAGGCTATTTTGTGGATCAGATTTACTTGCTCTGCCCAATGATTCTCCCCAATAGTATTATTTTTTTTTTTTAATATACTTTGTTTTAGAGCAGTTTTAGGTTTAAAGAAAAATTGGGCAGAGGGAGTCATATAGCCCCTCCCCACCACACAGTTTCTCCTACTATTTAGAACTTGCATTAGTGTGGCACATTTGCTATGATTCATGAACCAATATTGATACATTAGTATCTAAGTCCATAGTTTACTGTCCTGCAGTCCTGTGGGTTTTGACAAGCATACAATGTTGTGTGTCCAACATTACAGTATCATACGGAGTAATTTCACTGCCCTAAAAGTCCCCTATGCTCCACCTGTTCCTCCGCCTCCCTTCCCCCAAACCCCTGAAAACCACTGATCTTTTCACTGTCTCTGTAGTTCTGCTTTGCCCAGAATTTCATACAGTTGGAATTACACAGTATATAGCTTTTTCAGGCTAGTTTCTTCACTTACCAAATTCAAGGTTTCTTCATGTTTTCTCACAGCTTGATAGCTCATTTCTTTTTATTGCTGAGTAATACTCCATTGTGTGGCTATATCACAGTTTGTTCATTCACTCACCTATTGAAGGACATCTTGGTTGCTTTTAATTTTTGGAAATTGTGAATAAAACTGCTGTACACATTCACGTTCAGGTTTTTGTGTGGACATAAGTTTTCCATTCATTTGGGTAAATACTTAGGAGCACAAGTGCTGGATTGCCCCACGGTATTTTCATCATCACAATGCTCAGCAACAACCCACAGATCCAATCATAAGGAAATGGTCAAACACACCATCAGATATGCATTTCTGTGTAATTTAAGAATACTGACTCCTTGGGGGTGTAAACAGTTAACACACTCAGCCACTAACTGTAAGGTTGGAGGTTCAAGTCCACCCAGAGATGTCTCAGAAGAAAGTCTTGGCAATCTACTTCCAAAAAATCAGCCACTGGAAATCCTAGGGAGCACAGTTCTACTCTGACATACCTGGGATCGCCATGAGTAGGAATATATTCAACAGCAAATGGTATTTACAGTATGCTGTAGAAAAATAACTAGTATTGCAGAAAAGTCCCTGTGATATCATTTTAAGGAACAAAATTATATACACAGCATGAAATCAATCTATAACTAATGTATTTATATGTGTGAGTCTGAGAGTGTGTGTATACCAAACATATCTGGCAAAAAAACACGAAAATGTTAACAGTGGTCTCTGCATGGCAGGATTATGGGTAATTTATGTTGACTTATTTATACTTTTCTGGATTTTTCAAACCTTCCACAATGAACACATCTTCCTGTTGTAAAGAGAGAAACAACAATGTGTTACAATAAAAAGAATGGAAGATAAGCTCCCTAGGCTGACACAGTTTCTTCCCCTTGTTTGCCGTGGCCCGGGTGCACTGTCAGCACTGGATTCTTCTTCTTATTAACATCACTGTTATTAACTGTGCTAATCACAGTGTACATAACTCCTTCCTCTGCACTAATCATCCACCACACCTGGAAGACTGATCTTGGTTGGGGAGACGTGGCAGACATTTTGGACTGAGTTCAGAGCCGAGTGAGCCAGATGAGCAAGGGGTGGCGGGGGGGACTGTTGCTGGTGAGGAGATGAAAGGATCTTCATTTTTATAGCTCTGCTGAGCAAAGACTGGGGGTGGGGAGACTTGAAAACAGACCCAAAACATATGAAAATCATGAGCAATAAAGACTGAGGGAGGAGTCGAGCGTGGCCTGGTCCATGTCAGTAATCAGATGCTCTGCTGACTGGAAACACCGAGTGTGAACATCCTGGAGCCTCCTGCTGGAACAGCCCGGGCTGGTTTGGAGCCAACTCCGGGAGGGAAAACCCTGCCACTCAGGAAGTACAACATGATGTTGTGTTGTGCTGGGAACCCCTCTGGCTGTACAGAGGGATGTGAGCCTTCAACTCCACATTCTTCAAGGTGAGGAGAGGCCCTTCTGGTAAGAAGCCCAGATGCGAACTGCATCCATCCATCACAGGCTAGGCGCTGCTGCAGGAGCCCATTGTGGCCTCAGCAGCCTTGGAGAGTGGCCCAGCTCTGCCTCCACTATTGATTTATCTTTCTCACACCCGCTCATTCAGAAGGATTTACTCTGCAGCTCCTGTTGCCCAGCTAAGCACAGCTGCGAAGTGTAGCTAAAAAACTTTAAAAAAAAGATTTGATCTTTGCCCTTAGCGAGCTGACATTATTTATAATCATGAGGTCAAAAGAATGACCTTGCTTAGGTGTTGCTGGAATGATCTGGCATCTCTTGAAAAAACTTAGGGGTATGATGAAACAGGGAAACCCCAACAAAGCCAAATGGTGTCCATCAAACAAAGTGAATCTAGCTGCCTACATTCAAGTGTCACCTCATTCTCCAGGCTCATGGCAATTGTTCATTACCATCTCCAAAGGAGAAGGACTTGAGTGTAAGCCTTGGAGGTTTGGAGCAAGAGAATCATGCCGTGAGATCTTTCTCCCTAGAAGACCTGAAGGCTGTTGGACAGAAGGGGAAGAGATGGGGAGCAAGGGAGATCTGTTAGGACACTGCTACAAAGGTGGGTAACCCTCAGTGAGAGCTTGAACGAAGGCAGGGACAAAAGATGCAGGGGACGCAATGGGTGGCAGATGCTACTCCAGTGTAGACTCTGCAAGAGTTTGTGATGGCTCTGATGCCAGTGCCCAGGTCTCTAAAATACCGACCAGACATATTGATTCTAATTAGTGCCCAGGAAATCATAAATAAAGAGCTATGATTGGGGGAAAGTGGGGGTTTTATTTTAGACATGAAGGGTTTAGGGTCCGAGCAAACCAACTAGCTACTCTAGCAGGCAGTTAGAAATATAGTCCTGGAGTTCACGGAATACGTAGGGCCAAAAAATGTAGATTGGGGAGGAAGCGAGCTGCTACGTCATGAGTATACTCAAGCAGTCCTACAGAGAGGCCCATGTGGCAAGAAACTGAGGCCCCCTGCCAACAGCCTTGTGAATGAGCCATTTTGGAGGCAAATCTTCCCGTTCTAGTCAAGACTTTAGGTGATGTTAGCCCCAGTCAACATCCTGACTGCAATCTCATGAGATACTGTGAGCCAGAACTACCCAGCTAACCACCCTGAATTCCTGACCACTGAAATTGTAAGGTAAACATGTTTATTGTTTTAAGCCAAAGAGGAAAAAAAAAAGAAATGTAGATTTAGGACTTAATCCACACCACACAAAAGTGATGGGAAGGGGTGGTATCACTCAGGGAGGGACTATACTGAGTGAGAATAAAGGCGTGTTGAGAAGAAAAGCTTGGAGAGGGTCTGTCTCAATTAGGATATATTTAGTATATTCAGTCCTGGGTGGTGCAACAGTTAATGCCTTCATTTGGTAACTGAAAGATTGAAGGTTCAAGTCCAACCAGAGGCACCTCAAAAGAAAGGCCTGGTGATCTACTTCTGAAAAAGTTAGTCATTGAAAACCCTATGGAGCACAATGGTCTGATCTACAACCCATCATGGGAATGGCACAAGACCAGCTAGTGCTTCCCGTCTGTACGTGGGGTCTCTGTGAGTCAGGGGCCAACTTGACAGCCGCTAACAACAACAACACAAGCAGAGGCCCCCGCCTTGGATGAGTCTGGCTTGTGTGTTTTATTCTAGCAGGTCATATCAGAGAGGAAACGTAGAATTTTCATGGAAGCTAAGTTCATCTGTCTACAGGGGAGGACAGCTGTCTGATAATGAAATAGGCTGACCCTCAGAAATAGTGAAACTCCCTCCCAGATCCAAATTCCTTGTTCATGGGACGCCATCGCCCTAAAGGCGGGGGGGCAGCACAGGGCTCAAAGTTTCCCTTTTGCCTGCTCACCTTGCTCACCAGTCCTCACGTTTGTCAGCAGAGAAGGTGAGGGATGGGAGAGAGAAGTGGGGTACAGAGAGGAGTGGCCAAAGTTCTGAGTCCACTTGGTGTGGTCTCTTGGACACCTCTTCCATGTGGCTAGAGGGGTTAAAGGGCCTGGAGGCAGGCTCTACTTTGAACCTACCTAGAGACCATCTCAGAACAGGCACTGCAGGTAAAGATTTCTCGTTGGTTGGTGCACCTTCAAGGAAGGGATTGTGTCCTTATCGTTGTTGCTGTTGTTCTTGGTAGGGATCATCGCGCCAACTCTGACTCATGGTGACCTTATGCACAACAGAACAAAACGTCACCTACTCCGCCATCATTCTCACAGCCACAGCATGTGTGAGTCCGTGGCTGCGGCTTTGCACCGGTCCATCTCACTGAGGATCTCCCTCGCCCTCACTGGCCCTCCACTTCACCAAACATGATGTTCTCCTCTGACAATTGATCCCTCACGGTGACACGTCCAAAGCAAGTGAGTCGGAAAATGTTCTGTTGTGATCCATAAGGTTTTCATTGGCTGATTTTTGAAAATAGACCACCAGGTCTTTCTTCTTTGCCTGTCTTAGTCTGGAAGTTTCACTGAAACCTGTCCACCATGGGTGTCCCCGCTGATATTTGAAATACCAGTAGTGTAGCTTCTAGCATCACTGCAAGACACAAGCCCCACAGTATAAACTGACGGACAGGTGGTGGGTACTTACCATCAGAGGAGGGAAATACAGAAGGCAGAGATTCCAGTGTAGGGCAGGTGTTAAGGGGCACCTGGCGTCCTCTGGTTTCTAGCCTTAGGCCTGTGTCTAGCCCAGGACAAGGGAGTCTTCTCCAAAGTCCGGCAGAATTCACCCAGGAATCTCACTGGGGCCTAGGACAAAATCATTACCCAGTTCAAGAGTATGAACTTGTCTCCTGTGCTCTAGATCTTTCTGGGACCCCTGTGGAAAGGTGGCTATGGCAGGAGAGATTCAGGTTTCAAGACCCCAGGTCATCTCATGTCTCACTCTCATCCTCCAAACTTCAAGACTCTAAGACATTTCATGAGATCAGTAAAATTTATAGATAATTGATTAGAAATGGGCAACTTAAGAAGGAGATCTTTTGAATGGAGCCATTCATTCACTCATTTGACAAGTTTGTATTGAGCACCTACAATGAGCCAAGGCAGTCCCTGGGTGGTATAAATGGTTAGGTGCTCAGCTGCTAACTAAAAATGTTGGTGGTTCAAACCCACCCAAAGGCACCTTGGAAGAAAGTCCTGGTGATCTGCTCCCAAAATGTCATAGCCTTAAAAACCCTCTGGAGTGCAGTTCTGCTCTGTGCACATGGGGTTGCCATGAGCTGAAATTGACTCTACATCATTTTTTTTTTTTTACTATGAGCTGGGCATTATTCTCAATGCTGGGTAAGAGCCATGAATAAGAGAGGTTGAAAATCTCTGCCTCATGGAGCTTATAGTCTGGTGAGGTAGACAAAAAATAAACAAGATAAATATGAAAAATATATAGTATATTCAACAGCAATTAAGTACTAGTGAGAGAAATAAAGCCAGAAACGTAGGAAAAAAAAAATGGGGGAAGGAGAGAGGATGCATTGAAACTTTAGATAAACTGGCCAGAGGCCTCACTGAGAAGGTGACTTTGAGAAAAGACCTACAGAAAATGAATGAGGGGGCTGTGAGGACATGAGGAAGGGGCCCAGCAGTGGGCATTGACCCTGGAATGTGTGCCAAGCAGGGGGGCTCCAACATCTGATAATTAAAAGAGCCTGAGTGAACAAAAGGGTAAGCAAGGAAAGGAGGAGAAAAAAAGAACAAACATTAAATAAATAAATGAGTAGGAACAAGAAAAATAGAACTAATTTTTAAAAATTCAAGAGCTTATTTCTTTTTTTAATTTTTTAATTGTACTTTAGATGAAGATTTACAGAACAAATAGTTTCTCATTAAACAGTTAGTACACATATTGTTTTACGACAATGGTTAACAACCCCACGACATGTCAACACTGTCCCTTCTCCATCTTGGGTTCCCTATCACCAGCTTTCCCGTCCCCTCCTGCCTTCTATCCTTGTCCCTGGACAGTTGTGCCCCATTAGTCTCATTTTATGTTATGGGCCTGTCTAATCTTTGGAAGAAGTCAGGACTGACTTCATTACTGAGCTAAAAGGGTGCCCGGGGGCCGTACTCTCAGGGTTTCTCCAGTCTCTGTCAGACCAGTAAATCTGGTCTTTTTTGTGAGTTAGAATTTTGTTCTGCATTTTTCTCTGGCTCTGTCTGGGGCCCTGTATTATGATCCCGGTCAGAGCAGTCAGTGGTGGTAGCCGGGCACCATCTAGTTGTGCTGGACTCAATCTGGTGGAAGCTGTGGCAGTTGTGGTCCTTTAGTCTTCTGGACTGATCTTTTCCTTGTATCTTGTTTTCTTCATTTTCCCTTGCTTCCTAAGGGGTGAGACCAGTGGAGTATCTTAGATGGCTGCTCACAGGCTTTTAAGATGCCGACCAAGAGCTTATTTTTTGAGGAGACCAATGAGATGGACAAACTCTCAACAATCTAAGGAAATAAATTTTGTTATCAGAATTAAGAAAGGGTATACTCCATGGATATAAAAGAAATTGAAAATATTTTTATAAAATAACTGTTAAAACTCTATGTTACTTATACAAAAGATGGAACAACCCAAATATCCATCAAAGGATGACTGGGTAAACAAAATGTGGTATACCCATACAACGGAATATTATTCAGCCATAAAAAGGAATTAAGTACTGATACATGCTACAACATGGATGAGCTTTGAAAACAATTGACTGAGTGAAAGAAGCCAGGCATAGGGCCACATATTGTAGGATCCATTTACAGGAAATATTCACAGTAGGCGGACCCGTAGAGAGAGAAGCAGATCAGTGGTTTTCAGGAGTTGGGTAAGGGGAATCGGGAGTGACTGCTTAGTGAGTATTTTTTTTCATATTCATCTTGTTTATTTTTCATCTACCTCACTAGACATTTGGGGGTGATGAAAATGTTTTGGAACTAGATAGAGGTAGTAGCTGCACAACATTGTGAACACACTCAATGCTACTGAATAGTCCACTTTAAATGGTTGATTTTGTGTTATGTGAATATTACCTCAATTTTAAAAATGCAAAAAAAAAAGCCCACTATGCTAATTATTCGAAGTCTGAATAAAATCAATGACTTTCTATAGAAATATAAACGATCAAAACTGACAAAACAAGTAGAAAAGCTAAAGAAAAAAATTGAAAAAAATAGTGTCAAAATACATTTCCAAGTACATATCAGGCCTGGAAGAGGTATAAGTGGCCAGAAACTGCCTTCCAAGACCAAGGTCCCATCCACATTCAGCTTTCATTAGATTTAAGAGCTCCATTTCTTTACCCAGCCATCCATAATTTTTACGATGAGATTTGGTAGCTATAAAAAAGTGCCACATAAAATGCAAACCTTTCAGTTGTCTGATTTTCCTGGGTTTTGTGTAGTCTTCTTGTTAAACCAAAATCCAAACCACTGTCAGATGTTTCGATTAATAAGATTGTCTTAACTGAGTTATACAAAGCATGACAATAAAAACTAGATTGTTTTAGGATTCCCCCAACCTGCGGAGAAGACGGAGCTCAAATAATTACCTTGCTAATTATTAGGCAGAAATCTCCCTAAAGCTGAAATTCACAGGAAAAGAGGTAACCTGTCTAATGGCTAAACTCGATTCTGTCCCACAGGAAGCCCTTTAAAAAAAAAAAAAAAAGAAACCATTGCCATCAAGTACATTCCAACTCATAGCAACCCTATAGGACAGAGTAGAACTGCCCCATAGGGATTCCAAGGAGCAGCCAGTGGATTTGAACTGCTGACCTTCTGGTTAGCAGCCAAGCTCTTAACCACTGTGCCACCAGGGCCTCTAGGGAAGACAAAATAGAGGGAACTGGAAACATGATTACAGTGTTAGAAAATTAGAACTGGGAAAAAAAAAAGAATTATGATTACTTCACCCCAAAAACAGAAGGTTGATCTTAACTTCACTGTTCAAATATTCAAAGAATTATAAGGAATAAGAGGAAATGGGATTAGATTCCAGCCCGAGAGATTTTAAGAAATAAGAAAACCTGCAGGCAATTTATGGTTTATGGACTACTAGAACAGGTTAATGAGGTAGTGGTAGTTCAATGGTAGAATTCTCACCTACCTACCTCATGCACAACTACTACTTGTCTTCAGGGGAGGCTTGCGTGTTGCTATGATGCTTGAACAGGTTTCAGCGAAGTTTCCAGACTAAGACAGACTAGGAAGAAAGGCCTAATGATCTACTTTTGAAAACAAGCCCGTGAAAACTCTGTGGAGCACAACAGCCTTATCCACAGCCAGTCATGGGGATGATGCAGGGCCGGGCAGTGTTTTGATTCATTGCACATGGATAGATGGCCATGAGTCAAGTGCTGACTCATGGCAGCTAACAACAACCACCTTAAGAATAGGTTACTTAAAGAATTCATTTGAGAATTCTGAGCATAAGACAGAAATGTATCTGCTTGGGGTGGTCCCCGATGGTGGAAAAAGATAAATAAGAAGGAGCACAAGACATCGAGTGCAGTGCAATGCATCACCTGCCTAGTACTTACCTGTGCTGCCCTTCCTAATGTTTCCCTGATAAGCTTACTTGTGTTGAGTGGCTGGGGATTTGTCTGTGGGTAGACTGGTTCATGCTTAGGGGGCTTGGAAGAGCCAGGAGGCCACAAAACTGTTGAACTATTTTGCAAATGTCTTGGAATTAGCAAAAAGTCTTCCACTATTTTTCAAGTGTTTTTGGATCTGATAAAATCCAACTGTGGTTTGCTCCTGAGGATTCTTTCCTTTCAATTTTTTATACTTGTTGATTTTATGAAAAACATAATCATAGTGTTTGTGGGTTCATTTACCCTTACACTTAGCTCGTTAGATGGGGGTGTAAGCCCTGCTCAGTGTCCCAGATGCCTTCTGGGCAGGGGTGGAGTAACCAGTAAGCAAGGTACGCATGGGCTTACTTGTGCTTACTTACTAATCTGTACTGCCAGAAAAATGAACAAATCAGTCTTGATGGAAGCACAGCCAGAATGCTCCTTAGAAGCAAAGATGGCAAGACTTCATTTTATTTACTCCTGGCACGTCATCAGGAAAGACGCTAGAAAAGGACATCATGTTTGGTAGCAACATCAAAAACAGGAAACCCTTAATGAGATGGATTGTCACAACAGCCACAACAATGGACTCAAACATATCAATGACCTTGAGGATGGTACAGGACCAGGCAACATTTCATTCTGTTATACATAAGGTCACAGTCTTAGTCATCTAGTGCTGCTATAACAGAAATACCACAAGGGAATGGCTTCAACAAACAGAAGATTATTCTCTCACAGTCTAGTAGGCTAGAAGTCCAAATTCAGGGCATCAGTTCCAGGGGAAGGCTTTCTCTGTAGGCTCTGGAGGAAGGTCTTATCATCAATCTTACCCTGGACTAGGAGCTCCTCAGCACAGGGACCCTGGATCCAAAGGTGTCCTATTCTGGCTCTTGTTTTTTGGTGGTCTAACGTTCCCCTGTCTCTTTGCTCACTTCTCTCTTTTATATCTCAAAAGAGATTGACTTAAAACACTATCTAATCTTGTAGATTGAGTCCTGCCTCATTAACATAACTGCCTATAATCCATCTCATTAGCATCATAGCAATAGGATTTATAGCACATAGGAAAATCACATCAGGTGACAAAATGGTGTACAATCACTCAATACTGGGAATCATGGACTAGCCAAGTTGATACACATTTTTGGGGGACACAATTCAATCTATGACAGTCGTCATGAGTCAGAACTGACTTGATGGCAACTATCAACAACAACAGTAATCTTGTTGGATGAAGCTTTGCTGGGGAATAGGGAAGTAGAAAGTTCACATGGTCAGTTTGGATAAGCCCCCACATCTGTTTGTTCTCTTATCTAATTTTTATCTAATGCTAATCTAAATGGCCTAAATGTTTAACTCTGGAAGTGTCGATCAGTCAACATTTATACCTCTGTTCCTGCTGTGTGTGCTGAACCATGCTGGTTGGAGAGCTTAGGAAACAGGTACACTACATGGCATGCTCAGTCTCTTAGGAGGCAGGGTTAATAGGTGTGAAGCAATTAAAATGTAATTAATTATAAGTTACGTGGTACAAATTTCAAGATTAATAAAAGTTCATGGGAGAGGAGAGTCTGGTTAAATACAAGGTGTCTCAAGAATGTCTTACCTAGTGAGATAGTACATAGTACAGGGGAAACTAACACAGCCTGCACAAGGAAAGGTCATGGAGGCCCTATAGACACATCCAAACCCCCCGAGGGACTGAGTTGTTGGACGGAGGGCTCTGGAGACCATGATCTCGGGGAACATCTAGCTCAATTGGCATGACACTACTTATAAAGATAATGCTCTACATTCTACCTTGGTGAGTAGTGTCTGGGGTCTTAAAAGCCTATGAGCGGCCATCTAAGATACTCCACTGATCTCATCCCTTCGGGAACAAGGGAGAACGAAGAGAACAGGATACAAGGAAAAGATTAGTCCGAAGGACTAATGGTCCACAGCTACCAAGGCCTCCACGGGACTGAGCCCAGTACAGCTGGATGGTGCCCGGCTACCACCAATGACTCCTCTGACCAGGATCACAACAGAGGGTTCTGGGCAGAGCTGGAGTAGGATGTAGAGCATAATTTTAACTTCCCCCCCGCCAAAAAAAAAAAAGAAGACCAGATTTACTGGCCTAAAGAATACTAGAGAAACCTCGAGAGTGTGGCCCCCAGACACCCTTTCAGCTCAGAGGTGAAGTTACCTTCGAGGTTCGATGTTAAGCCTGGGAATGGACAGCCCAGTAAAACTAAATGGGACTAACGAGGTACAGGAGTCCGGTGACAAGGGCCAGAAGGCAGAGGGAGAGTAGGAAACTGATGATAAGGAACACAAATTGAATAAGGACACTGACGATGTATTGTGAGATTGTTGACCACTGCTATAGGGCAACATTTGTAGTAACTATTAAATGGGAGGCTGTTTTGTCCTGTAAGCCTTCATCTTGGGCGAGAATGGCAGCACAATTGGAAGAACATAGTCAATATCACTTAAATGTGTAAGTAAAAAGTTTTGAAATGGTGTTTAAATAAAATAAAATAAAATAAATTAACAAATGAGACTAAAGAGGTACAATAGTCCACTGACAAGGTCCAGAAGACAGAAGGGGACAAGGAAGCCCCCTGGTGATAGGGAACACAAGGTGGAGTAAGGATATTCTTGATGTGCTGTGAGATTGTTAACCATTGTCATAGGGCAACATGTGTAGTAACTGTTAAATGAAAAACTATTTTGTTCTGTAAGCCTTCATCTTAAGTGAGAATAACAGCACAGTTGGAAGAGCGTAGTCAATGTCACTGAACTGTGAATGTAGAAATTTTTGAAACAGTGTATCTTTGGCCATCTGTAATTTTCATCAAAAAAAAAGGCTGAGAATTTAGAGGCTTAATACGTTGTGGGGTTGTTAACCAATGTCATAGAACAACATGTGTACTACTATTTCATGAGAAACTATTTGCTCTGTAAGCTTTCACCTGAAGTACAATAAAATATATATAAAAAAAAAAAAAAAAGAATGTCTTACCTAGGATGTATACAAGCAGAGACAGAGAGAAGTGTGTCCCAAAAGGGATTGAGTTAGAGGGTTCTTCTATTTGGAAGTAGTGGAAAATAAGATTAGAAAAGCTTATTGGAGGAAGGCCTTCACAGCCAGGTAACTCAGTTTATCCTTGAGGCAGAAAGCACTAGAGAGCCATTGTTGGCTTTTAAGCATGAGAGTAGACAAAGCAGTGTTGAAGCAGAATTAACATGGTGGCAGTGTGTAGGATGAATTAGAGAGGGGAGAAGATAGGCAAGGGAGCCCAACTGTTTAGCTGTTGGAATGATCCAGACACAACATGAGGGGATTACTTCCACACAAAAGATGGGTAGTCTAATCTCAACTAATCCCTTGGGATGTTTGTACTGGTTTATGTATTTGGCTGAACCATATGAAATTGTTGTTTCTGACAGTCAACAGTAGTTGGATGTCGGCCATTTTATATGGTTCAATCTAACTACTGAGAAGTCCACAGGGGTACAGACTTCAGCTGTGGTTTGATCCAGAAGCTCAGTGATATCACCTAGATTCCAGTTTCTATCTCTCTGTCTCTTCTCTGCCTTTTATCATGTCAGCTTCTCCCAAAGGCTGGCTTCCCATTCATGGGGAGAGCAATAGATTGCAGCTCCTTTGGGAAAAAAACAAACAAAGAAATAAATTTCTTTCCCAGAATCCCCTAGCTAATGTCTCCCGTCAGTTCCTTGGCCTGATGTGAAATGCTCATCACTGAACCAAATACAGCAGCCATGGAAAACGGGTGAGGGAATTAAACCAGTTAGGCCCCATCTTAGAGCTGGGGATAGGATCAATCCCACGCAAAGTCATATGGCTTTAAAATTTGAGGTCCTACACCTCCAACCTTTCAGTTAGCAGCCGAGTTCATTAACTATTTGCATCACCCAGGGACACCTGACAGCCCTGATAACTAAGTCTTTGTTGAAAGGGGCAAAAACCCCACCCCTAGAATCTCAGTCTTCAGACACAGGTTGGATCCGATTCTGCATCTTGGTGCTGCACACCACTTGTCTGGTAGTTTTGACAGCAACTAGTAGATTTTTCCTAAAACCCCAGCCCAATTCTACCTGACTTCTTTCTTGGTTCTTAACCGATACCCCAGAGTCCATTCTCTGCCCAGAGCAGGTGATCATCACCTTAGTCCATCACCAGATACTTCATCTCACCGAAGCGCGTGGCTAAGTTCCTTCCACTAAGACAGCCTGGAGGCTTTTCCCGCAGCTCATCTCCATCAGTGTGGCAAGGCACTTTGTGGAGAACTTTGTGCCATCTGCCAATTTAAAGATTTCACGGTGCCTATTTGTCTGGATCATTTATTTGGGGGGAGAAATAGTTAAACAAAAGCAGTACCCACACCCATCTCTGGGGAGGATCTATATTTTCCACCCGCCGGTCATCAAAGCTAATCCTTCGTGACTTATAGCTGCTCTCTACTGGTGCTGCATTCAGATCCTTTCCATGCCTCTGCACCTGGAGCTGCTACAAATTCTTCTTTTGTTTTTAGGTGCAATAGTCAATATCAAACAAGACAGGTGTTTGCATCATAAAACAAACCAATGGCCTCAGGGGGAACTTGGTGACCTCCCTTTCTTCCTGGTTTCTTCAGCTGCCCCCGCCCCACCAGGCACGATGCACTCCACCATGGGGACAGCTGGCTGCACAAGACCCAAGAGGGCCATCAGCTGGACGTTCCACAGCTCGGCATTGAATAATAAAAATCAGCTTTAACTACTCTCTCCAAATGTGCTCCAGCCTGTGACTGGTTTGCACTGTTTTCATGTGAGTGTGTAGATTTCAAGGCAGGTTTTTTTCTCCAAATACCCCAAAAGCAATTAAAGGCTAAATAGGGTTGACAAATGCTAGTAATATGCAAACCAGCCAGGGAAACACTAATCTAACCAGATGTGTGGGTGGAATGAAAGTCATTTTAGCATCTGTAAAATTGAACAGATTAAGATCTAAAACTAGGGCGGGAGTGGTCAGGAAGTGGGAGGTGGAAGAAGATGGGAGGATGCTGAGCTAAGCAAGGTTCCAGCTTGAGCACCAGGCATTTACCAATTTCAAGGAAGAGTGTGCATGGCTTAGAAAAATAGCAACTTACTTGTAATGCTATTGCAGATATCTAAGTCACCAGAGAGGAGGTGGCGTTTTGTTCAGGAGGAACCCACTATCACTTCATGTAACTGATGGTCTTAAGCATACATCCTGCTTAGATGAGGCCTGACCCAAATATATTCAGTTATGCAAATAAAACAGTAATAACACTAACAAGTATTCATGCTCTACATAATGCGGAAATACAAAATATAACAATAATATACCATGTTTCACTTGCTAAATAGACTACATTTGTTTAATAGCAGCATTCAGTACCAGAAAGGATACAGTGTAATTTGGCACAGCCTCTGAGAAACAATTTGGCAATGCATATCAAGAGACTTTGAACTAGTAACTGCAATTTCAGACACCATCCTCCGGAAATAATCAAAGATGCCCATCACATAATAAAACAATTATGGAAGAAAAAAAGTCTAAATTCCTCTCAAATGGGAAGAATAAATAAATATTGATGATACATCTGTACATTGGAATACTGCAATTAGTATAAGTTTTGTTTTTTTTTTAATAGAAATAGAAATGCTTATTAAATAATGATAATTGAATAAAGCTACCACTTGTCTTTCAACTTGTGGTAGCTTGCATGTTGCTATGATGCTGGAAACTATGCCACCAATATTTCAAATACCAGCAGGGTCACATGGTGGACAGGTCTCAGCTGAGCTTCCAGACTAAAACAGACTAGAAAGAAATCTGCTTCTGAAAATCAGTTAATGAAGACCTTATGGATCACAACTGAACACTGTCCCAAATGGTGTGGGAAGATGAGCCCCCTAGTTTGGAAGGCAAAATGCACAGTGGCTGCAGCAATGGACTCAAGCATACCAATGATCACAGGGATGGCTCAGACCGGGCAACGTTTCACTCTGTTGTACACGGGATCACCATGGGTCAGAGACAAGTCAACGGCAACTAACAACAATAGAATAAAGCAGGATACGTATACACAAACTGAACACACTTTAAGAAGTCTAGTGTATATGTGTGCATGAGTGGGCATGCTTTTCAAAAAGACTTTCTTCCTTAAATATTTCTTTGTTATTCTAAATTTTCTGAGATAAATATGTATCTTGAAATTAAAAAAAATTATGATTTAAAAAAATTTCCCTCTTCACTTTCTTCAAGCAGCAAAGATGTATTGAGCCAAGAATTTAAGCCCTTGTGAAAAAATACTCTATCAATCGAAACAACCTGACGATAGTCTATCTTGAGGTTTTTCTCTTTGGGAATACCTCCTGAGGTTGTCCAACTTGCCGGGTCCCCCTCACTGCTCCTCTCAGCGGGGCTCCCTTGGATAATAACTGTATGCTGAGTTGTTTCTATCTCTAGGGCCAGCCTGGCTTTAAAACTCGTCAGTTCCCGACTAGTGGACTCTGACTCGTGGCAACCCCACGTGTGTCAGAGTAAAAGTGTGCTCCATAGGGTTTTCAGTGGCTGATTTTCCAGAAGCAGATTGCCAGGCCTTTCTTCCTCAGCTCCTCTGGGTGGACTCAAACCTGCAAGCTTTAGGTTAGCAGCTAAGTGCATTAACCATTTGCACCACCCAGAGACCATCCTAGCTTTGGGAGGGGATTTTAAGTACTTTCTGTCTGAAGCCCTGGGGCTCAGCATCATTTCCCCATGCCCCTAAGCAAACCTCTGTGTCTCAAGCCTGATGACTGAATGTACACATCATTCCCAAGATTCAGTCTCAATCCTGTGTCCCATGTATACCCTGTTCACTGAGCCAACACCCTTGTATTCCCGTCCCTCCAAAACTATGAGCCCAGCCTTGTTCTTGCTGGTCCCTGGCTTGTGATCTACCTAGCTACTCCCTGGTGCCAATCATCTGCCTCAGTGTACTAGGACCTTTGCCCTCTCCCCCTCCCAGGGAATGAATCTTCATGGCTGCTCTCTGCTAGCTTGTTCTGTAACTCTGGTTGATAACACACTCATTCTTTCTCCAGAACCTTTCCTACCACCTTCCATGCCAGACCTCCTCTAGGTGCCCATAGTAGGGGAAGGAGTGCTTGAACCACCCTGGTGGACTGGAGTTCTGGGTCTCAGCCCTTCCCTACCATGGGTGAGCAGACAGGGCCTGGCATTTTCTTAAGATATGATACTCGTTGCCATTCTACCCCATTCGATTCTAGAAGTATGTTTCCTTTTGAATCAACTCTGAGTGCACTTACTTCTTTATAAAAGGGTGTCCTTTATTAAATCATAATTGCAGTTTGGCTTATTGGACACCTGGTCAAACCTCCATGTCATATTTTCCTGAAATTCCCTGAGTTTCCCAAAATATATCTTATAACAAGCAGGACTCAGACCAATTATGTCTCTGCCTTTGGATGAAAGTTACAAGGACACAATGTTTTCCTTATAAGGAGTTGAAATTGCATGAGAAGTGCTGTCCCAAGATGGGACAGACTGCATCTGACCCAGCATGTTCTGTGTCATCAGAGGTGTGGTGTGCAGGCTGGGTGAGTGCAGCAGGGGATGAGCAGCAGGATAGAGAACTGGACAGGGAGTCAGACAGGAGTTTCCCTGAGTTTCCATGGCTTCTTGGTGTTACAGATGGAATTGCCCCCCTCCTCCCAAAATAAATGTTGGGATCGGGGTGGATTAACTAGTAAGCGAGGTACTCACAGGCTTACTTGTGCTTACTTACTGACCTATAGTGCACAGTTTCACCTATTTTTCAGATCAGTAAGTAAGTACAAGTAAACCTGTGAGTATATTGCTTATTGGATAATCTGTCCCTGGTTGGAATCCTAACCTGTATACCTGTGGATGTGATCCTGTTTGGAAATAGAGTTTTCTCTGTTATATTAATTAGATCATACCCAGGTGGGGTGGGTTCTAAGCCTAATCTCTTCTGAGTTGTAAGAAGAGCAGAATGGTCATGGAGATGCACACAGGAAAAGAAAAAGACAGACAACAAAGACAGATGCATATATAAAAATTGCTGGAAGCTACTAAAAGCCGACATAAACAAAGAAGGACCTCCTGCTAGAGCCACACCCTAAATTCGGACTTCTAGCCTCCTGAACTGTGCAAAAATAAATTTCTGTTCTTTAAACCCACCCCCTTGTGGTATTTGTATTACAGCAGCACTAGGTAAGAAACATGGCCAGGACGCATCCTTAAGGTAGATTTTAGGTTGTTAATATCCTCCAGAAACTATAGCGATTGCATGCCACAAATATTTATTGAGTGTCTACTATGTACTAAACACCATGGCAAGGAGCTAGTACCGAGGGGTGACTAAGAGATTACCGTTAGAAAGTTACCACTAAACTCAGTCTGCACGAAAAGCATCTGATGGGTGTAATCCCAGTAAACGGGTCAAACGGGGCAATGTTATCTCTTCTTGCTTGTTAATGTTTGCCTTGAAAACTGGAAAGAGCGTACCACCAGCAACCTCAGAACCACTCCTGCCTTTAGCACCAGGCCTGAATGCTGGGGCCTCATTCCCTGTGCAGAGAGCTTGTTCCCTCCTGGAGAATTCTCTTGGGGCTCAGCTGTACCCCTATGTCCTGGTTCCTACTGACCCCCTCACTCCCATGCCCCCAGACACATGGAACATGACTGTGTGTCCTGAACCTCAGTTGCGGACATCTTAGTCTCCTCCCCCCAATCCCCACCCCCACTCACGTCCCCCAACCTCCACAGCTCCCACCTGGTAAACTAAGCAATCAGGTTTTCAGGGTCCCCAAACCAATAATCCATAAAACCAGAAACAACTCACCCCACCTCCCTGCATCCATTCAAAGTCATATTAAGACTAGCTCTTCATTCTGTGGGTGAAACCCAGGGAGGAGGCAGTTCCCAGGACTTGGCCTGGTCGGTTTCAGACTAGTAACAAGCCTTCAGGTTATCCCTGGTCACAAAGCATAGTCCTCATTTTGATAATTTAAATTTCCAGTTCTATGAAATAATCAAAATTCTGAATTTTATTAAAAGATAAATTCTCTCCTTTCTCTCAGCTTGAGCCTGTTACAGGCAGGAAGCCTTTAACAGGGAGAGGAACCGGCATGGGCGGCTTTTTTCCTATTCTCTTCCTACCTGCCTGCCGCAAAGCTCTCTCTGTTCCTCCAAGCTCGCAGCTGGCAGAGGAAGAAGAGAGAGTGGGTGCTTAGAGCTGTATCTTAACTGGCACTGGTTAATCTCCTGTTGGTTTCCCTGGACATATTGTTGTTAGTTGTCATGAAGTCTTCTCTGACTCGCAGAGAGGCCACGTACAACAGAGTGAAACATTGCCCAGTCCTGTGCCATCTTCACAATTATCGGTGTGCTTAAGTCCATTGTTGCAACCACTGTGTATCTTGAGTGCCTTCCAACCTAGGGGGCTCATCTTCCAGCACTGTATCAAACAATATTCTGTTGAAATCCACAGGGTTTTCATTGGCTAATTTTCAGAAATAGATTGCCAGGCCTTTCTCCCTAGTCTGGAAGGTCCACTAAAACCGGTCCATCATGGGTGACCCTGCTGGTATTTGAAATATTGGTGGCATAGCTTCCAGCATTATAGCAGCACACAATCCATCACAACAACACACCAAGCCACCACCGATGACAGACAGGTGGCGGTCTGGCCACAGCAGGAGTTGAAGTGGCTCCTATGTCATCTAATGGTCTTTGGCCACATCTTGAGCAGCCCACAGATTCCCTGGAGCAGGTAAACCCGTCCTGCAGCTAGCTGTTCAGTAGATGGGCTTGTCCTGCCTCATCCTGAAACCCACTCTCCTCTCCAAGTGGCCCCTCTGACAGGGCCTGAAACTTTCCCAGCATGCAGCCCGGCAGAGACCTTATTTCAAATCACGTGACTGTTCCCAACACCTCTGAGGCAGGTGGCAGTGTTGCCATTTTACAAAGCAGGAAGCCGAGACGAACAGTCGCCACTAGTAGTGCCCAGGCGTGGAATGCCTGCTGTGCGCCACACACCCAGAAGAGACGCTTCCGCACATTGTTTCATTTGTTTGACACAACAACCCCATGGAGCTGACACAATTATGACACCCATTTTACAAATGAAGACACAGAAGCTGGGAGAGTAGAATTTGCCCAGGGCCACAGAGCTGTGCAAGTGGCAGAGCCCCACTGTGGCTTCCAATTCCAGAGGCAGGCTCTTGCCCCACATCTTCCTCATCTCCTGTTTGGTCAGAAGGGATGCAAATAGCCTCTCCCTTGAGAAACACAAAGAGACTTCAGTTAAAAACAATACCACTATTACACATATTCTGATTTATTGTTAGCTGATTTATGACAGAGGAAACAAGTCAACAAAAATTAAATTCTCAGGGCTCTGGTAAACATTTATCCCAACCTAAATTATTGGCTTTTCAAACTTTTAAGGGTTTTTTTAGTTGACCATTCTAGTGGGCTTCTTAGAATAAAGTCTGTCTTTCACACTACCTGTCCCATGCACACAAAATTTAAATTCTCCTTAATTAGATGTAGCAGTAGCTATCATCAGAGATGTTCAGACTAAAATCCTCCTCTCCAGAGCTTGGGGAAACCCAATCACTCTTAACTCCATGAGAGCAGGAACCAGGTCTTTTTCTTTCCTATATTCTCTGTGCTTAGCATTGTAACAGAAATCCTGGTGGCATAGTGGTTAAGAGCTATGGCAGCTAACCAAAAGGTCGGCAGTTGGAAACCACCAGGTGCTCCTTGGAAACCATACGGGGCAGTTCTACTCTGTCCTGTAGGGTCGCTATGAGTCGGCATCAGCTTGACAACAACAGGTTTTTGTTTTTGGTTTAGCATCGTGCCCGGTAAGGCTGTTGTTGATGAGTCAGCTCTGACTCATGGCAGCCCTGTGTACAACAGGACAGAATGCCGCCCAGCCCTGCGCCATCCTCACGGTCTCTGGTATGCTCAAGTTCATGGCTGTGGCTGCTGTGGTAGCACAGCTTCCAGCATCACAGCAACACGCAAGGCTCCACAGCAGGACAAACTGACAGACAGATGGTGGGCCTGGTATACAGCAAGGGCTTAACTTGTACCTGTTGAATAAATGTGAAAGAACTTGAACAAGGACTTACAGAAAATGATTTCTCAAGTCTCCTCTTCCCTATTTCTGCAAGAAAAGGCCAGTGCCAGGTGTGTGGGCTAAAGGAGCCCAGGTTTCCTGGCCTTCACCTTGTGCCAGGATTTACTCACACTGTCTCCTTTTTAAAAATCCTAATGACACCCTGTGAGAAAATGTTCTTACGTGAGATGGCTGACATCCGTAAGAGCTGTAAAATCATCACAATAAGACTCAGATGTTTAGTAAACTGTTCGATGTCACACAGCTGAAGAAGCCTGGTGGCCTCAAATGTGACTCCTTGTCCCTTGGCATTCTAAGACTGGCTCATAAATATTCACAACACAGACAGCCTTGCCCCTCTTGGGTCTGGTGTCTAGAATATACCATCTCCTCTTTAACAAAAATCCATGGTGCAGCTCTCTGTGTCCGTGCTCAGAGAACTTGCTGGCCCAGCCTTGCCGGACACTCATGTAGGCTGTTTGTTATTTGAGCCACAGCTGATGAAGCATATGTGAAGTATGATTCCCTTCTGACCTTGGGGATGGATACCACAGACAACCGTGACACCTACTCACATCACAGAGCAACAGGTCACACACTCTGCATTCAGGCACTAACCCAGAGAGAGGAGCAAACCAAAACAACCAGTTGTCATCAAGTTGATTCTGACTCATGGTGACCCCATGTGTACAGAGTAGAACTGTGCTCCATAGGGTTTTCAATGGCTGATTTTTCAGAAGTAGATCACTAGGCCTTTCTTCCTAGTCCACCTTACTTGGAAGCTCTTCTGAAACCTGTTCAGCATCATAGCATCGACAAGCCTCCACTGACGGGTGGGTGGTGGCTGCTCATGAGGTGCACTGGCCAGGAATTAAACTCAGGTTTCCCACACAAAGAACAAGAATTCTACCACCGAACAACCACTGCCCCTAGGGCATGGTATGCAGTCAGTAAATACTAGTTGGATGAATGAGTATCTGTTTAATCTGTTTTCCCTGTATGTATTGTGTAGATTGTAATAGGACTCAAAGACCACTTCCTGGGATGCTCAGATCATAAGGTACTGCACTAGTTTCCTGGGGCTGCTTAACAAAGTACCACAAAGTGGGTAGCTTTAAACAACAGAAATGTATTGTCTCACAGTTCTGGAGGCTAGAAGTCCAGATAAACATGGCAGCCACACCATGTTCCCACTGAAGTCTCTAGG
This sequence comes from Dugong dugon, assembly GCA_030035585.1. Taxonomy (NCBI): domain Eukaryota; kingdom Metazoa; phylum Chordata; class Mammalia; order Sirenia; family Dugongidae; genus Dugong; species Dugong dugon. The sequence continues at coordinate 66,445,249 of CM057470.1, read as the reverse complement.
GGAAGATCCTTCTTGTCTCTTCCAGCTTCTTGTAGCCCTGGCTTGTGGATATGTGGCTGCCCTTCCTCAATCTGTGTCTCTTCTCCTGTCTTATAAGGACACCATTAGTATTGGATTAGGACCCACTCACCTCCCGTATAACCTCATATTAACTTAGTTAACAAAAATCTTCAAAGACCGTATTTCCAAGCACAGTCACATTCACAGGTTCTGGGGTTAGGACTTCAACATATCTTTTTGGGAGGCACAAGTCAATCCATAATAAGTACCAAGAGAGAACCTAAGGGACTGGATGGAATTGGTGATCTGAGTTAAGAGGGCTTTGTCCAGACATTGAGTTCAGCAGCTGTCAGTCAACACAGCTGAAAAACAGGGCTGGCAGCTTCTGTTAGAGAGGATGGAAACATTTAGTAGGACATCTGAAAGAGAATCACACCTTTGAGATACAATATAGACAGGATTCTGTTTCCGTCCATTATAAGAAGCAAATATGAAATGAATGGGATAGAGAGAGAGATGGTGATGGTCATTTTTTTAAAGATTGTCTTTAGAGATAAGTCTCCCTATCAGATTAAAACCAGTTGCCGTCCAGTCAATCTTGACCCATGTTGTCCTTATGTACAACAGAATGAAATGTTGCCTGGTCCTGTGCCATCCTCTGATCCTTGGGAAATTTGAGTCTATTGTCTCTCATATTAGGGACTTGCTATTCCAGAGAGCCACCCAGGCCCATGTGTTTAACATTCCTCCATCACCCTTTCCAAGTGTCCATTAAAATGACCAAAGGAAAAGCTGTATCAGCTCAGAACCAGAGAGAGGGTTCATCCACGAGTATGAATCTTTAAGGAAACTCTCCGAGAGAGAGACAGACAGACAGAGAGAGAGGGCAGAGCAGTGGAGAGCAGATTGTAAAAAGGGCTTAACAATCCACTATTTGCCTTATATGAAGGACAATCCCTCCAGGGCAGCCAGCTGATGCTCAAAAACAGGCCCTCACTCAGCCCCTCTGAGTCCCGTGAGCCCTCTAGGAATGCGTTCAGAGCCTTGTCTTCCCAGGGCAGGATTGCTGGGTACATGCCCCAGCTCACACTTGGCACAGGAGATGAGGTGAATACAGTGGGTGCTCTGTGGCAGCCCACATCTTCTTGGGGCACCTGGGCTGCTCACAAAAGAAGGGCCCTGCTGACAGGCTAGAGTCCCTGGATGGTGCAAACGGTTAATGCACTTGGCAATACAGGAAGGTTGAAGGATCAAGTCTACCCAGAGGTACCTCAGAAGAAAGGTCTAGAGATCTACTTCTAAAAAATCAGCCATTGAAAACTCTGTGGCGTGCAGTTCTGCTCTGTCACACATGGGGTCGCCATGAGTTGGAGTTGATTCAATGGCAACTGGTTTTTGGTTTGCTTACTGGGGCCACTCCCTACAGACCTCCAGCCTGGCAAAAGAAAACAGCAGCTAACCCCCTTTTTCTCATCTCCATCCATCTGAGCTTCACAGTTTTGAGTAGGGACCCAAACTCCCTCTGATAAAATCCATCTCAACGGCTATAAGGGGAAAAACAGACATCCACATCCCATTCCCAGCCCTCAAATCACTGAAAGAATGAGAAAAAAAAATTATTTTTCCACGTAAAACAGACTTCTAGGAAAGAGAAAAAAAAAAAAAAAAAACAATACAATTTCTAGGTGTCCTGGATGGGGGAATAAGGGGATGATCATGTGGAACACATAGAGAAACCCCTGCCAGGCAAAAATCAAATGATGGGATTATTTGAGAACTATCAGGTCTCCACTCCTAGACAGTCTCATATTTCCATTCATCTGGGGAAGGTTCAGGGCCCACCAGGCCCCCTTGAGAAACAGGATGGGCTGCTCTAGTGTCTGGGAACAATAGAAAGGACGCAAAGGAAAGTGTGCACCTAGAGTGGACTTCCTTTCCCTTAAAGATAAAGTGGCACTTTCCAAAGTTCATGCTAGATGTTCATTTTCAAATGATAGTGGTGATGGTTGTGCAACATGATAAATATAATCAATCCCACTGAATTTTACACATAAAAATTGTTGAAATGGGAAATATTTTATGCATACTGTATACGCTTACCACAATAAAAAAAAAAAACATGAAAAACAAAGTTTATTTTCAAAACCAAAATCAAACTGTCTCCTTGCTTCTTCTGTGTATGATCATTGCTGGACTTCTTTAGAATCTAAAATGGACCTGTAAGTGTTCAAATAAACTTTATTTTTAGAGTAGGGGCTTTTTTATTTGTTTTGTTTTTGTCTATTATCTCACCTGTTATTAATTGATGCATTTTGCCTTTATGCACCAAAAAAGAGAGAAAATCACATTTTCTCCAAAGCAAAGAAATGTAGGAGAGAACAATAATAAGGTGAAAAAGGCTACCTTGAAATTGTGTATTATGTGAAGCAAATATTATACCTAAATCCTTACACATACAAAGCAATCTATAGCTATGCAGAAAAAGGCAATACATTTCCAACCAAAAAGTGGGAAAGGGGAAAATTAGAAAAAAAATTAACAGATTATTAATACTAATATTTAGAAAATGGGAACAGAATCTGCAAATGCCTTGGGCAATTTACTAGCGCCTAAAATTCTGCATTCTGTTTTGTTTATATAAGGGCTTTGCTGTTTTTTAATGCACACAAGATTACCAGGAAGGGAGACAGCCCCAACCTGAGTGGTTTAATACACTGTGTAGAGGGAAAAGGCCTAAAGAAAAAGCAGATGGTGACTGCTTTTGCAGGAGCCATATAATTTCATGGTGCATTTTCTCTTCATGGTTTCGCTGAAATTCAAGCCCAGAAGCCAGCTCTTTCTGGCAGCGGGGATGGGCTCAGGGGACAAGGAGGAAGCAAGGGTAGAGGGATGTGGTTACAAAAGGTGGGACACTCAGGTCTCTGCTTCTTGGTGAATGTCCATTCTGCTTCCTCTTAGTCAGTGGCTTCCTGGGTTTCAGCCTGACCAAGGCTTTTGATGGTCACACCAGCCCCAGCTGCCTAGTCAATAATCCAGCTTCCCTCCACGTCAGTCACCTCATTCAAATTCCTGAGAGATCTGCCTCACTCACCTTTTTGAAAGGTGTCATGCGAGTCAAAGGTCAGTGACCAGCTTACAGATGGGTGCCCTTTAGGTCAGCACCTGGCCATTTAGGACAACAGGGGCTCTGCGTGGTTAGATCCACCAGAAGAGCATGTGGGTAGGTAGCTTCCCCACAATATGTAATCCGTAGCACTTGAAAAATAAATGAACTGACTTCCCAGAACAGTGGTTCTCAAAGTGCAGTCCCTGGACCAGCAGCATCAGCATCACCTGGGAACATGTAAGAAATGCAAATGCCTGGGTCCTACCTGAGACCTAACGAGGCCTGGTGGTGCAATGGTTAAGCGCACAGCTGTTAGCCAAAAGGTGGGCAGTTCAAACCCACCATCCGCTCCACGGGAGAAAAGACCTAGCGATCTGCTCCCTTAAAGATTATAGCCTAGGGAATCCTATTGGGCATTTCTACTCTGTCCTAGAGGATTGCTACGAGTTGGAATCAACTCAACAGCATAACGGCAACAACCTGATACCTGTTGCATCAGAAACTCTGAGGGTGTGGGCCAGCAATCTGTGTTTTACCAAGCCCTCGGTGGGATTCTGATGCACACTCAAGTTTGAGAATCACTGGCCTAGTATAATCCCAAAATGTCTTCAAGCTCAATGCAGTAGAGAATGTAGCTAAAGGCAAATTTTATCTTCTTAAAAAGATGATGAGACATTGGTGGTTCAATGGTAGAATTTTGACCTCAGCTCAGGGACCTGGGTCCAAATGATGTGCTGTTCTCCTGGCTCTTGTTTGTTGGTGGTATGAGTTCCCCATGTCTCTCTGCTTGCTTCTCTCTTTTAAATCTCAAAAGAGATTGATTTAAAACAAAACTTAATCTTGTATTTTGAATCCTGCCTCATTAACACAATTGGTGCTAATCCCACCTCATTAACATCACAGAGGTAAGATTTACAACACATAGGAAAATCACATCAGATGACAAAATGGTGGACAATCACACAATACTGGGAATCATGGCCTAGCCAAACTGACACACATTTTGGGGAGACACAATTCAGTCCATAACACACTTAAAACTAAGACTCACTATTTAACAATATTTGCTCTCACCAAGTAATAGATAACCTCAATAAAATCTCAATGCATTATTTTGAAATCTGACAAAATCATTCTAATGTATATGGAAGATTAAATATATGAGAATAGATGAGAGTTTTGTTTTTGTTTTTAGAGAGCAAGGAAGAGCAATTTTCATGTCACATACTAAAAGGTTGCAAGGTACAGTGTTTAAAATAGAGTGGTACTAGCAGTAAAATAGACAAACATTAATTAGACAGAAAAAGAGGACCAGAAATAAACCCAAGTATATATAGGCATTTAGGACTGAAAATGTGGCATTATAAATTCATGAGGAAAGGTTGAGGGAGTTCTGGAAAGATGTCTATTTATAGTCTGAGGGCAGAACAAAACCTAGGGAAATTCCCTTTTCAACTGATTGATTGATTATATTACATTAGATTATGGAAAATGATTACATTACATGACATTATTTTATGAGACAGCAACTAGACTAGTGTTAGACCAAACAACTGGGCACTATAGCCTAGCCAAACTGACACATAAAATTCATGATCAGACACGTCAAAAATAAAATCCAATTGGCTTAAATATTTAAAGGTAAAACTGAAAAGATAAAAACAAAAGAAGAAAATACGGATGACTGTTTATATAATCTTAACCTGGCAATGGTGGTTCTTGGGGTAAATGAGTAGTTCTTCTACTATATGAAATTAAAAAAGAAAATATCTGTGTATCATAAACTACCATAAATAAAATTCGAGGCGAATATCACTTTTGAGGGAAATATATTGCAATACACCTGCCTGACAAAAGCCTAATGTTCTCAAATTATAAAGAGATTTTTAAAAGAAGTTAAGAAGATAAAATACTCCAATGGAAAAATGGATGAAAGATAAGAAGAAATATTCCACACACTTTACCCCCACACACAAGTAGTTTATAATCAAATCATAAAATATTCAATCTCATTAGCAATCAAAAATGCATATCAAAGCCACAACAATATATCATTTTTTAACTTCACGAATTGGTAATGATTAAAAAGAGAATACCTAGTATTGACAAGAGTGTAACAGGTATTCATATTCATTTCTAACATGTTAAGTACAAATCGTTACACATTTTAAAATGTGTAACAAAAACATTTTTACAAGATTCAAATCTTCCAAAAAGCAAGTCTACTTCTAGAATTTAATCCAAAAGAAATAATCAAGAGATGTATACATGCACTTATGCTAGTTAGAACAATGTTGTACACATAGTAGGCAATAAACATTTCTTAAATAAAAGAATGAATAAATGAACGTGTGAATAAATGTACAAGGAAGTTTAGCCTAGGTTGTTGATAATAATATGAAAACTGACTAAGAAAAAGAGGATAATTATAGTACATTCTAGACCTTACCCTCCCCATGCACTGCTCCTTACTCTTTTCTTCTTCCAGCTGATTGGGATGGTGACATCCAAGGTGACCATGGAGGCCACATGTTGAGGATGGCAGAGCCACCATTAGCTTGGATCCCAGAAAGACCACGTAGAGCAGAGCAGCGTCTCCGCCTCCCACACCTCACAACTCCTCTAACCTGGAACAGCTCAACAACTAAGGGCTGTTAGGTGAGAGGGAGTAGAATTCTATTGTGTCAAGCCATGACATATTTCTACCTATTTGTTACACCAGTCGGGCCACCTTCACCACCAATGCAGATTTTCAAAGGAAATTGTTGAAAATCTATTCCATGACCCTGGAATCTCCTCATCCACTTCAAGACTATCAGCTGGTTAATATCAATATAATGGAAACAAGGAGGAGAATGGTGGAGCAATTTCTTTCTACAATGTTTTTGCTAAGATACGGCCTGGAAAGGGAGGGATGGCGAGCCTCCCCCTTCCATTCCCAAGCCTAGTGAGGGAGAAGTTTCGAGAAGACCGCTCAGTAGAATAAAACACAGGAGTAATGCTCTGGATCCAGTTTCGACAATGGATTCTTAGATATGACACCAAAAGCACAAGCAACAAAAGACAAAATAGATAAATGGAATCTCATCATAATTAAAAAGCTTTTGTTCATCAAAACACTTTATCAACAAATTGAAGAGACAACCTACAGATTTGGAGAAAATTTGGGCATACATAAACTATAAAGGTATAATATCCAGAATATATAAAGAACTCCTATAACTTAACGACAAAAAGATAACAACCCAATTTAAAATGGTCAAAGGATTTTAATAGACGTTTCTTCAAAGAAGATATATAAATGGTCAGTAAGGACATAGTCATTAAAACCTGTTGTAGGCGAGTTGATTCCAGCTCATAAGAACCCTACAGGACAGAGGAGAATGGCTCCATAGGATTTCCAAGGAGTGGCTGGTAAATTCAAACTGCCAGCCCTTTGGTTAGCAGCTGAGCTCTTAACTACTGCACCACCAGCACTCAAAACCACAATGAGATACCACTTTACCCCCACTCAGATGGCTATTGGGGTATCCCTGGGTGGCAAAAATGGTTAACTTGCTTGGCTGCTTACCAAAAAATTGGCAATTTGAATCTACCCCAGAGGTGACTCAGAAGAAAGACCTGGTGATCTACTTCTGAAAAGTCAGCCATTCAAAACTTCGTGGAGCACAGTTCTACTCTGACACACATAAGGTTGCTATGAGGTGGGATTGACTCAATAGCAACTGGTAGGATGGCTATTATCAGAAAAATGGACAATTAACAAGTATTGGAGAGGATGTGGAGAAATTAGAACCTTTATCCATTGCTGATGGGATTGTAAAATGGTGCAGCTGCTATATGGCATTCCTCAAAAAGTTAAACATAGAACTACCGCATGACCCAGCAATTCTACTCCTAAGTATACCCAAAAAATTTGAAAGCAGGTAGTCAAACAGATACTTGTACACCAATGTTTATTGCTGCACTGTTCACAATAGTCAAAAGATGGAAACAACTCAAGTGTCCATCAACAGGGGAATGAATAAATAAAATGTGGTATAGTAATACAATAAAATATTATTTAGCCTTAAAGAGAAATGAAGTTTTGATACATATTATGACATGGATGAACCTTGAAAACATTATGCTGAGTGAAATAAGTCAGACACAAAAGGACAAATATTGTATAATTCCACTTATGTGAAATATCCAGAGTAGGCAAATACACATGGACCCAAGTTTATTAGTGGTTACCAGGGGCAGGTGGAAGGGGGAAAAGCGGAGGTATTGCTTAATGGGTACTGAGTTTCTTTTAAGGATGATGAGAAAAATTAGAAATGGTTAGTGGTCATGGTTTTACTACATAAGGAGCATAATTAACGTCACTGAATTGTACTTGTAAAAATCCCTGGAATATCAAATGTTTTGTTATGTATATTTCAACACAATAATAAAAAAAAATCACACACACCCTCCTCCCCAGCAAAAAAAAGACCACTCAGAGACTGGGAGAGCTTCGTAGTGTATTCCTTTCAGTTGGAAGGCATGAAGGCCGAGCACCTGACTGACACCCAGGAAAGTAAAGCAGACCATGGACCATGGCCTGGCTCCCACCTGCAACTCTAGAAGGCACGAGGATTGACCAACTGTTTGGGGGCAGAGCCAGAATTGTGCAGCCATATGGGATCTGCCAAGGTTGCACAAGGAATGCAGGGCCATTCACAAAAGGACCTCATCAGAAAGAAGCTAAAGATGTACTTCTGGATGCCAGGATCTGAGAAAAGGGTCTCAAGCAACCACCTGAAATCGAGAGGTGACCTCCCAGCTCAAAGGAACTCAGGAAAGAACAACTCAGCAGAGAATTCTGAAGAGCTCAGGAAAGTCCCCCACCTCCTGCAAGAGACATCCATCAGTCGGCAGGAAGTACACAAAGTCATTTTACCACAGTGTCCTGTCCCCTTCACTGTCCCCATATGTCAGCCCATGGGTGCTGATGACACTAGTCTAGTAAAGGGAGAGGTTAATAGATAAAGGAAAGAAAGAGAGAGAGGGAGGGAGAAAGAGAGGGAAAGGGAAAGGGGGAAGAAAGAAAGCTCCATTTCCCCACTGCAGGCCTCTGATCCGAGCAGGTGCAAGGGAAGAGGATTTAACACTAAGTTTGAGGTTTTTATTTTTATATAGGGTTGTTCATTCTAATTTCTGAAAAGAGACTGAATTGGCATCTTAGAATGATTTTTTAAGATGCTAGAATGTACTAATTGGATTCTCAGATCAGCTATTGAACATATTTTTAATGCAGTATTCACGGCAGGGATGGGGGAGGCTGTAAGCTGATTCCATTGTCATTTCAGCTCTATGCCACATGTCCTTGATGTTCCAGGCCCACCCTGATTTTCTTTGAGGTGAGACATGGAATCAGTTCCTTTCCAAGAAGTCCTGATGTCTTTTTGGGAGCATCAGTATGAGGGCATGACACGGGGGGCCAGTGTGTGTGTGTGTGAGATCATTGTACACAAGGATGGGCAGAAGGTACTGCTCCTAGACCTCCTTTATGAGTGAGACAGAAAGGATGATTCTGAGTTCATGCTGATGTTCCATTATGAATAACTTTACTAAATTCTAATTTAACCTTTTCCTGCTATAAAACCTTTTATTTTCCTCCACTTTGAACAGATAACTTCCTTACAATCATTTTTAATCACATTTAATATAACAGGTATTTAAATTGTAATATCACTTAAATTGCCATGAACTTATTATTCTAAACAAATACTTGTTAATGTACTTACAAATGTTACATTTGCAACCCCTCACCTGGACTAAAATATACCTGTCCTTTTTACAATCCTTTTATGTCTTATTCATCATCACTGTTCAGTTTACATTGTTGGCAGAAAAATAAGAGCAACAAAATAACCCCAGGGAAAGAGGAGGCAAGGGATTAATAAAGATAAAAGCAGAAATTAATGAAATAGAAAACAAAAACAGAAGAGCTCAATAAAATCAAAGTATGGTTCTTCAAAAACACCAACAAAATAGACAAACCTTTAAGAAGCAGTGAAAGGATAAAAAGAGAAAAGACAGAATTAAATAACATGTAAAATGAATGAGATACCTACAAATAGATAGGGTTCTGAATAACTTAAGAGGACAGTTTAGTTTGTGGTAAAGGGCACAGACTCAGGAGTCTGAATGCTTCGGTTCACATTCTGACTCTGTTCCTTGTTGTGTACTCTTAACAAGTTGCTTAACTTCTCTGTGCCCATTCCTTTTTATCAAGGAAAGAGGAGAGGTATTTATAATAGCTACCTTATAGAGTTGTAGTGATGATTAAATGATCCATTTAAATAATTTGTTTAATATTCTTAAAGCAGCAACTAACATACAATGAAGGAGTCCCTGGGCGGTGTAAATGGTTAAGCACTGGGCTACTAAATGAAGGGCTGGTAGTTCAAACCCACCTAGAGGTGCCTTGAAAGAAAGGCCTGACAATCTGCTTCAGAAAGTTCACAACCATGAAAATCCTATGGAGCACAGTTCTACTCTGCACACATGGGGTTGCCATGAGTTGAAATCAACTCGATGGCAACTGGTAAGCATATAATGAGCATTCAAATCTGCTTCTCTCCTATTTGTTCTCTTCCTAGTAGTTAACAACTCCTTCTTTCCAATTACCAGGGTCCTTTCAAATTCTGGAGGCATCCTTGACTCCTCTTTTTCTCTCACAACCACATCAAATCCACAAGCAGATTTTGTCTTCTATACCTTCAGATTATATCCAGAATCTGACTGCCTCTCACTACCTCTATTGCTATTACCCTACCCCAAGCCATTTCTCAGCCAGCTAATTGATTGCAATAGTCAATAGTTTCCTATCTAACCTTCCTGCTTCATCCATTCTTCTCCTGTAGTCTATTTTCTAGATAGCAGTGAAAGTGAACCTTTTGAAATGTAAGTCAGATAATGTCAATCCTTAACTCAAATGGCTTTCCATCTCACTAAAGGTAATAGGAAAAGTTTTTACAATGCATGCAGACCTTTATATGGCATTGCTTTAAGTTATCCTCTGACCTCATCTGTTACTACTCTGCCTTCTTCATGTATAGCTGGGCTATTTCTCAAATGCCAGGCTGATACGTGCCCCAGGGCCTTTACACATGCTTCTCCATCTACCTAGAATTCCATTCCCCTAGATAAATGTATGACTGACTCCCTCATTCCTTCAGATCTCTTCCTAAATGTCGCTTTAATGACTCTTTTTCAGCAATACAAATTAAATATCCATTTATGATGAAAACGTGTCAGCAAACTAGAAATAGAAAAAAACTTCCTCACCCTCAAAAATTCCAATGCTCTAACAACAGCAACAAAAAAAAAAAAAAAATCACAAGATACACAAAGATAAGAGAAATGACAGCCCATCCAAATGAATATGCTGAAGGAACTGAAATTGCATCTATGGAGCATTAATAATGAAAAGAATGAAAGAATATAATACAACAATGTTAAACATAATTAAAGACATAAGGGAAAACATAGACAAAGATCTAAAAAAAAAAAAATAAGGAAAGCAATGCATGAACAAAACAAAGGTCTAAAAAAAGACATAAAAAGAAACCAGACATAAATATTGGAACGGAAAGGGACAATAACTGAACTGAGACATATAATGGAAAAAATTTAACAACAGATTTAATCAGGCAGAAGAAAGAACTAGTGAATTAAAGGATAAGATAGTTGAAATTGTGGAGGTTGAAGAGCAACAAGAAAGGAGGCTCAAGAAGGCTGAGTACAGTTTAATGGAATTACAGGATAACATCAAGAATATACGCATCATTGGAATTCCGGGAGGAGATGAGAGAGAGAAAGGAACAGAAAGAATATCTGAAGAAATAATGACAGAAAATTTTCCCAGTCTGACAAAGGACATGAATCTGCAAATCCAAGAGGCTCGAAGAATTCCAAGCAGGATAAACCCAAACAGATCTACACCGAGACACATCATAGTCAGGCTGTCAAAAAGTAAAAACAAAGAGAGAATCCTGAAAGCAGTGAGAGAGAAGCAGTCACATAAAAAGGATCCCCAGTAAGATTAAGTGTCATTTCTCCTCAAAAAAATTGTAGGCCAGAAGGCAATGGAATGATATATTTAAGTGCTGAAAGAAAAAGAAAAAAAACTGTCAACCAAGCGAAACTATCCTTTAAGAATGAGGATGAAATTAAAACATTCACAGACAAACAGAAGCTGAGAGAGTTCATATCTCTCAAAAAATACTAGTAGTAGTTCTACAGATGGAAGTGAAAAGACGCTAGGAAATAATTCAAAGCCATACATAAAAAGAAAAATCTCTAGTAAAGATAATTGCATGGACAAGTATAAGGGCTAGTAACAAGGTATCCATGCTTAGTAATTCTAATTATTTTGTCCTTCATGCTTTTTAATGATAAATGTATAAAAGCAAATATGAAATTATGTTACAGTGCACATGGAATATAAAAATGTAATTACTGATAACAACAAAACGGGGGTGGGAGGAAGGAATGGTATAGGTATAGGATATCCTTATGTTACTGAAGTTAAGTTCGTACCAACTCACCCTAGGATGTCATAAATACAAGCTGTTAAATGTAATATTCTTGGTAACCACTAAAAAAAATCTAAAAACATACACAAAAGAAAAAGAGAAGGGAACCAAAATTGCTCACTACAATAAACCAACAAAGCACAAAAGCAAGCAGTAGTAACAGAAAAAGGCAAAAAAGGCTTAAGACACACAAAAACCAGATAACAAAATGGCAGAAGTAAGTTATTGCTTATTGGTAATTAAGTGAACGTAAATGGACTAAATCCTCCAATCAAAAGGCAGAGAGTGGCAGAATTAATAAAAAAAAAAAATGATCCAACTATATGCTTGTTTACAATACACACTTTAGACCCAAGGACATAAATAGGTTGAAAGTGAAAGGATGGAAAAAAATACTCCACACAAATAATAACCAAGAGAGAGCTGGGGTGGCAATCTTAATATCAGAGAAAGTAGACTTTAATACAAAACCTGTCAGAAGAGATCAAGACGAACATTATATAGTGATAAAAGGGACAATGGATCAAGAAAATTTAATAATCATAAACATATATACACCCAGCATCAGAGTACCTGTATATATAAAGCAAACACTGATAGAATTGAAAAGAGAAATAGCACTCACTACAGTAATAGCAGGAGACTTCAATACACCACTTTCAATATTGGAGAGAACATCTAGAAGGAAGAAGATCAACAAGGAAACAAAGGGCCTGAACGACACTATAAACCAACTAGACTTAACAGACTTATATAGAACACTTCAGTCAACAACAGCACAAGATACATTCTACTCCAGTGCACATTGATCATTCTTCAGAATAGACTTAGGTCACAAAGCAACTCTTGATAAATTTAAAAACATTGAAATTACACAAAGTATTTTGTCTGACCACAATGGTATGAATCTAGAAATCAATAACAAGAAAAAAGAAACTGGAAAATACACAAACATATGGAAATTAAACAATGCACTATTAAACTCTCAATACATTATTTGAGAAAACAGTCAAACAGCATATTAAAAGAGTCATACACACGACCAAGTGGGATTTATTCCAGGGATGCAGTGATGGTTCAATGTTAGAAAATCAATCAACATAATATACCATACTATGAGACTTCCTGCAAAGTGGCGCTCTAGGCAGAAGCACTACGCCATCCCTCCACAGCAAAGATCCAAAAAACTAAACCGAACAGAGAAAACAACAATCCTGAAACCCTAAAACATAAAATGAAGAGATAAAGAACTCAGCCAAGCACCAAATGGAGTGAGAAAACTGACAGACAACAGAGAGCAAGGAGAGATTCATGCAGAAGTCCCCTATCAGCTAACGCAGCACGGATCTGCCATCTTGGACTCCTATCAGAGACCAGCAAACAGAGGGTACGAGAAAGCAGCTTCACGGAGCTTCCAGCCGGAGACAAAACAACCGGTAATTTGCAATGTATGCTTTCCCATGCCCCACCCTTCTTCACCCCCACTCGGCCTACTATGCTTCCCACGGCCATAATCTCTTGCCTGAGAAGCACCGGCTGCTTGGATTCCACCTGCCTGCACTGGCCAACTCCCTGAGTGCCATTTGTTGGCTGCTGGTGTTGCTTTTTTCCATTTCTTTTGATTTCTTACTTACCTCTCACCACCTCCCCCTCCTTTCACTCAAATTCCTGGCTCCGTGCGCCATCTTTGCTTCTTCCTGAGAGGCTGTGGAGCTCCGTTCGAGTGTGGAGCTGCTTCCCGGTCTAGGCTGCTGCACTGGTGGGATCCCGGGGCTTTTGTTCATTTGTTTGTTTTGAATTGTTTGTTTTCTTTTCCTTTTCTTCAGTTGGGAGCCTGTTCTGGCCAGACAGTGCTGCATGGCTTGCAAGCTACCTCCTCAGCTTGCACAGATGTGCAGAGCTATCCCTGAGAGCATTTCTTTCTTCATTGCTTTTTTTTTTTTTTTTCCTGTTTTTTGGGGGACTTTTCTTGTTCTCTTTTTTTTTTTTAATTTGTATTGTTTTATTTTCCCTCTTTTTCCCTTTTTGTCTTTCTTCATTACTCAGTTTCTCATCTTTCTATATCTTCCTTCTCTTTCTGTTCCCTGAGTACCTGGAACTGTATACCTCTATGCCTTCTAGCCAGGCTGTACTGCAACACCTGAGAATAACTTCCCCAGACCTCATAGCCACACCAGTCGGAACCCTGGGAACTTTGCTGTTCTTTTCCCTTTCCAATTTTTATTTATTCATTCTTTTCTTTTCTTCCTCTTCCCCTTTTTGTTTTTCTCCATTTCATAGTATCTCATCTCTACACTCAAACGGCAAGCTCCTCTAGCATTCTTTATTTTTTGTATATTTTTGGCTCCTGTTCCTCTCTCCTCTCTCCTATATCCATCTTAGCTCCACAAATAACAATCTCCCTGCTACATCCTGCCTACCTGCACTGTGCACTTAACACCACACCACTAAGCAGCACAGGCACGGCCTACTGGAACCTACCCTGCACTGATTACCGACCAGCCCCGGTGGCTGTAGTCAGTGCCACAAACAACCCATCCTATTAACTCCTCTTCAGCTAGACCTGCCCTACCGTACCATATCTGAGTGACTCACCCTGCCAATTGGAGAAGGAAGCGAAAAGTATTGACCCACAGACAAGCAAACAACAAAGAACACACAGCATGCCTGCTCAGACATAGCCAAATTTTAAAAAAAGGGGAAGAAACAAACAAATCTACAATCAATAAACGAGAAAAATAACTACTGAATGTCCTGAAGACAGCAGACAATATCAAAACATTTACAAAAACAGGACCGGATGGTTCCAGTAGGCGTCCAAAATAAAACACTAGATGATTTTCCAGTGGAAGAAAACGCACTAGAACTACCTGAGAAGTAACTCAAATCTCTAATACTCAGAATTCCTCAAGAGCTGAAGCAAAAAGCAGAAAAAAATGAGGAAAAAATAGACAAATTCATGGAAAATACAGACAAAAAATTGAAGAATTCAGGAAAATAATGCAGGAACAAAATGCCAAAATAAATTCACAACTAGGAATTATACAAAGACAACAATTAGAAATCCAAAAGATAAACAACAAGATTTCAGAAGGGAACGGTGTCATAGAAGGGCTGAGAAACAGATTTGTAACAGGGGAAGACAGGAACAGTGGAATTGAAGACAAACACTTGGAAACAACTCTGTTTAAGGAAAACTCAGAAAAAAAGAACAAAGAAAAATGAAGAGACCCTGAGAGTTATGTGGGATACAATCAAAAGCAAAAGTTTGTGAGTGATTGGAGTTCCAGAACAGGGGGAGAAAACAGAAAACACAGAGAAGATCATTGAAAAACTGCTGACAGAAAACTTCCCCAATATCATGAAAGATGAAAAGCTGGCCATCAAAGAAGCTCAACAAACCCCATATAGGAGAGACCCCCAAAAGAAAATCACCAAGGCATATCATAATTACACTCACCAAAACCAAAGAAAAACAAAGAATACTGAGAGCAGCTCATGAAAAACAAGAAGTCACATACAGAGGAGAAACAATAAGACTGAGCTCAGATTATTCGGCAGAAACCATGCAGGCAAGAAGGCAATGGGATGACATATATAAAATCTTGAAAGAAAAAGTTGCCAGCCAAGAATAACATCCTGCAAAACTCTCGTTCAGATTTGATGGTGAAAATAGGTAATTTCCAGATAAACAGAAATTAAGGGAATATGTAAAAGTCAAACCAAACTTACAAGAATCATTAAAGGGAGTTCTTTGATCTGAGGACAAACTTCAGCTCACAGGCAGAACTTAGGACGCAGGTTCGTACCAGCCAGATACCAATCTAGGAAATGAACTCTCAAGGACTATCCAAATCCAAAAGAAATACAACAGGGAATCAGAGCAGTTAATCAGTAAATGACAACAACATCAAAACAATAAAAGAGGGAATAAACAGCATACGTATAGAACCTTCTAATGGAGAGGAAGGCAAGGCAATACCAAGTAATGGTAGACTGCTTCAAACTTAGAAAGATAAGGGTAAAATTTGTGGTAACCACAAAGAAAGTTAACAAACATACTCATCAAAATAAAGAGGAAAAACATAAAGTCTCAACAAAAACAAAACCTACAAAAACAAAAGAAATGAAAAAAAAAATCCACAAACAAAAGTAACTCAGCACAGGAGAGTAAGAAGAACAAAGAAAATGTCAGCACAACAAAAAAAATGCACTACAAAATGACAGCAACAAACTCACATCTATCAATAATTACACTGAATGTAAATGGACTCAATGCACCCATAAAGAGATGGAGAGTGACAGAATGGAGAAGAAAACAGGATCCATCAATACGCTGTCTACAAGAGACACACCTTAGAAACAAAGATGTGAATTTATTAAAAGTCAAAGGATGGAAAAAAAAATATATCAAGCTAACAACTACCAAAAAAAAAGCAGGAGTGGTAATATTAATCGCAGATAAAATAGACTTTAAAACAAAATCCACCATAAAAGACAAAGAAGGACACTATATAATGATTGAGGGGATGATCCATCATGAAGACATAACCATAATAAACATCTATGCACCCAATGACAGGGCTCAAAAATACATCAAATGTACTCTAACAACACTGAAAAGATAAATAGACAGGTCCACAATAAAAGTTGTAGACTTCAACACACCACTCTCAGTTGAGGACAGAACAACTAAGAAGAAACTCAGCAAAGATACAGAAGACCTAAAGGGCACAATCAGCCAACCTGACCTCATAGACATATATACAACACTGCATCCAACTGCTACAAAGTACACATTCTTTTCCAATGCACGTGGAATGTTCTCCAGAATAGACCACATCTTAGGCCACAGAGAAATCGTCAAGAGGACCCAAAATGTTGAGATAATTCAAAGTATCTTCTCTGACCACAATGCCATCAAGGTAGAAATTAACAACAGAAAGAGCAAGGAAAAAAAAAATCAATTACATGGAAACTGAATAATACCCTGCTTACACATCACTGGGTAATAGAAGAAATCAGAGATGGAATAAAAAAATTCCTAGAATCAAATGAGAATGAAAACACATCCTACCAAAACCTTTGGGACACAGCAAAGGCAGTCCTCAGAGGACAATTTATAGCAATAGATGCACATATCAAAAAAGAAGAAAGGGACAAAATCAAAACATTAACTACACAACTCAAACAAATAGAAAAAGATCAGGAAAAAAAGCCCACAGCCACGGGAAGAAAGGAAATAGTAAAGACCAGAGCAGAAATAAATGAAATAGAGAACAGAAAATCAATAGAAAGAATCAACAAAACCAAAAGTTGGTTCTTTGAAAGAATCAACAAAATCAACAAACCACTGGCCAGACTGACAAAAGAAAAACAGGAGAGGACACAAATAACCCAAATAAGAAATGACATGGGGGGCATTACAACAGACCCAACTGGAACAAAAAGGATTATAACAGAATATTATGAAAAACTATACTCCAACAAATTTGAAAACCTAGAAGAAATGGATACATTTCTAGAAGCACACTACCTCCCCAAACTACAACAAAGTGATGTTGAAAATCTGAACAGACCCATAACAAGAGAAGAGATTGAAAAGGTAATAAAAAAAAACTCCCAACCAAAAAAAGCCCTGGCCCAGAAGGCTTCAATAGAGAATTCTACAAAACATTTACAGAAGAGCTTGTACCAGTACTACTCGAGCTATTTCAGAGCATAGAAAAGGAAGCAAAACTTCCAAATTCATTCTTTGAAGCCAGCATAATGCTGATACCAAAACCAGGTAAAGATGTCACAAAAAAAGAAAATTACAAACCCATATCTCTCATGAATATAGATGCAAAAATTCTGAACAAAATTCTAGCCAATAGAATTCAGCATCATATCAAAAAAATAATACACCACGACCAAGTGGGATTCATACCAGCTATGCAAGGATGGTTCAACATTAGAAAATCAATCAACGTAATCCACCACATAAATAAAAAGAATGAAAAGAATCACATGATCATCTCAATTGACGCAGAAAAGGCATTTAACAAAGTCCAACACCCATTCCTCATAAAAACTCTCAATAAAATAAGTATAGAAGGGAAATTTCTCAACATAATAAAGGACATCTATGCAAAACCAATGGCCAACATCATTCTTAATGGAGAGAGGCTGAAAACATTCCCCTTGAAAACAGGAACAAGACAAGGATGCCCTTTATCACCACTCCTATTTAACATTGTGCTGCAAGTTCTAGCTAGAGCAATAAGGCAAGAAAAAGAAATCAAGGGCATCCAAATTGGTAATGAAGAAGTTAAAATGTCCCTGTTTGCAGATGATATGATACTATACATGGAAAACCCTAAAGACTCCACGAGAAATCTACTTGAACTAATAGAAAGATGCAGCAGAGTAGCAGGATACAAGATGAACATTCAAAAATCCTATACACCAGTAAGGAGAACTATGAAAAGGAAATCAGGAAAACAATACCATTTATAATAGCCCTGAAAAAGATAAAATACTTAGGAATAAATCTGACCAGGAATGTAAGAGACCTATACAAAGAAAACTACAAACCACTACTGCAAGAAACCCAAAGGGATCTACATAAATGGAAAAACATACCATGCTCACGGATAGGCAGACTCAACGTTGTGAAAATCGCAATTCTACCCAAAGCAATTTACAAATACAATGCAATCCTGATCCAAATACCAACAACATTCTTAAAAGAGATGGAAAAACTAATTAACTTTATATGGACAGGGAAGAAGTCCCAAATAAGCAAAGCACTACTGAAGAAGAAGAATAAAGTTGGAGGACTCACACTACCTGACTTCAGAACCTACTATACAGCTACA
This sequence comes from Dugong dugon, assembly GCA_030035585.1. Classification (NCBI taxonomy): domain Eukaryota; kingdom Metazoa; phylum Chordata; class Mammalia; order Sirenia; family Dugongidae; genus Dugong; species Dugong dugon. The sequence continues at coordinate 66,426,716 of CM057470.1, read as the reverse complement.
GTAGTCAAAACAGCCTGGTACTGGTACAATGACAGATACATTGACCAATGGAACAGAATTGAGAACCCAGATGTAAATCCATCCACCTACGGTCACCTGATCTTTGACAAGGGCCCAAAGTCCATCAAATGGGGAAAAGACAGTCTTTTTAAAAAAATTGGATATCCATTTGCAAAAAAATGAAACAGGACCCATACCTCACACCGTATACAAAAACTACTTCAAAATGGATCAAAGACCTGAATATAAAGCCTAAAGCTAAAGTTCATAGAAGAAATAATAGGACCGACACTTCAGGCCTTAATACACGACATTTACAGGATACAAACCATAACCATCAACGCACAAACCCCAAAAGATAAGCTAGATAACTGGGATCTTCTAAAAATCAAACACCTATGCTCTTCAAAAGACTTCACCAAAAGAGTCAAAAGAGAACCTACAGACTGGGAAAAAATTTTTGGACATTACAAGTTAGACAAAGGTCTAATCTCCATAATCTACAAGAAAATGCGACACCTCTACAATGATAAGACAAATAATCCTATTAAAATTGGGCAAAGGAAATGAACAGACACTTCACCAAAGAAGACATTCAAATGGCCAACAGACATATGAGGAAATGCTCGCGACCACTAGCCATTAGAGAAATGCAAATTAAAACCACAATGAGATACCATCTCACCCCGACATTATTGGCACGAATCAAAAACACTGGAAATAACAAATGTTGGAGGGGCTGCGAGGAGACCAGAACTCTAATGCACTGCTGGTGGGAATGCAAAATGATATAATTATTTTGAAAAATGATATGGTGCTTCCTCAGAAAGCTAGAAATAGACATACCATTCGATCCAGCAATCCCATTCCTAGGAATATGTCCTAGAGAAATAAGAGTCATCACTCGAATAGACATATGCACACCTATGTTCATGGCAGCATTGTTCACAATAGCAAAACAATGGAAACAACCTAGATGCCCAACAACGGATGAATGGATAAACAAACTATGGTACATACACACAATGGAGTACTATGCAACGAGAAAGAACAATGAATCTGTGAAGCATCTCCTAACATGGATGAAACTGGAGGACATCATGCTGAGTGAAATAAGTCAATCACAAAAGGACAAATATTGTATGAGACCTCTATTGTAAAAACCCAGGAAAAAGTTCACACACAAAATGTAACAATCTTTGTTGGTTACCAGGGATGGGAGTGGTGGTGGGGGGACTTCGAAATAGGCAATAGATAAGTGGTATCTTGGGTGAAGGGTGAGACAGTACACAATACAGGGGAAACCAGCACAACTTGTACAAGGAAAGGTCATGGAAGCACCATAGACACATCCAAACTCCCTGAGGGACTGAATTGCTGGCTGGAGGGCTGTTGGGATCATGGTCTCGGAAAAACATCTAGCTCAACTGGCATAACACAGTTTATAAAGACAATGTTCTACATTCTACCCTGGTGAGTAGCGTCTAGGGTCTTAAAAGCCTGTGAGCAGCCATCTAAGATACTCCACTGGTCTCATACCTTCAGGAGCAAGGGAGAATGAAGAGAACAGGATACAAGGAAAAGATTAGTCCGAAAGACTAATGGAGCACAGCTACCAAGGCCTCCACCAGACTGAGTCCAGTACAGCTAGATGGTGCCCGGCTACCACCACTGACTGCTCTGACCAGGATCACAACAGGGGGTTCTGGACAGAGCTAGAGAAGGATGTAGAACAAAGTTCTAACTCACAAAAAAAAAGACCAGATTTACTGGCCTAAAGGAGACCAGGGAAACCCCGATTGTATGGCCCCCAGACACTCTTTTAGCTCAGTAGTGAAGTCATTTCCGAGGTTCACCGTGCAGCTGGGGAGTGGACAGCCCCATAAAACCAAATGGGACTAATGGGGCACAGCTGTCCAGGGACAAGGTCCAGAAGGAAGAAGGGGGCAGGAAAGCTGGTGATAGGGAACCCAAGGTTGAGTAAGGATAGTGTTGATGTGTTGTGAGGTTGTTAACCATTGTCATAGGGCAACATGTGTAGTAACTGTTAAATGAGAAACTGTTTTGTTTTGTAAGCCTTCATCTAAAGTGAGAATAGCAGCACAATTGGAAGAGCATAGTCGATGTCACTGAACTGTGCATGTAGAAATTTTTGAAATGGTGTATCTTCGGCTATGTATATTTTCACAAAAAAAAAAGTTCGAGAAGGGAGAGGGTTGACATTTTGTGGGGTTGTTAACCGATGTCATAAAACAATATGTTTACTACTGTTTCATGAGAAACTATTTGTTCTGTAAGCCTTCACCTGAAGTACAATAAAAAAAAAAAATAACATAATAATAGAACAAAGGAAAAGAACCACATGATCATCTCTATGATTGATAAAATCCAACACCCTTTATTGATGAAAACCCTTAAGAAGATCGGAATAGAAGGGAAGTTCCTCAATATGATTCAGGGCATATATAAAAACAAACAGCCAACATTATATTTAATAAAAACGATTGAGGGCTTTCCCCTTGAAATTGGGAACAAGACAAGGGTGTTCACTCTCACAATTCCTATTCAATATTGTATTAGCAGATCTAGCCCAAGAAATAAGACAAGAAAAAGAAATAAAAATTATCCAAATTGGAAAGGAAGAAGTAAAATTATCTCTACTCATGGATGACATGATCGTATATGACAGAATCCCAAAGGATCTGCAAGAAGGCTTCTAGAGCTATTAGAGGAACTTACCAAAGTTGCAGGGTACAAGGTTAACAAACAAAAATCAGTTGCATTTCTATATACCAACAATGAGAAATTTGAAAGAGAAATTAAGGAAACAATTCCATTTACGTAAATAATGTGCATATTCTACGTTTGTTTGCCAAATGCTCCTTTTATCCATGAGGTATTTTTGTAAGCACTACTATGTCAATTCTTTTGACATGCTGCTGTAAAAAAACAAAAAATTTGCATATCATACTTACAAAAATACCTTACAGCCGGAGGGAGCAGTTGGCAAACAGAAATAGAAGGCATGTGTTATTTGCCTAAAAACACAATAAAATACCTAGCAATGAATTATCAATGAATATGAAAGACTTATACAATGAAATTATAAAACACTGCTGAAAGAGATTAAAGAAGACTTAAATAAATGAAAAGGTGTTCCTTGTTCGTGGATTGAAGACTTAATATTGTTAAGATGTCAGTACTACTGTCTGCAGAAAATTCAAGCTAGAGGCTTTTGGGCTGAGCTCACAACAGTGGGTTAACACATATCAGCTTCTGGTAAGCAAAGAAGAGGGCTGACCTACTAGTATGGTTCTCAGAAAATGTGAAGCAAGAATGTTCCGGGAAAGGCATGCAACAGATGTTATCACAAAATGCCTACAGACTGTGTCACAGTTGTTCTCAGGAAATGCTTGCACAAAGTGCTCTTGGGGAAAAAAAAAAAATTTTTTTTTTTGGTGTTTTTTCTGCTAAAGAATGGGTATAAAAGCCCTTCTCTGCCTGACTTCTGTTGAGCACCTTGTATTTTTACCTAGTGCTGCCCAGCTATAGGTGTTATTATTCCTCAATAAAACTCCCTTCCTTCCACTCCTAACAGAGTACAAGATTTACTTCTTTGGCACTACCCCAAGTGATCTGTAGATTCATTGCAATCTCAATAAAAATTCCAATGGCCTTCTTGACAGAAATGAAAAAAAAAATCCTCATCTTTATATGGAATGGCAAGAGGCCCCAAATAGCTAAAGCACTGTTGAAAGAGAACAATGTTGGAGGACTCACACTGCCTGATTTTAAAACATATTATATAGCTACACTAATCAAAACAGCCTGGTACCGGTATAACAATAGACAGACACATAGACCAATGGAAAAGAATTGAGGGTCTAAACATAAACCCATACCTCGATGGTCAACTGATTTTTGACAAGGGTGCTAAGTCCATTTGATGGGTAAAAAAGAATCTCTTCAATAAATGGTGTTGGGAAAATTGGATTTCCCATAGAAAAAATGAAAGAGGATCCATGCCTCACACCATACACAAACACAAATTCAAAATGGATTAAGGACCTAAATGTGCAAATTAAAACCATAAAATTCTTAGGAGAAAATGCAGGGGTAAGGCTGTCGGGCTTATCTTTTAACTATGGATTATCTAATATAATAACAGAAGCACAAACAGCAAAAGACAAAATAAATAAGTGGAACTTTAGAAAAATTAAAAACTTTTGTTCATCAGAAGACTTCACCAAAGATTGAAAAGTGAAGCGAACAACAAGGAAAATAACTTCAGAAAGCACATATCCGATAAGAATCTAATAACCAAAATATATACAAAACTTCAAAAATTTTAACAACAAGAAGACAACTCAATCAAAAAGTAGACAAAGGGCTTGAATAGACATTTTACCAAAGAAGACATTCAAATGACCACCAACACATGAAATGATGCTCAACATCATTACCCATCCAAGAGAGATAAATCAGAACCACAGTGAGAAACCATTTCACTCCCACTTGGAGCCCTGGTGGTGCAGTGGTTAAGCGCTCAGATGTTAACCAAAATGTCGGGAGTTCAAATCCACCAGCCTCTCCTTGGAAACCCTACAGGGCAGTTCTACTCTGTCCTAAAGGGTCACTATAAGTCGGAACCAATTCAAAGGCACCTAATAACAACAACAGGATGGCTAAGATAAAATTTTTTTTAATTTAAATTTAAAAAAAAACAGAAAATAACATGCTGGTGAGGATGTGGGGGAACTGGAACCCTTGTCCACTGCTGGTGGGAATGCAAAATGGAACATCCATTGTGGAAAACAGTGCAGAAGTTTCTTAAAAAACTGAAAATAGAACTACCATATAACTCAGTAATTCCACTGCTAGAAATATACAGAAGAGACTTGAAAAGCAGCGACACAGACAGACATATATGCCAATGTTCACTGCAGCACTATTCACAGTAATATAAGGTGGAAACAACCAAAATGCCCATCAATGGATGAATGGATAAACAAAATGTGGTTCATACATACAATGGAATATTGCTCAGTAAGAAAGAGAAATAAAGTCTTGATACATGCTCCAAAATGAATGGAGCTTGAAGACATTATACTGAGTGAAATAAGTCAATCACAAAAGGACAAATACTGTATAACCTCACTTATATAAAAAGACAAGAACAGGGAAATGTATACAGACCAAAGTTTATTAGTGGTTACCAGGGGTGGGAGGGAGAGGAAAAGGGGAGGTTATTGCTTATGAAGCACTGAATTTCAGTTTATGGTGACGGAAAAATTGCACTGATTAAGAGTAGGGTTGCACAGCTGATTAATGTAATTGCTGTCAATAAGTTATACACTTGTTAAAAATGTGACTTGGAAAAAGTTGTATGATAGATATATTTACAAAAGCAACAACAAAAGAAGTAGCTGCTGAGACTGCTTATGTACAATCAAACACCTCTTGGGATTTGGTTCTTTGGTTTGGAAGTTTAGGGTCACAGTTTTATGGGACATCTCAGTTAATTGGCCTAATACTGTGTCTAGTGATTCTCTTTCACCTCCTAGTTCATTGTATAGTGCCTGGGCTCTTAAAAACTTGCAAGCGATCATCCAAGGTACTACAATTGATCTCTATTTGCCTGAAGCAACAGAGGAAGAAGGAGAGTAAGGAATAGAAGGAAGAAAGGAATGTGTGGCTAATTGCCTCCATGAACAACTGCCTCATTTGCCATGAAACCAGAAGAACTGGATGGTGCCTGGCTACAGTTACTGAACATTTTGATCAAAGATTCTATAGAAGAATCCTGATTAAAAGGGGGAAAATGCAGAGGAGAATTTCAAATTCTCATGGAAGCAAGATTTTCTGGAGCTGTGCAGAGTAGATGAACCCCCCAAAACTATTGCCCTGAGATAATCTTTAAATCTTAAACCAAAAAGTATTCCCTAAAGTCTTCTTAAAACCAAACAATAGTAAAGAATGTGCCTTGAGCATTGTGCTCTTTTAAGAATTATCTTTATGGGGTCAAACTGACAAAAGCAACTGGAAAGATTAGGCAGGAAACTTAGTGGGCAGTGGGTTTTTGTTAATGGGCAAGGAACAAATTGAAAAAGGAGGGTAAGAGTGGTTACATAACTTAAAGAATGTAATTAATGTCATTGAATTGTACATGTAAAAATTGTTGAACTGGTGTGTGCTCTGCTGTGTATATTCTCAACAACAACTACAAGAATAAAATAAATTTAAAAAATAAAATAAATCTATTTACATTAAAACTTAAAACATCTACTACAAGACATCAAACAAAAGTTAAATATACAGGGAAAAATACTTGCAACATTGAAAACAGATAAAGAACTAATATATTATCTATATAAAGAAGCTCTATGAGAGAGAGAATTTAAAAAGAGAAAAAATGTAAAAAAATGGAGAAGAATAAAAAATTGGCAGAAGGAAGAAAAACAGTAAACACGTAATCAAGAAAGGTAAATCGAAGCAAAAATGTCATATTTTTTAACTGATCAAATTCAGAAAACATAATTAAATTAATAAAATCTCAGATTGAGGGTAAGTGTCAGTGATTTTTTTTTTTTTTTACACTGTTGCTGGGAGTAGAAATAATGCAGGCCTTCTGAAGGTCAATAGATGTAACCATGAAATTTAATCATAAGTATCAATCTAAGAATCACCAGGTACACAGAGAGGTATGCGTAAGGATTGTTCATTATAGGAAAAATCTGGAAACAATCTAAATATTCATCAGAAGATAAATATTTCATACGCTATTAAATACTTTGCTGCAGTTACGAAGAATAAAGTAGGTCCACTTTATTTTTGCATGCAGAAGGCCCTCTGAGAAATATTGTAAAAAGTAAAAATCATGTAGCAGAGTAACTTACACAGAATCATCCCAATTATATAAGAAAACCATAAAGCAAAACTATATCTTTCTAGCTACACTTTTCTGTGAATGTAAAAGTCTAGAAGGTTACTCGCCAAATAATGACAGTGGGAGGAAATGGGAGTGAATAAGTCAAAAGGAAATTTTGAATTCTCTTTATTAAAGAATTCTTACAACAAGAAGACATTCATGAATTACTGATGCAGTAAATAAAGAACTAAATAAGAGGGAAAATTAAATAATGAAAAATGAGCAAGTCAATCATGTAATAAGAGATGTTGTTGTTGGTTGCCATTGAGTTGACTCTGCCTCAAGGCAACTTTATGTATAACAGAACAAAACACTGTCCAGTCCTGAACCATCTTCATGATGGTTGGTATGCTTGAGATCATTGCTGCAGCCACTGTGTATCTTGAATGCCTTCCACCCAAGGGGCTTATCTTCCAGCCCTGCATGTGACAATATTCTGTTGTGATCCCTGAGGATTTCATTGGCTGATTTTTGGAAGTAGCTTGTCAGGCCTTTCTTCCTGGTCTGTCTTAGTCTGGAAGCTCCACTGAACCTATCCACCATGGGTGACCCTGCTGGTATTTGACATGCCAGTAACTTAACTTCCAGTATCACAGCAACATGAAAGCCACCGCAGTACTGCAAACTGACAGATGAGTGGTAAATATGAGACATAGCAGCATTTAATGAAGTCCTCAACCGGTTCCTGCAAAATTAGAGAAATGGAAACTAATTTTACCTTCTGCTCTTAGGAAGAGAAACTATGTCTCTACACCTGGATTACTACACTGGAGAGTGTGTGTGATGTGAGGAAGGACTAGGGGAGGAAGCGGCATCTCTCACTGGGTATCCTATGTCCCCAGCACCTTAATACATTGTATTATGCTTGCTGTTTTTGCTTTCACCAGATGTACCTATTTCGGAGGTGGGGGTGGTAGAGGGTATCAAGGGCTCCACATGGTCAGGCTGGCTAGAGCCTTTTTCCTCCCTAGACATTTCTTCAAATTATCTCCACCACTTGCTGGAGAATTAGCCAGAGACTCTGCGCTGGGCATGGAGAATGCCACACCAAGCCCTGCATATGCTGGGGCAGTAATGCAGAGCACTATCAGAGTGTGAGGGAACCTCTCCTGCACGCATTGCAAATGCTGCCCCCAGGGAAAAACTGACAGCAGATGCCAAACGTCCCAGAGTTTGCAGAAGATTCAAAGATAAGTCAGCGCTAGCATCGGAACCAACCGCCTCATTTTCCTCATACCCAAATGACGTGGTAATTTTACATTTGGGAAGTTTCACTTGTAGCTATCTATTCATCTCACTCTCTTTTTGTCTGTTACAAAAATATTTCATCAGAGTTTCCCATAGAGTAATTTAAATAACTTTTATCAGAACATCACTGTAAGCTAAATTACACAGCACACCCTGTGTAATATCCCAGGTGAAAAAAAGATCCTTTTGCTAATAGCCCTCCTATACTACCTAACCCTAAAGTACCAATTCCCTCCTCTCTCTTGCTTTGAAAAGCCTTTCTCTCAGTCTAACCTACTTTTTCAGTTATTTCCAAGTAAATAGTCTCAAACCAAAGTCTTGCACCATAAAACATCATTTACCACTCCTACTAAATCGTGCCATATTTAATTCCTTTCTTCATTTCCCTCTTGATCTCTTTCTCTCTATAACTGCACGATTTTCAACCGTATAGCAGACATTGTATTCAATTTCCCAGCATGCTTTCCACTCTTCCCCCATTATGCAATATCCATGATGCCTTAGGAAGGGATTCCAGGTCCAGGAACGGTATGAGTACTGATTCATCAAAGCCATACATGATAAGCCCATGAGATTGTTTGAGGAACCTGAGCTGAGACCACTCGAGTACCTCATGGCATTCCCCAGCAAGAGTTATTGGTCCAGAGCAGACACACAACCTATATTGATCCAAATGGATTTAGGAGAAAAACTGTATGCATGATTTGGGAGAGATGCTTTTATTTTTCTACTTTTTGGGATGAATGTTAACAAGTGTGGCTCTGGTTGCTACCTTCTGCCTTCTGACAGCATGTGAAGCCAGCATTACGGATGGCGGAGAGAAAGGAGCGTGAGGACCTGTGCCTTTGATGGCATTGTCCAGCTGCTGCATTACCCAACCCTAAATCCCATGCCCTATTGTTAGGCTTTCAGTCATGTGAGCCATAAATTGTCTTATTATTTAGACCAGTTTGAGTGGCATTTTCTGTTACTTCTAAAGCATCCTAACTAATGAAACTAAACTGTACTTCTGATTAGTCAGTGAAAAAAATATCCCTAAAGCAAAACCGTCTGGTGTCAGTTGCCTAAATAGTTGGCAACATGGTGACATTGACTTGGAGATGGATTTTGAGTATTTAGATATTGAATCTAGAAAACATCATTATACACTGAATTAAATAGTATGTCTGTTTTTCTGGCCACTGACCAACATTAATGTTCTACAATCTTGGAGCATTAGAGAGACAGTTGGGCCTGCTGAGCTGTAGGCCTGAGTTCAGCACTTACTGACCACGGCACCTTGTTTGTATATCCTTGGGTTCTTTGCTTTTCCCAACAGTAAAAGTAGACATCATACACAACACAAGCTCTAATGAAACCAGCAAGGATGCCTTCATATCGACAAGAACAACTGATTTCTACCATTACCATCACCTTCCAAGGTTTAAGATTCTCTCTTATTAGTGGGTGACTGTGAAAACATAGCTTAAGCCTATGACCCCATTTAGTAATTTGCCTCCATGATGAGTCAAAAGTGATTTAGAATACAAAGTATATTTTATAATGAGAGATTCACAGGTAACTAGCTAAGTCACAGAGCTGACACCACCCTTTCCTCTGGCTTTTCACTCCTACCCTTTTAACTCCAGCCAGATCTCCTGAATCCTTGTGCTTCAGGATGGCAGGTTCTGTCTAGCTGAACTAGAAGTACAAGACCCTTCCAGTACAACCTGAAAATGCCTTCCTCGGCAGCACTTACAGTTCATGGCCCATAGATTTCATAGGTTTCACTCCACTCAGCAAGCGGAGCAAACCCTTCTCCTTGGCACTATTCCTTAGATCAGCTTTCATCATTTTTCCTCTTTATCACTCTACTCTCTTTTTCTCACTCAGTTTTCATATGCACTGAGGCATTGGTGTTTCGGTGGTAAAATTCTTGCCTTCCATGTAGGAGACCCAATTCCTGGTCGATGCGCCTCATGCACAGTCACCAGCCATCTGTCAGTGGACACTTGCGTGTTGCTATGATGCTGAACAGGTTTCAGCGGAGCTTCCAGACCAAGACAGACTAAGAAGAAAGGCTGGCATCTACTTCCAAAAATCAGCCAATGAAAACCCAGAGGATCTCAATGGTTTGTTCCATAACTGATCATGTGGATGGCACAGGGCAGGGCAGTTTTTCTTCCACTGTGCATGGTGTCGCCATGAGTCAGGGGCTGACTTGACAACTAACAATAACAACTTTATATGCATTAACTAGATATTCAATTCAATTCAGCAAATAAGTTTTGGGCACCTGTGTGTCTAGTTTTGTGCTAAGTGCAGAGGTATTTTGAAAGAGATGTGCACCCATTTCTTCAAGGAGATTATGTCAGTTATGAAGACATACACACACAAATTTCTAACTACAAAAAGTGTCATGTGAATTTAGTTTGGTATACGGCAGAGGATAAAGAGAGGCAGCGACAAGGAAGAAATAGTAAGGTTGGCCTCCTATAAGAAGGAATGTCTGAGCTAAGGATTGAGAGGAAAAAAGAAAGTTAACAAGAAGAAGAATGAAAGGGACTTCCAGGAAGAAGGACCAGCATAAGCAAAGGCATAGAGGCAGGATAGAAGAAAGCATCCTTGAGGTTTCCTGCAGGGAGTCAGCATGAGCGTCAGAGCGTAAGTGGTAGTGACTAGAGCAGCACAGGCAGACACAGTCCAGGTCACAAAGAGCCAAGAACCTTGTATACTACCCTAAAGAATTTTCAAGCTATACTTTAGAGAAATTTTATGATTTAAGCGAAGTATGAAAAAGCTTGGCTGCTAACCAAAAGTTCAACAACTCAAATCACCAGCTGCTCCATGGAAACCCTATGGGGCAGTTCTACAGTGTCTTACAGGGTTGCTATGAGTCAGAAGTGACTCGACGGCACCTAACAACAACAACAACGATTAGTTAACAGTAGATACTGAACCAAATAACCGCTACATTTTCACTGGTTCAACACAACAAAATTTTATTTCTTATTCATGGCACAGTCCAACAAAGATACTTCTGGTTGGGTGGCTTTCCTCCAGGAGAGGATGCAGGGACCCAGGCTCCTAAAACCTGGTGAATCCACAGTCTTCACAGGTAACTCTTACAACTGCTGTGGATGGGGAAGTGCATGTCTGGGAAGGTACACCTGGTTATTAACCACTTGAGTCCAGAAAGGACACACACATCACTTTCACTCACATTTTATTGGAACGTTCTAATCACATGGTCCAACCTAAATGCACGGGGGCACTGGGATATATAGCCCCTGGCTCGACAGCCATTTCCCAGCAACAGCTCACAATTCATGGGGAATATGAATCTTTGGGGGTCAGTTATCCATCTCTGACATAAGCAGAGAAGCAACATAATTAGGTTGACATTTTAGAAAGGTGTAGGATGAATTGGAGAAAAGGAAGAATAGAAAGCAAGAGACCAGTGAAGAAATTGCCACTCTCATCAAGATCACAAATGACAGGGGCACCTACACCAGCTCGGTCAGTAGTAGGAGGTATGGAAAAGAAGAAAGGGAATCAAGAAACACATAGGAGATGGCATCACTGGGACTTGGTGCCCAAATTCAGAGTGATATTCAAAATGAGGGGGCAAAGGAAAGTTTGGACTTACTTTCAAACTTGGTATATGGGCAGCCAGTTGGCACAGCCACCAGTTTAAGGAGTATAGGAGAAACAGCAACTCCAGAAGTAGTGAAAAGAAAGAAAACCAAACCAGCTACCATTGAGTTAATTCCAACTCACGGCAACCCCATGTGTGTCAGAGTAGAACTGCACTCCATAGGGTTTCCAACGGCTGTGACCTTTCAGAAGCAGATAGCCAGACCTTTCTTCTGAGGTGCCTCTAAGTAGATCACAACTGCCACCCTTTTGTTAGCAGCGGAGCACTTGACCATATGTGCCACCCAGGCACTCCGATTAGAAAGAGAGGATTATTAAATCATTTTTGTTCACGATGAGCTTGACATTATCTTGGTAAGTATACTAAAGAGGCCTTTGGAAACATAGGCCTGGAACTCAGAGGAGAAACCTGAGCTGTAGACAGAGGTTGGAATTCATTAGTGGACCCCTGGGAGTTGAAGCCTGGGATGCAGATGACTACTTAGTTCCCGAGCTCTCACTCTTTCTCTGGCATCTACTATTTTCTTTCCAACCAGCCAATCTCTGACTCATCATTAATTACCTTCTCCAAGACTCACATTTATTAAACTGCATGACTAGACTTTATAGGCTTTTTTTAAAATTATAACCATACCATATGTTTATTGTAGAATCGTTTTGGACTTCCAGTCAAGATGGAAGACTGAGCAAGCTCAGCACTCTCCTCCTTCAACTCCATCATTCAAAGCACATGCATTTGCTAAAAAAATAAATTAAAAAAAAGTATTTAATTAAAGAATATATATATATTCACAACATAGAATATATATTCATACTTAAAATGGGAAAATTTTAAAGATTGTAGAATTAAAGAGAGAGTACATTCAGCCTCTCAGCCTGGATTGGGATTATGCCTTAAGGGAGGGGGTTTTAGTTCCCTATGGAGCATCAGCAGGGGCATGGGAAGTACTTTCTTATCCCTAGAAGCAGACCTGTAAATCCCTACCTCATAGTCCAGGATCTCAACCTGAAAATGAGCCACACCCTAGGAAATGGGTGGAAATAGTCACGTATGAAAAGTTAGATCCTGAGCTGCATGTGGATTAGGATCTGAATCACTGTTGTTCACTGCAAAACAGAGTCCTGAGCTGAGAAACAACTTAAATGCAGGTGTGGACCGGGTAACCACCTCAAGGCCAAGGCAGAGATAAACTTTTCAACACTCCCCCTCCGAACCCAGGCTGTCTTTGTAATATAGTTCACAGGCCAGAATTCTGCCGAAGATGAGCTCAAAGTTAAAAACTAAAAAACACACAAGGAAACATTCATTCCTAAAGGATAGTGAAAAACCAAATATACCTAAGGAAATAGAATCTATCCAAACAGAATATAAAATCAATATATTAAAGTTGTTGAAAGAAATAGAGATAAAGGAAAGAAGTGAAATTTCTATACAATAATAAGACATGGTCGTTTGGAAAATTTTTTGAAAGAATCAAGTAGAAATCCAGCAAATAAAAAATATACTCAATATAATCTAAAGATCCATAGAATGTTACCTACTAGAATATAATGTTTATGAGGACACAGATTTGTTTGTCTGTTTTGTTTACTGTTTAGGCCCTGACACTTAGAATAGTGCCTGACACGTAATATGCAATCAATAAATATTTTCAATAAATAAATAGGTTAAATAGTAGAGTTGGGTGAGGAAAATAAGTGAAATGGAGGTCAGAACTACATAAATCTCACAGAAAAAAAAGCAAAGAGATAAGATGTTAAAAATATGAAAGTTAAAAGACCTGGATGACAGAAAGCAATATTCCAGCATACATCTAATAAGGATTATAGAAGGATGAAGTAGAAAGAATGGGGCAGAGGCATACTGAAAGACATCTGGCCAGTAAGTTCCCAGTATTTAAAATGTGTAAGTAACTCTGAAAAAAAAAAAAAAATCAACAAAATGCAAACAAGCAAAGAGAAAAATGGGAAAAGGTTAAGAAGAGGCAACTCATAGAAAAAAACCCAAATGGCTAATTAACATATGGAAAGATGCTCAGGCCCAATAGAAGTCAGGAAAACTCAATTAAACACAGCAATTAGATACCATATCTTGCCCATCAGATTGGAAAGAATTAAACAATCTGATAACATCAAGTGTGGGAAAATGGCAACTTTTATACACTGCAGGTAGGAATGTAATTTGGAGCAATTAATTTGACATCAACTAGTTTAGCTAAAGATGTACGCACACAACATGACAAATTTGTTTCTAGTTTCTACCTAGAGAAATTCTCACATATGTGACCAAGATAACATTTATAACTAAATTCCTTGCAGCACTGTTTGTAATAATGAAACTTAAAAACAAGCTAACTTGAAGGAATAGACAATTAAATGGTGATTTATTTATACCATGCTTTTTACACAAAGTAAAATAAATCTAGATTTGCATGTGTCAACAGGGATAAATTTCAACAACACATGATAAGTGAAAAAAAAAAAATATATATATATATATATATATATCCCAAGTGTCTGTCTGTTTGTCCTACTGTGGGGGCTTGCATGTGGCTGTGATGCTGGAAGCTATGCCACCAGTATTCAGATAACAGCAGGGTCACCCATGGTGGACAGGTTTCAGCTGAGTTTCCAGACTCAGACAGACTAGGAAGAAGGACCCAGCAGTCTACTTCTGAAAAGAATTAGCCAGTGAAAACCTTATGAATATCAGTGGAACATTGTCTGATATAGTGCTGGAAAATGAGCCTCCCAGGTTGGAAGGTACTCAAAAGACAACTGGGGAAGAGCTGCCTCCTCAAAGTAGAGTAGACCTTAATGACGTGGATGGAGTCAAGCTTTCGGGACCTTAATTTGCTGATGTGGCACTACTCAAAATGAGAAGAAACAACTACAAAAATCCATTAATAATCGGAACGTGGAATGCACGAAATATGAACCTAGGAAAATTGGAAATCATCAAAAATGAAATGGAACGCATATACATGAATATCCTAGGCATTATTGAGCAGAAATGGACTGGTATTGGCCATTTTGAATCAGACAATCATATGGTCTACTATACCGGGAATGACAACTTGAAGAGGGAATGGTGTTGCATTCATCCTCAAAAAGAACATTTCAAGATCTATTCTTAAGTACAATGCTGTCAGTGATAGGATGATATCCATACACCTACAAGGAAGACCAGTTAATATGACTATTATTCAAATTGACTCACCAGCCACTTAAGCCAAAGATGAAGAATTTGAAGATTTTACCAGCTTCTGCAGTCTGAAATTGATCAAACATGCAATCAGGATGCACTGATAATTACTGGTAATTGGAATGCAAAAGTTGGAAACGAGAAGGCTCAGTAGTTGGGAAATATGGCCTTGGTGATAGAAACGATACTGGAGATCACATGATAGAATTTTGCAAGATGGACAACTTCTTCACTGCAAATACCTTTTTTCACCAACATGAACAGTGACTATACACATGGACCTCGCCAGATGGAATACACAGGAATCAAATCAACTATATCTGTGGAAAGAGATGATGGAAAAGCTCAATATCATCAGTCAGAACAAGGCCAGGGGCCGACTGTGGAACAGACCATCAATTTCTCATATGCAAGTTCAAGCTGAAACTGAAGAAAATTAGAACAGGTCCACGAGAGCCAAAGTACAACCTTGAATATACCCCACCTGAATTTAGAGACCATCTCAAGAATAGATTTGAGATGTTGAACACTAATGACCAAAGACTAGAGGAGTTGTGGAATGAGATCAAGGACATCACACACGAAGAAAGTAAGAGGTCATTAAAAAGACAGAAAAGAAAGAAGAGACCAAAATGGATGTCAGAAGAGACTCTGAAACTTTCTCTTAAATGTCAAGTAGCTAAAACAAAAGGAAGAAATGATGAAGTAAAAGAACTAAACAGAATATTTCAAAGGGCAGCTCAAGAAGACAAAGTAAAGTATTATAATGACATGTGCAAAGAGCTGGAGATAGAAAACCAAAAGGGAAGAACAAACACTCTTGGCATTTCTCAAGTTGAAAAAACTGAAGAAAAATTCAAGGCTCGAGTTGCAATAGTGAAGGATTCTGTGGGGAAAATATTAAACGACACAGAAAGCATCAAAAAAAGATGGAGGGAATATACAGAGTCATTATACCAAAAAGAACGGGTCAACATTCACCATTTCAAGAGGTAGTATATGATCAGGAACCAATGGTGCTGAAGGAAGAAATCCAAGACTGCATTGAAGGCATTGGTGAAAAATAAGGCTCCAGAAATTGATGGACTATCAACTGAGATGTTTATACAAAGGGATGTAGCACTGGAAGTGCTCACTTGTCTACGCCAAGAAATTTGGAAGACAGCTATCTGGCCTACCAACCAGAAGAGATCCATATTTATGCCTATTCCCAAGAAAGGTGATACAACCGAATGTGGAAATTATCAAAAAATATCATTAATATCACATGCAAGTAAAATTTTGCTGAAGATCCTACAAAAGCGGCTGCAACAGTATATCAACATGTAATTGCCAAAAATTCAGGCTGGATTCAGAAGAAGACATGGAAACCAACCCAGTATACCATTGCTGCTGTCAGATGGATCCTGGCTGAAAGCAGAATACCAGAAAGATGTTTACCTGTGTTTTATTGACTATGTAAAGACATTTGACTGTGTGGATCATAAAAAATTATGGATAACATTGTGAAGAATGGGAATTCCAGAATACTTAATTGTACTCATGAGGAACCTGTACATAGATCAAGTGGCAATTATTCTAACAGAACAAGGGGGATACTTAGTGGTTTAAAGTCAGGAAAGGCGTGCATCAGGGTTGTATCCCTTCACCATACCTATTCAATCTGTATGCTGAGCAAATAATCCAAGAAGCTGGACTATATGAAGAAGAACAGGGCATCAGGATTGGAGGAAGACTCATTAAGAACCTGCAATATGTAGATGACACAACCTTGCTTGCTGAAAGTGAAGAGGACTTGAAGCACTTACTGATGAAGATCAAAGACCTCAGCCTTCCTTGTGGATTACACTCTACATAAAGAAAACAAAAATCCTCACAACTGGACCAGCAGGCAACATCATGATAAATGGAGAAAAGATTGATGTTGTCAAGGATTTCATTTTACTTGGAGCCACAATCAACACTCATGGAAGCAGCAGTGAAGAAATCAAAAGACACATTGCATTGGGCAAATCTGCTGCAAAAGACGTCTTTAAAGTGTTGAAAAGCAAATATGTCACCTTGAAGATTAAGGTGCACCTGACCCAAACCATGATATTTTCGGTTGCATAATATGCATGTGAAAGCTGGACAATGAATAAGGAAGACAGAAGATGAATTGACACCTTTGACTTGTGGTGTTGGCAAAGAATATTGAATACACCACGGACTGCCAAAAGAATGAACAAATCTGTCTTGGAAGAAGTACAACCAGAGTGCTCCTTAGAAGCAAGGATGGCAAGACTACTTCTTACATACTTTGGACATGTTGTCAGGAGGGATCAGTCTGTGGAGAAGGACGTCATGCTTGATAAACTAAAGGGTCGGTGAAAAAGAGGAAGACCTCAACGAGATGGATTGATGCAGTGGCTGTAACAATGGGCTCAAGCATAACTATTGTGAACATGGTGCAGGACCAGGCAGTGTTCTGTTCTGTAGTACATAGGGTCGCTGTGAGTCAGAACCGACTCGATGGCACCTAACAGCAACAATATATATATGGAGGAAAAGGGGGAGAAGGGTGAAAAGAGACAGGAAAGTAGGATTTGAGCTCTATTTATACTGATTTTAATTAAAAAGTATGTGAAGCAAAAATGGAAAAAATACTAGCAATTCTTAAACATAGTTATATTATTTGTACCTTTCTGTATCTTTGACATATTTAATAATTCAAAATAATTTTTAAAATAACAAGAGCGAATAAAGACATTCTCAGGCCTGCAAATATTAAGAGAATTTATAACATAGAGATCCTTGCTGAAAAACTATAAATGGATTTACGTACTTTAGTTAAAAACAAGAAGATGGAGGAGGTGGAGGAGGAGAGAAATATAAGAAGCAGCAGTGAACAATAACAATTACAAATTCTGTTGGAAATCTAAATGACCATGGATGGTAAAACAATACTGCTTATTACTATTATTAATGATTTTATGCTCTAAAACAAAGCAGAAGGAAAATAATAGATAAAAATTATGTGAAGAAGGGAGGAAGAAATTTCAAAAAAATGAAAACAAGTTTATTTCTTAATGTGCTCAATAGGAAGATAGAGATATTAAGTTTAGAGTTTGTTAGCAAAACATAAAGTTCAGTACATATGTTAGAAATTTTGGGATGACAGCTAAAAGTATATAAATACAATGTTTGAATTCCAAAGCAATAGAAAGAACAAACAGGAAAATAAAAAAGATGTAATTAATTCAACAGAAGACCAAGAGTATCAAAAACAAACCAAAGAAAAATCATAATAGACAACACAAAATAGGTAAGTATTAAAATATATGTGAGTAGACTTAAATCACACATTAAAGACAAAGAGCGTCAGATTTGATAAAGGAAAAAAATGACTAATATGCTATTTACAAGAGACATCCCAATCCTATTAAAAAATTACACCTACAGTTCTAAAATAAAATATTTACTAGGCAAATAGAAATAAAACAAAAACAACAACAAAACAGAAAGAAACATGGAAAAGAAAATGAAATTACTATACTAGTACTAACATCAGATAAAATAGAAGGCAAACTAAAAACACTAAGAATTATAGGGAAGAAAATAAAAGTCACATATAATGCCAATTGCTGACAATATTGATTAATATTTTGTGTAAATATTTTCTCTAAAATTGGAATTCTATTAAATATGTGATTCTAGTATGTGGTTTCTTCATTTATTGATATGTCAGCATTTCATCATTCCTAAACATTCAGGTTTTTAAACATTCAGGAGGTAGCACATGAGAAGAAACAATGGCATTGAAGGAAGAAGTCCAAGCTGCACTGAAGGCATTGACAAAAAACAACGCTCCAGGAATTGACAGACTACCAAGTGAGATGGTTCAACAAATAGATGCAAGAAATCTGGAAGACAGCTATCTGGTCAACTAACAAGAAGAGATCCATATTTGTGCCTATTTCAATGAAAGGTGATCCAACAGAATGTGACAATTTTCTAACAATATCATTAATTTCACACACAAGTAAAATTTTACTGAAGATAATTCAAAAACATTTGCAGCAGGACATAGACAGGGAACTACCAAAAATTCAAGCCAGGTTCAGAAGAGGATGTGGAATGAGGGATATTACTGCTGATATCAGATGAATCTTGGCTGAAACCAGATAATACCAGAAAGATGTTTACCTGTGGTTTATTGACTATGCAAAGGCATTCGACTGTGTGGATCATAACAAATTACGGATCATTGTAAAGAGTGGGCATTCCAGAATACTTAATAGTGCCTATGAGGAACCGGTATATAGACCAAGAGACAGTCATTCAAACACAACAAAGGGAAGCTGCATGGTTTAAAAACTGAAAAGGTGTGTGTCAGGGTTGTATCCTTTCACCATACTTATTCAGTCTGTATGTTGTGCAAATAATCTGAGAAACTGGACAATATGAAGAGGAATACGGCATCAGGATTAGAGGAAGACTGATGAACAACCTGTGATATACAGATGACACAACCATGCTTGCTGAAAGTGAAGAGGACTTGAAGCACTTACTGAAGAAGATCAAAGACTACAGCCTTCAGTATGGATTACACCTCAACATTAGGAAATCAAAAATCCTCAGAACTGGACCATTAAGCAACACCAAATAAACGGATAAAATATTGAAGTAGTCAAAGGTTTCATTTTACTTGGATCCACACTCAACACCCATGGAAGCAGCAGTCAAGAAATCCAACAACATATTACTAGGCAAATAGAAATAAAACAAAAACAACAACAACAAAACAGAAAGAAACATGGAAAAGAAAATGAAATTACTATACTAGTACTAACATCAGATAAAATAGAAGGCAAACTAAAAACACTAAGAATTATAGGGAAGAAAATAAAAGTCACATATAATGCCAATTGCTGACAATATTGATTAATATTTTGTGTAAATATTTTCTCTAAAATTGGAATTCTATTAAATATGTTTCATTTTACTTGGATCCACACTCAACACCCATGGAAGCAGCAGTCAAGAAATCCAACAACATATTACATTGGGCAAATCTGCTGCAAAAGTCCTCTTTCAAGTGTTGAAAAGCAAAGATGTCACTTTGAGGACTAAGGTTTGCCTGATCCAAGTCATGGTACTTTCAGTCACCTAATATGCTTCCAAAAGCTGGACAATGAATAAGGAAGACCGAAGAAGAATTGATGCCTTTGAATTATGGTGTTGGCAAAGAATATTGAATATACCATGGACTGCCAGAAGAACGAACAAGTCTGTCTTGGAAGAAGTAGAGCCAGAAAACTCCTTAGAAGTGAGGATGGCAAGACTTCATCTCACATACTTTGGACATGTTATCAGAAGGGACCCATTCCTGGAGAAGGATATCATGCTTGGTAAAGTAGAGGGTCAATGAAAAAGAGGAAGTACCTTGACAAGATGGATTGACACAGTGGCAGCAACAATGGATTTAAACATAGCAATGATCGTGGGTATGGTGCAGGGTCAGGCAGTGTTTCATTCAGTTGTACATAGGGTCGCTGTGAGTTGGAACTGACCTGACAGTGTCTAACAACAACAACAAACATTCTTCAGTTCTAGGATGTCTGTTACTTTCCATCATATGGATTGTCTATAATATATTTGTTATTCTCTCTTACTAGGAGTTAGAGTCCTTTCTAATTTTTGCTAGTATAAATAATAATGTGATGAACACTATTTTGCGTATCTGTATGTGATTTCCTCCATGCTTTACATTTGTCTTTAGCAGACAAACAGTACAAGGAGCTAAATATATATATGTAGGAAATTATTTATTCTTCTGCATTTTCAAGTTAACTTGCATGATGAATGGCATGAAAAGGTTTTGACATTTTTAAATATGGCAACAAACCTGATTTAACAAATATTCCCCTTAATTGATGGTAATGCCCAGTAGGAATAGGCGTGGATTATCTTGGTTCTTTCTTCAACAACTGGCTGAATAGTTGCGTTGGTCCACTTGGTACATCAATGTCTGTATGGGTACAGAGATGGAAAGACAGAGCCCTGTCCTCACAGAGTCTGTGGACTTCTCAGAAGACAACATGTATACAGCATGTAGAACACAACGTGACAACTGTTATAAGGAGGAAGCCAAAGCAATTTGACCATGACTTTTTAGATCTCAACCCTTTTTTTGTTTTTCTAAATAAACCAGGAGTAAACCAAAACAAAACTGGTTGCCGTCAAGTCAATTCTGACTCATAGTGACCCTATAGGAAAGAGTGGAAATGCCCCATTGTGTTTCCAAGGAGTGGTTGGTGGATTTGAACTGCCACCCTTTAGGTTAGCAGCCAAGCTGTAGCCACTGTGCAACCAGGGCTCCAAACCAGGGATAGAAGTTGTAAAATTTATTGCATTATTGCTAGTATTGATTAATAAATACAGAATACTAAATAAAAAAAAAATTGAACAGACTATTTGTATTCTCTAGAAATATTCTTCCCATTTTAATGTCTCTGGGTTTATTATAGTTTCTTAAATAGCTCATCTACACCTAATTTCTGACCTTACAAGTCTAATCCATCAAACTAAATCCTTAGGAATGCTTAGTCTCTCCTTACGCATTTCCCTTTCCTGAGACTAGTCACTTCCCACTGATGGCATGCATAGGCACCCCAAGCATATCTGATATTTTTCTAATGAGCTAGTTCCAGGAAATTCTAAGACAAAACCAGAACTTGAACAAAAGATAAAGACTTTTTACTACAACAAATTTTCATGCAGCAACACTTGCTGAAAGTCAAGGCAGGTGATGGAAAAAGTGAGCAGTGCCAACAATGGCTTCACCACAAAACACCCTCTAAAATGCAGTCCAAGTACTCACAGAACTGCGTGCTAGAAACAGGCAATTCTCTCCACATGTTGGAGGAGGTACTTACACACAATGTGGAGAAATGAACTAAACTGTAACTAATACTATCAATTCAAATACTTGACTAATTGTTGAGAAATCTCAAGGAAATGGTAATATTCCTATAATGTTCTGTAAAATAAAGTACATCAATTATCAACCAACAAGTATATATAAGCATTGACTTTAGTGCTGGAGAGTGATGGCAAAGAGAGACAGTGATAAGAGAAGTCTAAGGCATGACCCAAAACCCTGGCAATGTAGTTAAAGATAAAAAAAAAAAAAAAAAAAGGTAATGAACAATTCCACCACTCATCTGTCAGTTTGTCGTACTGTGGTTGGTGGCTTGTGCATTGCTGTGATGCTGGGAGCTATGCCACTGGTTACCAGCAGGGTCACCATGGTGGACAGGTTTCAGCAGAGCTATCAGAGTAGGACAAACTAGGAAGAAAGGCCTGGTGATGTACTTCCAAAAATTAGTCAATGAAAACATTATGTATCAGAAGAACATTCTCCAACTTGCTTGCTTTGGACATGTCATCAGAAGGGATGACTCACTAGATGAGGACATCATGTTTGGTGAAGTAGCGGGCCTGTGAGAGAAAAGGAGACCTTTAGTGAGATGGAATGGCATAATAGCTGCAACGATGTACTCAAATATAGGGGTGATTGTGAGGATGATGCTGGACCAAAAAATGTTTCATTCTGTTGTACAAAAGATCTTCATGAGTCAGAGTTGACTCTAATGTCAGTTAACAACAACAACAAAAAAGAAAAAGATCAGAACCTGAATAAATCTGAAGGGCATTATGCTGAGTAAAATAAGTCAACCACAAAAGGACAAATATTGTATGAGACCACTATTACAAAAACTAATGAAAAGATTTACACACAAAAAGAAACAACCTTTGATGGTAGGAAGGGAAAGACACAAAATAAACAACAGATAAGTGGTAACTTTGGTGAAGGGTAAGACTGTACACAATACCGGGGAAGCCAGCACAACTTGACCCAGGCAAGGCCACGGAAGCTTCATAGACACATCCAAGCTTCCTGAGGGACTGAACTACTGGGCTGAGGTCTGTGGGGACCATGGTCTCAGGGGATATCTAGATCAACTGGCGTAACACAGTTTATAAAGAAAATGTTCTACATTCTACCTTCGTGAGTAGCATCTGGGGCCTTAAAAGCCTGTGAGTAGCTATCTAAGATACTCCACTGGTCTCTCACCACTTTGGGATCATGGGAGAATGAAGAAAACAAGACACAAAGAAAAGATTAGTCCAAAGGACTAGTGGACCACAACTACCACGGCCTCCACCAGATTGAGTCCAGTACAACTGGATGGTGCCTGGCTACCACCACTGACTGCTCTGACTGGGATCATAATTAAGGGTCCCAGACAGAGCCAGAGAAGAATGTAGAACAAAATTCTAACTCACAAAAAAAGACCAGATTTACTGGTCTGACAGAGACTGGAGAAACCCTGAGAGTATGGCCTGCGACACCCTTTTAGCTCAGTATTGAAGTCAGTCCTGAGGTCCGCACTTCTTCCAAAGATTAGACAGGCCCATAAAACAAAACTAGACTAAAGGGGCACACCAGTACAGGGGAAAGGACTAGAAAGCAGGAGGTGACAGGAAAGCTGGTAATAGGTAATCCAAGGTCGAGAAGGGAGAGTGTTGACATGTTGTGGGGTTGTTAAACAATGTCATAAAACAGTATGTGTACTAACTGTTTAATGAGAAGCTAGTTTGTTCTGTAAACTGTCATCTAAAGTACAATTAAAAAAAACAAAGAGGGGATAATCAAGACATTCCCAAACAAACAGAAGCTCTGGGAATTTGCCATTACCAGACCAGCTTGCAAGTATTACTCAAGGGAGTACTACAAGTGGAAAGGCAAGAACATGTGTAGAAATAAGTACAAATTAAACCTATCGAATGTATGCTGTTGTATATTGATGTTAATGGAGACACACCAACAGAAATGGGGGGGAGCAGATCAGGAATAGATTTATTATGTTAAAGGTGTATGTTAACAGTTATTCTTATGCTAGACACTGTAGTAATTGTAAGTCATGTAATGTAACATATGTGGTAACCACTAAGAAATCACTAAGAAGAAACACTCAGGAGAAAAGAAGCAAGTTAACAAAATGGCTCGTCACAAGAAAGCACCCAAATGCAAACAAAAACAGAAATATCAGTAAAATAAGCAAACAAGATATGAAACTCTTAAAAAATAAATAACAAAATGAGTGAGTCAGACAATTCATTTACAGTAATAACCTTAAATGTAAATGGTCTAAATGCCCCATGCAAAAGGCAGAGAGCAGCAGATTAGATTTAAAAAACATGATCCATCCTTTTGCTGTCTACAAGAAACCCACCTTAGACACAGCAGCACAAACAGACTGAAAAAAAAAGGATGGAGAAAAATATTCCATGTAACCAGCAAACAAAAAGACGCAAGGGTGGCCATACTGATATCAGATAAAATAAACTTTAAATCAAAATCTGTTACAAGAGATAAAGAAGGACATTACATAATAATAAAAGGGTCGATTCAACAAGAAGACATAACAAGTATAACTATATACGCACCTAGCAACAATGCACCAAAATACATGCAATGAATTCTGACCAATATGAAAGGATAAATAGACAATTTCACAATAATAGAAGGGAACTTCAACACACTACTTTCAATTATAGACAGGATATCTAAAAAGAAATCCACTAAAGATGCTTAGAACATAAATAAAACCATAAGCCAATTAAACCTAGCAGACATAGATAGAAAACTCCACCCAGCATCAGAACAATACACATTCTTCTCCAGTGCACAAGTATTTTCCAGAATAGACCACATGCTAGGTCACAAAACAAGTCTCAACAAATTTAAAATGATTGAAGTTATACAAAGTATCTTCTCGGACCATAACAGTATGAAACTAGAAATCAATAACAGGATAAACAGAGGGAAAAAATAATAAGCACATCCAAACTAAATAATAGACTACTAAAAAAGTATTGGGTCACACAATAAGTCAAAAGAAAAATTAAAAAATTCCTAGAATAAAACAAAAATGAAAACACAACATATCAAAACCTTGGGGATACAGCAAAAGCAGTACCCAGAGGGAAATTTATAGCAATAAATGCCTACCTTAAAAAAGAATAACAATCCAAAATCAATAACTTAAACCCACAACTTGAAAAAATAGAAAAGGAAGAGCGAAAGAAGCCAAAAGCAACCAGGAAAAAAAAGAATAATAAAAGTTAGGACAGAAATAAATGAATTCGAAAATAGAAAAACAATTGAAAGAGTTAACAAAACCAGAAGTTGGTTCTTTGAAAGGATCAATAAAATAGACTAACCAATGGCTAGACTGACAAAAGAGAAAATCCAGAAGAGGCAAATAAGCAAATTAAGAAATGAAATTGGTGGCACTAAAACAAATCCATCAGCGATAAAGGAGATCATAGCCAATTACTACGAAAAATTAAACTCCACAAATTTGAAAACCTAGAGGAAATGGACAAATTTCTAGGAACACACTACCTATCCCAATTATCACAAACAGAGACAGGAAATTTAAACAGAACCTTCACAAAAGAAGAGATTGAAGATGTCATTAAAAAACTACTAACAACAACAGCAACAAAAAACCCAGGACCAGATGGCTTCACTGGAGAATGCTACCAAACATTCAGAAAAGGGTTGACACCAATCCTAATCAATCTCTTCGAAAATATAGAAGAGGAAGGAACACTACTGAACTCCTTCTATGAAGCATAACCCTGATTCTGAAACCAGGCTAAGACATCACAAAAAAAATAAAACTACAGAACAATATCCTGCATGAACATAGATGCAAAAAAATTTCAACAAAATTCTAGCCAACAGACGATGGCAACATATTAAAAATATACACTATGAAAACAAAATATACACTATGATCAAGTGGGATTCATATAAGGATTACAAGGGTGGTTCAACATTAGAAAATCAATCAATGTAATTCACCACATAAATAACACAAAGGAAAAGAACCACATAATCATATCAATTGATGCAGAAAAGGGATTCAATATAATTCAACAACTTTCCTGATAAAAATTCTCAGCAAAATAGGAATAGATGGGAAATTCCTTAACATAATTAAGGCATACATTAAAAACCAACAGCCAACATCATACTCAATGGAGAAAGGCTGAGAACCTTTCCTCTGAGAACAGGAACGACCCAAGGATGCCCATTATCAGCACTCTTATTCAGCATTGTACTAGTCCTAGCCAGAACAATAAGACAAGGAAGAGAAAGAAAATATCCAAATTGGAAAAGAAGTAAAATTATCACTAATTGCAGATGACATCCTATATATGGAAGACCCTAAATATTCCACAAGAAAACTGCTGGAACTAACAGAAGAATTTAGCAATGTTGCAGGATAAAATATTAACACTAAAATAAGTTGGGTTCCTCTACACTAACAAAGACTACCTTGAAAAAGAAATCAAGAAAACAATACCATTTACAATAGCCCCCAAATCAATAAAATACCAAAGAGATTAACCTAACCAGGGACGTAAAAGAATTATACAATGAGTATTATAAAACACTGCTACAAGAGACTAAAAGAGACCTGCAAAAATGGAAAGACATCCCGTGCTCATAGATAGGAAGGCTAAATATAGTGAAAATTTCAATACTACCTAAAGTGATCTACAGATTCAATGCAGAAATGGAAAAACTAATGACCAACTTCATACATACAGGAAAGAACCCCCAAATAGCCAAAGCAATATTGAAGAAAAAGAACAAAGCAGGAGACCTCACACTCCCTGATATTAAAACATACTATCCAGCCACTGTAATCAAAACAGCCTGCTACTGT
This sequence comes from Dugong dugon, assembly GCA_030035585.1. Lineage (NCBI taxonomy): Eukaryota > Metazoa > Chordata > Mammalia > Sirenia > Dugongidae > Dugong > Dugong dugon. The sequence goes on along the minus strand of CM057470.1, from coordinate 66,399,907 downwards.
TTCAGTGATAGACAGTAGAATTGAATTGATAACTCAGAGCTAAATGGAAACATCTATGGAGAACTGATTTTTGACAAGGAGTCAAAGACCATCCAGTGGGGCAGAAACAGTCTCGTTAAGAAATGGTGTTAGCAAACCTGGATATCCACCTTGCAGAAAATTGAAACAGGACCCATACCTCACACCAAGCCAAAAAACTAAGTCAGAATGGATCAAAGACCTAAATGTCAAACCTAAAACCATAAAATTTCTGGGAGAAAACTGTGGGATCTAATCTTCTGTAAAAATAAGATAACAGGCATTACAATAAATGCACAAATAGAAGACAAAATAGATAAATGGAATCTCATAAAAATTATAAACTTCTGCTCGTCAGAAAAATCATCAAAAGAGTAAAAAGACAAACTACAGACTGAGAAAAAATTTTCAGAAAAGACATCAGCTAACGGTCTAATCTCCAAAATTTATAGAAAACTTCAACAACAAAAAGATAAATAAGCCAATTATAAAATGGGCAAAGGACATGAACAGCACCATCACCAAAGAAGACATCCAAGCAGCCAACAAACACATGAAAAGATGCTCGCAATCAGTAGCCTTAGAGGGATGCAAATCAAAACTACGATGAGATACTATCCCACTCCTACTAAAATGGCACTGATTAAAAAAACAGAAAACAACAGATATTGGGGAGGATGTGGAGATATTGGAACCCTTATTCATTGCTAGTGGTACTATAAAATAGTACTACCACTATGGAAAACAGATCGGTGCTTCCTCAAAAAAAAAAAAAAAAAAAAAAAACCACTAGAAATAGAGCTACCTTATGAATGAGCAGCTCCACTCCTAGAAATATAATCTAGAAACCTGAAACTACTGACTTGAACAGATGAATGCACTCCTATGTGCATTGTCCCATGCATCTATCAGTTTGTCCTACTGTGGTGGCTTGTGTGTTGCTGTGATGCTTGAAGCTATGCCACCAGTATTCAAAACACCAGCAGGGTCACCCACAGCCGACAGGTTTCAGCAGATCTTCCAGACTAGGACAGACTAGGAAAAAGGACCTGGCAGTCTATTTCTGAAAAGCTGGCCAGTGAAAACATTATGAATAGCAGTGGAACATTAGTATAGTACCGAAAGATGAGCCCCTCAGGTTGGAAGGCACTCAAAATATGACTGGGGAAGAGCTGCCGCCTCATAGCAGAGTCAACCTTAACGACATGGATACAGTAAAGGTTTGGGGACATTCATTTGCTGAGGTGGTATGACTCAAAATGAGAAGAAACACCTGCAAACATCCATTAAAAATCAGAACATGGAATGTATGAATCAAGGAAAACTTGGAAGTTGTCAAAAAGGAAATGGACCACATAAAGATCGATATCCTAGGCATTAGTGAGCTGAAATGGACTGGTATTGGTCATTTTGAATCAGATAATCATATGGTCTACTGTGCTGGGTGTTATGGATTGAATTGTGTCCCCCAAAAAATGTGTGTCAACTAAGCTAGGCCATGATTCCCTGTATTGTGTGGTTGTCCACCATTTTGTGATCTGATGTGATTATCCTATGTGTTATAAATTCCAACCTCCATGATGTTAATGAGGCAGGATTAGAAGCAGTTACGTTAATGAGGCAGGTCTCGATTACAGGATTAGGTTGTATTTTGAGTCAATCTCTTTTGAAATATAAAAGAGAGAACCAGGCAGAGAGGAGAGGGACCTCATAACACCAAGAAAGAAGCACCAGGAGTGGAGGCCATCCTTTGGACCCTGGGTGCCTGTGCTGAGAAGCTCCTAGACCAGAGAAAGATTGATAACAAGGACTTTCCCCCAGAACTGACAAAGATATAAAGCCTTCCCCAGGAGCTGGCACCCTGAATTCAGACTTCTAGCCTCTTAAACTGTTAGAGAATAAACTTCTGTTCGTTAAAACCATACGCATGTGGTATTTCTGTTATAGCAACACTAGATAACTAAGACTACAGGAATGACAAATTGAAGAGGAATGGCATCACACTCATTGTCAAAAAGAACATTACAAGATCTATCCTAAGTAAAATGTTATCCGTGGTAGGATAATATCCAAACACCTTTAAGGAAAACCAGTTAATATGACTATTATTCAAATTTATGCACCAACCACTAATGTCAAAGATGAAGAAATTGAAGATTTTTACCAACTTCTGCAGTTTGAAATTGATCAAATATACAATCAAGATGCATTGATAATTACTGGTGATTGGAATGCAAAAGTTAAAAACAAAGAAGGATCAGTAGTTGGAAAATATGGTCTTGATGATAGAAATAAAGCCAGAGATCTAATGGTAGAATTTTACAAAACCAACTACTTCTTCATTGCAAATACCTTTTTTCAACCACATAAGTGGCGACTATACACGAGGACCTCGCCAGACAGCATACACAGGAATCAAATCGGCTACATTTGTGGAAAGAGACAATGAAGAAACTCAATATCATTTGTCAGAAAGAGGCCAGGGGTGGGCTGCAGAAGAGACCACCAAATGTTTATATGCAAATTCAAGTTGAAGCTTAAAAAAATTAGAGCAATTCCACAAGAGCTAAACTATGCCCTTGAGTATATCCCACCTGAATTTAGAGACCGTCTCAAGAATAGATTTGATACATTGAACACTAAAGACTGAAACCAGACGAGTTGTGGACATCAAGGACATCATATACGAGGAAAGAAAAAGGTCATTAAAAAGGCATGAAAGAAAGAAAAGACCAAAATGGAGGACAAAATAGACTCTGAAACTTCCTCTTGAACACAGAGTAGTTAAAGTGAAAGGAAGAAGTGACGATGTAAAAGAGATGACCAGAAGATTTCAAAGGGCAACTCGAGAAGACAAAGTGAAGTATTATAATAAAATCTACAAAGATCTGGAGTTAGAAAACCAAAAGGGAGGAACGCGCTTGGCATTTCTCAAGGTAAAAGAACTTAAGAAAAAATTCAAGCCTCAAGTTGCAATATTGAAGGATCCTATGGGGAAAATACTGAACAACGCAGAAAGTATCAAAAGAAAATGGAAGGAATATACACAGTAACTGTACTAAAAAGAATTGGTCAATGTTCAACCATTTCAGGAGGCAGCATATGATCAAGAACTGATGGTACTGAAGGAAGAAGTGCAAGCTGCACTGAAGGCATCAACAAAAAACAAGGCTTCTGGAATTGAAGGAATATCAATTGAAATGTTTCAGCAAATGGATGCAGCACTACAAGTGCTTACTCGTTTATGTCAAAAAAAATTGGAAGACAGCTACCAGGCCAACTAGCTGGAAGAGATCCATATTTGTGCCCATTCCAAAGAAAGGTAATCCAAGAGAAAGCAGAAATTAGCGAACAATATCATTAATATCACACCCAAGTAAAATTTTGCTGAAGATCATTCAAAAGCGGTTGCAGCAGTACATTGACAAAGGACTGTCAGAAATTCAAGCTGGATCCAGAAGAGGATGTGAAATAAAGGATATCATTGCTGATGTTAGATGGATCTTGGCTGAAACTAAAGAATACCAGAAAGATGTTTACCTGTGTTTTATTGACTATGCAAAAGCATTCACCTTTGTGGATCATAACAAATTATAGATAACATTGAAAAGAATGGGAATTCCAGAACACTTAACTGTGCTCATGAGGAACCTGTACCTAGACCACAAGGCAGTCATTCGAACAGAACAAGGGTAAAACCCGTGATTTAAAATCAGGAAAGTTGTGCATCAGGGTTGCATCCTTTCAGCATACAATCTGTATGCTGAGCAAATAATCCAAGAAACTGGGCTATATGAAGAAGAAGTCAGCATCAGGATTGGAGGAGGACTCACTAACAACCTATGACATGCAGATGACACAACTTTGCTTGCTGAAAGTGAAGAGGACTTGAAGCACTTATTGATGAAGATCAAAGACTATAGCCTTCAGCATGGATTGCACCTCAACATAAAGAAAACAAAATCGTCACAACTGGACCAATAAGCAACATCATGATAAATGGAGAAAAGACTGAAGTTGTCAAGAATTTCATTTTCCTTGGGTCCACAATCAACACCTGTGGAATCAGCAATCAAGAAAGCAAATGACATATTGCATTGGGCAAATGTGCTGCAAAAGAACTCTTTCAAGCGTTCAAAAGCAAAGACGTCACTTTGAGAACTAAGGTGCACCTGACCCAAGCCACAGTATTTTCAGTCACCTCATATATATTTGAAAGCTGGACAATGAATAAGGAAGGCCAAAGAAGAATTGATGCCTTTGAATTATGGTGTTGACAAAGAATACTGAATTACCATGGACTGCCAGAAGAACCAGCAAATCTGTCTTGGAAAAAGTACATCCAGAATGCTCCTTAGTAGCAAGGATGGTAAGGCTTCGTCTCACATACTTTGGACACATTATTGTTACCACAATAGCACAGATTGGAGCTGCCTGCCTCAATAGCCAATTATGAGACAGGGGTGAGGTGAGCAGCAAGAGTTTTATTATGTATCTATATATAGGACACAGAGGGGAATTGATTCCTATAAAAGCCTGTCTCCTCGAACTGGAGACTGGCTGAAGTCTTTATAGGGACAGGATTATGAGTCTTAGAAATTTGTGGAATATTAGTTCCTCCTTGAGGTGGTCATGGTTGTCACATCCCTTTTACTGTTATTCTTTAGAGTTATCTGGTGCCATCCTGTTTTTCTTGTCACAAGACAGGTTCTTTGTTTGGTTTTTCATTCCTACATCATTATCACTTGTTTTTCCACCCTCCCAGGAGAAACATCAGTTAATCTTAAACTTTTTATAGAGACTGGAACAGGAGGGAAAAAAAGATCATGAGACAATGTGGAGGTTAGCAATGGGGAGTAATAATAGTGAGCCAGAGCTATGTAGCCTCTTCCATTATCAAGAGGGACGAGTCCCTGGAGAAGGATTTCATGCTTGGTGAAGTAGAGGGTCAGTAAAAAAGAGGAAAACTCTCAACAAGCTGGATTGAAACAATGGCTGCAACAATGTGCTCAAGCATAACAATGAGTATGAGAATGCCACAGGACCAGACAATGTTTTGTTCTATCATACGTAGGGTCGCTATGAATCAGAACTGACTCAACAGCACCTAACAACAACAATGATCATTGTAGCTTTATTCACAATAGCAAAACAGTGGAAATAATCAAAGAGCTCATCAAACGATGAATGGATAAGCAAATTGTAGTATATACACACTGTGGAATACTACACAATCATAAAGAACAATAATGACTCCATGAAACATATTATAACACGGATGGACCTGGAAGGCATAATGCTAAGTGAAATAAATCAAGCATATAAGGACGGATATTGTATGATCCCTCTTTTACAAGAAGACAAGAACAGATGAATATAGAGAGACCAATACTCACTGGTGGTTACCAGGGAGAAGAAGGGGGAGGGGTAAGTATGCTTTAGAACTTACAGACTTGTTACTTCTCATGATGGGAAATATGGGTCCGAGTATGGAAGTGTGAGCACAGCACAACCATAGTAAAGATGAGTATCTGAGCACAAATAGAAGGGTATACACACAATTAAAGAGAATGCTGACAAACTGCGATAAATGTAACTAATATCAATAAACAACTTATGCGGGAATTTTTTAAAATAAAATCATAAAGGGATATACAACTTTGCAACAACAGTAATAACAACTAAAAAATATGTGTTTAGTTACATAGATATATAAGTATGCATAAATATATACAGGAAGGCATATATGAATAACTGTAGGCATATATATATACATAGATACATGTTTATGTGTGTTACATACATTTTCAAGTATAAAATAAAGCATATAAGGGCACAGTTATGGATACTCCCTAGAAGCAATCTAACACCTCTCGGGATTGGTCTACTGGGTTTCAGGGCTTAAGACTATAGCCTCATGGAGCAATTCAGTCAATTGGAACATTATAGTCCATACAGACAATGTTCTGCCTCTTACTTTGATGAGTAGCATCTGGGGTCTTAAAAGCTTGTGAGTGGCCATCTAAGATAAAACTATTGATCTCTACTCATCTAGTGCTAAAGAAAAAGAAGGAAACCAAAGACTCAAAGAAGAAACTAGTCTACAGAACCAATAGTCTACACAAACAACGGCATCACCTACCTTGAGACCAGAAAAACTAGATGGTGCCTGGTTACCACTACCAACCATTCCAACCAGGGACTCAATAAATTGTCCCAGACAGAATGGAAGAAAAATGTAGAACAAAACTCGAATTCCTAAAAAAATGTGACTTACTGACCAGTAGAGACTAGATGAACTCCCAAGACTATCTCCCTGAGATACTCTTTAAATTTGGAAGTCAAACCACTCCCAGAGGTCACCTTTAAGCCAAATGACAGATTGACCCATAAAATAAATAATATCACCCATGAGTACTGTGCTCCTCAAAATAATCATCCAGATAAAACTAAACGGTTAACACTTACCCTAGACCAAAGACAAGAAGGCAAGGGGGTACAGGGAAGGTAGATTAATGGAAACAGAACAACCAAGTTGGAGATAACAAAATGCTAATATATTGTGAAAGATGTAACCAATGTCACTGAACAATATGTATAGAAACTGTTAAATGAGAACCTAATTTCATGTGTAAACTTTCACCAAAAACACAATAAAATATTTTTTAAAAAAAAACCTCTATAGACATTTAAGATCAGGTTAGGCAAAACAGAAGATAGAATTAGTGAACTGGAATATCTAAACCAAAGAATAGGAAAAAAAATAGACAAGAAAAACCCAGAAAAGGGCACTGGAAACATATGAGACCAATGAAAAAATCAAAAGTGTGTATAATTAAAGTCCTAAAAGGAAAGGGGACAGAGGATGAGGTAGAAGCAATATTTGTAAGGATAATAGCCAAGTTCCTAAAATGGATGAAATCCATCAACCCACATGTTCAAGAAGCTGTGCACACCCCAAGTAGAACAAATACATAGAAAATCACATACACACACATCGTAATAAGACTGGTGAAAACCAAAGACAGTGAGAAATATGAAAAGCAGCCAGTGAAAAAAGACAATCTTTCAAAGGAGCAACAAAAAGATTTACAGATGACTCTTCCACGAGATGATGGAAGTCAGAAGACAGTGGACTGCCATCTTTAAAGTATTAAAATAACTGCCAATTTAGAATTCTACACTAGCAAAAATATACTTCAAAAATGAAAGTGAAATAAAAATGTTTTCAGACAAACAAAACTGAGAATTTATCTCTAATAAATGCACATGAAAAGAAATATCAAAGAGAGGTCCTCAAACATAAGGAAAATGATGCTGGAGGGAAACATGAAATTGTAGAAAGTAATGAAGAGCAACAGAAAAGGTAAATATATGAGTAAATATAAATGAATACTCACTCTGAAGAAAGAAAATGTAATGTCTTGTGGGGTTTAAAATGTATGTACAATTAAAATGCATGCAACAAAAATGCAAAAGGCCAAAGGGGAATAAATGCTATGAATGTTTTTTAAAATTCTACTATTATAAGGAAAGTAGTATAAGTAATAATTTATAGTATTCTGTAAAAAGTCAAGGATATATATTGTCATCTCTAGGGTAGCCAGTAAGAGTAAAAATATTTTATTAATCTAAAATAAATTTTAAAAATCTTGTAGCTTAGAAGTAGTGGGAAATCAGAAGGGATAGAGTCCATTTGGTTGGAAGAGCTCAAGAAATCTCCATGGAGGAGAAGAATGGACTGCAATAAGCCGTGAAATGGTAGATAGAATTCTAGTAGGTAAAGAGGTTATTGGGGGAGCCTTCTCATGCACCAAGTCACAGAGGTGGCAATGAGCCTGGCAGACCTGTGCTCTTGGGGTTTCTTGTGAGCCGTGCCAGACTGCAGTGGTCACATTGTAGTGATGTTGTTGTCTATTCAGGTGTAAATCTCCTTACATACCCTGAGCCCCCTGAGGACAGGGCTTCCTGCGCCTGTATTCACAAGGCGCAGCACAGAGCCTGACATACAAAAGAGGCTGCACCAAGACAAATGCCAAGAAAGAGACAATTGCGTGACTGAATGAAAGGTACATGTTGGGCAACAGTGGGATAACAGGTTAGTGGGGTAAAGGTAGATTTTATAGGATTTTGAAAACCAATGCGGCCAAATAACCAAGGACCAAAACTTCATATACACTGAGGCTGAATTTATTAGCTTGCCAGGCAAGGATAGCTGCATCAGTGTGAGTTCCACAAAACTTTGACTGGGGACAGAGGCAACTGAGAAGTCTCTCTCAGGATTGTGACGTCAAGGGGTGCCCATTAAACAGGGCCAGTTCTCAGAAGCTCTGGAAGCACTGTGTAAGGCTCAAGCCATCTTAGGACCGTACTACACTCAGTTCCATATGCACTGTGCAGGGACCCACCAGAAATTCCCCTTAGCTCTGGAAGGCAGTAGAGAGCCACTGCACATTTTTGAGAAGGGGGATATTTTAGAAATATTTTGTGGTGTGGTGCTAATATCACCTGCAGGAATGACTTGGCTTGCTTTACTCAATTTTCCCTTTCCATCCCCTGGTCAGATTTCTGAGCACTAATTATTTCTGAATGGATTGTGGGAATTCAATGGTAGAATTCTCGCCTCCATGCAAGAGACCCAGGTTCAATTCCTGGTCAGTGCACCTCATGCACAGCCACTGCCCATCTGTCAGTGGAGGTTTACATGTTGCTATGATGCTGAACAGGTTTCAGTGGAGCTTCCAGGCTAAGACAGACTAGGAATAAAGGCCTGGTGATCTACTTTTAAAAAAGCATTGGGCCATGAGTCAGGAGCCAACTAAACAACAGCTAACACAACAACAAGTATTCCTGAATCTGGGACCAGATTTGAAAATGGGCCCCACTCACCATATACAGTATTCTAGAATACTCCAGTTTGGAAACTAGAGACCTACTAACATCCACCCACTATATCCTGGGGTGGTGAGGGGCAGGGGGAGAAACGAGGAGTGAGGGGTTTTGGTTGGCTGGCTTGTCTAGTAAGGGATGCTTTGGGCTGGGGCAATGGCAGTGCCTGTAGACATGGGTGCAGATGGGTCATCTGAGTGAGGTGGGCTGAGGCAGGTCGCAGGTTCTGGAGCATGGAGCTGAAGGAAGGACAGTGGGGAGGACAAGCACAAGGAATCGTGGACAGACACTCATACTACCTGGCAAGTAAAAGGATATCTGGGCAGGTAGTTTGTAGGGCAGGGTGTCTGTTGCTAGTGCCTAGGCTCTAAGAAGTTGCAGAGGGCTTCATGGAAAAGGCACCAGGGGTAGGGCAGAATCATCATTTATGTGCATACCTTTCTTCAGACTAGACTAGACCCCCCTCTTCAAAAAATCTCTTCTATAAAGCTCATCTTGCATCCCACACATCTGGCACATGGACTCACAAAACTCAACCCTCAGTGCATATCAGTTACATTTTATTAAAAAGCCTCTTTCTCCCACAGTCAGAAACTCAAGAAGACGAGGTCAAGGCACTGTTTGCCCATCAAAACCTGCAGTGAACGCTTCCTCCCTCCCACCCCTCACGCTCACCTCAAATCCCAGCCTAAGGGGACTTGGCTGCCCTTAACCCAGCATCCTTCTGATGCTAGCCCTGCATTTGCATACAATGGGTCCTCTTTTGAAAGGCACTCTTTTGGGGATGTCTGTCCCAGTAGAGGCCTGCTTCCTTGACAAGGAGCCACATCTCCTTTCCAGATAAAAATCTAAACCATACCAGAACACAGATTTATAAACATATCTCAGCTGAGCCAAACAAGGGTTTTCCAACAGAGATAAAAGTGGCAATGTAGTTGTTCCACATCTGTCTGGCTTTGGGCCAGTTCTGTTTGGCTGGGCAGGAGCAGGGCCTGGCAGGGGCTGTTTGGGAGGGAAGAGTCTGCCTTCCAGAACAAAGCGCGGTAGAGAAGCGCCTGATAGCTGCCCGTAGCTGCCCACAGCTGCAATCTCTAAGACACTTTCTGAATAGAAATGTCGAAGTCACACAGTTTTGTGATTGTACAACTCCTCATGGCAATTTTGAGACAAATCACTAGTTATTTTATTTACTAACTTCATTGAAGTATAATTTACAGACAATAAAAATGTACCCATTTAAGTGTACAGGTGGATGAGTTTTGACAAATGTATACCTGTTTCACGGCCATATTCAAGATATAGAACATTTCCATCATCCCATAGTTCCTATGCCCCTTTGTGGTCAACACCCTGCGCTGAAGCCCTGGCAATCACAGATCTACTTGCTGTCACTATACACTGTGCTGCCTTTTCTAGAATTCCATGCATATGGACTCGTACAGTATTGTCATGGTTTGAATTATGTCCCCCCGAAAAACATGTGTATCAGTTTGGCTGGGCCATGATTCCTGGTACTGTATGATTTTCCTATATGTTGTAAATCCTGCCTCTATGATGTTAATGAGGGAGGATGGGTGGCAGTTTCCTTAGGAGGCAGGACTTGATCTACAAGATTGGAGTGTATCCTGAGGCAATCTCTTGAGTTATAAAAGACAGAAGTGAGCAGTGGGACAGGAGGACCTCATACCATCAAGAAAGCAGTGCCAGGAGCAGAGCGCGTCCTTTGGACGGGGGTCCCTGTGCCAAGAAGCTCCTAGTCCAGGGGAACACTGATGAGAAGGCTGACAGAGAGAGAAAGACTTCCCCTGGAGCTGACACCCTGAATTTGGACTTTTAGCCTACATTGACTGTCAGGAAATAAACTTCTCTTCATTAAAACCATCCACTTGTGCTATTTCTGTCACAGCAGCACTAGATAACTAAGACAAGTATGTACCTTATTTATGTCTGGCTTCTTCGTTGCTGTCGTTGTTGTTGTTAGGTGCCATCAAGTCGGCCCTGACTTACGGCGACCCCATGTACGATGGAATGAAATGCCGCCCAGTCTTACATCACCCATCCACATGATCGGTTGCATATCAGAACGCTGTGATCCATAGGGTTTTTCATTGGCTGATTTTCAGAAGTAGATCACCAGACCTTCTTCCTAGTCCATCTTAGTCTGGAAGCTCCACTGAAACCTATTCAGCATCACAGCAACACGCAAGCCTTCGCTGACTGAGGGGTGGTGGCTGCACATGAGGTACATTAGTACCTGAGTCTCCTGCACGGAAGACAAGAAGTCTTCTACTGAACCACTGTCTGTGTTCTTGCATGTAACAATAGTTAGTTTCCTTTTTATTCCTAAGTAGTTTTTCACAGTGTGGATACAGCATCATTTGTGCCTGTCGATGATCATCTGAGCGTTTCCGGTTTGGGACTGTTATTGAATAAAGTTGCTATGAACTTTCATGTGCAAGTTTTAGCGTGCATATATTTTCATCTCTCTTGGGTCAAAACCTAGAGTGGAATTGCTAGGCAGTAGGGTAAGTGTAAGGATCTTTTGTGGTGTGATGGTTAAGCACTCAGCTGCTAACTGAAAACTCAGCATTTCAAACCCATTAGCAGCTCCACAGGAGAAAGATGTGGCAATCTGCTTCCATAAAGATTACAGCCTTGGAAACCCTATGGGGCAGTTCTACTCTGTCCTGTAGGGCTACTATGTATCGAAATCGACTCAATGGCAATGAGTTTTGGGTTTTATGGTAAGTGTATATTTGACTTGATAAGAATTGCCAAATTGTTATCCAATGTGGTTGTACCATTTTGCATTTCCACCAGCAGTGTATGAGAATTTTATTTGCACCATATACTCATAAACACTTGGGATTTTTAGTCTTTTTCATTTTATCTAGAAGTCTTTGGCTGGAGATCACATAGTTAAGCACTCAGCTACTAAAGGCTGGCGGTTCAAATCCAACCAGAGGCACCTCGGGAAAAAGTTCTAGTGATCTACTTCTGGAAAATCAGCCATTGAAAACCCTATGGAGTACAGTTCTACTCTGACCTATTTGGGGTCTCCGTAAGTTGAAATTAACATGAGAGCAACTGATTTGTTTTCGTTTGTTTTGTTTTCAATTTATCTAATCCAATTGTTTCAACTTTATTTCCCTGATGACTAATGATGTTGGGCATTTTGTCATGTTCTTATCGAGCACACATATAGCTTCTTTTGCGATGTGTCTGTTTAAATCTTTGAGACAAATCACTTTTAAAGGCCTTGAGTCTAATGGAAAGACTGGATTGAGGGCCTGACAGCTTGGGTTTGCATCTTAGCCCTCTGAGAAGCTATGGCTTCAGGACGTGGTTCAAGTTCTCTAGGAATCACTGTCTTACCTTAAGGGTAAGGAAAATGACTGGATTATCTTCAAGGTTCTTTTTCCACTCCAAAGACTATGACTACAATCTCCATTTCTTCATTTACAAGACAGGGACATCCCAGGACAGGACTCAGAATGCTAAAATAAGAAGAACTCATCCAGCTCCTGCATATATTCAGATACTGAGAGTCACCCATGGCTAGAATTATACAGCTATTAAATAGCATCTATGCAACAAGTCCCAGGCCTCCAGACTTGAACGTAACTAGTAATAGGAGAGTTTGAGAAATTGTCATATATTCTGACTCTAACGTCATAGGAAATCCCCTACGACTAAGAAATGGGCAGCATGGTTGGTGATTTTCACTAAAACTAGGACATGTTCATGAGGCAGTGGTAGTTCAGTGGTAGAATTCTCGCTTTCCATTAGGGAGACCCAAGTTTCATGCCTAACCTCATGCACAGCCACCACCCATCTGTCAGTGGAGGCTCACGTGTTGCTAGGATGCTGAACAGGTTTCAGCAGAGCTTCCAGACTAAGACAGACTGGGAAGAAAGACCTGGTGATCTACTTCTAAAAATCAGCCGATGAAAACCTTATGGATCACAAGGATCTGATCTGCAAGTGATCATGGACTGTGCAGCGTTTTGTTACATTGTGCATGGGGTCACCACCGTGAGTAACAGGCTGACTCAATGGCAGCTAACAATAACGACAAGAAGACATGTTCATTTCTACCCATCATTCAAGAGAGCAATAGGATCTGGACGGGTTCTGAGTCCAGGCGTGTGCCTGGAGAAGCAGAAGCACCGTTTTTTGCAGGTGCAAGCCCATTAAGACATAAACCCAGCATGCTCGACCCAGGCAGCCTGTGCACGGAACAGTGACTGCTATAAACATTGGCGTACAAATTACATTTTCACTCCAGTCTATAGAAAGAGTTCTGTAAAGTGACAAGTACTCAGGGCCAGGGTATGTTCCTCCGTAATTACAGCACACCATTCCCGCGGGTGTTAATGTTTATAGAAGGCTAGTTAACCTTGCAAAGGATCTGGGATCACCCAACTATGTGTGCCATTCAGCAGCCGTGGAGCCAGAGCTGAAGAATGCATTTCCATGCCTACAACATGTGTAGGAACGCAGGGTGGACAATCGAGGCTTGTTCTCGGAGCCAGGGCAATGTCCCAGACCAGGTTTGCTTAGCCTCGGTCCCTTGATTACTCCACTAAAGCCTGGGGCTTCACTTTCCCCGAACAACCCCTATTTAATGGACTGTGATTATGGGTCTTACCTGTAACTCAGTGGCAATATTTGAGCAAACCATGTAGTTACACATTCGTTTGTTACTTTTCAAGACCCCTCAGAAAGAAGGGGCCATTGTAAACCTTTGAAACAGAACCCAGACCTGCTGAGAGCCTTGGGGAAAGTTTCAAGTAACATGAAACTGCTTTTCATCACGCGCTCAAGGGGCTGCAAAGAAGGGTCAGAAGTAGTCCTTTTGTTCCAAAGTTTATAATCTATGGTTTTCAGATGGACAAGGCAGGCATACCTGAAAAATTAAATAAAATACCAGAGGGTATTTGCTCAATTTGAGTGGAGGGGTATAGAGATGATTCCTTTAGAGATTCAGTGTGGCAAGATGACTGGGGCCTCGTAAAAGGGAAGAAAGCTTCAGGAAGGGGTGAGGTTTGAAAGGCCCCTTGAAAGATTCTGGGGTTGGGGAGCAGTGGGGTCAGGGGGTAGGGGTGTGTGAGTAGGGCTCAGGTGACAAGGAAGTGACAGTCTGGCTGAATCAGAGCCCTGGCAGGGAAGCCAGGGCTGGAAAGCCTGGGTCTTGCCCAGATGGTGAAGGTCCTTGAAAGCCAGGAGTGTCTGGATAGCACAAACAGTGAAGCGCTCACTTACTAACCGAAAGATTGGAGGTTTGAGTCCACCCAGAGATGCATTGGAAGAAAGGCCTGGCAATCTACTTCCAAAAGGTCGTAGCCATGAAAACTCCCTAGAGTGCAGTTCGAAGGCCGCTAATATTGGTTTGAAAGCCAGCAGATCCGGGGCACAGGCATATAGGTAGCCATGGTTTATCTTTTTGTTCCATAACCTCCAGTGTTTTCTTAGGAAGTAAAAACAAAACCCTGACAAGGGCCCTACATGATCTGCACCCCCACCTCAATTACCACCCTGATGGCAACACCTTCTACTCCCTCCCACCCTGCTTACTCCTGTCCAGTACACTTGCTCTTATTTCTGGGACACTCAAGCCATGTTCGCACTGAGCTTGTTTGCATTTGCTGTTTCCTCTGCCAGGAATGCCCTTCCTACGGGTATCCACATGGCCCTCGATCTCGTCCACCCCATCTTTCATTTGAACATCCCTTCTCAGTGATCTTTCCCTAACCACTGACTTTAAAATCGTAACACTCCCTCCCCTTTGGCTCCTCCTGTCTTCTTTCTCAGGTTCATTGTTCTCCATAAGATTTCAGCATCTCATCTCCTATAAAATGTAATTATTTATTTTGTTTATCATCCCTCTCTTTCTCCCCAACTGGGTGGCACAAATCGTTAAGGCACTAACTAGGCTGCTAATTGAAAAGTTGAAGGTTCATGTCCAGCCAGAAGCGCCTTGAAAGAAGCGCCTGGAATCTACTTCCAAAAAATCAGCCATTGAAAACCCTATGGAGCACAGTTCCACCCTGATACACATGGGGTCACCTTGAGTTGGAGTCAATGACGATGGGTTCTCTCCCCCAGGAGAAAGTAAACTCATGAAGGTAGGAGGTTTTGTCTATTCTGTCCATTGATGCATCCCCAGCACCTAAAATAATGCCTAGGTATTCAATAAATACTTGCTGAACAAATGCGTGAGTGAGTGAGTGATTTTTAAGAGCACTGATACGACGGAAGAGCTGTTTTAGGTGCACCAATGCACGCACACGTGGCAGGCTGAAGAATGCGTGAAGAGGCTAGAGAACGATGAATGATTTAGGAGGCTACTGTTGTAAGACCGGTTAGGGCAGGTATTAGTTAGAGCTTCTTTACTGCAAACAACAGAAATTAAATCTAACTTGTTGTTGTTTTTGTGTTGTTGTTAGCTGCTGTCAAGATGGCCTCTCACAAATGATGAACCCGTGTACAACAGGATCAGACCATTGATTTCCATAGCGTTTTCACTGGCTGATTTTTGGAAGTAGATCACCAGGCCTTTCTTCCTAGTCCATCTTAGTCTGGAAGCTCTGCTGAAACCCATTCAGCAACACAACAACACGCAAGCCTCCACTGACAGACAAGTGGTGGCTGTGCATAAAGTGCATTGGCCGGGAATGAAACCCCAGGCTCCCACATGGCAAGGGAGAATTCTACCACTGAAGCACCACGCCCCCCAAATCTGGCTTAGGCCAAAAGTAATACATTGGACAGAATGAGGAACTCACAGGATTGATGAGAGGCCAAAAGAGCAGGTTAGGAAACGGAGAAGAAGAAAGGCAGCCCTGGAGACCAGGTATCAGAGCCCACAAAATGCCGACTTAGCAGGGCAGCGTGGTCAGGCGGCAGCTGCTGAGGAAGAATGGAACTCCAACTGTTCTCAATTTCCTTGCTCCTCAACTCAGGAATTAAATTCTGGTGAGGGAGCATCTAATTGGCCTCACCTGGGTCCCATGCCTGCCCTTATCACTCATTGTAAAGATCTATTGTGTGTTGGCGGACCAGCATCCACTGTCTCCTCCTAATACCGTCCCTCCCTCACTCCATCCCCCACCTCCATTGTTTTGCAACAATCACTACTGCTAGGAAGAGTGCGGTGGGGTTGTAATCAGGAGCTTCTCCCTTCCCTGCTGGCAGCTGGGCCTGCTTTTTCTTGCTGTATTTTTACTCAGGAGGTGTATCTTGGGAAATTGAGCAACGAAGGAGATTCCATCATAGTGAGTTTTAAGAGCTTGACATAAAGAAGACAACGTGGATGTCCATGACATTGCAGATTATGAAACACTTGGGGCAGCATCACTCCCTCTGCCTCTGTCTGTCTTCACAGGCTTCTTCCTTCTGTGTCTCTTCTCCCCTTTCGATAAGAACACCAGTCGTATTGGATTAGGGCCCACCCTACTCCAGTATGACTTCATCTTAACTTAATTAATTTTATCTGTAAAGCTCTTATTTCCAAATCAGGTCACATCCACAGGTACCGAGGGCTAGGACTTGAACATATCTTTTTGGGAACACAATTCAACCCATAACACCATTAGATACACCAACAATGGCACATCATCAAGACCTTCATACTGACAAGTTTCTCCATCTGTGGATGCCCTTTGCTTATGAATATTGAAGGGAGAAAGAAGTAATTTATTAACATGGAATGCTCACTGCCTATCCATGCTGAGCACTGTGTGGGACCCTGAGAATGCAGAGATGAACAAGACGTGGTCTTTACTTATTGGGCTTCTTTCTGTGGCTTCCGTTTTGAAAGCTTCCGGTTGGCCCGTGTGTAAACCACACCTTGTGGGGAATATCTTTCAAGGGGAAGTGCTAACAAAGTAAACTTGATTTGGAACTTTCTGACCGGGAATTTGGAAAACTGATCAGGAAGCTTTATGAGGTATATTGTGATGAGATGCGGGTCCGGCAGAGGGGTACTCCGAAAAATGAGAAAAGAAGGCAAAGAGAAAAATGCTAGGCAAAGGCTGGTGGTTTTCCATCACCAAAAATCCCTTGGTAGATATTTAATATCATGTATACCATATTAGTACCAGTTGCCATCGAATTGATTCCAAATCATGGCAACTTTATGTGTGTCAGAGTAGAACTGTGCTCCATAGGGTTTTCAGTGCTGATTTTTTGGAAGTAGATTGCCAGGGCTTTCTTCCGAGATGCCTCCAGATAAACATGAACCTCCAGATTTTCAGTAAGCATCCAGGTGTGTTAACCAGTTTACCAACCAAGAACTCCTAACATCAGTTAGTCCTGTGAAAAAACTGCACAGAGAAGCAGACATGTACAGGCACAGACGTAACTGGTACATAGTAGGCGATCAATAAGTGTTTGAATTATTTCATGCCTTTAAGGAGCTGCAAGGATGCTAAATCACACACGAATGCCTTATAAGCAGTTGTGTCTTACACAAATTATGTCTCAAAAAGCCAATATCTCAGACAGATGCAACTGCTAATAACTGGATCAAGGAGGAAAGCCTAAATGTGACAGGAAGTGTGGGAAGTCACCAGCCCTGTCTTGATGATTCTGGAAAGATGTTCCTAATAACGGTGATTTCAGCAGCTGTTTGAAGGGCAGGATCAAGTCAGTTTTGCTAAATTCGGATTAAGTAACAAACATCACTTTACAAAATGTAAACCCATGATACTTGTTAGGACAATGGATGGATGAACTCTCAAAACACTATGCTCAGTGAAATAAGTCAGTCACAAAATGTCAAGTATTTTATGATCCCACTTACATGAAATGTCCAGAATAGGCAAATTCATAGAGACAACATTTATTAGTGGTCATCAGGGGCTGGGGATGGGGAAATGGGGAGTTATGACTTAAGGGTGATGAGGAAATTTGGAAATGAGTAGTGGTGATGGTTGTACAACATTGTGAATATAATTAATGCCATGAATTGTATATGTAATAATTATTGAAATGACCAATATTTTGTTTAAAGAAATGTTTTAATGCAAATCCGTATCTTTGATGAGGCTTACAGCTTAGACCAACTCTCCTTTATTCACACTTGGGCAGGTGTTTTCTTTATAAGGAGGAAATGGGATAAGAACTGAGGAAAAAGAAAACATTTTGGGGGAGATAGGCCCTGCCCTAGGAGAAGTCAGAAAACACTGACTCTAATTTGAGATCTCCCTGAGTCTTTAGTTTTGCTTTCCAGGAGGAAGATCATGGACTGTAAGTCCAAGTCATTCAGATTTTCACTTGCAAATTAAGTTTGAATCTGATTGGTACTCCTGCATTAGCAAGTCAGTACAAAACACGATCTTCAATCAGAACATGGGATTTGGGTCATCATGTTCAAGGACAGTTTCACCCCAAGTAAGGCAGTGGATTTATTCTTGGAAAACCACATGAATTTACCTTAGAGAAAGAACCCTCACGAGGTCCTAGATTTTATGAGTGAACCATTCCCTTCCCAGCCTTGCAGTTTCACACCTCCACGGGCTCTCTACACATCAACAAAAACTCGAAGGATTTGATGGAAAAATGGTGTTAAGTCTCCTGTTGTTTCAGGAATTTCCCAATATGCACTAAATTAACTTTTGGGCCATATGAAGCCCAGTGGTAGGAAATCGCTCCATTGAACACAGATGGCAGCCCTAACGTTCCCAACAGCTGTTGTACACACGTGAAATCAGATTGGGATTAACACTTACCTTCAGTGTGGTCACACCCGGATGGGATGGCTTCTCTGTAATATATACCAAGCTTAGCTTATGTCTCTGAAACCACACGACCTCTCAGGCCTTGGGAACATTTGATCCAGGAAATCTGAACCTGAGCAGAAATCATAAAGCATCAGGTACATGTTAAGCAGGAATTTATCTGCTTTTTGTCTGACACGGCCTCACATCCACCCAGCTTTTGTCTGACTCTGAGTGAAATATTTATGGGCAAGCTGCTTTTGAAGGCAGAGTTACAGACCTATGCAGGTTTGGTGTGAAATGTCTGTGCCCGTTGACCACCTGCTGAAACCTAAATTCCCAGTGCAACCAGAGCTAAGCTCACCTGTTCTGACACTGATATCAGAAGGGTGACCACAGTAGAATTTACAATGAAATCTAGTTGCTATGCTAATGTGCTGGTTATTAGCAAACACATCAAGACCTATCGAGTTTGTGACCAATTAAAACTCCCAAAGACCCCTTTTGTCTTCCCGGGGGAAGAGGGACACTTCTTTTAGTGAGGTTGTCACTGTACAACATGTTTCTGGAATTCTCCTTGATGTTATTTTCAGAACTTGTGACTCAGTCATTCAAATATACTTACTGCTGTGTCCTTGGAGGGTGAGTTTGATTTTTGGATGTAACCAAAGGTTAGTGAGAGCTAAACCTGGTGATTTGGAGGGGATCAAGTTGGGTGATACCAATATATGTTAAAATGAGGTGTGACTTTTAATTAGTCAGGCAGATTTTCTTTTATGGCTTAAACATATGGTCTTAAGGCAATTCCAAACTTTTCTTTTTAATAATGTCAATATTGTAGAAGTTTTAATGTTTAAATTCTAGAAGGCTTGCTTAAAAGTAATCAACCTCTTGCCTAGTATTAGAGTTTCTATGTAACCCTCATGAGGACAAACTTATAGAATAATATCAAGAAGCCCTTTCTTTAGGGGTTAGTCAGAAAGAGCCAAGCAGCTAAGAATTCCTGGTGTCTAACTTTAACTTTCTTTCAATGTTCAAGATTATTAGTCAAGGGCTTGTCTTTCTCTTTTCAGTCTTATCAAAGATCCACTAACCAGCATTAAATTTAGGTCAAAAGAGCAGTGGCTTAAACACAACCGAAGTTTATTTCTCTCTTATTCCATTCAAGTTTGAACAGCCTGAGGCTGGTATGGTGACGCCACAGTTTTGGGGACCTGGGACCCTTCTGTCTTTCTGCTCTTCTTTCCTTCCCATGTGGCTTCTGTCTTCTCTTCCAAGTACCAGACATCACACCCACTACCGGCCAGTAGATAAAGAAGACAGGAGGGAAATCATCGTTCTCTCAAGGATACATCCTGGAAGTTGTATGCACTACTCTGTCACTTCTGTTTAAATATCCTGGCCAGAATTTTGCTGCAAACAAGGCTGGGAAGCATAGTTAAACACCCTATCATGAGCCCAGATAAAACTTGTGGTTTTGATATAAAAGTAAAAAGAGAAGAGTTGATGTAGGGACAACTAGCACTCTTTGACGCAAAATCTTTGATGAAGCTTTGATTAATGATAGATGGTTTTGGCTATGCTTTGAAGAATGAGGGCAGGGGGCATGTCCACACTGAGATAGGAAAAGCAGCCAAAAGAAGCCAGTTAGTGAGCTGGCAGTGTGAGCTGGGTGAGAATCTGGCTGAGGTGAGAAGTGAAGGGTCAGTCAGAATTGATGTGTGAAACCCCAGAAGAGTGAGGCTGAGCTTAATGCTGCCTGTCTGGATGGGCACAATCTACTGGCAGACATTAAAGGAAAAAGCAACCCCAGAAAACTAGAGACCTTGGGACATCCAGGCTCAAGCTGTTGTTGTTGTTGTTGTTAGTTGCTGTCAAGTTGGCTCTGACTCATGGCGACCCCATACATAACACGGCCCTGCACCAGCTTCATGATTGTTGGTATGTTTGAGTCAGTTGTTGTGGCTATTGAGTCAATTCATCTAATTCAGGGCTTCACTTATTTTCACTGACCCTCTACTTTACCAAACACGATATCCTTTTCTCGCAATCGGTCTTTCCTGATGACCAAAGTAAGCAAGACAAAGTCTCGCCATCCTTGATGTAAAGGCAAAGGGAGAGAGTGCTGGCACATTGTCTATTTCTCTTTTCAGTGCTGTTAGAGTTTGCTTTATGTATTTTGGAGCTTTGTCGTTGTGTGTGTCGATGTTTATTAAGGTTATGTCTTCTTGGTGGATTGTCCCTTTAATCATTATATAATGTCCTTCCTTGTCTTTTATGACTGATTTTGTCTTAAAGTCTATTTGACTGAGATTAGTATTGCCACTCCTGTCCTTTATTGGTTTCCATGCTTGATATATTTTTTCCATCCTTTTATTTTTAGTCTATTTATGTCTTTGTGTCTAAGGTGTGTCTCTTGTAGACAGCATATTGATGGGTCATTTTTTTTTAATCCATTCTGCCACTCTCTACCTCTTTACAGGCACATTTAAGGCATTTACTTTCAGTGTGATTAGCGATAGTTACCAGTTTATTGCTGTCACTTTGTTGTGCTTTTTTGGTGGTGCTGACATTTTCTTTGTTCCCCTTACCTTCCTGTGCTGAGTTCCTTTTGTTTATGGATTTTCTTTTCTTATTATAGATTTGGTGTTTACTGAGAAAAGTTTTTCTTCATTTTTATTCTGATTAGTAGGTTTGTTAGCTTTTGTTGTGGTTACCTTGAAATTTACCTTTATCTTCCTAAGTTTGAATCAGTCTTTTTACTTGCTAACGCTTTCACTACCTCTCCATTTGAGAGTTCTATACCTATGCAGTTTATTCCCCCTTTTATTGTTTTGATGTTCACCCCATTTACAGATTGACGTCTCTGTTTCCCTGTTTTAGGTCTTTTAACTTTGTTTTATTATTGAGAGTTCTTTACTTAGGTTGGTGTCTGGCTGATGCTGTCCAGTGTCCTAGACTCTGGTTGTTGTCTGATGTTAGTTCTCTAACTGATGGACTCTGTTTAGTATTTCTTGTAAGTTTGGTTTGGTTTTTACGAATTTCCTTAATTTCTGCTTATCTGGAAATGTCCTAATTTTGCCATTATATTTGGGGGAGAGTTTTGCAGGACGTATTATTCTTGGTTGGTAGTTTTTTTCAGTGTTTTATATATGTCATCGCATTGCCTTCTTGCCTGCATAGTTTCTGCTGAGTAATTAGAGCTTAATCTTATTGTTTCCCTTCTGTAAGTTACTTTTCATTTTTCTCTAGCTTCTCTCAGGATTCCTTCTCTGTCTTTGGTTTTGGCGAGTGTGATTATGATATGTCTTGGTGACTTTCTTTTGGGTTCTATCCTATATAGGTTTGTTAAGCTTCTTGGACGGTCAGCTTTTCTTCTTTCATGATATTTGGGAAGTTTTCTGTCAGCATATCTTCAATAATCTTCTCTATGTTTTCCATTTTCTCACTTCTTCTGGCACTCCAATCGTGTGCAAATTTTTTGCTCTTAATTGTTTCCCACATAATTCTTAGGTTTTCTTCTTTTTTCTTCATTCTTTTCTGATTTTTCCTCAAGCAATGGGGTGTCCATGGATTTGTCTTCAATCTGACTAATTCTGTCTTCCATTGTTTCAAATTTGTTCCTAAAACCTTCTATTAAGTTATCCATTTCTGCAATTCTGTTTTTTTTTTTTTTTTTTTTTAATCTTTTGGATTTCTAGTTGTTATTTTTGAATGGTTTCTAATTGTTTATTTATTTTGACGATTGTTCTTGTAGCATTCTCCTGAATTCTTCTATTGCTTTGTCTGTGTTTTTCTTGATTTTGGCTATTTTTTTCTTGGTTTTGTCTGTGTTTTCCTTGATCTCTTTTCTAATCTCTTGGCAAGCCCCAAATATTAATCTTTTGAATTCCACAGCAAGTAGTTCCAATGCTTTTTCTTCTACTGGAAAGTCATCTGATTCTTTATTTTGGTCACTTGCTGAAGCCATCCTGTCCTGCTTTTTTATATGTGTTAATATTATCTGTTGTATCCAAGATATTCAGGTATTATTTTCTGTCTTGATTGTGTGTTTATTTGCTTTTTCCTGCTTCTTTGTTTTGTTTTGATTTGTCAGGGCAGGTGGGCTAGGCATTCTTTGCTGCTTGCTCATCTGTTGGCACGATAGCTCTCACCACCTTGTCCAGGAGGGCAGGGTAGCAGCAGACAGGGCAAGCCCACTTTATTGTACACTGGTTTGGCAAAGTTGCTGAGGGTAGACTGGACAGGCACTGTCTGCCTCCTGATGTTTGTCTTGTGGTGTGGCAGCATTCACAGCGCCTCGCCAGATAGGTAGGAGGTGTCAGATGGGGAGTGGTGTGGACTTGCTTTCCTCTGTTCAGCAGTGTGAGCCTCGTGTGGCAGTGGTTGTGAGCCAGGGATTGTCTTGCCACGGTGGCACAGCAATGGCTAGCAGGAAGAGAGAGTGGTGTATGGGGCTAGCTGGGGGACCAAAGAAAAGAAAAGAGAGAGAGAAAATGGGTAGCTGGTGGGTAGAAGTGGAGCAGACCTGGGGGCTAGTGGGAGGGGGGTAGTTGTCATACAGGGCTAGGTGGAAAGTAGAAATAAAAGGAAGAAAGAGGGGAAAATGGCACAGTGAGAGCTAGCAAGTAGGGGTGGGGTGGACCCAGGCTGGTAACAAGCCAGTGGCTCTCTACCTGTGGTGGTGCAGTGTGACCCAGCAGGAAGGGGCAGAGGTGGCATACATGGCTAGGTGGGGAAGGGAGGAGAAAGAAAAGGCAGAAAGGGGAAAAAGAAGAAAGAAAAAAGAAAAAAAGTGGTACAGTGGGAGCTGATTGGTGGGGGCAGTTGGGACCCAGGGTGGTGGCCGGCTGGTAGCTCTCCACTGGAGGCAGTGTGGTAAGGCCTAGCATGAAGGGGTAGAGGTGGCATACAGGGCTAGGTCGGAGGGAGAAAGAGAAGGAAGAAAGTGGAAAAAGAGAAGAAATAAAAAAGTAAGGCAGGAGCCATCAGGTGGGGACAAGTGGACCTGGGTGGCAGTGGGCTGGTGGCTCTCTAGCTAAGGTGACGTGGCATGGCCCTGCAGGAAGGGGTAGAGCTGGGGTATTGGGCTAGGTGGGAGGGAGAGAGTAAAGGAGGAAAGGGAAAAAAAGAAAAAAATGGCACAGATGGAGCTGGCAGGTATGCACACCTGTGTTCATTGTTGCATTATTCACAATAGCAAAAAGATAGAAGCAACCTAAGTGCTCATCAGCATATGAATGGACAAGCAAACTGGTACATACATACAATACAATACTATGCAACTATAAACAGTAATCAGAAATCCACGAAACATCTTTTAACATGGATGAATCTAGAGGATATTATGCTGGGTGAAATAAGTCAATCACAAAAAGACAAATATTTTATGGTCCAACTATTGTAAAAAATCAATAATAGATATACACACAGATAGCAAAGTTCTTTGATGGTTATCGAGGCTGGGAGGGAGAGGGAGGAGGAATCACTTTCTAGATAGTAGACACCTATTACTTTTGGTGATGGGAAAGACAAGACCAAATATGAGTAGTCAGCACAACCTGACCAAGGTAAATAAAGACACTAAGAAGTACATGAGAAAAACAGATAATTTCAGTAAATATTGTAACATATACAATTTTGCAACAACAGTAAAAACAACCAAAAAATATGTATGTGGTTACATGGGTAGATATGGATGCATATATGTGTGTTGAAAGGCATACGGGAGTAAATACATGTACAAGTATAGGTGTATCTGTTTGTGTGAGCTGCATATATATCCAATACATAAAAGATCACATAGGAGGCACAGTTACAGAGGCTTCCTAGACATATCCAAACAACTTGTGGGATTAGTTTACTGGGTTAGAAGGCTTAGGACCGTAGCCTCAGGGGACAACTTAGTCAACTGGTATAACATAGTTCACAAAGATAATTGAAGAGGAATGGCATCACATTCATCATCAAAAAGAATATTTCAAGATCCATCCTCAAATACAATGCTGTCAGTGATAGGATAATATCCATATATCTACAAGGAAGACCAATTAATGCCACTTTTATTCAAATTTACAAACCAACCACTAATGTCAAAGATGAGAAATTGAAGATTTTTACCAATTTCTGCAGTCTGAATTTGATCAAACATGCGATCAAGATGCATTGATAATTACTGGTGATTGGAATGCAAAATTTGGAAACAAAGGTGAAGGATCTGTAGTGGGAAAATATGGCCTTGATGAGAGAAATGACACCAGAGATCACATGATAGAATTTTACAAGACCAACTACTTATTCATTGCAAATACCTTGTTTAAACAAAATAAACGGTGACTATGCAGGTGGACCTTACCAGATGGAAAACACAGGAATCAAATTGGCTACATCTGTGGAAAGAGACGATGGAAAAGCTCAGTATCATCAGTCACAACAAGACCAGGGATCAACTGCAGAACAGACCATCAATTGCTCACATACAAGTTAAGTTGAAGCTGAAGATAATTAAAACAAGTCCACGAGAGCAAAAATACAACCTTGAGTATACCCCACCTGAATTTGGAGACCATCTCAAGAATAGATTTCACACACTGAACATGAACCAGCAAAGACCGCATGAGTTGTGGGATGACATAAAGGACATCATACAGGAAGAAAGCAAAACCAAACCAAATCCATTGCCATCGAGTTGATTCCAACTCATAACAACCCCGTAGGACAGAGTAGAACTGCCTCATAGAATTTCCAAGGAGTGGTTGATGGATTTGAACTTCCAACCTTTTGGTTAGCAGTTGAGCTCTTAACCACTGTGCCACCAGGACTCTTGAAGGAGCAAAGGGTTATTAAAAAGGCAAGAAAGAAAGAAAAGACCAAAATGGAGGTCAGAAGAGACTCTGAAACTTGCTCTTAAATGTCAAGTAGCTGAAGCAAATAGAATAAATGATGAAGTAAGAGCTGAACAGAAGATTTCAAAGGGCAGCTGGAGAAGACAAAGTAAAGTAGTATAATGAAATCTGTAAATACCTGGAGTTAAAAAATCAAAAAGTAATAATACATTTGGCATTTCTTGAGCTGAAAAAATTGAAGAAAAAATTCAAGCCCCAAGTTGCAATTTCGAAGGTTTCTATGGGCAAAATATTGAATGACACAGGAAGCATCAAAAGAAGATGGGCGATACACACAGAGTCACCGTACCAAAAAGAATTGGTCGATGCTCAACCATTTCAGGAGGAAGCATATGATCAAGAACCGATGGTACTGAAGGAAGAAGTCCAGGCTGCACTGAAGGCATTGGTGTAAAATGAGGCTTCAGGAATTGGTGAAATACCAACTGAGATTTTTCAACAAATGAATGCAGTGCTGGAGGTGCTCACTCATCTGTGCCAAGAAGTTTGTAAGATGGCTACTTGGCCAACCAACTGGAAGAGATCCATATTAATGACCATTCCAAAGAAAGGTAATCCAACAGAATGCAGAAATTATCTCACAATATCATTAATATCACACGCAAATAGAATTTTATGAAGATAATTCAAAAACAGTTGCAGCAGTACATTGACAGAGAACTGCCTAAAATTCAAGCTGGATTTAGAAGAGGACGCAGAATGAGGGATATCGTTGCTGATGTCAGATGGATCTTGGCTGAAAGCAGAGAATACCAGAAAGATGTCTACCTATGTTTTATTGACTATGCAAAGGCATTTGCCTGTGTGGATCATAACAAATTATGGGTAATATTGTGAAGAAATGGAATTCCAGAACACTTAATTGTGCTCATGAGGAACCTGTACGAACAAGAGGATACTTCATGGTTTAAAGTCAGAAAAAGTGCACATCGGTTTGTATCCTTTCACCATAGTTTTTCAATCTGTATGCTGAGCAAATAATCCAAGAAACTGAACTATATGAAGAAGAATGCAGCCCCAGGATTGCTGGAAGACTCATTAACAACCTACGATATGCAGATGACACAATCTTGCTTGCTGAAAATGAGGAGGACTTGAAGCATTTACTGATGAAGATCAAAGACTACAGCCTTCACTATGGATTACACTTCAACATAAAAAAAACAAAAATCCTCACAAATGGACCAATAAGCAACATCATGATAAATGGAGAAAGGATTGAAATTGTCAACGATTTCATTTTACTTGGATCCATAATCAACACCTATGGAAGCGGCAGTCAAGAAATCAAACCATGTACTGCATTGGACAAATCTGCTGCAAAAGATTTCTTTCAAGTGTTAAAAAGAAAAGATGTCACTTTGAGGACTAACATGCACCTGACCCAAGCCATGGTATTTTCAATCGCCTCATGTGCATGCAAAAGCTTGACAATGAATAAAGAAGACTGAAGAAGAATTGATGCCCTTGAATTATGGTGTTTGTGAAGAATATCGAATATACCATGGACTGCCAGAAGAATGAACAAGTCTGTCTTGGAAGAAGTACAGCCAAAATGTCCCTTAGAAGTGAGAATGGCAAGACTTTGTCTCGCATACTTTGGACATGCTATCAGAAGGGACCAGCCCCTGGAGAAGCACATCACACTTGGTAGAGAGTCAGCAAAAAAAAGGCAAGAACTTCAATGAGATGGATTGACACAGCGGCTGCACTGATGAGCTCAAACACAGAAACAATTGTGAGGATGGCACAGGACCAGGAAGTGTTTCATTCTGTTGAACACAGGGTCTCTAATGAGTTATACACAGAGTCGTTAATAAGTTGGAACCAACTTGACAGTACCTAACAATAAACATAAGATAAGTGGCAAATATTTCCAAGACATTCTGTTCTGACCTTGGCCATCACACTTGTGTGCAGTTTTTTAAATTATTTGTTTATGCATTGTAGCTGAGAGCTTGTCAAATCATAGAGAATAAATACTTGTTAAAGAGACAAAAAGAATGAAGAATAAATTCCCACCACCACAAAACAGCAGAACTATTATCTAATCACTACATTTGCATTTATTTTCGTCTATTACATAAAGACATGTTTCTGTTTAAAATCAAACTACGGTCAGTTAGGAGTCCTCAAACACTGGTCTGGTACCCTGCCTGCCCAGGTCTTCCATCTACGATTGACAAAATCCAGAGGGTTTGTTATCTCAGAACCTCACTATTTCCTTCAACCAGCACTCGGACTTCTTCCCTCAGGGCACAAGCATCCTCCACGCAGAGACAGTCCCTCTCCAGCTCCAAGCTCTCTTGTGGTCAGCTGTCATTGCCCATCCCCCACTCCCCCACCCCCACTCATGGCAACCTCACACACAACAGAACACACTGCCTAGTCCTGTGCCATCCCCACGATCAGTTGCAGATTGGATTGTTGTGATACAGGTGGTTTCCACTGGCTGATTTTCAGAAGACTTCCAGGCCTTTCTGGGGAATTTTATGTGTGTATGCATGTAAGTGTGTGTATGTATGTAGGTATTTTCTCTCAGTCCTCACTAGACTAGTCCCAAGAGGACAAGGGCTTTGAATTGTTTACCGTTGCATCCCTCTTCCTGGAACAGTGCATGCCATTCAACAAATATTTGTTAAATGAGTGAATGAACCAGTAATGGGAGAGGGAGAAAGGATTGCAGGAAGCATGGAGAAAACAGAGTGTCTCCAATGATTACTTTAAGCACTGACCTATCCAAATTCACAGTCCCATGAAACTGATAGCTCCAATACAAATGTTACTCTATTCCTGCACATACTAGTAAATAAATGTATTTTATAAATACCAAACTGATGTGTGTGGAAATTAGCTCACATAGAGTGGAGCAATGGCATCGCTGGTATAAAGACCAGCTGAATTTGTGGCAGTGGAAGAGATGGGAAAAGAGAATAGCACAACACAAACCAGCATCCAGTTGACAAAGGCAGGGAGTAAGAAGATGTTCTGAAAGCACCTTAGGCAGTTTCAAACCAGGGGGGGTCAAGCCTGCAGGGGTCAGATGGTGACCATAAATGAGTGAAGCATTCAGAGAGGAACACAGTAGGGAGTGGTGGGGACTGCAGACAACTGGAGAGCACCCATAATGATGCAAGCCGTTACTACTTTCTTCCTAGTCTGTCGTAGTCTGAAAGCTCTGCTAAAACCTTTTCAGCATTATAGCAACATGCAAGCCTCCACTGACAGAGGGGTGGTGGCTATGCATGAGGTGCGCTGGCCAGGAATCAAACCCAGGTCTCTCACATGGAACTATGAATGGCCCAATCAAAGCTCTCTACACACTGACTAAGTGGTAAGTAATCTTTCTCAAAGCCCTCATTCAGCAATCTTAGTCAAAATATGCATAGAAACGTTCCGATTTCTCGTTAACCTAGTTACAGTTTCATTTCCTTAACTAGGCTATAGATATCCTATTACTGTTGAAATTAACCTTGGGTTAATAGTGTCCGTATTCTGAAATTGTGCTGCTTTTCTCCCAGGTTACTTAAACTGATTTTTTCTCTCTCAGCAGCTTCATTCTTAACACTGTTTGACCAACGATTGAACCATGGGGTAGCATTCCATGAACACATTTCTTTGGAAGTGAACTGTTCTCCAATGTAAAATTGTTTCCAGTTTCCCACCAATATACTTTGAAAACAGGGAGAAGGCAGGAAACTCACACTCCTATAAACCAAGATTGACAGCCAACAGAATGATCACGCTCTAGGAGGCATCTCTGAAGGAGCCCTGGTGGTGCAATGGTTCAGAGCTTGGCAGCTAACTGAAAACTCAGAGATGTGAACTCACCAGCAGCTCCACAGGAGAAACGACCTGGCGATCTGCTCCCATAGAGTTTACAGCCTGGGAAACCCTCTGGGGGCAGTTCTGCTCTGTCATATAGGATCATTATGAGTTGGGGTCACCCTGATGGCACACAACAAGAGGAATCTCTGCTGATGAGGCAAGTGGTGCTGCATCTGGAAAATTCTATCCACAGGACACTCATTCACAGTATCTCTCCTCTCTAGCTTCCTGTCATCTCACCAGAAAATACTGACTTCTAAGCCACCATTACCTTAAAAGTACACCTTATTGGTTCTTTACTTAGTTGTTTAGTGAAATGTCCAAAACACATATTGACTTATTTTCAGCTACAGCTTCATAGTTGGATGTTTGAATTGTCATTTTTAAATATAAAAGTACTTCTTAGTGTCAGCAGCCTCCTAGGCCTTAGGAGCCCTCAGTGGGGCAAAATTATTCCTGGCACACACAGGGGAGAAGGAAAAGAGGAACTGGAAAAATATAAAGAACAGAAACTTGAGCATCATTTTCCTACTCAAATCACTCCAGTGGATCCCACCACACTTAACAGAATTTCCACCGTCTGCTCTGGTGTAGCAAGATTGCTCATGGGTAGATGCAGTGCTCCCCACCCTGCCACTCCCCAATCTCCCTCTCCTCTGGGGCCTTGTTTTCTACCATGCTCTGTGTTACTCCACACCCCAGCCTCACTGGCCTCCTTACTATTCCCCCAACATGCCAAGTTTGCACCTGCCTTGGGACCTTTGCATGTGCTACCCCAACTGCCAGGAATGCTTTCTTCACCAGATACCCACTTTGGCTTACTTCATCAGTTCCACGTTACTCTTTCACAGTTCATCACTCTTTATTCCCTTACACTTCTTAATTTTTCTTCATAGCAAGTTTTCACCATGTGTGTATGCATGGAAGTGTATATGCATGTAAGCGTTTACATATATGTGCATGTAAGCGCGTGTATGTATGTAGGTTATTTTCTCTCAGCCCTCCCTAGACTAGTTCCAAGAGGACAAGGGCTTTGAATTGTTCATCACTGCATCCCTCTTCCTGGAACAGTGCCTGCCATTTAACAAGTATTTGTTAAATTAGTGAATAAATCAGTAATGGGAGAGAGAGAAAGGATCGCAGGGAGTGTGGAGAAAATAGTGTCTCCAATGATTACTTTAAGCGCCAGCCTATCCAAATTCACAGTCCCATGAAATTGGTAGCTCCAATACAAGTGTTACTCTATTCCTGCACATACTAGTAAATAAATGTATTTTATAAATATCAAATTGATGTGTGTGGAAATTAGTTGGTATAAAGGGAAGCAATGGCATAGCTGGTATGAAAACCAGCTGAATTTGTGGCAATGGAAGACATGGGAAAAGAACGCAGCACAATGTAAACCAGGATTTTATCTACAAAGGTAGGGACTGAGAAGACGTTCTGAAAGCACCTTAAACAAAAAAACCAAACCCACTGTCAAGGGATCAGTTCTGACTTGTAGCAACCCTACAGGACAGAGCAGAACAGCCCCATAGGGTTTCCAAAGCTGCAAATCTTTAGCGAAGTAGACTGCCACATCTTTCTCCCGCAGAGCGGCTGGGGGGTTTCATCTGCCGACCTTTCTGTTACAGTCGAGTACTTTAACCACTGCACCACCAGGGCTCCTGAAAGCAATTTAGGCAGTTCCAAATCTGGGGGAGGGGGGAAGGGGACAAGCTACAGGGGTCAGGTGGTGACCGTAAATGTGTGAAGCATTCAGAGAGGAACGGTAGGGAATGGTGGGGACTGTGGAGAACTGAAGAGCTTACATAATGAAGCAAGTAGCTCCAGGCACTCAGTGCTATGTTGGAATGGGACCTAGCATTGCTACACCTTCCAGTATTTCAAGAGGAAATGGAAATCCAGATTTTTATGTTAAATTAGGTGGCAACTAATTAAAAAAAAAAAATTAAAGCATTGAGCTGGCCAACTCTGAACCCAATAAAATGCACTGTCTACAGGATCAAGTTCATGGACCACCAATTTGTAACCCCTGCTGCGTAAGAATAATTAAGATGAGACATGACCAGGCCTGGGATAGGCCAGTTGAGTTTAGGTGCTAGTTTAAGTCAGTTTGCTCAGCTACTGGATAGGAACAATACCTACCTCACAGCGTTATTGGAAGTCTTCAATGAGAAAGCCTAGCACAAAATGGCATAGGGGTGTAGCTAAATCAGCTTTTTTGTGCATGGTACATTTATTCAACAACCATTTTTAATTATAATTTCTTATTGAAGTATTGTCTACATTTAGAACTATGCACATGTCATAAATGCACAGCTCAATTTATTTTCACAAGTTCACCACAGTCATGTAATCAGCATCCAGATCAAGTACAAATATCCTCCCTCCCAAAATCCATTATCCTCCCTCAAGTTCCCTCTCAATCACAACCCATCCTCTCCATTAAGGACAACCACTGTCGCGACTTCTTTCACCTAGGTTAGTTTTCCAGCTTTGTACTTACGTAAGTGGGATCATACGACATATATGTGTCACTCAGCGTCACGTTTTTGAGATTTGTCCAATCTGTCATCTCACCAGATTGTAGGCAGCTTGTTCAATCCCATTGCCATAGAGTATTTCATTGTGTGACTATACCACTCTTTTGTTATCCATTCTATTATAGATGGATATTGGTGTTGTCTCCAGATTTTGACTATTACAAACGATGCTACCTACAAACATTCTAGTACATGTTTTTTGGTGAATCTATATGCACATTTCCGTTGGGTGTATCCCTAGGAGCTGAATTACTGAGAAGTAGAATATGCATATGATTAGCTTTAATTGAGACTATGAAATACAATTCTGAAACCAATCTATCAAGTTACACTTTGCCTTGCCTTTTTGATTAATGAAGTTGATTTTTTTTAAATATAATTAGGGGTCATTTGGATATTTTCTTTTATTAAAGTTCTAGTCTTTTGCCCATTTTTGTATTGTTTTTGCCCTCTTCTTAATGATTTGTAGAACTTCTTTTTGTTTTTCTGTCTATGACTCCTTTGCTGGATAGATAAAAAGAAAGCAAGAGAGAGGGAATTTTCCTCCCATTCTATTGGCTGCCTTTTCACCATTTTTATGGTCTCTTTTACAAATGTTTTAATTTTTAAAATAGTTGCATCTAATTTTTTTTTTTTTTTGTCCTTTAGGGTTAGCACTTACTGAATTCTGTTGAAAATATCTTTTCCTACTCCAAGGTCATGAAGGTGTTCTCTTAAGTTGTTTTTTCTAAAAGCTTTATTGTTTTACCTTCACATTTAAATCTATAATCCATCTGGAATTGATTTTGTGTGTGGTGTGAGTTAGGGCTCAAGATAATTTTTCTTTTTCAGTATAGCTACCTAAATGACCTAGCACTTGTCTTGAAAGATTTCCCTTTCCCCACCATTATTTTTTAATACTCGTACTGTTGGCTCATGTTGAATTTGTGGTCAATCAGACAATACTGGTGCTTTTCATATGGACTGCACTAAACCATGTAAGTCTCCACCATCCTGAATGTACTGCACAACACAAAACTTGGGTTGCATGTTTGTTTGTTTTACTTAAACTGGGGACTTGATATTTAAAAAAAGCCTTAAGAGAGGAAAGGCTTTTGTCTCTGCCCCTACCTTCCTGCTTGGGATGCTAGTGTAAGCACCAATGACTAGTGCTGCTGCAGCCATCTTGTGACCATGAGGAGAATACAACAGCATCACAGAGGGGCTGGCTTAACACACTGCCATTATCACTGTGCTAAAGCAGCCTTTGTGGTACCACCAGCTAATTCTTAGTGTAATATAATTGAATATCTCCACTGACAAAGCCGCTGTACTTGCAAGTATTCTCTGACTTGCAGCTGAATGTATTCCTGACACATCAGAAATTCAAAATTATGCTTAACATATCACTGAATGAGAATATCAGAACTTTTGTCATCCTGAAATAGATACAGAAAGATTAGTAGGAAATAAGATCATCAGTCACAGGTCTTTGAATCTAACCCAAATGGTAATATCATCATCTTCTACACTAGTCATTCCTGCAGTTTGATGTCATCTGAAGACTTTCAATGTTTTCATCCATCCAGCCCTCTTGATAAACTAGCGCATGGTCAAGAAAAGGGTCACTCAGCATTCCTCCTAGGCCAGGAGTTGCACATTCCAAATACAACGAAGGCTGTTGAATAGCCGTTAGGAGACGGTGAGGACTGTGGAAAATGACAGAGTGCATATCCTGCCTATGAACATTTACATTTGCAGGTCAGATTTGGCCTACAAAATCCATTCTAAGTCAACACTAAGGAGCCTTGGTGGCACAGTGATTAAGCACTCATCTGCTAACAGAAAGGAGAAAGATGTGGCAGTCTGATTCTGTAAAGATTACAGCTTTGGAAACTCTATAGGGCAGTTACACTCTGTGCTATAGGGTCGCTATGAGTCAAAATTCACTTGATGGCAACAGGTTTAATGGATCTAGGTCAACACTAACTAAAACCCAAAAAATCAAAACCATTGCCACCAAGTAAGGTGACTGTCTTAGTCTTCTAGTGCTGCTATAACAGAAATACCACAAGTGGATGGCTTTCACAAAGAGAAGTTTATTCTCTCACAGTACAGTAGGGTACAAGTCCAAATTCAGGGCATCAGCTCCAGGGGGATACTTTCTCTGTCAGCTCTGGAGGAAGGTCCATGTCATCAATCTTCCCTTAGTCTGGGAGCTTCTCTGCAAAAGAACCTTAGGTCCAAAGGACATGCTCTGCTCTCGGCACTGCTTTCTTGGTGTGGTATGAGGTCCCACGTCTCTCTGCTCGCTTCTCTCTCTTATATCTCTAAAGAGATTGGCTTAAGACACTACCTAATCTTGTAGACCTCATCAATATAGCTGCCACTAATCCTTCTTAGTACATCATAGTGACAGAGTTTACAACACATAGGGAAATCACGTCAGATGATAAAATGGCAGACAATCATACAATACTGGGAATCATGACCTAGCCAAGTTGACAGATACTTTTGGGGGACACAATTCAATCCATGACAGTGACCATATAATTTATTGCCAAACCAGAACACTTTGAAGAGTGAAAGAAGGTGCTAACAACAATTACTCCAGGACAACAGGGGTAAACTAGAACTGTCCAAGCAAACCAGGCTATGCAGTCACCCTTTAACTAACCAAGCACTAACAATATTCCTGTGAGGAAGACAAGGTCAGATTTATTTTTAGTGGGGCTTGGACTGGAGGGCATGGGTGAAGAACTTGGTCAGCTCTGGTACCTTCTCACACCCAAGGTGCCCGTAAGGGAATCTGCTTACTCTCCTAGTGCTGCTGTAACACATGTACCACAAGTGGGTGGCTTTAAAGAAGAGAAATTTATTTTCTCACAGGATAGAAGTCCAAATTCAGGGCATCAACTCTAGAGGAAGGCTCTCTCTCTGGACTTTGGGGGAAGAGCCTTGTCTCTCCCAGCATTCCTCAGTTTCTTGGCATTCTTCACGTGACATCTCTCCCCCCACCCTTTGTGCTTGTCCATGCCTGTGTCTGTGATGCTCCTTATAACTCAGAAGTGATTAGCTTCAGGACACCCCCTACACTAATACACCCTCATTAACATAACAAAGAAAATCCTATTCCCAAACAGAATTACATCCACAGGCTTAGGGGTTAGGATTCCAATACATATTTTGAGGGACACGATTCAATCCATAACAGAGCCAGTGGAGTCCAGTTTGACAACCACTTACAGCAGGCAAGTTCTCATTATATAGATGAGAAAACTGAGACCCAGCAGGATTATTTACCCTCATTGTCTAAGAACCACACCCAATGAGTCTCGATTCAGTGCTCTTTTATTCCACCACTGATGTCTCTTCGAAGGAGACTGATGGTACAAATGGTTAAGTGCTAGGCTGCTAGTTCAAACCCAAGCAGCCAGTCCACGGGAGAAAGACCTGGCGATCTTCTGTAAAGGTTACAGTCAAGAAAATTATATGAGGAAATTCTACTCTGTAATACATTGGGTCACTACGAGTCAGAACACCCAACAACAAGGTTTCTTGGAGGTCTTTATAGAGGCATTTCTAGGAGGCAGGGGCTGCGTCTCCTAAGCTCTGGCTATTTTGAGTTCCTTAAATGAACGTGGCAACAACATGCTGTGCAAACAAGTAGACTGTGGTTGGAAGGTTTTCAAAGCCAGCCATGTGCACAACAGCTCTTGGTCCCAACTCAGGAGGGCTCCTCTCAAGGGCTGGGGCTTTGCTCTGCAGCAGATGTCAGAGGAGCACTCATCCTCAAAGCCATACAGGCCACACATGGTGAGCCCTGGAAGAGCCCAAGTCATCCTGAGACTCTATCAAAGAGCTATGCTACACATGCCACATGCAGCCACCACCTCTGGTCCACACGGGGCAGCCTTCGAGGATTTTGGAGGCTACTGGGGCTACATTCCAGGTTTTTTTCATTACCACATCTCTACCACAAAACTGGAATCCCTAGTGGTGCAAAAGGTTAACGTGCTCACTGCAAACCATTAGATTGGGGGTTTAAGTCCACCCACAGGGACCGTGGAAGAAAGATCTGGAGGCCTACTTCTGGGAAACGAGCCACTGAAAACCTACGGAGCACAGTTTCACTCTGACCCACACGGAGTCACCAGGAGTCGAAGTCGACTCAACAGCAACTGGTCAACCACAGAACTACTGCAGTTGCTGCAAGGTTTGAGAACTCCATGAAGAGAAATAAATATACATTGAAACTAGGGAACCAGGGAGGCTGAGGCTCTTTACTGTTATTATTGAGGAGAAAAACGAAATCACGTTAACCCACGACTTTCACAGCTGTCAGAACAGAAAAAGACTTGGTCTTTTTGGAATCAAGAAAATTAACCTCTTCGAGCATCTTCTCCAGGCATCATGAAATGCCTATCATCTATCACAGTGGCTGGTATGCAGTAAGGACTCAATAAATGTGTCTTGTCAAAATTCTAAAGGGTTGAAAACAGATAGTGGTGATGGTTACACAACATGATGAGTGTGATTTATGTCACTGAATTGTACATGTAAAAATGTTGAAATGGCAAATATATATATGTATATGTATATATATATATATGTATATACATATGTATGTGTGTGTACATATACATATATATATATATATATATGGGGCCCTGGTGGTGCTGCTGTTAAGAGCTCAGGCTGTTAACCAAAAGGTTGGTAATTCGAATCCACCAGGAGCTCCTTGGAAATCCTATGGGGCAGTTCTATTCTGTCCTATAGGGTCTCTATAGGGTTGCTATGAGTCAGAATCAACTCGATGGCAATGGGATTTTCTTGGTGTATATATATACATATATATAACACAATAAAAAAAAAACTTTTAAGGGCTGAGTAACATGTATACCCTGTCCCTCTCCCTTCTGCCTCCACATAAGAGGGCCATACATTTTATTCTTACTTAATTTATATCATCTTTAACTTTGACTTTAAAATTGCCTCACGCAAAACTGCACTCACCCCGAAGCCAATGATGGGGTGGGGAAGGTGGCAGTGAGGCCAAGGGAAGCAGGGCTTTCCAGAAACAAACACCCCAAGTTTTATAACAAAGGGGTCTGTGACTTGCACATTTGCATTTCAGTGGAGCAGAAAGCGTCATTTCTCTGTGCTTTCCCAACTCTCAGGGGCTCCCTTTCCCTGTAGCTTGATTAATCATTTCAAGTTTAAAGTCTTTTAAAATGTTACCTTGTACGGGGTGGGAGGGGGTGGGGTGGGAAGGAGGAGCACAACGAGGTAAGAGCATAGCAGCCCTTCAGAATCAGACCACAGAGTCAGGGGTGTTGGATTTCCCCTGGTTACTAAAACTAGAGTGCAGCACTTGGTCAGCTGACAGGAACACAGAAGTCCATGAGTAGCAGGGAGTCCCTGGGTGGTGCAAATGTGCTTGGCTGCTAATGACAAGGTTGGAGGTTTGAGTCCACCCAGAGGTGCCTTGGGAGAAAGGTCTGATGATCTATTTGCAACAATTCAGCAACTGAAAAGTTTATGGAGCACAAGTCTACTCTGACACACATGGGGTCATCATAGACAACAGTGGAAAAATCACTCATAACCCGGCAACCTGGATATAACTATCAGTGGAAACTTGCAAAGAACCTAAATTACAGTACATTCATATGATGGAATACTGTGAAGCCACTAAAAATTATGATATTGAATTTATTATATTGATCACTAAGATGTACACAATATAGTAATGATTTTGCAAAGGAAGTTATAGAAAAATACATGCATTCTGATCTAATGTGTATATCATCATTAGGTTTATGAAAAGGAAAAAATACCTGAAAGACTATATAATAAAATGTTAAAAAAAAAAAAAAAAAAAAACCGTTGCCATGAAGTCAATTTTGACTCACAGCGACCCCATAGGACAGAGTAGAACTGCCCCATAGGGTTTCCAAGGACCAGCTGGTGGTGTGGTTCGAACCGCTGACCTTTTGGTTAGCAGCTGAGCTCTTAACCACAATGCCACCAAAGCTTCCAATAAAATGTTAGCAGTTATATCCAGGTTGTAAGGTTATGAGTGATTTTTCTACTTTTTCATCAAGAAATATATACTTGTGTAATAAAAATAACAATTGAAAGCAAATGCAAAAGGCCAGGCAGACCTTCATACAGATTCTGGGATATATTTATAACCACAGATTTGGACTCAGCAAAACACAGCCCAAGTCTGGCCTCAGACTTTGGCTGAGCAAGACACTGTGTAAGCAGTCCCCAGGATGGGCTTTGTCCATTATCATTTCTTTCTCAAACAGCCTTTCTCCTGCCCACCGTTTGCCTCTCCTTTGCCTCCCACTGCTCCAGACAAATACTAACACTAATGGTGTGCTCATAAAGTCCCACAGTACTGCGTGGCGCTGTTCCAACAGCAGCTGTGGGTCAGACTGCTGCCTCCACATGTGTGCTTTGACACGGCTTCCCCAGGAAGTGGGAAAGACCTCACAGTCGCCGTAAGTCCTCAGGAGAGAAGAATTAAATCTGAAAACGCAGATTTAGGTTTGTGAGTTCCGCAGCTGTAATGCCCACCTGGGAATTGACTGCACTATGGTGGGAATTTTGAAAACCTTTGGAAATAGTTGACCCGTGCCATATGCAAAGTCTCTGGGTGGTGCAAACGGTTAATGTGCTTGGCTACTAAAGGTTGGAGGTGCCTAGGAAGAAGGGCCTGGCAATTTACTTCCGAAAGATCAGCCATTGAAAATCCTGTGGAGCACAGATCTATTCTGACACACATCAGGTCACCATGAGTTGGAAATGGTTTGGTGCCACATGCTGGGGGACAGAAAAACCCAAAAGCGGTCAGGTGCCAGGAGACATGAGTGTCCAATAAAACAGGGAAAGAACATGGAGGGATGGGAAAGAGTTTCTTCATCCTAAATGTGCACCATTTCTGAGACCAGGGCCAGATTCTCCACCCAGAGGACACCCTCACACTTGGGACGCCATGCAGGAACTCACCGTCTTAGGACGCAAAGGGGCATGTCAACAAGCATTCACAAACCTGGCATAAGAACTACGGGGGATGTAGGTGCAGAAGCTGTGACCCAGGTTCCCAGCCTACCCACATCCTAGCGTTTCAGCCATAGCCCTTTGGAGGGACAGGCACCCACTAGCTGTCAGACAAGCTGAGGGAACAACTTCTTTTAGATCCCAGCTGTTTCCTTTTAGCTATCCTACCTCCCCAACACACATACTGCAGGGGTGGGAGTGTTGTTACTGAGACTGGGTCCCAACAATCTCTGAGAACCCTAGGTAGAACAGGTCCTTCAACTCATTCATAAAATGAGAACTAAGAGCTGGGAGGAACTGGACGGAAGCTCCAACCCAAGTCCCTCATTGACAGAGCTAGGGAAAACTGGAGGTCAGAAAGTGAGCTGATTGTCTGTGGGTCACCACTAAGTTTGTAGCAGATGTGGTCCTAGAACCCACACCTCCTAGTTCCCAACTATTTTCTGCTCACAGTGTGTTCTGTGGCCCAGAGGATCAGCATCACATGGGAGTTTGTGAGGAAAGCAGTGTCTCAGGCCTTGCCCCAGACCATGGTGTTTTAATAAAATCGCTGAGTGCACACGTTGTTGTTGTTTGCAGCTGCTGAGTTGGCGCTGACTCATGGCGACCCCACGTGCAACAGATCAAAATGTTGCCGGTTCCTTTGTCATCCTCATGATCATTGGTATGTTCAAGTCCACTGTAGCAGCCACTGTGTGCTTTGAGTGCCTTCCGACCTAGGGAACTCATTTTCCAGCACTGTTATCAGACGATGTCCTGCTGTGATCCATAAGGACTTCACTGGCTGATTTCTAGAAGTAAATCACCAAGCTTTTCTTCCTAGTTTATCTTAGTCTAGAAACTCCACTGAAACCTGTCCACCATAGGTGACCGTGCTAGTATTTGAAATACCAGTGGCATAGCTTCCAGCATCACAGACACACGCAAGCTACCACCATACGACTGGCAGATAGGTGGTGCACGTTAAAGTCAGACAAGTGCTGCCCGGGGCTGTGGTTCTCAGACTTGGCCATGTATCAGTCTCCTGGAGGACTTGTTACAGCACAGCCCAGTGGGCCACCCCCAGAGCTTCTGATTCAGCAAGCCTGGGCTGGGATCTGAGATTCTGCATTTGCAACAAGTTTCCAGGTAATGCTGATGTTGCTGGTCTGGGAAGCACACTTTGAGAAACACTGCTCCAGGCATGTTACTAGCAGTCAGCTCCACCAGGAGAAGGAGAATGGCTTGTCACACAGGCAGCCTGGGACCTCTTAGGGGTAGTCCGTGAGAAGGCTCACTGCTGCGGGACCCATCCCTGGATAGGCCAGGGCCAGGGAGGGTAAGAGCAGAGCTCCAGGCATCCTTGGGTACCTCCAGGACTGATGCTGGACAGCCTCACTCTTCTCTCCTGACCCAGATTCTAGGAGGGAGGTGAGGAGTGCTCGCTCCTGCCTGCAGAATCTGATGCCTGATGTGGCCATCACCAGAAAAATGTCTCAAATTGGGGTCAACCTTTTGACTTTTTACATATTGCCTCCTTTGATCCTCTCCGTGAGAGGGGGAAGTGAGCAGGTCAGGTGTAAGTGACCCCCTTGCAAATGAGAAAAACCCACCAGGAGAGAAAGTGAAAGGGCATTCACCTAACTGCTGACACAGTGAGAATGGAAAACCATTTCTCAGCTCTTACTTCATTAATTTTCCCCTGCAGTAATTGCCCTTTGGGGTTCTCCAGGAGTCAGTACAACTGAAGTGTTTCTGATCATACTCCAGACGGGGCAGGTATATTGCTATTCCAGACGAACAGGAAAGAGCCATTCCTTTCATTATACACATAAAAAAGGAGACACACACAAAAAAACATACATGCATACAAAGCTGTTATGTGACTTTCCCAAGGCCATAGTGCTACAAACATGTTGAGCTCAGCATCATGACCGCAGCATCAAAGACTTTCAAGACAGAGATTGTCCCCAACAAGAGAAAATCTGGTACTAATTTAACTCCACATTTTACCATTCATAAAATTGTAGGCGGTGCCAAAACTTTGAAAATGCTGTGCTCTGAAAGTGCAATTTTAAGCCAGTTTTTTGAAGTGCAAAATGCCTACAGAGCACTTAGTACATAATGGGTATTTGGAAATGAATGCATTTCTTTACAAATTAGATAGAGAGATTTAACAGCCATTGAGTTGGCTCCAACTCATGGCAACCTTGTGTACAATAGATTGAAGCATTGCCCAGTCCCGTCATCGTCACCACCGCCACCATGTTCAAGTCCATTGTTTTGACTATTGTGTCAATCCATTTCACCAAGGGTCTCCCTGACCCTCATTGGCCCTCTACTTCTCCAAACATGATGTCCTCCTCCAGTGATTGACTCCCCTGGATGACATGTCCAAAGCAAGCTAATCAGGTGATATTCTGTTGCAATTCATAGGGTTTTCATTGGCTAATTTTTAGAAATAGATCACCAGGCCTTTCTTCCTACTCTGTCTTAGTCTAGAAGCTCCCCTGAAACCTGTCTGCCATGGGTGACCGTGCTGATACTTGAAATACCTGCGGCATAGCTTCCAGCATCACAGCAACACACATGCCACCACAGTACAACAAACTGGCTTTGAAAATTATAATGATATAAATGATAGGAGCTTTCCCTGGCTAGTCTGTAAAATTCCTATTTTACTCACAAGATTCTTTAAATACCATTTACCTG
Source organism: Dugong dugon (assembly GCA_030035585.1). NCBI lineage: Eukaryota > Metazoa > Chordata > Mammalia > Sirenia > Dugongidae > Dugong > Dugong dugon. Next base: position 66,358,258 of record CM057470.1, on the reverse strand, counting down.
ACGATATCTTCTTTTTTAATTGTGGTAAATACATATATAACAAATCATTTGCCATTTCAACATTCTTCACAGTACAATTCAGTGGCATTATATTTATCATATTGTTCAACCATCACTATTATCCACTTCCAAATTTTCCCATCACCCTTGTCAGAAGCTCAGTGTTCCCTAAGCAGCAAGTCTCCCTTCCCCCTCCCTCCCACCCCTAGTAACCACTAATAAACCTTGGTCTTTGTACACTTGCCTATTCTAGATACTTCATACCTTCTGGAAGGTTGCAACTGAAATTCTAATTCAAAGCATGTCACACAGATCTTTCCCCATAATTGTCTCCAACTGTTTTTTATTGTTTGGTTACTTGTCTATTTTCCCCTCTTGAAGGTAAAAAATTAGGAACCATATCTGTCTTATTCACCATGCACTCCTACTGCAATGACTGATACATAAAGATAGTTAAGAAATATATTAATAAAAGTTGTTCCCTGGACCTCGAATGCTCTTCCTACACCCACCTGCTTTGACTGAATAATTCCTGCTTCAAGCTATGAAGTCATCTCCATTGATCTTCCACCTAAGTCAGATACTCCTTCATGTCATCCGGTAATACCCTGTGCTATCCCCAGTCGCAGCAATGACCACACTATATTTTAAATGCTGTCTCAAGTATCTTTCCCAAGATTACACCCACATGCTCAGAGCTTCAAATTAGCTTTTCTAATTCCTTCATTCTTAACATTAAGCAGATAAAAGGTGAACATTTAAGACTGAGACTAAAACAAAAAAAACCATGTGAAGGAAAAAAACCGTAAAATTACTTCAAAAATATAGATTTAACATCCTCAAAGTGATGAAAGAAAATATTGCTTCAATAACTACAAACAAGAAAATAGTAACCTTTTTTTTTTTTTAAATAGGAACATTCAAAGAACCAAGGAGAGCTTTTTGGAATTACAAACATTATATCACAAATTTTAATAGGAGAGTTGGATGATAAAGATGTGGACATCTCCCAGAAAAGAGACAAAGAAATGGAAAACAGGAAAGAATAGATAAGAAAATTAAAATGAGGTTCAACATCTAAATAATCAGTGTTTTAGAAAGAGAAAGCCTACAAAAGAGAAGTAGAAAATCAACATCATCAACAATAACGTCAATAAAATCTTACAGAACAGACTGAAATATATCAGTTTCCAAACGGGAAGGGTATATTGGAAGAAATTAGTCTCACACTAAGTCCAAACTATTGTGAAATTTCAGAGCATAAATGAAAAAGGGAAAATATTATAAGCTCCCAGAGAGAAAAATGTAGATCATATTCAAAGTATCAGAATTGAGAATAGCTTTGGACTTCTCAGTAGGAACACTGAAAGACAAAAGACAATGGAACAATGTCCTCCAAATTCAGTAGGGAGATGAGTTCTAACTTAGAATTCCATGAAGACCAAACTAATAATCAAGAGAGGGTATAATACAGAAGTAAAATATTTGAAAGATTCCAAAAACTTTATCTCCCATGAAATCCCTTCTTAAAGGGATCCATTCCACCAAAACAAGAGTATACATAAAAAGGAAGACATAGAATACAGAAAGTAGGAACTACAACATAGGAGAGAGGTGATGGGAAGTTCCAAGAGGGTGTGAAAGGAGATTCCAGAATAACAACTGTGCACACTGTCTAGATGGTAACTGGTACAAATCAGGGTGTGTTGTTGTGTTGTATGTCGTGGAGTCAACTCCAACTCATAGTGATCCTATAGGACAGAGTAAAACTGCCCCACAGGGTTTCCAAGGAGTGGCTGGTGGAGTCAAACTGGCAACCTTTTGATTATCAGCCTAAGCTCTTAATCACTTCACCACCAAGCCTCCAAATCAGGGTTGGGTTACTCAAGAGACAGGCACATTGAAGTATGTCATTACTATGCTCTCTAAGATCAACATCTTAACTTGAAAAATTACTGAAGAACACAGTTCACAGAAAAAAGAAACTAAAGACACAAGATCCAGAGAGCAGAGAATTTGACCCAGAAGACAAGCAAAGGGAATTCCAATAATTACAGCATCAGAAAGTCCCAAGATGACAGCTAAGTAGCTTAGTTAAAAAAAAAAATGGAAAAATGAATCTAAGAAAAAAATTGGAAGAAATAGACTTTGATGTGATTTACCTTGTAAACAATTTTGCTTTTTGTAGAGAAGCTTTTGGAAAGTGTGGGGGAATTAGCAATAAATACAAAGAAAACTAACCAAGAAAATAAATATGAGACTACCAGTACACACCTATTAGAATGGCTAAATCTAAAACAGACAATACCAAATGCTAACGAGGATGTGGAGCAATAAGAACTCTCATTGCTAGTAGGAATGCAAAAATAGTACAACCACCCCTGAAGACAGTTTGGCAGTCTCTTATAAAGGTAAACATAGTCTTACCATATGATCTAGTAATTGCACCCCTAGCATTCATCCAAAGGAGTTGAAAACTTAAGTCCACACAAAAGCCTGTAAACAAATGTTTATGGCAGTTTTATTCATAATTGTCAAAACTAAGAAGCAACTAAGATGTCCTTCAGAAGGTGAATGGATAAACAAACTATGGTACATTCACACAATGGAATAATATTCAGTGATAAAAAGAAATGAGCTATTAAGCTATGGAAAAAAAATGGAGGAAACTTAAATGCATGCATATTGCTAAATGAAAGAGTTCAGTCTAAAAAAGTTACATACTGTATGATTCCAACTATAAAACACTCTGGAAAATGCAAAACTATTGAGACAGTCAAAATACTAGTGGAGGCCAAGGGTTTGGGGAGGTGGGAGAGAGAGATGAGTAGGGGGAGCATAGGGGATTTTTAGGGCAGTGTAACTATTCTATATGACACTATAATGGTGGACTCATGATGTTATGCATTTGTCAAAACTCCCAGGACTGTATGACACAAAAAGTGAACCCTAATGTAAATTATGGACTTTAGTTAATAGTTAATAATAATGTATCAATATTGGTTCCTCAGTTTTAAATAATTAACCACACTAATGCAAGACATAAAAGGATAAACAGTGGGCAGGGGGTAGGGAGTATATGGAAGTTATCTGAATTTTCTGCTCACTTTTTCTGTAAACTTACAATTATCCTAAAAATAAGTTTATTAATAAACAAGTGGATATGTAAATTAGTAGATGTAGATGAAAGAATGGGAGGAAGGAAGGAAGGAAAGAAAGAAGGAAGGAAGACAATAAATAAGATTATGAGTGATCGGGGTGCACCTGCATCCTGAAATTTAGATCCTGCCTGGAGAACTGTTTGGCATAAACTTGAGCATATAATATCTACAAAGTATATCTCAAGGGCCCAAGTGCAGAAATTTCCAGAGTACAGAAAGGTAAATTCAACAAAATAGGTATCAAAGATGCTTAGACAAGAAAATTCATGGTTAGAAATTATTTAATAAACTGGAACAAATCTAGTCTCTAATGACCCTTTTTACAGTTTGTTCTTTGAGAAGCTTCGCTCTGTTGTTGTTGTTGCTGGGTGCCATCTAGTAGGTTCTGACTCATAGCGACCCTATGTACAACAGAACAAAACACTGCCCAGTCCTGTGCCATCGTCACAATTGTTTTTATGCTTGAGGCTATTGTTGTAGCCACCGTGTCAATCTATCTTGTTGAGGGTCTTCCTCTTTTCTCTGACCCTCTACTTTACCAAGCATGATGTCCTTCTCTAGGGACTGAGCCTCCTGATAACATGCCCAAAGTATGTGAGACATAATCTTACCATCCTTGCTTCTAAGGAGCATTCTGGCTGTACTTCTTCCAGAACAGGGTTGTTTGTTCTTTTGACAGTCCATTGTATACTCAATATTCTTTACCAAAACCATAATTCAAAGGCATCAATTCCTCTTTGGTCTTCCTTATTCATTGTCCAGCTTTTGAATGCATATGAAGCAATTGAAAACACCATGGCTTTGGGTCAGGCGTACCTTAGTCTTCAAGGTGACATCTTTGCTTTTCAACACTTTAAAAAGGTCTTTTGCAGCAGATTTGCCCAATGCAACATGTCTTTTGATTGCCTGACTGTTGCTTCCATGAGTGTTGATTGTGGATCCAAGTAAAAGGAAATCCTTGACAACCTCAATCTTTTGTCTGTTTATCATGGTGTTACTTATTGGTCCAGTGGTGAGGATTTTTGTTTTTTATGTTGAGGTATAATCCATACTGCAGGCTGTAGTCTTTGATCTTCATCAGTAAGTGCTTCAAGTCCTCTTCTCTTTCAGCAAGCAAGGTTGTGTCATGTGCATATCGCAGGTTGTTAATGCATCTTCCTCCAATCCTGATGCCATTGTCTTCTTCATATAGTCCAGCTTCTCGGATTATTTGCTAAGCATACAGATTGAATAAATATGGTGAAAAGATACAACCCTGATGCACACCTTTCCTGATTTTAAACCACCTTGTTCTGTTGGTACAACTGCCTCTTGATCAACGTACAGCTTTCTCATGAGCATAATTAAGTGTTCTGGAATTTCCCTTCTTGGCAATGTTATCCATAATTTGTTATGATCCACACAGTCCAGTGCCTTTGTATTGTCAGCAAAACACAGGTAAACATCTTTCTGATGTTCTCTGCTTTCAGTCAGGATCCACCTGACATCAGCAATAACACCCCTTGTTCCATGTCCCCTTCTAAATCCGGCTTGAATTACTGTCAGTTCCTGGAGCCTTGTTTTTCGCCAGTGCCTTCAGCACAGCTTTGACCTCTTCCTTCAGTAGCCTCGGTTCCTGATCATATGCTACCTCCTGAAATGGTTGAACATTGACCAGTGATATAATGACTCTCTGTATTCCTTCCATCTTCTTTTGCTGCTTCCCATGTCATTTAATATTTTTCCCATAGAGTCCTTCAATATTGCAACTCGAGGCTTGAATTTTTTCTTCAATTCTTTCAGCTTAAGAAATGTCAAGTGTGTTCTTCTCTTTTGGTTTTCTAACTCCAGATCTTTGCACATGTCATTATAATACTTTACTTTGTCTTCTCGAGCTGCCCTTTGAAATCCTCTGTTCAGCTCTTTTACTTCATCATGTCTTCCGTTTGCTTTAGCAAATTTCAGAGTCGCTCCTGATATCCATTTTGGTCTTTTCTTTCTTTCCTGTCTTTTTAATGACCTCTTGCTTTCTTCACATATGATGTCCTTGATGTCATTCCACAATGCTTTGGTCTTTGGTCATTAGTGTTCAATGCATGAAATCTACTCTTGAGATGGTTTCTAAATTCAGGTGGGATATACTCAAGGTCGTACCTTGGCTCTCGTAGACTTGTTCTAATTTTCTTCAGCTTCAGTGTGAACTTGTATATGACCAATTGATGGTCTGTTCCACAGTCAGCCCCTGGCCTTGTTCTGACTGATGATATTGATCTTTTCCATTATCTCCTTCTGCAGATGTAGTCAATTTGATTCCTGTGTATTCCATCTGGTGAGGTCCATGTGTATAGTCACCATTTATGTTGGTGCAAAAAGGTATTTGCAATTAAGAAGTCATTGGTCTTTTAAAATTCTGTCATCCAATCTCCAACATCGTTTCTATCACCAAGACCATATTTTCCAACTACTAATCCTTGTTCTTTGTTTCCAACTTTCGCATTTCAATCACCAGTAATTATCAATGCATCCTCAATGCATGTCCAATCAATTTCAGACAGCAGAATTTGGTAAAAATCTTCAATTTCTTTACTTTTGGCCTTAGTAGTTGGTGTGTAAGTTTGAATAATAGTCATATTAACTAAGTGATCTTCCTAGTAGGTGTGTGGATATTATCCTATCACCAACAGCTTTGGAATTCAGGATAGATCTTGAAATGTTCTTTTTGATGATGAATGCAATGTCATTCCTCTTCAAGTTGTCATTCCCGGCATAGTAGACCATGTGATTGTCCAATTCAAAATGGCCAGCACCAGTCCCTTTCAGTCCACTAATGCCTAGGATATCGATGTTTATGTGTTCCATTTCATTTTTGACAATATCTGATTTTCCTGGATTCATACTTCGTACATTCCATGTTCCAATTAATAATGGATGTTTGCAGTTGTTTCTTCTCATTTTGAGTTGTACCACAACAACAAGTGAAAGTCCCAAAAGCTTGGCTTCATCCACATCATTAAGGTCGACTCTACTTTGAGGAGGCAGCTCTTCCCCAGTCATCTTTTGAGTGTCTTCCAAGCTGAAGGGCTCATCTTCCAGTACTATATCAGACAATGTTCCGCTGCTATTCATAAGGTTTTCACTGGCTAATTCTTTTCAGAAGTAGACTGCTGGGGCCTTCTTCCTAGTCTGTCTTGGTCTGGAAGCTCAGCTGAAACCTGTCCGCCATGGGTGGCCCTGCTGGTGTTTAAATACTGGTGGCATAGCTTCTAGCATCACAGCAACCCAAGCTCCCACAGTACAACAAACTGGCAGATGTGTAGGTACCTTACTCTGTAATAAAGTCATATCTGGTTTTGGACAGATGTCTCATGGCAGCAGGGAGGTAGGGGCAATAAGCAAAGAAGAAACAAGGAATAATAACTTAGGTCCCTTCAAGGTCAAAACTCAAAATAAGTGCCACCTGTAGTGCACAGGGAGCAACACAAAGCACATCAGAGACAAGAGGATGCCTTCAAAGCAAAGGTAAAGGGATCATTGTCATCAACAGAAGACTTTCCCACATGGAGCTCTACAACCCCTGTGGTGAGAATTGCCTTGAGTAGTCACTATGACCAGAAGGGCTTGGGGCCAACACTGGTAGAGTGGCCATATCTTCTATACTCCTGGGCTCAAGGGGCAACATGTTCTGAATTAGAAGTCACATGGGTTATCACCGACACAATTTTTGTGATACCTGGGGACTACTTATATTGAAGTTTAGATTAGCTTTTTAATACTTAAATACACTTATTTAAGGGGTAAACTTATATGACAACTATAAACAGAAATCAGTGTCTCATTCTGTGGTAGCCATCCTCCAAAATGCTCCTCAATGATTCATGCTGCTGTGTAGTCCCCTCCCATACTGAATAGGACTGATCTATGTAAACAAAGAGGTTACTGCAGAAATGATAGTGTATGATTTCCAAAGCTAGGTCATAAACAACATTGTCACCTCTGCCCTCCTCTCTCTTGGGCCAGTCACACAGGGGAAGCCAGCAGACAAGTGGTAAGGGCACTCAAGCTGTTCCATGGAGCAGCCCATGTGGTGAGGGACTGAGACCTCCTGACAATAGCCATGGAAGTGAGCCATTGTGGAAGAAGATCCTCCAGCCCCAGTCAAGCTTTTGGATGTCTGCAACCCTGGATGATACTGGACTGCAACCTTATGAGAGACACTGGGCTGTAAATATCCAGCTAAGCCACCCTGAATTCCTGACCCACAGAAAGAGTGAGATAATAAATGTTTATTGTATTTTAGGCCACTAAGCTTTGGGATATCTTGTTACATAGCTGTAGATAATTAATACACTTCCTATAAATAGAAAGGAGGCATATATACCACCACCCATCTGTCAGTTTGTCGTACTGTGGTAACTTGTGTTTTGCTATGATGCTGGAATTTGTAGCACCAGTATTTCAAAAACCGACAGGGTTACCCATGGTAGGCAGGTTTCAGCAGAGCTTACAGACTAAAACAGACTAGTAAGAATGGCCTGGTGATCTACTTCCAAAAATTAGCCAATGAAAACCCTATGAATCATAACAGAATATTGTCTGATATAGCTCTGAAAGCTGAGCCACTAGGTTGGAAGGCACTCAAAATACCAGTGGCTACATCAGTGGACTTGAGCACACCAACAATCAGGAAGATGGCACAAGACCCAGCTGCATTTGTTCTGTTGTACATGGGATCACCATGAGTCAGAGCTGATGCAGCAGCAGCTAACAACAACAACAAGCATATATATATTAAACACAATGAAAACACACCAGTGCTATTAAATTCTACTTGTATACTGCTCTCTTTTGAAAGCTCTGAGCCTAAGATTTGTCTCCTGTTGATTAAAAGGGAACATTAGCAAGTATTAAAGCTGAAGACCAGCTCCAAACATAGCCATTTACTCCTGAATGTAAAGAGGAAGATAGACAGAAAATGGAAGAGGGCTGTCTCCCTCTGTGGTTCAGTTATTTAATCCAATAGCTCATGGCATCTAGAATGATTTCAGGACCCAGCAATGCTATGTATCCCCTACTTGGGGAGAGGCAGATGGTGTGGAAAGGACAGGGGATGGGTGTTGGGAAGGTTATGGAACTTCCAGGCACAGGTTTTTTGTTTTTTGTTTTTTAATAAGTACATTTTAATTTTTTGAATTTTAACAATTAAACTAAAAGTCAGCTGGTTAGTATAAATACAGAGTAAATGCACATACAGCCGTGTATATAAATTATTGCCTTCTATATGGGAGACCTGGATTCAATTGCCAGCCAATACAACTCATGTACAGTCACCAGTCATCTGTCACTGGAGGCTTACAGGTTGCTATGATGCTGAACAGGTTTCAGCAGCGCTTCCAGACTAAGATGGACTAGGAAGAAAGGCCTGGTGATCTACTTCGAAAATCAGCCAGCGAAAACCCTATGGAGCACAATGGTTCAATCTGCAGCTGATCATGGGGATGGCGCAGGGCCGGGCAGTGTTTTGTTCTGTTTGCATGGGGTCACCATGAGTTGGGGGCTGACTCAGTGGCAGCTAACAACATAAATCCTAGGCCCAGCTTTGACAATCCCTAGTGAGTGACTTTGGCATGTGACTTCAGTCCTGTGGACTTCAGTCTCCCCCTCTGTTAAATGAAGAATGAACCAGATGATGCCCGAGGCCCCTTGCAGTTCACGCACTCCACACTTCTATGTTCAACCTAGCAGCAGATCAGAATACAAAGATGGGAATTCACAGAAAGCATTTCATAAGCCTGCTCTTTGTGTATGGCTGAAGATATTCTTTAATGTGTTTTCCTAGGTGTCAGATTTGTTCATTCAAGATTTGAAAAAAGAAATTTAGTCACATGCTGTAATTAAACAATAAACAGCATTCCTGATTTATTCATCAAGGGCAGTTCTGATCATTGTTGAAAATAAAGCTTCTCGCCTGAGTCACATCCAACTCATAATAATTAAATGCCAGGGAGCAGAAGCTGGGAAAGGGCGAGGGCTGATTTCGTTCCACATGTGCATTTTTCACTGAGTATCAAAGTCACAGAACTTCTGTGTGAGAGCCAAGGAGCCTCCCTGACAACGGAGCGTTTTCTTTGACCCACAGAAAGCTAACCTGCTGGACCTGAAACTCTGAGTGAGCTAAGCTAATTCTCCAGAGCAGCCTAATGCTTTAATGGCCGTAAACTGATTCTAATCTACCTATGAGCATATGGGCAATCACAGTGACATTTCGGCCCTGTATTATTTTCATAATAAGCCCATTTTATTGCATCTCACATCCAAGAAAAAGGCAGTGAGGTATTTCCCACAGAGCAGCCTTGCCCTCCATCAGCCAAACATCCCCTGCTTCACCTCCATTTCAGAGATTAACAATGCCACAAGGTGATTTCCTCAATTGGCTAGTTTTACTGAAAAGAGGAGGAACTATTTCTCCCATGAGGTCCTCTGAGAAAACTATATTTGAGGATTACATACCAATTTGAAAATAATTTCAATTTTTAGTTTGATTATTCTCTCTGTGTTTACATAGATAGGTAAACCATTCTACTCAAGTAATTTTAAATTTAAGATCAGAGCTTATAAAAACTTTGTTGTTGTTAGCCGACATCAAGTCAGTCTTCCACTCATGGTGACCCCATGCACAATGGGATTGGACCATTGTGATCCCTAGAATTTTCATTGGCTGATTTTTGGTAGTAGATAGCCAGACCTTTCTTCCTAGCCCATCTTAGTCTGAAAGCCCCACTGAAACCTGTTCAACATCATAGCACCTGTAAGCCTCCGCTGACAGATGGGTTGTGGCCAGGAATCAAACCTAGGTCTCCCACATGGAAGGTGAGAGAATTCTACCACTGAACCACCACTGCCCCATAAAACTTCATTAAGTAAATATAAATTATAATAAATATTAAGGGAATGCAAAAGCAGGGAAAAAAAGGGAGGAAATAGCAACCACAAAGAGCCAAAAGGAAGAGGGACAGAGAGGGAGCAAGACAGTAAAAGAGAGAGACAGAAATAAAGAACTGAAGTGACAGAGGGGTAAAGAGAAGAGGGAGAAACAAGTATTGACTTTCTTACTTACCTCTTCGGCCTCTCCCAATCTTCTCTTTAGTCCACGATGACTTTCAGATAACGGTATTTCTATGGACAGTGATGATACGCACCTAGGATATCATCCAATTCTAGCCCAAACTGCTCTTCACAGAGGAATGTGCCCAAAGCCATACAGCTACTCAAGAGTTGTTGTTAGTTGCCATTTAGTTGACTCTGACTCATGGTGACCTTATGTATAACAGAACAAAACACTGCCCTCTCCTGTGCCGTCTTTATAATCTTTGATATGTTTGAGTCCATTGTTGCGGCTCTTGTGTCAGTCCAACTCATGGAGGGTTTCCCTTGTTTTTGCTGACCCTCTACTTTACCAACCATGATGTCCTTTTCTAGCAATTGGTCTTTCCTGAGGCCGTGTCCAAAGTAAGCAAGTCGAAATCTAGCTATCCTCACTTCTAAGGAACATTCTGGGTGTAGATCTTCTAAGACTGATTTGTTCATTCTTCTGAAAGTTGATGGTATATTCAGTATTCTTTGCCAATACCACAATTCAAATGCATCAATTCTTCTGTCTTAATTCTTCCATTGTCCAGTTTTCACATGCATACTCAAGAGTAGATCCATGTTTTTCACACCCAGCCTTCCTCTGTCCACTTGACCTAATGGGAACTCCCGGTTTTTCTTGAATTACTGAAATGGTTCTTCAGACAATCACACAGTTGTCCTGACCCTTCCTGAGAGGTAAAAGACAGCAAAAAATGTTATGTTGTTAAAGGCCAGATGAAATGTCACCAAGCACTTGTGTTACCCCACCCTGCTATGGCAACTTCGAATTACCGACAAATGTTCTCCACACTCTGTATAATGTTAGGATCACTTGTCTCAAGGAGCACAAAATCTGCCTCCCTCATTTCTTCTGGGAAATTTACTGTTTGGGAGTAAATGTAGCAGGATAATGTATTGAAATATTAATTTGTGTTTGCGTTCCCTATGCTTTTCTTTCCTTCTATTTCAAGTCAGTAGCCAGCATTGTGTTTCTTTGCCTCAGGGATATTTGGAAGGGAAAAGCCAGAGCTGCAGTTCTTCCTGTCTTTTATAAAGCCTGAACTTGTTGAAGAGATTAAGCGAGGTGTCCGGAAAGAGGGAGGGAGAAAGGGGAGTGCCTTTGAGGAGACCAAGAGAGGAGAAAGAGGTGTTTTGTTTCCCTGCTAGATGGGAAGTGATGTGCGGCTCCCCCAGGGGCCTGGACCTGAGACTATGTGATGGCCACCATGCAGGTCAGAACCCCGACAGGATCTCTGTGTGGTACAGAGGGATCTGGCCTTGTTGTGTTTCTGGAACCCAAAGGAACTAAAGGGAACTTGGGACTGAGATAATGGGTGTTATGGATTAAATTGTAACCCCTCCCCCTACCAAAAAAAAAAAATGTGTTGGGATTCTAACCCCTATACCTATGGATGTAATCCTGTTTGGAGAGAAGGCTTTCTTCATTATGTTAATTAGATCATACCCAAGTAGTGTGGGTTCTAAATCTAATCACTTCTTAGTTATATAAAGAGCAGATTAGACACAGGCGTAGGCACACATGGGAGAAAACACACCATGTCAGGATCACCTTGAAGCCAAGGAACCAAGGAATGCCCAAGACTACCTACAAGGAAGGAACTGACATGGCTGAGACCCTGATTTGGACTTTTAGCCTCTAGAATTGAGAAAATAAATTTCTGTTCTTTAAAGCCACCGTTTTGTGGTATTTCTGTCATGAAAGCACTAGGACTAAGACACCGGACATCTCATGGTCAATGAGTCTAGGGTCCTGTCTATACTTAGGCGCCCCTCAGGACCTGGTAGCCTGGGCCGTCACACTCAGCTGTACATACCACACAAAGCTGCCTGGCCATGAGCACATGGGGCTGAAATCCAGCCTGCACTCAGCTCAGCAAGCAACATACCATGGTGCAGGTGTGCATCCACCACGAGGGGAGGTGGCTTCTTCCACATACACAAATAGGGGCTGTCAGTGGGCTTGCTGGCATCCTAGACCAGCCCTGGGAAAGAACCTCTCTAAGGGCCATGAACGAAGTTTCCATCACTAGAGTGGCACCCACCAGCCATCTGTCAGTCTGTTGTACTGTGGTGACTTGCTCGTAGCCGTGATGCTGGAAGCTATGCCACCAGTTATTTCAAATACCAGCAAGGTCACCTATGGTAGAGGAGTTTCAGCAGAGCTTCCAGACTAAAACAAAATAGGAAGAAAGGCCTGGCTATCTACTTCTGAAAGTCAGCCAGTGCAAAACCTATGGATAACAACAGAATATTGTCTGATCAAAGATGCCATGCAGAACCAGGCAGTGTTTTGTTCTGTCATACATAAGGTCACCATGAGTCAGAGCCCAGTCTATAGCAATTAACAACAAGAGTAGGGTGGGGACCTGCAGTCAGATGTATATAGGTTAAAGAGAATAAAGAAATGGAGTATCAATTGCTCATCTCTCTTTGCGGACAGAAGTCTATACTCTACGTTAAAATATTGAAAGCAATAGTCTGCCTCTCTTACACCCGAAACTCTCATAGGTGAGGGCAGCCGCGGCGGCATTCTACATCTCAGAGGCATGTCTTACAAAGGTAGCGTGCCTGATAGACAAGGTTATCTTGGCATTCAATGGAAGAGGATATAGCCTCATCATTAGTTATTCTTTCTAGAGAAAAAAGGGAACACAGGCTTATTTATTACCTGTTAGTCTACTTGGGTAAATTCAAGACCATCATATTGGCCACTTGGAGCCAGCAGCTTGACTAAGGTAGATTGGATTCACCCATGAAAGCTGTTCTTTGTCAGGCAGGCATCACTGTCCACTGTCCCAAGCCACTCATGGGCGGCTGTGCATCCAAGGATCCCGGAACGGATGTCATCCTACTTTAGCAGCAGCAAGACCTCTGGTCTTTGACCCATGCAAATCTCAATTAGCCAAGATTATTCAGCTGTGTCCAGGCCCTGTCTTCCTTCAAACACCTAACTGTGTGAAAGCCACATTCCTTTGAGCCACCACCCCCTCCTCCATGATTGGACCCTCCCATCCCCCCAGCCTCACCCAAGAGTATCTCTCGTTTTGTTTTTTCTCTTAATGAACGGTGCCAATCATTAAGGAAATTCTGCTGGAATGTTATTACTCTTGGCAATCCTTCACTCATTAGCCTGTGAACCAAGCAAATGTCCCCATTTAGAGCTATTTCTAACTCCCAAGTCCAGCCAGGCACTTCAAGATCCCATCAGCCTCCCCATCCACCCTGCTGAGAAAACATAGTCGGGCAAATGCTCAAGAAACATAAAGGGATGTTAATATTGCACCAAATAACAGTGAACAAACCTGCAAGCCAATTACTATGCATCCGTTTCCTCATGCTGGGCCTCTTTCCCCTAACCTCTGCGGAATAGATAATTAGAGGTAGAGTCACTTAATCTAGGGCAAACGTTAGAGATTCAGTTGAATTCCCCAGTGATGAACTCCTCAAAACATACACATGCTGTTTTTGTTGATGTGATTAAATATCCCCTTTAGTCATGTCAGTTTGAGTTTTGGCAGGCGGTTGGGCATGATAGAAAACCAAACTGAGATCTCATTACTGTGACTCTCTTGTACTAATAAGACATCATCCTTGAAGCTGTGTGCACTGACCCCATTGATAATATCAAGGCAAAGATCCAGCATGTTACAGGCATCCCCCAGAAAGCAGTCACAAGATACATCCTGAAATAATCTATTTTGAATTGATCCAGGTCAAATAATGTCCAAATTCTCACCATTCATTCCAGGCTTTCAAGGAAAACGAAAAAAAAACAACTTGCATTTGCAAAATCCTAGTTGCATTCATTACAAAAAAAGCCAAAATAAGATATTAAGAACAAGCTAGCTTTTCCTTTTGCTCCTAAACCACTTCTCTTACTTCTTGTAAAACCACATCAGACAAATGAAATCCCCGCTGGAATACTTAGGAATAAAATGACATAGGCAATGAAAACAGCAAATGCTAATTTTGAAAATCCACATTAGGTCAGTTTGGCTTCTTTCTCTATTTATGTAAAGCAAACAAACTCCTTCTTTTATTTTCTCTATTTTCATTGTGTCCAAAGAAATCTAGAAGTAATTCACCTAAACGTTGGATGTTGAGATTTCAGCTGCCATAAGGAGGCAAAAATTTCCTTCTATCCATTTGCCGGGTTGATTCCCTACTGGACAAGGGGCTGGAGCAAGACCAACCAGAAGAGTGGAGAAGTAGTGTGGCAGATGAGGGATGTGTTGTCGAGGCTGCTGGCTGTTCCACAAGCTGGGCATGGTCCTAGGTGCTATTGCAGACTGAATTGTGTCTCTCCCGCCTCCCCAAATATGTATTAAAGTCCTGGTCCCTGTATCTGTGGATGTGATCTTGTTTGGAAAGGTTTTTTTTTTTGTTATGTTAATGAGGTCAAACTAGAGTGGGGTGGGTTCTAAACCTGACCCCTCATGAGTTATGAAAAGGGGCAGAACTGACACAGAGACACACAAGGGGAAGACAGATTCCACGTGAGAACCCGTCTAAAAGCAAAGGTACGCCAAGGAGTGCCTACAGGCACCAGAAACTAAGAGAGAGGCCACAGAAGGACCTGACATGGCAGAGACCCTGATTTGGACTTCTAGTCTCCTGAACTGTGAGAAAATAAATTTTTGTTCTTTAAAGTCCCCCACTTGTGATATTTCTGTTACAGCAACACTAGGAAATTAAGATAGGTGACGAGGGTGTAGGAGCATAAAGTACCTGTCCGACTCTCCAGGGCAGCATCTTTCCACGGGCAGGACAAGCCTCACAGAGTCCCTATCTTGTAGGCCAGACATTAACATGAACTCTTTCAAGAAACAACGTACTTCAGAGGAGCCAAGCTGAAATCAGCTCCAGACTGCAAAGGCCAGAGAAGTGAAAGTGAAACCAAGGAGAGGAGCCTGGGCTGGACCGTGCCTCTGAAATGGACACCTTTAATGCTTTGGCCTTTCCAAGTCATCAATTCCCCTTCTAGAACCTTGGGGGACAGCGGCATCAGTATCATCCAGGAATCTGGTGGAAATGCAGGCCCGTAAATCAGAATCTGCATTTTACAAATGTGACTCTTAATACAAGATGTTAATAACAGGGAAAACTGTGCAGGGGGAGAAGGGCTATGTGGGAGCTCTCTTTACTTCTGCTTAATTTTTCTGTAAACCTAAAACTGCTCTAAAAAATAGTCTATTAATTTTTTTTAAAACTATGATTTTTATGTACATTAAACTATCTGAAACACTGGTCTAGAACATAGCTTAGTCGAAAGAAACACTAGACCTGGGCCTCTAGAGAAATAAAAGGCATACAGAAGGAGAAATGACGGTCAAAATATGTCAATATACTGCGCCAATATAGCACATGGTGGTTCAGTGGTAGAATTGTTGCCTTCTGTGCAGGAGACCTAGGTATGATTCCCAGCAAATGCACCTCATACACCGCCACCACCCATCTGATAGTGGAGGCTTGCAGGCTTCTATGTTGAACAGGTTTCAGCGGGGCTTCCTGACTAAGACGAACTAGGAAGAAAGATCTGGAGTTCTGTTTCCAAAAATCAGCCAGTTAAAACCCTATGGGTCACAACGGTCTGATCTGCAATCAGTCATGGAGATGGCACAGGTCCGGGCAGCATTTCATACCTGCGTGCATGGGGTTGCCATGAGTCGGGGGCCTACTTGACGGCAGCTGACACCAAAAACAGCAGGAAGAAAGAAGAGATCCAGATACAGGATATTTATCTAGTGGAACACCAGTTGCTGTTTCAAATCTGTTGCTTCCTTTTCTCCCCTAATTTATGGATACAACATTTACCCGCCCACTGCATCTACACACCTTTCACTTATCATTTCTGGTCAAGATTCTACAGAAACCTCCCGGCTGGCGCCGCGCCTGCAGTCACTCCCTGGGTAATGTCTCTAATGAACTACCGGAAGAGCAGGCTTCCTAACACATTTCTGACTTTCCTCATCCCACGATTGTGTTCATAGGTCCACAGTGGCTTCCTGTTACAAATGACAGCTTGAACTTACTGTTTATCCCCACACCGCCCCAGGAAGCCTCATTTAAATAGCAGAAATTTTTTTTTTTTAATTAGAAGGACAAAATAAGCAAGAGAGAATAGAAAAAAATTTTTGAAAGTTTTTGGAAGACAGAGAACAGAGGGAGGGTAAGTCACCTAGCAGATTGGTGAAGACTTCATTCAAGCACCTTCAGAAGGAGACGCCAACTCAGAAAGAGCTGATTCACCATGCAGAACCACAGCAAGGTTCAGGAGACACCAGAGGCCATGGAAGGTAGATGTGCAAAAGACAAACAGCTGGAAAGACAGTCTGCATATGAGGTGATTAGACCATAGATCCCCTTCCCCATTCCACACACCCTGGCAAACATACTCACCAACCCAACCCCTAAAGGAGACTAGTGGCCTGTTCTTAAAAATGAGCCATAAAAATTTCTGAAACAAGGATTCCAGGCATGGTAGAGGGTAAGGATGAGGAGCAGGGCTGAAAACAAGGGGATTAAATTAAATTTCCACTACCTGTCCGTCAGCGGGAGCCCTGCTGATGGTTAAGTGCTGTGGTTAAGGGCTTGGCTGCTAACCAAAAGATTGGCAGTTCAAATTCACCAGCCGCTCCTTGAAAACCCAATGGGGCACAGTTCTACTCTGTTCTGTAGGGTCGCTATGAGTCAGAATTGACTCGATGGCAATGGGTTTGGTCTGTCAGTTTGTTGTACTGTGGTGGCTTGCCTGTTGTGGTGATGCTGGAAGCTATGCCACTGGTATTTTAAATACCAGCAGGGTCACCCATGGTGGACAGGTTTCAGTGGAGCTTCCAGACTGAGACAGACTGAGAAGAAAGTCCTGGCAATCTACTTCCAAAAATCAGCCAATGAAAACCCTATGGATCACAACAGAATGTAGTCTGATATAGTACTGGAAGATGAGCCCTCTAGGTTGGAAGACACTCAAAACACACAGTGGCTGCAATAACCGACTGGAGCACACCAACAATTGTGAAGATGGTGCAGGGTCGGGCAGCATTTTGTTCCGTTGTCCGTAAGGTCAACGTAAGTCAGAGCTGATCAGATGTCCACTAAAACAACAACAACAGCAAATCAAATTTATGTGTTGAACAGTGGGATTCTTGACCCGCTTCTTTCTCCCTGTTTCC
The DNA here is from genome assembly GCA_030035585.1 of Dugong dugon. Classification (NCBI taxonomy): domain Eukaryota; kingdom Metazoa; phylum Chordata; class Mammalia; order Sirenia; family Dugongidae; genus Dugong; species Dugong dugon. Next base: position 66,340,794 of record CM057470.1, on the reverse strand, counting down.
AGAAAGCAGACAGCCAAGCCTTTGCCGTCAAGGAGACTGGAGGCTTCTTCTTAGCAGAAGAAGAAGAGCCTCAGCGAAAACATCTACAGCTGACCAGCCACAAAGCAGTCCTCACCCTCTCACTGGATAGCAAAGCCCACCAGTTAAAAGTCACCCATCAAGAGCTTAGGATTCATGTTTTAGTGCCTCATTCTTAAATGTAATCAGACAGACTAGGACCACTCCAGGTTTGAAGAAGTCTACCAATATGAAAGCTACAGGACAAAACAAGAAATAAAAAAACTCTTAAAGGAAGCAGAGACAATGCAGGAGAAAAAAACTTAGGGAAAGAAAAATAAAAGATTATAATAAATACCCTAACAGAAATGAGATTCCCGCTATGAAACAAGGATAAGAGGAAAAAGAAAGAAACAGAAAGACAATCAGAGAACATGAAAATAAAAATCCAAGAGTCGTCTTCTTTTTTTTTTTTAATTCAGAGAAGGGTTAGAAGAATAGGTTGAAAAAATGTCCCATAACATAGAAATAAATAAAGAGGTGGACTCTAGGAGAAAACAGGTCAGAAAACTGGAGATTCAGTTCGGGACAGCTAATATCCCACAGTGAAGAGTTCAAGAAAAAAAGAAACAGAGGAAGAATTCAGGATGTAATTATCAAAAGAATAATACAGAAAATTTCTTGAAACAGTGGGACATAAGTCTTCAGATTGAAAAAATTCATCCACCAAGCACACAGTACAATGAATGAAGAAAAATCCAAACCAAGAGACAAAAATAATGAGATTTTAAAAGCTAGGGTCCCTGAGTGGTACAAACAGTTAACACGTTTGGCTGTTAACTGAAAGATTGGAGGTTTGAGTCCACCCAGAGGTACCTCAGAAGAAAGGCCTGGCAATCTACTTCAGAAAAATCAGCCATTGAGAACCCTATGGAGCACAGTTCTACTCTGATACACATGGGGTCATTTTTGGACATTCAGGAATCCAAAAATATACCTCCTATAACATCTTTTTTCAGGGAGCTACTAGAGAATGTACTCCATCAAAATAAGAGCATAACTGAACAAAGGCGTGTGGGACTGGGGTCCAGGGAAGGGGCTCAAACACAGGAAAGCAGTGACAGGAAGTCACAGGATAGTCACGAAGGGAATCACTAAGACAGTGGCAGCCAGCCTACGGAACAAGCAGAACAGACTGGAGCAGAGAGTGGAGAGCTCCAAGGGAAAAAAAAAATGGGACTACTAGATTATCTGATGCATTTGAAAAAATTTTAAAACAGCTTACTAACTCCAAGAAAAACAAAAAGTGGTCAAAGGAAAAAATCTATACCTCTGGTATAGTGCAGTATTTGGTTCAGCAGTAGTAATGTTTAAATGGTCACAGAACTATCAATGTTAATAGTGATTACACCAAAAAGTGTAATAAAATGTTATTAGGAAGAGAGTGGGAACGTATGTAGGTTTGGGGCATGATGAAGGGCAAGAGGGTACTGGTATGAAAAAGCAAAATCACCATCTACCATAACAGGATATCAGCAGATAACTTCTAAATTAGTAAGTCAAGAAATGGCAATATAAACATGTATTTAGAAATACAGCAGTAAGAACACTTAAAATAGTTGAAAGATTTTGTTTCTGGGGAGTAGGTCTGCAAGGTGTGGAAGAGTGAGTGAAGAAACTACTGTTTTTCTTAATAACTCTTCCAATACTACCTGACTTTTTAAAATATGAGGATAGATTGCTTCTGGTAAAAAAGAAAAAGATTAAAGAAGGAGGAGAATGAGAAAGAAGAATGGAGGGAAGAAGAAGAATCTGTACAAACACCACTGTCCTAAAGAATGAAATCTGGGCCAGACGACAAAATCATCATGAACTTCCACCTGTGCCCTCCAGACACCCATGAGAACACAAAGCACAAAATCGCTGTGACATCTGTGTCCGGGCCAGCCACTGGGAAGACGACCATATCCACGTGCAATACTGCAAGGAATTTCTCCAAAGTACAGGCAGAATAGGATAGAAGGTTTACTGTCATGTACAGAAGAAGCAGGGCCTAAGAAGAAAGAAAAGGGCGTGATGGAACCTCATCCTACCCCATTCACCTCTCCGTCACGGTGGCTATCTTCTGGCTGTTTTGGCAGAACCCCAGCTGGCCACACTGTCTGGGGTGTTGTGGGGGTGAGGTCAGGCTCTTCTCCACTTCCTGAGTCATACTCCAGTCTTCTCAAATCCTATGTTGAAGAAGTTCCTCAATATTTTTAGCATGAGGATGACTTTTTTCCCTAGTTTCCAACATAATATGGATTGTCCCCCTATTTGCAATATTCCTTTGGACATTTCTCTTCCAGTTTAGAGTTCATGACAGAGCCTGGTTAATATCACAACCCCAAGCTGGAAGTCCAACAGATGATTTTCCATCCTCTGTTTGGTTAACCATATGGACTGTGCAGATAGACAATAATGTGTTGGAATCCCAGCTCCGCCACTTGGAGACCTTAGGAAGTTGTCTCACCTTTCTGAACATTAGTTTCCACGTCTGTAAAATGGGGCCACACAATTAATACCAATCTTGCAAGGTTGTTGTCAGGATAAAGAGAGCTAATGTACATAAAGCCCACAAAATGTAAAAAAAAAAAAAAAAAAGTTATGATAATGTAAAAATGGCATGGGGGTGGCATCTGATCTCCTCTAATTTCACAAAGGAAAAGGAGAATCAAGATCAACAGCCCAGGGCTAATTCCTATGACCTGGAGGTCAGACAGGTCTTGTCTCCCTGCCATCTTTACCAGTTCTGACACCAGCAGCACTCTATTTCTCTGCTGGGTTTGATAATTCATTGCAATGGCCACACAGAACTTACGGACAATACTCACTATTACATGATTTAGTAGGGAAGTAACAAGTTACAATTCAGGTTAAGGAATGCTCAGGATACAGTCCTTCTATCAGGACAGCCTCTTCTCAGCCATGCCCAGAGGCACACCTCTCTCTGGCCCTTGGCCTCTGCCCTGCTTGGGCAAGTGTTACAAAGCTCTTTTAGCTCTGCTGATAAGTGCCTCAAGGCACCCACTCTGCCAGTAAGCCTCGGCCTGAAGGTGCTCAGCTCTAGTTCTGTGGGTCAGCAAACCTAGCTCCACCAAGTTCCTGGAGGCACCCTACTCTGCCAGCAAGCCTCCTGCCCAAAGGCACTCAGCTTTCTCTCTCCGTGGGCGGTCTCCTGCCTGTCTCTCCTGCTACCGTTTCTCTGCCACTACTTCTTGCCATCTTTTGTGTTACAGCTCTCTCTCTTTCTCAGTCTCCTGGTTCTAGGAGTTTCTTAGCACAGGGATCCCAGGTCCAAAGGAAGCACTCTGATCTTGGCCCTTCCTTCTTGGTGGTGGTGAGGTCCTCTTCCTTCTGTGATATGGGCTCTTTTTAAGCTTAGTGGGAAGGAGGGCAAAACTGCCCAGTCCCCTTGTTGGGTCACAACTACTTTATTTGCACAGTTCCACCCGATCACGAAGACCGTGGCTAGAAGGGCCATTGCACCACAGGTAACGAAACCAAAATGACATTTCATGAAAAAGGAGCACATTGATCGAGAATTCAATGCTTGCTATAATCAGGAACTGTGCAGTGTGCCCAGTGTTCTTTCTCACAGTCATCCCCACCTCCAGGCAGGCAGGCAGGCCTCCATCCTTACCAGCCTGTTTTCCTATTTCAGATCTCCCCCGAAGATCTCTCCCTTGAAATGCACCCCGCACTTTGACTGAGGTCTAACCTTCATGGCTCAAAGAAGGCCTCTAAAGCAGTATTAGGGAGATGCCCACACTCTGGAATGAAGTATCAGCGTCAGTGGACTACTCTGGCCCACACTTGGGGAGAAAAATTTTCTAAGGATGAAAAGGCAAACAGGAAGGCCAAGGAGTGGCAAAGACAAGAGAAGCAGGAGAGACCACATGCTCGAGACCCACTGTGAAACGGACACAAAAATGAAAGGCAACCTTGCAACTTTTCATGCTCCTAGTGGAAGAGGAGCACGAGGATGCAGATAAAAGTACGTTTATACAGCACATTACAGTTTTCAAAGCACTCTGCCATCTCATCTGTGTCTCACAAAGCCTCTGAGAGGCAGTCTGGGCAGGTGTTATGTCTGTTTTATAGATGAGAAAACTGAGGTTAAGAAAGATCAGATGACTTGTTTAAGGTCCTATGGACAGTAAATAGCAGAGAGAGTAGAGACCGAAAACAAGAAGCTGCGCCTACAATTCCAGTGGTCTGTCCCCTACATTATGCTACTTCCCATCAAGGCAGACTGCGTACAGAGAAACAATAGTGGACAGCTTGGTACTGCGATTCTGCTTACTTCCACAGTCGGTTGATAAAGGAATGCTCCTTCCTGCCTGACAAGGGATATTGGAAGGAAGAACACCGTGCTGACGGCACCTGGGCAATGTCCCTGGAGGGCACTCAGAGGCTGAGAGACACCTGCCCACCTGGAGCAGCTTCAGTCTGAACTCCTCCAAAAACATCAGGGTGGACTCCATCACCTCATGCCATATGGAACTCGTTACCTCAGAGCCCGAATGAGCTGAGGATTAATAGGTTAAAGGAGGCTTTGAATAATGATATGGCCAATTGGTCCAGACTGGATTATTAAGAGGGGAGCTGGGGCTATTAGGCTTATTCCTCTTGTGTTTGAGGGTGCTGCTGAGAGAAGCAACTGCCGAGACTAATCCTCAGGTGGCTGGATCCAGGCTGGTCCTGGGCAGAGTTTTCTATGCTCGCGCGCAGACAGTCTTTGTGATTTTTATAAACAATGCCAAGAGAGCAATTGAAAACTCTTGGCATTGTGACAGGGCTCGTGTCAATGATAATTCAAATCGTACCCCTTCTTTTCTTTCATTCTTAATTTTGAGTCTTAGCGCCTTTAAAATTGATACACTGCTGACTAATTAAAAACAAAAGACAAATACAAAAATATTTGTCCAAAGTGTCACATTTTCCTGTGAGCTGCGTTACGCCTATAGCCTTATGGTTTAGATCCTACTAAAACCTTCAGTAAGGACAGTGGTATTTTTCGGAGATGATCTAGGCTAAATTTCCTTGCACTAGGATCACTACGAGTTGGAATCAACTCGAGGGTAACGGGTTTGGGTTTTTTTTCTTTTGGTTTAGGGAGACAGGTACTCTTCTGCACTGATTTTTTTTCTTAATCAAAAAACAATTGGGTACAAAACATAGGAGAAGAGGTGTAATATAGTTTATAGACATTGAGCAAATGTAAGAAATAGCAATGAGTTTCTGTTAAGGGTGATGGAAAAGTTTGGAAGCACATGATGGTAACAGTTGTACAACGTGATGAATGTAATTAATGTCACTGAATTTTACGTGCAAAATGGCCAATGTTTATACACACGTAACATTTTGTATATATATATACATATTTACCACAATAAATTTAAAAAAAGAAACAACATAAAGTAACAAAAATATTACAGGTTCCATGAAAAGAGCCTCACCTACCATGTGCCTCAGCAAATAAAGGGGAAAAAAAGATAAAAATTCTAGAAAAGAAGGAAACTGAACAAAGAACGAGGAGAACAGGAAAAAGGCGGAGGGATAATAAGTGCCTTGGAGAAGAAAAGGATCAAAACTTGAAGCTTGAGAGGAATCATCCAAGGGGGCAACACTGAAATGCAAAGAGAGGGAGTGTGACCATAACTGGAGAGGAAATTACGAGAGGATTAAGGGAGGGGAGTCACAGAAGCTGAGGTGTGTCAGGGAAGTCTCCAGAAGCTCTCCCCTAGATAAGAGTATGCCGCAATCAAACATGTGGATTATCCCAGACCCTCTCACCCACTGTCTCCCCATAACAGTCTGTACATTCTTATTCCTAAATTATCTCTTCATTAAGTATGCCTGACACACACCAAGCGGCCTCCCTGGATGGCCACAATCTAAAATAAACAGTGGTGAGGAAGGCACCGTGATAGCACTTGGCACTAACAGCCGAAGGCTTTCATGGTCTGAGTTACTTGTGATCAGCAGCCACTGAGCTGGAGTCTTGCCTGGCCCAGTTAATCCCTCCCTTGACATGAGGTGGGTTTCCAAAGTAAAAGCTGTAAATCTTTGCCATTCCTCCTTTAGACTTCCAGCTCATTAGAGCAGTTAAAGACACACTGAGCTTATAATAACAGGTCATTAGCCCCATGGCGGATGGCAGGATGCAGTAGTTATCTAACCACCCACTCTGGTGGTGGTGCTTCCGGGATTCCAAGGCCCCCAGACATTGAAGGGAGCTGCTCAGGGTCATGTAGCTCAGGCAAGACTAAGGATGGATGGGGTTCTGCGATATCTTGCCTTTGGCTTCTACATAATGCAGAGATATCCTTAAGGGGTCAATAGGCTGCCCTGCTTCCCACTGGAGAAGGGCCAAGAATAGTCATCTTCCCCCAATGAGGAGGAGGGTAGGTACCCTGGAAAATGATTCTGAGCCTCTAGAGTGTCAGGAGAATAAATCTCTTGTAATCGGTTGTTAGAAGCTCTCTGTAGCTGCCTGTTTTTGCTACTATATCTCCAGTCATCCAGGATGGAAAGCTTGGAGCCCCCTTAACCTTGCCTCTGATCTGGTAACTCTCTCCATCCCCAGTATCCCAGACTTAGGCCAACTTCATGACCTCTCATCAGAGCTACTGCCGTTACTTTCTAACTAATCTCTCTCCCACTAGCCGTTTCATCTCCACTCATCCCTCATGCTGATTCCTCCTAAGGCAGACCTTTCTTCCCTTCTCAAATAAATTGCCTGTGGTGTCTCCTCTTTAAACCAGTTACTAGCAAGTCAACTCCAACTCATGGCGAATCCACGTGTGTCAGAGCAGAACTGTGCTCCATAGGGCTTTCAATGGCTAATTTTTCAGAGTAGATTACCAGGCTTTCTTTGGAGCCACTTCTGGATGAACTTGAACTTCCAACCTTTCAGTTAGCAGCTGAGCATGTTAACTGTTTGCACTACTCATGGACTCCAGCTCCTCTTCACTTTTACTAAGATCTAAACACTTCCTTCCACTATCACCATAACTCATTGCCATCAAGTAGATTCTGACTCACAGCGACCCTATAGGCAGAGTAGAACTGCCCTATAGGGTTTCCAAAGCTGTAGTCTTTACAGAAGCAGACTGCCACATCTTTCTCCCATGGAGCAACTGGTGGGTTCAAACCTCTGACCTTTCAGTTAGCAGCCAAGCATTTAACCACTGTGCCAAATCCAGCCCCACTTGCATTTCTGAGATGTAGCTCTCAACTCTTCTTCACACTCTACACTCCAGGCCAGCAGTTGTTCTCAGCGCCCTGAACATGCACCAAGCTTTCCTGCCTCCATTTATCTGCCCTGTTCTTCCCTTCCTCTGGAGTCAAACTGTCCAATATGGAAGCCATTAGTTACCTACCATACTAAGCTATTGCAGCTAGACACACCAGGTTCAGAAGCATTATTAGGGAAAAATGTGAAATATTTCATTTATAATTTTTTTAATTTTTTTTATTGTACTTTAGATGAAGGTTTACAGAACAAATAGTTTCTCATTAAACAGTCAGTACATATATTATTTTATGACATTGGTTAACAAACCCATGACATGTCAACACTCTCCCTTCTCAACCTTGAGGAAATTTTTTCTGGTGAAAATATACATAGCCAAAGTTACACATTTTGAAAGTTTCTACGTGTACAATTCAGTGACATTGATTACATTCTTCCAGTTGAGCTGCTATTCTCACTATCCTTTTCCAAATTAGTCCATCACCATTATCTTCAACACACTGTCCCCTAGGCTTCCTATCAAACCTTTTGAGTTGCTGTTGTCAATTTGATCTCACATAGATAATTCTTTTTTTGTTGTTGTTGTTTTGTATCTTATATGAAGGTTTGCAGAACAAATAGTTTCTCATTAAACAGTTGGTACACATATTGCCCTATGACAATGGTTAACAACCCCATGAAATGTCAACACTGTCCCTTCTCAACCTTGGGTTCCCTATCACCAGCTTTCCTATCCACTCCTGCCTTCTAGTCCTTCTCCCTGGACTGCTGTGCCTCATTAGTCCTGTTTTGTTTTATGGGGCTGTCCAATCTCTGGCTGAATGGTGAACTTTGGGAGGGGCTTCACCACTGAGCTAAAAGGGTGTCCAAGGGCCATACTCTTAGGGTTTATCCAGTCTGTCAGGCCAGTAAATCTGGTCTTTTTTTGTGAGTTAGAATTCTGTTCTACATCATTCTCCAGCTCTGTCCAGGACCCTCTATTGTGATCTCAGTCAGAGCAGTCAGTGGTGGGAGCCGGGCACCATCTAGATGTACTGGACTCAGTCTGGTAGAGGCCTTGGTAGCTGTGGTCCATTAGGCCTCTGGACTAATCTTTTCCTTGTGTCTTGTTCTCTTGATTCTCCCTTGCTCCCGAAGGGGTGAGACCAGTGGAGTATCTTAGATGGCTGCTCACAGGCTTTTAAGACCCCAGATGCTACTCACCATGGTAGAATGTAGAACATTGACTTTATAAACTGTGTTATGCCGATTGAGATAGATGGTCCCTGAGACCATGGTCCCCAGAGCCCTCTGCCCAGCAATTCAGTCCCTCAGGGAGTTTGGATGTGTCTATGGAACTTCCATGACCTTTCCTTGTACAAGTTGTGCTGGCTTCCTCAGTAATGCGTACTCTCTTACCCTTCACCAGAGTTACCACTTATCTGTTTAGTTCCCCCTCCCCACTCCTCCCATCCCTCGTAACCAACAAAGATTGTTTCTTTTTGTGTGTAAACTTTTACATGAGTTATACAATAGAGGTCTCATACAGTATTTGTCCTTTTGTGATTGACTTATTTCACTCAGCATAATGTCCTCCAGTTTTGTTCCTCTTACTCTCCTGTGTTGAGTTCATTTTGTTTGTGGATTTTTTTTTTTTCATTTCTTTTGTTTTTGTAGGTTTTGTTTTTACTGAGACTTTATGTTTTTCTTCTTTATTTTGATGAGTAGGTTTGTTAACTTTTTTTGTGGTTACCATGTAATTTACCCTTATCTTCCTATATTTGAACCAGTCTATTATTACGTGGTATTGCTTGACTTCCTCTCCATTAGAAGGTTCTGTATCTACACCATTTACTCCCTCTTTTATTGTTCTGATGCTGTTGTCATTTACAAAGTAACCTCTCTGGTTCCCTTTTGTAATTCTTTTGGTTTTGCATAGTCCTTAAGCGTTCATTTCCTAGGTTGGTATCTGGCTAGTACAATCCTGTGTCCTATATTCAGCCTGTGGTCTGGTATTGTTTGTTCTCAGATCAAAAGATTTCCTTTAATAAGTCTTGTAAGTTTGGTTTGGTTTTTACATAGTCCCTTAATTTCTGTTTATCTGGAAATGACTTAATTTCACCATCGTATTTGAACAAGAGTTTTACAGGATATATTATTCTTGGCTGGCAATTTTTTTCTTTCAAGGTTTTATATATGTCATCCCATTTCCTTTTTGCCTGCATGGTTTCTGCTGAATAATCTGAGCTTAGTCTTATTGTTTCTCCTCTGTATGTGACTCTGTTTTTCACAAGCTGCTCTCAGGATTCTTTGTTTGTCTTTGGTTTTAGCGAGTGTGATTATGACATGCCTTGGTGATTTTCTTTTGGGGTCTATCCTATATGGGGTTTGTTGAGCTTCTTGGATGGCCAGCTTTTCATCTTTCATGATATTGGGGAAGTTTTCTGTCAGCAAGTCTTCAGTGATCCTCTCTGTGTCTTCTGTTTTCTCCCCCCACCCCATTCTGTAACTCTAATCACTCGCAGAGTTTTGCTTTTGAGTGTATCCCACATAATTATCAGGGTCTCTTCATTTTTCTTCATTCTTTTTTCTGATTTTTCCTCACACAGAGTTGTATCTAAGTGTTTGTCTTCAACTCCACTGATCCTGTCTTCCACTGTTTCAGATCCACTCCTCAGCCCTTCTATGACACTGTGCATTTCTGAAATCTTGTTGTTTATCTTTTGGATTTCTAATTGTTGTTTTTGTATAATTTTCTAGTTGTGAATTTATTTTGGCATTTTGTTCCTGCATTATTTTCCTGAATTCTTCCATTTTTTTGTCTGTATTTTCCATGATTTTGTCTCCCTTTTCCATGAGTTTGTCTATTTTTTCCTCATTTTTGTCTGCTTTTTGCTTCAACTCTTGGATAAGTCTGAGTATTAGAGATTTGAATTCCCTACCAAATAGTTCTAGTGCCTTTTCTTCTACTGGAAAGTCATCTGGTGTTTTATTTTGGATATGTACTGGAACCATCCTGTCCTGCTTTTGTAAATGTTTTGATATTGTCTGCTGTCTTCGGGGCATTCAGTAGTTATTTTTCTCATTTATTGGTTGTAGATTTGTTTGTTTTGTCCTGTGGGTTTTTTTTTTTTTTGTTTTTGTTTTTTAATTTGGCTATGTCTGAGCAGGTGGGCTGTGTGTTCTTTGTTGTTTGCTCATCTGTGGGCACGATACTTTTTGTCTCCTTCTCCAGTCGGCAGGGTCAGTCACTCAGATATGGTACAGCAGGGCAGGTCTAGCTGAAGAGGAGTTGCTGGGAAGGGTTGTTTGTGGCACTTACTACAGCCACCAGGGTGGGTCGGTAATCAGTGCAGGGCAGGTTCCTGTAGGTCGTGCCTGTGCTGCTTGGTGGTGTGATGTTAAGCACACAGTGCAGGTAGGCAGGATGGCGGGGGGAGATTGTGATTTGTGGAGCTAAGATGGGTATGGGAGAGGGGATAGAGGAGAGAGGAACTGGAGCCAAAAACTTGCAAACAAACAAAAAAGAGTGCTAGGGGAGCTTGTCTTTGGAGTGGAGAGATGAGAGACTATGAAATGGAGAAAAACAAAAAGGGGAAGAAGAAGTAAGAAAAGAAAAGAATGAATAAATAAAAATTAGAGAAAAAAACAGCAAAGCTCCTAGGGATCCCACCAGTGCAGCTACAAGGTCTGGGGAAGTTCTTCCTAGGTGATGCAGTACAGCCTGGCTAGGAGGCATAGAGGTATTCAGCGCCAGGTATCCAGGGGAGAAAAAGAGAAGGAAGGTATAGAGAGATGAGAAACTGAGTAATGAAGAAAGCCAAAAAGGGAAAAAGAGGGAAAAGAAAACAAAACAAATTTAAAAAAAAATAATAAGAAAAACCCAAAAAAAAAACAGAAAAAAAATAAAAAAAGGAAAGGAATTGCACTCAGGGATCCCTCTGTGCATCAGTGCAAGCTGAGGGGGTAGGTCCCAAGCCGCACAGCACCACCTGGCCAGAATGGGCTCCCAACTTGAGAAAAGAAAAATAAAACAAACACACAATTGAAAATAAACAAACAAACAAAAGCCCCAGGATCCCACCAGCATGGCAGCACAGACCGGGAAGCAGTTCCACACTCAAACAGAGCTCCACAGATTCTCAGGAAGACACAAAGATGGCGCCGGAGCCAGGTATTTGAGCAAAAGGAGGGGGAGGTGGTGAGAGGTAAGGAAGAAATCAAAAGAAGTGGATAAAAGCAACACCAGCAGCCAACAAATGGCATTCAGGGAGTCAGCCAGTGTGGGTGGGTGGAATCCAAGCAGCCGGTGCTTCCCAGCCAAGAGACTGTGGCTGCAGGAAGCAGAGATGGCCGAGTGGGGATGAAGAAGGGTGGGGGTGGGAAAGCATATATCACTGTTTATCAGTTGTTCTGTCTCCTGCTGGAAGCTCCGTGAAGCTGCTTTCTTGTACCCCTTATTTGCTGGTCTCTTATGGGAGTCCAAGATGGCAGATCCATGCTGATAGGGGACCTCTCCATGTATGTCTCCTTGCTCTCTGTTCTCTGTCAGTTTCTTATTCCATTTGGTGCTTGGCTGAGTTCTTTATCTCTTCATTTGATGTTTAGGAATTCAGGATTGCTATTTTCTCTGTTTGGCTTAGTTTTTCAGATCTTTGCTGTGGAGGGACAGCATGGTGCTTCTGTTTAAAGAACCATGTTGCTGGAAGTCTTATAATTTTTTATACTGACTACATGTTGAATTGAAATTGCTGTAAGTGTAAAATGCACACTTTTTAGATTTTGGAGAGTTGGTACAAAAAAATAAAAAAGGTATGAAAATCCTTCATTAGTAATTTTTATATAGATTACATGTTGAGATGATAATATTTTAGATATATTGGGTTAAAAATCATAATTTTAATTAATATTATTTTGATAATATTTAATATTAGTATTTGATTGTATTTATAATATTAACATTTAATGATATTTCAATTAATATTACTGATTTTAATTTTACCTTAATTCTTAATGCAGCTACTAGAAAATGTAAAGTTACGTACGTGGCTCTCATTTGTGGTTTGCATTATATTTTTACTTGGTAGTGCTGGTCTAGAAGCGGCATCCTCCCTAGCTCCAGGTATCCACGTTCTAGCCATTCCTCAAAGCCCAACTGAGGCTCGCATTACCCGCAGGAGCCAGAATTATCTTTCCCTCTTCTGAAATCCCATAGCATTCACTGTTTTTCTTATCAGTCTCTATCTTGTAAATTTTCTAATTATTTTTGTCATCATTCCCTGTAACACACCACAAGTCTCTCAAAGGCAAGAGTCTTTTATGACCCACCTCCCAGTTTCAGTGTTGTGTGGTGATAAAACTCAGGTTTCCTGAGTACTGCTTCCACCATTTCCCAGCTATGTGACTTTGGCTAAGTTACTTAACCTCTCTGGACCCTGGTTTCCATATTATAACATAAGGATATAACAATGCCAACTTTTTAGGGTTGTGGTGAGGATTACCACCACCCATCTGTCAATTTGTCATACTGTGGTGGCCTGTGTATTGTTGTGATCCTGGAAGATATGCCATCAGTACTTCAAATACCAGGAAGGTGCCCATGATGGACAGGTTTCAGTGAAGTGTCCAGACTAAGACAGACTAGGAATAAAAGTCTGGTGATCTATTTCTAAAAATTAGCCAATGAAAACCCCATAGATCACAGAATACTGTCTGAGACTTGAACTTGTTTACTTTGGATGCGCTATCAGGAGGGACCAATCACTGGAGAAGAACATTATGTTTGGTAAAGAGGAGGGCCAATGAAGTGAGGGAAACCCTCAGTGAGATGGACTGACACATTGGCTGCACTCTGATATGAACATACTAAGGACTGTGAAGATGGTGCAGGACCAGGCAACATTTCATTCCGTTATACACAGGGTCAGAGCCAACTCAATGGCAACAAGTGAGGATTAAATGAAACGATACAGATAGACCATTTAGCACAGCACCTGGAACAAGCAGCTTAAAGGAAAGGGCAGCAGTTATGATCACAACCTTGCTCACAGGAGAATGCACTCTGTTTCTGGAATACATAAGCGAACATTTGTTACTCCTGCACCTCAGATCCTTAGACCAAAGAATTAAGTTGATTGATTTACTCCTTGTCTGTCCTCAGACTATACAGCAAGTCAATCAACAAATACTGCATTTTCTGAGTGCCTACTGTGTACCACTGACTGTTGTAAGTGCTGGGGACACAGGGGCGGACACAGCCAAGTCCTAGGCCTCCAAGCCCTTAAATTCTAATGGAGAGAGGCAGAACAGTGAACATGTAAACAAGCAAGTAAGACACTTTCAGGTATTGATAAGTGTTATGAGGGATACAAAGCAGTTGCTGGGATAGAGTTTGTTGTTGTCAAGTGCCGCTGAGTCGGTTCCCACTCATAGCAACTCTGTGTACAACAGAACAAAACACTGCCAGGTCCTGCGCCATCCTCACAATCGTTGCTATGCTTGAGCCCATTGTTGCAGTCACTGTGTCAGTCCATCTCCTTGAGGGTCTTCCTCTTTTTTCCTGATCCACTACCTTATCAAGCATGATGTCCTTCCCCAGGGACTGCACCTCTCGCTTCTAAGGAGCATTCTGGCTGTACTTCTTCCAAGACAGATAGAGTTGGGGGTGTGGGACAGGGGCAATTCAAGAGGTGATTCATTTACTAAATGACCAAAGTTGGCCTTTCTGAGAGGGGCACTGAGCTGAGACCTACCTGCAGTCAGAGAGGCAACACAACACTGGGACAGGAAGCTACACACAGCCCCAGGATGTCCTGAAGCCCTTCTCCCAGGGTGGGGGGTGTCATGGCATCCTGAGAGACCAGGAGAGCCTACAGCACTCCTGCAATGCTTTCCCAGGGCCAAACGCTTATGCTGCCGATGTTTCCAGAGCTGGAGGGAAACTCGAACTTAACCTCCCAACACATGCAAACACACACTCTTCTCCTCTTCTTGTCCTTCCATATCTACCCCTTGGTGTAAACCATTCCTTCTCAGGGATTGACTGAAAGTGAACCAAGAGACGTGAGGAGCAGTCTGTCTTCCTGAGCCAACCCACACCTTATTTCTCCCTAATCACTAAGCTCATCTTTTTCACATAATAAGGAAATAAATTATTTTTTAAATGCTGGGACAACCTATTAAATTGATTTTATGACCCCTCTCCCCCACAAAAAAAGTAATTGCCTTAAGATACACCCTACACTGATAATAGCCTCATTAACATAACAAAGAAAACCCTATTCCCAGATGGGATTATATCTGCTTGTATAAAGCCAAAAAACTCATTGCCATAGAGTTGATTCCAATTCATAGCGACCCTGCAGGACAGAGTAGAACTGCCCATAGGATTTCCAAGGAGCAACTGCTGAATTTGAACTGCCAAACTTTTGGTTAGCAGCAGAGCTCTTAACCGCTGTGCAACCGAGACTTCATCCATATGTATAGGGGTTAGAATTTACAACACATGTCGGGGGGACACAACTCAATCCATAAAAATATCACCCTGTATTCTTCTTCTTGGAGAGTCACAGACAAGTTCTTAGGAGAGAAATCAGTTGAACTATCTTTGATGCAATTGTTTTTTCAAACTGCCCTGTCCTCAAAACACTATTTATAGATGACATAAATTAACATCTCCAGAACACAGCAGAACATGCTGGAAATGCTGGTCTAAGGAAGTTCCTCCAAGACATAGACTCCTGTCTTTCCAAACTGTTGATTGAATTTGAGGGTCGAATAAAGTCCTTTCATAGATTTTAAAGTCTCAAAAAATGTATCTTCCACATACCTTTTGTCAGGAAGCTACTGGTTGACATGCACCACTAAAAAACAGGAGTAAAGCTAAGAAAGAAAAAGATATGGATACAAGACACAGGGGATTAAACTCAGAAAAGAGAAGGGACTCTTCAGGAGGATGGAGAACGGAGAGCCCAGGATGACAGCTCTGCAGCAGGTACGAGAGGCTCTACCAGTCCAGACCAGAGAAGGTCAGAAGCCTTCTGGGGAAATTTGTCAGGAAGGTGAAATTGCTAGAATCCTTGATGTAACATACAACATCATAGAAGAAAAGTTAGAATACCAAAAATGTTTGAAATTGAAATAAGTAATAAAGAAATAACAAGTGCAGTTTTTATCTCCAGAGAAAATAAAATGCTGTAGAGAGAAAGAAAATAGTGATCTAACCAAAACAGGATGTAGGTTACACACACACACACACACACACACACACACACACACAGAGGTTGGGGTTGTAACACGGCTCCTATTCTTCACCCTTTTCACCCATGCCCTTTGCCATGTAACCCAACACAGGTAAAACGACCTAACCTGACTGGATCCTGGGATCAACCAGATGACTTGCTTTGGCCAATGGAGTGTTAGCAAAGGCTTTAAACGGGCGTGCTCTCCTGTGCCTCTGCCACCTCCATGAGGACATACCAACACTATCCTGCTGCAGGATGAGAGGCCTATGAAGCAGGTAAGGCCGTAGCAGTTTCCCAGGTAACCGAGCTGAATCCAGTCTAGATTAGCCAATCAATCCCAGCCAGTCCCCAGACACAGGAGGAAGCCTAGCCTAGATCAGCAAAGCTGCCTGGCCTAGATCATCTGAACCCTCTTGAGAGAGAAATTAATGTTTTTGCTTTACACCATGGAGATTTTGTGCTTGTTTGTTATGTAGCATTTTGAGTCCATAGATGTAGAAAAGAAAGCACAAAGGAGCCTTGGCGCAATGGTTAAGAGCTCCGCTGCTAGCCAAAATGTTGGTGGTTCGAAATCACCAGGTGCCCGACAGGATAAAGAAGTGGCAATTTGCTTCTGTAAAGATTACAACCTTGGAAAACCTATGGGGCAATTCTACTCTGTCCTATGGGGTCACTGTGAGTTGGAATCAAACTCAACTGCAGTGGGTTTTGTTTTCTTTTTAACCAAGAACTCCCCTTCCACTCTCACCCTCCCAGTTTATGCCACCTGTATTTTACGTTTTTTACATTTTTACCAAATTAAGGTCGCATTTACATTTTATTTCAAAAACCTAATTAAGTGTACTTTATCTTCAGGTTGTCTCTCAAAGAGGAAAGTTAATAAACAGTCTTTATATTATTAGAACTATGTAAATATTATTCACTATAGAACCAAAATTGACTCGACAGCAACGGGTAATGGGTTTTATAGAACCAAGTACTATAATAAAATTTTTTTTGTACTGCTTTTTGTTTTTTCTGGATTGTTGGGTTTTAATATTTACTGAAGCAGACTGCCACATCTTTCTCCTGTGGAGCACGTGGTGGGTTCAAACTGCCAACCTTTCTCGGTTGACAGCCGAGCACTTTAATAACTGTGCCACCAGGGCTCCAGCTCACATATATTCGACTTCTGAGAAGGGAGATTTAGCAGCAGAAGGATAGAACAGGCACTGTGGGTTTTTACTTAAAACCCTTCACTCAACTAATTTTTTTAATTATGTGCATATATTATTCCAATAAAGATGTTTATTTTAAAGAAATTGAATTCATTGTGAAACTCATTAGGAAAAAAAAAAAAAAAAAACTATGGCTGCCCTCCTCGCTGTTCCTACTATTTATGTTTAGTTGGAGCTCAGGCCTCGATTCAGAAATTTGGGAGGAGTGTCCTTAACCTGTTCCCCTGACCCTCCACCCCCCCCCCAACCCAATTAAGGTCTGGCTAAGCTAGGACCGAGGTCTCTAGGGCAGAGCCAGGAGAAACCTCTGGCAATAAGACACTCATTCTGTGAATCTGAGATAAACCAAGAAGGCCTAAGGGAGGAAAGAAAGAACGGGGGGGTGACCAAGTGCTCACTAAGCGTAGTGGCGTAAAACACCCACATATTATGCCATTTGAATAAAGGCAAGGGACTCTGAGCAACGTTATGACATCCTTGGTTGCTTACTGACTGCATCTTTAAAAAGACACCATAACATCTGTACTGATATAAAAAGATATCCACAATTTAAGTTTTAAAAAATAGTTTTATTTTAAATAATCTTTTTTCAGTTTGCCATTGTTCCATGCGAGCTTAAAATGAATGGGCAATCAGCAGTCGTTGGATGCAATTTTCTACATACATCAAGGAGGCTGATTTTATTAACCATGTTTTTAAAATCTTCTATATCATTATTGGGCCACTGTTATGGATTGAATGGTAATCTCCAAATATATATATTCAAGTCCTAACCGCTGGTACCTGTGAACATGATCTTGTTTGCAAATAGGGTCTTTGGAGATATTCTCAGCTAAGTTAACATGAGGTCATACCAAAGCAGGGTGGGCCCTAATCCAATGTGATTAGTGTCCTACACAAGAGAATAGACATGGACAGAGAAGAAAGATAGTCCCGTGAAGAGAAAGGTAGAGCCTAGAGTTACGCTGCCACAAGCCAAGGACCCCCTCAGCCTACTAGAAGTTGGGAGAGAAAAGAAAGGATCTTTCTCTACAGTCTTTGCAGAGAATAAGGCCCTGCTGATGCCCTAAATTCGGACTCCTAGCCTCCAGCACTGTGAGACAATACATTTTGGTTCTTATATGCCACCTAGTTTGTGGAGCCTTGTTGTGGCAGCCCTGGGATTCTAAGAGAGTCCCCGAGATGAGTTGAGGCCGAAGGTTAGATTACTTCTGGTTCATTTTCACTCCCAGAGTGTAGCCATTCAGGTCCAACCCAACCCCAAGGTGCTCCCACCTTCAGCAAGCCCTGGGTACCTATTTTTGTCCCTCTAGCCCAGCAAAGGAGGCACTGGTGATTCAGTGGCAGAATTCTCACCTCTTATGCAGAGATCCAGGTTCGATTCCTGGCCAATGCACTTCATGCACAGCCACCACCCATCTGTCAGTGGAGGCTTGCGTGTTGCTATGATGTGGAACAGGTTTTCAGCAGAGCTTCCAGACTAAGACAGACTAGGAAGAAAAGCCTGGGAATCTACTTCTGAAAATCAGACAGTGAAAACTCTATCTTTTTAAAAAGAACCAGATATTTTACTTCCTTTGCATTTTTCCAAAGACGAAAAAAACAAAACAGTTGAGCACATAGTAGGAGCTTAACATAATTGGTTCAATGGCTTAAAAGAAAATGAAAGACATCAGTATTTACAGTAAAACTTGACTGCCTCATATCCCACCAAGTTAGTATTCAAAGTGAATTGGCAGATAACAGCCTGGATGAATGTCTTTTAAAGTAATACAATAAAGGCATGGCTAGATTTCTAGTTCAAGATAGCAAACTGAGTACAGGTATTTTCTCTCCCTCCTCCTTAAATAATAACAATAATAATGGATTTTTTAATTAGCAAGTGCACAGTGAAGAAAGAAACAGGATAAAGAATACCAGTAGGTGAAAAACTTGAATAAACTTCTAAAAACTGAAAAGTGGATGGAATCTGAAATACATATGGAAAACATTAACATATGTTAAATCTGGGTGGGTGGATATCCAAGTTTGCTAATATTTTTGTGTATTTAAAACATCTTTTAATCTTAAAAATTTAAATTAAATTAAAGCAGATGGAGGTATGGTAGTAGATGACACAGAGCAGATGAGGCCTCAGTCCACAATGTGAGCTGAGGGGTGCAGCCAAGGGCAAGTAAGCACATTTGGTAGAACCCAGAAGGCTCAGGAAGAACCTAGCAGCCCCAAAAGAAGAAGAAGTGGGAAATGGTTTTACAATAAAGATATTAATTAAAGGTCTGCATACCATCTTCTGTATTTCCCTGAAGAATACCAAGCACTCAAGCATTTACTCCCAAGCTAAAAATTTCAAACTCTTTCTCTAAAAATTAATCTAGCCATTAGGGAGAAGGAGGGAAGTTAATGTAAGTCTGGTGCTTCCTCTGAGGTATAACTCTTTCTGGCATCTGCAGGACCCCAGATCCTTGCCCACTTGCACTAAAGTGAAGCCAGACCGTATAGTAGCCCTGCCCATACTCACCAACCTCCCAGGCAGCCTTCCTAGTCCCTAATTCTTAAGTATGAACCAACAAGAAAAATCTACCATGCAATTGGAAAACATGTACAGTCTGATACAAGAAACAGATACACAGGCAGAAAACTGACTCCAAAGGAAACAAAATTTTTTTTTAATAGAAGAGAACTCAAAAAAAAGAAAAGAAAAAACCTTCTAATTAGTATGCCTTCTCAGAACAAATAGAATGCTATGAAAATGAAGGGATTAAGGAATAAGAAAGAGCTCCTGTAAAGTTCAAATATGACAATGGAAATTAAAAAATCAATACAGGATACAAGCACATATTTGAGGAAGCTTCAAAAAATAAAGAAGAAACAAGGAGAGGAAGGGAAAAGGAGAAAAAGAATGAAAGAAGAGGGGAGGGGAAGAGAGGGGAGAGCAGGAGAAAGGAGGGAAAAAGAGGGAATAAGAGCTGAGGGAAGGAGAAGGGAGGGAAAAAGACCAAGAGGATTAATACAGGATGTCCAGCATGCAGAAGAAAATGGCAGAAAACTGAAATGAGGAAATAACCAAAGAAAATTAGAGGAAAATCCTGCGAAGCTGAAAAGAGAATTGAGTCTTCCAATAGGAAAGATTCACAGAGGGCTGAGCTGAGCTGCTCTGATGGAAATGCCCCATCCTCAGAGAGGTCCTCTGGCACTGTGTTTGGATTCATGAGATTTTACCTCATGGACATGGAGCACACCACCTTTTCTCTCCCACCTTCTGATCTGAACAATCAGAGTTCCCATTATTTGGCCTCACACAGTTCTTTGACAAAAGCTGACAATGACAGCAGTTTCTACCTGAGCACTAAAGAGCCAAGAGAAGGCTGGAGATAAAGTTGCAGGGATGTGCAGGTGGAGCTGAAGAAAAGGAGGAAGCCTGGGAGGGAGCCCTGCCCTTGTTCTGTCTTAACTGCTAAGTCTTTGCCCCAGGACTCCTGCTGAATGACAAGAGCAACAGGAGAAAATGGGCTTGCTCTTTCTTTCCCTTGTTGTTGCTGTAAGCTGTCCTTGAGTTGGCCCCGACTCAAGGCAACCCCATGCACAACAGAACAAAACACTGTCCGATCCTGCACCTTTCTTCCTAGTCCGTCTTAGTCTGAAAGCTTCGCAGAAACCTGACCCGTGTCATAGCAACGTGCAAGCCTCCATTGACAGACAGGTGGTGGCTTTGCTTGAGGTGTGTTGGCCAGGAATTAAACCCTGGTCTTCTACATGGAAGGCGAGAATTCCACCACTGAACCACCACTGCCTCACTCCTTTCCCTTAATGGAGAGAAAAAACAATTGTAGGTCAGCCTAAATAGTCACCTCAGGAACTCCTTCTCCTGAGTCGAAACTTCACCCCAAACATTTCAAAAGTTTATGTTTTCATTAATAAAGTATCACTCCCATCTCCATGTGCATGAGGCCCCATAATTAAGATGAGAACTGAAGCGTAGTTGAATCTGCAATGAAAATACTTCCCACTACACAGGATTCTTGGGACCAGGGATATCTTAGGAAACCAAATAAGTGTGTGAAGATGAATGTACAAGGATATTCATTGCCTCATTCCTTATAATGGAGAAAATTGGAGGCATCCTGAATGTTCAATGATATGGAAATGGTTAAATAAATTACAGTGTATTTATAGCATATTTTACAGTCATTTAAAATTATTGATCCTGAGTATTGTTTAACGGCATGGGAAAATGTTTATACTATAATATTAAGCAGAAAAAGCCATACAAAAAACATACACAAGTCCAATTCTGAAAAAATAAAGGGAATATATGTTTATGTATGTGTGTGTGTGTGTGTATACAAACCAAACCAGTTTCTGTCCAGTTGACTCTGACTCATGGCAACCCCATGTGTGTCAGAGTAGAACTATGCCCCATAGCAGTTTCAATGGCTGATTTTTTGGAAGTAGATCGCCAGGCCTTTGTTCTGAGGCACTTTTGGGTGGACTCGAACTTCCAACATTTTGGTTAGCAGTCAAGCATGTTAACCATTTACACCATCCAGGGACTCCATATATATGTGTGTATATATATGTATGTATGTATATACATATATGATCTTATATATGTCTATTAGGAAATACTCTTATGATATTAAATGCATTATGTCTCCATAGTAGGGTTGTGGATAACATTATATGTGTATGTGTGATGGTTAATCTTAAGTGTCAGCTTGGCTAGGCCATGATTCCCAGTATCGTGTGATTGTCTTCTATGTTGAGATCTGATGTAATTATCTTCCATTTTGTGATATTATGTAATTATCCTCCATTTTGTATGTTGTAAATCCTAACCTCTATATGTTAATGAGACAGGATTAGTGTGGGATGTATCTTGAGTCACAACCTTACAAGAGGGTGTGAGTCAAGTCACACCCTTACTCAAATCACATACTTACTCAAGTCATACCTTTACTCTGATGTAGGGGGAGTTTCCTTGAGGGTGTGACCTACATCCAATATATATACAGTGTAAAGTTCATGCACTCTGGATCCTGCATCTGACTCATCATCATCTGATCTCTGGTTCTTGACCAGAAGTCTGCAACCTGACCTGCAGTTCTTGGAATTTGTCAGCTCCTGCAACCCCATGAGCCAGAAGCTTTCTGCCTTACTTGCCAATTTTGGGTTCGTCAGTTCCTGCAACCACATGAGTCAGGAGAAGCCTCCAGCCTGATACCTGATCCATGGATTTGAGACTTGCCTGCCTCCAAAACTGCGTGAGCCATTTCCTTGAGATAAATCTCTCTCTCTCTCTCTCTACATATATATATACGTAGAGAGAGAGAGAGAGAGAACCCAGCCAAAGGCAGTATGCATGTATTTCCTAATTTTCTGCAATGAATTTTTTTTATGGTTGAAGAAAATAATTGTCATGATAAAAGAAATGAAAAACTTGCTCTGTCGAGATCAGATTCTCTCCTTCTAACAGGCTGCAATGAAAAAAAATAAGTCTTGCTTTAAGGGTGAAGTCTCTCCTCACTCTCCTCCCTGCTCCCCATCAGTGGAAAACTAAATGAAGCAAACTGGAGAAGAATGAAATAGGGCCATCCACACCAGGTGGCAATTGCTATTCAAATGGTCCCAAGCCTGGTTATGCCTCAGTGGCTGCTGGTGTTAACTACCACAGAGGGAGAACAGAAGCCAAACACCAATGTCAAGGGCATTGTCAGTTTCACACAATGGACACCTTCCCACTCACTTACCTGGGTGGCCAAGAAGCTGTATTCATGTTCTCCTTCCATGGAATCCACCTGGCACGAACCATCTGGTGAATGTTACCTACACATGACGAGTGATCCTGAGAGAGAATCTCAGTGCTGAAGGTACTTGGCTGTGCTACAAGTTTCGTTGTTATCCTTGGGAAGAAATGACTATTCTGCATTCGCTGTCGCCAAGGCCTGTAGCCTTCCAGGAGTGCTGACTTAGATTTTACTCACTTGAAAAGCTTTTGCAGCTCCCCATCTCTTCCCCAAAATCACATGTCAGAGTCTGGCAAACACTTATGCCCCAAGGGATAGTCTAATGCCCACCCACACAGCCTTGGCTTGTCTCTTTGATTGATCCAGACTGGCTACTTGGGAAGAAGGAAGGGGCTGTCCTAAAGCTGAGCTGTGCCCACTGCCCACAGCGTCGTTCATTTCACTGTCAGGAAGAAGGATTTGCTACCATAGGGTGACAGCCGCATTCATGGTGAAAGGCACTTCAGGTCCAGACCCCACTGAAACTGACAGATTATCTGAGAGGAACAACTTGGCATTGTCAACATAACTGGAACAATGCCTCAGAAAATGTACCAGGATTTGAAAAATCTGTTTCTCTTCTCTACCGATACGCTCGTCTAACCTAAATGTGGATTTGTTAGCTGTTTCCACCTAGATCCAAGGTCATCATATTACAGCTTCATTTATTCATATATTCATTTATTTTTTATAAAATTCAAGGAGTTCCAAATTTGTGTCAGACATATTCCACTTATCCGTAAGAGTTACTTTTTATCAACAAACCAAGATGACACTCTTTTTTTGCTTATGCAATGGCCTCTCCTCCAGGGCTCTTCCCCTATTTGCTAATTGAAGTCCTGCTCTTCTTCAGGGCTCATCCCCTGCCTGCACCTCCTCAGTCAAGCTTGCCTTCCCCTACAGCCCCAGTCTTCAGTGAGATTTCCCTCCTCTTACTTCCATTCCAATGACAGCAATAAAAGATTTAGCTCATGAGATCTGGAGTCAGCCTGACATGTGCTTAAGTCCCAGGGCCAATATCCATTAGCTATAAGACACTGAGCAATTTACTTAACTTCTTTAAGCCTGAGTTTCCTTATCTCTTAAATACGGATAATAAGAGTCCTTCATCACAGGGTTAACGTGAGGATGTTGTTGTTGTCGTTTTATGCTGTTTAGTCAATTCTGATTAATGGTGACTCCATGTGTTACAGAGTGGAACTGTGTTCTGTAGGGTTTTCTTGGCTGTAATCTGTATGAAAGGAGATTGCCGGGCCTTTTCTTCCATGGTACTGCTGAGTGGGTTCAAACCACAAACTTTTTGGTTACCAGCTAAGTCCAAACTGTTTGCACCACCCAGGGACCTAAAATGAAGATACAACAAATAATTCATGTAAAGCACTCAGCACAATGCCTGACACTCAATCAGAAGTCAGTAAGGGTTAGTTAAGAGTAATAATAATAACAACAACAACAATTTAAACTAGAAATAATCTAGAAATTAATACACAGTCCCATCCTGTAGCAGATAAGGAGAAGGTTACAAAATTATTGTCAGAGCCAGAGCTAAAACCCAAGTCTCCTGATGCCCAGTTCAAGGTACTTGGATTGCCTATAACATTCATCTGCTGCTAAGCATGTGCTGCAATGGAAGTTTTTATGTGTTTCCTGAAGCGCAATATTCTTCAAATACTTGTCCCTCAATAAATGTGTATTAATGACAATAACATATAAAGAAATGAGTTTCTTCTCAGATCCATGGTTCAACAGTCAAGCTCATATAAACCTGTAGAAAAAACAATTTAGGTTTTTATCACCAGTCATGGGTGGTGGTGAAATTATCCCCCAAGCTTTTCTAGGTGATGTGATGAGAAATTATTAAGAGCTGCATTTATGAAATTCTTCCTATACCTACTTGTTTTCTACCTTAGGGATATTCACTCAGACCTGTCTACACAAAGAACAATATTGCCATCTTGGCATTCACCTCTCCTTAGAGTCAACGTCACTGGAGAAAGATGGTAAGTGACATGCCCAAAGTCACACAACATCACCTTGCATGTGACACTAAGGATGTCATACAAGAGACATCCTAACAGCTTTAGTATGGCTACCTAGGACTAAAATTTAGGAATACCATTTTAAATAGACTTAAAGATATAGAATAGATGGCAAAGTATATTCACACTTGAAGATGATTCCTTAAATGATACTGTCTCTCTGTTTATTGTTAGCTTCACACATGACAAGAAAAATACCACAGCTGAAAAAAGAAAAGGACAAATGCACACATCAAAACAGAAGAATGGGCTGAAATCAGAACATTAGCCCTACAACTCTAACAAATAGAAAGAGAACAGCAAAAGGAGTCCACAGGCACCAGAAGAAAGGAAATAATAAGGATCAGAGCAGAAATAAATGAAATAGAGAATAGAAAAACAATGGAAAGAATCAACAAGACCAAAAGTTGGTTCTCTGAAAAGATTAACAAAATCAACAAACCATTGGCCAAACTCACAAAAGAAAAACAAAAGAGGAAGCAAATAACCCAAAGAAGGAATGAGATGGAGAACATTACAACAGACCCAGCTGAAATAAAAAGGATCATAACAGAATACCATGAAAAACTGTACTCCAACAAATTTGAGAACCTAGAGGAAATGGACAAATATCTAGAAACACAATTACCTACTAACACAAACTGAGATGGAAAATGTGAACAGATCCATAACAAAGAAGAGATTGAAGAGGTAATAAAAAAAATTAAGAAAACTCACAACAACAAAAAAGCCCTGGCCTGAACAGCATCACTGGAGAATTCTAACAAACATGAAGAGACGAGCTCATATCAGTAGACTCAAATTATTTCAGACCATAGAAGAAGAAGAGATAATACTCCTGAATTCATTCTATGAAGCCAGCATAACCCTGATATCAAAGCCAGACAAAGACACCACAAAAAAAGAAAATTGCAGACCAATATCTCTCATGAATATAGATGCAAAAATTCTCAACAAAATTTTAGCCAACAGAATTTGGCATCATGTAAAAAAATAATTCCTATACACCATCAAAGAGAATTTTGAAAAGGAAATCAAGAAAACAATATCATCTATAATAGCCCCCCAAAAGATAAAATACTTAGGAATAAATCTAACCAGGGATGTAAAAGACCTATATAAACAAAACTACAAAACACTATTGCAAGAAACCAAAAGAAACTTATATAAATGGAAAAATATACCATGCTCACAGATAGGAAGACTCAACATTGTGAAAATATCAATTCTACCAAAAGCAATCTACAGATATAACCCAGTCCTGATCCAAATACCAACAGCATTCTTTAATTAGATGGAAAAACTAATCACCAGCTTTATATGGAAAAGAAAGATGCCCTGGATAAGCAAAGCATTATTAAAGAAAAAGGACAAAGTAGGAGGCCTCACACTACCTGATCTCAGAACCTACTGTACAGCCACGGTGTTCAAAGCAGCCTGGTACTGGTACAATGACAGAAACTTTGACCAATGGAACAGAAGAGAGAATTCAAATGTAAATTGTTTCCCCTATGGTTACCTGATCTTTGACAAAGGACCAAACTCCATTAAATGAGAAAAAATAGTCTTTTTAACAAATGGTGTTGGCAAAACTGGATGTCCATCCATAAAAAAATGAAACAGGACTCATACCTAACACTATACACAAAAACTAACTCAAAATAAATCAAAGACCTAAATATAAAACCTAAAACAATAAAGACCTTGGAAGAAAAAATAGGGACAATGCTAGAGGCCCTAATACATGGCATAAATGCAATACAAATCATAAGTAACAATGCACAAACACCAGAAGATAAACTAGATAACTAGAAGTTCCTAAAAATTAAACACTTATGCTCATCAAAAGACTTTACCAAAAGAGTAAAAAGATACATAATGAGAAAAACTTTTTGGCTATGACACATCTGACAAGGGTCTAATCTCCAAAATCTATAGAATACTTCAAAACCTCAATACCAAAAAGACCAATATCCAATTAAAAAATGAGGAAAAGATATGAACAGACACTTCGTCAAAGACATTCAGGCAGCTAAAAGACACATGAGGAAATGCTCGTCGTCACTAGCCGCTGTTGTTAGATACCATCAAGTCATTTCCTACACATAAGAACCCTATGCACAACAGGAAGAAACACTGCCCAATCCTGCACCATTCTCACAATTGTTGCTGCGTTTGAGCCCATTGTTGCAGCCACTGTGTCTCCATCTTGTTGAGGTTCTTCCTCTTTTCACTGACCGTCTACCTTACCAAGCATGAACAGACACTTAACCAAAGAAGACATTCGAGAGGCTAACAAACATATGAGGAAATGCTCACAATCACTAGCCATTAAACCCCAAATCAAACCCACTGCCGTCAAGTTGATTCTGACTCATAGTGACCCCACAGTGTTTCTGAGGCTGTAAATCTCTATGGAAGTGGACTGCCACATCTTTCTCCCACAGAGCCACTAGCGGTTTGGAACTGCCAAGCTTTTGGTTAACAGTCGATCACGTTAACCACTGCACCACCAGGGCTCCTTCCCTTACCATTAGAGAAATGCAAATCCAAGCTAAAATGAGATACCATCTCACCCTGATGTTACTTACATGAATCAAAAAAAACAGAAAATAACAAATGTTGGAGAGGTTGCAGGGAGATTGGAACTCCTATGCATTGCTGGTGGGAATGTAAAATGGTACAACCATTTTGGAAAATGGTATGGGGCTTTCCTTAAAAAGCTAGAAATAGAAATTCCATATGATCCAGCAATCCCACTCCTAGGAATATAGCCTAGAGAAATAAGAGTCATCACACGAGTAGACATATGCACACCCATGTTCATTGCAGTGTTGTTCACAATAGCAAAAAGATGGAAACAACCGAAGTGACCATCAACAGACAAATGGTAAACAAACTATCGTACATACACACAATGGAATATTAAGCAACAATAAAGAATAATGATGAATCTTTGAAACATCTCACAACATGTGTGAATCTGGAGGGCATTATGCTGAGTGAAAGAAGTCAATTACAAAAGGACAAATACTGTATGAGACCACTATTATAAAAACTCATGAAAAATTTACACAAAGAAAGAAACAATCTTTGAGGGTTACAAGGGAGGGGATGGTTGGGGAGGGAAAAACACTAACTAGACAATAGATGAGTAGTAACTTTGGTGAAGTTGTGCTGGGGAAGTCAGCACAACTTGACCAAGGCAAGGTCATGGAAGCTTCATAGACACATCCAAACTCCTTGAGGGACCAAATAACTGGGCTGAGGCTTGGGGACCATGGTCTCAGAGGACGTCTAGCTAACTGGCACAAAAGAGTTTATAAAGACAATGTTCTACATTCTACTTTAGTGAGTAGTGTCTGGGGTCTTAAAAGCTTGTGAGTGGCCATCTAAGAAACTCCACTGGTCCCACCCTGTCTGGAGCAAGGGAGAATGAAGAAAACCAAAGATACAAGGGAAAGATTAGTCCAGAGGACTAATGGACCACAACTACCACGGCCTCCACCAGACTGAGTCCAGCATGACTAGATGGTACCCAGCTACCACCACCGACTGCTCTGACAGAGATCACAGTAGAGGGTTCCAGACAGAGTGGGAGAAAAAGGTAGATAGAGCAAAATTCTAACTCACAAAAGAAGACCAGAGTTACTGGTCTGACAGAGACTAGAGAAACCCTAGGAGTATGGCCCTTGGACACCCTTTTAACTCTGTACTGATGTCACTACTGAAGCTCACCCTTCAGACAAAGATTGGAGAGGCCCATAAAACAAACAATAATATGAGTAGCTCAACCACATATATGAGATTAAATGGGCACACCAGCCCAGGGGCAAGGAAGAGAAGGCAGGAGGGGCCAGCAAAGCTGGATGAATGAAAATGGGGAACCCAAAATTGAGAAGGGGAGAGTGTTGACACATCATGGAGTTGGCAACAAATGTTACAAAACAGTATGTGTACTAACTGTTTAATGAGAAACTAATTTGGTCTGTAAACCTTCATCTAAAGCACAATAAAAAAGAACTAATTTAGAGAACATCCCATACAAATAGTTTTAATGAAAGAAAAAGATTATTTCTAAAATAAAAATATAATGAAGATTTAATAAAAAAAAAAGATATGGGTAAAATTCACTTTTTAATAAAACATCTAACATCAACTGTTTAGTTTGTTTTGGTTTTTTGATGAAATTATTGAAACAAATTTCTAAGTCTGTTGTTGTTGTTATTAGGTACCATCAAGTCGGTTCTTACTCATAGTGACCTTACATAGAACAGAATGAAACACTGCCTAGTTCTGTGCCATCCTCAAAATCCTTGCCTTGTTTGAGCCCATTGTTGCAGCCACTGTGTCAATCCATCTTATTGAGGGTCTTCCTGTTTTTCACTGACCTTCTGCTTTACCAAGCATGATGTCCTTCAAGGACTGGTCCCTCTTGATAACATGTCCAAAGTACATAAGACAAAGTCTCACCATCCTTGCTTCTGGGGAGCATTCTGGCTGTACTTCTTCCAAGACAGATTTGTTCATTCTTCTGGCAATGCATGGTATATTCAATATTCTTCTCCAACACCATCATTCAAAGGTGTCAAT
Source organism: Dugong dugon (assembly GCA_030035585.1). NCBI lineage: Eukaryota > Metazoa > Chordata > Mammalia > Sirenia > Dugongidae > Dugong > Dugong dugon. The sequence continues at coordinate 66,311,643 of CM057470.1, read as the reverse complement.
TCTTCAATCTTCTTTATTCATTGTCCAGCTTTCGCATGCATATAAGATGACTGAAAATGCCATGTCTTGGGTCAGTCTCACCTTAGTCCTCAAAGTGACGTCTTTGCTTTTTAACACTTGAAATAGGTCTTTTGCAGCAGATATGTCATTTGGTTTCTTGACTGCTGCTTCCATGGGTGTTGATTGTTGATCCAAGTAAAATGAAATCCTTGTAAATGTCAATATTTTCTCTATTTATCATATCTAAGTCTGTAGCCTTATCAAAATACTCTTAGTCTTCTTTAACTTTTCCAAATTCCTTCAAAAAAAGACAAGAATTCACAGAATAGACATACTAAGAGAACAGTAGCAATGGGCAGTATGCACTCACAGTAACAGTGCAAAAGGAAGTAGAAGAGTGAGCCTTCATCTCTGGCTCTTTTACACTTTTACACCTTGGAACCATTTCTGGCTTTTGCATTTGCACTTCCTCATATTCGGGTTGCAATACCAACGATTTTCTGACTTTACTCGTCTCACAGGTTCCTGCTTTCAGAGTTTATTTATTAGGCTGAAGTAATCATTTTAGTGGAAAATATTTGAGTTTTCTTTTTCTGTCAGGTTTCCATGTTACACAGGTTCCAGCTTTCACAGGTTTTACTAATATGTGTATGTATATGTATATCTATAAAACCAAAACCAAACCTGTTGCCGTCGAGTTGATTCCAACTCATAGCTGCTCTGTAGGACAGACTAGAATGGCCCCATAGGGTTTCCAGGGAGTGGCTGGTGTATTCCAACTGCTGAGATTTTGGATAGCAGCCAAGCTCTTATACCAGGGCCCCGTCTATATCTATATACAAGGTATATATGCATACCTGTATCTACATACAAAATATTTATTATTTATAACTATGCATAATATATACATATCTGTATGTATATATATGTTATATATACATATTTTTAATAAAAACATAAAAAACCATTGCCATTGAGTCGATTCTGACTCATAGTGACCCTATAGGACAGAGTAAAACTGCCCCATAAGGTTTCCAAGAAGTGGCTGGTGGATTCAAACTGCTGACCTTTTGGTTAGCAGTCAAACACATAACCACTGTGCCACCAGGGCCCTGTATGTACACATAGATATGCATATATATGTTTTATACACACACACACATACATATGAGCCCTGGTGGCACAGTGATTAAAAGCTCAGCTGTCAACGAAAAGGTCAGCAGTTTGAATCTACCAGCCTCTCCCTGGAAACCTTACAGACAATTGTACTGTGTCATATAGGGTCACTGTGAGTCGGAATCAACTCAATGGCAACGGGTTAGGTTTTGGTTTGATATATATATATGTGTGTGTACATATATGTGTATATATATATATATATATATCTCTGAGGTTCTAGACAGTGAGCAAAGAGAAAGGCCAGAAAATTAGTGAGATTTTATTGACATTCAGAGAAGATATTTCAAGATAACATTAAGAGAAACAGCATATGAGCAGCATAAATGTCAACTACTTACGTGTGGATAAGGTAAGGATTGCCTGCAGCTACTAGAAGCTGGAACAGACAGAAAAGGACCTTCACCTAGAGCCATGCCTGATTTGGACTTACAGGCTTCTGAACTATGAGAAAATAAATTTTTGTTCTTTAAAGCCACCCACGTGTATTTTTTGTTACAGCAGTCGTTAAGTACCTAAGAAATGTCACAGAAACATAATGGCAACAATTGTTACTAGGCAGACAAGGGATGTGAGGAGCAGTAAGACTGGAAGAGACCCTAACATCATCTAGGCTGATTTCCTCACTTTACCTTTGAGGAAACTGAGGCCTAGGAAGTGTAAATCATCTTCCCAAAATCAGATAATAAGTTAGTGGCTGAGCCAGTCTTAGTAGCCAGTTCCGTTTTCTGTCCACAAGCACCCTGCTTTCTTCCTGTTACTCAGCTTAGCACACTACCAAGAAACCCCGTTCCACCACGACCATCTCTCAACAGAGGATCTGACATTTATTAGGCACTACTTTATGTGCTAGTCAATGCCCCAGACTCTAGGGAGGCAATGAGGAAAGGATGAGTCTTATACCCACGAGGATCCCACAGTTCACGTACTTGGGAACCAAAGACAGTTACTGAGTCCATGTTGTTGTCAGCTGTCATTGAGTTGCCAGGTCCTTCACATCTTCACAATCATAGGTATGCTTGAGCCCATTATTGTGGCCACTGTATTTTGAAGTAGATCACCAAGCCAGGTCTTTTTCCTAGTCTGTCTTAGTCTAGAAGCTCTGCTCTAACCTGTCTACCATGGGTGACTGTCATGGGTTGGATTGTGTCTGCCAACAATGTGTATCAACTTGACCTGGCCATGGTTTCCAGTATGTGTGATTGTCCACCATTTTGTCATCTGATGTGATTTTCCTATGGGTTGTAAATCCTACCTCTATGATGTTAATGAGACGGGATTAGTGGCAGTTATGTTAATGAGGCAGGACTCAATCTACAAGATTAGGTTTTGCCTGAAGTCAACTTCTTTTGGGACATAAAAGAGAGAAGCAAGCAGAGAGACAGGGGACCCCATACCACCAAGAAAGTAGTGCCAGGAGCAAAGTGTGTCCTTCAGACCCAGAGTCCCAACTTGGAGAAACTCTTAGACCACAGGAAGATTGATGAGAAAGATCTTCCTCCAGAGCCGACAGAGAGAGAAAGCCTTCCCCTGGAGCTGGCACTCTGAATTTGAACTTCCAGCTTCCTAGATTGTGAGAGAATAAATTTCTCTTTGATAAAGTTATCCACATGTGGTATTTCTGTTATAGCAGCACTAGATACCTAAGACAGTAACTCTGCCGGTATTTTAAATACTAGTGGCATAGTTTACAGCATCACAGCAACACTACAGTATGACAGACTGACAGATGGGTGGTGGATTTCAGCCCATATTGATAAGAGGTGACAGGAAAGACAGTTCAAACTCCACAGTCTTTGAATTGCCACAGAGGGCACTGAAGGAGACAGGTGTCTGGACTTAACTGGTGTTCGTTTATTTGAAGCCTGGACATTGCTCTTGCTCCTAGCCCAGATTCTCATGGGAAATGCTGAAGACGTTGGCCACACCCCTGGGACATCCCAATTGGCAGAGGCCTCCTAAGTTCTAGGAAGTCATTTGTAGGTGAACAGCATCACTTGTAAAACCTGAAACACCCCTCCCTTTTTTTTTAATCATATCCTTTCTTAACTACTCCCTTTGGGGTCCTGCCTTGGATATCAAAGCTATATGCCTTCATGTCAGCTGTGTGAATTATTTTCAAAATCCTTTCTTTGCCACTCCTTCAAATAACCCTCCAACCCCCTTCCATTTTCAAAAAGGATCTTGCTCAGCCAGCCAAATGTAAGTAGGCATCATAATCAGGGCTTTGGGAAAATTTATGTAATTACTTAACTATATTAAAGTGTATTTTAATCCTCAGTTCTGTCTCTAACCAGTTAACAGAACTCGGACAAATCATTTTAACTCTCCATACCTAAATTTTCTCATGTGTAAACAGAGAGAATGAGGCTAAACCAATGGCTTTAAAATAGTGTTCCAAAGAGCTCTCATATTCTATACAGGTGTTTCAGATACCAGCTTAGGGTTGGAAGGCAGCAAGGATACTGGACTTTGTGTCTCCATTCTTCCTGCCCTATCAATGCCATTTCTGCTCTCATCTTTTAAATATTGGTTTTCCATATAAGATTTAAACTGAAGAAAAGTATCCACTGTTTTAAAAAGTCTAAAAACCTTTGGAAGCCAATGTTTCCTAAAGATGCTTCCAAAGTCAAAACACTCTGACTTTCTGATATCCCAAGCTTCACCAAGTACATAAACACACATGTTGAGCACCCTGACCCAAGCCCAGCATAAGAAGACTTTTATTTGTTAAGTCAGATTTAAAAGACTGATTTTTTTTTTTTTTGATAGCATGACTTGAAGTGAACCAAAGTTTGCAAATATGAGCATTCTTGTTATCAGATCATAACGGTCACCTTCCCTTTTTAAAGACAGTGGAAAGTGTTCTCCAGATTGAAAGCTCTTGTTTGCCAAACAGTAACAATGCCATCTTTTACACAGTTACCAGCAGAATGCCTTATAGGAAATCCTTTTATCTGATTGTACCACCCGATAGCACTTCTTTGATCTTTCCAAGTTCTCTCTTTTTCCTTACCCATTTTTCATGCTCCACTTTCTTCAACAATATAAACTTGAAATGCTTTGTTGTTTCCATTCAAAGAGATTTCAAATTAAAACTATTGTCTTTCATATCAGGTAGTGTGTTTGGCTGTCCTTTATAAAAAGGGCTTAAAATTTCTCCCTTTAATTTGAATGCGACTTGAAAGAGTTCTTGTTGAATTTTTTATTCACCTTAGGTTGGGACAACTGGTTATACCTGTGTTCAACACTGCAATGGTGAAGGGGAAATGATAAAGTAGGTTAGGGATGGAAAGAATGGGGGAATGATAAGCAAATAATGAGACAGCATGGAAGCCAGGCAGACTTGAGTAGATCCTTGAGAACTGGGACAATGTCCTATTTGTTTTTCTATTTGTGTCTCCCAAGGCACTTAGAACAGAGTTTTGCTCTGGGCTATTGAAGATCACAAATGTACAGCAAAACTTTGTTAAACTTTCTCTTCCGTAAACCTCCACTTATCCATGTTACTTCTATAAAGGTAGGCACCTCCTTTACAGAAAGGATAGAAAGCTGATACAAAGTCTAGTTGTATAAATTTGAAGGAGGTTTTTACTGAGTTTTTTGATGCAAACGTTTGCTTTCATGCCTATGATTCCCTCACTTCTCTCCTGAAAATTCAATATTTCCTCTCATCTTGAGTTGATATCTACTTACTCAAGTACTCAAAAATTGCTTCCTTATAGGGTTGTGTTGTTGTTGGTAGCTGCCATCCAGTTGGTTCCAACTCACAGTGACCTTATATACAAAAGAATGAAGTATTGCCTGGTCCTGCATTGTCCTCACAATCTTTGCTATGCTTATAGCATTTGGTAGGCCTGAATTTGAATCCTAGCTATTCCATTTCTTAGCTATCCAAATATCAGCATGTTATAGGAATTATACTTACCTATGAAGAATAAACCCATTGCCATCAAGTCGATTCCAGCTCATAATAAATTGATTGTTTATGTTATAAATTGGAGATGGATTCGTTTTGCAAAATTTATATTTTAAAAAATATGTTAGCAAAACTGTAGATATCAGATTAGAGAGAAGTAAAAGGGATGCAAGAAACAAGTTCAGAATTTATTGCAGTAGTCCAGGTAAGAAATTATGATAGTTTGGATTATGATAGTTTGGCAGTAAAGAATCAGCTAGATGAATGAAATTGAGATACATTTAGGAAGTAAAAATAATATAACTTAATGACGGATTGGATATGAAAGATGAGGAAGAGAGCGGTGTCAAGATTGATTCTTAGATTTCAGACATAGGCAGGTATATGCATGACAGTGCCATTCTCTAAGACAGAGGGACTTTAGAGTGGACTGAGATTAGATGAAAAGGGGAAGATCAAGAGTTTGGTTTTGGATGTATTGTTTGGCATCCACGAAGACATACATGTAAAACTATCAAAAGGGCAGTTAGTTATACAGATCTTTTGAGGCTCCGAATAAACTTCAGGGCTGGGTGGATAATTTTATGAGTTAAAGTATCCATATGGAGAACTTCTACTTCTGGCCAAGATAGAGTAAAATGAATTGAATTTACACCTTACACACACACCTAAAAAAAAAAAAACTGTAAAAAAGACAAAATCATAAAATAATGGTTTTTAAGACATTGCACAGTTGGCAACAAAGGACATTGATTCTTGAAAGACTGGAAACAAACAAGGTGCCTCAGGTTATTGCTTTGAGAGGGTTTCCAGGATATGGGTCAGGAAGAAGGAACATAAGCAAAGCCCAGTGAATTCCTTGAAAAGAGAAGATGAATCTAAGAATCTGGTAAGACCAAGGCAGCTAATGTTTAGAGGGCAGAGTACCAGAGAGATAACTCTGGTGATTTGGAAAGAGCCTTGTCACATATACAGCAGAGTACTGATTAATGTATTTGTGTGAGAAAACTACCTAATTCCAGGGAAAGAACCACCAAAAAGGATTTGAGAGAATTATAAGCTGGAGTTCACATAGGGCCAAAAATAGTGTCTGTTCCCATTAGCCAGCCTGGAGAACCTAGTAATTCACAAGACATTGAGTAATCAGACGGTTGTTACCGAAGTAGTGGAATAATTAGCCATTGAATAAATGCTTCTCTGAGTTACCTAACATATCTTTTTTTCAAATAATTTATTTTATTTTTTGTTGTTGTTGAGAATATACACAGCACTACCTAACATTTCTTAAAAACAATACCCAAAAGAAACAAAACTTTTTCAAGTAACTTAACTGTGTCACAGAACAAAGTTCAAGAATACTCATAGAAATAGAAAATACTCAGCATCCAAAAAAATAAAATTTACAATTTCAGACATCTAACCAAAAATTACCAGGCATGTAAAGAAGTGGAAAAATACAAACTACAAGGAGGTGAAACATCAGTCATTCAAAACTGATCCACAATTGGCAAAAATATTATGGAAATTAAAAGCTGTATTTTATATATTCAAAAAGCTAGAGGAAAGATGTAAAGTATTAGATAGAGACATAGAAGATATAGAAAAGATCAAAATCAAACTTCTAGAGATGAAAACTACAATGTGTGAGGTGAAAAATGCACTGAAAGGATTTATGATAGATCAAATATTGGAGAAGAAAAGATTAGCCATCTTGAAGACACAGCATTAAAAACTATTCAACATGAAACACAGAGGGGGGAAAGAGACTCAGATAAAATGACCAGAACATCAGTGAGCTGTGGTTCAACTTTTAAGACTTAGTATATGGGAAAATGAAGTCCCAGAAGACTTCCAAGGAGGGGGATTATATATATATATAATCTTCATATATATATATATGAAGAAATAATGGCCTAAAATTTTCCAAGTTTGATAAGAATTATAAACCCACAGATCTAAGAAGGTCTACAAACCCCAACCAAAAAAAAAGAAAATGACTCCAAGACACATCATAATCAAACTGCTCAGAATGATTGATAAAGACAAAATCTTAAAAGTAGCCAAAGGACAGACTTGCTACATACAGAGAAACAAAAAGTGAAATTACCACAGATTTCTCAGTAGAAACAATGTAAGCCAGGAGATAGTGGAACAGCATGAAGGAAAATACACGCATACCATGAAGATATTGCCAGTTCATTTCCAGGCTACTGCAATAAAGCAAAAATCACAATAAAGCAAGTCATGTGAATTTTTTGGTTGCCTGGTGCATATAAAAGTTATGTTTACACTATACTGTAGTCTATTAAGTGTGCTATAGCATTATGTCTAAAAACACAATGTACATACCTTAATTTAAAAATATTTTATTGCTAAAAAAATACTAACCATCATCTGAGCCATCATCGAGTCATAATCATTTTGCTAGTGGAAGGTCTTGCCTCGATGTTGATGGCTCCTGACTGATCAGGGTGGTGGCTGCTAAAGGTTGGAGTGGCCATAGTAATTTCTTAAAATAAGGTAACAATGAAGTTTGCTGTATCAATTGACTCTTCCTTTCACAAAATATTTTTCTGTAGCATGTGATGCTGTTTGATAGCATTTTTCTCACAATACAACTTCTTTCAAAATTGGAGTCAATCCTCTCAAACACTGGCACTGCTTTATCAACCAAGTTAATGTAATGTTCTAAATCCTTTGTTGTCATTTCAACAATGTTCACAGCATCTTCACCAGGAGTAGATACCATCTCAAGAAAACACTTTCTTTGCTCATCCATAAGAAGCAACTCTTCATCCATTAAAGTTTTATAATGAGATTGCAGCAATTTAGTTACATCTTCAGGCTCCACTTCTAATTCTAGTTCTCTTTCTATTTCCACCACATGTGCAGTTACTTCCTCCACCGAAGTCTTGAACTCCTCAAAGTCATCCATAAGAATTGAAATCAACTTCCAAACTCCTGTTAATGTTGATATTTTGACCTCCTCCTGTGAATCAAGAATGTTCTTAATGGTATCTAGAATGGTGAATTCTTCCCAGAAGGTTTTCAATTTACTTCACCCACATCCATCAGAGGAATCGCTATCTATGGCAGCTATAGCCTTATGAAATGTATTTCTTAAATAATAAGACTTAAAAATCGAAATTACTCCTTGATCCATGGGCTGCAGAATGGTTATTGTGTTAGCAGGCATGAAAACAATGTTAATCTCCTTCAGAGCTCTTGGGTTACCAGGTGCATTGTCAATGAGCAGTAATATTTTGATAAGAATCTTTTTTTCTGAGCAGTAGGTCTCAACAGTGAGGTTAAAATATTCAGTAAACCATGTTGTAAACAGATGTGCTGTCATCCAGGCTTTGTTGTTCCATTTGTAGAGCACAGGCAGAGTAGATTTGGCATAATTCTTAAGGGCCCTAGGATTCTTAGAATGGTAAATGAACCTTGGCTTCAACTTAAAGTCACCAGCTGCATTAGCCCCTACAAGAGAGTCAGCCTGCCCTTTAAAGCTTTGAAGCCAGGCATTGACTTCTCCTCTCTAGCTATGAAAGACGTAGATGGCATCTTCTCCCAACATAAGGCCATTTTGTCTACATTGAAAATCTGTTGTTTAGTGTAGCTGCCTTCATCAATTATCTTAGCTAGATTTTCTGGATAACTTGCTGCAGCTTCTACATCAGCACTTGCTGTTTCACCTTGTACTTTTATGTTATGGAGACAGCTTCTTCCCTTAAGCCTCATGAACCAACCTGTGCTAGCTTTAAACTTTTCTTCTACAGCTTCCTCACCTCTCTCAGCCTTCATAAAATTGAAGACAGTTAGGGTCTTTCTCTGGATTAGGCTTTGGCTTAGGGGAATGTTGTGCCTGGTTTGATCTTTTATCCAAACCACTAAAACTTTCTCCATATCAACAATAAGGCTGTTTTGCTTTCTTATCATTCATGTGCTCACTGGAGTATCATTTTTAATTTTCTTCAAGAACTTTTACTTTGCATTCAAAACTTGGCTACCTGTTTGGTGTAAGAGTCCTAGCTCTTGGCCTGTCTTGGTTCTTGACATGCCTTCCTCATTAAGCTGAATCATTTCTAGCTTTTGATTTAAAGTGAGAGATGTGTGACTCTTCCTTTCACTTGAACACTTATAGGTCACTGCAGAGTTATTAACTGGCCTCATTTCAATATTGCTGTGTCTTAGGGAATAGGAGGCCTGAGGAGAGAGAGACAGGGCAAAGGCTGGTCAGTGGAGCAGTCAGAACACACACAACATTTATTGATTAAGTTCTCTGTCTTATATGGTTGCAGTTCTGGGAGCCTCAAAACAATTACAAAAGTAACATCAAAGATCACTGATCACAGGTCACCATAACAGATATAATGTAATAATAATGAAAAGTCTGAAATATTGACAGAATTACAAAATGTGACACAGAGACAGGAAGTGAGTATATCCTGTTGGAAAAATGGTGCCTATAGACTTGCTCAACGCAAGGTTGACACAAACGTTCAATTTGTAAAACTCAGTATCTGTGAAACACAATAAAGCAAAGCACAATAAAATGAGGTGTGCCTGTAAAGTTTTTTCAGACATAAAAAACTAAAAGAATTCAATACCAGCAGAATCATAGTATAAGAAATGTTAACACCCCTTTAGTCAGAAATAAAATTACATCATATGGAAATATGGATATACACCATTGATTCTCAATCAGAAAGGATATTGCCCCCCCAGGGGATTATTGGCAATGTAAGAAAATGTTTTTGATTGTCACAATGGGTACTTGTTGCTGGCATCTAATGGCTAGACCAGAGATGCTGCTAAACATCTTACAATGCACAAGACAGCCCCCCGCCCAACAAAGAAACAAAGAACCATGTGGTACAAAATGGCAATAGTGATTGAGAAACAAAGGAATGAACAGCATTAGAAATAGTGGCTATGCGATAAATACATAAGATTTTTTCTTCTTGTTTAAATATATTTTAAAAGTGATTAATTTTAAAAAATATAGTGTGGGTTTTATAACACAAGGAAGATAAATTATTACTATCATAGCACAGAGGTTTGGAGGGGAGAAATAGAAGTATATTACTGTAAGGTTCTTATATAAGAATTGTATATTGTCACTAGGAAGTAGATTGTAAAACTATAGAAATGCATACCATAAACCCTAAATCAACCACTGGAAAGAAAAAATATTATTGAAAATAAGCCAATAAAGGAGATAAAATGGAATAAAAAAGAATACACAATCCAAAAGAAGGCAGAAAAAATAAAAAGGAGAAGAAAGAACATATGGCACAAATAGAAAACAAATATCAAGATGATAGACCTAACATATCATTAATCACATTAAAATAGTTTAAACACTTCAACAGAGATTGTTGCATGGAACAGAAAGACGAGACCAAACTGTATGCTGACTATACAAAACCCACTATATATATAAAGATACAAATATGTTAAAGGCAAAAGAATGGAAAAAGATGCACTATGCTAACAAAAGAGAGTTGTAATGTCTATATTAATATCAGAAAAGTAGATTTCAGAACAAAGAATAACACCAAAGAGAAAAAGTATTATTTCATAATGATAAAGGATTCAATTGCATCAAGAGGACATAACAATCCTAAACATTTTTGTAGCAAATGACAAAGTTTCAAAATACATGAAGTAAAAAGTGATAACATTGTACAAAGAAATAAACAAATTCACAATTATAGTCAGAGATTTCAATACTCATCTCTCTATAACTGGTAGAATAGGTAGGCAGAAAATCCAGGATATATATTGAAGCCTTGAACAGCACTATTGGCTACCTGCACCTAATTCATATCTATAGACGACTCTATCGAAATAAGCTACAAAAGACCTTCTGAAAGTCTTAAAAAGTAAAGATGTCACTTGAATGGCTAAGGTTTCCATGACCCAAGCCATGGTATTTTCAATCACCTCATATGCATTTGAAAGCTGGACAAGAAAAAGGAAGACTAAAGAATTGATGCTTTCAAATTGTGTTGGTGAAGAATATTGAATATACCACAAACTTCCAGAAGAACAAACAAATCTGTATTGGAGGAAGTACAGCCAGAATGCTCCTGAGAAGTGAGGATGCTGAGACTTTGTTTAGCTTACTTTGGACACATCATCAGAAGCGAGCAATCACTGGAAAAGGGATCATGCTTGGTCAAGAAGGTGACTCTCAATAAGATGGATTGAAACAGTGGCTGCAACAATGGGCTCAAACATAGCAAGGATTGTGAGAATGGTACAGGACCAGGCAGCATTTCTTTCTGTTATATGTAAGGTCACTATGCTTCAGAGCCAACTCGACAGCACCTAACAACAGCAATAACTACCAAAAGACTAAAGAACACATTTTTTTTTTTTCAAATGCTCATAGAATATATACCAAGATATACCATATTCTGGGCCACTAAAAAGTCTCAAAGTATGTTGTCAGATGACAACAGAATTAAATTAGAAATTTACAACAGAAAGATCTCAGGAAAATGTCCAAATATTTGGAAAATAAATAACACACTTCTACATAACCTGTGAGTCAAAAAAGAAACCAAAGGGAAATTAACAAGTAATTTGAACTAAATAGAATTTAAAACACAACATAACAAAACTTGTGCAATGTCACTACAGCAGTACTTAGGGGGAAATTTATAGCACTAAATGTTTATATTAGAGAAGAAGGATCTCAAATTAATGATATCAGCTTTTACCTTAAGAAGCTAGAAAAAAGAAGAACAAATTAAGCCCAAGGTAAACAGCAGCAGAAAAAAATAATAATTACCAAGTAAAACACCAATAAAATAGAAAACAGAAAGAGAAAATCAAAGAAACTAAAAGACAGTTCTTTGAGGAGAATAATGAAATTGATAAACCTCTAGCCAGACTGATGCCAGAGATGTCCAAAGGATTGTCTGGCACTGTTGTACCCTGTCAGTATTGATGTTCAAACATTTATAATGGTTTAATCTTCTCTGTTGTATGTTTCTGCAGCTGCCTGAATGCAGGGAGAGAGAGAACATGTAGTGGGTTGCTCTGGGATTGGATTTCAACCAGATGGGGTATGACAAAAGCCCAGAGGGGTAAGGGAGCTTAGGGCATTGGCAGGAGTATTAGCTAAATATTATAACCTGAAATCTAAGCAGAATAGGAGAAAAGTGAAGAAAGGATAGGGTGGAACAACAATGAAAATAAAAGATAAAAGGATTAGAGTTCATAATGAAGTCAAGAACTATTTAAGTGATTGCGACTCAAAAATCAAGCTGGAAAGGGAGGAAGTTGTGGTCAGATATGGGACATTTGCATTAATGATATTGGAAGTGATGCTAAGATCCAGGATTTAACCACAGCCCTGGGTGGTTGAAGTGGGGTGGGGATGAGGAGTCAACAGAGATGAGAGGATTAAAGACGGAAAATGTCAACGTGTTAGATGTAGTATGATTGATATATGTGAACTTGGTTTGCTTTGCCCTTTTCTTTAGTAATTTGGAAAGTATGCTTCCTGTTTTTATTTCAACTAATACTTATTTTTAGGTTTAAAAACTACATCCTGGAACATATATTTCTCTAGTTATCTTTATCAAGAATGAAATAATGTCCCCTTTGGGAACAATGAGGAAATTATATTTTCACCTACCATTCTGTCTGGTAGTTTTTGCTTTTGTATGACTTTAGACCCAAGTTATTATACCTAGACCATTATTTTTATACTATATATCTTCTCTTTCAAGAGTTACATTTTACACTTCCATTTTGTTTTATAACCACATATAAAACAATCATTTAGACTAAATTTTCTTCGTACTTTTCTCCACAGTCACTGCCATGGCATTCACATTCTAGAGTCCTAGATTTTGATTCATCTCACCACCAGTTAAATCAGTTCTCCAAGTGCCTCTGTTTAGAATGCTATAAAAGTGGTTTGCACATCTAAGCATTTTCTTTTCTTTTTCATTTTCACTTTCACTTGAACAACAGTTTTCTTGTATATAGATTTCTTAGGATATAATCTCTTTTCCCTCAATACTCTGCTGATATTATTTTATTTCTTTTATCATTAGGTGTTGCAGAGGAGAAGCCAGACTGAGAAGACACAAATCACTGACATCAGAAATGAATGCAGTGACATCACTACAGATCCTATAGGTAATAAAAGGATAATAAATGAATATTATAAGAATTATTGCCCATAGAAGCCTAGGGGACAGTGAATTGAAGATAATGGTGATGGAATAATTTGGAAAAGGATAGTGAGAATAGCAGAACAACTGGAAGAATGTAATCGATGTCACTGAATTGTACATGTAGAAACTTTCAAAATGGTGTAACTTTGGCTATGTGTATTTTCACCAAAAAAAAATTCCTCAAGGTCAAGAAGGGAGAGTGTTGACATGTTGTGGGCTTGTTAACCAATGTCATAAAACAACGTGTGTACTGACTGTTTAATGAGAAACTATTTGTTCTGTAAACCTTCATCTAAAGTACAATAAAAAAAAGAATTATTGCCCATAAATTCCTTGGACAAATTCCTTGAAAGATACAAACTACCAAAGCTCACTCAAGAAGAAATATATAATCTAAGTAGTCTTATATCTACTAAAGAAATTGAATTTGTGGTTAAAACCTCCCAAAAAGAAAACTTGAGGTTCAAATGGCTTCATTGGTGAATTCTGCCAAACATTTACAGAAGAAATAATACTGTTTCTACACAAACTCTCAGAAAACTGAAGAGGAAAAAATAATTCCCAACTCATTTTATGAGGCCAGCATAACGATGACACAAGATAAAGATATTACTATAAATGAAAACTACAAACCAATGCCCCACAAGATTTATAGATGCTAAAATTCTTCACAAAGTTTTAACAAATTAATTTGTGCCTGGTGATACATATAGTGACCATTTACTTTTACATCCTTTTTAGTGTATTGGGAAGCTATTGCACCACTAACAATGTGTGCTGCCACAAGGCAGGGGTCTTTATGGCTGTTTGAAACTGAGGAAATGGGGATGCACCACAAATTACTATTTTTACAAGGTATTGTATGAGGTGTCTGAATTTTTGGTAGAAAAATAGAAATTTTGAAAATTTTTACTTGGTACACATATGTAGACCAATAAACTCCAGTGGAGACTTTGAGATATAATTAGTGAACACTTAGGGTAGGCTTGTGGGAGGGGACAAGAAAAAAAAAATCCATACTACCTACCAAAAATTCAGACACACTCAATGGTTCAGCACGCTTCCATTGATGAAAACATATGGTATCAGCAAAAAATTCAAAGTAGAAAATAATTGGATCATGAAAGGGTTAAGTCCAACAACATAAAAAACAATATATAAATCCAAATATGCAGCTAAAACCAGACAGTGCACGGGATTGTGGTTTGGGGCACCAATAGCACCTGCTGCTACGGTTCACCTTTACAGAGCTTCTCCTATGTGCTAGGCAGTGCTCAAAGCACCATTCATGAATTAACTCATTTATTCCTTGTGAAAATCCTAGGAGGCAGGTAGAGATTGTTTTTTAACTTGCCTTTATACAAGTTCTTCTGATTTACCATCAGCATTAGCTTCCTGGGGCTGCTATAACAGTACCACAGACTGGGTGACTTAAAACAGCAGGAATGTACTCTCTCATAGTTCTAGAGGCTAGAACTCTGAATTCAGGGTGTCAGCAGGTCTATCCTCTCTCTGGAGACTCCAGGAGAAGATTCTTCCTTGCCTCTTCTAGCTTTTGGCAGCCCAAGGTGTTCCTTGGCTGGTGGCTGTGTAGCTACACTATCTGCCTCTGTCTTCACGTGGCTGTCTTCCCACTGTGTCTGTCTCTCTTTTGTCCTCTTCTAAGACACCAGTCATACTGGATTAGGGTGCACCTACTCCTGTACAACCTCGTGCTGACTTAACTAATTATATTTACAAAGACCCTATTTCCAAATGAGGTCACATTCACAAGTTCCAGGGGTTAGGATATCAACATACCCTTTCTGGAGGGATGCAAATCACCCCATGACAGTCTTTCTTCTGGCCCCCAAAAATTCATATCCCTCCTACATGTAAAATACATTCATTCCATCCCCACATCTCCAAAGTCTTAACCCATTCCAGCAGCAACTCTAAGTCCAAAGTCTTATCTAAATATAGTTGACTCAAAAAGTCCCAAATCTCATCTTCTAAATCAGGTATGGGTGAGAATCTTGGCACAGCATCCTCAAGAAACTAATACACCTTCCCTCTTTTAAGAGAAGTCTTAGGAACTCTAGACCCCCAGGCCGTGTATCGCTCCACTGTCTTAGTCTGACAATACATTCCCAGTTTCCTTTACTTTCCAGCCCCCCTAGATGATGTTATTGATCGCCATCACCTACAGCTCCTTGCACTCCTGTTCTTCCACTGAACCTACACAGCAAGACTGCAATCCTACCACCACCTTTCCTTATTGAGGCTGCTAAGCATTGCAAGAGAACATCAACCAATCATACCCATTTCTGGCCTCCAAGCTCAAATGGACGTTCAGCAAGACCCAATATACCATTTACTTGTTCTTGGTCAGCTTCATTTCCTATTTCCATTAGCAATATAAAAAATAAACAACAAAATACAATCTTTACACTCATCTCAGGCCCTCTACCAATACTTAGTTCTTCAGTTTAAGAAGAGGACTTTTCCTCCTATTTTATCAAGAAAATTGAGGCCCTCAAATGTAAGCTAGTGCAACTGCCTGTCCCCATCTATAACACAAATCTATACCTCCTACCTGTAGTTTCAGAGAGTGAGATGTCTACCCCTCCCCTGTACTCTTGATTGCATCCTCTCTATCCCTCTGGCTCATTCATTATCCCCTTTTATCTACATCATCAACCTCTTCCTGTTTTTTCCTTCCCCTATTGCTATAAATATGCTCATGTTCCTCTGATGCTTATCAAATCCTTTTCTTGACACTAAGTCTGCCTTGAGATACCACCCTAACTCTTTCCTTCCCTTTCCAGTTAGCATTATGGATGAATAAGCTATACTTAAATATCATTTCCACCACCAGTCTGTCCGTTTGTCATACTATGGTGGCTTGAATGATCCTGGAAGCTATGCCACCAGTACTTCAAGTACTAGCAGGGTCACCCGTGGTGGACAGGTTCCAGAGAAGCTTCTAGACTAAGACAGACTAGGAAGAAAGGCCTGGTGATCTACTTCCAAAAATTAGCCAGTGAAAGCTTTATAGATCACAGCAGAATATTGTCCACTACTGTGATAGAAGATGAGTCCCCTAGATTAGAAGGCACCAAGACACACAAGGACCACAACAATGGACTCGAGCGTATCGATGATCGTGAGGTGGTGCAGGACTAGGCAACAATTCAATCTGTTGCATATGGAGTTTCCAGGAGTTATAACCTAAAAACTATGAAAAATTAAAAAATAATAAAAATCATGAGAAATTCATATTGAGGAAAATGAAAATGGAAAACATTTTCTATCTTGTATAATGAATCTAACTTATCTTCTAAATTTCTAAATCTGAAGCTTAGATATGACTATAAAATAACAATTCTGACTTTTTTTGCTACAAGCTCAACATAAATTATTTTTCTAAATGAATGATTTCAGTTTTCACCCCACGTGCCAGTCTTCCTCTATTGTTAAATCACTGGGAAGCACCTTCAGAAATACCTACAAGGCAAACAAGAAAATCAGTCTCTTCTACAACAGCACAGTTTTAAAAAAGCAAAATTATATTATTCACTTTCTTTACTAAACTTATCTCTGAATGATTTTTCCAGCTTCCAAAAATCAAAGCCATCCTCAAAAGATTAAAATGTGTCATTGATGAGGTTACTCATAAGAGTGGAAGTCTGAACTTCAGAGTCTGAAGTTCACAAAGAAAAGTTTTCGTAATTTACTGGACAGGGAAAGTTTTTTTTTTTTTTTTTTTTGAGTATGTGAACAATCATCAGAAGACACAGCTGTAGCTGATATTTTAATATATGATTTTAAAGTTTCCACATTTGTTGTTGTTAGCTGCCGTCAAGTCAGCCCCCAACTCATGGCAACCCCATGAGTGATGGAACAAAACATTGGCCTGGTCCTGTGCCATCCCCATGATTGGTTGCAGATTGAACCACTCTGACCCAAAGCGTTTTCCCTGGCTGATTTTCAGGAGTAGATCGCCAGGCCTTTCTTCCTAAAACTAGGTGCTGCTTCCTAACACTAGTTCCAACTCATGGTGACCCCAGGACTGTCCGATTAAAACTGCTCCATATGGTTTTCAATGACTGAGTTTTCAGAAGTAGTTCACCAGGCCTTTCTTCTGAAGTGTCTCTGGGTGGATTGAACCTCCAACCTTTCAGTTAGCAGCCTAGCACATTAACTGTTTGCACTACCCAGGGACTCCAAAGTCTCCACATACAAACATCTTTAAAAAATGTTGTGTCATTTTGTGTCTTTACATCCCACAGCTAACATGGTGCCAGAGCCTGGCATGTGATCAATAAATGGTCATTCAGTGGAGTCATGGTATTGATTGTGGGAGATTAAAAGAGGAAGGAACATTCCCTCCTAGTGATCCTAGAGTGTTATGCATTTTTAGAAGGCATATATGGAATTTGTGTGAGACACTGGGTTGGGAGAACGGATTTAAAAAAAAAAAAAAGGCAGAGTCTAAATAAAAAACATCCATCCCTCTATTTCCCATTTAGATGATTATCTTCATATTAAGTTCTGAAATTAGAGATCAGCAAATATCTCAGTAGGAAGCCTGTTGTCATAGTTCTAGAAAAAAAATCTTTGAGATGTTTTCATTAGTTAACAATTTGAGAAAGAAGCAGCTAAATTCAACAGCTTTGGCAGGGTGGGAGGAACCCTGAGTGCGGAGTCAGCACCCCTGGCTGTGAGTTCCTGCTGGACCACCACCCAGCTCTGAGCAAGCGGACATCTCCTGGTCTCTAGGTCTTCATCTATAAGTAAGGAAGAATAACCTCCAGATGGTTGGATTGTTGGAATGCCAAATGAGACAATGATGAAAAGTACTTGTTAAAGACTCATTGTAAAAACTCAACAAATGTAAGAAATGATGGACATTTCTGGGCCTCCACAGCACAGCCCCAGCAACTGCATGGACACAAGTCTTCAGCACCCCTGTCGTGATCTAAACTCTGGTTATCTCCAGGACTCATGACTCCAGTGTCACTGTTTGCTTCCTGTCTCTCTCTCAGCAGACAGGACGCACCAGGCACGATGCTCTTCCTTAGACACCAACAGTGGCATCCCTGCTGGGAGCTCCTGGCAGCCTCTGCAGTGCTGATCGAGGGATGCTGTGGAGCAGCCGCCACCTGGTTAGGGTGTCCCATCACCAGAAAAGTGACCAATGGCTCAGACAACAGCTGCGCAAGTGGGCTTCTACCACCCAATCTTTGATAGAGCCAAACATGCCCATTCTCCGACAAGTCGTCATTGAACAAAGGCCCCAACGAGAGAAGGGAAAGTCCTCTCCTATGTGCAGAAGGGCTTCACAGGTGCAGGGAAAGCACAGCTAGGTGATCTAGGAATTACCAAATCTCACTAACATCAAATCAGGCCCCAACTCTGACCCCGTGGCTCAACAGAGCTGCCTTGTTATTTGACTGCTATCAAAATGGCAGCCATAAATTTATCAGCCTCCCAGCAATGGCCCTTTAAGAGACATTTCCAGAAATAACCAAAGAAAGCAAGGCATCCGGAAAACTGTAGGCTCTTTGCCCTCCGGCCTTCTTAGGAGACAGTTTCAAAAACCTCCTCTGTTGCCTTATCCCCCCATGGGCACTATATATTGTCCCCTATGCTCAAATAGAGGTTCAATTAAAAATCAGAATTTGGCAGTAACAACCTGTTTTCTTGTCAGACACCTTGTAAATTGCATAAAAAAACTATTCTGGTGCAATTTACAACTTTGGAAATAAAAACACACTCATACAGCAATTTGTCCGTTCCAGCACAAGAAGTCTGGATGCCTGGGCTCCTTGTCAGATCCTGGAAGTTGACCAAAAAAGGGAATGTGTTTGGGGTGGAATGCATACAGTAGTGACCACCAGCAGCTAGGTGTGGTTAGAGAAACACAGCCCTCCTCTGAGTGTGCATGAAGATTAAATGGATAATATGTTAAAAATATTTATCCCAGTACCTGGCACATTGTATGCTAATGGTGTAGGGAAGGGGGGTGACAATAATAGTAGTAATAAGAGTGGTCATCAGAGTATTAATACTAGTGGAATCGGACAATCATATGGTCTACGTGATTCGGCATTCTGCAGAGCGAGCTCTGCTAACAGGAGGGTTGTGAGGAAGTTGTGCTCAAATAGGTAAAAAAAAAAAAAAGTCTCACCCCTGCAGTTCTCCTCAGAGCCTTTAACAGGCTTAAATATGCATTGTGAGTTTCCAAAACCAAAACAAGGGATAAAACCAAACCAAACCTGTTGCCATCGAGTTGATTCCAACTCATAGCAACCCTATAGGACAGGGTAGAACTGCCCCATAGGATTTCCAAGGAGTGCCTGGTGGATTTGAACTGTCAGTCTTTTGGTTAGCAGCCATAGCTCTTAACCACTACGCCACCAGGGTTTCCAAATGAGGGATAGGTTTTGCAAAACTTCCCAGTGTGTCCCAATAAAGTCACTTCAGGAAACATTGCTCTCAACCAAATTCCATTTGGCAGACAAATTCCTCACCTCACTCCGTTCACAGGTGTGGAAGTCCAGCAGGGAGACAGGGAGCCAGATATCACAAGCCTTCTTGTCGCTGGGTTAGCTATTCTCAGCGAGCCACCACCACCGCTACACCTCATGCCATCCTCCGCCCCTCCCTGCCGTGTTCTCTTCCAAAGGGCTAACCCTATGGGCTATGTCATCCGGACCCCCTTGCCCTCGGGCGTCCAGCTGAGTCCAGCCAATGGGAGTCCAGCCAATGAAGAAAACCAGAGGGTAACAAGAGACAGAGCCTGGGTTATTTCTTCCCCTGATCCTTCCCAGTATTAAGGTCATGGTTCCAGAAGGGGACGCATCCTTTTGTGACACTTTCTTAACTTAGGATCCATGGACCCCACCAAGGGATCCACAAATAGAATTCAGAGAGTCCATAAACTTGGAAGGGGAAAAAAAATCACACTATTTTTTTCATTAACTTCTAACTGAAATTTAGCATTTCCTTCAATCACGAATGTAGGCCACAAACTTTAATAATATTAGTGTCTGTGATTCTGTCACCAATCGAAATTAAAGATTTTTTTGTAGTTTATTACAGCTATTGCAGATATTTCCAATTATTGCTTAGACTCATCCATATCTGCAGGTTATAGTATTATTAAATACGCCTCTCATTTTGTTATTTAGCATGTTAATAAGGAGGTTTATATATTGCTGTATCACAAATATTTTTTTAAATGTTAATAACTATATTTTAATATACAGTTTTTATACTGTAAAATACACAATATTTTAATTGGTTTTCTTTGTAACTCTGTTAGTTTTATTCAGTGAAGGGATGCATAGTTTTACCAGGCTGCCTAAGGGATACGTGGCACAGAAAGGTTAAGAACCCCTGCCTAAAGGATCTCAATAGACATTTCTCCAAAGAAGATATATGAATTGGCAATAAGCATGTGAAAAAAATTTATCTCACTAGTCATCGGGGAAATGCAAATCAAAACCACAATGAAACACCATTTCACACCCACTAAGATGGCTATAGCAAAAATGACAGATGATAACAAGTGTTAGCAAGAATATACAGAAATTGCTAGTGGGAATGTAAAATGGCGCAGCCGTTTTGGGAAACAATCTGGTAGTTCCTCAAAAGGTTAAACATGGATTTACCATATGATCAAGGAGTCCCTGGGTGGTGCAGACAATTAAGTATTGGACTACTAGATGAAAAGTGGAGGTGTGAACCCACCAGAGGTGACCCTGAAGACAGGCCTGGATTTGTGCCTCTTGGAAACTCTACGGAGCGGTTCTACTCTGCACACATGGGGTAGATAAGAGTCGGAATCAACTTGACGCAGCTGTCAACAACGACAACCATGTGATCCAGCAATTCCACTCCTAGTTATACACCCAAGGGAAATGAAAATAGATCCCTACACAAAAACTTGTACATGTATGTTTATAGCAGCATTATTCATAATTGCTAAAAAGTGGAAGCAACCCAAAAACGTCCATCAGTTGGTAAATGACTGCATAGAATGTGGCATATCCATGCAATGGAATACTATCTGGCAATAAAAAGCAATGAAGTACATGCCCCACCTGGTCCCTCTGGGCATCTAGGGCTTCAGCTGCTGGGTGGCACAAAGTGAAGTTACTTTCTTTAGCGAGCTTTATTTGTGCTTTTTCTCCCCCTTCATTTCAGTTAGAATCCTATAGTTTAAAATTCCATAGCTCTGCACAAGGCCCTGGGTAGATTGTGTTCCTTGTTCCAAACCTGACCTTTTCCCTGTATCAGCTGGGCAACATATTGTGTCAGATTACTTTACTTTGCAAATGGAGACTTGCATAATCTGGTAGTAAATTAGTTTTATAAAAATAACATTGAAATCCAGGCGATTTATTTTAGGTCAGACCTTTTTATCTATTTGAAGACATTATCTTTTACAATTATTGTTGTTAATTGCCATCAAGTCGACTCCAACTTATGGTGATCCCATGTGCAACAGAATAAAACATTGCCCAGTCCTGTGCCATCTTCATGATCGTAGGTATACTCCATTGTTGTGGTCACTGTGTATTTTGAGTGCCTTCCAACCTAAGGAGTTCATCTTCCAGCATTGTATCAGACAATATTCTGTGATGGTCCACAGGGTTTTCATTGGCTAATTTTCAGAAATAGATCCCACCAGTCCTTTCTTCCTAGTCTATCTTAGTCTGGAAGCTCCACTGAAACCTGTTCACCATGGGTGACCCTGTAGGTATTTGAAATACCAATGGCACAGCTTCTGGCATCACAGCAACATGAAAGCCACCACAGTATTACACACTGGCAGATAGGTGGTAGATCTTTTACAATAGACCTACTTTAAATCTAAAACTTTATCCATTATTTTTATCTGGTCAATTTCTCCACAACTGTATTTGGGAACTATCCTATTTGTTGTTTGAAAGAAGCTAAGAAGATCTTGCAAACAGGTATGAGGGTAGAAGATGTTGTATCCTCTCTGCCTACATGCCTATGCACAAAAGCATGTACTAGAGAGAGAAAGGGGGAGAGAGAGGATAAAGAAGACAAAATGTGCCCATAATAAAGTCCGGGGCAGCTGCTTAAAGGTCACTGACATCCCCTGCTAGTGCACAGATTCAGATAGCAGGGCTCATTTTTAAAATAACTGAAATCAGCTCTCAAAATGTAGCCTGACTCATTAGCCTAAGCAATCTGGATCCAGTCTCTAGTTTAGTACAATGTTTTCTGCCAATCCTCATTTTTACCCTTGGAAAAAGAAGAGAAAATAAAACAAATAAAAATAACATGCCAGCCTCCCCTTATGCCCTTCTTTATTAAATACAATATTCCTGGAATGATCACTTTTAGGGGGCTTTAGAATTTACCTCCCATGGGTTCTGAAGGCAGTGACTTCCCAGTATTATTGCTAAACCATGTTCTGTAGCATGGAGACAGGGTTGAAATTTTAATTCTAGGACTCAAAGCAAAGCTTGTAAACAGAGTGTAACTGTGATGCATAAAAGATGAGTTGCTTGGAGCTCAGTTTTCACCTGGTCCTTTAAACAAAAGGACAAAAAGCTAAAGGTAATTCTGGCAAAGCTGTGCTGAGCCAGGCTAAGAGAGTGACTAACGTGTGGTGGAACCTTAGTCTGTTTCCTTTAAACCTTATTGTTGTTGTTAGCTGCTGTGGAGTCAGCCCTCCACTCACAGAGACCTCATGTGCAAAGGAACGCTGCTGGGTCCTATACCATCCCCATGATCAGTTTCAGATCAGACCATGATGATTCATTCAGAGGGTTTTTATTGGCTCATTTTTCAGGCTCATCTTTAGGCCTTTCTTCCTAAGGAGCCCTGGTGGTGCAGTGGTTAAGTGCTCAGCCACTAACCAAAACGTCGGCAGTCTGAACTCACCAGCTGCTCCACCAGAGAAAGACGTGGCAGTCTGCTTCCATAAAGATTTACAGACTTGGGAACCTTATGAGGCAGTTCTCCTCTGTCCTACAGGGTCGATATGAGTTGGAATTGAGTCGATGGCTGTGGGTTTTGATTTCTTCCTAGTCTGTCTTAGTCTAGAAGCTCCACTGAAACGTGTTCAGCGTTATAGCAACACGCAAGCCTCTATTGGCAGATAGGTGATGGCTGCGCATAGGGTGCTTTGGCCAGAACTGAACCCGGGTCTCCTCCATGGAAGGGGAGAATTCTACCACTGAACCATCAATGTCCCTCTTTTACACTTTGCTAATTTATGGAGCTTGAATCATTTGCAGCATAGACAGTTTTTCATTTCTGATGATGTTAGTAGTCGCTCATCCATTTATTCAACTATTCGAATATTTAGAGTGCCCTGCCCACTGCGGAGCCATGGTGGCGCAGTGGTTAAGAGCTCGATTGCAAACCAAAAGGTTGACAGTTGCAATCCACCAGTCTCTCCTTGGAAACCCTATGGGGCAGTTCTATTCTGCCCTATAGGGTCGCTATGAGTCGGAATCCACTCAACGGCAATGGGTTTGGTTTTCTTCTGCCTACTACATGGCAAGAACAAATCTTCATGAAGCTCACAGCTCAGGCACTTCCACTCAACCAAATAAATCAATCAGAACTTGCAAATAACCATTGCCCTCCTTCCCCCAACCCTGGTCACCTCTTAACTGAGAGCCTCCTATTTATTGTTTTTCAGAGACAGATGAGGGCAAGGATCGTTTAGAAAGTCAGCATGTAAACCTGCTGTAGATCAAATCCCTATTGATTGCAAAGCTCAGCTCCAGCTCCAGTCTCTCTTTTTTTTAGCTAACCAGCTCAACCATTCTGCACCCTTCTCAGTTTAGAGGAGAGACACGCCTAAAGCTGCCCTTGTAGGAACATGTTCATTGTTTCATTAATATAATTATTGTTGTGAGCTCTTGCATTGTGCTTAAAATCAGTACTAATTGCCATTGATTCAACTCTGACTCATGACAACTCTATGTGTGTCACAGTAGAACTGTGCTCCATAGGGTTTTCAACTGATGATTTTTCAGAAGTTGATTGCCAGGCCTTTATTCTGAAGTACCTCTGGATGGACTAGAACCCCCAGCCTTTCAGTTAGCAGCTTAGTGTGTTAACTGTTTGCACAACTTAGATGTACTTTATATATAAATGCATTTAATGATAGTAGGTAAAAAACTGAGAATACTGAGTCACAAAGAAGGTAACCTACCCCCAAACCACCCAGCTAATAACTAGCAGAGCTAGGATTTGAACTCAGGCAGTTTTATTCCAGAATCTGTACTCTAAACCAGAGCTATACAAAGTAGCTGGACTTCAAACTGTTTGTTACTGCCTATGCATGAGAACAGAAAGAGATCACACCAGATTATTATAAATCTATGTAGTGCTTCCTTCATCGAGAAAGTCTTGCTGTGAAAAAACATCAGCTGAGCTAAACAGCGTGCTTAGAGCTGATTTGCATTGTGGTGCAAGCTCCTTATCTTCTTGGGAAGCAGTACTAAGGTTCTAGTCCAACACTGGTCCGCAGACCACACTTTGAATAGCACTGCTTCTGTGCTAAGCAGTCTCTCAAGCCACCTCTCAGATAAGACACTCCACTTCTCATATAAGACATAGTATCCATACTCCCTCTGTAAGATAGGATTGTTAACCAAAGGTATTAGGAGAAATCAGTACAGGTCAAACACTGTCAAAGGGTGCCCTGATTACAAAGAAAATCTTAAAGGGATGAAAGGATTTCCAAGACCCAGTCCACCCATCCCAAGCAGCATTTGATATCTGTAAGGTATAGTAGCTTCTGTGGGAACAAATCCTTTCCAGACGGATGTAAAAAAAAGGCGTCTTCCAGAGTGACAGCTGGAGCCCTTTGTAATTTAGCTTAGCTTTGAACCCACTGGAGTAGGATGCAAAATAAGCCAAATTATGGTTACTCTCTCCAAAAGAGATAAGACTTCAAGATTTGTCTTTTCTTTTATATGGATGACCTGAAGCTACAGCCAGGGAAGAGTGCTCGATTACAAAGCATGCTTGAAATAGAATCCTGTTTCAATCGGTCAATTAGTATGGAATTTGGACTGGATAAGTGCAATTTCATGTGCCAAATGTGGAAAGGTAAAGAACTGCAAACACATGTAACTCTTTGATGAGACAGAAATTTGGAAACTGGAGTTCCCAAGGGCCTAGAAAGTCAGGAACTGCAAGAATTTTTCCAGGGAAACACCAGAAAAAATCCAGTAAGTCATTGTGAAAACTTGCAAAGACTCAGGGATACCCTGAAGATTCAGCTCCCCACTGAATACAGGCTGAGAGACAGTACAGTTTAGTGGTCAAAAGTGGGCTCTGGGTTGGTTTCTGACTCTGCTGTTTACAGACTTGTGAGCATGAATATCATACTTATATCTTGTGCCTCTGTGTCTTTATCTGCGACGTTATCTGTCTAATAAAGATCTTATGACAATTAATGAAAATGCTAAGCTGAGTCCCTGGCCCAGAGTAAGAAGTCAGTAAGGGTTAACCCTTAGTTTAAAACATCTTACTCCGTAAATGACCTAATAGCTACACAAGGAGCGTGTGTGCATACGGTTATCAGACTGCGGTAAACACTCCCAGTGCTCTGCCCGGATCCCTTGTCCATTTTCCTGCACACCAGCTGCCAATGTGCACTCACTCCCAACGGCCAACACCTGGATCTCTTTGCCCATTTTGCCCTTGAGCCCAGGGAGCCAGAAGCAGGGCTTTGAACTGGTTTGTTGTGATTTGAACCCCTGCTGAGAATTTGCATTTCCACTCCAGATATACTGAATCAGAATCCACATTTTAACAGATCCCCAGGTGATTCATATGTACAATAAATGTTGAGAACCACTGCTCTACTAAGTGGTTCTCAGAATTCATCCCCAACCAGCAGCACTAGCATTGCCTGGGAACTTACTAGAAATTCATACTGGTTCAAAGCCCTGGCCAGAAGTTCCTGGGAACTTACATGTTCCCAGGTTAAGCCCTAAACCAATAACTGATGGATGCAGCTAAATAAATACTCTAGCTCCTTGCCTCTGCAAGGGATCATTTTCTGGCTGATCAACCCTGTTCCTTGCAAGAGCTGAGCCAGCATTCCCCTCCACAGGTCTCTGCTTCATATTGCCCTGTTGTTGGGCTTTCTTCTCTTCCTGGTGGCCTTTCGTTAGTTGCTTCCAGGTTTTCCTCTGGAGGAGTCCTTGAGTGCAAACAGTTAACACACTTGGCTGGTAACTGAAAGGTTGGTGGCTCGAGTCCACCCAGAGGTTCCTCAGAAGAAAGGCCTAGTGATCTACTTCAGGAAACCCAGCCATTAAAAACCTATGGAGCACAGTTCTACTCTGACACACATGGGATTGCCATGAGTTGGAGTCAGCTGACATCAACTGGTTTTGCTGGATTTTTTCCCCTTGGGAACACTTTGTAATAATTCACTTCCACGTCAGTCTTCTGTTAAGTTTCTGCTTTAAGGGAACCCAGCCTACAGCATGTACTATGATTAAACAAAGGAAAGACATTAATCAGAAGAGAAAGGAAAGAAGGCCCAGAGTGAATCCAAGGGAATCAGAGCAGACAGGATGTGGAGACACACACACGTAGGTACTTAGTGAGGGAAGAGGAGAAATACGTGTGCAGAGAGGGAAAGAAAGAGGAAGACGCGGTGCTCCAGTCACACCTTCCCATCCACCTGGACGATGACCCTGTGTCTTCCCCCATTTGTGTTCACTCCTCTGTGTAATCTGCACTTTTTACAAAAACTCAGAAGGCATTAGGTTTAGGACACACCCTACACTGATACAGCCTCATTAAAATAACCAAGAAAACCCTGTTCATTAACAGGATTACATCCACAGGAGTAGGGCTTAGAACCCTAACACATATTTTGAAGGGACACAAGTAAATCCGTAACCACCTGACAGTCCATTACTAAGTTGTTTGATAGATTGCTAAGCCATTTCTTCCAGCTCCTCAAACAGCTCTAATTCCTAGGCTTGTGGAGAACTCTGATTTGAGCAGCCCACTAGGAAGCTATTCTCTGGACCACGGTTTCACAAGGCAGGATAACCTTTCCATTTGCCCTAGTAATAAATTGCTAAGACCTAGTTCTGGCCCACCCTGAAGGGTCCAGATAGGTTTCCCTGTAGCCAGCTAGAGACATCTGGATAATCGACTAACTCGTTTCTAATTCAGAGCCAGGTAGAGCCACCCTGGGCACCAGTAGTCTGTTTTGCCGGGATTATGATTTCCCAAGGACAAGGGCTCTCAACGGCCTCCAACGCTCTGATGGGTTCCAGCTCCCCCTTCCCCCTAAGGGTTCCACTTACCTAAAACTAGGACCTTGTAGATTTACAGACGCCAAGGTCGAGTGGCACTACAGGAGTTACCCAGGAAACATCAGGCACAGAGGGCCTGTGTATTTGTTCGGATCCTTATTGGCGGGCATTGCGGGTCAAGATGGTTTGGGGCATTTGTAACTAAGTGATTAAGTAAATCTTCCATCGACTTCATGAGACCCAACAGGGTTCAGGGGACAGAGACTGGGATTTGGAATTGGTCACTCCTGGGTTTTAAATCTCATACCAGTCAAACTGACGTCCTGCGAGTGTCCTCGGCATGCCCATCCTCTGTCACCTCCAGGATGTACACAGCAGCCCCTCGCCTGGACTCCTCTCCCTTGTTCTTCCTCCAAGTGCCTCCACTTGGGCTCTCAGCTTCCCTCTCACTTCCACTCAGGCCTTCCCCCACCTTCCAACGGTAGGTTCTCTCACAACATGCTCTCACTCTCTTCTGCAATTGCTTCTTTTGTTTTTCTGTCCACTAGATGATAAATGAGACTTCTTGGGTGGTGCAAACAGTTAATGTGATCAGCTGCTAGCTGAAAGGTTAGAGGTGCAAGTCCACCCAGGGGTGCCTCAGAAGAAAGGCCTGGCAATCTACTTCCAAAGAATCAGTCCTTGAAAACCCTATGAAGCACAGTTCTACTCTGACACACATGGGGTCACCATGAGTTGGAGTCAACTCAGTGGCAACTGGTTTAGATGATAAACAGCTGTCTTGTTCACTATTGTTTGATCTCAGAGCCTAGCACAGTGCCTGGCACAAATAGTACTCAACAAATGACAAATACTGTATGGTCCCACTTGCATGAAATATCTAGAATAGTGGTGACCAGGGGTGGGAGAGAAGGGGAAAGAGGGAGTCATTGCTTGGGGGGCACCGAGCTTCTGTTGGAAACATTTGGAAATGGATAGTGGTGATAGTTGAACAAGCAATGAACATAATTAATGTCACTGAATTGTACATGTAAAAAATGTTCAAATGGCAAATGTTTTGTTTTATATATATACTTACCACTATAAAAAAATAAATAGGTACTCAAAATATAATTTGCTGAACGGGTGGGTGAATGACAGTTCTGCCACCAGTTAACTAGGTGACTTGAGCAAATTTTCTTGTCCATGATAGGATAAAAAAAACTAACTTAAAGGTCCGCTGCAAGGAGCAAAATTTTAAAAGCCACATTCCAGCAACCAGTCTACAGTCCCCGGTACTTGGTAGGCACCCCGGCAATGTTGGTCTCTGGTTCTGCCAGCTTCTTCACCCTCCTGTTTAAGCACAGCAGCTGCTTTTATTGTACTTGTGAAGTACTGACTGGAACCCTGGAGTCAACCTCAAAGAAAGTAGAACTGCAGAGATGGAGCCATTCACCCTAGTTTTGCAGTGACAATAAACAAGCCAAACAGCAATGGGTATGGAAAGCCCACCCACACACCTCCTCCCACAGGCGCCTTTCATCCACCCCCTCAGCAGTAGGCGAACCTCGCCTGCTTTTCCCAGGCCCCCTGCACTGTTCTCAGGGACTGCTAAATCAAAGACAAGGTGACAATCACTGTCATTAAATGGAGGAAGGAAAAATTCTGGGACTGAGTTTCTTACACAGGAAAACAATATTAAAACATTTTTCAGCGCCCTGAAGAAAGGAAAGCTCTCGCATTACCATACTCATTACCAAAGCAACCCCCTAATCTATTGTCTCTGATTTTCAACAATTCACATCTTCCTGACAAAATCTAATTTCCTTAAATGCTTCACAGAATTCAAAGAGGACAGATCTTTGAATCTTCCTAATATTCTTAATAAACGCTAACAGGGTATGACACAAAATTAATGGGGACATTTAATAATTCTCCTATTAGAATTGCCTTTCCATCCAGTTCCCAGGGGAGAACGCTAGTGTGCACTTTCTACAGACAATATTGTTTAATGGAAACTTTGCAAAAATTAGAATGAGGCCTTTGGTGAGCAGGGATCTTTAATTGAATTTGTTTTTACTGCCAGAACACGGGGAGTTACTTGCAGTGCGTTACACCAGCAGGCAGCCGTTAGAATTAAGTTTTGTTGTGATCACCAGGGTAATGACTTCTCCAAGGCCTGGCGTTTGGAGAGCAGTGCGGTTTAGTTATTATGGGAATCGTAAATGGCATTCATGAAGTCCTGGAGGGGCAATGGCGTGGCAGAGGGGCCTTATAAACACAGGAGCCCAGTCACTCTTCACATACTTGGGTTTAATGCTTAGGGGAGGAGAGAAGGGAGCAAGGAAAAAAGGGGACAAAATGGGAGTCCTTGCTTTTATTTCCATTTTTCCTCTTAAAGTCTGTCCCCAGGTTTAAAAAAACAAACAAAACAAGAATCCTTTGTCAATACCACCTGATTTACTTTGCAGATACTGACCCTGTTGTACCCATCCCAGCAATGGAGAGCCAGACGTTCCAGAGAAAGTCCAATAAGTTGGTTTAAAGGGGCAACTAGGCTCTAGGAGAAATCCCTAGGTAGTGCAAACAGCTAATGCCCTCATTGCTAACCAAAAGGTTGGAGGTGCAATTCCACCCAGAGATGCTTCAGAAGAAATGCCTGGTGATCTATGTCCAAAAAATCAACCATTGGAAACTCTGTGGAGCACAGTTCTACTCTGACACACAGAAGCCCCATGTGCTGGGTTCTAGGGACCTCTCTTCCTCTTTTCCCTCACTTTCTTCTCCTCCACCCCACTTCTCCCTTCCTCTTATTTGTAACTTCAATTTCCACTTCTTCATTAAATGAGGGGAGGTCAGTATACCTCCTGGCTCATAGCAGGTACTCAATCAGACGGAAGTTCCCTCTCCTCTGAGACTCTGTGTGCGAATGAGGCTGTGGTACAATACCTCTGAATTGCTCCCTTCTTTTACCTTGCTGATTTTTTAACAATGTTTTTAATAAAAAAGAAATGTTTAAAATTATTTGTACTGAAAGAAAGCCTGGTTCTTTCAGAAAACATTTTTTTGGCCTAAACTGAGATGGATTAATTCCAAATTCCGTGTTGGGAACAGGCTTTTTAAATGGCCACTTGTTGAGAGAACAATTTTATTTAGAATTAAGCTCATAAGAAATAGCACTGAAGGCCAGAAGAGAGCCAGCTCATTTGATTCCCTGCCCCGAAGGAAGGTCAGCTTCCCATTGGCAGATGTCACAGCAAAGGCCCATGACTGAGATCAGATTCTTCCTGTCTCAGTCACAGAGGGACAAGTTTTAGAATCTCTGGAGCCTTGAGGAGGTCACGTGAAACATTACCAAGGAAAACTAGGCTTTTGCCTCACATTTGTAAAAAAACAGCATCAGGTAAACTCTCGCTTCTACAAGAGGGTATAGGTCCATGAACTTGAAGCATTTTGATTTGAAGATTTAGTGCTGTGGAAAAGTTCTTTCCCCAAATTAAGAAAGATTCTAATCAAATCTGTGCATAAAATTAGGATTAGAAACATACCAAATTGTTTGTACCTAGATGCTTTTTTGATAGCTTACTCTCAATTTTCTAATCTTACAGGAGGAAAATACACCAAATTACAAGTTTAGTTTTACCTGCCTCTTCCCAAAGAAAAGTTCATAGTGGAGAATGACAGTAATTTGGCTGGAGGAATGGTGTGATGGTTAAGATTGTGTGTCAGCTTGGCTGGGCCATGATTCTCAGTGTTTATATGTGATCACTCCCATGATTGAATATGCTGTGAGTAGCCAATCAGTTGAAAAGGAGTTTCCTTGGGGGTGTGGCCTGCATCTGAATATAAGCAGATGTTCTGGCTTTTTGCTCACTCTGGATCCTGCAGCTGCCTCCTGTTCATCTGACCTCCAGTTCCTGGGACTTGAGCTAGCAGCTTATCTGCTGATCTTGGGATTCGTTGACCTTCACAGCCAGTGAGGGGAGCCCTGCTTTCTAACCTGCTGATCTTGGGTTCACCAGCCCCTGCAGCTACGTGAATCAGGAGAAGCCTTGTGATCTTGCCTGCCAATCTTGGGATTCATCGATATTCACAGGCTGTGAGTAACAGCCCTGCTTTCTGACCTGCCAATCTTGGATTTGCCAGCCCCTGAGGCTACATGAATTGGAAGAGGCCTCTATCCTAATCCATGGACTTGTAATGTTCCAGCCTCTACAATCACGTGAACTGTTTCTTTGATATAAATCTCTCTCTATATATATTTACACGTTTTTACTGGTTTTGCTTCTCTAGAGAACCCAGCCTAAGACAGATGGACTCTTGTGATTTTTTTTTCCTTTTCTTTGTTCTTCCATACTTGGCATGGCTATATTTCTTTCACAGTTAAAAATCATTACCATGATATATGTTATTTAATGCTGCTAAGAGTTACAGTTTTGATTTTTCCAGTTGTTGCAGAATCGATTCCAACTTATGGTGACCCCATGTGTGTGAGAGTAGAACTTTTGTTCCACAGGGTTTTCAGTGGCTGATTTTTTGGAAATAGATCACCAGGCCTTACTTTGGAGGTACCTCTAGGTGGACTGGAACGAACAACCTTTCAAGTAGCAGCCAGGTGTGTCAGCTATTTGCACCACCTGAGGACTTCCACTGTTTCGATAAAGGGTCTATTTCCAATTACAGACTTTCAATGAAAACAATAGCTCCGATCTGTGTCCCACACCATCATATGATGCTTGTCACTTAACCACTGACACACAGCACGGCTCTGTCTACACCTGGTAGTAGTTTGTGACTGAAATTTAAAGAAATTAACAAAGAGCTCTTGGGGAATCAGCTTACAATACACCTATAAAATAATGATAAGAAACCTAACTGTCGATGTCTTTACAGGACCAGATTGAAAGTCTAAACTCTTAAAAAGATTATGCTACCACCAGCCCTTTGTAACACAAACTACAATAAAAACAACAGTAAACTGCTCTTATTGCTGTTATTATTGAGGCAGATTGTTTGCATTGCCCAAGCTTTACCCAGGATTAAATGGTACGCTTTGGAAAGCTAAGTCATGTTCAGGCCACCCAGGTGCAAAAATGAGGCACCCAGCATGAGATTACAAGTTACATGCCCTTAGCTAAGACTGCTGAATGCAAACTGTAAACCAAAAGCAATTGATCCTGTATTTTCAATCATCGTACATGACCTAATTGGATCGACCACTTTAATGGAACTGTCTCATCAATTCCAGCAGCCAGTCAATTACATTTAACAATCAGTTTAACTCAGCTCCCCAACCCCCATCAGACCAACTATTTGAACTTAGGGAATTCACAGGTTGTTTTCATGTCACGTACACGTGGCCTTGATGATGAACTTGGACCCATGCCACCGCTGAGCTCATCAATCGCACAGGAATCACTCCCTAATATGTGCCCCCTCCCCACCTCCCTTAAAAACAAAATACAATCAACTAAGAATCAATTGGTGTAGTCGCCACAGAGAGTAGCCTGGCCTGACGCTGTGACAACAGATCTCAGCCTCTAAAACGTCTTAGTACAAATTCTACCAAAATGTACTTTAGACAACAGACACCTACTCCATAAAGTATAGTGCCCTACATACACTGACATGCATATCTGAGCCTGGAAATGTGACCACACCATCCAGAAAATTCACAAGAGTTTCAAGTTTAAAAACTGTCCTGTTTTCTCCATAAGTAAACTTTCACACATCCTCATTTTTTATTCCAAAAACTATGGCTCAGTGGTAGAATTCTCACTTTCCATGGGGGAGACCCGATCCCTGGCCAATGTACCTTATGCACAGCCACCACCCGTCTGTCAGTGGAGGCTTGCGTGTTGCTGTGATGCTGAACAGGTTTTAGTGGAGCTTCCAGACTAGGAAGAGAGGCCCAGAAACCTACTCACAAAAATCAGCGAATGAAAACCCTATGGATCACAATGGTCTGATACCATTGTACATGGAGTTGTCATCAGTCGGGGGCTGCTCAACAGCAGCCAGGTCCAGGGAGGACACAGTGCTCAGTGCCTCTAACAGCCGCCTGAATGTTACCTGACACAGTGCTGGGAAACGAGCTTCCTGCGGGGGAAGGCACTCAAAATACACAGTGACTGCTGCAGTGGACTGAGCACACCAATGACTATGAAGAGGGAAGGATCAGGCAGCATTTAATTCCATTGTGCATGGTGTTGCCATGACTTGGAGCTACTTCAACAGCAACTAACAACGACAATAGTCCCCTCCTGGCCACCCATAAGGTCCCAAGTGTCCGTTAAAAAGTGGCTCCGGGGCTCTCTCATAAGTTGCTGGACTGTGTAAATTGATACAACTTCTATGATGGGCAATTTAGCAAAATCTATCAAAATCACAAACATATACCCTTTGTCCAGAAAATCCACTTCTTAGAATTTATCCCACAGATAGATACTCTCAAATTTATAGAATAACCCAAATACATTATTTAGGTTACATTGCAGCATTAGCTCTAATAGAAAAAGATTAGAAACTATCTAAGTGTCCATTAAGGGGGTCCCTAGCTTGCATTCTCTCCTCCTCCCTGAGGTCCTCCTTCTCCCAGGCCCCTCTGGGTTGATGGCTTGGGTGGACAGTCTGTCCGTCTGAAATGCTTGAGCAAGTCTCACCTTCCTCCACTCAGCCTCTGTGTTCAGGGCCCTGAGCTCCTGACTGATGGAGACAGTGAGGGGCCCCCAGGACCAGGCTTGCTCTGAGGTGACCTCTTGGGCCCTGGAGAAACTAGAGCTTCTTGGCTCAGTGTTGTAGACACGTTGTTGTTTGTTGTTGTTAGCTGTCATTGAGTCAGCTCACGCACAACAGAGTGAAATGCTGCCCAGTCCTGTCCCACCCTCATGATCGTTTGCAGATCAGAGCATTGTGGTCCATAGGGTTCTCATAGGGTGGATTAAATGTCTTCAGTTATGAAAGAGCAAGCCCACCCCTCAGATCCTACAGTTTCCTTTTTCTGACTTCTGAGATGGTCTTAGATCTGAAACCTGGAACAATAGCATTAAATGGTTTTATTGGGGAAAGAGATGGGGGACTCTTCCCACACTCCCATTTCCTTCAGCTGAAAAAAAATGTTTTCTTTCTTACTAAAAGGTCGGCAGTTTGAATCCACCATCTGGTCCTTGGAAACTCTGTGGGGCAGTTCTACTCTGTCCTATAGAGTCGCTATAAGTTGGAATCGACTCGATGGCAATGGGTACTAAAAACGTAGTACTTTGGGATGGAACACGTTATTGCTGAATGAGAACTCTATCCCAATCAATTAAAACATTAATGTTTGTTCTAGTCGTTAATTTATCTAGGCAAGGCGTCACGCGAGAGCTTTTGGTGGAAAAAAATTTAAACTGACCCCCTGAAGTCTGGGAGATAAAGAGATAAAAATAATAGATATCAAAGGGAACATTGGGAATGTATCCCTGAAGTTTGAGAAAATTCTCCTTCTCCTATTCCAAATATCTATGATGAAGCCTAGTACACTTAGTGGGCCTTCTTTTAAGCACACATAGAGTCCCTCGGTGGTACAGATGGTTAACACACACAGCTGCTAACCGACAGGTTGGCGGTTCAAGTCCACCCAGAGGTGTCTTGGATCAAAGACCTGGCAATCTACTTCTGAAAAGTCAGCCACTGAAAACCCTAGAGAGCACAGTTCTACTCTGACACACATGGGGTCACGGTGAATTGGAATTGACTGGACAGCAATTGGTTACACTCCATGTTACCACTCGGCGAGATGTGGGAACTTGTGGGGAGCTAAAAGTGGAGCCCTCACTAGCGGGGTGGGCTCACAGGGAGAGACCGGGAGTCTGGCGCCACCCTTGTCAGGAAGCTTAGTCCTCTGTGTCTTTCATCAGATTACAGCATCAGAAACTTAGAATTTGGGAGTAGGAAAAGATAGCACCTCAACCCCACAGAGGCAAGGAGTGAGCACCTGCAAGAAGCTGACCTAGGTGACCTAGGGAGTCACTCAGCACCTGTGCCCTCCTACTGAAGAGCAGGACATGCGCAAGGGGCGGATGAGGGAGTGAGTCTTACGCAACTGGAGAGAGTGGGCCAAGGGCAAACAGTCTAAACAAATCCTCCCTCCTAAGAGAATGGGCGAAGACAAAATCTCCCACACAGAATCAAAGCCCAGTGCAGATCAGGGGACAAACAAGAGCAGCTAGGCACAGGCATTCTCCCACAGTCCTTACGCAGGAGTAGTTGAGACAGTTTTTTAGAAGGCAATTAGACAACATCCATTTTTCTTTTAAAACACAAGGATTCCTTGGTCTAGCAATTCTGTTCTAAGAATTTATAGAAATGAAGAAAATATAAATACACATAGTAACAATGTAGGTATAAGAATGGTGAATGCAGAATTTTAATAATAGCAAAGCAATAGGAAACAAGCTACATTTCCAACAACTGGGTTTGGTTAAATAAATTTTGATACAGTCGTATAGTACAATACCAAGCACTTGTTTCAAAAGTATTTGTACAAGAATGTTTAACAGCATTAAAAAATATTTATGCTATATTGTTATACAAACAAAGCAATTATATAACAGTTTATTTAATATAATTCCAGTTTTTAAAAGGTATTCATATAGATAAATAAATATAGATGTAGGCATTTGTTTGAAATCACGGATACTAAATTAGTAATAGCTACTTTATGGATCATGAGGTTACTGGTAATTTTTATTGTCTTATATTTGATTTACTTTTCTAAACTTTCTATTATAAGCCTGCTATTTTTGAAGAGCAAAGATAATTTTTTTTTAACAAATAAAGGTAGTACGTAATATATGGTGAGATGTGTTTGAATTTTCAGCCAAACAGCATTTGTTCAGCACAGTGTTTCTCTAAGCATGTTCACAAAATCCTGGGCGTCCCGGAGTCAATTTCAGGGCATCTGTGAGGTCCAAACTATTTTTAAAAGATTGTTGTTAGTTGCTGTTGAGTCTGTTCTGACTCATGATGACCTTATGAATAACAGAATGAAACATTTCCCAGTCCTATGCCAGCTTCACAATCGTTAGTATGTTTTGAGTCCATTGTTGTGGTCACTGTGCATTTTCAGTGTTTCCCAACTTTAGAGGTTCATACCAAGATGATCTTCCAGCACTATATCAGGTAATATTCTGTTGTGATCCATTGGGTTTTCAATGGTTCAATTTCAGAAGTAGATCACCAGCCCTTTCCTCCTAGTCTGTCTTAATCTGGAAGCTGTGCTGAAACCTGTCCCCTGTGGGTGACCCTGCAGATATTTGATATAATACCAGTGGCATAACTCCCAGCATCACAGCAACATGCAAACCAACACCTTGCAGCAAGCTGACAGATGGGTGGTGGTTTCAAGAGCTCCTGAGCTGTTCCTTGCCTTTTCCACTGTGGTGATATCTGTACTGCGATGCACAAGCAGCAGTGGAAAGACTGATGGAGACTTCACAATGCAGTGGTCAGACTTGACTAGCAAATCTTCTATTTTCACTGCCACACACTTGCAGGTTCACTTAAGAGTGTCCTTGAGGAAAGAGTAACAATTATTAATTTTATTAAATTTAACTCATCCTTGAACACTCATCTTTTTAATATTCTGTGACACGAAATGGAAAGCACACATACAACATTTCTGCTGCAGACCTAAGGATGATGGTTGTCTCCAGGAGAATACCTGGACAATGCTTGGGTAGCATGCCGAACCAGAAGCCCATGGAACAGCGTTAGTGTTTGAAAAAAAAATGACAAATGATGGTTATTCAGACTTGAGTATTTGGCCGACATTTTCTTGAAAATAAACAAAGCAAGCCCGTCACTTCAAGGAAACAATTGATAGAGTTTGTTGCCAATGATAAAATACCCACTTCTGAGTCAAAATTAGGGTTTCAGAAAACTTGTACCTGCCACCATGAACGTTATAGCTTCTCAATACTTTAAAGACTTCCCTGGAGAGATCAGTGGTGATATTAATGAATGTGATTTTTTTTTTTTTTTTGGTATATTAGATTATTTGGAAGATCTGCATAACTCAGTGAACCAATATTTCCCACATGGCCAATGCATAATGTTTTAAAAATAATCATGCATAGGTAAAAGATCCATTGAAATAATAAGATAAATCATTGAATTTTAATTTAACAGATCACAAGAAGTTCACTGATAGGGTTTCAGATGCCACACTGTAACCCGCCTTTAAGAAACTGCTACTTGACAAGTTTAGGTGTAGCATCAAAGAAGAATATTTACCATTATCTTAAAAGGATATTATAATACTCCTCCCTTTCCAACTATACACATCTGTGGGAGATTGGATTTTCTTCATATACTTCAATCAAAAAAAATACTGCAACAGAGTGCATGCAGAAACCGATATGAGAATCCACCATCTTCTATGAAGCCAGACATAAAGATTTGCAAATATGTAAAAAATGCACTCTTCCCATTATATATCTTTTGTTTTAGAAAATATCACCATTTTAATAAAAATATGTTATTTGTGTTAACATGTAATGGTCTTATTATTGTTATTTTTGAATAAATGAATAAGTATCTGTCATGGATTGAATTGTGTCCCCCAAAAATATGTGTATCAATTTGGCTAGGCCATGATTCCCAGTATTGTGTAATTGTCCACCATTTTGTCATCTGCTGTGATTTTCTTATGTGTTGTAAATCCTGCCTCTATAATGTTAATGAGGGGGGATAGGCAGCAGTTATATTAATGAGGCAGGACTCAATCTACAAGATTAGGTTGTATTTTAAGCCAGTTTCTTTTGGGATATAAAAGAGAAGCAAGCAGAGAGACAGGGAGACCTCATACCACCAAGAAAGCAGTGCCAGGAGCAGAGTCCATCCTTTGGACCCGGGGTTCCTGTGCAGAGAAGCTCCTAGCCCAGGGAAAGATTGATGAGAAGGACCTTCCTCCAGAGCTGACAGAGAGAGAAAGCCTTCCCCTGGAGTTGATGCCCTGAGTTTGGACTTTTAGCCTACTAGACTGTGAGAGAATAAATATCTCTTTGTTAAAGCCATCCACTGGTGGTATTTTTGTTATAGCAGCACTAGATAACCAAGACAACATCCATTTCACATTGTTTTCAGCTTTAATTTTTAATATGATAAGTGTCAGTAGATATAGCCCAAATAAACAAAAGACTGTGGTCTTCAGTAATTTTCAAGAGTGTGAAGGGTCCTGAGACCAAAAGAATGACTAATTTAGCACATTGTTGCTGTTGTTACCTGCCATTGAGCAGCCCTTGACCCGTGGCAACTCCATGCACAATGGAACAAAATGCTCCTCAGTCCTGCACCATTCCCATGCTCGGCTGCTGATCAAACTGTTGTGATCCATAGGGTTTTCGTTGGCTGATTTTCTGAAGTAGATCACTGGGCCTTTCTTCCTAGTCTGTCTTAGTCTAGAAACCCTGCAG
Organism: Dugong dugon; assembly: GCA_030035585.1. NCBI lineage: Eukaryota > Metazoa > Chordata > Mammalia > Sirenia > Dugongidae > Dugong > Dugong dugon. The sequence goes on along the minus strand of CM057470.1, from coordinate 66,272,639 downwards.
ACACCTGTTCAGCAACAGAGCAACATGCAGCCCTCCACTGACAGATGGGTGGTGGCTGCACATGAATTGCATTGTCCAGGAATCACCTGGGGTCACCTTTACAGAAGGCAAGAATTCTACCATTGAAACTCCAATGCCCCAAGTTTAACACATAGTAAATGCTCAAGAAATATTTGTTGACTGAAACTCCACCCCCTTCTTTCCCACACAACCCCAGCCACCCCTCCCCTGTGGATGGGAACTTACACCTCTGGAAAAGAAGTCAAGTCTTCGCTGCCATGCTAATCACTAGAAATCTTTAGGCAGCTTCTCTTACACTCTGCATCCTTCCATGCAGGGACGCATTACCCAATAAGCAAGGTACGCAGCGGCTTACCTGTGCATGCAATTTCACCTGGTTTTTACCACGTCAAAGATGTGGTGAAACCCATGTGCAATTGTGCACTACAGATTAGTAAGTAAACACAAGCAATCCTGTGTGTACATTGCTTAATGTAAGCCCATGTGTACTTTGCTCACTGGTTAATCCGCCCCTGCCTCCATGAGCATCTGTGGGAAAGTCGGCTGTGTCCTGCTGCCTGTCAAACACTCAGATCCTCCACTCTTAATAACCGTTTGCCCAAAGTGTTGTCAAACAACTAAGGCACATAATTGAGCTTCTGAAAGAGCACACCCTCAGGCAAGTTTAAAAGAAACAGTACAAATTAAGATAATAGGTGATTATGTGAACCATAAATCAAAATTGTCAGAAACCTGCTATTTCACCAGTTACAAACTTGGCACACAGATATACGGGTTCCTGGTTATCCAGGGGGTTTTCTCCCTTAATTGCTTTATCCAGAGTTTTGCTATCTTAGACGTTATTGAAGAAATACAACCAGCATGCTCCTTAGAAGTGAGGATGGCGAGACTTCATCTTGCTGACTTTGGACACATCATCAGGAAAGACCAATTGCTAGAGAAGTACACCATGGTTAGTGAAGTAGAGGGTCAGCAAAAACCAGGGACACCCTCGATAAGATGGACTGACACAATAGCACAACAATGGACTCAAATGTACCAGTGATCGTGAAGACGGTGCAGGACCAGGCAACATTTCATTTTGTTATACATAAGGTCACCAGGAGTCAGAGTGGACTTGATGGCAGCTAACAACAAGAACAGAAATGGTTGTAGTTCATTTTGTGTTACGTTTTAATCCTAGATTTGTACAAATGGGTGATTAATACAGTAAAAACTCATTACTCGAGATACATTCTTGAGGTTCGCTACAAAACCCACCAAAACAGACAGAAGGACTGGTGTCCCTGCCTCTTCCGAGCAGTGAAATTAAATGATCATTGGGGGTGGGGCAGGGAGCAATGAGAACTCTCCACAGCTGAATTGTGGATACCTCTGTGAATAAAATGTGGGATTTTCTTAATGACAGAGTAAGCCACCACAGCACAGAAAACTGACGAGCACACTGACCTGAATGACTTCCACTGCCCGCACGCGTGACTCTGCTTCGGGCTTTCTCGGCCCCTGGAGCCCACTCTACCAGAGTAAGGTGGGCCAGTTTCCTGGAGTTGACACCTCCTGGAAGAATTTCCTAACCAATGACTGACAAGAGTTGATGGATAAACAGCACCCTTCCCCTGGGGTAGGATAACTCTGGGGTGTGCTCTATACTGTCTCGGGGTCCCCAGAGAGACTGAGCCCAGTTGCCCACAGTGGCAATCTGTGTACTTATTGCTTGTCTTCACCATCCCACTCTTCCCCTCCCCTTCTATTCCCAAGGATCACCTCCCTAATAAGCTACTTGCACAAAATCTTTGTCTCAAGCACTTGTCTTAGGAAACACAAACCAGGTCATCATTTGAAGAAGCACAGGTCAGCCTTTTGCCTCATTGTGTCCCTGAAAGCAAGGTGGGTCACCCACTGCTGTATGGGAGCCACCTGAGTTCCCGCTCTGGTTGCCTCTGCCAAAGCAGGTCGGTCTAATTCAGAAATGTGGCCTTGATAGGTGCCGCCAGGGTTTCTGTCAGTATGGGAAGGATACAGCCTTCCTCAGGTTGGACTGAGTGATCTCCTTTAATGGATTCTCCAAGACATCCACCCAACAAAAGGAACAATGCAAATTCTTTGTACATAAATTTCTTTTTTTTAATCTTTAATTAAAGAAGCACCAGTCAAAAGTGAGTCTTCAACCATTTTTTTTCTTCTCCTGGTTCTAGCATGGGTGAGATCTACCACAGACTGAGAGCCCTGCCCTCAGCACCCTCCACCTTCTCTAGGGGAACTCAAACTGCTCCTAAAACACAGTGTAGTTTGCACAAGAAGCAATAAAGATCGTTCTTTTCCAAAGCAGAATCAGGGCACTGCCTCTGACCCTAGGCCTCCACCCAAGGCCTGCGTTCCCTCTACCCTGTGTTCCCTCTGCCCTGCATTTCTACCTGCCAACTGCATTCAGTTTTCAGCGCCTACAAGGTCCCCAGGCCGAACTTGAGGAGAGCTGGTGCTCACCAGGGTGAAAGGCGAGAACATGCAGCTGTGCAGGGAAGCAGCTGTCTCCACCAGCTCTCTGCCCTGGCTGGCCTTGTCCCTGCCAGCCTGTGCTCCCGTCAGCCCCACTGCCCTCCTGGTGACTGTGTGTCTGCACGGGCTTGGCCTCCACTTATCTCTGTCCCTTGATCTCCGTTTGCTTTTCTGGCCTCTGACCCCTCAGTCAGCCCAGGTTTCAAGTGTTATCATGCTCTTTTGTCCTTGTTACCACTCTGGCCTGGCCTCCTCAACTGGTCATCAATGCCACACAAATAGAGGGGGGTGGTTCATTTAGTTAAATGAATGGTTAAAAAGGAAAAGGCTGTTTTTATTCTTTCTAAAAAAGCAAATAACTGCTTTGGCCAATCATTTGACCTCATCAACTCATCCGTTCCAATGGTCAACCTGATGGACTTATGTAAATAAATGAGAAAGAGCAAGTGGTTCAAGGCCTCTGTCTTTCCCTCATACTTTGATCTCAGAATAGAAGAAATTGCTACCCAAGAAACCAGGTTTCTTCCTAGTACGCCTGTACTAGGAAGGGGCAATTCCCGTTGCCATGTAGTTGATTCCAACTCATAGGTCTTTTATTTTGTGAAAGAGCTGTTTTTGAGCAAACATGAATTCTCATGCAAAACTCACCTTCTCTGAGTGCTGAAAACCTCTTTTAGAAAACAAAAACCAATTCCTCCTTAAAGCATTCGTGCTTTGGGTGGTAGAGTAAGTCTTTAAAAATTATCTCAGTGAGGATATAAACGGGTCATTTTGAATGAGGTTAAGTCATCTATAAATTCTTGGATGAAAATAAATAAATAAAAGAAAAACCTACTTATACCAACAGTGGAAGAAAAAAATGAAGACGACATCTAGCATTACCTTGACAGCATATGCTTTGTCATACAGACTTTAGTTAGTAAGGATGTTATATCTTGGGAACAGAGCTAAGGTGATGTTTTCATTCTCTCTTCCCAATATCATTTAATGAATTCCTATTACATTTATAATGAAAGTAAAAGTAACTAAAAACTCTGAATACATAACCAGATTCATTATTTTAACAAAACAGATTAAACAATATAATTCAAGGGCTTGAGTAATTTTTTAAACTTACATTACATCCATATTTTATTTTTCTGGAAAGTACTTTGACGATACTTATTCAGAGCCTTAAAAATAAGGATTCTCTTTGATCCACAACTGACAGTTTTAGAAATCTATATCAAGAAATTTTCAAAAATTCAGACACTAATTTAGCCTCAAGACTCTCATTGCCGTATTGATTATAATAACACAAAACTGGAAGCAACTTACATGTCCAATAATAAAATTGGACATAAAAGCAAATTATGGTATTTTCATGGTATAGACTCTACTCAGTGTCCAGAATTATCACCATGAAAAAGATTTAATGCTCAAAAGGTAATATTAACTAGAAATAGAATGCAAAACTGCATATTCAATATAATTTCAACTATGAGGAGTGCGTGTCTGTGTGTACACACGATCTTGACATACACGGGTGGTATATCTATGATACTTTCAAGGAACAAGAGTCCTGAAACTTTTTGAATATGTCCAAATTTATGCTCCCCAGACAACAGAATTTTTCTCATAAAATGGGCATGTTCATTGGCTGGCTAGCCATAGATTTGAAGTTTCACAACTTCCTGCATGCAGCTGGGGGCAGGAGGGAGTTATTGGTGGTTCAGTGGTGGAATACTTGTCCTCTATGTGGGAGACCTGGGTTCCATTCCCAGCCAATGTACTTCATGTGCAGCCACCACCCACCCCTCAGTGGAGGCTTGCGTGTTACTATTATACTGTGAACAGCCTGCCAACAGAGCTTCCAGACTAAGACAGACTAGGAAAAAAGGCTTTGCCATCTACTTCCAAAAATCAACCAGTAAAACCCTGTGGATCGCAATGGTCCGATTCACAACGGATCATGGGGTGTAGGACCAGGCAGTTTTTTATTCTGTTGTGCATGGGGTCACCATGAGTTGGCAGCCAACTCAACAGCAGCTGACAACAATAATAACAGTATGCAATGAATTTTCGGGATCATTCAAGAATAGAACAATATTAAATTAGTGACTGTCAAAAATTTACTAACTATATGTGAATTAAAAAATGGAAAGGAAATTATCCTTAAACATGCATTTTTCTCTGGAGTGATTTTTGTTTCTTTTATATATATTTTTTATTCTCTAGTAAATCTATATTGTTCTTATAACTAGAAAATACACGTTATTTTTAAAACATTTATCCATGTGCAATCCATTCCAACCATAACTGCTCAGTTGATTCCAACAGGGCAATCTAATCACAATACCAGGCCACCAACATCTCCAATAAGTTCCAGAATTAGTTTGCTACCTGCTATTCTGTATACTTTAGTATCCCTTAGGGTTCATAAGAATTAATCACAGCACCAAAACTAAACTTTTCTTAGAGCATATAAATAAGTATTCAACACTGTTTTTGTTAGTTACTGTCAGGTCAGCCCTGGCTCATGGTGATCTTACCTATAAGAGAATAAAACTTGTCTTGGTCCTGCACCATCTTCATGATCACTGGTATGTCAGAGTCCATTGTTGCAGCTATTGTGTAAATCCATCTCACTGAGGGTTTCCCTGCTTTTCATGGACTCTCTACCTTACCAACCATGGCATCCTTTTCTAGCAATCAGTCTTCCTTGATGATGTGTCCAAAGTAAGCAAGATGAATTGTCACTTATAAGGAGCATTCAGGTTGGATTTCTTCTAAGACAGAGTTGTTCATTCTTCTTGCAGTCATTGGTATATTCAATATTCTTCGCCAACATAACAGTTCAAATACATCAATTCTTCTGTCTTCCTGTTTCATTATCCAACTTCCATAAGCATATGAAGCAATTCAAAAAATCATGCCTTGAATTAGGTGCACCTTAGTCATCAAACTGACAGCTTTGCTTTTTAAAACTTTAAAGAGGTCTTTTGTAGCAGATTTACTCAATGCAATATGTTGTTTGATTTCCTGACTTCTTCTATGGACAAATATTCAATAAAACATACTAATTCAGACTCCATCTATTTGAAATTTGAGATAATCTCAATCCCCAGATTAGATCCGGCTCCCCGTTAAGCGCCCTCCCTGGACTTCTCCTGTATAGCATTTACCACAACTACAGCAACCGGCTATGTGTTTCTTTCTTTAAAGACTGCCTTCACTCATAAACAAGAGCAGAAGTGGAATCTGTCCTGAGCATCACTATTTCTCTAGCACTAGAAATGTGCTATAGTAGACACTGTTAATGCCCTGCCCCATATTACCTTGGCCACCTTTGAGTTCACCTGTGGCTAAGGTACACAGGTTCCTGCAAACTGACAGCTTCCCACCTATAGGATTTTGCTTGAGATCACAAACAAATGAATGCCCCCAGGGTAACTCTCAACCAATAAGGGGCAGGAATAAATGCCCCAGTCCCCTCTACCATCAGCTAGGTGGACAACCTGAGACCTGCTCCACATAGTCTCTCAGCAAGTCTGCAGCAGGCCTGTGCCCCTCTCATTAAGGCACCCTTTACTGGCTCTCCTTCCTTCCCTATCTCACTTTCCCCACTCCCACACTCGTGCTTCCTGGGATCACCTGACAAAGAAACCACCTGCACCCATTTCTTTGCTGCAGGGTCTACTTTTGGAAGAGCTCGACAGACAATTGGCTCATAGTCGATTTCCAACAAACAGCTGCTGAGTGAATGAATGGGTATATTCTCATTGTGGCTAGCCTTGAGTTAACAGTGTTATAACCAGCCAGTTGCCGTGGAGTCTATTCTTATTCTTGATGACTCCTTGTGTGTCAGAATAGAGCTGTGCTCCACAGGGTTTTCAATGGCTCGTTTTCCTCTAGGTGGATTCGAACGCCAACCTTTCAGTTAGCAGCCCAGTGCATTAACTGTTTGCACCACTCAGGGTGTAGCAAACCCTTTTCTCATAAATAGTGAGAAATTACTAATATAAATCAGCCTGTGAGAGGAATATATATATTTTTTTTAAATTAAGGACAAACTTGTATCTCCTTATTTTCATAAAAAAATTTGATGTTATGTACAAGTTTTTCATATTTATAAATAGAGTAGGTCCACCAAAAATCCAGCCTTTTATACTGTGGCCATATTTTTCAGGTACTGGAAACATTCATTTCATTCAGGAAGAAAGACTCCATTTTCAAAGGGGTTAAATAGTCTCAGCATATTTTCAGACTCCCACATTTCTGAGCAAATAAAGGTCATGGATTACACTAAATTTTAGGTAGAAACCAAATAGTTCATTTTTGACTAGTTACACATCATTAAGAAAATGCTCTCAGCTTCACTTTTCACAAACTTCCTAGATTTGCTTCATGGCCCCTTTCAACATCTGTGAACAGCTGGACTCACTAGCTATGCTGGGCTGAGTTCTTGTATGGCCTAACATAAACAATCGTTGGGACACTGATTAATTTCTCAAAACTGGAAAATAATTAAGGTAACAATAATCCCTCACCCACACACTCCTCCATTTCTACAACCATTTAGGAGGGTGGTGGCAGAGGTCAGCAACAACACTCAGCCCAAAAGTCCCATTAGTGTCCTGTAGACTGTAATCATGTGCCCTCTTGACAGTCATTAGGGGGAAAGGACCCCCTGCTGCCTGTCCCAACCAGAAGGGAGCAAAACACCCAGGAGCCTTGTAAACCAGGACGGTTGTCCACCGTGATATAAGCCACGTCCACCTCTAGTTTGGGCCTTGAGGGGAGTTAATGTGACTGAGCCATTCCTGATGTGAACTGTCTTAGTTATCTAGTGCTGCTGTAACAGAAATACTACAAGTGAATGTCTTCAACAAAGAGAAATTTATTCTCTCACTGTCTAGTAAGCTAGAAGTCCAAATTCAGGGCACCAGCTCCAGGGGAAAGCTTTCTCTCTCTGTTGTCTCTGGAGGAAGGTCTTTGTCATCAATCTTCCTGTGGTTTAGGAGCTTCTCCGAGCGGGGACCCCAAGTCCAAAGGACATGCTTTGCTCCTGGCACTACTTTTTTTAGTGGTATGAGGTCCCCCTGCCTCTCTGTTCCTGTCTCTCTTTTAAATCTCAGAAGAGATTGACTCAAGACACAGCGTAATCGTGTAGATTGATTCTTGCTTTATTAATATAACTACCTCTAATCCTGCCTCATTAACATCATAGAGGTAGGATTTACAACACATAGGAAAATCAAAGCAGATGACAAAACGGTGGACAATCACACAATACTGGGAATCATGGACCAGCCAGGTTGACATACGTTTTTGGGAGACACAATTCAATCCATAACATGAACCTACACAAAAGAATGTTTAAGTACATGCCTCCACACCAGGGGTCACCCACTCAATGCCTCTGGGGACCAGGTGAGTATCTTAAATGATGAAACTGGAGGGGAGACCACTGTATCCACTGGAAAGCAAGCAGAAACATGCTTATCTAATGGAAGTAGCTGCATTTGAGCAAGAAGGCAACAGCTGGTAGCATGCAGGACGGTCATTGTTTACAACCTAGAGCGAGAAATATAGTTAATTCAAGCAGAGTCACCACACAACTGGGGTTTATGCATCAGGCAATGATAGCAAGTGCCAACAGTATCCGGTAAACGGGAAGACCGAGCAACAAGAAGAATTGGGAAGACTCAGACATGAAAAGGCAAAAATGGCATCTGCAGTAAAAGAGCTTCAAAAGTCATGCGGAGGAGTGAGCCTTGATGGGTCTGCATATGAGGTTCCTTAAAAGAAAAAAAAACTCATTGCTGTTGAGTGGATTCACAGTGACCCTATAGGACAGAAAAGAAATGGCCCACAGGGTTTCCAAGACTGTAAATCTTTAGGGAAGCAGACTGCCACATATTTCTCCCATGCAGCGGCTGGAGGGTTCAAACCTCTGACCTTTCAGTTAGCAGCTGAAGGCTTAACCATTGTGCCACCAGTGCTGCCATAATAAAGTACCACAAAGCGGGAGGCTTAAAACCACAGAAATGCATTGTCTCACAGTTCTGGAGACTAGAAGTCCAAAGTCAAGGTGTCAGCAGGGCCACATTCTCTCTGAAATCTCTAGGGAAAGATCCTTCTTTGCTTCTTAGTAGCTTCTGGTGGTTCCTGGAATCCTTGGTGTTCTTTGGCTTGTAGAGGCATGACTCCAGTCTCTGCCTCCATCTTTACTTGGCCATTTTCCCTCTGTGTCTCTTCTCTTTTATAAGGACTCCACTCAGATGGGATTAGGACCCACTCTCCTCCAGTATGACCTCATGCGAACTTTACTGATAACATCTTCAAAGACTCTATTTCCAGACAAGGTCACACACAGTTACCAGGGGCTAGTCTTTAACATATCTTTTTGGGGGACACAGTTTAGCCCATAACAGTTGTCAGTAGGGAATTATAGACTGAAGACTTCAGAGGCTGTTGATGCTTTAGGTACAGATCATACTGTCGAGACAAAAGGATGTTGAACAAGAATCAAGAAGCCTTTGGAGGGAGCTGGAGCAGCAAGAGCAGGTAGAGATCTTAGAGGAAGCAACGGTAGCTGAATGACCATCAGGAGTGCATCCACTTTTTCTCTGACTCCCACTGGTAATGCCACTGCTTCTCTCTGATTTTATCCAAGACCCAGTTTAGATTCTACCTTCCCAGCATAATCTTCCCAGCCACTCAAGCCACCAGCTGGCTCCCAGCTATGGTAGAACTCTCACCCCTGGTCTCTTGGCCCTCATTGTCTGCCTCTTGTGTGACAACTGATTACATATGCCCTGTGACATTGCCCTGATTGTTGTACTGAGTGTTATTTATTTCCGGTATTGTGATTCTTCATTATAGTGGAAGTTTCTCTGGACAAAGAATCAAGAGGCCTGGGTCTTAATAGCTCTGACATCCCATTTCCAGCACATCCCTGGACCTGAATTCCCCCATTTGCAAAATCAAGGGGTGAGCTCTGGGCTCTCTGAGGGCTCTTCAAGCTCTGACATCCTATCATTCCACCTGTTTCTCCAACATGTACACAGGCACTTGCATGGATGCCAGGAGCATGTGCCTCTTTGGGACCTCCTGGAAAGTCCCATATGGTTGGACACCAACAAGTTGATTGGTGGGCTAATGTTTACTCACAGAGTCCATGAAAGCACATTCAGTGATGTTTAAATGAAGGTATTGTTACAGGTCAGCATCATAAAAGTGCAACACTTCAGCTGCGGCTACACAATGCCAGCAATGAGTCAGCTCAGGCCATTCAAGCTCTCCAGCTCTGGGGGAAAACACTGATGTTTTTATTAAATTCCAAGTAAATCTCCTCAGTCAATCCTGTGGTCCCATTTAGTAAATTCAAGGGAAGAGAAATTGGGAAGCAAGTTATGTGATGCAGTGGAGATCAAGTAGCTGGTTGATATGATGAAATTCTTTTCTTTGGTTTTTGCACTTTTTAAATATTCATGCCAGTGTCATGCATATTCCATCCCTAGTTAATTCTAGAGTGCATTAAATTACAACTGGAAACACAGAGGGATTATCAGCTTAATGAATGAAGACCAGCTGTCTTTGAGGCAAATCTGGAAAACAGGTCAAAAATCCCACCCTTTCCAATGCACTCCAAGAGTCCCCATTTCAACTGTCTGGATCAAGATCTTGTTGAACTAGGTGATGAGGGGCCTCCTTTAGCTGGGATGATCTGGAAGGGCCTCTGGACACCTAAGAATGTGCCATAGGAGGACAGAGCACAGAGGAAGAGCAAAATCCTGTAGTTAGGAAGGAACTCAGCCTGCTCAAGGATCAAAAAGAAGATGAGTGTGTCGAGAGATTAGTAAGCAAGGGAGAGAGCAGGACAAAGTGGGGCTGGAGAGCTGAGGGGCCAGATCACACAGGCCCTGGCAGGTCAAAGCATAAGGTGTGAGTTTTATCCTAAGTACAATGGGAAACCATTGAAAAATTTTAAGTGAAAGAGTGACATGATCCTATTTATGTTTCAGAAACATTACTCTGGTTATTTTACAGCAATTATACACTTATTTGGAGCCCTGATGGCACAGTGGTTAAGAGCTTGGCTGCTAAGCAAAAGGTTGGCAGTTTGAATCCACTAGCCACTCCTTGGAAACTCCGTGGGGCAGTTCTACTCTGTTCTATAGGGTTGCTGAGTTGGAATTGACTCGGCAGCAACGGGTTTGGTTTTTTTGGTTTTATACACATATTGATAGAGTGTGGTTTTTGTTATCTTCCATTGAGTCAGTCCTCAACTCATGGTAACCCCATACATGACAGAAAGATACATTGCTTGGTCCTATGCCATCCCAATGATCAGTTGCAAATCAGATCAATAGGGTTTTTATTGGCTGATTTTCAGTAGATTGCCATGCCTTTCTTCCTAGTTCTTCTTAGTCTGGAAGCTTCACTAAAACTTGTTCAGCGTCATAGCAATACGCAAGTTTCCACTGACAGACAGGTGGTGGTTGAGCATGAGTTGTATTGGTGAGGAATCCAGCACGGGTCTCCCACATGGAAGGCAAGATTTCTACCACTGAACCACCACTGCTCCTACACTGGTAGAGTTAGAAATTTTAGGAAACCTGTTTAACTCTGCTAAGTCTAGTGTTTCCCAAACTGGTTTCACCACAGAACCTGTTTTCTCCCCATGGAGCACTTTGAAGTTGTTAGGATCCCTTTCAGGTAAGAAATCATTCCCAAAGAATTTTGTGTTGCTACATATGTTTCAGACATGCAAACTGAAATCACGAATCCTCTCCAGATGATAATAATACAAAGAAAAACAACTATATCTAATATTAAATGAATATATACTTTGTATCATCTCTGAGGTGATTATTTTTATTATCTTCATTTTTCAAATGAGGAAATTGGGGCCTTAGATATGTTAAATGAAACAAAAATAGTCATATGGTTGACAAAATGGCATCAGCAGTCAAGTGGACAACACCCTAACATTTGCCTTTACCAAAACTTAAGCCTAGGAGCCCTCTGGTGCAGTGGTTAAGAGCTTGGCTGCTAACCAAAAGGTCGGCAGTTTGAATCCACTAGCCACTCCTTGGAAATCCTATAGGGCAATTCTACCTGGTCCTATAGGGTCAAACTGACTCAATGGCAACAGGTTTGGTATTTTGGTTTTCCTGTAAATCAGTTTGGTTTTTTGGTTTTCCTGTAAATCAGGCCACATTTGTAGACCAATGAGATCCTGACAGCATTTCAACTGTAAATTTATAAGCCAATCAGAAATAAGCTTATTTGTTTCCATGTTTTGCCAATAAAAATCCAGTCACTGATGATACTGGGCAAAGTACCTTTCCACATGTGTTTGGTGCTATATGATTTGTGAATCCTCTGCCCAAATAAACTTCACTAACAGCTTAATTTTACTATTGACTCCATTTCTTTTGACAGTTTGGTAACTGCCCTGAATTGACTCTGACTCATAACAACGTTATGTACAACATAATGAAACGTTTCTTGGTCCTGCATCATTCTCATGATCATCAGCATGTCTGAGTCCATTGTTGCAGCTATTGTGCCAATCCATCTCACTGATGGTCTTCCTCACCCTCGTTGGTTCCGTACTTCACCAAACATGATGTCCTCCTCCAGGGATTGATCCCTATTGACGTGTTCAAAGCCAGTGAGCCAGGAGGTGGGGCCAAGAAGGCAGAGTAGTCAGACGCTTCCAGTGGACCCTCTTATGACAAAGACTTGGAAAACTAAGTGAATCAATTATCTATGACAGTCTAGGAGCCCTGAACATCAAAGGCAGAGTTGAGCAACTGGACTGAGTGGCAAGGGGAGGGACAGACGGTTTGGAAGCTGCGAGGAGTTGCCAGACCTGACCCAGTGAGAGCCTGAGCTCTTCAGGCCTGATAAGCTAGGGGGTGAGCAGTGAGGCACGCAAGCAGTGGTGCTCAGGACGTGCATTTCCTGCACCGGGAGAGACCCAGCTGCTGAGAGTCTACATGGCCACCCAGAACCAGTGAGAAGCAGCCCTCGATCAGTGAAAGACAAGTACTTGTGTACGGCCTACCACGCGGATCAAAAACATCCCCCTTAGGGAAAAATCTCTCTCTCATTTACCTCCCCACTCCCTGCTCTGCACTGGGTCCCAGACCAGCTTCAGTGATTGCCTGGTCCCCTGGGCCAGAAGTAGGATCTGTCACATGCCCAGAGGCATTCTCCCTGTCTTGAAGAGTGAACAAATTAACAAACAGGGGAAAAATAAACTGCTGGCTCCCCTAAGCCAGGAAACCTGGGTAGGCACAGTTCCTTTGCCTAGGCACAGGCATAAGGGATCCATGGACTTTGGATGCTTTTCCCCCTGCATAGACTTGTGTGGGCCCATTGCAACAGTGTAGGCCCTCATTACCGCAGTAAAACAGGGTATATACCAGAAGTCTAACTTCAACGGTTTCAGCTGTGAAGTGGCAGGTTCTTGACATTTGACACTGCTCTGCCCATTAAGCAGGGTCTTCACCTACCTACATCAGGGGCCTGAGGACTGGTGGCAACACCTATGCCACCTAGCCACCTATGATAAAGGCCCATGAATAACAGGTGCCCCCCAGTCCTTACAGCCAACAGCATTAGGTGCTGATAGTCCGGCTGCAAAACCCACCCACCTAGTGCTCTAGGGAACAGGTACATGTCTTTCTCCTGGACACTCGGGGCAGCTGGCAGCCCCCTGCCTCACTCAGACTGTGTCTCCCTGCTGTAGCCAGATGCTGTGCCTACACCAATCACCCATGTCTGTCTAGGCCTGTAAGTGAGAGCCTATACCACACACTTGGTGGCTGTCTACCTGGGCACCTGAGCTGAATCCATACAGGAGGAGTGGGCAGTCTCCTGAGCTCACATACCTAGTAACAGATCCAACCAGCAGGTGACAGAACATTAGAGCTTCAAAGGTGCCACTAATCTAATTAGCTCATACGAGTAGCCTATTTGGACATATCAAAACAAAAGAAGAAGCTAGGACACAGTAAGCAAACATAAAATAAATAAATATAATAACTTATTGGTGGCTCAGAGACAACAGTCAATATCAAATCACATAAAGAGGCAATCCATGATAGTTTCAGCAAGCTCCCAAAACAAAGAATCTAGAAATTTTCCAGAGGAGGAAAATATCTTGGAATTACCAGAGGCAAAATACAAAAGATTAATATACAGAACTCTTCAATAAATTAGGAATGCAATTAAGCAAAATGCAGAACATGCAATAGAGGAAATTAAAAAGATTAAAGAAAAGCATAATGGCAAATTTAACAGGCTGCAAGAATCCATAGAGAGACAGCAATCAGAAACCCAGAAGTTTAACAATAAAATTTCAGAATTAGACAACTCAATAGAAAGTCATAGGAGCAGAATTGAGGCAATGGAAGCCAGAATTAGTGAGATTGAAGACAAAGCACATGATATCAACTTATTTGAGGAAAAATCACATAAAAGAATTTTAAAAAATGAAGAAACCCTAAGAATTATGTGAGAAGTACCAAGTGGAATAACCTATGAGTGATTGTAATACCAGAACGGGGGGGATAACAGAAAATACAGAGACAATTGTTGAAGATTTGTTAGCAGAAAACTTCCGTGATATCGTGAAAGATGACAAGATATCTATCCAAAATACTCATCAAACCCCACATAAGGTAGATCCCAAAACAAAGTCACCAAGACATATTATAATCAAAATTGCCAAAACCAAAGATAAAGAGAGAATTTTAAGAGTGGCTAGCGATAAATGAAAAGTCATCTAAAAAGGAGAGTCAATAAGAATAACCTCAGATTACTCAGCAGAAACCATGCAGGCAAGAAGGCAATGGAATGACATATATAAAGCCCTGAAAGAAAATAACTGCCAGCCAAGAATTACATATCCAGCAAAACTGTTTCTCAAATATGGCAAAATTAGGGCATTTCCAGATAAACAGAAGTTTAGGGAATTTGCAAAAACCAAACCAAAATTACAAGAAATACTAAAGGGAGTGCTCCAGTTAGAAATACAGTAACATCAGATAACAATCCAAGACTAGAACACGGGACAGAGCAACCAGATATCAACCCAGATAGGGAAGTCACAAAAGTAAATCAAAGCTAAAACACTAAAAATAGGGAAACAGATGTCAATATGTAAAGGATGACAACATTGAAACAAAAAAATGGACTTAAAAAATATAGACATAGATTTTTCATATGGAGAGGAAGTCAAGGCAATATAAAGAAATAAAAAACTGGTATAGACTTGATAAGTAAGGGTAAATATTAAGGTAACCACAAAGGAAATTAACAATCCTACAAGTCAAAATAAAAAACTACAAAAATATAAAGACTCAGCAAACACAAAATGAACAATGAAAAAAAATACATAAAGAAAAAAGACTCAGCACAGAAAATTAAGTGGAACAAAGAAACTGTGAAAAAAAAAGACATCAAAATGACAGCACTAAACTCATACCTATCAATAATTATGCTGAATGTAAATGGACTAAATGTACCAATAGAGAGACAGAGACTGGCAGATTGGCTAAAAAACCACGATCCGTCTGTATGCTGCCTATAAGAGACACACCATAGACTTAAAGACACAAACTAAAACTCAAAGGATGGAAAAAAATATATCAAGCAAACAACACTCAAAAAAGACCAGGAGTGGCAATAGTAATCTCTGACAAAATAGACTTTAAAGTAAAATCCACCACAAAGAATAAGGAAGGACACTGTACAATGATTAAAGGGTCAATACACCAGGAGGACATAACTATAATAAATATTTACACACCCAACAACAGGGCTCCAAAATACATAAAACAAACTTTAACAGCACTGAAAAGAGAGAGAGACATCTCCACAATAGTAGTAGGAGACTTCAACACACCACTTCCAGTGAAGGACAGAACATCCAGAAAGAAGCTAAACAAAGACACTGAAGAGTTAAATGCTACAATCAACCAACTTGATTTCATAGACATATACCGAACACTCCACCCAACAGTAGCCAAGTATGCTTTCTTTTCCAAAGCATATGGAACATTCTCCAGAATAGACCACATATTAGGCCATAATGCATGCCTTAACAAAATCCAAAGCATCGAAATATTACAAAGCATCTTTTCTGACCATAAAGCCATAAAAGTAGTAATCAACAACAGGAAAAGCAAGGAAAAAAAAAAAATCAAACACATGGAAACAGAACAACACCTTGCTCAAAAACTACTGGGTTACAGAAGAAATTAAGAATGGAATAAAGAAATTCATAGAATCAAATGAGAATGAAAACACATCCTATCAGAACCTTTGGGATACAGCAAAAGCAGTGCTCAGAGGTCAGTTTATAGCAATAAATGCACACATCCAAAAAGAAGAAAGGGCCATAATCAAAACATTACCCTACAACTGGCACAAGTAGAAAGAGAGCAGCAAAAGAAGCCCTCAGGCGCCAGAAGAAAGGAAGTAATAAGAATTAGAGCAGAATTAAATGAAATAGAGAATAGAAAAACAATTCAAAGAGTTAACAAGACCAAAAGATGGTTCTTTGAAAAGATCAACAAAATTGATAAACCATTGGCCAAACTGACAAGAGAAAAACAGGAGAGGAAGCAGATAACCCATAGAAGAAAGAGATGGGTGATATCACAACAGACCCAACTCAAATTAAAGGAATCATAACAGAATACTATGAAAAATTGTACTCTAACAAATTTGAAAACCTAGAGGAAATGGACAAATTTCTAGAAACTCACTATCTACCCAAACTAACATAAACAGAGGTAGAACAACTAAATAAACCCGTAACAAAAGAAGAGATTGTAAAGGTAATTAAAAAACTCCCACCAAAAAAAGTCTTGGCCCAGATGACTTCACTGGAGAATTCTACCAAACTTTCAGGGAAGACTTAACATGACTTCTACTAAAGGTATTTCAGAGCATAGAAAAGGATGGAATACTCTCAAACTCATTCTATGAAGCCAGCATAACCCTGATACCAAAACCAGGTAAAGACACCACAAAGAAAGAAAATTACACACCAGTATCCCTCATGAACATCAATGCAAAAATCCTCAACACAATTCTAGCCAATAGAGTTCAGCAACATACCAAAACAATAATTCACCATGATCAAGTGGGATTTATACCAGCTATGCAGGGATGGTTCAACATTAGAAAAACAATCAATGTAATCCATCACATAAATAAAACAAAAGACAAGAACCACATGATCTTATCAATTGATGCAGAAAAGGCATTTGACAAAGTCCAACACTCATTCATGATAAAAACTCTTAACGAAATAAGAGTAGAAGGGAAATTCCTCAATATAATTAAGGGCTTGTATACAAACCCAACAGCCAACATCATCCTAAATGGAGAGAGTTTGAAAGCATTCCCCTTGAGAACGGGAACCAGACAAGGATGCCCTTTATCACGACTCTTATTCAACATTGTGCTGAAAGTCCTAGCCAGAGCAATTAGGGTAGAAAAAGAAATAAAGGGCATCCAAATTGGTAGGGAAGAAGTCAAAGTATCTCTATTTGCAGATGATATGATCTTATACACAGAAAACCCAAAAGAATCCACAAGAAAACTACTGGAAATAATAGAAGATTTCAGCAAAGTTTCATGATACAAGATAAACATACAAAAATCAGTTGAATTCCTTTACACCAACAAAGAGAACCTCGAAGGGGAAATCACCAAATCAATACCATTTACAATAGCCCCCAAGATGATAAAATACTTAGGAATAAATCTAACCAGAGATGTAAAAGATCTATACAATGAAAACTATAAGACACTACTGCAAAAAACCAAAAGAGACCTGTATAAGTGGAAAAATATACCTTGCTCATGGATAGGTAGATCCAACATAGTGAAAATGTCAATTTTACCCAAAGCGATCTACAGATACATTGCAATCCCGATCCAAATTCCACTGGTATTTTTTAATGAGATGGAGAAACAAATCACCAACTTCATATGGAAAGGGAAGAGGCCCCAAATAAGTAAAGCATAACTCAAGAAGAAGAACAAAGTTGGAGGCCTCACACAACCTGATTTTAGAAACTACTATACTGCCACAGTAGTCAAAACAGCCTCATACTGGTACAACAGATACATAGACCAGTGGAACAGAATTGAGAATCCAGACATAAATTCATCCACCTATGAGCAGCTCTTATTTGACAAAGGCCCAAAGTCCGTTAATTGGGGGAAAAGACAGTCTCTTCAACAAATGGTGCTGGTATAACTGGATATCCATCTGCCAAAAAACTGAAACAAGACCCACACCTCACACCATGCACAAAAACTAACCTAAAATGGATCAAAGGCTTAAATATAAAACCAAAAACAATAAAGATCATGGAAGATAAAATAGGGACAACGCTAGGAGCCCTAATACATGGCATAAACACAATATGAACCATTAAGTAACAATGCACAAGCACCAGAGGAGAGACTAGATAAATGGGAGTTCCCGAAAATCAAACACTTATGCTCATCAAAAGACTTCACCAAAAGATTAAAAAGACAACCTACAGACTGGGAAAAAAAATTTTGGGTACAACAAATCTGATCAGCATCCAACCTCTAAAATCTACAAGACACTGCAAAACCTCAACAACAAAAAGACACATAACCCAATTAAAAAATGGCCAAAGGATATGATCAGGCACTTCTCTGAAGAAGATATTCAGGTGGCTAACAGACACATGAAGAAATGCTCACGATCATTAGCAATTAGAGAAATGCAGGTCAAAACTACAACGAGATATCACCTCACCCCAACAAGACTATCAATCCAAAAACCACAAAATAATAAATGCTAGAAAGGTTGTGGAGACACTGGAACACTTATACTCTGTTGGTGGGAATGTAAAATGGTACAACCATTTTGGAAATTGATTTGGTGCTTCCTTAAAAAGCTAGAAATAGAAGTACCATACCATTCAGCTATCCCACTCCTTGGAATATATCCTAGAGAAATAAGAGCTGTCACACGAATAGATATATGCACACCCATGTTCATTGCAGCACTGTTCACAATAGCAAAAAGATGGAAACAACCTAGGTGCCCATCAACGGACGAATGAATAAACAAATTATGGTATAGCCACACAATGGAATACTATGCAACGATAAAGAACAATGATGAAGCCGTGAAATGTCTTAGAACATGGAGGAAGCCGGAGGTCATTATGCTGAGTGAATTTAGTCAGTCACAAAAGGACAAATATTGTATAAGACCACTATTATAAGAACTGAAGAAAAGGTTTAAACACAGAAGAAAACATTCTTTGATGGTTACGAGGGTGGAAAGGGAGGAGGAGGGTTATTTACTAACTAGATAGGAGATAAGAATTATCTTAGATAAAGGGAAGAACAGCACACAATAGAGGGGAAGTCAGCACAACTGGACTAAACCAAAGCTAAGAAGTTTCCCAAATACAATCAAACACTTTGAGGGACAGAGTAGCAGGGGTAGGGGTCTGGGGACCATGCTTTCAGGGAACATGGAGGTCAATTGGCATAACAAAGCTTATTAAGAAAATGTTCTGCATCCTACTTTGGTGAGTGGTGTCTGGGGCCTTAAAAGCTAGCAAGCAGCCATCTAAGATGCATCAGTTGGTCCCAACCACCTGGAGTAAAGGAGAATGAAGAACACCAAAGACACAAGGAAAGTATTAGCCCAAGAAACAGAAACGGCCACGTAAACCAGAGACTTCACCAGCCTGAGACCAGAAGAACTGGATGGTACCCAGCTACCACCAATGAACGCCCTGACAGGGAACTCAACTGATAATCCTGGATGGAGCAGGAGAAAGGTGGGGTGCAGAACTCAAATTCTAGTAAGAAGACCAGACTTAATGGTTTGACTGGACTGGAGGAACCCCAGAAAGCATGATCTCTGGATTATCTATCAGCCCAGAACTAAAACAATTTCCAAGGCTAGTTCTTCAGACAGGGATTGGACTGGACTGTGAAACATAAAGTGATACTTGTGTACCTCTTAACTCAGGTAGATATAACAGAATAAACGGGCAGCTTCTGTCCGGAGGTGAGATGGGAAGACTGAGAGGGTTAGTAGCTGGTTGAATGGACGTGGGGAATTAGGAGGGGAAAGGAGGAGTGTGCTGTCACAGTATAGGGAGAGCAATTAGGGTCACATAACAATGTATGTATAAAATTTTGTATGGGAAAAAAAATCAAGTTAAAAAAAAAAAAAAGCCAGTGAGCCAGACAGCGTTCTGTTGTGCTTTATAAGCTTCTTGTTGGCTAATTCTCAGAAGCAGATTGTCAGACCTTTCTTCCTAATCTGTCTTATTCTGGAAGTTCTGCCAAAATCTGTCCACTATGGGTGACCCTGTTGTTATTGGAAATGCTAGTGGCATAGCTTCCAGCATCATAGCAATGTGCAAGGCACCACAGTAGGACGAAGTGGACAGATGGGTGGTGGAACTGGGACCTTACAACTGAGTAATTTCCTGAAAATCAAATAGCTAGTAACTGGGGCATTAGGATTCTTAACCGCCATGTAATACATCCCTGACCATTCAGAAAAGCAATCATAAGTCCCTGCTTTCTCTTCGTGTTTTATCTGAGATTCCATGGAGGTTAATTAATGCCCCAATATCTCCTCCTACAACACTATTCTGATTTTCTTCTCTGAAAAGGCTCAGAGGTTCCTTGCTGGTGACCTTGTATACATACAGTCTAGTGTATCTGTTATGAATTGAATTGTGTCCCCCAAAAGGGAGATGCTGAAGTCCTAACACCTGTAGCCGTGGCCCTATGTGGAAATAGGATCTTTAAAAACATTATCAGTTAGTTTAATGTGAGATCATACTGCAGTAGGGTGGATCCTAATCCTATATGACTGGTGTCCTCATAAGAGAGGAGAAGAGACACAGAGACAGGGAGACAGAGGGTGTCATGTGACACGCAGCAGCAAGCTGAGGAACACCTGGTGCTAGCAGAAGCTAGGAGAGAGGCACGGGACATTCTCCCTCAGAGCCCTCAGAAGACGTCAATACCGCGGACACCCTGATCTCCAACTTTCAGCCTCCAGAACCATGAGACAATGAATTTCTGTCCCAGTTACCCAGTTTGTGGCATTTTGTTATGGCAGACCCAGGAAACCAATACTGTATCCTTTCTAACCTCTTACTTAGACAATTGTGGTTTACTCTCTGACATAGGTAGGGAAGAACACCAGCAAGGAGGGAACTGGGATCTCAGCTATGTTGCCCCTTGAGAGCCTCATAATAATCTCCTGGTGGGATAGATATGAATTCCCTTGTGGCTGACAAACAGCTGAGTTCCTTGTTCCAATGCTCTGTTTCACAGATTCGTCACTGTGCCGAGGCTATGGAGAAGCACTAGATAGCTCTGTTTAAGAATCTACTTATAAAAAATACATATTTTTAAAAAGGACAAAAGATCTGAAAAGACAAGTCACAAGAGATGAACTTGAAAAGGCCAGTGGAGGCATTAAACAATGTCCCACCCACTGTTTATCAATGATGGGTAAATATAGTAGCTATGTGGCATTTTGCCTGCACAGAACAGTAACCAAATTCAACTGGAAAATGCTCTGCCCAGTCAAATATTTCTAATGCATGTATCACTGACCCTCATGTGGGACAGGGATGGGCATGTGACCTAAGCTGGAAGAATCAGATTCTTCCTAAGAATTTTTATTTTAACTGAAAATGGCAGGGAAGAGCACTTTGATCTCTATTCTCAGAGATGAAGGCCACAAGTCTAGAACATCTCTCAGACACATCCCACTGTCTGGACTACAGTTAAAACTCATGGTGACCCCACGTGTGTCAGTGTAGAACTATGTTCCATAGGGTTTACAATGGTTGACTTTTCTAAATCGGATCACCATGCCTTTTTTTCAAGGCACCTCTGGGTGGATTCGAACCTCCAACCTTTCAGTTAGCAGCTGAGTGTGTTAACTGTTTGCACCACCCAGAGGCTCCAGAATATGATTGGTATTAATAATTTTTCTGAATAGATTTATTAATTAAAACATTTTAAAAGCCACCATGAAATACTACCTCACCCCTATCAGAATGACAGTGATCAAAAAAATGGAAAACAACAGGAGTTGGTAAGGTTGTGGAGAAACTGAGACCCTCATCCATTGCTGGTGGGAATGTAAAATGGTGCAGCCACTGTGGAAAACAGTTTGGCAGTTCCTCAAAAAGTTGAACATGAACTACCGTATTACCCAGAAATCCCATTCCTAAACATAGACCCAAAAGAAGTGAAAGCAGAAACACAAACAAAATCCTGTACACCAATGTTCATTGCAGCCCTTTTCACAATAGCCAAAAGTTGGAAACAATCGAAATGTCTATCAACAGATAAATGGATAAACAAAATGTGGTACATACATACAATGGAATATTAATCAGCCATAAAGGGAAGTGACGTCGTGATGGAGCCACTATATAGATGAACCTTGAAAACATGCTGAGTGAAATAACTCAGCCGCAAAAGGATCCTACAAAATACTGTATGATTTCAGTTATATGAAATAAGCAAATATATAGCAGGGGTGGGAGAGAGGGGAAAGGTGGAGTTTTTGCTTGGGGGCATTGAGTTTATGTTAATGGTCATGGAATAATTTGGAAAAGGATAGTGAGAATGGGTGCACAGCTTGAAAAATATAGTCAATGTCACTGAATTATACATGTAGAAATCACTGAATTGGTGAATGTTTTGATGTGTATATTTTCACCACAATTAAAAAAAATTAAAAGTAGTATGCTTAAAACTCTGGTGTACTTACATACAATTTAGTATTTTCTCTTTAAAATTAAATGATTTTTAATCATTGACTGATTTCATCCTGACCAAGCACCCAGCCTGAGAAAAATTCACTTTAACTTACCTTGAACTGTTTTGTTTTGTTTTGTTTTGTTTTTCTTTTGAGCATTTGATTGTGGTTTGGGTGAAAGTTTACAGAGTACATTAGTTTCCCATTCAACAACTTATACACATTTCATTTCATGACATTAGTTGCAACCACCTCAGTGTGACAGCACTCTACTCACTTCCTCCCTGGGTTCCCCATTTCCATTCACTCATCTTTCCTGCCCCTTCCACCCTTCTGAACTTTGTTTTTGAACAAGTGCTGCCCTTTTGGTCTCAAGCGGTTGATTGTTCTGAGGAGAACGTTCCTCACAGGTGTTACTGTTCACTTTATAGGCCTGTCTATTGTTTGGCTGAAAGGTGATCTCCAGGAGTGGGTTCAGTTCCAGATTTGAAGGGTATTGAAGGGTCATAATCTTGGGGGTTCCCCCAGTCTCTATCAGACCAGTAAGTCTGGTTTTTTTATTAATTTAATTTTGCTCTTTTTCTCTCATTCTGTCCAGGACCTTCTATTGTGATCCCAATCAGAGCAGTGGGTGGTGGAAGCCAGGCACCATCTAGTTCTTCTGGTCTCAGGGTAGTGGAGGCTGCAGTTCTTGTGGCCCATTAGTCTTTGAACTAATTGTTTCCTTGAGTCTTTGATTTTCTTCACTTTTCTCTGCTCCAGACTGGAAGAGAAACTTTTTTTATGTCAAGAAATCTTTGGAATAGTGATGCCATCACCAATTGTGTGTCCACTCTCATACACTGGGATTTTAGAATAACATGGCATCAGGAGACTTGAAAGGAGATAAAATGTAAAATGATCCACTAAAGAAGAGGAAACTGATTGCCACTGGGGTGTGCAGAGGGCGCTGGGCAGCACAGGGGATGGTCATTTGGGTTTGAAGTCTTGAAAAACAAATTGGACCTTAATTTGCATGTATAATTTTGAGCTATATATATATATATATATCTCTTTCAAAAAAAAGTAGAAGGAAAAAGTAAACAGAGAATTAAAAATACAGAGAAACCAGGGCAGAGGTAGAGATGAGGACAGTACACTGAGGTGGTAGATGACAAAGGGTCCTGGGGGCAAGGGTCAGAAAGGCTTCACAGAGATCCTCAGTGTTGAAAAGTTAAAAAGCCTAAAGAAGTGGAAAAGACCACTAATCCACTACTCAGTGGCAATTACTATAATATATCCTTCCAATCTTCTTTTTATATGTTTTCAACAATTGAGATAACAATCTGGATATAATTTCATATTCTATTTTTTTACCTAATACAATAGAATAAACATTTTTCCCATGTAACTATCACAAACTAATTATTTTGTCCTTATAAAGGTAATAAGCTTTGATTCAGTATTTCTTCTACAAATTCTATTTATATCTAGACTAAGACAAAAAAAATCCAAAATGGAAAATTCTTTATGTACAAAATTTTCACCGAAACATGACCTAGAATAGTAAAAAAAAAAAACAAAACAAGAATTTCTAATAATTTGGAAAAGGTTAAATAAATTATGGTAAAGCCATAAGATGAACTGCCTTGAAGTTGTTAAAAATTATGTTTTCTAATAATGTTTATTGATAAAGGGTGACAATTCACAATGCAATGTTAAAAGAATAAATACCAAAAAAAAAAAACCTGTTGCCATTGAGTTGATTCTGACTCATGGCAGCCCCATGTGTTACAGAGTATAATGGCTTCACAGGATTTTCTTGACTCTAATATTTAAAGAAGCAGATGAACAGATCTTTCTTCCACAGTGTCCCAGGGTGGGTTCAAACTGACAATCTTTAGGTTATTAGTCAAGCACAAACTGTTTACACCATCCAGGGACCTTATAAAGCAGGATACGAAGCTATATATGCTTCTTATCCAATTTTTAAAATATAAATATATAAATTTATTATAACTATACACAGAAAAAATATTATTCTTTGAAAATATTATTCTAAAAATGTTCACCATGATTATCTCAAGGTGGTAGTATTCAAGTGATTTTTATGTACTCATTATCTTTTTCTATAGCTTCTAAATTTTACATAATAAATAAGAATTATCCAGAAGGAAAAAAAATTTTTTTACAAGGCCTTATAATTGGGTTAAATACATGAAAGCCATTAGAAATAAAAAACTTAGATAATTCTACTCTTACATGAATGATAGCTGTAAATAAATCATACTTGTGTGACAGTCTTTAATTAGGTGGAAATAGTAGTACTTAAAAACTTTCTTGGGTTCAGTTTTAAAGCTTTTGATTCATAAATTCCAAGCTAACTACTAGAGCTGTCAAGCCTTCCAGATCAATCACTGCATATCCAGGCCAATTTTTTTTTTTTTTTGACATTTTAGAATGTTATTTCATCAGTTTAAGAACCGCACATAATCAAGACAGTAGAGAATTGAGATTTACAAGTTTTTCAGGCCAAAATGTATTTTTTTAGAGAGTTCTTCATGATTTTATCCTCTAAAAGAACATAGTTCATTCACAGAACATCATGCAAAAAAAAAACAAAATGTTAATGGCACATGAAGAGTTTTAAAAAGTTTTATAAACTGTAGTATGACTTCAAATTAGCAGCCCTGCCCACCAGGCCATGGGAGAGAGGCGAGAAGAGGAGACCAGGATGGGGTGAACTTCCGCCTAAGGAAGAGGCAGTTCATGGACCACACACCTGGCCCTACGGATACACTGTTCCTGTTTGTATTTGCTTTAAAAGCAGAGGAAGAACACAGATTTCAGTGTAAGATTACTCCTGGCTACCTGCAAGCTGTCTAACTTTATTTACCTCACCTCTCTGAGGCTTCAGTCTTAATCTGTAACAGGGTGATAAGAATTCTTACAACAGCCTTGTGATGAATCTCCAATTTCTTTAATATTGACAATTTATTATTTTGTTTTGTTTGTTTTTTAATGTTAAAACCCAGGTGGGCCAAACTAAGCACATCTATGGACAGAATTACTGGAATGGGAGCCAGGCTGTTTCTGGGAGTTAAGAATCTGGCCTCATAAATCAATGACTTTGGTTTGAATCTTGCTTCTCACTTTGTGACCTCAGACAAGTTACTTAACTTTTCTACATGACAGTGTCTGCCTGTATAGAATGGGGGAAAATAAGAGTAGGTATCTCATGAGACCACCACCCGTCTGTCAGTTTGTGGTATTGTGGTGGCTTGCATGTTGCTGTGATGCTGGAAGCTATATCACCAGTATTTCAAAAACAAACAGGGTCACAGGATGGACAGGTTGCAAGGGAGTGTCCAGACTAATACAGACTAGAAAGAAAGACCTGATGATTTACTTCCAAAAATTAGCCAATGAAACATTTTGGGAAAAAGTCAAACATGGAATTATTATATGATCCATCAATTCCACTCCTAGGTATATACCCAAAATAATTCAAAGCAGTAACACCTATCAAACATTTAGAGAAGCATTGATACCAATCCTGTTTAAACTCTTCCAAAAGATAGAGAAGGAATACTTTCCAATTCATTCTATGAAACAAACATAACCCTGATATCTAAACCAGACAAAAACACCACAGGAAAAGGGAACTACAGTCCAACATCTCTTATGACTGTAGATGCAAAAATCCTCAAAAAAATGCTAACAAACAGAATCCAATGGCATGTTGAAAGAGTCATACCCATGACAAAGTGAGATTTATTCCAGAAATGCAGGGATGGTTCAGTATTAGAAAATCAGTCAACATAATACACCACATTAATAGAACAAAGGAAAAGAGTCACATGATCATCTCTACAGATGCAGAAACATCAATTGATAAAATCCTACACTTTTTCTTGATGAAAACCCTCAAGAAGATAGGAAGAGAAGGGAAGTTCCTCAATATTTGTAGTGCAATGGATCACTTTTGTGTGGCCTTTCTCATCATGGTCTTGTAACTCGGTTTCAAGGGGTTGAATGAGACTGTGCAAATAAGGTAATTGTGGCCCACCAAGGGGCTTGGTCAGTTTTGTCATCCCACTAGGTTTAAAATGAGCCACCCCAGAGGTGGGGAGGTAAGGAGCTCACCACCACCAAGAAAGAAGAGCCCTGCACTGAGAGGCTCCCAGAATCAGGAGACCAAGAGAGAGAGAGAGAAAGAGAGAACTGTAACACCAAAGGCTGCAAGAAGTGGTGGCAGAGAAACAGCAGCAGGAGAGATCAGCAGGAGACGGCTATCCTGATGGAAGAACTGTATCCTAAGCATTCCTGAACTTGAATTAAAACCTGTCACTTCCCTAACAAACCCCATAATCATGAGTATTGTCTGTGAGTTCTGTGTGGTCATTGCAATGAATTATTGAACTCAGCAGAGAAGTATAGAGCACCATGGGAGGGGCAGTTGGAGTCAGAATTGGTAAAGATGGCAGAGAGAAGAGGCATGGCTGACCACTGCCTCATAGGAATCAGCCTCGGGCTGTTGATCTTGATTCTTATTCCCCTTTGTGAAGTTAAAGGAGGTCTGAAGCTACCCCCACACCATTTTTACAGCTGTTGTCAGAACCAAGATTTGTTGCAATGGCTCCAAACTCATGGAAGCATGGAAATTTGTAAAAGAAAGAAGGAAGGAGTTTGAGGAGTGAAACTTTTGATTCTTAGATGGTTACTTTCATTGTTGTTAACTGTAATGGCTAAAAGGGAAGTTATACTGCAGCTGAGAAAAGCTGCATCTAGGGTGGCTCTGGGCAAGGCCCAGGCCAGTTAAATATGATAACTGATAGGGGACCAGGGTCTTCTGGTTCCACCCAGTCAGAGGCCCAAGGCCACATGCATGAATGGGAAGATAGTCAAGGGGTGGAGAAGAGAAGATGCAGCTGGAATGTTTTTTTTAAAAAGGGCTATGTGTTTAGGATTATGTGTTTTTTGAATGTACTGTGGATATTGAATGTTTCTCCTATTCAGTGTTGTAAGTAGACCTAAATGTAAGCACATAGAAATGAATATTGGGTATTATAGATTACAGAGTAGCCCTAGTGGTGCAGTGGTTAAGCTCTTGGCTGCTAACCAAAAGGTCAGCAATTCAAACCCACTAGCAGCTCCGTGGGAGAAAGATGTGGCAGTCTGCTTCCATAAAGATTTACAGCCTTGGAAACCCTATGGGGCAGTTCCGCACTGTCCTATAGGGTAGCCGTGAGTCAGAATCAACTTGACGGCAACAGGTTTGGTTTGGTTTTTGGTTTATAGATTACAGAAAGCATATAACTCTGCCTTCAGCCAATACTTGATTGGATATGCTAAAAGAGAAACTAGGATTTGCCTGATGAAAAAGAGACTTTGTTTCAAGCCAATAGCCCTGTGTATGGGGTGGGGAGCTTAGGTCAAAAACTTGAGCCTCACCCATTTTGCATTTGAAAAGATGTGCATAACTACCCAAAACTGCTGAGAGAACAGATTTGCGCTTGAAGGATGGATCTACAGAAAAAGAAAAAAAAAAATGACTGTTTTGCTTTTTGAACTTCAAGCAAGCAAGTGGGTTCACTGAGGCAGAAAAAGTCACTGCCCACCAGAACCCCCTTCCAGGACTGGAAGTTAAAGGGAGCCAGTGAATAGACAGCTTGGTCTGCTCGCTTGTGGTGATGACCTGGGTCCACTCATGAGTGGAAATGGGGGAAGTGCAGCAATGAAGAGACAGGTACCCATTGACCTAGCCCATGGGCACTAGGGATGAGAGAGAGAAGGGCTACCCAGTGTGACCTAGCTTGGATGGTTAGGGATGAACTGACCAGAACCCAGTCGAATGAAGAGAAAGATGTTTGACACTGTGAGCTGGTATAGATTGCTGCAATTTGATGGCTTCCTCTGGACTGGACTTCGCTTGTGGATGCAGATGCTCAAAGTTCCAACTGGAACAAGACCAAGAAAGATGCTTGTATCCCCAGACAATGCGTAGCCATTGCAATGAATTATTGAATTAAGCAGAGAAGTAGACAGGGCTGTGGGAAGGACGGTTGAAGTCAGAATTGGTACAAATGGAGGAGAGAAGAAGCACATCTGACCTCCACCTCTTAGGAATCAGCCTTGGGCTGTTGATCTTGATTCGCCTTCCCCCTTGTGAAGTTAGAGGTCAGATGCTGCCCCCACGCAATTTTTACAATATGCTTAAGGGTATTTATGAAAATCAGCAACCAACATTATACTTAATGGAGAAAGATTGAGACTTTCTCCTGGAAATCAGGAACAAGTCAAAGGTGCCTGCTGTTACTACTTCTATTAAATATTGTATTAGAAGTCCTAGCCAGAGCAATAAGTCAATAAAAAGAAATAAAATATATCAAGATCAGAAAAGAAATAAAATTATCTCTATTCATGAATGACATGATCCTATACATAGAAAAGTTCAAAGAATCCACAAGAAAGCATCTAGAGCTAATAGAAGAATTTAGCAGTGTTGCAGGGTACAAGGTCAACAAACAAAAATCAGTTGAGCCCTGAATAGCTAAAGCACAGTTGAAAGAGAAGAACAAAGTAGGAGGACTCACACGTCCTGATTTTAAAACATCTTATACAGCTACAATAATCAAAACAGCCTGGTACTGGTATAACAATAGACACATAGAAAATGGAATAGAATTGAGAGTCCAGAAATAAACCTACACATCTATGGTCAACAGATCTTTGACAAGGGTGCTAAGTCCATTTGATGGGGAAACAAGCGTCCCTACAATAAATGGTGTTGGGAAAATTGGATTTCCACATACAGAAAAATGAAAAAGCCTTCATGCTTCACACCATACACAAAAATGAATTCAAAATGGATTAAGGACTTAAATGTAAAACATAAAACCTTAAAATTCTTAGAAAAAAATGCAGGGGCAACACTGTTGGGCCTAACTTTTAACAATGGATTATCTAATATAACAAAAGCACAAACAACAAGCTACAGACTGGGAGAATATCTTCAGAAACCATATATCCAGTAAGAATCTAATAAGCAAAATATACATAAAACTTTGACAACTTAACAAAACGGCAAATAACCCAATAAAAAATGGGCAAAGGACTTGAATTTGGCCATTTCACCAAAGAGAACTTTCAAATGGCCAACAAACACGTGAAAAGATGCTCAACGTCATTAGCCATCAGAGAGATGCAAATCAAAACCACAATAAGATACCATTTCACTCCCACTAGGATGGCTAAGATAAAAAAATAAACAAAATAACAACTGTTGGCAAGGATGTGGGGAAATTGGAACCCTTATCTATTGCTGGTGGGAATGCAAAATGGTACAGCTGTTGTGGAAAACAGTGTGGTAGTTCCTCAGAAAACTAAAAATACAAATATCATATGACCCAGTAATTCCATTCCTAAGTATATACACAAAAGACTTTGAAAGCAAAGACTCAGAGACTTATATAACAGTGTTCATTGCAGCACTGTTCATGATAGTCAAAAGGTTAAAACAACCTAAATGCCCATCAACAGATAAATGGATAAACGAAAGGTGGTACATACATAAAATGGAATACTACTCAGCCAGTAGGAGAAATGAAATCTTGATACATGCTACAGTATGGATCCAACAGAATGTGGAAATTATCAAACAATACCATTAATATCACACACAAGTAAAATTTTGCTGAAGATTATTCAAAAATTGTTGCAGCATTACATCAGCAGGGAACTGCCAGAAATTCAAGCCAGATTCAGAAGAGGATGTGGAACAAGGGATATCATTGCTGATGTCAGATGGATCTTGGCTGAAGGCACAGAATACCAGAAAGATGTTTACCTGTGTTTTATCGACTATGCAAAGGCATTTGACTATGTGGATCATAACAAATTATGGATAACATTGGGAAGAATGGGAATTACAGAACACTTAATTGTGCTCATGTGGAAACTGCCCGTAGAGAAAAAGGCAGTAGTTTGAAAAGAACAAGGTGATACCACATGGTTTAAAGCCAGGAAAGGTGTGTGTCAGTGTTATATCTTTTTACCATACTTATTCAATCTGTATGCTGAACAAATAATCTGAGAAGCTAGACTATATGAAGAACATGGCATCAGGATTTGTGGAAGACTCATTAACAACCTGCAATATGCAGATGACCCAACCTTGCTTTCTGAAAGCTAAGATGACTTGAAGCACTAACTGATGAAGATCAAAGACCACAGCCCTCAGTATGGATTACAACCTCAATGAAAAAAACAAAAATCCTCACAACTGGACCAATAAACAACATCATGATAAACGGAGAAAATATTGAAGTTGTCAAGGATTTTATTTCACTTGGATCCACAGTCAAAGCCCATGGAAGCAGCAGTCAAGAAATCAAACAACATATTGCATTGGGCAAATCTGCTGCAAAAGACCTCGTTTAAGTGTTGAAAAGGAAAGATGTCACTTTGAGGACTCAGGTGCTCCTAACCCAAGCCATGGTATTTCCAGTAGCCTCATATGCATGCGCAAGCTGGACAATGAATAAGGAAGATCAAAGAAGAATTGATGCCTTCAAATTACGGTGTTGGCAAAGAATATTGAATATACCATAGACTGCCAGAAGAACAAACAAATCTGTCTTGGAAGAAGAACAGCCAGAATGCTCCTTAGAAGCAAGGGTAGCGAGACTTTGTCTCACGTACTATGGACGTGTTATCAGGAGGGACCAGTCCCCAGAGAAGGACATCATGCTTGCTAAAGTAGAGGGTCAGTGAAAAAGAGGAAGATCCTCAACAAGATGGATTGAAACAGTAGCTGCAACAACAGGCTTAAGCATAACAGTGCTTGTGAGGATGGCGCAGGAACAGGCAATGTTTCATTCTGTTGTACATGGGGCAATTGGAACCCTTGTCTATTGCTGGTGGGAATGCAAAATAGTACAGCTATTGTGGAAAACAGTGTGGCAGTTCCTCAAAAAACACAAAATAGTACTACCATATGACCCAGCAATTCCACTGCTAGTAATATACCCAAGAAACTTGAAAGCAGTGATATAAACAGACATCTACACACTAATGTTTATTGAAACATTAATCACAGTAGCCAAAATGTGAAAATAATCTAAATGCCCATCAACAGAATGGATAAACAAAATGTGGTACATACATACAATGAAGTACTACTGAGCCAGAAAGAGAAATGAAGTCTTGATACGTGCTACAACATGGATGGAGCTTGAATACATTATACTTAGTGAAATAAGTAAATCACAATAGGACAAATATATATGACCTCACTTATTGTAAAAAGACAAGAACAAGTAAATGTATAGAGACCAAAGTTTATCAGTGATTATCAGGGGTGGGAGGGAGAAGGGAAGAGGGGGTTACTGCTTATGGAGCACTGAATTTCAGTTTACAGTGATGGAAAAATCACATTAAAAGTAGGGTTGCACAGCCAATTAATTTACTTGTTGCCAATAAGTTGTACACCTGTAAAAAGTTGAATTGGCAAAAATTGTGTGATAGATATATTTACAAAAAAAAAAGAAGTTGCTGAGCCTACTTATGTACAACCTAACACTTCTTGAGTTTTGGTTTCTTGGTTTGGAGGTCTAGGGTCATGTTTTCTTGGGACATCCCAGTTAATTGACCTAATAACATGTTTAGTGCTTCTGTTCTACCTCCTAGTTTGTTGCATAGTGCCTGGTGTCTTAAAAGCTTGCAAGTGGCCATCCAGGACACAATAATTGGTCTCTATTTGCCTGGAGCAACAGAGGAAGAAGGAGAGTCAGAAATAGAAGAAATGGAATGCATGGCCAATTGCCTCCATGAACAACTGCCTCTTTTGCCATGAGACCAGAAGAACTAGATGGTATCTGGCTACCGTTACTGAACATTTTGAGCAAAGATTCTATAGAAGAATTCTGATCAAAAGGGGGAGAAATGTAGAACAGAATTCAAATTATCATGGAATTCAGAATTTCTGAATGATGCTCAAAAGCACAATGCTGAGTGAAGAAAGCAGATATAAAAGAATATTATTCCTGTCGTATAAAGTTCAAACAACTGGCAAAACTACTTCTTAGAACTTAGGGATGCATATTCATTGGGGCAAAACTCAAGAAAGCAAGGAAATGATTATCACAATTGTTAGGATAATGGTAACCTCTAGAGGGGAGAGAAGGGTTAGGATCAGAGAGGGATCTGCAGGGGGCTTCTGGGCTGCAGATAATGTTCTATTTCCCACTTTAGTAGATACATAGAGAAGTTGTTAATCAGTCCATAGATGTTTTATGCATTTGTCTGCATGTATAGTTCACAATTTTTTCAATGTGTGAAAAGAAAAAAGCAGAAGTGAGCAGGAGAGGAAAAGAAAGTTCACATGTGAGAGGCGACAAGGAAGAAGCTGGTGGGCAGTGTTTCCTTTTGCAGTGTAAAGGAGGTCAAACTGAAGGGTGGCCACTTTGAGGGATTGGAATGCCTCATATGCATTGTTTAGATCAAGTTTTTCCTCTGTGATTTCAGATGAAACACCTATCCTCCCACTTTCACAGGCACAGATGGTATCAGTATATGAGTCATCCTTCACACCTGGGTGACTAAGCTCACACCCCAGAGCAACCTTCTTTCCATGGGTCCCCATGGGCTGTTGGTGGTGGGAGGTGGAGAGTGGGAGTGGGACAGGCTAAGGACCACATGGGAGGAGAAAGGAAACTCACCTGGTCCCACAATGTTGTGGGCCAGGAACTCATCACCTTTCGTGGCGTTTAACCCCCAGGAGGGGCACTGCATGGGGAAAGGCCAGATGACCAGCAGGATGAGGATTCCAGAGAAATCAACTGGACTGTTCAGAGCAGGGCTTAAGCCCACCTTTAGAGAGGAAGAGAGAAAAGAGCCGGGTTTAAAAGTTAGCCAGGGCATTAGGGGCCCAAACAAATTAGAATCTGGGGCAGTCTTTAATTCCAGAGGAAAAATGAAAGACTAAAGCAGGTAAACTGAGGCATAATCCTATTCATACTGACTGGACCGCATCGGCTTTGAGAACACTAGGGTTCTAAGGACTTATACTGGAACACCAGACACCAGTTTCATAGCAATGGGACAGTTTTCAGGTACCACTAAAAATGAAGCTGAGGCTTTCAATAGCATCCTACCTTGCCCAGAATTAACTCAGAAGAAGCGAAGAATGGAAAGCAATGCTTATGGAATATTAACCATGTGCCAGATGGTATGGTAAGTGTCTCATGTATGAAATATCTTTTAATCCTTATAAACCTGTCAGGCCAGTACCATACACTCCAGGCTAAAGTTAAGAAATCTTGAGTTCAGAGAGATTTAGTAATTTTCCCAAGAAAACAAAGCTACTAAGTGGTGGTGCAGAGATTCAAATATGGAGTGAAATGGGGCTGAGCCTGGAGATGAAGGCATAAGAGACTCCAGCTGGAGACTCCAGCTGCTCCCCATCCTCACCAGCCTCCAGCCTCCCTCTTCTTCTGCCACCCTACAGAACCAGTGTTCAAATTCCCATATAAGATATATCTAATTGGCCGTTTGGGCAGAAGAGAAAGACCCAAATGGATATTCACATTCAGGATCATTAAAATGATACTTGAAAGTCTAGCATGGAGCTCATTACTCATGATTTTTTTATATACAGAAGAGATTGTCAATTCCATTAAAGAGCTTGTCATATTTATTAATGAGTACCAACTGGATACTTTAGAATTACTGCTTTAAAATGAGGGTTAATTTAATGATGTAGTACACTACATCAAGTCACCAATCACCAAATTCAAAACACTCATCACTTGACATCCATGTAATACATTGTTTTAAGGCTCTGGGCAAACTCCTTGTTCCCTAGGAATCTGAGAAGTCTTGAAGAACAAACACTTAAGGTGAGAATGTTTGCACTGTTGAGTCAGTTATCAATAGATACATATTTTGATAGATAAATATCTAGATGGATGGATAGCTGGATGGACGGCTGGCTGGATGGGTGGATGGGTGGGTGGGTGGGAGGATGGATGGATGGATGGATGAATGGATGGGTGGATGGGTGGATGGGTGGATGGGTAGATGGGTAGATGGGTAGATGGGTAGATGGGTGGATGGGTGGATGGGTGGATGGGTGGATGGGTGGATGCGTGGATGCGTGGATGCGTGGATGGGTGGATGGGTGGATGGGTGGATGGGTGGGTGAGCAGATGGATGGATGGATGGATGGAAAGACAGATATTGGTATTTGTTAATATATTACTGATTATTATTGATATATATTGATTTTTAAGGAAAAAAGCTGAATTGACACAATGTTAGAGTAAAATCCTATAAACAATAAACCGTGTTTTATAAAACTCAATAATACAATTTTCTGAGAGTCTGCAGGGTGGCTAAGAATTTTTTCTCTCCTCCTACAGTTCATCCTGACTTTCCAGGCTCCCAGACACTTACAGAGTTTATGCAATCTGAAGATGCCCATATTGGGACATTTGGGGAAGCAGGGCAACTAGAAATGCAGGGATGAGTTGGCAAGCCAGAGCCCTGCCCCAGCCACCAACTCATATAGGCCTCATTCTTAATGTCTAAATTACTACAACAACCACTCCTCCTCCTTGGTTTCCCATCTAAGCTTTGGCATCAGTATCCATCCAGGTGCTTAAGCCATAAGCTTGTTTGCTACCCTTGATGCCCCTAAGTCCCTTCGATGTTCTCTTTAGATTCCCAAATCCACTGACTTCCCTCCAGCTCCAACCCATTACCACAATCCTGGCCTTCATCATCTCCCATTGGGGGAACTGCAGAAGCCCTAACTGACCCCTTTGCCTCTGCCCCTAATTCTTCTGACCTGTTCTCGACACAGCAGCCAGCGTGATCTTTCTAAAGTACAAATCTAACTGTAACTTGAGTTTCTCCCAAGTCCCACAGCCTTCTGAGTTCACGCTTTTCTTTCACAGCCAAATAAAATAATGAGAAAGTAACTGCAGGAAACCCATTCTCTTATCTTTGACTTCAGAGGCTCACATGTCCTGGGGGGCAGTGTTGTGAAATATCACTTTTCTCTGTTACCCGGTTCCCTAAATCCTCCTTTCATTCCCCAAGGGCAGAGCTAAAATCCCTGAATTCCATCATACAGGTTAACAAACTCATAGTGGTTAATAGGAGTCCCTGGGTGATACAAACAGTTAAGCACTTGGCTACTCACAGAAAGGTTGGCAGTTCAAATCCACCCAGATGTGTCTCAGAAGAAAGGCCTGGCGATCAGCATCCTAAAAATCACAGCCATTGAAAACTTCATGCATAGTTCTACTCTGAAACATGTGGGGTTGCCATGAATTGGAATCGACTCAATGACAACTGGTTTTTTATGGTGGTTAATGGAGGCTTTGGGGAGAATATTGGAGGAGGATAAGAGCACCTCCCAGTAACAGCTTAAATTGCATGCCAGCCCTGACCGCTCCTCACTCCGGTGAACAGAGGCTGCCCGGCCATCCCTGCCCCGGGACCCAGCCTGTCTCCATGTCTCTAAGACCGTTCTCACAACCAAGTTTTTCTCCATGTCATTTTCCCCTGGTTTTGGCTCCCTAAACTCCTGTCTCTAGAGTCTCTCGAAAGAAGGTTAAAATCCCTTAATTTTTTTTCCCTTACCCAAGGAAGTCCTCTTTACGTTAGTTCTCAGTAGACTTTTAACTGCTCTTTGTCTCACCCTCTCTCACCCAGAAGAAGCCCAAAGCCTTCTCTTTTCAAAACCCAAAGTCCTTACTTTTTCTTAACCACAAGAGAAGCTCTCTAAGAAGTATTCTGCCCTACTTAACCATGAGCTTTTAAAATTTCATGTTTTCCCTCCATGTAAAGCTATCTTGTCAATCCTCTGTTTGAAACTCTTCTCTTTTTGCCCTCAGGATAAAATCAAAACTCCTTATTCTTTCACTCAACAGATAACTAAGCAATTATTATGCTCCACGGAGGATACCTTGCTGGGAAATAAGAAGCCATGGCCTCTGCTTCATGGAAATTATAGATCAGTGGGGGAGAAAGACAACAAGAAAACACAAAAATAAATACATAACTATAAATTGTGGCAATTGCTATGAAGGAAGAGAATTGGATTCTCTGACTTAAAATAAGAGCAGGACTTAATTTAGATTGGGGATTGTTCCAATTACTTACTGCTGCATATCAAACCACCTGTCTTAGGTTCTCTAGAGAAACAGAATGGGTGAAATATATATATATATATATATATATATATATACACACATACCCTCAATTTTTATGCAAATAACACGTGCCTTCTATGTTTGTTTGCCAACCACTCCCTCTTTCCCGCATTTTGGTAAGTGCCGCTATGCCAATTTGTTTACATGTTGCTATACAAAAAATTAGCATAGCATGCTTACAAAACACCTCAGGGGAGGGTGTGGGTGGCAAATAAATGCAGAAGGTGCATGTTATTTGGGTAAAAATAGGAGATATATATGTCTGTGTGTATATATATATAGAGAGAGAGAGAGAGAGATTTACTTCAAGGAATTGGCTTACTTGATTATGGGTGCTGGTAAATCCAAAATCTATAGGTCAGGCAGCAGGCTGGAGACTCCTGCAGTCTTACTTCTCAAAATCCATAGGTCAGGAGATGAGAAGAGTACAGTAAGAGTTCTGCCAAAATATCTATTTATCGTCTGGGGCAGAGCACATGCTAGGAAAACTCCCTTTTTCCACTTGAGGCCTTTGACTGACTGAGGCCCACTCACATTATGGAGGGTAATCTGCTTTACGTAAGGCCAGCTGATTTGATCACATGTAACTATTCCATAACAGAAACTACACTAGTATTTTACCAACTAACTGGGCACCATAGCCTAGCCAAGTTTACATATAAAATTAGCAATCACACTACCCCCAAAACTTAGCAGCTTAAAACAAAAAGCAGTTATATCTCTCTCAATTTTGTTGGTTGACTGGGTTCAGCTGGGCGGTTCTTCTGTTCCACATGATGTGCTATAGCTGCAGTCAGCTGGGGGCTCAATTGGGCTGGGACACCCAAGATGGCTGACTAATGAGGCTGGCACTTGATGTTGGCTATCTGCTGAGCAGTCAGTTGAGACTGGTGACCAAAACGCCTACATGTGGACTCTCCATATGGTTTGGGCTACTCACAGCATGGAAGCTGGGTTCCAAGAGGGAAAAATCCCAAGAGTGAGTGTTCCAAGAGACAGGAAGCATAGGTGGCCAGGCCAATTAAGGGCTTGTCCTGTAGTGGGCCCAGCACCATTTCTGTTGTATTCTGCTGGTCAAAGCAGTTACAAGCCCAGTGCTGAGTCATTGTGGGAGAGGGCTACACAGAGTGTGTGGTTCATTGGAGTCACCAACGTAACAGCAGGTTAGGGAGGCCTCTCTGAGGAAGTCATGGGGGTGGGGAGTTGAGATCTAAAAGATGAGTATATGTTAGTCAGGCTAAGAGTTTGGAGAAAATATCCAGAAAGAGAACCTGGCTCCTTCCAGGAGCCGAAAGGCCAGCATGGCTGAACCAAAGAGAAGAGGGTATAAAATTCCAAAACAAATTAAGGAGTTTAGATTTACCTGAAATGTAACTGGAGGCTATTTAAGGGCTTTTGGCAGGGGAGTATTTAACCCAATTTGAGTTTTTAAAGAGTTCTTCAGGTGTTTGAACAGAGCAGATTGGGCAGAATAGAGGGAAGAGTGTGGGAGACCAGTTGGAAGGCCACTCCAGTAGTCCACAAGACAGGATGATAGCTTGTACTGGGTGGTGGTGTCAGAGGAAGTGAAAGGATTGGGAGATTTTCTGGAAGTTGTTTTGACAGGATTTCATGATGGATTGGATGTGGGGAATGTGGAAGAAAAGGATGTCAAGAATGATTCCAAGTTTTCTTGCTTAAGTACTCCCCAGCAGGAGAAATTAGGGGAGATTCAGGAAAGAAAACCAAGAGTTCAGTTTAGGGCATGTTTATGTTTGAGGTGCTTATGTAGACATTCCAATAAAGATGTCGGGTAGGCCGAGGGATAGGGAGTCTATAGCTCCAAAGGGAAGGCTGCACTCTGTTCATTTGCAGTACAACCTCCTGCTCACCCCACCAGACTCACACTCACCCTCCTGCTCACACCATGCTGCATCCCTGCTCAGCGGCTCACACCTAAGTCTTCACACCTGGTGCTCTCCCTGATCCATTCCAATCAGCTGACTATCTCTTGCCAGATTTGCAGATTCGGCCCTCCCTCTAGCCCTCCCACTCCAAATCCAGTTTAGCACTTCTATCCTGGTTTCCTATAGCACCTCGTCATGACATTTGCCACACCACATTCAAGTTGCGTCTTCACTTATCCTTCATCTCCCCCATAGAATGTGAATTCCTTGAAGCAGGAAGTACTTCTTGCTCACCATTGTTTCCCTAGCAGTAGTAGATGCTCAGTAAATATTTGTTGAATGAATGAACCAGTTTCTGACTCCAGTCTCTTCTTGCTCCAATTTATATTGAATACCATATCCAAACTTGTTGTCATTAGTTGCCATCAGGTTGGCCCTAACTCATGGAGATCCCATGCACAACACAACGAAACACTGCCCAGTCCTGTGCCATCCGCATTAGTTGTGGATATGATCATTGTGATACATAGGGTTTTCGTTGGCTGATTTTCAGAAGTAGATCACTAGTCCTTTCTTCCTAGTCTAGAAGCTCTGCTGAAACCTGTTCAGCAGCACAGCAACAAGCAAGTCTCCACTGAGAGATAGGTGGTGGCTGCACGTGAGGTAGATTGGCCAGGAATCGAACCCAGGTCTCCCACATGGAAGATGAGGATTCTACTACTGAACCACCACTACTCCTTCTCTCAACCTCCATTTCACCAGATGGTTCCCCCTCTCAGGAACTCCTCAGGCTTCCTGTCATTTATTGTATAGAAAGGAGACTTGGTGCTCTTTGTTAGCTCTTTTCTCCTGCTGAATTGATGGAAAGAGAAAACGTAGTAGCACTAGACATTTTGAGCTCAGGATTTCTTGGAGGAATTATAAACAGCTTCTGCACAGCAAGGGAAACACTAGGGCAAAAAGCACTGGGGGCTGAAAGAAAGGCTATAAAGAAGCCACTGATGCCTTTGCAGGGAGTCCCTGGATGGTGGAAATGGTTTATTTCCTCAGCTGCTAACTGGAAGGTTGGAGGTTCAAGTCCACCCAGAGGTGCCTTAGAAGAAAGGCCTTATCATTAACCTTCCCAAAATCAGCCATCGAAAACCCTAAGAAACACAGTTCTACCCTGACACACATGGGGTCACCATGAGTAGGAGTTGACTAGATGACAACTGGTTGAATACCTTCTCACAGGTATAAAGGCAGGACCATGGGGTGAGTCTCCAATTGCTATATTCACCTTGCTTAGAAAACCTCATGCATTGAGATCCTTAAGCCACTTTTGTTCAAAAAAAAAATTGACTTTTGGATGGGAGCAAAAACATCCCAAGTCTCAAGTGGGGAGTACTGGCTGTGTGCCTACAGATATTTACCTACAGAAGATTTTGTGCAATAATATGACTACTTCATCATCCCTTGCACTTAATAAAAACGAAACTGTGGGCTTATATGAGCTTATTTTAATTGAGAAGCAGATGGCCAGGCAGAACCTCTAGCCTCAACTGCCGATCAGTGGACTTTAGGCAGTCAGCTGTGTTTTCACTTGTGAAAGATAAAAAATAATAACAGATCATGTTCCAAATGCTGGTAATCTATTGTTGAAGATTGGATCTAGTAGGTAAAAAGACATTAGAAATATAAAGTGTTTTAGCACTTAAAAATCTCCCTTACGCCATTTAAGTCTACCAGTCAGCTTTCAGGCAGTCTCAGGAGCCCAGCATAGATGAAAGCTCAGGTTCTCCTGATCAAAGAGGAAGGAAGGAAGCGGTCACGGCCACCATTGGCAATGCTTTGCGAGAGACTGTGTGAGGGTTTCCCTGCAACGACAGCCAGAGTTAGAGGGAGTGATTTCTTAATAATTGCCTTTGCTGATAAAAAGAATGGTGCAGAGGAACAGGTATTGGATAGGGATCTAAACTGTATACTTTTAAAATGATATGGAATCTTGTCCTAATATGGTTGTTCTCAAACATTAGCATGAATCACAATCACCTGGAGTGCTTGTTTAAACCCTGTGTTCCTGATTCAGTAGGTCTGGGGTGATGCAAACGGTTAATGCACTCGGCTGCTAACCAAAAGGTTGACGGTTTGAGTCCACACAGACGTGCCTTGGAAGAAGGGCCTGAAGATCTACTTCCAAAAAATCAGCAACTGTTTGAAAACTCTGTGGAGGACAGTTCTACTCGGACACGCATAGGGTCACCATGAATTTGAGATAGCAATTGGTTTTATGTCTGGGGTAAGGCCCAAGAATTTGCATTTCTATCAAGTTCCCAAGATTCTGTTGGTCCAGGAAGCACACTTTGAGAACCACTGCAAACCAGTGGCTGTCAGCCTTAGCTACACACTAGAATCACTTATGGAGCTTTTAACATATACCAACATTGGGGCCCACCCCCTAGGATTCTAATTTAATTCGTCCAAGGGG
Organism: Dugong dugon; assembly: GCA_030035585.1. Classification (NCBI taxonomy): domain Eukaryota; kingdom Metazoa; phylum Chordata; class Mammalia; order Sirenia; family Dugongidae; genus Dugong; species Dugong dugon. The sequence goes on along the minus strand of CM057470.1, from coordinate 66,231,749 downwards.
CGTTCATGCTCCAGAATTTTTTAAGGTCTCTCCAGGTCATTCGAATGTTTGCCCAAGCTTGTAAACTGCTGCTCTGAACTGTGCCATCAAGTTGTAAGTGGATTTTAGGTCTGTTTTATTACCTTTCTGTAGAAAAAGCATAAAATTGATGAAGAGGTGCAAAGTTAGGTCAACACTCAAGGCACCACACATATTTCACCTAGTGGCAGATGCTTAGGTGTGAAGGACCTGGTCTCTGAATAATGCTAACTTTTGAAAACCAAACCTTTTCTTTTTTCCTTTTTATGATGAAATATATATAACAAAACATTTGCCATTTCAAGCATTTTTACATGTACAATTCAGTGACATTAATTACGTTTCCCATGTGTGCAACCATCCCCGCTAGGAAAACCGAATCTTAAAGAAGACACACTGCAGCTCTCCTCTCCTGGCCTCAGCTCACCCCCAGCCCACACTCCTTCGGACCAGCACGCGCCCATGGCTTCAGTCAGACACAAAGCACTAAGCTAACTCCCACTCTGCCTCCACCTGAGGCATTTTCTTAACGTGAGTCTTTGTGTTTCCCAGAGTGTGAGAAAGCATAGTGCTTCTGGAGGTAATTTAGGACTTGCCTATAATTTAGGCAATGTATGGCCCCAACACTAAATAACACTGTGCAACTCGTTCCCTCTTCAATTCTCTTGCATCTTCCACGGCCAAGGAGCAGGTCTCAGTGCGATACTCTTGCCGAGAACAGAAAATGAAACAAGGCCCAATGGCTTCAACTATACTATCTAGCTAGAAATTAATAGCATTTTTTTATTATATTTTTTTTTATGATTACCTCTTCTTTATGGCAAGAGATAATTATTTTTAAATTTAACATTGTAATATAATATTTCCTTTAAATTAATTAACATACAGGAATGAATAAAATGTTTAAGATAGTAAATAAATTTTTAAAAATAGTACAGGTGGTGGCTATGTCAAAAGAAAGCAGGGGTAGTTAAAGAAGGAGTGGAGGCAGTGGTGGCTCACTGGTTGTGATATTCAAGTTTGTGTGTCAACTTGGCTGGGCCGTGATTCTCAGTGGTTTCACAGTTATGTATCTTGGCAGCTGTATAACGATGTAATCACTTCCATGATGAGGTCTGCTGTGAGCAGCCAGTCAGTTGAAAGGGAGTTTCCTTGGGGTGTGGACAGCATCCAATATATATGGACTTCCTGGAAAACCTTGCTGGATTTTGCTGTGCTCTGGATCATGCATTCAGCTCATCATCATCTGACCTCTGGTTCTTGGGACTAGAGTCACCACCCTGCTGTCTTACCTGCCAATCTTAGATTCATCAACCCCTGCAGCTACTTAAGTCAGGAGAAGCCTAATGCCTGACCCACGGGCTTGGGACTTGCGAGCATCTACAACTGCATGAGCCATTTTCTTGATATATATATGGCACAGTGGTTAAGAGCTCAGCTGCTAACCAAAAGGCTGGCAGTTCAAATCCACCAGCTGCTCCTTGGAAACCATATGGGGCAGTTATTCTCTGTCCTATAGTGTTGCTATGAGTTGGAATCGACTCAACAGCAATGGGTTCATATATATATATATATATATATATATATATATATATATATATATATATATATATACACACACACACATATACATGCTTAACAAGTTTTGCTTCTTTAGAGAACCCAGCCTAAGACATTTGGTACCAAGAGTGGTTCCAGAGAAACAAAATTGTAAACATGAGTTTTCTAAATTGGTTCTTAAGTCTGATTAATCTTAAAGATATTGATGGCTCTGCTACCAGTAGTAAAGAGGGTACTACTAAACCATGGCCTGAGGTAGGAATAAAAATATGCAAAATATCACTACCAATAGATCAAGTATTGGTGAGGGGTGATGCTCTGAGTGATCACATGTTTGATACTTTTCTACAATTTTGTGAGAATGAGAAATATAAGGAAGCTGGTTGGTTGGTCCTATGTTTGTTAGACAAAGTGGTGAAAAAAAGAGATGAGCTCAGGGCTTCAGAGTCAAAGTTCAAGAGCCACATAAATGACCTTGAAGTTGCTTCTTGTGCCCTGAAAGAAAGCCTTATTTCTTGTAGTAACAGAGCTGATATTGCTGAAAACCGAACCCAGAGTCTTATCAAAAGAATGGCTGAATTTCAATGCCACTTGAATTCCCAAACTTGAATGGTGTCTGAAGTTAAAGTGAGGGCATTGATTGGAAAGAAATGGGATTCTGAAACTTGCAATGGTGACATATGGGCAGATAATCAGGAAGCTGGGGACACTGAGACCCTAAATTCCATTGAATCACTCCTGCCAACAAAACCGTTAGCCCCTCCACCCCTATCTGAAGAGATTAACCCAACTGTGTCTGAAGAGCCTTTGTCTGAGTCATCACCTGGGGAGGTGTCTAAGTCATTGCCTGGGGCATCACCTGAGGCAGATGCTTTACAAGACACTGCTGAATGTTCTCAAAACACATCCCCACCACCCATTTTGGCTTCTAGAATTATACTAAAATTATACTATAATTTTATAATTATAATTTATAATTATACTAAAATTCCCAGTGAGCCCCGAAAGGTAAACTACAAAGTGTGACTGAGGAGGAGGTATGCTACACTCTAAGACCTGCTTGACTTTTCTAATATGTACACAAATAAACCTGGGGAATATGTGGGGGAATAGCTATTAAGGGTGTGGGATAATGGTGCAAGTAACATAAAGTTGCATCAGTCTGAGTTTATTGATAGGGGCCCACTAAGTACAGATTCTTCATTCAATGTTTCAGCTCGAGATGCTAGGAAAGGATCTAATAGTTTATTAGATTGGATTACTGTGGCATGGATTACACGGTGGCCTATGCTAAATCAACTTGAAGTACTAGACCTGCCTTGGTTTACTGTAAAAGAAGATATCCAAAGGCTTAGGGAAACTGGCATGTTAGAGTGAATTTATCAGGTTAGACCCGCAGGTCCACAAATGGAGTGCCCAGAGGACACACTTTTACCATAATGGTTAGGAACAAATTTGTAAAGGGAGCCCCAGGATCCTTGAAGACTGCTGTGATTGCTATTTTATATAAGTCAGATTTGGCAGTGGGAGCTGGTGTAACTGAATTAAGACACCTAACTACAATGGGGTTGACTGGATCCCGTGGTGGTAGAGGCCAAGTGGCAGCACTCAGTCAACAAAGACAAGGTGGATGTGGATACCGTAATGGACAGTGGAGTCAAAGCAGTAATCAGAGTAGTTGGACCTGAATGGACTTATGGCATTGGCTACTTAGTCATGGTGCCCCTAGGAGTGAAATAGATGGTAAACCCACTAAATCTTTACTTGATCTGTACAAATGAAAGAATTCTAGATCAAGTGAACATCAGACTAACTTGAATCACCAGAATAGAGTCACTGCCCCTCAATCAGTTCCCAGACTTGAGTGAGTTTACAGACCCACAACTCCTTGAATGAAGGGGTGGGTGAATTCCCTTGAGGAAGGAACCTACTATACAACCAAATTTTTATACTGTTAATCTTTCTCCCAGCCCTCCCCAAAGGGATGTATGGCCTTTTACGAGAGTGACTGTTCATTGGGGAAAATGAAATAATCAGATTTTTTGGGGATTACTGGATACTGGTTCTGAAATGATGCTAATTCCAGGAGACCCAAAACATCACTGTGGCCCACCAGTCAGGGTAGGGGCATATGGAGGTCAGGTTATTAATGGAGTCTTAGCTCATGTCTGTCTCACAGTGGATCCTGTGTGTCCCTGAACCCATCCTGAAGTGATTTCCCCAGTTCCAGAATGCATAACTGGAATACATATACTCAGCAACGGGCAGAACCCCCAATAGGATCCCTAGCAAAGGCTATTATAGTAGGAAAAGCAAGTGGAAGCCATTAGAACTGCCCCTACCTAGGAAAATAGTAAACCAAAAGCAATACCACATTCCTGGAGGGATTGCAGAGATTACTGCCACCATCAAGGACTTGAAGGATGCAGGGATGGTGATTCCCACCCACATTCCCATTCAACACACCTTTTCGGCCTATGCAAAAAACAGATGGATCTTGGAGAATGAAAGTGAAGTATCAAAAACTTAACCAGGTGGTGACTACAGTTTCAGCTGGTATTCCAGATGTAGTTTCATTGCTTGAGCAAATTAATATAGCTCCCGGTACCTGGTATATAGCTATTGATCTGGTTAACGCTTTTTTCTCCATATTTGCTTCAAAGGACTACCAGAAGATCTTTGCCTTCAGCTGGCAAGGCCAGCAATACACCTTCAGTATCCAACCTCAGAGGTATACTAGTGCTCCACCCCTATGTCATAATTTAGTCCACAGGGAACTTGATTGCCTTTCCCTTCCACAAGATGTCACACTGGTCCATTGCACTGATGACATTATGCTGATTGGACTTAGGAAGGAAGAAGTGCCAATGACTCTGGACTTATTGGTAAAACATTTGCATGCTAGAGGAAGGAAATTAATTCTACAAAAATTCAGGCACCTTCCACTTCAGTGAAATTTCTAGAGGTTCAGTTGTTTGGGGCAAGCTGAGATATTCCTTCTAAAGTGAAGGATAAATTATTGCATCTGGCCCTTCCTACAACTAAAAAGGAGGCACAAGGCTTGATGGACCTTTTTGGATTTTGGAGGCAACATATCTCTCATTTGGGTGTGCTACTCTGTCATATTTATTAAGTGACTTGAAAAGGTTCTAGTTTTCAGTGTGGCCCAGAACATGAGAAAGATCTGTAACAGGTTCAGGCCGCCATGCAAGCCATCAGCCACTTGGTCCCTATGACTTTGCTGAACCAATGGTGCTTGAAGTGTCCGTGGCAGGTAGAGATGCTGTTTGGAGTCTTTGGCAGGCCCTTATTGGTGAATCCCAGCAAAGACCCTTAGGATTTTGGAGTAAAGCCCTGTCATCCTCTGCAGATAACTACTCTCCTTTTGAGAAACAGCTTTTGGTTTGTTACTGGGCCTAGTATTAGTAGAGATTGAATGCATAACCACGGGACACCAAGTCACCATGTGGCCTGAGCTGCCCATCATGAACTGGGTGTTGTCTGACCCACTGAGTCATAAAGTTGGAGGTGCACAGCAGCACTCCAGCATTAAATGGAAGTGGTATATACAGGATCGGGCCTGAGCAGGACCTGAAGGCAAAAGTAAGTTGCACAACGAAGTCACCCAAATGCCCATGGTCTCCACTCCTGTTACATTACCTGCCCTCTCTCAGTCTGCACCTATGGCCTCATAGAGAGTTCCTTATGATCAGTTGACTGAGGAAGAGAAAACTCATGCCTGGTTTACAAGTGGTTCTGTGTGATATGCAGGCAGAACCATAGCCCCTTTCTGGGACCTCTCTGAAGGACAGTGGTGAAGGGAAATCCTCCCAATGGGCAGAACTTTGAGCAATGCACCTGGGTGTTCACTTTGCTTGGAAGGGGAAATGGCCAGATGTGTGACTGTATACTGATTCATGGGCTGTGTAGCCAATGGTTTGGCTGGATGGTCAGGGACTTGGAAGGAACATGATTGGAAAATTGCAGACAAGGAAGTATGAGGAGGAGTTATGTGGATAGATTACTCTGAATGGGCCAAAGAAATGAAGATATTTGTGTCTTATGTGAATGCTCACCAAAGGGTGAACACAGCAGATGAGGATTTTAACAATCAAGTGGAGAGAATGATGCATTCTTTGAAAACCAGTCATCCTCTTTCCCTAGCCACACCTGTCATTGCTCCATGGGCTCATGAACAAAGTAGCCATAGTGGCAGGAATGGAGGTTATGCATGGACTCAGCAACATGGACTTCCACTCTAAGGCCGACCTGGCTACAGCCACTGCTGAGTGCCCAATCTGCCAGCAGCAGAGACCAACAATGAGTACTCACTATGGCACCATCCCTCAAGGTGATCAGCCAGCAACCTGGTGCCAAGTTGATTACACTGGACCACTTCCACTGTGGAAAGGACAGTGGTTGGTTCTTACCAGAATAGACAATTACTGTGGATATGGATTTGCCTTCCCTGCACTCAATGCTTCTGCCCAAACTACCATCCATGGACTTACAGAATGCCTTATCTACCATCATGGTATCCCATACAGTATCACCTTGGATCAAGGGACTCACTTCACAGCAAGCCAAGTGTAGCAATGGGTTCATGCTCATGGAATTCACTCGTCTTACCATGTTCCACATTATCCTGAAGCATCTGGCTTGATAGAACGATGAAATGGCCTTCTAAAGACACAATTATGGCACCAACTAGGTGGCAATACCTTGCAGGGTTGGGGCAGTGTTCTCCAGGATGCTGTATATGCTCTAAACCAGCGTCCAGTATATGGTGCTGTTTCTCCCATAGCCAGGATTCATGGGTCCAGGAATCAAAGTGTGGAAATGGGAGTGGTAACACTATTACCCCGAGTGACCCACTGGCAAAATTTTTGCTTCCCGTCCCCGCAACCCTATACTCTGCAGATCTAGAGATCTTAGTTCCAAAGGAAGGAATGCTCCCACCTCAAGACACATCACTGATTCCGTTGAACTGGAAGTTAAGAATGCCACTTGGCCACTATGGGCTCCTTATGCCTCTGGATCAACAGGCAAAAATGGGAGTTACCATACTGGCTGGTGTAATTGATCCTGATTACCAAGTGGAAATCGGACTGATATTACACAGTGGAGGTAGAGTATGTCTGGAATGCAGGAGATCTCTTAGGACGCCTCTTAGTACTACCAGACCCTGTGATTAAAGTCAATGGAAAACTACAGCAACCCAATTCCAACATGACTACTAATGGCTCAGACCCTTTAGGAATGAAGTTTTGGGTCACCCCACAAGGCGAAGAACCATGACCAACTGAGGGACTTGCTAAAGGTAAAGGCAATACGGAATGGGTGGTGGAAGAAGGTTGTTCCAAATACTAGCTACAACCATGTGACCAGTTGATGAAACAAGGACTGTAACTGTTATGAATATAAGTATAAAAAAAGCCCACCCCCAATTCTTGTGGATTGGTTGATGATATAGTCATTTCTGGATTGGCTCCTTCAAATTTGAAAGACTTACGTGAATGTATGTGCATACACACTTAGTTATTGAATACAATATTTCTACCCTGCCCATCTGCAATATATAAATGAAAAGTGCCTACAGGTTGGTAAAATATATTTTATTTGTTCATACAAAGAAATAGTATGAATTACCAGAATTTCATTTTCCTAGAAACATCTTTCTCTGTGTAAAATTAATTTGTGTTATACATAGGACAAAATACTTGTTTTAATTTTTTTTGTACATGTTGGCTATTCTAACATCCAGGTTATAGAAAGACACACTGCTAGAATTTGCACAGTATTTCATATTACTGGGCTGAATGAAACTCAGTCATAAATTAATGTTATGAAAGTGAAAAAGAAATCTAACCACACCTTTACCTTTTATGGATCATCCTTCTTGATAAACTAAAAAGAAAAATGACATCGACTTCTGTGTCAGCATTTTAGATACATACCAAGTGTTTCTGGTTTATTGGAACCTTCTATTTTCCTTTCTTACAAAAATATCCCGGCAGGATCTGAAACGTGTTTCTCCAAAAGGTCTAAAATGCACGTCACTAGAAATGACTCCCAAAGATAATCCTATGAAGACAATTTTTCCTCCTCCATTATCAAAATAAGTATGTATTATGCAGTCACTATACCTAAAATACCTAACTGCCACCTACCAAGTTAACATACTACTGTACAAAGTCAAAGAAAGCCCGTGTTAGGTAAGAACAATAAAAACCTCCAATTTTTTGTTTTTCATTTTTTTAATGAGGAAAGAAACAAAACTGGTGGGAATAAAATACTACAATGAGTACCAGAGGTTTTCCCATAAACTGGGAGAAACCCAACACGTCTACTAGGACAATTTGCCAAAATGTGAAATGGTGTATGTCTTCTAGCAGCTAAAAAGTATGGTGGCCTTGCAGATTGCAAGGACAGGAAGAAACCCAAGGCTCAATTTTACGTGTTGCATAACTTCTCCAGGGAAAAGATATCAGGCTCTGTAATAACTGTCACATGATAAGGTGTCACCTGGGGGCAGATGCTATGTCAGGACCAGTCAGAAACATAAGCTAGCAGACCCTTATGAAGAGACGCACATGGTATTTGATTTATTTGTATTACATAGAAAAATTTGTTTTACTCTATCAGTGCTAATTATTGACATCTGTTTGGATTCGAGGATTTGACCCAGAAAAGAATTTTGACCCAGTTCAGTGTTCATAACTAAATGATCCTTCTTCTATCTGAACATTTCCTGTTTCAGTTTAAGTCAAGGAACAAACAACTTAATCGAAACTTGTTTAGCGTGGGAGGAGGGCAGGGACCTGAGGGGAAGGAAAAGCTCTGGCTGGTTTGCCCTCCCACTTGGTTGCATGCCCTTCTCTTCCATTTTCTGCAGTTCTACAGGCCGTGCAAGTGGCCAGAAGGTGGATGTGGCAGGACTAGGTGGAGGACTTGGATGTTGATTTTTACGTTAAGCAATTTTATGCTGTAACTGAAAATAGCTGTTCTTAGTTTTATTTCAAATTAGCCTTCCAACAGGAAAAAAACATGTCCAACTGGCTCTTCTACAGACATCTTTGATACCCAAACAGCAAGGGGGAGAACCATGCTATGACTGTGCTTTTCCAAAGCTGCAGGTTCTGCACTACTTGGCAGAGTCAGTAAGAAAGCTGCGGCATGAATTTTACACCTGGGGAAGGAGGCACGGAGCCCTCAGTGGCCATCCTCCCACAGAGAACCTGCACCATGACACCTTGGCTGCTAAGCATAAGCTAGCTGGATCTGGACTACAACTTGTGGGACAATACAAACCAGATTGTCAACAAGACATTCTGTAAAGACCAGTGACGTCTCTGATCAGCTTTTCAAAATGAGTTACCATTTCTTTCTTCATCTAACAGTTTTCTTATGCTATCAGGCAAGTTATTGTGTACAATGTACAAAAGTTCCTTTATAAATGTAACAACCCAACCATTTTGATGTGATGTGTATCGTCCCACATATTCCTTAATGAAACAATTATTTTATGGTTGAGGCATTCTGGCTTAGAAAACTGAGAACAGACTGAATATGTCATTAGGTGATATTGCTATATATCATTACCAACTGCTACTAGCTAGTCATTATCAATGATCCCCAATTGGTCTCTCAACACAGAGGCTTGGGAGAACATCCTGTACCAGCAGTAACAATGCTGGCAAACCCTCTGTCAAGACCTGGCTAAAGCAAGGGGCAGCTGCACAAGTGTCAGGTTCAAGGGCTTACAGACAATATGGGGCCAGCTCTCCCAGCCGCCTTTACAAGGGCCACTCCTGGCTCTGCTGTTTGGCTCTTGGCTGCAGACCATGTCGTCACTCTGCGAGGAGCTAGGATTCCTAGGGAAGAAGTTCCAGACATCAAGAAGGGGTGCCAATGATCTCCTCCTCTGCCAGACCACCTGTCATTTTGGGGCCTTTGTCTTTTCTCCCCATTGAGGCTGTCACCCTACTGAGTGTGCCCAATGCAGGCTGGCTCTGCACCCAGCAGCATCTTGGCAGATGCTGATGGTGTGGGATGCACCTGATCCCTTCGGAGCTTGATGCCCAGCACCCCTGCTTTGTGCCAGAGGCTCTGCTAGCCTGTGGGATTCTTTGGTGTGTCAAAGTAGAACTGTCTTCCCGGAGAACAGAGCATGGTGGGCTCACAGACAAACTAGAGGAGATCATCTTTATTTCTAAAGAAGCATTTCACACCCATGACCTGGAAAAGAGGAAGCTCACACTTGCACACACTTCAAGCTGGGAAATGAACCCGGGAATGGGCAGAAGAGGATGCGGGATCATCCTACAAAAGCTACGGTAAGTGGGCCTTGGCAGTCAGATCCCAAAAGGGTATGGGTGTCTCTGCAAAGGCAGTGATTCCTCCATGTGCTGAGTGAACTTGGAAAGAAGCCTAGCTCTGTGGTTTGGCATCTACCTCCTTGGGAATGATAACACATCAACAAGGGAGCTGCTACATGAGGTATGACCTGCAGGCACAGCCGTGCGGAGGCAGCTCAGTGCTCCTACGAGGTACACAGGCAGGAGGTGAAATGGAAGCTAGAATCTGAGATCCAAGACACAAGGAGAAGGCAAGTGAAGAGTCCAGATGATGACTGAAGGCTGAATACCCGTAACAACAAAAATCTCCAAGTTGTGCTTTTCTTCGTTTTAAATAGAATGGGCAGGAGAAAATGGAAGCACCATCAAGAACAACAAAATATCAGAGTTAAACACTTTGGAATGTTAACAGATTACGAAGCTAACTCTCTAAAAGAGTGTGGCTAGGCAGCTTAGTGAATTAATTGCTTATGAACTAAAAATAAATTATTATAAAATAGATTTCTGTACATTTTACATACATATAATCTCTCTCAATATATAAGCCACATGGTAAGTTACACAGCCTCAATCTGTTCAGTCCCAGCCAAAGTCGTGCCCGGTCATCTGGTAGAACTTGAGGTTGAAGGGCCGGTAGAAGTCCCGCAGCCTCTGCACCACCTCCGGGTCTATCTCGGGGTGGGCCCTGCCCTTGGTCTTACCCAGGCAGTGGGGTTTGCTGCTCCCCTCGGCCTTCTTGAGGCAGGGGAAGCCCTTGGTCTTGTTGAAGTAGAAGTGCTTGTCGGTGATGATCCTCTTGAGGCCCAGGAAGTCCTGCACGCGCCCCAGCTCGCCGGCCGGGTCCCGGATGAGCCGCTCCCCGCTCACGAAGAGCATCTGGCGCAGGGGGAAGTACAGCAGCCAGTGCTCCAGGTGCTTGGCGTACAGGCCGATCTGGATGGCGCTCCACGACGTGTCGATGAGGCCTGTCGTGCGGTTGCGGAACGTCAAGTTCTCGAAGGTGGGGATGTCGGGCCGCTTGGAGAGCGTCTGCGTGTAGTCCGAGATGGCTCTGGTCACGGGGTCGCGCACCACCACGATCAGCTTGGTGTCCCTGGACATGGCCGAGATGCGCGCCGGTGCCTCCCTCGTGACAAAGTAACTGGGCGTCTTCTCCATGGTGATCTGCCCGTCCAGGGTTCTCGGCATCAGGTCCCTGAGAAAAGCAAACAAACCAAACTAGGGTCAGAAGGTTATGACTCTTTGGCCACGCATCTCAATGTCAACACTCCCCGTTCCTTCCCTTCTTCATAAAAACTATTAGCCAATCAGTGGACTCCAACTAATGGTGCTCCCATGTGGGTCAGAGTAAAACTGTGCTCCACAGGGTTTTCAGTGGCTGATTTTTTGGAAGTAGATCACTAAACCTTTCTTCTGAGGTGCCTCTGGGTGGACTTTAACCATCAAACTTTGGGTTGGCTGCTGAGCCCATTAACCACTTGCATTACCCAGGAACTCCTTCTATTACTGGGGACAACTGTAGAATCATGCAAAAACACATGAGCTTAAAGGTATATCAACATTCAACCTGAAGTCTGGGGGCCAGGTACTATGCATCTGAAATGTGAAGACATCTTTGTCCAAGGTGCCAAAAGAACAAGACACGTGTTTCTCCAAGACACTGTTGTAGGTGTCACCTCTCCCTTATTTTTCAGGGGACCCAAGTTTTAAAGACTGCTGATGGCAGAGGTGCCCCAAACATGTGGTATCCAAAATACGTCTTTGTTTTCCCCTTACGAGCCTTTGGCCCTTGGATTTGTGTCTTCCTAAGGAACAGCACCCAGGGCTCCTGGAGACCATGAGATCTCTCTCTCCTGCCCTCAGATGCTCACCAAGCTGGGGCACACGTGCCTGGGCACTGGAAGAAAATATTCCCCTGGACGTTCATCAAAAAGACTGCTAACAACATGCATACCTGAGAGCAATCAAGCACGTCGCAGCCAAAACCATCAGGTGAAATCAGATGGAGCATCAACTGACGCAAAAAATGCCAAGAGGGAATTAATGAGACTCAACTCTAGGTTTCAAAAAATACCTCAGATTCCATAAAAAAAAAGAAAAAGACTTGTATGATACCTATCACAGCATTAATTAAACCAAAGTATGTAAGGTTGGCAGTTTGAACACACCCAGTGCCTCAGCAGGAAGACCTGGCTATCGGCTTCTGTAAAGATTACAGCCAAGAAAACCCTATGGAGCAGTTCCACTCTGTAACACATAGGGTCGCCATGAGTCGGAATATGGTTCAATGGCAACGGGCTTGGTTTGTTTTTGGTTTATGTAGACAAACTGATCTACAGTAGTTAAAGGCCATGATATCTGGACCAAAAAGCAGTTTTGTGGTGGCAATTAGAGCTAAAAATAACATGACTCGATGATGTAAGACCTTGGTTACAAGAAATTAAGTCAAAAGGCACATGAATAGAGCTGGTATTAGAAAACAACAGGTTGCAAATGCAAGTTATTACACAGCTTCTCGTATATAACTATGCAATTGGTGCCAGAAAACAGACGGGGAACAAAGTCCTGACCAGAGCTTGATGCTGCCAGTCCATTCCATAGAAGGTTTTCAAGGAAGTCCACAGTAACTAATTAGACACTAAGTTTTGCTCACAGATCTGCAGAGATTTCTGGTTTATTCCCACATGGGTCCTGCTCTAGGAAATGGAAACAGCAGGAAGAAAGGCCAGCAGGGGTAAGATGGGAGGATGGGAGAAAAGGAACGCGGAAGCCCATGGGTCTGGACGAAGGTACACACAGGGGAGGAGTGAAACATAAAAGCAGCTGTGAAAGCAAAAGAAAATACCTACCTAAGGTTCTGCGGCACCTCAGGAGAGAGGAAACTAAGGACAGGGAGCTGGGAGAGTGTCAGGTGAGACGTCCTCCTGGGAAATAGACTCCAGGTGTGTGAAGACAGGGACTCTATTGACCCCATTGTGGTACAGCCTTACTAGCGAACATGGTGTCTATGCTCATTGCCATCAAGTTGATTCCGACTCATAGCAACCCTATAGGGCAGCGTAGAACTGCCCCTCAGGGTTTCCAAGGCTATAATCTTTACTGAAGCAGACTGCCACATCTTTCTCTCATGGAGCCCCTGGGTGGGTTCAGACAGCTAACCTTTGGGTTAGCAGCTGAGTGCTTAACCACTGCACTACCAAGGCTCCTGTCTAGGACAGTAGTAGGTGTTTAATAAATGGGTGGCATAACTGGTTAATGCACTTGGCTGTTAACCAAAAGGTTGGAGGTTTGAGCCCACCCAGAGGTACCTTGGAAGAAAGGTCTGGCAGTCTACTTCTGAAAAATCAGCCACTGGAAATCCTGTGGCGCACAGTTCTACTCTGACACATACGGGCTTGTCATGAGTTGGAGGTGAGTCAACAGCAACTGGTTTGTTAATAAATACATGTTGAAAGACTGAATGGATAAGTGGTCTGGCTGATTGGTGAGCCCTGAATGAAAACATTAAAGAGTAAGAATATGGGCTTTGGTGTAAATGGACCTGGGTTTGAGTCCTTTGTCTACCACTTACTAGCTGTGTGACCAGGAAGCAACTTACTTACCCTCTCTGAGCCTCAGTATTCTAACACGTAAAACAGTAAGAATCTTACCTCCTTCAGTTGTTAGGAGCCCTGGTGGCATAGTGGTTAACAGCTCGGCTGCTAACCAAGAGGTCAGCAGTTTGAATCCACCAGCCGTTCCTTGGAAACTCTATGGCGGCAGTTCTACTCTGTCTTATAGGGTTGCTATAAAATCAGAATCGATTCGATGGCAACAGGGTCAGTTGTTGTGAAGGTTTGTCATGTTGAAGCAGTTTAGCTTAGCAGTTAAGGAATATGGGCTCAAAAGTCAGACTATCTGGGTTCAAATCCTGGCTCTGCTGCTTATAAACTGTGCCATCTTCAACAACTTCCGTAACTTTCCTGGCCTCACTTACAAAAATGGAAATAATCATACCTACCTCATGGGAGTTTAATGAGCATTAAAACAATTAATAATCATAATATGCTTAGAACATCCCTGACATATGGTATGTACTTGACACATAGTAGCTGTTATCATCATTAATATTATTAAAGTGCTCAGCACAGTTTGTGGGACACGGTAGGACCAAAATAGAGAAAGTGTATGCGCTGGTGTGTGTACAAGAAAGAGAGACATGTTAGCTAACTAAGTACCAAGTTTTGGCCTCAGATCTGCAATCTTCTGCTAACTATGGGATAGAGGTTTCTGGTTTACTCCCATCTGGGCACAGGAATAAAACAAGATAATTTCCACATCGTTTTGGACCAAATACTTACCTCTCAGTAGGACATTCTAAACTTCCAGTTTAAAGCCATCCCTAATCTACTGAGACCACATCTCCTCTACTGAGCACATCTGTAGAAATAATGATATAAACTATTTATCAGGAAAGCCAGACAGGGCAGTTCCCTGGAGAGAGCTCCTTCTTCCAAGACCCGGCCAGCATGGAGTTAGAGAAGAATGTGTCTCCCTTAGAGAAGACTTCCTCAGTGGCACTGGAGCCACTGTCGACTGACACTAAACCTGGATTGACCCACTTTGCCTATTAACCACTTAGGTTAATGCAGCAGCAGCAGCAGGCTAACGTGATGGTGGATTAAAGCGAGCCCTGGTGCTCAGCTTATTTTGCATTTCACTCAACAGCAGGTCAAGTTCAATAATTCCAAGTCATTTTCCTTTGTTACATTATCTGCAACTGGACAACCAACAAGAGATTAGTCTTCAGAATCAAAGTGCGATCACTGAGATTCTTGGAATTCCCACACCCAAGGTTCCTCAGTGCCATTGCAGGAGGTGTGGTTTTGGGGTCTGTCCTCAGGGACTCAACCTGGCCTAGCATGGGCTCACTGGGTTGGACTCTCAGCCCCACCAGTGACAAGGTGTGTGACCCTGGGAAGGGCACTCCACCTATCCGTGCCCCCATTTTCTCTGCTGAACAATGAGAAACAAGATGACAACCACCTCATCCAGGAAGCCAATCTGTGCACAGCGCTCGGCCTAAACCAGGCCCCGATCGGAGCTAGGAAAATGTTATCAATTATCTTCTGTTGACAGGACTTTGGCAAGGCTGTAAGGAAGCCAAGGTTTGCACACAGGGGAGTTGTCACTCACTTGGTTCCACTCCACAAAGGAGCGAAAGGGAAGGCTCAGCTCCTGCAAGCGGGAAAGGAACAAGAGTGCTGGATTCCGCTCTCAGCCTGTCTGGGCTCTGAACATTGCTGCCTGCCTTTCCTCAGCGTCCTTACAGGAAAGCCTAATCAGCACACCCAAAACAGCTAAGGAGGCAACAGCGAATATGAAACCCCATAATAAAGCACCAGTTGCTTCCAGTCAACTCCTGGCAACCCCACGTGTGTGAGTGCAGAACTAGTCTCCACAGCGTTTTCAAAAGCTGATTTTTCAGAAGTAGATCACCAGGCCTTTCTTCCAAGGCACCCCTGGGTGGACTCAAACATGGAAACTTTCAGTCAGCAGCCGAAGGCATTTACCATTTGTACTGTCCAGGGACTCCAAGGAAAGCGGAGATCTACACTACACTCAAGTCTAAAGTCAAAGCCTCCTCAGCCACAAGTAAGGACTCCTTGAGCTGTGAGCAGCTTACTGTGCTTGGCTGCCCTCAGGTCACTTAACTGTTCTGGGGTTTGTACAGATGTGTGGGAAATCACTCAAGGGACCTCAGGACTTTATCTCCTTGTCAAAATAATGGAGATGGCAGAGGGACTGACGTGGCAAAGGGACTCTCTGCCCTTGTCCATCGAGGGCTCCAGAGTCACTCTCCCCGCCCCATGTGCTTGGCTGCAGACCTAACGCAATGAGTGGCTGATGGGTTAGAAGCACAACTGGCTTCTCCATCATTCGGCAAATGTCTCCTGAGCCCTTGCCACGGAGTCCCTGGGGGGTGCAAACAGTTATAGTGCTCACTAGTAACTGAAAGGTTGGTTGATGGTTTGAGTCCACCCAGAGGCACCTTGGAAGAAAGGCCTGGTGATCTACTTCCAAAAAAAAAGAGCCATTGAAAACTTCACAGAGCACAGTTCTACTCTGACAAGCATGGGGTCACCGGGAGTCAGAATCGATCCAATGGCAGCTGGTGGTGATGAAGCCCTCTCTGTAGGTGGCCAGAGCACATCTGTGGTGGGCACTGGGTTCCCAGAGCACCCCTGTGAAGCCACCAAGCGGGGAACGCAGCAGTGCCTGAGAAGGCTGTGGAGGGCCCCTGGCACATCCAGGCAGTTACAGGTAAGTCTCCAGTCTCCTCTCGAGCTGCTCTTCTCCAATCACTGTCCCACCTCCACCACCTGCTCCTGGAGCAAAGCCCTTTTCATTCGCTTTGTGGGCCTACCTTCCCTTGCACAGCAAAGCTCTTCCCATTGCCTTTGCCAGCCCAGGTTCTCCTGCCCTCCCCCTCAGACACCTCTCTGGACACAGCAGTGGCTCAGAGACAGAAGAAAGGATGAGAAGGTGGCCGAGGGCAAAGCTCCCCTCACCCGGGCCCTGCGTGCCCAGCCCAGCTACGCCCGCAGCTGCCCCAGCCCATTACGCAAGGTAATTGGGCTTCTCATTATGAAAGCCAGTTTCTCAAACTGATAGTCACAACTAATAATTATATAGCGTCGGAGCTGCCAAGGACACTTTCACATGCGTTATCTGATTGACTCCCTCTCGGCCAGGCTTTGAGGTAGGGACTGTAATCCTCAATGGAAAAATGCAGAAACTGAGGCTGAAAGACAAGAGGGTGACGGGCCTGCAGGTCGGAGTCGGGACTTGGAGGCTCTCTCTGATGCTTCTCTTTTCACCACATCACACCCTTTGTCCCACGACCCTCCTTTGTTTCTTCTGAAGAGGACCGAGAAACAGCACTACACGCTGGGCCTCACCTTAAATGGGCATCGTGTTTTTTTCTATCATAGATTGGGATCTTAATAGTAGGTATTTCAGTGCTAGAACGAGGTGACTGCTGGTAATAATTGTTCAAATGTGAGTCAGATTTTTAAACAATGAACCTCTGGTTCACATTCTCGGCTGTTAGCTGCATTCTATGGGGCCTGGAAGTAATAGCTTGTCTCTGCCAGCAGCCCCCAGCCCCCCTCCCAGGCAGGGAGGAGGGGATGCCTCCTTAGCAAGCACGAAGTCTAGCACAGATCACCAATAAAGGCTTGTGAAGCTAATGTGGCTGAACAGCATCTCCAGTCCAAGTCTGCTGTCGTTAGTTGCCACCGAGTTAGCCCCGACTCACCGCGACCCCGCACACAACAGGAGTAAACACTGCCCAGTCTGTGCCATCCCCATGATCAGTTCAGAACTGGACTGTTGTGATCCATAGGGTCTCCACTGGCTAATTTTCAAAGTAGATTGTCAGGCCTTTCTTCCCAGTCTGTCTTAGTCTGGAAGCTCAGATGAAACCTGTTCAGCTTCATAGCAACATGCAAGCCTCCACTGACAGACAGGTGGTGGCTGTGCTTGAGGTGCACTGGAATCGAATCCATGTCTCCCAGATGGAAGGTAAAAAGTCTACCACTGAACCACCACCTGCCCCCTAGCCCAAGCCTAAGGTGAAATGCTTACAACCCATAAGAAGTGTCCCTTAGGAGACACTAAGCAATTGTGAGCCAGCTGGTGACTGCAGTATGACACCCACGACAGAAAGCCTGAGGGGTGGACCAGTCCCTCACTGAGCCCTACGGGGAGCCAGGCTTGTCACCACATTAAGGACTGGGATTACAAGGATAACAAGCTCCCAGGAGCACCAGGAGCCTGGATGCCAGGAGGGTTTGGATGGGGTGTCTCATGCCTACAAGAAAGTTCTGCTCCTCCTCTATGGCTGTTGTTTCATCCCTGGGCACACACTAGAATCCCCCAAGCTGTCTTACAAGCTAATGAGCAGCCATCTAAGATGCATCAATTGGTCCCAACCCACCTGGGGCAAAGGAGAATGAAGAACACCAAAGACACAAGGAAAGTATTAGCCTAAGAGACAAACGGGCCACATAAACCAGAGACTTCATCAGCCTGAGACCAGAAGAATTAGATGGTGCCCAGCTATCACCAATGACCGCCCTGACAGGGAACACAACAGAGTCCCTGATGGAGCAGGAGAAAGGTGGGGTGCAGAACTCAAATTCTAGTAAAAAGATTAGACTTAATGGTTTGATTGAGACTGGGGGGACCCCAGAAGGCATGGCCCCCGGACTCTCTGATAGCCCACAACTAAAACTATTCCCAAGGCCAACTCTTCAGACAAAGATTAGACTGGACTATGGGACATAAAATGGTACTCATGAAGAGGGTGCTTCTTAGCTCAAGTAGATACATGAGACTAAATGGGCAGCTCCTGTCCAGAGGTGAGATGAGAAGGCAGAGAGGGTCAGGGGCTGGTTGAATGGACACGGGAAATCTGAGCTGGAAAGGAGGAGTGTGCTGTCACAGTCTAGGAAGAGCAACTAGGGTCACATAACAATGTATGTATAAATTTTTGTATGAGAGACTAAGTTGAATTGTAAACTTTTCACTTAAAGCACAGCAATTAAAAAAAAAAAAATCCCCCAGGCTGCTTTTAATAAACCCTGTTGTGATCCATAGGGTTTCTGTGGTCTGAGTTTTGGAAGTAGATCACCAGGCCTTTCATCCTAATCAGTCTTAAATCTGTAAGAGTAGCAAAATTGGCCTCAAGATTAGCAAAGAGAAAAACACCAGGTGGTCATTTTTAACACTAATTCATTTTAGTTTCACAGGATTTTTTAACGAGAATTTTCTTTTATTTAAAGCGATGTACTTGGCAAAAGCATCAATCAGAAAATCCAGGACCAGTACTACTGTTCACCTGTTTACTTTCTTCTTCTGCATAGGACGGTATCCTCTAACTCCTGATGGTGAAAGAATTAGCTCAGCCGATCATGAGGATGACACGGGACCGGCAGCATTTCATGCGGCTCTGCGTGTGGCTGCCACAAGTCAGGGTGTTTGCAGGAGGGCCGGCAGCTAACAGTGACAATCTCGAGGTAGGCTGGATAAGAAGGATGCGTTCCCAATTGCCAACCTCAGGTCACAGGGTAACTGGGACCTGTGCCTTTCCTCTCACCATTTCCCACTGGGGAACAGCTGTCATGGGGCTTTGGTGAAGCACAGAGCTTACACTGAACATCCTCATTCTTGACAGGGCTCTCATATATTACTGCCAAAAGCAGACACTTAAAAACAAACCTCCATGACCATCAACAAACGAATGGATAATAAAACGTGGTATATACGTACAATGTAATATTACTCAGCCATCAAGAGAAATGAGGCTCTGATACATGCTATGACATGGATGAACCTGGATAACATTGGGCTGAGCAAAATAAGCTCAAAGGAACAAAGACTGTATGATCCCACTTGTATGAAATATCTAGAATAGGCAAATGCACGGAGACCAAAGTTCAGTAGAGGTTACCAGGAGCAGAAGGGAGGAGAGAGGAAGTCATAGCCTAAGGGGCACTGAGCTTCTGTGAAGAGTGATGGAAAAATCTGGAAACAGATAGTGGTGATGGTTGTACAACACAGTGAACTGTATATATAAAAATGATTAAAATGACAAATGTTTTGTTATATTTCTCCATAATAATATTTTTAATCAAAAAAGAAAAAGAAAAGGGGAAAAAGCCCCACCAACCTCCAAGTCCAATGAGTAGGGAGTTAGAAGAAACCAGAGAAGCTCCATAAAGCCCCGTAATTCTGTTACCCAGTAGTAAACATTGCTGTTTTCCTCTTCCACTGGGAGGGTGACTGCCT
This sequence comes from Dugong dugon, assembly GCA_030035585.1. Taxonomy (NCBI): domain Eukaryota; kingdom Metazoa; phylum Chordata; class Mammalia; order Sirenia; family Dugongidae; genus Dugong; species Dugong dugon. The sequence goes on along the minus strand of CM057470.1, from coordinate 66,211,980 downwards.
TGCTTGGTTGAGGAAGGACGTCACATTTTCTGAACTTCAACAAAAACTTTTGTCTTCTTTTTTAAAATTTATTTTTTAACTTACATATAGTAAAAATCACTCTTGGCGTACAGAACCGTGATTTTTTTCCAAATGCATATAATTGTGTAACCACCACCACAATCAAGACATGGAATAGTTCTATCACTCCCCAAAATTCCCCTTTCAATAAATATCTTAAAGCAAGCAATTTCCACAGGACAAGTCTTCCTACAAACAGCCAGTTATTAGCTGCCATCAAGCTGGCCCCCAGCTCCTGGCAACCCCATGCACGGCAGAATGAAACACTGCCCAGTCCTATGCCATCCTCATGATTAGTTGCACATGGGGCTGTTGTGATCCATAGGGTTTTCACTGACTGATTTTTGGAAGGAGACCACCAGGCCTTTCTTCCAAGGTGCCTCTGAGTGGACACAAACCTCCAGCCTTTGGGTTAGCAGCCAAGTGTGTTAACCATTCGCACAACCCAGGGACTCCCATGAACCTCAAGGGCCCCCATACACACTGGCTCCTTCATTCTCCAACCCCTCAGGAAAGTAGAAAAATACTTTTCTCTATTCAGGAAAAAACTCCTCGTAAAAGTTGAACTCTCATAACCTAAGACATGCAAGACAAGGAACCACATATCAAACTTTCTGCCTTGGAAATATATACAAAAAATAAGTCTTACTGCAAGAAAGGACGTCCTTCAGTCACTGGAGTCTCTGAGGTCTCTGCACCCTCGTCTTGCCCAGTTCAGGCTGCTGCAAGCCTCTCACTCACCCCTCCTGTCCTTGGCAGTGATACCGTGGTGCCCTCCCTGTCTGCTACACAGGGAAGAACATGAGAGCCCGTGCAACAGAAGCTGGGGGCTTCGTGTTTGCCTGAGCACTACCGTACCAGGTGCCTCAATCTCCCCATCACAAGGAGAGAGATGAGACCCGCTCAGGATGCAAACTTGAATGGATGAGAAGGAGGCTGCAGCACTTTAGGTAAGTTGGGATGAGGTAGGGGAGGGGAGGGGACACTTGAATAAGCGAACTTCAAAGCTGCCAGACCAGTCCTGAAGGTGAGAGGCACTGGCAGGTTTGGGGTGGGGGCTATCTCCCCCAGGTCTCCTTGGCATTTGGCCCTCTAGGCCAAGGCATTAAAACATTTTCAAAAAACATACAGCGAGAAGAGAATGAGGACGCCCCACAGCCACTGCAGTCCGAACTGCAGGACTCTCTGCAGCAGCAAGTGGGAGCCGAACTATTATCTCCTCTGAAGGCCAGAATAACCATTAACCAGTGGCTGTTGAGTCGACTCTCACTCGTGGTGACCCCATGTGTGTCACAGTAGAACTGTGCTCCATAGGGTTTTCAATGGCCGATTTTTCAGAAGTAGATCACCTGGCCTTTCTTCCAGGTCGTCTCTGATAGACTCGAATTTCTAACCTTTCAGTTAGCAGTCAAGGGCGAAAAACATTTGCACCACCCAGGGACTCCAAAAGCAAAACTATCAACCCTAAATATTAACCCCATTCTGTACCCCAAAACATTCCTTGGTGTCTTCCCACCTAATGACATTCTAAGCTACAGTAAACTTCAGGATACAAAAGAAAAGCAACAGTCTCTCCTCTCTCCCTTCCTCTCCTAGAGAAAGATAATAGATGCCCAGGGACAAGAGAGGGACTTTTTCTAGAAAACCTGACCCAGCCATGGGGTATGAGAGAGGAACCGCAGCCCTCTCCTGAGAGCTGTAACTTGAACTGTAAGTTGTAACTCAGTAAAGTTCCTTCTTTAAAGCGTTTTCTTCCAAGTTGTTTAGTTTGGGGGTGGGCGGGAGGAAGACGTTTATCCGTTCAGGGATTCCTTATCTGGAGCCTCCTTCCTTTCCAAGGGAGCCTCAAAGCCCTCCAGCTCCCTCTCTTCAAAGGGCTGTGGTTAGGTGCTGCTGAGTCGGTTTCACTCACAGCAACCCTGTGCACAACAGAACTTTAAACACTGCTTGGTCCTGTACCACTCCCATAAATCATTGCTATGTTTGAGCCAATCCTTGCAGCCCCTGTGTCAATCCTTCTCGTTAAGGGTCTTCCACTTTTTCGCTAGCCCCCTGCTTCTCCATCTCTTGCTCCATAAATAATCTCCATCTACTTATCTATCTCCATCTTCTTCTCCATAAACAATTATCTCCGTTTGGGGGAGAGGTTTGCACATCAAAGCACGCCTCCGGGAGAGTTTAAAATCATTTAAAACGAAACCTTAAATAGTCTGCTGCTCTGGATTTCTCCAAGGTCGGCGGGGCTGCCGGAAGTGATGTCATCATTCATTATAAAGTTTGTTGGGTCTTTTTCTTCTCTTTTTTTGTTAAGGTAATGAATGGGTAGAACGAACAAAAAATAACAAAGGATGGATTCCCCTAGCCCTCCTCCTCTTCCAGCCTCCTCCTCTCCAGCTCCCAGCCCCCAACCCCATCGCAAGGATTTGGCCTCCATTGTCCTAGAATTTCAATACTGCTCAGAAAATGAAAAGCCTTTGAATGCTATAAGGGGGTGGGGCGCAAAAGAGCATCCTGCTCCTCTGGGTCAGCTCAAGATTCCTTTCATTTTGGCAGGATCCTTGGTTATAGACCCTGCTTCACAAAGGCCACAAGTTCCTGTTCCTGGAAGGGGCTAGGGGTGGGGGGTGGAGGGAGGGTTTCAATTAAAAGCTAATAGCCTTTTGTGGACGAGCTCTCTGGGGTCCTGCCCGTGTTTACTGGACCTCACTGTCTGCTGGGACAAACCACGCGCTATCAGAGGAATCTCTGCCCTATTTCCTGAAAAGCCCTTAACAAAAATCCTTAGAAAGAAAGAAAAAAAGTTTTCTGGGAAGCAGACTTTTGAGAAAGGAAAACCAGCCCTGCCGAGGCCGGAGGTGGGGGTGATGGCGGGGGCTGAGTACCCTGAGAGAGGGAGGAGCGCTCCAGAGCGGCGCTGGAAAGGTTACTCCTCGAACGGCTCTGCGCGGTCTTGGGTCCCGGCACAGACTCTCCTCCGCGGCGCCGGGGCGGCTTCTGTCCCGGTGCGTTCAGGCTTCGCAGTCTGTAACACGCTTCTTTCCTGGGGTGGCCGACCCGGCCCTGCCTAGGTTACTGCCCCGGCAACAAGGCCAGCCCTCTGGGCGTGCATCCACTGTATTTTTCACGTGCTCCCGCGAGTACACTCCAGCTCTCCGCATCACCCCAAGAAAAGCTGCCCTTGGTAACAAAGTGTGAAATGCTTATAAATCGGCCTTCACCCCGGAGCTAGGGAGGCCCTCAGCGCCCCCAGCCAACAAAGAGTTGAGGAAAATCCCTACCCCCCACCGGGAAGCCAGCAAGGGGAGGGGGCTTCCCACATCCTGAGGGACGCAGGGTGGCGCTGGGCTTGGAAAGCCCTAGCAAGATGCTGAGACCCTGGACAAGTCATTTAACTGCTCCGATCTCAGTTTCCCGCATGTAAAATTTAATGGATGGAGTAGAGGCTAAGAACTGGGTTGCTAACCAAAAGGTCGGCAGTTCGAATCCACCAGGCGCTCCTTGGAAACTCTATGGGGCGGTTATTCTCCGCCGATAGGGTCGCTATGAGTCAGAATCGACTCCACGGCAACGGGTTTGGCTTTTTGGTTTTTTAATCTCAGTTTCCCCGCGTGTAAAATTTAATGGATTGGTTAAAATGGTGTCAGTCAGCTCTAAAATTATATAAGCTGACGCTTACAATCCCCATGTCTCCCTCTCCCCCACCACCCCACCCCCTCCAAACGCCAGCAGGAGGTAAGGTACAAGATGACAGGGGTTAAAAAGAACATACACAAATATCTGATGATTACATATGTAAAAGGAGTCCCTGGGTGATGCAAATGGTTAATGTGCTCAAAAGGCTGGAGGTCTGAGTCCACCCAGAGGTACCTTGGAAGAAAGGCCTGGCAATCTACCTCTGAAAGATCAGCCATTGAAAACCCTATGGAGTACAGTTCTACTCTAAAACATGGGGTCACTATGAATTGAAATCAACTCGACACACAGCAACTGTTAAGTAGAACCTGCACAGATATTTGATTGAATGTGTACAAAATGCCCTCGGGAATAAGTATGGGAGATCCCTCCCAGGAGGTGTAATTCAGATTAGGTCATGTCAAGTGCACCCTAAAACTAGCAACCCATTTGTTAGGCAGTTTTATTAGTAAAAAAGAAAACTGGAGTTAAAGGTCAGGCTGAGTGGCCTCAGTCAACTTAGCTAATATCTCTGTGCTATCTTTCCTCATTTGTAAAATGGAAATATTTGTCCTATTTTACAAAAAAAAAAAAAAAAAAAAAAAAAAAAAAAAACTGGAGGAGAGTCAAATGCAGTTTGTAGGTGAATAAGCTGTAAAAACACCAAAACCCTGCAGAGGTGTAAGCTGAAACTCATAAACCACCAAGTGGACTCCGACTCATGGAGACCCCATGTGGGTCAGAGTAGAACTGTGCTCCATAGGGCTTTCAATGGCTGATTTTTTGGAAGTAGATCACCAGGCCTCTTTCCAGGCACCTCTGGGTGGACTCAAACCTCCAAGCAGCTGAGCATGTTAACTATTTGCACAAGTAGGGACTCCATTCACATTCAAATCCCCTTCTTTCCCTCACCTTTGGCATGTGGTTATTGATGAGGGAAACACTTGTAAGGAGAAAGAGACACCAAATCAACTCTTAAAATCAAAGGCTCATGTAAGAACAAATATCTGAAAGAGTCTCCATTTCCTGTAATTCTTCATTTGTGCTGTGAAGGACTCCTTGTTCTTGGATTTCTGGACCCTCCTTAGTCCCCCAGAAAGACACTGGAGACAAGGAAAACTGGGCCCACCTTGAGTTCACATCACTGAATTAATATGGCGAAGCAAGCCAGAGGAATGGGAATTGAGGCAGCTTTTAACACAAACACAGCACACTTTGGAGGGTCTGGCCTTTCCTTTCTTTCTTCCTTCCCTTCTTCCACCCTGCCTTACTTATTCCCTCCCTCTCTCCTTTCCTTCATTTCTTTTCTTCTTCCTTCCTTCCTTTTTTCCACATGACAATGAGGTTTACAAGGACCAAACATATTTTAGGGGAAGCGGTGCATCCGAGGCTGGTGAAAAACAATCCAACTTCTGGAACCAAATCTATATACTGATGACTTAATAAAATCATTTACCTACCCTAAAAAGGAGCCCTGGTGGAGTAATGGTTAAGCATTCAGCTGCTCACCAAAAGGTCGGCAGTTTGAATCCACCAGCTGCTCCTTGGAAGCCCTGTGGGGCAGTTCTACTCTGTCCTATAGGGTAGTTATGAGTCGGAATCGACGTGACGGCAATGGGTTTTCCCTAAAAATGACTGTGTTGGGGGTACTGCTGCTTCAGTGGTAGAACTGTCACCTTCCATGTTGGAGACCCAGGTTCAATTCCCAGCAAATGCTCCTCACGTGCAGCCACCACCCGTCTGTCAGTGGAGGCTTGGGTGTGTTGCTATGATGCTGAACAGGTTTCAGCGGCACTTCTGGACTAACATGGACTAGGAAGAAAGTCCTGGTGGTCTGCTTCCAAAAACCAACCAGTTAAAATCCTATGGGTCATAACAGTCTGATCCATAACCGATCCTAGGGATGACACAGGACCGGGCAGCACTTCATTCCGTGGTGCATGGGGTCGCCATGAGTCAAGGGCTGACTTAACGGCAGCTGACAACAACAACTGTGGGAGCAGTAAGAGGCTGGGACCAGAGAAATCCCAGACAGTAACTCCAGCCAGATCTCCGCTTCCTTTCAACTCAACAAACAGAACCCCATTTTATGGTTATCAAGCGAAACAGTATAAAGCGAATTAGGCCAATAAAAAATCTTGAGATTCAGCTGGAGTTGAGCTAAAATGAAGGGAAATGGTGTGCAAGTAAACTTCCCTGATCACAGGCTTTAAATAGTTCAGGAACATCTGAGAGACAGGACAGGAGTACTCTCCACCCGGAGAGAACATCCAGGGGAGTGAATAAACTTGCAGAAGCTGCTGACAAAGGAAAAGCTGCAGCTTCTTATCATGTCCTCCTGATCGTCATCAGCAGATACTTCTTCCCGGGAGGTTTGTGTGCTCGAAGCTGACCGAGAGGGCTCTCAAGAAAATAAGAGTGGACAGGGCAGTGCCAATGGAAACTCTTTCCTGGACATCCATCAATTAACATCCTTCTTCTCCCACCATTTTTAGAATTCCTAGCTCATGAGATGTGGAAGCTTCCCAGAGTCAATTTTCAGCAGAAGAAGGGTCAAGTCCAATCTCCCTAAATTCTCCTCTTTTCTTTATCATGGCCACGAATTTTGTCTAAAAGCTCAATTACTACTCAACAGATCGCTATCCAGAGTCCAGTCTATCTGGTGTATTTCACTACTTCACTTCCAAAGTCAGTAAAGGTGGGAAGTGTTAGAGGCTGAGACTATGTGTGCATCACCTTTGTTCTGTATTATTTGGGTAGGTCCCATCATTACTTCCACTGCCCATCTGTCAGTTTGTCATACTGTGGTTGGCTTATGTACTGCTGTGATGCTGGAAGCTATGCCACCAGTATTTCAAATCATCAGCAGGGGCACTCATGGTGGACAGGTTTCAGTGGAGCTTCCAGACTAAGATAGAATAGGAAGAAAGGCCTGGTAACCTGCTTCTGAAAATTAGCCAGTGAAAACATTATGGATTGTTAACAGAATATTTCCCATTTAGTGCTGGAAGATGAGTTCCCTAGGTTAGAAGACACTCAAAATACACAGTGGCCACAACCATAGACTGCAGCACACCAACGATCATAAGATGGCACAGGACCAGGCAGCGTTTCCTTCTGTTGTATGGGGTGCCATGAGTGAGAGCTGACTCCACAGCAACTAACAACATCTACCAGTCACAATCTATCAGAACCTGGCTGGTGATGCTGCCTGACGGGGGAGCCTTAAAGTAAAATGTCCAGCAACTCTCCTGTGCTTTAGACAAAGCTTCCACCACTCCCACCCCTACAGGAACCAACTGTAAGCACCAGAGATCAAATATCTAAATGGTTAGTTGGAGAGTTGCTAAGAATTACCAGTGAGATTAGCCTTTTACCCTGTATCAGCCCCCAGGAAAAACTACTTAACGCTCTATTTTTAAGCCTAGTGACTATTTTTCTAAGCACAAATGTTCTATTAAATCTTACTGCCTCCCATGTTTTGTTTCGTGTTTGTTTAGACTGTGAATTTTAAAGATTTTATCTTCAAAAGAAATACAAGAGAAATAGCAAACTGCCAGGCAGCACTGGAAAATACATGTTGAACAAACGAATGAATGAAAGGGAATGAACTTGCAATGCTTAAAGCTAATGACTAGAGGTCACGGTACAAATACGCAAAGAGAATTGGGGGCAACCTGGGGTAATAAATTAGCATTTGGGCCACGTTTGAAAATGGTGATGATCTCAATATCCCAACACTCTGGGAAGTTAATTCTAGAGCAACATTACACGTATCATCATACCCATTACGTTAAGTGACACAATTACATTAAGAGGGTCTTGAACTTGAATGCTAAGCAAAAGCAAAGAACAAGTGTGGCACAGATCAGCGTTCTTTATTTCACATGTGGGACGCAAGCAGCTTGTGAGCACATCCCACTACTGAACTCTGGATGCCCTGCCTCTGCAGCCAGTGACAAACCCCGCCTTCTCTGGTCACACTTATAAATGGTTACAGTCAATACCAATGAGAAGAATGGCTCCAATTAGCCCCTTTATAGTAATTATTATTTTATACATATTATATATATTAAAATTACTTTGCATTCCCTGGCACCCATCAAGTGAAGGTATACCCATCACCTGAGATACCCCACCTGTCACCTAGAGGAAGTCAGACTAGAAATTTAAGTCTAATATTTATCACGATGATTCTGAAATCAGTGATACAGCAATTATGTATCATTTATGAGAATGACGGGGGATGATACTTGCCTTTTAGGGGCTTACCGTTGACTAGGAGAGAAATCCCACACACAGGAAGTTTGCCAGTAGATAATGTATACTTGGCACAAAATGGGAAATGTGGACAAGAAGCACCCAGAGTTGCTTCCCTCGGGACAACTGAGGCTTCCTTGAGCTAGACCCAAGGGGAGGTGGAGGTGAAGAAGTCAAGACCAAAAGATACCTGCTGTGGGTGGATTTGTGTCCCTCCAAAAGATCCGTTCAATCATAAATCCTAATCTCCGTGAATGTGGCCAAATTCAGAAAGTCTTTGTATATGTAATTAGTTAAATTCACACGAGTCATACAGGAACAGGTGGGCCCTAACCCAGTATGACTGTTGTCCTCATAAGAGGAGAAGACAGAGAAGAATACAGAAGACAGCCATGTGAAGACAGGCAGAGCTTGGAGTGACACCGCCACAAACCAAGAAATACCTGGGCCTGCCAGACGTGGAAAAGACAAGGCAGGATCTTCCTCTAGAGCCTTCTGAGAGAACATGGCCCTGCTGAAACCCTAAATTTGGACTTCTAGCCCCCAGAACTATGAGAGAACAAATTTCTATTGTTTTAAGCCACCATTTTGTAGCATGCTGTTACAACAGCCCTAGGAAATTACATAATTGTTGCTGTTGTTAGGTGCCGTCGAGTCACAGTGACCCTATGTACGACAGAACAAAACACTGCCCGGTCTTGCACCATCCTCACAATCGTTGCTATGTTTGAGCTCATTGTTGCAGCCACTGTGTCAGTCCGTCTCATCGAGGGTCTTCCTCTCTTTTGCTGACCCTCTATTTGACCAAGCATGATGTCCTTCTCCAGGGACAGGTCCTTCCTGATAACATGCCCAAAGTATGTGAGACGAAGTCTCACCATCCTTGCTCCTAAGGAACTTTCTGGCTGTAACTCTTTCAGGACAGATTTGTTCGTTCTTCTGGCAGTCCATGGTATATTCAATATTCTTCGCCAACACTGTAATTCAAAGGCATCAATCCTTTGAGCTAATATATGTGGTAAATCAAAAGAGTCTGTGTAAAGGAAGACTTTTCTGACCACGCCCCATGCTCCATTTCAGAGTGGGTTAGCACTCCTTATTGCCTTCTCATAACTACCACCTTCCCAACACCCTCCCTGCAAACACACAGAGTTATCATGACACTTACCTATTATTTCAGTCCTTAAGGGGTTTGAGGACTGAATTGTGTTTTATTTGCACTGTGGCAAAAATAAACGGTTGCTACCTGAATGAAGGATAAACGAACAAACTTCACACAGAATTTGGGTTTCCTATCAGAGGCAACAAGAAGCCACGTAAAATGTAGAAGGCGAGTGTCATGGAACTGTTGCATTAGGAATGGGGGAGATGGAGCTTACCAGCAGCACACAGTAAACAGATTTGGGCTTTTCACTGATTATAAACTCCATGAGCCTACTGGTATAAGAAAGACTGACAGAAGAAAACGTGAAGAAATTTGGAATAAGCAAAGAAATGACTGGGCGTCTCCCATGAAAACTATGCATCATTTGGAGCCTGCTCTTCTAGATGTCCAGCTCTGTCCTTTCACTGCCTTTGTGGTGTTTTGCTATTCTATAAATTACAGATAATCAACAACAATGCAAAATCATTCCTGTCCATAGAAATGCAAATAAATTCTTGCTGGTGGAGGTTTTATGGACACCCCCCACCCAAACTCCACTCCATGGAAAAAATCAGATTCCCATCTATTTGTAAATTCACTTCAACATTTCTTTATTCCAAGTAAATTTGTGTCCTCTGCCTTCTTTGAACCAGTGGTAACATCTGTCTGGTTCCCTCATTAATAATGAATGAAACAAAATCCTCAACATGGCCATTTTCTATCTGTGTGAGGGTCATGATTTTACCTTTTTTGGAAAACTGTCCTTTAACACAAAGGCAAGATTATCCCAGGGCTTCCTGTAAGGGCTTTATCCACGTCAGTGACCATTACACCACAGTGTCTTCTTTGTGTGAACCCCCACCTTAGTACCAAGGACAGTCACACTTTCTTTTGAACAAACAGCTTGTTTTTGTGATTTCTGTAACTGAGGTTTGCCTTTTCGTGAAGGCCACTAGGAAGCTGAGGGCCACATCAGTGGTCACTTCAGACCACACTTCCTACGTCCGCTTCTGATTCCGTTTTATGACCCCAGTATTGGGTTTCTTTTGGGTTTTTGTTTTTTTTACTCTCACTTTTGATGTGTTTATTGTCCCTTACGTATCATTAAAAACCACCTTAAAACAAAACAACCCAAACTAGTCACTGTCCAGTCAACTCTAACTCATGATGACCCCACATGTGTCAGAGTTGAGCTGTGTTCCACAGGGTTCTCAATGGTTGATTTTTCAGAAGTAGATCATCAGGCCTTTCTTACAAGGCTCCTCTGGGTAGACTCAAATCTCCAACCTTTCATTAGCAGCCAAACGCATTAACCATCTGCACCACCCAGGGACGCCAAGGAGGTGGCAGCTGGAATGGAAAAGAAGGGGTAGCTTATTCAAAAGCATTGTGAAGGAAGGAAAAAAGATACCCCGGCAACAGGTTAGATATGAAGAAAAAAGTAGGGGCAAGGAGCACCCTCGGTTTTTTAAACAAGGTTGAGGGCATGACTCTAATGCGTTTTGAATTCACCCCACATGAGGCGCAGCTTCCCACATACTTTTTTAGGTAGGGGCAGCCACAGAATTTAGGTGTTCATCCCAAAAACATTATAACAAATGCAGATTGAGGCTTTTGTGTCCACTTGTAAAAACAGATTAAAAATTGAGAGAAGTGCACTCCACCCCCAATTCTAGATTAGAACAGATTCCCTGGGTCCAGAGAGGTCAACTCTGGGCAGGTGGGCCAGCCCGAGACTGGGCACCGAGGACAGCGGCCGCCTCTCAGCAAAGCTCAGCTGTGTTCACATCCCTGACAAACCCGAATAAAGACCTTTAAGCGAGTCCTTTCCCAAATGAGTCTACTTCCAAACGCGGGGGCTGGGAACACACAGCAGTAAGCTCATAAGCAAATACCATCGAAGGAGAGAACAAGAGATGCTCTCTTCATGGCCACATTAGCATGTTTGTGAAATCAATCAAGCTCAAGTCTCTCCAAGGACCAAGCTTGCTGGGGTCTGCTAACTGTACACAGATTAATGTGTCACATAGAGGCAGTTAGGACAGCCAGGTAACAAATTGAGTCCCAACAACAAGGCAATCAATTGACTGGATGAAGACACCCTAAAGCTACATAGGAACCAAACTCCTTACTCTGAGTATTTCCAAGGCACTCTATATGAAGATCTCTCAGTGAGTCTGCACTTGGAGAGCTTTCACTAAATAAGGTGTCTGTCCAGGAAGGGACCCCTCTCCTGGGACCCTCTTTCCTCTAAAGATAGGCGACTTTGCGCTTGTTCAGAACAGAAATGGGCTTGTTAAATATCACAACAGAATGTTACCCTTGCCGGCTGCAAAAAAAGTCCGCAAATCCCACTGAGCGGTCCCCAGAGAGCAGTGCTCTTCAGCTTTAGAGGGCTGCAGAGGGTCTGAGAAATGGGATGGAGCTTCTGTGCAGCAAAATACACATATCCTATGTTATGGACTGAATTGTGTCCCCCAAAATATGTGTCGGGATCCTAAACCCTATGCCCTGTGGATGTGATCCTGTTTGGAAAAAGGGTTTTCTTTGCTATACTAATGACATCATATCAGTGTAGGGCATGTCCTAAATCTAATCACTTCTGCGTTATAAGGAGCCCATTGGACACAGAGGCCATATGATGACTGACAAGGAACTGGGAACACCAGGAGAAAAGGATCTTCCCCCTGAGCCAACAGAGAGCCTTCCCCTAGAGCTGGCACCCTGAATTTGGACTTACAGCTTCCTGAACTGAGAAAATAAATTTCTGTTCTTTAAAACCACCACCTGTGGTACTTCTGTTACAGCGGCACTGGGAAACTAAGACATACTACAAATGCACGTGTACTGGCCTCAGGACACAACCTCAGAAGTTTCCATCCAGGGCCCGGTTGAGAGCCGCTGACATAGCCCAAGGGCTACCCTACAGGCAAAAAGCTTGGCTGAGATGGTTTGTGCTAGGAAGTTAGTGCAGGGGCAGAGTGGACATGCACTCCCCTCCAGGTGTTCTAGACTCTATCCACACCTGAGTTTAGCATCTCGTCTAGACTCTAGGAGCTTTGCTCACCATCCCAATGCTTTGCCTGAACTGCTGACAAATGGGATATGCACTTCTAGCTTATTCAGCATCCAAATGATGAGCCGGCACAATAATGGATCTACGTGGCTTGTAAAATCACCAAGACACTGCACGTTATGACATGCAAAGTCCATGCCACAGAAAATAAGGTTTCTCTGGTAAAGAAGAAATGCTGTTGGTAGTTACTGTCGAGTTGGCTCCAGTTCATGGTGAACCCACGTACAACATAACAAAACATTGCCTGGTCCCATGCTGCCTTCACCATCCTTGGTATGCTTGAGTCCATTGTTGCAGCCACGGTGTATTGTGAGTGCTTTCCAACCTAGGGGGGGGCTCATCTTCCAGAATTATATTGGACAATATCCTGTTGTGATCCATAGGGTTTTATTGGAAACAGATCACCAGTCTTTTCCTCCTAGTCTGTTTTAGTGTAGAAGATCTGCTGAAACCTGTCCCTCATGCTGGTGTTTGAAATACTGGTGGCATAACTTCCAGCATCATAGCAACACAGAAGCCACCACGGTGTGACAGACAGGTGGTAGAAAAGAATCCTCTGAGACCTAGATAGCACTTACCCACAATAACGGGCCAGACACTCAAGATTTCATTGTAACAACCTCTAACAAAGGGGTTGTCTCCTCCACTTTACGGACAGGAGAGTGAGGCTGAGAGGTCAGACTGAGTGGCCCAAGATCAAACATTAGGCAGGGCACTGGCAGCACAGGGACCCAGACTCCAGAATGTGAATTCCAGATCTATAGTTCATCTAATGTTCTCCATTTCTGAAAACGTCCAAGGTCAAAATGCTCAAGTATAGTAACCATCCACCTCTGATCCATTTACAATCACCTGACCCATTTCTGAAGAAGTTTCTAGCTTCCCTCTCTTTCTGACTATAAAAAAGAAAAACTTTTGGTTTAAAATAAATTTTTAGAATTACATGAGGTATAAATGATAATGAAACAACATCACTATATAAATACATATTTATGAGTTCCTGAGTAGTGCAAATGGTTACACACTTGGGTACTAACCAAAAGGTTGGTGGTTCAAATGCACCCAGAAGCACCTCAGGAGAAAGGCCTAGAGATCTACTTCTGAAAGGTCACAGTCTTGAAAACCCTATGGAGTACACTTCTACTCTACCACACATGGGGTCGCCACGAGTCTATACATATATAAACCGGTATACATATATTAAAAAAACCCATTGCCATCAAGTCGATTCCAACTCATAGTGACCCTATAGGACACAGCACAACTGCCCCATACGGTTTCCAAGGAGCGGCTGGTAGATTCAACTGCCGACCTTTTGGTTAGCAGCTGAACTCTTAACCAGTGCGCCACCAGGGCTCCAAAAAGTGGGAGATAAATCCCTTGCCGGCTCCTTGCACTTCTGCCCTTATGCCTTTGTTTTAGCTCATTTTTCACTCAACCCACTGAAAACAATGATCCCCAAATGGCAAATAATCAGATCAGCCTTCCTAAGCCACAGCCCTGACTCCTCTAGCACAATTCCTACTCCACACTGCACGCGCTGGCCCTTATTTGTCAATTATGCCAGTGTTCCACACAGGAAAGCAACACTTGCCCCAAATCCCGGAACCAATCTACAGAGCAAAATTGCTCAGCGCAGTCCCCCAAAGGCTCTGCTGGTGATTCCAATCCAGAATGATGAAAAGAAGGGGAATTTCCCTAGGTGCTTCACAGGTATCCTGGACAGATGAGAGGACCTGAGGCTATCTCCTCGCTCTCCTCCTTCCTTTAAATAAAGCAGGTGTGTAAAAGGAAAAGCAAGCTGGTTCTAAACACCCCAAGGCCAGAATTCACAGCTCAGTCCATCTTTCAGAGAGGGGAGATATCTGAAGCTATGTCAAACCATGAAATAAACGTGCTAAGCCATTGAGTCGAGCAGCAAGAATCAATCCAATAGGCTGCCCCCTCTTCTAGCTCATTAACTATTGGAGATTACCATTATATGGAGAGCAGCCTCTCAACGAGCAATGAAACAAGCCCGCTGTAAACCAGGCATGTAGAGCAGGAGGTGTCTGCTGAGCAATCCTGGAAAAAACTCCACCACCACACGCTCTCCCAACTCCATGCTTCAGCCTGGCGTCCCTCACACTGGCCACTCCTTTGCAATTTCTCTCCTGGGCAGCAACAACCAAGGGGGGCGAGACTTGCTTACTTTAGTTTTTGAGTAAAAGGACAGTAAGCCAGGGTTGCTCCTGGCAAAATGACAACAACTCAAACCAGTTGCCATCAAGTCAACACCAACTCATGGCAACCCCATGTCTGTCAGATTAGCGCTGTGCTCTATGGGGTTTTCAATGCTGATTTTTCAGAAGTAGATCAGGCCTTTCTTCCAAAGCACCTCTGGGTAGACTCGAACTGCCAACATTTATCCTGCACCACCCAGGGGCTCAAAGGAGATGGTTTAATGAGATAAAATGGTCAGAATCTGCACTGAGAAAAACTCAAGAGTAAGAAATGTTCAGATTAGAAAGAAAGGAAAGGAGCAGAGGGATGAGGAGAGAGATGAGGAGAAAGTAAACACACACGTTCTCCCTCACCGCCCTTGCAAATGGAATAAACTCCAGTAAGAAGGACAGCAGGCACTAATTGCACATTCAGAACAGGTGTGTGCCTGCAAAGCCACTGCTTAATTACTGGGTTTGGCATTTGGCACTGGCAGCGTGGCCCCGCTCAGCTTCTAATAACACTGAAACCGAGCGTCCGCGGGGCTGTTCCTGTTGTAGGTCCGAAGAGCCAAGAAGTGGAATTTCTAATTATATGGCTGTGCCCTAATGAAAGGCTCCATCCAGACAAACAGAGAGCAAGCAGCTTAGAGGATGCGGATCCCGGAACACATCCTGAGCAGACTTCCAGCGTTTGCCTCTTTTTTCTGGGTGGCATCTTTTCTGAGCACCAGGAAAAGCAATTCCGGTTGGGCGCTAATCAACTGCATCTTGTAAATCTCACTCCAAGTTGAAATACTTGGGGGTAAAGCAGGGGGGGTGCCACTTACCCTTTGAAGTCATTATGTTAAGCTCACCCACAGAAGACATCAATTTCCCTGATGCTGCTCCGCCTTACTCCTTCCCTCTCCTCCAGGCTTCTCCTCTGCTGCTCATCCCCTGCAGCTACAATCTTTTTCTTGTAAACTTGCTGGACTTCTCACTTATATTCTTTATGGCAAGAAGATCCCCTTCCCCATTTGGTCTACAGATGAACTTCTATTCACCATCAAAACATTGCTCAGGCATCACATCTTCTCTGAAGCCCTCTGACTGAAGGTCCTCCTCTACCTACTCAAATTAAAATCACTCCTTCCTCTGCAATATTTCTACACCTTGCACGTTTCTGTTTTTGGGTGGATCATGTCATACTGTACTTAGCCATCTCATGTCCCTGCTTCCGGTCTCGCCCTCTACAATCAATCAATGTTCTGCTAGAAAGTAGACCATCCCTCCCACCCTAGAGCTCCCCACTAGCACCCCTTCACCCTAGGAACCAACCCCATCCTCGCGAGAGGGCTTCCTAACTCCTCCCTGAGCCACGCCCCAGCCCTCTTCACTCCCTCACAATGCTCCTCTCCCGGAGCCACGCCCCCGGCCTCTTCACTCCCTCACAATGCTCCTCTCAATGAGCCACGCCCCAGCCCTCTTCACTCCTTCCCATTGCTCCTCTCCCGGAGCCACACCCCAGCCCTCTACACTCCCTCACAATGCTCCTCCCCCGGAGCCACGCCCCAGACGTCTACACTCCCTCACAATGCTCCTCTCAATGAGCCACGCCCCAGACGTCTACACTCTACCTCTGTGCTCCTCTCCCGGAGCCGCGCCCCAGACCCCTTCACTCCTTCCCATTGCTCCTCTCCCGGAGCCACGCCCCGGCCCCCTCTACACTCCACCACAAAGCTCCTCTCAATGAGCCACGTTCCAGCCCTCTTCACTTGGTCACAATATCCCAGGCATCCCTTCTCTTCACTCAGGCCTCTTTCAAAGGGCTCCGCTGACCCCCCTCTTCAAAGCAGCCCCCTTTTCCCATCACCCTCTTCCCCATAGCTCTCTACCTCGACACTCAGGTTTATTTTTCTCCAAGGCTCTCATCACTAGGTGGCATCCAGTTTTTATTCACTTACTTGTTTATTTGTACTGTCCATCTCCCTACTAGAATACAAGGTACACAAGGGCAGGAACAGTGTGAATGAAACGTTGTTATTAGCTACTGTCGAGTCAGCCCTCAACCCCATGCAAAATGGAACAAAACACTGCCTGGTCCTGCACCACCGCCATGATTGATTGTGTATCAGACCGTTAATGATCCATAGGGTTTTCACTGGCTGACTTTTGGAAGTAGCTCACCAAGCCTTTCTTCCTAGTCCATCTTAGTCTGGAAGTTCTGTGAAATCGGTTCCGCATCATAGCAACATGCAAGCCTCCACTGACAGAGGGGTGGCGGCTGCACATGAGGTGCACCGGTTGGGAATCAAACTTGGGTCTCCTGCATGGGAGGTGAGAATTCCTCCACTGAACCACCAATGCAATAAAATAAGCACAAAATAATATTCCTTAAATGAATCAATCTCTCAGTCCCCAGAGTCTAGCACAGAGTATATGCTCAGTAAGTTAATAAAATCAATATGCAACTATAAAGAGCAAAACTAAAATGAGCAGACATTCAAATATAAGAAAACCCAAAGCTCACTGAGACCAACCTGATCCTGCTCTCTTCACAGTCCCCACTGCTGGTTTTCAAGTGGATGCAATCCCCTGGGACTTCCCTAATGCTGGCTTCCTCTGGAAGAAGGATGCATGGCGCCTTGCCTCTCAATACCCTCCACTGAGTGACCAGAAGTCAAAGGATGGTATAACTGAGATGAAGCGCAGCACTGAGCCCGAATTAGAATGTAACTGACAAACAACTAGTAGCTGGAAAATTCTGAACGGAGGTCACATATTAAATGCCAATGTTAGGACCCAAGGCCAGTGCTGAACTCGAGTGGTGGGGTCACCTGGAGAGTGTCTTTACCTGTGGCCCAGACTGTGGCTGTCTGCTAGTGCCCCCTTCACACCCCAGGCTTCTGGAACCTATGGCCCATGTGCCACATCTGGGGGCAGATCAACCACAAACGACACTCTTCAACTTCCCATCCCCAAACTGACATCCTAAAAAGACACCATCTGGGGAAGGTGAGATGGCTTTGATCAAAGTTCTCAAAACCAGGCATAGCTGGTACATCTGCTCCCTGGCAAACGCCCCTTTACAGAACACACCAGCCCTAAGCTTTTCTGTGCTTCTGTTTCCAGCTGGGACTGGGAGAAAACACAGCCCTAAAAATAACTGTGAATGATTGAGAATTCCACCAAAGCAGACAGACAGCATGGAGACAGGCCAGGCCATGGGGACACCTGCTCACGTTGGCAGCCCCCGCCCGGAGCCCCTGGAAGTGCTCTCTTGGACCCATCTCTTGGTCTCTTGCCTTGTCTCCTCCAGAGGCAGACTGGGGATCAGGGAAATGCAATTCTAAGCCAGACCTGATCAATAAATACAATCATTTTATATGCCAGCATGGAAGGTTCCCAAATTTAATTGAGTTCTTCCACAGTGGAAGACAGAAATAGAGCTCAATTACTTTGCAGGTGCTGGCAATCTGGAACCCCATACACGGCCTCTCTATACCTGCTCAGGATTCTGAGACATGACGGCAAGTTCCACCCTGGGCCCAGTGACATCACTAAGGTTGGTGTTACCTAGTGCAGTAACTCATGGTGTCACCCCCTCCCCCATGCTAATTACCACAGTATTGTAGCTAAAACACCAGAAATTTTTTTTTTCCTGTGTCCAACTTGTTTGTTTGTTTTTTTAAGTCAGAAATGATTAGGTTTAGGACATACCCTGTGCTGGTATGGCCTCACTAACATAACAAAAGCAAACCCCTATTTCCAAACAAGATTACATCCACAGGTACAGGGGTTATGATTGCAACATACATTTTTGGGGGACACAATTCAATCCAACTGTACAGCATCCTGCTGTCTTTTTTTTTTTTAAATTTTTTCCTATACAAAAATTTATACGTACATTGTTATATGACTCTAATTGCTCTCCCTATACTGTGACAACACACTCCTCGTTTCCACCCTTGATTCCCCAGGTCCATTCAACCACCTCCTAACCCTCTCTGCCTTCCCATCTCACCTCTGGACAGAAGCTGCCCCTTTGGTCTCTTGTGTCTACCTGAGCTAAGAGGCACACTCCTCATGAGTATCACTTTATGTCCCATAGTCCAGTCCAATCCCTGTCTGAAGAGTTGGCCTCGGAAACTGTTTTAGTTCTGGCCTGATAGAGAATCCAGGGGCCATGCTTTCCGGGGTTCCTCCAGTCTCAGTCAGACCATTAAGTCTGGTCTTCTTACTAGAATTTGAGTTCTGCACCCTACTTTTCTCCTGCTGCATCAGGGACTCTCTGTTGTGTTCCCTCTCAGGGCAGTCATTGGTGGTAGCCAGGCACCATCCAGTTCTTCTGGTCTTAGGCTGATGAAGTCTCTGGTTTATGTGGCCTTTTCTGTCTCTTGGGCTAATACTTTCCCTGTGTCTTTGGTGTTCTTCATTCTCCTTTACTCCAGGTGGTTGGGACCAATTGATGCATCTTAGATGGCCGCTTGCAAGCTTTTAAGACCCCAGATGGCACTCACCAAAGTAGGATGCAGAACATTTTCTTAATAAGCTTTGTTATGCCAATTGACCTAGATGTCCCCTGAAAGCATGGTCCCCAGACCCCTACCCCTGCTACTCTGTCCCTCAAAGAAAAACACCAGAAAATTTGACAAAATCAGAGACTGTAAAAACAGGCAGCAACAAAAACAACAGCAGGTGCTTGCAGTGTGTGCAGAAAAAAACCACGAGATTGGAAGCGTCACTGTAATTGGTTAATAATGATAGCTCTGACCAGAGTGCTTTAGAAGGTTCAAAAAGTAAATTAGCATAGACTTTTAGCCTTGTAGGTATATTGAAACATGTAAGCTGGGCTTATGGAAAATGGTATTGTAACTAACTATAGGATATTTTTATAAAAAATAATAAATTTTTGCTGAAACAATGCATGAAAATTTTATAGACAGTCATTTTGGTGTCACCCCCTCTGACAGTGTCACCTGGTATGGTCTGCACCCCCTGCACCCCCCTAAGCAATGCCACTGCCTGGCCCTGCCCAGCTGAGTCACAGCAGTGGCCATGCAGCATTCTCCCCTTCTTCCCCTTGCCTGCTCAGAAGCCCCTCCTCTCCAGAAGAATGAGAAGGGAGATTTGAGGGCAACAAGAACCCTGCCTGGGCAGAAGTGGTTACAGAGAGGAGGGAACGGTGTTTGATTCCCAACCAGTGTAGCTTTGAGACAACATGCCCACAGAGGCAGCGGGGAAAACGTGTGGATTCTGCAGCGGGAATGAGGAGGCATATCCCTGTCTATTCTCACGAAGTTCTCAACACCATCAGGAACAAATGCTTTTTCTGGGGACTGCTGTGCATCTTAGAAAACCACATATGTTTCTCTCTTTCTGTGCCTTGAAATATCAAATTATTCATTTTTCTCAAAAATAAAACCAAACCCACTGCTGTCGAGTAAATTCTGAGTCATGGTGACCCCATGTGTTACTGCTCCATAGGGACTTCTTGGCTGTAATCTTTACGGAAGCAGATCACAGGGCTTTCTTCCGAGGCACCATTCACTGGGTGGGTTCAAACCACCAACCTTTAGGTTAGTAGCTGAGCGCAAACCATTTGTGCCACCCATGTACCGCTTCTCAAAAATACATGAAAAGAATTCAAACGCACAACCCATATAAAGCCTGTGAATTTCTTAGGGTTGTGAGGCACTGCTGGCTTGAAAAACTCTCTCTGGTCTTTGGGACGAAGGCCTCTCCCTTAAGACGACGCTCTATCCTCTCCACCTCTGAGCCAGGTAGCTTTTCCAGCCTCCATGCCCCTCTCTCCCCCAGTCTCCACTACCCCCTCAGCTCTGCCCAATCCCCAGGGAGCTAACAAGCCCTCTAGCCCCGTTTGCACACATTGCTGCCCCTACCCTAAAAGCCTTTAACAGCTTTCTGCGACAGTCAGCAAACTCCTATCTATACTTCAAAGCCCAGCTCAATGGTGGCCTCTTCTTTGGCCTCTCCTTTCTGCTCCCACAGCATTTCTCACTTGGTTCTGTATTATCTCTCACCACAGCCCCTCGACCAAGACGGTGAGCTCCTTGAGGACTCTGCCAATGGTTTAACCATCTTATCTGGCAAGTACCTTGCACACTGCCTGTCCCACTGGAGGCGTTCCAAAGCTGTCTGGTAGATGAAATCATGAATCAATGTATGCCTGCAAGCATGACAGACACCACATGATTCCATCAGTTGTGCCTTCTAGATGCTTCTGTCATGAATTGGTAATAAGGCTGCCTTGTTACTGGTTGATTTTCACAAGGCCCCGTAGAAAGAGAAGGTGAGTATTAGATATCCCTTTAAGAGACCAGTAACGTTACAGGGAGGCAAGTGTGATAAGAGTGAAAAACCCGTCAAGGACACACCAGTGAGGATCCCAGCCTGATGCGAAATGTCGCCTGCAGACACAGAAGATGCCCTTGGCGACCTACTCCTCCTCAGGCAGGGGCTCAGGGTGGAGGCCAACAGGGCAGCTCAAACAGGCGTTAGAATTTCGCTCACTACCGGGAGTCTAGCTATGGTAAGTGTGTCAGCAGATAGTAAGATCACTCCAGCCCGTTTAGAGTGATTGGGGCGGGAGGACCCAGAATCTCACGTAACATAAGTTTTGTTTAAACAGGTAAATCAATCCTCCATCTCCCTCTGTTAAGAGGTTCCATTTGCCTCCTTTCCCCATGACACCCAATCTGAACATTTCCTTTGTTTCTGGTGCTGCGCGACCACAGAACAATTTTAAGTGGTCCCCTGGCCCCAGGCCCCAAAAGGGAAAATGTAGTGACTGGCTTTGTTTCCAGCTCGAGGCTGCCAATGTTTACGCCTGGTACTCATGTTATTTAGCAAAGATCTCCCCTTTACGTCCGTGGTGGACAATCGCCTGGGTGGAATGATAAAATACACAGAGGCCACAAGAGCTATACTGTGCCAGGCAGAGTGGAAAAACGCTTCACAGTTTCCAACACCATCAAACACTCTGCTCCATAAACAGCAGACCACGCTTTTACCTTTGAAAGCAGACCTAAGCCTCTTGGAGGCAAGCTGAACCTGCAATTAGCCTGCTGACGGAACAGCAAGTGGAAGAAGCCACGAAAGCAGCTCCAAGCAAGACCGGACTTGAAACCCTCATCGGCAAGCCTGCTTCCCCAGCCTGAGCCTCAGCAACCTCTGCCCAGGGCCCTGGTTTACCTAACTCCCCTTCTTCTGTGCTCCTTTCTGCAGCAGTCATCCCAGGGGAGGAAAGGGGCAGACACAATAAGTCAGATGACGTCACAAGGGAGAGCCGGGAGGAGTCTGTAACTCCAGCAAAGGAAGGGGTGGCCTGTGCCAAGGGGTAAAGGTGAACAGGGAAGCCTACAGGAAAAGGGGCCAACTCTTCCAACTGTAAGAAACCTTGGAGGCCTCCTACGCCATCACGCCTCAAACTGACACACGGATGAACACCGAAACTCAAAAGCCTGTTGCCTTCGAGCCCATTCTGACTCATGGTAACCCCAGGCATTACAGAGGAGAACTGCCCCATAGGGGCTTCTTGGCTGTAATCTTTTCTTCTGTGGAGCTGCTGGGCCATTTGAGCCACCCAGGGACCTAGATGAACACCCCCCTTGGGATGTTATTCGGATGTTAGTAGGTGTGGAATGAAAAGGGATTCAGTACTCAATGCTAGGTTAAACAAAGTTAAATGGACTTTTTTTTTTTTTTTTAAAGCTAAAGCACTTCTCAGGGCCTCTAATATGATACCATGGAACCATTTTTCCTTCTCATCACCTATGAATCTTGCCAGAGTTATCTATTTGCTGAAAAACTTTAGGAGAGTCTTCTCAAAGTGTGGCCTGCCACTTCCCTACAAACTGTTCCTCAGGATGATATCCAACTGCCCAGGGGCGCCTCAGAAGACAGGCCTGGTGATCTACTTCTGAAATAAGGAATTTACCGAGTCCCTGGGGACACAAACAGTTAAGCAAGCACTCAGCTACTAACCGAAAGGTTGGTGGTTCGAATACTCAGGGAAGCCTCGAAAAAGGCCTGGTGATGACTTACTGGCCTGACAGAGACTGGAGAAACCCCGAGAGCATGCCCCCCCACCCTTTTAGCTCAGTAATGAAGTCACTCCCAAGGTTCACCCTTCAGCCAAAGATTGGACAGCCCCATAAAACAAAATGAGACTAATGGGGCACAACAGACCAGGGACAAGGACTAGAAGGCAGGAGAGGACAGGAAAGCTGGTAATAAGGAACCCAAGGTCAAGAAGGGAAAGTGCTGACATGTCGTGGGGTTGTTAACCAATGTCATAAAACAATATGTGTACTGTTTAATGATAAACTATTTGTTCTGTAAACCTTCATCTAAAATACAATTAAAAAAATTTTTTTAAGGGGAAAAAAAGAAAAAGGCCTGGTGATCTACTGCTGAAACATTATAGCCACTGAAAACCCTGTGGAGCACAGTCCTGCTCTGACACACATGGGTTGCCATGAGTTGGAATCAACTTGATGGCAATTGATTTGTTGTTTGTTTGTTTTTTTAATGACTAATTTGACATTGTCACAACATCCAAGCTCATGGTCAGCGGACTCACTGGTGTTGCAAACTGTGTGGCAGAAAGCATATGGCATGAGACACATAACAGGACCACATACTGGTCCACAATGGACTGGAAAAAAATGTGGTCCTACACCAGCATTTGTGCAGCATTGGCTTAGGAAACATGGATGGGTTCGTTCTCTACTGTACACGTGGGAATGATGATGTGCAGAGATGGAGTGACTTGCTCAAGGTCAGGAGGTGTCAGTAGCAAAGGACTGAATTCTAAGGGTTGCCAGTTGCGGGGTCAGATGGAAGAGCCAGTTACCAGCTAAGGAACTAGAAAAATAAAAAACAGGAGAAACACATAACTAAAAATGATTTTATGGTGGTAATTTTATGATTTAGGAGCCCTGGTGGTGCAGTGGTTAAAGCGCTTGGCTGCGAATGGAAAGGCTGGCAGTTCAAACCCACCAGCTGTTCTTCGGGAGAAAGATGTGGCAGCCTACTTCCGTAAGATTTACAGCCTAGGAAACCCTATGGGGCAGTTCTACTCTGTCCTATAGGGTCACTCTGTGTCGGAATTGACTCAACAGCAATGGTTTTTTTTAAATTATTTTAGTTTTTTAGTGGAGTCTGATTTTAAATGGCATCCAACTAGGTAACTTCCATACAGCCTCTCTCAGGATCCCTGCAAAGATGTAAAATGAAAACTAAGTCAAATAGGAAGGCTGATGCCGATATCTGACAAGAATCTCCATGATGAACTGTATCGAGGAAACTCATCCCTGAAGTAGTGTGCATCTGGGAATCGGTGGGGAAATGCTTTGTAGCTTCCCTCACCGTCTGGTGCTGGCCCGACCCGGAACCGGGCAGGTAACAGATGAAGAAAGCTGGCGGTGCGCGAGGCAGCGAGGAGAGAGGGCGAAGGCAGAGGACGTACCCCTAGCTACAGGGTGCGGCTGCTCTCCAGCGCCACCCAAGCGCTGTGGCTGCCGTGAGAAACGCAGTACGGTCCTATCTTTTACAAAAGAAACAAAATCTGGATTTGTATGTGAAATCTCTCAACCTGTAACTACTGGCAACGAACTGACATGTTTTTAAAACCCTATGAATATTCACTACACAACTGCATGGATATTAAGTTCAAAAACAGGGAAAAATAATGTATGGTGGTAAAAGGCAGGATAATGGTTATCCTTTGAGAGGGTTTAGTGACAGGAAGGGGGCACAAGGGGGGGCTTCTGGGATCCCTGAACTGCTGTTTCTTGATCTTGGTGCTTGTTACACACATGTTCCCTTTGTGAAAATTCATCAGGTGGCACACTTCTGATCTGTACATTTTCCTATACCCACTGCCGTCAAGTCGATCCTGACTCACAGCGACCCTACAGGACAGAGTGGAACTGCCCCATAGAGGTTCCAAGGAGCACCTGGTGGATTCAAACTGCTGACCTTTTGGTTAGCAGCCAGAACTCTTAACCACTATGTGACTACAAAGCCATAAGCCAAGTGTTCAGATAAAATAGTATGATGTCTGCGATTTCCTTCAAGTAATATAGGAGAGTGGGAAACGGTAAGAGTATATATAGATTGGCTGTGGGCGTCAACTGTTGAAGATGGATGATGAATACTGGGAAGTTGACTAGTTCATTGTGTTAATTTTTATATATGTATAAATTTTTCCATAATAAGAAACAAAAACAAAACTTTGGGCCAAATAAAATATGTTTGTGGGATGCTAGTTTATGATCTGGAGTCCCTGAGTACTGCAAATGGTTAACATGCTCAGCTGCTAATCGAAAGGTTGTTGGTTAGAGTCTACCAGAGAGCCTGAGAAGAAAGGCCTGGTGATCGACTTCCAAAACATCAGTCATTAAAAACCCTATGAAGCACAGTTCTACTCTGACACACACAGGGTCACCATGAAGTCAATTCCACAGCAACTAGTAATTTGTGATACGGGGCCTATTCCAAGCAGAAAATTGGACTACCAGTCCTTAACCTCACAGGCTGTAAGATGGCCTGGAAGATGTTTGCTTCCCTCCAATTTTTAACATCTAGACGGAACCACTTCTGGAAAACAAATGGGCAGGAAGCTGGGTGGAGCAGGGACAGGGAGCTGAAATATGAGACTGGAAGTATCGGGCTGTATTCAGAGAGAGGATTCTCACAATCAGGGAGAGCAGAGCATGGGGAGCAGCTGGGCATCTTGGAATGTGAGATTTTACATGCCGCCTCAGTCTGACTACTGAGCCAGGTGCAGGGAGTCAGGGGAAAACATCACCTACATGAAATAAAGGTGCTCTAGGTAAAGGTAACCCTGCTAGAAATGGAGAAATGGACTGAGACCCACACTTCAGCCTTCTATCCAGCAAAGAAATAGGTCTGAGAAGAAAGCCTGAGCATCACACACATACAGAGAGAGAGGTCAGAATCAAGAAGAGGTCACACACTGTCTACTGGCAAACACATCTCACTTGTGGACAAATAATAAAAACGTATGTGAGTGTGTGCACATGGACACATGCACAAGGTCTAGGAGAAGAGGTAATACAGGGGAAAAAGAAGAGCATTTGGAAAATTCAATGATTATTCCTCTAAAAATAATCAAATGTTAAAAAACTGTTAAAGACACTTTGATCAAAGATTCTACAGAAGAATGAATCCTGATCAAAAGGGTGAAAATGCAGAGCAGAATTTCAAATTTTCATGGAATCCAGACTCCTGGAGCCATAGAGGCTGGATGAACCCCTGAAACTACTGTCCTGAGATTATCTTTAAACCTTAAACCAAAAATATCCCCTGAAGTCATCTTAAAACCCAACAATACTTTAGCTTAACTAGTAAAGAATGTCTGCCTTGAGTATTGTGCTTTTTTAAGAACTATGTATATGAAATCAAATTGACAATAGCAACTCAAAAGATTAGATAGGAACCTTAGAGGGCAGACAGTTTATTTTAATGATGGAGGAACAATTTGGAAAAGGAGTGTGAGAATAGTATCACAACTTGAAGAATGTAATCAATGTCACTGAGTTGTAGAAATCGTTCAATTGGTATATGTTCTATTGTACATATTCTCAACAACAAAAAAATATAAAATTGTTTAAAAAATTGTTAAAGAAATAAATCACAATGACAAAACAAAACAAAAAACTCTTCTTCATGTAACAGAAACAGAAAGCCGTGAGAGACTGTGAAGAAAAAATAACAGGGTGAGAGGAGAAAGAACACAGATATGATAACAATGGATGGCAAGGAAAAACTCACCACTGGCACAGAAGCTGAAGCAGTGATACAGAAATAAAATCAGTAAACAACCCTAGGCTACAGAGAAAGGTGAAAATATGACAAGAGTTGATAGGTAAGGAAGACAGAGAAGAGATAGCCAAGACAGGAACGACTCGGGTTGGTGGCGAGAAACGAAAATAAACAGAACAGAAACAATAATCACAGACTTCATAGAGGAAAACACTGTTAAACCAAAGGAAGTCCAAGTATACATGCAGATTTAACAGTGTAAAAAAAAAGTAACTAGAGGAATATAAATTTGAATAGTTACATACTCTAATAGGAAGACGTCTTTGAAGCAGGACAGAAAAGGTAAAAGCTACAAGGGAAAAGAAGGCTAGACAGAAAAACATGTTCTTTCCGTGGAAAAGTTATGAACTGACAATCCATAAAATAAAAAAGGTAAATAAAAACTGTGAAATAATATTTGTAGTTCATATATAAAGAACCCTTACAAATCAAAAAGACAAAGAGTGCCAAGAATGAAAATGGCAATTCACAAGAAAACACAAATAGGCAATAAGCATACGAATACAAGTTCAACCACAATGGAAGCCAAAAAACCAAAACCAAAATCTTTGCTTTCAAGTTGATCCTGACTCATGGAGATCTCAAGTGTTACAGAGTAGCACTGCTCCATAGGGTTTTCTTGGCTATAATCTTCATGGAAGCACATCACCAGGCCTGTCTTCCACAACACTGGTAGGTGAGTTCAAACAGACAACCTTTGGAGGTTAGTCTGGTTAAGTGTTCAGCTGCTAGCCAAAAAGTTGGCAGTTCAAACTCACCCAGCAGTGCCGCAGTAGATAGGCCTGGCGATAAGTTTCTGTAAAGATTACAGCTTTGAAAACTCTATGGAGCAGTTCTACGCTTCAGAATCCACTCCACCGCGGCTAACAACAACAGTCTAGCGCAAACCGTTTGCACCAACCAGGGACCTCAACAGAAGCTAAAGAAATAAAAATTAAATTAACCATGAGATACACGTTGACAAAGATAAAAAACAAAAATGCTATCTACTTTTGAGAGTGTATGTTTGTACAGCTCTGAGGGCAGTTTGAAATTGTCTATCCAAAACTTTCTCATCGCACATACCCCCTTAACCAGCATTTATGCTTTTTAAAGTTTACTCCGAATACAAATAAACCACAGTACTATTTTTAATAAGTTAAAATTGCTGACAATATGAATGTTCCAAAATAGGGGAGAGATTAAACAAATTACAATCTATATATGCAACGGGATACTACGAAATTAACGAGCATAATGTAGCACAATATGTAATGACACAGAAAGAAATTAAAATACATGCTAATGATTTCAGAGGTACTATGAAGCCCCTTGAGAGCTCAGCTGCTAACCTAAAGGGCAACATTCAGAATCCACCAGGCACTCCTTGGAATCTGTATGGGGCAGTTCCACCCTGTCCTATAGGGTCACTATGAGTCAGAATTGACTCAACAGCAATGGGTTTGGGATTATGAAGTCCCTAGGAGCCCTGGTGGCACAGTGGCTGAGTACTTGGCTGCTAACCCAAAGGTCGGTGGTATGAAGCCACCAGAGGTTCCACAGGAAAAGACGTGACGGTCCGCTTCTGTTAAAAATGACAGCCTTGAAGACTTTATGGGACAGTTCTACTCTGTCCTACAGGGTTGCTTTGAGTCGGAATCGACTCGACGGCACACAACAACATTAAGTCCCTGAGTGGAGCAAATGGTTAACTCACTAGGCTGCTAACCAGAAGGTTGGAGGTTCAAGTCCACCCAGAGGTACCTAGAAGGCCTGGCAATCTACTTCCAAAAAGTCAGCCACTGAAAACCCTATGGAGCGCAGTTTTTCTCTGATACACATGGGGGCGCCATGAGTCAGAGTCAACCCATGGCAACTATTTTGTCTTTTTGTTCACTTTTGTTTTTTTTATCCATAAGCCATTCTGTAACCCTTCGGTGTTATATATTATAGATCACTGTATTTTCTCCTTTTCGTTTATGTGCATGTTTAAATACCCCACATGCCTTACTCTTTTAATGAGAGACAAATACAATAAGATTTTTAAAAAGAGGGAGAAATAATGATGGGCAGAATCAATAGTGACAGGGACTCGGGGCACACAAAAAATGTTCCCAGTGCCTGGTAACTCAGAAAGAAGACTCTGGGTGGAAGGGTGGATGCAGGCCCTGGGCATGGGCATTCAGGTGGTGCTGAGCACTAGGGTGCCAGGGCCAAGAATGGAATTAAAAACACGACAGATCCTAGAAGGAGAAGCATGATCAGAGAAAACTTATTCGTGACCGAATAAACTTTATTACGACATACGAAGGGGCAGCAAGGCTGCAGTCACTGGCAAGAGATTTGACCAATGAGCTGATAAAGATTTTCTGGGACACAAGATGTGGGTAGAAAGGAAGAAAGAAGCTTCAGAGATGGGAGAACACAATTATTCCTTAGAAATGATGGTTGCGAACCTTAGGAAAGGTATAAAATACACATTGAGGACAAAGGGTTAAGAGAGTGTTATCCATACAGAAGGGAGCAGTGGTGGTTCAGGGGAGGAATTCTCATCCTCCCTGAGGGAGACCCAGGTTTGATTCCTGGCTAATGCACCTCATGTGTAGCCTCCACCCAGCTGTCAGGGGAGGCATGCATGTTGCTATGATGCTGAATTTCAACGGAGCTTCTACACTAAGACAGACTAGGAAGAAAGGCCTGAAGGTCTACTTCTGAAAATCAGCTCTTCTTCCGAAAATCAGCCACTAAAAACCCTATGGGTCACAACAATCCAATCCACAATCATTTATAGGGTGTCCTGCAGCATTTAGTTCCACTGTGCAGGGGGTCGCCATGAGTTGGGGGCTGACTCAATGGTAGCCAACAACAAACAACATTCATTTAGATGCCACAATATCTCCCAAGTTTTTCCCATTGAGAGGTATGTTAACTGGGAGGACACCATCCAGTAAGGCCAGTGCACAGAGAAGGTCTTGGCATGGGTTATGGGTGGTGATTAGCAGGGCTGGCAAGCTGCACAGAGGAAGGGCCAAGTTCTCCATCAAGCGCACAAACTCAGGGTAAATCAGTCTGTTCTATCATAAGACTTTCTCTTGCAGATCTGCTGGGGAAAGGACAAAACATGTGTCTCCACAGATAGGGGCAAAGGTGTTTAGGGTGCCAGGGAACACAGCAGGTGGGCAGAGGGCCACAGGGCGTGAGTGGGGAGGTTTCAGTTGGATCCTGAGAACTAAGAATCTGAGTGGCACCGTGCTGGTGGAAGCTCAAAGGAACAAGTGGCAGGGGAAAGACGGGTTGGTAAATGCAGGAATGGAAAGACGCTTCAGTCAGAGAAGGGAAGTTGAGTGTACAGATCTCCTAGCTGGAGCGGGGCAAGAGGGAGGAGGCAAAAGTGACTAGTTGGCACATGGGTGACATGGATGAAGTCAGACACTATCAATGAAGATGTTGAAGCAACAGGGGTGGGACTGAGGAGGGAGTGTGGTGAGTGAAAGAGAATGAGGTACAGGAACAGATAAAGAGAGGAAAAATATCATCTTGGGATACTTTGACTTGGAAAAGTGTGTCTTTGGGGATGGCTTAAACTGTTCAAGAACCTGCATCCTATCAAATCTCAACTGTATATAGAACCTCCAAATTGAGGTGCTTGAGGGAACCTCAGGGAGGTGTTCCCTTCTTTGTGCTCAAGAGACTGAGCTATCTACAGGTACAACTGGATGACCCTGGGTGGCCTCTGGGAGCTTCCACCTCCTCCCCTGCAAACTGGGGGAAATCACACAGGAAGGATCACTGTTAGGATTAACTAGGCGCCTAGCCCACCGCAGCACACAGGGAGCCCTCACCCAGGCTGAGGCATTTTTTTTCCCATTGTATCACACAGTAACCTACACTCCCTCCCCTTTCCTACCAGAATGTATAGTTCATTGACTATAGGTAAGACTTTTGCTTCCACCATTAAGCATTTCAAGTCAATGATAAGTGATCAAGTTCTCTGAAGTCCTCTCTCTCTGTTCTCCCCCCCTTGCCTCCTACACACCCGCTCACCCACTCGGGTCTTCTGTCAAAGCTCTTAGGTGGGAATAGGCTGTTTAACGTGCTCTTTGTATAACTGTAACTGGCAGCACTAGCATATGCTAAGTGCCCAGAGTCTCTGGAACAATCCGACAGGAGGGCACCAGGGACCGGCCCGACAGCACATCAAGAGGAAGGGCTGCGACCAGGCGGGAAGAGTTTGCAGCCAGGGAGGCGGAGAAGGGGGAGTAGGAGGCCATCCAGCTGGGGGGGGGGGGGGGCACCGGAGTGACCTGGAGGTGAATTAGTGTTCTCTAATTGTCTGGTCCTCTCCCTGGGGGACCTGCCCTTTAATGGAGATATGGACCAAATCTTGCGTTTCTTCAGCATCTGCTGCAGCAATGAGCAGTGCTCCACGTGAGCTTCCTGCCCTTTTAATACCGTTCTTCCTGCACCTCCAAAAAAAAAAAAAAAAACAGGGAAAAAAGCTTGCCTCATCCAACTCCACAACGGAATCCTGAATGTCCTGATGTAAAGCCCACCCTGATAGGTGGGAGGAGGAGCTTTCACCGCACTAGAGGAGGTGAGCGTGTAGGTAGGTCCCCACGAGATCCCTTCCCGCCCACCCTCAGGCGGGGGAAGCAGACTGCAGCCTAGCGGTGGTCTAAGGTGGGCCATTCTCCTGCCCTTGCTCGGGGAGGGGCGGCTGCAGGACTGTGGGGAAGGAGGGGGAAGGGGCCGTGTGCACGCCAGTGGGTTTGGGGCAGCAGTGGAGCAGGTGCTGGGGAGGGGGCGCGCCACTTGGGCTTAGTCCAGAGAAGACTCAGGACTCAGACAGAGGCTTGAAAGTTTTTTGCCTTTTCCTTTCCCTCCTCTTTATCCAAATCTTTCCAACTTTTTCTCCTCATCTGTCATTTAACAGGCCATGTTAGGGAAGTAGAGCTATTTTTAGTTATCTACTGAATTTGCAGAATGGCATTTCAGACACCCATTATGGAAGTGGGTGAGCTGAGGATTATTTCTTGCCCCCAAAGAGAAAAGGGGGAGGATGTGAGTGGGAAACTGACTTAATTGAATCGCTCCCTTCCCAGCAGCCCCAAAGTAAGGATCCTAAAGGGTGAAGCTCGCGTCTCGCCCTGAAATAATTCATTCCGCCCACACCTAATAGCCCGGGGCTCCGGGAAGGGCCCGTCCAAGTCCGTCTCCACTGCTCTACAACCGCAGAGCAGAGGGCTTCAGAGAAGAGGAGCAAGGAGAGAAGAAAAGTAGGAAGGAGCACAAAAGATCAACTGATAAACCCTACTCTGGAAGGAATGGCGACTCCAAATCCTTGAAGCTCCACATAATCGATTCCCAGATGCGGGAACAGCCGGGCCAGGCAGGCGGGGGACGGGACGCGCTCCCCGCCCGCCTCTCTGGGCGGGCCTTTCGGCGAGACGGCACGCGATTGGCCTTCTGGCCGCGACTCGGGCCAATCATCACCGGGATGGGACCCGCCGGCCTCGCCCACCGCAAACTCGCGCCCCGCGGCCGGGCTCAGCCCAACAGGTGAGGCCCGAGCGCCGGCCCCGGGCTCGTCACGTGGTGGGTGCCGGCCGGCTGAGGCCGCCCCAGCCAGCCCGCCCCGCCCCCGCCCCGAGGAGGCTTCGCCATCTGTCTCCAGGGCTCAGCGGTCCTCGGACCAGATGCTTGATCCCACGCGACACAAGGGCCGTGCTGACTGATCCCCGATGCCGGCCAGCCTCGGAGCCATTTTCTCTGCGATTGGCAGTGCCTTCGGCCACCCTCCCAGAACGGGGACGGCTACGCGAGCGCTCCTCTAGCTGCTACGAAGGAGCAGACACGTGGCACATCGGGGTCCTGTCTGGGGCCATGTTGGACACTGCTGTCACCAGACCTGAAATGTGTAGGCGGGCGGCCCTTTCCTCCCTGGATTCATTAAATCAAGAGTGTGCGCGATAAGTCTGCTGCTTCTCACTTCGCTTCCCATGTTTCCTCTATTTGCTTCCCCAAGCCCGCGTACTGCCCAGAACCATCTTTCAGCATTTTATGGGTTCCTGAACAAGTGTAACCACGTTAAGTAGTGTGGGGTAAAGTCGTAGGAGAAAACGGATTCTGAAAGGATCTCGCTCTAAGATGCTTGGTGAACGCCACGGAATCGTTCACAATCGAAGGTGTTTAAAAGCACTGACCCCTTGGCAAGAAATGATGACTCTATAAGAACTGCCCCATAGGGTTTTCAAGGCCGTAAATCTTCAGGAAACCGGACTGCTGTGGAGTAGCTGGTGGATTCGAACCTCAGACCTTTTGGGTTAGCAGCCCAGCACTTAACCACTGCACCACCAGGGCTCCTCTAGAAATGGTCTAGAGGAATACACTCAACTTGATGTGAAACCAGAGTCGTCTTATTTTTACATGTCATATTTAGAAAAAAATATTTTATTCCCAGAATTAATCTGTTTTGTAACAAATTTATCAACTTAAAATCACCATGAATATATGCATATATATGTATGTCTTCGTGTATATATAGATATATATTCTTTAACATAGGGAGAGAATATAAATTCCTCTCTAGCAGTACTCTTTATTTAATCAGCTCCATTTCCACAGATACGCACTCATAACTTTTAAAAACAGCTCTATTTGAGAGGCAAAGACTGCAGTGTAACTTTGGCATTTAAACACGTAACACTTAAGACAATCAGTAAATTTTTTTAATGTCCCAATAACTTAGGCTACTATTAGGATTTTTTTCAAGTTAAATGTATTTTTAAAGTAAGAATTTAAGATATAGTTACAATAAAAAATACCACTCTTATCTATGTGCAAAGAAAATTAATGGTGGGTTTCATTAACATTTAGCAGTATTTTAACACAAAGCCTCTTGGCTGCAATGAAAATTATTATCATGTTATTAAGATGGTAATTGCTCCTCACATCCTAAACTTTCCCCTAAATACTACCTCTTGGCATGAAAAATCAGAAATAAAAATCAACATGCACTAACATCAGTTTTACTTGGTTTTGTTATAGTTTGGGAGGAATATGAGAGTTCTAATAAGGTAATATTTTAAACATGAAAAAAAGTTTCATGCTCTACTTAAAATTACTTGCAAAAGATGGCAGTATCTCATTTCTTTTCGGTCATGGTAAATGTTTTCATTTGAGGTAGGCAGCATATTGTATTCATTACCCTTGAATATGCCACATACTTGGGGAATTCATTTTGCTGGGATTCCTGAGTCTCTCAACAGCAAGGACGGAAATTTCACTTACTGTCCGAAATCATGGACTGTTAAATGAGAAGTAGCGCCCTATTTGGAAACTAACTCTATTCACAGCAAAAGAAATGCTGATTATGCTCTGTCTTTAGAGTGGACATTTTGTGTTTCTGTCAATCAACTTCATTTCCACGTTCATATGAGAACAGAAAGTATTCTTGTTTGACACAGAAAGAAGTCAGCAAGCGGTTTTAGTCACGTATTTCAGTTCTGAAGCTTTAATGCCACCTCCCTGATTCATAACGCCAGCTGACTGGTGGTTTTGAGTTTTTAAAAAAATTCTGGATGCACTTTTAATTCTAAACAATTTTTGTTACACAAAGCATTGTCTTCTATATAATCAGAAAGCCTTACATCCCACAATGTGTTTGAAACAAAAAGGTAAATTAGCACACATATTTGGAATGAGGTTCTGTGATATACTGGTTTTTCAAAATGTCAAAAAAAAAAATTTTTCAAACCAAAATAAAACACCAAATGAGAAAAACAGAAACTGGGACAGGTGACTTTTAAAATTTCAAATAAGGTAACTTTAACTGAAAAAATTCCTTTTATAAATATTAGTCTATATTCCATTATAAATTTTCAACAAACTCCATTTAAAAAAAAAAAAAGCAGAATCTAGTTTAGTCAGCATTTAATTCCTAATTGTAGTATTCTCTTTTGATACATATACTTTTAAGACATGAGCAGCAACCTAATTTTTAGAGACTTGTTCAATAATAATGTATCATTTGGTAGATAATAGGTGTAATTTAATTCATGCATTTCAGCGTTTTATTTGTCTAAAACAAATAGGTTGCTATTAAATATTGACTATTTTATTAACTCAGCATCTGGGAAAACACTTATGATTAGGTAATTTATGTTATATTTTTCTCTCAACTCGTAAAAGATTAATCAACCATTTTATGGTCTAATTTAGGCACCTAATTAAAAACAGAGTTCAACACATGCTACACTGTCTTGCTAATAAATCTTGACAGCTTCGCAACATGATGGTTTGTATTTCAAATTGTTGCATATAAATGGAGATTTCTGATCTTCACCTAGCAGCTTGGAAGTTAGCTGCATATATGGCTTAAACTCCAGGAAGGAGTGTAATTATTTCAAAAGGGATTGTCCCCAATCAGACTTCATCTTAAATTTCCCTCAGTGAAGACACAAATAGTCTTTGCCACCAGGTGTTTAGAAATAGATGAGGAAATAGGAAAAAATAGTTTTTCCAGCCTTTGTTAAATTAAACATGTAGGGAAAGTTGCCATTTTCAGCTGTTAGCTTTCAAGGGAGTAATTTCTGATGTTACTGGATTTTAGAATCTAATTCTAAAGAAATATCTTCAAAGTGTTAGTTACAAATGTCTTCCTGTTAATAAGTATAAATTATTCAGTCTTGACTTGAGCACTGTATTTTTTAAACGAATAATTTCATTCCAAGAAGTTTTGAAACATGTCACTTACCCCGCTGTCCTCCCACACCACTCTGCCTTACAAAGGGCAAACGGAGAAGAATAAATCTACTCTTTAGGAGGGATCCATCCTCACCATATTTTCTCAGCCCTTATACTTGAGAGTTTTTTGGGTTTTTTTGTCATTTTAGTAATTCCTTTGATTCTAACAGTCCTGTGCAGGGAAATTAAACTGCCACAATGATGTAATTATCCTCACTCTACTTACAAACCAACTTTGGATTTAGTAGCCTTTACTGCAGTTGATATTCAACGACAAAGTGAGCGATGGATATTGAGGTCTACAGAAAACTGTCATACTCTTAAAGCAAGCCCAGCTCTGAACTCATCACACATGACTGACATCACATTTTGGTCACTTCATGGAGGGAGCGTGGTGCAGGAGCAGAGCTGCCTGGGTTGGTAAACTAGCGTATCACTTCCTAACTGTAGTACTTGGGCAAGTTACTTACCCTTTCTGTGCCTGTGCTTCCTCAGGTTTAAAGTACCTACTTCACAGGGTTGTAATGAGGATTCAATTTGTTAATCCTGTAAACTTGAAACAGTGACTGGAACATAGGGAAATGCTCAGCAGCTACCATGGTTATTAAACCACACACACACTCACTATACTTTCTTTAATGTGGTCACAGAATTAGTGTCAGATAATTTTGTACAACCAAAAATGGAAAGGGGAGCCAAAGAGGAAGAACAGGTTCTGCCAAAGTCTAACACATATTTCTGTATACAAAATAATAATCAGAAAAGATTTGGCTAACTTGATTCCCAAACTAAGCTCATTAAAATTCATGAAAATATGTTACTTGAACCATACCGCTATCTAAACTTAAGACAAACCAAAGAGAGAAACTTATTAAAGAATATATATATTTAATTTTGCACCATTCAAAGTTTAAATCAGTATTCAGAGCCTAAATGTATGTGGTCAGTGCTTTCTCGACCTTCCCTTATGTGACGCTCTCTTTGACCACAGCCCCAAGTTTCTCGAACACCCAAGGAACAGAGGTGAGGCCAGTTCCACCAGATCGTCCCACGCACCACTCCACGGAGTCCTCATCAGCACCTGCTAAATTTGGGAGGCCTGATTCGAGCAAGGGTTGGATATGAACTGAAAAAGTAAACCCAGAAGAGTCTTAATCCCAAACTAAAACAAACTCGGGTTCCAGTGCAGATGGACAGCGCGTACCAGTACGTTTGTTTTTTTGTGGCCGGTTAAGGTGGCAGAAAACCCCCAGTCTCTGGCCGGTGCCGGGCTCCACCCCACCAAGACCTCTCCTGTTCAGGCTAATGGTATCTCTTTATGCCGAGTGGAAGAAAGTACAATCAAATTCCGAGGCATCATGCAAATCTGCCCAGCCTGGGCCACTGGTTAGGCCACTACCGGGACTGTGTCTCAACTGCTTTTACCCATTAACGATTTCAGCACTGGGATTCCACCAGACACTGCCCAGGCCTCGTTCTCAAACAGATTTCAATGCCATGCCCGGAGTTTTTGTCCTAAATGCTTTCAAAACATCTCCCATCTCTCATTTTTCCTAGTTTTAAAGACTAGTTTAACGACGTTTCTGACCTGCAACTCTGCCTGGCTAATGATTGTACTCTTCCCCCCTCGGCTTCTGCTTGCACGGAGGTGCTGGGTACCATCGCGCACACCTCTGGAGGGCCGGAGGGCTTGGCCAGGCGGCGAAACCTTCGGCGCGGACGCCGGAAGCTCGCGGGGCGGACTCCGGGCAGTGTGGTCGAGCTCTGGGCCAGAGATCTGCGGGTGAGGTCTGTTTACAGTTAAAAGGGCTGCCTACAAAGTAACTGTGAAGTCCATACCTGTGCTCAGACATCAGAATATTTTAAACTAATTTTCCGAAATGTTAATTAAGCAGATGTTATTATTTTCTTTTTTTTTTTTAATTTTCCTTAACAACTTTCACTCGCCCTGCAGCCAGGCCCGACCCCGCTGGGGCAGCGGCGGAAAGCCGCGTTTGGGTCAAGTTGCCGCGTCTTCAGCTTGCTGCATGGGGTCACCGCCGCGGGCCCTGTGCTTTCCGCCCCGGCAGTCCTGCCCCTCAGAGCTGGCAAAGAGGATCGTGAGCCTCCCGCCTCCCGCGGTCAGGTCAGGCCCCACGGCTCCCAGCTTAGCCGCCAGGCGACTTTCCCTCCGGTGGCTCCCGGACTGCGCTCCTCGAGGCAGGCTCGCGGCGCGGGTTTCCTGGGCGACTTCAGTCTTTATTCGGTATTTCCGAGCCAATCAAAAGAAACGTGGCAGGTGGAGGACAGCAGCCGAAGAGACTGCATGAATCTTCCGGTGGGGATTTCCAGAGCCCGCCCCAGGGGCTTCTAGAACCGCCTGATATTAAGGGTTCGGTTATTTTCCTGCCAGTTCCTCCCAATCCGGCCCCAAGTGCGTCTGATCTCAGGAAATCCCGGTGCCTCGGGTCCTGCCGAGTTCTACGTGGAAGGGCGCTAGTTATAGCCTGCCGTCCCAGCCCCAGAATCATCATCCCACGAGGAGGAGGGATGGTAGGGGGAGAAGTAAAAAGGGTAACAACACAATCGGTAACAGTAACAATGCGAGGGGGCCCCGGTGTGCCCGGCACCTGACCGGCACCAGCGCATTTACTGCCCCCGCCTTATGTCCTCTGCACATACGTGGGAACTGAGACTCCATGGGCCCAGCGAGTGGCCAGAGCCCAAATTCGAATCTGGGCATCGCACTCCAGAGGCCCCATGCTTAATCTCCGGTGTCCACGGCCCGAGACCGGTGGAAGGGTGACTGTCACGCCAGGCTAACCCTCGAGACTTGGGCAACTCCTGACAATAATAAACAACATTAAATACAAAGGGGAGGAGGAAGGGCGAGGCTGGGAAAGGCGCGGTTTTAATTCGCTCGGTCAGGCCCACATACTCTAAGGTTTGGCCCCTTTTATCGTCCATTCTCTCCCCTCTTCGAAAGGAGGGGGAGGTGGGACAGGGATTGGGGTTTGGTTAGCTTCTCTCCTTTTGTTTTCCAAAGTCTCGATCCTCTTTGGGCTAACTGGGCCTGGAGAGGTGTCGGGGCCGCGGGCCAGGCCAACAGCTCGCCCCAAAGACCAGTAAGTAGCTTCAGGAGGCGGCGGGCTGTGGTAGTGATAACGCCGTCGCTTTGGAACCGTACCTTCGACCCGACGCGAGAGGAGAGTTTATGGAAGCCGCGAACTGGGGCAAACTGCATTTCGCCGCGACGTGGAAAAGGACCGGCGTTAGCACGCGCCCCTGCCTACGCTCTCCCAGCACCCGGGCCCGAGAGGCGCAAACCCGAGGACCTTGCCCCCGGCGCTGCGAGGCCTTTCACGCTGCGCGCCGCTCCTGGCGGCTGCAGTGCGCGCGTCTGCCCGACAGGGACCAGCACCGCTCCACGCGCCGCGCGCTGCCAGGCGGAAACGCCGGGCTGCCGGCCGTGCTCAACCTTCAGAACCCAAGCCCTCGTGAGCGAAGCGGGTCCTGCCTATCTTTGGGTCCCAGCAACACAATCACAAAAAAGTTAAAATACTCTCAGCTGTCCCGGCAGGACGCCGTCCTTCCCGCCCCCGTGCCCATGCGGGGAGCAGAAGCTGTTCTAAAAGTTGGTCTAGGACGCAGGCTGGACCGGCGGGACGCAGCACAATCTTCCCATCACCCCGGGTTCTGAGAGGGAAAATAAAATAAGAGCAACACTGGATTGATTCATATGGGACACGGCCACGGTTAGAGTCGCTTCCCTGAGCTCGGTCGCAGTTGCTGCCCCGCTTCAACGCGGCGAGGTCGCCTGATTAATTCTAGGGCTTGACGGGCCACTAAGGCGCCAGGGCGCTGCAAGAAGTTCTAGGGGTTGCGGGAAGAGCAGACCTGGTGCACCCGGACCCCGCTGGGGCGGATTCTCGGTGTCTCCTCCCCGCCCCCGGTGGCCCAAAGCTGTGCCCCTGCCACTTCTCCAACACATGCCACTTCTCCCTTCTCTACCGAGTGCAGAAAGGGCTGAGCGGTGCGGGATTACCGCTGGCGTCCCTGCCCAGCGCGGGGAAACTTACCGGTACCAGGCAAGGCCCTTGTCGTAGCTACGGTCGAAGAAGTGGGGCTCGGCGCCCACGGCGCGCACGTCAGGGTGCACGCGCAGGAACTCAAGCAGCGCCCGAGTTCCGCCCTTCTTCACGCCGATGATGATGGCCTGCGGCAGCTGCTTGCTCCCGGACCCGCTGAAGAAGCTGGATATGGGGCTGGGGTAGTCTGACGCCTCGGTATTCTTCTCCTCCTTGCTCGCGGCGCCCTCGGCCGCCTCCTTGCCCACACTCAGC
Source organism: Dugong dugon (assembly GCA_030035585.1). Classification (NCBI taxonomy): domain Eukaryota; kingdom Metazoa; phylum Chordata; class Mammalia; order Sirenia; family Dugongidae; genus Dugong; species Dugong dugon. Next base: position 66,172,665 of record CM057470.1, on the reverse strand, counting down.
GGGGTGGCCGGCGGCGCCCTGAACGACAGCCTGGGGGGCGTCCCGTCAGGAGCCGCAGTAAGGACTGATGGGGCGTGGGCGGCGCGGGACCCCGAGCGGAGCAGCAGCAGCCCCGGAGCGGCGGCGCACGAGCCGGCGCACGAGTACAGGAACATATAGAGCCAGACGCAGAGCATGGCGAAGAGCAGCGCGAGCTTCCTCCTCACCGGCGGCGGGGGCGGCGGCGGTTGCGGCAGGAGCCTGCCGGGGACATCGAGGCAGGACCGGCCGCCGCTCAGGCGCTGCCCCATGCGCTGCCCGCGGGCGCGGCGAGGGGCATGGCTCAGCACATTGCGCGGGGGCCCGCCGGAGCAGTGAGCGTGGAGAGGACTCCTTGGCCCGCTGGACGCCCGGGCGGCTCGGCTTATTGCTCCCGCGCGTTCGCAGCCGCCGCTGAGGCTGCTGCTGCTGCTGCTGCTGCTGCTTTTCCCCAGGTGGCGGCGGCAGCTATAGCGGCGGCGGCTCTTGACATGTTGCCCGGGGAGGAGCCGCAACTGGAACGGAAAGTCAGGCAGCGGCGACTGCTGGCCGAGGGGTTGCTCCCAGCGCGCGACGCCCCGCTGCGGGCCAGGAGAAGGCTGCTGTCCCGCGCCCTGGCCACTCCAGATGGTGCGCACGGCTGCTCGCCGGGGCTGCCTCCTCGCAATCGCGAGCCCTGAGCCTTGAGAGCAGCCCCGGCACTTGCCCGCGGAGGCTGCAGACAAGAACTGCGCAAGAAGGGAGCCCCGGGTCGAGGTGGGGTGGGCGGGCCCGGCTTTACGGAGTGACGGCTCTCTCCACCTACCAGAAACCCCGAGCTCCATGCAAATACGGGCGCTTTGCCGAGGGCTCAGCAACCAATCGGCTCCCGCGACATGGGGGTGTGGAAAGCGTTTGGGGCGGTGGAGAGCGATCGGTGATTACTATTGACTGTGGGGCAAGGGGCGGGCTCATAGGGGCGGAGCCAGGGGCTGGTGACAGTAGCCGATGATCCGAAGGATGCTGGAGTGACTGAGCGCTGGGAGAAGTTCGACCCCGCCGAGTGGTGCGCTTCGGCACCCGCCTGCATTTCCGCACTCGCTCCCCTGGAGCCAGCCTCGCTGTAGCGCCCAGATATCGGGACGCAAGTCTCCGACCTAGATGTCGCGGGCAGGCTCGTGATGTGTGTGTGTGTTGACAAGTGGGGGGCAGAGGGTTGGAGAGGGAAAAGTCTGGCCAAAGATGCAAACAGCCCACAAACCCGCCCAGCCCAAGCCGAGAATTTGGAAGGGAGCCCTTCCGGGACAGGCACCAGCTTAAGAAGTTTAAGAAAACAAGTTTGGAAATCGCTGTCAATTTTTTTTTTTTAAAGTCTTTTCTTCTTATTCTTTGCCAGGAGTTGATCTCCCTTGGGCCACCTGTTAATTGGGGTCAGCATAAACTCCCCGTGAAAAAAATCTTCCTGGTCGCCCAAACTACCCGGAAAAGGTCAGGGCATGGAGGAGGGGGGCGAGAAGAGAGAAATTCACAGGGAAACCAAGTCCAGTAAACGTTTCCTCGTCGAAAAGTGAGTGTGAAAGTCACGTGTAGAAAGTCTCATCCGGATATGGGTTTGTTGGGGACCTTAGGTTTGAGAAATTTTTCTATCTTCTCTCTTCCCTGAAAGAAATATTAAAGCCAACATTCTCCTTTATTTTAGGAAAGGTCTCCATTTAGGAGCGTTTGGTTTCGTGATCTCTGACAGTAATTATTAGGTGTTGCTTTTTTCACTTTTTTTTTTTTTTAAAGTCTAACGTCGACTTGGAGCAAATCGATCACTGAGTTGTACTTATTTAATAGTCAAAGTCCACTCCAGGCCGCGTCCCCTGTTATCTCCGGCAAAAAGAACCGCCGGGGCGGGGGCGGGGCAGCAAGGCTTGGGAGGATTGTAACTTCGCTGCGGGGAGCACGCCGGGATGCGGCGTCCTACTGAGTTCTTGCCAAGACATTTGGAGTTAGGAAGCTCGGGGTCCTCAAGCTCACCCCGGTGATGTTCAGAAAGTTTTCCGATCCTGCTACCCAGCCCCTGCGGTTCCAGCGGGCCTCCAAAGCCGGGCTGCACGCCGTTCCGGGACAGAGTGTTCCTTCCGACTTCTTCCCACCATCTGCTACCGCTTTGACCCCGGGAACCAGCGTCGCCCACGAGGTGACTCACCGGGAGCCGCTACCCGCGCGGGATTTCACCGTCCGGGCAGGCGGGCGCAGCGGAACCGAACAGAGCCCTGGTGGGTCTGCTGCGCTGTCCAGAACCACTAAATGTTCCTTTCCTGATTAAATGTCTCCAAGTATCAAGCCCCCGCAGCCCCAGGCCGGGTCGAATTCCCCTCCATCCGAAACGGGCTGAAAAAGCCAGTCTGCCTGTAGCACCTCAGATCTGATAACGTGCCCGGAGGCGGGGGCGGTGACCCAGAAAAGTGCAAAGAACTCAGCCGCAACCCTGCGACCGACAGGGCTCGGCGGTGGTCCGGGTAGTCTCATTCTAACTATCTTGCGCCCAAGACGCTTCCCTACGAAAGTGTTGAGAGGAAAATAATTTAGACAGTGGATTTTCTTCCCCCTTTTCTATTCTCAGGGAGAATTTCTTTCCAATTTTTCTTTCCCCTTCTTGCTGGGATGTTGTGTTTGTTCTTCGGAAGTGGCTTATTCACCCTTAATTTTATTTACTTATTATTAATTTTAAAAACATGAGAACAGATCCATTTCTGAGCACTAGCCCGGTCTCTTTATTTTGGAAATGTGAGAGGGAAATGTTAGCGTCTACGAAGGGTGTGTCTTCCAATTTACGATATTTAGGGGGGAAATGAAATTATGTTCTCGATCTTTAGGCGGCTATGAGTTTGTGGGCTTCTGTGGTTTGTGTGTGTTTTATGATTTGTGTATGTTCAGGTGAGTTGTAGCTTCTAAGTGTCTAATGTCAGGACTGGTAGGCTGTGAATCTTAGTTTTTTTCTAAGGATTTGGATAATCCTAATAAAAATGTTCTCTGTCCTGAAGGTTAGAGAAGTCTAGCGTAAAAGAAAAAAGGGAGCGATTGTAAATCGAGGCCGCCAGATGTATTTGGGACTTTTTTTCCGTGGGTAGGGGAAGGGAAGGGAAGGAGTAGAAGCAAAGGCGTGGGTGTCGGAAATCTCCCCGGGTGCCCTTAGAGCTGAGCGCCCCTGAGCTAAGTCGCCTTCGTCGTCGCCCTGGCCCCACCCCGCTCCCATTCAGTCCCCTCCGCCGAGAACAATGGGCGAGCTCGCGTTACCCGGGGCGCCGAAGGACTCTGCAGCCCAAAGTCAGCGGGTCGTTTGGGGCCTGGGCAGCGACCGGGCAGTCGGAGAAGCGGTACGGTGGCAGGGCCTGGCGGCGACTCGACGCTTTAGCCCTTTCGCCCACCCAGCTGGTCTGCCCGCAGTGCTTGGGCGCCCCAAGCTGCGCCCCGAACTTCCCACGCGCGGCAGCAGCTCTGAGCAAACGCCGTCTCTTCCATCTGCCCATTCTACAGACGCGGAGCCCGAGGCTCAACAGAGCTGGTGACAAAGCTGGCGGTGAACCCAGGTCGAGCCTCTGCCCTTAACCATTGTTAAGCAGAGCAGAGTTCCCCCACGGCCTAAGCCTGGGCATCCGCAAAGCGTGGCCACCGGAACCGGAGAAAGGTTTACCTTTGAGAAACTTAAAATGTTTGCACTTGGAAGTCTAGAAAGCAGCCAATTCAATATCAGCACGCCTGCAAGGTTTAGGTTTTATTTGGTGTGGGTTTTAGGATTACCTAATGGGCTCCGGGAGCCCTGATGGCTTAGTGGTTAAGAGCTGAGCTGCTAACCAAAAGGTCAGCAGTTCTAATCACCAGCTCCTCCTTGGAAACCCTATGGGGCAGTTCTACTCTGTCCTAATCGGAATCGACTCAGTGGCAACGGGTTTTTTGCTTTTCTTAATGGGGTGTGCACCTAGAGCCTCTGAGAGGCCTAATCTGAAGGAGGGGGATAGGGCCAGCTCAAAGGGCCTCTCTCTTCCCTCTTCCTCCAGGCCCTGCTGCCACGGCCCCGCTGTGTGACCACAGTCGGGTCACTCTCTAGCTCTGAAATTCCCCATCTGTATAGTGGAGGCCTTGAGCCAATATATCCCCGCGGTATTTATTTCCCGCCTGAAATGTCGCGGAGTCTAGGTTCCGGAGGGGAGGCCCCCCGCCCCCCTGCCAGTTCCGCCAGGTGACCCTCAGCCTCCCGGGTCCACGCCCCACCTCTCTCCCTGCGGAACTGCAAAAGAGGCATTTCCTGGGCGGCCTGCGCCGGTGGCCCGAAGTACCAGTTCCTACCTCCGGAATCCGCGCCCTCCTCTCGCGTCCTCCGCCATCCAGTCGGCCCTCCGGGGTTCGCAGCTGCGCGCGCTCGGCTCCTCCCCCGGCCGGAGGTGAGGGCGGTCAGCGGAGCAGCGGACTCGGCCCACGGGCGCTGTGGCGCTCTGGCTAGGGCTCGCGGCTGCCGGCGCCTGAAGCCCAGCCTGTCTTCCTCGGCGCTGAGAGGGGCTTTGGGCTGCGCCTGGGCTCCCGGAGCTTGCGTCGCCCACGCCTCGCGGGTCTCTGGCTGGCTGCAGTACCCCTTATCCGAGGCATCTGCCCGGCTCCTCGCGCGGCTGCCGCTGACCACACAGACAGCGGCGATTAGAAATTCATTGTCAGCGTGGCTGGAGGGCTCCACCGGGAGGAAAGAAGCAACTTCCCTCCCTGAACCCCGCCTGCCCCTTGGGGAGCCTGCACCAGCCAGACACTGTTGGACCCGCCGCCCTGACTCTGGAGTTCAATGCTGCTCACCGTCACAGCAACCGCTGCCATTTATGGGGCGCCCTTGGCAAACCACACTAGAGGAATGATGGTCTTTGTCTTATAAAGTAAGTTCGATGCCCAGATAGGTTTGTTGTCTTGTGTCCTGAGGAGTCAAGGCACGTGTGCTGACCCAAATCCATCGTTCACCTCTGGGTCCTGGAGTTTCCCTTGCCCTCTGGCCAGTGAGGCAGGGATGGGGGCGGGGAAACTGAGGTAGAGGTATTAATGTCCCAGGCTGCTTCTCACCTGAGTCATCAAGGTCTGGCTGCTTCCCTCCGCTGAAGGTCACAGCTCCTGTCAGGAGGCCTTCTGTTCCCCATACGCCTTCAGGCCTATAAGTGTTAATGACAGCACCCCTTTACTAGTGCCAAGGTACAACTCCCTGTGTGTTCTCTATTCCTCCTGTGTCTTCACATTACCCATCTGATGTGCCTTATCGTTTCTGCCCAGACCTTGACACATGATATACCAGAGATACCATTACTTTTTCTAATCTGGTTCCCAACCACTTACCAGCTGTGTGCCTTTGGGCAAGTCATACAACACTTCTGAGCCTCGGGACCACTGTCTGTCACTATACTACTCTCCAACAAATACCTTCAGGCCCTCCATATACTTCCCTGTTGTTGTTATGTGCCGTCTAAGCTGTTCCGACTCATAGCGACCCTGTGTACAACAGAAGGAAACATTGCCTGATCCTTCACCATCCTTGCAATCATTGTTATGCTTGAGCCCACTGTTGCAGCCACTGTGTCAATCCATCTTGTTTAGGGTCTTCCTCTTTTTCACTGACCCTCGAATGCAGGGCTGGAAGTGCTCACTCGTCCATGCCAAGAAATTTGGAAGACAGCTACCTGTCCAACCCACTGGAAGAGATCCAAATTTATGCCTCTTCCCAAGAAAGGTGATCCAAACGAATGCAGAAATTATCAAACAATATCAGTAATATCACACGCAAGTAAAATTTTGCTGAAGATCACTCAAAAGCAGCTGCAGCAGTATATCAACAGAGAACTGCCAGAAATTCAAGCTGGATTCAGAAGAGGATGTGGAACCAGGGGTATCATTGCTTATGTCAAATGGATCCTGGCTGAAAGCAGAGAATACCAGAAAGATGTTTACCTGTGTTTTATTGAATATGCAAAGGCATTTGACTCTGTGGATCATAACACATTATGAATAACACTGCAAAAAATGAGAATTCAGAACACTTAATTGTGCTCATGAGGAACCTGTACACAGATCAAGAGGCAGTCATTTGAACAGAACAAGGGGATACTGCATGGTTTAAAGTCAGGAAAGGTGTGCGTCAGGGTTGTATCCTTTTACCATACCTATACAATCTGTATGCTGAGCAAATAATCTGAGAAGCTGGACTGTATGAAGAAGAATAGGCATCAGGACCAGAGGAAGACTCATTAACAACCTGCATTATGCAGATGACACAACCCAGCCTGCTGAAAGTGAAGAAGACTTGAAGCACTTACTGATGAAGATCAAAGACTACAGCTTTCAGTATGGATTACACCTCAACATAAAGAAAACAAAAATCCTCACAACTGGACCAATAAGCAACTTCATGATAAACAGAGAAAAAACTGAAGTTGTCAAGGATTTCATTTTATTTGGATCCACAATCAACACCCAAGGAAGTAGCAGTCAAGAAATCAAAAGACACATTGCATTGGGCAAATGTGCTGCAAGAGACCTCTTTAGAGTGTTGAAAAGTAAAGATGTCACCTTGAAGACTAAGGTGTGCCTGAAGCCATGGTGTTTTCAATCGCCTCAAATGCATGCAAAAGCTGGATGATGAATAAGGAAGACTGAAGAAGAATTGATGCCTTTGAATTGTGTTGGTGAAGAATATGGAATATACCATGGACTGCCAAAAGGGCAAACAAATTTGTCTTGGAAGAAGTACAACCAGAATGCTCCTTAGAAGCAAGGATGGTGAGACTACGTCTCAAGTATTTTGGACGTATTATCAGGAGGTACCAGTCCCTAGAGAAGGACATCATGCTTGGTAAAGTAGAGGGTCAGCGAGAAAGAGGAAGACCCTCAACAAGGTGGATTAACACAGTGGCTGCAACAATGCATTCAAGTATAACAAGGATTGTGAGGATGACACAGGACTGGGCAGTGTTTCGTTCTGTTGTACGTAGGGTCGCTATGAGTCAGAACCAACTCGGCGAAACATAACCCTACCAAGCATGATGTCTTTCTCCAGGGACTGATCCCTCCGAATAACATGTCCAAAGTACATGAGATGAAGTCTCGTCATCCTCGCTTCCAATGAGCATTCTGGCTTTATGTCTTCCAAGACAGATTTGTTTGTTCTTCTGGCAGTCCATGGTATAGTCACTATTCATCACCAACACCATAATTCAAAGGCATCAATTCTTCTTCAGTCTTCCTTATTCATTGTCCAGCTTTCACATGCATATGCAGTGACTGAAAACACTGTAGCTTGGGTCAGGCATACATTAGTCCTTGCTTTTTAACACTTCAAAGAGATCCCTAGCAATGGAAATCTACAGGTAAGTCCTGCCTTCAGCTCTCCAGACCTGAGCTGCAGAGATGCTGGTGAAAATCATGCTGTAGAGATGACAAGTCCTGCTTTAATTTTTCTACTAAAAACTAACTATGGGCATTTTCAGCTGCCCTGCAACCCTCCTAAGTCTCTCCAGGAAGCTCAGGTCCCCAGTCCCTGAGACAAGCATTTCTCACCTTCTCTCCACAAGAAACAAAAGCACTTCTCAAACCTTCATTGAGAACATAGACACCAGCTGGAGCTTGTCTACGTCTTCCCACCACCAAACCTCTACTCTAACTGGCACCCACACTCAGTGTCTCCTTCTTCCCTCTCATCACAGTGGAGGCTGCTGCACATTAGCCCCTGAGAGGGACCTCTGCTAGTGCTCTGGATCCCGGACTTTATCACCTCAAGGACTCTTTTTCATCTCCTTGTCCCTGAGTCCCTCCCTGAGGTGAACACTGATGTGCCACCCAGACGCCTTCTGTGAAGGACTTGCTGCACCAGCTGCAGAGTGCTAAGCCCCTCCAGGATTGCCTCAGCTACAGAGAGCTACTCTACCCAAGGTCACACCCTTTCCCAGAGTGACCATATCCAGTGACTGATACAGGTTGTAAAGGCCTGGTCATCCTGACCCAACTCTGAACAACTCCAAAGGGCCATCCCAGCTCTAGAGGTCCCTGTGGGGTAAGGCACCATTGTGAAGCCTGCCTCACAGCCTAACTTCTCCCTCTGCTCACTCCTGCCTCCTCCTCTTCTTCTCTTCTGGAGGTGTTGGTCCAAGGGCACTCCCTAAAGACATGCTGCCTCAGAGTCCGCCTCCCTGGAAACCAGTCTTGTGTCCCTCCTTCTCTGTGCTATGCTTCCCGTCAGCTCCAAAACATGCTCTTAATTTTTTGTTCTTCTTCATTACCAAACACACATAACAGTTTCTACTTTCTCACCTGTTATTCCATCCTTATTATGCTAGCTGTTTTTCTTTTTTTTTTTTTATTGTACTTCAGGTGAAGGCCTACAGAACAAATAGGTTCTCATGAAACAGAAGTACACATGCTGTTTTATGACATTGGTTAACAACCCCACAAAATATCAACCCTCTAACTTCTCAACCTTTTTTTTTTTTTTGGTGAAAATACACAGCCAAAGATACAACATTTCAAAATTTCTACATGCACAGTTCAGTGACATTGACTACGCTCTACGAATTGTGCTGTTATTCTCACTTAAGATAAAGGCTTACAGAACAAAATACTTTCTCATTTAACCGTTACTACAAATGTTGCCCTATGACAATGGTTAACAGTCTCACAACACATCAACAATATCCTTACTCAACCTTGGGTTCCCTATCACCAGCTTCCTTGTCCCCTTCTGCTTTCTGGCCCTTGTCACTGGACTCCTGTACCTCATTAGTCTCATTTGGTTTTACGGGGCTGTCCACTCCCAGGCTGAACAGTGAACCTCGGAGGTAACTTCACCACTGAGCTAAAAGGGTGTCTGGGGGCCATACTCTTGGGGTTTCTCCAGTCTCCTTTAGGCCAGTAAATCTGGTCTTATTTGTGTGGGTTAGAATTATGCTCTACATCCTTCTCCAGCTCTGTCCAGAACCCTTTGTTGTGATCCTGGTCAGAGCAGTCAGTGGTGATAACTGGGCACCATCTAGCTGTACTGGACTCAGTCCGGTGGAGGCCTTGGTAGCTGTGGACAATTAATCCTTCGGACTAATCTTTTCCTTGTATCCTGTTCTCTTCATTCTCCCTTGCTCCCAAAGGGATGAGACCAGTGGAGTATCTTAGATGGCCGCTCACAGGCTTTTAAGACCCCAGACACTACTCACCAAGGTAGAATGTACAGCATTTCTTTATAAGCTGTGTCATGCCAATTGAGCTAGATGTTCCCCGAGACCATGGTCCCCAGAGCCCTCTACCCAGCAATTCAGTCCCTAAGGGAGTTTGGATGTGTCTATGGGGCTTCCATGACCTTTCCTTGTATAGGTTGTGCTAGTTTACCCTGTATTGTGTACTGTCTCACCCTTCACCCAAGATACCACTAATCTATTGCCTAGTTAGTATTTCCCCCCCACCCCTCCCATCCCTGGTAACCAACAAAGATTGTTACATTTTGTGTGAGAACTTTTTCATGGGTTTTTACAATAGCAGTCTCATACAATATTTGTCCTTTTGTGATTGACTTATTTCACTCAGCATAATGTCCTCCAGTTTCATCCATGTTATGAGATGCTTTGCAGATTAATTGTTCTTTCTCATTGCATACTACTCCATTGTGTGTATGTACCATAGTTTGTTTATCCATTCATCTGTTGATGGGCATCTAGGTTGTTTCCATCGTTTTGCTATTGTGAACAATGCTGCCATTAACATAGGTGTGCATATGTCTATTCGAGTGACGACTCTTATTTCTCTAGGATATAGTCCTAGGAGTGGGATTGCTGGATCGAATGGTATGTCTATTTCTAGCTTTCTGAGGAAGCACCATATCATTTTCCAAAATGGTTGTATCATTTTGCATTCCCACCAGCAGTGCATAAGTGTTCCGATCTCCCCGCAGCCACTCCAACATTTGTTATTTCCAGTATTTTTGATTCATGCCAGTAATGCCGGGGTGAGATGGTATCTCATTGTAGTTTTAATTTGCATTTCTCTAATGGCTAGTGATCTCGAGCATTTCCTCATGTGTCTGTTGGCCATTTGAATGTCTTCTTTGGTGAAGTGTCTGTTCATTTCCTTTGCCCATTTTTTAATAGGATTATTTGCCTTTCTGTTGTAGAGGTGTTGGATTTTCTTGTAGATTATGGAGATTAGACCATTGTCTGACTTGTACTGTCCAAAAATTTTTTCCCAGTCTGTAGGTTCTCTTTTTACTCTTTTGAGGAAGTATTTTGAAGAGCATAGGTGTTTGATTTTTAGAAGATCCCAGTTATCTAGCTTATCTTCTGGGGTTTGTGCATTGATGGTTACGGTTTGTATCCTGTTAACGCCATGTATTAAGGCCTGAAGTGTTGGTCCTATTTTATCTTCTTTTATAGTTTTAGGCTTTATATTCAGGGCTTTTATCCATTTTGAAGTAGTGTTTGTATACGGTGTGAGGTATGGGTCCTGTTTCATTTTTTTGCAGATGGATATCCAGTTTTGCCAGCACCATTTGTTAAAAAGACTGTCTTTTCCCCATTTGATGGACTTTGGGCCCTTGTCAAAGATCAGGTGACCGTAGGTAGATGGATTTACATCTGGGTTCTGAATTCTGTGCCATTGATCAATGTATCTGTCGTTGTACCAGTACCAGGCTGTTTTGACTACCGTAGCTGTATAGTAGGTTCTGAGGTCAGGTAGTGTGAGTCCTCCTACTTTATTCTTCTTCTTCAGTAGTGCTTTACTTATTCAGGTCTTCTTCTCTTTCCATATAAAGTTAATGATTAGTTTTTCCATCTCTTTGAAGAATGTTGTTGGTATTTGGATCGGGATTGCGTTGTATTTGTAAATTGCTTTGGGTAGAATTGTCATTTTCACAATGTTGAGTCTGCCTATCCATGAGCATGGTATGTTTTTCCATTTATGTAGATCCCTTTGGGCTTCATGCAGTAGTGTTTTGCAGTTTTCTTTGTATAGGTCTTACATCCCTTGTCAGATTTATTCCTAAGTATTTTATCTTTTTAGAGGCTATTGAAAATGGTATTGTTTTCCTAATTTCCTTTTCATCGTTCTCCTTGTTGGTGTATAGGAATCCAACTGATTTTTGAATGTTGATCTTGTATCCTGCTACTCTCTCTGCTGAATCTTTCTATTAGTTCCAGTAGATTTCGCATGGAGTCTTTAGGGTTTTCTGTTTGTAGTATCATATCATCTGCAAACAGGGACAGTTTAACTTCTTCATTACCAATTTAGATGCCCTTTATTTTTTTTTCTTGCCTTATTGCTCTAGCTAGAACTTCCAGCACAATGTTAAATAGGAGTGGTGAAAAAGGGCATCCTTGTCTTGTCCCTGTTTTCAAGGGGAATGTTTTCAGCCTCTCTCCATTAAGAATGATGTTGGCCGTTGGTTTTGCATAGAAGCCCTTTATTATGTTGAGTAATTTCCCTTCTATACCTATTTTATTGAGAGTTTTTATCAGGAATGGGTGTTGGACTTTGTCAAATGCCCTCTCTGCATCAATGGAGATGATAATGTGATTCTTTTCTTTCCTGTTATTTATGTGGTTCATTACGTTGATTGATTTTCTAATGTTGAACCATCCTTGCATGCCTGGTATGAATCCTACTTGGTTGTGGTGTATTATTTTTTTGATATGATGTTGAATTCTATTGGCTAGAATTTTGTTGAGAATTTTAGCATCTATATTCATGAGAGATATTGTTCTGTAATTTTCTTTTTTTGTGACATCTTTTCCTGGTTTTTGTATCAGCATTATGCTGGCTTCAGAGAATGAATTTGGAAGTGTTGCTTCCTCTTCTATGCTCTGAAATAGCTTGAGTAGTACTGGTACAAGCTCTTCTGTAAATGTTTTGTAGAATTCTCCAGTGAAGACATCTGGGCCAGGGCTTCTTTTGGTTGAGAGTTTTTTTAATTACCTTTTCAATCTCTTCTCTTGTTATGGGTCTGTTCAGATTTTCAACATCACTTTGTTGTAGTTTGAGTAGGCTGTGTGTTTCCAGAAATTTATCCATTTCCTCTAGGTTTTCAAATTTGTTGGAGTATAGTTTTTCATAATATTCTATTCTAATCCTTTTTATTTCAGTTGGGTCTGTTGTAATGTCCCCCATTTCATTTCTTATTTGGGTTATTTGTGTCCTCTGCTGTTTTTCTTTTGTCAGTCTGGCCAGTGGTTTGTCAATTTTCTTGTTTCTTTCAAAGAACCAACTTTTGGTTTTGTTGATTCTTTCTATTGTTTTTCTGTTCTCTATTTCATTTATTTCTGATCTTTACTATTTCCTTTCTTCCTGTGGTTGTGGGCTTTTTTTGCTGTTCTCTTTATATTTGTTTGACTTCTGTAGTTAATGTTTTCATTTTGTCCCTTTCTTCTTTTTTGATATGTGCATCTATTGCTATAAATTGTCCTCTGAGGACTGCCTTTGCTGTGTCCCAAAGGTTTTGGTATGATGTGTTTTCATTCTCATTTGATTCTAGGAATTTTTTGATTCCATCTCTGATTCCTTCTATTACCCAGTGATGTGTAAGCAGGGTATTATTCAGTTTCCATGTAAATGATTTTTTTTCCTTGCTCTTTCTATTGTTAATTTCTACCTTGATGGCATTGTGGTCAGAGAAGATACTTTGAATTATCTCAGCATTTTGGATCTTCTTGAGGTTTGCTCTGTGGCCTAAGATGTGGTCCATTCTGGAGAATGTTCCATGTGCATTGGAAAAGAATGTGTACTTTGCAGCGGTTGGATGGAGTGTTCTATATATGTCTATGAGGTCAAGTTGGCTGATTGTGCCCTTTAGGTCTTCTGTATCTTTGCTGAGTTTCTTTTTAGTTGTTCTGTCCTTTACTGACAGTGGTGTGTTGAAGTCTCCTACTATTATTGTTGAACTGTCAATTTCTCTTTTCAGTGTTGTTAGAGTTTGGTTTATGTATTTTGGAGCCCTGTCATTGGGTGCGTAGATTTTTATTATGGTATGTCTTCATGATGGATCGTCCCCTTAATCATTATATAGTGTCCTTCTTTGTCTTTTATGGTAGATTTTGTTTTAAAGTATATTTTATCTGAGATTAGAATTGCCACTCCTGCTCTTTTCTGGTAGTTGTTAGCTTGATATATTTTTTTACAACCTTTGACTTTTGATAAATTCACATCTTTGTTTCTAAGGTGTGTCTCCTGTAGACATCATATTGATGGATCCTGTTTTCTTATCCATTCTGTGACTCTCTGTCTCTTTATGGGTGCATTGAGTCCATTTACATTCAATGTAATTATTGATAGATGGGGGTTTGTTGCTGTAATTTTGTAGTGCGTTTTTTTGTTGTGCTGACGTTTGCTTTGTTCTTATTACTCTCTTGTGCTGAGTCACTTTTGTTTGTGGATTTTTTTTTCATTTCTTTTGTTTTTGTAGGTTTTGTTTTTGCTGAGACTTTATGTTTTTCCTCTTTTTTTTATGAGTATGTTTGTTAACTTTCTTTGTGGTTACCATAAATTTTACCCTTATCTTTCTAAGTTTGAAGCAGTCTACCATTACTTGGTATCGCCTTGCCTTCCTCTCCATTAGAAGTTTCTCTACCTATGCCATTTATTCCCTCTTTTATTATTTTGATGTTGTTGTCATTTCCTGATTAACTGCTCTGATTCCCTGTTGTATTTCTTTTGGTTTTGGATAGTCCTCCAGAGTTCATTTCCTAGATTGGTATCTGGCTCGTACGATCCTGAGTCCTAGCTTCTGCCTGTGAGCTGAAGCTGTTTGTCCTCAGATCAAAGAACTCCCTTTAATAATTCTTGTAAGTTTCGTTTGACTTTTACATATTCCCTTAATTTCTGTTTATATGGAAATGTCCTAATTTCACCATCAAATTTGAATGAGAGTTTTGCAGGATATATTATTCTTGGCTGACAATTTTTTTCTTTCAAGATTTTATATATGTCATCCCATTGCCTTCTTGCCTGCATGGTTTATGCCGAATAATCTGAGCTTAGTCTTATTGTTTCTCCTCTGTATGTGACTTCTTGTTTTTCACGAGCTGCTCCCAGGATTCTTTGTTTGTCTTTGGTTTTGGCGAATGTGAATATGATATGCCTTGGTGATTTTCTTTTGGAGCCTCTTCTATATGGGGTTCATTGAGTTTCTTGGATGGCCAGCTTTTCATCTTTCATGATCTTGGGGAAAGTTCTATCAGGTGTTCCTCAATGATCCTCTCTGTGTTTTCTGTTTTCTCCCCCTGTTCTGGAATCCCAATCACTCACAGATTTTTGCTTTTGATTGTGTCCCACATAACTCTCAGGGTCTCTTTATTTTTCTTTGTTCTTTTTTCGGAGTTTTCCTGAAACAGAGTTGTATCCAAGTGTTTGTCTTCAATTCCACTGATCCTGTCTTCCACTGTTTCAAATCTGCTTCTCAGCCCTTCTATGACATCGTCCATTTCTGAAATCTTGTTGTTTATCTTTTGGATTTCTAATTGTTGTCTTTGTATAATTTCTAGTTGTGAATTTATTTTGGCATTTTGTTTCTGCATTATTTTTCTGAATTATTCCAATTCTTTGTCTGTATTTTCCATGAATTTGTCTATTTTTGCCTCAGGTTTGTCAGCTTTTTGCTTCAGTTCTTGGAGAATTCTGAGTATTAGAGATTTGAATTCCCTATCAGGTAGTTCTAGTGCATTTTCTTCTGGAGGAGAGTCATCTGGTGTTGTATTTTGGACGCCCACTGGAACCATCCTGTCCTGTTTTTGTAAAGGTTTTGATATTGTCTGCTGTCTTCGGGGCATTCAGCAGTTATTTCTCTCGTTTATTGATTGTAGATTTGTTTGTTTCATCCCTTTAAAAAAATTTTTTTTGACTATGTCTGAGCAGGCAGACTGTGTGTTCTTTGTTGTTTGCTTGTCTGTGCGCTCAATACTTTTTGCCTCCTTCTCCAACTGGCAGGGTCAGTCACTCAGGTATGGTACAGCAGGGCAGGTCTTGCTGAAGAGGAGTTGCTGGGACGGGTTGTTTGTGGCACTTACTACAGCCACCAGAGTAGATCAGTAATCAGTGCTGGGCAGGTTCAAGTAGGCGGTGCCTGTGCTGCTTGGTGGTGTGATGTCAAGCGCACGGTGCAGGTAGGCAGGATGCAGTGGGGAAATTGTTATATGTGGAGCTAAGCTGGATATGGGAGAGAGGAGAGAGGAACAGGAGCCAAAAACATACAAACAAAAAGAATGCTAGGGGAGCTTGCCGTTGGAGTGGAGAGATGAGAGACTATGAAATAGAGAAAAATGGAAAGGGGAGGAGGAAGAAAAGAAAAGAATGAATAAATAAGAATCAGAAAGGTTAAAGAACCACAAAGTTCCCAGGGATCCCACCGGTGCAGCTATGATGTCTGGGGAAGTTGCTCTCAGGTGTTGCAATACAGCCTGGCTAGAATGCATAGAGGTAAACAACGCCAGGTTTTCAGGGAACAGAAAGAGAAGGAAGATAGAGAGAGACGAGAAACTGAGTAATGAAGAAAGACAAAAAGGGAAAAAGAGGAAAAAGAAAACAAAACAAATTAAAAAACAAAAGAAGAACAAGAAAGTCCCCCAAAGAAACAGAAAAAACAACAACAGCAACAACAACGTAACAAGAAATGTCCTCAGGGATCCCTCTGCATGTCTGTGGAAGCCAAAGGGGAGTCTCCCTGCCATGCAGCTCAGCCTGGCCAGAAAGGGGTCCCAACTCAAGAAAAGGAAAACAAACAAACAAACAAAAGCCCCGGGATCCCACCAGCATGGCAGCCCAAACCGGGAAGCAGCTCCACACTCGAACGGAGCTCCACAGCCCCTCAGGAAGAAGCAAAGATGGCGTATAGAGCCAGGTACTTGAGCGATGGGAGGGGGAGGTGGCGAGAGGCAAGTTAGAAATCAAAAGAAGCAGAAAAAAAACAGCAACACTAGCAGCCAACAAATGGCACTCAGAGAGCCAGCTAGTGCAGTCTGGTGTTTCTGGACAAGAGACTGTGTCCGTGGGAAGCAGAGGGGGCCGAGTGTGGGTGAAGAAGGGTAGAGAGTGGGAAAGCGTATATCACAAATTATCAGAGCTCTGCAGCCCCTCAGGAAGAAGCAAAGATGGCGCACGGTGCGAGGTACTCAAGTGAAAGTAGGGGGATGTGGGGAGAGGCAAGGAAGAAATAAAAAGAAACAGAAAAAAAGCAACACCAGCAGCCAACAAATGGCACTCAGAGAGCCACTCTTTTGCATGTGTGGAATCCAAGAAGCTGCTGTTTCCCCTTCAAGAGACTGTGGCTGCAGGAAGCAGAGGAAGCTGAGTCGGGGTGAAGAAGTGTAGGGGGTGGGAAAGCATATATCGCAAATTACCAGTTGTTTTGTCTCCCGCTGGAAGCTCCGTGAGGCTGCTTTCTCGTACTCCCTGTTTGCTGGTCTCCAATAGGAGTCCAAGATGGCGGATCTGTCCTGCATTAGCTGGTAGGAGATTCCTGCATGAATCTCTCCTTGCTCTCTGTTCTCTGTCAGTTTTCTCACTCCATTTGGTGCTTGGCTGAGTTGTTTATCTCTTCATTTGATGTTTTAGGGTTTCAGGATTGTTGTATTCTCTTTTTGGCTTAGTTTTTCGGATCTTTGCTGTGGAGGGACGGCGTGGTGCTTCTGCCTAGAGCGCCATTTTGCCCGCACCAAAAACTAGCTGTTTTTCTTTATTAACAATGAAAACATTTATACAAACATTGAAAAAGATCAAATCTGTAAGAATTACAAGGTAAAATATGACTCTCTCTAACCCTAAAACCCAAGTCTCCCTCTCCAGAGGAAACCACTGTTGCTAAATCTTTTATGCAAATCCAAGCAAAGAAGTATGTATTACCCCTCCCTTTTTTTTTTCTTTTACAAATGAAAGCATAAAATAGTAATGTTCTGACATGGTACGGCTGATATTCTCTATCAGTGTGTGTGTGTTTTAAAAATACTTAGATTCACTTTAATTTAAAAATAGATTGTTGAAGTTTATATATATGTGTGGGTATATAGATATAGGTATAAATATCCCCAGGAGTATCATTTCTTAAATGATACTTTGAAAGTTAAGGAGAAAATAAAATGCATATGTTTAGAGTCTTTTAACACTACATATTTATTAAAGAAGCATTTGCCATCGAGTCGACTCTGACTCATGGCAACCCCGTGTGTTTCAGAGTGGAAATATGCTCCATAGTGGTTTTTGCTGTTGTTATTTGTTTGTTGTTGTTGAGAATATAAACAGCAGAACATATACCAATTCAGCAATTTCTATCTGTACAATTCAGTGACGTTGATTACATTCTTTGAGTTGTGTAACCATTCTCACCCTTCTTTTCTGAATCATTCCTGTCCTATTACCATAAACACACTGCCCCCTAAGTTTCCTATCTAATCATTCGAGTTGCTATTTGCACTTTTATCCCATATACATAGTTCTTAAAAGAACATAATGCTCCAGACAGACATTCTTTACCAGTTAAGCTAAATTATTGTTTGATTTTAAAAGGATTTCAGGGGATATTTTTGGTTTAAGGTTTAAAGATTATGTCAGGGTAATAATTTTGTGGGTTCATCCAGCCTCTATGGCTCCAGAAAATCTGGAGTCCATAAGAATTTGAAATTCTGTTCTACATTTTCTCCCTTTTAATCAAGATTCTTCTATAGAATCTTTGATCAAAATGTTCAGTAGCCAGGCACCAGACAGTTCTCCTGGCCTCATGGTGAAGGAGGCAGTTGTTCATGGAGGTAGTTAGCCACACGTTCCATTTCCTTCTCCTATTCCTGACTCTCTTCTGTTGCTCCAAGTGAATAGAGTCCAACTGTACCTTGCTCCATAGGGTTTTTAATGGCTGATATTTTGGAAGTAGGTCATTAGGCCTTTTTTCCAAGGTACCTCTGGGTGGACTGGAACTGCTATCCTTCTGGTTAGCAGCTGAGCACATTAACCATTTGTACCACCCAGGGATTATTCACTCCTTACTTTGAAAGATGAGTAAATTTGCATGCTTATACTTGTTTTCATCCCTCTTTTTTTTTTTTTTTTAATTATTGTTGTTGTTGGGTGCTATTCAGTTGATTCCGACTCATAGCACCCCTGTGTACAACAGAACAAAACACTGCCCAGTCCTGTACCATCCTCACAATCATTGCTATGTTTCAGCCCATTGTTGCAGCCACTGTGTCAGTCCATCTCATTGAGGGTCTTCCTCTCTTACACTGACTCTCTACTTTACCAAGCATGATGTCCTTCTCTAGGGACTGGTCCCTCCTGATAACATGTCCAAATTATGAGAGACGAAATCTCACTGTCCTCACTTCTAAGGAGCATTCTGGTTGTACTTCTTCCAAGACAGATTTGTTTGTTCTTCTGGCAGTCCATGGTACATTCAATATTCTTCACCAACACTGTAATTCAAAGGCATCAGTTCTTCGATTTTCCTTATTCATTGTCCAGCTTTTGTATGTAAATGAGGCGATTGAAACTACCATGGCTTGGGTCAGGTGCACCTTAATCCTCAAAGTGACATCTTTGCTTTTCAACACTTTAAAGAGGTCTTTTGCAGCAGATTTGCACAATGCAACACGTCTTTTGGTTTCTTGACTGCTGCTTCCATGCACATTGATTGTGGATCGTTCTTCCTAGTCTGTGTTATTCTGGAAGCTCTGCTGAAACCTGCCCACCATGGGTGGCCTGCTGGTATTTGAAATACTGGTGGCATAGCTTTTAGCATCACAGAAACGTGCAAGTCACCACAGTACGACAAATTGACAGACAAGTGGGGTTTTATTAATTAGTATATAATTGTGTTTTATTTTATTAAGGGTTATGATATTTACACTCTTAACCACAATCCCCTGAGTTCTTTACTCTTAGTTTTCAAGGGAGCCAAGAAATGAGATCTTCATTTTTGATACACATTGTAATCCCAAAACCAAACCTGTAACCGTTGAGTTGATTCCAACTCATATTGACCCTATAGGACAGAGTAGAACTGCCCCATAGATTTTTCAAGGCTGTAGTCTTTATGGAAGCAGACTGCCACATCTTTCTTCCATGGAGCAGCTAGTGGGTTCAAACAGCTGACCTTTTGATTAGTAGCCAAGGGCTTAACCACTGCACCACCAGGTATTCACATACGTATTGTAGTTGGCTGGAATTAATGGAATAAATGATTGGTTTTTTTTTTTTTTGAGAAGTGTTCATGGATGTTGTTCTTCTTGATTTTTTTGCCTGCTTGAGAATCTCTCTCTGCTATCTTTTTATACTTGATGAGAAACTTAGCTGGGTATAATATTCTTGGGTTATACTTTTTTGGCTTTTTTCCACTTAGAATTTTAGGTAACTTATTTTGTTCTGGAGGGCCCAAAAGGTCAGCAGTTCAAATCCACCACCCACTCCTTGGAACCTCTATGGCACGGTTCTACTCTGTCCTACTGTGTCGCTATGAGTGAGAATCGACTTCATGGCAATGAGTTTTGAGTTTTTATTCTGTTCTCCTGGCACGAATGCTTAAACATTCAGCTTCTAACAGAGAGGCTATTGATTGGAATCCATCGAGAGGCACCTTTGAAGAAAGGCCTAGCGATTGATCTATTTCCAAAAGATCACAGCATTGAAAACCCTATGAAGTGCAGTTCTACTCTGAACCACAGGGGGTCACCATGAGCAGATCGCCTCCATGGCAACTTTTTTTTTTTTCCTGCTCTCTACTGGCAAAGAATGTTGCTAGTTCATTCTTTGACCGTATCTATTCTGCAACTCAACACAGCCATTAAGCACTTTATTTCAAAGATTGTATTTTTTGCATACCAGTCCCTGGAGAAGGGCATCATTCTTGGCAAAGCAGAGAATCAGCAGAAAAGAGGCAGACCTTCAACGAGATGAATTGACATAGTGGCTGCGACAATGAGCTCAAACACAACGAGGACTGAGAACGCACAGAATGGGCAGTCTCCTTCTGTTGTACGTAGGGTTGCAATGAGTGGGGACCGACTCAACGGCACCTAACAACAACATGTTTTGTATCCTGCATCTCTAATTTTTTTAACTGCTCATATGCATGCCTCAAAAGTCTAATCTTTCTCAGTGAGCTCAACTGAACTCAGTTTCTGCTGCTGTGGTACTGTAAGTGGTGGCGTTTCTGTGAATGGTAGAACTGACAGCAGTCTATGTCCCTGAGCCTGCAAGGAGGCAAGACCATCAACCTCTATAGCACAAGAGGAAGCCTCTCTGTCCATTCTGTGGACCCTCACAGTCATGGTTACGCTTTAGGGCCAAGAAGATGTGAACAAATGGTATTTCCCTCCAGTCTATGAATCTCTACAGCACAACCCAGACATTTGCCTTTGCCTGCTGCTTGTCTCTGGGATGGGCTTGGGATTGGAGTTGGGAGAGGAGCGGAGGCTGAACACATTTAAGATGCCGTCTTCTCAGAATCCCCTGCTTCCCCCAGGAAGCCAAATCCAGGGGACACTTTTCTATCCTCACCTTACTTTAGGTCTAGGCAGCATTATATTCAGCTGACCATTCTGTCTTTCTTGACACTCACCTCTTTTGGCTTCTGAGACATCATGCTATTCTGTTTTTTATTTGTAGCTCATGATTCATTAATTCTCTGTCTCCTTTCCTTATTCCTCCTCTTTTACCAAATCTCTAAATATTAGTGCTGTTCAGGGCTCATCCTTGGTCACTGTTGTCTTCTCTTTCCGTGCGCTCCCCTAGCTCAGTTATTCTCAGCCAGGGGCAACTTTGCACCCCCATCCCTAGGATGCTGAACAATATCTGGAGACATTTCTGGTTGTCACAACTGGGGAAGGTGCTACTGGCATCCAATGGGTAGAGGCCAAGCATGCTGCTAAACATCCTACAACACACAGGTCAGCCACCCACAACAAAGAATTATCCGGTCCCGGTGTCAGTAGTGCCAAGGTTGAAGACCTCTTTCATAGGTAATTTTTCTCAGTCTAGTGAGTTTAAATACTTTCCATTTCCAATGACCCAAATGTACATTCCAGCCCAGACCATTTTTTCTGAGGTCTAGACTCACACATCCAACTGAATTATCAATAGTTCCACCTGGGTATATCACAGAAATGTACAATTTTATATAGTCAGGATCTTGATTTCACCTGCATCTTGCTCCTCTCCTCCCTATCTCAATAAAAGGTAGCATTACCTACCAAACTGTTCAAGCTAGAAACCTGGGAAGAATTAACCCTTGGTTTCTTCCTTCCCTCGCTTTCCATATGCAATCTACCAGCAAGCCTTGTCAGTTCCACCACAACATAGTTTGAACATTTCCTCCTCATTGTTGTTGCTACCACCCTGATCCAAGCCTCCATGCTATGTCCTCTGCTCTTCTGCACCTGTCTCCTAAATGGTCTCCTCATGTCCATCCTTGCCCCACCCCCAATCGAGTCTTCACATTACAGCCAGGAGTTTTCAAAAATTCAACCATATCTGTTTTTCAGCTTAAAAGCCACCACTGTCTTCCCAATATACTTAAAATCTTCACCCTTTACCAGAGCTTACAAACTCCTGCGTGCCCCAGCTCCTAATGACCTTTCCACACTTAATCTTGCTCTACCCCACAGTTGATCACTACCATCCAGTCACATTGGCTTTTTTAAAACTCCTTGAATACCCCACAGGTATTCCCCAATCACAGAACCTTTGCACATGCTGATTCCTCACCTTGTAATTGCTCCTTCTCTCACTCTTGCATCATTGGTTCCTGTCCAATCTTTAGACCTTGGTTTCTTCAGTCCCTTTCTGACCATTCCATCTAAAGTAGGTCTTCTCTAACTCAACGCCACCCTTTTTCTTCCCAATACTTTTCACAATGTATAAGTATGTTGTTACTTTGTTGTTGTTGTTCACTCATTGTATCATCTTTCTGCCCCACTAGACAAGAGTCCCTGGGTGGTGCAAAATGTTAACATACTTGACTGCTAATTAAAAGGTTGATGGTTTGAATCCATGCGGAGGTGCCTTGGAAGAAAGACCTGGCAATCTACTTCAGAAAAATCAGCCATTGAAAATCCTATGGAGCACAATTCTGCTCTGACACACATGGGGTCAGCCTGAGTCAGAATTGACTTGATGACAACTGGTTTTTAGGATCATACCAGCTTTGTTCATCATTAAGCACCTAGGACAGTGCCCTGCATGTTGTAGGCTCTTAATGTATGTTTGTTGACTAAATGTATAAATGTAGTTTGTGAAGATAAAATTAAAATGTATATAAGGTGTATGGAGCCCTGGTGGCACAGTGGTTAAGATCTCGGCTGCTAACCAAAAAAAGGTTGGCAGTTCAAATCCACCAGCCACTCCTTGGAAACCCTATGGGACAGTTCTACTGTGTCCTGTAGGGTCACCATGAGTCTGAATTTACTTGATGGCAACAGGTTTTTTTTGTTTGTTTGTTTTTGATAAGGTGCGTAATAATACTCCTGACACATTGTACAAGTCTAGCAATAATTAAATTCCACTTCATTGAGAACATGGCTATTTCTAGAAACGTACTATGGATTATTTGTGAAAATTCCAACAAATTTCTATTGCTTTCGAAAGAAAACATAGATACATTTTAAGAAACCCTTGAAGCAGTGGTTCTCAAAGTGTGGTCCTTGGACCAGAAGCATTAGCTTCACCGGGGTACTTGTTAGAAATGCAGCCAGAAACTCTGGAGGCACAGCCCAGCCCTCTGTATTATAATGAAGTCTCCAGGTGGATCCGACAGGAGTTCCAGCTTGAGAATCACTGTCTCATGGCATTTTTATGTACTCTTGCACTTGGACCAAGTTTATAGGATAGCACACACGTCTGCAACACCACTGGTGAGGAATTTTCAGTGACTTCAACCTTTAATTTTAAAAATTGATCCAAAATCCAAATTTCCTATCAATGTCATGAAAACCCTAACTTGGCTTATCTATATTTTATGGCTATCAAAATGGGACCCTTTTTCCATGACCACCATTAAAACTGTAAAGACTGACAAATACCTATGTGAACAGATGTGTACTGAAAACCAGCATTCCAAGATTGGTCTCTTCCTTCACACAGAGAGCATGGTTAGACGATGGTAAGAACCATACCCAGGAGTTCAAATGCCCCACAGTAAATTGCTCAGGGAACTGAAAGAGCTTTTGAAGTAGCCAGTGGCAATGTGAGAGCCTTTGAACCAAATTCTATTTACTTATTGGCTAAAAAAGCAATCTCTGGTTTTAATCAAAGAGAAAACTCCCAGTGGTATCTGGGGGCATCAGTGGTCCTTATAATTATCTCCCAAAGGTCTGCACACATTTATCAAACATTTCAATTTGATTCCTCTTAATGTAGCAAGAAATAATTGCCCATAGTATTTTGTTGACCAACAACCAAAAACCTGCTAAAGCCATGTAGGGATTTTTCTCAAACCAAACCCAATAGAATTTGGGGTTCTTTCTAAACCTCGAAATATGTTCACCCTGGAATTTCTACAGCAGTCAGCTGTTTGATACCCTGTTTTTGTGGCTAGTCACCAGGTTCTCCAATCTGATCTTAATGAAAGCAGATCCTTGCCCCATTTCTCATCCAAAGGGCTTCTGATTTCAGAGGTTTCCACACTGTGGCTGATTGTCCCTTTACTCTCAGAACTAACGCTGCTCTGCACTTATATCACAATTGGTACTTGCCCCTCTTTTATCTCTGACTGTTCCCTTCCATTTTCCATCTTTCTCCCTCTGGAAATCACTGTTGTAACCTACTCTTCATTTTCAATTCCCATCAGGCACCAAACAGGCTGAACTAATAGATAAGTGAGTTTCCTGTCATTGTAAGTGCTAGACCAGTCTCCCTCACTTTGCTAAGTGTATCATGGAAAAATTGGCTCTCAAGGAATATTCTTTTCCCATTGACTTCCATTACTGCTTTATGAACTCTTTAAGTTTGAACTTTTGAAAAACAAGTTTGACACAGGGACACCTGGTACTTTTCTTGAGGTAAGAAGTGTGTGAATATAAAAGAATACTACTGACTTTCACAAACCTCCTGTGAAAATCAGTCATGTGACAGAATGTGGGTTTTGTCTCCATAGCTGATCTGCCTGGCTTTTCAACTTCCAGAGCCCACTGTCGGTGGGCTACCCTATTTCCATCTGGTGAGTACAAAAGCACAAATGTGATTCTACAAAAAATGTGGTTTATAAAACACAGAGCTCCCTCTTACTTGGTTTCCTTAAGAATGTCTCCTTGAGTGCCTGGCTACCACAATGACCACCCTGACAAGGAACACAACAGAGAGCCCCTGACAGAGCAGGAGAAAAGTGGGGAGCAAAACTCAAACTCCAGTAAAAAGACCAGACTTAATTGTTTGAGACTGGAGGGACCCTGGAAGACATGGCCCCAGGACTCTCTGTTAGCCCAAAACTAAAACCATTCCTGAGGCCAACTCTTCAGACAAAGATTAGAATGGACTATAAGACATAAAATGATACTCCTGAAGAACGTGCTTCTTAGCTCAAGTAGGTACATTAGACTAAATGGGCAGTTCCTGTCCAGAGGCGAGATGACAAGGCAGAGAGGGTCAGAAGCTGGTTGAAGGGACGTGGGAAATCTGGGGTGGAAAGGACGAGTGTGCTGTCACAGTACAGTGACAGCAACTAGGATCACAAAACAATGTGTGTATAAATTTTTGTATGACAGGCTAACTTGAATTGTAAACTTTCACTTAAAGCACAATAAAAATAAATAATAAAAAAAAGAATTTGTCTCCTTGAATTTTACCATCAATTACAACTACTCTTTAGCCCCCAAGCTCTACTCTGCCCATCTGTATTAATCTTGCTAAAACACGGATTTCTGCCAGTCACTTTTCCACTCAGAGATCTTCAGTGATTTTGGGTGTGGACATTTATATTTCTCAACTTGAATTTCATCTGGAATGAGACTAAAAACAAAAAACTCTTGCTGTCGAGTCGATTCCAACTCATGGCAACCTCATGCATTACAGAGTAGAACGGCTCCATAGGCTTTTCTTGGCTGCAACCTTTAAGGAAACAAATCACCAGGCCTTTCTTCCACTGCATCGCTGGGTGGGTTTGAACCACCAACCGTTAGATTAGTAGTCAAGGGCAAACCATTTATGTCACCCAAGGATTTGGAGTAAGGCTCGAATTGTGGCTCTGTCTCTTGCTATCCCACGGCTCTTTGTAAAGTTATTAATCTCTCTGTGCCTCAGTTTCCATCTGTAAAATGGGTTGACAGTGCTTTTAAAGGGCTTAGCATGTGCCAGGCCTGTGTGGATATCTAATGAATGCTAACTACTCTTAACCAACTACCATTGAGTCAACTCTAACTCATGAAGACCCCATGTGTGTCAGAGTAGAACTATGCTCCATAGGGCTTTCAGAGGCTGATTTATCGGAAGTAGATTACCAGGCATCTCTTCCGAGGTGACTCTGGGTGGACTCAAAGCTCCAGCCTTTCGGTTAGCAGCCCAAAGCATTAACCATTTGCATAGCACAGGGAATCCCAGCTATTCCTATCATGACTTAAATGTTCATTGGGCACCTTATGTAGCCTACACACTCTCATCTGTAATGCTGCTCTTCACCCCACTGAGTCTCATTAAGGAAGTGGGGGAAGGGTGCAACCAGAGTACTCAGAATATACACCAGGTGAGTTGATTTTAAATGTTACAGACTCAAAATTTATAAACAGCCCTGAGGCCATTCTTTTTTGAGCCAAGCTCAAGTCTGCACTGCAGATTCAGCCTACAGAACTTCTAATCCCAACCTCTGTCCTACATAAACCTCTACTCCTTCCAGATGGTTCTGAAAGACAAGGAGAAAATGACATCATTCGAGTTGAAAAGACTTCTGTGAGCACTGAGTCAAAAGGCTCCTTTTTATAAAAAGGAAAACTGAGTTTCAAAGAAAGTGAAGTGACTTGCTGAAGGTCACCTAGACTGTGGCAGAAGAGATCAAGCAGACTTGTCCCCCACTCTCTCTGGTCCACCAGACAAGAATCTCTTGATCCAGAAATCTTCCCCTAGAGAAATGCACAGGCCACTCCTTGTTAATTTTCTTCTATCTGTACATATCTTACTCACCATCCAGGAACCAACGCTTCTACTTCTTTGTAAACCCTCCTCCAGCCCTACCCTTAGCGCCCAGAACAATCCTAGACCCATAGTAAGTGGCCAACAAATTATTGTTGCTCAGAGTAATCAAGCACCTTAATTACTGCATTAAGAGTAATAATTTACTTGGAGTCCTTGGGTGGTGCAAAGGGTTAAAGCATCTGGCTGCTAACTGAAAAGTTGGTGTTTCAAGTTCACCTAGCAATGCCTCAGAAGAAAGGCCTGGGGATCTATTTCTGAAAAATCAGCCACTGAAAACCCTATGGAGCAGTTCTACTCTGACACACATGAAATCTCCATGAGACAGAATTAACTGGACGGCAACTGTTTACTACTCTGACACACATGAAATCTCCATGAGACAGAATTAACTGGATGGCAACTGTTTATTTATTTTTTGGAATAACTTACTTAATGACCATTGAAATACTTATATGGGTAATGTCAGAGTATGGTTGGCTTTAGAGACCCCCAGATTCTAAAAGAGTCCTGGTGGTGCAATGGTTAAACCCTTGGCTGCTAACTGAAAGATTGCTGGTTCAAACCTACCAGCTGCTCCTTGGGAGAAAAGACCTGGCGATCTGCTCCTGTAAAGATTATAGCCAAGGACGTTCTACTCTGTCCTGTGAGTCAGAAATGACATGATGGCACACAACAACAACAAATTCTAAAGTAAATGAGTTTCTGGATCCTCCACTAGCTCAGAGTCTTTATTCATTCATTTACGCATTCATCTGGCCTTTATTGAGTACCTCCTGTGGGCAAGGCACTGTGTTAGCTGCAGAGACACAGTTGGAAATGAGAGTCCGAGTCCATGCCTTCATTAGATCTATAGAATAATCTTGATATCAGTAAGTACAGATGTGATAAAGGTATATACTCATTATAAAAGGAAAAAAAGACAAATTAATTTAATACACAAATAAAAAAATGAATTCAGTAAAAATTGAGACAGCTGTATATGAGGAATGTCTCTCCCCCCTTGATTGCCATATCCTTTTTTGAAAGCTCAGAAAAAAACAGATACTTCCTGAGACAACTGAGGAATCCTGAAAAATTCCTGTCCAACCAGGTGGCATTATAGGACCAGAGATCTGAAAAGGGCCTTAAGGGATCTGTTTGCTCCATCCAGGAAAGATATTATTGACTTAAAAAAAATTTTTTTAAGTAATTGTGATAAAATACAATTAACAAAACATTTGCCATTTAAAGCATTTTTTCTAAATTTTATTTATTTTGTTGTTGAAAATATACACAGCAAAACATACAACATTCAACAGTTTCTACATGTACAATTTAGTGACACTGATTACATTCTTCAAGTTCTGTAGACACTCTCACCCTCCTTTTCTGAGCTGGTCCTCCCTCATTAACATAAACTTACTGCCCTCCAAGTTCCTATCAAATCTTTTGAGTTGCTGTTGTCAACTTGATCCCATGTAGGTAGTTCTTAAAGCAGCATAATGCTCAAGGTAGACTTTTTTTTTTTTTTTTTAACCAGTTAAGCTAAACTATTATTCATTTTAAGATGACTTCAAGGGATATTTTTGGTTTAAGGTTTAAAGGTCATATCAGGGTAATAGTTTCAGGAATACCAGAAAGAAGGACCTGGCTGTCTATTTCTGAAAAAACTGGCAAATGAAAACTTATGAATAGCAGCTGGACATTGTCTGATACAGTGCCAGAAGAAGAGCTGTTCAGGTTTAGAAGGAACTCAAAATATGACTGGAGAAGTGCTGCCTCTTCAAAGTGGAGTCAAACTTTAATGACGTGGATGAAGTCAAGCTTTTGGGAGCTTCATTTACTAATGTGGCACAACTCAAAATGAGAAGAAACAGCTGCAAACATCCATTAATAATCAGAACATGGAAGGTACAAAGAATGAATCTAGGAAAATTGGAAGTCGTCAAAAATGAAATAGAACACATAAATCTGGATATCATAGGCATTAGTGAGCTGAAATGGATGAATACTGGCCGTTTTGAATCAGATAATCATATGCTTGCTCTACTATGCTGGGAATAACAAATTGAAGAGAAACAGCATCACATTTATTGTCAAAAAGAACATTTCAAGATCTATCCTGAAGTACAATGCTCTCAGTGATAGGATGATTTCCATACTCCTACAAGGAAGACCAGTTAATATGACTATTATTCAAATTTATGCACCAACCACTAAGGCCAAAGACGAGGAAATCGAATATTTTTACCAACTTCTGCAGTCTTAGATTGATCAAACATGCAATCAAGATGAATTGATAATTACTAGTGATCGGAACACGAACATTGGAAACAAAGAAGAAGGAACTGTAGTTGGAAAATGCGGCCTTGGTGATAGAAACAACACTGGAGATCGAGTGATAGAATTTTGCAAGACCAGCAATTTCTTCATTGCAAATACCTTTTTTTCCAACAACATAAATGGTGACTATACACATGGACATCACTGGGTGGAAAACACAGAAAACAAATCGACTACATCTGTGGAAAGAGATGATGGAAAAGCTCACTGTCATTAGTCAGACAAGGCCAGGGGCTGACTGCTAAACAGATCATCAATTGCTCATATGCAAGTTCAAGTTGAAGCTGAAGAAGATTAAAACAAGTCCACTAGAACTGAAATATGACCTTCAGTATAGCCCACCTGAATTTGGAGGCCATCTCAAGAATAGATTTAATACATTGAACAGTAATGATTGAAGACCAGACAAGTTGTGGGAAGACATCAAAGAAACCATACATGAAGAAAACAAGAGGTCATTAAAAAGACAGGAAAGAAAGGAAAGACCAAAATGGATGTCAGAAGAGACTCTGAAACTTGCTTTTGAACACAGAGTACCTAAAGTAAAAGGGCTGAACAGCGGATTTCAAAGGGCAGCTCGAGAAGACCCAGTAAAGTATTATAATGAAATGTGCAAAGACCTGGAGTTAGAAAACCAAAAGGCAAGAATACTCTCAGTATTTCTCAAGCTGAAAGAACTGAAGAAAAAACTCAAGCCTCAAATTGCAGTATTAAAGGATTCAATGGGCAAAATATTGAATGACGCAGGAAGCATCAAAAGAAGATGGAAGGAATACACACAGTCACTGTACGAAAAAGAATTGGTTGATGTTCAACCATTTCAAGAGGTAGCATATGATCAAGAACTAATGGTATTAAAGGTAGAAGTCCAAGCTGCACTGAAGGCATTGGGGAAAAACAAAGCTCCAGGAATTGACTGAATACCAATTGAGGTGTTTCAACAAACCGATGCAGCGCTTGAGGTGCTCAAGCATCTGTATAAAGAAATTTGGAAGACAGCTACCTGTTCAACTGACTAGAAGAGATGCATATTTGTGCCAATTTCAAAGAAAGGTTACCCAACAGAATGTGGAAATTATTGAATAAGATCATTAATATCACATGCAAGTAAAATTTTACTGAAGATAATTAAAAAATGGTTGCAGCAGTACATCAACAGGGAACTGCCAGAAATTCAAGCTGGGTTCAGAAGTGGACATGGAATGAAGGATATCATTGCTGATGTCTGATGGATCTTGGCTGAAAGCAGAGAATACCAGAAAGATGTTTAACTGTGTTTTATTGACTATGCAAAGGCACTCGACTGTGTGGATCATAACAAATTACAGATAACATTGCAAAGAATAGGAATTCCAGAACACCTAATTGTGCTCATGAGGAACCTGTGCATAGACCAAGAGGCAGTCGTTTGAACACAACAAGGGGATAATGGATGGTTTAAAATCAGAATACGTGTGCATCAGGGTTGTATCCTTTCACCATACCTATTCAATCTGTATGCTGAGCAAATAATCCAAGAAGCTGGACTATCTGAAGAGGAATGTGGCATCAGAATTGGAGGAAGACTCATTAACAACCTGCGATATGCAGATGACACAACCTTACTTGCTAAAAGAGAAGAGGACCTGAAGCACTTTCTAATGAAGATCAAAGACCACAGCCTTTGGTATGGATTACACCTCAACATAAAGAAAACAAAAATCCTCACACCTGGACCAATAAGCAACATCATGATAAATGGAGAAAAGATTGAAGTTATCAAGGATTTCATTTTACTTGGATTCACAATCAATGCCCATGGAAGCAGCGGTCAAGAAATCAAACCATGTATTGCATTGGACATATCTGCTGCAAAAGACTTCTTTAAAGTGTTGAAAAGCAAAGATATCACTTTGCAGACTAAGGTGTGCCTGACCCAAGCCATGATATTTTCAATCACCTCATATGCATGCAAAAGCTGGGCAATGAATAAGGAAGACCACAGAAGAATTTATGCCTTTGAATTATGGTGTTGGTGAAGAATATTGAATGTACCATGGACTGCCAGAAGAACAAACAAATCTATCTTGGAAGAAGTACAGCCAAATGCTCCTTAGAAGTGAGGATAGTGAGACTTCATCTCACATACTTTGGACATGTTATCAGGAGGGACCAGTCTCTGGAGAAGGACATCATGCTTGGTAAGGTAGAAGGTCAGCCAAACAGAAGATACTCAATGAGATGGATTAACACAGTGGCTACAACAATGGGCTCAAACATAGCAACAATTGTGAGGATGGCGCAGGACCAGGCAGTGTTTCCTTCTGTTGTACATAGGGTCATTAAGAGTCTGAACTGACTCTATGGCACCTAACAATAACAAATAATTTCAGGGGTTCATCCAACTTCCATGACTCCAGAAAGTCTAGAGTCAATGAAAATTTTAAATTATGTTCTCCATTTTCCCCCTTTTGATCAAGTTTCTTCTATGGAATCTTTTATCAAAATGTTCAGTAATGGTAGCCAGACACCGTCCAATTCTTCTGGTCTTATGGCAAAGGAGACAGTTGTTCATGGAGGCAATTAGCTACATATTCCATATCCTTCTCCTATTTCTCACTCTCCTCTTTTCTCTGTTGCTCCTGGTGAATAGAGACCAATTGTTGTGTCTTGGATGGTCACTTGCAAGCTTTTAAGACCCCAGGCTCTATGCAGTGAACTAGGCGGTAGAACAGAAGCACTAAACATGTTATTAGGCCAGTTAACTGGGATGTTCCATGAAACCATAACCCTTAACTTCCAAACCAAGGAACCAAATCCCATGAGGCATTTGGTTGTACATATGCAGCCTCAGCAGCTACTTTTTTTTGTCATTGTTGTAAATATATCTATCACACAACTTTTTCCAGTTCAACATTTTACAGATGTACAACTTATTAACAGCAATTACAATAATCAGCTGTGCAACCCTACCCTTAATCAATGTATTTTTTCCAACACTGTTAGCACGCCGTCATAGACTGAATTGTGACTCCCAAAAATATCTGCCAACTTGGCTGGGCGATGATTCCCAGAATTGTGTGATTGTCCACCATTTTGTCATCTGATGTGATTTTCCTATTGTTGTAAATCCTATCTCTATGATGTTGATGAGAAGCGATTATTGGCAGTTATGTTAATAAGGCAGGACTCAATCTATAAGATTGGCTTGTGTCTTGAGCCAATCTCTTCTGAGATATAAAAGAGAGAAGTGAGCAGAGAGACAAGGGGACCACATACCACCAAGAAAGTAGAGCCAGGAGCACATGTCCTTTGGATCTGGGTTCCCTGTGCTCAGAAGCTCCTAGAACAGGGGAAGATTGATGACAAGGACCTTCCCCCAGAGCCTACAGAGAGAGAAAGGCTTCCCCTGGAACTGGCACCCTGAATTTGCACTTCTAGCTCCCTAAACTATGAGAAAATTAATTTCTCTTTGTTAAAGCCATCCAGTTGTGATATGTCTGTTATAGCAGGACTGGGTGATTAAGACATATGCCTTTTCCACTCCATCCCACCCTTAAAAAAAAAACAAAACCTGCTTCCATTGAGTGGATTCCAACTCATATGACCCCATAGGATAGAGTTGAACTGCCCCATAGGGTTTCCAAGGAGGAGCTGGTGGATTCAAACTTCCGACCTTTTTGGTTAGCAGCTGAGCTCTTAAACACTGCACCACCAAGGCTCCCCCACTCTTGGTAACCACTAATAAATTTTGGTCTCTATACAATTGTCTTTTTATATAAGTGAGGTCATACAATATATGTCCTTTTGTGATTGACTTATTTCACTCAGCATAATGTCTTCAAGTTCCATCCATACTGAGGAATGTATTAAGATTTCATTTCTCCTACTGGCTGGGTAGTATTCCATTGTACATATGTATGACATTTTATTTATCCATTCATCTATTGATGGGCATTTAGATTATTTCCACCTTTTGGCTATTGTGAGTAGTGTTGCAATGAACATTGGTGTACAAATCTCTTTTTGAGTTCTGCTTTCAAGTCTTTTGGGTATATACCTAGGAGCGGAATTGCTGGGTTACATGGTAGTTCTATATTTAGTTTTTTAAGTAACTGCCACACTGTTTTCCACAAGGCTGTACCATTTTTCATTCCCATCAGCAATGGATGAGCGTTCCAATTTCCCTACATCCTCACCAACATTTGTCATTTTCTGTTTTGTTTTTTATCTTAGCCATCATTGTTAGAGTGAAATGGTATCTCATTGCGGTTTTGATGTTTTGATTTGCATCTCTCTGATGGCTAATGACATTGAGCATCTTTTCATGTGTTTGGTGGCCATTTGAATGTCCTCTTTGGTGAAATGTTCATTCAAGTCCTTTGTCCATTTTATGAGTAGGTTATTTGTCTTTTTGTTGTTAAGTTGTCAAAGTTTTATGTATATTTTGGTTATTAGATTCTTGTCAGATATGTAGTTTCTGAAGATATTCTCTTAGTTGGTAGCTTGTCTTTTCACTTTTTTGGTAAAGTCTTTTGATGAACAAAAGTTTTTTAATTTTTATGAGGTCCCATTTATTTATTTTGTCTTTTGTTATTTTTATATTAGATAATTCATTGTTGAAAGTTAGGCCTGACAGTGTTGCCCTTGCTTGTTCTTCTAAGAATTTTATGGTTTTAGTTTGCACATTTAGATCTTCAATCCATTTTGAATTTGTTTTTGTATATGGTGTGAAGTATGGATCCTGTTTCAATTTTCTGCATGTGGAAATCCAATTTTTCCAGTACATTTATTGAAGAGAATCTTCTTTTCCCATTGAATGGACTTAGCATCCTTGTCAAAAATCAGTTGACCATATATGTGTGAGTTTATTTCTGGACTCTCAAGTCTATTCCATTTGTCTATGTTTCTACTGTTATACCAGTACCAGGCTGTTTTGATTACTGTAGCTGTATAGTATGTTTTAAAATCAGGAGGTGTGAGTTCTCCTATTTTGTTCTTCTCTTTCAATATTGTTTTAGCTATTCAGTGCCTTTTGCCATTCCATATAAAGTTGAGGATTGGTTTTTAGATTTCTGTAAAGAAGGTTGTTGGGATTTTTATCAGGATTGCGTGGAACCTATAGATCACTTTGGGAAGTATTCACATCTTAACAATATTAAGTTTTCCAGCCCAAGAACATGGAACATCTTTCCATTTAGTTAAGTCTTCTTTAATCTCTTTCAGCAGTGTTTTATAGTATTCATGTATAAGTCCTTCACGTCCCTGGTGAGACTTATTCCTAGGTATTCTCTTAGATGCTATTGTAAATGGGATTGTTTCTCCGATTTCCCTTTCAGATTTCTCATTGCTGGTGTATAGAACTAACTGATTTTTGTTTATTGACCTTGTACCCTGCAACTTTGCTAAATTTCTCCATTCACTCCAGAAGTTTTCTTGTGGACATTTTGGGATTTTCTATATATAGGATCATGTCATCCACAAATAGAGATAATTTTACTTTTTCTTTTCCAATCTAGATACTTTTTATATTTATTTTTTCTTGTCTTATTGCTCTGGCTAGGACTTCTAATACAACATTGAATAGAAGTGGTGACGGCGGGCACCCTTGTCTTGTTCCTGATTTCAAGGGGAAAGCTCTCAGTCTTTCTCCATTAAGTATAGTGTTGGCTGTTGTCTTTTCATATATGCCCTGGATCATATTGAGGAATTTCCCTTCTATTCCAATCTCCTTTAGGGTTTTCATCAAGAAAGGGTGTTGGATTTTATCAAATGCTTTTTTCTATATCCATAGAAATAATTATGTGGTTCTTTTCCTTTGCTCTATTGATGTGGTGTGCTAGGTTGATTGATTTTCTAATGTTGAACCATCCCTGTGTTCCTTGAATAAATCCCACTTGGTCATGGTGTATGACTCTTTTAATATGCTGTTGGATTTTATTCACTAGTATTTTGTTGAGGATTTTTGCATTTATATTCATAAGATATATTGGCCTGTAGTTGTCTTTTCTTGTGGTGTCATTGCCTGGCTTGGGTATCAAGGTTATGTTTGCTTCATAGAATGAACTACAGAGTATTCCTTCCTTCTCTATCTTTTGGAAGAGTTTAAACAGTATTGGTGTCAATTCTTCTCTAAATGTTTGGTAAAATTCCTCAGTGAAG
Organism: Dugong dugon; assembly: GCA_030035585.1. Taxonomy (NCBI): domain Eukaryota; kingdom Metazoa; phylum Chordata; class Mammalia; order Sirenia; family Dugongidae; genus Dugong; species Dugong dugon. Next base: position 66,138,069 of record CM057470.1, on the reverse strand, counting down.
CCATCTGGTCCAGGACTTGTTGTTGTTGGGAGGTTTTTGATCACTGATTCAATCTTTTCACTTGTTATGGGTCTGTTCAGACTTTCTATTTCCTCTTGAGTTAGTTTGGGTAAATTGTGTGCTTCTTATAATTTGTTCATTTCATCTAGGTTATACAATTATTCATAATATTCTGTCATAATTCTCTTTATTTCTATTGGGTCAGTTGTAATGTCCCTTCTTTCATTGTTTTATTTGGATTATTTGCATCTTTTCTCTTTTCTTTGTCACTCTAGCTGAAGGTCTGTCAATTTTATTGATCTTTTCTAAGAACCAACTTCTGGTTTATTTATTCTCTCTATTGTTTTTCTGTTTTCAATTTTATTTATTTCGGCTTTGATATTTGTTATTTCCTTTCTTCTGCTAGGTTTAGGCTGTTTGCTCTTCTCTTTCTAGTTCCTGGAGTTGTAGAGTTAAGCTGTTAATTTGAGATCTTTCTTCTTTTTTTATGTAGGCATTTATTGCTATACGTTTTCCTCTGAGTACTACCTTGGTGCATCCCATAAGTTTTGGTATGTTGTGCTTTCATTTTCATTTGACTCTAAGAAATTTGTGATTTCTTTCTTGACCTGTTGGTAGTTTAATAGTGTGTTGTTTGATTTCCACATGTTCATGTATTTTCTAGGTTTTTTTCTGTTACTGATTTCTAGCTTTACTGCATTGTCTGTATGATTTCAGTCTTTTTAAATTTATCAAGACTTGCTTTGTGATCTAACATGTGGTCTATCATGGAGCATTTTAAACATTATTAAGTGTATAATTCAGTTACATTAATTGCATTCACCATGTTGTGCAACCATAGTCACTATTCATTTCCAAATGTTTTCATCATCCCAAACAGAGACTCAAAAGGACAAATATTATATGATCCCACTTGTATGAAATATCTTGAATAGGCAAATGTATAGACACAGAAAGTACATTCATGGTTACCAGGGGATGGAGAAGGGGGAGAATGGGGCATTATTACTGACAGGGCACTGAGTCTCAGCATTATATTTTAAAGGGTCATCCATGTTGTAGCATGTATCAGGACTTCATTTCTCTTACAGCTGAGTAGTATTCCATTGTATATATGTACCATATTTTGTTTATTTGTTCATCTGTTGATGGGCATTTGTGTTGTTTCTACTTTTTGGCTATTGTGAATAATGCTGCTATGACCATTGGTGTACAAGTATATGAATTATTGCTTTCAATTCTTTGGGGTATATACCTGGGGGTGGAATTGCTGACTTACATGCTAACTCTATATTTAATTTGTTGAGGAACCACCAAATTGTTTACCTCAGCCATTGCACCATTTTACATACCCACCACCTATGCATGAGAGTTGTTAATGACCTTTTAAAGTAGGCTTTCATGATCTTCTCTCTGCCTTTGGCCTCAGTAACTGCTGACTATAAATACAGACACTGCAGTGCAATGAGTTACTTAATGTGACCCTTATGGCCATGGATGGTCTTGTGACTCCCACAAAATGATTAGGTGGTACTATGCAAATAAGGTGCGCAGAACCCTTGTAGGGGTGGGGCCATACAAATAAGGTGTATGGAACTGCAACAAGGGGATTGGTCGGTTTTGCCATCCCGCTAGGCTTAAATAGAACCAGTCCCAGAAGCAGAGAAGGGGACCTCACTACCACCAAGAAGAGCAGCTAGGAGAAAAGCATGTCTTTTGGACCCAGGGTCCCTGCACTGAGAACCTCCTAGACCCAGGGGACAGAGTGTAACACCAGAGACGGCATGAGACGGCAAGAAGCGGCAGCAGAGAAATGGTAGCAGCAGAACCACAAGACTGGAGCCAAACAGCACAGTGGGCTTCCCAGCCCATGGAGCAAGGTGGCTACGGTGGATGTGCTGACCCACAGAGTGAGAGAGCTGAGCGCCTTCAGGCAGGAGGCTTCCTGGTGGAGTGGGGTGCCTCCAGGCACTTGTTGGCGGAGCCGGCTTGCCGACCTGTGGAGCGAGAGAGCTGAGAGTCTTCTGGTTGAGGCTTATTGGTGGAGTGGAGTACCTCAGACGCTTATTGGCAGAGCTAAAGAGCTTTGTAACACTTACCCAAGCAGGGCAGAGGCCAGGCTGAGGGGCCAAGAGACAGGCTTTCCTGCAGGCAAGGCCTAGAATCTGTCCCGAACGAACAACTGTATACTGAGTTGTTCCTCATCCTGAATTAGTAACCTGTTACTTCCTTATAAACCCCATAAATGTGAGTATGATCTGTGAGTTCTGAGTGGCCATTGCAATGAATTATTACACCCAGCAGAGAAGCAGAGAGTGCCATGGGAGGAACGACTGGTGTCAGAACTGGTAAAAAGATTGGAGGGTGGAGGTATGTTTGACCCCTACCTCACAGGAATCATCAGCCTTGGGCTAATGTTGATCTTGATTCTCTTTCCTCCCCCTTGTGAAGTCAGACAAGGAAGTCTGATGCTTCCGCGCCATTCTTACAGACACTAAGCAATTAGATCCCATTGGGTAATTCCAGAGAAAGTTGGTTCTGGTGATCTGGGCTCTTGGGGTGTGATTTGGACACCTTCTAGGGCCCATCTAATGCTTGGCAGTTCCTTTACTGGTTTTCCTTGGCTGTTTGGCCTCTAGATGTTAGGTTGGAGGTCCCTTTCTCTTTTCTCTCTACACACTTTTCCCAGGTGATCTCATCCGTTCACATGGGCTTGAATTTCATCTACATCTTGGTGACTTCCACATTTGTATCTACAGCCCAGCCTTCTCATCTCTGAATCACAGCCCCACACGTTCTACTCTCTACACGACATGTCTACTCCACTCAGAGGTTGTCTTAGTCGCCTAGTGCTGCTGTAGCAGAAATACCTCAAGTGAGTTCTTTAGAGAACAGAAATTTACTTTCTTACAGTTCTGGAAGCTAAAAGTTCAAATCATGGTCTTGGCCACGTCGTTTCCTTCTGTGGTGTCTCTCCTAGTTTCTGGTGATTGTCTGAAGTCCTTGGCATTCCTTTGCTTGTGCTTGTAGATGATCCTCATGTGCTATCTGTCTTCCCTCTGTGTGCGTCTCTGTGTCTTTTCTGGTCTTTTTAGAACTCAGAAGTGATTAGGTTTTGGACACACCCTACTCTGGTATAACTTCATTAATATAACAGAAGAAATACCCTATTACCAAACAGAATCACATCCATAAGTATAAGGGCCAGGAATTCAACACATATTTGGTGGGGAAACAATTCAGTCCATAACGGAAGTCTTATAGGTATTTCAAAATAAACTGAGGGAACCCCTTCAAATTTTCCCTACCTCAGTAAATGGCACCATTATCTATTTGAGTCAGAAAACTAGGAGATATCCTTTCCCTCATCCATCCAGTCCAATCCATCAGGAAGTCCTGACACATCCTCTACCACAACATATCCACCTCTCCCTCCTCTCTGCATCTGCACTGCCACCGCCTTAGTCCAGATTACCATAATATCTCTCTTGGACTATTGCGAATAGCATCCCAGCTGGCCTCCCTGCATCCACTCATACCACTCTTCAATTAGTGCTCCACTCAGCCACAAGAGAAGTTAAAGATAAATCGAATCATGTCACTCCTCTGCTTAAAACTCTTCAGTGGCTTCCCATTGGATTTCAAGTGGCCTTCAACCGAACTATGTTCAGCCTACTCACCTTGTCTTGTGCCCTCCCCTCCTTACTCATGGCCCTGCAGGTTCAGTGTTCTATCAATTCTTCAAGTGCTTCCTTCATTGTGGGCTTTGCCACGTGTCTTCAGCCTGGAATCCTTTTCCCCCCTCTACGCGACTTGCTGCATCCTAGCCTGAGTCCTCATTCAAATATCCCCAGTTCTGAGAGGGCTTCCCTGACAGCCCAGAAAATTAGAGAACTCCACGCACCCACCGCCAGACCCAACCATTATCCCTCCCTCCTTTATGGCATATATGAGGACTCAAAATTATCTCTGTTATTTGTGTACTGGTCTCTCCCACTAGAAGGGAAGCTGTATGAGCACAGGTACTGTGTCTGTCTTGCTCACTGTCTTCCCTGAGTGCACAGTATCACCAAAAACGTTCTCAGAAAATGCCAGTTCTCTTTTCTCCACAAGGAAGTGGCAAGAGTAGAGGGAAGAAGATATCTAGGAATCTGTGACTGAAGAATGACATACAAAAAGGTAAGCAGACACTGCAGAGTCCAGGATGGCACTGTTGGTGGCAGTAAAGTAGTTGACCAGGTGAACTTAGGGGACAATGATTCAAATGCAGCCGAGAGTGGCACACTTGGGGAAGGGCACAGTGATGCAACAATGAAAGACCCTGTGATGCCAAGAGCATGTTTAGTGGGGGCTCCAGGGAGGGTAAGGGCCAAAGAGGTTGTGTTAATTGAGCTCTTTTAGGCTGCAAGGAATCAGGAAGCTCTTGTTACAGACCTCAGAGGATTTTACTGGAGGAGGTACCAGGGCAGTGAAGAGGCACAGGAAGCCCTCTCACCACCACCCAAATACCCCATATCTTATTTTGATCATATCACTATTTTAGTTTCCTGGTGCTGCTGCAACAGAAATACCACAAGCGGGTGGTTTTAAAGAACATAAATTCATTTTCTCACAGTTCAGGTTCTCATTGGCTCTAGGGGAAGTATCTCGCTCTCTGTCAGCTCTGGGGGAAGACACTTTTCTCTTTCAGCTGCTGTAGTTCTGGGAGTTCCTTGGTTCCTTGGTGATCTTCATGTGGCATCTATCTCCCCCTGCTTTGTGTTTTTTCTGTGTCTAATCTGTTCAAAATAATGACATTGTCAAGGATTTCATTTTACTTGGATTGACAAACAGCAGTCAAGAAATCAAATGACATATTGCATTGGGCAAACTTGCTGCAAGAGACCTCTTAAAAGTGTTAAAAAGCAAAGATGTCATATTGAGGACTAAGGTGTGCCTGACCCAAGCCATGGTGTTTTCAATCGCCTCATATGCATGCAAAAGCTGGACAGTGAATAAGGAGGATCGAAGAAGAGATGTATTTGAATTATGATGTTGGTGAAGAATATTGAATATAACATGGACTGCCAGAAGAATGAACAAATATGTCTTGGAAGAAGTACAACCAGAATGCTCCTTAGAAGCGTCTGGCTTACTTTGGACATATTATTAGGAAGGACCAGTCCCTGAAAAAGGACATCATGCTTGGTAAAGCAGAGAGTCATCGAAAAAGAGGAAGATCCTCAATAAGATGGATTGACACAGTGGCTACAACAATGGACTCAAATATAGCAATGATTGTGAGGATGGCACAGGAAGGAGCAGTGTCTCCTTCTATTGTACATAGGGTCGCTATGAGTCAGAACTGACTCGAGGGCATCTAACGACAACAATCTGGCCTTTATATAACTTAGAAGGCATGAGGCTTAGGATATACCCTACATTGATAATGGACTCATTAACATAACAAAGAAAACCCTATTCCCCAATGGGATTACATCTACAGGTACAGGGGTTAGGATGCCAACATATATTTTTGGGGGACACAATTCAATCTATAACAACTCAGTTGCCCAGTCGGGCCTCACAAAGGGCAATCACCTCACCTCTCTTGTCACCCTCAGTAGGGAGCACCCAGTGCTCTCTCCGTAGTAAGGCCCCATTAGCAGATGCCAGCTGCTGCCTCCTGCCTTGTCTCTCAGCTTCTCCTTCCTCTGCTGTCTGTTTCCCTCAACCAGTGTGCTCCTTTCACCCAGCTCCCAACAAAGATTCTGGCTGCTGTTCCGGTTCTGCAGTCCCAGGTCACCTGGCCAGGCACTAGTAGATCTCTTATACAATCAATCGTGGTAGTAAGTCAAGCAATACAAAACCAACAACATATGCTGAGGAAACTACCTAACTACCTGTGCCATCTCCCTCTCAATGGACACTGGGACCTAGGAGGCCAGTCTGAGTCCACGTTCTCTAGAAAATAAAGCCTAAGGCGAGGATTAAGGGACTAACAATTTACTTGAGGGGCACAAGCCAACAGTGGTGTGGATGAGGGAAGGAAACATGAGGGGGATGTGAAGTGAGGGAAGGAGTCTCCCTGGTTGATGTTCACTTTACGCAGAGTTTTGACAAGGGTGGCAGGCTGCCTAGCAGGCCTTCACCTAAGGTGGACAGGGGGTCCACAGCAATGGGAGAGGGAAGTGGTATGGATCGAATTGTGTCCCCAAAAAACATATGTTGAAGTCTTAAGTCCTGTGACCTGTGAATATGACTTTGTTTGGAAATAGGGCCTTTGAAGATGTTATCAGTTAAGGTGAAGTCCTACTGGAGTAGGGTGGGTCCTAATTCAACCTGAGGGGTGTCCTATAAGAGACAGACAGACAGACAGGAAGGATGGCCATGTGATGACTGAGTTATGCTGCAGCTGTGAGGGAAGGTATGTCTGAGTCTATCAGAAGCTGAGAGAGATAAGGAACGCTCTTTCTCTAGAGCCTTCAGAAGAACATGGTCTTACTGACCCCTGCACTTGGACTTCTAGCCTACAGAGCTGTGAGACAATACATTTCTGTTGCTGAAAGCCCCCTACTCTGTGGCATGTTGTCACGGCAGCCATAGGAAACAGTACAGGAGATGTGTCTACTGGGCTCCTTCTCCTTTCGCTTCTCAGTGTTCAAGTTTCACGGTGGGGAGTTACTTCCTCATACTTGCAGGTTGCATCACCTGCCCCTCCTTGGCTACTCAGGAAGCTAAATCTCTAAGTGTGGTGCTCAATTCCAGTGTGAAAGTGGAGGAGTGTGGTGGTTAGTCTCTGTGCCAACTTGCCAGCCTATAGTCCCCAGTTACCTAATCAAACACTAATCTGGGTATTGCTCTGAAGGTGTTTTGTAGATGTGGTTAACATCTACAATCAGCTGAGCTTAAGTAAAAGAAGATTACCCTTGGTGCCGTGGGTGGGGCTCATCCAATAAGTTGAAGGCCTTAAGAGCAAAAACTGAGGTTTCCAAGAAAAGAAGAAATCCTTCCTGATTTTCCAGCCTGCTGGCCTGCCCTATGCATTTCAGACTTGCTAAACAAAAAACCTAAACCCGTTGCTGTGGAGTTGATTCTGATTCACAGTGACCCTATAGGACAGGGTAGAACTGCCCCAAAATGTTTCCAAGGCTGTAATCTTTATGGAAGCAAATTGCCATGTCTTTCTCCCGCGGAGCGGCTGGTGGGATCGAATTGCCGACATTTCAGTTAGCAGCTGTGCTTAACCACTGTGCTGCCAGGGCTCCTTTCAGACTTGCTACTCCCCACAATTGCTTGAGCCCATTCCTTAAAATAAATTTCTTAGTATATTGTTGTTAGTTGGCATCTAGTTGTTTCCAACTCTTGGTGACCCCATGTGTGCAGAGTAGAACTGCTCTGTAGGGTTTTCAAGGCTGTGACCTTTTGGAACCAGAGCACCAGGCCTGCCTTCTGAGGTGCCTCTGGGTGGGTTTGAACTGCCAACCTTTCAGCTAGGTAGCTAAACCATCTATGCCACCGAAGGGCTCCTTTTAGTGTGTGTGTGTGTGTATGTGTGTGCGTATGTGTATATATATCTATATCCTCTTGGTTCTGTTTTTCTGAAGACCCTGAGTGACACAAGAGCTGAGTAGATACAGTCTGGTAGTCCACAAAAAGACAGCAAAAGAAAGGCGCAGTTTAGGAAATTTGCATTTGCATCAGGTGTAACTCCTCTTCCTCTTTCAGACCTGGTGGGGGCGGGGAGGGGGGAAACAGTGGGCCTGCCTGGTGCAGCAGATGTGAAGTGGAGCTGGAGACTGAACAAGGCAGGGAGTCTGAAGAGCTGCAAGGTCAAAGAGAGTCACAGGGTCATTACAAATGGACGTTGTTGCCAATGTGGATCATGGCGGGATGTAAAGAGAAGAAGGAGAAACAGGGCTGCAGTTATCTAAGCAGGAGGAGGAGATAGGCAGAGGCAGGAAGTGGATGGCAGCCAGGATTATTTGGCCAGCATGGAACAGGTGGGGGTCTTGAATCCCACGTGACACCGAAGGACGATTGGCAGCAAGTGGCTGATCTGGCTGTGGAGGAGGAAGCTGTCTGTCTGTCTATCTCTCTATCAACTATGGCCCCTAAACCATTAAAAGAAAAAAAAAAAAACCGAACCCATTGCCATCAAGTTGATTTTGACTCATAGTGAGCCTATAGGACAGAGTAGAACTGCCCCATAGAGTTTCCAAGGAGTGCCTGGTGGATTTGAACTGCTGACTTTTTGGTTAGCAGCCGTAGCTCTTAACCACTACGCCACCAGGGTTCCCACAAAAAAGAAAACCTTAGAGAGTTGAGGCGTATATGTGGAGGAAAGGAAGGTCAATTTGGTTCACTAAACATGTTCTGTGGCAGGTACTATTGATGTCCATGAAATGCAAATGCTTCCATTGGAAATAAAAAAGCAGAAATACAATGCTACCTTCAAGACTTTATGTGGAACCAGCAGTAGAAGTAACCAGTAGTAACCAGGAGTAGAAGATGTGGGGCCTCTTTGGGAAGCATTGTTGCTTGAAGGTAGAGGTGGTGGGGCACTGGGCCCCTAACAGAAATAGAAAGGACCGGATGCCTAGAATGAATGAGTAATGCAGACATGGAAAGCCAGCCAGACACATTCACATGCAGACTTGCACATATGCCCACACCCTATACTTCAAGGTACTCTGATTTTTTTTTTTTAATAATCTTTTTCTACTTTACAGCCTCTGGCTGTATCTACATCAGGCCAAAACAATTGGACAATTCAACAAAAAATTAGTCAAACTAAAAGTTCAGGGAGACAGCATAGTATAGAGGAGACACTATGAATTGTTTACTCAGATCCCTCCTGCTAACTTCATTTTTTTAAATTGTACTTTAGATGAAGGTTACAGAACAAACTAGCTTCTCATTAAACAATTAGAACACATATTGTTTTGTGACATTGGTTGCAAACCCCAAGACATGTCAACACTCTCCCTTTCTTGATCTTGGGTTCCCTATTACCAGCTTTCCTGTCCCCTCCTGCCTTCTAGTCCTTGCCCCTGAGCTGGTGTGCCCCTTTAGTCTCAGTTTGTTTTATGTTTATTGGCCTGTCTAATCTTTGGCTAAAAGGTGAACCTCAGGAGTGACTTCATTACTGAGCTAGAAGTGTGTCTGGGGGCTAAAGTCTTGAGGTTTCTCCAGTCTCTGTCAGACCAGGAAGTCTGGTCTTTTTTTTTTCTGAGTTAGAATTTTGTTCTACATTTTTCTCCAGCTCTGTCTGGGACCCTCTATTGTGGTCCTTGTCAGAGCAGTTGTTGGTGGAGGCCGGGCACCATCTAGTTGTGCTGGACTCAGTCTGCTGGAGGCTGTGGTAGTTGTGGTCCATTAGTCCTTTGGACTAATCTTTCCCCTGTGTCTTTGGTTTTCTTCTTTCTCCCTTGCTCCAGTTGGGGTGAGACCAGTAGAGTATTGTCTTAGGCTGGGTTCTTTAGAGAAGCAAAACCTGTAAAGCATATAAATATATATAGAGAGAGATTTATATCAAGGAAACAGTCCATGAGATTGTAGAGGCTGGAAAGTCCCAAGTCTGTGAGTCAGGCTTCTCCTGATGCACATAGCCACAGGGGCTGGAGAACCCAAGATTGGTAGGTTGGAGAGCAGGGCTCTTGTTCACAGGCTGTGAAGATCAACAAATCCCAAAGATCTGCAGGCAAGACTGCAGGTAAGCTGCTAGCTCAAGTCCCAAGAACTGGAGATCAGATAACAGGAGCCAACTGCAGGATCCAGAACAAGCAAAAGCACCAAGCCTTGCCAGAATATCCACTTATATTCAGTGCAGGCCAGATGCCCAAGGAAACTCCCTTTCAATTGACTGGCTACTCACAGAAGATCCCATCATAGAGGTGATCACATTATATCAAATCTCATCATGGAAGTGGTCACACCATCATACGACTATCAAATCACTGAGGGTCATGGCCCAGCCAAGTTGACACACAACCTTAACCATTACAAGTATCTTAGATGGCCGCTTGCAAGCTTTTAAGACCCCAGACACTACTCACCAAAGTAGAATGTAGAACATTTTCTTTATAAACTATGTTATGCCAATTGAGCTAGCTGTTCCCCTAGATGGATAGGAATTGTGCCATATTTAAGATGGGGATACAAACGAGAGCTTGGAGAGTCAGCCAGCTGCATGGTAGAACCAGCATTAGAATCCAGATCTGTCTGGCTCCCACAAGCATGATTTTTCCCTCACTATACCAAATGAGGGTACAGTGGTGGTCAGTGGTAGACATTTCACCTTTCATATGGGAGACACACGTTCCATTCCTGGCCAATGCAATTCACGCACAGCTACTACCCACTTGTCAGTGGAGACTTGCAGGCTTGCACATTGCTATGATGCTGAACATGTTTCAGTGGAGCTTCCAGACTAAGACAGACTAGGAAGAAAGGCCTGGTGATCTCCTTCGGAAAATCAACCAATGAAAACCCTATGGATCACAATGGTCCAATCTGCAATTGATCATGAGGACGGTGCAGGACAGGGCAGCATTTTGTTCTATTATGCATGGGGTTGCCATGAGTCAGGGGCTGATTCGATAGCAGCTAACAACAACAACGTGGCAGTTGAATGAATCTACATGCTCTTTGAAACTTCTGAAGCCTGAGGTGAAATGTGTCAAGGGAACCAAGACACTTGAAAAGAGTAGGGCAAAAATCTGTTAAGAAATCTCCTCCCCATATTATAGGCAGCCTGACTCACTCCCTGCCCCCAGCCTAATTTCTTTAGGGAATCCATAGATAAGCTTCGGGGGAACCATTTACCCTGAGACTGTTTGCAAGTTTGTGTGTGCAGATGTGCATTGTCTTGGAGGCAAGGGCCTTCCCTCTTGTCAGGGTCTCAGAGTAGATTCTTCTCCTTGCTCTAGACATAGGAAAGCACGCGGGTTATAGGAGGAAAAGCCAAGCTTTTTAAATGTAATGCCAGCTGCACATAGTCCACAAATAAAGACAGTGCTTTGGGAGGAATCTAAAACTTACATCAGAACTGATTTATGAAGGAGCTGTCTGTTTGGAACCCCGTCGTAAGTCGGGGACTACCTGTACGTGCGTTTTCGTTTTCAGCTTGGGTCACTTCTGTCTAGGCAGTTCCAGTCACACTTAGATGTGATATAAAGATATAAGAGGTTCCCCCCACAAAACAAATCCTGAAGTTACCAAGTCATTCCCAGTTACATAAAGACTTTACTAAAATTCTTGAGGATCGTGTCTACATGCCCTGCTCATTTCCCTGAAACTTTTTAAACTGCTATGATCCCTTCTTAGTGAACTGGCAAAGGTCAATTAACAGGGTGACGGCATCCACATCCATAAGGTGCACCTGACCCAAGTCATAGTCTTTTCAGTCATCTCATAGGCATGTGAAAGCTGGACAATGAAAAAGGAAGAAGAATGGATGCACTGGAATTGTAGTGTTGGTGAAGAATATTGACTATACTGTGGACTGCCAGAAAAACGAACAAATAAGTCTTAGAAGACAACCAAAATGCTTCTTAGAAGTGAGGATGATGAGACTTTGTCTGACTTACTTTGGACATGTCATCAGAAAAGACCAATGGCTAGAAAAGGACATCATATTTGGTAAAGTAAAGGGTCAACAAAAATGAGGGAAACCCTCAATGAGATGGATTGACACAATAGCCCCAACAATGGACTCAAACGTCACAATGATCATGAAGACGGCAGAGGGTCAGGCAACGTTTCATTCTGTTTATACACAAGGTAGCTGTCTTAGTCATCTAGTGCTGCTATAACAGAAATACCACAAGTGGATGGTTTTAACAGAGAGAAATTTATTTCTTCACAGTAAGGTAGGCTGAAAGTCCAAATTCAGGATGTCAGCTCCAGGGGAAGTCTTTCTCTCTCTGTTGGCCTTCTCATCAATGTTCCCCTGGACTAGGAGCTTCTCTGTGCAGGGACCCTGGTCCAAAGGACGCGCTCTGCTCCTGGCACTGCTTTCTTGATGGTATGAGGTCCCCCTGTCTCACTGCTCACTTCTGTCTTTTATATCTCAAGACATTGCCTCAGGATACAATCCAATCTTGTAGACTGAGTCCTGCCTTACTAACACAACTGCTGCCCAACCTCCCTCATTAACATCACAGAGGCAGGATTTACAACATATAGGAAAACCACTCAATACCAGGAATCATGGCCCGGCCAAATTGATACACACATTTTTGGGGGGACATAATTCAATCCATGACAGTACCCATGAGTTGGAGCCGACTTGATGGCAACTAACAACAACTACATATCTATGCTAGAGAAGTGTAAACAGGAGAGAGAGAAAGCTTGAGTCAGAGTGAGGCATAGATTCCCTCCTTTTTCTGCCAAAGCACATCTGCTTCTTTTCCCACCGGTTTGCCTTCCTCCCCAGACCCAGAGGAAGAGGGTCCCATTTCCTCTAAAGTGAGCTCTATCCATCCTCAGCCTCATCCTTCAACCCCAGCTATCCTTGAGAATTGCCTAAAGGTAGGTGTCTTAGTTACTGTCTTAGGCTGGGTTCTCTAGAGAATTAAAACCGGTAAAGCATACAAACATATATATATAGATAGATTTATATCAAGGAAATAGCTCACACAATTGTAGAGGCTAAAATGTCCCAAGTCCACAGATCAGGGTAGAGGCCTCTCCCAGTTCACGGAGCCACAGAAGCTGGTGAACCCAAGGTCAGCAGGTCGGAGAGGGGCTCCTGCTCACAGGCTGTGAAGGCCAATGAATTCCAAGATCAGCAGACAAGACGGCAAGGTTTCTCCTGATTCACGTAGCTGCAGGGGCTGGCGAACCCAAGGTCAGTAGGTTGGGGAACCGGACTCTTGTTCGCAGGCTGAGAAGTTCGACAAATTCCAAGATCAACAGGTAAGCTGCTAGCTCAAGTCCCAAGAACCGGTGGTGAGACAACAAGAGGCAGCTGCTGAGTCTGGAGCAAGCCAAAAACCTTGGCAAGGTGAGCAGGCAGAAAGTAACCGGCAGAAGGCAGGGAGATGAACTGAGGGGGCAGTGAGCTGCCACAGGTCCTGCCTCCACCAGTACCACTCAGCAGATTCCATCATGGGGGTGATCACAACATTATACAACTGCTAAAACACTGAGAATAATGGCCTAGCCAAGTTGATATACAGTCTTAACCATCACAGTTACCTAGTGTGCCATAGCAAAACCTGCCAAAAGCAGTTTCTGTCTGTAAAGAACAGAAATTTATTTTCTCACAGGTCAGAAGGCTAGAAGTCTGAATTCAGGGAACGGCTCTAGCGGAAGGTCCTTCTTTGTCTTTTGCAGCTTCTAGTAGCCAGCAATCCTTGGAATTCCTACGCTTGTAGATGCATCTGCTGTGTGCACATCTGTAATCATATGGCATCTTCCCCCTATTGTGTCTGTGGCTGTTCTGGTCTTTTTATAACTCACAAATGATTAGGTTTAGGACCATCCTCCTGTGGTATGACCTCATCAATATAACAAAAGAAAGCCCTTATTTCCAAATAGAGTCATATTTACAGGTACAAGAGTTAGGATTTCAACATATATTTTGGGGACACAATTTAATCCATAACAACAGGGAAACCAGCAAAGGGAAAAATGCCATCATCCAGAAAAAGCTGTGGATATTGGGAAGGGGATGCAAGGCTATAGCTTGCAAGCAGCTCAAACCTAATCAAACATAGCAGTAAAGTTCTTTGTTTCCAAGTGAGAGACAACACAAAATGGTTTAGGCCTCAAAAGCAATTGAGTGGCTCATGTACATGAAAAGTCCAGAGGGGAGACCTTGCACTGGGCATTGCTGGACCCAGGTGCTCAGATGAGGTCATTAGGACCTAGGCCCTCCCACCTTTTTGCTTGACTTTCATCAGTGTTGCCTGCTTCCTCAGAGACAGCCTCTTTTTGGGGTGGCAAGATAGCAGCCACCATTCCAGGTTTAAATTCTTACAACTGCAAATCTGATGGTTCAGTTCCACTCAAAGTCCTAGACCTGACTCTCATCGGCATGCACTAGACCACGTGACTGATCCTGGACAGAACGCTGTGGCTGAGAGGATGCCGTGCTCTCACTGATTAGGTCCAGGCAACATGTCACCTGTGGTGCCTGGGTAGAGTCAGTCCCACCCAAGTCCATGGACTTAGAGTAGATGAAGTCTTGCTCTGCACGGAAAGGTTAGGGTGAGGTGCAGAGAAAGAGTGAAAAAATGGCTGGCAGTGCATCCACTAGACCAGATTTTTCTGTCTGTGGATATTTGAGAATACTTCTAAGAGGTATGCCCCCCAGGGAACACTTAGCAATGTCTGAAAACCTTTTTTTTCCCCTTTAGGCAGTCCACATTTACCTCACATTTTCACGGGTCAGGAGCTTGGGCACAGCTTAGCTGGATCTTCTGCTCAGGGTCTCACAAGCTGCAATTAAAGTGGCAGCTGGGCTGCAGTTTCATCTGGAGTCTTGACTGGGAGGAATCCACTTCAGGATATTGGCAGAATTCATCTTCTTGTGTCTGTATGACTGTCTTAGTCATCTAGTGCTGCTACAACAGAAATACCATGAGTGGATGGCTTTAACAAACAGAAATTTATTTCTTCAGAGTAAAGTAGGCTAACAATCGAAATTCAGGGCATCAGCTCCAGGGGAAGGCTTTCTCTGTCAGCCTCCTCATCAATGTTCTCCCAGACTAGGAGCTTCTCTGTGCAGGGACCGTGGTCCAAAGGATGCGCTCTGCTCCCGGCACTGCTTTCTTGGTGGTATGAGGTCCCCCAATTCTCTGCTTGCTTCCCTTTCCTTTTATCTCTTGTAAGGTAAAAGGTGGTGCAGGCCACACCCTAGGGAAACTCCCTTTACATTGGATCAGGGATGTGACCTGGGTAAGGGTGGTGTTACAATCCCACCCTAATCCTCTTTAACATAAAATTATAATCAGAAAATGGAGGCCAACCACACCATTCTGGGAATCATGGCCCAGCCAAATTGATACACACATTTTTGGGGGGACATAATTCAAACCATGACAATGACTTACAGCAGATTGCGTCTTCAAGGCTAGCAAGAGAGCCTCGTACCTCAGGGAGGGCCCTATCCCTCTTTTAAGGGTTTTCACCAAATTAAGTTGGGTCCACCCAGGATAATCACCCTTTTAATTAACTCAAGATCAACTGATCTGTGGCCTTAATTACTCTGCAATATCTTTTCCTCTTTATTGTATTCTATTGGCTAGAAGCAGGTCATCCATTCAGCCTGCACTCAAGGGCTCACTGGGGTTCATCTAAGGGTGTACCTGTCACAAGGGTTGATCCTAGATGTCAGGAGAGGAATAAGTGCCACCAACAAGGAGGTGCTAGGCACACTTGGTTCACATTGCTTAGGTCACAATGGGGAACTGGGTATAGTCTGGGTGTCACACTTACAGAGGACATTGACATACTAAGTAAGGAAGAAAACAGCCAGAGTAACAGAGGGCCTAGAAAGCATGACACTGAGAAGTGGTGTGGACACTGGAAATTTTAGCCCAGAGAAGACTCATAGGGACTGATCAGCCACCTTCAAATATCTGAAGGTTTATAGTGTAGGCATTCTTTTCTGACTCCCAAGAAAGAATCAGGTCCAGGAGGTAAACATTCAAGAGATGTGGATTTTGGCAGGAAAAAAAAAAAAATTTAACTGTATAATTCATTAGTTTTAATTATATTTACAGAGGTGTGCCTGAAAACATTTTGATTGTCACAACTGGGGGAAGGGTGCTATGGCATCTAGTGGGTAGAGGCCAGGGGTTCTGCTAAACATTCTGCAATGCACGGGACAGCCCCACAACAAAGACTTAAAAACTGGCCTAAAATGTCAATAGTGCCAAGGTTGAGAAATCCTGTTCTCAAACCTAGAATGCAAGCACTGAAGTGATGACCTACCTCATTAGAATAGAGAAAAATATTTCTGCCCATGTAAGCAGAGAATATTCACATATGTGCCTCTTGCATTTTGTGGGTACCTCTTGGCACTTCAAAATGGGAAAGAGGCCCCCAATCCATCCTTGTTTCCCTTAACTCTTGAGCTAACTCTCCAGCCCCATCCATCTGTATATCAGGAACTGTAATTATTGAAGTGACTGTTTCTGATCCAAAATAATTAGGAGGAAAAATCCTAGTGGACATCTTGTAAACCAAGGTTCTGAGCAATCCTTAATACAACAGATGGTGGGCACCGGCCTGTGGGCTCCTGGCGGAGGTCGGCCGAATGGCTCCACACATTCCACCTCTCAGGACTAGGAGGAAGCCATCTATCCATCTGCACTCATTGTCCTTGGCCATATTGGCTGGCAAAAGTGGCACCAGGACCAGAGCTTCTGGAGCACATTTTTGGGGCTTCCAGTGGTGCCCCTGTGGAGTAATGGATGCCGCGGGAAGACAGGTAAAGGACGATACAGTTTCCCTTCATGTCGTGAGTTACGATGTGTTGGCTGCCAGTGACTGAAAGCCCTTCTGCAAATGGTCTTAATAAGGCAATTTACTATCTCAAATAATACATCTAGAGGTTCTGGTTTTGCTTGGCTGCAGGTCTCCTGGCTCTGCTTTCCCCTGCAACAGTAACGGGCATCCCAGATACCACAATGCCCAGAGCAAGAGGAAGGACATCTCCTTTTTTTTTTTTTTAAATCACTTTCTTATAAATGAGAAGACCTTTCCCAGAAGCCATCTAGTACACTCCCCTCATGTCTTATTTTTCAGGAGTGAGTCACATGTCCATCCCTAAACCAGTTCCTTATAAAGAAATGGTATCACAATGATTGGGCTATAAGACTAGTCAGTTGGAGCAGAATGGATACTGGGTGTCCACCTCAATGACCAGTGTACCCATTCAGTAGAAGGTGGGTGCTGACCCTTGGCAATCCAAAGTTTTCTTCTCTGTACACCAGTCAACAACCAGGTCTGCTGTAATTGTTGAATCTTGTTGAGGACACTAAAATGTTTGAGTCACTGAGGAGACAAAGGTAGTTAGAAAGCAGGCTTGGTCACTTGGGCAGTTAGTGCAGGATCAGCAGATTTTTGGAAGCTTGGAAGCGAAGATAACACGGTCAAAACAAAGTTTGAATTCAATGGGATTGCAGCAATATTTGGTTATGAATAAAGAACTAGCTTAGGGCAATGTACAACTAGGTATTTCTCTTGAAGGTAATGTATACAAAATTTTCTCAAAGGTAGGCATGATAAGTAAAACATATTAGAATATCGGAGTTGAAAGGAACTTCAGATTTTATGTCAGATGCATACTTTCATCCTTCCACCAAATTTTTGGAAAAGTAATCTAAAACTCTAGCTTCAGTAATCCTGTGGGCTAGGCTCCAAGATACCAAAGAGGACATTTAACTACCTATTAGAGTACAATGTAATGAAGACTTCCAATGGACCCTTAACACCCCTGGCTTACTAGGACTCAGACAATTCTACATCTTCAGGACTGTCACTTGTAAGATTCCATTCCAGGAACCAATTACTTTCCTCATGAGTAAAGAGCATTTATTAATGAAACATTTGGAAACTAAAAATTTGACATTTGTGATACACTGAAAAACCATGCAAGGTCAACAGTTACTCTAAAGCAAAGATGAGAAGATAAGGGTCAGGGAAACGAGTGTTGGAAATGGAACACCCAGAATGCAATTAAAGAGAATGTTGACATGAAAAATGTAACGGATGTCACTGAACAATTTGTGTAGAAATTGTCAAATGGAATCTAATTTGCTGTGTAGATTTTCACTGAAAACACAATAAAATATTTAAAAAAAAAAAAAAACATGCAAACACAAATGAAAAACAATAAGCCCAAAGAAGCAAGCACACTTAGGTGCAATTAAACAAAAAACCAAACTAGTTGCCATCAAGTCCCTTCCAGCTCTTGGCCGCAATTAGCCACCCTTTATTAATTTTTAATTATTACCAATCACTGAACAATTTATTCCTAATTTTGAATATTTGACCTTGGATTTGGACCCTTTGCAGACTTTGTGTAGAGCTGTGTAACTCTCATCTGTTCTGTTATACTCCTCCAGGTAACTTTTGTTTTCTGAGCTTCTTTTATTTATTTATTTATTTTTGTACTTTAGGTGAAGGTTTATAAAACAAATAGTTTCTCATTAAACTGTTAGTACACATATTGTTTTATGACATTGGTTAACAACCCCACGACATGTCAACACTCTCCCTTCTCGACCTTGGAGGACCTTTTTTTTTTTTTTGGTGAAAATATACATAGCCAAAGATAAACCATTTCAAAAATTTCTACAGGTACAATTCAGTGACATCGATTACGTTCTTCCACTTGTGCTTCTATTCTCACTATCCTTTTCCAAATTATTCTATCACAATTGTCTTCAACTCACTGTCCCCTAGGCTTCCCATCAGAACTTTTGAGTTGCTGTTGTCAATTTGATCTCACATAGATAATTCTTTTTTTTGTTGTTGTTGTACCTTAGATGAAGGTTTACAGAACAAAATAGTTTCTCATTAAACAGTACACATATTGCACTATGATAATGGTTAACAACCCCACGACATGTCAACACTATTCTTACTCAACCTTGGGTTCCCTATTACCAGCTTTCCTGTCCCCTTCTGCCTTCTAGTCCTTGTCCCTGGACTGCTGTGCCTCATTAGTCCTCTTTTTTTTTATGGGGCTGTCCTATCCCCGGCTGAACAGTGAACCTCGGGAGTGACTTCACCACTGAGCTAAAAGGGTGTCCAGGGGCCATATTCTCGGGGTTTCTCCAGTCTCTGTCAGGCCAGTAAATCTGGTCTTTTTTTGTGTGTTAGAATTTTGTTCTACATCCTTCTCCAGCTCTGTCCAGAATTCTTGTTGTGATCCTGGTCAGAGCAGTCAGTGGTAGTAGCTGGGCACCATCTAGCTGTACTGGACTCAGTCTGGTGGAGGTCTTGGTAGCTGTGGTCCATTAGTCTTTTGGACTACTCTTTTCCTTGTATCCTGTTATCTTCATTCTCCCTTGTTCCTGAAAGGGTGAGACCAGTAGAGTATCTTAGATGGCTGCTCACAGGCTTTTAAGATCCCAGACACTACTCACCAAAGTAGAATGTAGAACATTGTCTTTATAAACTATGTTATGCCAATTGAGCTAGATGTTCCCTGAGACCATGGTCCCCAGAACCCTCCACCCAGCAACTCAGTCCCTCAGGGAGTTTGGATGTGTCTATGGAGCTTCCATGACCTTTCCTTGTACAAGTTGTTCTGGCTTCCCCAGTATTGGGTACTGTCTTACCCTTCACCAAAGTTACCACTTATCTATTGGCTATTTCCCCCCACCCATCCCATCCCTCTTAACCAACAAAGATTGTTACTTTTCGTGTGTAACATTTTTCATGAGTTTTTATGGTTGAGGTCTCATACAACATTTGTCTTTTTGTGATTGACTTATTTCACTCACCATAATGTCCTCCAGTTTCATCCATGTTATGAGATGCTTCACAGATTCATCATTGTTCTCTATCGTTGCAAAATACTCCATTGTGTGTATGTACCACAGTTTGTTTATCCATTCATCTGTTGATGGGCATCTAGGTTGTTTCCATCTTTTTGCTATTGTGAACAATGCTGCTATGAACATGGGTGTGCATATGTCTATTTGTTTGACGGCTCTTATTTCTCTAGGATATATTTCCAGGAGTGGGATTGCTGGATCATATGCTATTTCCATTTCTAGCTTTCTAAGGAAGTGCCATATCATTTTCCAAAATGGTTGTATCATTATGCATTCCCACCAGCAGTGCATAAGAGTTCCGATCTCCCCGCAGCCTCTCCAACATTTGTTATTTCCAGTGTTTTTGATTTGTGCCAGTAATGCTGGGGTGAGATGGTATCTCATTGTAGTTTTAATTTGCATTTCTCTAATGGCTAGTGATCGTGAGCATTTCCTCATGTGTCTGTTGGCCGCTTGAATGTCTTCTTTGGTGAAGTGTCTGTTCATTTCCTTTGCCCATTTTTTAATTGGATTATTTGTCTTTTTGTTGTAGAAATGTTGGATTTTCTTGTAGATAATAGAGATTAGACCTTTGTTTAACTTGTAATGTCCAAAAATTTTTTCCCAGTCTGCAGGTTCTCTTTTTACTCTTTTGGTGAAGTCTTTTGAAGAGCATAGGTATTTGATTTTAGAAGATGCCATTTATCTAGCTTATCTGCTGGAGTTTGTGTGTTGTTGGTTATGGTTTGTATCCTGTTAATGCCGTGCTTTAGGGCCTCTAGCATTGATCCTATTTTTTCTACTATGAACTTCATAGTTTTTGGCTTTATATTTAGGTCTTTGATCAATTTTGAATTAGTTTTTGTATATGGTGTGAGGTATGGGTCCTGTTTCATTTTTTTGCAGATGGACATCCAGTTTTGCCAGCACAATTTGTTAATGGGTGTTGGACTTTGTCAAATGCCTTTTCTGCGTCAATTGAAATGATCATGTGATTCTTTTCTTTCCTTTTATTTATATGGTGGATTACATTGACTGCTTTTCTGATGTTGAACCATCCTTACATAGCTGGTATGAATCCTGCTTGGTAGTGGTATATTATTTTTTTGATATGATGCTGAATTCTATTGGCTAGAATGTTGTTGAGAATTTTAGCATCTATATTCATGAGAGATATTAGTCTGTAATTTTCTTTTTTTGTAGTGTATTTACCTGGTTTTGGTATCAGGGTTATGCTGGCTTCATAGAATGAATCCAGAAGTGTTGCTTCCTTTTCTGTTCTGCAATAGTTTGAGTAGTACTGGTACAAGCTCTTCTCTGAATGTTTGGTAGAATTCTCCAGTGAAGCCATCTGGGCCAGGGTTTTTTTTTTGTTGGGAGTTTTTTTTATTACCTTTTCAATCTCTTCTCTTGTTATGTGTCTGTGTAGATTTTCAACATTGTTTTGTGATAGTTTGGGTAGGTACTGTGTTTCTAGAAATTTATCTATTTCCTCTAGGTTTTCAAATTTGTTGGAGTATAGTTTTTCATAACACTCTGTTATGATCCTTTTTATTTTAGTTGGGTCTGTTGTAATGTTCCCTATTTCATTTCTTATTTGAGTTATTTTCATCCTCTCCTGTTTTTCTTTTGTCAGTCTGGCCAGTGGTTTGTTGATTTTGTTGACTCTTTCTATTGTTTTTCTATTCTATATTTCATTTATCTCTGCTCTGATCTTTATTATTTCCTTTCTTCTGGTGGCTGTGGGCTTTTTTTTTTCTTTCTTTTTTTTTGCAGTTCTTTATTTGTTTGAGTTGTGTAGTTAATGTTTTGATTTTATCCCTTTCTTCTTTTTTGATGTGTGCAGCTATTGCTATAAATTGTCCTCTGAGGACTGCCTTTGCTGTGTCCCAAAGGTTTTGGTGGGATGTGTTTTCATTCTCCTTTGATTCTAGGAGTTTTTTGATTCCACCTCTGATTTATTCTATTACTCAGTGTTTTGTAAGCAGGTTGTTATTCAGTTTCTATGTAATCGATTTTTTTTTTCTTGTTCTTTCTGTTGTTAATTTCCACTTCGATGGTGTGGTCAGAGAAGATACTTTGTATTATCTCAACATTTTGGATCTTGTTGAGGATTGCTCTGTGGCCTAAGATGTGGTCAGTTCTAGAGAACATTCCATGTGCACTGGAAAAGAATGTTTACTTTGCAGCTGTTGGGTGGAGTGTTCTATATATGTCTATGAGGTCAAGTTGGCTGAGTGTGCCCTTTAGGTCTTCTGTATCTTTGGTGAGTTTCTTTTGAAATGTTCTGTCCTTTACCAAGAGTGGTGTGTTGAAGTCTGTTACTATTATTGTGGAACTGTCAATTTCTCTTTTCAGTGCTGTTAGAGTTTGGTTTATGTATTTTGGAGCCCTGTCATTGGGTGCGTAGATGTTTATTATGGTTATGTCTTCATGATGGATCATCCCCTTAATCATTATATAGTGTCCTTCTTTGTCTTTTATGATGGATTTTGTTTTAAAGTCTATTTTATTTGAGATTAGTATTGCCACTCCTGCTCCTCTTTGGTAGTTGTTTGCTTGATATATTTTTTTTCCAACCTTTGATTTTTAGTAAATTTACATCTTTGTTTCTAAGATGTTTCTCTTGTAGACAACATATTGATAGATCCTGTTTTTCAATCCATTCTGTCTGTCTCCATCTCTTTATGGGTACATCTAGGCCATTTACATTCAGTGTAATTATCAATAGGTGTGAGTTTATTGCTGTCATTTTGTAGTGCTTTTTTTTTTTGTTTTGTGGTGCTGACATTTTCTTTGTTCCTCTTACTCTCCTGTGCTGAATTCCTTTTGTTTGTGGATTTTTTCCCATTTCTTTTGTTTTTGTAGGTTTTGTTTTTACTGAGACTTTATGTTTTTCCTCTTTATTTTTATGAGTAGGTTTGTTAACTTTTTTTGTGGGTACCTTGAAATTTACCCTTATCTTTCTAAGTTTGAAGCAGTCTATTATTACTTGGTATTGCCTTGCCTTCCTCTCCATTAGAAGGTTCTATACCTACACCATTTATTCCCTCTTTTATTGTTCTGATGTTGTTGTCATTTCAGATTAACTGCTCTGATTTCCTGTTGTATTTCTTTTGGTTTTGGATAGTCCTTGAGAGTTCATTTCCTAGATTGGTATCTGGCTGGTACGATTATGTGTCCTAGATTCAGCCTGTGAGCTGATGTTGTTGTTCTCAGATCGAAGGACTCCCTTTAATAATTCTTGTAAGTTTGGTTCGGTTTTTACATAGTCCTTTAATTTCTGTTTATCTGGAAATGTCCTAATTTCACCATCATATTTGAACGAGACTTTTGCAGGATATATTATTCTTGTCTGGCAATTTTTTTCTTTCAAGGTTTTATATATGTCATCATTGTCTTCTGGCCTTCATGGTTTCTGCCAAATAATCTGAGCTTAGTCTTATTGATTCTCCTCTGTATGGGATATTTCGTTTTTCTAGAGCTGCTCTCAGGCTTTTTTGTTTGTGTTTGGTTTTAGTGAGTGTGGTTATGATATGCCTTGGTGATTTTCTTTTGGGGGTCTATCCAATATGGGGATCGTGGTGCTTCTTGGATGGTCAGATTTTCATCTTTCATGATATTGCGGAAGTTTTCTGTCAGCAGTTCTTCAATGATCCTCTCTGTGTTTTCTGTTTTCTCCCCCTGTTCTGGAACTCTGATCACTTGCAGATTTTTCCTTTTGATTGTATCCCACATAATTCTCAGGTCTCTTCATTTTTCTTTGTTCTTTTTTTCCCGATTTTTCCTCAAACAGAGTTGTATCCATGTGCTTGTCTTCAATTTCACTGATCCTGTCTTCCACCATTTCAAACTTGCCTCTCAGCCCTTCTATGACACTGTCCATTTCTGAAATCTTGTTGTTTATCTTTTGGATTTCTAGTTGTTGTTTTTGTATGATTTCTAGTTGTGAATTTATTTTGGCTTTTTGTTCCTGCATTATTTTCCTAAATTCTTCCATTTTTTGTTTGTATTTTCCCTAAATTTGTCTGTCTTTTTTATGAATTAGTCTATTTGTTCCTCATTTTTGTCTGCTTTTTGCTTCAACTCTTGGAGAGCTCTGAATATTAGAGATTTGAATTCCCTATCAGGTAGTTCTAGTGCCTTCTATTGGAAAGTCATCTGGTGTTTTATTTTGGACACCTACTGGAACCATCCTGTCTTGTTTTTGTAAATGTTTTGATATTGTCTGCTGTCTTCAGGGCATTTGGTAGTTAGTTGTCTCATTTATTGATAGTAGATTTGTTTGTTTCATCCTGCTGTTTTGTTTTATCTGGCTACGTCTGAACAGGCAGACTGTGTGTACTTTGTTGTTTGCTTGTCTGTGGGCACGATACTTTTTGCCTCTTTCTCCAATTGGCAGGGTCAGTTGTTCAAACATGGTACATCAGGGCAGGACTAGCTGAAGAAGAGTTGCTGGGATGGGTTGTTTGTGGCTCTTACCACGGCCACCAGTGCAGGCTGGCTATCAGTGCAGGGCAGGTTCTGGTAGGCTGTGCCTGGGCTGCTTGGTGGTGTGATGTTCAGTGCACGGTGCAGGTAGGCAGGATGTGGGGGAGATAGTGATGTGTGGAGCTAAGATGGGTATGGAAGAGAGGAGAGAGAAGAGAGAGGAACAGGAGCCAAAAACATACAAACAAACAAAAAAGAGTGCTAGGGGAGCTTGTAGTTGGAGTGGAGATATAAGAGATTATGACATGGAGAAAAACAAAAAGGAGAAGAAGAAAAAAAAAGAAATAAAAAATGAATACATAAAAATTAGAAATAAAAAAAGAAAAGAAATCTTCAGGGGATCCCACCAGTGCAGCTGCAAGGCCTGGGGACGTTGCTCCCAGGCTATGAAGTACAGCCTGGCTAGAAGAGGTAGAGGTGTCACTTAGTGCCAGGTATTCAGGGGACAGGAAGAGAAGGAAAGTATAGAGAGATGAGAAACTGAGTAATGAAGAAAGGCAAAAAGGGAGAAAGAGGGAAAAGAAAACAAAACAAATGAATTAAAAAAAAAAAAGAAGAAAAACTGCAAAAAAACAGAAAAAAAATATAAGAAGAAAGAAATGTACTCAGGGATCCCTCTGTGTGTCTGCGCAAACTGAGGGGTAGGTCCCAAGCCGCAAACTACTGCCCGATTAGAATGGGCTCCCAATTTGAGAAAAGATAAAGAAAAGAAACAAACAAACAATTCAAAACAAACCAACAAAAAGCCCTGGGATCCCACCAGTGTGGCAGTATGGTCCAGGAAGCAGTCTCACATTTGAGCAGCATTTCACAGCCTTTCAGGAAGAAGCAAAGATGGCTCATGGAGCCAGGTATTTGAGAGAAAGGAGGGGGAGGTGGTGAGAGGTAAGGAAGAAATCTAAAGAAGTGGAAAAAAGCAACACCATCAGCCAACAAATGGCACTTAGGGAGCTGGCCAGTGTGGAGGCATGGAATCCAAGTGACATCGGGGTGAAGCCAGTGCTTCCCAGCCAACAGACTGTGGCCACAAGAAGCAGAGGAGGCCAAGTAGGAGAGAAGAAGGGTGCCGGGTGGGAAAGCGTATATCGCTGGTTACCAGTTGTTCTGCCTCCTGCTGGAAGCTCTGTGAAACTGCTTTCTTGTACCCCCTGTTTGCTGGTCTCTGATAGGAGTCCAAGATGATGGGTCTGTGCTGCATTAGCTGATAGAGGACCTCTGCATGTATCTCTTCTCACGCTGTGTTCTCTGTCAGTTTATTATTCCATTCGGTGCTTGGCTGAGTTCTTTATCTCTTCATTTTATGCTTAGGGTTTCAGGATTGCTGTTTTCTCTGTTTGGCTTAGTTTTTCGGATCTTTGCTGTGGAGGGACGTCGTGGTGCTTCTGCCTATAGCGCCATGTTACCCGGAAGTCTGAGCTTTTTTATTGACAAGCTCCCTGTTTGCCACTTCTTATAGAAGAGGCTTCCCATGGCAGTCACGAATGCTGTTCTCCCGCTCTTTCAGCTCTTGCCCTTAGGAACAGGAGGTTGCACACCCTGGCCCCTAGTGGTTGGTGGGGGAATTTTGAGTGTAACATTTGTGAGCTGGAGCATTGGCTGGTACAAATGGTTAACACGCTTGATTGCTAATTAAAAGGTTGGTGGTTCAAGTCCACCCAGAGGTGCCTTGGAAGAAAGTTCTGGTGATCTACTTCCAGAAAACTAGCCATTGAAAACCTGTGGAGCACAGTTTACTCTGACACTCATGGGGTCACCATAAGTTGGAACCGACTTGATGGCAACTGGTTTGTTTGTTTGGTGGGACATGCTAGGCTGCTCTTTTCTTTTGCCACAGTAACTGGCAACATTTAAGATGATGGCTTCTCTATCAGTCTGGGTGCCAGAGTCCTGGGATATGTAGCAAAGCTGCTAGCTCACTGGGATGGGCATGTGGTTTGAGCAAAACAAACAAAAGAAAAAAAAAGTTAAAAAAATAAGCTAATAATATTTGGGGTTATTTATTAGTGTAGTATACCCTAGCCCACCCTACCTGATACACCTTTCAAAGTCTTTTTTGAGGCAGACAAAGGAGGTAGTATCAGGGATAAAAAAAATCCAGGGTGAGGGATAAAATTTATGGCAGTGTGGAGCCTAGGGTGCCCCTGTGTTTAAGCCCTGTATAATCTTCTATCCTTGAAAACAGCGGGTGGGACTTGTGATTTGCTTCGAAAGAACAGAACATGGCAAAGCTGCTGGGATGTCATTCCTGTGACTACATTACATCTTGCACTTGAGAGACTCCCCCTGCTGGCTTTGAAGAAATGAGCTGCCATGTTGTGAGAGGGTCAGTGGAAAGGGCCATGGGAGGCAAGAAGCTGTGGATGGCCTCTAAAAGCTGAGAGCAGCCCCCGCTGAGGGCCAGCAAGAAAACAGGACCTCAATCCTACCACCAAGGAGATGAGCTCTGCCAGCAACCTAAAGGAGTGTGGAAGGGCGTCTTTCTTCAGTGGAGCCTCTGATGAGACTGCAGCCAGCCGACACCTGATTTCAGCCTTGTGAGATGAGGTGCTGGCTGTGTAGACTAGTCTTAGAAAGGATGGTCACTGAGGTAAGATGTGAAGAAGCGGCAGGAGTTAGCCATGTGGGTATCTGGAGAATGAAAACTTCCGGTAGAGGAACCGGTTTAGCAAAAACCCTAAGGCTGAAGTGAACCTGGTTTGTCTGAACAACAGCCAGGACACCAGTGTGACTGAAGTGGAGATGCAGTGGGGAGAGTATTGGGAAATTAGGTCAGAGAAGCAATGGGGCAGGCACTAAATCATGTAGGGCATGGTAGCCCATTTGCTCTGAGTGAGCTGGGGAGCCATTGCAGGATATAGAGCAGAGGAGTGACGTGATCTGGCTTATGACTTAGAATGATCTCTCTAGCTGTTGGGTTAAGAGTAGACTAGGGTTTGGCAGTTCCTCAGAAATGTTAAACATATAACTACCACATGATCCAGCAATTCCACTCCTAGGTATACACTCAAAATAATTGAAAGCAGGGACTCAAACTGATACATGTACACCAGTGTTCATAGCAGCATGATTCATAATAGCTAAAAGGTGAAAAAATACAAGTATCCATCAACAGATGAATGGATTAACAAAATGTAGCTCATACATACAATGGAATATTATTCAGACATAAAAAGTAATGATGTTCTGATATGGCATGGATGAACCTTGAAAACATTATGCTAAGTGAAATAAGCCAGACACAAAAGACAGATATTCTATGTTTCCACCTGTATAAAATATCTACAATAAGCAAATGCATAGAAAGTAGATTAGTGGTTACCATGGGCTGGGAGGGGAAGGGGAAGGAGAAATGGGGAGTTATTGCTTAATGGATACAGAGTTTCTGTTTCATGTGCTGAAAAATTTTGGAAATAGCGGTGATAGTCACACAACATTGTGAATATAATTAATGCCACTGAATTGTACACTTAAAATGGTTAAAATGCCAAATTTTATGTTACATGTATTTTAACACAATAATATTAAAAAAAAAAAAAAAAAGTAGGGGTCCAGAGTAGAAGCAAAGGAAATTGTTGTAGCAACTTAAGTGAGAGCTGATAGGGGTTGGACCAGGTGATGGCTGTGCAGATAGTGAGAAGCGGTTGCATGCTGGATATATTTTTAAGGTAGAGCCATCAGGAGTTTCTTGGTCATGGCCTATGAGAGAAAGAGAGGAGGGTGTAGATTTTGGCTAAGCAAATGGAAGAGTGGAGTTGCCATCAACTAAGATGTATACAGCTGTGGATGGAGAAAATTTTGAGGGGAAGACCAGCAGCTCCACTGGCGCAGGTTGAGTTTGCAATGTTGACCAGACATTTAAGTGGAAAAGTTGAAGAGGCCATTAGATATAAAAGTCTGGAGTTAGTTAGAAAAGTCGAGGCTGAGAAACATATTTTGAAGGCACCAGCATATAGATGTTATTTCTAGCTGTCAGAATGGGTGAGATGCCTCAGGGGCAGATAGAGATACAAAAAAGAAGATCAAGGAATGAGTCCAGGACCCTCCCAATATTAAGAGGAAGAACCTTGAGGGAGAAGAGGAATAACAAGAAAACAGACTGACAAACTGACAAGGAGCAGACAGTGAAGAAAGATGAAAACCAAGAGATCATGGTTTGCTGGAAGCCAAGAGAGGACAGTGAGTCAAGGAAGAGTACTCAGCTGGGTCACGTTGCTGATAGGTCATGTATGTGACAGCCTAGGACTGTCAACTGGATTTAGCTAAGGGGAGGTCATTGGTAACCTCGACCAGCAGTTACAGTAGATGGTTGGTGTGTTTGAGAGAATGAAAGGAAGGCAATTGAAAGGCTCAAGTATAGAGAACTCTCCAGAATTCTGCTGCAAAGGGAAGTGATAGGGATGGAGTCATGTCCCCAAAAAGAGAGCTTGAAGTCCTAACCCCTGGTTCCTGCAAACATGACCTCGTTTGGAAACAGGATCTTGATGACATTAACAGTTAAGTAAACATGAGTTCATACTATACCTTTCAAGTGACGCAGGCTGGTCCAACTTATTTGAACCATTGACCCACCTAAAACACAGGCTGTGGAGGAGGCGATGTGAATGCAAGACAAGGAAGGGATGGGGCTGTGGGAGGGATGGAAAGGTAGGGATGAGGACATGGTACCTGTAGTGGCAATGTGGGACTCAGAGAGCCCTGGGTTTGCTTGGGAGTGTTCCTGGACTGGGCTGGCCCCATGGCTTCCCACTGTGCTTAACAGCCAGCACTTTCTGTTTTTACATTAGGGGACTGTGGATCTATCAGTAATCATGTTGGTCTCCAAGTGGCCTTCATTTTGGAGCAGTTTCAGGGATCAGGTGGCACCATCTTCATAATCAAGGGTGCCTGGTTTTGCTTGCCCTCCACGCCTCTTTCCAGTACAGTCAGCCACCTCCCCCAAGACGAAGCTAATTACAGATCAGCACTGTCTAATTCTTCCAGTTCTTCTCAAGCTGTCTCGGACCTCGGTTTGCACTGTGTCTGCTGGAATGCCAGTTGTGTAAATACGTGTGTTAGGGCCTTTGATCTCTGCGCACAGTGACAGAGATTTATCAAATGTTTGCCTCTTGCTGCCTCTTTGAAAGGCTGATTTATTAGACGCAGCCTTTGCCTCCCTTCCTTTCCTGAAATATGAAGTGTTTGAGAATAGCCAAGGTAATATTTAATATCCCTCCAACGAGCTTTTTGCACTT
Organism: Dugong dugon; assembly: GCA_030035585.1. Classification (NCBI taxonomy): domain Eukaryota; kingdom Metazoa; phylum Chordata; class Mammalia; order Sirenia; family Dugongidae; genus Dugong; species Dugong dugon. The sequence goes on along the minus strand of CM057470.1, from coordinate 66,108,863 downwards.
GCTAATCAATGCACTGCATCCCACCAAATGGCCCGCAGCTGTCCGGACCTCTTTTTTTGACTAAACAAATTAGCATTAAAATACCTCACCAAGAGTGCCAATGTGCCTTTCTAAATGAGGGAGCTGGGACAATCCCAGGGAGAGGACCACCTCCCTGGGCGGGGCCTGGGATCTAGCCCATCTGCTCCTCTCCTGGGCAGTTAGAGGGTGGTTCCTCACTCTCCGCTCCCCACAGACACTCAGGCCACTCAGGCCAGGTAAAACCTGCATGTGGGGTGATCGTGAAAAATGGGCATTGCCAGCTATAATGGATTGAACTGTGTCCCCCCTAAAATATGTGTTGGAACCATAACCCTATCCCTGTGGATGTAATCCTGTCTGACAATAAGGTTTTCTTTGTTGTGTTAATGAGGTCCCATCAGTGTAGGGTATGTCCTGAGCCTAACCACTTCTGGGTTACAAGGAGCAGCAGAGACAGAGAACAGCAGCACAGACGGGGAAATAGATGCCATGTGAAGACTGTCAAGGAGCCCAGAAACACCGAGGCTATAGAAGCTGACAGACAAGGCTCCTTCCCCAGAGCCAACAGAGAGAAAGTCTTCCCCTAGTGCTGGTGCCCTGAATTTGAACTGCTAGCCTCCTGAACTGTAAGAATATAAATTTGTTTATTAAAGCCATCCACTTGTAGTATTTCTGTTACAGCAGCACCAAGAAACGAAGATACTGGCTCATTTCTGGCATTTTAATCTAGAAGGATTTTCCCTAAATGGCTCCTAAGAAAATGGTATTATCTTTCAAGCAACCCTTTCTTTAAAAACGAAGCTTAGTGGACACCAACTTCTGTTAAGGACTATGGAGAACTTGGAAACAGATAACAGTGACGGTTCACATGACGAACGTGAGCAATGTCGCTGAACTGCACGTGTGAAGTGGGGAAACGGGGAATCATCTATTACATGTGTGTCTGCTGTTGTGGTTAGTTGCTGTGGAGTGGATTCCGACTCATGGTGACCCCATGGGATTTTCAAGGCTGTGACCTTTCAGAAGCAGATGGCCAGACCTGTCTTCCAAGGCACTTCCAGGTGGTTTCAAACTATCAACTTTCAGCTAGTACTCAAGCACTTATCCGTTTGTGCCAACCAGGGACTCATTACATGTATATTTACCACATTTGGGGGGGGAAAAAAAAAAACAAGAAAGAAAGAAAGGAACATCTATCTATAAGCCAAGGAAGGCCAGGAGATGCCCGGAGCTAACAGGAGCTGGAAGAGAAAAGGAAGGCTCTTCCCCGAGAGCACAGAGAGCATAGCCCAGCTGACATCCTGAATTCAGACTCCCAGCCTCCAGAACTGTGAGACAGTAAATTTCTGTTCTTAAAAAAAAAGGAAGATGTGGCTGAAATTTCAGGGTGCTGATTCAGACGCTCTTGAGGGGATTCAGCTTCAGCCCCCCAGTGTGGCTTTGTCTTCCCGGACAAGATCCTGGGAAATACCAGGCGGGGAGACTGGGGAGGCTGATTTGGTTTAAAGAGATGAGCAGGTAGTAAAATGCACTGGTTTGTCATCTTGTTAATGGCCTTGTAACAAGCTCTTCTACGTCTGGGCCTGTAGATAAACGTGGCCTTCTTTCCAATGAGCGGGAAATACGGTTGGAGAGCCCTACCAGGGGCAAACCCTCTACTTGCCATCTTGTTTATGGGGGGGAGAGTCTGCCAAGGCTTTGACAGCACCCTTCCCCAAGACCTTGGGGGCTCTCTCCTGGGGCTGTAGCTGTGAGCATACTTCTTCAGGCTCCTGACCCCAAACTGTCTCTGAAAACCAAATGAGAAGGTATTTCCCTTCCCCTACACTCTTTCTGGAGTCCCTGGGTGGCACAAATGGTTAAGCACTTGCTACAACCCAAAAGGCTGGCAGTTCGAATCCACCCAGAGGTGCCTCAGAAGAAAGGTCTGGTGATCTGCTTTTGAAAGATCACAGCTGTAAAAGCCCTATGAAGCAGTTCTACTCTGTACACATCGGGTTGTTATGAGTCAGAATCAACTTGATGACAACTGGTTTACTGGCCCTTCTTTCTAGGACTCCCTAGGTGGCACAAACAGTTAATGTGCTCAGCTGCTAACTGAAGGGCTAAAAGTTTGAGTTCACCCAGAGGCACCTGGACAGAAAGACCTGGCAATCAACTTCCAAAATATAAGCCATTGAAAACTCTATGGAGCACAGTTCTACTCTGACACATATGGGGGTCTCCTCGAGCCAAGATCGCCTTGGCAGCAACTGGTTTCTGATTCTTTACCCTATTTCTATCCAATTTCCCAAACCTTGGGTTATGAGAGGAGATGACAGCTTTCCAGACCTGAGCTCTGATGGTCTACACCACACTAGTAGGTCAGGAATGGGCACTAACAGGAATGGGCCAGTTAAGGTGAGTGTCTCCATTCCAGGACTTTGTCTGAGCTGTCAGGACTTCCCCTTTCTTACTAAGTTTGAATAAGAACTTGTCTCCCAGCCACCCAGTCCCCCCCCACACCCCAGAGGCAACCACAGTTACTGGTTTTTGTGTTTTCCTCTAGAGATAGTTTAGGCACATACTGCAGAAACCAGCTCCGTGAAGGCCAGGGTGCGTTACTGTTTTGCTCACCGCTGTATCTCCAGCACCTGAAACTGTACCTGGCAGAAGGTAGGTATTCAATAAACATTTGTGAATAAAGAGTGGATGATTGTTTTAAAGGGTCTCAGTATCTTAAGCAGGGAGAGAGCCTGCCAAGAGTGCTGCCAACAACTGGACATGGAGAGAACCAGCTGCTACTGATCAAGCCACGCCTGAAGCCGGGCACTTCGGGACCTCTCAGCTGCATGCACCAATTCATTCCTTCTCTTGATTTAAGCTGTCTTCATTTGGGTTTCCTGTCACATGCATTTATGAGTCTGCATTGATGCAGGATGGTTGGCTAATGGTTAGTGAATGCAGACACATTCTGAGATTGTTGTCACTGTTATTGTGAGCTGCTGTTGAGTCAGCCCCTGAAACATGGTGACCCCATGCACAACAAAATGAAATGCTGCCTGGTCCTACACCATCCCCACGATTGTGGATCAGACCATTGTGATCCATAGGGTTTGCATTAGCTGATTTTTGGAAGTAGATTGCCAGGCCTTTCTTCCTAATCTGTCTTAGTGTGGAAGCTCCATTGTTGAAATCTGTTCAGCATTATAGCAACACAGAAGCCTCCACTGACAGACATGTGATGGCTGCACATGAGGTGAATTGGCTGGGAATTGAACCAGGTCTCTCATATGGAGGGTGAGAAGTCTGCCAACAAACCACCACTGCTCCCATGCTATAAGATTGTTGTTGTTGTTAGGTGCCATCGAGTCATTTCCAACGCATAGCAACCCCATGTACAACAGAACAAAACGCTGCCTGGTTCTGCACCATCCTCACAATCTTTGTTATGCTTGAGCCCACTGTTGCAGCCACTGTGTCAATCCATCTCGTTGAGGGCCTTCCTCTTTTTTGCTGACCCTCTACTTTACCAAGCATGATGTCCTTCTCCAGGGACTGGTCCCTCCTGATAACATGTCCAAAGTATGTGAGACCAAGTCTTGCCATCTTCACTTCTAATGAGCATTCTGGCTGTACTTCTTCCAAGACAGATTTGTTGGTTCTTCTGGCAGTTCATGGTATATTCAATATTCTTCATCAATACCATAATTCAAAGACATCAATTCTTCTTTGGTCTTCCTTATTCATTGTCCAGTTTTCACACGCATGTGAGGTGATTGAAAACACCATGGCTTGGATCGGCACACCTTAGTCGTCTTCAAAGTGACCTCTTCGCTTTTTAACACTTTAAAGAAGTCTTTTGCAGCAGATTTGCCCAATGCAATGCATTTGATTTCTTGACTGCTGCCTCCATGGGTGTTGATTGTGGATCCAAGTAAAATGAAATCCTTGACAACTTCAATCTTTTCTCTGTTTATCATGATGTTGCTCATTAGTCCAGCTGTGAGGATTTTGGTTTTCTTTATGTTGAGGTGTAATCCATGCTGAAGGCTGTGGTCTTTGATCTTCATCAGTAAGGGCTTCAATTCCTCTTCACTTTCAGCAAGGAAGGTTGTGTCAACTGCATATTGCAGGTTGTTAATGAACCTTCCTCCAATCCTAATGCCATACACAATTAGGCAGTGGATTTAAGTGGGAGGAATTTTTCTTCTGGTCTAGCTCTGATTAGATCATCTGTATTTTGGAGGTGAATAGATGCCCAATGGCAGCCTGTTGGACCCGGGCGCCAGCCATAGTTTGGATTGGCTTTAGGGTAAAGATCACATTCTTCCTGTCTGAAAAGTGTATTCAGATCCTCTAACTGAATAGTTTGGTGGGTTATTCAGATTGAAGACTCAGGTGGATGGGGAGAGGGGTGGGAGGGGAATGGGATAAGGGGGGGGGGGGGCAGAGGCACATGACTGAGGGGAGTCCTGGGCCCTGCTGTTAGCCCAAAGGCAATGTACAGTGTCTTAACCAAGCTGGTTCTTTTCTTTTTTCTCATTTTTATAGAGGTAAAATTCACATAACATAAAATGAACAATTTTAAAGTGTACAATTCAATGGTATTTAGTACATTCTTAGTGTTGTGCAACCACCACCTCTATCTAATTCCAAAACATTTTCATCATCCCCCCAAAAAACCTTGTACCCATTAAGCAGTCAATCCCCTTTCCCCCTCTCTGTCTCTGGGATTTATCTATTCTAGATATTTCATATAAATGGAATCATACAGTACGTGGCCATTTGTATCTGGTTTCTTTTACTTATGTCGTAGCATGCATCAGTACTTCATTCCTTTTTATGGATGAATAATATTCGATTGTATGGATATGCCACATTTTGTTTATCCATTCATCAGTTGAGCTGTTTTCACCTCTTAGTTATTGTGAATAGTGCTGCTATGAACACAACGGCCTAAATCTACGAGTTAAAACTGTAAAACTCTTGGAAGAAAACATAAGGTAACACCACCGTCATGGATTGAATTGTGACCCCCCAAAATATCTGTCAACTTGGCTAGGTCATGATTCCCAGTATTATATGATTGTCTACCATTTTGTAGTCTGAGGTGATTTCCCTATATTTTGTATATTCTATATTCTATCACTATGATGTAATAAAATGGATTAGCGGCAGTTATACAGATGAGATATACAAGATTAGATACTGTCTTAAGCCCATCTCTTTTGAGATATAAAAGACAGAAGCAAGCAGGGAGACATGGGAACCTCCTACCACCAAGAAAGCAGTGGTGGGAGCAGAGCGTGTGCTTTGGACCTGAGGTTCCTGTGCAGAGAAGCTCCTAGACCAAGGGAAGATTGATGACATGGACCTTCCTCTGGAGCCAACAGAGAGAGAAGGCCTTTCCCTGGAGCTGATGCCCTGAATTTGGATTTGTAGCCTACTAGACTGTGAGAAAATAAATTTCTCTTTGTTAAAGCCATCCACTTGTGGTATTTCTGTTATAGCAGCACTAGATGACTGAGACAACTACAGAGGGTATTCCAGCAACCAGCAAACACATGAAAAGATGCTCACTGTTATCAGCCATTAGACAGAGCAAATCAAAACTACACTGAGATACCACCTCACCCCTGCTAAAATGGCACTGATCAAGAAAACAGAAAACAACAAATGTTGACAAGAATGTGGGGAGATTGAAACTATTATCCACTGCTGGTGGGAATGTAAAGTGGTACAACCATTGTGGAAAACAGTATGGTGATTCCTCAAAAAATTAAAAATAGAAAGAACTACCTTATGACCCAGCAATTTCAATCCTAGGTATATACCCTAGGGACCTAAAAGCAATGACACAAACAGACATATGTACACTGATATTCATCGCAGCACTATTCACAATAGCTAAAGGGTAAAAACAACCCAAATGCCCATCAGCAGATGAATGGATAAACAAAATTTGGTACATACATACAATGGAAAAGAGCTCAGCCTTAAAGAAAAATGAAGTCCTGATACATGCTACAACATGGATAAACCTAGAAGACATTATGCTGAGCGAAATAAGTCAATCATAAAAGGACAGATATTGTATGAGCTCACTTATATGAAATGACAAGAATAGGTAATTATATAGAGACCAATGGTTACTAGAGGTTACCAGGGGTGGGAGGGGGGAGGGAGAGAGGAAATCACTCTCTGGGAAGTAGTGAATTTTTGTTTATAGTGATGGGAAAATTGGTATCAACTAAGGGCAATGATTATACAACCAAACTAATGTAGCTGTTACCATTAAGCTGTACACCAGGGAGGGAAATGTAAAATGGAAAGTAAAGTGTTTTATATAATTTTATAACTACAACAGCAGCCCCCCTGCCTCCCCCCCCCCCCACACACACAAAAAATAGCTGCACCTTTTGATACTATTTAGGTGCAACTAAACACTTCTAGGATTAGTTTTCTTGGTTGGAAGGTGTAGGGTCATGGCTTTAGGGTCTATCCAGCCAACTAGTCTAATGTTTTTAGAGTTTCTGTTCTACCTGTTAGTTCAGCGAGTAGCACTTGGCATCTTAAAAGCTCCCAGTGGCCACTGGAGATACAACAATTGGTCTCTATTGACCTGGAACAGCAGAGGAAGAAAGAGACCCAGGAATCAGATAAAGGAATGGACTTCAGGTTTAATTGCCTCCACAAACCTCCATTAACATGAGACCAGAACAAATGGATGGTGCCTGGCTACCATTTCTGAATGTTTTGATCAAGTTCCCAATTGATGCATCCTGATCAAAAGGAGGAAAGGCACAGAACAGAACTTGAAACTCATATAGAAACCAGACTTACTGGATCCATTGAGACTGGGGGAGCCCCTGAATCTCATGCCTGGATATAATATTTAAACCTTGAATTGAAACCATCCATGAAGTTAAACTAAACAATAGTTTAGCAAAATGAATAAAGAATGTTTGCCTCAAGCATAGTGCTCTTGTAAAGAATTATCTGTGTGAGTGTAAACCGACAACAGTTAATCCAAAGCACAGATGAGAACTTCAAAGGGGCAGAGAGTCTAAATTAATGATGATTAAATAATATGGGTAGAGACAGAATGGTAACACAATATGAAGTATGTAACCGATATTATTGAACTCTTCCTGTAGAAATTGTGAATGGATGCATGTTTGGTTGTGTATATTACTACAAAAATAAATAAAATATTTAAAAAAGAAAACATATGGTAAATCATCATGACCCTGGATTTGGCAGTGGATTCTTAGTATGACACTAAAAGCACAAGCAACAGAAGAACAAGCAGATAAATTGAACTTCATCAAAATTAAAAACTTTTGTGCATCAAAGGACATTATCCAGAAAGTAAAAAGTCAACCTACAGAAGGGGAGAAAATATTTGCAAATCATATATCTGGTAAGGGTTTAGTTTCCTGAATATATAAAGAACTTTTACAACTTAACAACAAAAAGATAAACAGCCCAATTAAAAAATGGGCGAACGACTTGAACTGATATTTTTCCAGAGAAGATTTACAACTGGTCAACAAGCACATGGAAAGATGCTCAACATTATTAGACATTAAAAACAAAACAAAACAAAAAACAGTTGCTATCAAGTAGATTCCAACTCATGGTGACCCCATGTGTGTCAGAGTAGAACAGAATTCCATAGGGTTTTCAATGTCTGTGACCTTTTGGAAGTAGATCGCCACATCTATCTTCTGAGGCACCTCTGGATGGATTCTAACTACCAACCTTTCATTTCAGTTAGCAGCTGATGTCGATAAGAGTTTGCACCACCCAAGGACTCCTTATTAGTTATTAGGGAAATGCAAATCAAAAACCACAAAGTAGCACCACTTCGTACCCATGAGGATGACTGTAACTAAAATGATAGATAGTAAAAAGTGTTAGCAGCCTGGTACTGGTATAATAATAGACCTATGGAGCAATGGAATAGAATCGAGAGCCCAGAACTAAGTCTATACATATATGGTCAACTGGTTTTTGACAAGGGTGCTAAATTTATCCAATGTGGAAGGAAGAGTCTCTTCAATACGGTGCCGGGAAAATTGGATATCCACATGCAGAAGAATAAATCAGGACCCAACACTTACACCATACACAAAAACCAACTCAAAATGAATTAAGGACCTTAATTTGAAAACTAAAACCAAAATTCACAGAAGAAAATGTAGGGACAAAGATGTGGGACCTAGGGTTTTGTGATAGGTTATCAGCTATGACAACAAAAACACGAGCAGCAGAAGACAGTATAGATAAATGGGGCCTCATAAAAATTACACATTTCTGTGCATCAAAAGACTTTATGAAAAAAGTGAAAAGACAGCCTATGGAGTGGGAGAAAATCTTTGGGAACCATATATCCAACAAAGGTCTAATATCCAAAATTTACAAAATAGTTCTACAATGTACAACAACAAAAAAAGACAAGCAACCCAATTAAATAATGAGAAAAAGACTTGAACAGACATTTCACTGAGGAGGATATTCCAATGGCCAACAAGCTCATAAAAAGATGTTCAAAGCCATTAACCATTCACAAACCAAATCCACTGCAGTTGAGTTGATTCCGACTGGTGGCGCAGTGGTTAAGCTTTTGGCTGCTAACTGAAAGGTCAGCAGTTCAAACTCACCAGCCACTCCACAGTAGAAAGATGTGGCAGTCTGATTCTGTAAAGAGTAAAGCTTTGGAAACCCTATGGGGAAGTCCTACTCTGTTCTACAGGGTTGCTATGAGTCATTAACCATTAGGGAGATGCACGTCAAAACCACAGTGAGATATCATCTCACCCCCATTAGAATGGCAATGATCAAAAAAATGGAAAACATTAGGTGTTGCTCTAAAGTACAAACCTGATCACGCTGTTTTCCTGTGGTAAGACTCTTCAATGGCTCCCCACTGCCCTCTGGGTAAAGTCCAGAAGACTTAGTTAGGCATACTGAGTATCTTAGTCATCTAGTGCTGCTATAACAGAAACACCACAAGTGGATGGCTTTAACAAAGAGAGATTTATTCTCTCACAGTCTAGTAGGCCACAAGTCCAAATTCAGGGCATCAGCTCCATGGAAAGGCCTTCTCTCTCTGTTGGTTCCAGAGGAAGGTCCTTGTCTTCAGCCTTCTCTTGGTCTGGGAGCCTCTCAGCGCACAAACCTCAGGTCCAAAGGACACGCTTTGCAACTGGCACTGCTTTCTTGGTGGAATGAAGTCCCCATGTGTCTCTGCTCGCTTCTCTCTTTTATATCTCAAAACAGATCGGCTTAAGACACTATCTAATCTTGTAGGCCTCATCAGTATAACTGCCGCTAATCCATCTTATAACATCATACTGATAGAATTTAGAACACATAAGGAAATCACATCAGATTACAAAATGGTACACAATCATACAATACTGGGAATCCTGCCCCAGCCAAGCTGACAGGTATTTTGGGGGGACACAATTCAGTCCATGACATGGAGTCTGCCAAATCTGGCAAGTCTGCTTCTCTGCTCCGTTTCCTCCTCCATCCCTCCCTTGCTCCCTGCACTCCAGCAGAACTGTTCTACTCTCCCAAACACCCCATGCTCCCCCACATTTAGTCTTTGACCACCTGGTCTCTGCCTGCGATGCCTGCTCCCTTCCCCTCCCCCCAGTTTTTAACTTGATGACCAACGGCCTACACTGAATGATTTCCTTTGAACATAAATACAATTGAGGTGATGTGTAGACACTAGACTGTCCCTTAAGGAAAAGAGGGCATAGGGCATGGGAGAGTTGTGGGTGGGGTGAAGTTCTGTGTGGCTCAAATCCTTTTAGGAGTGAATGAGGGCCTACAGCCAGCCCAGCCCTGCCACAGGAATTGAACCCTAAATAGGGGACACAAGAACAGGATCATAGAGAAGACTGAACAACACTAAGTCAGGCAGTGAGGCCTAGAAAGAGTGAAGACCCGTCCAAGGATTCTGGCTAAGAAACTTAGTGTGCCCCTTTTATTCCCAACAGCCTTTCTGCTGTACTTCCTATCAGAGAAATCTCTACAGAGTAAACACCAGGGGTCAGGGCCATATCTTGTTTCATCTCTTTATCCCGCACAAGGCTTGTTCTTGCTAGCTGCTGTTTAGTTGGCTCCCCACTCATGGGGACCCCATGCACAATGGAATGAAACCCTGCCTGGTCCTGCACCATCCCCATGGTTGGCTGTCGATTGGACAGTTGTGATCCATAGTGTTCTTTGGCTCATTTTCGGAAATAGATCACCAGGTCTTTCTTCCTAGTCTGTCCTAGTCTGGAAGCTCCACTGAAACCTGTTTAGCATCACAGCAACATGCAAGCCTCCACTGACAGAAGGGTAGTGACTGCGCATGAGGTGCATTGGTCAGGAATTGAATTCAGGTCTCCCGCGTGGAGGAGAGAATTCTACCCCTGAGCCACACTGCCCCTACACAAAGCCTAGGTTTGACAGTTATTTGCTTGGTGGATAATTGAATAAATGGCTGTGGAGTTAATCTCCCCCAGGGTGAGGGAAAGGGGCCTCACCTCTCGCTTGACGCTCTGATTTGGTTTGAGGCACCTGATTTTTTGTGTTTGTTAAAACTGGGAAGGGGTAGGGGCCTTGTTTGTCTTAGTCATCTTGCCCCTCTTTAGGTGTTCCCCTCTTTGGGTGTTCCCCTCTTTAGGTGTTCCCTTCCGCCACTCTTTTGTGTTGTCATCTTCCTCCCAGTTCCCGAGAGTCCTCAGCTCTGTTCTCAGCTTTGCTTTAGTGATAGGAGCTATCCACAAGTGCCCCAGCCTGCAGTGCCCTCTGGCTGCTGCTTAGTGAGGATAGTCTGGCTTTTCCCAAGACTCTGGAACCTCAGATTCACGCACCCAGTGGGGCCGGCCTTTCTTCTTGGCCTTCTCTGCACCTGGGTCCCCAATCTCTCGCATTCCATTTCCCAGGCAGGTCCCCAACTTATGAACTGTAGGGGCTCCATTCACTTCAGCTGACCTCAGTGCATACGGCTCGAAGCCCCACACAGGAGGTGGGAGGTGGTGATGGAGCTCACCTCTGGTGGGTAATAATGACTATAGCGGATTGTAATTGAGGATGAACATGGAGACAGGCACCAGGTTCTCTGCTCACATACTTGAGGGAGCAAAAAATCAATAAATAAAAGAGGGAGTCTGTGGTTAGGTGCCCCAGAAGCCAACTTAATTCAATTGCTCAAAGAGCAGCTGGTGGATTTGAACTGCTGACCTTTTGGTTAGCAGCTGAACTCTTAACCACTGCACTGCCAGGGCTCCTGTACCACCTCAGAGCTGCTAAATATCTTAGGCCTTACTAGATGCATGTGGCTCAGAGCTGTAGTGTGCAGGATATCCCAAGTGTATTTGATGGAAGAACCTTGGAGGACAAACGTCTGGCACCATCTGGAAATGCTGATGAGAACGAAATGCTTATGAAAGGTGGTCAAGGTGAGAGCCTCTTGGTGGGCGTGGGGTGAGCTCACAGGAGTCTGGGTGTGCGTCATGGGAGTGTGGGGTCCACACCAGGGCACACAGCACAGGCAGAGTACAGGGACATTGGCAGAGGGGCAGGATGTCATCGAGGTGACACTGCAGGCTTCACATAGAAGAGAAATCTGAAGGATAAGTTGGAATCTTAGTGTATAGGGTTGTGAGTGGCCTGTTAAGTTTGAACTCCATTTGATATGCAAACGGTATACCATTGGTGGCTTTCGAGGGGGAGGACAGATCAAAGAGGCCTCAGGGAAGATTTCTTTGTTGATGGCTTGAAGGAAGCATGATTCCAAGCAGAACAGTAGGTTGGGGGTGGGCGAGGAGTTCACTGTGTTTTCTTATTATTGAATTATTTGTTATTATTCTTTTGTGTATAAAAAACCAGTTGCTGTGGAGTCAGCTCTGACTCATGGTGACCCCACATGTGTCAGAGTAGACCTACGCTCCAAAAGGTTTTCAACGGCTGATTTTTTGGAAACAGATCACCAGGCCTTTCTTCTGAGGTGCCCCCGGGTGGACTCAAACTTCCAACCATTGGTTTGGCAGCTGAGCACGTTAACCACCTGCACCATGCAAAGTCTCCTTCTTTTGTGTATACAGGTATCAAAAATCCAAGGTGCTCGTTTTCACCACCTTGAAAACATGAACCACATGAGTGCCCTAGAACCTTCTGCTAGCTCACAAAGGATTAAGTCAAGTGTTATCAATTCTACCAGGAACCCTGCAAGTTCAGCATAAAATGACTTCTGCTTACATAAAATTACATCACACACACTCCTGTTCATATATACTGTTTTATTGCAGAAGGAAAAGAAAATCAATGCATTTCACAAATTTGAGGGCTGCAACAAGTTGTAGATTTTCTTTCCAGACATTCCTATGCCATGTTCCCCACAGTAAATAACCTGGACACAGCCAAGACGTACTATTTCAGATAAGTAGAAACAGGGATCAGACGGTATCTGAAATCACTTTAGAAAATTTTGAGAAAACAGGCATATTGCAATGATTGTTTAAACGTTGCTTAAATCCTCAGAAGGAATTCCTACAGAGCAGCTGTGTCACTGGAGAGTGAATAATTAAAACATTCTGCCAAGTTTCAAGGCCTTCAGGCAAGAAGGACTCAACAGCCGACCGTGGAAGCCACAAAGGACTGAGGGAACTGTAGGTGACTCAACTGTGTCTGGGCTGACCCCAAGGTCACAGTGACTAATACAACTTACAAAACTACCAGGACGGAAACCATCCCGTTGGGGGAGCCCAGTTGACACTCTTGGCTGTGAGAGCCATCTGAACTTGGAGGCTTACTTCTGAATTCAGGAGACAGTGGATGGAAGTGTGCTTTTCACTGAGGCAAGAATGTGAGCTATGCAGGCTGGCCAGCCCAGCTCGCAGAGCCCTGAGAAGGCGGTGCGACAAAGAGGAGCTCAGGAGTTACCCATTGCTGTTGAGTCAATCCCGACTCAAAGCAACCCTATAGGACAGAGTAGAACTGTCCCAGAGAGTTCGCAAGGAGCGCCTGGTGGATCTGAACTGCCGACCTTTTGGTTAGCAGCAGTAGCAATTAACCACTACACCACCAGGGTTTCCAACAGTAGCAACCAAAGTGGTGTAGTAATGGTATCAGCCGGAAGGGTTTCTGGTATTAAGCCTTGAACTACCCTCCCAGAAAGAAATGCTGCAGCATTGACTGTATTTTAAAATGAACTCTAACAATGCCATTCATTCCCCTGAGTTTATGAAATGCTGAGACGTGATGGGGCAGGAGCAGGGTTCAGTCTGAGATTCTCTAGGCAACCGTTTGGCATCCCCCTCTAGTGCTGGGCCCGTGTGTCTGGTTGGCTGGGACTGTTTGGGGGACTGTGGCTGAGTGTACATGTGGAATGAGAAAGCTGGGAAACGGGTGCCGCACCCAGGTGGCGGGCACTTCCTCCGACTTGGCCCTTCAGGGCAGTCCCTAAGGTCTGGGGGATATCTGGGACCTAAGGACAGCAGGTTACAAGTGCTCAACGTCCAGCCACCTGTGAGCATGGGGTCTGGCCTATGCTGGGCATATGGTGCGTAGCGGGTAGAGTGGTTGGAGGAAGAGATATGGAAAAGGCTCTCAAAGAAAATAACTATTCTTTGTATTAATCTATTGAGCCAACCCATTCCCTCATCTGGGGAGAATTTTGGAGATTATTATTAAACAAACAAGATGTTAAGTGATCCCTGAGCACCAAATTATTTAACCATCTTCCTTTACTAAGCTGGGGGTTCTCTTCCAGCACTCCAGAATTACCAATACAGTCCTGCCCAACAGCGGGGGACACAGGCGCCCCTCCCAGTGTTTTGTTTTTCTCTCTTCTCCCACAGGCCAATCTGACTCACTGCCGGGGCTCACCCTGGTCCCCCTTCCCGCCCTGCGGCCGCTTACAGGTGAGCATGAGCAGCAGGAGCAAGGGCAGGTGCCACAGGCTGCAGAAGAACAGTCTCCGGGAGCTCTTCCGGTCTGCCTGGGTGTAGAAGCGGAAGCCAAGGTAGGAGATGTACAGGTTGATGGGGAGGGAGATGACGGGGAAGGTCCACGTGGTGACGTCCAGGAGGGGGGCCGCAGTGGACAGTCCAACGAGGGCCAGGCAGTGGCGCAGGGCCACGCGCCTGCACAGGGCCGGGTGCGTGACGGACATCATGCAGTAGCCTCCCCGGGAGTAGTCTTCCCGGAGCCCCCAGCTCAGGGCATTGAAGTGAGGGAACTGCCAGGAGTAGAGGATTCCTCCCAAGAGGAACGCGCCTACGCAGGGGGTTGGGGGAGAGGGAGACAAAGACATGTGGTCACCGGAGATGAACAAGGAAGGCATGGTTCGCCATCACCCGCGAGCCCTTCTGGTCCTCACAGGTGCTCCCTCTGGACTTCGTCCAGGACCTTGGATTCTTTGCCCTTCTCCGTCCTCCTGCCTGCGTCTCCAAATCAGCCTGCCACCCAAAGTAGCAAGGGGCGGGACTAGCTGAATGCCCTGCAGACACACCTTCCAGGGCTCTCCCCTTGAGAAGTGTGTGTGTGGGTGGGGGGTGCTTGGCATGGGTCAGGGCTGTCCCAGGCACAGGCCTGGATGGAGCACGTGGCCCCGACCCACTGAAGGAACGCTCTTCACGCTGCCAGCAGGGGACACAGAAAGCCCCGGTGGTTTATCAAGCACTCTGAGGGCAGCGCTGCCCTGGCTGCTCGTGGTGCAGGAGCTTCCCAGCTCTATTCCCCTAGCTGGGAGAGGACTCCCGAGAGGAGGGCGGGGACCCGGTGCAAGTGGAAGAGCACCCCGGTCAGCTCGGCCTCCCCTGCAGGCCCCTGCTCACTCCAAGGTGTCAGCGGCTCGGCTCACCACAGCCCTGCGTGCTCCCTGGGCCAGCGCCTCACACCTGGGCTCTGTCGCCTGTCTGCGTCACCAGGGGCCTGGAAAGACTATCAGGGCAGGGGGCTGGCACGTTCCTCTCAGGAGTTCCCGCGGCCCACATCTGGGCCCTGAGTCTGGCCAGTGGGAAGTACTAAGACAGCCTGTGTTCTAACATGCGACCACGGTGCTCTTTGGCATGAAGGAATAGGTCGGCAGGGTGGGAAGAAAACTTATCTATCTCTTCGTCAGGAGGGAGCCAGAGCCTCCCCACCACCCTCCCGGGTAAGACGGGAGCAGCCATGCTTACACAACACAGCCCTGCGGCAGAAGGCGGGATACCATTACCACTTCTGTGAAGGTTTATCCTGACTCTAGGGCTTGGAGGGAGAGGGCTTATAATCCTCAGGTGAAAAAATAAAACAGATCAGATGAGGTTAAGTGACTTCTTCCAAAAGAGATGAAGGAGAAATTCTAGAATCAGGCTCCCGCCATTCTGAAGAGTGATTTCAGTGCTCATTTCCTCAGGCAGAAACTATCTGCTGAGCATCTGCTCCGTGGGAACACAGTGCTAGGCCGGGGATACAACGGGAGCAGAGACGTAGGTGTGTCCCTGCGGTATGGGGCCGCCATCTAGCCCACGAGGCAGGGATTAATCCAGACCCACACTAACCAGCCCGAAGTTACCACTCCAAAATGCTCTGAAGGGCAATGAGGACACATAAGAGGAGCTGCCCAGCCTCAGGTCAGGGAAGCCTTCTTGGGTGAGGGAGGCCTTCTCGGAGGAAGGGCTGTTTGAGCTGAGAGAGAATGTCCTAGCCAAGTGAGGCTGGGGGAGGGGACTGCTCAGCAGAGGGAAAAGGACAAGCCCAAAGGCCCTGGGACAGGGCCCACGGTGTATTCAAGGTTTGGATTCATAGAACCAGACACCACCAAAAAAAAAAAAAGGTAATTTTACTGTATAATATAAAAAATAAAATTAAAGACAGGAAAGTGAGCGTGGCTGCAGTGCTAGAATGACAGGGCACTGTGCGGGATCTGGCTGGTGAGATGGAGCGCTCACCATGCACGGCTCTGCAGCCCAGTGAAGGATCCTCTCCTGAAAGCCACTGCCCGTCAAACCCCGCTGACTCACTGCAACCCTGCAGGACAGAGGAGAACTGCCCCGTAGGGCTTCCAAGGCTGTAATCTTTACAGAAGCGGACTGGGGCATCTTCCTCTGGAGGAGCAGCTGGTGGTTGTGGATCTTTTGGATAGTAGCCCAGTACTGACCCACTGCACAACCAGGGCTCCCGAAAGCCACCGCAGGATCTTCAGACATGAGAGCGTGTGCACCTGTGCGTCTGTGGGGTGTGGGGGTGGAGTGTGGGGAGGCCCTCGTGTTTCCTGATAGATTTGTGAAAGAACACAGTGGAGCGGCCCTGAGCAGGGTGGGGAGGATCAGTCAGGAGATGACAGATGGGAGTGGTTGGGACTAGGTGGTGACAGTGGCGAGGGAAGGCAAATGTGACAGGCTGTGGGTGCACAGATTAGACAGGGGGAGGGAGGGTGACAGGGGGATCAGGAGAGGGGAGGTCAGGAGTGTGGGCTGCAGCATGTTCAGTGTGAGGAGCCTTTGAGATATCCAAGGGAGTGTTCACCAGGCAGTGCAGGTGTTGCCTAGGGATATATATTGGGGAATTACTGGTACATATGGATACAAAGACCAGATTCTTTGGGTAAAGTTAAATTATTTACCCCACACCTCA
Organism: Dugong dugon; assembly: GCA_030035585.1. Lineage (NCBI taxonomy): Eukaryota > Metazoa > Chordata > Mammalia > Sirenia > Dugongidae > Dugong > Dugong dugon. Next base: position 66,092,231 of record CM057470.1, on the reverse strand, counting down.
TCTCTGGAATTGCCTTAGATGCTCTGACCCAGTTACTTTTCCCTGCCGCCAAACGCCTCCTACAGACCCTAGAGTTTCTCCACCTGCTGGGAAGGACCGACTTGCATAGGAGGAGAAGAGGTCCAGCACTTGTAACTACAGTTCCATTTCAGGTAATGAGGATGTTTTAAGCCCCTGGTCTATGACGATGGTCAGAAAGAGACAGTGAGGGATATTGCTAAGGCAGCATTCACTAGGAGAGAAAAGAGTTTAAATAAATAATTCAGAAAACAAGTCTGGGGCCCTAAGATCCCAGAGGGCCCCTGTTGGTGTCCATGCCAATGATGATGAGAAGTGAGCCCCATGTGAACCTCTCAGCTGTATTCCCAACAGTATGGACTGTCGAGTGATCACAGGGCAGGTTGCCAAATCATCTAAAAGAAAGGATGAGGATGGTTTTTATTCACATTATTACTCTGGGTAGAAATTTACTCATTTCTGATTTCGGTTTCTCAGGATAACAGGTGGAGAAGATTTAACAGGGACAGGGGCCTACTTTCATATCCATTAACAGCTTCCTGTGGCTTCCTTTCCTTGGAAACCCTATGGGGCAGCTCTACTCTGTCCTCTAGGGTCACTATGGGTTGGCATCAACTCGATGGCAATGGGCTTATTTGTTTTTGGTTTGGTGGTCAGTCAATTTCTTTTCAGTTTCCAGTATGGGGAGGAAATATATCAAATACTTGGTTTTAGGGTACCTACTTCAGTTGCTAGAAACCCTGGCATAGTGGTTAACAGCTACGGCTGCTAGTTTGAATCTACTAGGTGCTCCTTGGAAACTCTGTGGGCCAGTTCTACCATGTCCTATAGGGTCGCTATGAATCGGAATTGACTAGACGGCAGTGGGTTTGGTTTGGTTTTTGAGTATTTCAGTAGGGTTGGAGCCAAGTCCCCAAATCCATTCTTAACCCTATCTACAAATAACATAAATATCTATGTTAGGTCATGTGAACATACTCCAGTTTAAACGGTAACATATTAGTGGTTGGCAGCTGTTGTTTGTTGAATTAATTCACTTGATAAAGAGTTAATAGGTGTATATTCTTTGCCAGGCTCAATTCCAGATGCTAGAAAGACAGCAGTGAACAAGGCAAGCACACTTACACTTTAGAAGGGAAGGGAGACATAAACACAATAACAGACAGTGATGAGGGCTCTTTAAAAACCAAACCAAACCCACTGCCACTGAGTCTATTCTGACTCATAGCGACCCTATAGGACAGAGCAGGACTGCCCCAGAGGGTTTCCAAGGCTGTAAATCTTTACCCAAGCAGACTGCCACATCTTTCTCTGGAGGAGCAGCTGGTGGGTTCAAACTGCCGACCCTTCAGTTAGCAGCCAAGCACTTAGCCACAGCACCACCAGGGCTCCTGAGGGTTGTTTAGAGACTCAAAATAGGGCGATGTGAGGGGAGTGACTTGAAATTGACTGGTCAAGGAACACCTTTCCGAAGACTTACTCTACCTAACTGCCCCTGGTGGCACAGTGTTTTAAGAGCTCGGCTGCTAACCAAAAGGTTGGCAGTTCAAACCTACCAGCGGCTCCTTGGAAACCCTATGGGGCAGTTCTACTCTGTCCTATAGGGTCGCTATCAGTTGGAATCGACTCGATGGCAATAGGTTTTGGTTTTGGTTTCTACCCACTGCCTGGAAGCAGAATTCTCTGGGTCTTGGGAGAGGCCACCCGAGGCAGAGGGCCCTGCAAGACAATGGGAAGGGGGCTTAGCATGTTTCTGGGACAGCACGGAGGCTGGAGGACGGAGACAGTGTTACAAGAGGGGCTGGCAAGGAGGGGGCTAGATCACTTTTTTGTTGTTGCTGTTGTCAATTCTGATTCATGGCGACCCCATTTATATCAGAGCAGATCTGTGCTCCATAGGGTTTTCAGTGGCTGACTTTTGGGAAGCAGATTGCCAAGATTTTCTTCTGAGGTCCCTCTGGGTGGACTTGAACCCCCAAGCTTTCAGTTAGCTAAACCAGGAGAAGGAGCCGGGCTCTTTCCAGTGCAGTGAGTAACCACGGGAGGGGTGGAAAAGAGACTGCAAGAAGACTAGTGAGCAGGCAGGTACCACAGGAGGGACGACGCTGGTGGAACCTGATGCCTTTTACTCAGATGGAGAAAACTGGTGACCTGTACAGGTGAGTGGGCTCACGATGGAGATGTGAAGAGCCCTATTGTTGGCCATTTTAAGTTTGAGATGCCTATTGGACATCCAAGTTAAATGCCCACTACACACAAGGCACTGTATAGAGGAATTACACATTCTCTTTCTAATCCTCAGGACAATGCTTCCTATAGGTATTAATTATTACTATCATGTTACAGATGAGAAAGCTGAGGCTCAAAGAGATCCACTAACTTGCAAGGTCATTCAGAACTACAGGCACAGTATACTAGCACTCCTTTCAGAAAGCTGTTGCTTATCTTGACTCAAATATGTAACATTCCTACGTCAACCATCTGGTGGTGATTCAAGTGCCAGTGGAACTGAGTGGAGGGAGGTTTGCTGGAAGGCTACACCACAGGCTTGTTGGGAGGCAAAACCACAGAGGCATTTTCCTGTTTATTTAGTTAAGAGGATTAGACCAGTAAAACCAGTTGCCATTGAGTTGATTCCTACTCATGGCGATCCTATGCAAGTCAGAGTAGAACTGCGCTCCTTAGGGTTTTCAATGGCTGATTTTTTGGAAGTAGATTGCCAGGCCTTTCTTCTGAGTCACCTCTGGGTAGACGTGAACCTCCAACCTTTTGGTTAGGAGCCAAGCATGTTAACTGTTTATACCACCCAGGGACTTGTAAAAGGACTAGTACCTTAAAAAACAAACAAATGAAAAACAACCAAACCAAAAAAATTTGTTTCAATTACAAACAAACAACATTTTTCTTGACAGGAACGTTGAACAATTAAAAGAGACAGACAGAAGGTTGGAACACCCAGGTACAACTAAAGTAGTACACTGAGTGGTAAACGTAGACTTCCACTTCATACCTTTGCTGGATAAATGATCTATGGATTTGAAGCAGCTAGTAAAGAAGAAACGTTGTTAAAGATTCCTAGGGCCTAGAGTTGCACTGAGGCAGACGGGTGTCTGGTGCAGCCTACCTCCCAGCTCATAAGCTGCCTCATAGCCAAAGTGTTTGATCAGACTCCGGTTTGCAGTTACAATGGCCACAAACCCAGGGGGAAGCTGACAAGACATATCCTGTCACGAAAAACAACATCGGCAACCACTTAGACATGAGGGAAGGTTGAGCTCAGTGTCTGTTTTGCTATAGAAATGGCCAAGAGCAAACTCGGCCCAGAAACCAAACTTGAAATGGTTACAATACCAGGTCCAACTGTGAAATCTTTCTTGCCTTTCTCAAAAGCCCTCCTTTTTGTGTGCCAACTGGAGTGTTCTATTTTGCTCAATACAGTATACATTTTCAGTTACGCTTCTTCTTAAAATAACATAATTAAAAAATCATTTTCATAAGAGTAGCACGCTGCTCTATCTGGGAGAGGAAATTGGGAATGGGCTTGGCTCAGGTCACAAATGAAGGAGCTTTAGAAATCACAGCTTAGCCTTCATGGATTGTAGTCAGAAAACCACCACCCACACACAGTTCTACTTGATAGGCTCCAACTGCCTCTGCTCAGATTAGAGATGTAAAACAAATTACTCTCTTCATCAAGATAAGGTGAGCTACAACAGGAAGACTGGAACTCCCCCTGTGGCAGGGCTGGAGTCTCCCTTCCCTGGAGGAAATATGTTTCATAAAGCACTCAGTTTACTAATGCGAAGGCCTCCCTCCCCTCAGGACAGTGTTGCGCCTATCCTCTCTCCCTCACTCCCCGGAAGCAGCCTATCTTCTACGACAACTCGTATTTACTCTGTGCCCACTACATGCCAGGCAGCCTGCGCTCAGGGTCCTCTCAGGGAGTCTGGTCAGGGCAATGACAACACAAACAGGCGACTGCAGCATATGGGGAATGCTGCTGTAAGCACAGGGCTCTGTGGGGAAAGGTCAGGGAAGTCTTCCTGGAGGAAGTGATTTGTAAGCTGAGATTTGAAGGGTCTCTGAATTTCAGTGCATTGTCACAAACCATGCATTTTCTGCCGCTTTTCAATGTATTTTCTCATTTTCCTACCTAACCTTGTGATCATTACACATATTTGGTTTGATCACATCTGGAAGAAATGTCCATTTTCTTTCTCTCAATGAGATATCTGTTGGTCTATAAATATATAAACTATTGGAAATCTAAGAAAGAGGTAGCATATCTGTAGGTATGTTTTTCCAGAGTCCAGTAGTAGCCCCTGGAACCATTAGCTACAATCCTAGCTCAAAGGCAACTCTAAAGAATATCCAGGATCCAGAACATTATTTATTTCCTCTGTACCCTGAGAATGCAGAACTACATATCTGGTATGCTGGGTGTGTGTGCGTTTGTGTGTATGAACGCATGCAGTAGCCGGAGGGAACCCTTATCTCACAGCACACTGCTCTGATTAGCAGGATTCATTAGGTGGTAGGTCCCTGGGTGGCCGAAAGGTTGGCAGTTCAAATTGAGCAGGTGGTGCCATGGAAAAAAGGCCTGGTGATCTGCTTCTGTAAAGATTACAGCCAAGAAAACCCTATAAGCTCAGTTCTAGTCTTAACACATGGCAACAAATTTGGTTTGGGTTTTCATTAGGTGGTACAAGGCTAACCAGTATCTTCCCAGTGATTCTTTGAAAATCTATGTATTTTTAAACCTTCTCAGAACATATATCAGTCATTTCTACACCACATAGACTAGGGTTGACTCTTGCTTATTGCTATATCTGCTCAATGCCATAGCCTACGTCCGTCATTTTGTGGGCAAGGCAATTCCAGCCAAATGGTTTTCTGTTAGAATGGAGGCAAAAATCCACAAGTTGGAGCTCTGATCTCTGAATGCACTCTCCCAAGAAATAATTCTTTTGGAATGGAGTTCAATGGTTTCATCTTGCTTCCACTGACTGCCTGGTGGGCTTACATTCAATGCCTTCCCACCCCCACCCAAACCCATTCATTGTCATTGGCTGTCCACGCATGGCCTTGCAAAGCATAAAGAGGCACAGCTCCAGTGAACCTTGGTGCTGGGTTTGGAAGGTCTTGTCTCCACGGTCCAATAGGCTCCTCTCTGAATGTAGCCCTCGTCAGCTTGTCTGTTCCAGGACTAGTTATATTTGTGCTTTCAGGGTTATATGGCTGTGTAAACTGAGGTCTAGCTCGGAAAGCAAAACCAGATCCAAAGCTTCATGGTCACAGATTTCAAAGCCTTTCTTTTGAGGGTTAACACAAAGGAGCTTGTGAAACAGATCAGCCTCAACAGTGCAATAGACTTCTATGGACTGCAGATAAAGGGAAGAGGATGTGGGGCCAGTTTATCAACTGCACAGGGGACAAAAGGGGAGATTAAAAGTCCTCTGGAAATAGGAAGCAGAATGAGGAACAACCATCTGCCCCTGAAGAATTCTCTGGAAGAAAAGACAACGCCAGGAGCACAGACGCTGTCCTTGACCTCCCTTATTGTGCATGTCCTGCTGGCCACGCAGCGCCCACCGCAACGGGAACCTCATCAGAAGAGAAAGTCCCCAGAAAAAGTGCTCCCCTCTCCTTTTCTCTTCTTGCCACTGTCCTGGAAGGAAGATTCAAGCATCTGTGGGTTCTCTCAGAAACTCAAGTGCTCCCTACTCCCTTTGTTCACATTTGAAAGTCTTTCAGTCTTTATCACCCAAATATTAATTTATTCACCAACTAAATATGCAGTTGGCGCCAGGCACTGTGTCTGCCAGAGGCTGCCCTAGAGGTGTTATCTATCATTCCACACAGGAGGGCACCGGCCAGCTCCCTAAAAGCTTTTGTCTTTGAAGAGAAATGGAGCTCTAAATACTGTTTCGTTTGCTAGTAGCACCATGAAAATGTTCCCTGTTCACTCTGCCTTTAAAAATATCATTGATCTTCATTTCTCTGAAGATCTAAGGCTAGTTATGGTAAAATCTTGTAGGAAGTGAACACAGACATTGATTTTCGAGTTCAATTTCAAACTGAGGCAGTACTTTAAAGGAAATCTTTGGAACTGCTTGGGTTAAACTGTGCCTAGTACTTGGGAAGCTCTCAATAAATATTTGTTGAATGAATGAGTGAATAAATTCCTTCTATTCTATTTTCTCATTCTGGAATAAAGGAGGTAATAAAATGAAACAGTATTTAACATTTTGTAGTTTACCAGCTGAGGCTAAAAAAACCACATTTTCTTTTTGTTAGTAAAACCATCCATCTGCCAAATGTCACTTCCTGATAAGAGCCCACTTCTAAGTCCTCATTTGTAACTGAATGTTGGCTGGCATAATTAATGTTTACCACACAACAACACTTGAATTACAAACCAAAGGCAGTTTACAAATCAACTCTAGAAGACTGCCACAAAGCCAACTCCTCCAACTCTCAGGACCCAGGATTCATTCACATTTAGGGAAAACGATGGGAAGGGTCTGACTGTTTCTAAGAAACAGGGCCGAGGGACTAGAAGCGGCCTTGCAAGAAGGTGGGGGGGGGGGGGGGGCGGGGGGAAGGAGGGGCGGTGGGAGGGAAGGAATTCACCCTGAAGCCTTGGAGATAAAGGAAACAGTCGCCTGAGATAAACATTCTGGAGAGGCTAATACATGTGGCTCCAGGCCCCTGGATGTGGAGTGTCTGCTGTCAGCACTTAGCTGCAGGCCCCCCAACAACTCGGAGCGAATCCCTTCACCCAGGGCCCGGGTCACCGCCATCACTGCCTGCACCATGTGCAGGATCAACCCAAGGAAGGAGCTGCAGACGGGCCTGGGAAGCAGCCTCTGGTAAGGCTGCCCATGTTTCAGCTGGGCAGCAGCATTAATGCTTCCTGCTAACTGCAGTTAAACTACAGAAAAAAAAATGAAAAAAGGCAAAGCAGTTAGGCAGGTGGAAGGGATGGCCTCGCTGTGAGGCTGTGAAGAAAATGGACACACATAAAACCCCATTGTAGTGATCACCTTGGCAGACGGACTTCATAAAACAACGTTCTCTGCTGTATGCAGCAGCGGCCAGGCCACAGAGGGAGGCCTTGTCGCCTCCACGTGATGACCACAGAGAGCAACTCTCCAAAACAACAACTCCTGACCGCTGTCTGCAGTGCAGGCTGAGGAAGGAAAGTGGAGCCGTTTGCAGTCCTTTTGTGCAGCTGTAAAACGGCGAATATCAAGCACTGTTCACATTTGTTTAGCTTTCACATTTTCCAGACATTAATCTGTTTAATTCTCTCCACTCCCTGTCCTACCTCACGCCCCAGGGCTGGATTCTCCAAGGGGCAGAGCTGGCAAGTGCCCTGGGCCCACACAACTGAAGATCTAAAAGAGGAGAAGTTTTAATTTCGTTACCTGATTAAAAAAAAAATAAACCCGTTGCCGTCGAGTCGGTTCCGACTCGTAGCGACCCTACAGGACAGAGTAAAACTGCCCCATAGAGTTTTCAAGGAGTACCTGGTGGACTTGAATTGCTGACCTTTTAGTGAGCAGACATAGTTCTTAACCACTACGCCACCAGGATTTCCATTACCTCACAGAAGGTTACAGTAGTTGCGCGGGGGGAAAAAATCAGAACCCTGTGGGGGCGTCCTTACACTTATTTTATGGTGGAGTACTGTTTTTACCGGAGAGGGAAGGCAGCAGAATCTCTTCGGTGCTCCGGTCTCCAGAGGCCTTCATCTGGCCCTGCAGCCACCACAAAAAAACACAGAAAGATCTAGATGCTAAGAAGTGGGGAAAAGGTCCTTCCAAACCTGTTACATCTCCTTCTCCGCTGATCACTGTGACCCATGCGCTGCCTGCCTCAGATACACCTGGTTTTATGTAGCTACTTTTGTTCTTCTTTCTCTATCTCCCTTCCCAACTCGACAGCTAACTCTTTACAGGCAGGGCCTTCAATACCTGTGGCTATATGATTTCCATCTCAAATATCGGCCCTGAGCTGCTTCCTCTCCAATCCTGACCATAGTACCCTGAGCCCCAGGAAAGGGCTTTTGCAAAGGTAAACACAATTAGGGTGACTGGGTGACTAAAATGCTGGTGCTAGGTATTTTATGTCCTGGCTGAGAAGCAAAGAAAGTGACCTGGCTGAGGTAAAGGGATGGAATACACTCAGCAGGACTGCCTCCCTCCAAACATATGCCCTTGACACATTCTCCCAGGTGGAGGTTCCTGTGTTAACAAGTTGCTGTTTCAAAGGACAATCAGACCGATGCTTCACGAACTACTTAAAAGATGAAATTTTGACTAGGGAGGGGAAGGAGGGCAGGAGGCAGGCCTAGGACAGGTAGAGCCCTACTGGAGAGGGGAGAAAGTGGGGCGGAGAGGCAGCAGGAGGTGAGAGAAGGCACAAAAGGCTGTGAGGACAATAAAGGCAGGCCTTAGTGGTACAAACGGTTAATGTTACTGAATTCTTGGAGGTTTGAATCCATCCAGAGGCACCCTGGAAGGCCTGGATATCTACTTCTGAAAAAATCAGCCGTTGAAAACTCTGTGGAGCGCAGTTCTACTGTGACACACATGGGGTCACCATGATTCACAGTCGACTCGACAGTGACTTTTTTCCCCCAGCAACTTGCTGACTTTCCAATAGCACGGGAGAAGCTGCTGCCCATTGTTAAACAATCCCACAAGTGTGACTGTTCTGCTTTCCTGCCTTTATTCAGTTTATTCCACCTGCCTTGAGGGAAGTATGCAGCTTTTGTCAGGCAGCTCATCCAGGTCATGCCCCACTTGCACCTTGTTCTGGCTTCCATGTCCATAGATCTTTGCACCTGCTCTTCCCTCTTCCTAGAAAGCACTCTTCTCTCCAAGGAAACAGGTCAGACTTAGCTCAGAAGTCTTTCTTCTCTATAAAGTTCTGCTGGATCAGTCTGGGGAGGCTAAGAGCCCACAGCCCTCTGAAGACGCCTTTCCCGTGAAAGCTCTTAGCTCACTGAATTATCTGAGTGTCTCTCCTCCCTGAAGATGACCAGACAAGAGTTCCCTGAGGGCAGGAACCAGGCTCTGGTTATCTTAGGTCCTCAGCTGACACCTGCAGAATGGGGTGCAGGATGAGATGACTACGTGGACGAGTTTATAGAGGTGGTGACCCCGGCAGCTCCCCACTGAGCTGCATCTCTGCAGTCCAGACCCTTCAGCCTCTCTTGCTCCCAAAGGAGAGCTATTTCCTTGTATGGCGCCCCACTCACCTTCAGTCCCCTTCTCCTCCTTGTTATCACTGTAGGTCAATAAAGTACTCCAAAGACTGCCCTGTTCACTGGTTTCTCCAAAGTGATGGGTCTTTGGAGGTTCAAAGATAAAACGGTTTGGCAACATTACAGAAGGAAGAAGCACTTGTTGGCCATTTCTTCACAGAAGGGCTGTTTTCAAACATACATGGCAGATAAGATAAGAACCCAAAGGAAAGATACAAACTCTGTGAATAATACAAATGAAGCCAATAGTAACATCTCCATTAATACCAGCCAGCCACCCGCTGGGCCCCAGTTCCTGGGTATCTAAGGTACTCTCACAGCTAGAGCTCTCCCTGGTTCCATCTTTTCAGACAATTGCTTCTTACAGTCGCTGGACCAGCAGCATGAGCATCACTGGGCAACTTATTTGAAATGCAAAGTAACAGGCCCTACCCTACCCCTAAAAGGAGGCTTAGTGCCACAGTGGTTAAGTGCTCGGCTGCTAAATGAAAGATCAGCGGTTCAAATCCACCAACTGCTCTGCAGGATAAAGATGTGGCAATTTGCTTCCATAAAGATTACAGCCTTGGAAACCCTACGGGGCAGTTCTACTCAGTCCTGTATGGTCACTACGAGTTGAAATTGACTCGACAGCAATGGGTTTTTGGTAACCCACACCTAATGAATCTGAAGCTCCAGGGACTAGGCCCAGGCCTCTGTGTTTTAACAAGCCCTCCAAGTGATTCTGATGTGTCCTAAGGTTTCAGAACCACTGTTTCAGACTTTAACGAGACCACTAATACAGTCTCCAAAGAGGCTCTACTCCTCCGACTTGACAGCAACGGGTATTAAAGTACAGACTCACGTGAGGAAGATGGGACACAGATTCATCAGGATATCGATTTGTCATTTTAAGCAGTGCTGTCTAAATGAACTTCCTGTCATGGTACACATGTTCCACATCTGTGCAGTCAATAGGAGGGCTACTAGCCACTTGTGGCATTGAAAACGTAAAACACGGCAAGTAGGACTGAGGGACTGAATTTTCATTTAATTTTAATCTAAATAGCCACATGTGGCTAGTGGCTATCATATTGGACAGTGCAGTTCTAGAAGGTGACTATATTAAACCATATTCAAATTACTTCCTGAAATCCCAGCGAAAACATCTTTAAAATATATTCGCTAAGATTCTGCCTTATTTCTTTGTATCTCTTCCTTCTGTATAATAACTTGCACACAGCAAATGCTCAATAAATGTTTTGGCAGTTGACCTTGGATTGAGCTAGTTTTGTCATCGGTAAGATGGAAGGAAGCTATTCACTGATTCAACCACCCATTCATTAATTTATTTACCGCTTATCTCAAGTTTGTTCTAAATATCAAATTCATGTTTTTGAAACTTTTTTGCAGCAGTTTAAAGCACTATGCAAAGGGTTATTATTCTTTCTGTATAAACTTGACAAGGCTTTAGGTATGTGGTTTGACCTGTGGTAAATTAGAATTCTGAGGCAATAAGCTGTGTTGTCACTATGGGCCCTGCAATGCATCTTTAAGATTTAAAGAAAAAGGAAATAAAAGAAGTCAACCTCAAAAACTGCCAAAGGAAATTATTCTTTGTGATTGTATAAAGCTTTCAGACTGCTCTGCTTTCTACAAGGTTCTGTTAAGGTAGGTAATAGGTCTCATTTTATAAGACAAACGTGTATTTTCATTCTGCTACCTAAAACAAGGTATAGCCTGGCTTTTAGCTGTCCATCATTAATGAGTGTGTACAAGAGTGATTCAATGTGGATTACAGAAAAAAAATTTTTTTTTTAAATTTTACATTAAATATGACTATTAGTAGTTTCCCTGTTGCTGTCAAGTTGATTCCAACTCACAGCGACCCTATAGGACAGAGTAGAAATGCACCATAGGGTTTCCAAGGAGCGCCTGGTGGATTCGAACTGCCAACTTACCTTTTGGTTAGCAGCCGAACTCTTAACCACTATGCCACCAGGGTAGTAGTAGTTTGGAAACCCTGGTGGCACAGTGGGTAAGCACTATGGCTGCTAACCAAAAGGTTGGCAGTTCGATTCTCCCAGGCTCCCCTTGGAAACTGTATGGGGCAGTTCCACTGTGCCCTATAGGGTTGCTCTGAGTCAGAATTGACTCGATGGCAATGGGTTTGGTTTTTTTTTTTTTTTTTGGTTTTGTTAGTAGTTTAGGAGCCCTGGTGGCACAACGGTTAAGTGCTCAGCTGCTAACAAAAGGTTGGCAGTTCAAACCCATCCACTGGCTCTGTGGGAGAAAGACCTAGAGATCTAAGAAAATCCTATGGGGCAGTTCTACTCTGTCACATGGGGTCGCTATGAGTCAGAATCGACGACAACAACATTAACAGTTTAGAAAATCCCAGTCTGTCCCTGAGTAAATTCAGGCTCCCGCTTGAATGTGCACTCCTAAGCTGGAGAACTTTTACAAAGCTCTTTCTCTCTTTGGCCTCTGGGAATGCAAATGGAATCTATTTAGGCTGAGACTAGTGGAATACAACTGAGAACCAAGAAAAAAATCCATCCATCTATGGCCAGGTGATTTTCAACAAGGGGTAAATGTCCATTCTATCAGGAAGGAACGGTCTCTTTAATATCTGGTGCTGGAGAAACTAGATATCCATTTGCAGAAAAATGAAACAGGACCCATACCTCACACTATACACAAAAGATAACTCAAAATGGATCAAATACCTAAATGTTAAAGTGAAAATGATAAAGTTCTGGGGAAAAACATAGGACAAAACAATGGGACTAAACAAACAAACAAAAAGATTACCAAACACAACTACAAATGCAAGAGCAGCAGAAGACAAAACAGATAACTTGGGCCTCATAAAAATTAAACACTTATGCTCACCAAGAGACTTTATCAAAGGAGCAAAAAAAGACAACCTACACACTGGGAAAAAATCTTCAGGAACAACATATCCGATAAGGGTCTAATCTTTAAAACATATAGAAAACTTCATAAGTCAACAACAAAAAGACAAACAACCCAATTAAAAAATGGGCAAAAGACATGAACAGACACTTCACCAAAGAGGACATTCTGGCAGCCAACAAACACATAAAAACAAGTTTGAGATCTTTAGCCATTAGAGAGATGTAAATCAAAACAACAATGAGATATCATTTCACCCCTGCTAAAATGGCACTGATCAAACAAACAGAAAACAACAAATGCCGGTGAGGATGTGGGGAGATTGAAATCCTTATCCACTGCTGCAGGGACTGTAAAATGGTACAACCATTATGGAAAACAGTATGGCACTTCGTCAAAAAACTAGAAATAGAACTACCTTATGATCCAGCAATCCCATTCCTAGGTATATACCCTAGAGACTTAAAGGAAATGACACAAACAGACATAGGCAAACCTACGTTCATTGCAGCACTATTCCCAATAGCAAAAAGATGGAAACAACCTACATGCCTGTTATGGATTGAATTGTGTCCCCCCAAAATGTGTATCAACTTGGCTAGGACATGAGTCCCAGTGTAGTGTGGTTATCCACCATTTTGGGATCTGATGTAATTTTCCTATGTGTTGTAAATTCTAATCTCTGCCTGTGGTTAATGAGACAAGATTAAGTTATGTTAAAGAGGATTAGGGAGGGATGTAACAACCTTAGTCAGGTCACAGCTCTGATCCTATGTAAGGGGAGTTTCCCTGGGGTGTGGCCTGTATCATCTTTTATCTTACAAGAGATAAAAGGAGAGAGAAGCAAGCAGAGAGAGAGAGACCTCATTGCAACCACGCAAAAAGAGCCAGGAGAAGAACAGGTTCTGTGGACTTGGGGTCCCTGAGCTGAGAAGCTCTTAGACCAGGGGAAGATTGATGACAAGGACCTTCCCCGTGCTGACAGAGAAAGCTTTCCCCTGGAGCTGGCACCCTGAATTTGGACTTCTAGCCCCCTAAACTATGAGAGAATAAATCTGTCTTTGTTGAAGCCACCCACTTGTGGTATTCCTATTATAGCAGCACTAGGTAAGTAAGACAGTGCCCATCAATGGATGAAAGAATAAGCCAAATATGGTACATACACACAATGGAATATGATGCAACCATAAAGAATAATGGTAAGTCCTCAAAACATATTTTAACATGGATGAATCTGGAGGAAATTATGATGAATGAAATAAGCACAAAAAGACAAATATTGTATGATCCCACTTTTATAAAAAGACAAAAATATGTATGCATACAGAAACCAACGTTCATTGGTGGTTACAAGGGATGGTTGGGTAGGGGAGGGGAAGTCTCTCTTTAGGTAATAAAACCAAAAAACCCCTTGCCATCGAGTCGATTCTGACTCATAGCGACCCTATAGGAGAGAACAGAATTGCCCCGTAGGGTTTCCAAGGAGTGGCTGGTGGAATCGAACTACCGACCTTTTGGTTAGCAGCCATAGCTCTTAACCACTGTGCCACCTGAGTTCCCTTTAGATAACAGACACCTGTTATTTTGGTGATGGGAAAGGTATCACTGAATGTGGGTAAAGTGCACACAGCTTGACCAAGCTAAATGATGTCACTAAGAAATACAAACACACACACACACACACACACACACACAAGGATTTTTTTAGTAAATGCTAGGACATATATAATTTTGCAACACCAACCAAAAAATATATGTGTGGTTACATTATGTATGCATATATGCTTATAGGTATGTATATGTGTATATATATACATGTGCATATATACATGTAGCTATGTGTATGTGTATATATGTGTGTGTGTGTGCATGAATGTATATTCATACATATAGTAAAGTACATATGGGGCACAGTTATGGGTACTTCTTAGACACAACCAAACACCTGACAGGACTGGTTTTCTGGGTTTGAAGCCTTGGGACCACAGTCTTGTGGAACAACTTGGTCAATAGGCATAATACAGTTTACAAAGTTTATATTCTACATCCTAATTTGGTGAGCAACATCTGGAATCTTAAAAGCTTGCAAGCAACTCTAAGATATAACCATCAGTCTCCTCCCATCCAGAGCTAAAGAGAAAGAAGGAAACCAAAGACTGAGAGAAGAAACTAGTCTTCAGGACCAACAGTCTACACAAACCATGGCCTCATCTACCTGAGACCAGAAGAACTAGATGGTGCCCGGCTACCACTAACAACCATTTTGATCAGAGCCACAACAGATGGATCCTGATACAAGAGGAGAAAAATGTGGAACAGAACTCAAATTCTTAAAAAGACCAGACTTACTGGACTGGTTGAGACTAGAGTACTCCCTGAGACTATTGCCCTGAGATACTCCATAAACCTTGAACCAAAACTACCCCCTGAGGTTACCTTTTAGCTAAATAACTGACTGGCTGATAAAGAATATTACCAGTGAGTACTGCACAGTTTTAAAACATCATCTATGTGAGACCAAATGACCAACAGTTATTCTAAAGCAAAGATGAAAGGGTAAGGGGACAGAGAAGCCAGATGACTAGATGCAAAACATCCAGAAGGGAATTAATGAGAACATTAAAACATTATGAAACATGTAACCTATGTCAAAGATTAGTCCAAAGGACTAATGGACCACAGCTACCACAGCTCCACCAGACTGAGTCCAGTAAGCTAGATGGTACCCGGCTACCACCACTGACTACTCTGACTGGATCACAACAGAGGTTCCCTGACAGAGTTGGAGAAGGATGTAGAAAAAAATTCTAACTCACAAAAAAAGACCAGATTTACTGGCCTGACAGCTTGGAGAAACCCCGAGAGTATGGCCCCCGGACACCCTTTTAGCTCAGTGGTTAAGTTGCTCCCGAGGTTCACTGTTCAGCCAAAGATTAGATAGCCCCATAAAACTAAATGGGACTAATGAGGCACAGCAGTCCAGGGACAAGGACTAGAAGGCAGGAGGGGACAGGAAAACTGGTGATAGGGAACCCAAGGTTGAGAAGGGACAGTGTTGACATGTCGTGGGGTTGTTAACCATCGTCATAGGGCAATATGTGTACTGTTTAATGAGAAACTATTTGTTCTGTAAATCTCCATCTAAAGTACAAAAAAAAAAAAAAAAAAAGAATTATCTATGTGAGATCAAATCGACAACAGCAACTCTAAAGGTTTGATGGGAAGCCTAGGGGACAGTGAGTTGAAGATAATGGTGATGGAATAATTTGGAAAAGGATAGTGAGAACAGCAGCACAACTGGAAGAATGTAATCCATGTCACTGAATTGTACATATAGAAATTTTTGAAATGGTGTATCTTTGGCTATGTATATTTTCACCAAAAAAAAAAAAAAAAGGTCTTCCAAGGTTGAGAAGGGAGAGTGTTAACATGTTGTGGGGTTGTTAACCAATGTCATAAAACAATATGTGTACTGACTGTTTAATGAGAAACTATTTGTTCTGTAAACCTTCATCTAAAGTACAATAAAAAAAAAACGTAACCTATGTCTCTGAACAATCTGTGTAGTAACTGTTAAATGGGAACCTAATTTGCTGTGTACACATCACTGAACACACAATAAAATATTATTTAAGAAACAAACAAAAAACCTTTATGACCTTTCTTGATCTGTATTAATCCACCCACTATATGAATGAGGAAGACTTAATAATAACAATACTATGATCTATCACGAATTGAGCCCTTACTAAGGTCCAGGCTCATTCTAAGCACTTTACATATAAAACCAGTTGCCGTTGAGTTGACTCCAACTTATGGAGACCCCATGTATGTCAGAGTAGAACTGTGCTCCGTAGGGTTTTTGATAGCTGATGTTTTGGAAGTAGATTGCTAGGCCTTTCTTTCAAGGTACCTTTGGGTGGACTTGAACTTGCAACCTTTCAGTTAGCAGCTGAGCTCTTTAACCATTTGCAGCACCCAGGAACTCTACTTTACATGTAATAACTCATTCAATCCTCATGACACCTCCATGAGAAGAGACTATTATTAGCCCCATGTTGCAGATGAGGAGACTGTGGCACAAAGAGGTAAATTTCTCAAGGTCACACAGCTAAGAAGTGCTAGAGCTGGGATTCAAACCTGGACAGCCCTGCTCCAGAGTCCATGCTCTTAACCACTGTGCTCATACTCCCCCTCAATGTGAACACAACTGTGCTTTACGTTTATTGCAGAGCAAAAAAATAAAAAATAAAAATCCAAATGAGTACATGAGTTTCTAAAAATATAATATTCTAAATCATTAAAATCCAACATTTACAGTTTATTAAAACCTCTCTCCAACAAGGAAATCGGCGTGTTCTAGGAGACAACAATGGTAAAGCTGCCATCAGCCCTGTAAACCTTCCAGGTCAGAGTGTAAGGGCTTCCAGAACAGTCTTAGAAATGTGGCTCACAGGGTAATGGCTTATGGTCAAACTGCCTTTTGATCTCTCATGTGAAAAATATGTACTTACATATATCGCAGGAAACCTCACCACTTCCTTCCTAAGTGTTGGTCAAAACCACTAATTACTTGACTAATTAAACTGTGAAACTTCCCTTACAGATGGCAAAAATGAGCTATTTTCACCCAACAAATTTAGTTGTGACATACCACCAAAAAAATGTAGAAATGTTTCAATGATTTCATTGTAGACAGCATGAACAATTTAAACAAATCATATAAAAATAAATTACAAACTAATGAAAATAATCTGTTCTCTCAGAAGGGGGGAAATAACCCAATTCTGTAGGAATGAAGAGTTAATGAAGGAGTCGGCTGACGAATAACGTCACTCTGGCAGGGCGTGAAGGCCGAGCACCAGATACCTTCTCCGTGAAGTGGGACATCCCAAATAAGTCAGTCAGTCTGCACCTGGTTTGTGATTTTTCCAGTACTTTCTTTTCATTCTGCTTGTAGTCAGAGGCTGCAGCAGCCCTCTCCCCCTGGTTTTCCCGTGGATATTCCCTATAGGGGAAAGTATCTGTCACGCTCACCTCCCCATAGCTCTGCGTTTGCACTAATCCAGACGGCTGCATCAGCACATGGGCCAGAAGAATTAGTACTGAGCAAAATGGAATCTAATACCAAGTTCTGTGGTCCTGGGAGGAAATGTCTGTCTGACTAGTGTGTGCTGCCTGCAGAGAAAGGCTACTGAACTCTCAGTCCAGGAACCTACATCCCATGTCTGCTGAGGGAAGCTGGGACAACAGGAGACACTCACCAGCGTTGAGGCTACCGGTGGCTGCCGTCCAGCCCATAACGGGCGGGATGGCCCCAACCATGGCTCCGACCCACGTGTTGGCAATGCTGATCCTCTTCAGCGGTGTATAACAGCAAGTATACAGGAAAATGTTGAAGGCCCCCAGGGCCCCCGTGAGTGGATTCACCCCCCAGGCCAGCACGGCCACTCCTGGAACAGCACAGCAAGTGGCAAAGGACACGGCGAACAATGGACTGGAAAAGAACAGAGAAGACAGAGCAGTCATTTCCAACTCAAGTTCACCACGCTGCCTGGAATCGGCGTTGACCGAGAGTGGGCGATTGACCTCCACACTGGGGCACTCTGGAAGGAGGTGCTGGCTGGGCCTCTACCTCGTTGTGGGGAATCCTCCTTACAAAGCTTAAAATAACAAGGGGTTGTGTTTGCAGGAGCCCTGGTTGCTCCACTTGATTTTGCCAGCTGGGAATAAAGTAGTTGAGAGTTGAGGTCTGAGAGCCCCTGGATTTGAACACAGGTACTTCCTGGCTGTACAATGTCTGGGCTTCACTGTACTCACCTGTACAGGAAAGATGATTATCTCTTCCTCAGAGGGTTTAGGTGAGGACTAATGAGATGATCTCCCCATACATTTTGCACTGCTCTGTTTTATGCAACTAGTTGTGATTGAGTGGACTCCGACTCATGGTGACCCCATGTGTGTCAGAGTAGAACTGAGCTCTATAGAGTTGTCAGTAGCTGATTTATCAGAAGTAGATCAGCAGGTCTTTCTTCTCAAGTGCCACTGGGTGGACTCAAACATGTAGCCTTTTGGTTAGCAGCTGAGTGCACTAATTGTCTGTACCACCCAGGGACTCCTAAACCACACAGGGCACAAGACTGAAAAATTTTGACAAAAACGAGAAGTATCTCAGTTCTGGAAGTAGTTCTACTGTTTTATGCTTTATTTAAAAATACCACCTAAATTCATAATGATTAAGAAAAATAAAGTGCCTCAGTGAGTGTCATCATCACAACATCTCTAAGACATCGAAGACACGGCATGGCGCCAGTTAGCCCCTGACAGCACCAACAGTAAACACCAGGGGCTGATCAGCGGGAACAGCACAATTCCAGTTCAGTTTTGTTCATTAACTTGGTTTAAGCACATGGAATTTCCAAGAGAAGCACAATATTGCTATATGTTTAAATTAAATTTCAAATAAAACTCTACAACATTAATGACAATTATAAGCTTGATGCTCAGAAGTCTACTTTTCAAAGTAGCCTTTGTGTGGCATCTTGTGAAAGACTTCTTGAGTCTCGATAAATTGGATCTACTAGTTCCTGCTTATATTCATGTTTATTTATTCTTTCTAAAGAAACACAGGATATTACTCAAGCCTGCTTTCTCCTTAGAGAGACCATAATACCTTCTCTGAGTAAACTGTCTGCAGTGTTGGGTATCCTCTCCTAACTAAAGACTGTACAGCATGCTCAGTGGGAGGCCAGAGTCACCAGTGTGCAGCTTCCTGGGTGCTCTGGTCGTTTTCCCTGAGGGAGGGAATCTTTACCCTCTAAGACCTTCTAGTCACAGGGCTGCAGTGTTCACACGCAGGAGAGAAGCCCTGTGTCTATGAAGCTGCCCCTTCAGGAAAAGGAGCAAGATGTAAAATTAAGACAAGTTAGAACTCAGTCGGAGTCCTTGGGTGGTGTAAACAGTTAACACGCTTGGCTGTTAACCCAAAGGTTGGAGGTTCAGGTTTATCCAGAGGCACCTCTGAAGAAAGGCCTGTGATCTACTTCTGATAAATCAGCCATTGAGAACGCTATGGAGCATTGCTCTACTCTGACACACATCAGGTCGCCACAAGTCAGAGCTGACACAATGACAACTGATAAAACTGGTAGAACTCAGCCAGGACTGCGGACGGGGGACCGGAGAGCCCACCAGCTGAAAATACCAACCCAAGGGCAATAGAACCTGAAAGCTGGCAATGACTTGATAGAGAGGGTAGGCTCCCACTGACACAGTGACCAGCACTGACTACTCCCAGGACTGTGATCACTTGGTCTGGAAGATGGAACCCAAAAGAATAGGAGTTCTGATGGAAAAGACAACATACAAGGGATATGATGTTGTCAAGATGCTGTCACAGAGATTTGTGAAAAACGCCTATGAGACTTCTTAGTGAATGTTCAACCCTGACTGTGAATTCCACCCCTCTGTTCCTTGGCTACCTCTTATCAGCCCCACGGTCAATGACTTCCATAGCACCCCTTCTGTACCCTCAGTCTTTTTTCCTGCCTGTCCTTCCATCATTCCCAGCCTGACAATCCCCATTTCTGAATCCACTGTCTCTGCTCCTGCTGGAGGAAGCCCTACAAACATACCACCTGGCCCCCTTTCAAGAGGATGGCTTACCAGTGTTGGTGCTTGGCCAAGCGGGTCTCCTTCCTCCCTCCTCATAGCGACTGTTTTCACTCCTCGCCTACCACCCTCAACAGATGTCCTTCCCTCTTACAGACAGTGAGAATGTCCTCATCTTACCTCCTACCTTCCTCCCACTTCAAGGGAAGAAGTCATCTTTGTTTTCAAGATAAACTCTCCACTGCTGCTCTTAATTTTATCTCCTCCCTGATCTGTTCGTTATCTTCCATCTCCATTGCCTATTGACCTATTGTATCCCCAGATAAATTATTCTGTTTGTATTTCCCCCAAGGAACCATCCCCTCTTGCTCCTACACTCTTCAAAGCCAAACATCCTGATGGAGGAGACTAAATGTATTGTCTCTATTTCCTCAGTTTCCTATTTGCTCCTCAACTCCATCCCTCACCACCTTACTGAAACAGATTTCTTTAACGTAGTGATGTCCCTGGGACCTGGAATCATGATGGCTGGGGCCACCTAGCTTTTCAATATAGCACACAGTATGATTTTCCAGATGAAAGATTAAGAAGATGTTTCTGTGTTGCTTCACCTCACATATGCTCAGGAAGAAGAATTTAGATGGCTAAAAAGCAGTTGAAATATTATTACTGTTGTTCTTCTATTCAATAAGGTAGTTTATAGCTTATAAGAACAGACTTACCCCCACCTCCATGGGGCTCTAAAAAGCAGTTTTATTTTGGGTGGGAAAAAAATGTGGCTCATAAACATTTTTATTTTTCCTGAATTGTGTAAGAAAAGGCTGTTCACTCCTTCTCCAAGGTCTGTGGAAGCCAGTTTGTTCAAAGGTATTAATGTTATGAAAAGCCCTTTTAGAAAAGCACACATGAATTTAATTTATTGAGATGGGCAATTTTACGTGGAAGTTTAGTTTCTGACCCTTGTCAGACTCACAGAAAATCATGAGGTTCACTTTTGGTGTTTAAGTCCATGTGCTCAGGGGCATGAATGAAAATTGGGTAGCCTGACAAGCCACATAAACAAAACCGAGGGTATTTATCCAGGTAGCCTGATTGCTCTCAGCACCTGAAGGAACCCATTTCTCTGTGGTACAAGGAACCCTGAGTCAGCAGATTGCTGGGCTTTCTCAGGGTTCCTGTAAAGGCGCGCCAAATGCAAACTGTGTGATGTTTTCTTTTTCTTAAAATAGTTTATGTAAATGTAATGTATGTTGATTTCAGAAACTTTGGAAACGACAATCACAAAGAGAAATTCCATATTAGTTATTCAGAGAAACATACTGGTTTATATCTTTCTAGTCTTTTTCTAACGCATACATGTTGTTGTTGCATGCCATTGAGTCAATGCCGACTCACAGCGAGCCTATATGACAGAGCAGAACTGCTCCATAGGGTTTACTATGCTTCTTCACAGAAGCAGATCGCCAGGTCTCTTCTCCTGCACAGCCACTAGTGGTTTCAGACTCCCGACCTTTTGGTTAGCAGCTGAGTGCCAAACCATGGCACCACCAGGGCTCCTGAATGCATACATAACTGGGAACATATTGAGTTATGGCTGTTACCTGCTTTATTTCACTTTACCTTGATCATTTCCCCCAAGTCATTAAGTATTCTTTTGCATCAGCATTATTTATTGGCTGTATGTAGCCTGTTCTGTGAATGTGCCATGGTTAATTCAATCAATATATCTTTTGTGACATTTAGTATTTTTCCAATTTTTTTTTATTAGAAATAATGTTGGGATGAACTATTTTATAGATAGATCTTTGTCCACAGCTACAATTAGTGTCCGAGGATAAATTCCTAGAAGTGAAATTGCTAAGTCAGATCTGATAGCATGGGTTTTAAGGATTTTGTTATATCCTGCTAATCTGTCCTCCTGAGCACTGACACTAGTTTATATTCTCATCAGAGGCCCTGGAGGTGCAGTGGTTAAGAGCTTGGCTGCTAACAAAAATGTTGGCAGTTTGAATCCATCAGCTGCTTCTTGGAAACCCTATTAGGGCAGTTCTACTCTGTCCTATAGGGTCACTATGAGCTGGAATCGACTCGAAGGCAATTTTTTTTCTTTTTAATACTCCCATCAGCAGGTATATGGGAGAGCCTGCTTCCTGAGCCAACCTTCACCACACCCTGTACTGGTAGCAGTGCTGGCTACGGCATTAAAACCGAAGCAAAACAAAAACAAAACTTCGCCAATGAGATAGATAAAAAATGGTATTATGTGCGAGCTTCTTAAAAGACCTCAACAATGGACTGAAGCCAGTTTATTGAGTTAGTACAAAAAACACCCGTTGCCATTGAGTCCATTCCAACTCCAAGCAACCAGAAACCCTATAGGACAGAGCAGAACTGCCCCACAGGGTTTCCAAGGCTGTAAATCTTTACAGAAGCAGACTGCCACATCTGTCTCCTGCAGAGAGGCTGGTGAGTTCAAACCGCTGACCTTTCAGTTAGCAGCCAAGCACTTAATCACTGCACCACCAGGGCTCCTCAGGTGGATAGTATCCTCTCCATTTACAAATGAGAAGCTCAGTCTTGATACAGGTTAGATAACTTAGAAACAGGACCTGTACTCAGGTTTATTATTGGGTCATTTAATCCAGAGCTTCCTAACCGGTGTGTGGGGGCATACCAGTGTAGTGTGACATGCCAATCCTCTAATTGTTTGTGTTGCTGAGGGCCTGGGTGGCTGGAGTCTTTTAGGCTGGTCACCTTCAGCTGAGAGCAGCCTCCTGCAGGCTCAAAAGCTCTTTCGGTTTATCCCATTGTAAAAATAGCCTCAATGTCTATTCTACTCCTGAGATGAAAATGATTGGGAAGCACTAAATTAAAAAAAAAGTATATATGTTGAGCACTTAGTACATGCCTGGGATAGGCACCGGAGATATAGCATGGTGAGCGAGACAGACAGACATGGCCCTTTTCTGTGGGCACGCCTACTGACATGGCAGATGATTACACAGGCAATACCAGGAACGTGTGGTGAAAGCGACACCAGAGCAAACACGGGGCGTTCTGGCAGCACCCAGTACAGTGTGGAAGTGAGGTGGGGTGGGGGTGGGCACGGAAGGCTTCTAGGAAGAAGTGATGTTTAAACTGAGATCTAGTGGGTGGGCAGGAAATTGGCAAAAAGGTTGGAGAAGAGTGTTTCAGGCAGTGGAAAAGCATGGGCGAAGGCCTAAGGTAAAGAAGCCTGGCAAGTTGAAGAAACTGAAAGAAGCTCTACATATAAGGAGTGCTGGATGAGGAAGGGGTGGGAAGAGAGAGGTTAAGAGTAGTTGTTGCTGCCATCAAATCAGCACTGACTCATGGTGACCCCATGCACAATGGAATATCCCTGCACCACTCCACGATCGGTTGTGGACTGGACCGTTGTGATCCACAGGGTTTTCACTGGCTGATTTTCAGAAGTAGATCACCAGGCCTTTCTTCCTAGCCTGTCTTAGTCTGGAAGCTCTGCTGAAACCTGTTCAGCATCATAGCAATACACAAGTCTGCACTGACAGATGCATGGTGGCTGCACATGAGGTGCATTGGCCAGGAATCGAATCACAGTGTCCTGCATGGAAGGCAAGAATTCTACCACTGAACCACCACTTCTAGGCAAATGTAAAGTCTACACAGTTTTCTCTTCGTTTCTTAAGCAGAGGAGGAAAATGATCAGATTTGTTTTTTAGAAGGATGTTCTGCTTGCTGTGTGATGCTCAGCAAGGACAGACACACATTTATTCACCTCACAAGAGGAAAGACATTTATATTAGGCATTGTCTAGGAAAAAGAATTGTGAGAACGCCACCATGCACATTTTTTATAAATCGAATGCTCAGTTGAAAGAAACAGCATTCAGCTAGCATGTATCTTCAGTCTATCTTCCAGACATTCCAAATTATATTGGTGGAGCAAATCAGAGAAGAAGACAACAGGCCCTCTCATTGTACTGAGAGGTACAATGTCATTCCTGGTACAGTGACACGAGGGGAGGCATGGTTTGCATGTTTAGCTCTGTTATTCTTGTCTGTATGTTGTCATTCCTTAGTATTCTTTTTCTGACTCCCCCTTTTTGTGGGGGGACTATTTTGTCACACTTTACATACTTTGCAAGTTTACTAGAGTCTTGTTTGAAATAAGGCAAAATAAAAACAGCTAAATAAATAGGGGGGTAATTAACAGACTAAAACTTTTGGTTAGAATCTTATACACAATATGAAAACATGTCAGTAAAAGAAACCAAAGACCTCTTTTTGAGACTGGAAGTGGAAAGAGAACTAGCAGTACTAATGGCTTTAGGATAAGTGGTATCTGGGTTGTGTTTTAAAGTATGATTTACCAGGAAATGAAATTTTTAAATATCATGGAAATACTGAAGTTAAGTTTAGCTGTTTTAATAAAGAGATATATTTTTTGAAATAGAAAAAGATTAGAAAAGCGTGTTCATTTCTCATCTTAGTTAACACAGCTGTGTTTTCTGCTCAGAAACATGGTCAAGTCTAAATATGAAAGACTTGCAGGGGGGCACTTCTGTGAAGGACTGGCTTCTTGTTGTTGTAGACCAGTTATTCAATACACTCTTCCTCCTAATCACAGCATCCAGTCTTTCACCAAAAACTCCATCTGTTCCCCACACTCCTAAGAGTTGAAATTGATGAGACGGCAATGGGCTTGGCTTGGGTCACACAGACTTTGGGAAGTACCCCAAACCTGGAAACACACACACACACACAAATTTTATCATTTATTCTTTAACATTTTTTTGTTTAAATTTTTTCTTTTCCTTCATCCTTTTGTTCCTTTTATCATTTAAATTCTTTAGTAGTTCACAGACACTTGCATTTTGAGTGCTACTCTGCTGGTCCCGTTTCTTTTTCTATATACTTTTTTTTTTTTTTTTTTCAATTGTGCTTTAGGTGAAAGCTTACAGCTCCAAGTTAATTTCTCATTAAAAATTTTATACACATTGTTTTGTGACATTGGTTGCAATCCCCACAATGTGACAGCACACTCCCCCTTTCCACCCAGCGTTCCCTATGTCCATTTCACCAGTTCCTGTCCCTTCCTGCCTTCTCGTCCTGCCTCAGGCCAGGAGCTGCCCATTTGGTCTCCTATATCTGAATGAACTAAGCATGATCCTCAGGTGTATTATTTTTTGTTTTATAGGCCTGTCCAATCTTTGTCTGAAGAGTGGGCTTTGGGAATAGTTTCAGTTCTGGGTTAACAGAGTGTCTGGGGGCCACAGTTTCAGGGGTTCCTCTAGTCTGTCAGACCAGTTAAGTCTGGTCATTACATGTGAACTTAAATTCTGTTCTACATTTTTCTCCTGCTCTGTCTGGGACTCTCTGTGGTGTTCCCCGTCAGGGCAGTCATTGGTGGTAGCTGGGCACCATCTAGTTCTTCTGGTCTCAGGCTTGTGGAGTCTCTGGTTCATTTGGTCCTTTAGTCCTTTGGGCTAGTATTTTCCTTCTGTCTTTGGTTTTCTTCATTCTCCTTTGCTCCAAGTGGGATGGGACCAACAGATGTATCTCAGATGGCCACTCGCAAGATTTTAAGACCCCAGATGCTACTCACCAAGGTGGGATGTAGAACATTTTCTTTATAAACTATGTTATGCCAATTGACCTAGATGTCTCCCAGGACTATGGTCTCCAGCCCCCAGTCCCAGCTACTCTGTCCCTCAAAGTGTTTGGATGTGTCTAGGAAACTTCTTTGCTTTTGCTTTGGTCCAGTTGTGCTCACTTCCCCTTTATTGTGTGTAACCCTTCCCTTCACAGAACTTGACCGTTGTCTACTATCTAATTAGTGATTTTCCCTCCCCGACCCTCCCCACCCTGGTAACCATCAAAGAATGCTTTTTTCTGTGTTTAAACCTTTTCTTGAGTTCTTATGATAGTGGTCTCATACAATATTTGTCCTTTTGTGACTGACTTATTTCACTCACCATAATGCCTTCCAGATTCATCCATGTCATGAGATGTTTCATGGATTCATCATTGTTCTTTATTGTTGCGTACTATTCCATAGTGTGTGTGTACCATAACTTCTTTATCCATTTATCTATTGATAGGCATTTAGGTTGTTGCCATCTTTTTGCTATTGTGAACAGTGCTGCAGTGAACATGGGCGTGCAATTCTATTCATGTGATGGCTATTATTTCTCTTGGGCATATTCCTAGGAGTGGGATTGCTGGATCGGATGGTATTTCTATTTCTAGCTTTTTGAATGCCACATCATTTTCCAAAGCGGTTGTACCATTTTACATTCCCACCAGCAGTGCATAAGAGTTTAAATCTCCCCCCAACCTCTCCAACATTTGTTATTTTGTGTTTTTGGATCAGTGCCAGCCTTGCTGGGCTAAGCTGGTATCTCACTGAGGTTTGATCTGCATTTCTCTAATGGCTCATCATCACGAGCATTTCCTCAAGTGTCTGTTAGCCGCTTGAATGTCTTCTTTGGTGAAGTGTCTGCTCGTATCCTTTGCCCATTTTTTAATTGGTTATTTGTCTTTTTGTTGTTGAGGTGTTGCAGTATCTTATAGATTTTAGAGATTAGACCCTTATCTGATATGTCGTAGCCAAAAATTTTTTCCCAGTCTGTGGGTTTTCTTTTTACTCTTTTGGTGAAGTCTTCTGATGAGCCTAATTGTTTGATTTTTAGGAGCTTCCAGTTATCTAGTTTCTCTTCTGGTGTTTGTGCATTGTTAGTTATAGTTTGTATACTATTTATGCCATGTATTAGGGCCCCTAACGTTGTTCCTATTTTTTTTGTTTTTCATGCTCTTTATCGTTTTCAATTTTATATTTACGTCTTTGATCCATCTTGAGTTAGTTGTTGTGTATGGTGTGAAATATGGGTCCTGTTTCATTTTTTTATAGATGGATATCCAGTTATGCCAGTGCTATTTGTTAAAGAGACTGTCTTTTCCCCCATTTAATGGACTTTGGGCCTTTGTCAAATATCAGCTGCTCATACGTGGATAGATTTACGTCTGGGTTCTCTATTCTGTTCCATTGGTCTATGTGTCTGTTGTTGTACCAGTACCAGGTTGTTTTGACTACTGTGGTGGTATAGTAAGTTCTAACATCAGGTA
Organism: Dugong dugon; assembly: GCA_030035585.1. Taxonomy (NCBI): domain Eukaryota; kingdom Metazoa; phylum Chordata; class Mammalia; order Sirenia; family Dugongidae; genus Dugong; species Dugong dugon. The sequence goes on along the minus strand of CM057470.1, from coordinate 66,065,306 downwards.
GTGTGAGGCCTCCCACTTTGTTCTTCTTCTTTAGTAATTCAGCAGGTCCAGTTTCTACAGGTAAGATTAGGAGAAGGCTAAGTAGGCTTCCTTGGACTCAGAGTTACCACAGGGGAGAAGGGTTAGCTGGAACTCCCTGGTAGACTCCCAGACCCATGGTTCCATCTGAGCATGGTCCTGGGATCAGCAGCATCAGCATCATATGAGAACTTGTTATGGATACAAATTCTTAGGCCCCAGCACTGTGTTTTATCCAGTTCCCAGGTGATCTGGATGCTTCTAAAGTTTGAGAATCACTGCTACACTGCTAGCGATGTGATACAAGCCCCATCCAGCCAAGCCAACATATATGCTGAGCCTACATAAGTCCATCTTCACTCCACTCCAACATCTGACTACAGCTGGCCCAAGTCACACATCCAGGTGTCCTTTGATATGGAGAATGTCTCTTGTTGTTCTTTACAACAAAGGGTTCGGAAGTAGCTAGAATAAGAACTAGCTCTGCTATCAGCTAACTTTGGAACTTTGGGTGTATCCCTTAACCTCTCTGTACTATCTGCTTTGATTCAGTTTAGTCATACAGCTAAAGTGCCTTGGCTATTGAAAGTATTTTAAGGGAGAGATGAAGAAAATGCAGCAAGTACTGATAACTGTTGATTCTAGGTGATGAGTATATTGGAGTTCACTGTGCCTCTAAGAACATTTTCATAACAAAATTGCTTTTTAAAAATGCTTTAAAAGTCTTTATTAATATTATCGTTATAATCTGGCTTCCTTGTGGTAGCATAACTAAACATGCTGGACAGGAATGGGTGGTATGAGTTCTAGTTCTGACTCTGACATTAACAAAGTGTTGTCAAATATGCAACCTCTCTGATCCTCAGCTTCCTTAATTATACAGTGAGGATGCACTAGGGCTCTTTCAGGGGCAAGACTGAAATCCAAGTGAAACTGGCTTAGGCAAAAAGGCTCAGTCACAAAGACAGAGGGAAGGCAGACCTACTTCATTTAGCTATGTGATCTGGAGCAAATTATTTAACCTTCTAGCCTCAGTTTCTTCATCTGTAAAATGGGAGATAGTTACTTCATAGAGTTGTTGCAAGAATTAAATGTGATAATGTAAATAAAGCACTTAGCAGAGTGCTCACTAGGTGGGCACATAGTGTTCACTTGTTCATTCATTCAGTCATAAAAAATTCTCATTGCCGTTACAGTCAGGCACTATGCTAAGTGTATGTATACAGCAGTGAACAAAATAAGAGGGTTTTGTTTCGAAAGGTAGATAGACATTACACAAATAAATACAAGTACATATGAAACCTGAAGGAAAAGAATGGTGAAATGAGAGAATTACAGGTAGGACCTATTTAAGTGTAGCTGAGGGTTAAGGCAGATAAACCTGCATAAATTGTTTCCCTTGATTCATTTTTCTCAGTCTTGTGAAGAATTATGGATATATATTAGAATATGGAAAGGTATACACATTCAAAAATTTCATTTAATTGAGGCAGGGCCAAGATGGTGGAGTAGTCAAATGCTTCCAGTGGACCCTCTTACAACAAAGACCCTAAAAAAAAAGTGATTTGATTATATATGGCAATCTGGGAACCCTGAACATCAAAGGCAGAGTTGAGGAACTGGATTGAGTGGCATGGGGAGGGAGAGATGGTTCAGAAGCAGCAAGGAGTTGCCAGACCTGACCCGGTGAGAGCCTGAGCCCTTCATGCCTGAGCAGCTTGTGGGTGAGCTGTGAGGCAGGCCAAGTGGTGGTCGTTGGGAGGCGCATTTTCCGCACTGGGAGAGACGCAGAGCCAGAGAGTCTACATGGCCACCCAGAACCAGTGAGAAACGGCCCTCATCAGTGAAAGATAAGTAACTGTGTACGGCTTACCGTGCAGATTAAAAACACCCCCCTCAGGGAAAAATTTCTCTCCCATTTACCTCCCTACTCCCTGCACTGTACTGGGTCCCAGACCAGCTCCAGCAAGTGATAAATCCCCTGGCCTGGAAGTAGGATCCTTCACACGACCTGAGCCAATCTCCTGGCCTTGGAGAGTGAACAAATAAACAGGGGAAAAAATAAACTGCCAGCTCCCCTAAGCCAGGAATCCAGAGTAGGCACAGGTCCTTTGCCTAGGCACAGGCATAAGGGATCCACAGACTTTGAGTGCCTTTCACCCTGCATAGACTTGTGTGGGCCCGTTTCAACAGCGTAGGCCCTCATTACTGCAGTACAAGAAGGTATATACCAGAAGTCTAACTTCAACTGTTTCAGCTGTGAAGTGGCATGTTTTTGACATCTGACACTGCTCTGCCCACTAAGAAGGGTCTTCACCTATCCACATCAGGGGCCTGAAGACTGGTGGCTCCACCCATGCCACCTAGCCACCTGTGAGAGGGGCCCATCAATAAGAGGTGCCCCCCAGTCCTTATGGCCAACAGCATTAGGTGCTCACAGTCTGGCTGCAAAACCCACCCATCTATGCACTCTAGGGAACAGTGACACGCCTTCCTCTTGGACACTCGGGGGTGGCCGTCAGCCCCTTGCCTTGCTCAGAGTGTGTCCCCCTGCCGCAGCCAGATGCCTGTGCCTACACCAATCACCCATGCCTGTCTAAGACTGTAAGTGAGAGCCTACACCACACACTTGGTGGCTAACTACCTGGGCACCCAAGCTGAATCCATACAGAAGGAGTGGGCAGACTCCTGAGCTCACATACCTAGTAACTGACCTAACCACCTGATGACAGGACATCAGAGCTTCAAAGGTGCCAATAATCAAATTAGCTCATATGACCAGCCAATTTGGGCATATTAAAACAAAATAAGAAGCTAGGAGACAGTCAGCAAACATAAAATAAATAAATATAATAACTTATTGATGGCTTGGAGACAATAGTCAATATCAAATCACATAAAGAGGCAATCCATGATGGCTTCAGCAAACTCCCAAATAAAGAATCTAGAAATTTTCCAGGGGAGGAAAATTTCTTGGAATTACTGGAGGTAGACTACAAAAGATTAACATACAGAACTCTTCAAGAAACTTGGAAGGAAATGAATCAAAACGCAGAACATGCAATAGAGAAAATTAAAAAGATTAGAGAAGAGCAAAATGACAAATTTAACAGGCTGCAAGAATCCATAGAGACAGCAATCACAAATCCAGAAGATTAACAATAAAATTTCAGAATTAGACAACTCAATAGAAAGTCATAGGAGCATAACTGAGGCAATGGAAGTCAGAATTAGTGAGACTCAAGATAAAGCACTTGACACCAACTTATTTGAGGAAAAATCAGATAAAAGCATAAAAAAAATGAAGAAACCCTAAGAATTATGTGGGACTCTATCAAGAGGAATAACCTACGAGTGACTGGAGGACCAGAATGGGGGGATAACAGAAAATACAGAGACAATGGTTGAAGATTTGTTGGCAGAAAACTTCCCTGATATCGTGAAAGATGACAAGATATCTATCCAATACAAGGAAAAGATTAGTCCGAAGGACTAATGGTCCACAGCTACCAAGGCCTCCACGGGACTGAGCCCAGTACAGCTGGATGGTGCCCGGCTACCACCAATGACTCCTCTGACCAGGATCACAACAGAGGGTTCTGGGCAGAGCTGGAGTAGGATGTAGAGCATAATTTTAACTCCCAAAAAAAAAAAAAAAGATATCTATCCAAAATACTCATCAAACCCCACATAAGGTAGATCCCAAAAGAAAGTCACCAAGACATATTATAATGAAACTTGCCAAAACCAAAGATAAAGAGAGAATTTTAAGAGTGCCTATGGATAAATGAAAAATCATCTACAGACGAGAGTCAATAAGCTCGGACTACTTAGCAGAAACCATGTAGGCAAGAAGGCAATGAGATGACATATATAAAGCCTTGAAGAAAAAAAACTGCCAGCCAAGAATTATATATCCAGCAAAACTGTCTCTCAAATATCATGGTGAAATTAGGGCATTTCCAGATAAACAGAAGTTTAGGGAATTTGCAAAAACCAAACCAAAATTACAAGAAATACTAAAGGGAGTCCTCCAGTTAGAAAATCAGTAACATCAGATAACAACCCAAGACTAGAACACAGGACAGAGCAACCAGATATCAACCCAGATAGGGAAGTCACAAAAGTAAATCGAAGCTAAAACACTGAAAATAGGGAAACAGATGTCAATATGTAAAAGAGGACAACATTAAAACAAAAAAGAGGGACTTAAAATATGTAGACATAGTTTCTTCATACAGAGAGGAAGTCAAGGTGAAATAAAGAAATAAAAGACTGGTATAAACTTAGAAAAATAGGGGTAAATATTAAGGTAACCACACAGGAAACTAACTAACCTACAAGTCAAAATAAAAAACTCAAAAAATATAAAGACTCAGCAAACACAAAATCAACAACAATGAAAAAGATGAAAATACATAAAAAAAAACGACTCATTGTAGAGAATTAAGAGGAACAAAGAAACTGAACAACACACAAAAAAAGACATCAAAATGACAGCACTAAACTCATACCTATCAATAATTATGCTGAAATGTAAATAGACTAAGTGCACCAATAGAGAGACAGAGAGTGGCAGATTTGGATAAAAAAACACAATCTGTCTATATGCTGCCTACAAGAGACACACCTTAGACTTAAAGACACAAACAAACTAAAACTCAAAGGATGGAAAAAAATATATCAAGCAAACAACACTCAAAAAAGGGCAGGAGTGGCAATATTAATCTCTGACAAAATAGACTTTAAAATCCACCACAAAGGATAAGGAAGGACTCTAAATAATGATTAAAGGGTCAATACACCAGGAGGACATAACTATAATAAATATTTATGCACCCAACAACAGGGCTCCAAAATACATAAAACATCATTAAAAGAGAGATAGACAGCTCCACAATAGTAGTAGGAGACTTCAACACACCACTTTCGGTAAAGGCTAGAACATCCAGAAAGAAGCTCAACAAAGACACAGAAGAGCTAAATGCTCCAATCAACCAACTTGATCACATGGACATATACCAAAACCCTCTACCGAACAGCAGCCAAGTACACTTTCTTTCCCAACGCACATGGATCATTCTCCAGAATAGACCACATATTAGACATAAAGCAACCCTTAACAAAATCCAAAGTGTGGAACTGTTACAAAGTACCATAAAGCCATAAAAGGAGAAATCAACAACAGAAAAAGCAAGGAAAAAAAAAAAAAAATCAAACACATGGAAACTGAACAACACCTTGCTCAAAAACTACTGGGTTACAGAAGAAATTAAGGATGGAATAAAGAAATTCATACAATCAAACAAGAATGAAAACACATCCTACCAGAACCTTTGGGACACAGCAAAAGTAGTGCTCAGAGGTCAGTTTATAGCAATAAATGCAAACATCCAAAAAGAAGAAAGGGCCATAACCAAAATATTAGCCCTACAACTGGAGCAAGAAGAAACAGAGCAGCAAAAGAAGCCCTCAGGTGCCAGGAGAAAGGAAATAATAATTAGAGCAGAATTAAATGAAATAGAGAATAGAAAAACAATTGAAAGAGTTAACAAGACCAACAACTGGTTCTCTGAAAAGATCAACAGAACTGGCCAAACTGACAAGAGAAAAACAGGAGAGGAAGCAGGTAACCCGTATAAGAAATGAGATGGTGATATCACAACAGACCCAACTGAAATTAAAGAGTCATAACCAAAAACTATGAAAAATTGTACTCTAACCGATTTGAATACCTAGAGGAAATGGACAAATGTCTAGAAACTCACTATCTACCTAAACTAACACAAACAGAGGTAGAACAACTAAATAAACCCGTAACAAAAGAAGAGATTGAAAAGGTAATTTTAAAACTCCCTACAAAAAAAACCCTGGCCCAGATGGCTTCACTGGAGAATTCTACCAAACTTTCAGAGAAGAGTTAACACCACTACTACTAAAGGTATTTCAGAGTATAGAAAAGGATGGAATACTCCCAAACTCATTCTATGAAGCCAGCATATCCCTGATACCAAAACCAGGTAAAGACACCACAAAAACAGAAAATTACAGACCAATATCCCTGATGAACATTGATGCAAAAATCCTCAACAAAATTCTAGCCAACAGAATTCAGCAACATATCAAAAAAATAATTCACCATGATTAAGTGGGATTTACACCAGGTATGCAGGGATGGTTCAACATTAGAAAAAAAATCAACATAATCCATCACACAAATCCAACAAAAGACAAGAACCACATGATCTTATGAATCGATGCAGAAAAGGCATTTGACAAAGTTCAATACCCATTCATGATAAAAACTCTCAACAAAATAGGAATACAAGGGAAATTCCTCAATATAATTAAGGGCATGTATACAAACCCAACAGCCAACATCATCCTAAATGGAGAGACTTTGAAAGCATTCCCCTTGAGAACGGGAACCAGACAAGGATGCCCTTTATCATGACTCTTATTCAACATTGTGCTGGAAGTCCTAGCCAGAGCAATTAGGCTAGAAAAAGAAATAAAGTGCATCCAAATTGGTAGGGAAGAAGTCAAAGTATCTCTATTTGCAGATGATATGATCTTATACATAGAAAACCCCAAAGAATCCACAAGAAAACTACTGGAATTAATAGAAGGTTTCAGCAAAGTTTCACGATACAAGATAAACATACAAAAATCAGTTGGATTCCTTTACACCAACAAAGAGAACTTCGAAGAGGAAATCACCAAATAAATACCATTTATAATAGGCCCCAAGAAGATAAAATACTTAGGAATAAATCTAACCAGGGACATAAACGATATTACACAATGAAAACTACAAGACACTGCTGCAAGAAACTAAAAGAGACCTGCATAAGTGGAAAAACTTACCTTGCTCATGGATGAGACTCAACATTGTGAAAATGTCAATTCTACCCAAAGCGATCTCCAGATACAATGCAATCCTGATCCAGATTCCAACAGCATTTTTTAATGAGCTGGAGAAACAAATCGCCAAATTCATATGGAAAGGGAAGAGGCCCCAAATAAGTAAAGCATTACTCAAGAAGAAGAACAAAGTGGGAGGCCTCACCCTACCTGATTTTTGAACCTATTATACCACACGGTAGTCAAAACAGCCTGGTACTGGTACAACAGCTACATGGACTAATGGAACAGAATTGAGGATCCAGACATAAACTCATCCACCTATGAACAGCTGACATTTGACAAAGGCCCAATGTCCGTTAATTGGGGAAAAGACAGTCTCTTTAAGAAATGGTGCTGGCGTAACTGGATATCCATCTGCAAAAAACTGAAACAAGACCAATGACTCACACTATGCACAAAAACTAACTCAAAATGGATCAAAGACTTAAATATAAAATCAAAAACAATAAATATCATGGAAGAAAAAATAGGGACAATGCTAGGAGCCCTAATACATGGCATAAACTCAATATGAACCCTAAGTAACAATGCACAAGCACCAGAAGAGAGACTAGATAAATGGGAGCTCCTAAAAATCAAACACTTATGCTCATCAAAAGACTTCACTGAAAGAGTCAAAAGGCAACCTACAGACTGAGAAAAAAATTTTTGGCTGTGACAAATCTGATCAGCATCTAATCTCTAAAACCTACAAGATACTGCAAAACCTCAACAACAAAAATACAAATAACCCAATTAAAAAATGGGCAAAGGATATGAACAGGCACCTCGCCAAAGAAGATATTCAGGCAGCTAACAGACACATGAAGAAATGCTCACAATCATTAGCCATTAGACAAATGCAGATCAAAACTACAATGAGATATCATCTCACCCCAACAAGGCTAGCATTAATCCAAAAAAGACAAAATAATAAATGCTGGAGAGGTTGTGGAGAGACTGCAACACTTATACACTGTTGGTGGGAAAGTAAAATGGTACAACCACTTTGGAAACTGATTTGGTGCTTCTTTAAAACGCTAGAAATAGAAGTACCAAATGATCCAGCTATCCTGCTCCTTGGAATATATCCTAGAGAAATAAGAGGCATCACACGAATAGATACATGCACACCCATGTTCACTGTAGTACCATTCACAATAGCAAAAAGAGGGAAACAACCTAGGTGCCCATCAATGGACGAATGGATAAACAAATTATGGTATAGCCACACAATGGAGTACTATGCAACGATAAAGAACAATGATGAAGCTGTGAAACATAACATGGAGGAAGCTGGAAGTCATTACACTGAGTGAATTTAGTTAGTCACAGAAGGACAAATATTGTATAAGACCACTATTATAAGAACTCAAGAAAAGGTTTAAACACAGAAGAAAACATTCTTTGATGGTTATGAGGGTGGGGAGGGAGAGTGAGGGTTATTTACTAACTAGATAGTAGATAAGAATTATCTTAGGTGAAGGGAAGGACAGCACACACTACAGGGGAAGTCAGCACAACTGGACTAAGCCAAATCTAAGAAGTTTCCTGAATACAATCAAACACTTTGAGGGACAGAGTAGCAGGGGTAGGGGTCTGGGGCCGATGGTTTCACAGGACATCTAGGTCAACTGGCATATAAAAGTTTATTAAGAAAATGTTCTGCATCCTACTTTGGTGAGTGGCGTCTGGGGTCTTAAAAGCTTGCAAGCGGCCAGCTAAAATGCATCGATTGGTCCCAGCCACCTAGAGTAGAGGAAAATGAAGAATACCAAAGACACAAGGAAAGTATTAGCCCAAGAAACAGAAAGGGCCACATAAACTAGAGACTTCATTAGCCTGAGACCAGAGGAACTAGATGGTGCCCAGCTCCCACCAATGGCCGCCCTGACAGGGAACATAACAGAAAGTCCTGGATGGAGCTGGAGACAGGTGGGGTAGAGAACTCAAATTCTAATAAGAAGACCAGACTTAACGGTCTGACTGAGACTGGAAGAACCCTGGAAAACATGGCCCCTGGATTCTCTGTCAGCCCAGAACTAAAACAATTTCTGAAGCCAACTCTTCAGACAGGGATTGGACTGGACTGTGGACATAAAGTGATACTCGTGAGGAGTGTGCCTCTTAGCTCAAGTAGATGTAAGAGACTAAACAGGCAGCTTTTGTCCAGAGGCGAGATGGGAAGGCAGAGAGGATTAGGAGCTGGCTGAATGGACATGGGGAATCAGGGGTGGAAAGGAGGAGTGTGCTGTCACAGTATGAGGGGACAATTAGAGTCACATAACAATGTATGTATAAATTTTTGTATGGGAAAAAATAAAAAAATAAAAAAAGATCATTTAATTATAAATTATAGCTGTATGATGCTTGGGAATCATGTTTCTAGTAATAATTAAAATGGTAAACTTTTTATTTTCATATATAACCTTCAATAAACAACCTAATTTCATTACAGCAAATGACAAAAAACAAACAACAACAAAAAGAGGCCAGCATGTCAGTGCTCTGGCACATCTTCAACAGTAGCTGTGAAGATGGCCTTTACTGAAAACAGAAGAATTAATGTCTCTGTGAGCGGTTCTCGCAGGAGTGGATTCATATAGGAAAAATCAGAAAAGCAGGTGAATGGGTTGATGGGTTGTGATGATACTGCAAGAAATTCTAATTTTCAATAAAACAGAACAAATACATGAATAAGGAAAATAGCACTATTTGGTGGGAGGCAGGTGGGCAGAAAAAGAAGCAGAAAAATTGTTTCATGTTCATTCACTCCCCTCATGCAAATAGGTTCATGGCTCATGCTGAGGGTTGAATGTTGATTTATTCCCAAACGCATATACAAACCTGAAGTCCATTTGAAACTGAGACATCTTTCTATAGTGCATCAGTGCATGGGGTCTTTCCAGCTCTGCCTTTTCTGCCCAAGGCTACTTCAGAAAAGAAACTAATAGACTGAGAGGGTGGGAAGTTTGTCAACAAATTCCTATGAATTATTTATTCTCCTTTAAAATACAGTATTTCTTTGTTTACTAAATACCAGTTCTTATGTAGTTCTATCAAAGTGGAATCTTCTAAAGAAATTAGGAACAAACGAGAAGAAAAATACAAGCTTTAATTTCATGGCTACTTATTGCACTTAATAAATGTATTTTAAATTACCTGTCTTGTAAATAACCTGCTGGAGAAACATGGCCTTTTGTTTAAGTAATATGTTGGTGAGATCTATGAAATGTTATATTAAATCAAGAAAGCTCTGTATTTTGAGCAGCTCTGCAGGTAATTTGGTTTATACAAAAATTAATCTTAACCCTTCTTGGTCATTCTTTCAGAATGAATGATTTTTAAATTACATAAATAAAATTTCCTCTCTTCAAAAACAAAAGAAAACCCCAAACTGTAATCAAACCAAGCCAATTTAACTTTAATTTCCTGCATAAATCCCACATTTGAGCTCTGACCTGAGTTTCTGGGGAAGGTCTCTATAGATAACCATTTTGAAATTTTCTCCTCAGAATCTTATTTAGGAGTGTTCTATTTCTGAGCAGCTCTCAAGTTACAGATTCTGTCAGGTAGCAGAGGACTGATGCAAGTTTATAATTTAAAGAAATTCTGAAGGAAATAAGGACACAAAACATATTTCAAGAGAAAGTTAAGAAATTTTAAAATCTGTTCAAGAGCTTTAAGAAGATATGCAAGAATAAGCTAACGTTTTGGTGTGATCATTTTTAGAACATAGAGAATGGCGGTATTATAATAAGAACTTTTTTCTACCCCAAGGAGGAAAACAAAGCATGTCTGAGGTGAATGAGTTTTTGACAATAGATTGAAAGAATCTTACTAACGTAGGAGGAGGGTAGGAAAGATTAACCTTCAACAAACAAACAAAAAGCTAAAATGAACCTCACCCCATGATTGACGTTTTGAGATACAGCCTTCTAATTCAGGGAAAGGCAATGGTGAATTGTGAATCATGGTACAGCCACTTGGCTTAAATTTATGGATGCTATACTTGTACAGGAGCCCTGGTGGCGAAGTGGTTAAGAGGTTGGCTGCTAATCAAAAAGGTCAGCAGTTCGAATCCACCAGCCACTCCTTAGATACCCTATGGTGCAGTTCTACTCTGTCCTGTACGGTCAGTATGAGTCGGGATCGACTCAACAGCAACGGGTTTTTTGGGTATATTTGTACGAAGACTCTGGAATTCACAGAGAGAGGAGATCCCTACTGCCTGATCTATTCCATGAAAATCAGAGTTTCCAGCGAGGTGGCTCACTCTCTTACTGGGCTTCTTCAGCTCTTTGAGGGCGGGGACCACATACCGAATTCCTCTGTTACCCCTAGTTCCCATAATAGTCCGGCACTGCCTGTCATGTGGGGTCAGTTACATACTTTTCCTTTTTTCTGGTTGAGCCAGATGGTTTAATTTTTAGCGCATGGGATCCCAGTGCATTTTTAATTTATAGCACTCTATAAAAAAGCCGCTTCATTCACCTAAATAAAATTAGGGTCAATGAATTTTAAAGAGTCTTTGAAAAGCTTTAATGTAATACAACTTACAGAAAATGAGGTTAGGACGTAAACTCTCTGTCCCTGTGACTCTGTGGGCTACCTGGGGGCTGTGTGATGCAGCGCTCACCGCTGACCCCCTGCCCTGGCCTCCCCGGCACCCTGGGCCTGTGGATCTGTGGGGGCCAGGATGGCAATAACAAGGAGCAAAGGGGGACTACTTTAAAAAATAGGAATGGTGAAGACTTTGGGAACGTGTAAAAGAAGACCAGAAATCCGGGGTTGCATGTTAAAATTTTCTATTTTTAAATGCTGGCAAACTAATGCAAAATGTAGTCAAGCACAGAAGGCCAAACAAAACACCGCCCCAGGATCTGGTCAGCTGGCTGCTGTTTTGCAATCATCGGTCCAGGTGGATGATTTCTTCTGTGGAGAAAGTGTCTACCTAACTGCTCACAAACCTCCTTTGCCCTCGAATTGACCTCCATCCCCTGCTGCAGCAACTCTCCCTCCCTCCAGTACTTCTCTCCATCTTTCTGTGGCTAATTCCTACTCATCCTCTAAGACCCAGCCTAGACATCAAAACCCCTCCAAGGACCCCTTACCCTTCTCTCCTCCCTGGCCCTCCTTCCATGGCTGGTCTAAATGCCAGTTCTCGGGCTCTCAGCACTGAGCTCTGATGCTGATGCTTGTTGTGTTGTCTGCCCAGCCCATCACCCCGTATTTTCTAGTGCAGTTTCTCTGTAGTGTTTATATACTGTGCACCTAAGACGGGGGCTGAAAAATGTCAGTTGAACTGAGACTTTACAGTAGTCTTTACACTACCACTCACATAATGCCAATCAGCCAGCGGAGAGGCCCTTGATCGTTCTAAATCTTTTCACATCATCTTATTTGAAAGGGGAGAACACAAAGTGACAGGATATTAGACAAAATGACCCAGATTACTAGCCTCAGGTGTTTGCTTCCAGCACGTATTTCTCAAGTGACTATAAATGATAGGTGACTACGACATGATAGTTAACTCTTCATATTTGTATTTATTAGGCTATCTGAACATTTTCTGGTTATAAAAAGGGACATGGGAACCCAAGAATCTCCCACTCTCAGGACTGCTTTTAATGCATGTCTGCAAGTGATGATGCTTCAAAACTGTCATAAATGCTTTTTCTCATGACAACAAGAAACAGCAATTTAACTTTCAGAAAATCCCAGCATTCCTCTCATTCACCCACTGTAATGAGCAAGCATGATGATGGGTACAAAGACTTCCTGTAGACTTTTTCACACTATGGTTCATAATAGTGAATGATTTTAACAACAAAGTTCTCTGTATTAGCACCACTGTCACAAAGTTGAGACCAAATTTGTTCTTCTTGCCACTTCAAATGACTGGTAACACTAAAAAAGAAATTTCTATACTTACAAAATGTTTATGTTCTTATTACATCTGCAGTATATACACACCAAGAGACTAATCATAATAATCCTTGGAAACTCGGCAGAGCTTTAGCATAGGCTGGGTCCATGTGTATTACACTAGTGTGATGGGGTGATGAATAATATTCACAGCTCCCCTGCAGCCCACAAAATGTTTACATTTGCTTAAGTGCTTACCGGTAAAACCTTCAGTAAATTTGAAAAATGTCTCCTGTAAATCCCTATAATACTTAAGCTAAACCCTGTTCTTTAAGTTAATAATGCCAACCAAACAATCCATTCATTTCATTTCTAAAACTTAATCTTTGTCATTCAGTTAAAAACCAGGTATTGGCTGACCCCTACTTGAAGTGTTTTAATTTATCCTCTCTAAATAACCTTTCACTCTGCTCTTATCGTTCAATCTCTTCTGCTTACAACTCGCACCTCAAGCTTACAAGTTATGGATCACTCTCATCTGATCCATTAAGTTGGAAAAACTAATGCTGACATGTATTCTTTACGTTTCAACATTCAGAAAGCTGGAAAATAGATAATTCAATGGAGACATAATCAAAATACAGATGCCTTTCAAAATAACAATGAAGAAAAGCCAGCTCAGGCCTCACTTCCTTTGAAAAGCTTTCAGAGTCCACTCTAGTCCTTATCTATATCTTCGTTTTCTAACTTCCTCAGAGAACTTCTGTTTGTACCAATTTATTCATTTCATTCAACACATACTTATGGGTTGCCTTGGTCTGTCCGCCAAACATTTTATGCCTCTGGCTAATTTTTTCACCAGATTGTAAGCCTTTTGAACATTAAAAACAAAAAACAACAAAGCTGACAATGCTGGTCACATTCTAGGCAATCAATAAACTATTGATGAATTGAATTAAAAAAGGGAATTAAAGATTAATATTCATTAGGATTGAATAGGAAAAAAGTTACTACTGGAAAAATATGAGTAAAATAGAAAAAGATGGGCGATTAAAGGTGTTTCTATACTTCTGTCCTCTCTAAAAACAGCAAGGAGAACAGAAAACACCAACTTTGATGGAACCAAGAAACTCTTACAAAAGGGCTGCTAAATACAGAGGGAAAGGAGGGTCTGAGAGAGGCTCTGTAACTGCAGGTCTTAGCAAAATCAAAACCCGCTGCTGTCGAGTCCATTCTGACTCATAGCGACCCTACAGGACAGAGCAGGACTGCCCCATAGGGTTTCCAAGGCTGTAAATCTTTACTGAAGCACACTGCCACATCTTTCTCCCTCAGATCAGCTGGTAGGTTCGAATCACTGACCTTTTGGTTAGCAGTTAAGCACTTTAACCACTGTGCCACCAGGGCTCCCTAAAATATAAGACACAGTAAGTATTAAATTTAAGGCTCTCTTCTTTAGGGTTTCGACTATGAAACATGGGAAGAATTTGCCATAAAGTGTGTGTGCTGGGAGTCAGGGATGGATGATAGCTAGAAAGTTACGAAGCAGAATCAGGGCTTGAGATACACACTGAGCCAAGGGCAAGTCAAAGTCACACAGAGGCACCAAGTCTGAGTGAGCAGATGAAGTAGTTAGTGGGTAGTAGCTGGAAGTGAGCAACTAGTAACAGCTGGAGAGGGCAGCAGCTCTGGAAGGAGGAGCCTCAGGCAGGTACTATGTGCCACCCCTAAAGCTTAATTTCTCCACACACCCTTCTCTAGCCACAGAGGACTGGAGCAGAGACAGAATGTCTGGCCCAAGCTTGGGCAATTCCATTTTCTCACAAGGCTTTGGGATTGGGACAGAGAACTCAGTGGGGAGATCTTGGGGACTAAGGCTGAGGGTGCTGTTGTGATGATGAGTGAAGTTAAATGGAAGCGGGACCAGAAGAGTCACTATGGAGAGAGAGACGAAGCTGAAGTACAGGAAACAGCAGAGATGAGCAGTGAGGATGGAAGCTAAACTGCAGCTGGTTAAATGGTGAGTGAGCTGCTCTTTCCAGAAGTCTGGTTATAAAAGGAGGAGAAACAGGAGAGTAATCAGAGGAGCAGCAGGCTTTAATAACGATTTTTCTCTAAGACCAAAGGACCACCCACCCAAATACTAAGTCAGAAGAAAAGGACCCCGTGGGGCAGTGGGGTTGAAGAGGTATTGCCAGGGACCTCGGGCAGAGCCTGGCTAAACAACCTGCTCTCAGCCAAGTAAGTCTTTCTGTTTTCGAGCTTGGAAGATATGAGACAGAAAAGGGGTCCCCAGGGGCCCCCAAAAAACTTCCAAAAATAGGTGTTAGATTCTGGCAGTTATAATATGCTGTGGAAAAATACCTAGTATCCTCCTAAGAACAGAGGTACTGCTTAGGAGGAAATATTAGGGATATGTACTTTCAACCACTCCTCTCTCTCCTCCATCCCCCGGCTACTTGAAAACTGTTAAGTCCATGTGATCAGTTAGGGCCAGTGTTGCCAGTAGACGTGGAGCTTCACTAAGTGGAAAGAATTCAAGGACATTGGATACCCGTATAATACATAAGGAATGGCAGGAGGGGAAGAAGTTACTAATGAGTATATAAAAATGGCAGAGAAACAGGGGGCTCAGAGGTGTCAAAGACAAACCACTTCTTGATTCTGCCTAGGACAGAATTACCAATATGTGCATCCCAATTACCAGAAGCTGTAGGTACCTCAGGCTGCCCTGTGGCTGTGCTTACACTCAGCTGAAAGGAATAGATACAACGGTTTGGCTCCAAGTTAATAGGGATAAACCCTGTGATGAGGAACTGATACCAGAGGTTGAGACAGTTCCATTATGACCCCTCTGGAGAACTTTTCTCTAGACTTCCTCAGTTGCAGATGGAAGAGCTCTTTAGCCAAATGCACTGTGACTCTGGGCTTATCCATGTGCATCTGGGATGCTTCCTAATGTGATGTGATGTACAATGTACTCAGGTTCATCAAGTGGCACCCGAGCCATTAAAGACTCTGATAAATAATTCTACCATAAAGCCCCCAGAGCCGAGGTAAAAAGCAGAAAGCCATGGGGTCAAGCGTTTCCACAGGAATCACATTTGGTAAACAGAAGCTGCAAAAGGATGTTTCTGTTAACCACTTACAATTACTGTAAGGCAACTGTTTTCCCTGGAACAGACAAACAGAATAGCTAATAACTTGAGTACCTGGAAGAGCTGGGATGAATTTAAACATGTCGTTCTAACATAAAAATGCCTTTTCTTTCCACTAGTGAGGAAAACAGGAAAAGTATTTTCTTAAAGAAAGTTAATAATCACTTCTTTTTTCTTATTATAAGTGATACCTCGGACATACAGAATTGACATCTTATGCAGGTAGTTGACAGATAATTGAAACTTAAGTACTGTCCTCTTTTCTCCTGGGGAAAACAAAACAAATAATGTAATTTCATAGCTTTTATTCTCATTAAATGGTAGTTTAGCTGTAAAGATTTCCCCCTTTGATTCTCAAAAAAAAAAAAAAAAAAAAAAATTACAGAAACATTCTGTTGCTTAAAATGCAAAGGATGTATTTTTACAGCAACTACTTCAAACATAGTAAATTATCTTACTATTCCTTGTTTACTAAATATATTCAAGTTCACATTATCCATCACCTGAAATGACACAGATAAAAGGCAGTTCAGTAAGAAGAAAGACAGGCAGCACCAACAGTGATGATAAAAGATGGAATAGGACCAATATATTTTCTTGAAGCACAGTGGAGCTGCAGTTTATTCAGGTCAGCCTTAAGGTGAAAATACATTATACTCAAGATTATCCTTTGAAATCCCCTTAAGTCATCCATAAACTACATGCAAGATTACGTATGTACAACCTGGAAAATAATCGGCCACCTCACTAAGGTTTGAGAATCACTGAGTTAAATTAAAGGGGGTATAAAAGAAAAGACTATATTTAGATGGCTGGGCATTCGAACCGTTCTGTGTTCACTAAACCATTCTGTCTTTCCCTGCAGGGCTCATTCCTTTGTGTTTGAACACTGAGCATAGACAACCTTACTCAATGGCAATGTATTTCTGCTGTGGGGTGGTTGTGAGGCTCTGATCAGGCAGCGGAGGTGCATGTGATCTGGGGCTATGTTCTAACGTCTACTATGCCACTCCACTTTATGATGGCTTCTGGGTACTTGAACAAAGAACTGCAGAACTGAAGAAAGGTGGACATACCATGGATATAGAAGGTAAGCACATTTCAGAGAAGAGGTGAGACTTGAGATATTCCTTGAAGAATGAACAAAGGTTGTAGAAGACAGAAAAAAGGAGAAGGCAAGCAGAAGGGCACAGGAACAAAGGCAGGGATGGCGGAGTTTGGGAGAGGCCAGTGACCCACAGAAAAGAGAGGGAAAGGTTTGAAGGGCAGATACAGGAGTGTGAATGAACAGGTAGGCAACGGCGACCAGCCTAAACTTTGAACTGAGCCAAACTTCCGCTCCCCTGAGACCACCCTGGCCCAGGCGATCATCAGCCTCTCCACTGGTCTCTCTGTTCACTTTTGCCACCTATGGTTCATTCTCCCCAGGGCAGATTAAGAGTTCTTTTAAAGACGCAAATCTCATCACTCCAACCCCATACTTAAAACTCATCTCTGGCTTCCAGCTGCACGCACAATTCAATCCAGACTCCTTGCCACGGCTACCTTCATCGCATGCCACTGTACTCCTTCTTCACGTCCTTCTGGCCACACCGGCCTCCTCTCTATTGGGTCACTCGGACCTCCTGGGCTTTGCCGTTGCTGTGTCTTCTGCCTGCGATGTCCTTCTCCAGAGTTAGGCAGACTTACCCTTCAGCTCTCAGCACAGCTTTCCCTGACAGCTCTCTCTAAAGCCATCTCCCGGCACTGCTCTATATTAATATTGCCTTTGTAAAACTGATAACGATGCAGACTGAGCTTCTGGATTTTATTTACTGCGTATTTTCTACTTCCCCCGCTAGTCATAATGAGGGCACAGAGCAGGTCACGCCAGTCAGATTCTGGCATTATCACAGGGCCTAACACGCAGAGACGCTCACACGTGACGGCTGAAAACAGCAGTATGAACAGCAACAGCAGTGGCGGCTGCTATCATTCACTCAGACTCCTTCACAAGAGTGGCACATCCCAGCCTCATAGTCACCCAGCGAGGTAGGTGGCTTTTCCCCTGTTTTACAGAAGAGGAAATGGAGCCTCAAAAAAGTTCAGTAATACCCTCAGGGTTTCAGGATGAAGCAGGTCAAGGAGCTGGGTTTTGAATCCAGGCGGTCTGGCACCAAATCTATGCTCTACAATCCAATCGACATCAATATGCTCCTCAGGCAAACTCAAGTGTCCTGAAAATCCAGCCTAACACATAGAGTGATTTAATACACAATAAAATTCACCAATTTTAGGTGTAGAGTTAGTGCTATAAATTTTGAAAACTTACACAACTGGTAACGACCACCACAACAAGACAGAATATTTCTATCATCCCTTAAAGCTCCTTGCGCCCCTCTGTAGCCAATCCCCTGCCTTCACCCCCTAGTCCCCAGTAACCATTAATTACTTCTGGCTTTCCAAAATGTCATGTCAGTGGAATTGCATAGTATGCAGTCTTTGTTGTCTGTTTATTTTCACTTAATGTAATACTTTCAAGTCATCCTTGTTGTTGCATATATCAGTAGTTTGTTTCTTTTTAGCACTAAGCAGTTTTCTACTATATGGTTGTACCATAATTTCTTTATCCATTCACCAGTTGAGCAACATGTGGGTTGTTTTTGGTAATAATAAATTAAGCTATTATAAACATGCCCATACAGGTCTTTGTATGGACATTTTCCTCTCTTGGGTAAAGACCTAGGAATGGGGTTGTATGGTAAGTTTTAGCTTTATAGGAATCCGCCAAACTGTTCTCCAAAGTGACTGTATCATTTTGCATTTGAACTTGGAATAGATGAGCATTCCAGTTGTTCCACACACTTGTCAACACTTGGTATTGTCAATTTTTAAAAATTTTAGCTATTCTAATAGATGTGTAGTGGTATCTCAGTGTAGTTTCAATTTGCATTTTTCCTAGTGATGATGAAAATCTTACATATCTGACATCTATCTCATGGCGTAGTGGTTAAGAGCTCAGCTGCTAACCAAAAGGTCAGCAGTCTGAATCCACCAGCCACTCCTTGGAAACCCTATGGGGCATTTCTACTCCGTCCTATAGGGTCACTATGAGTCGGAAGCAACTTCATGGCAAGGGGTTTGGTTTGATGCTACTGTGGATGGAAATGGCTTATTAATTTTCATTTATTTATTGCTAGTATAAAAAACAGTTGCTGCTGAGTCAATTCTGACTTATGGTGACCCATGTGTTACAGAATAGAATTATTCCATAGGGTTTTCTTGGCTGTAATCTTTATAGAAGCATATTGTCAGGCCTTTATTCTGTGGCGCCATTGGGTAGGTTTGAACCGCCAACCTTTAAGTTAGTAATCAAGTGCAATCCGTTTGTGCCACTTAGGGACCTATTGCTAGGATATAGAAATACAATTGATTTTTTTTAATAAAAGCTTTATTGAGATATAATTCACATACCATACAGTGCACCCATTTAAAGTAAACTAAATTCACTGGTTTTTGTTATATTCACAGAGTTGTGCAACCATCAGCTCAACTAATTTTAGAACATTTTTATACCTCAAAAAGAAATCCCATACCCTTTAGTTATCACCCCCAAGCCCTCTACTTTTTGTCACTATTGACTATTCTAGACATTTCATATAAATGGAATCATGTAAGGGGTGTCCGTGGTTCTTGTACTTAGCATAATGTTTTCAAGGTTCATCCATAGTGTAGCATATATTAATATTACATTCCTTTTTATGGCTAAATAAGAACCTACTGTATTTGTATACCACATTTTGTTATCTGTTCACTAGTTGTTGGGTACTTAGGTTGTTTCACCTTTTGGCTATTATGAAAAATGCTGCTATGAATATTCATGTACAAGTTTTTTGAGTAGACATATGCTTTAATTTCTCTTGAGTATATACCTAGGAGGGAAATTCCTGGGTCTTACGGTAACTCTACATTTAACTTTTGGAGGAAATGCCAGACTGTCTCCCAAAGTGGCTGCACTGTTTTACATTTCCACCAGCACTGTGTGAGGAATATTATTTCTCCACATCCTTGCCCATGCATTTCATCATCTGACTTTTCGATTATAGCCATCCCGCTGCAACAATGGACTCAAACATACCAATGATAATAAAGATGGCACAAAACTGGGCAACTTTTTGTCCCATTATACATAAGATCACCACAAGTCAGAGCTGACTCAGTGGAACTAATGACAATAACAACAACTGGGTGTGAAGTAGTATCTCATTGTGGCTTTGATTTGCATCTCCCAGATGACTAATGATGTTAAGCATCTTTTCATGTGCTTATTGGCCATTTGTATATCTTCCTTGGAGCAATGTCTATTCAAATCCTTGTTCATTTAAAAAAAAAATGCTTATTTGTTTAACACTGAGTTGTACATCTTCTTTATATCTCCTAGATACAACAGATAAATGATTTGCAAATATTTTCTTCCATTCTGTGAGCTTCTTTTCACTTGATAGTGTCCTTTGAAGCACAATTTTTAATCCTGATAAAGTCCAATTTAGCTATTTTTTTCTTTGGTTGCTTGTGATTTAGGTGTTATATATATAAGATTCCATTGAATCTGATACCATAATTTACCCTTACGCTTTTTCCTAAGATTTTTATAGTTTTAGCTCTTACAGTTAGCTCTTACATAGTTTTTGACCTATTTTGAGATATTTTTTTGTATATGGTGTGAGGTAAGGGCCCAACTTTATTCTTTTGCATGTGGCTATCCAGATGTCCCAGCATCATGTGTTGAAAAGATATTCTTTTGGCACCTTTGGCACCTTTGATGAAAATCAATTGCCCACAGATATATAGGTTTATTTGATGAAAATCAACTGCCCATAAATATATGGATGTATCCATTTTATTCGATTGCTCTGTATATGTCTATCTTTATGCCAGTACTATACTGTCTTGATCACTGTTACTCTGTAGTAACTTTTGAAATTGGGAAAAGTGAGCCCTCCTACTTTGTTCTTCTTTTTCCAGATTGTTTTGGCTACTCTGGATCCCTTGAGTTTCTATATGAATTTTAGGATCATCTTGTCAATTTCCACAAAGAAGTCAGCTGGGATTCTGATAGAGACTGCACTGAATCTATAGATCACCTTGGGAAGTATTGCCGTCTTAATGATATTAAGTCTTCTGAGCCATGAACATGGGATGTCTTTCCATTTGTTTAGATCTTCTTTAAATTCTTTCAACAAATATTTTATAGTTTTCAGAGTAGAAATCTTGGATTACTTTTTAAAAATTCATTCCTAAATATTTTATTCCTTTTGATGCTACTGCCAAATTGTCTTAATTTTATTTTCAGGTTGTTCACTGTACATGTATAGAAATATGGTTTATTTTTATATTGATCTTGTAGCCTACAAGCTTGCACAACTTGTTTATTAGTTCTAACAGTATCTCAGTAAATTCCTTAGGATTTCTATATACAACATCATGTCATCTATAAATAAAGATAGCTTTACTTTCCAATCTGGATATCTTTTATTTCCTTTCCCTGCTCATCTGCCCTATCTAGAACCTCCAGTACATTGTTGAATAGGAGTGGTGAGAATGGAATCCTTGTCTGTTCCTGATCTTAGGGAGAAAGCAACCATTTAGTTTAGCTTGCTCTTCTGTTTCCAGTGTCTTATGGTGGAAGATTAGGTTATTGATTTGAGATCTTTCTTCTCTAATGTAGGCATTTACAGCTACAAATTTCCCTTCAAGCACTGCTTTAGCTGTATCCCATAAGTTTTGGTATGTTGTGTCTTCATTCATCTCAAAGTATTTTCTAATTTCCTTGTGATTTCTTCTCTAGTTTGTTGGTTATTTAGGGGTGTGTTGTTTAATTTCCACACTTTTGTGAGTTTTCCAAATTTCTTTCTGTTATTGATTGTTTATTTTACTCCATTGTGGTTGGAGAACATACTCTGTACTATTTCAATCCTTTTAATTTATTGAGTTTTATTTTAGGCTTAGCATATGTTGCAGAGACTAATTCTGGACAAGTACGGAGGAGAGATAGGAGCACTCTTCTTCTGACATCCTGCCCATTCTGGGAAAAGCATATCCCTACAACTGGAATATCTCAAGCAGAGTTTCCATTACACTGAGCTGGAAGAGAGGAATGAATGAGCAAGTTATGGTTCACATGCCACAGAGATCTTCTTAACTGAGTTTTAGTAGGTTTTCTTGAAAAAAATGTTTATTTACTGTTTGTATTTGGGAGCATTCCTACAGACTTTAAATGGCTGGGTTTTTGTTTGTTTTTTTCTTGCTTTTTTTTGTTTTTAAATAACCTTCGCCAGTTTCACTGGAGAGAAGGTCTGTGGGGCTCCTTACTTTGTCATGTCAAAATTGGAACTCCTACAATTGATTTTTATATATTGACCTTGTATCTTGTGCCCCTGCAAAAATCACTTATAACTTCTAGTAGCTTTTTCGTGGGTTCAGGTAGATTTTCTATGTTCTAGATTTCATTTGTGAATAACGAGAACTTCACTTATTCCTTTCCAATACAAATGCCTTTTACTTATTTTTCTGACTTACTGTACTGGTTAGAACCTCCAGAATAACATTGACAATGGTCCAATTTCTACAGAATAGCCCACACAACTTAGTCTGTAAGTATGTCTTCCTCAACCTTCTTCCCAGCTTTATTTCCTTACTATTTCCCTATACTAATCCTTCAGTCTATGTCCAACTGGTTTCACATTTTTTTTTAATCTTTAAATGCATGTGTTACACTCCCATCTTTGTATTTTTGCTCACTATATTCCTCCTGCCTGGCATATCTTTACTAGCCTAGGCATCTGTTAAAGTCTATAACCTCCCTCTCTAATCTTAATGCTCACTTCCTCTCCAAACTAGTTGTCTACTCCTATAAGAATGGCCTTCTTATTGTATTGATGGTCTATATCATATATATCTACACTGCTATCTTTACTTCTGTATTTCTCTTGCGTGGGAGGTCATTTCAACTTTATTTACCTCTTTGTAACTCTAGCAACTAGCACACTTCTCTGAATACACAATGTTCTTGATAAATGTGTCCTGAGATGATAGTACGAATGAATGAGTCAATAATCTACCACTGCCTAGTTTTCACTAAGTGGTTTCTGCTACAAACTTAATCACAAAGATGAAAATATATATAATTTTCACTCTCTGAGTCCTCTGGCTTGCTTAGTGTTTTACCTCATTCTCTACATCTCTTAAAACTAATTTGACAAAATCATGGAAAACACCAACAAAAGCAACAAAAACATATCCAAAATCAATGAAAACACAAAGCAATAGAAGAACTTAGGAAAATAATACAAGAACTAAATGTCAAAATAAACAATTAGAAATCATACACAAAAACAGCAACTAGAAATTCAAAAGATACACAACAAAATTTCAGAAAAGAACAAGTCAATAGAAGGTTTTGGGAGCAAATTTGAAACAATGGAAGACAGAATCAGCGAGACTGAAGACAAACTCATGGATGCCACTTTGAGGAAAAGTCAGAGAAAAGAAAGAAGAAAAATGAAGAAAACCTAAGAATTATGTAGGACACAATCAAGAGCAAAAATCTGCGTATGACTGGAGTTTCAGAACAGGAGGAAAGGGAAAACACAGAAAAGACTTGAAGATTAGCTGGCAGAAAACTTCCCAAATATTATGAAAGATGAAAAGCTGACGATCCAAGAAGCTCAGTGAAACCCATATAGGATAGACCCCAAAAGAAAGTCCATCATAATCACACTTGCCAAAACTAAAGACAAAGAAAGAATCTTGAGAGCAGCTCAAGAAAAACGAAAAGTCATATACAAAGGGGAAACAAAACGCAGAAGTTCTGACTACTCGGCAGAAACTACGCAGGCAAAAAGGCAATTGGATGACATATATAAAACCTTGAAAGAAAAAAAAACTGCCAACCAAGAATAATACATCCTCCAAAACTCTCAAATACAATGGCAAAATCAGGACATTTCCAGATAAACAGAAATTCAGGGAATTCATAAAAAGCAAATCAAACTTACAAGAAATATTAAAGGGAATGCTTCAGTTAGAGAACCATCAACATCAGAAAAAAACTGGAGTCTAGGACACAGGACAGCATCAGCCAGGTAACAACCTAGGTAAAGAACTCTCAATAATAAAACAAAGCTAAAAGACTTAAAACAGGGAAATAGAGACCTCAGTCTGTAACTGAGGACAACATCAAAACAATACAGAGTGGAATAAATGGTGTAGGAATAGAATTTTCAAATGGAGAGGAAGTCAAGACGATATCAAGTAATAAATGACAAGTTCAAACTTAGGAAGATAAGGGTAAATTTCAAGATAACCAAAAAGAAAGTTAACAAACCTACTCATCAGAATAAAAAAGAAAAACACAAAGTCTCAGTAAACACAAAATTTATAATGAAAGAAAATCCACAAAAAAGGGAACTCAATACAAGAATGCAAGAGGAACAAAGAAAATGTAAGCACCACAAAATAAAGCACAATTTGACAGCAATAAACTCAAACCTATCAATAACCATACTGAATGTAAATGGCTTAAATGCACCTGTAAAGAGAAAGAGACTGGTAGAATGGATAAAAAAGCATGACCCATCAATATGTTGTCTACAAGAGACACATCTTAGAAAAAAAGACATATTAAAAATTAAATGATGGGAAAAAATTTATCAAAGCAAACAGTAATCAAAAAAGGGCAAGACTGGCATACTAATCTCTAATAAAATAGACTTTAAGGCAAAATCAGTCATAAAAGACAAGGAAGGACATCATATAATGATAAAAGGTACAATACACCAAGAAGACATAACCTTAATAAGTATTTACGCACCCAATAACAGGGCTCCAAGAAACATAAAACAAATTCTAATGGCACTGAAAAGAGAAAATGACAGTTCCAAAATAATAGTAGGAGACTTCAACACACCACTCTCGGTAAAGGACAGAACATCTAGAAAGAAACTCAAAAAAGATACAAAAGATCTAAATGCCAAAGTCAACCAACCTGACCTCATAAACATATATAAAACACTACACCCAACAACAGGAAAGTATACATTCTTTTCCAAAGCACATGGATCATTCGCCAGAATAGACCACATTTTAGGCTACAAAACAATCTTAAAAAAAAATAAAAAACATCAAAACAATACAAAGCATTCTCTCTGATCACAAAGCCATAAAAGTAGAAATTAATAACAGGAAGCTCAAGGAAAAAAAATCAAATACATGGAAACCAAATAACCTCTTGCTTAAAAACAACTGGATAATAGAATAAATCAAAGAGAGAATAAAAAAATTCCTAGAGTCAAATGAGAATGAAAACACATCATACTAAAATCTTTGGGACACAGCAAAGGCAGTGCTCAGAGGTTAATTTATAGCAATAAACATACACATCAAAAAAGAAGAATGGGCCAAAATCAAAATGTTAGCCCTAAAACTGTAACAAACAGAAAAAGTAAAGCAAAAGAGGCCAACAGTCATCAAAGACAGGAAATAAATAAAGATTAGAGCAGAAATAAATGAAATAGAGAACAGAAAAAGAATAATAGGAATCAACAAGACCAAAGGTTGATTCTTTGAAAAGGTCAACAAAATCGGCAAACCACTGGCCAAACTGACAAAAGAAAAACAGGAGAGGAATCAAATAACCCAAACAAGAAATAAGATAGGGGACATTACAATTGACCCAACTAAAATAAAAAGGATCGTAACAGAATACTATGAAAAATTGTGCTCCAACTAATTTCAGAACCTAGAGGAAATGGACAAATTTCTAGATACACACTATCTATTAAACTAACACTAGCTGAGATAGAAAATCTGAAAAGACCCAAAATAAGAGACTGAAGAAATAATAAAAAAAAGAAACCTCCAACAACAATAAAAACAACAAAAAGCCCTGGCCTGGACTGCTTCACTGGAGGTTTCTACCAAACATTCAGAAAAGAGCTTACAACAATATCACTCAAACTATTTCAGAGCTTAGAAAAGGAAGGAATACCCCCAAATTCATTCTATGAAGGTGGCATAATCCTGATACCAAAGCCAGGCAAAGACACCACAAAAAAAGAAAATTACAGACCAATATCTCTCATGAACATAGATGCAAAATTTTTCAACAAAATTCTAGCCAACAGAATTCACCATCATATCAAAAAAATAATACACCATGACCGAGTAGGATTCATACCAAATATGCAAAGACAGTTCAACATTAGAAAATTAATCAACGAAATCCACCACATAAACAGAATGAAAGAAAAAAAAGTACATGGTCATCTCAATCGATGTAGAAAAGGGATTTGATAGAGTCCAACACCCACTCCTGATTGAAAAAAACAAAAAACAAAAAAACCTCCCAATAAAACAGGAATAGAAGGTAAATTCCTGAACATAATAAAGGGCATCTATACAAAACCAACAGCTAACATAATTTTCAACAGAAAGAGGCTGAAAGTATTCCCCCTGAGAAGAGGAACAAGACAAGGATGCCCTTTATCACCATTCCAATTTTACATTGTGCTAGAAGCCCGAGCTAGAGCAATAAAGCAAGAAAAAGAAATAAAGCACATCCACATTGGAAAGGAAGAAGTAAATTTATCCCAATTCACAGATGGGATGATCCTATACATAGAGAACCCCAAAGATTCCACTAGAAAACTATTAGAACTAATAGAAAGATTTACAGAGTAACAGTATACAGTATCAACATACAAAAATCAGTTGAATTCCTATATATCAAGAAAGAGAAATTTGAAAAGGAAATCAAGAAAACATTACCATTTATAATAGTCTCTAAAAAGATAAAATACTTAGGAACAAATCTAACCAGGAATGTAAAAGACCTATACAAAGAAAACTACAAAACGCTATTGCAAGAGATCTACATAAAGGGAAAAATATACCACGCTAATGGATAGGAAGAATCAACATTGTGAAAATATCAATCCTACCCACAGTGACACACACACAGAACTGTACCAAAAGGAACTGGTGGACGTTCAACCATTTCAGGAGGCAGCATACGATCAAGAACCGAAGGTACTGAAGGAAGACGTCCAAGCTGCATTGAAGGCACTGGCAAAAAACAAGGCTCCAGGAATTGCCAGAATATCAGTAGAGATGTTTCAACGAACGTATGCAGCGCTGGAAGTACTCACTCGTCTATGCCAAGAAATTTAGAAGACAGCTACCAGGCCAACCGACTGGAAGAGATTCATATTTATGCATATTTGAAAGAAAGGTGATCCAACAGAATGTGGAAATTATCAAACAAAATCATTAATATCACATACAAGTAAAATTTTGCTGAAGATCACTCAAAAGCGGTTGCAGCAGTACATCAACGGAGAACTGCCAGAAATTCAATTTGGAAGAGGACGTGGAATGATGGATGTCATTGCTGATGTCAGATGGATCCTGGATGAAACAGAGAATACCAGAAAGATGTTTACCTGCGTTTTATCGACTATGCAAAGGCATTCGACTGTGTAGATCATAACAAATTATGGATACCATTGTGAAGAATGGGAATTCCAGAACACTTAATTGTGCTCACGAGGAACCTGTACGTAAGACCAAGAGGCAATCATTTGAACAGAACAAGGGGATACTACCTGGTTTAAAATCAGGAAAGGTGTGCATCAGGGTTGTATCCTTTTACTATACTTATTCAATCTGTATGCTGAGCAAATAGAGAAGCTGGACTATATGAAGAAGAATGTGGCACCAGGATTGGAGGAAGAATCATTAACAACCTGAATTATGCAGATGACACAGTCTTGCATGCTGAGGGTTAAGAGGACTTGAAGCACTTACTGATGAAGATCAAAGACTACAGCTTTCAGTATGGATTATACCTCAACACAAAGGAGACAAAAATCCTCACAACTGGACTTATAAACAATATCATGATAAATGGAGAAAACATTGAAGTTGTCGGGATTTCATTTCACTTGGATCTACAATCAACACCCATGGAAGCAGCAGTCAAGAAATCAAACTATGCATTGCATTGTTTTTGCAGCCATCTGCTGCAAAATACCTCTTTAAAGTGTTAAAAGCAATGAGGTCACTTTAAGGACTACTGTGTGCCTGACCCAAGCCAAGGTGTTTTCAACTGCCTCATATGCATACGAATGCTGGGAAATGAGTAAGAAGGACTGAAGAAGAATTGCTGCCTTTGAATTAAGGTGTTGGCAAAGAATAATGAATATACCCTGGACTGCCAAGATAAGGAACAAATCTGTTTTGGAAGAAGTATAGCCAGAAGGCTCATTAGAAGTAAGGACTTTGTTTCACATACTTTGGACATGTTATCAGGAGGGATCAGTCCCTGGAGAAGGACATCATGCTTGGTAAAGCAGAGGGTCAGCAAAAAAGAAGACCCTCAATGAGACGGACTGACACAGTGGCTGCAACAACAGGCTCAACCAAAACAGCAACTGTGAGGATGGCGCAGAACCAGACAGTGTGACAAATAAACCAATAAAAAAATGAGCAATGGATATGAATAGACACTTCACCAAAGAAGACATTCAGGTGGCAAACAGACACATGAATAAATGCTCTCTCTCTATCACTGATCACTAGCCATTAGAGAAATGCAAATCAGAACTACAATGAGATACCATCTCACTCTGATATTACTGGCACTAATCAAAAAAACAGAAAACAAGAAATGCTGGATGGGTTTTGGGGATACTGGAACTCTTATGCACTGCTAGTGGGAATGTAAAATGGTACAGCCACTACGGCAAATGATATGGTGCCTCCTTAAAAAGCCAGAAACAGAAATACCATACGATCCAGCAATCCTACTCCTAGGAATATATCCCAGAGAAATAAGAGCCATCATACAAACAGATATGCACACCCATCTTCTTTGCAGCATTATTTACAATAGCAAAAAGATGGAAAAAACCTAAGTGCTCATCAACAGATGAATGGATAAACAAATTATGGTACACACACACAACGGAAAATACTATGTAACGACGAAGAGCAATGATGAATCCACAAAACATCTCACAACACGGATGAGTCTGGAGGGCATTATGCTGAGTGAAATAAGTCAATCACAAAAGGACAAGTATTGCATGAGAACACTATTATAAAAACTCAAGAAAAGGTTTACATACACACACAAAAACAATCTTTGATGGTTAGAGGGAGGAGAGGCATTGGGAGTGGAAATCACTAACTAGATAGTAGACAAGTGTTAACTTTGGTAAAGGGAAAGACAACACACAATATACGGGAAGTCAGTACAACTTGACCAAGGCAGAGTCATAGAAGCTTCCTAGACACATCCAAACACCTTGAGGGATCAAGTTACTGGGGCTGAGGGCTGGAGACAACGGTCTCAGACGGCATCTAGGTCAACAGGTATAACATAATTCTTAAAGAAAATGTTCCATACCTGACTTTGGTGAGCACCTTTTGGTGTCTTAGAAGCTTGTGAGTGGCCATCTAAAATATATATACTGGTCCTATCACGTTCACAGCAAAGGAGAATGAAGAAAACCAAAGACAGAAGGAAAATACTAGCCCCAAGGACTAAAGCACCACATGAACCACAGCCTCTACCAGCCTGAGCCCAGAAGAACTAGATGGTGCCCGGCTACTACCACCTACTGCTCTGACAGGGATCACAATAGAGGGTTCTGGACAGAGCAGGAGAAAAATGTGGAACAAAATTCAAAATCACAAAAAAAAAGACCAGACTTACTGGTCCGACAGAGATTAGAGGAACCCCCGCGAGACTATGGCCGCTGGATACACTGCTAACTCAGAACTGAAGCCACTCCTGAAGTCCACTTTTCAGCCAAATACAAGACAGGCCTATAAAACAAACAATAACACACATCAGGAATGTGCTTCTTCGTTCAGTCAAGTATACAAGACCAAATGGGCAACACCTGCCCAAAAGCAGAGACGAGAAGGCAGGAAGGGCCAGGAAAACTGCATGAATGAACACAGAGAACCCAGGGCGGAAAGGGAAAGGGGGAGAGTGCTGACACATTGCAGGGAATGCAACTAATGTTACAAAAATTTTGGGTATGAAGTTTTTGAATGACAAACTAAAAAAAAAAGCAATAAAAAATTAATTATGAAAATTAATATTTATTTTGAAGGGGCCCAGGTAAATGTGGGGCCCTGATGCTTAAATTTTATTAATTTTATGGCCAATCTGCCTCTCCTTCTGGCATTTAAAGAAGTCTGAGGCCAGTTTGATTTTGATTCTTTGGTAGTCAACATTTCACTCCTGTACTGAATTCTATTGGGATTTTTTTCTTTATGCTTAAAATTTAAGATTTTTAATCCCCTGAAGTCTTCTTAAAACCAAATAATAATTTAGGTTAACTAGTAAGAAATGTCTGCATTTTGTATTACGTCCTTTTAAGAACTATCTATGGGGGATCAAACTAACAACTTGAAAGATTAGATAGAAACTTTAGGGGGCAGTGAGTTTATGTTAATGGGGGAGGAACAACTCAGAAAAGGAGGGTGAGAATGGTTGCACAACTGGAAGAATGTAATCCATGTCACTGAACTGTACATGTAGAAACTGTTGAATTGGTGTATGCTTTGTTGTGTATATTCTCAACACACAACAACAAAATAAAATAATAAACAAACAAAGTAACTTGAATTCCTTTTTTATGTTATCACCTGATAAGCACCAAATATTTATATTTTAAAGCAAATTTTGACAACAGATGAAAGTTCTGTAAACCACTCTGCACATTTCTAGGGTTTTAAACCTCTTCCCCTTTTATTTACATATTTTATTGATCTTATTGTTATACCCTCACCAACCTTATGAAGTGAACGGGATAGGAATTATGATCCCATTTTACACATGACGATGTAGCACTATGGAAAGATTAATTAAGTGACTTGCCCAAACTTAGATAACATTTTTCACTTAGTTCATGATGACCATATGAAGAATATCTGAAGACTGAGGCATTTTCTACTGTAGAAATTAAAAAAAAAAAAAAAAATTGCTAATGAACTTTTTCCTGCCACCAAGTTAAGGCTGGATCACATTGAATCCAATTTTCCAACACAGAAGTAAACTCTCCGGCATTTATCTTCACTACATGCCTTTGAGTTTGTAGATTCAGCTTCTAAAGTGGGTCTACTCACCCTTCAATGTGAATTTCTGATATGAGACGTAAGAATTCCAAGGTGTGCTCTTTGCCAAAGAATAACAGGAAGCTCTCAGGTCAATTCCTTCCTCACAATAACCGTTTATAACCATGACATTTTTGCCAGAAATTTCCAAACATGTCAGTTGGCTGCATTTATTGTTTTCCATTGTAGGAGAACATAAAAACATTGAGTGTAGTTTTAAAATGCTATTTAGAAGGGGTATGTATTACAAAGTCTATCCACAAACTGATTCAGATACATGGTACTTCCCATTTATGTGTTGTTTGTTTTCTCTTCTAGGCAAAAAAAGCTTTTGGAATTTGTATGAAATAGCCTTAAGAATAAAGAAATTCAGTGAACATCATCATCATCCCCTTTATAAAGGGTGGCCTACAGTTATCATCACCCTGGACATTCTGGAGAATGACAGGGACACTCTCAATAATTCTGCTGGGACAACAGGCATAAAGCAGGACTGCCCTGGCTTCCCAGCATGCAGTCACTCAACCTTTAGCCCATTGTACAGTCATTCCGTGTGGCAGATCTCCTTGCCTATTTTATCTCTTGATTCTGGCATCACCTGATACTCACATACCATGGACACCTCCTCTCCTTTATTCTTCTTTCACTGTCTTGGATTACTCCCTGGATCAAGCTGAACCACAGAGATGCGACTTTGGCTTGTAATATCTGGCCAAGAGTTCCTTCTCCTTCTCCATACTCTCTAAAACGCTCTCGTGGGGACGTTTTCTAGTATTTTGTCTTTGGCTTGCACCAAGGGATGCCTGCTATTTGCTCTCCTTTACAAAAGTTGCTGATGATATTCTTCTACCATCATCAGCCAGTGTCCCCTACTCTTTAAGAACCAAGAGGCAGATGTTCCGGCTTCGCTGAGCAGGTCCTTTCTTTGTATGGACAGATAGTCTCTGAGAGACAGTTCTGTGTACTTGTTGGGACCTGAGAGTCTGGGATTAAATGGACCAGGGCCAAATTCTGGTTCTGCCACTTCCCCAGAATAACAGCATAGGCAAGTTACTTATTCTTTTGGAGCCTCAGTTTCCTCCCCTGAATATTGCGAGAATTTAACAGCCTCTGCCTCATGATGTGACAGTGAGATCTCTGTCTCATGGTGCGACAGTGAGAATTAAGTACAAACAGTGCATGTGATGCTTTATCATCATTATGTAACTATGTCAGCAGAAGATGGTGAATGAAATTTACTGCTCGACCTTATTAACTATGTGAATTTGATAAACTGTTCTTGTGATCTTAGCATTTACCCACATTCTATTTTCCCTAATCATGACTTTCATTACACATTTTTTTCTATTTTACTGAAAGTGTCTGGGGATGCCTCAAATTCTTCCTGGAATAAAGAATAAAGTTGAACAACTGAAAAACCCCATTAACTTCCCTGTCAGCTCTATCAGGCGTTCTGCATCCACTATCTCTCCACCAAGTTTTTCTTGAAGAGAAGACTAAAAGCACAAAGGAAGGCGGTCATGCACAAAGCAAAGGGATCCTGTAGGGTCCCCGCTCCTCAGAACATCACAGAACAACCCGTCCATGCATGTGTTTCTTTCCGTAAGTGTCACTACATTACTTTTACTCTTCAGAATATAATTTTGTTCATTTCAATTTTCAAAGTAAACTGCAATCACTTGAAAAAACTAATGAAATACATTGTTTCCGTAAGTGTTTACAGTTTGTTTACAAAGGCTGAAATAGCTGTCATCAGCACAAGACTTTCAAAGGAATTCTTTCCCAGACTTACAATACTGCTGTCCATTAACAATGACAGGGACTCACACTTCACATACCAAATCGTAAGGTAGTTTATAAAGTTGCATAGAATCAACAAGGTATATTACACCAAATCAAAGCTGGTAGTAAACACCAAAAAGAAAATTGCAAAATAAACTGGCTAAGGATTGTACTTAAATAGTCAATAGCATGAGAACCACCAAAGCTGAGAAATAAATGTTAATGGATAGCTTATAAGACTTTCTACTACACCCTATATGGCCACCCTTTTGTAAAAAAAATTTGTGTAGCAGACAATATTTTACTAAATTATAATAAATATTAATTGGCATCTTCGTCATCTAGTGCTGCTATAACAGAAATACCACAAGTGGATGGCTTTAACAAAGAGAAATTTATTTCTTCACAGTAAAGTAGGCTAAAAGTCCAAATTCAGGGAATCAGCTCCAGGGGAAGGCTTTCTCTCTGTCAGCCTTCTCATCAATGTTCCCCTGGACTAGGAGCTTCTTCGCATGGGGACCCCGGGTCCAAAGGACATGTTCTGCTCCTGGCACTGCTTTCTTGGTGGTATGAGGTCCTCCCTGTCTCTCTGCTCACTTCTTTCACATCTCAAGAGATTGCCTCAGGACACAATCCAATCTTGTAGATTGAGTCCTGCTTTACTAAAACAACTGCCACCCATCCTGCCTCATTAACATCATAGAGGCAGGATTTACAACATATAGGAAAATCACACAATGCCAGGAATCATGGCCCAGCCAAATTGATACACACATTTTTTGGGGGGACATAATTCAATCCATGACAATTGGCGAGATGTGAAGTCTTCAATCCTAAAATACACTTCTCAATATAAGATTTGTACTCCAGACTCATAACAGTTCCTTGTACCTGTTTAATAAAGTACACCCTAGCTATAAAAATAAGTTTGTATCTATTTTCTTCAGGCTTATAATTTGCTCTCTAAAATACCAATTAAGGTTTATTATTACAAAAAAAAAAAAAAAAAAAAATCTGTGTGGGCCATCTTGCAAACAAAAGAACTTATAATTTAAAAAGAGTAAGTAACCTCCCTTCCTTTAAAAAAGAAGGATATTGCCAGTGACAACCACGAAGGACAGGATGACCCTGCCCGAACATACTAACAGACTTTACTTTCCTAAAGCAGAAAGAATGGACTACACTGGGCAAAGATTGCTGTTGTCATTGGGTGCTGTTGAGTCCATTTCGACTCATAGAGACCCTATGTGACAGAGTAGAACTGCCCCATAGGGTTTTCTAGAATGTAATCTTTTCAGGAACAGATCGCCAGGTCTTTCTCCCTCAGAGTAACTGGGTGGGATTGAACCGCCAGTCTTTTGGTTAGCAGCTGACTGCCTAACAGTTATGCCACCAGGGCTCTTTTGGGCACAGATTATCACTACTTTCCTAATGACTACATTTGCTGGGGGTATTCCTACACTCCCCCTGGTTCCAAAGGAGTGTATGAGTTTACTGAGGATAAATAAGTAGACATAAATTCCGATCCAAATCACTTACCTGTGATGTGACCAGTGGCAAGAACAGCTTTTAGCTTCTGAGATGGGTAACAAGAGTCACATTCTCCCCTCTAAAGATAAACCACTTCACACAAAAGGACTTGTGACAATTTCAAAACATCAACATAACGCATAGTTTTGTTTATACTTCAAAAAAGGAAATAAAATATTAGGTATACATGAAATTTTTGTTCTTAAATCTGACACTATATAAATTTCCCTTTTTTTAAATATAATGGTATTTTAAATTTATTAAGAATTAAATGGTTAAAAACAGTTAATATTAAATATCATTTTTTTGCATAGACTATATGACTATATCTGCATTTGTTTTTATTTTACTTAATATGTATGATAATTTGATCCACAAGTGTTACTCCAATAAATTTTAAGCTCCATGAGGGCATTGCCTGGAAATATGAAAATAGAACTTAGAACAGTCAGTATAAACCATTTGGCTCTTTCTATTGTTCTAGGCTTGTGATACACATTAGATTAAAAAAAATATCTTAAAATGACGATTTAGAGGCTTCAGGAAGTAAAATGTTTAATTATTAACCATTAGTGATATTAAAATATTTATATGCCTTTTAGTTCCACTTAATTGAATTTGGTGGAAAGGAGAGTAATGGAGGCAGTACTTTACTTGGCATATAACAGCATTATCGGTTTATCTGAAAAAATGACTTTTCAGACATATCTTTCCTCGGTGACCCTATATAGATTTGTCTAAAAATCATTTGTATTAATGGAATGTTTTTATCTTCAGTCACTACAAGTGAAACATTCAATAAAGTAATCTAAAAGTTATTCCCATAATACAACTGCAAATTTTATATCAGTCTTATGTACTTTGTAGTACATACTGGTATGAAAAGTAATGTGTATCCACACCAATTTGTCCCTTTGAAGGTACAGTGCTTTAACTTCAGAACTCAAGGCAAAAGACTGCCAAATGATTTAGGATGAACAAGCAACTGAATGTTCGACAATGTGGAAGAGACTTATGTTCATGATTTACCTGATCTGCCCACGAACCAGCGGTCTGTTCTTTGTCCTATTCATGTTTGAATCAAATGGCACCTCAAAAAACTGTAAAAAGATTGAAAAAAAGGACAGCAGACATTAAGTATAACGTGAAACAATTCTCCTCTATCTGCTTTAGTTTCACAAATATTTCCACAGTAAACGCCATTTCAATTTTGATAGTATGAATTAATCGTCTTGGCACTCTGAGGTAAAATTCTCTGGGAGACATACATTTTTAAAAGTACTTGCATTAATTGTCAGGAATAAGCACAGTTCTACTTTTATCCATTTTGAAAACCATTTGTTAAGTATACAATTCTATTCCTTAAAGCCACCATTTTGGGTTTAAAGCATTAGTGCTGCAAATGATTCCAGAATCCTTCACACGTTCCAGAGCCTGGGAATCAGCCAAGAATCAATCAACTCTGACTTTGGGGAATGGGCTACTGAAGTCAAGAATCAGGGCTGAGGTAAATTAAGATGCCAGATGAAACTGTACAGAACTACTGAGATTCCACTGCAACTAGGTTAACCATTCCAGTATGCCTGGGATAGTCCTGGTTTATGCCCATGGTCCCTGCACTGTTATTAACAAAAACGCCTTCCAATCTCAAGGCATCCCAGTTCGGACATATGGTCACCATTATGTATTGAACTGTGTCCCCTCAAAATACATGCATTTTAAATCCTAACCTCTATATCTATGGATGTAATCCCATTTGGGAATAGGGTTTTCTTTGTTATATTAATGAGGTCATATCAGTGCAGGGTGTGTTTTAAGCCAATCACTTCGAGGTATAAAAGGAAGAGACTAGGCACAGAGACAAGCCAGCAAAAACAGGACTTCCCCCAGTGTGGACAGAGAGAGCCTTCTCCTAGATCCTGTGCCCTGAATTCAGACTTCTGGCCTCCTAAACTGTGAGAAAATAAATTTCTGTTTGTTAAAGCCATGCACTTGTGGTACTTCGGTTACAGCAGCACTAAGAAATTGTCAGTACCTCTAACAATGAAGTACTGTTTCTTGCTCATCTATTAAAAGACAAGGCCCAGGGAATTATCAAAACTCATTTTCCAGAGCACTGACAAATTACACAATATATTCCTAAATTTGTTATCAATGTCCTTTACTTGTCACCTCTTTTGGTAAGGCAGAACTCTCAAAAAATGTGCTGATCTGGTTACTATTTGAGAATAACTTTGACTAAATGGGTTTGAAGCAAATCAGAAGATGAAACAATAATTCAATGGAAGGTCTAAGTCAGTATTTCTCCAACTATGTTTCTTAATAATCCCTGAAGTTGCTCCCAGAAAGGATGATTCCATGGTCAAATCACATTAATATATGAAAGGTGCTGAGAAATTCCAAAATGAAAAAATCTAATTAGCACTGCTTAGCCATTGTTTCCCAAGCTTATTTGACCATGAAACTTTTTACTACAGAAAGGTATTTAACAGACTTTGGAAATATACAGTGCTTTGTACTCAGTGGTTGTTAGCTGCCATTGAGTTGGCCCCTAACTCATGGCAACCCCATATGTTACAGAGTAGAACTGCTCTATAGGGTTTTCTTGGCTGTAATCTTTATGGAAGCAGTTTGCCAGGCCTTTCTTCCACAGAACCACTGGGTGGGTTCAAACTGCCAACCTTTAGGTTAGCAGCTGATTGCAAATTGTTTGTGCCACCCAGACTCCTCTGTACTCAATAGGTATTCTATAAATGTTAGAAAAAATATGCATTAGTGCTAAAAGGACAAAGTCTAGAAATATGTAAAGTAACAGTTTATTTTATTGTACTTTTTAAATAATCTAGTACTATCTACTAATAAATAAATGTTAAAATTAAAGAAAATTTTTTCCTGAACTATTTGAAAAATGTAGAATGGATTCTTATAGGTTAAGACTTCTGGTTGTGTTTCTGTTAATTTCCTTAAAAAATTGATGTAAGTTTCCTTTCCCCTTATGTGATGCTATCACAACTGTCTCACTTCTTCTTTTTAACAATGTTTTAACATCCCTAAACACAATCATATCTTTTTTCTCTCATTCCTTTCAGATTACTGTATTGTCTTCACTCACACACTCTGCGCAGAGTTATTAATAGTGAGGATTCCCTGTCACCTATAGTAAATATCTAGCATTCCTAGTCCCTCACATCTGGGTACAGTGACTACCCAGTGGCAGCCCGTTCTGTCAATGGTCAGGTATCTGGTTTTCTCAGACCTTTGAAATAAAGCCACAAACCAATAAGGATAATCACCACCATTCCCACAATAACACTAAGAGACCATACATTATATCTCCTTATTACAAGAATAGCTATCTTCCTCCCATGGCTGGCCTTTACTAAGGATGGCTCATGCATGTTAAGCATTTTACATGCCTTGTAAGGATGTGTATGCTGAGCCAGAGCTGTCAGAATCTCAGCTGCAGCCGGACAATGTGGTTGCAGGCAGAGGAAGAAATGACACGCTATGAATCTGCACCGCCTCACCTGCTCTACCTGATACCGTGACTGTGTGAAAAGACCCCAGACCACGAGATGGCTCATTCTCCCACGGTGGCTTTTTGGAATTGGCTTCTGTTGCAAGCAACTTGGCAGCTGTCTGCCTTAACTGTTCCTCTTGGCCGTTCTTGCAGGGTAGACCCAGGGGAAAGTGGTTAGAAGAGAGTCAACAGAGAGAGCTACTTTATTCTTTTTATCAACTGCAGGCTATTTTACTTTATGGATATACCACAAAACCAATTCCATACAGATGGTCAGGTTGTTTTTCATCTTTCTGTATTGCAAACATCCCCAAACACATATCTGCATATGTGTGCAGTTATGCCTAGAGGATAAACCCCTAGAATAATCCCCTTCCTTCTGAAAACACAGTTCTCCCTTGACTGGAGTACACTACTAATGAGTGGTTCCCCTAATTCTACATTTGTCTAATGTCCCTCTTTGCCCTTATTGTTCAGTCAATACTATTTCCTTAGCACTTACTATGTGCCACACAGTGGAGATACAAAAGTCAATTAGAGTCAGCACTCCCTTTCCAGAAATTCATGCTCTAACGCAGGGCTCAGCAAACTAAGGCCCATGGGTCAGATCTGACTTGCCATCTATTTTTGTATGGCCCACGAGCTAATAATGGTTTTCACATTTTTTAATGTTTGGGGAAAAAAAAATCAAAAGAAGAATAATATCTTGTGACATGTGAAAATTATATGAAA
This sequence comes from Dugong dugon, assembly GCA_030035585.1. Classification (NCBI taxonomy): domain Eukaryota; kingdom Metazoa; phylum Chordata; class Mammalia; order Sirenia; family Dugongidae; genus Dugong; species Dugong dugon. The sequence goes on along the minus strand of CM057470.1, from coordinate 66,026,624 downwards.
GTTCAATTTCAGTGTCCATATATAAAGTTTTATTAGAATTCAGTCACACTAATTTTTTAATGTATTCTGTGGCTGCTTGTGCACCCCAACAGTTGAGTAGTTGCAAAAGAGACCATATGGCCTACAAAGCCTAAGGTATCTAAACTGTCAACATGATTTGGTCCTTTAGAGAAAAAGGTTGCTGACTCCTGGTCTAATGGAAAGACTGAGACTCAAAAACTTGGACATTTATAATAACATGTATAGTATAATGAAAGAGTACCTGTCAAGGACTACGGGAGCCCAGATAATGGACTCCAAACTCAGCTGGCGAGACAGGCAAAGAAGGGCAAGGAAAACACCCTTGAGGTGCTCTTAAGCTGAGGTTTAAAGACTGAGCAGGAGTGAAGACAGTTGAAGAGGACATGGGAGGAGGGAAGAACACGCCAGACACATGGGAAAGTTTAAGCAAAGAAAGGCATGGGAGGCAAGGATTTCATGACATGTCTGGGTTGCTACAAGGAGTTCAGCATAGCAAAGAGGTTAAGAGCTTAGACTTTGTACTTAGAGAGAGACCTGGGTTAAATTTCAGTTTTACCACATACTAGAGGCTGTGTAACCTTGTCTGAAACCCAGTTTCCTCATGTGTAAAATGATAATAACATAACTTGCAAGTCTGAAGTCAGGATTAATGAAGATAACATATATAAACAGAATCCTTGGCGTATAAAAGGTGCTTGGTAATTAAAAATTGAACTGCTATTATTATTAATGTTGCTGGACAGGCTGGTGATGACTCTCCGGAGGAGCCAGATCATGGAGAGCCTCACATGCCAGGCTAAGGGGCCAGGGCTCTACTGTGAATGTGTTTTGGATAGATCACTGTGACTGCCACTGTGGGGACAGCTTTGACACAAAAGACTTTAATGGCCCCAGGAAGAGATGCTGAGGTGGTGGAGATCTTCTTTTGACCCTAATACAATAAATCTTGTCCAAGGTTTAGACCCCAACCCTCTGAATTCACTCTCCTATCTTTAAAAAGGGAGCCCCCTAGATGGTGCCCGGCTACCACCGCTGACTGCTCTGACCAGGATCACAACAGAGGGTTCTGGACAGAGCTGGAGAAGGATGTAGAGCATAATTCTAACTCACAAAAAAAGACCAGATTTACTGGCCTAAAGGAGACTGGAGAAACCTCAAGAGTATGGTCCCCAGACACCCTTTCAGCACAGAGGTGAAGTTACCTTCGAGGTTCACTGTTCAGCCTGGGAGTGGACAGCCCAGTAAAACTAAATGAGACTAACAAGGTACAGGAGTCCAGTGACAAGGACCAGAAGGCAGAGGGGGAGTAGGAAGCTGATGATAAGGAACACAAGTTGAATAAGGATACTGTTGATGTGTTGTGAGATTGTTAACCATTGTTATAGGGCAACATTTGTAGTAACTGTTAAATGGGAGGCTATTTTGTCCTGTAAGCCTTCATCTTGGGTGAGAATGGCAGCACAATTGGAAGAGCATAGTCAATGTCACTTAAATGTGTACGTAAAAAGTTTTGAAATGGTGCATCTTTGGCTATGTGTATTTTCACCAAAAAAAAAAAAAAAAGAAAAGAAAAAAAGCTGAGAATTCAGAGGGTTAAAATGTTGTGGGGTTGTTAACCAAAGTCATAAAACAGCATGTGTACTACTGTTTCATGAGAAACTGTTTGTTCTGTAAGCCTTCACCTGAAGTACAATAAAATATTAAAAAAAAAAAAAAAAAAAAAGGGAGCCCTGGTGGCTCAGTGGTTAAGTGCTTGGTTCCACAGGTTGGTGGTTTGAACCCACCAGCCACTCTATGAAAGAAAGATGTGGCAGTCTGCTTCCGTAAAGACTGCAGCCTTACACACCCCATGGGGTGGTTCTACTCTGTGCTACACGGTTGCTGTGAGTTGGAATTGGCTTGACGGCAACGGGTTTGGTTTGGTTTGGTTTATCTTTGACTAAAACCACTGTGTCTGCAGCCTTGACTTTCTCCTGAGCTCTGATTTTGTAATGTCAGTTGACTTTTGGTTATTTTTACTCGGATATTTTTAAAATTTAAATAATATTTTGTTGTGTTTTCGGTGAAAGTTTACACAGCAGATTAGGTTCCCATTCAACAATTTTTATACAAATTGCTGAGTGACACTGGTTACATTCTTTACAATGAGTGAATATTCTCATTGTTTCCGTTCTGGTTGTTCCATTTCCAATAATCTAGTTTCCCTGCCCCCTCACCTTCTCATCTATTTTTTTTCTTTTTAAAGCAATTGTAGACCGTTTGGTCCCATATAGATGATTTTTTAAGGGAGCGTAGTACTCACGGGTGATAGTCTTTATTTTGTGAGCCAATTTTATTTAGTTAAAAGGTGACCTCAGGGGGTAGTTTCAGTTCAAGGTTTAAAGAGTATCTCAGGGCAATAGTCTCGGGGAGTCCTTTAGTCTCAACTGGTCCAGTAGGTCCGGATTTTTTTTTTAGGAATTTGAGGTTCTATTCCACATTTTTCTCCCATTCTGTCAGGATCCATCTACTGTGGTCTTGGTCAGAACAATCTGTAGTGGTAGCAGGGCACCATCTAGTTCTTCTGGTCTCAGGGTATATGAGGCTGTGGTCTGTGTAAACAGTTAAGCTTGTAGACTAGTTTTTTCACTGAGTCTTGGGTTTCCTTCTATCTCTTTTGTTGCAGATGAGAAGAGACCAACAGATGTATCTTAGACGGCTGCTCACAAGCTTTTAAGACCCCAGACACTACTCACCAGACTAGGATGCAGAACATAAACTTTAAGAACTACATTATGCCAAATGACCGAGTTGCCCCAGGAGACTATGGTCCTCAGACTTCAAACCCAGAAAACCAATCCCATGAGATATTTGGTTATGTCTAAGAAGTATCCATAACTTTGCCCCCTATGTGCTTTTTAATATATATGAATGTATGTGCATATACATATATACATACATATGTATATACATATACATAATCTATATATATGTACAAATGTGCCCATATATACATACCTATACACATATCCGCATACACACATACATATATACCTGTACATATACATTTTGGTTGTTGCTGCTGTTACTGCAAAATTATATACACTGTAGGAATTATCGAAAGGTCATTTAGTTGTGTAGAACTTAGTGACGTCTTTTGCCTTGGTCAGGCTGTGCACAACTCACCCATACTCAGTGTTGCATTTCCTATCAACAAAAATAACAAGTGTCTACTATCTAGAGAGTGATTCCCCCTCACCCCCTCCCATTCCCTGGTAACCACCAATGAATGTAGTTCTCTGTATATATACTGATTTTTGTCTTTCTACAAAAGTGAGATCATAAAATATTTGTCCTTCTGTGACTGACTTATTTCACTCAGCATAAGGTCCTCCAGATGCATCCATGTTATGTTTTGAGTACTCATCATTACTTTTTATGGTTGCATAGCATTCTATTCTATGTATGTACCATATTTTGTTTAGTTATTCATCTGCTGATGGGCACTTAGGTCATTTCCATCTTTTTGCTATTGTGAATAGTGCTGCAATTAACCTTCACAAGCATTGCCATGCCAATCCTCTTCCACATGTTGCTGTAAAAAAAATTAGCATAGTGTGCTTATGGAAATGCTTTGAGGGGGAGAGGGTATGATCGGCAAACTAATGCACAAGGCATGCATTATTTGCGTACAAATACAGTACAGATGTCTGTTCCTGTCTTTACTATTAGATTTCTAGCATATATACCTGAAATGGGATTGCAAGGTCATAAGGTAGTTTTATTTCTAGTTTTTTGAGGAAGTGCCAAACTTTTCCATAGTGGTGGTACCATTTTACAACCCCTCCAGGAATACATAAGAATTCCAATCTCCCCACATCCTCTCCAGCATTTGTTGTTCTCTATTTTTTTTTTAAATCTGTGCCATTTTAGCAGGGGTGAGACAGTATCTCATCATAGTTTTGATTTGCATCTCTCTAATGGCTAATGGTCGTGAACACCTTTTCATATGTTTTTTGGCCGCTAGAATGTCCTCTTTGGTGAAGTGTCTGTCATGTCCTTTGCCCATTTCTTAATTTAGTTTTTGGTTCTTGTTGCTGAATTTTTCTACATATTTTAGAGATTAGACATTTATTGAATATGTTGTTCCCAAAGATGTTTTTCCCCACTTGTGGGTTGTCTTTTTACTCTTTTGATAAAGTCTTTTGATGAGTATAAGTATTTAACTTTTATGAGGTCCCAGTTATCTAATTTGTCTTCTGCGGTTCATGTATTTGTAGTTGTGTTTGATAATCTATTAAAAAAAAAATTAAGTCCCATAGTTTTGTCCCTATGTTTTCTCCCTAAAACTTTTCAGTTTTTGCTTTAACATCTAGGTCTTTGATCCATTTTGAGTTAGTTTTTATGTATGGTGTGAGGTATGTGTCCTCTTTCATTTTTCTGCAAGTGGATATCCAGTTTTTCCAGCAGTATGTATTAAAGAGACTGTTTCTTCCCCATTGCATGAACTTTCACACCTTGTGGAAAATCAGTTGTCCATTGACAGATGGATTTATTTCTGGGTTCTCAATTCTATTCCACTGGTCAATATGTCTATCATTGAATCAGTACCAGGGTGTTCTGAGTACTGTAGCTGTACAGTATGTTTTGAAGTTGGGAAGTGTGAGGCCACCTACTTTGTTCTTCTTCTTCAAAATTGCTTTGGCTATCTTGGGCTTCCTTCCTTTCCATATAAAGCTGGTAATTAGTTTTTCCATTTCAGTAAAGACTGTTGCTGGAATTTGGATTGGGACTGCATTGTACTATAGATCACTTTGGGTAGTATTCACCTTTTCACAATATTAAGTCTTTCAATCCATGAGCACAGAATGCCCCCTTCCATTTATGTAAGCCTCTTTCAGTCTGTTGTAATAATGTTTTACAGTTTTCATTGGATAAGTCTTCTACCTCCCTGGTTAGGTTTATTCCTAGGCATTTTATCATTTTGGGGGCTACTGTAAATAGTATAGTTTTCTTAATTTCCTTTTCAGATTCCTGTTAGTGTATAGGAACCCAACTGAATTTTGTGTGTTGATCTTGTACCCTGCAAAGTTTTTGAATTCTTCTATCAGATCAAGAAGATTTCTTGTAGACATTTTGGTGTTTTCTATGTATAGGATCACGTCATCTGCAAATAGGGATAGTTTTACAGCTTACTTCCTGATTTGGATACTGTTCATTTCTCTTTCTTGCCTTACTGCTCTGGCTAAGACTTCCAGTAAAATATTGAATAAGAGAGGTGATAATGGATGTCCTTGTCTCATTCCCATTGTCAAGGGCAAGGCTCTCAGTCTTTCTCCATGGAAGATATGTTGGTTGTTGGTTTTGCATGTATGCCCTTAATTATGTTGAGAAATTTCCCTTCTATTGTTATTTTGCTGACAGTTTTTATCAGCAAAGGGTGTAAGATTTTATCAAATGCCCTTTCTGCATCAATTGAGATGATCATGTGGTTCTTTGTCTATTTATGTGGTGAATTACATTAATTGATTTTCTAATGTTGAACTACCCTTGCATTCCTGGTATAAATCCTACTTGACCATGATGGATGATTTTCCTAATATGTTGAATTCTGTTTATTAGAATTTTATTGAGAATTTTTGTGTCTATATTCATGAGGTATATTGGTTTGTCATTTTCTTTTTTTTTGTGAGGTCTTTACATGGCTTTGGAACCCTGGTGGTGCAGTGGTCAAGAGCTCAGCAGTTTGAATCCACAAGTCGCTCCTTGGAAACCCTATAGGACAGTTCTATTCTGTCCTATAGGTTGACTTGATGGCAGCAGGTTTCGGGTTTTTACATAGCTTTGGTGTCAGGGTGATGCTGGCTTCATAGAATGAGTTAGGGAGTATTCCTTCCTCTTCTGTGTTTGGAAGATTTGACTAGAATTGGTGTCAACTCTTCTCTGAATGTTTGGTAAAATGCATGGTGAAGCCACCTGGGCCTGGGCTTTTTTTAATCAAGAGTTTTTTGATGGCATGTTCTATCTCTTCTTTTGTTACAGATCTGTTTAGATTTTCTATCTCTATTTGTGTTCGCTTAGGTAGACAATGTGATTCTTAGGAATTCGTCCACCTCTTCTAGGTTTTCAAATTTGTACAATTTTTCATAGTAGTCTACTATGATTCTCTTTATCTCAGTTGGATCTGTTGTGGTGTCTACAATTTCTTATTTTGGTTATTTGCTTCTTCTCATTTTTTTTTTTCCTTTGACAGTCTTGCCAGTGGTTTGTCTAAATTTTTATTGATCCTTTCAAAGAACCAACTTCTAGTCTTGTTGATTCTTTCTGTTGTTTTTCTGTTTTGCACTTCATTTATTTCTGCTCTGATCTTTATTATTTCCTTTCTTCTGGTAGTTTTGGTGTTCTTTTGCCCATCCTTTTCTATTTGTTCAAGTTAACTCGTTAAGTTATTGATTTTGGATCTTTCTTCTTTTTAATATAGGTATTTATTGCTATGAATTTCCGTCTAAGCACTGCTTTTGCTGTATCACATAGGTTTTGGTATGTTGTGTTTTCATTCTCGTTTGATTCTAAGTAGTTTTTAATTTCAGTTTTGATTTCTTCTATGTCCCAATAGTTCTTTAGAAATGTGTTATTTAATTTCTATATATTTTTTCCCCCTTATTCTTCCTGTTATTGATTTCTAGTTTCACATTGTTATGGTCAGAGAAGATGCTATGATTTCAATTTTAAAAAAGTTTGTTGAGGTCTGTTCTGTGACCTAGAATATGGTCTATTCTGGAGATTGTTCCATGTGCATTGGAGAAGAATGTGTATTGTGCTACTGTTGAGTGTTGTGTTCTATATAGGTCTGTTAGGCCAGTTGGTTAATAGTGTCATTCAGGTCTTCTATATCCTTTCTAGTTGTTCTATCTTTCATTGAAAGTGATGTAGTTAAATATACTATTATTGTAGATCTATTTCTGTATTTAATTTTGCTAGCATTTGCTTTATAAATTTTGGGGCTTTGGCATTGGGTGCATAAGTATAATTGTTATGTCTTCTTCCTGAATTGTTCCTTTTATCATTATATAATGTCCTTCTATGTCTCTTATAATGGATTTTGACTTAAAGTCTATTTTGTCAAATATTAATTTTGCTACTCTTGCTCTCTTTTGGTTTCTGTTTGCTTGGTATGTTCTCCACCCCTCCTTCCTTTGATTTTTAACCTATTTATGTCTTTGTGCCTAAGGTACTTCTCTTGTAGACAATATATTGATGGGTCATGTTTTTTTTAACCCATTCTGTCACTTTGTCTCCAGATTGGTGCATTTAATCCATTTACATTCAGTGTTATTGTCAACAGGGAAGAATTTACCGTAGCCTTTTTTTTATACTTTTGTGTGTGTGTGTGTGTGTGTGTGTGTGTGTGTGTGTGTGGTGTCAACAGTTTCTTTGTTCTTTATGTTCTGTGCTAAGTTATTTTTGCATGTGGATTTTGTTTTCCTTTCATTTATTATTGTGTTTTTATTGAGTCTTTTTGTTTTTCTTCTTATTTTGGTGAATAGATTTATTAATTTTCTTGGTGGTTACCGTAGGTTTAGATTTCACAGCCTATATTTAGAACGGTCTGTTGTATCTTTAAATCTCCTTAACTTTCTCATTATGTGGAAGTTCTATACCTACATCGCTCATTCTCCCTTTCATTTTGCTGTTGTTGCTGATTACAAATTTGTATCACAGATTCTGTGTAATCAATTTTATACCTTTATTATTCTGATGTTTTTACCTGGCTTGGTATCTGGGTGATGCTGTCATGTGTCTTTATCTCAGACCATTGTCTGATGTCACTGGTTTTCTATTTGAAGGCCTCCCTTTAATATTTCTTGAAGGGCTGATCTGGTGTTTATGAATATCCCTAATTTCTGCTTATCTGAGAAGGTTCTAATTTTGCTCTCATTTTTAAAAGACAATTTTGCTGGATATATAATTCTTGGTTGACAGATTGGCTTTTTCCCCCCCTTTCAGGGCTTTATATGTTATCCCACTGCCTTCTTGCCTGTAGAGTTTCTGGTAAGAAATCAGTGCTCAGTCTTTGGCCACTTTGTAAATGATATTTCACTTTTCATGAGCTGTTCTCTGAAAATTCTTTGTCTTTGGATCTGGAAAGTTTGATTATGGTATGTCTCAGTGATTTTCTCCTGGATGAAGTCTATCCTATATGGGGTTCATTGAGCTTCTTGGATGAAAATTTTCTTGTCTTTTATGGTATTTGGGAAGTTGTCTGCCATTATTTCATCAAAAGTTCTCTGTGTACTTTTTTTTCCCTTCCTCTTCTGGGATTCCTAATATGAACATATTATTCCTTTTGATGGTGTGTCACATTACCCATAGGGTTTCTTCATTTTTCTTCAATCTTTTCTCTGTTCCCCATAAAAATTAATAAAGGATTTTGTCCTCTATTTCACTGATACTTTCTTCCATTGTTTCAATTCTACTGTGTCCTACTGAGTTATTTCTGTTATTTTACTGTTTAGCTTCTGAATTTCTAGTGGTTGTTTTTACAAAGATTCTATTTCCTTATTGAGTTTGTAGTTTTATTCTTGTATTGTTTTCCAGAATTCTTCTAGACATTTTCCCCATGTTTTTCTTTGATCTCTTTGAAGAGCCTTAATACTAGTTTTATGAAGTCTTCATCAGGTAGTTCCATTATCTGTTCTCCCTCAGAGGCTTTTCTCTTTGAGCTATCTTTTCCTGTCCCTTTGTATGATTTGTAATCGACTGCTCTCTTTAAGACACTGAAGTTTTGTTTAATTATATATTTCTTTACTGATTGTGTGTTTATTTGTCATTATTTTATATATTTTTGTTTGAGTTGATAAATCAGGAGCTTAGCTTCTTCTCTTTCTCTTTGGATTGCCTACCTTTCTTTGAATTATTTTAATTACTGTTGTTTTGTGGTATTGGTCTATGTATGACTTTGGTGCTGCCAGTTGGCTGGGTGTGATTTCCTCTCACTTGTGGGTACGGTGGGTAGCCAGTCAGTAGGCAGGAATTGCATGGGAGCATGTCTGCCGGCCCAAAGCACATCCGTTCAATGCACAGGGTTGTGCGGGGGTGGGCCTGGAGGTCCGCGACACAGCCAGTTGGTTGGCAGGGCTGGTGTGAAGGCACACCTGTCCACACGCATGTCTGTCAGGTTGGAGCTTTCTTAAATGAGACCGGAAGGGGGAGGCAGTTCGGGGCCAGTTGGGTGGGGGAGTTTTAATTGTTGCTCTGTGGTTGTACCATTCAATATACGATTCTGGTCCAAATGGACAGGTACCGCAACTGATAAGTAATCTTGTCACTAGTACTTAGTTCCCTCTCTTCTCTGCACTCACCAGGGAGACTAGAGCTCTTGGCCACCTTCCTGTACTTTCCCTTTGCCCCTCTACAGATGTGCACTCCCTTCTTTATCTATCCCCCATCCTGAGGCTCCAGTGATTGTCTGCTTTACTCCAGTAGCACTTCCTTGTGTTTCCCTATTTTCAAAGCTATGCCACTCCCGTGCATCACCCTCTCTGGCTTGTTCTGACCTGACGCGTATCCTGCTCACTTCATTTCTTTTCAGATTTGTCTACACAGTATCACTGCTGCCACCTGTGTTTTACATGACATTGCCTTCCTAGGCTCCTCACTCAGGGATACTGTCTGTTGCTTTCCCAAAGTGGCCATGCTATGCTGGCTGGCAGACTCAGCTCAGACAATCCATGAATCCCCATGTTCTTGTTTTTGTTCTATTTCTCCTTCCAGTCAGTGCTTGGTTCAATTCTTCAACCTTCTGGTTGATGTTCAGGGATCTAAGTTCATTATCTGTATCTGTTTCACTTAGTTTCTCGAGCCTTTGTTGTAAGGGGACATTCTGGTGCATTTATCTAAGACACTGTCTTAACCAGAACCTCACTTGGATGTTTTAACATAATCATGAACTCAGTGTATCCCAAACTGAACAACCTCCATGAAAATCAGGTACCTTTAGAGAGTTTTTTTACTCTTTGTCAAATACACAATATTTACAAACCCAAACCAAACCCACTGCTGTTGAGTCAATTCAGACTTATAGCGACCTTATAGGACAGAGTAGAATTGCCCCATAGGGTTTCCAAGGCTGTAATCTTCATGGGAACAGATTTCTAGGTCTTTTCTCCCTCAAAACTTTTCTTTCTGAATATTTTACGTAATGATCTAAATGGCAAGCTCTCTGAGATATGTGAATTTACAATTCTTAATGCTAGAGAAAAACAGCAAAGTACTATACAAATAGCATAGCACTACAAAAAGGCACTCAATAAATAATCAATGAATACATCAGTGCAGATAAATGTTTATATCTGTACAGACTGTATTACACTTGCACAGGCTTATTACAGTAATTAAAAAGTGATATACAGTTTATAAACATTTAAAAAAAAAAAAAAACAACTCTTTGCCTTTAAGAGTCTATATACCCATTCCTCACTTACTGACACGGCTAGGTTCCAAAAACCAGGTTGTTAGTGAAAATCAGTGTTATAGGAGACAAAGCTGGATAAAGCCAGGCTGTGTGACTAGAGGGCCCATGGCTTAACCACGTCCCCTTCTTCCTGTGCTGGGTCAGAGCTTCCCTCCTGGAGCTGCCTCCAGGGCTGCACTCTCACCCCTGTAAGCCCTGTGTTCACAATCCCAGAGCCTGCCCTGTCCTCTGGGCCTGGTGAGGCACAGAGGTTCCAGGCTTCCTGCGAGGGCACTGGGTGCCAAGCAGCATACCCAGCCCCACTGAAGCAGAGGCTTCAGAATCAGTTTGGCTCACTCTGGGATGCCATTATCTCACATGCATTTCTTCCAAACGCTCTCTCTCCAATACCTCTTACTCCCCACAGCAATTTTGAGCTGTAGGGCTTCAGGCCGCATAGGAGCTGGGAACACAGAACAACTGTCCAATGGTTTGGTGCTGCCTGCGTTTCTGCCTGGAGGCCGTGGCCACAGAGGAGGCCACCCTGTGTGGCAGCTGGACATGGTGCTCCTACCAGCAGGAGGGAGCGGAGGGCTTGGGGCGGCGCAGCCCAGCTTCCCAGAGGCTGCCGGGAGACCTTCCTTGAGGGAGGGGATGCTCCACAGCCTTTGCTGCCACGCCCGCCACCTCATTAAAACACAAAATAGTTGGACAGTAGATTTTTTACTATTGTCATAACTGCAAAATGTTGGATAATGAGATAGTTGATAAGCAATGGGTAGGTATATTCTTTACTGAACTAGCTGAAGCTACTCATAATTAAAATGTTCTGTCTTAAATGTTCACATTCCCTCCCTTCTCCAATATTCAAACACATCCCATAGGTATTTGAAACAATATTTCTTTCATGGCCTGAAATATATACTATTAATTTAATTTCAAAGGATAAATGAAAATTCCAATTATAAATCATATCATTTAAATGTCTGAAAGGTTTTGCCTAATATAACACAGAAACTCTGGTAAAAGTTAACTATCTTGGCAGTTCTCAAGTCTGTGGGTGTGTGTGTGTGTGTGTGTGTGTGTGTGTGTGTGTGTGTGTGTGTGTATGTATGCGTGTGTGTTTAATTCAGAAATTCTAATGAATCATTTAATCTGGCTGAAAAAGGACATTATCTTCTTTAAGTTTCAGACAAGTCAGCAATTCAAAGATGGGAAGTAAGGTGTAGAACATAGCAATTGAACTCTAGGGTGCCATAACTTGGCAGCAGCTTTTGACACCTACGAATGCTTAAATCTATCAGGAAAAGCAACATCTGGGTAGAAATACCACGCTAACCCAGACTTAGTTCATTTCAGTGAGGGCTAGACAATTCTTCCTAGCACCAATGGACCAGAGCTCATTATGCTACTTTATTCTGTTTTTCATGCATTTTCTATCAGGTTTACTGCTTTGTTTAGATATTTAAACCACATTTCCAAAACATAATGCAGAGTATATTTAGATGAGAAATTTAAACACTTCAATAGTTATTTTAGAACCTATAGCTAGCATTGGTCTACTCACTATTTTTTCCCTGTGTTTTATATATTTTTTCATATAATAATCTCATAATGTTATTATCATTTCAGTTGATGCCAACTACTTCAGAAGCAGTGAAGTAAAACTCCTGCAACTTGTATTGAAAATAAAAGGCAAATGCAGTCTTACTAACCCTCAGAGTACAGGCAGTCTTCGACTTATGACAGGGTTATGTTCCAATGACTACTCTGTCATTAAGTCAGTTCTGATTAAGTCAAATACCTCTTTTTTTTTTTAGTTTTCATTATTATTGTCTTTTATTAGGAGTATCTTTATAAATCTGATCTTTGTCTTTAGTGGTTGGAAACATTACATCTGAGAATGATAACATCAGCAAATTACATGCTACAACAATGTATATAGTACATATTACTAACAACAAGACGTACAAAAAACAAACAAGGTCATAAGTGCGGTTTGTCATAACTTGAATATGACATAAGTCAGGGACTGCCTGTATACTGTTTTATTCCTTTTTTCCTTATACCCTCATGTTTTGAATAACATCAAAACTAAAATGCTGAAGTGAACACAATTTCGATAGCTGGCCAGGTCACGCTGATTGTCCCAGACACCATATTTGTGCCTCACTGGCCATCTTTTAGTAGAAGGCTCCATTCACTGGAGGTGGCTGTCTAACCTAGGACCTTGTTTCATTCCTGGACACAGTAATTGGTTCACGGAGTGTACCCGATTCCAACTGGGCCAACTGAGAGTCCTTTCCTAAGATTTTATATACAAAAGCTCTAGAAAATAGGCGCTCCTTTCTCTCAGGTTGCCCATGGCCATGGAATGGGTACAAGGGGAGTGGGAGAGAGATCCAACATTGAGTACATGGATAAAGTAATCTCCAAGTCTCCACCTCTGCCTTTTCTAGTTTAAGCCAGTCCTACGTGGGTCTTTACCTCTTGCCTCCAATTTCAAACATGAGAGCAACTATTACACAGAAATAAATAACACCTTATTCTTGCCTTCAGCAAACAACTTGTTTCCTGTCTAGATTAAATTTTCAAAAAAGGTTTTCCTCTCAGTCACTTTTCCTTATAAAAATCCACCAATCTTTTAGAATGCTTTCCATTTTAAACCTTTTCCTTTTTCATTTGAGTTGACTCCTTCATCATCTTCCTTCCCTGTCTGTCATACACTCCATATTTCTTGCCCTCCAGCAACCCTCTTATCTCTTATATTGCTCAGGCTCTTGGTAGGATGGTAGAAACACAATTCAACTCAGCACAAAGAACAATGAGGCCCAGATGGTGCTCTCAGGATTCTGATGCTTTCCATCTCTTGAACATGCTTGGTTTATTCCCACATGGAGGCTCTTCCCATAAAGCAGGCAAAGGATACTGGCAGCACCATCCTTAGCCTCCTAGCAACCCCAGCAGGAGTGTACTTCATGAGAGCTTCAAGAAAAAAGAACTGAACCGCCATGGCTACGAATCAACACAGCCAGGGCATAAGGCAACTATTCTGTGAGCATGGGGAAGGTGTTGGTGGAGGAGAGACACATTGCACAGTACCCCACTCAAACCACATGAAGTAACTATACCAAAAAAAAAAAAAACAAAAAAAACCTAAACCAGCTGCCATCGAGTCAATTCCAGCTTACAGAGACTCCATGTGTGCAGAGTAGAACTGCTCCATATTGTTTTCATGACTGTGACTTTTCAGAAGCAGCTCGCCAGGCCTTTCTCCTGAGGTGCCTCTGGGTGGGTTCAAACTACTAATCTTTAGGTTAGTAGCCCAGCCAGGGGTGGCTTAACCAGTAAGCAGGATATGCATGGAGTTATGTTAAACAAGGTAAACACAGGCACAATTGTGTTTATGTACTAATCTATAGTGCACAATTTTCACATGGGTTTCAAAGATGTGGTGAAACCCATGTGAAAACTGTGCACTACAGATTAGTCAGTAAACACAAGTAAGCCCGTGTGTACCTTGCTTATTCGGTAATCCTTCCCTGAGCCCAGCACTCAGTCATTTGTGCCACTCACAGACTCCCATTTTATCTATAAGAAAGACATACTAGAAGAAAATGGGGAGACTTAGGTAGCTGGATGTCATAAAACTATTTATAACTCACTATAAAGCTAACAACCTCATATCATTTCATTTCATACATCATGCCAACAAAATAACTTGCCTCCTGGAAAAGGATGCTCTTAGTTTAAAAGTATATGAAGGGTATTAATCAATATAAACAGAAAAAATAATTTATATTAATCTTTGTTTCATTACCAATTTGGGAATCAATTCAACAGTTCTATCTATCTTCATCTGAGCCCTAGAGGCGAAGTAGTTAAGAGTTCAGTTGCTGACCAAAAGGTAGGCAGTTCGAATCTACCAGCTGCTCCTTAGAAACCTTACAAAGCAGTTCTACTCTGTCCTATAAGGTTGCTATGAAGACGAACAGACTCAATGGCAACAGGTTTGATTTGTTTTGTTTGTATGTTTTATCTACTAGAGTAGTAAATAGATAATTTTTTCTCCTCATAGTCAAATGATGAAGATATAACAAAACCAAACCCTTTGCCATCAAGTCGATTCTGACTCATAGGACAGAGCAGAACTGACCCTTATGGGTTTCCAAGGAATGGCTGGGGGATTTGAACAACCAACATTTTTGGTTAGCAGCTGGACTCTTAGTCACTGCACCACCAGGGCTCTGATGATGATACAGGGCATTTTATAACAATATTATACCAATGGATAAATATCTATTAGATGCCTTTTTGGAGATTTGTGCTTTTCTATTATACCATGTTTTTATATTGTTGTTAGGTGCTGTTGAGTCAGCACTGGGATGAAACACTGGCCAGTCCTCACAACTGTTGCTATGTTTGAGCCTATTGTTGCAGCTGTGTCAATACATCTTGTGGTTCTTCCTCTTTTTGGCTGACCCTCTACTTTACCAAACATGATGTCCTTCTCCAGGGACTGGTCCCTCCTGGTAACATGTCCAAAGTATGTAAGATGAAGTCCCGTCATCCTCGCTTCTAAGGAGCATTCTGGCTGTACTTCTTCTAAGACAGATTTGTTCATTCTCCTGGCAGTCCATGGTATATTCAATATTCTTCGCCAATACTATAATTCAAAGGCATAAATTCTTCTTCGGTCCTCCTTATTCATTGTCCAGCTTTTGCATGCATATGAGGTGATTGAAAAAACCATGGCTTGGGTCAGACACGCCTTAGTCTTCAAAATGACACCTTTGTTTTTAACATTTGAAAGAGGTCTTTTGCAGCAGAACTGCCCAGTGCAATAAGTCCTTTGATTTCTTGGCTGCTGCTTCCATGGGCATTGATTGCGGATTCAAATAAAATGAAAACCTTGACAACATCAATCTTTTCTCCATCTGTCATGATGTTGCTTATTGGTAGAATTGTGAGGATTTTTGTTTTATGTTGAGGTGTAATCCATACTGAAGGCTATACAATTTGATCTTCACCACTTAAGTGCTTCAATTCCTCTTTGCTTTCAGGAAGCAAGGTTGTGTCATCCGCATATCAGAGGTTGCTAATGAGACTTTCTCCAATCCTGATGCGTGTTCTTCTTCATATAGCCAAGTTTATCAGATTATTTACTTACAATATAGACTGGATAAGTATGGTGAAATGATACAACCCTGGCACACACCCTTCTGCCTTTAAACCATGCAGTATCCCCTTGTTCTGTTCGAACGACTGCCTCTTTGTCCATGCACAGGTGTCTCATGAGCACAATTAAGTGTTCTGGAATTTCCATTCTTTGCAATGTTATTCATAATTTGTTATGATCCACACAGTCGAATGCCTTTGCACAGTCAATAAAACACAGGTTAACATTTTTCTGGTATTTTCTGCTTTCAGCCAAGATCCATCTGACATCAACAATGATATCTCTTGTTCCAAATCCTCTTCTGAATCTGGTTTAAATTTCTGGCGGTTTCCTGTCAATGTACTGCTGCAACCATTTTTGAATTCTCTTCAGCAAAATTTTACTTGCATGTGATAACATCTCAATCGGTATTCTGTCAATTCCTGGAGCGTTGTTTTTTGTCAACGCCTTCAGTGCAGTTTGGACTTCTTCCTTCAGTACCATCAGTTCTTGATCATACACTACCTCCTGAAATGGCTGAACATCGACCAATTCTTTTTGGTACAGTGACTCTATGTATTCTTTCCATCTTCTTTTGATGCTTCCTGCGTCGTTTAATACTTCGAAGGGCACAGAATCCTTCAATATTACTACTTGAGGCTTGAATTTTTTCCTCAGTTCTTTCGGCTTGAGAAATGCCGAGAGTGTTCTTCCTTTTTGGTTTTCTAATTCCAGGTCTTTGCACATTTCATTATAATACTTTACTTTGTCTTCTCCAGCTGCCCTTTGAAATCTCTATTCAGCTCTTTTCATCATTTCTTCCACTCACTTTAGGTGCTTTATGTTCAAAAGTAAGTTTTAGTCTCTTTTGCTATCCATTTTGGTCTTTTCTTTCTTTCCTGACCTTTTAATGACTTCTTGCTTTCTTCATGTATGATGTCCTTGATGTCATCACAGAACTCATCTGGTCTTCAGTCATTAGTGTTCAATGTGTCAAATCTATTCTTGAGAATTCAAGGCAGGATATACTCAGGGTCGTACTTTGGCTCTTGTGAACTTGTTTTAGCTTGAACTTGCATATGAGCAACTGATGGTCTGTTCCACAGTTGGCCTCTGGTCTTGTTCTGATGATAATATTGAGCTTCTTCATCGTCTCTTTACAGAGATGTAGTCGATTTGATTCCTGTGTATTCCATCTGGGGAGGTCCACGTGTATAGTCCCCGTTTATGTTGTTGGAAAAAGGGTAATTGCAATGAAGAACCTGTTGGTCTTCCAGAGTCTATTATGCAATCTCTGGTGTCATTTCTATAACCAAGGCCACATTTTCCAACTACAGATCCTTCTTTGTTTCCAAATTTTGCATTCCAATCACCAGTAATTATCAATGCATCCTGATCGCATGTTCGATCAATTTCAGACTGCAGAAATTGATAAACATGTTCAGTTTCTTCATCTTTGGCATCAGTGGTTGGTGCGTAAATTTGAATAATAGTCGTATTAACTGGTCTTCCTTGTAGGTGTATGGATAATCTCCTATTATTGACAGTGTCATAGTTCAGGATTGATCTTGCAATGTTCTTTTTTACAATAAATGTGACGCCGTTCCTCTTCATTTTGTCATTCCCAGCATAGTAACCACATGATTGTCTGATTCAAAATGGCCAATGCCAGTCCATTTCAGCTCACTAGTGCCTAGGATATTGATCTTTAAGTGTTCCATTTCATTTGTGACAACTTCCAATTTTCCTAGATTCATACTTCATACATTCCACGGTCCGATTATTAATGGATGTTTGCAGTTGTTTGTTTTCATTTTGAATCACGCCATATCAGCAAATGAAGATCCTGAAAGCTTAACTCCATCCAGGTCATTAAGGTAGACTCTACTTTGAGGAGGCAGCTCTTCCCCAGTTGTATTTTGAGTGCCTTCCAATCTGAGGGACTCAACTTCCAGCCCTATATCAGAAAACATTCTGCTGGTATTCATAACGTTTTCATTGGCCAAGTTTTTTTTAAGAAGCAGATCACCAGGTCCTAGCAGATCACCAGGTCCTTCTTCCTAGTCTCTCTTAGTTTGGTAGCTCTGCTGAAACCTGTCCATCATGGGTGACACTGCTGGTATGTGAAATACTGGTGGCATAGCTTCTAGCATCACAGCAACATGCAGGCTACCACAGTGCGACAAACTGACAGATGAGTGGTAGGTTTTTATATTAGTAGGTAATTATTATTCAAGCAAACAGTTGATGCTCAGATACAAAAAATGCTTATTACTCCTTCAGACAGAAGGTATATAATCATGATATTAATGAACTTTGTGATCTACGATGGCACAGATACCAAAAGTGAACAGAAACATAACTTGGCCCAAGGGATGAAATTTTTATTCCTACTTTGATTCATTCATTATACTCTACACAAAAAGTAGATGTATTCTAGAGACATTTGTTAAGATAGAAAATATTGAATTTGATAACGAGGTGTAACTTTTTCTTCCCTATTCTAAATAAGGAGAACAAAATTATTCCAACGCCTGAATAGAA
Organism: Dugong dugon; assembly: GCA_030035585.1. Lineage (NCBI taxonomy): Eukaryota > Metazoa > Chordata > Mammalia > Sirenia > Dugongidae > Dugong > Dugong dugon. The sequence continues at coordinate 66,008,469 of CM057470.1, read as the reverse complement.
AAACAAACATGTGGACGTTGTGAGAGTTTGTTTTTCCATCCATCTTCTCAAACCTGTCAACAAATGTTTGTCATTTCAATATGGATCACATCTTCCAAGGTCCTAGATAATGTCTCAATCAATCTTAGGCCAAGTTAAAAGGGATGTTAAAAAAATAAAATAAAATAAAGGGCAGGGAGAGGCACCTTATCTAGCAGGATTCTACATACCATTAATTTCAGCTTACAAATCAGTTAAGATACCTAGTCAGTCATTACTCCTTGGTTGTTACCAATGTTCTATTGCTTTACCTAGAATAAACAAATTAAGTAGGACTCATTGTTCCCATTGATTTTCCTCCCTAAGAGGCACTTGAAATAATGAATGTATGTGTGTTCCGGCATTCATCACAAGTGGCTTTTCACCTAATGTGGTGACTGGGGCAATGTTCTACTCTAACATGTTACTCAAGCTCAACATGTAATCACAATACTCGTTAAACTGTGTTTTAAGGCTTTGCTATGAAAGGAAAAATTAGAAAAGTCTAAAAGTTCACCTGGCATTTATTAGAAGCCCAAAGTACCACATCCTATAAGTAAAACTACCCAGAAAGTTACATTGGTCTTAAGCTTCAAACATCACTGCTATGGAATTGACTGGCTCCCTTCTCCTGCCAGAGAGATCTCTATTTGTAAACACTGCTTTCTGAAAAAAGATGGAAAGAAATACATCAAAATATTTACAATATTTGTCTCTAGGTAGTGAGATATTGGGTGATTGATTATTCTTTATCTTTCTGTATTTTTCAGCTGTTGATAAAGACCAGGTGTTTCCCACTTAGGAAAAAAAGTAGTAAGAAATTCTACCTGAACGATGCAAAGTCTGGACAGATACTCTTAAGTTAACTAATAAAGAATTACTAAACTGATGCAGTATAAAACCAGCATTAACAGAGCCTTGGCCAATTAGAGCCATCTTCCCCCAACAAAGAGTCACCAGGATTGACAAAATGTTGGTCCTAAATATTTCTCAAATATATCATTTTTCCTCATCCTCAATACCATTTCCTTAATTTATGGAACTATTTTATCTTCACTAGATTACAAGAGCTCCTAACTGATTTCCCCACCTCCAACAATGACCCCAACAATTCTCTAGGAGTCCCTGGGTGGCGCCAACGGTTAAGTGTTCAAATACTAGCCAAAAAGGTTGGCAGTTTGAACCCACCTAGACGTGCCTCGAAAGACAGCAGTGGCAATCTGCTTCTGACAACCCTTGAGAACCCGACGGAGCAGTTCTACTCTACACATGTGGGGCTGCTACGAGTTGGAATCAACCTGATGGCAACTAACAACAACAACAATCAGTTCTCAGAAAACAAAGTGATTTTTGCAGATGCAAACCTGACCACATTATTTTCCAGATAAAACTCTTTCTTGCCTGCCCACTATCCAAAAGATAAAGGTAAAGGTTCTAACATGGCTTGTAAAGTTCCTCCTAACAGCTCTGGCTCTTTTTTTTTTTTTTTTTAAAATCACCCTAGGCTCTTCTCTTGTCCTTTACTCTCAGGATTCTGAACTACTTTTCAGTTACTCATGGGCCTTCACATACTCTGCCCCTGCCTGCACTGACTCACCGTAGTGTTTATGCCACACCTGTGATCATCGTTGAGCTTTACTGGATGGCCCTATATTCTGCCTTTCTGTGTGTGTGTGCCTGAGCAGCTGAGCTGCATGTGAAAAAGCCACCCTCAGAGGATGTCACACATTACACATTCATAATCGCCAACTTCAAATGGGCTCTTCCCACTCCCTGGCAACCTTCCTATACCTCTCTAGTCAACAGGAGTCCCTCCTCTCCACAAGGAATATTTCCAGCCTGGTCTACTCTCAAGCATCTGACGTCCCCATTTCTACCCCTCCACCTTCAGTACCTGATGCAGCCTTCCACTTTATCCAACACTGAAGTCCTCTAACAGAGCACTCCGTGGTTTTTCCAGGTGTCACTCCTACCACCGTGTGCCCCTCCTCTCCTCTCCTACCTAGGGCTAGTCCCTCTTCCTGGGCTGGTTGTCCTGTCCCCTCCCACCTCCTAAGAAACTAACTCCATCAATTATTCCTTTTCTCTACAGCACATTTAGCCTCTCTCTTTTAGTTGGAGTTTTCCATCTATATCTAAATATGCTCAATTTCCCCCAACCTCAACCCCTCCCCAGAGCTCCACATCTACCCAATGCCTCTATCTGAATTAGCACAAGGTTATCACCTGGGAATGAGATAAAAGGTCTTTTACTCTGATACACATGAAGTCTGGGGCTCATATCTCAGCCAATGTGCTCAGTAATACAGGGTATACAGGGTGAGGTTAAGAGTCTTCTAAAATTTCCAAATAAGCTCAAGGGAATTTCTGTTCTAACAACTGCCAAAGACAATTCCATCTTTGCAAAAAAAAAAAAAAAACTCTTAAAAATATTTAATTCTGAAGGTCAGTTTTGAAGAACAACAAATAAACACATTAGAACCCTACTAAAGGCTATTATGGACTGACACAGTGGCTGCAACAATGAGCTCAAGCATGACGGTTGTGAGGATGGCGCAGGACCATGCAGTGTTTCATTTGGTTGTACACAGGGTCACTAGACGTTGGAACCAACCTGACGGCACCTAACAACAACAAAGGCTACTAATATGAACAGACTATTTAGATTGCAAAATTAAAAAAACAAACAAAAAAAAAAAAACTTTTAAACTAGGGCTTAAAAGATTAGAAAATTTTCCCTTGATTAATGATAATTTATCATAATCTTACGTGCACAAAAGGTTATCATAGTTAAATCTTTGCAGATTTTTGTGCAGCTATAAAACAAAATAGGCATGCTTACCACTAATACTACCAATAATAAAATAATATGACAACAGTTTGACCTCTGAATCATCTCTCCAAGGTACCATAAAGAGTTTAAGTGCTACTGCTCAAACAAAATTAGAACATAAACATTTTAAAAAGATAAGAAATAAGTAAAAATATCTTTATCTAGGTCTCTACCGCAGAAGAATGATACAATACTTGAAAAGGTTATACCAGGTGTTGAGCAATAAAACTGGCAAATCCACAGAGGTTCACAAACTGCTATAATACACATCTGGTCAAAACGGGGTGGAGGCGGAGGCTAGAAAAATCATTAAGCAATCTGAGAACTCCTAAACAAAGAAACTGTAAAATTCTGAACTCTAAAGCAAAGGAAACACACTTAATCCCTCAGGAGTTACAGTATGTATTTCAACTGCGTTATCCCTTCTCTCTTAAGGATACAGCAATCCACCAAAACCTGGAGTGACAGGGGATCTCCACTGTACACATGCGGTGCAGAGCCAGCTTGCTTCAGCCCTCCTGGCACCTGTTGGCGTAATCCCAGCAAAACCACTGCTCTACACAACGGAGCGAAGGGGAAGCAGGAGACAAAGGAGGGGGCCAGAGGCAGTGGGGAAAAGACACGTCTTACTCATTCTGCCTACCAGAGAAGTTTCCTTTAAAAACAGGTACATAATCTTTTTGTAAATTTTCAATAACACATCAAAAGATTCACATTTCTTGTAAGATTACAGTCTGTCTTTGAACTTTAGATCATGCACTACTGAAACGGGAAATGATAGGTAAATAAAAGTGGCACATGTGGTTTGCTAGGAAGGTACCCACTTTGTACTCTATTACCTTAGCAAAGTGACTTGAAACCTCTCTCTGAAGATTCTGTTCCTTCCATCCCTGAGATTCTGTGCAATTATAGCACGCTTCAACTTTAGTAAAATTTCTCTGCTGTCCATTTTTCCCAGAACCCTAAAATATTCTCTTTCTGATTTCCTAAAAATATTTTCACTTTTTAAAAACGTCCATGTTTAGACAGCATATGTTTTTAAGCAAATACATTGCAAAATGTGCCTTTCTAGGAATTTAAGGGGAAAAAACTGAAATGGTGAATAGAAACAGTAACTATTTGCCACATTACCATTAAATAAGATTTGTAGTAAGGATACAAAATAGCACAAAAAATATAGCAAGAGATTTTCAGAGGACTCATTAACTGGAACGCTTCTGACAGCTTTTTACAACAGTTTCTGTGCCTATATTCCCACCTCTTTTCTTCCAATCTGAGTACTAGAAACGCCTTAATTCTGTCTGACACATTCAGAACATACATGCAGTGTAGAATGGGACCATATACAAGACAGAGTGGGGCCAAAGTGTCTTTGCTGAAAGATGTGTAACGGCTGAAAATTCTTATAGTTTGTGAGACATTTGTCATGCACAATGGAAAGGATATCGGGTAATTTCCCAGAACCCTCAAAAGTTTAAGTACAAAAGTTCTTTCCTGAGAAACCAAGCAATGACCTGTAACATGTGTTATAAGCATAGTCATTGTTCTTTGAGAGAGCGAGTTTGTGCATTACCACCTTACAGAACAATCCAAAAATAACAGAGTGGTCAATCCATGCAAGAAAAGCTTTTGATACACATATAAAATATTTTCAGTCCTCCTGCTAAGAGCAAAACCTAGAAGAAATGTTTACTTTTCTGAGATATGTAGGTAAAAAATCCAAATTACTAGAAGTTTCTAGAAAAGACATTAAAAGGCTCAAAGCTTCCATTTTGAATTTTTCAATGGTACCCTTTTTTTTTCCTTCAAGTTTTATTTAACCAATGAAAAATGGCATAAAAGGATTTGAAGCATTTCTAACTTTTCTGCCCAATACCAATTTACCCCCCAGAAAGCAGGCAAACATTTTTAAGTGTGCATAAATTAAAGTAAATGATATGTGACTATGGTTTTATTAGTATGATTACGCAGCTTAGATAAATGGCATTTGGTCATCAGATCCCAATATTTTAAGAATTACAACAACAGTTTATGTATTTGTATGTTGGTTATCCACAATGCAGTGTTCTGTCTCAGATACAATCCTCAGACTACAGGGAATATGTTTATTTTCTACGTCTGCGTAACTACCCATGTAAAGGAGCAATCTAACATTTCTCACAACAATGAGTTAAAGAGAGAGTGTTAATGTCTTAATGAAATACTGCCAAACAGAGAAGGTTTTAAGTTTAAAAACTAGACTTCTTTTGAGTTTTAAATACTAGATTCCAGATTTCAGACTTGTGGGAAGGCAGGTTTTCTACTGACGCCCTACTCCCTTTCTTAATTTTGTTAGGGTCAGGCAGTGAAAGCCAGTAGAAGAAACGCTTCTCATATCAGTCATAAAAACACAAAAGACCAAACGTGTTGCTGAGACTCTGACTCACAGCGACCATACAGGACAGAGCAGAACTGCCCAATGGGTTTCCAAGGCCAAGGCTGGTCCCCAGCTAAATTCTAAACTATATCTAAAGTCAGATTTTACGATAAAATATTTTAAATTTTGATTAAATGCATGTCTAATCAGTTATTTTACTTTAAAAGTGGACCACAATTCTCAATTTAATTCAATTTACTAGGAACATCTTCCAGATCATGTACTTGTTTTCTTATATGAGGTGTAGAAATTCTAAATGATATGTGCCAGGATAAAACATTAAATAATACCACCACTACCACTATCATAAAATCCTTAAAAAAATAAAAAGGCAAATAGGTTCCTTAAATATAATTAAATGTGTAATGGTATAAACCAATGCTAAATAATAAATGTTTTTATAAGAAACTAGTCTGTAGCACCGAATTACCTAAAAATCACTGTATTCATTTTAGCCTATTTAGTTGATAATAGCTTTTATTCCATAATGACAGAATGGACTAAAATATTTCCCATATTTATAAAATGCAGTCTTTATAGGTACAATAATAAATTAATGAGACGAGTCACACTGGGGAGGAAGGAGATGGGACTTTGTCAACTGATCTTTAATAATTATTTTGAAACTGTTTCAGATACTAAAGTGTGGTCTAAAACAGATAAACTGACATTATAACTTAAAATTATGCTTAAAAATCCTAGGCAATAGCCACATGTTAATTTTAGAAGGAGTATGAGGTAGAATCTAGTTTATACCAACAGAATTTTTCAAAATGATAGTTCTAATAACAAATTATATTTGAGTTATCATTTCTTTCACCATTTATTATAATGTGATGATTTAAAAGTTAATTCTGTTAAAAGTTGCTTTTTTTTTTTTTTTTTTAAAGAAAATTGCCACTACAAGTCAAGATTCTGAAAGCTATGCCAAGAAATCAGATACAGCATTGCGATCAACAAAGAACAGGCTTGCAAAAGACTGTTGCTGTCAGGTGCCATCCAGTGGGTTCCGACTCATAGCAATCCCACGCGCAACAGAAGGAGACACTGTCTGTTCCTGAGTCATTCTCACGATCGTTGTCATGCTTGAGCCCCATTGTTGCAAAAGATTAGTAATTGAATATATCACATCTGTATTTTGTATTACTTCCTACCAGGTCAATGAGACTACTATTAAAAATATAAATTGCTTAAATTTAAAACAGGAACAGAAATATAAAATATAGTATTTCAATAACATTAATTAATGAATAGGAAAAATGTTCTAATGAAGGCCAGCAAGGAACTCTAAATTAAATACAAGCTGAGTCGTTTTTTAATAAATTCCACTTTTGGACTACATACTAGAAAATAATCCAGAAGTAGAGGGGAAAACTATAAGCCAAAAATAAAAAGTGTCTATGGCAATGCTATTTATAACAGATAAAACTGGAAGGAACGCTTGAGGAATGGTTAAAATGAGGTAAAGTCTTTTGATGGAATATCAAAACCAAAACCCACTGCTGTGGAGTCGACTGTGACTCATACAAGCCTGTAGGGCAGAGTAGAACTCCCACATAGGGTTTCCAAGGCTGTAATCTTTACAAGAGCAGAGGGCTACATCTTTCTCCCACAGAGTGGCAGGTAGGTTGGAACCACTGACCTTTCAGTCAGCAGCTGAGAGCTTAACCACTGTGCCACCAAGGCTCCTTGATGGAATATCATCAGGGAGTCATTATAAATGATAATCGAGAAGACTTTGTAATAATCCAGCAAAATACTTCGAACACTACTATTGTAACTTCTAGTTTACTACTTGTTTCAAAGTGGTGGGTCTATGGTGTTTTTCTTTTTTCTCTTTTCAAATCTTTACTTTTTTTTATAATAAAAAGGAGAAAAATCATAAATACAAATAATTATATACACAGATGTGGCTACATGCTTTAAAAAAGATTTGTGCATGGTTTGGGAATTGTAACAAAACTACTGTATTTTTCAATGCAAATGACGTGCACCTTCTACATTTATTTGGCAACTGGATCCACACCTCTCAATGTAAAACACGTAAAAAAAAAATTGGCATAGCCGCACTTAGAAACATACCTAACCGGGGGACGGCACAGTTGGCAAATAAACGTTGAAGGCATGCATTATTTGCATAAAAATATGGTAAGTGTTACATTTTCCAAACCAGATTAAATCTTTTAGGTTTTCCAAAATATACTAGTCTCTTTTGAAGGTTAGGTTGAGGGAGAAATGTCCCTATAAAGATGGCAAGTTAAATGCATTGAAAGAAGAAACTCCTTTAAGAAAAGTTTTCTTCAGTTTTCAGAGCACTACATCTTCCACAGCTTTATCTGTTTATGCATAGCTGCAGCTGGCTATGCTCATGTTGCTCAGAATTCTTACTGTTATTATTATTGCACTTTGGTCAAGAGCTTACAGACATTTAGCAAGATAGGTGGTATCTTAGTCATCTAGTGCTGCTACAACAGAAATACCACAAGTGGATGGCTTTAACAAAGAGAAATTATTTCTTCACAGTAAAGTAGGCTAAAAGTCCAAATTCAGGGCGTCAGCTCCAGGGGAAGGCTTTCTCTCTCTGTCGGCCTTCTCATCAATGTTACCCCGGACTAGGAGCTTCTCTGTGCAGGGACCCCAGGTCCAAAGGACATGTTCTGCTCCTGGCACTGCTTTCTTGGTGGTATGAGGTCCTCCCTGTCTCTCTGCTCACTTCTGTCTTTATATCTCAAGAGATTGCCTCTGGACACAATCCAATCTTGTAGATTGAGTCCTGCCTCACTAACACAACTCCCACCCATCCTCCCTCATTAACATCATAGAGGCAAGGATTTACAACTATAGGAAAATCACACAATACCAGGAATCATGGCCCAGCCAAATTGATATACACATTTTTGGGTGGACATAATTCAATCCATGACAGGTGGTAACCCAATAAAATACTGTCAAGTTGAAACAGTTTCTGATACCAAATATTGGAGGCAAAACAGAAATCCTCCTAAATACAAAGCTTCAAATGTACATATATCTGTAATTTTCCTACTTTGAGCCATAATGCTGAGGAATCAAATATCTAAGTCTGCAATCTCTAGGCAACTTGTACACCTTATTTTATTTTATGCCAAGAAATTCCATTTAATTAGTCCAAGGGACTAATAGACCCCATGAATCACATCCTCCACCAGCCTGAGCCCGGAAGAACTAGATAGTGCCTGTCTATCACCACCAACTGCTCTGACAGGGACCACAATAGAGGGTCCCAGACAGGGCAGGAGAAAAATGTAGAACAAAATTTAAATTCACAAAAACAGACCAGACTTACTGGTCTGACAGAGACTAGAGGAACTCCAGAGACTATGGCCCCTGGACATCCTGCTAACTCAGAACCGAAGCAGACAGGCCTATAAAACAAACAACACACATGAGGAATGTGCTTCTTAGTTTAATCAAATATGAGACCAAATGAGCAACAACTGCCCAAAAGCAAAGATGAGAAGGCAGGAAGGGAAAGGAAAATTGGACGAATGGACACAGAGAACCAGGGCAGGAAGCGAAAGAGGGAGAGTGCTGACATTTTATGAAGATTGCAACCAACGTCACAAAACAATTTGTGTATAAAGTTTTGAATGAAAAACTAATTTCTGCTGTCACTTTCACCTAAAACACAATAAAATAAAATAAAATAAAATAAATAAATTCCACTTACTTATTTATGCATTAAAAAAAAGGAGCTAGGTTATTTCATTTGAAACTTTGAAAACGTCAGTAATGAAATTACAAAATATTTTATTTTTACCAGCTTTCTACTGGAAAAAAATAGCGTACATTCTCAGCTGTGGATTTAGTGATTAGTTAACCAGCAAATTTGTTACAGATAAATAACTGACATGTACTAATATTATGAGGGTTCATTAAAATGTTAGTCTCTCAAAATAATCATTCACAACTTTATCAAAGTAGGTCAAAATCTACGGTTAGTTTAGTAACTGAATGAATACAACAGGTAAGCAAAATATGGAACATCCATGGGGCAGTGCCTTTTTAATACTAACAAGGCTAGGGCAATTCATTAAAAAAAAATCAGGAACTATTTACTACTATTAGTTATTATTTACTGAGGGTTTACTATTACCCAGCTCCGGCTAAGTCTTAGCGTGTTATCTCATGTAATCCTCATAATCCTCACCATAGCCCTAGTACGTAGGTATTAGCATCATTATCAGGAAACTGGGGCCCAGACAAGCAAAGTAACTTAAACAAGGTCACACAGCTTTGAACTCAGGTAGTCTGATTCCAGAGCTTAATCATTACCCTATGCACAATATTATACATTATACTTGAGCAGACAATGGCTGGGATGAGGAGAGTAGAAGGCAGTAAAAACTTTGGCTACAGCTCAGGGTCTAGCGCAGGAGATACTTATGAAATAATAAGAGACAGGATAATGAGATCTACAGAAATGCAGATAATAACTGCCAATAACAGGTTGCGAGGAAGGTCAGACTATGATTTGCAATACTGGTAGATCCAAAACTTGGCCCACCAAGCATCGAGGTGCGGTACATCTGAGAATTTTTACCACAAATCTATGTTGACTTATATAGCTAGCACACAAAAACTGGTTGCTGTTTTTGTTGTTGGGTGCCGTCAAGTCAGTTCTAACTCAAAGCGACCCTATGCATGACAGAACGAAATGCTGCCAGGTCCTGCACCATGCTCACCATTGTTGCTATGCTTGAGCCCATTGTTGCAGCCACTGTGTCAATCCATCTTGTTGAGGGTCTTCCTCTTTTTCGCTGACCCTCTACTTTACCAAGCATGATGTCCTTCTCCAGGGACTGATCCCTCCTGATAACATGGCCAAAGTATGTGAAATGTAGTCTCGCTATCCTTGCTTCTAAGGAGCATTCTGGTTGTACTTCCTCCAAGACAGATTTGTTCGTTCTTTTGGCAGTCTATGGTATAGTCAATATTCTTCACCAACACCACAATTCAAAGAAGTCAATTCTTCAGTCTTCCTCATTCATTGTCCAGCTTTCACATGCATATGATACGACTGAAAACACCATGGCTTGGGTCAGGCGCACCTTAGTCCTCAAGGTGACATTTTTGCTTTTCAACACTTTAAAGGTCTTTAGCAGCAGATCTGCCCAATGTAATGCGTCTTTTGATTTCTTGACTGCTGCTTCCATGGGTGTTAAATATGGAAGTAAAATGAAATCCTTGACAACCTCAGTCTTTTCTCCACTTATCATGATGTTGCTTATTGGTTCAGCTGTGAGGATTTTGTTTTCTTTATGTTGAGATGTAATCCATACTGAAGACTGTGGTCTTTAATCTTTGTCAGTAAACGCTTCAAGTCCTCTTCACTTTCAGCAAGCAAGGTTGTGTCATCTGCATAACGCAGGTTGTTAATGAGTCTTCCTCCAATCCTGACGCTCTGTTCTTCTTCATATAGTCCAGCTTCTCCGATTATCTGCTCAGCAAACAGAATGAATGCGTATGGTGAAAGGATACAACCCTGAGGCACATCTTTCCTGGCTTTAAACCATGCAGTATTCCCCTGTCTGTTCGAACAACTGTCTCTTGACCCATGTACAGATTCCTCATGAGCACAATTAAGTATCTCAGAATTCCTATTCTCTGCTATGTTATCCATAATTTGTTATGATCCACACAATAGAATGCTTTTGCATAGTCAATAAAACACATGTAAACATCCTTCTGGTATTCTCTGCTTTCAGCCAGGATCCGTATGACATCAGCAATGATATCCCTGGTACCACGTCCTCTTCTAAATCCGGCTCAAATTTCTGGCAGTTCCCTGTCGACATAATGCTGCAGCCGCTTTTGAATGATCTTCAGCAAAATTTTACTTGCATGTGGTATTAATGATATTGTTTGATAATCCAAATAAGAAATGTGAACTTAAAAACACAGGAGTCTTGCGACCAGGACTTACCAATAAATACCACTTGGAGGAAAATACGGAAAATAGGTTTCTGACAATTTTATTCTGTTCAAAAAAGAACAACTGGTATTCTTAACTTCAGATGAATCACTTACAAATCATTAGACATAATTTCAATATTCAACAAGATTGGCTTAGTTAATATGAATTTTTCTTTATCCACATAATGGCATAATATGCAATATTTTAGAAGAATGTTTCCAAATAATATTTAATGATCCAAGAAGTTCATGAAAAAAGTCAGATTATGATATGCTGTAGACAGTATAATACCTATTTGCATGTGTGTGTTGAAAGAGATTAGATAACAGCTAAAAACCAACATATTCTGGCTGAGTGAGGCTACTCCCTCTAAGGAAATTTTATTCACGTGCGTCCCTTTAATGATCACTTTATGAAATAATTTGAAAAAATAAGAATCAGAGTATTGAGATTTAGTTTATTTTAACATAGTAAGATTGCTAGGTTGTAGAAATATGTTAAGGAAATGTATTGAATTGCCTCTGCCATTCAAGAACTTTTTACCATTAATGAGCTCTGAGGGAATTGCAAAATTGTATCTGAATACTGATCGACACTGGCAAGGAAAAAAAGGTACAGGCAGCTTGTTCAAGGATATGCAGATTGAGCATTCGACACTTGGAAACAGCAATGATTTCCCAATAATGAATTGCAGACATTTTTTTTTTCCCCTAGAATGTCAGGACTGAAATCCTCCTATCCCTTTGATATTTGATATATTAGCCTTTCTAGTCTACCTTAATGCTACTTATTTTTCCTTCATTCACTGATTTATTATTCTGAAGTAATTTGTTTTAGAAAGTTCTAGATTTAGATAAGCATAACTTGGAAACCCTAACTCTACCCTTTTAGCAACATTATCTTTAAAAGTTTCTGTATTCAAAGCATCAAATATATTATACTAGCTCTCAGAGAATTATTTTTATTCCCCTCCACCTCTGTTCAGTGTTTTTAAAAGAGGTGTAAATAGTTATTTACTTTCCTTCATGATATATTAATTTCCAAAAAAAGAATTACTGGGTAAAAAGGTATGAATAATTTTTGATCCCACCATTCAGACACAATATACATACTGTACACACTATCATAACCTGGTATTTTTTTCATTTAACACTCACAAACTTCCTATGCCATTTAAATATTATTTGGACACGTGATTTTTATAATATTGTGTAGTATTTCATTCATTTGTATGAATAAAACAATTTACTTTAACTGAACTCATTTTTTTATGTTGAGATTATACCTGATATATTTATAATATAAAAATATTTGTATATATTTTGATAATTTAGAAAAAAATTCTAGAAAGAGAATCTCTGGGTTGAAGAAATTGTACATTTTAAGAATTTCAAACTATACTTCCAAAATTCCCCTCCAGAAAGATCTTCTCAATCTACATTCTCACCAGCAGCAAGAAGGCACGCCTTTCAGGATCCAGACCAACTCTGGGTATAATAATTAAAACAAAACAAAAAATGCTAGAAATTTCTTTACCCATTTAATTGCCCACCACCCTACCAAGCTCAGATAGACTTCTCACTGATTTAAAATAAAAAATAAATAAATAAATATATATTTTTAAGGGCAATCTAATTAAACTTGAAACTCAAATGATTTTAAATCAAAAATATAAACAAATAACTGAAAAGATTTCAACACAGGATGCAAACTAAACCCTACAACTTTTCACAAAAAATATTTCATTAATAAAATGTTTATTTTTTAAGTGAAGCAATTAGTACATGCAATATCTGTATGAACAGACTCACTTAAATTAATCTGTAACACTGGGAGGTAAGCTGGAGCCCTTATTTTGCTGAATTTATAAATAAGGTAATGCTAAAATTAATAATAATAATAAGCAGCATAGAAATGTATTTTGAAGTAAGAGATTCAATATAAGTTTTGATATGCTAAATCCACCTATCAAGAGTACAAGTACAGTGCCCAAACAAGCAAAGTTTCCATTGTATTTCAAGGCAAGAAGTTTCGTGAAACATCAGTTGCAACCAAGCCAAATGTAAACGGTTAAGCAAACTAGAAATGTATGAGAACAAATCTGGATGTTTTGTTAATGGCAGGAAAAAACGTCTACAAAAAGGGATATATAATTACCTCACTTTTCCTTAGAAAGATGTCATGCCATTACTTGAAAGTCAAATGAATAAGTCACACCTCATTTTTCTGTCATCTCTGGGAAATAAGATGTTTCATATAAATGAATTTTCTAGATTAATGAAGTAATTTTCTGCTTTGAATACCCAAATATTTATAAAATTAAAACCAGTTTTTGATGGAAATGTTTCTAAAATTTCTCATATTTCCAAGCTCTCAAAACAATTTATAAAAAGTGATTTAACAAATCCCTTCACCTCGCTTTCAGTGACTCGGGATGCTCGCCCTCAGGTCAGCTGGCTCTAACTGCTGAGCTTTCCACACAAACGCCCTTTATGCTTTTCTTTGTTTTATTCTGTGCTAATGTTTCCTTCTTCTCTACCTTTATCTCTAATCCAAACTTATTTTTTCTGCCATTACCTAAAAAGATAAAAATAAAAAAGGCTTCATGGGAAAAACCTAAACAACCTACTTAATTAAACACAATTATCTATTCACAATACTACTCCAAGCTATTTCCTTTACTGTTCACATACGTGTCTTTGCTTCTCCCGAGTTTCTGGCCCTAGGGTTGAAAAAGATTTCAACTGGAGGGCAGAGGTGTCACTGAACTGCAATGCTCATATCTAAAAAAATCCAACAGGTTACATAATAGACTATGAAAAAATTTAACCTCATATTTGAAGAAAAATCTGGAAAACAAAAATTATGCTATTTACACATATTTAGAGAAAAAATGGGAACATTCTATTGCTATACAATGTAACAGAAAACTGCAATGTCTAATAAAGTGTTTCTCAAAGTGTAACTCAGGGACCATCTGTATTAGAATCCTCTGGAGCACTTAAATTAAAAATGTAGATCCAGCCCCCGCCCCCCCACCCCAAGTCTTCTAAAGCAGAATATCTAGGAGTGGAGACAGGGAACTTGCATTTTTCAATTAGCTCCCCAGGTGATTCTTTATACACAGCAAAATTTAAGAACCACTAATCTAATATCACTATCAGTCAGAATCGACTCGACAGCAACAGTTACAGTTTAAATCTAATATCTAAGATCAGTAATGTGCTTGCTATACCAATATTAACACATTTTAGTTCTCAATAAAATAGCAGTAGTAATTCCAAAGAATTATCATTAAATTATTGGTTAATTACCAAAATTATCCAAGGATTGCAATTTAATATAATCTGTACACCACTCTGACGAAGATTAAAATAAAATCTGTCAATAAAACCAACCAACTAAGCTGCACAGGGAAGCAAACAGAGTGCCACAGAAAATTTATAAAATTGTGCCTATTCAAAAACGAACAGATTTGGTAGTATGAATCGTTATGTACGTGGCAGTAACAGAAATCTTAGTATATATCTAATTTTAAAGATAACTTTTGTATGTGTAGTATGCACTATTGTCCTTTATTCAAAACAAAAGAAAAAAATGGTGCTATGTTTTGGTCACATAAATAGACTCAAAAAGTATTTTTAAAACACAAAGGAAAGTCAATATTCTGGTTGTGACGTTGTACTATAGTTTTACAAGAAGTTACCTTTAGGGGAAACTGGGTAAAGGGTATATGGGATCTCTTTACATTAATTCTTACAACTGCATATGAATCAACACTAATCTCAAAATAGAAAAGTTTAATTAACAAAAATTACAAAAGACATTTAATTTACCCATGTCTAGTCACACTTTCTGCTATTGAAATTAAATGGCATTGCTATTTTTTAGCTTATTAAATTGATCGATTTTAAAATCCTCACCAATTGTGGATTATTTTGGTAATTAACCACTACACTATTGGAGAGGATTTTAGAAGAACATGTGTTCTTTGGCAACAGGTTTAATCTCCTTTTTATGTGCTTGCTACCCCTTTTGGAGGTGAAAACATATCTGTGTCCCACATACGAAGCAAAATCAGGCATCTTGCAGTGTTACGCTGTGCTCTGAAACACTATCTGACAAAGGCGGACATTTTTCATCTTCCCATGTGAACAACCATTAAGACCCAGTTAATTTTTTCCAGAAAACTAACATTTTCTAACATACAAACTGTACAAACTGTATACTACTAGATTTCTTGATGGTTAATTTGAATAAGGGCCAATAAAGAAGAAAGCTTTGTTTATCTTTAGCTCTTCATATTCTTTAAGAATATTTTAACAAGGATATAAGCACATCCTTAATAATAGCCCTAAAATCAAGAGTATCAAGGGTAACTAGAAGAAACTGGAACAACTAAATACTGTGAAGATCTGTGAGTGGTGGATTATGAAGAATCATTGTTTTCTCCTTCGGGCACTAACATCTGTTGAATTTGAAAACATTATGGAGTCTACATCATGAAGCATTCTTATTACAAGTAACTGAAAAATTATTAACCTTTATGGTGTAAAAAGGAATTCTTTAACACCAAGGCAAAAAGAAGGATAGAGTTAAGAAACACTGATTCAAAGAACTGTTATGAAGACCAAGGCTGATGTCTAATACTAGTCCTCTCTGTGAAAGTTAAGTCATTCAGCATCTATGGTATTACACATATTTTGTAAGAAGAAAGGATTTCTATATGGTAACATATATTCTCGTTTATGCACTATAAAGTAAGTCAGTGTAGTTTTCATTAGATGCCAAAGAGCAGGTTCCGACTCATAGCAAGCCTATGTACAACAGAACGAAACACTGCCTGGTCCTGTGCCATCCTCACAATCATTATGCTTGAGTCCACTGTTGCAGCCACTGTGTCAATCCATCTCATCAAGGATCTTCCTCTTTTTCACTGACCCTCTACTTTACCAAGCATGATGTCCTTCTCCAGGGACTGGTCCCTCCTGATAACATGTCCAAAGTACCCGAGACGAAGTCTTGCTGTCTTCAGTTCCAAGGAGCACTCTCTGGCTGTATTTCTTCCAAGACAGATGTGTTTGTTCTTCGGCGGTCCATGGTATATTCAGTATTCTTCACCAACACCATAATTCAAAGGTGTCAGTTCTTCTTCTGTCTTCCTTATTCATTGTCCAGCTTTCGCATGCATATGAGACAATTGGAAACACCATGGCTTGGTCAGGCGCACCTTAGTCCTCAAAGTGACAGCTTTGCTTTTCAACACTTTAAAGAGGTCTTTTGCAGCAGATTTGCCCAATGTAATACGTTGTTTCGTTTCCTGAATGTTGCTTCCATGGGTGTTGATTGTAGATCCAAGTAAAATGAAATCCTTGACAATGTCAATCTTTTCTCCATTTATCATGATGTTGCTTATTAGTCCAATTGTGAGGATTTTTGTTTTCTTTATGTTGAGAAGTAATTCATACTGAAGGCCGTGGTCTTAGATTTTCATTAGTAAATGCTTCAAGTTGCCTGCACTTTTGGTAACCAAGGTTGTTATCACCTGCATAACACAGGTTGTTAATGAGTCTTCCTCCAATCCTGATGGCGGTTCTTTTTCATATAATCCAGTTTCTCAGATTATTTGCTCAGCACACAAATTGAATAAGTATGCTGAAAGGATGCAACCTTGACGGACACCTTTGAGTTTAAACCATGCGATAAAGTAAGTCAGTGCGGTTTTCCGTAGAACCTCACTAATTAAGAATACACTGGAATTAATGAAAATCTGAATTAAAGACTATTTTTAAAGAAAAGCTGCTTCCTTAATTTTAATTATGACAAAAGCTTCATAATTTAGGCTTTACTAATTAGTCATCTTTTCATCACCCATACTGAAATTAGGATGAAACTGACTTCCATTTAGCAATTTTTTTTCTTTCCATAGACTACCATTTCATAGTTTTGACAATATTTGGTGTTGGCAGTGATGGCAGACATTTAAAATGCTTGATAAACAACTGCTCTAGTATCGTCAAGTATATCTTATCCAGTACCTTATATCACACAGTTAGTGTAACTGCAAATAATTCTTGTTAATTAATTGAATTAATTATACTATTAGTTGCTAAGGGGCACACAAACATAAGCATAATACCCACACTCAAAGATTACTCCTAACAATCAATAAGAAACTCTTCAGATTTATTTTTCTAACTCAGTTTTAAAAATAACAATATTAGATTTCTTTAGAAATATTTTATAGATTGAACACTGCACAAATACAGTTAGTCCAAATTAGTGTAATTTAACTACAACTACAATAATACAGACTAACAGACAGCAGGGTCTCTCAAAACTTCCTTTAACAAATGACTCATAAAATTATTTTATTAGCAAATCTCTAGTTTAGATGTAAATATGCACCTCTAAAATGCTTTCAATTATTAAAAAAAATACATTCAGTAAACTACAATCACTGTTGTTATGCTCTGATTTTTTGTTTTCACAGAAAGTACAACAATAAACTTCAGCCCAACCTAACTAAATGAACATAAATTCTAACTACTAAAACACAAAGTTTTAAAGTTTTACTATATAATTTCTGATTAAAAAAAACTATTGACTAAATGGCTTACTTTTAATTAATTCAAGGAAAATTATAAGGAATTTTATAAAATTCACATTAACCCGAGATTTACCTGGTTCCTTTGTAAAGAACTTTACAAACACCACTAGCGATCTCTATAAATACCATCTTACAAATTTTGAAGTTAAAAGTTTCAAAGAAATCTCTAAATCTACTAAGTTGTACTGTTTCCTTTAGGAATTAAATGTAAAAGGAAGTAAAAATGAGAACGGATAAAATTCTAATTACACAGTTTTGTCAATATTATTAGTTTATTAAATTTCCACAGTAACAATACAGAATTTTTCTTCAATAGTACTTAAATATTTTTCAAGCTATAATTTAGCACCAACATAAACATAAGAAAAAGAAAAACTAAACAGGAATATTCTTTCATATAGATCTTAAAGCTACACAGAGATTGCTTCTTTCTCCTCAGATAGTTTAAACTATGTACATAACCTAGGGAAAATTTAACACTTTACAAAAAATATGGTACAACCCATAAAAGAAACCCATTCCTGTCAAGTCAATTCTGACTCATAGTGACCCTATAGGACAGAGTAGAACTGCCCCACAGGGTTTCCAAGGAGCAGCTGGTGGATTCAAACTGTTGACTTTTTGGTTAGCAGCTGAGCTCTTAACCACTGTGCCACCAGGGCTCCAATATAGATAGTTGGAAGACTTAAAAAAATACGTAGAATTTTATTTTTTAAGATTAAAATTACAGATTGAAAACTTAAAATACAAAATATTATGCTTACAGACTGCCACCACCATTCATTCATTAAATTGCTTACAAACCCAAAGTGACAGAAGCAGAGAATCAAGGGAATAGATGTTTAGTAACACAAGGATCATACCTCCATGTTGTATAAACTGATAGACAGTTGCCTTACTTCAGATGAAACTCCTTAGGTAATAGATTTGACCATCCACATTTATCCTCCTTTAGAATTTAAAATACCATTATCGAACCTGGGTGCCTGTAAATATCTTAGACACAAGTGATCCAACAGCTGTGGAAACTTACATCTCACATATCAAAAATTCCTCATATAACAAAATGGTGTAAATTTAAACTTCCCATTTCTAATCCAATTACTTTATCTCCTCACCTCATCTACAATGATTTCACAATGTTTGGATGAAGAATGATGTGGTATTTTGGTCATGATTAAATTCTAATTGTAGAAGACAGGAATATTATAAAAATTTAACCCAAACAAACTAAATTTAAGTATTTTTTGACCCAAATGTAAATAATGAAAATGTACCTATTATTAAGGAAACTTCTAGTTCCTAGGAAAGCATTCATAAACAACCTGCCTATTCATCATTCTGTAATTTAGTTCTGAAACTTTTTTATTCAGAAGATCCTCCAGATAAAAAGGACTTCATCAAAAAGCTATCAATTTACATTTGGAATCTTCTCTGTAATTACTTTCTATGTACGATGCCTGTCATTATTACAACATACATATCAACATTCTTTATTACGAGTTTGTCAGTCTCATCATACTCAAATGTATTTGCTATTATCACATGATAACAATATGGGCTGAAATATAATAATTTATCTTAAGGGCACAAATCTGTTTTATATTTTCTTATACTGTTTTCTAAACTGTTGCCATTGAAACATTTGAGATGGAATGTTTTGTCTGTTTTTTGATCTGTCTTATTTGCTCTATCCAGTATACTTTATACAGGTTATTTATACAAAAGTGTTTTAAATACCAAGTTAACCATTCACATTTGAAAGTTCAACAGGGGCATATAATATTAATAACCACTCTGCTGCTTGGTGTAATCTGTAACACCATAGGCAACAGAGACCCCAGTCACACTCAGTTATCTGTAACCATCTCACCATGCAAAACTGGGGCCAGAACAAAATCGTCTCATCGGTGCGTATCTTCCTCAGTGAAAATAAGTTGACAATTGGAACCTTCCTGTTCCTACTCTCTTGATTTTTGCCAAGGGGTTCTGGCAGACATATGAGGTAGTTTTAACATTTCCTAGCCTCCCAAGGGGTCTCTAGATGGTGCAAATGGTTTGCGCTTGCCTATTAACCAAAAGGTTTGTGGTTCAAATCCACCTAGCAGTGCTGCAAAAGAAAGGCGTGGTGATCTGCTTCTGTAAAGATTACAGCCAAGAAAACCCTATGGAGCACAGTTTACTCTGTAACATCTGGGATTGCCATAAGTCGAATCCACTCGACTGCAATGGGTTTGGTTTTTCTGTTTGCTTAGTCTCCCAAGAAAGGAGAAAACAAGGAGACAGAGGTTCATATGGGTATAAGAATTCCGACTGGGTGCAGAGAGGAAACACAAGCTAACACGGGGGCTTTTAAGGTTTCCTGCAATTGCTTCAGCATTTGTATAACAGAGTAATAACACTTGCCTCCCAGGTTGTTGTAAGAATAAAAGAATCACAACGGTAAAGCCAAGTACTCAAGAATGATTGCTACTTTTATTCATCACCATCCTGCCATCATAATTCAGGGAATTCCTGGGTGGTGCAAATGGTTAACACACTAGGCTGCTAAATGAAAGGTTGGCGGTTCGAGCTACCCCAGTGGCTCCTCAGAAGAAAAGCCTGGCAATCTACTTCTGAAAAATCAGTTATGGAAAACCCAGTGAAGCACAGCTCTATCCTGACACACACACAATCATCATGAGCTGGAATCAACTCCATGGCAACTGGTAGCATCAATCAATTTTTTAGTTGCAATCAACTTAGTCCCATAGAACTCCTTCAGCTCCATAAATTTATTAATAACTTACCCTTAAATAGCATTTCACAGCTTATAAAATGTTTTCACGTATATTCTTTCACTTAAAAGTGTTTTTTTTTTTTTCCATAGGCATCTTTATTAATCATAGGTAATATGAGATGAGTAGGTTTGTGCCACTTTTTGTTTATATGTACCCTGTTTAGATTGCTTCTAGATTTCCTCTTGGGCTAAGACTTAACTGCATAAAACAGAGGCCCTTTTTGCTAAAAAGTTTGTCATTGCAGTCTTTTTAACCACAACATGTAACTGATACATTAGCAGGAGTAATTCAAATTATTTAACAACCAAACAACACAGGCATGGGGCCAATCAGAAGGGGTACTACTGGCCCCCTGCTATCACTGCTGCTCTGGAAGTCTAGGGAGACCTTGGGGAGGGGATGGAGTAGATGGGGGAGTGTTTCCTAGGGGCAGCAGCTATTTACCAACCCATATTTTAAAAACCAGTAACTATTATCAGGAGTCCCTAGGTGATGCAATGCACTTGGCTACTAACTGAAAGGTTGGATGTTCAAGTTCACAAAGAGGCACTTCGGAAGAAAGGTTTGGAGATCTACTTCTGAAAAGTCAGCTACTGAAAACCCTATGGAGCACAGTTCTATTCTGACATACATGGGTCACCATGAGTTGGAACTGACTCGAAGGCAACTGGTTATGGGTTAATTGCGATCAGCCTTGCCCGCAAGTTTTTGTCCACGTGTTTAAACTGGACTATTTCACTAGACCAACGGAATGTTGAAATGGATACTGAGAACTCATTCTCCTAATCTCCTAGCCAGTTTTCAACTTCTGTATGTTCCTTCTTGTATATTATACATTTTAAATACGCAAAAAGTCTTATGTAAAACAAACTCTAACTTCTGTACATCAGCTAACAAATAAAAAATCTGAGCTACTGCAAAGTGGGTTTTTTTTGCCTTTGCATACTTGAGTTTCAGAAGCATTGCCATCTTTGTCTCAACAACAGTATTACTGAAATTGTTTAAATATTTTATTGAGCCTACTCTCATGTTTATAAAATAGTGATGAGAAGCTCAGATAAGAAATTTAATGTAACTAACAAAATTTAGAATGACAATTTGTGCCAAAAGCTCAAAATCGTTAGCTTTCATTTATTGGATTAAAGTGGTATACAGTTTACTCAACTTTGAAAGAAACATTCAAAATTAAAAAACAGTGAGAAAATTCCAGACAGAGATCACTGAAGACTATGTTTAATTAGGAACTGCAATTAAGACTAATGATAATTTTAAGCTTGATGGGTGTGTTCAGAGCTCTCCCTTTGTAACAGGAAGTCAGTCTGTTTACCCATTATTTAACACATAAAACAGTTTTCTTATACTTTGAAAAACAGTTTTTATTTTTTGTTTTCTGATTATAAAACCAGAAAATATAGAAAAAATATAAGCTAAGCCATAATACTTGACACCTATATATAAAAAGTTATTTTGATCTATATCCTCGTATATACTACTTTCTAACAGGCTCTTTCACTTAATATATGATGAACATCATTTGTATAAAAATATAGATTTACCTCATCATTTGTAATGGTTTTGGAGTATTTCCTTCAATAGATGCATTAACATTTATTTAAACAATCTTCTTTTGGTAGATATTTAGATGGTTTTCAACATTTTGTCATTATTTATAACTCTGCAATTAACACTTTTACATATTCATGCCTTTGGCTGCCAACTCTATTATTTCTTCAAATTCCTATAAATACCAAAAGTAGAATTGCCAGGCTAAGGAATATGTACTCTAGAAAGGAATTTTGGTACCCAGTGCCAAATTTTAGTTTTTCTTCAGCTGCTTTGTAGTTTTTTTTGAAATCACAGTGACTTTACTTAGAAAATGTACTTTGACTTCTTCAGTAAACTGCCCCTTTAAGATGTCTACAAATCAACAGCCATTCCAGCATTCATTCATACGACTTGAATATATTCAAACCACATACCACAACCTTGCTTGATGAAAGTGAAGAGGACTTAAAGCATTTACTGATGAAGATCAAAGACTACAGCCTTCAGTATGGCTTATATCTCAACATAAAGAAAAAAATCCTCACAACTGGACCAATAAGCAACACCATGATAAATGGAGAAAGTAGTGAAGTTGTCAAGGATTTCACTTTACCTAAATCCACAAGCAATGCCCATGAAAGCAGCAGTCAAGAAATCAAACGACATATTGCACTGGACAAATTTGCTGCAAAAGACCACTTTTCAAGTGTTACAAAGCAAAGATGTCATTTTGAGGACTAGCGTGCACCTGACCCAAGCCATGGTATTTTCAATCATTTTGTTAACAAGATGGCAATGCTGTGCAAGGCCGGCATGCTGTCTTCCTTCCTATTTCACTTCTATAAGCTGTTGCAGTATATTTGATGCCTTTGAATTATGGTGTTGGTGAAGAATACTGAATATACCATGGACTGCCAGAAGAACAAACAAATCTGTCTTGGAAGAAGTACAGCCAGAATTCTCCTTAGAAGTAAGGATGGTGAGACTTCATGTCATGTACTTTGGACATGTTATCAGGAGGGACCAGTCCTGTAAAGTAGAGGGTCAGCGAAAAAGAGGAAGATCCTCACTGAGATGGATTGACACAGTGGCTGCAACAATGGGCTCAAACATAGCAATGATTGTGAGGATGGCGCAGGACCAGGCAGTGTTCCATTCTGTTATACATAAGGTCGCTATGAGTGTGAACTGACTTGATGGCACCTAACAAGAACACATTCCACAATGAGAATTTAATTGTAAAGAATAAATTTTACCAAGTATCTTCTGTGTGCTGCTGGGGATATATTGATGAACAAGTTTCCTGATCCTGGGGAACTACTATTTCATTAATATACAACCCTATGCCAGTGATTGTGTGAGTGTTTTTCATACATAGCCTAACTTGGGGATTTTCAAATACTGTCTGGAAAGGTTCTTGAAGGGTCTTTACATGGGGTGATAGAAGTAGATGAGGCGTGAAGGAAGAGGGGAAGGTGGGGGACAGGAAAAAGAGGAGAAAAGCAAGCCAAGGAAGGAGAGAGTAAAGAGAAGACAACAGCAAAGCTGAAAAGGTAATGAGGAAGATGACCGAGAAGACGTACATGACAAAGACGAGGGCAACGAAGAGAAGAGCCAAGAAAACAAAGACAATGGTGAAGAAGATGACAAGGGAAGAAGTTTTAGAATTGACCTAACTGAATTCTCAAAAAAAATCTTTTTATAGGTAGTCTTACAGGCCCTGGTTTACAGATGAAAAAGGTGAGGTTCAGTGAGATTAAATAATTTCATAATCAACACACGAAGTCAGAAGAACCAGAATTTGATTCTAGGCCTGTTTCACTCTCTAATCTATGATCTTACCAAAAAGAGAAAGGAAAATAAAAAAACCCACCTCATTGCCGTCGAGTCTGTTCTGACTTGTAGCAACCCCACAGGACAGAGAAGAACTGCCCTGTAGGGTTTCCAAAGAGTGGCTGGTGGATTCAAACTGTCGACCTTTTGGTTAGCAGCTAAACACTTTATCACTGCACCACCAGGGCTCCTGATCTTAACCAGTACAATGAGCCTCTATCTGTTAAAAATAACTATACCAGAAGTTCCTGGGAATTTTTAATAGCATATGAATTTGCATTTCAGAGACAGTGATGAGCTTCAAATCCTCCAATCTCTGATAGACATTCCATTCGGATTTTACCTGAAAGGGGCAAAATTACCAATAACAATAATGTATTTAGTGCCTTAATGTGCAACAGTATTTCACAAATAAAGGACAATGTTCGCCTAGGAAGGAAGAATTATTTTGAAGGAGACAGAATACAGTCATTCATAGGATATTTATTTCTTAGTGTAATTTAATTGCAGACTAAAAACTCCCCATTTATGTACAAAAGGTTTCTATTCTACTTCCTGGATTTTTGTTACAACTGCAAGCTGGTAATGGCTGACTTCAGCATCTCCACTATTTTTTCCCAGGAGAGGCGAGAGGCGAGGTACATCCTCTCACAGGGCTAACAGACACACACTCCTGCGATCAAGGAGTGTCAAAAGCAAATTTATGTGGGTTTCTTAACATTTGGTTGTAGTGTTTTCTAGACAGGCTGACACACAGGCTGGAAACGAAGAAACAGGCTTGCAATCTCGATTCTCCCATAAATAAAAACAAAATCACCAACCATATTTGGCCCTGTTTTACCCAGAGAATCTTCCTGTCCCTTTTGCTATCACAACTATGCTAACGTTGGCTTTTCTACAGGCATGCTTTTCAAGGTAAAAAGGTCTGTTTTTGTTGGGCACAAATAGCCTGCATCTTCGCATCTTTTGATAAAGAAACACATGGCTTAAAATGCTTACAGTGCAATGAAGAAAATGATTGAGGTGATTATGGGGAGTTTTCTCAAGGGGCCTTAAGAAAACAGAGTAAAAGCAAACAAAAATACCGAAGGCTGAAAGAGCTGGTTTACCCATATGAGGCTAAATAAAACTAGCTCTGCTACGTAAGCACTGCCAGTAAGATCACGGTACAGATCACAAAAGTTATAAACACCACAGGAAGTTTTAAGCTGATTCACACAGTATGTATGTAACCAGAAATCAAACAATGGAATTCAGGTAAGAGAAACTGAGAACTTGAGTAAACAGTTCTTAGTGGCAAGGGGCTCATCAACTGAGGAAAGGTTACGTTATTTATACACTGATGTAGAAATTATAAGGTGATGTTTCATCAAAGATAAGAAATTTTGTTTCTGTGAACTAAAATTTAAACATAATGCAGTATCTATAATCTAAAGAGGAAGTTTTTTTTTTTTTTTTTTTACTAATGCGAAACGGGTGTTTTAAACAAAATCAATGTAGAAATACAGATTTTAGAAATGTACTTTGAGATGTGCTCTTCTTAATGTTAAACACTTCTGTTTGGGTTCTACAGTCCTGCTGTAACTCAGTCCAGCTGCACAATCATAAATCCATCTATAATGTACTGCACTTCCCTCTCAGAGCACCCTGCTCCCCTCTTCCAATACGTTTTACTTAATTATCTAAATATTTGAGGTGAAAGCATTTTTACAAGAATTCATGCATGCTAAAAATTACAGAATCCCTATTAGGCATACTCCATATTAGGAGAATTCTGGATAATTTGTATCATAAACCACTGGAGTTTAATGGTTTATTATGAGCAAATGACTATTTGAGAATAGTAGATTGATTTCTGTCTGGAAAAACAGAAGAACACAGGTATTATAATCAAGTCAGAACTGAATAAAATATACAACTGATATTTATTATATTTTCTTAACTTCAGGGATAGCTTTTTGTCAAATGAACATTGTTTGGTTCTAATGTTCACAGGTAACATCTTTATTTCATAAGTACAAGACAAACTAAAACAATTACAGATACCAGCTAAAAATGTGAATGTTCAAAACTGTAGCATAAAAATGTAGACAAATCTTCATAATTCCATAATTCCCTAGTGTTTTAAAATCCATTTATATGAGTGTATGCTAATTTGCTTTTCATAACTTTTTTTTAAATTAAGAATTCAGTTCAGTGGAAGTTGTTTACTAAATCATTAGAAGCACCAAGAGTAAAAAATTAAACATAAAATGTCTATATCGTAAAAAAAAAAAAAAAAAACCCACAAAAGATAAATCAGATTTATATACAGCATCTGCAACAAATTTGAGGTGCTGGCTAGGCCTGCAAGGTTCCATGCTGTAATTTAAAAACCACATACACACACACAGACACACACACATACAGAGATTCAAATTACTATTAAAAATACAAGTTTAAAAAAAATTAAAAACACTTCTGAAGGTGGTGCTAATTTTGATGTGGCCATGTTACCAGACTGTTTTGGTATTCGAGGATAAAATAATAGTGACTTCTTAGTAGTGTGTAATTGATAGAACATCTAAGTGTGCAAAGAATATTACTTTTTATTTTTAGAAACAGAACAAAGTTAAGAATATTATTTTAATTTAAACAAGCCAAGAAGCATAAATTCTCAAAGCAGCACATTCACACACATACGTATATAATTTTTGTTTAATAGAAAACACAATTTTACAATCACTAATGCAATACTATTTCTGTGTTTTGATCCACATGAATATAATAAGTAGAACACATTTACTGCACTTGGAATTTCTATAACTAATCCTAAAACTACCTATATATACATAAAATTTAAACTGTCTATAGCTTATTTTTATTTATAAACATTAGGACTGTACATCAGAATATGTTACTTCTCCTCGCCAGCCCTGCAGTACCTAAATATGAGAAAACCAAAGTAGGAATAATAAATAGCTGAAATATGCTTATTACAATGGAGCTTTCACCAACCCCATCGGAATGTGTCAATGCTGTCACTTTACTTAGTGACAGCACCAGGAAAACAGATACAGGAAAAATATTCTTCAAAAAATAATCTATTCAAAACATTAAATAAGTAAAATAAACACACCTAACAGTAGAGGAGTTGGCTAAGAGTGAATAGCTTAAATTTATAAAGCACTTTGTAACCTGCTTTAAAATGAACTCTCTAAAAGAGAGTCCAAAATTAATTCAGAAGTTAACAACATAGTCTTGGTCAAATTAAACTACTTTCTTTCAGAATTATAGTTCAAAGATTAAAATATGAAGTCTAGGACATTCAGTCCTTTCTACCAAATCTATGATTCTATTATTCAAGGAAACATGACTTACAATTATTAATCATCTCGTTTTTCTGAAGTTGAAACCAAGTCAGAGACTGGATCAACATGATCTAGCATATTGCAATCATGCTCATACTGATTAATATTTAAGGTAAATATTTCCTCATAATTTTTAAACACTAATAAAACACTGCATAAAGCAAAAGCACAGACATTAATACTGCAGGGGCTCACAAGAATTAAATAAAACACAAGCTACCAAGAGAGCATTACCAAGTTCTCCCCATGGTATATTACACTCGTCGTACGCTCCCACCCAGGAGACACCCCCCACACTGAACACACTCACATCAATGAGCATAACAAGAGACAATTTTCATCAAAATAACAAGAACACTAGAATTCTGACCATTGTCACCATTAACACACAGCTCAATTAGGTAGCTAAAAAAATGTGTATATATAAAAGTATAGACCACTACATTAAAATTTAAACACATCTGCTATATGATGTCTGAAAGCTACAAAGAGAAAATAGTTTTACTTTTCAGTTGTTAATTAGCTACAGTAACAGGATGTTTATTAAAGCTGTTATTTATTTTTAAAATATACATTATATATCTTCAAAACTAAGAACAGGATTACAGAAATCAGAAACTTTTAGAAGTGTGTTTGAATGCAGTAATTCAAGAGTTTATACTGAACCTTTTATTCAACAGTTTGACTACAGGAATTTAAATTAGTGAGACCCAAATGGCTTAAGTTTAAATGGATATTGATGGAGAAGTAAACATTTGGGTACATTTTAAAATAAAGATGAAATGGTAAAGTGCCTTCAAGCTAAACATATTTAAAATAATAAATAGAAAGTAATGAAAGATGCATCCTTATAAGGAATTAGGAAAAAAAAAATTCCAGCAATGAATCAACACAAGTACCCCTTATTAATCGCAGCATTTTGTTAGAAGCATTTTTCTAATTGACACTGAATTAGCATTTACTATCCCAGAGAGAGTTCTCCCTGGCAAACACTCAAATGGAGGTTGTCTGATGGCTTTGGCTCGCATTAGAGGTGTAACAAAGTAGATTTAGTGAGCGGAGTGGTGGTACAAACCACACTGGGGAATAGTTCTCCCCACCCATAGAACAAGCTATGCATGAAGCTCTTGCCCTTGACTAATATATTAGGTCCTCTAAAACAATACGTTAATTATGCATTCACCGTGAGTTCAGACACTGTGCTTAAAAAGAGTAGTGCTGCTGTCTACCCTACTTAAGTACTGACGTGTATTTTAAAGACTGAAAGTGAACTGGATGCCTTCTACTACCCAGAAATTAGCTGTGAAGCCTTCTCAGAGAACATACAGTAAAGATGAATACACACATGCTTTAACTACTAATCCTTGTAGGAGTCCTGAGTTACTTCTTTAAACTCAAAGGCATTTCCTTTTGTTATCCTTTCCCAAATTCAGTTGCCTCCCAAAAGAGCTGCATTTTATCATCTGGCTCTGAAAACTGGCCTATGAATATGTTTTAAGTTTTACAATGTGGTTTCCATATTAAAATAAAACTTCATGTTTCAAAAGTCAAAAAATTTTTTTTTTCTGTCAATTCCAACGAATCCCCTTGGTACAAGGCTAATATAGCAAAGAATGAATTTAACTCTGCAAAAAATTATAAATAACACCCAAACTTCCCTTGTAGACAGCTAGCTGTAGGACTCGACTGCCATTTTGTTAACAAGATGGCAGCACTGTGCAAGGCCAGCATGCTGTCTTCTTTCCTATTTGACTTCCTATCAGCTATTGCAGTGAAGCCTTCTAGCTTCAGTGCATGCTGAAAACTACACCCTCCATGAAACATTTCAACTGGAGTGGGCAGGATACAAACATTCCTGTAGTTATTTTACCAATGTGCATTCATCAGTGACAACCTGTGTAAATACATTTAAAGATGAAGTTCACATTTCATTGTTCACATTTCAGGGGGGAAAAAACCCAACCAGCATCTCATAAATCAATTTGTCACCTGCTTTTACTGGCCATTTTCTGTTGGGTTTCAAACCAAAGTGAAAACTGGTAAAGCAATAGGATGAAATTTAAATAATTGTACACAAAAGGGAACATTTCTCAAATTGGAGAACATTTGTTTCAAGTACAATTTATAAAATGGTTGTGACTCAACATTAAACAAATAATACCCAAGAGTTGCCACATTTACAGAGCATTAAAATATGCCATCTTCTCTGGCCCTCTGTGTGGTGGAAAGAAAGCATTTTGATGGAGAAAGAAACTGAAGTGCAGAGCAGTTCAGCACAGGAACCGGTCCACCAAGTCCTGGTGGGTTCTCTCTGCCTGTAACCTGTGCTGGGCCACCAAAGTTACCAAGAACATGACAGCTAATTTTTTCCCCTCTTTATGCAATTCCCACAAGTAATCAACTAACAACTGGGTGTTATGAAATGAATATGCCAGCTTAATTATCAAGAGGGCCATTAACAAATGACACACGCAACATGAGCCGTGAAAACACACACACCAACAAGGACAGTGGGACCGGCAGCAACTCTCAAGCGCTAATGGTCTGAACAGAACAAGAAGAAACAATCTACTTTGAGTTGTCTCATGCAGTTTTAGTTTAACCTCTGCTGTTCACAACGGAAATAATTAAAAACTTAAAAAAAAAGAACAAAAACCTCGTTGTGGAACGTTCTTAAGATAAGGCTCTACTTCACCAAAACTATCCCACTTTTCTGTCTTTGATGAAATGACAATGAAGTGTAATAAATTCTAAATACAACTCTCTGTTTTTAAAACTGGGTCATAATTCACAAATTTTACACCAATTTAGAGATGAAGCAATTCTTTCTACCATTAAAAAAGAGCTGCACAAGTCTAATGAGTGGTCACCCTGCAATATTTTGATGCAGCAACTAACTTATTTATAGATGAACTGAGCAGAGAACACGAGCCAGGGACCTGGTTTATTCATTAGAGACCCACAGTCACCTTCACAGGAGTGGGAAAGGAAAAACTAACCACCATGCAATCAACTGTAAGTGTTGGCAACACTTTATCTGCTTTTAAGTAACAAAAGGCAAAGCCTGGTTTCACAGCTGGGCACTACTAATACCACTGAGGGCTGAGAAAAGGGAAAACTACTCGATACTGAAGGGAAAACGTCTATGTCTGAACATCATATGGTTTGACTTAAAATGGACTGATTAAAGATACTTAAATGACTCTTGAACGTAAATTGCAGGCACCTGTTGTTCTCAGACCGGTAGCCTCGACATGCCCCCGTGAGCACGAGAACGCTGCTCCACCGACAGCACGCCCTCGCCAACTCCATCTCACGTTGCTTAACACTGCAGGGGAGGGGATTTATTAATCAATTTCATAGTTTCTTTGGGATACATTGTTTACATTAAAATATAATACCAAATAGACCACAGAAATAACATTTACATTTTCTATTTAATGCCTTTCCTTATAAACTGCCTTACTAATTTTATGATTTGTATAAACTTTTCTTTTTAATCAGACAAATTAGTTTCACGTGTTCCCATCATGGTCTAGGCTACTTTATCCAAAGTGGAAAAAAAAACAAAACAAAACCCTGAATTCTTATAAAAAGTTTTAATTTTCACAGCTCACACATCAGTGATATTGCCTATGTGAGTCCATTCGATTCAGCGGTCTTAA
Source organism: Dugong dugon (assembly GCA_030035585.1). Taxonomy (NCBI): domain Eukaryota; kingdom Metazoa; phylum Chordata; class Mammalia; order Sirenia; family Dugongidae; genus Dugong; species Dugong dugon. The sequence goes on along the minus strand of CM057470.1, from coordinate 65,977,463 downwards.
AATTACTGAGTTAATGCTGCTCAGAAGAGATTTACGATTCTGAGATCCAGATTCATTTATGATAGATTGCGAACTTGTAGCTTGAAAAATTTCGGAAGCAGTCGCTTTCCAAACTAAAAAGTTTACAGCGTGAGCTGGGTTTAGTGATAGAAGAAACTGACCCCTGGGTCTGAGCTTTGGCCCCTCAGACAAGGCATCCCAACTTGGAGCCTCACTTTTCTAATCTGCACTCACGAACCTCAAAGAACTGTGGGGAAGATCAAAGACCCAGTACGTGAAATAGCTCTGTAAACTACAAAGTGCTCTAAAACAGCAAGGCATTATACCACCGTTCGCACTCCTAACCCTCTTCCCACATCCAAATGACACACCCTCTTAGGTGCTGTGGGCTTGGCCCCTGCTCTCCAGCCCCTGTGGAACCAGGCAGACTCTTTGTAGAGGCAACTCCTCAAATCACAAGCACTAGAAACACCATCTAGGTTTCTCTGGGTACAGGTAGGATTTGGTTGGTTTCTGGCATGATTTAGCTATGAAAGATATTAATTTAATGTGGTTTACTGAAGCAATGGTATTGTGGCCCATGGTCTGCCCATTAACTTGGCGCTCATGACGACTGAGAAGGAGCGTGATGTGTTTTGTGGTGGTGAGCAGGCCAAGACTCAGAGCTCACAGGAGCATTTGCTAACTAACAGGACTTCTTTCAGATGGCCAAGGGCATTATTCTTCCTCAGAGAGTCCCAACAGTCAGTGCCACCAACCAAGATTTCACTCAGCCCTGCACCTCAAAAATCTCAGCCTGCAGGGTGGGAAGCCAGAACAGAGAGCTATGTCTGAAATCATCAAGCAGAGAGCATCAGAGGAACAGGTAAGATCCAGAAACCTGCTACTAGTAAGTGGAGGTAAGAACTTGGAAATACGTGTTGATGTTTGGTCAAAGAAAGGTTAGAAATCAGGTCGGTAAGACAGAGTGAAGATATGAAGAGGCATGGTTTATGAGTCAGAGAAAACGGAACTGACGTCTACTCTGCCACTTGGCCAAATGACCTTTGGCCAGGCACTTCACCACTTCTCTCAGCATCTTTTTTTCTCGTCTGTCAAATGGTGATACCAATACTCAGCTTATAAGTGTTGCTGTGGGGGTAAAACTGGGTGATGTATGTAAAGCGTCCAGCGACCTAAAGTGTCGCTGTGATTATTGCTATCAGCATTATCATCATCATTCTGATTACAGTTTCTGGAGAATAAAAGCTAAAGACAGAGGAAGCAGTGAATCACCAAGGCCCAGGCCAGGAGGGCCTGCAAGCAGAGCAGGCTGCAAGCAGAGCAAAATGGAAGTGCAAAGTATAACCTACTTGATCAAGTACCAGGAGATACAGAAAACTAAGGGTAGGGGGCCACCAAGCCATTGGGCAGATAGATAACTAGGTGACTCACGAAAGCAGCAGTCAAGAAATCAAAGGACACATTGCATTGGGCAAATCTGCGGCAAAAAACTTCTTTCAAGTGTTAAAAAGCAAAGACTTCACTTTTTTAAGGACAAAGGTGTGCCTGACCCAAGCCATGGTATTTTCAATCACCTCATATGCATGCAAAAGCTGGGCAATGAATAAGAAAGACTGAAGAATTAATTGATGCCTTTGAATTATGGTGTTGGCCAAGAATATTGAATATACCAAGGACTGCCAGAAGAACGAATGAATCTGTCTTGGAAGAAGTACAGACAGAATGCTCCTTAGAAATGAGGATGGCAAGATTTCATCTTATGTACTTTGGACATGTTACCAGGAGAGATCAGTCCCTGGAGAAGGACATCATGCTTGGTAAAGTAGAAAGAACCCAAACCAAACCCATCGCCATTGAGTCAATTCTGACTCATAGCGACCCTATGGTACAGAGTAGAACTGCCCCATAGGGTTTCCAAGGAGCACCTTGTGGATTCAAACTGCTGACCTTTTGGTTAGCAGCTGAACTCTTAACCAGTATGCCACCAGGGTTTCCTGGTAAAGTAGAGGGTCATTGAAAAAGAGGAAGACCCTCGATGAGATGGATCGACACAGTGGCTGTAAGAATGGGCTCAAGAATAACAATGACTGTCAGGATGGCGCAGCACTGGGCAGTGTTTTGTTCTGTTGTACGTAGGGTCACTTTGAGTTGGAGCCGACTTGACGGCACCTAATACGAGGGAAAAAATATTTTTTTCTCATAGGAGTCTTATTTATAATTCTATTAAACTTCTCTTGATTTTCACTATTTTTAAAATTTTAACCAAAGAAACTACGAAAACTACAATAAGTAGGCTAGCAAAGACTTGGTAAGACCTCAGGTGGCAAATATCAACTCTTTCCATTGGCTGCCAGTGACTGCCAGAGTACGGTGAAGATTTTGCAGCCTTGTCTGGGCAATGGGGATGAGGACCCATGCCAGGCCAACATGTTTATTATCGTACTAATAAAGTCACAGTTCAAATTAAACTAACGTTCTCAGAACAAAGCTCCCTCCCCCACTCCATTTCCTTTTTCTTACTATCACCATCATACCTCAGTTCATTCTGCCTCTAGCTGCTGGGGCCGTGGCAATAACACCCTACCTGGTCAGCACGACTCTAGGCTTTTCCTACTTCCATGTCTCCCTATTTCCTACTGAATCAAGCCTGAACTCTTTGGCCTGGCACTTATGACGCTCACACACAGGGCCTTGGCCTTATGGCCAATGACCTCCTTTCTGCAAGTCACATTCTAAACTCCTCCACAGTCCACACACGTGTGTGCATGTGCACTTTCCACAGGTCCTGTTGTGGCTCGTTATTTCTTCTGACTGGGATTGTCTCTCCCATCTCTAAATCATGCACACCCTACACAGCCCTGCTAAAATGCACCCCATCCTCTAGAAGCCTCCCGGAACCCTATCCACTGTACAAGCTACAGATAATCTTTCTTCTACGATATCCTATACAACTTTACTGCTCTTATATACTTCCTGCCATGAACTGCAGTTATTGGTGTATATATCTTACATTTCCCACAAGACTGTGAGACTATAAATAATGTCTTATTTACCTCTATCCAATGATGGCGTGTGATGTTGGTAGATGTTATTATTACCATCTTCATTTTACAGATGAAGAAATCAAAACATAGAAAGGTTAGGTAACTTGCCCCATGTCACACAACTAGTGACAGCCAGGACTCAAACCTGTGGCACAGTGGTTAAGTGCTTGGCTGCTAACCAAAGGACAGCAGTTCGAACATTACCAGCTGCTCCGCAGGAGAAAGATGTGGCAGTCTGCTTCTGTAAAGATTTACAGCCTTGGAAACCCTATGGGGCAGTTCTACTCTGTCCTAAAGGGTTGCTGTGAGTCAGAATCGACTCAACAACAATGGGTTTGGCTTTTTGGTCTTACTGGGACACTGCAACTGCTGGGATGCATGATATGTTAATTTTCACTTCGATTACTGCATTGTTTAAAGCCTAAATGGCTAAGATGCAGCCACTCTAGCAACAGTGCAGGATATTATGACATGCATCACTAAGCATTACCTTGCTTCTGGCTTAGATTTTTCAAATTAGTTATTTTTTCTCACCATGATTTTTAGAAAGTGCCTGAGAATATATAATTTTTTTTAAAATCAATGTTTACTTCATATACACAATTAAATTCAGATCATAAAGCTTGAAATCAAATGTGAGATGAAATATAACTGGCTAAGGCAGACAAGATAGGAAAAGAGAGCTGGAAGACATGAGTAAGTAAATTAAAAAACAGGATTACAGAATTAAAATCAGCATTAGAAATATTGAAGAACAAAATCCACCCTGAAGGAAATGAAGCCAGCCAGTCAGAGGCAGAGCGAGCATGATACATTCCCCAACTACAGAGGAAATGGACAGAGAGAAGAGAATGCCAAGAAAGGAAATTAATGACATGGAAGACAGACAATAAATGGGGAAGGAAAGCATAATCAATGCCTGAATGGAAAGGCTAAATGTTACAAAGATACAGAATCTCCACATAATAATCCCTGTATTTCTAGGGATCTAACATATAAAGATAGAATGTCATCACATGGGAGAGACCAAGCATGGACAAGTCTGGGGACATTATACTCCAGAGGATGTATTTTTCATTGACTGTTTTCATTTGGAGTTATACAATAATCACTGCCTCCATTTCAGCATCTATTCCTCTCTCCAGTCTGGCTCCCCATGGGTATTGTGTTTCACAACTCCTGGAAGTACCATTCATTTTGATTCTATTTGAGTGACACCTTCTGGAATTCTGCCTCATGGTGGGCCTGTGGTTTTTCCACCCAACACACCATCAAAATGCTCTTCCTAAGGTCACCAACGATCTCCTCATCACTATATTCAATAAATGCTTTCAATCTTAGCAACATTATACTAATAAGTACTCCCTTCCTTCTAGAAACACACCCTTCTGTTTCTGTGACATCCTGGTTTTCTTTTTCTTTTTAGTGTCCTTTGCAAGGTTCTCCACCAGCCATTGAATGGTGGAATTCCTCAAGGCTGGTCCTAGGCCACTGAACCTCGTTCATGTCCACAGCTACAATGACCATTTCTATGCACGTGATTCTCAAATTTCTATCTGTAATACATTCCTCTTTTCTGACTTCTGGATCCATACATAATCTGTCTATTTACCTGACATTTCCTCTTCATTATACTGAAGGCACTTCAAACACAACATGCCCAGTACTGATTTTCCACACATCCTAGGTCCTCTTTGGTTAGTAAATGGTATCACCATTCACCTAACTTTGCAAGCTACACCCCAGGAGTCGACCTTGACAACCTCTCTCCCTCTCTCCTTCACTGCTAATCAATTGCTACATATTGTTCATTTTATCTCTTAAATATCTCTCTAACTTGCCCCTCCAGCATCACCCTAGTGTAAGCCACCATCACTTTCTGTCTCCAGTACAGCAAAGGCCTCTGAGCTGTTCTGTCTGGATCCATTCTGGCTCTCATCTATCTGTTCACTACACCAGCTGCCGGAGTGACCTTTTCAAATAACAAATCTGATCAGGTTATCCCTCTCTGCTTAAAGCACAGCAATGGCTTCCTAATATTCTTAAAAAACAAACAAAAAAATATAAATCATCATATAGCCTATAAGACCATACGTGGTCTGACCTCTGCTCTCCTATGCAGCCTCATCTCCCTTTTCCTGTCTCTGCCCAGTCACACTGCTCTCAGTTTTTCTAAACCACACTCCCTCCTGCCATAGGGCTTTTGCACATATTTTTCACTCTGCCTAGAACACTCTTCCCTCTCCTGTTTGCCTAATAAGCTCCAACTGATCACTGGAATCTCAGCTCAAGCATCACTTTCATCCCTTTTACAAACTCAGATAGTACCAGGTACCTCTCATTTCCACTGCCCGACAGTCAGCTTGTCATGTGGTGGTGGTTTGCGTGCTGCTATGATGCTGGAAGTTATGCCACTGATATATCAAATACCTGCAGGGTTATCAAGATGGACAGGTTTCAGTGGAGCTTCCAGACTAAGACAGACTAGGAAGAAAGGCCTGGTGACTTACTTCCAAAAATTAGCCAGTGAAAACCTTATGAAAAGGGAAAGACAACACACATTACGGGGGAAGTCAGCACAGCAGGACTAAACCAAATGCCAAGAAGTTTCCTGAATACAACCAAACACTTCGAGGGAAGAGTAGCAGGGGCAGGGGTCTGGGGACCATGGTTTCAGGGGACATCTAGGTCAATTGGCATAACAAAGTTTATTAAGAAAAGTTCTGCATCCCACTTTGGTGAGTGGTGTCTGGGGTCTTAAAAGCTAGCAAGCGGCCATTTAAGATGCATCAATCAGTCCCAACCCACTTGGAGCAAAGGAGAATGAAGAACACCACAGACACAAGGAAAATATTAGCCCAAGAGAGAAAAGGGCCACATAAACCAGAGACTTCATCAGCCTGAGACCAGAAGAACTAGATGGTATCAGCTACCACCAATGACCGCCCTGACAGGGAACACAACGGAGAGTCCGTGACTGAGCAGGAGAAAAGTGGGGTGCAGAACTCAAATTTTAGTAAAGAGACCAGACTTAATGGTCTGACTAAAACTGGAGGGATCCTGGAAAACATGGCCCCCGGACTCTCTGTTAGCCCAGAATTGAAACCATTCCTGAAGCCAACTCTTCAGACAAAGATTAGACTGGATTATAAGCCATAAAATGATACTCCTGAAGAGTGTGCTTCTTAGCTGAAGTAGACACGTGAGTCTAAATGGGCAGCTCCTGTCCAGAGGTGAGATGAGAAGGCAGAAAGGGACAGGAGCTGGCTGAATGGACATGGGAAATCAGGGGTGGAAAGGAGGAGTGTGCTGTCACAGTACAGGGAGAGCAGCCAGGGTCACATAGCAGTATGTCTATAAAGTTTTATATGAGAAACTAACTTGAACTGTAAACTTTCATTTAAAGCACAATAAAAAAAAAGAAAGAAAACCTTATGGATCCCAACAGAGGACTGTCTGATATAGAGCTGAAAGACGAGCCTCCTAGGTTGGAAAGGTCAGGAAGAGGATGCAGCACCAGGCAACATTTCATCCTGTTATATACAAGGTCACCATGAGTTGGAGCTGACTCGATGACATCTCGTAATAACAACAACTTCTCTTTTGCAGCACTCCCTAAAAGCAATTTTATAATTTTAAAATAAGATTTTTGATTATTTAATTATTGTCTACCACCTCACTCCCCACTAGGCATTAGGTTCATTGTGAGCAAGGATCATGTCAGTTGGTTTCTTGCTTACCACGTACCCCAGTGCCTAGTGACAAGCGTATGTAATAGACACTCAATACAGATGAGTTAAATCCATGAATGAATTGCTTCCATAAAGGCATAAATTAAAAACTTTAACAAAACATAGGAAGTGGGACCAGGAAATATCATCGCAGAGCAGAAGATGAAGACTCCCCTAAACATCAGAGTTAGGTAGGAGATATACATGTATCAATTGTTGGAAATCACAAGAGCAGAGGACTGTAACATTGAGCCTGCAGACACTGCAGATTCAATACTGCCTGCTCTGCATATGAGTAAACACTATGAATATATCTCTCTGAGTTCAATGGTGAATAAACAAGGGGAAATAAAAAATGACAACAGGGGGATTGTCAAAACTCCCCCATAATAGGTGGAAAAGACAGTGAGAAGCAGTAGAACGTATGTTTGAAAAAGTTCTACTATGGAAAAACAAAAGTAAATTCTGGATAGTATTTGCTTTTTACTCTCAACACTGTAAAAGAAGAGATAAAGGAAGATGTGAAAACATACTTAGGTACATGAAAATAAAGTGCTGTCTGAGTATAGGCAGAAACAAAAAGAAAAATGGACAAGGAATGGAATTGTTTTAATGAAATTAAAAATCTAAGAGCTAACTAAGAAAATCTAGGAATGAATACTCAAAAAAAGTACATGATCTAAATTTTAGAAACTACATTTTACTAAGAAATATATAACAAAACTAAACAAAAAAAAATAGCATATTTCTTTGATTCTTTTATGTACTTTTCTCCTCCACATTATAACTCTTCTGAAATTGGGATTCATCTTCAAATTGATTTGTATATTTAATGTTGTCTAGTGTTGCACTGTCGGAATTGACTCAACAGTAACGGGTTTGGTTTTGGGGTTTCAGTGTTGCATTGGAGCCCTGGTGGCACAGTGGTTAAGAGCTACAACTGCTAATCAGAAAGGTCAGTGGTTCAAATCCACCAGCCACTCCTTGGAAACCCTATGGGGGCAGCTCTACTCTGTCCTGTAGGGTCACTGTGAGTCAGAATTGATTTGACGGCAACAAGTCTGGTTTTTGGTTTTAGTGTTGCATTGGGATACATGGATAATGCAAATTGTTAATGCACTTGGCTGATAACCAAAAGGTTGGAGGTTCTAGTCCATCCAGAGGCACCTTGGAAGAAAGGCCTGGAGATCTACTTCTGAAAAATCAGTCACTGAAAACCCTATGGAGCACAGTTCTACTGTGACACACATGGGGTTGCCATGAGTTGGAATTTGCTTAGTAATGTCACTTGACATTTCCTCTTGGTTACACTGAAGGCACTTCAAACACAACATGTCCAATACTGAACTCATGATCTTCCCATCAAACCCAGGTCCTCTTTGTGTAGTGAATGGTATCACCATCTACCTAATTTTCTAAGAACTGCAATGAATTCCAACTCATGGCAACTGGTGTTAGTGTTGCATTAGTCACCCTCCTAACTCTAAGTCTTAAAATCTAGGAAATACAGTGTGCTTTTGGATGAAAAGACGACTGCAAAGTTGTCTACTTTCCCCATATAAATTTGGGGTATAATGTTGCTCTAATTAAAATCCTAGTGGGTGTTTATTTTTTTTAAGAACTTCAAAACAATGATTTTCAACTTTATATGAAACAATAAATCAATGAGAAGAACCAAAAATGTTTTTAAAAAGAAGTGTATTGTGGGAACACTTACTCTCTCAGATATTAAAGTATATAATGGAGATATACTACTTAAAAGGGCATGGTTCTGGAAACAGAATAGGCAGATTAGTAAAGCAGAAATAAATCCGAAATACCATAGAATATAGTCCATTTTAAAAGTGGCATTTCAAAATAATCCTGGGATAACAAGATAACAATCTAGAAACAAATTAAATCAAATTCTCACCTCATAACTTACTATTTCTTAATCCACACATTAGGAAATAAATCCTTTCTAATTTATCTTTCCCAAGGAAAAAATCATTACAAAATGACAGATTTGAATATTAAAAAATGCATATATCCCATATATCCCAAAACAAATAAACACAAATAAAAGTTAAAATAAAGGACAAGCTGTAAAACATATTTCCAACATATAACAAAGGGCTAATGTCCCTGGTGGTGCAAATGGTTGACGCACCTGGCTGCTAGCCCAAAAATTGGTGGTTACAGTACCCTAGGGGTGCCTCAAAAGAAAGGCCCGAGATCTACTTCTGAAAATTCAGCCATTGGAAACCTATGGAGCACAGTTCTACTCTGATACACCTGGGGTCACCATAAGGCAGAATCGACTAGACAGCAAATGGAAAAAAATATCCTTAATATACAAAAAGCTCTTACGTATCATTTAAAAAACAAAATACCTTAATATAAAAATGGGCAAAAAACATAACAAGCAATCATAGCAATTAACAAATAAGAAAATACAAATGACTAATAAATACTTGTAATTAAAGCATTATAAACATAAGACCATCCTCCTTTTCTCAAAATTTAAGATCACAGGACTTCTGGGCAACATGGCGTTATAGACAGAAGCACCACGCCATCCCATCACATCAAAGATCAGAAAAACTAAGCCAAACAGAGAAAACAGCAATCCTGAAACCCTAAGCATCAAACAAAGAGATAAAGAACTCAGCCAAGCACTGAATGGAATAAAGAAACTGACAGAGGACTGAGAGTGAGGAGAGATACATGCAGAGGTCCCCTATCAGCAAACACAGCACAGACTCACCATCTTGGACTCCTATTGGAGATCAGTGAACAGGGGGTATGGGAAAGCAGCTTCATGGAGCTTCCAGAAGGAGAGAGAACAACTGGTAACCAGCAACATAAGCTTTCCCATCCCCCACCCTTCTTTACCCACACTCGGCCTCCTCTGCTTCCTGAGGATAGTCTCTTAGCTGGGAAGTACCCGCTTCACCCCAGTGCTGCTTGGATTCCACCTGTCCCCAGTGGCCGGCTCCCTCAGTGCGATCTGTTGGCTGCTGGTGTTGCTTTTTTCCACTTCTTCGGATTTCTTCCATAACTCTCAACACCTCCTTCTCCTTTTTCTGAACCTCTCCTTTCTCTGAAATACCTGGCTCTGTGCACCATCTTTGCTTCTTCCTGAGAGGCTGAGAAGTGCTGCTTGAGTGTGTGACTGCTTCCTGGCCCATGCTTCCGTGCTGGTGGGATCCCGGGACTTCTTTTTCTTTGTTTTTAATTATTTTCTTTTTCGTCTCTCAAATTGGGAGCCCATTTTAGCTGGGCAGAACTGTGGAGCTTGGTACCTACCCCCTCAGTTTGCGCAGATGGATCCCTGAGGGTATTTCTTTTTTCTTGATTTTATTTTATTTTTTTGTTTTATTGGGGGTTTTCATGTTCTTTTTAATTTATTTGTATGTTTTGTTTTCTTTTCTCTCTTTTTCCCTTTTTGTCTTTCTTCATTACTCAGTTTCTCATCTCTTTGTACTTACTTTCTCTTCCTGTCTCCTAAGTACCTGGCGCTGAGTGACACCTCTACCACTTTTGCCAGGCTGTACTTTGCTGCCTGGGAGCAACTTCCCCAGACCTCACAGCCGAGGTCCTGTATCAGCAAACGCAGCATGGACCCGCCATCTTGGACTCCTATCGGAGATTGGTGAACAGGGGGTACAAGAAAGCAGCTTCACAGAGCTTCCAGAAGGAGAGAGAACAACCGGTAACCAGCAATATACACTTTCCCATCTCCCAGCCTTCTTTACCCACACTCGGCCTCCTCTGCTTCCTGCAGTCAGTCTCTTAGCCGGGAAGTACCCTAGAGGCTTTTCTTTTCTTTTTTCTTTCTAATTTTTATTAATTTTTTTTATTTCTTTTTTTCCTTCTTCTTCTCCTTTTTGTTTTTCTCCATTTCTCTGTCTCTCATCTCTCCACTCCAACGGCAAGCTAACTTAGCACTCTTTTTTGTTTATCTGTTTTTGGCTCCTGTTCCTCTCTCTCATCTTAGCTCCACACGTCACAATCTCCCCCCTCCATCTTCCTTACCTGCACTGTGCACTGAACATCACACCCCCAAGCAGCACAGGCATGGCCTACTGGAAACTGCCCTGCACTGATTACTGGCCTGCCCTGTTTGCTCTAGTATGTGCCACAAACAATCCATCCCAGCAACTCATCTTCATCTAGACCTGCCCAGCTGTACAGTATCTGAGCAACTGACCCTGCCAATTAGAGAAGGAGGTGAAAAGTATTGTGTCCACAGATGAGCAAAAAACAAAGTACACATAGCCCGCCTGCTCTGACATAGGCAGATAAAACAAAAAAGCAGGATGAGACAACCAAATCTACAAACAATAAACAAGGAAATTAACAACTGAATGCCCTGAAGACAGCAGACAATATCAAAATATCTACATAAACAGGACAGGATGGTTCCAGTAGGCATCCAAAATAAAACACCAGATGACTTTCCAGTAGAAGAAAAGGCACTAGAACTATCTGATAGGGAATTCAAATCTCTAATATTCAGAGCTATCCAAGAGTTGAAGCAAAAAGAAGACACAAATGAGGAAAAAATAGACAAATTCATGGAAAAGGCAGACAAATTAATGGAAAATACAGACAAAAAAATGGAAGAATTCAGGGAAATAATGCAGGAAAAAAATGCCAAAATAAATTTACAACTAGAAATCATACAAACACAACAATTAGAAATTCAAAAGATAAACAACAAGATTTCAGAAATGGATGGGGACACAGAAGGGCTGAGGAGCAGGTATGAAATGGTGGAAGATAGGATCAGTGAACTTGAAGACAAACACTTGGATACAAATCTGTCTGAGGAAAAATCAGAAAAAAAGAACAAAAAAAAAAAAAAAAAAAAAAAGAAGAAGAAACCCTGAGAATTATGTGGGATATAATCAAAAGCAAAAATCTGTGAGTGATCGGAGTTCCAGAATGGGGGAGAAAACAGAAAACACAGAGAGGATAATTGAATAACTGCTGACAGAAAACTTCCCCAACATCATAAAAGCTGAAACGCTGGCCATCCAAGAAGCTCAACGAACCCCATATAGGATAGACCCCAAAAGAAAATCACCAAGGCATATCATAATCACACTTGCCAAAACCAAACACAAACAAAGAATCCAGAGAGCAATTTGAGAAAAACAAAAATTCACATACAGAGGAGAAACAATAACATTAAGCTCAGATTATCCAGCAGAAACCACGCAAGCAAGAAGGCAATGGGATGACATACATAAAAACTTGAAAGAAAAAAACTGTCCACCAAGAATAATATATCCTGAAAAACTCTCATTCAAACATGATGGTGAAATTATAGCATTTCCAGATAAACAGAAATTATGGGACTACATGAAAACCAAACCAAACTTACAAGAATTCTTAAAGGAAGTCCTTCGAACTGAGAACAAACAACATCAGGTCACAGGCTGAAACTAGGACACAGGGTCGTACCACCCAGATAACAATCTAGGAAATGAACTCTCAAGGACTATCCAAAACCAAAAGAAATACAACAGGGAATCAGAGAAGTTAATCTGAAAATGACAACATCAAAACAAAAACAGAGGGATAAAACAGTGTAGGTATAGAACCCTCTGATGGAAAAGGAAGACAAGGTGACACCAAGTACTAATAGACTGCTTCAAACTTACAAAGACAAGGGTAAATTTCAAGGTAACCACAAAGAAAGTTAACAAACCTACTCAACAAAATAAAGAGGAAAAATATAAAGTCTCAGTAAAAACAAAACCTACAAAAATAAATGAAAACAAAAATCCACAAATGAAACTCAGCATAGCAAAGTAAGAGGAACAAAGAAAACGACAGCACCTCAAAAAAAAAAAAAAAAAAAAGAATACAAAATGACAGCAATAAACGCACACCTATCAATAATTACACTGGATGTAAATGGCCTAAATGCACCCATAAAGAGACAGAGACTGACAGAATGGATAAAAAAAACAGGATCCATCAATATGCTGTCTACAAGAGACACACCTTAGAAACAACGACATAAATTTATTAAAAATCAAAGGTTGGAAAAAAATATATCAAGCAAACAAAAATCTCAGATAAAATAGACTTTAAAACAAAATCCACCATAAAAGACAAAGAAGGACACTATATAATCATTACGGGGACGATCTACCATGAAGATATAACCATAAGAAACATCGATGCACCCAATGACAGGGCTCCAAAATACATAAAACAAACTCTAATAGCACTGCCAAGAGAAATTGACAGTTCCATAGTAATATTAGGAGACTTCAACACACCAGTCTTGGTAAAGGACAGAAAATACAGAAAGAAACTCAACAAAGACACAGAAGATCTAACGGCACATTCAGCCAACTTGATCTCATAGACATATATAGAACACTCCACCCTACAGCTGCAAAGTACACATTCTTTTCCAATGCACATGGTATGTTCTCTAGAACAGACCATATCTTAGGACACAGAGCAATCCTCAACAAAATTCAAAACTTTGAGATAATACAAAGTTTCTTTTCTGACCACAACACCATCAAGGTAGAAATTAACAACAGGAAGAGAAGGAAAAAGAAATTAAGTACTCAGAAACTGAATAACACCCTGCTTGCACATCACTGCGTAATAGAAGAAATCAGAGATGAAGTTTAAAAATTCCTAGAATTAAACGAGAATGAAAACACATGATACCAAAACCTTTGGGAAACAGCAAAGGCAGTCCTCAGAGGAAAATTTATAGCAATAGATGCACACATTAAAAAAGAAGGGACAAAATAAAACATTAAGTACAGAACACAAACAAATAGAAATAGAACCAAAAAAAAAAAAGCCAACAGCCACCAGAAGAAAGGAAATAATAAACATCAGAGCAGAAATAAATGAAATAGAGAATAGAAGAACAATAGAAAAAAATCAATGAAACCAAAACTTGGTTCTTTGAAAGAATCAACAAAATCGACAAACCACTTGTCAGATTGACAAAAGAAAAACAAGAGAGGGGCCAAATAACCAAAATAAGAAATGAAATGGGGACATTTCAACAGACCCAACTGAAATCAAAAGGAACATAACAGTATTATGAAAAACTATACTCCAACAAATTTGAAAACCTAGAGGAAATGGATGCATTTCTAGAAACACACTACCTACCCAAACTACAACAAAGTGATGTTGAAAATCTGAACAGACCCATAGCAAGAGAAGAGATTGAAAAGATAATAAAAAAAACTCCCAACAAAAAAAAAGCCCTGGCCCCGATGGCTTCACTGGAGAATTCTACAAAACATTTACAGAAGAACTTGTATCAGTACTACTCAAACTATTTCAGAACACAGAAAAGGAAGCAAAACTTCCAAATTAATTCTATGAAGACAACAAAACCCTGATACCAAAACCAGGCAAAGACACCACAAAAAAGAAAATTACAGACCAAAATCTCTCATGAATATAGAAGCAAAAATTCTCAAAAAAATTCTAGCCAATAGAATTCAGCATCATATCGAAAAAAAATAATACACCACGATCAAGTAGGATTCATACCAGGTATGCAAGAATGGTTCAACATTAGAAAATTAATCAATGTAATCCACCACATAAATAAAAGGAAAAGAAAATAATCACATGATGATCTCAATTGACGCAGAAAAGGCATTCAACAAAATCCAACACCTATTCCTGATAAAAACTCTCAATAAAATAGGTATAGAAGGGAAATTTCTCAACATAACAAAGGGCATCTATGCAAAACCAACAACCAACTTCATTCTTAATGGAGAGAAGTTGAAAACATTCCCCTTGAGAACAGGAACAAGACAAGGATGCCATTTGTCACCGCTCCAATTTAACACTGTGCTGGAAGTTCTAGCTAGAGCAATAATGCAAGAAAAAGAAATAAACGGCATCCAAACTGGTAATGAAGAAGTTAAACTGTCAATGTTTGCGGATGATATGATACTATACATAGAAAACCCAAAAGACTCTTTGAGAAGACTACTGAAACTAACAGAAAGATTCAGCAGAGTAGCAGGATACAAGATAAACATACAAAAATCAGTTGGTTTCCTATACACCAATAAAGAGAACGATGAAAAGGAAATCAGGAAAATAATACCATTTATAATAGTCACTAAAAAAATAAAATACTCCGGAATAAATCTGACCAGGGATGTAAAAGACCTACACAAAGAAAACTACAAAACACTACTGCAAGAAACCCAAATGGATCTACATAAATGGAAAAACACACCATGCTCATGGATAGGTAGACTCAAGATTGTGAAAATGACAATTCTACCCAAAGCAATTTACACATACAATGCAATCTCGATCCAAATACGAACGACATTCTTTAAAGCAATGGAAAAACTAATCATTAGCTTCATTTGGAAAGGGAAGAAGCACCAGATAAGTAAAGCACTATTGAAGAAGAAGAAGAAAGTAGGAGGACACACACTACCTGACCTCAGAACCTACTATACAGCTACAGTAGTCAAAAACAGCTTGGTACTGGTACAATGACAGATACATTGACCAATGGAACAGAATTGAGAACCCAGATGTAAATCTATCCACCTACAGTCACCTGATCTTCAACAACAGTCCAAAGTCCATCAAATGGGGAAAAGACAGTCTTTTTAACAAATGCTGCTGGCAACACTGGATGTCCATCTGCAAAAAAATGAAACAGGACCCATACCTCACACCGTATACAAAAACTACTTCAAAATGGATCAATGACCTGAATATAAAGCCTAAAACTATAAAGTTCATAGAAGAAAAAATAGGACCAACACTTCAGGCCTTAATACATGGCATTAACGGGATACAAACCATAACCATCAACGCACAAAACCCAACAGATAAGCTAGATAACTGGGATCTTCCAAAAATCAAACACCTATGCTCTTCAAAAGACTTCACCAAAAGAGTAAAAAGAGAACCTACAGACTAGGAAAAACATTTTGGACAGTACAAGTCAGACAAAGGTCTAATCTCCATAATCTACAAGAAAATCCAACACCTCCACAACAAAAAGACAAATAATCCTATTAAAAAGTGTGCAAAGGAAATGAACAGAGACTTCACCAAGGAAGACATTCAAATGGCCAACAGACACATGAGGAGATGCTCGAGATCACTAGCCATTAGAGAAATGCAAATTAAAACCACAATGAGATACTATCTCAGCCTGGCATTACTGGCACGAATCAAAAACACTGGAAATAACAAATGTTGAAGGGGCTGTGGGGAGATCGGAACTCCTATGCACTGCTGCTGGGAATGCAAAATGATACAACCATTTTGGAAAATGATATGGCGCTTCCTCAGAAAGCTAGAAATAGACATACCATTCGATCCAGCAATCCCACTCCTAGGAATATATCCTAGAGAAATAAGAGTCATCACTCGAATAGACATATGCACACCTACGTTCATGGCAGCATTGTTCACAATAGCAAAACGATGGAAACAACCTAGATGCCCATCAACAGATGAATGGATAAACAAACTATGGTACATACACACAATGGAGTACTATGCAACAAGAAAGAACAACAATGAATCTGTGAAGCATCTCATAACATGGATGAAACTGGAGGACATTATGCTGAGTGAAATAAGTCAATCACAAAAGAACAAATATTGTATGAGACCTCTATTGTAAAAACCCATGAAAAAGTTCACACGCAAAATGTAACAATCTTTGTTGATTACCAGGGATGGGAGGGGTGGGGTGGGGGAATACTAAGTAGACAATAGATAAGTGGTATCTTGGGTGAAGGGTGAGACAGTACACAGTACAGGGGAAACTAGCACAACCTGTACAAGGAAAGTTCATGGAAGCCCCATAGACATATCAAAACTCCCTGAGGGACTGAATTGCTGGGTGGAGGGCTCTGGGGACCATGGTCTCGGGGAACATCTAGCTCAACTGGCATGACACAGCTTATAAAGACAATGCTCTACATTCTACCGTGGTGAGTAGTGTCTGGGGTCTTAAAAGCCTGTGAGCGGCCATCTAAGATACTCCACTTGTCTCATCCCTTCGGGAGCAAGGGAGAATGAAGAAAACTAAAGATACAAGGGAAAGATTAGTCCAAAGGACTAATTGTCCACAGCTATCAAGGCCTCCACAGGACTGAGTCCAGTGTAGCTAGATGGTACCCGGCTATCACCACTGACTGCTCTGACCAGGATCACAACAGAGGGTTCTGGACTGAGCTGGAGAAGGATGTAGAGCATTATTCTAACCCACACAAAAAGACCAGATTTACTGGCTTAAAGGAGACTGGAGAAACCTCAAGAGTATGGCCCCCAGACACCCTTTTAGTTCAGTGGTGAAGTTACCTCTGAGGTTCACTGTTCAGCCTGGGAGTGGACAGCGCCGTAAAACCAAATGAGACTAACGAGGTACAGGATTCCAGTGACAAGGGCCAGAAGGTAGAAGGGGACAAGGAAGCTGGTGATAGGGAACCCAAGGTTGAGTAGGGATATTGCTGATGTGTTGTGAGATTGTTAACCATTGTCATATGGCAACATTTGTAGGAACTGTTAAATGTGAAACTATTTTGTTCTGTAAGCCTTCATCTTAAGCAAGAATAACTGCACAATTGGAAGAGCATAGTCAATGTCACTGAACTGTGCATGTAGAAATTTTTGAAATGGTGTATCTTTGGCTATGTGTATTTTCACCCCCCCAATAAAAAAGAGGTTGAGAAGTTAGAGGGTTGATATGTTGTGGGGTTGTTAACCAATGTCATATAACAACAGGTGTACCTATGTTTTATGAGAAACCATTTGTTCTGTAAGCCTTCATCTGAAGTACAATAAAAAAAAAAGAGAAAATAAAGCCCCAGACAGTAATTATTTCTCCAGTAAAATTAGCTAGTCAGAGGTTGAGCTGGGACTACAGGCTTTACCTCTGGATTCTGAATTTGAATGGTTCACAATTATTTTTTACCCACCTTAGGAGGAAATAAAGGAGAAAAGTTTAAATTGTAAGTCAGTGAGATTGAGTTAGACAAAAACCAGAAAAAAGGGTTGTTGTGAAGTCAATTCTGATTCATGGCAACCTCATGTGTCAGTGTAGAACTGTGCTCCATAGGGTTTTCAATGGCTGATTTTTTCAGAAACATATCACCAGCCCTTTCTTCCAAGGTGACTCTGGGTGGACTCAAGCCTCCAACCTTTCAGTTAGCAGCCTACGGTATTCACCATTTGCACCACCCAGGGACTGCAAGTTAGATAAAAAGGGCTACTGGACGAGGCTCCCAGAGAGCTAAGGTCACACAGTATCTTGCCCTAACTGGGTAGGCACCCCCTTGCAGGAGGTCCAAGGGGAGGTAACCACTGCTATGGATCTTTTTGGCTCTCTGCAGGACTCAGATGAAGCAAACACAACATTAACAGCCAGTCAGATCCAGATTGTCTAGGTCAGTGGTTCTCAACTAAGCCAATTTTGCTCCCTAGGGGACATCTGGCAATGTCTGGAGACATTTTATATTGTCACATTTGTGTAGAGGGGTGCTACTGACATCTAGTAGGTAGAGGCCAGCGATGCTGCTAAACATTCTACAATGCACAGGACAGTCCTCTATAACAAAGCTTATCCAGTCCCAAATGTCAATAGTTCCAGGATTGAGAAACCCTGCTATAGAGTGATGTGGGTAAATAAAACTTAAATTCCTGAAAAAAAAATGTAAGATCACAGAACGATGATCCTCAGTATTGGCCAGAGTGTGAAGATACAGGAGTTGAGGATGAGCGGCAGGATGGGACTTAGGTAGTCACTGCAAGGTTTTGAGCAAGGAGTGATGTAATCTGACTTATATTTTAAAAAGATCACTACAGATGTTGTGTTAAAAACAGATTGTAGACCTAGGAATACATCCTAGAGAAATAAGAGCTGTCACACAAATAGACATATGTACACCCATGTTGATTGCAGCATTGTTCACAATAGCAGAAAGATAGAAACAACCTAGATGCCCATCAACAGATGAATGGATAAACAAACTATGGTACTTATATACAATGAAGTACCATGCCACAATAAGGAACAATGATGAATCTGTGAAGCATGTCACAACATGGATGAACCTGGAGGGCATTATGTTGAGTGAAATAAGTCAATCACAAAAGGACAAATATTGTATGAGACCACTACTATAAAAACTCATAAAAAGATTTATACACAAAAAGAAACAATCTTTGATGGTTATGAGGGAGGGGAGGGGTGGGGAAGGAAAACATTAAATAGACAATAGATAAATGGTAACTTTGGTGAAGGATAAGACAGTACACAATACTGGGGAAGCCAGCACAACTTGTACAAGACAAGGTCATGGAAGCTCCATAGACACATCCAAACTCCCCAAAGGACCAAATTTCTGGGCTGGGGGCTGTGGGGACCATGGTCTCGGGGAATATCTAGCTCAATTGGCATAACATAGTTTATAAAGAAAATGTTCTACATTCTACTTTGGTGAGTAGCGTCTGGAGTCTCAAAAGCCTATGAGTAACCATCTAAGATATTCCACTGATCTCACCCATTGGGAGCAAGGGAGAATGAAGAAAACTAAAGATACAAGGGAAAGATTAGTTCAAAGGGCTAATGGACCACAACTACTATACCCTCCACCAGACTGAGTTCAACACAACTAGATGGTGCCCAGCTACCACCACTGACTGCTTTGAAAGGGATCACAACAGAGGGAGCCAGATAGAGCTGGAGAAAAATGTAGAACAAAATTCTAACTCACAAAAAGGACTAGATTTACTGGCCTGGCAGAGACTGGAGAAACCCCGAGAGTATGGCCCCCGGGCACCCTTTTAGCTCAGTAACAAACTCACTCCTGAGGTCCACACTTCATCCAAAGATTAGCCAGGCCCATAAAACAAAACGAGACTAAAGGGGCACAGCAGCCCAGGGGCAAGGACTAGAAGGCAGGAGGGGACAGAAAAGCTGGTAATAGGGAACCCAAGGTCAAGAAGGGAGAATGTTGACATGTCTTGGGGTTGTTAACCAATGTCATAAAACAATACGTGTACTGTTTAATGAGAAACTAGTTTGTTCTGTAAACCTTCATCTAAAAAGTACAAAACATAAATAAATAAAAATAAAAACAAGTGAAAAGAACAAAAAAGACTGTAAAGGGGCAAGGGTGGAAGTAGGGAAATCAGTTAGGAGGTTGGTACAATTATCCAGGCAAAGACAATGGTAGCGGTAATGGGAAGGTTATGAGAAATGGCTAGAGGATTCAGTCATCCTCCAGCCATTTCCTGCAACCCCCACAGCTAACATATATGTATGTATATATGCAACTGTTTATGTGTGTGCACATATACACAATCAGCAGAGTTTCCTGATGGATTAAATGTGGGGTTTAAGAGAAAACTAGGGGTCATGAACGAGTCCAAAGTTTTCGGCCCGAGCGACCAGCACATTGGACCGACTGCAACGGAGATGGCAAGTTGGAGCAGGTCTGAGAGAAAAGATCAGACGTCTAGGTTTAGACGTGCCACACTTCCGGTATCTTGCAGAACTCCAAGTAGAGCTGTTGGGTAGATAGTAGGATATATGAAGAGTCTGGATTTCTGTATCTCCTATCTTATTTTTTCCTCTGGTAATGAAGTTTCTGATGAGGAAATTTATCACTGAAATATTCTCATTAATAGCTATTTATTGTAAGCACAGAGAATGCACACTTTATAATGTCACCTCCAAATCACTTTAGAATACCAATTAATAAAGAACAAGATTTAAAACCTTCAAATGACAAAGAAGGTGAAATTAATACATAATTTCACTTAGTATTATGAGAAAAAACTATTGTTACTATAAAAAAAGTTTAGATTGTCATTAGCTCTAGCCTGATTTTATCTTCTCCTTTAGTATATGTCCAATTTTAATTGAACTTATTTTATCACAATATCAGTGCTAATCCTTTCAAAGATGACTAATAAATTTCCAAGAAAATCTGTACAAACAGGATTATTTTCCTTGTAAAAGGTAATTTCATTTTAAATGACAGCTTTGATAAGTTAGAACAACAAACAAACACTATATTTTTTTTGCCTTTTTTTTTAAATTGTACTTTAGATAAAGGTTTACAGAACAAATAGTTTCTCATTAAACAGTTAGTACACCTGTTGTTTTACGACAATGGTTAACAACCCCACGCCATGTCAACACTGTCCCTTCTCAACCCTGGGTTCCCTATTACCAGTTTTCCTGTCCCCTCCTGCCTTCTAGTCCTTGCCCCTGGGCTGTTGCGCCTCATTAGTCTCGTTTTGTTTTATGGGGCTGTCTAATCTTTGGCTGAATGGTGAACCTCTGGAGTGACTTCATTACTGAGCTATAAGGGTACCCGGAGGCCATACTCTCGGCGTTTTTCCAGTCTCTGGCAGGCCAGTAAGTCTGGCCTTTTTTTGTAAGTTAGAATTTTGTTCTACATTTTTCTCCAGCTCTGTCTGGGACCCTCTGTTGTGATCCCTGTCAGAGCAGTCAGTGGTGGTAGCTGGGCACCATCTAGTTGTGCTGGACTCTGGTGGACGCCGTGGTAGTTGTGGTCCATTAGTCCTTTGGTCTAATCTTTCCCTTGTATCTTTAGTTTTCTTCATTCTCTCTTGCTCCTGAAGGGGTGAGACTAGTGGGGTATCTTAGATGGTCACTCACAGACTTTTAAGACCCCAGACGATATTCACCAAAGCAGAATGTAGAACATTTTCTTTATAAACTGTGTTATGCCAATTGAGCTGGTTGTTTCCCTGAGACCATGGTCCCCACAGCCCTCAGCCCAGAAATTCAGTCCCTCAGGGAGTCTGGATGTGTCTATGGAGCTTCCATGACCTTGTCTTGTACAAGTTGTGCTGGCTTCCCCAGTATTGTGTACTGTCTTACCCTTCACCAAAGTTACCACTTATCTATTATCTATTTATTATTCCCCCCACCCCTCCCAACCCTTGTAGCCAACAAAGGTTGTTTCTTTTTGAGGAACAATATATTTAAATTATTTTAACTGTGGAACTGATGTTCTCATTTGCTGGTTCATTTCTCATTTGTTTATTCAATCAGTATTCAGGGAATGCCTATTAGTCCTATCTGCCAGTGTTGACATGTTGTGGGGTTGTTAACCATTGTCATAAAACTATATGTGTACCAACTGTCATAAAACAATATGTATGCTATGATATTGATCAGAGCCCTGGTGGCACAGTGGTTAAGAGCTATGGTTGCTAAGCAAAAGGTCAGCAGTTCGAATTTACCAGCTGCTCCTTGGAAACCCACTGGAGCAGTTCTACTCTGTCCTATAGGGTCGCTGTGAGCCAGAATCGACTCAGTGGCAACGGGTTTGGTTTCTGGTTTATGGATTAAGATGTGGGAAAAAAGATGTGGCAGTTTGCTCCTGTAAAGATTACAGCCTTGGAAACCCTATGTAGTCTGTGCTACAGGGTTGCTATGAGTTGGAATTGACTCAATGACAATGGGTTTTGGGATTATGGATTAAGATAAATAAAACATGCCCTTGCAACCAAAGAAGAGTTCATAGGCTAATGGAACATTCAGATACATAAAAACATAATTAAAGTGCAAATTAATAAATGATGTAACAGAAAGTATACAATGAGTTATGAGATCTCAGGGGTGAATGTGTCAAAATCCAGAAAAGGTTCAATTAAGCCCTATATAGCATACAAGTTTATAGAAAGCAAGCACTAAACAAACATTGATTAAAATGACCTTCACATAAAAGGTTAAAAATAACTAATGTAGGAATATTACTACAGTAATCCCTAATGATCAAAATTTAAGACTAGTCATTTTAGGTGTTTTCTACCTAACATAACTGAGAATTACATATGCATATGACTGTAGTCCTCTTGTCAAATTACTGGACTCTGAAGTAGTCACTGAACCCCTAACGGCTGGACCTCTCTTACATAGGATTACAGTGTTAATGTCATCTGTTGGCAGCTTGAGATGCTTTGTACTAAAAAATCAATGGCATATCCAGAAGTATTTCTTTGATAAATGAATTATTAAAAATGAATGCTGAATTCTTTACTGCCACACTAACCTATATAGACATTTGGAAAGCAATTAAGAATTCTATGCTCAATCACTATTTCGATTTCAACTTGATAGAAATGATAATGAAAATAAGGACAACATTACTGAATTGATTTGATTTTCTCCTCTTGCAAAATGAACAGTGGAGTTAATTGGCTGAGTGTCTAATTCAAGTGATTTTTTTAAAAAGTTCATGTAAATTTTTAAAAACCACATTTGGAAAATGATAGTTATTTAGAGTGCCATCCTAAGATGTATATGTGGACATTTGTGGGGAAAAAAAGGGATAATGGGGGAAAGGATAATTGAGAAATGTGGATAACTATTTAAATACTTCAGCCACGAAATATACTAATAAGGAATGGCACAAAATGTAAGTTAACTTTAGGATCTGATTTTTGACAGCTGTTTGACAACTGCAAAATGGAAAACTGACCTCAGACAACTGTGTATAAATGAGAGACAATTAAGCCAAAGAATTTCACAGGGAATGATACAACATACGTTGTGGGAACTCCTCACAGGGGAATAGATAAATGCAGGCTGGAATTTGTAGTGTCTTTGAAGGTGCTGATATTCCACGGCCTTAAATTTCACAAAGAGCTGTGTGTTACCCCATCATAATCAATGGCACTTTCTGAAACATAACGCTATCAGTAGAGAAATAATTGTAAACGTATTTGCAATTTCCAGGTGTTTCTTGAAGCAATTTTTCATTGACCCTCCTTGACTTTACCTTGTGAACAACTAAAGCAGTAACATCCACTTTTTTTTCTTTTAATAAAAAAATAATGAGCTCTTCTAGGGTGAAGCTCAAGGAGACACATACGTCCAACAAGGCTGGCAGCCTAATCTACAAACTCAGATTCAGTAACCACAGCTTGAGTCTTCCTAAGCTCCTGAGAGATGCTGTGCTTCAGTGTGCTCAGTATGAAAAGAGACAGGAAATGGCATTCCACCATCTACTTGTGAAAGATTTTTTCTTTTCTTCCTTCTTTTTCTTTTTTGTAAATAACAACATAAAAAGTATACGTTGTCTTTCAAAGGCCAAAATCTGGGGTGAGGAGGAGGGCTCAAGCAAACTTCAGCCCACTGAAAGGTTTTGTTTGGCCTACACAGTGTTTCAAAAAACTGAGCGCACATATAAAATCAGGAAATTTCACATGAAAATCCTAATTTCTAGCTTGTATTGAAAAGCCGGCAGTACTAGGCCCACTGGGCCAGCATTTACCAAAGCCAGTCACGGCATTCGCCCTGGCCAGAGCGCTCACACCGCAGTTCATCAGGCCTCCACGCGGCTCTAAAACAGCAAGTAAAACACGTAGAGCAGGAAACGAGAGTGCTTCTGAAAAGAGAAAAACTCACTATGCGTATCTGAGATGAGTAATCGGTGCACGGAATAACTTAAAAAAAAACTCTCATTTCTGAGGCTTCTGTGTCATCTCTCCAGCAAGACTCTTTCCTACTAAGTGGCTTGAGTGGAGGGCCACAGATAGATCTGTCCCCGAGGAACGCCCTCCTCATCCCAGGAAGCAGTATAGGAAGACCAAGGTGAGAAATGAAGGCCCAAGCAGGTTTCCAGTACGGTCCTCTATCTTGCGTCAAAGCATCTCTGACTCTCTTCCTCATGGATAGGCGAGGGTCCCCCTGCTGTATTCCTTGAATGCCTTACCACTCAACACAGTTGTGATTTTACATTTACCTTTGTAATTCTTGACTGATGCTTCTTTCCTCCACCAGACAATAAGCACCACTCATTATTTACTTACGCATTCATTCATTTGTTGAGCTCCTAGTATGTACCACACACTGTTCTAGGCACTGGGGGAAGAGCAATAAATAAACCAGGTCTCTGCTCTCATGGAGCTGATGTTCTAGTGGGGAAAACAGCCCAATAAGTATGCCAGAGGAGAGCAACAGGAGCACCATGAGTGTCCTGTATCCTCCAACTCTGAGGGGTGGAGTTTCAGCCGAGACTTGAATGAAGTCATGTGGATATGTCCATGAGAAGGCAGAGGGAACAGGAATGGCAAAGTCTCTTGGGAAGGAGAGATCTTGATGGGCTGGGGAGTGGCAGGAAGCCAAAGTGGCTGGAGGGGAGTGAACACGGGTGCCAGGGGGAGGGCAGGACCTGAAGCCACAGCACCTAGAGCTTGGAGGTTAGGACTGTGGGTTTTATTCTGAGTTGATCCACCCCTACTCTTACAGCATAACTTTAATTCAATTTGTCCAATACCTTTATTTTTGTAACACAGAAATCACCACAAAATTTAAAACCACTTTCAGCCCACAGATTCCAACTTTTCATTGGTCTTCTATTCTCAAGTCCTCATCCCTCAACCCCGGATTCACTCCTGTCTGTACGTCAACCACCACCTATACAGTACTGATTCCTGTTATTATTTCTATCTCCTTTCAAGATCTCTTCTGAGATCCAATATGGCCCTTACTCACATCTACCTGGATCTACCAAAATACAGCAAATCCACACTTCCAAAACAGAATGATTGTTTTTTTGCCAAGACTTGTTCCTTCTTCAGCATTCCCTACCTCACTGGATGACACTCTATCCACCTACTCAATCATATCAGAAATCTATTTTATACTCCTTCCTTCTCCTCACATCTAATTAATGGCCAAATCGTTCAATCCAACTTCTCTATTAATGTACCTTCAGGCCCATATTACCTTTATTTTTCATTGTTGTTAAAAACATACACAGATTGAACAACTTCTACATGTACAACTCAGTAATACTTCAAGTATCTGCAAGTTGTGCAACCATTCTTACCCTCCTTTTCTGAATTGTTCCTCCTCAACTGATGTGAATTTGTTCTTTGCGTGCTGTCCAGTCAGTTCTGACTTATAGCAATCCTGTAGGGCAGAGTAGGGTTTCCTAGGCTGTAATCTTTATGGGAGCAGATCACCAGGTCTTTTCTCCCGCACAGCAGCTGGAGGGTTCAAATTTCCTACCTTTCAGTTAGAATCTGAGTGCTTAACAATGGCATCACTAGGGCTACCTGACATAAACTTACTGTCCCCTAAGCTTCCTATCTAAACTTTCAAGTTGCTGTTGTCAATCTGATCCTATATAGTTCTTTAAAAGAGCTCAATGCTCAAGGCAGATATGCTTTACTAATTAAGCTGAACTATTGTTTGGTTTAAAGAAGACTTCAGGAGATATTTCCAGTTTAAGGTTTAAAGATTATCTCCGGGCAATAATTTCAGGAGTTCATCCAGCCTTAATGGCTCCAGAAAGTCTGGCTGCCATGAGAATTTGAAATTCTGCTCCTCATTCTTCCCCCTTTCAGTCAGAATTCTTCTACAGAATCTTTGATCAAAACATTCAGTAATGGTAGCCAGACACTATCCAGTTCTTCTGGTCTCATGTCGAAGGACACAGCTGTTCACAGAGGCAATGATCCTCACATTCCATTTCCTCCTCCTATTCCTGACCCTCCTTCCTCTGTTGCTCTAGGTGAATAGCAACCAACTGTTGTACCTTGGATGGGTGCTTGTAAGCTTTTAAGACCCCAGGCACTATGCAACGGTCTAGGAGGTAGAGCAGAAGCCACAAAAACCATATTAAGCCAAATAACTGGATCTTCCATGAAACCATGACCCTAAACCTCCAAACCAAGAAGCCGAATTCCATGAGGTGTAAGCAGTCTCAGCGGCTACTCTTTTTCTGTTGTTGTTGTTAAAAACATATATATATACATACCTATAGACAGATAGATCACAACTTTTGCCAATTCAACTTTTAGCAAGTGTACAACTTATTGACAGCAATTACAGTAATCAGCTGTGCAACCCTACCCTTAAATCAATGTGATTTTTCTATCACCGTAAACTAAAACTCAGTGCTCCATAAGCAATAACTCTCTCTTACCCCTCCCTCCCACTCCTAGTAACCACTAATAAACTTCGATCTGTATAAATTTGCTTGTTCTTGTCTTTTTATGTAAGTGAGGCCATATAATATTTGTCCTTTTGTGACCGACTTATTTCACTCAGCACAACGTCTTCAAGCTCCATCCGTGTTGTAGCACGTATCAGGACTTCATTTCTCTTTCTGGCAGAGTAGTACTTTATTTATCCATTCATCCACTGAAGGGCATTTAGGTTGTTTCCACCTTTTAGCTATTGTGAATAGTGCTGCAATAAACACTGATGTACATACATCTGTTTGTGTCGCTTCTTTTAAGTTCCTTGGGTATATTCCTAGCAATGGAATTTCTGGGTCATACAGGAGCCCTGGTGGTGCAAGGTTAAGTGCTCACCTACTAAACAAAAAATCAGTGGTTCAAACCCACCAGCAACTCAATGGGAGAAAAGATCTGGCGATCTACTCCCCAAAAGATTACAGCCTAAGAAACCCTATGGGAAAGTTTTACTCTGTCATATTGAGTCATTATGAGTGGGAATTAACTCGACAACAACATGGTAGTTCTATTTTTAGTTTTTTGAGGCACTGCCATACTGTTTTCCACAATGGCTGTACCATTTTGCATTCCCACCAACAATGGATAAGGGTTCTAATTACCCCACATCCTCGTTAACTTTTATTATTTTCCTTTTTTTTTAAAATCATAGCCATCCTACCTGTTGTTGTCAAGTTGACTCCGACTCATAGCAACCCTATAGGACAGAGAACTGCTCCACAGGGTTTCCAAGGCTGTAATCTTTACGGAAGCAGACTGCCACATCTTTCTCCTGCAGAACGGGTAGTGGGTTCAAACTGCCGACATTTCAGTGAGCAGCTGAGTGCTTAACCAGCTCCTTAGCCATCCTAGTGGGGCTGAAATGGTAACTCATTATGGTTTTGATGGCTAAAGATGTTGAATATTTCATCATGTGTTTTTTGGCCATTTGAATTTCTTTTATTTGGTAAAATGTCTATCCAAGTTCTTTGCCCATTTTTTGATTGGGTTATTTGTCTTTCTGTTGTTTAGTCATTGAATTTATATATATATTTTGGTTATTAGATTCTTATCGAATATATGCTTTCCAAAGATATTCTTTCAATCAGTAGCTTGTCTTTTTACTCTTTTGGTAATTTTGATGAACAGAAGTATCTAATTTTTATGAGGTCCCATTTATTTATTTTGTCTTTTGCTGTTTGTGCTTTTGTTACTATATCAGATGATCCACTGTTAAAAGCTAAGTCTGTCAGTCTTTCTCCCATATTTTCTTCTAAGAATTTTATGGTTTTGGTTTTCACACTTGGATCCTTAATCCATTTTGAATTTCTGTTTGTGGATGGTGTAAGGCATGGATCCTGTTTCATTTTTCTGCACGTGGAAATCCAATTTTCCCAACATCATTTATTGAAGAGACTCTTCTATCCCCATCAAATGGACTTAGCAGCCTTAACTTGACCATAGATGTGTGGGTTTATTTCTGGACTCTCAATTCTATTCCATTGGTCTATGTGTCTATTATTATACCAGTACCAGGCTGCTTTGATTACTGCAGTTGTATAATGTTTTGAAATCAGGAAGTGTGAGTTCCCCTACTTTGTTCTTCTTCAAAATTGTGTTAGCTCTATTTGGAGCCTCTTACTATTCCACATAAAATTGAGGAATTCTTTTTCCACTTCTTTAAAGAATGCTATTGGAATTCTGACTGGGATTGTGTTGAATCTATAGATCCAGGCCCACATCATCTTAACTGCTTTATTTTTTATGTGAATTGGTCTCTCTTCAAGCTTTACTCCCTTCACTCTACAGAATAGAAAGCACATCTCTCAACCTCCCTTCCTCAATCAATTTTTATAAACAGTAATAATAATTAAGAGTCCCTGTGTGGCTCCATAGGTTTGTGCTTGCCTACTAACTTAAAGGTTGGCAGTTCAAACCTACCCAGCAGTGCTGCAGAAGAAAGTCCTGGCAATCTGCTTCCATAAAGATTACAGCCAAGAAAACCCTATGGAGCAGTTCTATTATGTAACACCCGGGGTTGCCATGAGTCACAGGTGACTCAACAACATGGTTAAAAAAAAAAAAATTAACCTTAATTGTATACTTACTATGTACCAGGCCCTTGGGTAAGCACCTAATATATTACAGGTAGTACCCAATTTACGAGGGGGTTCCATTCCAATGATTCCATTGTGAGTTGGTTCTGACTTAAGTTGGATACCTCGTTTTTTTCCCATTATTATTGCGTTTTATTATCAGTATCTTTATAAATCCAATCTTTGTTTTAGGGGACTAGAAGAAACATTACATATAAACTTAAAGATATATTTTAACATTGAACGTAGTACATATTGCTAACAATAAACCACAAAACCAAACCCGCTGCTGTCGAGTTGACTCTGACTCATAGAGACCCTACAGGACACAGCAGAACTGCCCCATAGGGTTTCCAAGGAGCACCTGGTGGATTCGAACTGTTGACCTCTTGGTTAGCAACCACTATGCCACCAGGGTTTCCCTAACAGTAAGATGTAAAAAAAAGATGGTCATAAGTGCTATACGTAGCATACGTAGTAACTCAAGTATGTCATAAATCAGGGATTACCTGTATATCATTTAATTCCCAACAATCTCATCTGTTAACAGATGAGAAACTGACTTCAAAGAGATTAAGTAAACTGCCCCAAATCACAGAGCTGATACGGCAAACAGAAGCTGCACTGGGCAGTCTGGCTCCCGAGCCTGTACTGAAGCACTAGGCGACCCTGCTGTCACTGATGCCTGTTGTGCTCCCTGCCCTCACTGATCTTCCAATCTGATGGAGAGGAGAGCAATCAAACAATCACCCAAACGTATGCTTACAAACTGTGACAAGCATTAAAAGAAGCCTACGTGTTATAATAAAGAGGAAAAGCTGACTGGCTCTGGGGGGTCTAGAGGGTCAGGGAAGCCTTCTATGAAGATGTGATGCTGTTGTATTTTCTGGTTTATTTTCATCATAGCACTAGTCACTACCTGATATTTTCTTGTTAATGTATTTATTGTCTATCTCCCACTATTCCGCTGTATCCCTAGCACCAAGCACAGTGCCTGCCACATAGCAGGTGCCTAGGAAATATTTGTTGGATGAATGAAGAACACTCTAGCTGAGGTCTTAAGGATGAGAAGCTGTCAAACAGGCAGGGCCTCTAGGCTTCCAGGCAGAGGGAGCAGCCTGTGCAAAACTCTACGGCTTAAACATGGAGACGGAAGGAGATGAGGCTGAAGAAGCAGACCGTGCCTAGTCTGTAGGTCCAAGTTAGGACTTTCTTCTCTACCGTAAGAGTGAAATAAAGTAATTAATCGTGTATGGTTGGTGCTTGAACCCACCCAGCAGCACCTTGGAAGACAGTCCTGATGATCTGCTTCTGAAAGAACACAGCCATTGAAAACCCTATGGAGCACAGTTCTACCCTAAAACACGTGGGGTTGCCATGAGTCAGAATCGACTTGCCGGCAACTGGAATGGTTGCCCAACATCTACAGGGTAAGTCTGAATACTTTAGAGGCATGCAAGGCCCTTGATGGCCTGGCCCCTGCTGACTTCTGCAAAAATCTCTCATAGCATGCTCCCCACCTTTTACCTGATGTTTCAGCTGCACTGCAATGCTCGCAGTTCCCAACAGTCTCTCTGTGCATACAATTTTACATCTCTGTGCCTTTACTCATGATGCTCCCTCTGCCTGGAAAGTTCCCTTCCCACACCTCATCTACCTGGTAAACACCCACCTAACCTTTCCACTCTCTGTGAAATTTTCCTGACCTCCACAGGTAGAAATGACCACTCCCTAAGCCTTCCTATGGAACCCTAAGGCAATGCCTGCACTAGACCTCAGTACTGACATATTTTATTGTACTTATTTATTTACACATCTGCCTTCCTCTACCAGACCATGAGCTGCTTCAAAGTAGGGACTCATCTTTTTATCCCTAGCATAAATAATAAATGTTTAAGGATCCCTTCAGAAAATAACTTTCAAGAAAAGCGTAGCACAGAATATTAGCATTTTCTACTACTTAATGACATTTTGTTTTCTGGTCCTAGCCAAATCAGAATTACTTTCCAGTAGGCAGGTGAACTTCAAGAGGATTTCAACAGCTGTCCCCCCTCAATAATTTTAACTTTAACTAAGCAGAATGAACATGCAGTTCAGTCACATTGTGGTGCCTTTCAAAGGCATTAAAACAAAATTTTAAAGCCTGAATGTTTCCCGAGTACTAACTAAAAAGGGTCACTTTTGATATAACCTGACTTATTTAAGCCAGAGGTATTCAGGATGGCTGGATATCTATCTGTTGAAAAATTTATAAATTATTTTCCTTTTGTGGGAAAACACCTAAGAGTCTGAATTAGGGGGCTGTTCACATCTCTATTTTCAAGGCTGATTGCATACTTGTTAGAATACGCCATTTTGCCATTCCGTCAGCCATTTATTCAAGAGTAAGCATAAATCATGGAGACAATCTGGGCACAATAAATAGTGTCTGCTACTAATACCTGAATGTTTTTATAAGAACTAGTAATCTAGTCTGAAGACATATTTATACTCTTAACGTCAGACATTATATTTAATCCCCATTATTTTAAATTAGGATACAATGTCAGTAATATTAGAAGAGAGATCTTTATCCATGTATCTTTTGCTAGCTGTTTAAGAAAATTATATATAGAACTGTTAAATCTTTCTTATTTAACTAGTGCCAGTAATATACACAATGGTATTTTCTAGATCATCAACCATAATTTTTCTAAAAGCAATAAAAGAATAATCTTAATTTTACTCAGATATATTAATGCAAATATTAGGATATTACATTAAACTTCTATTTCAGTGATAATTTTTTCTTTTAAACTAGCAGATAAATATCTTATAGTAGTAAAGAAACCTCAGTTAGAATAAAAGCTAAAACTATGTATTATCTAATATTTAAGGTTACACAGTACATTTTCAACACTCTGGATTACAAGTCTACATAAATCTTATTAACTACCAAATTTTCTCTTTTGTTTCATCCTATCTCTACACTCCATCATTCAAATCCTTTTAAATTTCTTTGTTCCTCCTGTGATCATTGTTTCCGGGAGAAATCTGGCATAGGATCTAAAGGAAATGCCAGAGTGAAATCTCCCTTAAGATTAATTACACAGGTAAGTAATTTCCCCTTCTTGCTAAAAAATATTTTCTAAAACTTCTTAGAAAATCAGTAAGGCAAGACTGGGTGGTCATGAAAATTTAAGTTTTTGGATTTACTTAATCACTTACACAGACATTTTAAAGGTCTGATATCTTGCTTAAAGTACTTTGGAGTTCCATCTGTAGTTAGAAATAGCAAGAGAAAAACAATTCTCAAAAGTTGGACTGGGTTAAGGAAGCATACGCATAACAAATAGCGTCTGCCTCACTGTTTGTTCCCCCCCACCCCAACACATACCCCCCAGTTCCTATTCTTTCAGTGTCTGGGAGCTCAGTGTGGAATTCAGAATCATCAAATGACTCCAATTTTGAAGTATAAATATATACAAAGGCATCAAGCATTTCCAGATTAAACTCAAACCAGTTTGTCACCAAAACAAAGACAGTGCGCATGTGATAAGGAGTATGTGATAAGGATACAGACTCCCAGGGATCCGCCACACAGTCGGCTTTTACATCAGCATCATCACTCGTCAGCCAACCAAGATTCAATCTAACCCAAAAAACAAGGAGTGGGATCTCTGGTTCAGAACAGAGAAGCAACAGCTATGGGATTCCGAAGAACAAACTATCAGGAAAGGCGAAACATAACTGGGTTAAGACGAGATGAAGAAAAAAGGAAGGTTCAGGAAGAAGCTCACTCAGCCTGACCTTTGCTAGGGTGGGGTGATAAGGAGACCAGTTGGAAGGCAAATGTCCCCAAACCACCTATCTCCCGTTTACCCACACAGGTGACCCAGAGAGCATAAACCAAGAGTCACAACTCAAAAAAGCCATACTGGTATATGTTCCATTATTTCCATTACAGTCGGCACCCCCCACCCCCCACATCTGCAGATTCAATCAACCGCGGATCGAAAATATTTGGTAAATAAAAAAGAAAGTTCTAGAAAATAAAAATGAATTTGCCTCGGGCTTAGTACTATGCTGAATCCACGCAAATGAAGCGATGTGTAGGCATACCCTGCTGTAGCCTCCAGCCATTTCACAGATCCTCAGTCTCTCTCCAGCACTTGCTGTTTAAGCATTGTTCGTCTTGCATCTTGTCATTGTTTCCTAAACAATACAGTACTGCATAACAACTACTTACACAGCATTTACATTGTACTAGGTAATGTAAGTAATCTAGAGATGATTTAAAGCATACAGGAAGATGTGCGTAGTTATATGCAGATATTATGCCATTTTATATAAGGGACTTGAGCATACTCAGATACCCAGGGACGACTGTACGTCTCAATTAAATGTCTGCTTTTGTAGATTTATCAACCTTTTCACCAGTATTTCTTTGATTTACCAGAACTGACAACATAACTCCACAATGTCTACCAGAGAGTAGAGAATTAATATTAAGTCTGTTGACCCTAAGGCATCACCACATATTTAGGTGTAAAAAATGTACATATAAATACACACTTGTAATGAATATATATACATATATTCACAAGCACACACACATTTTATTTTGTAAACATAATCCAAGTCTCTTAGTAGAGTGAGGAAAATAAACATTTTCCCTTCCCATTCTCTATTAAGTCCATAAATGGGGATAAATGAAAGATAACAAGATTCCGAAAATGTGAAGGATGTAGGTTGGAAACAGACCAAACTTTTTCTATTAATAACAATAATAGCTAACATTAATTGTGTGTTCATTTGTGTAGGACATACGTGCTTTAAATCCTCCCAATCTCATTAGAGACAGTCAGAGTACCATGCCCACTACGGTAACTTAAGCTCTAACACACAGCAGCTAGCCCAATCTGCCCCCATGCCAAATATGCTTCCTGCAGACTCAAAACAAAGCACCCATCTAAACTCATGGTCCTTTTGAAATTCCTAAAACCTTGGTCTATATTCAGTTTCTCTCCATTTCTGCCAAAATGGAAATCATTCCCTTTTTTTCGTTCTCCAGATACTTTCTAGTTACAACTGACAGTGTTTTTGTTTTTTTTTCCCCATAGTGAATTCTTGAACCATCTTTTTTGGGGATGGTGAGGCAGGAAAACCACTCCAACTCAGGGCAACTCTCTATTATATTTTATAATATTTTAGGATTTCTGAACCATTTGATATTTATTACTTTTTTTCCTGAACCCCCACATTTTTTATTTTAAATCTTTTCTTTGAATCCATATTTCGACAGAAGACTGCCGTTAGTACCTCAAGTGTCAATGCAGCTCCTCAGTGTAAAGAAGAAGACTGAAAACTAGAATGTGCTCCTGGCTTCACTTCATGACCTAGATCTATAACTTAATAAAGGTAATAATTAAAACACACACAACAACAACAACAGCTGAAAAACAGACTGAAAATAACCAAATAAAATTCATTTTACTTATACTGCTTTTTATTCAAATTGTCATTAAAAATATGTTCACAGCGGAACCATGCTTATTCTCTTAGTGAAGAAATACAGGCGGGGGTAGAAAAGGAAGAGCAACTTGGAAGAGATGGCATCTTGGTTTACAGAAGCAGACCATGCTTTTGGTAAAGTGGTAGCACTGTTTGAACTTCACTTTAAGACTGTTCTGACATTAAAAATAGTACCAGAAAAACAAGTCTTATTTAAAATAGACTGATCCTTCTCCCCATGGTTAATATACTATAGAAACACACTGATTTTAGGCATTATCAGACTAAAGCTCCCATATTTTGCAGACTATCTACTATATATTCGCTCAGCTGTTTTCCTGCTGGTAACCTGAATTCCTGTCTTAAAAACTGTGCCAACTCCTCTTGGGTGTTCTGGTGAGGAAAATGACTTTCCTTAAGTTTTAGCCAAGATTTTTTCACTGTAGTATCTTATGAGAAAGCCACAATGTTAAGGAAGACCGCAATGACCAGGCAGGGGAAACATTTTAGAGAACGATTTTGATGTTTAAAATCATACGGGAAAAAGCATATTAAAATAATATGCTAATTAATTTTTAAAGTATTTTCTGATTCCATATACTAAGTTAACTGAATACTGGATTATGCTTATTTAAAATACATCCTACTAAGTATAGTAGTGATTTTAAAATAAAATCAATCAAACCAAGGAAAGACCAGCACATATAACGACAAATTCAGGGAAAGGTACCTAAAAAGGACAGACAAGGATGTTGCTAGAGGAGAAAGTTAAGACAGTTCTAAAATACTTCTTGACCCAAGGATTCCAGGTTATGTGAAGCAGATACTGTATTGCTCTCTTACCTGAACATACCTGAAAGCCACTGACCTTAAAAGAAAAGACAGGTCAGTTATGTAGTCACAGACCATAGAACATCCATTGTTGCAAGTTCACAGTGCTAATCCATCAATATATACTATTTTAGAAGGTCTTTTAAAATGTGACAATACTGCAATCCAGGAAAAAGTGGCAATACCATAACCGAGCTGAAGAGTGACAAACTGACCTGGTTGATGGAGTTGGCAGCACAGGATGCAAGGCCCGTTCCAACGAGAGTGAGCAGAAAGCAGGGCAAGTCAAAAGGTCCTGGAGCCAAGGCAAACCCAGCTGACGTGGTACTTACCACCAGAGCTGCAACACAGACAGAGCCAATGTATCATTACCAACACATGCTCCAGACTGCAAGGGCCACAGAGACATGAACTACAGCCCAATCATCTCAAATGTGTTTTTCTAATTAGAAAAATTACGTGTTCGTTACAAAAAAATGTTAATTTTCCTTTAACTCCATTATACTCAAGAATAAAAGAAAAAGTGGATATTCTGGATTCAATCATTCACTTATTTAGCAAACATTTACTGAATACCATGATCAGTACTGTGCTAGGTTCTCGGGATTGTAAGGGATAGAGACGTATGTGGTCTTATTCCTGCTCTTGGAGACCTCATGTGACAGGGAGATGACAGACATGCATTAACAACTACAACGTAAGGTAGCAAATAAGCAGGGTCTCAATTGTGGGATGAGCTCCAGACAACTGAGTGGAGAGCTACACACAACAGACGGATGGTCCTGGGGGCCAGAGGACGATGAGAGGACTAAAGCGAGATGATAATCCTATTGCCACCCACAGGGACAAACAGAC
This sequence comes from Dugong dugon, assembly GCA_030035585.1. Classification (NCBI taxonomy): domain Eukaryota; kingdom Metazoa; phylum Chordata; class Mammalia; order Sirenia; family Dugongidae; genus Dugong; species Dugong dugon. Next base: position 65,941,421 of record CM057470.1, on the reverse strand, counting down.
GAGGCAAGATGCAGAAGCAAGGGCGTGCAATTCAAACACCTACTAAGGCTGCTCCTTTTCTGTAGGTCCTGGTGCTTCCCTCGTGGAGGTTTACAGGAGCTGACAGGGCCACAGAGTGTCTAAGAATGGTATGGACACAGGACTATAGAAATTCACTGGAAAAAGGATCACTCACTGGTGGGCTGTTCTGAGACGGCTTCAGGAAGACGGCATTTAAATTAGATCTTCAGGAGGAGATGTAGAAGAAGGAAGAGAAGGGTAGAGTGGGCAACATTATAGGTAGATGGATAATTCTAAGAACAGGCAGAGGTAAAGAGGGCCAATGTCATGGTTTACAGGGGCAGAGTGTTTTTCAAAGACAATTTAAGAGGCTATACCAGTAATCCCCTGTGAATAATGATAGTCAAAGTGGGAACCGAATAGATACAAGGGACATTTTGATTGGAAAATTGTTAGGACTTGGTAATGTGAAAGGTAGGAAAACAAAATAAAACAAAAACAAGAAAAAATGAAAGGTACAGAGTGCTGCACCTGGGTAACACGGAGAATTAATTATAACATTAACAGAAGTAAAAAAATCAGGGGAAGAGGTGATGGAGCTATCTGGTTTCAGGAAAATGCTGCTCTTGAGGAATCATGGAACATTCAGGTAGAAATATACAGTAAGAGGATGAGATGTAAAACTAGAGCTCAGGAGAGAGGCTGGGCTCAACACCAAGCCGTGGGAGCCAACTGCTGAGGCCACGCCCGTGCCTCAGGGAATGGATGAGATCACCAAAGGGACAGCGAAAGCGGTGGAAAAGATGGATGTGAAAAAGGTCAGAACTCTACAGATGGGAGAAAAGGAAACAGTGAAAGATACAGAAAAAGAATATTTGGAGACAAGAATCAGGAGGATGTGGCATCAAATAAACATGTGAAGGAACATAGGAAGCAGGATGGGAAGACATCACTATTGACATCACTATGCAAATGCTAGAGAAACTGATAGTTCCACCTAATGGTCACGAACTGGTTGGCATATCCTTCAATCTAGACTTATCAGACTTAAAAAAAGTCTTCATAATTCTATCATATGGATAATCTCCTTCTCTAATGTCTAGGCCAGACACAGGTTTCTTGATATTTCTGTATTTCTTCTTCTGGGTTCAACAGCAATTTGCAAGGTGACTTAAGTGCATGTGCAGAGGCTGCCATCTTGAATTAGAAGTCTCTAGAGAGCATGTACTTTGGGCAAAAGGTCCTTTCCTTAACTCAGTGGTTCCCAAATTTGGTGTGCATCCAAATATCCTGGGGGAAGATTTACCTCCAGAAAAGAGGAGACACGTTTAAGTAGAGAGAAGGAGGGCAAGGTTCAGGAATGAGGTTCAGATAGAGATGAAAGAAGACAAGGAGAAGATTAGGAGCTGAAGGCAAACAGGAGGCTGTTGAGAAGTCAGAGACAGGAGCACATCCAGGAGAAAAGCAGGATGGTTTAAACAAGGAGCGCCTCTAGGCCAGGAAGCATGCCCTGTCCCCTCTTAGGGCCTCTGCTTCGGGGCCACAGGCAGCCCTGGCCCAGACAGGGTACAAGTCATAACAGTCTCACATAAGGTGCATAACAGCAGCAAACAACCACACGGGGCAGGGGCAGCAATCAAAAATAGAATCGCTTTTTCAAAGAAAACATTCTGAAAGAAATTTTTAGCTCTCTAATTCTGCAACAACTTATGCCCAGAAGAAAACGCCACGGTGATTCCATGCTTCAAAAACAGTAGTTGCAGGTATATATAAAAGAACATTTTACCCAACAGGGTAAAACACAACAGGGAAAGAACAACCTTTCATATAATAGTCCTTTTAGCCATACCTGCACACATTTAGTGACCATCAACGAAAACACCGTTTTTAGAGCAAACAACAAAGCCCCTTTTATGATACTGAAATAGCATCCTTCTTTGAGGAGAGTTTCCTTCTTTACAGATATCACACCATAAATCATGAAACCCTGTGGATGGGCTGGTAAGTGTTATAGAACTAGAGTCATCTTGTTTTGCACAGCTCAACAGCTCTCCAGATGGGTTAGGAGATTCCTCACAGATTCCACAGTGTGTCAGTGACAAGCCAGGACTGGAAACAAATATCCTTAACACCCAGGCTACTTCTCAGTTCCACCAGAAAAATTCTACCACCCAAGAAGCAAGGTCGATGATATCAGTGGGAGAATCTGAAGGGAAAGGGGGACTATAGGTTTTTCCTTCTCAAAATGAAACTATGTAAATTGCTTCTATCCATAAAGTAAATCAGTCAAAACAATTATCGACTAAACTGTAAGGCCTTGATTCTTAAACCAAAAGTAGACTGCACACAAACAACAGTTGTAGTTAGAAGAGCACATAAAATCCATTAGAGCTTTCTCAATACATAATAAGTAAAATCTAGAGTCTGCAAAATAAAGAACTACTATAGATATCTATAAATTAAACATCCAGACCAACATTCCATATTGTACTTTATAGACAAAAAAAAAAATCAATTACCACCATAGTGGGCAAGACAGCACCCTAACTATTGAATTGTCAAAATAAAAATGCTCTAAAAAGAAAAGTCACTTTGAAAAGGGTGTGCAGTTACATGAAAGCAGAATTGTTAAGTATTTTGCCAGCTAAAGTCTAATTCAGAGGAGGAAGTATCTTGTTTTTCTTTTTATTCACCCCAGAGGTTAATCTGGTGATGAGCAATACAGAAAGCACGTCCATTTCTGACCAATGGGTCTGGTCTACTGGTAAACTGAGAAGACACAGACAGTGATTTGCAAAAAACTGACAAAGGAAAAAGGACAATGTTTTAGGAAGACATAACAGTGACTGAATCTGCAAAATGGAGATTTTGCCTAATTCAAAGATGCATAGACTTTAAGTGGTAATATATATAAACTATTACTTATCATTAGTTACTATTATAAAGGAGAAAACTTGAATTTTTATAATGCATTTCTAAAAAAGCTCAAAAGCTGACAAAGAATGTATTGATATGCACTTCATCGAAGCAATTAATTTAAAGAAAGAGAAAGGCAGAGAGGATTGATAAATTGTACAAGTAAAATTGACCAAAGCAGTATTCTCGTACAACACTGCCACGACTATAATTAAGCTTTTCATTGATTTCCTGGGATTCATTACGTGGAATCATTCTGCAACACCAGAACCTCATTAAAAGTGAATGTAATATATTCTTTCATTAATAACACTTGAAATTATATTTTATTTGGTAATCTCGTATTCTGTCCCTTCACAAATAAACATAAAATCAATGCTGCCAATGAAGCATGACTTATCCAATATGGGCCCAGAGGCGATGCACTGCAGGACCAGTGATAACTCTGGGGACTCAAGGAAGAGTAATTCCCACCCTACTGGATGGAACCTGGCCCATTCCCCACTCCTCAGTGGTGGCCAGCTAGCCAGAAAAATCCCAAGCTTCCCCATGAACAGAGATTCAGTAGCAGCCTTCACTATGACAATCCCAACTACTGGTCCAACCTTAGCACACATGCATCCCCATCGGTCAATCTCTTCTGCCTCATAAAAGCCCTGACCTAAGAATGATCAGGCCACCTTCTTCCATGTCCCATCATAAACAGGATTCACCAAACACGGTCTCTTGTCTGCCTGCCTTCTCCAGGGAGAAGTTCTTACTTACGTTCTCTATGATTTTAATATTTTTATTTTGAAAAAAATCACAAACAGAATACAAAGAACTCTGTTTATCTTGAACTCTTTGAAAATAAATTGCCAACCTATCGCCCACAAATATGTTGGTGTGCATTTCCTACAAACAAGGACATTCTCCTACATAATCATAATGCAACCATCAGATCTGGAAATTAACACGGCTGTCTTACTATCATCTAATTGACAGCCTCCATTCAAGTTTAACCATATGTCCAATGCCCTTTGTAACTACAGGATTTAGTTTGGAATCACACCTTACATTTAGTTGTTGTGTCCCTTTAGTCCCCGTCAGTGTAGAAGAGTTCCCCAGTCTTGCCTTACCTTTCATGATTTCAATACTTTTGAAAATTACAAACAGTTATTTTGGAGCCCTGGTGGCATACTGGTTAAGAGCTCGGCTGCTAACCAAAAGGTCCACAGCTCTAATCTATGAAAGTGCTCCTTGGAAATCCCATAGGGCAGTTCTACTCTGCCCCATAAGATCGCTATGATTTTGAATAGACTCGATGATAACGGGTTTAGTTTTTTTGGTTTTATTTTGAAGAGTGTCATACAATATTCATCTTTGGCAGGAATATCACAGGAGTAATGTAAGCCCTTCTCACTGCATCATATCAGGTGGCACGTAACTTTAATTTGACCCACTCCTGATGACGATCACTTTGGTCACTTGATTAAGATGGTATCTGCCAGCTTCCTCACTGTAAAGGTGCTCTTTTTCCTTTTGTTATTAACATTTCATAAGTAAGTACTTTGAAACCATGTAACTATCACATTCCTCATCAAATCTTTAACTATTAATTTATATCTGTATGATTTCCATATTTCCTTTTTCCTAATGGGTTATAATCCATTACTATTATTTATTTTGATGCTCAAATTGTCACTGATTTGGCCAATGGGAGCACCTTAAAGCTGCCTTCTGTATCTTTTTAACAAAATTCCATTATTCTTTGGGCTCTTTGTTGCTTTTTAGCACAAGCTGTTGCAAGCTTATTTGTATTTTCTTTGCCCCAAAGAAAAGAATCAGCCACTTCTCCAAGGAGTCTTGGTTCCTTACTAAAGAATGACATTTAGAAACTATCGTCTGGGCACTAGGTGTTCTCATTGCTACTGGGCTGCTGCTACTCCCAGGCCCTCTTGATGGGCACATATTTACATCTGTTTTTATTTCATTCTTTCTTTATATATATATGTACATATATATATAATCAATACCTACAATTCCAATTCTACATGACAAGTTTCTTGCTTTCCATATTTGTTACTTCCTTCTTTGACGATGAGAAACCTGTTTTCTTGATACATTTTTTCATTTGATCAATTCCCTGCATGCAATCAATCTTCCATGTCCACTCCACTCTCCCCTCACCTCACATGCCCTCTGCACCACACTCAGGCACTGGTCCCCTCTTTACCTTGCCCACACTCTGACTCTCCACACTGGGCCATCTCTAAGCACAGACACCTGCCTCGCCCCTCTGGCTCTGACTCCTCATGCCAGGCTGCCCTGTCCCCCACCCCCACCCTGCTGATGCCCCACTCCAGGCTGCCCCTCCATGGGATGTCCTTTTCACCCTGCTCAGGCTCCGACTCTCCACCCTGGGCCGTCCGCCGTCCTCCACCAGGTTTAGGAAGCTTCCTCACCACACCTGGGCTCTGACAGCTCCTGACAGGGCTTGTCTCTTCCTCAGGTTTTAGGGGAGTCATCATTCTATGTTCTTCATTCCCAAGACAGACCGAGACCCAGTCCACTCCCTCTGAAAAGGTTCTGCTGTCCCCATTTGGGGTTATCTGCCAGTTCCTAGTTATTCAGATAATACGCTAACCATCAAACTTCAAGTATATATAAAAGCTGAAGAAAGTCATACTGTGGACCACTGAAGAATATACTGGATATAAAGTCTGAAATCACATTACAAAGGACATTAACATCTGGTCTATATAAGATTTGGACTTTATTCTGTAGGAAACTAGAAACATAAAGGAAATTAAAAGATATACTGTGTGGTAGGCAGAATTCTAAGATTCCCTCAAGACTCCCAGGCCCTGATGTGCATACATCTTTCCCCAGTTAGTAAAACATATGCTAATCTAGGTACTGCTGTAAAGAGATTTTGCAGATGTAAATCAGCTGACCTTAAGAGCATGTTTAAGGAGGAGGAAGTTACTGGCATGGAAGAAAGCAACACCCTGTGGTGAACTGCCCACGAGGCCCACCTGGCAAAGAACTGCAGGCGGCCTCTAGGAGCTAAGAGTCATCCTCAGCTGACAGCCAGATGGAAAACGGGAGCCTGAGTCCTAGAGCCACAAGCAAATGAATTCTGCCAACTACCAGTGAGCCCGGAAGAGGACACAGAACCCCAGAGGACAACTACAGCCCCCGCCAACACCTCCATTTCGGCACGCTGAGACCCTAAGCAAAGAATCCAGCCATGCCGTGCTCAGACTTCTGACCTACAGAAACTGTGAAATAATACATTTATATTGTTTTAGGCCACTAAGTTTGTGGTAATTTGTAACACTGCAAGAAAAAACTAATATAAATTGTAGTGAGGGTGGCATTTAAGAAAGACTAGTCTACCAGCAACACAGAGGATTGACTAGAAAGGAGAAAACTCAGGGACCCATTAGAGGCCATTGCAGTGCACCGAATGTGAAGTAATCAGGGCCAAAAAAGATGGCAGTGGTGTAAGCAGGTTTACACAGATTTTTGTTGAAGGTGGTAATGTGAGATTTCATCACTGAACAAACATAAGAGTAAACAGCAAAGGACCTAAACATAATTCAGCAACTCAAAAAATAATAAAGTCTTAAAAGGTCAAAGGGAACTTACAGTAAACTAGTTTAACCTCAATCCTGATGTGAGAATCCTCTCTACAACATTTCAGATGGCGCTGTCTCTGAATCTGGTAGCAGGAAGCTATTTCTCCCTGGGTAAGGCTTTCGGTCAGAGAACACCTCTAGGTGTTAGACAGCTCCCTCACAAACCAAGTTAGAATTCACTTCCTTGAAAGACCCACGTATCAATGTAATTACTGTCTTCTGGAGCAATACTGAGGGAGCCCTTCTGCACAGTGGTTAAAGTGCTCGGCAGCTAACCAAAAGTTTGGCGGTTAGAACCCACCAGCAGCTCCGCAGGAGAAAGTTGTGGCAGTCTGCGTCCGTAAAGATTTATAGCCTCGAAAACCCTTTGGGGCAGTTCTACTCTGTCCTGTAGGGTTGCTAGGAGTTGGAACTGAATCGACGGCAGTTGAGTTTTTGGTTTGGTTGGAGCAACACCGGACTTTTTCTTTCTTAGCATAATGCTTCAATCATGCAAATGCAATTATTCCCACAGTATCTGCTTCTCAAAGCTAACTACACCTAGCAACCAACCATTCTGGACTTCTAGACCCCTGTCCACTCTGACAGCTTCTAGTGGCACAAGTTCTTCACTGGATAGAAAGCACTCAGCACAGTGCCTGGCAAACGTTGTTGCTGTTAGCTGCTGTGGAGTCGGCCCCTGAGTCACCGCAAATCCCTGCACAACACAATAAAATGCTGCCTGCTCCTGCGCCGTCCCCATAATTGGCTGCAGACTGAACCATTGTGGTCCACAGGGTTTGCACTGGTTGGTTTTTGGAAGGAGATCACCAAGCCTTCTTCCTAATCCATTTTACTCTGGAAGCTTTGCTGAAACCTATTCAGCACAATAGCAGCATATAAGCCTCCACTGACAGATGGGTGGTGGCTGTGCATGAGGTGGTTTGGCTAAGAATCAAACCTGGGTCTCCAGCATGGATGGTGAGAATTCTACTGCTGAAACACCAACGGATTACTAAGGGCTTAGTAAGTGGTGCTAGCAGTAATTATTAAAACGTGGTTCGTATATAATTCTAGATGAAGGATTTCTTGGGTTACTAGGTCCAGACTTTACATTTCAAAGCAGCACCAAAAGGAACTCAGAGAAACAACAAATCACTTCATCCAAAGCCCCACGTGCCTCTGTATCATATGTAAGTTCTCTCTCTGTCTCCTCTTAGGTGAGTGACCACATGGCAGCTATTCTATAGCGGGCTTCTAATAAATGTAGACTAAAAATGACAATGAGGAAATGAAACTAACATTTGTGAAGGACTTTGCAGTTCTAAAGGGCCTTTAGATTTATTTAATCTCAAAAATACTACATTTCATAGAAGGGTGTGTATACCTCAGGGGTATGGAAAAAAATATGTTTTATTTATACTTGATGTTTAAATTCCTTCCTATAAAACACATTTTTGTGTCTTATAATGAATATAATACATTAATATTAAAGTACATGAATTTTATTTACAAATAACTATGAATTCATATATTATATATTTATATATAATGGTATAAATACTACAAAAATACATATTGAAAAAAACAAAAACAAAGCCATTGCTGTTGAGTCAACTGAGACTCATGGTGACCCGATGTGTTACAGAGCAGAACTGCTCCACAGGGTTTTCAATGGCTGTAATCTTACAGAATATGGAAATTATCAACCAATATCATTAATATCACACACAAGTAAAATTTTGCTGAAGATTATTTATAAACAGTTACAGCAGTACATCGAAAGGGAATGCCAGAAATTCAAACTGAATTCAGAACAGGATGTAGAATGAGGGATATCACTGCTGATTTGAGATGGATCTTGGCTGAAAGCAGAGAATACCGGAAAGATGTTTACCTATGTTTTACTGACTATGCAAAGGCATTCAACTGTGTGGATCATAACAAATTATGGATAACACTGCAAAGAATGGGAATTCCAGAACACTGAATTGTGCTCATGAGGAACCTATAAAAGAATAAGAGGCAGTCCTTCGAACAGAACAACAGGATACTGTGTGGTTTAAAATCACGAAAGGTGTGCGTCAGGGCTGTATCCTCTCACCATACTTATTCAATCTTTATGCTGAGTAAATAATCCAAGAAACTGGACTATATGAAGAAGAACAGGGCATCAGGATTGGAGGAAGACTCATCAACAACCTGCAATATGCAGATGACACAATCTTGCTTGTTGAAAGCAAACAGAACTTGAAGCACTTACTGATGAAGATCAAAGACCACAGCCTTCAGTATGGATTACACCTCAACATAAAGAAAACAAAAATCTTCACAACTGGACCAATAAGCAACATCATGATAAATGGAGAAAAGATTGAAGTTGTCAAGGATTTCATTTTACTCGGATCCTCAATCAACGTCCACGGAAGCAGCAGTCAAGAAATCAAATGAGGCATTGCATTGGGCAAATCTGCTGCAAAGACCTCTTTAAAGTGTTAAAAAGCAAAGATGTCACTTTAAGGACTAAGATGCACCTGACTCAAGCCATGGTGTTTTCAATCGCCTCATATGTATGCGAAAGCTGGGCAATGAATAAGGAAGACTGAAGAATTGATACCTTTTAATTATGGTGCTGGCAAAGAATACTGAATATACTATGGCCTGCCAGAAGAACGAACAAATCTGTCTTGGAAGAAGTACAGCCAGAATGCTCCTTAGAAGTAAGGATGGTGAGACTTCATCTCACGTATTTTGGACATGTTATCAGGAGGGACCAGTCCCTGGAGAAGGACATCATGCTTGATAAAGTAAAAGGTCAGCAAAAAAGAGGAAGACCCACAAGAGATGGATTGACACAGTGGCTGTAACAACTAGCTCAAGCACAGCAACGATGGTAAAGATGGTGCAGGACCAGACAGTGTTTCGTTGTGTTGTACATAGGGTCACTATGAGTTGGAACCAACTTGATGGCACCTAACAACAACAATCTTACAGAAGTAGATTGCCAGGCCTTTCTTCTGTGATGCTTCTGGATGAATTTGAACCACCAACCTTTCAGTTAGTAGCCTGGAGTGAACCGTTTACACCACCCAGGGACCTAAATATAAATATATGTGCACTTAAGTTTTTTTTTAACTGATAAATTACGTGATTAACTCTGGAGATAAAATAAACAGCAAAGCTGGCAATGGTAGGTATTAACATCTGATATTATATAGAGAGAATTACTTGGAAATCAGTGGTAGTAGTCAACTCAATCCAGGGTTTAATCAAGAGAGTAACATGGTTTATTTGCAATATTTAGCTCTCTGCTTTATAGGGTACTCCTTAACAAGTACTCCAAACATTCAACTAAGTGAAGAGAAGACAGACAGATACACAGATACACACACACACAATCACCTAGCTAGGCAATAACAATCATAAACCAAGCAATTCAAGTTTTAGTGACATTGTATCCCTGGTATACAATCCATGATACTGTTTCTTACTCCACAGGTCTTAGGGGAATTGGAAGGAGCTACAGAGGTGGAAGCCCAAGACTGGGGCTGGGAAAAAGAAGCTCCAATGCATATGTTGCTGCTTTTGCAGCAGACAGAGATTTAATTGTCCAGGCTTTGCCAGAGTCAGTGGGCAACTTTAGTCAGTCTCTCAAATGCTAACCTTGCAGTACACTTCCCAGAGCAGTAATGGACCACTTGAAAGGTTTTGCTTTTTCCAATATGCAAGAGGCTTCCTTAGAGAAGTGACTTCATCAACAATGATTTTAAAAAAAAAAAAAAAAAAGCTCAATACTTTGAGAATCATTGGCTTCTGAGTATAAGCAACAACGGATAGATTTTATTTCCTTTCTAAGATCGTCAATTAAATATAACGAAAAGGATTATGTCCAAAAACTGGTCATCTAAATCCTGCTTTCTTCTTACATCTATCTTTTACTGCCCCAAAAGAGTTAAGTGAAAAGCAAAATTTCAATAAATCAATGGGGATAATTATCAATAATGATAAGATTTTATAAAATGATTAAAACTACTGGCTAAATGAGATTTTGAGATTCTGTATAGATTTCAAATTATCCTTGTGATCTATTATATCTCATTATCCTTGATAGCAGATACCATGCAATATTGTAATCCAAATCCCAGACCTGAGATATACTCACTTTAAAGCTCTTTAACGTACAAAGCTGACAGAGTAGACAGTTAATGAATTTGTATGTGGCTTTCCTTACGTGTGTCCAACTAATGGGATAAGTTTTTGTTAATAGATTTCAAAGTTCAAAATTACTGTATTTTTGTGCAAATAATGCTCATGTTATACTTTTTTTTTTTACCAACCGAGCAACATTCTCGTGTGTTATTTTCCTAGGCGTACTATGCACGTTATATGTGTGGGCTCATTACTTACGTGGGTGCATTATTTGCGAAAAATAGGTATATAACTTAGATAAGAGGCAGTAGTTAAGTCTTTTCTGATTTTCAAATGAGAGTGCTTTTTTTTACTAAAAAGCTTTATTTATAATTTCCTTCTCCATCTTCATTTCTATTAGCACCTTAAGCTTCAAATGGTTGAATTTCTAATTTAAGTAAAATGTTTTAGGCTTCACAGCTTGGCAGCATTCTGTGAAGCTCCTAACACAGTCATCTTACCAACACACATATCAAAGAAGGTGGTAATTCTTAGGCTTATTGTTAAATTTAGATGAAAAGTTAATTGAAGAGAGACAGAGTATTTTCTTCTCAGCCACATTAAAGGATAGCAATCAGGGGTAACTGATTATAAACCATAACCACTTCTAGTTAAAAGATAAGACTTTTACAAAGATTTTTAATAACACAGCTGCAAAACTAAGAGGAAACCCTGGTGGCACAGTGGTTAAGAGCTACGGCTGCTAACCAAAACGTCAGCAGTTCAAATCCACCAGTCGCTCCTTGGAAACTCTATATGGGGCAGTTCTACTCTGCCCTATAGGGGCACTATGAGTCGAAATCGATTGGCTGGCAATGGGTATGGCGAAGCTAAGAACTTATCAGGGCTTCCTGTTTTCCTGTGTCCTTTTTTTCATACACTTAATGACCAAAGCTGGTCTGAAAGTCTTAAGACCAAATTAAAACGCATGACTTCAAATGTACTGAGCAACGTTACAACCAAAATGAAACATTTAAGTATGTCACTAAGGCAATTCACATAAAGCATTTGGTTTGCATTTACAGTTAGCACTCCGAAAATGGAAATGAAATACCTATCAGGTCTGATTCAGTAAGTACAGACATAAAAGCTGTTTATATGTAAGTTAATTATCCAGCACTGAGTGAGACCTAAAAAATTGTTCTTTCAGTTACAGTTTTTCCTTGAACCATCTAAACTTTTCTACTTTGCCATTCTATTCTTAGTTTTTCTTTTTTTCCTTTTCAATTAAAAAAAAAAAAAACACGCCTTCTCAATATACTCAATAGCCAACATTTTACAACTTTTAAATTAACTAAAAAAACTTTTCTCTCAAACTTTTAAGAGGAAGAAACCCAGGTCTTTTAAAACATGAGTTTGGCAAGGAGGAATTATTAGTTGGAACACTTTTCAGTAAAATAACAAAGCTTTATCTCAGTTTCATATCAAAATTGTAAGTATCATTATCCAGAAAGCAGATTTTTTACAAACATTTAAAATAATAAAGAATTAACATTAAGCCTTCATGTCAAATATCTTTCTGATTTTGACAGCACTTAGTGTTTACACATTTGACTACTTTACAAAACACATGTAGTAAGTCAGTAAAATGGGTCTACTCACTTGCTCTTTATATCCAAACCTAAACAGAGACATATGCTAATGTTTTAGATTACCAACAACTGGAAAAATTTCCTTTATGGTGTTGTTCCTCTAAGTGAAACTGACAAGCAATAACATATAATTTGCCAACCCTAACAACTGATTCAATAAATGCTCCTTGATAATATTTATGCTCACTACATATCTGAAAAAAGAAATCTCTTAGCTGGAGACAAAATCACTTAGAACAAAACAAGGAAAAGTCTTTGAGGATCCCTATAAGCTTCAAGAGATACAGCTTTTACAAATTCAGTGAACTTTGAGAGAAACAAGGTAGTTATGCTGAGTACAAAACAAGCAGATTAAAAACTTCAGGATGCAACAAGAGCAGGTGAAAGAGCCACTAAAAAGCAGACAGCTCAGCAGCCTACAGTTGTCTGGTTCAGGTGTCCAGGTTGCTAAGCATCAAGCTACTTCAGTATAGTACAATGGAATATCTGTGACTAAGAGGCTAAGCTGTTCAAAATCTGCAAATGGTCAACAGAGTTCATGTAACATTTTTTTTTTCTCACTGCACTACTATTTTCTGAACACCTATCCCGTGCAAGGCACTGACTGAGCTAGGCACAGGAACACAATGGTCCACTAGATACACGCTGATGAAGATTCAGAAAGGAAAGGGGCCTTACAACACAAAGCGATACTGATTCAGTGGGGGAAGTCATGGATGCTGTGAAGAATACAGAACGGTTTCCTAACATACAAGCTTCCCAAAAATGATGACAAAGCTGAAGACTGAAACGTAGAGTTAGCCTGGTGAGCAGGGAAGAGTGTGGAGTCTAAGTGTTTGAGGGAGAAGGAATGGCATGCACAAAAGTCAAATAGGGTCAGAGTGCTCTAAATAAACATTCACTCCCCATGCGACAGCTAATATATCTCAGTGTAAATACACATAAAAATGTGCTCCTGTATCTTTTAAAAGCTCATTGATACGACAGAATCTCTTTTCATCCTTAGTCTCCAAATTCACTATCCCTCTTCTAATCTGATAGAAAAATAATAAAATTATTGGTAAAGTTAAAATTTTAGAAAGGCTTTTCAAAATAAGGTTAGGTAAAAGTATTTCTTTTTCATACTTAAAGAATAACTGTGTAACATCCTTTTAAAATTCATTTCTGTAAATGGTTCATTCCTTAATCTTAATAAATGAGATGCTACCATGCTTTGCTTTGCACTGAAAACCAAGCTCTTGGTAATACACCTACTCTTCATTTATCGACTATCTCGTCATCTGACATTTCACATTTACAGCAATAGTAAAAAATCTACTATCCAACTATCCTGCACATTAATGACATACGTTTGGCAGTAACGAGCGCCGAGGTGTGAGGCGAGAGTAATGCAGCTATGATGGTTAAGATGATGTGTCAACTTGGTGGACCACCATTCTCAGTGGTTTGGCAGTTACATAATGACATGGTCATCCTCCATTTCTGCATAATGCTGATTCCTGCATAATGACCTGGTCTTTGAAACTTAACCACGTCAATAAGTGAGGGTGGGTGTACCCCAAAATGATAATTAAGCATCTGAGGAAGCCTGACCTGCAGTGTTCAGAAATAATCCTTTGGTTCCCGATAGTGATTCAGACAACACACCCTTTGCACAGTAAGAGGGAGATCTGCTTTGACTTGCAGAGACAGAAGATCTAAGAGGATCCTCAAGTTTCAGGTGATAGTGCCATCCACTGATCAGGTGAGAGAGAACAGGTGGAGGAAGGGAAAAGGCAATGACAGGTGAGAATTCAGGTAAACTGGATTAGCAGAAAGTTGAAGGATTTCCCACTTATAGGAACTAAACCTGTATTTTTGTGTGAAATGGTGCTATGAATTGAATTATGTCCCCCCAAAGTATGTGTTGTAAATCCTAACCTCTATGCCTGTGGTTATAATTCCATTTGGGAATGGGCTATCTTTGTTATGTTAATGAGGCAGGGCTAGTGTAGTGTGTATTTTGAGTCAGTCACTTTTGGGGTATAAAAAGAAATTAACAAGCTAGCAGAGAGAGATGGTTGGGGAAGATAGATGCCAAGACACATGCAGATGTCTGAGGAACAAGGAGGCATAAGCTGAAGAGACAAGGACTTCCTCCAGAGCTGACACAGAAAGCCTTTTCCTCAAGCCTTTTCCTGGTGCTCTGAATTTGAACTTCCAGCCTCCTAAACTGTGAGAGAATAAGTTTCTCTTTGTTAAAGCCATCATCCACTTGCAGCATTTCTGTTATAGCAGCACTAGATGACTAAGACAAATTGGAAGCAAGGAAGTTTGCCGAGAGAGAAAGGGGAACAAGAGGAATGTGCTGAATGGGTTCTCCAGATAAGAAAGTGTGTCTCAAAGTACATTCTGGGGACCAGCTGCATAAAGTTCATCTGTTAAAATACAGATTCCTAGGTCACACCCTACACCTGGAATGAAGGAATTTGTGGAAATGAGGCCCAGACATTTGCATTGTAACAATCACCCCAAGTATCTCAGACGGCAATGGGTTTGGTTCTTTTCTTTTTTGTTTAAGTTGCTGTTTTTTCAAGTTTTCATTTATGTGCAGCTCAGCCCGTTCTCAATTCATTGTTTTCTCTCTTCTTTAAACTTGTCAATATTTTCTGACAGTGATAAAAATCCTCAAAGACATTTATCTTCAGATTACCCTAGCATCCACACAGCATCTTACACATACCAGTTCATTCAACATCAGATTGAATTTAAGACAATTACATTTCATCTTAACAACAGAATCATCTGAAAACAAAGGAGTCTAGGTAAATATACTTGTCACCTAATTCAGAACGGGGGCGTTGGGAGGCAGCTGCATCACAGCCAGACGAGAGAGAGGCTGGAGTGGCCAAACCAAAAAGAAAGCAGGGTGTGCCTTGACATAAATTCTCCCTGACACAAGGCAGAAAACTTCTCTGAGAAACGTAATCCGGGGCAGCAGGCCACCCACTACCACTGCACCCTCATTTCTTCAGGTCACAGGGCTGTTATACTAGTAATATAAACTGATAGCATCCATTGCTTTAGCTTAAAATGCAAGAGGAAAGTCCAACAACGGCAAATTGGTGGCGAGGAGAAAGTCAACCATTCATTCATTCAACCAATATACGAGTACCAGCACTGTTCTAGACATGGAGGATGTAACAGTGAGCAAACAAACAAAATGCCCTGTCCTCATGGAGCTTACATTTTTCAGGGGCGTAACTTGTCTTCAAACCCTGGTGGTGCAGTGGTTAAGTGCTTGGCTGCTAACTGGAAGGCTGGATGTTCAAACTCACAAGCTGCTCCAAGGGAGAAAAATGTGGTGGTCTGCTTTTGTAAAGATTTACAGCCCTGGAAACCTTAGGACAGTTCTACTCTGTGCTACAGGGATGTATGAGTCAGAATCAACTCCATGGCAATGGGTTTGGTTTTGGAACTTGTCTTCGTTCAGAAATGAATAAAGATGAAGAGATGTAAAACGAGTCCAATGTAAGACTCATTAAAGGCTTCTATAACATAGAAGAAAAAACTAGCATGGAAGAAAAAGAGGTTGAATGCATTTCTGAAAAAGATGCACCACAGAACCACTAGACTCTAAGCTCTCCATAAAGAGTAAGACCCCTGAGGGCAGGGACGGGTCAGCTCTACCTCATTCTACCTACAACACTTAGAAGAATACTTGGAACATAACAGGCACTCAGTAAATATCAACTCAATGAGTAGAAAAAACAAATTTGTACACTCCAGAAAAAACAAACCCTATGAAATACAGTGGGTTAAGAAAGGATGTAAAGAAACAACAACCGCCATTGCAGAACATTAAGAAGAAGTATAAAAAGTAACATGAGAAGTAATAAAAAGTAGGCAGCATAAAATCAAATCAGTGCTGTACGGAACAAATCTCACAGGATCCTTCAGGATGACATGGAAATGATGTGAAGAAAGCAACTGGAGAGAGGATAATAAATTGGCAATTACACCAGAAAATGAAATAATTGGCATAAATATGAAAAGGGAGATAACCTGATCAATATTCGATTGGCTCTCTGAAAAACTCAAAAAAGGATCAACTGAAAAAAAGTACTTTAAGATACCCAGAAATTAACCTATCAGTGAATGCATAATATCTCTCTAAAGAAAACCATAAGACTTAACAGGAATGAAAAAAGACTTAGATAAATGAAGAGGATGTGAGCATCTCAATCCAACCCCAAATTAATCTGTCAACATGTTGAAATTCCAATTAAAATATTAACAGATTGTTTTGTTTTGAGGGGAGGAGAGATTGAGGTTTTCCCGGAGATAGAACTTCAAAAATTCTCAAATTTGTGAAAATGACATTCAAACACTGGTTAATGACTTATTAAAATATGGTTATATCTCTACCTCATACTATTCACCAAACACATTTGATATAAATAAAAAGTTTAAAGTAAAATCATAAAAACAGAAGATTAAAAATATAAATAATTACAAAATCTTGGCATGGGAGAGCCTGAGTGTGACACAGAAACCAGATATGAAAAGACTAACAGATTTGATTACATAAAAGTCACTTCTGCACTTCAAAAAAAAAGAAAACAAAAGGCAAACAACAAATACATCACATTTAAAACAGACACATATAATAGATTCAGTTCTTCAGTATAATAAACAAAGACAAGTAGAGGAGAAGAATGGCTGCAAGGCAAACAGGCCATTCACAAAAAAACACAAATCACTAATCAACATATGAAAAATACAATAACTCATCGGTAATTTTAAGTGCAAAATTAATTTCAACAATTAAACTGATAGAGTTATTCAGAAAAATATATTATTATTTAGCGTTAATCAAAGTATGGTGAATTAGCCACACTATTAACAGCATAAACTGGTAAAACCTTTCTTAAGGGAAATTTGCCAACGAAAATCAAAAGCTTTAAAAGTATTTGACCCTGCAAAGCCACTCGCACATCCTTATCCTATGAAAATGATCAGATTTAACTTCAAAGATACTCGTTTACAGCACTATTTGTAATACAAAAAGTAACATAACCTAATAGAAGAACAGTAAATAAACTAGGGTATAATTCCACTGGCAGGCTATCTATCCATTGAAAGCAATGATGTACTTCTAAGGATCTAACCTTCAAAAATAAGTGTATACAAGGACTTATGTATGATGATATTAAAAATCATTTCATAGACTTTATTTTTTAAAGCAGTTTTAATTTTACCGAAAATTGTGCATAAAATACAGAGTTCCTATACTTACCCCCCAACAGTTTCTCCTATTATAAACGTCTTACATTCCTGTGGTATGTTTGTTATAATTGATGAACCAATACTGATACATTATTATCAACTAAAGTCCATAGTTTACATTAAAAACAAAAAACCCAAACTCATTGCCCTCGAGTCTATTCCAACTCATGGCAACCTCATGCATGACAAAGCAGAAGTACTGCATAGGAGTTTCTTGGTTGTCATCTTTACAGAGGCAGATTACCAGGACTTTCTTTGGCAGTGCCCCTGGGTGGGTTTGAACCACCAACCTTTAGGTTAGGAGCCACCAAATGTTGGTGAGGATGTGGAGCAACAGGAACCGTCATTCATTACTGGTGGAAATGCAGAATGGACAACCACTGTAGAAGACAGTCTGGCTGTTTCTCATGAAGCTAAACATAGGTTTACCATATGATCTAGCAATCATGCTTCTAGGTATTTAACCAAATGAGATGAAAATTATGCCACATAAAAACCTGTGCGTGAATGTTTATAGCAGCTTTGTTCATAATTGCCCAAGACTGGAAGCAAAGAAGATGTCCCTCAACAGGTGAATGGATAAATAGTAAATTGTGGTACATCCATACGATGGAGTACGATTTAATGATAAAAGGAAATGAGCTATCAAGCCATGAGAAAACATAGAGGAAACGTCAATGCACACTGCTAAGTGAAAGAAGCTACATACTGTATGATTCCAACTAATATGACATTCTAGAAAACGCAAAGCTATAGAGACAGTGAAAAAAATCAATGGTTGCTAGGGGTTACAGGGGTTGGGGGGAGGGATAAATGCAGAACAGAGGGCATTTTTAGGCCAGTAAAACTATTCTGTATGATATTGTTAATGGTGGACATGTAACAGTACACATTTGTTAAAACCATAGGACTATACAACACAAATTGTGAACCCTAGCCATTCTAAGAGGTGTATAATAGTATCTCATTGCTGTTTTGATTTGCAATTCTCTAATAAGTCAGACTCGACTCGACAGCAACAGGTTTGGTTTTATTTTCGTAATGACATATGATGTTGAGCATTTTTTCATGTGCTTATTTGTCATCTGAATATTTTCTTTGGTTTCTATTCAGATCTACTGGCTGTTTTATAATTGGCTTGTTTGTTTCCTTATTGTTGAGTTTTCAAAGTTTTTTTGTATATTTTGGATACAAGACCTTTATCAGGCGTGCGTTTTGCAAATTTAAAAAACCATTATTTTTAATAGCAAAAAGTCAGAGACTACCTAAATATCTATTAATAAGGAAATGGTTAAATAGATTAATCATATACACACTACAGAATACTAAAACTTGAATGAAACCCCTTGCTGTCAAGTCGATTCCAACTCATAGCAACAATATTAGCAACCTTTAAAAAAAGGAAATATGTTTAATTGTATTGATGAGTAAGTATAACTCTGCAATACAATATTTGGGGAAGAAAACAAACAATCAAACATAATGTGTAATATGACCCCTTTTTTTTTTTTAATATTTTATTCTACTTCAGGTGAAGGCTTACAGAACAAATAGTTTCTCATGAAACAGTAGTACACATGTTGTTTTATGACACTGGTTAACAACCCCACAACATTTTAACCCTCTAAATTTTCAACTTTTTTTTTTTTTTTGTGAAAATACACATAGCCAAAGATACACCGTTTCAAAAATTTCTACATACACAGTTCAGTGACACTGACTACGCTCTTCCAATTGTGCTGTTATTCTCACTTAAGATGAAGGCTTACAGAACAAAATAGTTTCTCATTTAACAGTTACTACAAATGTTGCCCGATGACAATGGTTAACAGTCTCACAACACATCAACAATATCCTTACTCAACCTTGGGTTCCCTATCACCAGCTTCCTTATCCCCTTCTGCCTTGTGGCCCTTGTCACTGGACTCCTGTACCTCGTTAGTCTCATTTGGTTTTACGGGGCTGTCCACTCCCAGGCTGAACAGTGAACCTCAGAGGTAACTTCACCACTGAGCTAAAAGGGTGTCTGGGGGCCATACTCTCGAGGTTTCTCCAGTCTCCTTTAGGCCAGTAAATCTGGTCTTTTTTTGTGAGTTAGAATTATGCCCTACATCCTTCTCCAGCTCTGTCCAGAACCCTCTGTTGTGATCCTGGTCAGAGCAGTCAGTGGTGGTAGCCGGGCACCATCTAGCTGTACTGGACTCAGTCCGGTGGAGGCCTTGGTAGCTGTGGACAATTACTCCTTTGGACTAATCTTTTCCTTGTATCCTGTTCTCTTCATTCTCCCTTGCTCCCGAAGGGATGAGACCAGTATGACCCCATTTTTATAAAACAAACAACAAAAATTATATATTACCTGCATTCTCATAATATACTCAGAACAATTTTCTGAGGTAGCACTATGCCCATTTTACAGATGAAGAAATCAAGGCTTAGATACTTGAAATAATGTACCTGTGATCACAAAGTTAATGAATGGCAGACAGTCTGACTCCAGAGTCACAACACAGACTGTACAGAGAAAAAGGCTGAAAAGCTGAATGTAAAGGAGTGGTTACTCCACAGCCTGGAGGGTCTCTGTATATTACTATGAGCTTTGGTTTAATGCTTACTATTTTTAAAATTAAAAAAAGAAAAGTCACCAAAAATATAGGGCAGGCATATTTACACAAAAAGATACATGCAGAAAACTGACTTTTAAAAAATTATGAAAAGGATTTATATTATGAGCTTCCATTTGTTTAAAAAGCAAAAATATATGAATGTGGATGCATACAAAAATTCTATAATACACTAAAATTTTCAAAATGGTAATTATTTTGAGATGATGGAGTTATATGGGGGTTTCATTCTCTTTTATGCTTATCTGTATTTTCTATGTTTTCTAAAAATAAACATTTAACAGTTATATAATTAAAACACAACTATATTTAATAAAAGGAGCCCTGGTGGCACAGTGGTTAAAGTGATCGACTGCTAACTGAAAGGTCAGCAGTTCGGAACCACCAGCTGGTCTGTGGGAGAAAGATGTGGCAGTCTGCTTCCGTAGAGATTTACAGCCTTGGAAAGCCTATGGGATTGTGATGAGTCAGAATCAACTCGACAGCAGTGGGTTTAGTTTGGGGTATATTTAAGAGTCCTGGTGGCACAGTGGTTAAGAGCTTGGCTACTAACCTAAAGGCTGGCAGTTCGAATCCACCAGCTGTTCCTTAGAAACCCTATGGAGTACTTCTACTCTGTCCTATAGGGTTGCTATGAGTCAGAATTGACTCCATGGTAACATTTTTGTTTGTTTGTTTGTTTTGTTCTATATTTAATAAGTATATAATATTAAGGCAATTATTTCAAAATATAAATTAAAATTCAAGAAATTACAATTCCATTCAATTAGTATCTGTATGAAAATGTGGAAAATCCCTTTTGATACAGCTATCTAATAGCTGAAAATCTCGCAGTAAGTTGATTTTTAAAAATTACATAAGCAATCTAAAATAAATTTGTACATCCATTCTTATTTCAGAGCCTTGGTGGCACAGTGGTTAAGAGCCTGCCTGAAAACCAAAAGGTCAGCAGTTCAAATCCTCCAGCCGTTCCTTGGAAACCCTATGGTGCAGCTCTGCTCTGTCCTATAGGGTCGCTATGAGTTGGAATTGACTCAACGGCAATGGGTTTAGTCTTATTCTATTTCAATTAAAAGCAACATTGTAGGCTCTAAGTAAAAAAAAAAATGTATGTGTGTGTATATATATATAAATATATACATTGACAGAATACAGTGTATGCCAGTTCCATCAACAGCATAATCTATTGGTTCCAATAAATAATCTATGTTAGTGGTCTGGGCTCAGAAAATGTGCTATAGCTTTTCAGCACAGACATTATTCAAGGAAAAAAAAAATTCTGTTTTATTGATCTATATTAAGTATAAACTCAGCTGAGTCACCAAAGCCTCTTATGATCCTAATCCAAATAAAATTTTTTCACCCCAGTGTGGTCCTTCCAATAAACTCCAAAAACATATTGTAAATGGCTCATTTGGCAAGATAAATTCACGAAAGACATATTATTCCCTCTTTATAAACTCCGTCTTACTTCCCTTCATAATAAAAAATCTTTAGGTAGCATTAGCACAAAAAAAAAAAAACATTTTGCCCAGACCCTGCATAAATGCCTAGGCATCAGGCTGCTGTATCCCGCTATGTTACAAATGAAATATATGTATGATCACTATATGGTCCTTCACCTATTCTACAATTTATTATTCTTGGTATATTATAGCTATGAACAAAAAGGGAAAAGAAAGGACTAGTTCTATAAAAGTGAGCATTGACTTCCAGATATTTCTGCCTCAGCTATCATTAGCTATAAATGAATTGCTCAAGATGTTAAGAGTCAGAAAGAAACCAATTGATAGATATTAGGGTTTTCTTAAAAAAAAAAAAAAAAAATCCTGCTGACTCCAAGACATGTGTGAATTTAAGTAATAAACTAAACAGAGAAGTTAAAAGGTCAGATAAGAGGGTAAGGGTCACCCAAAGGGTGCTGCTTCTTTACATGGAATTAGCAGAAGGAAATGACTTTAATTCACTTAGCCCTTCCACCAACCTGGGGCGTGGAATGTATAAAATGATACTAGGGGGAGGTTTACCGTCCCAGGAATTTTCCATCTGTGGCTGTCAGTGAATCTGCTGCTCCCTTCTTTTCCGGTGCATCTGGCTTTTGCATGCCTCTCTTGTGCGGTCCAGATTCTGCCCAGTTGCCTTTTACTGCTGCCAGCGGTGGGGACGCTACTCTGGCTCTTACCAGGTGAGCTCTCTCCATATCCGCCCACACCACCCGGCCTGGGACCAGTGCTCTCAGCCTGCATAACACCTACTTGACTTTCTTGAAGTGTGGTCCAGGACCACCTGCACCAGTATCACCTGGCATGCTCGTCAAGAATGTAGATCTCTGGGTCCTGTTCCAGGTCTATGGGATCTGAAACCATGGGGCTGAGGGGGCGGGAATCGCCACTTTACCCTGTGCATGTGTGCGCCTCAGCACGCTGACATACTACACAATGTAAACATAAATAAGTAATTTAATAACTGCTTTAGATTTCGGACACTGTGTTTTAGATACCAAACCCTACATCTGGAATGTCAATTTAAATATATAATCACATAAGCTGTATAAAAGGAAAAACAATACAACCGTAGCCAGTATGAAGCAAAAGAAGATGAGCCTCCCACTCCCCAAATAAAGCTGATTCTAAACCAATTATCATACCTTCTTTTCTTCATAATGCCAATAATCACTGCAAGAATAGACTTTAAGAAATTATTTAAAATTAATTATTTTAAGCAGCTCATTTAAGACTCTAAGAAGAGGAAACATTGATAATTATTTACTGATTTAGCAATCAGTCAGCACTGACTTCCTCAGTGCCAAATAAAATAAGTCTTTCCAGTCAGGCTTCTTAGTAGACCCCTAGCGTTTGACTTTCTTTATGAATCATTTCTGTTCTTTGAGCTTCTGTGACAAAACTCTTTCCTGTTCTCCTCTGCCCACTTCTTATGTTCTCTGCAGACTTCACTCTATACCTTACCTAATCCTTTAAAGAAGATACACTCCAAATTCCAGACCCTGGACCTCGGCGCAGGTCACCTACATGCTGACCCGCGGTACCTACCTTCACTACCGTGGCTTTGCTGGCAATAGCACGCCGAAGACCCCTCATTCTTCCAGCCCAGCATTTTATCTGAGCTCCTGTCCCTTCACAGCCAACTGCCCATGGATTCGCTCCGTGTGGATATGCCAATGGCAATGAAATTCCATACGTTGCAAATTAAATTCATTATCTTTTTCTCAAATCTGCTTCTTCCTTCAGTGCTCACATTCTTAAAATTCAATACCACCATTTTATCCAGTCTTCCATACCAGAAGCCTGGGAGTTTTTCTGGAGCAGGGGCAACAAACTCAAATATCTGGGGAAACCAGGTGAATTTATTTTTTATTTAAAAAAAAAAATGTATATAGTTCTTAACATACACCAGGCACTTCTATGTAATTTGCAAATGTTAACTCACTCAATACTCATAACCACTCCTGAAGTAGGCATTATTATTATCCCTAGTTTACAGACAGGTAAACTGAGGCATAGGGAGATTATAGAACTTGTTCAAGGTCATTCATCTACTAAGAGTCGACATTTGAGCCCAGGCAGTCTAGCTCCAAAGGTCACCACAATGATGCTCAGAGAACTAGGTCGGGTGTAGGAGGATAAAAACAAGAACTGGAGAGTGCCTGCTCCACTGGAAGTAATTCAAACTCTTTACAACTACATGTCCTAAACCTATTATTTTATGCCTCCCTAGCACTCCACCACATCTGCCTAAGGGTCTGTTAATTCTATTTCCTTAATATTTCTCTCTCTCTTCCCTTTTCTAGTTCCCCACCAGCCTTAGTTCAGCCCAAGTAATTCCTCAGTTGATGACCACTGATTTGTCTGCCATCATTCTTGTCTCTCACTAGTCTATGCCCTACAGCAGGGGTTGGCAATTTTTTTTCTATAAAGGGTCAGATAGTAAGTATATCAGGTTTTCCAAGTCATAACTGTGTTATAGTTACTCAACTCTGCCACCACAGCACAAAATCAGCCATAGAACAAATGGGCATAGCTGTGTTCCAATAAAACTTTATTTACAAACACAGGGGACGGTGTTCAATAATGCCGACAGTATTTTTCTTAATCAATTCTATTCCTTATACTGAAACAAATTCCAGGTGGTTCCAAAACCTTAGCAAATATAACAAAAATATAAAAGTACCAGGAGAAAACGTGAAAGATAGTTTTACAAAAACCTTTCTAAGCATGACATGACATCCAGAAGTCATAAATAAAAAATACCAATACATCTGAATAAATAAAAAATTTTAAATCTCTGTGGGGCAAAATAAAACAACAAAATATCACAAATAAAGTAAAATGAAAAAAGACAAAATGTGGGAAAAAATATATGTAATACATATGATGAAAAAAATGCTAATTTTCTTTATACACAGAGAGCTCTAAAAACGTCAGTAGGAAACTACGGAGGATATAAGAGGCAAACACTCAGGAAAAGATGTTAAATCCAACCAAAACCTTAAAAATGAAAACTAACACAACAGAAGAAATGTGTTGTTCAATTCCCAGATTGCCAAAACTAGTAAAGATGGCTTATGCACAAGCAAAGTATATACAGAGGGAAACAAATTTCCTTCCAATATGCTATTGGATGCAGTGTAAATTATACTACCTTTTTAGGAACAAATTGGTTGATCCATCAAAAATTAAAATGTTTCAGATCCGGCAAAATGGCGCTCTAGGCAGAAGCACTATGCTGTCCGTCCACAGCAAAGATCAAAAAACTAAGCCAAACAGAGAATACAACAATCCTGAAACCCTAAAACATCAAATGAAGAGATAAAGAACTCAGCCAAGCACCAAATGGAGTGAGAAAACTGACAGAGAAAGAGCGAGAAGAGATTCATGCAGAGGTCCCCTACCAGCTAACGCAGCACGGATCCACCATCTTGGACTCCTATCGGAGACCAGCAAACAGAGGTACGAGAAAGCAGCCTCACAGAGAGTCCAGCGGGAGACAAAACAACTGGTAATTTGCGGTGTGCGCTTTTCCACCCCCCACCCCTCTTCGCTCCGGCTTGGCCTCCTCTGCTTCCTGTGGCCACGGTCTCTTGACCGGGAAGCGCCGGCTGCTTGGATTCCACACACCCAAGCAGGCAGCTCTCTGGGTGCCATCTGTTAGTTGCTAGTGTTGCTTTTTTTTTTTCTGCTTCTTTTGATTTCTCACTTGCCTCTTGCCACCTCCCCCTCCTTTCACTCGAGTGCCTGGCTCCGTGCACCGTCTTTGCTTCTTCCTGAGGAGCTCCAGAGCACCGACAATTTGTGATATACGCTTTCCCACTCTTTACCATTCTCCACCCACACTCGGCCGCCTCTGCTTCCAGGAGACACAGTCTCTTGTTCAGAAACACCAGCCCGCACTAGCTGGCTCTCTGAGTGCCATTTGTTGGCTGCTGGTGTTGATTTTTTTTTCCCCCCTGCTTCTTTGGATTTCTTGCTTGCCTCTCGCTGCCTCCCCCTCCTTTCGCGTGAGTGCCTGGCGCCGTGCGCCATCTTTGCTTCTTCCTGAGGGGCTGTGGAGCTCCATTCGAGTGTGGAGCTGCTTCCCAGTCTGGGCTACTGCGCTGGTGGGATCCCGGGACTTTTGTTCGTTTGTTCATTTTGAATTGTCTGTTTGTCGAGTTGGGAGCCCTTTCTGGCCAGTCACAGCTGCGTGGCAAGGAACTCCCCTTCAGCTTTCACAGACGTG
Source organism: Dugong dugon (assembly GCA_030035585.1). NCBI lineage: Eukaryota > Metazoa > Chordata > Mammalia > Sirenia > Dugongidae > Dugong > Dugong dugon. The sequence continues at coordinate 65,915,498 of CM057470.1, read as the reverse complement.
CAGAGGGATCCCTGAGAACATTTCTTTTTTCATTGGTTTTTTTTTTTTTTTTCTGTTTTTTTTGGGGCCCTTTCTTGTTCTTTTTTTTTCTTTTTTAATTTTTAATTTGTTTTGTTTTCTTTTTCCTCTTTTTCCCTTTTTGTCTTTCTTCATTGCTCAGTTTCTCGTCTCTCTATATCTTCCTTCTCTTTCTGATCCCTGAATACCAGGCGTTGTATACCTCTACGCCTTCTAGCCAGGCTGTACTGGAACACCTGAGACCGACTTCCCCAGACCTCATAGCTACATTGGTGGGATCCCTGGGAACTTTGCGGTTCTTTAACCTTTCTGATTTTTATTTATTCATTCTTTTCTTTTCTTCCTCGTCCCCTTTCTGTTTTTCTCCATTTCATAGTCACTCATTTCTCCATTCCAATGGAGAAATGGAGAAGCTCCCCTAGCATTCTTTTTTGTTTGTATGTTTTTGGCTCCTGTTCCTCTCTCCTCTCTCCCATATCCATCTTAGCTCCACACATAACCATCTTCCCGCTGCATCCTGCCTACCTGCATCGTGTGCTTCACATCACACCACCAAGCAGTACAGGCACAGCCTACTGGAACCTGCCCTGCACTGATTACTGACCCGCCCTGGTGGCTGTAGTAAGTGCCACAAAGAACCCGTCCCAGTAACTCCTCTTCAGCTAGACCTGCCTTGCTGCACCATATCCGAGTGAATGACCCTGCCAGTTGGAGAAGGAAGCGAAAAGTATTGAGCGCACAGACAAGCAAACAACAAAGAACACACACTCCGCCTGCTCACACATAGTCAATTTTTTCCTTTCTTTTTTAAAAGGGACGAAACAAACAAATCTACAATCAATAAACGAGAAAAATAACTACTGAATACCAAGAAAACAGCAGACAATATCAAAACATTTACAAAAACAGGACTGGATGGTTCCAGTAGGCGTCCAAAATAAAATACCAGATGACTCTCTTGAGGAAGAAAATGCACTAGAACTACCTAATAGGGAATTCAAATCTCTAATACTTGGAATTCTCCAAGAACTGAGGCAAAAAGCTGACAAACATGAGGAAAAAATAGACAAATTCATGGAAAATACAGACAAAAAATTGGAATAATTCAGGAAGATGATGCAGAAACAAAATGCCAAAATAAATTCACAACTAGAAATTATACAAAGACAACAATTAGAAATCCAAAAGATAAACAACACGATTTCAGAAATGGATGATGTCATAGAAGGGCTGAGAAGCAGATCTGAAACCGTGGAAGACAGGATCAGTGGAACTGAAGACAAACACTTGGATACAACTCTGTTTGAGGAAAACTCAGAAAAAAGAACAAAGAAAAATGAAGAGACCCTGAGAGTTATGTGGGACACAATCAAAAGCGAAAATTTACAAGTGATTGGCATTCCAGAACAAGGGGAGAAAACAGAAAACACAGAGAGGATCACTGAGTAACTGCTGACAGAAAACTTCCCCAATATCATGAAAGATGAAAAGCTGGCCATCCAAGAAGCTCAACAAACGCCATTTAGAAGAGACCCCAAAAGAAAATCACTAAGGCATATCATATTCACACTCACCAAAAACAAAGACAAACAAAGAATCCTGACAGCAGCTCGTGAAAAACAAGAAGTCACATACAGAGGAGAAACAATAAGACGAAGCTCAGATTATTCAACAATAAGACTAAGCTCAGATTATTCGACAGAAAACACGCAGGCAAGAAGGCAATGGGATGACATATATAAAATCTTGAAAGAAAAAAATTGTCAGCCAACAATAATATATCCTGCAAAACTCTCATTCAAATTTGATGGTGAAATTAGGTCATTTCCAGATAAACAGAAACTAAGGGAATATGAAAAAGTCAAACCAAACTTACAAGAATTATTAAAGGGAGTTCTTCGACCTGAGGACAAACACCTTCAGCTCACAGTGAGAACACAGGACGCAGGATCGTATGTGCCAGATACCAATCTAGGAAACGAACTCTCGAGGAATATCCAAAACCAAAGGAAATACAACAGGGAATCAGAGCAGTTAATCAATAAATGACAACAACATCAAAATAAAAGAGGGAATAAACGGCATAGGTATAGAAAATTCTAATGGAGAGGAAGGCACGGTGATACCAAGTAATGGTAGACTGCTTCAAACTAAGAAAGATAAGGGTAAAATTCATGGTAACCACAAAGAAAGTTAACAAACCAACTCATAAAAATAAAGATGAAAAACATAAAGTCTTGGCAAAAACAAAACCTACAAAAACAAAAGAAACGAAAAAAAATCCATAAACAAAAGTAACTCAGCACAAGAGAGTAAGAAGAACATAGAAAACTTCAGCACCACAAAAAAAAGGACTACAAAATGACAGCAACAAACTCACATCTATCAACAATTACACTGAATGTAAATGGACTCAATGCACCCATAAAGAGACAGAGAGTCACAGAATGGATAAGAAAACAGGATCCATCAATATGCTGTCTACAAGAGACACACCTTAGAAACAAAGATGTGAATTTATTAGAAGTCAAAGGTTGGAAAAAAAAATATCAAGCTAACAACTACCATAAAAGAACAGGAGTGGCAATTCTAATCTCAGATAAAATAGACTTTAAAACAACATCTACCATAAAAGACAAAGAAGGACACTATATAATGATTAAGGGGATGATCCATCGTGAAGACATAACCATAATAAACATCTACGCAACCAGTGACAGGGCTCCAAAATACATAAAACAAACTCTAACAACACTGAAAAGAGAAATTAACAGTTCAACAGTAATAGTAGGAGACTTCAACACACCAGTCTCAGCAAATGACAGAACAACTAAGAAGAAACTCACCAAAGATACAGAAGACCTAAAGGGCACAGTAAGCCAACTTGACCTCATAGACATATATGGAACACTCCATCCAACCACTACAAAGTACACGTTCTTTTCCAATGCACCTGGAACGTTCTCCAGAATGGACCACATCTTAGGCCACAGAGCAATCCTCAGCAAGATCCAAAACGCTGAGATAATTCAAAGTATCTTCTCTGACCACAATGCCATCAAGGTAGAAATTAACAATAGAAAGAGCAAGGAAAAAAAATCAATTACATGGAAACTGAATAATACCCTGCTTACACATCACTGGGTAATAGAAGGAATCCGAGATGGAATGAAAAATACCAAGAATCAAATGAGAATGAAAACACATCATACCAAAACCTCTGGGACACAGTAAAGCCAGTCCTCAGAGGACAATTTATAGCAATAGATGCACACATCAAAACAGAAGAAACGGACAAAATCAAAACATTAACTACAGAAGTCAAACAAATGGAAAGAGAACAGCTAAAGAAGCCCACAACCACCGGAAAAAAGGAAACAGTAAAGATCAGAGAAGAAATAAATGAAATAGAGAACAGAAAAACAACAGAAAGAATCAACAAAACCAAAAGTTGGTTCTTTGAAAGAATCAACAAAATCGAAAAAGCACTGACCAGACTGAAAAAAGAAAAACAGGAGAGGACACAAATAACCCAAATAAGAAATGAAATGGGGGACATTACAACAGACCCAACTGAAATAAAAAGGATTAGAACAGAATCTTATGAAAAACTATACTCCAACAAATTTGAAAACCTAGAGGAAATGGATAAATTTCTAGAAACACACGGCCTACCCAAACTACAACAAAGTGATGTTGAAAATCTGAACAGACCCATAACAAGAGAAGAGATTGAAAAGGTAATAAAAAAACTCGCAACCAAAAAAGCCCTGGCCCAAATGGCTTCACTGGAGAGTTCTACAAAACATTTACAGAAGAGCTTGTACCAGTACTACTCAAGCTATTTCAGAACATAGAAGAGGAAGCAACACTTCCAAATTCATTCTATGAAGCCACCATAATGCTGACACCAAAACCAGGCAAAGATGTCACAAAAAAAGAAAATTACAGACTAACATCTCTCATGAATATAGACGCAAATATTCTCAACAAAATTCTAGCCAATAGAATTCAGCATCATATCAAAACAATAATACAAGATGACCAAGTAGGATTCATACCAGCTATGCAAGGATGCTTCAACATTATAAAATCAATCAACATAATCCAATACATAAATAAAAGTAAGAAAAGAATCACATGATCATCTCAATTGACGCAGAAAAGGCATCTGACAAACTCCAACACCCATTCCTGATAAAAACTCTCAATAAAATAGGTATAAAAGGGAAATTTCTCAACATAATAAAGGACATCTATGCAAAACCAATGGCCAATATCATTATTAATGGTGAGAGGCTGAAAACATTCCCCTTGAGAAGAGGAACAAGACAAGGATGCCCTTTATCACCACTGCTATTTAACATTGTGCTCGGAGTTCTAGCTAGAGCAATAAGGGAAGAAAAAGAAATCAAGGGCATCCAAATTGATAATGAAGAAGTTAAACTGTCCCTGTTTGCAGATGATACGATACTATACATAGAAAACCCTAAAGACTCCATGAGAAATCTACTGGAACTAATAGAAATATTCAGCAGAGTAGCAGGATACAAGATACACAGTCAAAAATCAGTTGGATTCCTATACACCAGTAAGGAGAAAGATGAAAAGGGAATCAGGAAAACTATACCATTTTCAATAGCCCCTAAAAAGATAAAATACTTAGGAATAAATCTGACTAGGGAGGTAAAAGACCTATACAAAGAAAACTACAAAACACTACTGCATGAAACCCAAAGGGATCTACATAAATGGAAAAACATACCATACTCATGGATAGGCAGACTCAACATTGTGAAAATGACAATTCTACCCAAAGCAATTTACAAATACAACGCAATCCCGATCCAAATACCAACAACATTCTTCAAAGAGATGGAAAAACTAATCATTAACTTTATATGGAAAGGGAAGAAGCCCCAAATAAGTAAAGCACTACTGAAGAAGAAGAATAAAGTTGGAGGACTCACACTACCTGACTTCAGAACCTACTATACACCTACAGTAGTCAAAACGGCCTGGTACTGGTACAATGACAGATACATTGACCAGAATTGAGAACCCAGATGCAAATCCATCCACCTACGTTCAGCTCATCTTCAACAAGGGCCCAAAGTCCATCAAATGGGGAAAAGACAGTCTTTTTAACAAATGGTGCTGGCAAAACTGGATAACCATTTGCAAAGAAATGAAACAGGACCCATACCTCACACTGTATATAAAAACTACTTCAAAATGGATCAAAGACCTGAATATAAAGCCTAAAACTTTAACGTTCATAGAAGAAAAAATAGGACCAACACTTCAGGCTTTAATACATGGCATTAACAGGATACAAACCATAACTATCAATGCACAAAACCCAACAGATAAGCTAGATAACTGGGATCTTCTAAAAATCAAACACCTATGCTCTTCAAAAGACTTCACCAAAAGAGTAAAAAGAGAACCTACAGACTGGGAAAAAATTTTTGGACAGTACAAGTCAGACAAAGGTCTAATCTCCATAATCTACAAGAAAATCCAACACCTCTACAACAAAAAGACAAATAATCCGATTAAAAAATGGGCAAAGGAAATGAACAGACACTTCACCAAAGAAGACATTCAAATGGCCAGACACATGAGGAAATGCTCGCGATCACTAGCCATTAGAGAAATGCAAATTAAACCACAGTGAGACACCATCTCACCCCTGCATTACTGGCACGAATCAAAAACACTGGAAATAACAAACGTTTGAGGGGCTGCAGGGAGATCGGAACTCTTATGCACTGCTGGTGGGAATGCAAAACGATACAACCATTTTGGAAAATGATATGGTGCTTCCTCAGAAAGCTAGAAATAGACATACCATTCGATCCAGCAATCCCACTCCTAGGAATATATCCTAGAGAAATAAGAGTCGTCACTCGAATAGACATATGCACACCTATGTTCATGGCAGCATTGTTCACCATAGGAAAACAATGGAAACAAGCTAGATGCCCATCAACAGATGAATGGATAAACAAACTATGGTACCTACACACAATGGAGTACTATGCAACGAGAAAGAACAACAATGAATCTGTGAACCATCTCATAACATGGATGAAACTGGAGGACATTATGCTGAGTGAAATAAGTCAATCACAAAAGGACAAATATTGCATGAGACCTCTATTGTAAAAATCCATGAAAAAGTTCACACACAAAATGTAACAATCTTTGTGGGTTACCAGGGATGGGAGGTGTGGGGGAAAATACTAAATAGGCAATAGATAAGTGGTATCCTGGGTGAAGGGTGAGACAGTACACAATACAGGGGAAACTAGCACAGCCTGTACAAGGAAAGGTCATGGAAGCCCCACAGACACATCGAAACTTCCTGAGGGACTGAACTGCTGGGCAGAGAGCTGTGGGGACCATGGTCTCGGGGAACATCTAGCTCAATTGGCATGACACAGCGTAGAAAGACAATGCTCTACATTCTACTTTAGTGAGTAGTGTCTGGGGTCTTAAAAGCCTGTGAGAGGCCATCTAAGATACTCCACTGGTCTCATCCCTTCGGGAGCAAGGGAGAATGAAGAGAACAGGATACAAGGAAAAGATTAGTCCGAAGGACTAACTGTCCACAGCTACCAACGCCTCCACTGGACTGAGTCCAGTACAGGTAGATGGTGCCTGGCTACCACCACTAACTGCTCTGACCAGGATCACAACAGAGGGTTCTGGACAGAGCTGGAGAAGGATATAGGGCATAATTCTAACTCACAAAAAAAGACCAGATTTACTGGCCTAAAGGAGACTGGAGAAACCTCGAGAGTATGGCCCCCAGACACCCTTTTAGCTCAGTGGTGAAGCTACCTCCGAGGTTCACTGTTCAGCCTGGGAGTGGGCAGCCCCGTAAAACCAAATGAGACTAACGAGGTACAGGAGTCCAGTGACAAGGGCCAGAAGGCAAAAGGGGACAAGGAAGCTGGTTATAGGGAACACAAGGCTGAGTAAGGATACTGTTGATGTGTTGTGAGATTGTTAACCATTGTCATAGGGCAACATTTGTAGTAACTGTTAAATGAGAAACTATTTTGTTCTGTAAGCCTTCATCTTAAGTGAGAATAACAGCACAATTGGAAGAGCATAGTCAATGCCACTGAACTGTGTATGTAGAAATTTTTGAAACGGTGTATCTTTGGCTATGTGTATTTTCACCAAAAAAAAAAAAGGTTGAGAATTTAGAGGGTTAAAATGTTGTGGGGTTGTTAACCAATGTCATAAAACAACATGTGTACTACTGTTTCATGAGAAAGTATTTGTTCTGTAAGCCTTCACCTGAAGTACAGTAAGATAGATAAAAAAAAAAAAATTAAAATGTTTAACATTAGCAATTACATTTCTAAAACACTGATCCTACAGTAAAGACTTACATATACAGAATTGTTCTATAGCAAAAAACTGGAAACACTTAAGTGGATTAGTTAAATAAATGATGACAAATCCATATAACAGAATAGCATGCAGTGAGGTAAATACTGTCACTGTTAAGAGAAAATGGCAAGTTGCAGAATCATATATAGAGTATGATCCTATTTCCAATAAAGAAAGCAAATAACCATATCTGCATCTTTAAGTTTGCATATTCGTATATATCTAGAAGGCTACATTTCAAGCAGGGGTTTTATCTAGAACAGAGGAAAAGGACACTGTTACAGTTTAAGATGTATGCTTCTGTATTTGAAAATTTTTATTTTTATAATAAGCCTATTATTAATTTAACAGTAATTTAAAGATACTAACGAGAAATAAGACAAAACACGAAAATGATCATGTTCCTCCAAAGAACCTTCCAGGACTTTCCACTGCTATGGTATAATGGCCAAAACTATTTAGCAAGATATACCTGCCAATATGACAATACGGCCCCTGCCTAACTCTTTAACCTCAGCAAGCACCTTTCTGACATCACATTCGAGACATAGTATTACTTGCAGTTTCCTGAACATGCTAGGATGTATCATGCTTCTTTACCTTTGTTAAGGCTTCTCCTTCTGCTTACAATTCCTCTCCTTGCCTTCTCTGCCTAATAAATACCCATCCACCTCAACCTCCTCCACAGGCAGAAGCAAAACTCCCTTCTCTGGGTCCTCATTCTACCTTATGCACACATCTATTATAGATAGCACCTATAAACATTTATTTCCCTAGTGACAGATAGAGTAATAATAATAGCATTAATAATAGCTAAAATATATAAAGTACCTATAACATTAGGCACACAGGTATTTCACATGTATCATCTCATGTAATTCTCACAATGAAGCTAATTATTAATTACCTTAATTTTACAGTTGAAGATACTAAGGCACTCTAAGGTTAAGCAAATTGCCCAAAATCACATAGATATTAAGAAAGAATTTTGGGTTTGAAACACAGATGTATCTGACCACGACCATCTTATTTTCATGCGTGTGTGTATATAATATCTCCCTAAGAGACTATCAACTTCCTCTTGATAACAGAAACCATATGGGAGTTATCTGTGTTGTGAGAACCTAGCACAATGGGGTACATGGTTAGTTAGTTAGTTGGCTCCAACTCATGGCAAGCTTATGTATAACGGAACGGAACATTACCAGGTCCTGTGCCGTCTTCACGGTCGTCGGCATGTTTGAGCCCATTGTTGTGGCCACTCTGTCAGTCCATCTCGCTGAGGATTTCTCATTTTCGCTGACCCTCCACTTTAGCAAACATGATGTCCTTTTCTAGTGACTGGTCTTTCTTAATGACATGCCCAAAGTAAGTAAGCTGAAGTGAGTCTAACCATCCTTGTTTCTAAAGATACAATTCTGGTTGTATTCCTTCTAAGACTGATTTATTTGTCCTTTTGGCATTCACAGTAAATTTAATATTCTTCCCCAACACCAAAATTCAAGTGCATTAATTCTGATACAGAACCAATAAATACTGCCTCTTAGTATTCCAAGGGGACTTAGTACTAGTCAGTTTCACCCACTGTACAATGCAGGAACACTTTCTTCAACTTTTAAAAGTGATCTGTTTTCACTTGGATGATTCCAATGACAAAGGCCATTATCTTACAAGGCAGCCATCTCACTTCAGGCTAGTTCTCCTAAGAACTCTTCTTCAGACTGAAAGGCTCTGCCCCCGTTAGCACATGCAATCTCCTAAGTTCTGCCTTCTAGACTATAAATTTAACTGTATGAATCGTACCTTTAAGTGAACTGGGCTACAGATAACTGAAGATGCCTACCATTTGTTCATTGTCCTCTCTCTCACCATCTTTCTCCCTTCTCCCTTCCTTTTCCAAGCAAAACAATCCATTCCCCAAGCACTAGGGTTTTCATATCCCCTCTTCCTTGTAGCTGCCTCCTCTGGAAGACTTTAGTTTGTCAATTTCCCTCTTAAAAGCAAGTGCCTACCAAGTGAGAAGCATTGTACCAAGATAGCTAGAAGTACTCAACAAGCATATGACAAGGCTTCTGCTCTCAAAATCTTACGTAAAATATAACACAAATTGAACTATCAAGTGTTCAACTATCTAGGAGGTGTAGCCAAGATGGCGGAGTAGTCAGATGGCTTCCTATGTCCCTCTTACAACAAAGACCTGAAAAAACAAGTGATTTGATTGCATATGAATATCTAGGAGTTCTGAAAAAACCAAAGTTGAGGAATCAGACTGAGTGGCAGGGGAGAGACAGATGGTTCGGAAGCAGCAAGGAGTTGCCTGACCTGACCTGGTGGGAACCGCAGCCCTTCAGCCCAGATTGGCTCGGGTTGCACAGGGAGGCGGGCATACATGTATGTTTGGCAAAATTGTCCTTCAAAAATGAAGGTGAAATTAAGACATTTCCACATAAAAGCTGAGGGAGTTTATTACCACTATACTTATCCTAGAAGAAATGCTAAAGGGAGTCCTTAAGGTTGAAATGAAAGGACACTAGACAGTAACTTGAAGCTGTATAAAGAAATAAAGATCTCCAGTAAAGGTAATATGTCATGGGCAAATATAAAGAGTAGTTTTATTGTATTTTGATTTGTAACTCTATTTGATACAGGCTACATGATTTAAAAGACAAAAGCATGAAAAATAATTATATACTTATATTATTGGGTATATAATGTGTAAAGATATAATTTGTGACAACAACATTAAGAAGGTGGGGGACAAAACTGAACAGGAACAGAGTTTTTGTATGCTCTTGAAGTTAAGTTGGTATCAATACAAACTAGAGTGCTATAAATTTAAGATGTCAAATGTAATTCCCATGGTAACCACAAAGAAAGTATCTTTAGAAATATACATAAAAGGCAATGAGAAGGCAACCAAAACGGTTCACTAAAAGAAAAGAAAAAAAAAATCAAGATTAGGAAAAAAAAGAAGGCAATCCTGGAGGAAATGGACAATAAAGGCATAAGATAGACAGAAAACAAAAAGAAAAATGGCATAAGTCCTTCCTTATTAGTAATTACTTTAAATGTAAATAGATTAAACTCCCCAAACAAAAGGCAGAGATTGGTAGGATGGATACAAAAATGCGATCCAAGTATATACTGCCTACAAGAGACCCACTTTAGATCCAAAGACACAAATATATTGAAAGTGAAAAGATGAATAAACATATTCCATGCGAATAGTAATCAAAAGAGAGCTGGTTTGGGTATACTAATATCAAACAAAATAGACTTTAAGGCAAAAACTGTTAAAAGAGACAAAACCTCATTACCGTCGAGTCCATTCCAACTGCCCCATAGGGTTTCCAAGGAGCATCTGGTGGATTTGAACTGATGACTTTTTGTTAGCCACTGAGCTCTTTAACCACTAAACCACCAGGGCCCCAAAAGAAACAAAGACGGGCATTATATAATGATAAAAAGGTCAGTGTATCCAGATGCTATAACAATTGTAAATATGCATGCATCTAACAACACAGTCCCAAAATATATGAAGCAAACATTGACAGAATTGAAGAGAGAAATAGACAGTCCTAAAATAATATTTGGAGACTTCAACATACCACTTTCAATAACGGATAAGACATATAGACAAAAGATGGATAAGAAAATAAAGGATTTAATACTATAAACCAACTAGACCTAACAGACACACACTTTGCCCAATAACAGAACAATACACAGTCTTCTCCAGTGCATGTGTATCATTCTGCAGAGAAGATCATATACTTGGTCACAAATCTCAATAAATTTTACAAAGTATCTTCTCTGACCACAACAGAGTGAAACTACTAATCCATAACAGAAAGAAAACTGGAAATGTCACAAATACATTGAAATTAAACAACACACTGTTGAATAAACAATGGATCAAAGAGAAATTAGAAAATATTTAGAAAATAACAATAAAAGCACAATGTATCAAAACTTATGGGATGTAGCATAAGAAATGCTCAGAGGAAATTTTATAGCGGTAAAAAGCTACATTAAAAAGGAATAAAGATCTCAAATTTTAATAACCTAACTTTACACCTTGAGGAATTAGAAAATGAAGAGCAAACTAAGCCCAAAGCTACAAAAAGGAAGGAAGTAATAAAGATTAGAGTGGAAATAAATGAAATACAGAATAGAAAAACAATAGAAAGAGTCAATGAAACTAAAAGTTGGTTCATTGAAAAGTTCAATAAAATTGACAACCCTTTAGCTAGACTGACAAAAGAAAAAAAATGAGAAGACACAGATAACTAAAATCAGAAATGAATGAGGGGACATTACTACTGACCAAACAGAAATAAAAAGGAATATAAGAGAATACTATGAACAATTGAACACCTACAAATTAGATAACCTACATGAAAATGGACAAATTTCTAGAAACACACAAACTACTTAAACTTTTCTATTTCTCAGGAAGAAATAGAAAATCTCAACAGATCTATATTATTTAATCATTAATCAAAAACTTCACAATAAAGAAAAATCCAGGGCTGGATGGTTTCACTGGTGAATTCCACCGAACGTTTAAGGAGACATTAACAGCAATCCTTCTTAAACACATCAAAAAACAGAAGAGAAGGGAACACTTCCTAACTCATTCTATGAGGTCAGCATAACCCTAATACCAAAGCCAGATAACTACACTACAAAGAGAGAAAATTACAGACCAATATTCCTTATATAGATGCAAAAAACCCTCAACAAAATACGAATCCAGAAGCATAATAAAAGAATTATATACCAGAACCAAAAGGATTATACACCATGACCAGTAATGCAAGGGTGATCCAACATAAGAAAATCAATGTAATACATACCACTAATAGAACAAATGATTAAAAAAACAAAAAACAAAAGACACATGATCACCTCACTTGATGCAGAAAAGGGATTTGACAAATTCAATGCCTTTTCACGATAAGAACACTCAGTAAACTAGGAATAGAAGGGAGATTCCTAAACATAATAAAGGGTCTCTATAAAAACTTCACAGCTAACATCATACTTAATTGGTGAAAGACTGAAAGCTTTCCCCTTAAGATCAGGAACAACAAGAATACTCACTTTCACCACTGCTGTTCAACACTGTACAGGCAGTTCTAGTCAAAGCAACAAGGCAAGAAAAAGAAATAAAAGGTATCTAAATCAGGAAGGAAGAAGTAAAAGTATCTCTATTCATAGAGGACATGATCCAATGTATAGAAAAACCCAAAAAATCCACCAGAAAGTTACTAGAGCTAATAAATGAATTCAGCAAAGTGTCAAGGTACAAGATAAGCACACAAATATCAGCTGTGCTCCTACGCACCAGCAATGACCAATATGAAAAGAAAATTAAGAAAACAATTCCATTTACAGCAGCATCTAAAGGAATGAAATGCCCAGGTATAAATTTGCCAAGTAGATGAAAGACTTGCACAATGACAACTATAAAACATTGCTGAAAGAAATTAAAGAAGTCTAAATAAATGGAAAGTCATCCCAGGTTCATGGATTGGAAGACCTAACATTCTTAAGATGTCAATTCTATGTAAAGCGATGTAAAGATTCCACAGAATTCCTATCAAAATTCCAAGAGCCTTTTTGTAGAAATGGTAAACCTGATCCTCAAATTCACATGGAATTGCAAATTGTTCCACACAGCCAAAGCAAGACTGTAAAAGGAAAACAAAGTAGAAAGACTCACACTTCCTGATTTTAATACGTACTACAAACCTACAGTAATCAAAACAATGTGATAATGGTATAAGGACAGACACATTGTTGTTAGGTGCCATCAAGCCGGTTGTGACTCACAGAAACCCTATGTACAACAGAATGAAACACTGCCCAGTCCTAGGCCATTCTCACAATTGTTACTATGTTTGAGTCCACTGTTGCAGCCATTGTGTCAATCTATCTCATTTAGGGTCTTCCTCCTTTTCACTGACCTTCTACTTTATGACCCTCTACTTTATCAGCATGATGTCGTTCTCCAGGGACTGATCCTTCGTGATAACACAACCAGAGTACATGAGATGAAGTCTCGCTATTTTCGCTTCCAAGGAGCCTTCTGGCTGTACTTCTTCTAAGACAGATTTGTTCATTCTTCTGGCAGTCCATGGTATATTCAGTATTCTTCACCAAAACCATAATTCAAACGCATCAATTCTTCTTTGTCTTCCTTATTCATTATCCAGCTTTCACACGCATATGAGGTGACTGAAAATACCATGGCTTCTGTCAGGTGCACCTTAGTCCTCAAAGTGACAACTTTGCTTTTTAACACTTTAAAGAGGTTCTTTGAGCAGATTTGCCTGATGCAATACATCTTTTGATTTCTTGACTGCTGCTTTCATGGGCGATGACTGGGGAGCCAAGTAAAATGAAATCATTGACAACTTCAATCTTTTCTCCATTTATCATGATTTGTCTTACTGGTCCAGTTGTGAAGATTTTTGTTTGCTTTATGTTGAGGTGTAATCCATACTGAAGTCTTTGCTCTTCATCAGTAAGTGCTTCAAGTACTCTTCACTTTCAGCAAGCAAGGTTGTGTCATCTGCGTATTACAGGTTGTTAGTGAGTTTTCCACCAATTCTGATGTCATGTTCTTCTTCCTATAGTCCAGCTTCTCAGATTATTTGCTCAGCATACAGCTTGAATAAGTATGGTGGAAGCATACAACCCTGATGCACATTTTTCCTGATTTTAAACCATGCAGTATCCGCTTGTTCTGTTTGAACAACTGCCTCTGGTTCTATATACACATTCGGCATGAGCATAATTCCCATTCTTCACAATGTTATCCATAATTGGCTATGACCCACACAGTCGAATGTCTTTGCATAGTCAATAAAACACAGGTAAACATCTTTCTGGTATTCTCTGCTTTCAGCCAAGATCCATCTAACATTAACAATGAGGTCCCTCCTTCCATGTCCTCTCCTGAATCTGGCTTGAATTTCTGGCAGTTCCCTGTCAATGTACTGCTACAAATGTTTATGAAGTATCTTCAGCAAATTATTACTTTTGTGTGATATTAATGACATTGTTCAATAATTTCCGCATTGTTTGATCATCTTTCTTTGGAATGGGCACAAACATAGATCTCTTCCAGTTGGATGGCCAGGTAGCTCTTTTCAAATTTCTTTGCATAGACAAGTGAGCACCTCCAGTGCTACATCTGTTTGTTGAAACATCTCAGTTGGTACTCCATCAATTCCTGGAGCCATGCCTTCAGTGCAGCTTGGACTACTCCCTTCAGTACCATCAGTTCTTGATTATATGCTGCCTCCTGAAATGGCTGAATGTCTACCGATCCTTTTTGTTACAACGACTCTGTGTATTCCTTCCATCTTCTTATGATACTTCCTGGGTCATTCAATATTTTGCCCATAGAATTCTTCACTATTGCAACTCGAGCCTTGAATTTTTTCTTCAGTTCTTTCAGCTTGAGAAATACCGAGAGTGTTCTTCCCTTTTGGTTTTCTAACTCCAGGTCTTTGCATATTTCATTACAATAGTTTTTCTTCTAGAGTCACTCTGAAAATTTTGTACAGCTCTTTGAATTCATTATTTCTTCTGTTCGCTTTAGCTACTCTACATTTAAGAGCAAGTTTCAGAGTCTCTTCTGATATCCATTTTGGTCTTTTCTTTCTTTCCCATCTTATTAATGACCTTTTGCTTTTTTCATGTATGATGACTCTGATGTCATCCGACAACTCTTCTGGTCTTCAGTCATTAGCATTCAATGCATCAAATCTCTTCTTGAGATGGTCTCTAAATTCAGTTGGGATATACTGAAGGTTGTATTTTGTTTCTCCTGGACTTGTTTTGATCTTCTTCAACTTCAGCTTGCATATGAGCAACTGATGGTCTGTTTCATAGTCAGTGCCTGGCCTTGTTGTGACTGATGATATCGAGCTTCTGCAGATGTAGTCTCTATGTAGTCCATTTGATTCTTGTGTTTTCCATCTGGTGAAGTCCATGTGTATAGTCACTGTTTATGTTGTTGAAGAAAGATATTTGCAATGAATAAGTCACTGGTCTTGCAAAATTCTATTATGTGATCTCCAGTGTCTTTTCTATTACCAAAGTCATATTTTCCAACTACTGATCCCTCTACTTTGTTTCCAACTTTTGCACTGCAATCACCAGTAAATATCAATGCATCTTGACTGCATGTTTAATCAATTTCAGACTGCATAAGTGGGTAAAAATCTTCAATTTCCTCGTTTTTGGCATTAGCAGTTGGTGCATAAATTTGAATAACAGTCGTATTAACTGGTCTTCCTTGCAGGCATATGGATATTATCCTATCACTGACAGTGTTGTACTTCAGGATAGATCTTGAAATGTTCTTTTTGACAATGATTGTGATGTCATTCCTCTTCAAGTTGTCATTCCCTGCATAGTAGACCATATGACTGTCTGATTTCAAAATGGCCAATACCAGTCCATTTCAGCTCACTAATGCCTAGGATATCGATCTTTATGCATTCCATTTCATTTTTAAAGACTTCCAATTTTCCTAGATTCACACTTCATACATTCCACCCTCCGATTATTTAGGGATGCTTGAAGCTGTTTCTTCCTATTCTGTGTCGTGCAAATGAAGGTATCGAAAGCTTTATTCCATCCAGGTCATTAAGGTCAACTCTATTTTGAGGAGGCAGCTCCTCCCCAGTCATATTTTGAGTGCCTTCCAGCCTGAGGGGCTCATCTTCTGGCACTACATAGACAATGTTCCACTGCTATTCATAAGATTTTCACTGGCCAGTTTTTTCAAAAGGAGACCACCACATCCTTCTTCCTAGTCTGTCTCAGTCTGGAAGCTCCACTGAAACCTGTCCACCATGGGTGACCCTGCTGGCATTTTAAATATTGGTGGCAAAGGTTCCTGCATCACAGCAACATGCAAGATACCACAGAACAACAAAATGACCCAGCAATTGCACTCTTAGGTATATACCCAAAAAAACTTGAAAGCAGGGACTCAAACAGATACTTGCACACCAGTGTTCAATGCAGCATGATTCACAATAGCCAGATGGTAGAAACAACCTAAATGTCCATCAACAGATGACAGGATAAACAAAGCATGGTATATTCATACAATGGACTACCATTCAACCATAAAGAGGAATGAAGTTCCGATACATGCTACAACATAGAGGAATCTTGGAAACATTATGCTATGTGAAATAAATCATATATACAAGAGGACTAATATTGTATGAGCCCACTTACATGAAATATCTAGAATAGGTAAATGTATAGAAACAAAAGTAGATTAATAAGTACCAGTAGTGTGGGGAGGAGGAGATGGGTAATTATTGTTCAATTGGTACAGAATTTCTGTTTAGGTAGATGAAAAGCTCTGGAAATAAATAGTGGTGATGGTTGTACACACACACACACACACACACACACACACACACACACACACACACACACACACACAGACACACAAAAGAATGATCCTAAGGTTTCTCAACTGGGGGACTAGAAGAATGCTGGTATAACTGACAGAAATGGGATGATTAAGAAAGTAAAATTAATCTAAAGAATAAAGTAGGGATACTAACGTGGACATATTGAATGATGGGTGCACACAAAAAAAGAGGCTCCTGCTATTGAAACAGGTCACTTCTTATGACTACAGAGTGACAGGCCTCATTTTTGGGGTGACAATTGTATGACCATATCTTATCTGTGAAAAACAAAAACAAAAAAACAGTTGCCATATAGTCAATTCTGACTATAGCGATCCCATTTTGTCAGAGTAGAACTGTCCTCCATAGGGTTTTCAATGACTGATTCTTCACAAGGAGGCCACCAGGTCTTTCTTCCAAGATGCCTCTGGGTGGACTTGAACGTCCAACCTTTCAGTTAACAGTGAGTGCATTAACTGTTTGCTTCACCCAGGGATTCTATCTTATCTATACCAAACTAAAACCAAACCCATTGCCGTCAACTCAATTCCAATTCATAGCAACCCTACAGGACAGAGTAGAGCTGCCCCATAGGGTTTCCAACGCTGTAGATCTTAACAGAAGCAGACTGCCACATCTTTCTCCTGTGGAGCAGCTGGTAGGTTTGAACTGTGATCTTTTCGTTAGCAGCTGAGTGCTTAACCACTGCACCACCAGAGCTCTTTATTTTATCTTATCTATAGCCATTCTTAATATATCAACACCATGACAATCACACCACTTGTGTATGAGAAAAGATAACAGAAATGTGATGATTCCTTTTCAACTATCATAAACACCTAAGACTAGTTTTTAAATATTCCACCTGGAATTAATCTTACTGTTTTAGAATTACACTATATATGTCTTACTAAGATTCTTCAGCTCTCTTGTCAAATTCCCTAAGTCTATGCATCATTCCCAGAAAAAGGTTTTCTTTAAGTGAGCTTGGTCAATGAGAAAAGAAATAGCCTGGTTTACCTCTTTTTACTCTGGATTTCAGGTTCAACTCTCTTTAAAAACAAACAAACAAAACCACTCTTTCTCCTATCTTTCTCTACTCAAAAGTCTCTCTGCCTCATCTCTTCATTTCCTCAGTCTGACTCAGTACTATTATTCACCACTTTCCTTTCTCAAAGAGTACCTGGCTTAACTTTATCATTCACCCATTACGTTCCTTCTCCTTATTGTCATCCCAGAAGGAAAGGAGAGGCCAAGTCTTCCTCGGTTTGCAGAATAGCCCAGAATACATCTTCTAGACAGTGTTAGCCCAGAATAAGCTATTTCTAAGTTTAGCTATAAGATGGGATAGTAATAATACGTTGTCTGACTCATAGGGTGATTGTGACAAACAAATGACATAGTAGCACACAATAGAATTTGGTGTAGTTTGCTAGAATTAGGCAAAAAAATCTGGTTCCAAACCTCGTTTCAGGGAAGCACTCTAAATATTCCCAAATACCACCAGGAGCCCTATAAGAAGCAAGAAGAGTGAGCTGGGAGTCCCAGTGGTCACTGCTGGCTCACTGGCACACCAAGCACAGCAGTGCAGTCCATCCAGTTTCCAGAACTCAGACATAGAGAACTCAGTACCTTATTGCCATCTTTAAACTATAGTAGGTGTAAAAATACAAAAGACAAAGAAATAAGCAGGATTAACATTCTGCTTTAATTACAAATAAAACAAGATTCTTTTTAGTTATAGTGTAATAATATTTACATTCTGTATAAATAGAATTTATAAACCTTTATTTCAAATCTAAATCTATGAGAGGAAAAATACCAAGAGGGTCTGCAGTTTCAAAATTTTGCTTTTGGATCAGTAAGTAAAAATAGCTTTTGATTTAACTAAAAATACAGTTTCAAATAATCATCTACCTATACTATAAGGAAAGTACCTGTGAGTTTGATTTTGGATAGTCGAGCCAAAATTCCTGGCAAATCATCCAGATGCAGCTTCATCTCTTTCCATTGTTTTTCATCTTGTGTCTCTTTTCCCACTTCTACTGAACCTTCAATTATTGAGGCAGAGTCTAGTTCTATCAACTCCTTTTCATTTGGCTTTCTGGACGAAGATAGGCTGGGCGGTGAAAGAGATCTCATCTCATATATTTCTGCTTTGGCTTGACCTGAAGATGTTCTTTCAAGGACAGACGACGCCGTTGGTTCTGGCTTAGGTTTTACTTGCTGGCTGAGGCTTCTGTGCAGTTGTGTGACATACTAAATAAGAAAGTATATGTTAATCTAAAACCATGGCCCAAATGCTCTTAAATGGTTTTGTTTACTAACCCCTCCTATCAGTTCAGTTTTTATGGGACTTGAAAGATTTTCCTATAACTTTAACATTAGTTAATTCAGCACTATGTATGGAGTGCTCATTATACCAAAATCTCTATAGATATGCACTTAATGCTCCAGCAGTGGTTTTTGAATTCTGTTTTAAAAAATCTTAAGAATTTAAGTTCCTTGAAAGAATTCCCCCAACACTACACCATAAACTGAAGGTGTAATACTCCAAACACAATGAAAACATTTTCTATAATCCAGAGCCCACTGACTTTACAGCAGTCAGGTCTGTAGAAGAAGGCAGGTGTTATAGTCAGACAGTGTCTACCACTTACTAGCAAAACTGAGTAACTGCTACTAACATTAGTAGTGAGGTACTTCACAGTTTTAAAAAGCACTTTATAATTTATACAATACATAGCCCATTTAATCTTCTCACCAGTTGTTAAAGAAGATGTATCATTATTGGTATCTAACTGAGGAAACCAAGGCCCAGAAATTAACTGATATGATCAACAACCAGTTATGGGTGGCCTGGGACTAGGACCTGCCTGTCCTGATAACCAGTTAAGTAACTTTTTTATACATCACAAAGGCTTGAAATAGTATATACTAGCCTTAGATAATAACTACACAGTCATAAATAAATAAAAAATAAATTCAGAGTCTTGTTTACATGAAAAAAGTAATACACATATTTGCGTTTGGTCCCCAACTTAAAAAGACTGAACATATCTGGAAATTTAAAACTCTTATCCAAAAATGACTTTTAAGATAGGACGTTTTAAATTAAAAAGAGATGAGAGAAAAGTTAAATAGGGCTTGCAATTATGAATTTACTTTTCTTTCATGTTATGAGTTTTTAGCTATTATTCTCCAGGGTATGATCCCTGTTCTTTGAGAAGGTGGGAAGTGTCCTCACTGGTCCTCACAGTGTCATGGAATCAACCTAGATAAGGGCCCACACGAGTACTGAGATGCATTACCAATGCCCACTGTAAAATGCCTAGCAAATTACAAAAACTAAATGTCTTTGTGCCTACTCAAAAGTACATATATTAAAAAACTGTTTAAATATATTGCTGATGTAAGATAATCATAGGGCCGCACTGTCAAAGATATGACTTCTGTATTACTGATGTACTCACAGAACTTTAAATAATTGACAAAGTTGTAGCCTAACAGTTCAGCTTTTCCCAACTTTAGCCTAGCTAGAATATGCCAGAAGTTTTCAATGTTTCTCCAAACCTAATCAATAAGTTCAGGACCATGCTTTGAACCTCAAATGCCAGAATTATTTTGATTTCAGTTAATAATAATTAAAATAAGAGATGAAAGTCTTGGATAAACGTAAAAAAAAAAAAAACCAACCAAACCCATTGCTGTTGAGTCAATTCCAACTCATAGCGACCCTGTAGGACTGAGTAGAACTGCCCCATATGGTTTCCAAGGAACACTTGTTGGATTCGAACTGCTGACCTTGTGGTAAGCAGACAAGCTCTTAACCACCGTACCGCCAGGGCTCCGTAAACTTAAGAGGACACCAAAGAAAAGTCCTTTTCAAAGAGTCCTTCTTAAAACTTTTCTTACAATCGGAATTTCTGAAATTCCCTCACATGAAAGAAAGTAAAGGCAGACAGAGACAGGCAGAGTAAGGGCGGTCTTCTAAATATACCATGCGCTTGATGAAGTTAAAGTGCTGAAATGTAATCCACTGCTTATTGACAGTCCTGAAAAGGCGCATAAACTTGTGAGGGGATTCCTGCCCAGCTCTTCTTTCCAGATACCAGACACATCCTCCTACCCAACCTACAAAACAGAGAAAAGGGATAAAAATGTTAAAATGATTACTCTTTCTCACCAAATGATGACCGCCCCTACCAAGAAGCAAAGCCAGCATCACATTAAGCATTGCCCTGTGTGACTGATCAGAACTTTGAAATGATCCAGATGAGATTCGTGAATAAATGCAATTTATCAGCCCACATACTGTTTCAGTCAATTTAATTATTCAACAGGGATAGGGAAAATTTTCGTTTCAGGACCATTATGCCTTTATTATATTGAATGCCGAAATGATCACACTGTAATATAGGTCTTTTTAAAAAGAAAAAGTAGAATCAGTTCAGTCACTTAAAAGAATTAAAAATAAAAAGCACAATTTTTCTTGATAAAAAGCAGTAAATTGAAAGATACATTTCAACTTAATATTTTGGCCATGTAGTGAGAGACAATTAAAAGGGAGAGGAAATAATTCTCAATAAAGTATGACTCTATCAATCTAGTTAGGAGGAAGCTAGTTTTATTATATTCAGATTTGGCTTTTATTCATTCTATTAAACCTTCTCTCAAATATCAATAAATCCAATGCTCCCATCTCAAGCCTTGTTCCAATTCAACCCCTTGACAGTATGACACTACAGATTCCCTTTCTTTTAAATGTCTCTCCTCCCATGGCTTCAGTGACACTAACGCTTCCTGGTTCCTCTGCCTCCAGTACCATCACTTGTCAGTTTCCTATTCTATCTCCCTTGCTCTCCACCACTTTAAGGCAGTTGCATCCCCACTGTTTTGAACACTACATACTGCAAATGCCAATTATAGGGTGATTTGTAATTTTCAACCCATTTCTAGAGCATCATGTACCTATTTCCAACTGCATTCTTCATATCACATGGATGAGTTGTAATATGCCTTTTTTTAAATTTTTTAATTGTGGTAAAAATATATATGACCAAACGTTTGCCATTTCAACATTTTTATTTGCACAATTCTGTGACATTAATCATGTCCATCGTGTTGTGCAACCATAATCACTATCCATTTCCATATTCTTCCATCACCGGTAATAGAAACTCCGTGTCCCCTAAGCAATGACTCCCCTCCTCCCCCGGTTCCTGTCCCCGATAACCACTAATGAACTCTGGTCTCTATGCATTTGCCTATTCTAGACACTTCATGTAAATGGGATCATACAATATTTGTCCTTTTGTGACTGACTTATTTCACTCAGCATGTTTTCACGGCCCATTCATGTCATAGCATGTATCAGGTCTTCATTTCTCTTTTTGGCTGAGTAATATTCCATTGTATTGATATAACACATTTTATTTATTCATTGCTCTGCTTACGGACACTGGGGTAGTTTGCAATCTTCTGGCTACTGTGAATAATGCTGCTGCAGTATGTTTTTAAGAATACTTTTCACTCTCATCTCAGTTCCCTACTACAGATGAAACTATTACCTATTTA
Source organism: Dugong dugon (assembly GCA_030035585.1). Lineage (NCBI taxonomy): Eukaryota > Metazoa > Chordata > Mammalia > Sirenia > Dugongidae > Dugong > Dugong dugon. Next base: position 65,893,038 of record CM057470.1, on the reverse strand, counting down.
AGAGTTTAGGAACATCTTTAACTCTTCCTTCTGCATCACCTAACGAACCATCAAGTCTCGTCAACTTCAAAATCTTGGTCTAATCTGTCCCCTTCTTTCCATTCCTACTGATATAGACGCTTATCATCTTACAGTTGGACTATGGTAATACCATTATTCAAGCCAGTCATTCTGTCTTCACTAACATCCTTTCCTCTCAAACCTAGTTCCATAAAGCCAATCCTTTTGTACACAAAACTCACCACAGTGATATCTCATCACACTCCACTAAGCACACCATACAATTCCATACTTTTGTTGACTTTTACTCATGTTGTTTCCTTGCTGGCAATGTCTCGCCCCTACTCTCTGTCTAATTTCCAAAGGCTCTTTCAAATACTCTATATCACATTGTGCCATTTTTCTGGTACTTCTCAATGCAAATTGTTTCCATTGCCATATTTTTTAGTTCCTGATAACAGAAACTTTCTTCTACTCACCTTTGCTACAACAGGTAGCAGGATACTTTTCATATAATAAAGAAACAATGCTTGTTGACTGACATTAGACTGGGGAAAGTTTACTTGGACTGTGGGGAAAAAATGATCACCACCCCTTGAAATACATGATAATTACCTTAAACTGGAGATAAACACTTCTTCACTGAAATTGTATTTCAAATCTCAGTTAATTCTGAAAGGTTTACTTTTCACATATGCGAATAAGTTTTCTCTTTACAAGTATATGTAAAGCAGTTGTTTTTTCCTTTTAAATTCCCTTTGAAATTTTAGAAATGTATATCATCCTAAATGGCCACAGGTGTCCTCTGATATTCAAGGTTGTGTGTGTGAGAGAGAGATGGTTTGTATTTTTTCTTCTTTATCTTAATATTGTTAAGATATTAGGATTTCAATATTAAAAGGTTATATAGAAACTATCAAAGTTTTATTGTTCTGAGCCTTTCTTTCAAAACCAATTTTGAGTTTATCTGGTTCCAATGGGAAATGCATGTGGCTGGGAGGGAAAGATTAAGTGGGTCAAACTGAGATTTTACAAAATGGTAGGGAGAAGAAAACACAGCTAGGAAACTACATTTAGAAATGATAAAAACACTTCATTTAGTCAAAACATGTCACATATCTATAAATCAAGAGTCTAAAAACTGAAAGACATTTCAACATTATGTAAACAAATGTAGACTTGTAGCTACACAGGGCTTACAATAAAAAAATCATTTGTCATTGAGTCAACTCTGACTCATGGTGACCACATGTGGGTCAGAACAGCACTGTGCTCCATAAGGTTCTCAACAGCTGATTTTTCAGAAGCAGATTGCCAGGCCTTTCTTCTGAGGCACCTGTGGAAGGACTTGAACCACCAACCTTTTGATTAGCAGCCAAGCGTGTTAACTGTTTGCACCACCCAGGGACAACAACTCTGGGAACACAGGATCATATCTACTATTCACCATCAACAGTGGATCATGACTGCAAGACTTTTAAAATCAGGTGAGCAGACAAGTAACTGAAAGGCTCTGATTTTTCTTTAATGCCTATTAAATACTTTGAACTTTTAGAAGCAAAATCACACATGACTACTAGATATTCAATATAATCTCAGTCTACCTTCCTCCCATCATGTTGTTTCCCCATCAAGTCTTGTGTGGAGCTTCCAAGTAAGTCATATAGACCATTTACGATCAGATTTTTTTTTTTTTTTTTTTTGCTATTATGTTGTTTATAGTTTTAGGAAGATGAGTGCCTATTAATTCCTTCTATACCACCATCACAGAAACTGATCCAGCAACTAATCATCTGGGCCATACGCAGCCCACCTACTAGAACTAGGAAATTTAGAGCAGTGCTATAAACCCCAAAACCAAACCTGCTGCCATTAAGTCAACTCTGACTCACAGCGACCCTATAGCACAGAGTAGAACTGCCCCATAGGGTTTTCAAGGAGCAGCTGGTGGATCCAAACTGCTGACCTTTTGGTTAGTAGCCAAGCTCTTAGCCACTTTGCCACCAGGGCACCAACCAGTCCTATAGGCAGCTGAAAATACAGAACTGAAAGGTAGAAGAGAAGATGTTCTGAGAGGTGCACACCGGAGAGACCTCCACACATTAAGTGCTAATTCAAGAAGAAAGGATTAGCTCTCTGAGAATGAGTTCCCAGGATCAGGATCAGAGAACACTCACAGTCAAGGAGGGGAGAAGTAACAAAGAGGTGATTCAAAAAGAATCACAGACCTTTTTAAAAAAACTTAATTCTATGGAAAATTTCAAACATATACAAAAGTAGAAGAGTAGAGAGTGAGCCACCTTTACTTATCTCCTAGCTTCAACAATTACCAACCCATGGTCAATCTTGTTTCATCTATACTCTTGCCCACTCCTCACCCTCCTCCACACTTTCTGAACCAGAAGACACCTTTGAGATTATCAAGCTCAATCGCATCATTTTATATATGAGTAAACTCAGTTCCAGAAAAGTCAAAAGATTTGCCCTGAGGTCACATGAACCAGAAAAGACCCAATAGGAATATTATGGGAAAGAAGGGAGGAATTTCATAGAGTCATGGTGAAGAGCACTGCCAGATGCTACAGAGAGCTTGTGATAGGTGAAGCCTGAAAAAAGCTTCTGGAATTTTAGCAACAGGGAGTCCTTGGCTTTTCCAATCTGGTCTCCAACCTGGACCACTGGCAACACATTCCTCATACTGCCATTAGTTATCATTCTAAAACACTGGAGGCAAACAATTCCCAACCTCCTCTTTAATTTTTTCCCATTTCATCAGGGCAAATTTCAGTCATTCACAAATAGTTATTGAGAGCCAAGAATGTACCAGGTACTGTTCTAGGAACCGGGGATACAGAGGTGAACAAGATAAATATTGTCCTGCCTTCACAAAGTTTATACTCTAGTTGGGAGCAGATAATAAACAGGTATAGAAATAAACAATTAGACTATGCTAATCATGATGAAAGAAACGGAGCTACATGAGAAGGAAGGGGCCTTACATAAGGTGGTCAGAGTAGGCCTCTCTGAAAAGGTGACATGTGAGCTAAGATCTGACAGATGACAACTTAACTTTGCAAAGAACCAGGAGTCAAAGAACATTCCAGCTTCAACATATATTTGTCACAGGACCCCTCAAGCGGGAGGGTTATATATGGGACCACGCTACAAAGCCAAAAATCTGAGGGGACTAGTGCCCGCTGTCTGCAGTCATCATCATTATCATGCTTATCACCATGACCCTTTATATGGGAACAAGGCTTCTGAGCGGGAACAAACCACTTCCCTTTTCATTACAAGTCAGGGCCTAAAAACTGAGGCTCTGATAAGCCAAGAGGTTTGCGAAGCCCTAGGTAGAACTCCTGCCCTCTCTCCTCCGCCTTCACTACCTGAAAATCTAAAGGAGCCCCAAGCATTGCCGCTTCCCGGGGGTGGGAGGCGGAGCAGAAGGTGTGAACCACAGGGGTCACAGCGCTAAACAGAGCCCTAGCTAAGTGACCTCTTCACCCCAGGCTACTCGAAAGGGTACTTGCTTCCACCCCGTGCCCAGCCGACCTCCCCAAGGGCTCCCAAGGTTGCAGCCAGCCGAAACCACAGCCTCAAACGTGGCAAAAAGAAGAAGATTTTCCCGAGGTCGTACCCGGAACGGCTTCAATACCTGTCAGGAGGCGTGAGGAGAAAGTGTGCGAGGATGTGGCCATAATGCATGCATCTGACCGCTCCTGGAGTCCCGGTGTCCTCTCTCCTCACCGGCTACTGGGCGCCGCCATCTTCCGTCCCCACGCGACTGGGAGGAGGGACATTTCCGTTTCGTCACTTCCGGCGGGCAGGACCTGGGGAAGAAAGCTTAGACTAGATGTGACTGAGACTGGAAAGCTGGGAGAGTGTTGGTTTAAGGGTTGGTGACTTGAGCTACTTTGGAGAAAAGAGAGAGAGAAGGTGTGGCAATGTCCTCCTGAAGAAGAATCGCGTGCGAACGGCAGGCCTGCGCCTCCTGGTTGTAGACGCTGGCAGCTCCTCAGGGGGATCGCGGGCATCCCCTGGACCCATCTCATCCTCCCAGGACCTCCTGCCATGGGCCAGGCTTGGCTGCGGACTACTCGCGGGTAATTCAAAAACTTCTTGGTGGCGAGAGAGCATTGATTGTTCAGTGTTAGGGTTTTCGCTTTCCATGCAGGAGACCCAGGTTCCATTCTCAGCCAGTGCACCTCATGTGTCCGTGGAGGCTTGATTGATTGTTGCTGGGATGCTGAACAGCTTTCAGTGAAGCTTCCAGACAAAGACAACTAGAAGGAAAGCCTGGCGATCTACTTTCGAAAATCAGCCAATGAAAACCCAATGGATCACAAGTGTTTGGGTTCTCCATGAGTTGGGGGTCCACTCCTAAACAACTACTGGTGACCATAGTGCTAATGATGCTTCCACTGCCCCGTCTGATCAGCAGTGCAGTTATAACTTCACTATATTTGCTATCAAACTGGAGGGCCGTTGAACTAGAGGCTACTTGTCCCTGAGCTGCACCAAGGAAATGGATCATCAGAATATGTTAAGAAGGTAGTACCATGCGTGTAGGGCTTAAGATTTCTGGCTGTGAAGTGAGACTTGTATTCCAGTCCTGGCTCCACCTCCTGGCCGTTTGACCTTACTTCAGCAAATAGCATAAATGCAGTTTTCTAGCTGTACCCCTTAACCCTACCCTTCCCCTACCCGGTTGCTGTCCAGTGGATTCCCACACATAGCAACCCTATAGGACAGAGTAGAACTGCTCAATAGGGTTTCCAAGGAGAGGCTGGTGAATTCGAACTGCCAACCTTTTGGTTAGCAGCTGAACACTGTACCAGAACTCGTTCAGCTGTACAGCGGACATAATAATAGAGTGTATTTTATAAGATGGTTGAGATAAATAATGTCTCTAAAATGGGTGGCCAAGTGTCTACCACATATGTTGTTGTTGTTGTTGTTAGGTGCCAGTTGAGTCAGTTCCAACTCATAGCAACCCTGTGTACAACAGAACGAAACACTGCTTGGTCCTACACCATCCTCAGTCATTGCTATGTTTGAGCCCATTGTTGGCAGCCACTGTGTCAGTCTGTCTCTTCGAGGGTCTTCCTCTCTTCCACTGACCCTCTACCTTACCAAGCACGTATAGGGACTAATAAATTATAATCATTAATGTGATCTCAGCCCTCTCTTTATCTGTTTTTCATGTTGGGGTTCCACAAGTAAAAGTACATTGAAGACTCAGCTTTAGAAAAAAGATAGAAGAAGATAACTGGGTTCTGTAAGACCAGTTTCTGTCTGTTTTCAAAGATGAGGTGATAACCATTTTTATTCACCTCAGTTAACATTGCTAGGCACAGTGGATACTGAGAAGAGTGAGACACTCCTGATTCTGTAGGAGCTTACAAGATTGGTATTTGGGAGGGAACGGTTAATTACCTGAGGCACTGTAATAGGGGTAATGCAGAAAGTGCTGCAGAAACACAGATTAGGTAACATTTCTGTGTAGTTGGGTCAGGGAAGGCTTCAGAGATTTAAAATTGGTGCTCAGTTGAAGGAATGGTAGATTTTTCCAGCATACAAGGAAGGGAAGGAATACTCCATGAAGAGAAAACAGCATTAAATGTGTTAAAATTCTCAAACTCCTTATAATTCTCCAAATTCTTTTATAAAATTATGATGTAATCTTTAACATCAAGAGTAAAAGGTGTTCTCTTACAAAACCTCTTTATTAAGGCTGAAGGAGTCCCTGGAGGTGCAAAAAGTTAACTTGCTCTTGTGCTAACTGAAAGATTGAAGGTTCGAGTGCACCCTGAGACTCCTTGAAAGAAAGACCTGGTGATCTACTTCCAAAAAACCAGTCGTTGAAAACCCTGTGGAGAACAGTTCTACTCTGACCCATGTGGGTCACCATGAGTCAAAACTGACTCGATGGCAACTGGTTTCTTTTGATTTTTTATTAAGGCTCAAAGAGTTTTAACCTTGGTTGCCTTCCAGAATCACCTGTAGAGCTTTAACAAATTATACGTGCCTAGGCCACATCCAGACCTATTGAATCAGAAGGAAAAAGGTTTAGACTGAGTCCAGTACAAGTAGATGGTGCCCAGCTACCACCACTGACTGCTCTGACCAGGATCACAACAGAGGGTCCCAGACAGAGCTGAAGAAAAATATAGAACAAAATTCTAACTCACAAAGACCAGACTTACTGGCCTGACAGAGACTGGAGAAACCCCAAGAGTATGGTCACTGGACACCCTTTTAGCTCAGTAATGAAGTCAATCCTGAGGTTCACCCTTTAGCCAAAGATTAGACAGCCCCATAGAACAAAATGAGACTAATGGGGCACAACAGTCCAGGGACAAGGACTAGAAGGCAGAAGGGGACAGGAAATCTGGTAATAGGGAACCCAAGGTTGCAAATGGACAGTGTTGATGTGTTGTGAGGTTGTTAACCATTGTCATAAAGCAGTATGTGTACTAACTGTTTAATGAGAAACAATTTGTTCCATAAACCTTCATCTAAAGTACAATTAAAAAAAAAGTTCCTCTTCATTAAACCTTCTCCCTTTTTTTTTAACCTTGAACTTTTTTTTTTTAACATTTACAGAACAAACTAGCCTTTTCATTAAACAGTTAGTACACATATTGTTTTATGACGTTGGTTAACAACCCCTTGACACGTCAACACTCTCCCTTCTCGACCTTGAGTTCCCTATTAGCAGCTTTCCTGTCTCCTCCTGCCTTCTAGTCCTTGCCCTTGGGCTGGTGTGCCTCTTTAGTCTTGTTTTGTTTTATAGGGAGAGGACATTTTTAAGCACCACAGGTGAATTTGATGTGTAGAACTGAAAATCATTTCACAACACAATTATGTCCACAGTGTTGATTAACATGAATGCCGTTGTCTTAGTGATTTAGTGCTGCTATATCAGAAATACCACAAGTGATTGGCTTTAACAAACAGAGATTTATTCTCTCACAGTCTAGGAGGCCTAGAAGTCTGAAGTCAGGGTGCCAGCTGCAGGGGAAGGCTTTCTCTCTCTGTCAACTCAGGGGGAAGGTCCTTATCTTCCCTGCTCAAAGAGCTTCTCAGCACAGGGACCCCAGGTCCAAAGGATGCGTTATTCTCCTGGCTCTTGTTTCTTGGTGGTATGAGGTCTCTGTCTCTCTGCTCAGTTCTCTTTTATGTCTTAAAAGAGATTGATTTAAGATACAACCTAATCTTGTAGATTGAGTCCTGCCTCATTAACATAACTGCCTCTAATCGTGCCTCATTAACATCATAGAGGTAGGATTTACAACACACAGAAAAATCACATCAGATGACAAAATGGTGGACAGTCATAATACTGTGACTCATAGCCTAGCCAGTTGACACACGTTTTTGGGGAACACAATTCAATCCATAACATTCCACCATTTGGCCCCCAAAAGTTCATGTCCTTGCCACGCGTAAAACACATTCACCCGATCATATCATTCCAAAAGCCTTAAATCAACTCAAAGTCCAAAATCCAAAACTTCCTCATCTGTGAAGTCTAGCATACAAGTTATCTACTTCCAAAGTACAATGGTGGAACAGACACAAGCTAGACATTTCCATTACAAATGGAAGAAATTGGAGGGAAAGAAGGCATAACACACACCAAGCAAGTCAGCAATACACATTACATTAGCCCTCAAGGCTTGAAAATAATTTTCTGTTCTCTGAGACCATTTATGGCCCTGCCCTCCAAACTCTGGGTATTGGCCACACTCTCTGGATTCTGAGTGGAGGCTCCTCGGCCCTGGGCTTCAGCTCTGCCTTCCAGGCCCACTGGGACAACAACTCTGTGCCCATGGCTTTAGGTGCACCATTCTCCTAGTCTGTCTGAGTGGCATACTCCACCCTTTGAGACCCCAGAGGTCATGGCCCTACCCTTTGAGACTGAGGCAGCTCTGCTTCCTGTGTTCCCTGTCTCTTCAGCTTCTGCTTCCTGTTTCCTTGGCCTCTCAGCCCCTTGGCCCTCGCTATCCGCATCTGCCCTGCTGGAGCAAGTGTTCCAAAGCTCTGTGGTAGGCAAGCCTAGCTCCACCGATAAGTGCGCAGAGGCACCCCACTTCAGGAAACCTTATGCAAAGACATTCAGCTCTGTTGCTCCATAGGTCAGCTCCAGCTCTGTCTAGCCCTGGTCTCCTGGTTCTGCTGCTGCCATTGCTCTGTTGCTGCCTTTTCTCTGCTGCTGCCTTTTCTCTGCTTCTGCTCTTTGCATCTGTACCGTCTCCAGCGTAACAGCTCTCCTTAATTCCTTTTGAGTCCTCACCAGAATTGTCTTTGATGTTCCTAATTCCACCGACCGTTTCTTCAAGGCAATCTAGGCTTTTACTATTCAGCACTTTAAAACTCTTCCAGCCTGTATTCATTCACAGTTTCAAAACCGCTTCCACGTTTAAGATATCTGTTAAAGCAGTACCTCACTCTCTCAGTACCAAATGTCTTAGGCTGGGCTCTCTAGAGAAGCAAAACCAGCAAAGCATATAAATATATATCGAGAGGGAGATTTATATTAAGGAAGTGGCTCACATGATTGTAGAGGCTGGAACGTCCCAAGTCCATGGGTTGGGATAGAGCCTTCTCCTGAATCACATAGTTGCAGGAGATGGTGAACCCAAGATCAGCAGGTCACACAGGGCTTTTGCTTGCTCTGGATCCTGCAGCTGGCTCCTGTTCATCTAATCTCTGATTCCTGGGACTTGAGCCAGCAGCTTGCCTGCTGTCTTGCCTGCTGATCTTGGGTTCACCAGCTTCTGCAGCTACATGAGTCAGGAGAAGGCTCTATCCTGACCCACAGACTTGGAACGTTTCAGCCTCTAAAACCACATGAGCCATTTCCTTGATATAAATCTCTCTCTGTATATATAAATGTATATGCTTTACTTGTTTTGATTCTTCTCTAGAGAACCCAGTTGTGTTGCCAGGTGAAAACTTGTTACAGCCAATAAACAAGAGGCTGAGGTGGGAGAAGAAAGACACATTTATTTCATTGTGCAAGGAAAGGAGCCATCAAGGCTCCTGCCTCCAAGACTGCTCTCAGGCAGCTTGGGGAGGTAGGCTTTTACAGAAAGCAGAGAAGGAAGTGTAAATTCATCATGAATATTTAGGATTGACCTTCACACAGGCACTCACTCAGAGCTTGGAGATGACTATGCATTTTCTTTAGAAAAGGGTTCGATCCCCCTGGATGGAGGAAGAGATTAATTTTCTTTCATTAGGATGTTAAGTCTCTACCCAGAGGCAGGTTGAAGCCATCTATGGCCTATTCTGTGGTTATCTTGTCAAGAACAATTTCAGAAGAATGTGCAGCTTATTCTGCTTGGCAGGTGTCTCTTAGAAGGGTTGGGCTCTGAGGCTGCCTGCCTCAGTTGTATTTCATATACTCAGAAAATGTGAATACCCAAGTTCTGTAGTCTTATAGACAACAAGTAAGAAGATGTGTACCTCTTTGGCCAACACATTTTTCCTTTGTTTTAAATCCTTTCCAAAAACTGAGGCAAGGTATGACCAAATACATAAATGAATGCGTAGAAACCAGAGTAAGTGTTTAATGGGAGAAATGCCTAAAAGAGAAACAGATTCTGGCTTTATTGGTCAGGAAGTACATTAAGATATCTAATATTTGTGATACAGTAAGCCTAGCTCAGTAGTCCTAAAGCATACTCTCCTAAAAAGTAATTCTTGGTTATACTTCAGAAAAGAAAAAGGTTCCATGCCCAAATACATTGGGGAATCATAACAGATCGAATGCCCCTGTTGGAGCATCAAAATGTCCTTGTGAATTAAAGGCATTGAGAAATTCTACATTAAAAACAAGAACAATAAAATAGTTTAACTTTTGTACCAGTTAAGCAGTTAGTGTCAATTAGATTCCAAGGAACAGAGCAGAAAACTCATGTGGCTTAGCAAGTAGTGTTTGTTTTTTTATATAATAAGAAGTCCACAAGTACAGACTTGCTCAGAATTGTCAGAACTGTTGTCTTATTCCCTTGTCCTTTTTCTCATGGTCAGAAAGTGCAGCTCCAGCCATTTGTCTGCGTTCACGGATGAGACAAGGTTAAGGGATGATGCTGACTGCCTCTCCTCATTTCATCAGGAGGGCCAAACCCGACCCCCGGTCCCAAACAGACTTCCACTCAGTTCTCATTGAGCAGAACTTTGTGATTTGACCACCCATAGCTGCAAAGGAGGCTGAGAAGGCAGAAAACAGGATTGCAATGATTAGCTTAGGCCAATCATAATCCATTCACGGACCTAGGCATTACTGCCCCAAATCAAAATAATGTTAAACCAAAGAAAAAGTAGGGAATGGATTTTGGACAAGCAGTAAGAGTCTACCACATCTTTGTTTAACCCATTGTTTTCCAAACATTTAACACAACTCATTGTGTAAAATACCATGAAAACTTGTGAAATGCTAACCTTACACGCACATAGCCCAGAACCAAACAATCTGTGTTTTTGGGGTTGGAATATGGTCGTATTGACAGTATGTACTTATTCTAAGGTGAACCAGACCTTCTGGTTCGAGACTACAATATCTTGCTTCATTAGATAGATTCCTTAGAAATCTGGGAAGATTTCCTTAGAAAATACCACAGACAAGCTCTACTCTTTAGTCATTGTAGATTAATAGAACTTTCAGAGATACGCTTTGAACATAGCTGTAGCTCAACCCTTGCATTTCCTAGATTTGGAAACCAGAGAGGTAAGTGACTTACTCTAAATGTCTGTTGTCTCCAGACATCCAGGCCAGAGTTTATTTCTGTCTCATCATACTGTCTCTCTTGTCCCTTACTCTGCCTGTAGCGTTTTCACTAATGAAATGGTGGTGGTGGTTTTGTTAGGTGCTGTTGAGTTGACTCTGGTTCATAGCGACCTTATGTATAACAGAACAAAATGTTGCTCAGTCCTGTGCCTTCTTCATGATCATTGGTATGTTTGAGTGCATTGTTTCGATTATTGTATCAGTCTATCTCATTGAGGGGTTCCCTTGTTTTCTCTGACCCTCTACTAGCTGTGATGTCCTTTTCTAGCGATTGATCTTTCCTGATGGTGTGTCCAAAGTAAGCACTATTATATATAGTATTTATTGGACTTTGTAAATTTTACATTTCAAGCAAAATAAAGATATTTTGTAGGTTGCTTTTTTCACTGCCTTTGTTGTTTGTCTGATATTGCCTGTGGAAAAAGATACAAAGATTAAGGCATTATTTTAGCTAAAAAGTTTTCATTATGCCATAATCACTTGAGAGTTAAGTTGAATCCTTCAGTTTTACATTAACGTAGCCATTTATTACAGTGATCGCATGCTTATGTATTTTTAAACATGATCCTAAGCAATCGATAGTAAGTGTACCTTGTCTCCTAAAACCAATGTTAAACAATTTAAGAGCCTAGATGATGGCTCTTATTTTCCTTAATGTTTCTGCACTGAGCTAAAAACTAAATTTTCCTCTAGTCCCACCTCATCGTGTAGGTTGGCTGTCCCTTTGCTTTCAACTCAAATTTCTCCCTAGAGAGTTTTTCTATACCGAATGAAATCTATAATTTATACTATATAAGGTGACCTCTGGAGCCCTGGTGGCACAGTGTAGCCATTTGGTTAGCTCAGCTGCTAACCAAAATATCGGCAGTTCGAATCCGCCAGCTGATCCTTGGAAACCCTATGGGGCAGTTCTGTTCTGTCCGATAGGGTCACTATGAGCCAGAATCAATTCAACAGCAATGGGTTTAAGGTGACTTCTAGGTAGATGCTGCTAACTTTTTCAAAGCCTTGATGAATTTTCCACAATAGATGAAGACCTAGCTTTCTCTAGAAGTTGGGATGAAAAACTTGACCTAGTATGCAGGATATAATGAGTTGACACAAAACTATGTATCTAAAAATAAAATTGTTTTTAAAACCTAAGGATAGAGAAAGGATCTGAATAGACTTTCTCCAAAGAAGATATACGAATGGTCAAGCACAGGAAAAGATGCTCAACATCATTAGCAATCAGGGAAATGCAACTCAAAATCACAATGGGATAACACTAGGAGGGCTATAATTAAAAAGGCAAATAAAAACAAGCATTGATGAGGATGTAGAGAAATTGGAACCCTCATACGCTGCTGGTGGTAGTGTAAAATGGTATGATCACTGTTGAAAACAGTCTGGCATTTTCTCAAATGATTACCATATAACCCAGCAATTCCACTCCTCGGTATATACCTAAGAAAAACGAAAACACATGTCCACACAAAAACGTGTACATGAATGTTCATAGCGGCTTTATTCATAGTAGCCCAAAGGTTAAAAAACCCAGATATCCATCAACTGACAAATGGATAAATAAAATGTGGTATATCCATATAATGGAATATTGTTTGGCCATGAAAAGAAATTAAGTACTGATACATGCTATAACATGGACAAACACTGCTAAGTGAAAGAAGCCAGTCACAAAAAACTACATGCTGTATGAAATGTCCAGACTAGGCAACGATAGAGACAGAAGAGTAGTTTCCTAGGGCTGGGGAACTGCCTGGAGAGAAAAGGAGTGAATACAGTAGGTATAGGGTTTACTTGCAGGGGTGATGAAAATGTAATAAAATTGATTGTAGCAATGGTTACAGAACTCTGTGACTATACTAAGAAACATTTAATTGAACACTAAATAGGTGACTTGTATGTGAATTATATCTCAATTAACATGTTAGCCTGTTATTAATTACAATTTAAAAAAAAACAAACCTGTTGCCGTCAAGTTGATTCCGACTCATGGTGACCCTATAGGGGAGAGTAGAACTGTCCCCACAGGGTTTCCAACGCTGTAAATCTTTACAGAAGGAGATTGCCGCATCTTTCTCCCTCGGAGCGGCTAGTGGGTTCAAACCACTGACCTTATGGTTAGCAGCTGAGTGCTTTAACCACTGCCCTACCAGGGCTCCTGTTAATTATAATAAATGACAAAATAAGTAAATAAATAAAACCCTAAGGGTAAAGTCAGGAAATTCTACTCAAGGAGACCGAAGGACAGAGACTGTTAATCATCTACCAATTAGCTGTTTTTCTGTTATGTAGACTAGAAGACATGGCTGCCCAGAATAAAGATTACATTTCTTTATTCTCTCTTGCAGCTTGGTGTGACTGTTTGACTAATTCTGGACAGTGGTACTTAAACTGAAATGATGTGTTTAACTTCTGGAAATATGCTTAATAGGAGAGAGCAGGTTCCTCTTCATGGTTGGAATTCAGATGAGATGGCTGGAACTTGAACAGCATCTTGGACCATGAGGTACAAGCCACATGCTGAAGTCAGCAGAGCAGCAGGTTAGGTGGAACCTGGGACCCTACTGGTTTTGTACAGCCATACCAGCCCTGGACTAGTTACATGAGAGAGAAACTTCTCACTTGTTTAACATAGTGTTACTTTGGGTTTTCTGTCACTTACAATACTACCTAATTCAAACCAGCATACCAATAATGTGAATATAGATTAATAGTAAAATTAAATGAGCATTATTGTGCCTGGCTCTTAGTCAGCTCAAAAAACGATAGCTGTTGGTATTAAATAACTCTATATGTTCCAGAAAGCAACCAAAATAAAATGTTAATAGTTTTTTAAAAATACTTTTAGAAAGAAAATGTGGGGATTGTAATATTTCAAATACTTGTAACAAAGACAGTTTGATGAAGTTTATGGATCTCAGAATCTAGAAAAAACAAAATAAAAAAAAAAAACAAAAAACGTTTGTATGTGCATCCTTCCAGAAGATTTAAGAATGAGGGCACCGTGAGATTAGATCCAAAAAAAAAAAACAAAAAACAAAAAACATTGCCATAGAGTCAAGTGTTTCTCATAGTAACCCTATAGGACACAGTAGAACTGCCCGATAGGGTTCCCAAGGCTGTAAATCTTTACAGAAACAGACTGCCACATCTTTCCCCAACAAAGCAGCTGGTGGGTTTGAACTGCCAACCTTTCGGTTAGCAGCCGAATGCTTTAACCACTGCACCACCAGGGCTCCTGTGAGAGTAAATGGTCAGTCCGAATTTGTTAGACACAAAATCTGTGATTGGAAGAATATTCCTAAAGACTATCTAACTCCCTTGCTCTGGTTTGTTATTCACCACAGCAGCTTCTCACATAATTTGTCCTGCAGAGTAGACTCTACATAATATTCTGTAGGATGAGGGTGCAGGTACCCCCATTCTCAGAAAGATGTGCTAATATGGATGGGTTAAGAACAAGGATCTTTCTGGGCCTGCTGCTAAGAGTCAAGCTTTTGGAGAGATGGTCAAAATGGATTAAATTATTGGGTTTCTGCTTGGCATCCTCTCTTTAGATTCAGTCTGTTGAGATTCCCAGCCTCTGAGTTTTCCTGTCTTTTGGAATATGCCCCCTACCAGTACCCATCCCCTTTGATGGTTCTTCCTCTGGCCCCATGATGCAGAGGGTGGGTGGTGACAAGACAGACCTAGGCATGTCTCTTGCTTGAGAAGGTGTTACGGATTGAATTGTGTCCCCCAAAAATATGTGTCAACTTGGCTGGGCCATGATTCTCAGTGGTTTGGCAGTTATGTTGTAGTTTGACAACTATGTAATGATGTAATCATCTCCGTAATGAGATCTGATAATAATGTAATCACCTCCATGATGAGTTCTGCTATGAGCAGTCAATCAGCTGAAAGGGAGTTTCCTCAGGGGTGTGGCCTGCATCCAATACATGTGGACTTTCTGGCAAAGCTCACTGGCTTTTGCTCACTCTGGATCCTCATCTGACCTCTGGCTCTCGGGACTGGAGCTAGCAGTTTACCTGCAGAGCGTAGGATTCGTCAGCTTCTGCAGCCTACAAGCCAGCGGCCTGCTGTCTGACCTGCCAGTCTTGGGTTTGCCAGCCCCTGCAGCTACGTGAGACAGGAAAAGCCTCCAGCCTGACCCATGGACTTCGGACTTTACAGCCTGTACAGCACAGCCTCATGAGCCATTTCCTTGATATAAATCTCTCTATATACATGTATACATGCATACATATATATATATATATACATACTTCACTGGTTTTGCTTCTCTAAAGAAACCAGCCTAAGACAGAATTTGGTACTAGGAGTGGGGTCCTGCTGTAACAGATACCTAAAAAAATGTGGAAGAAATTTTGAAATTCAGTGGGTAGAGGCTGGAAGAGTTTTAAAGTGCCTAATAGTAAAAGTGGAGCCCTGGTAGTGCAGTGGTTAAGCGTTTGGCTGCTAACAAATAGGTCAGCAGTTCAAATCCATCAGCTGTTCCTTGGAAACCCTGTAGGGCAGTTCTGCTCTGTCCTATAGGGTTGCTATGAGTCGGAATCGGCTTGACAACAGCAGGTTCGGTTTGGTTTCTTTTTCGTAGTAAAAGTCTAGATTGCCTTGAACAGACTGTTGGTGGAATTATGGACATCAAAGACAATTCTGGTGAGGGCTCAGTTGGAAGTGAGGAGAGCTGTAACACCAGAGACAGCGCAGATGCTGAGAAGCAGCGGCAGAGAAATGGCAGCAGCAGAACCAGGAGACCAACATGAGACAGCACGGGAGTTCACCGATGGAGAAAGACAGCTAATTGCCTTCAGGCAGGAGGCTTCCTGGTAGAGTGGGGTGCCTCCGGGCACTTACTGGTAGAGCTAAAGAGCTTTGTAACACTTGCCCAAGCATGGCAGAGGCCATGCTGGACCTAAGAAGCCAGAGGAGCCAAGGGTCTGAGAGGCCAGGGAACCAGGGAGCAGAAGCTGAAGAGACAAGGAGCACAGAAAGCAGAGCTGCCTCTGTCTCAAAGGTGGGGGCCACAGCCGCCTAGTTTCAAAAAATTAGATCTTCGCCAGCTCGGTTCTGGAGTGTGGCACTGCCTTTCATGAGTGCCAGGGAGATGGGGCCTGATCTCCTGCCCAAAGCTGAGGAGGCAGGGTTACCATGCCTAAGTGGCAGAAGAATTAGGCCTGCCAGGGCCGAGCAGGTAGGGTCACCACTGAGACAGACTAGGAGAATGGGGCCTCCCAAATCAGAGGGAGCAGAGTTGCCATCCCAGTGGTCCTGGAAGGTGGAACTGAAGCCCAGGGATGAGGGCCTCCACCCAGAATCTGATGAGTGTAGTCAACACCCAGAATCTGGAAGGCAGGGCCATTGCCTAAATGGTCTCAGAGACAGAGGATTATTTTCAAGCCTTGAGAGCTAATGTAATGTGTTCTGTTGACTTGCTTGGTGCCTGTTATCATTCTTTCCCTCCAGTTTCTCCCACTTGTAAGGGAAATGTTACCTTGTGCCTTTTCCACCATTGTACTTTGGAAGCAGGTAGCATGTATTCTAGATTTCACAGATTAAGAGGAATTTTTGGAATTTGGACTTTGAGTTAATTTAAGACTTTTGCTATGATATGATGGGGTGAATGTGTTTTACATGTGACAAGGACATGAACTTTTGGGGGCTAAATGTTGGAATGTTATGGATTGAATTGTGTGCCCCAAAAATGTGTGTCAGTTTGGCTAGGCCATGATTCCCAGTAATGTGTGATTGTCTGCCATTTTGTGATCTGATGTGATTTTCCTATGTGATGTAAATCCTACTCTACAATGTTAAGGAGGCAAGATGAGAGGCCGTTATGTTAATGAGGCAGGACTCAATCTACAAGATTAGATTGTATCTTGAGTCAATCTCTTTTGAGATATAAAAGAGAGAATCAAGCAGAGAGGAAAGGGAGCTCATTACCACCAAACAAGAGGAGTCAGGAGTGGAGCATGTCCTTTGGACCCAGAGTCCTTGTGCTGAGAAGCTCCTAGACTAGGGGAAAACTAATGACATGGACCTTCCACCTGAGCTGCCAGAGAGACAAAGCCTTCCCCTGGAGCTGGCGCCTTGAATTTGGACTTCTAACCTAGACCGTGAGATAATAAATCTCTGTTTGTTAAAGTTATCTACTTGTGGTACTTCTGTTATAGCAGCGTTAGATAACAAAGACAGAATTGTCTCCTGCTGTGAAAGGAGCCCAAGAAGAAGGAGGATGCTCAGACTCCTAGTAAGATGGGCTCCTGTGAGGTCTACCTCTCCTAACCAGAGTTAGGGCATCCACATAAGCCTAGGGGGACATAACATAATAATAAACAATAGCTTTTGCACGGCCTTATCCTCCATTGGCAGCTTAGAGAAGATAGTTGCTGCCACTCAGCAACTCTGGTGTGGGGAGTGTAGAGTATTTCACATCCCTGCCTTTGGCTGTCTGTCTCTTCATGGCATAATTGTTGTTGCTGTTTGGGGTGCCATCAAGTTATTTCTGACTCACAGCAACCCCATATGACAGAGTAGAACTGCCCCACAGGGTTTTCTTGACTGTAATCTTTACAGAAGCAGATCTCCAGGTCTTTATCCCATGTAGCTGCTGGGTGGGTTCAAACCTCCAACCTTCCAGTAAGCAGCTGAGCACTTAACCCTTTGTGTCACTGGGTTCCTTGTGACATAACTAACACTGCTGAGTTAGTCAGGGTCCAGCCAGGAGACAAATCACACACCAATTATTTGAACAAAAAATTTTAAAAAACATTTTTTATGATGCTTTAAGTGAAAGTTTACAGTTCAAGTTAGTTTCTCATACAAAAATGTATACACACATTGTTATGTGACCCTAGTTGCTATCCTTATAATGTGACAGCACACTCCTCCTTTCCACCCCGGATTTCCTGTGTTCATTCAACTAGCTCCTGTCCCTTGTTGCCTTCTCAACTCGCCTCCAGACAGGGGCTGCCCATTTAGTCTCATGTATCTAGTTGAGCTAAGAAGCACACTCTTCACAAGTATCATTTTTGTCTTATAATCCAGCCTAATCTGCACATCACATTGGTTACATTCTTTAAGTTGTGCCACCTTTCTCAATATCCTTTTCTGAATTTTTCACTAGCATCAACACAAACTCACTGCCCCCCAAACTTCTCATCTAACCTTTTAAGTTACTGTTGTCAAGCTACTAAGAACTCTTAAAAGTGAATTTTATACTGACAAATGACCTCTCAATATTAAAAAACTAGAGAATTTTCAGATACAAGGAGATTTGGTAAAGACAGTTTAATAAAAACAATCCAAGATAAGTTATTCTTAGAACATTGTACGCTTTTGAGAACTATCTTTTTGGGATCAAATTGACAACAGCAATTTGAAAGATTAAATAGGAATCTTAGGGACAGTGAATTTATGTTAATGGAGGAGGAACAATTCAGAAAAGGAGAGTGAATGTAATCAATGTCACTGAATTGTGTATGTTGAAATTGTTGAAGTGGTGTATGTTCTGCTGTGTATGTTCTCAACAACAAAAATAAAATAAAAAAAGAAAGATTAACTAGATATAAAGTTGTAAGCAAAACGGTAAATCGAAAGGGTGAAAAAGAGAACCCTAATGTGTCACAGGTGACAACTGTAGGAAGCAGCTACCGCCCATATGGCTGGGGAAACGGAAGAGACTAGAATTAGTAAAACTTAGAAACTCAGACTTTCTAGCAAGGGGCACTGTTCCACTGGTGCTGCTGTCTCTGATGGGGACCTGATTAAGCTGGTTCTGTAAGTGCTGGAAAATCTGTGAACTGGGGGCAGCTGCTGCTGCTGGAGCGAAGAAGCATTGGAGTGACACTCAGAAGAACTACAAGCAGACAGGAAGTAGACAGGAGAAGCAAGAACCTTCGTCCTCCTCCTGTCTGCAGAATCACTGTCCCTTATTGGCGGAGCCTAATAGGAACAGTGAGCCTGCAGGAATGTGGTGTGCAGGGTCTCAGCTCTGGCGTCACTCAGCGTGGTACAGAAGGGTAGTAGGTTTGGAGCCAGGGCAGATAACTGATGTGAGTTTGTGCGGTGTGATGGATTGCTTTATATTGCCTTTCTCACCATGGTCTTGTGACTCCCACCAGAAGATTGGGTGAGACTATAAATAAGGTGCTTGTGGCCTACCAAGGGGATTGGACAGCTTATTAATAATGCAAATAAGGTGCATGGAACTCTTACAGGTGTGGGAACATGCAAATAAAGTGTATGGCACCTTAATGAGAGGATGGGTCAGTTTTGCCATCCCACTAGGCTTAAAATGAGCCATCCCAGAGGTGGAGGGTGGGGACCTCACTACCACCAAGAAAGAAGAGCTAGGAGTGGAGCTCATCCTTTGGACCTGTGATCCCCACACTGAGAACCTGCTAGACCCAGGAGACGGAGAGAGAGAGCTGTAACCCCAGAGATAGCAAGATGGCTAGAAGCAGTGGTGGAGAAATGGTGACAAAAGAGGCAGCAGGATCAGGAGACTGGCAGAAGACAGTGCAGTGGGCTTCCCTACCCACAGAGCACGAGAGATGAGCACCTTCAGGCCGAGGCTTACTGGCGTAGTGGGGTGCCTCTGGGTCCTTATTAGTGGAGCTAAAGAGTTTTGTAACACCTACCCAAGCAGGGCAGAGGCTTAGCTGGCCCAAGAGGCCCAAGGGGCTGAGGGACCAAGGGCTAAGAGACTGAGGGCCAGGGAGAGGACTGCCTGCAGGCATGGCAGAGAAAATGCTATCATGATCAAAGAACTGTCTCCTGTGTTGTTGCTGATCCTGAATTGCAACTTGTTACTTCCTTAATAATCCCCATAATCATGAGTATTGTCTGTGAGTTCTATGTGGCCATTGCAAGGAATTATCTAACCCAGCAGAGAAGTAGAGAGTGCTGTGGGAGGGACAGCTGGTGTCAGAATTGGTAAAAAGGTTGGAGGGTGGAGGTGTGTCTGACTTCTGCTCCGCAGGAATCAGCCTTGGGCTGTTGATGCTGATAATGGTGCTCCTCTACCCTTGTCATGTTAGAGGAGGAGGTCGGACAACACCCCCACCATGCCGTTATTACAGTTTGTATTTGGATAGATGTTCCACTGTCAATGCACAGATTAAGGTCTACATATCAGCCTCCTATGAGCTAGATTAGCTTAAATCAGCAACTAAGATCTCTTAATAGTTCCTGCAAGGTGACTGAAAAAACCAGATAGAATCCTAGACCAGGCGTATTCCAATCAGACATCACACCTTTGTGGTAACCTGCCAGCGGCCGTTTTCTATCTACTCCCCGGGACTAGATTCCATACATGAGTTTTCGGATACCAAAAAAGAAAAGTGCAGTCCAGGATGCAGACAAAAGACATAGCAGTGGAGAAATGCACTATAGTAAATTCCATCGACTGTCATTACCTGCTTCCAGAATCCTGGTTTTGTTCAGGGAAGCAATATGCCCAGCCTCAGGAGATGAATCACCATTGCCTTAAAGCAATCAGACACTTCTCATTCACATTCGCCTAATATTCACTTTCCCAGCTTCTGACACTGGGGAAAGCTGTGTTACCCGGTTCTGGCTGGAGAGGTATAAGGGGAAACTGCCGGCAAGGATTCTGGGAATAATTTTGTTTACTGTTGAAAGAGCCAGTCTTGTGAAGGAAGATGCTTTCTCTGCCTTTCCCCTTCTTTTATTTTCAGGAAGCAGTGCTGAGAATGTAACTCCTAACCTGAGACAGCCAGCTTGCAACTATGAGGTAACAAGCATGAGAATATAAAACACGCTGCGATGGCCGAGTGCAAAATCCAGAGCCCAGTTTCCTGATGACTACACCAAATCTGGAACTTCTACCTGGTTTTCTGTTAATTGTGTGCTGGATAATAAATTCAAGTGGGACAGGGGAGCTGAGCACCCTGATATTGAAGTTTTCTGAGGGCGGATGACCTGGAGAAACAACTGGAATCATGTCAGATATCTGAAAAGCATGTGATTTTTAACAAAAATGAAACAACTTTGAATATGGTGGCTGTTTCTAATATATAAATCCACAATAGTTTAAATAACGCACACACAGAAATAAAAGAAGTAATTTTATGCGATTGGTTTTCCTATCTTGTTTCTTACTATTTACCATGTGCCCACCTCCTCTGATGATGTCACAGTGTCCTGCTACCTCATATCAGGAAAGCACTCCTTTCGTAATATCCAGACGGTGTTCCCTCTCTCTCGACACCTTGGAGCCTCGTGAAAAATGTGAAATGTTCCAAGTGTAACCCATTGTTGTCGAGTCGATTCTAACTCATAGTGGCCCCATAGGACAGATTAGAACTGCCCCATAGGGTTTCCAAGGAGTGGTGGGTGGATTCGAATTGCTGACCTTTTGGTTAGCAGCCAAGCTCTTAACCACAGGGCTCCATTCCAAGTGTAACAGGAAACAAATCCCATTGGGCACAACTTACTGACTGAGGAAATCAGAACCCATAGAGAGCATCCTTAAAGGCATGTTCTTTAGCTACAAAGAACTCTTTTTTAAAAATAATTGCTTAATGGTTTTTTTTCATCGTTAATAGGGACATTAAACACAATCACAACAATTGAAATAAAGGACCTTATTTTGTGTTTTCTGTGGTATTATGTATTATTTGTTCCTGTTTTTTCCTCTCACCATTTTTACTGCATTGATTAACTATTTTTGATTACTATTTTGGCCCCTGATGATTTGGAAGTTTTTCTAAATGTTTCTGTTTTTTCGGACTATATATATATATATATTTGGTGGAGACATATGCAGCAAAACATAAATTGATTCACAGTTTCTGCACATGACATTGGTTACATTCTTCAAGTAGTGTCACCTTTCTCAATATCCTTTTCTGAATTTTTCACCATCATCAACACAAACTCACTGCCCCTAAACTTCTCATCTAACCTCTCAAGTTACTGTTGTCAAGCTACTAGAAGTGAATTTTATACTGGCAAATGACCTCTCCATATTAAAACAACTAGAGAATTTTCAGATACAAGGAGACTTGGTAAAGACTGAGTTTAATAAAAATCCCCGATAAGTTATTCTCAGAACTAGAATAATTAATAAGCTTCTATGAAAGCATAAACATCATATCTTTTCTAAAATTAGCTACTAGTTCCCTCTATGGACCTTCTTTCTCCCTGCATTTGTACCTTTAAGGCAAACAACAACTGAAAATGAAGACATTGATCTCTTTTTGAAATAAATGTCAAGGCATGTTCCCCAAAATATACCATTTATGTAGCACTTACTGTGTATTTGGAGTCCCTGAGTGGCACAGATGGTTAACGTGTTTGACTGCTAACCAAAAGGTTGGAGGTTCGAGTCTACCTGGAGGCACCAAAGAAGAAAGCCTTGGTGATCTACTTCTGAAAAAGCAGCCACTGAAAACCCTGCGGAGCACAGTTCTACTCTGACATACACGTGGGGTCACCATAAGTTGGAATCAGCTTGACAGCAACCAGTTTGGTTTGGTGTAGTCTGTGTTGTTTTACTCACGATATTGCATTCACTTTTCACAAGAACCCTAATAGATGTTATTCCCATTTTCAGATGAAGAGCCTGAGATCTTAAAAGGTTAAATAATTTTGCCAAGGTCACAGAACTAGAAAGTAAGTGGCACAGCTAGAATTTAAACCAAAGTGTGATTTCAAAGCCTGCGTTCTTAATCCTCACACTGGACAGTCCCCCATATTTGATATACTAGGGAATTCTCGTTATCTGGGATTTCCTCATACTGGTCTAGAGTTTCACATTTCATCAGACCAGTGAAATTATGGAAATTCAGCCTCAAAATTATTTTTAAGTTTCCTGACTTTGGTTCAGTTTCCTTTGACCTCAGTTTCCATATTTATAGACTCGGGGTACTAATACCAGCTCTACTACTTGAGCTATGTGGCACTTTGAATACTTAATGAGAGTTCATATCTGGACACCTTCCAACAATACTCATTCCAGAGACCTACTCAAGACCTGCTGAATCAAAAATCTTTGGGAGTGGGCCTGGAAATTTACTGTTAAGAAAAATTATTTTATAAAAATCACACAAGCTGTGTATAAAAATTTTAAGAGAACAGAAAAGAAAGAAAGCATTTCATGGAGGTTGGGCTATCTAAGGAAGATGGTGGTGGTGGTGGTCCTGGTGATGAGAATGATAACAATAGGAACAATCCATCCTATATATGAGATTCTTCTTATATCCTACAATGTATATACCTAGTCTCCTTTAATTACATTTAATCTTCTCAACAATCTTTTAACTAACACATTGTTACCCCCATTTTGTAGATAAAGAAACTGAGGCCCAAAGTATTGTAGAAATCGGTCCAAGAATACAATGGCCAGTAAAGTGTAGACTCTAGATCTGAACTTAGGTGAGGCTAGAACCTTGGCCACCATCCACCACATATTCTACCCCAGTGGTGTGCACTTGGGGGAGAGGTGTTGCCACACTATGAGAAAGGGAAAGATGTAATAAAGTGAAAACAAACAAAAAAATCCTGCAACTATTCAGTAAAAATTTATTTAAAAAGCAGCAAAACTTTGGATGGTTTCAGACATTGCCTCTGTAACAATTAGATGCCGAACACTTCCACAGAGTTTTAAGGGAGAAAGCTATGAGCTAAAAACTTCACACTCAGCACTTCGTCTTTGAGTGGGATAGGCAGGCATTCTTAGAAATGCAAGGGCTCAGAAAATGTTCCACTTGTTGGTAAAATTATTTCAAGATACATTCCAGCTTAGTGGTTCATAGGCTTTGGAGTATGCAGACCAGAAAAAATTTCAAAAATAATTTGGAAACCCACATGGCATTGCCAACTTTCAACATTGGAAGGGCATTTAAAACAAATTAAACTACCATCTAGTGTTACAATCATTCCATAAAAGATAAGTAATTTTAATGCCAAAAACATTAAAAGGCTATAATCTGATAGCTATTTAAATAAAATAGTATAGTTTTATTTAAAAAATCCTTATTTCATATCATTTTGCCCCAGAGCAGTGAACTTTTTCTATAGATAGACAATCATCCATGGGTGTTTCAAAACCATTGCTCCCCCAGACTGACAGATATACAAAGAAGGGCATCATCCAAAGATGAGTTCTGGCTAGCGTTCCATGATTGATGGAACTGAGGGGAAAATATTATTTGAAACTGACTGCAATCATTCCCATTTTCTAAGGAAAGTTTCAGTGGGAAAATAAATCTTTGCAGTACTACTACTCCCTTCCTCACACAGAGGATGGTAGAGAGAAGAACTGGTTCCCTCAACTGATAATCTGGCTTTTCACTTTGTCTTTTCTGACTTCTATGACAATATCTATGAAATGACCACTAGTTTAAAACTCATGCATTTAATTAATTCCCCCTCCAAAATTCTCTTTGAAAAGTACGTGTCTGCCTTTGAAACCAGCTAGTGTCCATTTGGATGTAGTATCTAAGAATTTTTTCAGACTGGAGTAGAAGTGAGACCATATTTGAGAAAAGGGCCCATCAACCTGTTTCATGACATATAAAGGGTAGAATTAATCTATCAGGAAAGAGGAAGAGCCACGAAAGTAAAATTTAACCAATTCATTCCTCCCCAAACTTAGAGCAAGAAGGGCTGGGATCCAGGAAAACCAGAATCAGGTACGTGTATCAGGAACCAACACAGAGGCTGCTTGAAGCATTCAATCCCAGCTTATACTTGAAATGAGCATCTGGGCCGAGTAAAACAGGGCCACTGCAAAGCTGGTTGAAATAAGGAGTGTGGGTTTGAGTTGGGGAGTACTGCCCTGAAACATTGCCCCAGAGGCCTAACTGTGAGCTAGATTGGAAATGGGAGTTGTTGTTACTGTTGTTAGCTGCTTCCAACTCATGACAACCCCATGCACAACAGAAGGAAACATTGCCCATTTCTGCGCTACGCCCGTGATCAGTTGAGGATTGGACCATTGTGATCCATAAGATTTCATTGGTTGATTTTAGGAAGTAGATTGCCAGGCCTTTCTTCTTAGTCCTTCTTAGTTGGGAAGATCCACTGAAACCTGTTCAGCATCATAGCTACACCTCATGCACAGCCACCATCTGTCTGTCAGTGGAGACTTGCATGTTGCTATTATGATGAGGAGATTTTAGCAGAGCTTCCAGACTAAGATGGACTAGGAAGAAGGGCCTGGTGATCTCCTTCCAAAAATCAGCCAGTGAAAACCTCATGGATCACTACAGTCCTATCCACAACCAATCATTGGGATGGCACAGGACTTGTGCATGGGGCTGCCGTGAGTCGGGGTGACTCGATGGCAGCTAACAACAATGAGATGTGCATTAAAAATTCTAGAAGTATACATGCAAAATTAACAATGATTACCTATGGTTGGCAGAATTCAACCTTTTATATTGCATTTTTTTAAATGTTACACAATAAACACCTATTTCTTGATTTAAAAATGGAGAAAGTAGGGGAGAAAAAAATTGTATGGCTTTCCTGGAGTGCCCACTGCCAAGATCTGAAGCCTGGATCAACAAAAGAGGATGATTGTTTTGCCCTGTGGCTGACTGAAAACACACACACATTTGGGAGTTGGCCATGTACCTTCTGGTCACTCCGTGTTCCAGGGGCTGAGTTTACAGACCAGTTTAGCAAAGTACAGCTTGTGCCTCTTCAGGTGGTGTTGGAGCTCAGCAGGTCCGAGTAACACTCATTCATCCTTGCGTGGATTTGTGTGGTGCGCCGAGGTGTTGACAGAGCCTGAGCTGAGAACAATGTTTATTTATATCTACAAACAATAATTCATGTCTCTCTAAATCTAGGATTTTCTCCTAATTTACTCACAGTTTGCAAACATTTGCATTTCTCTCCTCTGGTGATCACTGGTTTGGTTTGGCTGGGCTTGAGCAAATGAAAACGGAACAGCAGACAATGAATGCAGCTGAATGCTGTGATTCACACGCGGAAAGGGAACATTTGCCTATGCTGCTGTGCGTAGGAAATGCTAAAATCATTAGACTTCTGTTTGCACCTTCGTGACTAATTAATATCTGCATTGTTTATCCTAGATGATGTTTTTAACTATGTGACTGTGTGTATGTGTCTGGCCATTTGGGGTGAGGGGACCCTCATAATGCCTGGCTGGGTGCTGAACTGTTTGTAACTATTGGATGCCTTTAGGGAATGTGAAAATGCTTTTCAGCCTCTGTTTATTATGGAAAATTTCAAATATATGAAAACCAGAGATATTAGGATAATGATCCCCCAAATGCCCAATAAGTAGGTAAGTGTAATTGCTTTAGCTGTATCATCTCATAGCCAGTCTTATTTTCGTTATAATCCCAACCATTCATTCCTCCCACCCCAACTATTGGACACTGTTAATGACAGCAGGTGTGGAGTTCAAGCAGAAAGTCTTAGACCGTAATATGCAATTGTGAATTGTGAGGTAAGAAGGAACAGAGTAAAAGATTAGCGAGTCAGATAGACCCAGTCTGAATTAGGCTTGCTTGTTGGTAGGCCTTAGACCACTTAATTAACCTCTCTGAGCCCCATCTATAATATGGAATTATAGAAGGTAACTTCTAAGAGATATTAAACCCTATGGTATACTTCAAGTGCCATGTAACATTCTTTGTATCTGTTCATTGTTTTTGTGTGCCATCAAGTTGATTCTAACTCATAGCAACCCTATAGGACTGCCCCATAGGGTTTTCTAGGCTGTAATTTTACAGGAGCAGATTGCCAAGTTTTTCTCCTGTGGAGCCACTGGTGGGTTCGAACCACCGACTTTTCATTTAGCAGCCCAGTGCTTAACCATTGTGCTGCTGGGGTAGTTGGTTGTGCTGTGGTGGCTTCATGTTGCTGTGATGCTGGAAGTTATGCCACCAGTATTGCAAATACCAACAGGGTCACACATGGTGGACAGGTTTCAGTGGAGCTTCCAGACTAAGACAGACTAGGAAGAAAGGCCTGGTCATCCACTTCTGAAAATTAGCCAATAAAAACCTTATGGATCACAACATTGTCCAATTTGCTTGCTTTGGACACATCATCACGAAGGATCAATCACTGGAGGAGGACATTGTGCTTGGTGAAGCAGAGGGCCAGCAAGGGCGAAGGAGAAGGATTGGCACAATAGCTGTGACAATGGATTTGAACATGCTGGCAAAGATGCAGGACTTCGCAATGTTTTGTTCTGTTAAACACAATGTCACCATGAGTCAGAGTTGACTTGCTGGCAGCTCTCTGTCTGTCTGTCTACTCCTCCTGTATCTAGAGTAGAAAATCTAAAGTATAGAAAAAATCCTCCAGAATATTAAAATTTCCAAACAGGTTGATAAGTATTAGTTACCCATTTGTTGAGGTCTTTAGTCAGAAATGATTACCTTTTGAGAATAAAATCTACACTTCATCATTATGAATAGTTAGTGTAAGGTGCTGTCTTCCCAGTGTAAAGGGTAAGTATATATCCTTCTAGCCAATATTGACTATAAAGTTTTAAAAACATCAACAAGCTGATACTTTCCTTAGCTATGCCTTTGTTGATCTCATAGATGGTGATTTTAGCTTTTCCAGGCTGCTTTATGGAATGAAGAATATGCTTCTTCCATTCTGCTCTTCTGTATTGATTTTTTGACCTTTTAGTTTTTCCTTCTTAAAGTATATCTTAAAAAATTTAAGTGATATTCTATATATTTTACATTGTAACAAGAAAGGTCTTTCTGCTGATGTTCTCTGGATCCATAGATCATATTCATAATGCAGCTCAGCTATTAGCCAACTTTTATTTATAGGGGCCAGTATTTGTTAGGAGTCACATTTGACTGCTAATAATACAGTCTCAAATGAAGTGGTTTAAACAAGACAAATTTTAAAGAAATCCAGAGTATGATGGCATTGTAATGTATCAACCTGGCTACATTTTGTGCCCCAGAACTCCCTTTCCTGTATATTTCCAGTTAGGGTGGGTCAAAGGCAGGGATGGGTTACCCAATAAGCAATGTACACATGGGCTTACTTGTGCTATCTTACTAACCTGTAGTGCAGAATTTCACCTGTTTTTCAACACATCAATAAGCATCTTCATGATAAATGGAGAAAATCTTGAAGTTGTCAACGATTTCATTTTACTTGGATCCACAATCAATGCCCATGGAAGCAGTAGTCAAGAAATCAAATGACATATTGCATTAGGCACATCTGCTGCAAAAGACCTCTTAAAGTGTTAAAAAGCAAAGATGTCACTTTGAGGACTCAGGTGCGCCTGACCCATGCCATGGTATTTTCAGTCGCCTCATATACATGCTAAAGCTGGACAATGAATAAGGAAGGTCAAAGAAGAAATGATGTCTTTGCATTATGGTGTTGGCGAAGAATATTGACTATACCATGGACTGCCAGAAGAACAAGCAAATCTGTCTTGGAAGAAGTACAGCTGGAATGCTTAGAAGCGAGGATGGCAAAACTTCTTCTTACTCGTATTTTGGACATGTTGTCAGGAGGTACCAGTCCCTGGAGAAGGACATTATGCTTAGTAAAGTAGAGGGTCAGCAGAAAAGAGGAAGACCCTCAACGAGATGGACTGACATAGTGGCTGCAACAATGGGCTCAAACATAGTTATTGTGAGGATGGCACAGGACAGGGCAGTGTTTTGTTCTGTTGTACGCAGGGTCGCTATGAGTCAGAACTGACTCAATGGCACCTAACAGCAACCACTTAACAACAACTTGGGCTCCATATAAGTGTGCAATTGAAATTAAGTGTCGGAGAGTGATGTGAAGGAGTACTAGAGATAAATTATGCCAAGTTTTTGTAAAGGGGATGAAATACTTAAACCGGGGAAAGTTTTCTGGAAGAAGTAGAAAGCATGTAGGAAACTACCAGAATATGGCAGAGGAGGTAGGCACTAAGAAAGTAACACTAAGATGTGTCTGATGTTATAAATTGGTTATAAATTGGTGCTAATGATGGCTGTTTGATGAGAACATTGCATACTCTAGACTTCAGGGTATATGTCTGAATCTGTGTGCCCATAAGATGTGCATTTTTGTGAAAGAGGAAATCAAGTAATACGTACTTTCCCCGTTTTTGACATTCAAACAAGAACTATGCTTATGTTTTTTTTTTTTGTTTTGTTTTTAGTATAAATACCATAAATGTACTCAGAGGCTTCCAAGCACAGGAAACATCAGAAAAAAAATCCATATTAGAAAAAATATGTCCTATTTAAGAAACAAACTTTATAACCTGTCCCAGGAGTTTTCCATGATCGTTCTCTTCAACTAATAACTAGAACAAATTCAGTATAAATGCTGGACAGCTGAAGAGAGTTAGAAAGGAAGCCAAATAGGAAAATCACTGCCTTAAACAATTTTTTTTTAACTTGTCTCTTCCAACCATTGCTTCATAGAGAAGATAACCTCAGCCTTGTTTACTGTGCCTATCCTTATTTACTGTGCTACTTCTTTTAAAATTGGTCAAATGTTCTACTTTGTTTTAAACATTTTTTTTTTACAATTTCAGCATACCTTTTCATTTGGACCTGAACCTAATTTGCTCCTTAAAAATGAGAAGACAAACGCATTATGTTTAGCTATCTTAAGGCATTTAAACCTTGACAGAACACTTAGTACTTTATACAGATTATTATTTTATCAAGAAAACATGAAATATTTATGCAGTTAGAAAACTTTCTCTATCCAGAATATAACGCTTAAGGAAATCTCTGTTATCAAGTATCAGGAAAGTTTGAATTTGCATAATAACTTTTTATTGGTTGTTTTTGAGTCCTGTGTCATTAAAAAAAATTTTTTTTTCTGATGAATCACATCTTTTGCTGAATTAAAAAATATGCACTTAGTGCTCATTAAAAACCTGATCTGATGTTGATAGTGTTAGGAATCTCTGAAAAATAAACAGCGGTAGAATTTGGGGAGAAGAAAGTGTAGTAGGTATGATTCTCAGGCCACAAAAAAGGGAAACAGGAAATGTATCTTTTTATTTTTTCGTACCAGTTTGAACCCAAGCTTCTATTCTACCATGTTAGAGGAAACGTAAATTTAGTAGTTACAGGTCCTCTGAGCTTTCCGTTGTGTTTCTCTCCCGGGTTTTTGGTAAGCTTGTATATAATAATGAGAGTGGGCGGAGGTCAGGGAGCAGTGCATGTTGAGAATTTGAATTTACTATGATTTTTTTTCTAGCTATTCTTGTCCATTCATGCTCTCTTCTTGCTCCATTTTCTGTCCGTAAAGGTCACAGCTCGACGTCTCTCTCCAAGTGCGGTGGCGTCTCTGCTGTTTCAGCTCCTTGTTGGGCAAGAGACCGTGCATCGGCCTGAGGCCCCTCTGCCTGGATACGCCTACGTCCCCATCCAGGATCTTCCTGCCTTCCCAGGAATCCACGTGGAAAACGCTGCATGTATCATACACATCCACTTCCCCTCCTTCGCCTAATTTAAGGGCAGGAAACAATGCTCAGGAGTCTCCCAGAGGCCATTGTGAGCACATCCTTTGTGCATATTAGAGTAGGGCACCCCCTCTGGTTGGTCCAACTGGGAAACGGTGCTCCCTGTGGGTAGACACAGCCATGCAGGCTTCCTGCTTGGTGAGCACAAAGAACTGGCTGCCCTCACTTAAGATCTCCTTGCTTCTCTAATCACAGGGGAGAAAATTCCCCCCCAAATCTCTGCTGCTGGAACATGGGCATTTGAAACTCAACACCTAGAAAGGGGTTCCTTTTTCTTTCCTTTTTTGCTACTACCTCACTTCTCTGACACAAACAGCTCAGTGTCACCTGGCTGCTGCCTGATTGTGTGCGTGAGTGTGTGTGTGTGTGTGTGTTCCCGCGTGCGTGCGTGCAAAAGGGAAGTGGAGAGGGGAGGAAATACTGCTCATGTGCTAGTCCTTAGGGGCAATTGGGATTCTAATCTGGCAAAGTAAAAAAACAAAAATATAAACGTATCCCTTCTCCACTCATTTGGGACCAGCAAGTTTGAAGGGGGATGCAAACAATCCTGACAGAACCTATCTCAGCTTTCAAAACAGGACAAGCATAGATTGTCCTCTGTGAGGAGGAGCCAACAAAGAACAAGCAACAAATAGTCAGTAGCTCAAAATGAGGGCACTGGGCGAGGGGGTCGGCATGGAAGCTTCCTGTGGGAAGGGCAGCTGTGAGAAAGCAGGCATAACTTGAAACGTTCTAGCAGTGTTTACTAGTTGTTCATAAAATTGTAATACATTTTTTTAATATATTTTATTATAAACAGAATTGACAATCTTGCTCTTCTCAGGAATCACAACTAACGAGTGCAGTGAGAGAGGAGTGGGTACTTGACTGTGATTAGATTCAGATTTTGAGGGAAATTGGCAGATTCTGCCAAAAGTTTATCCCTGTAACAGACTCAGAAACATATAAGATTTTTATAAATCCATTTAGGCACTATATTATGTTCAAATGGAGTGTAGATATCATAAGATTTTTAAAAAAATTTTTTTATTGTACTTTAGATGAAGGTTTACAGAACATAGTTTCTCATTAAATAGCTAGTACACATACTGTTTTATGACATTGGTTAACAACCCTACGACAAGTCAATACTCTCCCTTCTCGACCTTAGGTTCCCTATTACCAGCTTTCCTGTCCCCTCCTGCCTTCTAGTACTTGTCCCTGGACTGTTGGGCCCCATTAGTCTAGTTTTGTTTTATGGGCCTGTCTAATCTTTGGCTGAAGGGTGAACTTTGGGAGTGACTTCATTATTGAGCTAAAAGGGTATCCGGGGGCCATACTCTCAGGGTTTCTCCAGTCTCTATTAGGCCAGTAAGTCTGGTCTTTTTTTGTGAGTTAGAATTTTGTTCTACATTTTTCCCCAGCTCTGTCTAGGACCCTCTGTTGTGAACCCTGTCAGAACAGCCAGTGGTGGTACCCAGGCAGCATCTAGTTATACTGGACTCAGTCTGGTGGAGTCCGTGGTAGTTGTGGTCCGTTAGTCCTTTGGACTAATCTTTCCCTTGTATCTTGTTTTCTTCGTTCTCCCTTGCTCCCGAAGGGGTGAGACCAGTTGAGTATCTTAGATGGCTCGTAAGATTATTTTTAAAAGATTAAGAAAATAACATTTTCAAAATGTATCCTACGTATAAATCATCACTACCTGCTTGTTATGGTACCTGTCCATCACAACATTTATAAGTCAACAGGCATGTTTTCCCATAAATGATGGATGCTTGCTTGTTCTTTGGCTAGAGTGATCCTATAAAATCATGCCCAGCTTAAACTTCCAGAAGCATATTTAAGCATTAGTATGTGTCTCTTGTTCTTTAAAGTGCCTGTGAATCACCTGGGGGAATTATTAATGCAATTCTGACTCAGTAACTTTAGGATAGGCCTGAGTTTCTGCATTTCTAACAATTTTTGAGGTGGACCACACTTTCATTTATTTTTAGTTGCTGTTGAATCAGCCCCAACTCATGGCCACCTCATGTATAACAGAAGGAAATGTTGCCTAGGCCTGTGCCATTTTCATGATTGTTGGTATGTTTGAGTCCATTGTGGCTATAGTGTTAGTCCGTCTCACTGAGGGTTCCCCTTGTTTTCACGGAAGCTCTACTTTGCCAATCATGATGTCCTTTTCTAGCAGTTGGTCTTTTCTGATGACTTGTCCAAAGTAAGTGAGCCTCACCATCCTTCCTTCTAAGGAACATTCTGGTTGTATTTCTTCTAAGACTGATTTGTTTATTCTTTTGACAGTCCATGGTATATTCAATATTCTTCACCAACACTACAGTTCAAATGAATCAATTATTCTTCTGTCCTCCTTTTTCATTGTCCAGTTTTTACATACATATGAGACAATTTAAAACGACCATGGCTTGGGTCAGGAGCACCTTAGTCGTCAAAGTGACATCTTTGCTTTTTAATGCTTGAAAGAGGACTTTTGCAGGGGCAGGGCTTTATAGGGTTAAAAGGAGATGAAAGATGCTCTACTGGGGACTCCAGGTAATCTCAGGTTAGACTCCTTGCCCATCTTCTCTGTCCTAGTCCCAGGGTGTGGGGCCTCCCATGGTGCCAGGAGGTGGCTGTGGATTGCAGGCTGTCGTCATAAAGTAGATGACTAGTGGGTCTGGGGTGGTAAATGTGTCAACACTGCTCTGAGTATATGAAGTAGCCCGTGTGCTGGGCTTGTTGTATGTCTGGAGGAGTCTGTGTGGTCAGGGTGATTAGTTCTTGGAGTCATCAGTTTGGCCTATCAGTGGGGCTAAAATATGTCTGGGCAAGAACACATCTCTGGTTAAATTCATGGATCTGGAGTCGTCACTGTGGCCAGGATTTCAGTCGATTGCGTACTTAGTTAAGTCTGGACCACTGCTGTATCCAGCATGGTCAAGAAAGAATGTGACCCATGTATTTTATACCAAGAGGTTATTTTATTACGTGCAAGTGCAACAGTGACATTCTTAGATATATTTGGGGACTCTCAAAATATACCCCATATATGTCCATCCTGAAAAAAAAAGTTACTTGAAGCCTTCCAGCTAACTAGATATGAATTTTAGCAAAAAATCAAGAATAGGGAACTATTGCATAAAACAAATGGTGATGCATAGTGAATACAGAAAAAATGTTAACCTTTAAGTAATCACTGTTGCTAAGGTCAAGAAGCATTAATTCTGAAAAGATACTACATAACATATCATGAAACATTTATACATACTGATCATATCAGACATCAGAAAGATTTCAACAGATTCTAAAACAGGAATTGTACAGGTATACAATGTGATAAAACTTGAAAGTTTTAACATAACCATAAGCACACAAGAAAGAAAACTTCTTGGCAATTTAAGACTTTCCTAAATAACCTGGGGCGAAGAAGAAATCAAAATACAAATTTTAGACTATTTAGAAAATAACAGCAATCTCAAAATTGCACATTACTATCAATAGGATATTGATTAAACCGCACTCAGAGATGAATTTATCACCTAAAGTACAAGGAGAATAGCCAAAGTGAACTTTCGAAGCACCGTATTTTAGGATGCTTTCAGGCTTCTGCTGTTTATTTGGCTATGATTAATTCAGGAGAGCAAAACTGCTGTACCTTCTGGTATTTGCCGTGTAGGCTTTTCCCACTAATGCTACATGTGTTACTGCTTAAGCTAAGAATCTGGAAGAGCCTTGCCTACATGGTGGTTTTCCAGGGCTGATTGTCCAGTGCACATTAAGGGCCTCTGACATCACTAGATGAGATTCCTTATGGATATACTGTTTGGAATTGAGGCTTAAAGGGAGATTTTCAGGTTTATTCTCCTCGTTCTCCCAGTTGTCAGCTGCCGTCCAGTTGGCCTCCGACTCATGGCGGACCCATGCACAGTGGAATGAAATGCTGCCTGATCCTGTGCCATCCCCATGATCAGTTGCGGATGGAACCCTTGTAATCCATACGGTTTTCATTGGTTGATTCTGAGAAGTACGTCGTCAGGCCTTTCTTCTCTGTTGTCTTAATCTCGAAGCTCTGCTAAAACCTGTTCAGCATCATAGCAACTCACAAGCCTCCACTGAGGAACAAGTGGTGGCTGTGCATGAGGCGCATTGGCCAGGAATCAAACCTGGGTCCTCCACACGGAAGGCAAGAATTGTACCACTGAACTTCAAGAAGTATTTTAATGGAATACGCCTTGTCATGGTAAGGGAAGGGACATGAACTTGGAGGGGGCTAGTAAAGCATGTTTCTTCTTGGTAGGACTTATTAACCTGTATACATCTTCAATGGTTATTCCTTGGAGCTGGGTTTGAAATATCACATCATCATCTCCATGGATGACAGTGGACACCATAAGGTCCATATTGTTTTCGAAGATTCTGCATGCCAGGCTGGTCTCCCCTTTTTATTCCTCTAGGCTGCAGGAAGCCGCTATGAGGATGGTGGGAGGACTCTCATTTTAGGATGGTCACTAAAGGCAGTCAGAATTTCATAGTTGCATTATTAACAAGTAAAAAGAGGATCCAAACCTGTCTGTTAAAGGAGAAAAGTATAAATGTTAGAAGTATAACATTTTTTTAGGAGCTAAATATTTTTAATGTACATTAACTAAAGTTTTATTAAGAGTCTCAGCAGGTTGTCTTTTATATAGAGAAATGCGTTTAAATAGCCAAGGAAACTTAACGTTTGTAGGGATAGCCTACAAAGAGGCAGACATCATACACTTGCAGTATTTGAAAAGACAATAATATTGCATTTGATTTTTACTGAAATCGTTTCCAGAATGTCCTCAAGATCTTTAATCTCTTATATTGCAAAAGTTATCAAATACTAGAAGCACGTTAACCCATAGCTTTATCATAAAATTCTACGCCCTGTTTTCTAACTGTATCACTTACCTGGGAATCGCTGTGAAGGTAATTTTCCTTTGCTACATTTAAAAAAACCCTGTCAAGTAAGATAAAGTGAATTGTGGATTAGTTATGGATGAACCTGAGTAATTTATGTTAAAAGACTAGAAGACTTCTGTTGATAGGAGTTTTTGAAAGTCAGAGTTATCTAGCTTGCCTTTGTCTTTATTCCATTTGGTCTGTTTAGACCTAGGTTGCATTTATACGAGCCTTTTCACTCATTTGTTGATGACTGATTCACTTATTCATTCACTCTTT
Source organism: Dugong dugon (assembly GCA_030035585.1). Classification (NCBI taxonomy): domain Eukaryota; kingdom Metazoa; phylum Chordata; class Mammalia; order Sirenia; family Dugongidae; genus Dugong; species Dugong dugon. The sequence goes on along the minus strand of CM057470.1, from coordinate 65,857,585 downwards.
TATCAGTTGTCTAATTAAGCGCCTAATATGTGCCGGCATTTGTCAGGTCGCAAGTATGTGAAAGGAACAATTCGTGTTTGCTGCTCTTAAGAAGATTACTGTGCAGTGAGGGACAAGCTAACTCCCGGTGTTACGGAGCATACAGCAGGAACAACTAACACCATCCTTGAGGTGCTGGCCAAGGGAACGGGGAATGGCAGCACAGTGGAGATCCAAGCACAAGCAGGGTTTAAGCAGGGGAGGAGGAAAGGGTGTGAAGGCAGTGGGGAGAGGCACAGAGCCTGAGGGCATATCTGGAGATTCAGGAGGGGTTCTGGATGGCAGGGGTGCGGCTGGAAATGAAATGAGGCTGGAAAGGTAAGCAGGGGCCGTATCCAGAAGGGCTTTCCATGTTTAACAGTTTGGATTTATCCTCTGAGAATTGGAGAGCCTTTGAAGAGTTTCAAATAAGAGCAATGTGATCAGATTTGTTTTAGAAAGACCATTCTAAGTGCAGAATGAAAAAATAATTTGAAACTAGGCAAGAACTGTGACAGGAAAACTAGTTGTTGTTAGCTACCGTCCAGTCACCCCCTGACTCATGGCGGCCCCAAATAGTGAGAGGACTGTCACTTTAGGATAGCCACTAAAGGCAGCCAGAATTTTAGAGCTGCATTATTAACACGTAAAAAGAGGATCCTGTCAATTCTACCTGAGCCGTCTGATCCAGTCCCTTCTCTCCATCTTCAGCTCCAATGCCCTAGCTACACCACTAGTAGCTCTCGTCTGGGTTGCTTTAAGAGCCTCCTAACTAGTTTTCTGAGGACAGTAGTGGCTCAGTGGTAGAATTGTTGCCTTCTGTGCAGATGACCTGGGTTTGATTCCTGGCCAATGCACCTCATGCGTGGCTGCCACCCGTCTGTCAGTGGAAGCTTGCATGTTGCTATGATGCTGAATGGGTTTTCAGCGGAGCTTCCAGACTAAGACAGACTAGGAAGAAAGGCCTGGTGATCTACTTCTGAAAATCAACCAGTGAAAACCCTATGCATCACAATGTTCTGATCTACAGCTGATCGTGTGGATGGCACAGGATCAGGCAGTGTTTTGTTCCATGTGCATGGGGTCTCCCTGAGTTGGGGGGCAGGGGAAAAGGGGAGTCTCAACAGCAGCTAACAACAAGGTTTACAGGCCAAGTTTGTACTTGCTGGTTTCTGAAGAGGACAATGCAACACAGTCATAGTGCAAAACTTCTATATGGTTTTATGGAGAAGGTCATGTTTGGTCATTCTACATTTAACAGCGCACTAACTCCACTACAACCATGAGCTGGTGCCAGACATACTTCTGTATAAAACCAGGGTTGATAAACCACTCATGCTTTTATTGAAAAAAAAAAAAAAATGCTACCACAAAACATAGAACAAACCTAACTTAGCTAGTGGGAGCTGTTGCTTTATTGATGCATTTGCTTTCTAATCTAAAATGGGGTTTTAGTACATTTCTGCTCTAGTAGACACATTCAGAACTGGAGTATTTAATATTTGGGTTGCTGCCTTCCAGTCAAGGTTTAGAACTCTTCATCTCCCTCAAGGTCTCATGGACGCAAAGTGCATGCTTATCACTACTAACCATCCTAGTAGGAGCCCTAGAGAGAGCACTGGTGGCTCAGTGGCTAAGTGCTTGGCTGCTAACCGAAAGGTCAGTGGTTCGAACCCACCAGCTGCTCCACAAGAGAAAGATCTGGCAGTTTGCTTCCGTAAAGATTTACAACCTTGGAAACCCTATGGGGCAGTTCTACTCTGTCCTATAGGGTCTCTATGAGTTGGAACTGACTGACAACAATGGTTTTGGTTTTGGTTTGAGAAGCCCTGGTGGTGCAATGGTTATGTGCTTGGCTGCTAAATGATGGGTTGGCAGTTTGAATCCACCCAGCAGCCCTACATTAGAAAAGACCTATCAATCTGCTTCTGTAAAGATTACAGCTTAGGAAACCCAATGGGACAGTTCTACTCTGTCCTATAGGGTTGCTATGAGTCGGAATTGACTCCTCGGCACACAAGAACAACAACGATCCTACATGCCCTGTGTGGCTCTTTCTCTACAAATACCAAAATGTACTACATCAAATGTGAATAGATGAACTTGTTCTCTGCCGTCTCTGGTTTAGCTTTATTTCCAGCAATAAATTTAAAGATAAGCTAGCAAATCAGAAATCACCATACTCAAATGCAGATACTGTGAAGACTCATTAATCTAGACTCCACTGATTCAGAGTCTATGATGATTATTCACAAACGGTAAAAAACTGGAGATAATGTCTTTCTGTATAAATTTTCAGGTTTTCTCATGGGAAAAGTAATCTATTCAAATGTCAGTAGCTATTTCAAAGGAAGGATTGGTCTTATGAAATTAAAGTTTTCTCTAATATACTTTAGTGACTTTTGTGTGGGAAGGGATTCTGATATTTATTATGACATGATGGCACAATTGTATTAGAAGATCCTTGAATTTAAGGATCACGCATTTTACACTTTTTGGGTTCCTAACTTACTTCCTCAGCCTTCACCTCATTATGGGGCTCAGAAAACTGCCTTACTTGTAGGAAATGATTAATGAAGGGCTTTCTTTAAGTACTGTGGGTGGGAGCTGATTAGGCTGAACATGTGCATTTGGACCAGTTTAAAGCAGCTAGATATGTTTTTTTTTTTTTTTTTTTTTTTAAATAATATGTTACTGAGTTTTTGGTGAGAGCTTACACAGCAAGCTAGGTTCGCATTTGGCAATTTCCACACAAAGTGTTCAGTGACATTAGTTGTATTTCAGCTAAATATGCTCTTATTAGCACTTTATCTAGATTTTTAAAATCTTTCATTAAATTGTTTGCTTTATATTTTTCACTATGAGTCTGGTATCAAAATGAGTTCGGCTGCAAGTAATAGAAGCTCTAACAAAAATGGCCTAAACAAAGAAGAAAATTTATTTTCTCACATTACAAGAAGTCTGGGGGTAGGGTGGTTAAAAAGTTGATTAATTCAGAAGCTCTACAGCATCATCTGATTTTCAGCATGATAGCTACAACCCTGCAACCTGCAGGTTTGACAAAGGCTACAATGGTTCCAGCAAAGAGGTTCTCACACAGCAGTGTTCCGAGGCCAGAGAGAGGACCTCCCTTCTCCTGCTCATTTCCAGAAGCTCCACTGCAGACTTCCCTTCATGTCACATTCCCGATCCTATCCCAGTCACTGGCGAGGGATGTGGAATCACCACGATGGTCGTAGACCAAGTAAAATGCTCTTCATAGGCCACAGACAGGCCCAAACTCTGGAAAACACTTAGCTGCCCAATGTATAAACAAATCAGGTGCTCCTGGCAACAAAGAGGCAGGTAATAACTTTTGGGTACAGCCAATAGTGTCTGTTGCAAGCAAAATGTCTTGCTGGAGAAAACAAAGTGGATCCTGTGTAGTTCTGTGTTTTCTGCCTTCTGCTTTTGCCTTTTTTTTGGTGAGGCTAGCCCATGTTTCTCTTGGTGGCTCTTCAGCTTTGATAACTTAACCCAGGTTTTTGTTCAGATACAGGTGGCAATGTGCTAAAGGAAGATGCTCCCAGTCCCGGGGAATGAAATGGTGAAGAGTTACAGTTATGATAACCCAGCCCTATTTGTCAGTGAATGTTTTAGGGACGTCCACGTGACCCATTTTGGTCACTGAGACGGAAGAGGGGTTTCTGGGAAAGATTTTTCTACCTGGTCAAAGAGAGATGAGCAAGGGGCCTCCTACCCCACTTTTCGTCTGCCTTTGAGCTTGGTTGTGTGAAGACACAATGCTTAGAGTTGCTGCAGCTAGCTCAGGATTTTGAGTGGAAACCTTCCTAACAAGAAATGGCAGAGCAAAAGGCAGAAAGGTCCTGGGTCTTGTGCGTGTTGTTGAGCAGCTGAATCAACCCTGGGACTGCTTACCTCCAGACTTCCTGTTATGTGAGGTGACAATAAACCCTGATGGTTTTAGCCATTTTTAGATATTGCAACTGGCTACTGAAAGCATCCTAATGCTAATCCTTCTAGGAATATAACCACAAAAGCCCTTAGTATGGTGTATGCACATAAGGAATGTAAAAGTTCTTCTTTTTTACATAATAGCTGAACTCTGCTTTAGGCAAAATGACAAACAGAAAGCATATCTGTATACATAATTGGAGCTCAATAAATATTCATCTAAGGAATGAGTTAATATTCTACAGATTAATAGTTTTCTCAGGGGAACTTATTTTTTTGGATACTTATATCAACTAGCAGTATTCTTGGCACTTTTAAGTCATCCAAGAAACTGCATTTCTGCACATTTTTCTGCAGCTTTGGGATCTCAGATGTACCTGGGAAAAATTACTTTACATTCACTGACTTTTCCCTCCTCAGCTGTTAACTTGTAACTTACTGTTGCTAGCAGCTAATTAGCTGTCAAGCATTTGTCCAAAAAATGTGTTCCTACAATACTTTCCCCTCACAGTCAATGCACAAGACAGTTTAAATATTTTTCCATGATATTCCACAGACCATTCATATTTTTACTTAAAAAAAAAAACTTTATATGAATTATTTTAAACACACAGCAGTGTCTGGAAGGTCATATGATAAACAGTCATGTACTTATCATGTACACATATTAAACTCAAGTTTAATGTATGTTGGCTTGTAGCCATGAAAGGAGCCCCGGCGGCACAGTGGTTAAAGCGATGGACTGCTAACCGAAAGATTGGTGGTTCAAAACCACCAGTGGCTCCATGCGAGAAAGATGTGACAGTTTGCTTCTGTGAAGATTTACAGCCTTGGAAACCCTATGGGGTCTCTATGAGTTGCAATCAACTCGACGGCAGTGGGTTTTTTTTGGTTTTGGGTAGCCTTATTTACTTATAGATAGAGCTATAGATTTGCCCCGTTGCTCTCCCTTTCCTTCCCAGAGATAACCATTGCCTTGGTGATGATGATAATGATGACGTTGATGATAGTGACATTGATGATGGTGACATTGGCCATGGTGACATTGATGATGGTGACATTGATGATGGTGACAATGATGATGGTGACATTGACCATGGTGACATTGAGCATGGTGACATTGATGATGGTGACAAAGACGATGGTGACATTGATGATGGTGACAATGTTGATGGTGACATTGAGCATGGTGACATTGATGATGGTGAAAATGACCATGGTGACATTGAGCATGGTGACAATGATGATGGTGACAATGAGCATGGTGACATTGATGATGGTGACCAAGACGATGGTGACATTGATGATGGTGACATTGATGATGGTGACAATGACCATGGTGACATTGACTATGATGATGATGACATTGATAATGATGATGATGAGAACATTGATGACGATGACAATGATGGTGATGATGCTGATAATGATAATGATAGTAATAACAACAGCAAACTTACAAACTGATGTATATATCTATCTCAGGCATTATTCTAAGCACTTTATACACATTAACTGCTTTAGTCCCCACAGCAGACATATGATGAAGATACTATTATTATCCCCATTTTATAGAAAAGAGTTGAGGGAAGATTCGCTAAATAGCTCATCCAAGGCCACACAGCTGGTAAACAGAGGAGCCAGGATTCCAATCTAGGCCATCTGGCCCTGGAGTCCTTTCCCATAACCACCATGCTATATAAATATTGCTGTGTATCATTTTATATGTTCTCTAAATATATATGCATCATATAGAGTGTTTAATTGCATATCTTTAAAAATTGTATGTAATTTGAAAACATTTGTGTTTTTTTTTTTTTTTGCTATTACAAACAATGCTGCAATGAACAGTCTTGGATACTTCTCCTTGTACACTTGTTGTTATTTAGTAAATATCTAGAATCCAATCTTGTGGTGTGGTTGGTAGGTTATGCACATTATCAACTTAAACAAAAAAAGATATTCCAAAACTGTTCTTCAAAGTAAGTGTACCGATTCACAGTTCTGCCAGCATCGTAAAAGACTTCGCAGGAGCCCCACTCGCTCTTGGCATTTTGGGACTTACTGATCTTTGCCAATCTGATAGGTATGGGCTGGTATTTCATTGCTGTTTTACTTTGCATTTCTTCGATTAGGAGAGAGATAGGAGCATCTTTTCATATATGTTTATTATCTATTTGTGCTTCCCTTTTGGAGGATTGTTTGTCTTGCCTGATTTTTAAGTAATTCTATTATATTCTGATTATATAGTCAGTTACATGGTTTTTTAAACACCTCCCCATAGTAGCTGTTGACTTTCTTTTTGTGGGCTTGATACCCAGAAGTTCTTATTTTAATATAGTTACAATCTCAATATTTTATTTTCTCACTATGGTTTATGTTTTTGGCCTAAGTAATATGTCAGTAGGAGCCCCGGTGGCACAGTGGTTAAGAGCTCCGCTGCTAACCAAAAGGTTGGCAGTTCCAATCTACCAGCCACTCCTTGGAAACCCTACGGGGAAGTTCTACTCTGTCCTGTAGGGTTGCTATGAGTCAGAATTGACTCAATGGCAATGGGTTAATATGTCAGTAAAGAGCCTGGTGGTGCAATAGTTAAGCACTTGGCTGTTAACTGAAAGGTTGGTGGTTTGGACCCACCCAGGAGCTCTGTGGGAAAAGACCTGGTGATCTGCTTCTGTAAAGATTAAACCAAAAAAACAAAAACAAATCTGTTGCTTCTGAATCGATTTGGACTCACAGCGACCCTATAAGACAGCGTAGAACTGACCTATAGGGTTTCTAAGGATTCAGTCTTTAAGGAAGCAGACTGACACATCTTTCTGCTGTGGAGCAGCTGGTGGATTTGAACTGTTGACCTTTCAGTTAGCAGATGAGTGCTTAACCGCTGCGCCACCAAGGCAAGATTGCAGCCAAGAAAACCCTAATGGGACAGTTCTACTCTGTCACATGGGGTTACTATGAGTCGGAATTGACTCAGTGGCACCTAACAACAACAGTATGTCAGTACTCAGATGTCATAAAAATATTCTGCTATATATATTTTTTAATTTTTCTTTTCACATTCATGTGATTTTTTGTGTATGATATGAAGTTGTTGTTGTTTTTAGTGCTGTTGAGGCAGCTCCAAATCATGGCAACCTCATGTATAACAGAATAAAACTTTGCCTGGTCTTGTGCCATCTTTACCATCTTTGATATATTTGAGTCCATTTTTGTGACTATGGTGTCAATTCATCTTCTTGATGACTTGCCTTGTTTTTGCCAACCCTCTACTTTACCAAATATGATGTCTTGTCTAGGGATTGTTCTTTCCTGATGACATCTCCAATGATATGAGGTAGGTACCCAATTTTATAGTCTTCCATAGGAAAAGTTGGACGTATCTTTTCCCATATAGTGATGTCGAAGCATTGTTTATTGAACAGCCTAATTCTTTGCCCAGTGATTTGTGGTGACATTTTTCTCTCAAATTCCAAATTTCCATATCTAAGCAGTTCTCTTTCTAAACCCTTTATTCCCTGTGGCAATATCACAGTTTACATTACTTTGTGTATCAGTGTTCAAAAGGATAACCCTCTTGTTCTTTTTCTTCTCCTTTTCTGCCTTTGTCCTCTCCTTCTTTGCAATTGTCTGGGTTATTCTTGAGTTTTTGCTGTTTCATATGCATTTTAGAATCATCTTGTCAAGTGCTTTGAAAAACCCTATTGGAATTTTTATTGAAATTCTATTAAATTTATAGATAAATTTGATGGGAATTGCTGTCTTGAAATGTTGAACTTCCCATCCATAAACATAGTAAATCCCTCCTTTTCTTTCCCCCTTCAGTAAAGTTATATTGCTTTTTCCATAAAGGTCTTACACATCATGTGTTAGGCTTATTCCTGGGCACCTTAACATTTTTATTGCTATGGGTAATAATGCCCTTTAAAAATTGCATTTTAAAAATTACTATTGATTTGTATGTATTGATTTCTAGCAACTTTGCTGAACTTTCTTATTGTTGCTGTTGTTAGGTGCTGTTGAATCCGTTCCAACCCATATCGACTCCATGTACAACAGAATGAGATATTGCCGGTCTTGAGCCTTCCTCACAATTGTTGCTGTTTGAGCCCATTGTTGTAGCCACTGTGTCAATCCGTCTCTTTGAGGGTCTTCCTTTTTTTCACTGACCATCTACTTTATCAAGTGTTTTCTTCCCTTTTGGTTTCTAGCTCCAAGTCTTTGCTCATTTCATTATAATAATTTACCTTGTCTTCTTGAGCTGCCCTTTGAAATCTTCAGTTCAGTTCTTTTACTTCATCATTTCTTCTGTTCGCTTTAGCTACTCCACATTCAAGAGCAAGCTTCAGAGTGTCTTCTGACATCCAGTTTGGTCTTTTCTTTTTTTCCTGTCTTTTTAATGACCTTTTGCTTTTTTCATGTATGATGTGCTTGATGTCATCCCACAACTTGTCTGGTCTTCAGTCATTAATGTTCAATGCATCAAATCTATTCTTGAGATAGTCTCTAAATTCAAGGTTGTACTTTGGTTCTCATGAACTTGTTTTAATTTTCTTCAGCTTCTCCTTGAACTTGCATATGAGCAATTGATGGTCTGTTCCACTGTCTGCTCTTGGCATTGTTCTGACTGATGATATTGAGCTTCTCCATTGTCTCTTTCCATAGATGTAGTTGATTTGATTCCTGTGTATTCCACCTGGCAAGGTCCACCTCTACAGTCACTGTTTATGTTGTTGAAAAAATATATTTCCAGTGAATAGGTCATTGATCTTGCAAAATTCTATCATGCAATCTCTGTCATTGTTTCTACCTGATGGCGGTCTTCAAATCTGAAAATTATTTTCAGAAGAAGAAGAAGAATTTTTAAGTGCTTGTTATTGATGAAACAATTTGCACACATTATCTCTTAATCTACCCAACAACAGTTATCATTCACATTTGACAGATGAGAAAGTAAAGCTTGGAGAGTTTAAGTGACTTGCTATTGGTTCCATAAATGATGGCATTGGAGTCAAGGTCTGCCTGTCTCCAGGGCCCACATTCTAAGCCTGCCTTAACTAGTACTAGTTGTTGTGCAGTTGATTCTGACTCATGGCAACCTTATGCGTGTCAGAGTAGAACTGTACTCCAAAGGGTTTTCATGGCTGGTTTTTTGGATGTAGATTGCCAGGCCTTTGTTCTGAGGCACCTCTGGATGGACTGAAACGTCCAACCTTTTGGTTAGCAGCCAAGTATGTTAACTGTTTGCACCACCAGGGACTCCAAACCTGTCTTACTCTCTTTTAATATTACCTTCTTCAAATTAGTCGTCTCTAGTTAAGTGCCTCTTATTTGAGCTTCCTCTGTACCCTGGAGCCCTGGTGGCACGGTGGTTAAGAGCTCGGCTGCTAACCAAAAGGTCAGAAGTTTGAGTCCACCAGCTGCTCCTTGGAAACCCTATAGGGCAGTTCTACCCTGCCCTATAGGGTTGCTATAAGTCGGAATCGACTCATTGGCAACGGGTTTGTTTTTTTTTTGGCCAATGCCTTGGGCATATCCTTATCTTAGCACTTGTCATAATGTGTGAAATTACTTGTTTAAATATCTCTAGCACCTCCACCATCAGATAATACACCACTGTATGTCCAGTGCCCAGCACAGTGCCTCCAATACAGTAGAAATATTTGTTGAATTGATACACTATCATTTTCTGTGTTGCCATTTATTTGCGTTCTTACTGCCACACTTGCCTTGTCTTGGTTCCACTGCTAGAGAAGGTGGGGCATTCTGAGCTAGTGAGAGATACATGACCTTGGTGAGCAAAGGCAGCATCAAGTTGGGATTTGGCACACTTAGAGACTGCTTGTGGGGCACAGTGGTTGTTCAGTGGTACAATTCTCACCTTCCATGTGAAAGACTCAGGTTTGATTCCTGGCCAGTGAACCTCATGCACAGTCACCACCTGTCTGTCGGGAGGCTTGCGTGTTGCTATGATGCTAAACGGAGCCCTGGTGGTGCAGTGGTTAAGAGCTTGGCTGATAACCAGAAGGTTGGCAGTTCAGATCTACCAGCTGCTCCGTATAAACTCTATAGGGCAGTTCTACTCTGCCCTATAGGGTTGCTATGAGTCAGAATTGACTTGATGGCATTGGGTTGATTGGATGATGCTGAGCAGATTTCAGTGTCGCTTCCAAGCTAATACAGACTAGGAAGAAAGTCCTGGTGATCTACTTCTGAAAATCAGCCAATGAAATCCCTGTGGACACACACATATATATATATCTATACCAAAAACCAGACTCACTGTCTTTTGGTTAGCAGCCCAGCTCTTAACCACTGTGCCAGCAAGGCTACATATATATACATATATATATATATTCACATAAACATACATACATACAACTGTTTGAAGGTATTGGAGAACAACCCCCAAATGGGAGACCCTGGAAAGGACATGAAATAAGAAAGAGGATAATAAAAAACTAGGTGAGCTCTGTATTTAACTAGCTTTTTCTCTGAGGGCACTTTCCACTTTTCATCTACACACAGAGAAGACACAACTTTTCATGACAGGTAAATAAATAAGAAAGAACTTCCCCAATCTTTGCTTGTCTGGGTGCCATTAATTTGGAAGCTGGTTTTTTTTTTTTTTTTTAACCATGTGAAGTAGAACCTAGTACATTATTCAATCTAGATTAAGTGGATAATCAAAATAATTTCTGTCTAAATCCAAACTCTTGCTTCAATTTTAATTTTTTTATCAAATCAATATTTTTTTTTTTTTAGCTACTGTTGAATCTGCTCCTAACTCATGGTGACCCCATGCACAACAAAAAAAAAAATGCTGTGCCAAAACACTACACCATCCCTGTGACCCGGTAATAAATCGAACTGATGTGACTCATAGTGTTTTTTTGGCTGATTTTTGGAAATAGATTGTTAGGTCTTTCTTCCTAGTTCGTCTTAGTCTGGAAGCTCCACTGAAACCTGTTTAGCATCATAGAAACATGCAAGGCTCTACTGACAGACAGGGGCATGGTGGCTGCCCATGAGGTGCATTGGCCGGGAATTGAACCTGGGTCTCCTGTATGGAAGGCAAGAATTCTACCACTGAACCACCAATGCCACATCAAATCAACATAGGCACATGGTTATTGAAAAGTTTAATAGTACTTATAATGAAAACTGCTGCACTGCATCTTTTAAGTTCCACCACTACTTGCTTTCAATGCTGTTATTATTTCTTCTGGTATTTACTTAGCTCCATATTTCTAACAGAAACCCTGGTGGTGTAGTGGTTAAGAGTTCAGCTGCTAACCGAAAGGTCAGCAGTTCTAATCCACCAGGTGCTCTTGGAAGCCCTATGGGGCAGTTCTCCTCTGCCCTGTAGGGTCGCAACTGACTTGACAGCAAGGGGTTTGATTTTTTTTCTTTTTTTTATATTTCTAACTAGTATCCATATATTGCTATTTATTGACTTTTATTTTAGATGTTGCCTATTGGCTTTCCTCTATGGGAGAAGGGATATTAGCTTTCTTACACCACCCTCACACATATACTAGCCTTTCTACTTTCTTGCAGTATAGTTCTGTCACACTTTCTGCTTATGTTACTGTTCAATGTTTGCATTATTTCGGGCGTACAAATATCATTCACAATGGAGGCATGTTGAACACTAAAGTAATTATTTCTTTATTATACAGTATTTGTTTTCCCTAGGGTTAATAATCACCTCATATTATTGTCTGCTTAGTTTTCTTTACACCTATTACTAACTCAGCCCCAAAATCTCCAATTGAGCTATAAAACTTACTTGATTTGGCAGATACAGCAGGTAATTCTTACTTGATTATCTTGGTCCTGGAAGTCCAGTTTATTTGCTATGCATAAATTTAATTTTTTTTGTTTTGTTTTTATGAAATTGGGATCATGCTGTGTTCACTATCTTATAAGTGACTTTTCCACTAAGCAATATTTCGTGAACATTTTTTCACACCTAAAACATTCTGCTTAATGGATGCATAGTATTCCATTACATGAACATAACATGAGCCATTAAATGAATTGCCCATTGTGAGACACTTAGGAAATTGTCAGTTTTTCACTTTTATAAACAATCCTGAGATTCACATTCTTGTAGCTCAGTTTTGCTTAATTATTTCTAAGGTAAATTCTATGTGTAGAATTGCTAGGCCAAATGATATATAGATTGTTGAGAGTTTGATGCATATTTTCCTCTGGAAATAGTGCTAAATTTGAGAAATATTGCCAATTCTGGACTTTATCATCTTATTTTTTGGGTCAATTTTAAATGTCAGTTTTAATGTTAATTATTTTAATTAGCATTTCTTTGATAACTAATGAAAGTGTGTATTTTTATATGCTTATTGGACATTTTAGTTCTGTATTTTGTGAATAGCCTGTCTGTATCTTTTTTTTAAACTACCAGACAAGCTTATTCCCATTGCCCCTCCCACCCGTTTTATACCCTCTCCACTTTAGTTTGGAATTGCCACATTGTCATATGTTTCCTTTGCATTCCAGCTCTTCTAGGCCTTTTCTCATGCTGTTTTCATGATTGATTTAACTATCCACCCATTCATCTTCAGGAGTCCCTGGGTGGCATAAGCAGTTAAGCACTGGGTTACTAACCAAAAGTTTGGCAGTTCAAACCTGCCCAGTGGCACCTCGGAAGAAAGGCCTGGTGATCTGCTCTCAAAAGGTCTCAGCCATGCAAATCCTACGGAGCACAGTTCTACTCTGACACACATGGGGTCTCAATGAGTTGGAGTCGACTCAAGGAACTGTGAACATAGTACAACAAGACAATGTAACAGCCCTTATGGAGACAGAGAGACAGATAACAAACAAGTCAAAAAGGGGAGACATGTAATAAGTAGATAAGCACAAAACAATGAAAATATCGGATGGTACTAGAGAGAAATTTAAAACAAGGTTAAGGAAGGTGTCTCTGGGATGGTGACTCTTACTGTAGAACTCTGAGTGACATGAGGGAACCAGTCATCAAAACACAACATCTAAAGAACATTCCAGGCAGAGGAAACAGAGGTTAAAGCTCTACCTCTTGCCAATTTGAAATACAGTCATCCTTTAAGGTAAAGTCCCAGTTCTGTGAGGCTTTGTCAGACCATTTTTGCCCCCAGCAAATTCTGTTTTGATCGCATATATTCTTCATTGTCTGAACTACTTCTTTGTCTCTTGTAATTTACAGTCTCAAATAATCTATTTTAGGTGCATTATATTTTCCTTCTCAGGTAAGTCTAACAGTTTCTTAGGACTGCATCTCATATTTATCTGCATAAACATACATTATCTGCATCTAAGGTGCAGATGGTTAAGTGCTTGGCTGCTAACCGAAGGTTTGAGTTACTCAGAGGCACCTCAGAAGAAAGACCTGGCAATCTACTTCAGACAAATCAACCATTGAAAATCCTATGGAGCACAATTTTACTCTGACACACATGGGGTCACTATGGGTCACAATCAACTCAAGGACAACTTTTTTTTTTTTTAAATCCATTGTACTAGATGCTCAATAGCTGTATTTATGGTAAATATATGAAATTATGATCTTGCTTGCTTGCCATAGGACGGTTTGTTTAATGCAGTCTTCAAAAGCCTGTGTAAGAGCTATGGCAAATGGGGTCCTGGGTTCAGATGAGCTAGAAATGAAGAAGTGGCTTATTGCAGAATGTGAAATTAAATAGAAAGCTAAGGTATTTATTTTCTTCTGAATGAAACTTTACAAGAGAGTCAGTCAAAGAGGAAAAAAATCTAGGTCCAAAGTACAACTTAGATAACTAGTGTTTTAAAGGGAGCAGGTTACTACCATGTGTGCATGTGTGAAAATGTATATGTGTGTGTGTGTGTGTGTGAAGTATTTAGTTAGCATTCTCTACTTCAGGAAATGATTCTATGAACAAAAAATACATTTCTCATCTTCAAAGAGCTTGCAATCTATTGGGGAAAGAATAAATAACAAATACCTAGAACTCATAACATTTCCAGGAATCCCTAGAAACTTTAAAAATCTATGCAATAATGTAATTGGTCCTATACTTAAGTCTGCAAGAGTGGTAAGCACACAGCCAAGGATGAGGAAACAGAGCTTTACCATAAAGGCAACGGGAGAAGGCTGATTGCAGACAGAGATGGTGTGTGTATATGTGAGTGTGTGTGATCTGATGTATGTTGGACACTCTGGAGCTGGAATTCTAACCAATTTCCTCTCACTCACCTTTTTATGACCCAATACATCTGTTATTTGTGTCTCTCCAAATGATTTTCTGGTTTTCATAATGCCAGGTGTGATAACCTAGAAAGCCAGAGACCATTTAGGAGATAAAGGCCCAGAAAAAAGGAGACACCAAACTCAAGAGGTTTTTGGCACATAGAAGTGTGAAACTGTGTTGGAATATGCTATCCACTGGAGAATAAAGATACTTCCCATTACAGAGCTCTAAAAACATTTAGAAGTTTTGGAGTTATTTGACTCATAAACCAATAAGGATTCATAAATGTCAAGCTAGGCCAAAGGAAAGACTGAATAAATAAAAAGAAGGAAATAGTATAGAAGGGGAATAAGAACATCTTTGAAACAGGTTGACAACTGAAGCAGAATTGTGATGAAGAATGCAACATTCCACTCTCTGAGTTAGAAGTCCAGCTCCAGAACTTAACAATAGTGTGACCTTGAGCAACTTACTTCACCTCTACGTGCCTCTGTTTTCTTATCTATAAAATGGGGGTTCAGTTAACAACACATAATTACGGGGTGCCTACACTGTCCCGGGCTCTGTCTTAGGTGCTGAGGATTGTTCCAGGCACTGGATAACAGCAGCTACCTTCCTTAGAGGGCTATTATTAAGCAAGTTCGTAAATGTAAAGAGCTGAGAAAACCATTATCATCATGAGAACAGAAGTAAATTTTAGATAGAAACCAAAACCAGTTGCCATGGAGTCAGTTCTGACTCATGGCAACCCCATGTGTCAGAGTAGAACTGTGCTCGATAGGGGTCCCAATGGCTGATTTTTTGGAAGTAGATCGCTAGACCTTTATTCTGAGGCACATCTGGGTGGACCTGAACCACCAACCTTTCGGTTAAGCTCAGCATGTTAATCCTTTGCACCACGCAGGGAAAATAAGATAGACTGACATGAACAGATTGCTGACAGAGTCAAGGAATCTATGAAAGGAAACAAGAAATATCGTCTTCAAGTTTTAAATTGGAAACAACCAAGAGCACAATACCTGGTAGATAAATGTTAAACAAAAGCCAGTGTCCAAAATTCACTTGGCTTCCCTTTCTCCAGTCTCCCCACATTCTGGTCTATCCACTTGTCTACTTCACTGCTATATTGATCTCCCAAACAGCGCTTAGATTTATTATGCCTACTCTCAAAAACTTAATGACTCCTAACACCCTCAGTTCAAACTACAGATTTCTAATTTGGACATTCAAGATTGTTGGGGGAATGATCTGCCTCTATGCATCCCATCCGGGCTGCCTAAATAAAGGCCCTGGGCTCAGAACATTCTTCGTAAGGAGGCTGTGAATTGGGTCTCTCTCTCTCTCTCCAAGTTCCTTCTCCTAATTGGAGAAGCTTTCCCCCAGTTCTCAACACACAGTAACTTTCTCTGTCTCTTGCTCATTTGTGGGTACCATATGGCACCTGGTCAACCTCACATCTATATTTGTTCCTGGCAGGGAGGGAACAGAGTCTCTTGACTATGGCACTAGAGGGGTGAACGTAGAACATCTGCCCTGCACCGGCCATATCAGGCATGACCCTGCCAGCCATGGGAGACTGGTGGCCACTAGTGAAGCTGATCTCGCTCTGTCTCTTCTCTATGTGAGTAAAGCGTTTACTCATGCACTAATACAGTGTGTGTGGTCTGGGTCTTTTGATGGCAACCTTGAACCCTGGTGCAACAAAGATGCTGTATAATTTTACCCCTCACTATCTTTCCAGCCTTATTTCTCACTCTAACCCTGCATTTGGGGTCACGTCCTACAGATAACGCTTTTGAATGGCCCAGCAGTCTTTTAAATGGTATTTAGTGTAGTATGTTCTATTTCCTTATACCTTCTGCTTTACACAGTTTTGCTACTTCAGCCATTTGAGTTTGTGAACCTTTCTCCTTACAAACAACCTGCTCTAATCAAAATTACTTTACTTTTTCTTGTCTTTTTTTGCCTTAGAGTTAGAAAAGTATCTTGTATACATTTGTTGTTATTAGTTGCTGTCTCTTCAGCTCTGACCCATAGGGAAGCAGTTTTGGAATTGAGTAATGGGTAGAGGCTGGAAGAGTTTTAAAGTGCCTAACAGTAAAAGCCTAGATGGCCTCGAAGAGACTGTTAGTGGAATTACGAACATCAAAGACAATTCTGGTGAGGGCTCAGAAGGAAGTGAGGAGGACTGTAACACTGGAGATGGCACAGAGGGTGAGAAGCAGCAGCAGAGAAATTGCAGCAGCAGAACCAGGGGACTGGCAAGACATGACAGGGGAGCTGACCCACGGAGTGAGAGAGCTGAGCCCTTTTGGGCAGGAGGCTTCCTGGTGGAATAGGGTACCTCTGGGCATTTATTGGTAGAGCTAAAGAGCTTTGTAACACTTGCCTGAGCAGGGCAGAGGATGGGCTGGCCCAAGAGGCCCGAGGAGCTGAGAGCCCAAGAAACCAGGAAACAAGCTGAAGAGACCAGGAGCATGGGAAGCAGAGCTCCCTCAGTCTCAAAGGGTTGGGGCTGACCTCTGGGGTCTCAAAGGGTGGAACCACAGCCTGCTGGATCTCAAAGGATGAGGCCATGGCCCCCTAGGTTTCAAAGAGTCAGATCTTCAGCTACTCAGTTCTGGAGTGTGGGGCTGCCTTTCATGAGTGCCAGAGGGATGGGGCCAGATCTGCTGTGCAAAGCTGAAGGGGAAGGGTTGCCATGCCCAAGGGGCAGAAAAACAAGTCCTGCTGAGGCCAAGAGGGGTAGGGTCACCACTCAGACTAGGAAAATGGGACTGCCCAAATCCGAGGGAGCAGAGTTGCTGTCACAGTGGACTTGGAAGGCGGAACTAAAGCCCAGATCTGAGGGGCCTCCACTCAGAATCTGGAGAGTGTGGTGAACACCCAGAGTCTGGAGGGCAGAGTCATTGCCTGAATGGTATCAGAGAACAGAGGGTTATTTTCAAGGAGTGAGAGCTAATGTAACATGTTCTGCTGACTTGCTTGGTGCCTCTTATCCCTTCTTTCCCTTCAATTTCTCTCATTTGTAGTGGAAATGTCTACCTTGTGCTTGTTCCAGCATTGTGCTTTGGAAACAGATAACTTGTATTCTAGATTTCACAGATGAAGAGGAATTTTACCCCAGGATGGAATTTGCACTTGGGGTTGATGTAAGACTTTTGGGATGATATGATGCGGTGAATGTGTTTCACATGTGGAAAGGACATGAATTTTGGGATGCCAAAGTGTGGAATGTTATGGATTGAATTGTGTCCCCCAAAAATATGTGTCAACTTGGCTAGGCCATGATTTCCAGTATTGTGTGGTTGTCCTCCATTTTGTGATCTGATGCAATTATCCTATGTGTTGTAAATCTCAATCTAAATGATATTAATGAGGCAGGATTAGAAGCAGTTATGTTAATGAGGCAGAACACAATCTATAAGATTGGGTTGTATCTTGAGGTAATCTCTTGAGATATAAAAGAGAGAAGCAAGCAGAGAGAAGAGGGACATCATTACCACCAAGCAAGAAGAGCCAGGAGTGGAGCATATCCTTTGAACCCAGAGTCCCTGCGCTGAGAAGCTCCTAGACCTAGGGTAAGAATGATGACAAGGACTTGCCCCCAGAGCCAACAGAGAGAGAAAGGCTACCCCAGGAGCTGACGCCATGAATTTGGACTTCTAGCCTCTTAAACTGTGAGAGAATAAACTTCTGTTTGTTAAAGTCACCACTTGTGGTATTTCAGTTACAGCAGCACTAGGTAATTAAGACAGCTGTGTCAGTGTTTTAGGGCTGCACATGTGAAGTCACTGAAGACAAGGACAGTGTTCTGCTAATTTACATATTTTCACAGTTTTCACCTAGCACCTCGTGCATTCTAGATACTCAAAAGCTTCAAAGGAAATCTGTTGACTAAATGGAAGGAGTGGTGAAGACTTGAGCACAAATAGGCCACTTGAGGTTGGTTTAAGGTCTGAGTGGTTGAGAAGAGGCCGTGTTTAGTTCCTTCAAGGCTTTTCTCTGGGCAATCCCTCCCATTCCTCCTTGCCCCCACCCTGACCTTTCCACAGAGTAAGTTTGTGTTTAGAGTTATATGATTTAAAGGTCACAATTATTAACAAATAGCTGTATCTATAAACTTAGTTTGACAAAAAAGGGAGCCTTTGAAATAAATACTGTTTACTGAAACTAAAACTAAGTTCAGTCAACAGCTCATACTGAGCCTAGTTAAGGAAATGTGCAGTCAGTGTGGCTTCCATAATCTTATACTTCTCATCTGTTCATTATTTTATCTTTTTTTGAAACTTCACTTAACTTTTTAAAGCTTGACTGCATTTCTAGGCTGGAATTTACCTGTTTAGTGTCACATTTCTGTTATTATGATGTTCTACTATAAAAAGTTTTCAAAAGGGAAGAGAGGGAGTCTCAGGATCTACCCTGTTTAGCTCAGATCTACTCCAGATCTCTTGTTCTTTTTCTTTGTCTTTTTTTTCATTGTTGTAAAAATATATCTAACATAACATTTGCCAATACAACATTTTTCAGGTGTACTAGCTGCTCTGCAGGAGAAAGATGAGGCAGGCTGCTTCTGTAAAGATTTACAGCCTTGGAAACCCTATGGAGCAGTTCTACTCTGTCCTACAGGGTCGCTGTGAGTCGGAATTGACTTGATGGCAAGGAGTTTTTTTTTTTTTTGTTGTTGTTGTAGGGTCTCTGTGAGTCTGAATCAACTCGACTGCAGTGGGTTGGGTTTGGAGTTAGTGATGTCATGTTGTGCAACCATCATCCATAATCATTGCCAAATTTTTCATCACCATAAACAGAAATTCACTGCTTCCTAAACAGTGATGCCCCCTTTCCCTCTACCTCCTGCTCCTGGTAACCACGAATAAAGTTTGGTCTCTACCTTTTCTAGGTATTTCATATAAGTGAGATCATAATATGTTTGTCCTTTTGTGACTGACTTGTTTCATTAAGTCAACATAATGTTTTCAAGGTTCATTCATGTTGTGGCATGTATCAGACTTCATTTCTCTTTATGACTAGTAGTATTACATGCTTGTTATTTTTCTTGTCAAGAGAGTCCAAAAAGCTGCTGGTCCAGAGATTCTGGATCTCCTGCGGGCACTGTCGCAGTTCTTCCCAAGAGCATTTTGTTGGAAAGGTTACCCTGAGACGCTGGTAATCTCGATCTCTGATATAGAAAAAATTGATCTGAGCAAAAACCTGGGAAGAAGCACTTTCTTACCTGAATGATTCTGGCTCTTCCATCCCCCAAGTACCAGATCCAGAGGGAAATGACTGTAGGTAAGAGACGGCCCCAGGAGCAAAAATTCATCCCAGAAGGAGACAAACCAACCCAGAGCCTTCTTACAGTAATGTCTTTTGTTTGGTTTTAGTTAACAAGAGATAATTACACCTCCAGAGTATCTAAATCTGTAGTCGCTGAAATAGTGATACAGAGAATGGAAGAGGCTGGAATAATTGCTGATGATTCTGTCCAGGGAGATCAGAACCCCCACCTCCAAAATGTGGAGAAGTTGACCATTGTGGATGATTGTACTTGATTACTTGATGAGAGGACAGAGACCCTCATGCAAAGCATTTTCTAGAATGCTAGAGGGCATGCAGTTGTATCAAGGGAGAGGTCCCTAGAGGGAGATTAGTGATGGCCTCAGAGGTATGGGGTGTGAGGCTGTTATAGTCCCATTCAGTGAGAGAAATGGATAGGGAATGATAATGACAAATACACATTCCTTCAAAGTGGTCATTTCGGGAGGCTGTATATTTTTCTTAAAAAATTCCACTTTGGAATAACTTCTGAGTTAGTTTATATTTTCTGTCTCATCACTCTACAACTGCACCTCATTTTTAACCAAAAAATAGTTTTCTGCTTGATCAGCCACCTTATTCATCGAACTTGGTGTGGGATAATTTTTGGTTGTTTCTAAAAGTAAAATTTTCCCTCAAAGCTGAAAATTCACACTGCCGAAGCTCTTAAAAAGATTGTGTCATCAACTCTGAAGAACTCAAGAGAAGCGCCGATATATTTTGGTATAGAAAAAGAATTAAATCTCTTTTGGAGTCCAATCCTATGTGTTTTCATATCTTCTTCTCATTGCTGTGGAGATGAAACTCAGACTTGTATAAAGTATTTCAAGCTCATTGATCAACGAGTTGTGCTTAATCTAGTCATTTGTAACTAAATTTCTGCCTCTACAATATCTTTAAAAAAAAACTGTGCAATTTCTATTTTCTGCACAATTTTTTTAAATATTATTTTTAGAGCTGTTTTAGGTTTATAGAAAAAACTGTGCAAAAAGTAGAGTTCCCATATACCTTCTGTACCTGCCCCCCAATACACCCACAGTTTCTCATATTATTAACATCTTGTGTTCCTGTGGTAAATTTATTAAAACTAATGAACCTTTATTGATACATTATTATTAACTAAAGCTCATTGTTTACATTAAGGATCACAACTTGTGTTGTTCAATTCTGTGGGTTTTGACAAATGCATAAAGTCGTGTATCCACCATTACAGAATAGTTTCACTGCCCTGAGAATCCCAGTGCCCCACCTAGTCATTATTCTCTCCTTTCCCATGAATCCTTGGCAGCCACTTATCTTTTGATTGCCTCTGTAGTTTTGCCTTTTCCGACTGTCCTGTAGTTGGAATCGCACATTACGTAGCCTTTTCAGCTTGGCTTCTTTCACTTAGCAGTGTGTATTTAAGGTTCCTTCTTAAATGTCTTTTTGTGGCTTGATAGCACATTTCTTTATCACTGAATAATACTCTGTTTTATGAATATACCACAATTTGTTTATCCATTCACCTACTGAGTGATAACCTTGCTTGTGTGCAGGTTTTTGTGTAGGTATACATTTTCAACTCATTTGGGGAAATACGTAGGAGAGTGACTGTTGAATTGTAGAGTGAGCTTATGTAGAGTAAGATTGTATAGTAAGGACTGTATGGTTTAGCTTGGTAAGAAACTACCAAAACGTCTTCAAAGTGGTATTGGTTTGCATTTTTGCAAATTTCTTTTAATGTCAGCTTTATAGAAGACAGCAGGATTCTCATGTCTTCTTCTGCGTTCAATATATTGTAATACCACTTGGCACGTAGCCTCTGGAGAATTCCACAATGTACTCATGAAAGAATGAGAGTGAAAAAAGGGCAAATATTGCCTGAGAATTATGATGAAAATAATATTTATCCCCCCAAAAAACCAAACCAAACCTATTGCCGTCAAGTCAATTCCGACTCATTATGACCCTATAGGACAGAGTGGAACTGCCCATAGGGTTTCCAACTAGTGCCTTGTGGATTTGAACGGCCAACCTTTTCATAAGCAGCCGTAGCTCTTAACCACTACGCCACTAGGGTTTCCTTTTACCCCCCAGCTCCCCTGAAAGACTTCAGGATCCCTTAGGGGTGCCCAGGCCACGCCCTGGGAGCCACTGGCATAGAGGAAGGGGTAGTCAAAACAACAGCATGGAGACTTGCAAGCTAAGGTTTTGAGATCTGTCATCATAAATCTGCATTTATTTCTATGTCTCTCTCTGTATGCTGAAAACTATGTGCTCACCCTGACTCCTGCAGTTCAAGTCAGACGGCACACGATGTATTCTCATTCTCTCCCTTTCCCCATATATATACCTCCTTCTCTGACAGTGAGAACCCAGGTTGCCACGATCCTTAGTTTATTGACTTATTAGGTCAGTCCTCCCGTAGGTGCCTGATCGTCTGTTTTCTCTGCTGACTCTCCTCCATGTAGGTGACCTCTCCACCCTGCTGGGATTCTGAGAACTTTCCCAGGTTGATTTTTCTGCATGGACGCGCTTCCCATCCCCTGTGACAGTAAATTTTATGGGTCACCTTGGTTCGGTATGATGCCCAGTTGTTTGGCCAGACACTAGCCTAGTTGCTGTTATGGAGCAGTTACATGTGATTAAATCGATTGTCCTTAAGTAAAGCAGATTACCCTCCATAAAGTGGATGGGCTTCATCCAATCAGCTGAAGGCCTTAGGCAAAAAGGGAGTTTCCCTAGGGTGTGTTCTACCTCCAGACTGTAAATAGATAGCTGGCATAACTGACTCTTCCCTCTTCTCCTTACCTGACCTGCAGATTTTGGACTTGCCAGCCCTGCACGATTGTGTGAGCCAGTTACTTGAAGTAAATCTCTCTCTCTCTCACTGGTTCTATTTCTCTAGAGAACCCTAACTAAGACACCCCTATTCAGATCTGGACACTCCTTACCAGCTGCATCCATGTGTGGACACCCCTTTGTAGGGATTCCCTCCTTGCCCTGCTGTGGCTCTGACACCCATGCCAAACCACTCTCCTTACCCTGCTGGGCTGATACCCTGTGCCAGACCGCACCCCCCCCCCCCCCCCACAGGGACATCCTCTTCCCCTGTCCTTGTCTCTAACACCCAACATCAGGTTCAGATGTCCGATGCCAGCCCACTCCTTCTCAGGGAGCGCCCTTCTCACCCTGTTTGGACACTTCTGGGCCACCGTGCTTCCCACTCCATCCTGCACAGATGCCTACCTTGTCTGATCCACCCAGTAGCTTTGAGGCTGACTTGTTCAGGAAGAGAAGGGAGAGGAAGAGAAAGAGGGTGAGGCAGCGCCCTGAATCTGTATGTCTGTCACCACAAAAAGCTTAGGACTCACAGAGTGTCCCTAATTTCTGAGACTCAAATCCCGCACGGCTCTGTGTTCAACGAGGTAACTTTTGCTGCCCCGTGGCCAGGGACTCCACTCCTCCGTCCTTCCCCGGTTTATTTTTCTCCATAGTACTTGCCACCATCTGACTATATTTACTGAATGAATTCTTCTATCTTCAGCACTCAGGGCTGTGCCTGGCACAGTGAAGTATAAGGAAATATTTGCTTAATGAACAAGTCCCAGAAGACAGCACAGGTGAATGGAGCCATTCCGTGTGTACAGGGCAGCACTGACGCCCCTAATGAAGGTGGGAGACGTGGCTTCGATAAACCTCGCACACCCCACACTAATCTGTTGGGATTTCCTCTGCAAGGGAATTCTCCTATGCTGGACACAGTGGTCTAGCTGATGGGTGGGCGCCCCCTTGCCCTGACACCGCCAGGCGATGCCTCCTTGGGCCTAGCAGCCCAGTGTGACTTATGGCATCGGACAGAAGAGGAAGTATAGTTAGCATTCATTCATTGCTTATGTTGTACAGCTTGTCAAAACTAATGAAATTTTATGACAGACAGGCAGCGACCAGCTTCCTGGTATTATTTATCTTTCTCGCTTCTGGCTCAGTGCGCTGGGTGATTTTTCATTTACGTTTAAAAATGCCAAGAAGACTAAGCGCAATTCGCCTCTTCAGAAAACTAGCAAATTGTATCAATGCACAAATGTAATTAATAATCATCGGGCATGAAGAATGAGGAGCAGTTAAGCAGGATAGTCTGTCTTTCCAATCCTGCTCCCTTACCCCTTTTCAGCCGGTTCCCAAATTCCAGGGACATGCATCATGGTTTTTTTCCCTTCCCTCCCTCTCTGTTCATATCTGATGGCCAGTATTTGCACAAATATTGAACAAAAGGTCCTTGTGATGAGCGACATGGGTCCCCACGGCTCCAGATTTATTTGTGGCAGCCTTAGAGGGGATGATGCAAACATGTATAACACATAGGGAGAAAAGAGAGAATGAAAAATAGAAAATTTAAAGTATGGGGATGGGGACCCTGGGACATTTTAAGTAGCAAAACTCAAGATTGGGAGACTGTTTACATAACCGAGAGAAGCCCACAGAACAAACCAATCATGAGTGCCTGAACCTGTGAGCCGTGTGTGCTTTGAAAAATTCCTTTGTATACATCACTTCATTCTCGTATCTCCTCATTCCTTCAATATGTTATCCATGTTTCCCTTGCTCTTGTCCCCACCTGCAAGGGTGGGCTCTCTAGCCCTTGCAATCCCTGCTCTCCACAAATTACTTCCGGGGTGGTCTCTGGAGGAATTCTTTTGTGTGTTCACTAATAAATTGTTAGGTCTCAGGTAACATCTGCATTTTTTTTCCTGCTGACCCCACTCTGTCTATTGGGGTTTTGGTGAGCTGTGTCCTTAAGATGCCAAAGCAATAGCACCATGTCCTCTGGAACTCTTCAAGGGTCAAACACATTTCCCACTCTGTGCAGTTAAGAGAATGCTTCCTCTCCACTCCCTGTGTTTTCACTGGGGTTTTTTAGTAGTGCTGGTTGTGTTGCAGTTCCTTCTAGATGTTTTTAGTAAACAGCTCTTGGGCAAGGAAGCAGAGCTGAAAGGCAAACATTATACTCTGAATCAAAGCCCCTGCCACCATGACTAAGGCTTTGTTATGGGGCCAAGCTTTTCTGCCTCACCTTCTGTCCCTTAGGGTGGGCTATTTCCCAGAAGGCTCCTCAGTTCCTTATGCCAGTGGGCACTGGGAAGGCCAGACATGTCCAGACATGTCCACCTCCCAGTAGTGGGCACTTGCTCAGGCTCAACTGAGACATGTCTGTAAGGAAGGTGTCCTTGCTGAGAGTCTGCCTTTTGCTGGATGCTCTGGGGCTGAAGAATGACTCAGACATCCAACTTGCCCTCAAGGACTTTATTATACTAATAGGCATGTAGTAAATAAATGGTGGTGGTTGTTAGCTGCCATCTAGTCAACTCAGACCCATGGTGACGCTATGTACAACAGAATGAAATGCCACCCAGTTCTCACAGTCCTCATAGTCATCAGCATGTTGGAGTCCATCACTGTGGTTATTGTGCCAATCCCTCTCACTGAGGGTCTCCCACGTCCTCATTGGCCCTCTACTTCACCAAACATGATGTTCTCTTCTAGCAATTGATCTCTTCTGATGATGTGTCTGAAGCAAGTGTATTGGACAATTTTGGCAATGGTAGGAAAACCATAATGTTTTCACTGGCTAATTTTTGGATACAGATTGCCAAGCCTTTCTTCCTAGTCTATCTTAGTCTGGAAGCTCCACTGAAACCTGTCCACTAAGGGTGACCCTCTTCATGTTTGAAATACTGGTGGCATAGTTTCTAGCATCATAGCAATATGCAGGCCACCACAGTAGGACAAACTAACAGATGAGTGGTGACAATAAATGGTCAAATCAAACCCATTGCCATTGAGTCGATTCCGACTCATAATAAATGGTAGGGAAGGTAAAAGGACAATGGAAGGATACAGACAACGAGCTGTGAGGATGAAGAGGAGAGCTACTTCCAGCAGGGTGGAAGCAGGAATGGCTTCATGGAGGATGCATTTGAACCAAGCTTTTAGAGATGTGAACATGTGGAGCATGAAGAGAGGGCACTCCCGGAAGAAGGAGCAGTAAGAGCATGGGCAGGTACTACCCACGATACAGGGGAAGGGACAAGGGTTCAGACTAACCAGAGCACGCATTGTCTGAAGCGGGGAGGGTCTGGGGGAAATTATGGTGGAAAAGGGGAATGAGACTAGAGACAGGAGACCCTTGACTAGTGGGCTGAGATGTCTGGATCTTATTTTGTATGCAGCTGACTATATCAAACTGAGATAACAGACTATACAGAGCCATGGGAGGCTATGAGGAGAGGCATCTGTCTCCGGATCAGTGTGAATAAGATTAACAAGGGAAGAGACCTGGTGCGGGGGTTCCCTTTTGTGGGGCCTTTCTCGCCACGGTCTTGTAACTCCCACCTAGGTAACTGGGCGGGACTGTGCAGATAGGGTCATTGTAGCCCACCAAGGGGATTGGTCTGTTTTGCAGTCCTGCTGGGCTTGAAATGAGCCACCCCAGAGGTGGGAAGGAGAGGATCCTACTAGCACTAAGGAAGAAGAGCCGGGAGCCAGCAGGTCCTTTGGACCTGGGGGTCCCTGCACTAAGAAGCTCCTGGAACCAGGAGACTGAGAAAGAGAGCAGGCTGTAACCCTGAAGACGGTAAGAAGCAGTGGCTGGAGAGACAGGCAGGAGACTGCACAGTGGGCTTTCCGGTCCATGGAGTGAGAAAGCTGAATGCCTGGGGTGCCTCTGGGGACTTATTGGCAGAAGCTGAAAGAGTTTTGTAACACGTGCCTGAGCAGGGCAAAGGCCTAGGGCCAGAGAGAAGAGTGCGTACCTGCGAGCACAGCTGGGAAGAGGCTATCCTGATGGAAGAACTGTATCCTGAGTGTTCCTGGGCCTGAGTTGTACTGTTACTTCCCTAATAAACCCCATAATTGTGAGTATTGTCTATGAGTTCTGTGTGTCCATTGCAATGAATTATCGAGCCCAGCAGAGAAGTAGAAAGTGCCATGGGAGAGAAGGTAAAGACAACAGAGAGAGGAGGTGTGTCCTCATGGAAAGCAGCCTTGGGCTGTTGATCTTGATTGTCCTTCCCCCTTGTGAAGTTAGAGGAGGTCAGACACTGCCCTGTGCCATTTTTACACCTGGGCAAGCTGATCCGTGAGGAGGCCACTGCGTAACAGAAGATATGGGTACTGAGATCAAAGCAGAAGAAATTCAGAACACAGAGAGGATGATGGGTTTAGGATAGTGAGTAGACAGATGCTGGGGGTGAGAAAAAGAGAAGACTCTCAGAAGAGCTTGAAGCACCCAGCATGAGAGGGAATGATGTCCAAGAGGCTGGATGATTTCAGGAGGGAATGTAAAATAAATGGACATCTTCAAAACAACTCTGTAAGGTGATCAGATGGGAAGGTAAGGAAATTGTGACAGAGAGCAGGTAAGTGGTGTGCCCATGAGTGTCAAAGTGACAGAACTAACACACATATCCAGAGTTTGGATTTTAAAACCTTTGCTCTTTTCCTTATATACCTACATACTTAGATGCATAGAGAAAATCCAGACCTATTGCCTTGAATCAGTTCTGACTCATGGCGACCCCGCGTGCTTCATCCAGACTAGAACTGTATATACTCAATAGGCATTTCAGTGGTTGTCGTCTTTCAGAAGTACATTGCTCCACTGGGTGGATACGAATTGCCAACCTTTTGATTAAAAGGAGTCAACAGAAGATTAATAACAGAGTTACGCTGTTGGTGAAGAAAACACATTGTGTTATGTTAGTAATTATTGCTGGGGGAACCATCAGCAAATGAACTTTCCTAATCCAATCCAGTAGGAGTCTCCTGGCATGTGGATCCATAATCCCACTTAACTCCTCTGAGAAGAGAGACTTAATAAGCGACCAACTCCGGTACAATACAAACTTAGAGGTAACAATTGTGGAGAGAAATTCAGCATTCCCCCCAAGGTTCCAGGCTATCCTATGATGCATGAAATTCATAAGCCACATAAAAATTGCTTCATCCAGAACTTCTGGAAGGTCCACATGTTCATAACTAGGACATTAGTAATAGACCTTTTGCTCATGGTTATCATAGGTGATAACCAGCTGTTTATGAAGTGCCCTTTTTCTGAGAAATTGGATTCTGTCTTAATCTATTTTTCATTTAGGAATGTGGTAGTGGTTGTGCTGTTTTCTCTTTGGTTGGTGAGGAGGAGAGGTGGGAAAATGCAAGCTTTCCAATGTCCTATTTATCTGTCTGTTTATTGTTGCAATTGGCCTCAATAGATGAGGGGAGCACTGCCAGCATTTATAACTCCGGCTTTCCTAATTAAAGTTCTCTTGAAAAGCCTGCCATCTCTGACTCCCTCGGCAGGAATGCTCTCTCATAACTGAGGCATCTGCCCCCTGGACTAACCTTTCCTGAAACCAGATAAACAAAGTAATACCAATAAAAATATCCATCTGTGCTTAAAGATAAATAGAGCGTTAATACACCAAACTGAGACCTGGATTCTTTTGGAGCCAGCTTTAATGATATTAGACATCTGTTCTGGCTTGCTCTCCCCTCATTTTCCATTTGCACATTCTGATAAGAAAACAATGTGAAAGCAGTTTTTCTGGGGAAAATGAGGGGTGCCGCCTGACTGGCTTCTGACATCCATACTTTTCTGAGGCGATTGCCCTAACAGAGGATGTGGGACAAAAGTATAACCCAATGATGCTCCTTAGCATTTGGCACTCTGCTGTGTTCTATCATGGATTTTAAGCATTGTTTATTTTTTACTTTTTAGGAACCTGGATGCTGATGTATTCATTTACAACAGTAAGTAGAATTGTCACATAGACCAGATGCACAAATGTTGGCGTGACCTTGGTAGTCATCCCCTTCTGGAAGTCAAGATACGGGAGTATCCAATTATATATAGTATCCAATTAACTATAACCAGAGACTGTGCATTTTCCAGGAGACAGCACCACCTCAGGTCCTCTAGAGCAACTGTTTCTTTGCAGGAGAACTGTACTTCCATGGTAGGAACCAGCCTCTAAGTGTTTCTGGTAACATATTTAAAACCTGAGAGGAATTCCAAGCAGTGTGTGATTTGGGGAGAAGGTTCTCCACTTAAGGGCAAGAAGACCTGGCTTTCTTAGATTTGGCACTAACTCTAACCTGATTTTGGGCTAGTCGCTGTATTTCTTAGACCTCAGGCTTCCATTCTTTAATCACGGTGGGAATTGGTCCAGCCGTTCGCAATGTAATTGGGAGCCACTGTGAGTTCGCAAACATATGGGGACATTTAAAACTGTTAGAATAATGGACGATGGTGCTACTGACTCTTAGTGCCTGGAGACCAAGGATGCCTGAAGTGCAACCATAAGAGGGACAGTCTTGGACAACAAAGGCTTATCTGGCCCCAAGTGCTGATAACACCCCTATTGAGAAACACTGACTTTTTAAAAAAGTGGAACATTTTTTCAAACTGAAAAACTCCACAGACCCCTGAAATATAAAGCGTTTTAAAGGAGAGCTATTTTGCCTGAAGAAGAGAAGGAAGTCCCTGAAGCTCTGCCAAGGAACACAGTTTGAGAACCACTGTTCTAGGTGCCATCAAATGGCCATATAGCCATCATATTCTGCCCAGTCCTACACTGTTCTAAGGTCTGAGTGTCGTTGTTGTTGTTTTTTAATTTTTATTTTTAAACTATAGATTTATGTTGTTGTTGTTGGGTGGTGTTGAGTCAATTCTGACTCACAGTGACCCCTCAACATTTTACATGCATGTTTTTTAAAATTGTGCATGTATATAGGAACCATGGTGGCACAGTGGTTAAGAATATATAGCAAAACATTTACCATTTCAACATTTTTTACATGTATGATTCAGTGACAGTAATTAAGTTCATCATGTTGTGCAACCATCACCGCTCTCCCAGATTTTTCCATCATCCTTAACAGAAACTCAGTGTCCCCTAAGCAATGAGTCCCCTTCCCCCCCCCCTCCGCCCACCTGTGATAAACACTAATAAATTTAGGTCTCTATACACTTGTCTAGTGGAGTATTTGGGGTGGTGTAGTGGTTAAGTGGCTACTAACCAAAAGGTCGGCAATTCGAATCCACCAGCCACTCCTTGGAAACCCTATAAGGCAGTTCTACTCTGCCCTGTAGGGTCACTATGAGTTGGAATGGACTTGACAGCAATGAATTATGGGTTTTATACACTTGCCTGTTCAATATATTTCATATAAGTGGGGTCATACAATATCTGTCCTTTTGTAACTGACTTATTTCACTCAGCATGATATTTTCAAGGTTCATCCATGTTGTATTGTAGCATGTATCAGAACTTCCTTTCTCTTTATAGCTAAATGATTATATGCATGTTTTTAAACATACAAAAAGTTTAAATGATTGTACAGTTAACACACATATACACACCACCTGGATTCTATAATTGCCAACAATTTGCTCTTTTTGACTCATCACATCTCTCTCCACCTTTCCATCCATTGATCTTATTTTCTGATTCATTTCAAAGTTGCAGACATGAGTACCTTTCACCCCAAATACTTCAGCATGCATATCAAGTATTAACTGGAGTTCAATATTTGTTTATAGCTCTCTTTTAGAGGTAAAGTTTACATACAGTGAAGTGAATGGATCTGGTGTACAGTTTGATGGGTTTTGAAAACACAATTGTGTAGCTCAAGCCCGTATCCAGACACAAAACACTCCTACTACCTCTGAGAGTTCCCTCTTCTCAGTTGGTCCCCAGCTCCATACCCCCATCCTGGGCAACCACTGTTCTGATTCTTTTGTGCCATAGATCAGTTTCACGGGTTCCAGAGCTTTATACGAATGGAATCATGGAGTAAGTACCCCACTGTCTGACCTCTACACAGCATAACACTTGTGAGACTTGTCCATGTTGTTGCTTTTATCTGTTGTTGTTGTTAACTGCCGTCAAGTTGATTCCTATTCATGGTGACCCTATGTGTTACAAAGTGCAACTGCTCCATAGGGTTTTCTTGGCTGCAATCTTTCTGGAAGCAGATTGCCAGGTTTTTCTTTTGTGGAGTCGCTTGGGGGGTTCAAACTGCCAACCTTTTGGTTAGTAGATGATCGCAAAAGGCTTGTGATCAGTAGTGCTTACTTTTAAGTCCAGAGTAGGTGATGTTTTTGGCCACAAACTGAAGAGAGCTTTGACTTCAGTGATTCATGATCTGACACTTCTGTACTAGGCCACTCTCATTATTTCTAGTGGTATCAACTTTGTCTAAACACCACCAAACAATCTGTCATTTGAGTTCATTCAGTCAAACAACGTGACAGTTTGGTGAGAAGATGGTTTAACCAAGGGTCTGACTGGAGGGGGGCAGGGTAGTTGACATGGCTGCAGTAGTGCCCCCACCTGGGCACTGCCATAATCAGGAGGCTTGAGGCTAATACACAACACCTCTCCTCTACTGCCTGCAAGCCAGGAGGCTGGGCGTGATCCTTGCCTCCTCCCATTCTTCAGCCCCACCTTCTATCATCACAGTCCACCCTGAGAACATCTCTTGCACGAATCACCTTCTTCCTTCTGTCACTGCCCTGCCTGTTAGGCGGCCATCACCAGCAATAATCCCCTCTCACCTGGACCATAATCCCCTCTCACCTGGCCCACGGCCTCAGTGTCCTCTGCAGGTCTCTCTGAAGCCTGTCTTGGCCAGTCTCTGCCCAATACTTTCTTTTTTAACCTCACACTGCAACGAGAATGAGCTTTCCAACAGGCAAATCTGATCACATCACCTCCCTCCTTTAACTCTGGCTTTTGAAAACCCTTAGGAGGAAATGCCAACAAAGTCCTGCATTATCTGGCCCTGCTTACCTTTGCAGAGTTATCTTTCTGCACTTCTCCTCCTGTACTCTAAGCTGAAATGACTTTTGATTGTCCAAATATGTTACAGTTTTGCTCACTCCCAGACCTCTGCTCAATTTCTTTTGTCTGGAACACTTCCCCTGCCTCTTGGATGATCTAACTTTGTGTTCTTTAGAACTTTAGATATCACTTCCACTAAGAAGCCTTCTTGGGCTGTGCTCACCCAAGACTGAATTAGTCGTCCCTATTGCATCCTCTTGTACTTGGAGCCCTGGTGGCTCAGCTGCTAACTAAAAGGCTGGCAGTTCAAATCCATCAGCTTCTCCTTGGAAACCCTGTGGGGCAGTAATTGACTCAACAGCAAAGGGGTTTTGTTTTTTGGTTTATTGCCTCCTCTTGTAGTAGCCTGTGGCATAGTGGTTAATAGCTATGGCTGCTGACCAAAAGATCAGCCAGCCATTCGAATCTACTAGGCGCTCCTTGGAAACCCTGTGAGGCAGTTCTATTGTGTCCCATAGGGTCACTATGAGTCAGAATTGACTCAGTGGCAATGGGTTTGTTTTTTATATCTTTTACTGTACTTTAGGTGAAAGTCTACAGAACAAATTAGCTTCTCATTAAACAGTTAGTACACATATTGTTTTATGACAACAGTTAACAACTCCATGACATGTCAACACTCTCCCTTCTTGACCCTGGGTTCCCTGTTACTTTCCTGTCCCTTCCTGCCTTCTAGTCCTTGCCCCTGGGTTGGTGTGTCCTTTTAGTCTCATTTTGTTTTATGGGCCTGTCTAGTCTTTGGATGAAGGGTGAACCTTGGGAGTGACTTCAGTACTGAGCTGAAAGGGTGTCCAGGGGCCATACTCTCGGGGTTTCTCGAGTCTCTGTCAGGCCAGTAAGTCTGATCTTTTTCTTTTTTTTTTTCTTTTTTAATTGTACTTCAGGTGAAGGCTTACAGACAAATAGTTTCTCATGAAACTGTAGTATACATATTGTTTTATGACATTGGTTAACAACCCCACAACATGTCAACCCTCACCCCCTTCTTGACCTTTTTTTTTTTGGTGAAAATATACATAGCCAAAGATACACCATTTCAAAAATTCCTACATGCACAGTTCAGTGATATGGACTACGCTCTTCCAATTGTGCTGCTATTCTTACTTTAGATGAAGGCTTACAGAACAAAATAGTTTCTCATTTAACAGTTAGTACACGTTGCCCTATAACAATCGTTAACAAACTCACAACACATCAACACTATCCTTACTTAACCTTGGGTTCCCTATCACCAGCTTCCCTGTCCCCTTCTGCCTTCTGGCCCTTGTCCCTGGATTGCTGTACCGCATTAGTCCCATTTGGTTATATGGGGCTGTCCACTCCCAGGCTGAATGGTGAACCTCGGAGATGACTTCACCACTGAGCTAAAAGGGTGTCTGGGGGCCATACTCTTGGGGTTTCTCCAGTCTCCTTTAGGCCAGTAAATCTGGTCTTTTTTTTTGTGAGTTAGAATTTTGTTCTACATCCTTCTCCAGCTCTGTCCAGAACCTTCTGTTGTGATCCTGGCCAGAGCAGTCAGTGGTGGTAGCCGGGCACCATCTAGCTGTACTGGACTCAGTCCAGTGGAGGCCTTGGTAGCTGTGGTCCATTAATCCTTCGGACTAATCTTTTCCCTGTAACCTGTTCTCTTCATTCTCCCTTGCTCCCGAAGGGGTGAGACCAGTGGAGTATCTTAGATGGCTGCTCACAGGGTTTTAAGACCGCAGACCCTACTCACCAAGGTAGAATGTAGAACATTGTCTTCATAAACTGTGTTATGGCAATTGAGCTAGATGTTCCCTGAGACCATGGTCCCAACAGCCCTCCACCCAGCAATTCAGTCCCTCAGGGAGTTTGGATGTGTTTATGGAGCTTCCATGACCTTTCCTTGTACAAGTTGTGCTAGTTTCCCCTGTATTGTGTACTGTCTCACCCTTCACCCAAGATGCCACTTATCTATTGCCTATTTAGTATTTCCCCCCCACCCCTCCCATCCCTGGTAACCAACAAAGATTGTTACATTTTGTGTCTGAACTTTTTCATGGGTTTTTACAATAGAGGTCTCATACAATATTTGTCCTTTCGTGATTGACTTATTTCACTCAGCATAATGTCCTCCAGTCTCATCCATGTTATGAGATGCTTCACAGATTCATTGTTTGTTCTCGTTGCATAGTACTCCATTGTGTGTATGTACCATAGTTTGTTTATCCTTTCATCTGTTGATGGGCATCTAAGTTGTTTCCATCGTTTTGCTATTGTGAACAATGCTGCCATGAACATAGGTGTGCATATGTCTATTCGAGTGATGACTCATTTCTCTAAGATATATTCCTAGGAGTGGGATTGCTGGATCGAATGGTACGTCTATTTCTAGCTTTCTGAGGAAGCGCCATATCATTTTCCAAAATGGTTGTATCATTTTGCATTCCCACCAGCAGTGCATAAGACTTCTGATCTCCCTACAGCCCTTTCAACATTTGTTATTTCCAGTGTTTTTGATTCCTGCCAGTAATGCAGGGGTGAGATGGTATCTCATTGTGGTTTTAATTTGCATTTCTCTAATGGCTAGTGATCGTGAGCATTTCCTTATGTGTCTGTTGGCCATTTGAATGTCTTCTTTAGTGAAGTGTCTGTTCATTTCCTTTGACCATTTTTTTAATCAGATTATTTGTCTTTTTGTTGTAGAGGTGTTGGATTTTCTTGTAGATTATGGAGATTAGACCTTTGCTGACTTGTAATGTCCAAAAATTTTTTCCCAGTCTGTAGGTTCTCTTTTTACTCTTTTGGTGAAGTCTTTTGAAGAGCATAGGTGTTTGATTTTTAGAAGATCCCAGTTATCTAGCTTATCTTCTGGGGTTTGTACGTTGATGGTTACGGTTGGTATCCTGTTAATGCTGTGTATTAAGGCCTGAAGTGTTGGTCCTATTTTTTCTTCTATGAACTTTATAGTTTGAGGCTTTATATTCAGGTCTTTGATCCATTTTGAAGTAGTTTTTGTATACGGTGTGAAGTATGGATCCTGTTTCATTTTTTTGCAGACGGATATTCAGTTTTGCCAGCACCATTTGTTAAAAAGACTGTCTTTTCCCCGTTTGATGGACTTTGGGTCCTTGTCGAAGATCAGGTGACCGTAGGTGGATGGATTTACATCTGGGTTCTCAATTTTGTTCCATTGGTCAATGTATC
Organism: Dugong dugon; assembly: GCA_030035585.1. Taxonomy (NCBI): domain Eukaryota; kingdom Metazoa; phylum Chordata; class Mammalia; order Sirenia; family Dugongidae; genus Dugong; species Dugong dugon. Next base: position 65,823,015 of record CM057470.1, on the reverse strand, counting down.
TGTCGTTGTACGAGTACCAGGCTGTTTTGACTACTGTAGCTGTATAGTAGGTTCTGAAGTCAGGTAGTGTGAGTCCTCCAACTTTCTTCTTCTTCTTCAGTAGTGCTTTACTTATTCGGGGCATATTCCCTTTCCATATAAAGTTAATGATTAGTTTTTCCATCTCTTTGAAGAATGTTGTTGGTATTTGGGTCAGGATTGCATTGTATTTGTAAATTGCTTCGGGTAGAATTGTCATTTTCCCAATGTTGAATCTACCTATCCATGAGCATGGTATGTTTTTCCATTTCTGTAGATCCCTTTGGGTTTCATGCAGTAGTGTTTTGCAGTTTTCTTTGTATAGGTCTTTTACATCGCTGGTCAGATTTATTCCTAAGTATTTTATCTTTTTAGGGGCTATTGAAAATGGTATTGTTTTCATGATTTCCTTTTCATCGTTCTCCTTATTGGTATATGGGAATCCAAGTGATTTTTGAATATTGATCTTGTATCCTGCTACTCAGCTGAATCTTTCTATTAGTTCCAGTAGATTTCTCATGGAGTCTTTAGGGTTTTCTATGTATAGTATCATATCATCTGCAAACAGGGACAGTTTACCTTCTTCACTACCAATTTGGATGCCCTTTATTTCTTTTTGTGGCCTTATTGCTCTAGCTAGAACTTCGAGCACAATGTTAAATAGGAGTGGTGATAAAGGGCATCCTTGTCTTGTTCCTCTTCTCAAGGGGAATGTTTTCAGCCTCTCTCCATTAATAATGATGTTGGCCATTGGTTTTGCACAGATGTCCTTTATTATGTTGAGAAATTTCCCTTCTATACTTATTTTATTGAGAGTTTTTATGAGGAATTGGTGTTGGACTTTGTCAAATGCCTTTTCTGTGTCAATTGTGATGATCATGTGATTCTTTTCTTTCCTTTTATTTATGTGGTGGATTACATTGATTGATTTTCTAATGTTGAACCATCCTTGCATAACTGGTATGAGTCCTATTTGGTCATGGTGTATTATTTTTTTGATATGATGCTGAATTCTATTGGCTAGAATTTTGTTAAGAATTTTTGCGTCTATATTCATTAGAGATATTGGTCCGTAATTTTCTTTTTTTGTGGCGTCTTTGCCTGGTTTTGGTATCAGTGTTATGCTGGCTTCATAGAATGAATTTGGAAATGTTGCTTCCTTTTCTGTGCTCTGAAATATCTTGAGTACTACTGGTACAAGCTCTTCTGTAAATGTTTTGTAGAATTCTCCAGTGAAGCCATCTGGGCCAGGGCTTTTTTTTGTTGTTGTTGGGGTATTTTTATTACCTTTTTAATCTCTTCTCTTGTTATGGGTCTGTTCAGATTTTTGACATCACTTTGTTGTACTTTGGGTAGGCCGTGTGCTTCTAGAAATGTATCCATTTCCTCTAAGTTTTCAAATTTGTTGGAGTATAGTTTTTCATAATATTCTGTTATAATCCTTCTTATTTCAGTTGGATCTGTTGTAATGTCCCCCATTTCATTTCTTATTTGGGTTATTTGTGTCCTCTCTTGTTTTTCTTTTGTCAGTCTGGCCAGTGGTTTGTTGATTCTTTCAAAGAATCAACTTTTGGTTTTGTTGATTCTTTCTATTGTTTTTTCTGTTCTCTATTTCATTTACTTCTGGTCTGATCTTTACTATTTCCTTTCTTCTGGTGGCTGTGGGCTATTTTCGCTGTTCTGTTTCTATTTGTTTGAGTTCTGTAGTTAATGTTGTGATTTTGTCCCTTTCTTCTTTTTTGATGTGTGCATCTATTGCTATAAATTGTCCTCTGAGGACTGCCTTTGCTGTGTCCCAAAGGTTTTGGTATAATGTGTTTTCATTCTCTTTTGATTCTTGGAATTTTTTGATTCCATCTCTGATTTCTTCTACTATCCACTGATGTGTAAGCAGGGTATTATTCAGTTTCCATGTAATTGATTTTTTTTCCTTGCTTTTTCTGTTGTTAATTTCTACCTTGATGGCATTGTGGTCAGAGAAGATACTTTGAATTATCTCAGCATTTTGGATCTTGTTGAGGATTGCTCTGTGGCCTAAGATGTGGTCTATTCTGGAGAACATTCCATGTACATTGGAAAAGGATGTGTACTTTGCAGCGGTTGGATGGAGTGTTCTATATATGTCTATGAGCTCAAGTTGGCTGATTGTGCCCTTTAGGTCTTCTGTATCTTTGCTGAGTTTCTTCTTAGTTGTTCTGTCCTTTACTGAGAGTTGTGTGTTGAAGTCTCCTACTATTATTGTGGAACTGTCAATTTCTCTTTTCAGTGTTGTTAGAGTTTGGTTTATGTGTTTTGGAGCCCTGTCATTGGGTGCGTAGATGTTTATTATGGTTATGTCTTCATGATGGATCATCCCCTCAATCATTATATAGTGTCCTTCTTTGTCTTTTATGGTAGATGTTGTTTTAAAGTATATTTTATCTGAGATTAGAATCGCCACTCCTGCTCTTTTTTGGTAGTTGTTAGCTTGATATATTTTTTTCCAAACTTTGATTTTTAATAAATTCACATCTTTGTTTCTAAGGTGTGTCTCTTGTAGACAGCATATTGATGGATCTTGTTTTCTTATCCATTCTGCCACTCTCCGTCTCTTTATGGGTGCATTGAGTCCATTTACATTCAGTGAAATTATTGATAGATGTGGGTTTGTTGCTGTCATTTTTAGTGCTTTTTTTTTGTGGTGCTGAAGTTTTCTTTGTTCTTCTTACTCTCTTGTGCTGAATTACTTTTGTTTGTGGATTTTGTGTTCATTTCTTTTGTTTTTGTAGGTTTTGTTTTTACTGAGACTTTATGTTTTTCCTCTTTATTTTTATGAGTATTTTTGTTAAGTTTCTTTGTGGTTACCATGAATTTTACCCTTATCCTTCTAAGTTTGAAGCAGTCTACGATTACTTGGTATCGCCTTGCCTTCCTCTCCGTTAGAAGGTTCTATACCTATGCCGTTTATTCCCTCTTTTATTGTTTTGATGCTGTTGTCATTTCCTGATTAACTTCTCTGATTCCCTGTTGTATTTCTTTTGGTTTTGGATAGTCCTCGAGAGTTCATTTCTTAGATTGGTAACTGACTGGTACGATCCTACATCCTAGATTCTGCCTGTGAGCTGAAGTAGTTTGTTCTCAGATCAAAGAACTCCCTTCAATAATTCTTGTAGGTTTGGTTTGGTTTTTACATATTTTCTTAATTTCTGTTTAATCTGGAAATGACCTAATTTCACCATCATATATGAACAAGAGTTTTGCAGGATATATTATTCTTGGCTGGCAATTTTTTTCTTTCAAGATTTTGTATATGTCATCCCATTGCCTTCTTGCCTGCATGGTTTCTGCTGAATAATCTGAGCCTAGTCTTATTGTTTCTCATGTGTATGTGACTTCTTGTTTTTCACGAGCTGCTCTCTGGATTCTTTGTTTGTCTTTGGTTTTGGCGAGTGTGACTGTGATGTGCCTTGGTGATTTTCTTTTGGGGTCTATCCTATATGGGGTTTGTTGAGCTTCTTGGATGGCCAGCTTTTCATCTTTCATGATATTGGGGAAGTTTTCTGTCAGCAGTTCTTCAAAGATCCTCTCTGTGTTTTCTGTTTTCTCCCCCTGTTCTGGAACTCCAACCACTCTAAAATTTTTTCTTTTGACTGTATCCCACATAACTCTCAGGGTCTCTTCATTTTTCTTTGTTCTTTTTTCTGAGTTTTCCTGAAACAGAGTTGTATCCAAGTGTTTGTCTTCAATTCCATTGATCCTGTCTTCTACCATTTCAAACCTGCTTCTCAGCCCTCTGTGACACCGTCCATTTCTGATATCTTGTTGTCTTTTGGATTTCTAATTGTTGTCTTTGTATAATTTCTAGTTGTGAATTTATTTTGGCCTTTTGTTCCTGCATTATTTTCCTGAATTCTTCCAATTTTTTGTCTGTATTTTCCATGAATTTGTCTATTTTTTCCTCACTTTTGCCTGGTTTTTGCTTCAGCTCTTGGAGAATTCTGAGTGTTAGAGTTTGGAATTCCCTATCAGGTAGTTCTAGTGCCTTTTCTTCCACTGGTAGGTCATCTGGTGTTTTATTTTGGATGCCTACTGGAACCATCCTGTCCTGTTTTTGTAAATGTTTTGATATTGTCTGCTGTCTTCAGGGCATTCGGTAGTTATTTTTCTCATTTATTGATTGTAGATTTGTTTGTTTTGTCCCTTTTTTAAAAAAATTTGTCTATGTCTGAGCAGGCGGGCTGTGTGTTCTTTGTTGTTTGCTCATCTGTGGTTACAATACTTTTCACCTCCTTCTCCAACTGGCAGGGCCAGTCACTCAGATATGGTACGCCAGGGCATGTCTAGCTGAAGAGGAGTTACTGGGATGGGTTGTTTGTAGCACTTACTACGGCCACCAGGGTGGGTCATTAATCAGTGCTGGGCAGGTTCCAGTAGGCCGTGCCTTTGCTGCTTGGTGGTGTGATGTTAAGTGCATGGTGCAGGTAGGCAAAACGTAGTGGGGAGATTGTTATGTGTGGAGCTAAGAAGGATATGGGAGAGAGGAGAGAGGGAAGGGAGCCAAAAACATACGAGTAAACAAAAAAGAGTGCTAGGGGAGCTTGCTGTTGGAGTGGAGAGATGAGAGACTGTGAAATGGAGAAAACAAAAAGAGGAAGAGGAACTAAAAAAAAGAAGAGAAAAGAATGAATAAATAAAAATCAGAAAGGTTAAAGAACAGCAAAGTTCCCAGGGATCTCACCGGTGTGGCTATGCGGTCTGGGGAAGTCGCTCTCAGGTGTTGTAGTACAGCCTGGCTAGAAGGCGTAGAGCTATATAAGCCAGGTATTCAGGGAACAGAAAGTGAAGGAAGCTATAGAGAGACAAGAAACTGAGTAATGAAAAAAGGCAAAAAGGGAAAAAGAGGGAAAAGAAAAAAAAAAATTAAAAAAAAAAAGAACAAGAAAAGTCCCTCAAAAAACAGGAAAAAAAAAAAAAAACCCCAATGAAAAAGAATTGCGGTCAGGGATCCCTCTGCACATCTGTGCAAGCTGAGGGGTGGGGGTAGTTTCGAAGCCACACAGCACCTCCTGGCCAGAAAGGGCTCCCAACTCAAGAAAAGGAAAAGAAAACATACAAACAATTCAAAACAAACAAATAAACAAAAGCCCTGGGATCCCACCAGCATGGCAGCCCAGAACGTGAAGTAGCTCCATACTCAAATGGAGCTCCACAGCCCCTCAGCAAGAAGCAAAGATGGTACACGGAGCCGGGTATTTGAGCGAAAGGAGGGGGAGGTGGTGAGAGGTAAGGAAGAAATCAAAAGAAGCAGAAAAAAACAACACCAGCAGCCAACAAATGGCACTCAGAGAGCTAGCCCATTTGGTTGGGTGGAGTCCAAGCAGCTGGTGCTTCCCAGACAAGAGATCGTGTCTGTGGGAAGCAGAGGAGGCCGAGTGTTGGTGAAGAAGCATAGTGGGTGGGAAAGCATATATCACAAATTACCGATTGTTTTTTCTCCTGCTGGAAGCTCCATGAAGCTGCTTTCTCGTACCCCCTGTTTGCTGGTCTCCGATAGGAGTCCAAGATGGTGGATCTGTGCTGCGTTAGCTGATAGGGGACCACTGCATGACTCTCTCCTCGCTCTCTATTCTCTGTCAGTTTTCTCACTCCATTTGGTGCTTGGCTGAGTTCTTTATCTCTTCATTTGATGTTTTAGGGTTTCCAGATTGTTGTTTTCTGTGTTCAGCTTAGTTTTTCAGATCTTAGCTGTGGAGGGATGGGGTGGTGCTTCTGCGTAGAGCGCCATTTTTCTGGAAGTCCCCCTGATATTTTTTTGAGTTAGAATTTTGTTTTACATTTTTCTCTAGCTCTGTCTGGGTCCCTCTATTGTGAACCCTGTCAGAGCAGTCAGTGGTGGTAACCGGGCACCATCTAGTTGTGCTGGACTCAGTCTGGTGTAGGCCGTGGTAGATGTGGTCCATTAGTCCTTTGTATCTTGTTCTCTTCATTCTCCCTTGCTTCCAAAGTGCTGAGACCAGTGGAGTATCTTAGATGGCCGCTCACAGACTTTTAAGACCCTGGGTGCTATTCATCAAAGTAGAATATAGGACATTTTCTTTATAAACTATGTCAATTGAGCTAGATGTTCCCCAAAACCATGGTCTCCATAGCCCTCAGACCAGCAATTTGGTCCCTCAGGGAGTTTGGATGTATCTATGGAGCTTCTATGACCTTGTCTTGTACAAGTTGTCCTGGCTTCCCCAGTATTGTATACTGTCTTACCCTTCATCACAGTTACCACTTATCTATTGTCTATTTAGTATTTCCCCTCCACCCATCCCATCCCTCGTAACCAACAAAGATTATTTCTTTTTGTGTAAACCTGTCTCCTCCTCTCCTCCCACTGTGTTCCTGGCCTACAAGGGCTATGACTCTTCAGAGCTTCAGAGTTTCACAGTAGCACAGTGCCTGATAAAATTGCATTGAGTAAATGAATGAACTCATATTCATTTGGCTATCAGGCAATTTGATTTTGAATTGCGGATACTTCTCCCAGAGAAGAAAGGATGAGGGCATTTAAATTAGCTTCCCTATTAACTACAACGTGGTATAGTGGGAAAAAACTCTAGACCTGGAATTGGCAGGCCTAGGTCCAAGTCCTGGCTCTAGTGTTTATTACTGTGTGACCATGTGTCTCGGTTATCTAGTGTTGCTATTACAGAAATACCACGAGCAGATGGTTTCAACAAACAGAAGTTTATTCTCTCACGGTCTAGGAGGCTAGAAGTCCAAGTTCAGGTCCTCAGCTTCAGAGGAAGTCTATCTGTCTCTATTGGCCCTGGAGGAAGTTCCTTGTCATCAATCTTCCACTGGACTAGGAGCTTCTCTGTGTAGGAATCCAGAGTCCAAAGGACACACTTTGCTCCCGGCACTGCTTTCTTGGTGATATGAGGTCCCTCTATCTCTCTGTTTGCTTCTCTCTTTTATATCTCAAAAGAGCTTGGCTTAAGCCACAATCTAATCACATAGAGTCTTGCCACTAATCCCATCTCATCAACATCATAGAGATAGGATTTAAAACACAGGAAAATCACATCAGATGACAAAATAATGGACAGTCACACAATACTGGGAATCATGGCCTAGCCAAGTTGACAGACATTTTAGGGGGACACAATTCAATCAATGACACCATGGGCATGTTACTTAACCTCTCATAGCTTCAGTTTCCTCTTCTGGAAAAAAAGTGTCATAGGATGTCCCCACTGCTGGGGAAGTGGTAGTGCCCTAACAAAGGCATAATAAACCAGGTCATGAGAAGGATTAGGAAGGAAAATAAAGCAGGGGAAGGTAGTGGGGAGTGATTGGAGGTGCTGATTAAATAGTGTGATCAGGCATGGACTTTTGGGGAGCAGTGATGTTTGAGCAAAGACTGAGTGAAGTGAGGGAGAGACCCATGCAGATTTTACATGAGGGGCATTGTCAGAGGGGACTGAAAGACTGATGTGACCAGGGCCCAGCAGGAAAGCTAGCGTGGCAGTCCTGGAGTGAGGACAGGAGATGGCTGGAGAGGTGGCCAGGTGAATACGTCCATTTGCAGGCCGTGGCTAGAAGCTTGGGCTTTACTCCAAGTGAGATGCGGACCACTGGAGGGTTTGGGCAGGGCGTAGCATGATCTGACTTTGCTTTAGAAGAACTTCCCTCCGGCTTTTTGACCACACTGACTTTTTTTTTTTCAATGGGGCATCGTCTGGGACTAATTAATCACTGAACACACTTAACAGCAATATTTATCATCATTATAAAAATACACAGTATGGGAAAATAGATTTACAGTTTGCAAAATACCTCCATATCCATCACGTCAGATTTTTGGGGTAGTTCTGCAGCTACCAGTCTCCGGGCCAAGCACTTCTTCCAAGCCACCTCCAGTCCTCACCACCTCTTGGTCACTTTGCATTTTAAGAGAGGAGGCTGGGCGTGCCCCTCATGACAAGAAAAGTGATTTAGTTATCTGTGACAGAGAGCACAGCTCTGGCAACAATGTATTGGTTTGGCTTTCTCAGAATCAGCCCATCTGTTTACAGCTCAGCCACTGCTGCCTGCGTAGAAGGCTCTAGGAGCAATCCCCATGTTCTCTTTAAACACCACTCATCCCCTGTCTTTGGCACTTTGGCTCTTTCTTAGACAGTACAGCTGCCATTGTCACTATTTCTTTCTTCATATCAGCTCCTGAAGATGCCTCTCAGTCCTAAGAGTGTCAGGACTCTTTCAGTGGACTTTAGTGGTTCTTCCTGGGGGAAGTGAAATCCATGCATTTATTCATTCATTCGCCCACTGCATATTTATGGGAGTCCACTGTGCACTGGAAACTCTAGTAAACATGGGGGACACAATGGTGAAAAGAGAGACATCATCTCAGGCGTATTGCACCCAGGGAAGTTAGACGGCCAGGCATAGGGGTAGGATGAGGAATGAGCATGGGAGTTGCAGGTACATTCCACACCCGTGGGCCAGAGACACACAAACACCCCCACCCCTCCACAAGACACACAACTATACACACATAGAGAGACATACAGCACACACAAACACACCCACACACCCCTTACACACAGACACATACATACACACACACACACACAATATGATTCCAACACTCAGAACAGAAGGTCACCTGGAATGACTACTGGACTTCCTTCAAACTCCTGCTAGCAGTTACTTCATCAGCAACCGCATTAGGAATGAGACCTGAGACCCAGGTAACCACAGAAAAACCCTGCAGGGCCAAGGATGGCCATTTAAAGACAAATGTGCTTTTCAACTGGCAGAAATAAACAAGCTGCTTTGAGGGAAAAATCCAAAGTTCCAATAGTTCCATTGTCTGAAAACTTCAAAGACCTATTCAGTTTTGATCATGTCGTCTTTTATGGATTGAAATATGTCCCCCCAAAATATGTGTTGTAAATTCTAACTCCTATACCTGTGGTTGGAAACCCCTGTGGCATAGTGGTTAAGAGCTATAGCTGCTAACCAAAAGTTTGGCAGTTCGAATCCACCAAGTGCTCCTTGGAAATCCTATGAGGCAGTTCTACTCTGTCCTATAGGGTCACTATGAGTCGGAATCGACTTGATGGCAACAAGTTTTTTTTTTTTTTTTTTTAAATATCTGTGGTTATAATCCTGTTTGGGAAAGGGTTTTCTTTGTTATGTTTATGAGATAGGATTAATGTGGGGTATATCTTGAGTCAATCAATCTCTTTTGAGATATAAGAGATTAAACAAGTGAAAGAAGCAGAGATGGGGGAAGAGAGACGGCAGGCCATATGAAGATCATCCAGAAGCAGAACTCAAAAGATTCAAAGACTTTCCTCTAGAGCCGACAGAAAGAGAAAGCCTTCCCTTAGAGCCAGTACCCTGAATTCAGACTTCTAGCTTCCTAACTGTGAGAAAATAAGTTTGTTAAAGCCACCCACTTGTGGTATTTCTCTTATAGCAGCACTAGATAACTAAGACATCATCTAATTGCGTTAGGTTCCGGACTGACCTGCAGGGCTGGGTGACCAGGGCAGATGGGCCGGACTGCCTCTGAGATTAGAGTGTGATGCCTGCATTACTGGAAGAAACAGTTCTCCCTTCCCCCTCCAAAACCAAAAAAACAAACCTGTTGCCATGGAGTCAATTCCAACTCATAGTGACCCTACAGGACAAAGTAAACTGCCCCACAGGGTTTCCAAGGCTGTAATCTTTATGGAAGCAGACAGTCACATCTTTCTCCCATGGAGCAGCTGGTGGGTTCAAACTGCTGACCTTTTGTTTAGCAGTCAAGCTCTTAACCACTGCACCACCAGGGCTTTTTCCCCTCCCCACCAGCAACTTGAAATTCCTTTGTGGGCGTGGCAGAGAGGTAGGTACCTTGAGCCTTAAACTGAAAACCTCCTGAAAGACAAAAGAGAAGCTTAAAATCACAGTAAGCTGTAAATGAGTTCATTTACTCAGGAAAATTTTTTGAGCACCTGTTAGGTGTCAGGCATCCTTTCGATGCTGGGCATAGGTAAGGAACCATCTCTTCTCATGGAGTTTACATTCTCCAGGTAGAGAAGACAGACAATTAAAAAAAAGCAACCAAATAAGGAAACAGAAAGAAAGCATTCAGAGATTGTTAAGGACCGTGAAGAAACTAGAAAAGGGCACTAGAAAGAGAATGATAGAGAGAACAGACTAGTTTGTTGTTTTTGTTAGTTGCTGCTGAGTCAGCTCTGACTCATGACAGCCTTATATACAACAGAACAAAATGTTGCCCAGTCCCGCACCATCTTTATGAACACTGGCATGTTTGAGTCCATTGTTGGGGCTATTGTGTCAATCTTTCTCATTGAAAATTTCTCTTTGTTTCCACTGACCACCTACTTTACCATACATGATATCTTCCTGATAATGTGTCCAAATTAAGAGATTCGAAGTCTTGCCATCTTCACTTGTAAGGAGCATCCTGATCGTATTTTTTCTAGACTGATTTATTCATTCTTCTGGTAGCCCATGGCATATTCAGTATTTTTTGCCAACACCATAGCTGGAATGCATAAATTCTTTTCCTTTTTCTTTAACTATTCAGCCATTGGATATGCTTATTCTTCTGTCTTAGGCTGGTTTCTCTAGAGGAGCAAAATCAGTGAAGTGTGTATGTATAAATATTTATAGAGAGATTTAGTTCAAGGAAATGGCTCACATAGTTGTGGGGGTTGGAAAGTCCCAAAATCCATGGGTCAGATGCCAGGCTGGAGGCTTTCTTGACTCACATGGTTGCAGGGGCTGACAAACCCGAAATGGACAGGTCAGACAGCAGGCTGCTGGCTTACACCCCAAGAACTGGAGGTCAGATGATGATGAGTCAGATGCAGGATCCAGAGCAAGAGCGAGCCTTGCTGGAACATCCATTTATATACTGGAGACAGGCCACACCCACAAGGAAAGTCCCTTTCCAACTGATGGGCTGTTCATAGCTGATCTCCTCATGGAGATGATTGCATTATATCAGATCTTATGGAAGTGATTACATTATATTACGTTATGGAAGAGCTATCAGTCCAATGTCTGTCAAACCACTGAGAATCATAGCCTATCCTAGTTGACACATAATGTTAACTATCACACCTTCTTATTTCAATATCCAATTATTGGGTAATGAAAGACTAATTTAGGTTGGTGTCAGAACCAGACTCCAAGACAAGGATTTGAGTGTAAGCAGTTTGTTTGGAAGGCCATGCCAGAAAATACCAGCAGAAGGGTGGGGAGGTAAGACAGGGAAGGGATGGAAACCAAGAAAGGATGTGCTGTCAAACAAGTAACTGCATGGGCAACTGGAGCTTAATCCCGCAGGGGAACTCTAGGAGCCAGTGCTGAACACCTGCCTCCAGGATATCCCAGCTGAGGAGCAAGGGAGCTGAGCATGGGTGAAGGATGGCTCCTAGGGCCATTGATTCCCCGGCCAGTCCTGTCTGTCCTGAACTGGGCAGAGTGGACTCCAGCAGCCAAAGAAAGCCTCAGGGAGAGTCACAGACATTGGCATCTGAAGACAGGCTATGCACATGGTGGGTACTGAGGGGGTGTGGGTACAGCACCCCAGGTTTGCCATACCAGAGAAGACATCGTTGGGCACAATTCAGTAGACCTGAGACTAATGGAAACAGGAGGCAGCTATGGAGAGACCAAAGGGGAGAGCATTGACGGCAAAGGGAAGAGCAAGGGCAGAGGCCATTTGAGAAAGAACCTGAGGCCAGTGTGGCTGGAGATGAAGTGCGAGAGACAGGCAGAGCTCACGGTCCACGGGAAGGAGCCCGGTATCATTCAAAGTGCAGTGGGGACCCAGCAGAAGCCCATCAGATCTCTTCATTGGGCCAAATTTTAACAGGGCGGGAAGATATTGGCCACTTGAAGTGACGGGAACCTAGCATCTCCCAGGCAGCCAGGGCATAGACAGCAAACTCTCAGACAATGCTGAGGAGCACAGCCCTGAGCTGTGGGAAGGGACCGGCTTTTGTGGTGCGCTCTCCTTTAGGATGAAAGCAGCCCAGGCAGGGACCCTGGCCTATTCTGAGCATGGTCAAGCCTTGGAGAAGAAGAACAATTAGACAGTAAAGGGATTGGAAGACGGGGACTTTCCAGTGGCCATTTCTTTGTGTTGCCTGTGATGCATTCTGACAAAGTGTGAAGCAGGGAGAAAGCTGCCTGATTCCGGGCCTGCTTGGCTCAGCTCGGCAGAGCAGTTAACAGCAATCACTCGCAGACAACGGGGCTGCTCCTCCAGTTATGAATTTGGAACCAAAGCATGCAAAAAGAGATTACAGTTTAGTATTCGCCACATGCATTCAGTGAAAAATGAGACTGTCATGCTGGCTGGGACTCAATCTGCAAGGAAAGCAGGGAAACGGGGCGCCTGGGATGCCGAGCTTGGTCCACAGGCAGACGTGCCCAGGCTGGAGGTTCAGGGGCTCATAGCTTTGGGTGAGAATTTCCTCTTTTTGGCTATTAATTCTGTCCTTCCTTGTGTCTCTGACTGCACGAGCTTCCTTTATTTTTTTCCAGCTTATTCTCCATTAGAAATGTGCCACCTGGGTTTCAAATCAGGCAGCTGAAATGTAGACCCTTTGGATTCTGGAGTGGGGCAGGGGGAAGAGGAAGGCATTAAGTAAATTCAAACTACGACAGCACCTTAGAATTATATAATTTTGGGGGAGATTTTAAAGATCTTCCCATCTGAATTCCTTCTTTTAGACATGAGAACTCGGAGGCCTCAGTCAGGGAGCTCAGTGGCTGACTCAGATTCCCACGGCTACCAGCTAGCAGACCAAGGTCACAGCCTAACTCTCCTGACTTTCGTGCCAAGACTCTTTCTGTGACACCACAGACTTATTTTCCTCCTTTATTTGTGGGGAGACTGGAGCTGCTGGCAGGGTTTATTCAGAGCCACAGACAGCTGGAGCCTTTGGTCTGCTGCTAAGCTGCACCCCTTCCCAGTCCCGGGCTGCTCTTCTCCATGCACCACCCCCATACCATGCCATGGCCTTGGTACTGGGGCTGCAAAGGCCCTAAAGGAGGCCCGCCTGAGATCAGGGGTCCCCACGCTAAGGAGAGAGAGGGAGACAGCAGCAGTGACTGGTGAGCTAGTCTGTAAACTGTCAGCAGAGGCAGTGAAGTGTAATGGTTAAGGTAATCTTCTAGAACCAGAGTACTTGGGTTCTAAGCCCAGTCTTGCCTCTGACTAGCTGTGTAAACTTGGACAATGTATTCAACCTTCCACCTGTAACATGGGAATAAATATATACACAGTGTTATTGTTAGTTGCTGTTGTATTGGCGCCAACTCATGGTAACCCCCGGTACAACAGAAGGAAACATCACCTGGTCCTTTGCCATCTTCATAATCATTGCTATACTCGAGTCCGCTGTTGCAGCCACTGTGTATTTTGAGTGCCTTCCAACCTAGGCAGCTCATCTTCCAGAACTGTATTGGACAATATTCTGTTGTGATCCATAGAGTTTTCTTTTTTTTTTCTTTTATTGTTGTACTTTAAGTGAAAGTTTAGTTAAGTTAGTCTCTTATACAAAAATTTCTACATACATTGTTATGTGACCCTAGTTGCTCTCCCTATACTGTGACAGCACACTCCTCCTTTCTACCTCTGATTCCCCACGTCCATTCAACCAGCTCCTGACCCTCTCTGCCTTCTCATCTCACCTCTAGACAGAAGCTGCCCGTTTAGTCTCATGTATCTACTTCAGCTAAGAAGCACACTCTTCATGAGTATCATTTTATGTCCCGTAGCCCAGTCTAATCTTTGTCTGAAGAGCTGGCCTCGGAAATGGTTTTAGTTCTGGGTTGACAGTGTGGGGACCATGTCTTCCGGGATCCCTCCAGTCTCAGTCAGACCATTAAGTCTGGTCTTTTTACTAGAATTTGAGTTCTGCACCCCACTTTTCTCCTGCTCCATCAGGGATTCTGTGTTGTGTTCCCTGTCAGGGCGATCATTGGTGGTAGCTGGGCACCATCTAGTTCTTCCGGTCTCAGGCTGATGAAGTTTCTAGTTTATGTGGCCGTTTCTGTCTCTTGGACTAATACTTTCTTTGTGTCTTTGGTGTTCTTCATTCTCCTTTATCCAGGTGGTTGGGATGAATTGATGTATCTTAGATGGCTGCTCACTAGCTTTTGAGACCCCAGACTCCACTCACTAAAGTAGAATGCAGAACCTTTTCTTAATAAACTTTGTTATGCCAGTTGACCTAGATGTCCCCTGAAAACGTGGTCCCTAGACCCCTACCCCAGCTACTCTGTCCCTCAAAGCGTTTGGTAGTATTCAGGAAACTTCTTAGCTTTGGTTTAGTTCAGTTGTGCTGACATCCCCTGTAGTGTGTGCTGTCCTTCCTTTCACCTAAGATAATTCTTGTCTACTATCTAGTTAGTGGATAACCCTCTTCCTCCCTCCCCACTCTTGTAATCATCAAAGAATGTTTTCTTCTGTGTTTAAACCTTTTCTTGAGTTCTTATAATAGTGATCTTATACAATATTTGTCCTTTTGTGACTGACTAAATTCACTCAGCATAATACCTTCCAGATTCCTCCATGTTATGTTTCATGGATTCATCATTGTTCTTTATCATTGCATACTATTCCATTGTGTGAATATACCATAATTTGTTTATCCATTTATCTGTTGATGGGCACCTAGGTTGTTTCCATCTTTTTGCTATTGTGAACAGTGCTGCAGTGAACATGGGTGTGCATATATCTATTCGTGTGATGGCTCTTATTTCTCTAGGTGATCCATAGAGTTTTCATTGGCTAATTTTCAGAAGTAGATTGCCAGGCCTTTCTTCCTAGTCTGTCTCAGTCTGGAAGCACTTCTGAAACCTGTCCACCAAAGGTGATCCTGCTGGTGTTTGAAATACCAGTGGCATAGCTTCCAGCATCACAGCAACATGAAGCCACTGACAGATGGGTGGTAGATCCTCATTATTTGTGGATTTCATATTCATGAATTAACCTATTTGCTAAAAATACTTGAGTACTTTCGGTCATTTGCAGATGTGCGCATGTGCAGAGTGGTGAAAATTTCCTAGCTAAGGTCAGACGAGGCTGTTTTGGTATTCACTAATACAGTGTGCACGAGGAATTTATAGAACATACTGCTGAAAATAATGAGACTTGATTGTACCTGTATTAGTTACCTACTATCGGGTAACAATACAAACTTAGCGTCTTAACACATTTACTATCTCACAACTTCTGTGGGTTAGGAGTTTGGGCTTGGTAGCTGGGTCCTCTTCAAGGCTGAAATCAAGTTGTCTGCCAGGGCTGGGGTTTCATTTAAGACTCCACTGGGCAAGAATCCACTTCTGAGCTCACGCAGGTGGTTAACAGAAGGTCTTTCTTTGTGGCTGAAGGACTGATGGACTCCTTTTCTTGTTGGCTGTTGACTGGAGGCCACCTTCAGTCCCTGGAGGCTGCCCTCAGTTCCTTGCCAAGTGGGACCCCAATGTGGCTGCTTGCTTTCTCACACCTAGCCAGAGAGAGAGACTCCAGCAAGACAGGTACCACAACCTTATGAAACATAATCACATAGTTGAGTTCATGAAATCTCATCACCTTTTCTGTATTCTATTGGGTAGAAGCAAGTCAGAGCCGTCCAGCTCAAGGGGAGGGGATTGCACAAGCAATGAACACCAGAAGGTGTGGGATCTTGGGGGCTACCTTTAATGTCTGTCCACCACAATGCCTTATAAGGCTGTTGTAAGGACTAGTTGAGTTATACACACGGAGCTCTCAGGAAGCACGGTAACTGTTGTGGTGGTGGTGCTGTGATTATCACCATCAGAAGAACACTATGCTAACTTATGCTTGCTCTTAAAAAGTTTTCTCATGGACTTTAGGGGACCCGAGGGGACAGGATTTCAATATAAACTTACATCTACAATCGTTAATAAATGAAATAACTCCAGCAACCTTTCTTATTTAATGTTTTTTTTTTAGTTGGAGGCTACATGGTCAGTGGGAAACACAAAAGGTCTGGCATTTGAAAAGCTATGAATTCATAGGCAGGTCCCCTGGGGTTATAAATGTTGGCTGTCATCCTCACCTTCATCTTAGACTAGAGTTTCTAAAATATTTTTGATTGCATATCCAATCAGTTTAAAGTCCAGTATATGTATACTTATTTTTATTATAAAATATACAGAAAATAGAAATTTAAAAAAGATGAGATAAGTAAGGAATATTTGAAAGCATCTTTCTATTCTGGAAGGCTTCAAACCATCATTAGCTCATATTTCAAGATACCTTGTATGAGGTTTGTCGTTGACAACAGTGGATGTGCCTTCATATTTCAAATATGAAGTTCTGGACTTTTGTCAGATCTAATGAATCGCATCTATTTTCTTTTTTTCCCTCATAATGTGCCTGACAGAGAGCTCAAACAGCAGTGGGAACGTTGACAGCTTGGCTTTGTTCTTTTTGTGTCTACATTATTAGCGTGATCTTCAATCCTAGCGTCTTTGCAAGAATCCTTTTAAGCCACTTATATATTCTATAAGGGCTGATTTAGGTTGAAGTAGATAATATCGTTAAATTAATTTTACTGGTCTCATGTAAACTGTGATACATCACAGTCTGCTTAAAGTGAACAGAGGAGGGAGGGCCTCTCCGTCTGCCCTGCTCCTTCCTGCTGTGGCCTGAGTAGCTCATGAGACATGTGACATCTGACACAGGGACATAGTGGGGGTGCTTGTGTCTATCTGTGTCTTAAAAATACAAAAGCTTAATTTCTTTTATCCTTTATCTCTTGCTTTCTAGACAAAAATGAACATAAATATCATTGTAATATATTGTTCCTGTACCTGTTGGGATGTGTACACCCACTTAGGGACCCCTTGTATGTATTGCACCACACAAGTGTATTTTCTAACACATTGATTTTGGGTGTCCTATAGACCTAGCTCCACCACCATTTGCCAGTTTATGTACTCTGGTGGCTTACGATGCTGGGAGCTATGCCACCAGTATTTATAATACTAGCAAGGTCACCCATGGTGAACAGGTTTCAGCGGAGCTTCCAGACTTAGAGTAGGAAGAAAGGCCTTGTGATCTACTTCCAAAAATTAGCCAATGAAAACCCTGTAGATCAAACAGAATGTTGTCCCTAGGTTGGAAAGATCATGAAGGTGGCACAGGACTGGGTAACATTTTGTTCTGTTTTACGTAAAGTCACCATGAATGGGAGCCCATTGACGGCATCTCAAATCAACCTGCACCTATGTGGAAGCATTTCCTGCCCCTGGCAGTTTGGGTGGGGCTCCTTACATCTTCACATTACTGTCCCAGGATGCTGCCAGGTGACCTTGGAAGTGGTCACATTTTAGAAAAGTCTGCAAAGCTGGCAAATGGGCCTGGGCTGAGAACTGTGAGGGACAGCCTGGCCCAGCCTTTCCACCGGAGTAAAACTGCTGACAGCACCCGCTGCCTGCAGCAGCTCCCTGTCATCTTTGTAAACAGGGTCTGACTGGTCTGTTTTATCTCTCCCTGCAAAATGCAGATTTAATAGGAAGTGCACTCAGAAGCATTGCTGCTAGGACGAGTCTCCAAAGGCATTAGGGATAACAGTTTAATAACCAGAGAAAGAGCTTAGGTGCTTTGCTGTGTTGGGTATATCTGAGTTAGCTAGTGAAAAACGAACTTGGGACATTAAACCCTTTTATCACTCAGATAGAGCAATACGGGAAAAAATCCATTCCTTGGCAGGGGATGAGTTTACTAGCTTCTGAAGGGGGTGTGTGTTTGAACGTGATAGGAAAGGGAGCATTTGTCAGAGTGGAAGGTGGATCAAAAGACAAATGAACTCGGTGGGTTAAATAAGGGCTTTAAATTATCCCTCTTTGAACTGTTCCAACTATCAGCAGAATGCGCTGCACGAAAGTCCAGCCTGTCTTCCCAAGGTTTTCGGGCTGCGTGGGGGCCTCTATCTGCCAGTGTTGCATTTTAAAGGGCAGATGGTCAAGGCTGGGGCGGGGGGGCAGATAAATGTCTATTTAGTTGGGCAACAGAGTCACTTTTGATAACCTATTTACCTAGAGGTCTGCAGAAAATAAGAGGTTTAGACATATTATTTGGGTGGGTTAGAAGTCATTCACACAGAAAGAGGATGGATAAATCAGGCTAGCTTCCACATTTTGATTCATGGAGTCCCATGAGTGTTTACCTCCTATGGAAGATTGTACAAATGGCCACAAATTCTACCCCTTCCTTTGTTCATGCCCTTACTTGGTGACGTTGGTGACCCTCTCATCAAGAGTTGGAGACTGTTCTTGAATCTGGATTGGACATGAGATTTGCCTTGGCCAGTGGGGCATTAGCAATCGTGAGACAAGCAGAGCTTTGAAAAGTGTTTGTGCATGGGAGCTTGCCCTCATGATGCACTTGGAAACTCATGCCTCTACCACCATGTGAAGAAGCCCAGGCTCCTCTACAGGATGATGAGAGACACAGGCCCACCTGCTACCATCATCTCAGACAGCCTCAGCCTAGAAGCAGATTGCCTGCCTACCTGATGGGTGGCTGATGGTAGATTCAAGAATGGCCTCAGTTGAGATCAGCAGAAGAACTAACTAGCTGAGCCCAGCCCAAATTGTTAACTCACAGAATCATAAGCTAAATAAATTGCTGTTGTCTTAATTAAGTCGTTAGTTTTGTGGTGTGTTATGCAGCAAAAGCTAACTAATGTATCGTCAGGCAAAAGAAATGGGACTAAGGTGCGGTATTCATTGTTGTTAGTTGCCACTGAGTCTGCTGGTGGTGACCTTGTGTATAACAGGATGAAGCGTTGCCTGGGTCTTGTGCCATTTTCATGATCATTGATATGTTTGAGTCCATTGTTGTGGCTATTATGTAAATCCATATTGTTGAGGGTTTCTCTCATTTTTGTTGACTCAAGGGGTAATATCCAGGACCCCCAAAGTTGGGTTCACATAGAACAGCTCTAATTTGTTTAATTTTTCATTTAAACTCTTGTTTGCATAAAAGATTTTGGGGATACAGTTGGTGGAAGGAGAGCGTTTAGCAGCATTCCAGAATATTCCTGTTGCTGATGAAAGAGCCTGGAGTCATTAGCCCTGCAGTTGCTGCCTGTGGTTTTATAGTTTGGAGGTGTGGGAAGAGTTTCTGGGGTTGGTTGATTTGTCTCCCAGTTAACCCATTCCTTTGGCATTCAAAGTGCTGCACAGCTAGCCGGTTTAGGATCAGCCCCGACTGGGGAAAACAGGAGCAAATCTGCTGTCGGTTTGCTCAGACACTTGGCTTTGCTCACTGAAAGTGAGACTTTCCTTTGTGTTCCAGCAAGTAATTATCCCCACAATCATATGATGATGTTGCTAATGCCATAGGATAGGATTTATACTTGAGGAGGAAAGTGGGAGTTAGATTTCTTTTGGGAAGAAATGAACCAAAAGAAATGTGATGCTACTAAAGGTAGAATCTTAGGGACCTCTAGACAAGGGACATAGAAATTCAATCTTCATGTTATTTCTAGCTGCATAGTCATGTTATTCTTCCATCAGACTTTCACATCATTACTCAGTTACCTGTGCATAATGGAAATCTGTAGGTTTTTCCAGTCCACCATTATTCCACTTTCTTCCAATAGTGATCAACTTTTCCTTTGGGTTATTATTCTTCCTTCCATTGCACACAGTCTTGGTGAGACTGTTGTTCCAGGTGCCCACACTTCCCTGGTCAAGGTTAGCACCTGGTCCAAGCTTCTGTGATGAAGAATTTGAATGTTAAACAAATGACACAGAGACAGAATATGCTTGGTGCTGATTCATACCCCAAGAGCCTGCCAATCTGATTCTTCATCTCTATGCCCAGGATCTATCTTTTTCCTTTTCTTTTGAAGGTTGTTGTTGTTGCTATGTGCCATTGAGTTGGTTCTGACTGATAGTATCCGTATGTACAACAGAACAAAATACTGCCTGGTCCTGCACCATCTTCACAATTGTCGCTAGATTTCCTTTAATCCTACGAGCTACCGTGCACCATTGTAGTGAATTCCTTTTTTGCTTAAGTTAACCAGAGTCAGTTTTTGTTGGCTGCAGCTAAAGAACACTGATTGATATACTTTTCTCAGCTAACATTAGAACCTGTGGTCTTTATAAAGAACCTGATTCTCCTCTCTATCTGGGCATATGGTTGAATGGTGTTTTCCTGTCCTCTTTGGTGTTAGGTGTGGCCATATGATTTTCTTTGGTTAATGACAATTGAATGAAAGTGTCACTTCTAGGTGGACATTGAAAAAGCCAGTGAAAGGTGTACCTCATTCTCTTCTTCCTGCCATGGTGATTATAGATGAATGTAATAAGGCAGACCCTCCATTAGCCTCAATCTCTCAGTGATTCTGATGAGCAAAATTCTCCCATCCCCTTCCCTTTACCCACATTAGACACGTAGAGTGAGTGAGAAAATAACCTCTGTGGTGATGAGCCACTGGGATTTAGGGTTGTGTATTACCACAGCATAACCTATCCTATCCTGACTCATAAATCACCCTTGGATAAGTCAACATCCATATTAATAGCTTGTCATTCAATTTAACCTTTTTTTTCTTTGTATGTTTTTCCTGATCTCCATTCTCTATCAGCCAAGGATGGATAGGGTTATACCTTTGAAATTCTCATTATAAGGCAAGACAGCCGTCTCAACCAGAATTCAAAATATAGCATCATGCATTCATTACAGCACTTTTTGTTGAGTGCTTAACATTGATTTTATTATTGCATTGGGTGCTATGAGAGGTACAAAGGAATAGGACATATAATTTGAATAAGCTAACAATCCAATTGGAGATACAAGACTGATATGAATTGCTATCAAAGAAAGGTGACAGTATAAGAAGCAAGAAGTACTGTAGGGAATCTATAAGGATCTATTTAAGTGCCAGGGTCAAAGTGGGCTAAAGAGATTCTAGATGGAAGAGATGACTATGTGTTAGGGCAGTTTTTGATGAGGTAGAGATTTGATTGGACTAGAAAGTTTGGATTGAAAGAGAGGGAGGGGTTTTCCATAGACAGGAGACAATATAAGCAAAGTTACAAAGTAAGAAAAACAAATTTAGGAAATAAATCTGATTCAAGTGGAAGGGAGTAGTAAGAGATAAGACTGAAAAAGTAGGTTAGAGTTGGATTGGAGGAAGTCTATAGTTAGTTTGGAAAATTTCCTTGGATAATGTTGGGGTGATGTGGAGTCATGGTAAATTTACAGGAGAGAAGTGATAGTGGGATTTGTATTAGGCATTATGAAGACTAATTTGGTAGGAAAAATTGGAGGGCGTAAGAGATTGGATGTAGGAAAATTAGCTGGGAGGATATCATGATAATTTAAGCATGATGTATTGAGGGTCTAGAATCAGGAGATAGTAGAAAGAATGGGAAAAATAGAAAAATTCAAAATACAGAGGCAAAAAAAGAATTTAAGAAAATTTGTTAACTGACATGTTGTAAAACAAGGGAAGAAAGCATTAAAAAGATTTTGAAGTTTTAACCCAAGGGAATGGGAAGAATGACATCCTTAGCAGAAATAAGAAAAACAAACAAACAAACAAAAAAAGGAAGATACAGATGAATTGGATGAGTAGCTGATGGAAATACCCAATAGACTCTAGAACATTTACTGCTATGCTTCCTTACCAGATGACCACCTGCCTAAATGTGTTGAGCTCCATTTTGGTTGATAATAACAACGTCCACCTAGGCACTTTAAGATACCTCCAAATAATCTCTATTACATTCTTTATTTCAGTCTTTCTTCCTCTCATTCCATGTCCAACTTGTTAGTTATCCACATTTGTTAATTCTGTAGCAGCAAGGTATCATATGTCCCTCCTCATATTTCCACTCTTTCTGCTCTTACCTCATTTCTGGCCCTCCTGTGGTTAACCTTAATGAAAGTAATAGCTTTTAATTGTCTTCCTGCTTGTAGTAGTTCCTCACTCCTTTATATTGTTACCAGTCGTCTTCATACAATGCAGGCCAAAGAAGCTCACTCCGCCAGGGCCACTCCTCACCCAGAATAAAACCCGAGCTTTGTATATGATAGTCAGATTATCTCCTGATTCTCCACTAAGACCCTAACTAAGAATATTATCTGAGACTTTGACTCATTTATTTTGAATACATCATCAGGAGGGACTGATCACTGGAGAAGGACATCATGTTTGGTAAAGTGGAGGGCCAGTGAAGTTGAGGAAAAGCCTCAGTGAGACAGACTGTTGTTGGTCACAACAATGGACTCAGACATACCAAAGATTATGAAAGATGGTGCAGGGCTAGGCAGTATTTCATTCTGTTATACATAAAGTTACTGTGAGCTGGAGGCAACTCGACAGCAACTAACAATAACAACCTGAAACGCATTCAGCTTAATAAAGAAGAAGGCACTGGGTGGAACAAACTAGTGTCTAAGTCTTCTTGCCTGCCCTCCCCCAGACAGAGGCCACCAGTGAGCTGTCTCCAGTCATCTTAATGTTCCATGACCAAGGCCCGCCCTCTCAGACATGTTGTTGAGGCTATTTCCTTAGGTTGGAATGTTTCTCCTCCAAAATTCCTCTCCCTGACACACATCCCTGACACTTACTTCCTCTTTCCTCTGCTCTTGCAAGACACAGTGCTTGGATACCTCTTTTTACTCTTTAGTTTATATTGCCTGGTAGACTAGTTAGTTGTTTATATATTTTTGCCCTTTCTGCATGTACTTCAGGGAGATGGCACACTTTGTAAGGTCAAGCAGCATGCTTCATCAATATCCGGCAAAATGCCTTCACTTGGTAAGAGCTCGATAAATATGCATGGAACTGACTCTCGTCCATCTCCAATCAACTGTTTTCTTTCACTGGGGCTTTCAGTTCTTGAGACCTGGACTTCGCCCAGACCATCAGATGCCTTGGAAACATCATGGCTCTCTTCTCTTGCTAAAGTTCACAGTCATCTCCTCTGGGCTTCTTGCTTTCTGGCCATCAACTTCCTCTTTCTTCTCCTGAACTTGTCCTGTTCACCATCAATCCTGTGCCACTCTACCTTTTGATTTATCTGTTTCATTTTTCTGTATGGCAGAACAGGCATGAAGAATGTCCTATATTCACACCCAGCTTAAAGCTGTCTCCCAGTTTGGATGTGAGATCTCCTGGGAAGTATTGTTGCTCCTCATTCAGTAATTTTCCCAAGTCACTTCCCCATACTAGTTCTTTCAGTTTTTGCCTTTTCTCTAATCATGGCATTTCCTACTCCTTTTAGCAGATACATCTCTTACTTTATAGAGATCAAGACCAGAGTTTCTTCTTAGTCTCACCACATTCCTGGACATAAGTTTCTCCTCTTCTATCTCTATAAAATTTCAGATGAACAGACATCTCTCCTAGGCAGGGCAGAACAGCTCTTCCAACTTTGTTCCAACTCGTTTCTCTGACATCTCGTTGGTTCAACATCCTTTGTATTGCTGTCTTGGTGTGCTACACGGGCTTGACCCCTGGGTTATTTGGTTACCTTGATGATAAGCAGATTCTAGTCTTGACAAAATCATTCCCAACAGGTTGATCTAGCTCTCTGAATGGACGTTCTCTGTTTGGGAGTTAGTGAAGGGTAGGTTTCTGAAATCTTCAAATTTATCAGATTGACTTTCTTACAGATTTATTTAATATTTTAAAAATAAAATCTGGGTTTGTGGTTTTATTTCATTTTCTATCTCTAATGTTATGTGTATATGTGTGTCCTTTTTTCTTTATCAGTGTTCCCTAAACTGGTTTGATTATAATAATTTCCTAGAGGCCCTTGTTAAAAATGCATTTCCAGGCTCCTACCCTGGGGATTTGGATTTTATATTTTTGGAGTAATTTTACAAACCTCCAAAGGTAACCCTTATGACCAAGTTCTTTTGGCAACACTTTTCTTGATTACCCTCAGTCACAGATGTGTCTATTACAGTAGTTCTCAATCTTTAGTGCACCATCAAGAATCACCCTGAGGATCTGTTAAAACAGAGGTGGGAGCTGGGAGTTTGCATTCCCAGTAAGCTCCCTCGTGATGCTGATGCTGCTGGTCCCCAGACCACTCACTGAGAACTTCTGGTCTACTGTATTGGTTCTCACCTATGGTTGTTGTTAAGGTGCCATTAAGTCAATTTTGACTCACAATGACCCATGTGACAGAGCAGAACTGCCCCACAGGGTTTCCTAGGCTGTAATCTTTCTGGGAGCAGATTGCCAGGTCTTTCTCCTGAGGAGCCACTGGGTGTGTTTGAACCACCAACCTTTTGCTTAGCAACCTAGTGCTTAACAATTGCACCATTAAAAACCAAACCAAACCCATTGCTGTCAAGTCAATTCCAACTCATAGTTGTGACCTTATAGGACAGAATAGAACTGCCCCATAGCATTTCCAAGGAGCGCCTGGTGGATTTGAACTGCTGACCTTTTGGTTAGTAGCCAAACTCTTAACCACTACACCACCAGAGTTTCCAATTTCACCACTAGGACTCCTTTACCTATGGTTAGACACTGGGAATAGCTGGGGTTCTTGTTTAAAAATACTATTGCCTGCTTCCACTATGGAGATTCAGATTTAATTGGTCGGGGGTGGGGCCCAGGCATAGATATTTTTGAAAAGTGCCCCAGGAGTTTTAACGTGCAGCCATTGTTGAGACGGTTAAACCAGATGCTGTGGGGTTGATTCTGACTCATGGCGACCTCATATGAGTCAGAGTAGAACTGTGCTCCGTAGGGTTTTCAGTGGCTGATATTTCAGAAGTAGATCGCCCAGTCTTTCTGGGTGGACTTGAATCTCCAACCTTTTTGTTAGCAGCCCAGTGCATTTTACTGGTAAACTATAGCCTATGGGTCAAATTGGCCCACAGCCTGTTTTTGTATAGCCGGGGAGCTGAGAATGGTTTTTACATTTTTAAAGGATTGTAAATAAACAGACAACAAAGAAGAATATGTAGCAGAGCCTCTATGTGGCTTGCAAAGCATAAAATATATACTATCAGGCCCTTTACAGAAGAAGTTTGCTAACCTAGACTGCACAGATACTTCTACGATCCAGCTCCTGGATTTAATCATCAAGTTTGCTCTCTTTCTGTTTTCTAACTCAACTGTTACTGCTTTTATTATTTTTATATACTTTTTCCTTTTTGTTTTGTTACTCTTTTTTCCTAATTTCCTTAGTTTTTGGTATAGCTTATTTCCCTTCTCTATAGTTTTAAAGGGAAAGTGTTTATGGGTTAGGAATTTTTCTCTGAGCAGATCAGTCACCACAGAAAAGCTTGATATGAAGTGTTGATATTAGTGATATTTTCTCAGATTTTGTAATCATTCCTTTCTCCTTTGACTCAAAAGTTTTATGGAAGAGTTTTGTTCCCTCCTTATATTTTATGGTGATTTAAAAAGATATTTTTCTTAAAAATATTGTGTTTATTGTATTATAAACAGAATAAGGAAGGCCTGCACCATTTTCACTTTTGAAAAATTTGGAACTTTATTGACTGAGAGCTGTAATACATGGTCAGTATTTTTACACACTTAAAGAAAGCTTAGTGACTCATTTTCAGGGTTTGGTATAACTGTGAATTCAGCTTTATTGATTATATTATTAGATTCTTCTGTAACTGTTTGTTTTTAGCATAGTTAGTCATAGTCATTAACTTATAGAACCCAAACCCATTGCTGTCAAGTCGATTCTGACTTCTAATGACCCTATAGGACAGAGTAGAACCGCCCCATAGGGTTTCCAAGGAGTGGCTGGTGGATTTGAACTGCCGACTTTCTGGTTAGCAGACAAACGCTTTACTCATTGCACAACCAGAGGTTATAGAAGTATGCTAAATTTTCTCACCACAACTGTCCTTGTCACTTCTGCTGAGTCCTAAGGGTTTTGTTTTTTTTTAAACGTTTTATTGTGCTTTAGGTGAAAGTTAACATAGCAAATCAGTTTTACAATCAATAATTCATATACAAATTGTTCCCTGATGTTGCTTGTAATCCCTGCATTGTGTCAGCACTCTCTCCATTTCCCCCCTAGGTTACCCATTTCCATTTGTCTGGTTTCGCTGTCCCCTCGCTGCCTTCTCATCTTCGGTTTTGGGCAAATGTTGCCCTTTTGGTTTCGTATAGTTGATTGTTCCAGGGAGCATTGTTTATTTTATGGTCCCATCTATTATTTGGCTGAAAGGTGGCTTCCGGGAGTGTCTTCAGTTTCAAGTTAGAAGATTGTCTCAGGGCAATAGTCTTGGGGGTTCCTCCAGTCTCTTTCAGACCAGTAAGTTCTGTCCTTTTTTTGAATTTGAATTTTGCTCCACATTTTTTACTGATTCTAACCAAGGCCTTCTATTGTCATCCGGTCAGAGTGGTTGGCGGTTGATAGTGGTAGCCAGGCACCATCTAGTTTTTCTGATCTTAGATTAGAGGAAGCCATGGTTCATTTGGGCCATTAGTCCTTTGAACTAATTGCTTCCTTGAGCCTTTGGTTTTCTCCATTCTCCTTTGCTCCAGGCAGAGAGAGACCAATAGTGGCTTCTTAGATGGTGAGTCCTAAGGCTTTAATGCTATGTCATTTGGTACATAAAGATTTATACCTATGTCTTTACTGCGAATTATATTCTTTCTTTATCTGTAAAATATGACTCCAGCTGTTGCATTAATATTTTTCGACTTGAATTATTCTTTTTCTGATATTATTACTACTGCTATTTTCTTTTTGTTTGCATTTCTTAGTGTATCTTTTTTCCATGATTTAATTATTAACCTTTTTGATCTTCATTTTCCTTAAGCTTAAATTTTATGGGTAGACTTTTTTTTTCCCTTCCTTTTGAGTTGTAATTTACATACAATAAAAAAATACCCTTTTTAGGCCTATAAAAACCAATAGCCCATTGCCTTCAAGTCAATTCTGATTCATGGAGACCTCATGTGTTACAGAGTAGAACTGCTCCTTAGGGTTTTCTTGGCAGTAATCTTTATAGAAGCAGATCGACAGGCTTTTCTTCCATGGCATTGCTGGGTGGATTAGAACTGACAACCTTTAGGTTAGTAGCTGAGTGCAAATTGTTTGTGCAACCCAGGGACCTTCTTTTTTGTTATGTAGTTCTATACACTTTGACAAAGTGATTCAGTTTGTATCACTACTACCACAATAACAATATAGAATATTTCCTATTTATAGCATGATTCCTCTTTGAATAAAGGAATTTCTATTTCCATTTAAGTTCACAACTAAATTGTCTAATATTGTCTCTATCATCTTATATGCTTTCTGTTTTATATACTTTCTTGCTAGTTATTTTGTTTTATATCAGTCTCAACTAGAGTAGTCCCCATTTCCCTCTGGCTCACTCTTAACCCTCTAGATTACAGAATGTCCAAGCGGTTCTTCTAAGATTTTCTTAGTTGCTATACCATCACATCATTTCTCAGAAAGTGGAGGTGTGTGTTGGCCTGAAGCTTTTGCTTAATTCATTCTATTTTCTTCTATTGTATTGAGTAGAAACTCCATGAGGAGTGAAGCATATAATGACAAGCTTCTGCTACCCACAAATGTTTCCTCCCATTCTGTGATTCCTTTGGTATTTTCCATCAGTTTCTTACAGGATAGGTTGGATTCTCTTTGTCATGCCACCATCTTTCCTGAAACTCTTCCATTTATCCTTTGGGATGCCTCTTCAATCGGTGAAGTATTCTGTTTCAGAATGCTTTCAGTTGCCAGTAAGAAAAATGCCCATCATAATGGCTTAAGCAAATAGGAGTGTGTGTGTTTCATATCGCAAGAATATGTGACATGTGGAGACATGTGACTGCTGGTTTTGGTTCAGCAGCTCAATAAAGTTGGGCACAGTAACTCTGCCATTCCTTTGCCTCCACCTCACAGTCACACAGTAGTTGCCCCGACTTCAGACATCACATCTACAACCCACAAGCTAGGCAGGAAGAAGAGGGAGAAAGAGGTGGTGCCAACCATATTTGTCCCTGTTATCAGGAAAAGTAAAAGCCTTTCTAGAAGTCTCTAGCAATCTACTTCTTCCACCTCATTGACCAGGCTTATATTTCCAGCCCACTCCAAGCTACAAGAGCAGATGAACAGTAAGCATGGAGAGTCTCTTGCCTCTAGAATCATGGCGGGCAAGAAGGAAGGGGGACTGGGACCAGAAGTGACATTACACAAAAGAAGTGTCTGCCACTTGCCCTCACCATAGCATCTCACACGGATTGTTATTACACTGTCATTCCATTAGCAAAGAAGCATTATATACTGTGAGTCATGATAAAATACCAAAATAGGTGCAGAAAGTGAGTGCCAGGAACATCCAAATGTGTCAACTGTAATATGTTGTTGTTAGTTGTTCTTCAGTCAGCTCTGACTCATGGTGATCTTATGTACAACAGAATGAAAACTTGCCTGGTGCTGCACCATTTCATGATCCTTGATATGCTTCAGTTCTTTGCTGTGGCCACCGTGTATTCTGAGTGCCTTTCAAACTAGGAAGCTCATTTTCCAGCACTATATTCTCTCATGATTCATAGGGTTTTCATTGGTTGATTTTCAGAAGTAGATCTGCAAGCCTTCCTTCCTAGTCTGTCTTAGTCTGGAAATTCTGCTAAAATCTGTCCACCATGGGGGACCCTGCTGCTATTTGAAATACTGGTGGCATAGCTTCCAGCATCACAGCAACACAAAAGCCACCACAGTATGACAAAGTGACAGATGAGTGGTGGCATTAATATAGGCATTAAAAATGTTAGACACAAGAATGGTGGCGACTGTAATCATTAGAGAAGGCGGCACAGTAAATATGGGTCTTGAGCTGAGTCTGGGAAACCTTGAAAAGTATACAATGTAATCCCAGCTCTCAAAGGATTTACAGCCTATAGTGAGGTAAGTCTAACACTCATAAGACAAGAGCTGAAGGATACTGATGATAAGTGTTACAGAAATTAAAAGGAAAAAGAATTAAGGATTAAGTAGGGATTAGAGTCTTCAGGAGAGGATCAAGGATAGGGGCAGATTTTGGGTGGAGGCTTGAGATTAGTAACATTTAGATGGATAGAGGGGGCAGCTCTCCAGGCAGATGTGTGACAGTTACATAGCTCAGTCTACACACTCCAGTTTGCAATAAACACAATTTTATTTTTCTACAACTCAGTTTATTTCAGTTCCTCCTACCTGGCTATTGGAAATTCAGTGTCTGCATTTCAAGAAATATTCTCCCCATTTCTTGAGTGTTGCATTTAGATTCTGGAGCATCACATCCTTGGTATCATCTTCTACACAGGCATTTGCTGAGAGAGTCCTCAGTCCCCTTGCATGGTCCCTTCAGACCCAGCAGTCATTTCTACAACTTCTGTGCCACTCTTGGGTGTATGTAACCCACTTTGCACCTCCTGTACTAAGGCAGGTTCTGGAAAACTCTATGAGACTCTGCAAAACCCATCTACCCTGACACACCATGCAGCCTTCTCTTCCCTGGGGTCTGCGGCCTCCCTAGGAAAAGGAGGCACAGGATGCCTCAGCCCTTCATCTTATAGCCTTTTTGGAGATTTCATTTCTCTCTGGGATTTCCTAAAGGCAGTTGCTGTAGAGTTGGCTCTGACTTAGCAACCCCACGTGTGTAAGAGTAGAACTGTGTTCCATAATCAATGGCTGATTTTTCAGAAGTAAAATCCTCCTAATTGCAAGGCCTTTCTTCCGAGGTGCCTCTGGGTGGACTCAAACCTCCAACCTTGTGGTTAGCAGCCAGGCACATTGACGATCTGCACCACCCAAAACTCTATTCAACAATACTCACATCCAAAGAGAAACATTACATCTTTTATATATATAAAAAAGTTTTAGTATAAAAATACCAAAAATACTGAGAGGCAGAGTGTAGAGTCATAAATGCACTCATCACCCAGCTACTACTTCCTTTAATATTTCTTCATTCTTGAAAAATCTGCCAAAATAAACAGTCTTGAAGCAAAAACTATTTTTTCCCCTCCTAGTTAAATTTTAGTAAATTTTGTTCTTTGTGTCTAGGCATAAAAATCAATTTCCCTGAAGTGATTTTTAAGAAGGCTAATTTTATGCGAGTCTGTGATTTCATTTTACACGATGCTAGCTCACAGATTAAAGCTGAGCTTTTTGCTTCTTTCTCTGGTGGCCGGGGCACTGTTTAGCTGTTTTTCCTCAGTGTCCCTCCCTATAAAATGGTTGTAATGAGACTTGGCTCGGTGGCCTACCCAGGTAGCATTCCCCTACATCAGGACTCCTCGGGGACCATTATATATAATCACAGAGTGCCACAGGCATGACATGAATGATTATGCAAAACTCTATGCCCAATTTCCAAGTGACTCCACAATTTGACAAAATGATGTGGCCATTTGTGAAATGCAAGCAAATGGGAGGAAATGGAGGGTGTAGGATTTCTGCAGAAATGACAGACTCATCCAAAAGCAAGCGCTCTTCCTTTTGACAAATCATTCAAAGCAGAAATTTTTACCCTCAACAGCCAGCCTTATAAAGTACGAGTTTATGTCCAGCTGTCGTAGGGGAGACTTCTGGATCTGTTTTAACCAGTTGTGGCACAGCTGACATGGGCTTATGTGGGGTGGGATGAAATGGCGCCTGTCCCCTACTCCCATAGGAAGCAATTGAGGGCAGGTGAGACCACTGCTGAGCTCTCCAGCAACTGACTGTGGAGTGGACATGCTTTCTCCATCTCTGCACATGTGGGCTCATGCAACATGGCTGCATCCCCCGTGCTCCCCCATGGAAGGGTGCGATTTTATTCCTCCACCCAGGCCTAAGATTAACTTGACAGAAGATGATAGAAGGAAGAGAGAACAGGAAGAGAGAGTATTCAGATCTAACATTTCCTGGGCCATCTGTTCCAAGCCATTTCATATGCCTGCTCAGGAAGGCGTGTTAGCTGTACTCTGTGGTGTGAAGGGCAAAGTCAGGCCACTGACATTCTCTACAACAGTCAGTTCATCAATCGCTCATTCAAGTGTGTGAGGGAGGGATGGTTGGGTAGGGCAAGGATTCAACTGGTATATGGGAAACTGGTCATTATACCATCATGACTCTGGAAGTTATTTAGCTTCCCTGGGCCTCCATCTTCTTTTCTGTAAAGTAAGAACATCAGAGTGGATGATGTTACTCACATCCTTCCGAGATTAAAAAGTCCAGCATTACATGGTTCTAGACTATTTAGTATATCCTCCCCTTTCTCAACACTGCTGGTGAGGAGTTCCTAGTCAGGGGTTATTGCTGTTGTTGTTAGGTGCTGTTGAGTCAGCTCTTACTCCGGACGATCTTAGGGAGAGCATAATGAAACCTTGCCTGGCCCTGTGCATGTTTGAGTCCATTGTCTACGACTATTGGGTCAATCCATCTCATTGAGTGTTTCCCTCATTTTCGCTGACCCTCTAGTTTACCAAAGATGGCACTTTTTCTGGTGATTAGTCTTTCCTGGTGCAGTATCCAATGTAAACAAGTCAAAGTCTCACCATCTTCATTTTCAAGGAGCATTCTGATTGTATTTTTTTTCTGGTAGCCTACAGTGTATTCTGTATGCTTGCCAACACCACAGTTAAATGCATCAATTCTTCTGTCTTCCTTTTACTTCTGTATGTAGTGACGCAGATTTAAATAAGAAAAATAAAGACAAGGGGAAAAAAAAAGGGAAGGAATTCTCCGGGTGTTGGCACATGACCCTTCCCTTTCCTATGTTTTCCAAGTGTGATGGAAAGTGAGAAGAAGCATGCTTAAAATCCCTAACCTGTTCTTTCTGACAGTTGAAAGAGTCAGAGCTTTGAACTCCCTTCATCAACTCTTTAGTGAACTTTCAAGGGGCAGAGGTTTGTGAAGGTTAAGTGTCTTGCTCAAAGTCACAGCTACTGAGGGTCACAGCTCCAAGTGCACAGAAGATCCATGGGCAGATTTGTGTGGAATGTGACCCTGGGTTGTCTCTTCCTGTCAGCAAGAAGCAAACCTTCAGCAGTGGAAAGCATGCTTTAGTCTGAAAAACATGTAAGAATCGACCCAACAGCAACTGGTTTGGTTTGGTTTTGGGTCCCTGTGTAGACATGATCCCCTCCCACCCTCGAAATTCGGAATCTCTGTTCCCAGTTTGATCTTTCACAGCATCAGGAGATATTAGGCTTATGCGAGGGATAAAAATGTCCCCTACTTGTTTCAAGGTCCAAGGTGCCACAGTGCCCTCTAATCAGCGCACCCACCCAAGAGAGAGACAGGACTGGAGATCACATTCTGAGTCTTTTAACTGTTCTCGTAGAGCTCTAGTTTACCAGCTAACTACAGGGAACAAGATGTGGTTTCTCTTCAGTCGTGACTGGGAGTTTTGCTCAATGGCATTTGGTTTTAATTAATCTTCAGCATTTGAAATTTTACCAGCCTAACCGAGACCCCTTGACCAGTGCTGGTCACCTGCAGGTGGTGGGCAGATTTCAGATGCTCAACATGAACTGAGGGTTTTAAGTTTGGCTTCTTTTGTCTTCTATAACAGCCACTGGTGGGGGCGGGAGGGGTAAGGAAAGCAAGTGACTTGATAACATCTTTAGAAACCAAGAAACAAGCCATTAGGAGGACTAACAATAAATAAATGCATTTTCCATTCAGTGTCTTTGTGGCAATCCAGACACATGACTAGGAAAATGTAATGAAAGCAATTGTAACTCTTTCGGTAGAGAGGTAATTACAGTCTATGGCTGCCTGACTGATGAAAATTACACTGCTTATAATAAATTGCCACACAGCGAAGTCTTTTCTGAAGTCCTTAGTATGATTTGTGTTTGTGCACTTACTTAAAACATCAGGGAACAATTTATAAACATGAGCCTTTTTGGACACTGCCAGGACGAGCGTTGACGATTAGAGAGCCTGCGTAAGGTTCCCTGATTTATGGAGGATAGATCATATTTTCCTGACACTCTCATGGTCAATTACAGATCTGCATAGTGCATTGGGTAACTTAAAAGCAAATTTAATCATTCTTTTTTGTATTTGTAAGCATGCCAAGTCAAGGAAACATTTTCTCTCAGGTTGAAGAGAAAGATGTTTCAAAGACAACTTACTATGGATGGGCTCAGGGGCTGGAGTGTGGAGTAGTACCATGCCTGTCTGTCTTCCTCTAGGATAAACATTAGGAACTTCCTTATGGAAATAAAGGGCCCTGGGATGACCCCATTCATCTTGCCTAAGTCCTTGTCATAGGAAAGTCCCAGAAGGCCAACTATCTTCAGCATCATTGCATTTCAAACACAAGAGTCAGGGTGGTGCATTGAAGAGAGCACTAGACTGGGAGCCACAAGGCACAGGATGGAAGCCCAGTTGTGCAATAATTAGCTCTGTGATCTTGGGCAAATCACTAAGTCTTTCTGGGTTTTAGTTTTCTCATCTTTCAAATGAAGGTCAGACTGTTTAGGATCCAGGTCCCTTTGGACCAAAGGTTAATGGCTCTGCCCTTGCTCAGCAGTTCTCACTCCTAGCTGCAATTGTTGTTGTTGTCACCTTTGAGTCAGCTCCAACTCATGGTGACCCCATGTATAGCAGAATGAAACACTCCTCAGTTCTGTGTCATTTTTATGATCATTGCTATGTTTGAGTCCATTGTTGTGGCTGTTTTGTAGCGCCTTTCAACCTAGGGGGCTCATCTTCCAGCGCCAGATCACACTATATTCTGTTGCAATCCGTAGAGTTTTTGTTGGCTAATTTTTGGAAGTAGATCAACAGGCCTTTCTTCCCAATCTTTCTTAGTCTGGAAGTTCTGCTGAAAAACCTATGCACCATGGGTGACCCTGCTAGTATTTGAAATACTGGTGGTATAGGTTCCAGCATCATAGCAACACACAAGCCACCAAAATATGACAAACTGACAGACAGGTGGTGGAGTTGCAGGTTAGAAGCATCTATTTAAAATACACAAGCCCATGCCCCAGCCTGATCAATTAAATCAGAAGCTCTAGTGGTGGATATTGATATTTACATATTACAAAAATTAAAAACAAAAATACACTGGACAGGCAATTCTAATGAGCAGCTGGGGTGGAGCACACTGCTCTCTCCGCCAGAAGTCACTGAGACCCGGATGGCTAGAACAAGGAGAGACCATTTCAGATAAGCGAGTTGCCCTCGTCCGCCCACAGAAGTCCTAAGAAACAAATCAACTTCTTCTGCCATCCTTCACTGAAACAAAGCTCAGGGCCCACTGCTGCCTGCTCTGCACTTCTCCCCCCATGGAATATTCCAGAAGGTAAGCAGATGGGTGGTGGCAAAAAACGGGCTTTTGAATACATTTCCTATGGTTGGTTTTTCCTGGAGCCAAGGGAAGAGTAGTCCCAGTATTCCATGTTTCCAAGTTTCCAGACCCTCAGGGAGGAGCACAGTGAAAACCAGAGAGGGCCGGGAGATGAGCTTTCAGGCAGCAGTGATTCTCCTGTTCACAGTGTCTCCCGGGAAATCCTCGGGGAGCGGTGCAGACACTAGCAGAGGCATAACTAGGGTATGGCAGGTATTGCACCTGCCCTGAGTGTTTTCTTGTAGCGCCCCTGAGCAGTTCCTATTAACCCTATGCTGCCAGCGGCCCGTTTACGGAAAACGGCGCCTATGGCAAGCGCTGAAATTGCGCCCCGTCCAAACATCTGACACCTTTCTTTTAGAGAACTTTACAGTAATATCCGCTCAAAAATACAAGTCAAGCTCATTAATGTTTTAGTTAACACATTACCTCCCTTGAGGAAGGACGTAGGGTCATAGCGGGTTAATAGAAACTGCTCAGTGGCGCTACGTGCCCTGGGCCAGTACAGTACCCTACACGCGCCACTGCCTGGCTCACAAGAATCCACCGTAGGCGTCTTTCCCCAGCTCTGCATTGGTGACTTCCCATTGTTAGCTAGAACTTGACTATGGTGGAAGTATGTATGCAACAAACTTTGGCCTGTGCTTTTCCCTGCTTCCCCACCCTCCCAGCTGGCCAGTTGCAGTGAGTTTGAGGAAATTCAAAGCTGGTCAAGGAAAAAGATGTGGCAATGAGGCAGCAACATTGCACAACAAGCTATGTAATGGGGCTCATACGCTGACGATCACAGCCAGGGGGTGGTCCAGCCCAGAGGTGGTCCAGAGCCAAGTGGTGCCATGAGCCACCAGAAGGGAAAGAGGGCATGAGAATTCCAGGGGAACGGGGGAGAGATGGGTGGAAAACTTAAGTGTCTCTAGGTGATGGCGGCCTGCAGCAAGGTGGCGAGCCTTCAGGTCAGAGAGCTCCGAAGCCCAGCAGCTTCCCACGTCCTTATAACTACGGAATGTTATCTCATAGCAGAGGTTGGGTGCAGTTTCGTGGGGTATGTAAAACATGCAGGCTCTAAATGGTTAAAAGTCTGCTTATTTGGGCTATTTTTAAAACAACTGGATGTGTACAAAGTTGGGTTTGGC
This sequence comes from Dugong dugon, assembly GCA_030035585.1. Taxonomy (NCBI): domain Eukaryota; kingdom Metazoa; phylum Chordata; class Mammalia; order Sirenia; family Dugongidae; genus Dugong; species Dugong dugon. The sequence goes on along the minus strand of CM057470.1, from coordinate 65,787,528 downwards.
TCCAGCTGACTTTCTGAGTTAACAGGACTCAGCCTGCTATCAAGAATAAATGACCTGAGGCCAATACACAGAGGCCATTTTTGACTCATGTACCAATATACCCATACATCACTGAGCTGAAGTATTCACCTGATCCTCTCCTGGCCTGGCAGCTGGGGCCTCCTCACATACTACCTGGAGGAAAAAAGCCCATATTAGCTTCACCTCTTCTGGTGGGTTGTTATACACTGGGAAGGCAGCAACGTTATGTTTTCTGCATGTTGAACTGTACGAAGGTGACTGAGAGGGTGAGGATTAACCTCAAAAGAAATAGAAAGCACTATCTTTTCCACAGACTGATTCAGTCTTAGTAGGAATATCTAACATCACAGCTGAAGCCTGGAGCAGTGCTCGTCAACGTGACTGGCAGCAGCAGCCATGACTTGGGAAATTGTTAGGAACGCAAATTCTCATGCCCCACCCAGACCTACTGAATCAGAGACTCTGGGGTGACGCTCAGCAGTCTGTTTGAACACGCCACCCAGGTGATTCTAATCCATGCTAAAGTTTTCAGAAACACTGCTCTAAAGGATGCACATGGCTGAGTTCTAGTAAAACTTTGCTTATAAAAACCATAGCCACTGGTTTAGGCCCGCAGATTGAAGTTTGCTAACCTGTGGTAAAAGCTGGGTGTGGGATTATAGTTAACAGAGTACTTTGGAATTAAGAACAAGTTATACATGTAATCTATATGTCCTCAGACCTCACCGGCATATGCCTACAAAATAAGGCCGTATTTCCCATAATATCCCAATTATAATAACTCCAGATTTACACCTTCCCAGGTTAGTAAGAAAGCCTGACTTTTTCCTCCACTTTGGACTCCCTCCCAAGGTAAATCAAGGCATTGGTGGTTCAATGGTAAAATTCTTGCCTCCCATGCAGGAGACCCAGGTTCAGTTCCTGACCAATGCACCGTATGCACAGCCACCACCCGTCTGTCAGTGGAGGCTTGTGTTTTGCTATGATGTTGAACAGGTTTCAGTGGCACAGGCTAAGACAAACAGGCTAAGACAAACTAGGAAGAAAGGGCTGGAGATCTACTTCTGAAAATCTTCCAGTGAAAACCCTATGGATCATATTGGACCAATCCACACCTGACCTTGGGGATGGCATAGGACTGGGCAGCGTTTTGTTCTGTTGTGCATGGGGTCACCATGAGCTGGGGGCTGACTTGATGGCAGCTCACAACAACAAGGTGAATCAGAGCAGGTGAATGCCTGTAGACGTGCTTAATCAGGCCACTGAGGTATACAGATGTACACTGGCCATTCTGTTTCTTGCCTGTGTAAGAACTACTGACCTATGGGACAGCGAGAGTGGTTTATGTTAACTTGATTTTCAATATTTGGTTAAAATATCTAACACTCTTGTTAAGAGTACATAGTTAAGAAAATTTGGAAAATGTAGAAAAAATGTCAAAAGTAAAAGTACCTCAATCCCACCACCTGGATATACAAGACAAATTGCTGATATTCATTTACTTAGCTTAAATATTCATGGAAAGCTCCTCTGCGAAGTCACCTGGCTGGGGCCTGGGCATTCAGCAGGAAAGAAAATAGACACAGTCCCCGCTCTCCTGAAAAACTAGCACTGAGGTTTAGGGCAATGAACACGAAGTATAAGTAGAGAAAGATCACTGCTGGCCAGGGGAGTTTTACAGGTGCAGGATCTCAATGCAGAAAACGCACGTGGACTCAGGATCCGGCAGAGGTTGAGTGATGTGACTGGAGCATGGTAGGCTCGCCCTGGGAAAGACTGGGGAACTGGGATGCCTGTGGAGCCAGGCCATGGTGTGGTGATAAATGCTTAATAACCACCTGTTGCGGGGGCACTGAACCTGGGTTGTGGAGTTTGTCATTTTCCATGCTGTACCATCCCATTGAAGCTACCAATATGACTCAGCTGAACATAAAGCTGGGAAAAGATGCTCAAAATCGTTTCTCTGGAGCACTTACCATCCGATTCTAGCATACCCCTAGGGTGATGCAATGTCCCTGTGTAAAGGAGTTTAACTGCGATAGGTATCCACTTATTGGCTTTAGGCAGGAACACACACACACACACGAATGCATTTATATACATATACATGGGGCAGTATGTCCATACATGTGAGGAGTATAGTGTTTTCACGATCACATTTATAATAGCTAACACTACTTGGGCCAGGCACTATTCTAAGCACTTTATTAACTAACTTAACCATCACAACTGCTCTGTGAGGTATTTACTAATATTGTTTGTCACCACTTTATAAATGAGAAAACTATGGTAGAAGAGTAAATAAATGGCCCAGGTCACACAGCTAGTAAGTGGTAGTAGTGGGATCTAAACCTTGGTGGAGGGACTCTCAGCCGTTAGCAAACTATGGCCCACACGCAAAATCCGGCCTGCTTCCAGTTGTGATATGGCCTGGGAGCTAAGAATGGTTTTTCATTTTTAAATAGTTGAAAAAATCAAAAGAAGAATAATATTTCATAACATTTGAAAATTATATGAAATTCTACTTTCAGTGTCCAAAAATTAAATTTTTATGGAAACACAGCCAAGCCCATTTCCTTGTGTATTGTCTATGGCTGCTCTCTTGCTATGCTGGCAGAGCTGAGTGGTCATGACACAGATCGTATGGCCCACAAGGACTAGAATATTTACTATCTGACTCTTCACAGAAAAAGTTTGCTGCTCCTCCTCTTGTCCATTACATAGAGCGCACACACACACACACACTCAGACACACATTATTGTGTGTACATGAGTATAAATGCTGCCCCCCAAAATGTGTATAATGCTACTCATGGTTACATCCTAAAGGAGTTATCTTTACCTGCTGTCTCCTCTTCCTCACCTCCTATGGTCTCCTCAAAGCATCTGACATTTTTCATTCCCTCAAAGCTACTCTTTCCAAAGTCACGAAAACCTTGTTGTGGTAGGTGGTGGCGGGTGGTGGCTGCACATCGGATCGGACTGTTGTGATCCTTAGGGTTTTCACTGGCTGATTTTCGGAAGTAGATGAACAGGCCTCTCTTGCTAGTCCGTCGTAGTCTGGAAGCTCTGTTGAAACTTGTTCACATCACAGTAACACTAAAGCCTCCACTGACAGATGTGTGGTGTCTGCACGTGAGGGGTATTGGCTGGGAATCAAACCCAGGTCTGCCACATGGAAGGCAAGAATTCTGCTACTGACCCATCATTACTTCATTTGGAAAACCTTACTACTGCTAAATTCAAGGGATGCTTTGAAAATCCTTGACTCCCTTTCCTCTTGTACATTGTTTGTTACAAGTAAGCATTGCCTCCATTTTGAAACATTCTTTTATTAGCCTTTCTGACCTCTCCCTATGCTTTCCTGGCTTCCTCACCTTCACGGACACTTCTTCCATGCCCAGGGAGGGAAATCAGAAGAGGGTTGTGTCTATGAAGTCTCAGGAAGAGAGTCCTTTGAAAAGGACCTCGTTGCCATTGAGTGGATTCTGACTCATAGCAACCTTATAGGACAGAGTAGAACTGCCCCATAGGGTTTCCAAGGTGGATTTGAACTGCCGACCTTTTGGTTAGCAGTTGAGCTCTTAACCGCTGTGCCACAAGGAGAGGTCAATTGTTTTATAAGGAGACCTTGGTCAAGTAGCATGAGAATTGAAAAATAGCACTCTCTCAGAGTTTTGCTTTCAGCCTCTGCTCACACTACACACTGGAGTATGATTTCACTCATTCTGAAGGCTCCAATAACAATCCCTATGTAGAACTGCAGAGTCACTGGGTGGTGCAAACAGCTGATGCACTTGGCTGTTAACCAAAAGGCTGGATGCTCAAGTCCACTTGAAAGAAAGGCCTGGTGATCTACTTCCAAAAATCAACCGTTGAAAACCCTGTGGAACACAGTTCTAGTCTGACCCACATGGGGTTGCCATGAGTTGGAGTTGACTTGAAGGCAATTGTCTGTGTGTGTTTTTTTTTAAACTCAGTATTTCAGACCTTGATATCCTACCTCTCATTAGATATCTTCAGTTAACTATCCCACAAGCACCTCAAACTCAATGTTCTCATTTTGAAGTCACTGTCTCTCCTCAGGAGGTCACTTGCTCCTTCACTGTTACCGTCTCAGTCCGTAGCACCAACACCTACCTCTCCAGATGCCCAAGCTAAAGAGCCAAACTGCCTTTGCAGGCTCTCTTCCCACAGTCAAAGTGTCCCACAAAAGTGTTTTGCTGAACAAAAGTCACTTTTTGCCTCACTTTCCTTCTTTTGCCCCCAACTTTTAAATTAGGGTCATGAACTCAAATGCCTCTTCAGGAATTAAGAAAGGAAAAAAAATAGAGGTAACAGAGAGTAGTGGGGGCTGCGGTGCAGTGCAGAATGTACATCTGCCCCCCGCCCGCCCCCAAAGAGCATGTAAATTATTTAAATTTTAAATTCTATGTTGGCCAAATACAATGCATCTGAAAACTGAATTCATCTCTCAGTCCCCAGCTTAGGACCACGTTTTAAACAAGGTTTAAGCCCTCTCCTCCCCATGTAAATTATAAAAATTGGGGTCATCTTATACATGCTGTTTTGTTAACCATCTGTTAAGCTTAAAGTCTTGTGAATATTTTCCCATATTATTAATATTCTATAAAATAATTTGGAATGGCTCAATAAAAGATATCATAATTAATTAAATAAACCCCTGCTGGGGTCACCGTGAGTAGGAATTGAGTTGATGGCAGTGGTTTGTATGTGTGTGTGTGCGTGCGTGTGAGTTGTTGTTTTTTGCAGGTGGACGTTTAGATTCTTACTGGATATGTTTCTCTCGAACTCAGAATTCGTAAAATGGAAGTCACCTTATTTGTAAATATTTCCATGAGAGGAAATCTTTAGAACTGGGAGGGCCAGAGATGGTTGTATACATTATAAATGAATTTGACACATACTGCTAAATTGTCCTCTAGAAAATGCGTTACCAGTTTGTATCCTATTAGGCTGATATGAGAGTGCCCATTTCCTTAAAACAAATTGGATATTGTCACTTAAAAAAATCATTTTAAAATTGATAGGCACAATAGCATTTTATTGCTTTGATTTGCATTTCTTTCATTACTGGTTAAGCTACTACATGTCTCTTAGCAGGTTCACTGGAAACAGACCTGAGATAGATTTGCTGTAGTGTGTTTACTGGGGACACCACCTGGAAGAGAGTAAACAAAATAGAATTGGGCAAAGGAGAGGCTCAACTGAGATTCAGAGCCCTGGATCTGGGGTAGTCCTTCAGACTTGTTGTGAACAGAGGCAAGGGGCGGGGGGGGGGGCGCCCTTTCTAACCCCTCCTGTGATCAGTCACTGTGCGTGGGCTAACCCAGAGACCACCAACCACCCATCAGTCTGTGTGTGGGCTATCCCAGGGACCACCAACCACCCGTCAGTCTGTGGTATTGTGGTGGCTTACGTGTTGCTGTAATGCCGGAAGCTATGCTAATGGTATTTCAAATAGCAGCAGGGTCACCTATAGTGGACATGTTTCAGCAGAGTCCAGATTAAGACAGATTAGGAAGAAAGGCCTGGCGATCTACTTCTGAAAATTAACCAATGAAAACCTTATGAATAAAACAGAACATTGTCCAACTTGCTTGCTTTGGACATATCATCAGGAGAAATCAATCACTGGAGGAGGACGTTGTGTTTGGTGAAGTAGATGGCCAGCAAGGGTGAGGTAGACCCTTGGTGAGATAGATTGGTACAATAGTCACAGCGATGGACTTGAACATGCTAGTGACTGAGAAGATGAGTTGGAGCCAGCTTGATGGCAGCTATCTAACCATTCATCTATCCTGGGGGAGGGACACAATCTTGGGAGAGGCAACTTCCTTCCCTGAAGGAAATTTCTAGAGAGGGACTCAGGCAAAGCCCCAGGCAGCCACACTTTCAGCAGCTGGGGAATTTGTCCTAGGTGCACCCCCAGCATCCTCTGCAACACCTCGTACTTATGGGTACAGTGTCTGGCATATAACCCATTGCCGATGAGTTGATTCCGACTCATAGTGACGCTATAGAACAGAGTAGAACTGTCCCATAGGGTTTCCAAGGAGCAGCTGGTGGATTCCAACTACTAACCTTTTTGTTAGCAGCCTGAGCTCTTAACCACTGTGCCACCAGGGCTCCTCTGGCATATAGTAGGCATCAATATTTGTAGAATAAATAAATCAATTTTTATTTCTTGTCCATGCCTTGTACAAATTTTTTTCTGTTGCCGTTCTTATCTTTCTTTCTTTGAAAAGAGTTTCTTACATTTTAAAGATTTTAACTCTTCATCATGTAGTAAATTATTTTCTTCTCTTTGTTGTTTTATTTTTGTGATATACTGACCGTTCTAATTTTTATGTGGCCAAATCTATCCATCTTTTCCTTTTTGCTTGTATGTTTGGTAAATCTTTACAATCTCTAGATCAGAGAATGCTTACTCCTCCCCCCACCCCCTGCAGGTTCTTTTTACGTTTTCTTTCTTGCATTTAACTCTTCAATCCATCTGGAAATTATTTTGGTTTAAAGCATGGGGTAGAGATCTAACTTAATTTTTTTCTATGAAGATCCCCTTATGTCACTCCAAAGGGTGTGGATTTTATTTGGATTTTGATGGCGAGTCATTGAAGGAAGTTAAGCGGGGGAGGGGAGGGTGTGACTTGCAGCCCTGTGGCACCTGGGAGGACACAGATGTCTGTGGGTAGTGGGCCTTCCCGACTCTCAATCAATGGCTCTCGTCACCACCCTGGAAGGCTGGGATTAAAGCAGAGTCCACGGACACTTGGGGAACTGATCAGAGAAGACAATCCTGAATTTGCTACAATTCAGCGCTTGCCAGAAGCTGGCTGGAAACATTTGATGTGTGTAAGAGACTGTCAAGGGCTCATGTTAAACACCCATTCATCCAAATTCTTTGAGCTCTGGCCCGGTATTGAGTTAGCTCTTCAGTAAGTGATGTGTCTGGTCCATATTATCTTAGTTCCCTTCAGAAGTGCTTCCACTCAGCTAAGATTTAATGCTATTTCCCTAGCTTTTATCTAAGGGCCATACGAGAGACATCCATTTTGGGAACCTTTCTGTATCTTTTCTAAAAACACATGGAAACAGAGGTTGGTTTCTCTTTGTTTGAAGAAAATATTTTACGTGTGTTTTAAGATTAAAATTTATCTCAAATTCTTTTTGGAATTCATAACCAACAAATGTGCCAATTAATGACTAGAGGTCTCCTAAGAGAACTTCAGAGAGGGTTGTTCATTTTTAATCAGAGAGGTTGTTTTAAACCTTAGATGCGTCCTTTGGTCTCCTTCCTGCCCGGGTTACTAGGATTTCCTTGCTGACGTACGTGGGCTGGTATGGACGGAAGGCAAGGAGATCTACCTGCCCCACTTAACTCAACCTCCCTACCTTTCTTTTTTCTTTAATTGTTGTAAAAATATATATAACACACCGTTTGCCAATTCAACATTTTTCATATGGACAATTCAGTGACACCAGTTACATCAATGATGTTGTATAACCATCACCAATATCCATTGCCAAATTTCCATCACCATGAACAGAAACTCGATGCTTCCTAAACCATGCTTCCCCCTTTCTCCCCCCTCCTGCCCCTGGTAACCACTAATAAACTTTAATCTTTATACATTTGCCTATTCTAGCTATTTTGTATAAGTGAGATCATGTAATATCTGTCCTTTTGTGATTGACTTACTTCACTCAGCATAGAAGCCTCATTCTATCTGGACTCTGGTAGCATTCTGTGTGATTCTACAGCACTCTGTACTGTCTCATAGGCGTTTCTTAAGCCCCTTCTAGAGTTTGAGCTCCCTGAGGGTGGGACCTGCTAAATTGTTCTATTCTCAGTGGCCAGCATCAGGCCTGGCAGTACAATTGTTGTTGGGTGCTGTCAAGTTGATTATAACGACCCCATGTGACAGAGGAGAACTGGCTCATAGAGTTTTCTTGGGTGTAATATTTATAAAGCAGATCACTAAGTCTTTCTCCTGCAGAGCTGCTGTGTGGGTTTGGACTACTGTCCTTTTGGTTAGCAGCTGAGCAAGCACTTAACCATTGGGCCACCAGGGCTCCTTGGCAGTACAGTAGAAGGTGTTAAATACACATCTGTAGAATGAACCAATGGGGTGTAAGGATGAAGACTGGATACAGAGGAGTCCAGTGATGGAACTGTAGACTGGAATTAAAAAGAAAGATGATCAAAGATACTTTCAGAGTCCCTTGGAATTAGTCAAATATTTTTGTAGCCATTTCCTTTCTTCATTTCTTCATTCATCCTTCATTTTACTATTCAGTCCTTCAGGCCTTCATTTCCTCATTCTTTTTCATTTGTTGACAAAGTCACTATTTTTTGAGTACCCACTCTCTGCCAGCTGCGATGGGAGAAGCTTATCTGAAATCTCTAACAGAGAAGGCAGCAAACTAAGACCCATGGACCAAATCCCACCTCCATGCCTGTTTTCATATAGCCCAAGAGCTAGAAACGGCACTTAAATTTCAAAATGGTTAAAAAAAATCAAAATAAGTAACATTTTTTCCTTGTGAAAAGTGAAATTTAGATGAAAATCAAATTTCAGTAGTCCATTAATAAAGTTTTATTGGAACACAGCCACGCTCATTCATTGACAGATTGTCTAGGACTATTTTTGCAAGAGCAGAGCTGAGTTGTGGCAGAGACTGCATGGCCCACAAGCCTAAAATATTCACTGTCTGGCCCATTACAGGAAGAGTTTGCTGACCACTGCTCTCCCACGTACAGTGCACGTGCCTGTGATGTTTGAGTCTCAGTGTAGTGCTGGTGAGATGGAGTAGCAGGGAAGGGACACCTTTAGACAGGAGGATCTGGCAAGCATCCTGACTCAGATGAGTGCCGCGTCAGGAGTAGGATAGTTAGGCAGCTGATGCATCTCAGGTAAGAAAAATGTTAAGTTCAAGAAAGTAGTCGAAGCAAGAATGTTCATAGAGGCTGTTATGGATTGAATTATGTTTCCCCCAAATTTCTACTGAAGTTCTAACCCCTGGTACCTGTGAACATAACCTTGTTTGGAAATAGGTCCTTGAAGATGTTACCAGTTACTTTAACTTGAGGTCATACTGGAGTAGGGTTAGCCCTATTCCAATCTGAGTGGTGCCCTATAAAAGAAGAGACACAGAGAGACAGACAGAGGGAACATGGCCCTGTGACTAGGGAGCTATGCTGCAGCTTCCCACCAAGGAATGCCTGTGACTACCAGAATCTAGGAGAGGCGAGGGAAAATTCTCCTAGAGGATTCTGGGAGAGCATAGCCCTGATGATGCCCTGAATGCGGACTCAGAGATGTACACAGAAGGAAAACGGCCATGTGACTTTGGAGTGGGCTGCAGCTGTAAGCCGAGGAATGCCTGGGGCTAACAGAAGCCCGGAGAACCAAGAAAGAATCTTCCCCTAGGGCTTTCCCAGGGGTCGTGGCTCTACTAATACTCTGAATTCAGACTTCTAGCCTTCAGAACTGTGAGATGACACATTTCTGTTCTTGTAAACCATGCAGTTTGTGGTGTTTTGTCCCAGCGGCCCTAGGTAACTAATACTGAGGCCTGGAAGGATCCAGGGAAGTAAGCTTTCCATCGTGAGAGAGGAGGGTCAACCTAAATTATGCTAGCTGAGCAGGACCCACCACCCACTTCCCAAAGCAGAGGCAGCCATTTTTTCATCCATTTCTTTGGGTGTGGGTGGTGCAAATGGCACAGTCAGCTGCTAACCAGAATGTTGGAGGTTTGAGTCCACCCAAAGGCACCTTGGAAGAAAGACCTGGCAAGCTACTTCTGCCAAAATCAGCCATTGAAAATCCTCTGAGCATAGTTCTACTCTGACACACATGGGGTCGCCATGAGTCGGAATCCACTCGACAACCATTGGTTTTCTTTGGGTGTGAGTGGACAAAGCTTACAGCATGTACTTGCAGCAGGGGAGGGGGGCCCCTAGTGCAGCCTGTGCTTCATTAAGGCAGGGCAGAATAGGGGTAGGTGGGAGGAGGGCAGGCCTCATGGCAAGTTCATTCACTGCCAAGATAGTGGGGAGGAATGTCTTGGAAAGATATGAAAGCTGAAATTTACAACACAAGGAAATGTATTGAAGCTAGGAACAAGTGCCTCCACAGACTCCTGTTTTAGGATTATTAAAGTACTTATCTTCTTGGCATCTGAATGCACTAATGCAAATATGAAATATATGTTGCATGAAGGAAAAAAATAATGAGGTGGCACCAGTTTCAACTCTTGATTTCATAAAACATTACTTTATATGGTGGCAACCTGCAATTTGTTAAGAAAAAGTCGTACTGTAAACTGATCTGACATTCCTTCCCAATCTGAGAAAAAATAAAATCTCATCAGTGCTGCTGGTAGGATATTGGTTTTTGTTCTGTTTCTCCCTGGAGAATAAATAAAACCGAGTTAGGCTGTTAATGGAGTAGAAGCTGAATGTTAAATACAAGTGGTTTTGCATCATTAACCTCGAGGAACTGTCGAGATGCTTTATTTTCATATTGGTGTAGCTCAGAAGGAGTCCTGATGGCGCAGTGGTTAAGCACTTGGCTGCTAAACAAAAGGTTGGCAGTTTGAACCCACAGCAGCTCCACGGGAGAAAGATATGGCAGTCTACTTCTAAAGAAATGAAAACCAAACCCACTGCCATTGAGTAGATCCCAATTCATAGCGACCCTGTAGGACAGAGTAGAACTATCCCATAGGGTTTCCAAGGCTGTAAATCTTTATGCAAGCAGACCGCCACATCTTTCTCCTGCAAAGTGGCTGGTGGGTTCAAACCGTGGACTTTTGGTTAGCAGCTGAGTGCTTTAATCACTGTGCCACCAGGGCCCTTTAGCTCAGATACTCCTTTACAGGAGCAGGAGTTGAACTGACAGCTGCAGTCTCATAAAGGAGAGACTGCTGTTGCGTATTTTTATTTCTAAATGATTTTATTCAGATTAAATATTCAGAAAAAGGGAAGCATGAATCCTTGTAGAACCTGGGTTCTGCCAGAGACTTAAACTACTAGGAATTTAAAGGTATGATGTATAATCTTCAAACAAATTGATGCAAACTCTTAATATTTAGAAAGTATGTCAAAGAAGAGAATGGGGTGGAGACATTTTTGTTCAAATGGAAAAAAATAGAAATACAGAAATCACAAGGGGATTTATTACAAGTAGTGTAGTCTATCTTTCTATCACGTCTATAAGTTTGTCATACTGTGGTGGCTTGTGTGTTGCTGTGATGCTGGAAGTTATGCCACTGGTATTTCAAATACCAGCAAGGTCACCTATGGTGGACAGGTTTCAGTGGAGCTTCCAGACTAAGGCAGACTAGGAAGAAGGACCTGGCAGTCTACTTCTGAAAAGATTGTCCAGAGAAAACATTATGAATAGCAGCAGAACATTGTCTGATAAAATGCTGGAAGATGAGTCCCTTAGACTGGAAGTCTCTCAAAATATGACTGGTGAAGAGCTACCTCCTAAAAGTAGAGTCGACCTTAATGACATGGATGCAGTCAAGCTTTTGGGACCTTCATTTGCTGATGTGGCATGACCCGCAATGAGAAGAAACAGTTGCAAACATATATTAATAATCAGAATGTGGTATGTACAAAGTATGAATCTAGGAAAATTGAAAGTCATCAAAAATGAAATGGAACACATAAACATCAATATCCTAGGCATTAGTGAGCTGAAATGGACTGGTATTGGCCATTCTGAATCAGGCAGTCATATACTCTACTATGCTGGGAATGACAAATTGAAGAGGAGTGGTGTCACTTTCATTGTCAAAAAGAACATGTCAAGACCTATCCTGAAGTGCACTGGTGTCAGTGATAGGATAATATCCATACACCTACAAGGAAGACCAATTAATATGACTATAATTCAAATTCATCTACCAACCACTAAGGCCAAAGGTGAATAAATTGAAGATTTTTACCAACTTCTGCAGTCCGAAATTGATCAAACACGCAATCAAGATGCATTGATAATTACTAGTGATTGGAATGTGTAAGTTGGAAATGAAGAAGGCTTGGTAGTTGGAAAATATGGCCTCAGTGATAGAAATGACACTGGAGATCTCATGATAGAATTTTGCAAGACCAACAATTTATTCATTGTAAATACCTTTTTCAACAACTTAAACAGTGACTACACACCTGGAAGTCACTGGATGAAATACATAGGAATCAAATCGACTACATCTGTGGAAAGAGACAATGGAGAAGCTCAATATCATCAGTCAGAACAAGGCCAGGGACTGACTGCAGAACAGACCATTAATTGCTCACATGCAAGGTCAAGTTGAAGCTGGAGAAAATTAAAACAAGTCCATGAAAGCCAAAGTACAACCTTGAGTATACCACCTGAATTTAGAGACTGTCTCAAGGATAGATTTGATGCACGGAACCCTAATGACTGAAAACCAGAGGAGTTGTGGGATGATATCAAGGACATCATACATGAAGAAAGCAAAATGTCATTAAAAAGACAGGAAAGAAAGAAAATATCAAAATGAATGTCAGAAGAGACCCTGAGCCTCCACCAGACTGAGTCCAGTACAATGAGATGGTGCCCGGCTACCACCACTGACTGCTCTGACTGGGATCACAACAGAGTGTCTCAGATAGAGCTGGAGAAAAATGTAGAACAAAATTCTAACTCACAAAAAAAGATCAGACTTACTGGCCTGACAGAGACTGGAGAAACCCGGAAAGTATGGCTCCTGGACACCCTTTTAGTTCGGTAAAGAAGTCACTCCCGAGGTTCATCCTTCAGCCAAAGATTAGACAGCCCCATAAAACAAAACAAGACTAATGGGGCACAACAGTCCAGGGACAAGGACTAGAAGGCAGGAGGGGACAGGAAAGCTGGTAATAGGGAACCCAAGGTTGAGAAGGGACAGTGTTGACATGTCGTGGGGTTGTTAACCATTGTCATAAAACAATATGTGTACTAACTGTTTAATGAGAAACTATTTGTTCTGTAAACCTTCATCTAAAGTACAATACAAAAAAATACATTTAAAAAAAAAAGAGACCCTGAAGCTTGCTCTTGAATGTAGAGTAGCTAAAGCGAATGGGAGAAATAATGAAGTAAAAGAGCTGAACAGAGGATTTCAAAGGGTGGCTCCAGAAGACAAAGTAAAGTATTATACTGAAATGTGCAAAGACCTGGAGTTAGGAAACCAAAAGGGAAGAACACATTTGGCATTTTTCAAGCTCAAAGAACTGAAGAAAAAACTCAAGCCTCAAATTGCAATATTGAGGAATTCTGTGGGCAAAATATTGAACAAAGCAGCAACAAAAGAAGATGGAAGGTATACAGAGTTACTGTACCAAAAAGAATTAGTTAACCTTCAACCATTTCAGGTGATGACATATGATCAAGAACCAATGGTACTGAAGGAAGAAGTCCAAGCAGCACTGAAGGCACGGGTGAAAAACAAGCCTCCAGGAATTGAAGGAATACCAACTGAGATGTTTCAATAAGAGAATGCAACACTGGAGGTGCTCACTTGTCTATGGCAAGAAATTTGGAAGACAGCTACCTGGCCAACTGACTGGAAGAGATCCATATTTGTGCCCATTCCAAAGAAAGGTGATGCAACAGTATGCAGAAGTTATCAAATAATTATCATTAATATCACATATAATTAAGATTTTACTGAAGATAAGCTTTTCAGCAGTGCCTTCAAAGGCAACTGCCAGAAATTCAAGCTGGGTTCAGAAGAGGACGTGAAATGAGGGATATCATTGCTGATGTCAGATGGATCATGGCTGAAAGCAGGGAATACTAGAAAGATGTTAAACTGTCTTTTATTAACTATGCAAAGGCATTCAACTGTGTGGATCATAACAATTATGGATAACAGTGTGAAGAATGGGAATTCCAGAACACTTAATTGTGCTCCTGAGGAACCTGTACATAGACTAAGAGGCAGCTGTTTGAACAGAACAAGGGCCTACTCCGTGGTTTAAAATCAGGAAAGGTGTGCATCAGGGTTGTATCCTTTTACCATACTTATTCAGTCTTTAAGATGAGCAAATAATCTGAGAAGCTGGACTATATGAAGAAGAATGGGGTATCAGGATTGGAGGAAGGCTCATTAACAACTTAGGATATGCAGATGACACAACCTTGCTTGCTGAAAGTGAAGAGAACTTGAAGCACTTACTGATGAAGATCGAAGACTACAACCTTCAGTATGGATTACACCTCAACATAAAGAAAACAAAAATCCTCACAACTGGACCAATAGGCAACATCATGACAAATGGAAAAAATATGGAAGTTGTCAAGGATTTCATTTTACTTGACTCCACAATCAATGCCCATGAAGCAGTAGTCAAGAAATCAAATGACATATTGCATTGGGCAAATCTGCTGCAACAGACCTCTTTCAAGTGTTAAAAAGCAAAGATGTCTCTTTGAAGACTAAGGTGCTCCTGACCCAAGCCATGGTATTTTCAGTTGCTTCAAATGCATGCAAACCTGGACAATGAATAAGGAAGACCAAAGAAGAATTGATACCTTTGAATTATGGTGTTGGTGAAGAATATTTAATATACTGTGGACTGCCAGAAGAATGAACAAATCTGTCTTGGAAGAAGTACAGCCAGAGTGCTCCTTAGAAGCAAGGATGTCGAGACTTTGTCTTATGTACTTTGAACATGTTATCAGGAGGGACCAGTCTCTGGAGAAGGACATCATGTTTGGTAAAGTAGAGGGTCAGTGAAAGAGAGGAAGACCCTCAATGAGATGGATTGACACAGTGGCTGCAAGGATGGGCTCAAATATAGCAAAGATTGTCAGGATGGTGCAGAACAAGGCAGTGTTATGTACTGTTGTACACAGGGTTGCTATGAGCTGGAAACAACTCGAAAGCATCTAACAACAACAGTCTATCTTTGTCATTTTATTTCTGTGATCAGGGAAGGAAAAAGAAGAAAATCATGTGAAGAAATCAGAACCCATCCATTCCATAACACTCTACCTCACTGTCTCTGCCATCTGAGAAAAAGAGAAAGCAAGGCTTAGTATTTTCCACAGGGTGTGCCGCTTCACAGTTACAAGAGCCCACAAGGCTCAGTCTGCAGAAGTAGAACTTGGTTTCTATACTGCTCTCTGATGTCTGCTATGATCCGCCATTTGTTGTTGTCAGTTGCCTTCGAGTTAATTCCATCTGCAAATGACTTAGTTCATTCTGAGCTTCCAATCTGGAGTCTCTGAGTGGTTCATATGGTTAATGCACTCTCCTGCTAACTGAATGGTTGTAGGTTCGAGTCTACATGGTGGTGCCTTGGAAGAAAGACCTGGTGATCTACTTAGGAAAAATAAGCCATTGAAAATCCTATAGAGCACAGTTCTACTCTGACACACATGGGGTTGCCATGAGTTGTAATCAACTCAATGGCAACTCGTTTTTTTAAGCTTCCAATTTAATGACTACTAACTCAGTCTGTTCAAAGCTCTTTATCTGAGTTTCCTTCCTTCCTTCCTGCTGGTGCTCATTATATGGCAACAACTTCAGCCAGATGTTGGAGTCTCGGAGAAGAGCTGTCTTTTTTGTTGACCTCTTTTAAGTCATCTTCCATCTTGAGTGGCTGTTGTCCTTGTAAGTCTTTTTTTCCATTTGGCACAAGAAGGACCTAATGGTGGCTTTGGTGGGTGCCACACTGAATGGCCATATAAAGATTTGGCATGGATGCTCCCACAAAGACGTAGCCCCCAGCCTCATACTTGGTAAACAGCTCAATACTTTGCTCTGATGTGTTTCCTTTCATTTCACCAGCCAGCTTCTTGGGCTGATCAGTGGGTACATTTCAGCCATTTACTGCCCTCACTCTGGACCCAAGGAAAATTTAGATTTCCATCTCCTACCAGTCCCAGGCCATAGGAAACTCTTGGGTCCATTTAGCATCACTCATATTTAAATATTCACCACCTGTCTGTCAGTTTGTCATACTGAGGTGACTTGTATGTTGCTATGGTGCTGGAAGCTATATTGCCAATATTTCAAATATCATCAGGGTCACCCAAGGTGGACAGGTTTCAGTGGAGCTTCCAAACTAAGACAGACTAGGGAGAAAAGTCTAGCATTTTACTTCCAAAAATTAGTGAATGAAAACCTATGGATCACATCAGAACATTGTCCAACTTGCTTGCTTTGGACACATCATCAGGAGAGAGCGATTGCTGCAGGAGGACATCATGTTTGGTGAAGTAGAGGGCTAGGGAGACTTTTGATGAGATGAATTGGCACAATAGCTGAAGCAATGGACTTGAATATGCTGGTGATCATGAAGATGATGATGAAGGACCAGATGACATTTAGTTTTGTTGTACATAAGGTTGTCATGAGTTGGAGTTGATTCGACAGCAGCTATCTCCTTAGTCTCACTCAAGAGTAGGTATTCTTTGACCTAGGAATTTGCTTTCAATATCTTTGCTGTTGGCAACGTTTATTTTTCATGTGGGGAGTGGGGAGAGCCAACAGAGGGGCTGTGGGAGCAGGAAAGGTTCATTCAGTTAATACTCACACATCTAGGAACATAACAAGGGGATACTGTGTGATTTAAAACTGGAAAAGGTGTGTGCCAGGGTTGCATCCTTTCACCATACTTATTCAACCTGTTATGCTGAGCAAATAATCTGAGAAACTGGATTATAGGAAGAGGAATGCGGCATCAGGATTGGACTCATTAATAACCTGCGTTATGCAGATGACACAACCTTGCTTGCTGAAAGTGAGGAGAACTTGAAGCACTTACTGATGAAGATTAAAGACCACAGCCTTCAGTATGGATTACACCTCAACATACAGAAAACAAAAGTCCTCACAACTGGACCAATAAGTAACATCATGACAAATGGAGAGAATATTGAAGTTGTTGAAGATTTCATTTTATGCCCATGGAAGCAGCAGCCATGAAATCAAATGTATATATTGGGCAAACCTGCTATAAAAAACCTCTTTCAAGTGTGGAAAAGCAAAGATGTCACTTTGAGGACTAAGGTGTGCCTGACCCAAGCCATAGTATTTTCATTCGCCTCATATGCACGTGAAAGCTGAACAATGAATAAAGAAGACGCAAGAAGAATCGATGCCTTTCAATTATGGTGTTGGCGAAGAATGTTGAATATACCATGGACTGTCAGAAGAACAAACAAATCTGTCTTGGAATAAGTACAGTCAGAAAGCTCCTTACAAGTGAGGACGACGTGACTTTCTCTTATGTACTTTGGACATGTTATCAGGAGGGACCGGTACCTGGAGAAGGACATCACGTATGGTAAAGTAGAGGATGAGCAAAAAAGAGGAAGACCCTCAAGAAGACAGATTGACACAGTGGCTGAAATGATAGGCTCAACCATAGCAACTGTTGTGAGGGTGGTGCAAGACTGGGCAGTGTTTTGTTCTGTTATACATGGGGTCAGTATTAGTCAGAAATGACTCAACGGCACCTAATAACAACAACTAAGTGCTTTCCTTTGATATTTTAATCAATTAACTTTTGTAGAGAAGAATACTTGATGGGATTATATGATATCCAGTTTCTGTCTCGACATCTTGTAAACAAAATGGTTGTTGTTAGCTGCTGTCCAGTAGGTCCTCAACTTACGGCAACCCCATGTACCCCATCGTGATCCATAGGGTTTTCATTGGCTGATTTTTCAGAAGTAGATCACCAGACCATTCTTTCCAGTTAATCTTCATCTGGAACCTCCACTGAAAAGTGTTTAGCATCACAGCAACAGGCAAGCCTCCAGTGACAGATGGGTGGTAGCTGCACATGGGGTCCATTGCCTGGGAATTGAACTCAGGCCTCCTGCAAGGGAGGCAAGAATTCTGCCACTGAACCACACCTGTGTGATATTCCTGAAGATCCCCTTTTACTGAATACAGTGGCTGTTCAATTGCTCTGCAGAGTGCACACAAAGGCCATTTTTCATCTTTCCAACCTATTTTTGTTCATGCGCACGTGTCTATCAGGTCCCTGGGAGATGCAAACAGTTAATGCACTTGGCTACTAACCAAAGGTTTGGTGGTTCAGATTCATCCAGTGATGCCCCAGAAGAAAGGCCTGGTGATCTCCTTTGATAAGATTACAGCCAAGAAAAACCTATGGAGCAGTTCTGCTCTGAAGCACATGGGGCTGCCATGAGTTGAAATTGACTCAACAGCAATGGGTTTGGTTTTTATTTTATTTGCCTGTCACTGGATAAAATCCTAGAAAGTTTCCAGAACTTTTCTAGTTATTTATTTATTTTTTTGTAATAATGATAATGCAACCCAGGCCAATCTAATATAAAAAATTCTGGGCTCTTATTCAATGTGAAAGTCCTTCTCTCCCTTTGCTTGAGACTACATCAGGTTTGGAAGTCTGCAGCAGGAGAGGGAGACCTGGCTGGCTTCTTTCCCATTTCCTCACACGACTTCCTGTTCCATTCACTAGCTGGGGTGGTGGTAAGAGAACACAGTCTTACGTGGGTGGTGCAGTTTTATCTGGCATCAGTATGCTCTGGCTGTGCCATACTTACCATTTTGGCATCTTCTCTTGTGTATTGTTTTGGGTTCTTTAGAGACTCCCTGGCACTGAGATCTGCTACCTGTTCCGTTGACTTGGTGATATCTCATTTACCTGTTTACTTATCACTCCCTCATCTCTATTGCTTTCCAGGTTTCTCAGGCCGGGTCTGTTTCAAAACAGCTTATGGCTGGCTCATGGTCATACATGACCCAAAGCAACGTGTATGCATCCTTATCCCCAACTCTGCAATTGCAGACTATTTCTAATGTGGCTCTCCTGCCCTTGCCAGCTCTTCTCCCATTCATTCTTTTTCAGGTGTGAAGCAAGTACCAGTCTCTGTGTCCCCGAATTCCATGGGACAGACTCAAGTCTCTGAGTTATTCTCCTGAAGTTCCCACCACGGTTTAAGGGGATGGAGGAACGCTCCACTCGTCTCCCCCCTGAAGATGAGAAAACAAACATTGCCCCCTCTACAGAATATTTATACTTTTTTTTTTTTTAAACAATTTCCAAGCCTCTCATTAATAACCTTGAGGTGGGTAATGGGATCATGCAGGCATAATAACTTGGGTCACTTCTTTTACAAGTCTTGTTTCTAGCACTGTATCATAAAATGGGGGTGGGGGTGGTGGTACTTGACACCTATTCTTCCTGGCCTAGCGGTCTCTGCTAAAACTGAGTTAACAGGAAAAATCTCTTTCTTCCCCACTAGCCTGTGCTAAGAAGCAGTCGCCTATGTGGTCTCTTGTAAGATAACCTGTCCCATTGCTGTCGAGTCGATTCTGAGTCATAGCGATCCTACAGGACAGAGTAGTAGAGTTTCCAAGGCTGTAATCTTTATGGAAGCAAATTGCCACATCTTTCTCTCCTAGAGCAGCTGGCAGGTTCAAACTGCCTACCTTTCATTTAGCAGCCAAGTGTTTAACCAATGCACCACCAGGGCTCCTTGTAAGACAGTCCTACAAGAAAGAGCACTTAATTCAAGTCTGACTTGATACTGAGTGGTGACCAGCCCAGTAATTCACACTTACGTTGGCTCGTCATACCCTGACTCACTCCCTCTTTCCCTCACTCTGCTCCCTGGTGTTCCACTTCCATTAGGGATTGAATTGGGTCCCCAGAATATATGTTAGAAGCCTAATCTCTACACCTGTGGATGTAATCCCGTTTAGGAATAGGGTTTTAATTGTTATGTGTCTTAGTCATCTAGCACTGCTCTAACAGAAACACCACAGGTGGATGGCTTTAACAAAGAGAAATTTATTTCCTCACAGTAAAGTAGGCTAAAAGTCCAAATTCAGGGCGTCAGCTCTATAAGGCTTTCTCTCTCTGTTGGCCTTCTCTTCAGTGTTCCCACAGACTAGGAGCTTCTCCACACAGGGTTCCTGTGTCCAAAGGATGCACTGTGTTCCTGATGCTTCTTTCTTGGTGGTATGAGGTTCCCAGCTCGCTGCTTGCTTCCCTTTCCTTCTAACTTTTGTAAGATAAAAGGTGGTGCAGGCCACACCCTAGGAAAACTCCCTTTACATTGGATCAGGGATGTGACCTTAGTAAGGGTGTTATACAATCCCACCCTAATCCTCTTTAACATAAAATTACAATTACAAAATGGAGGACAACCACACAGTACTGGGAATCATGGCCCAGCCAAATTGAAGGCATATCAGTATAGGGTGTATCTTAAACCTGATAACTTTTGAGATATTAAAAAAAGTAGATTATACAGAGAGACAAGCAAGCACAAATGGGGTGAAGATAGATGCCAGGTGGAGATTTCCAAAGAAACAAAGAACGCCAGTTCTATAAGCTGAGACAAGGATCTTCCCCTGAGAACTGACAGATACAGAGCTCTCCCCTAGAGCCAGTGCCCTGAATTCAGACTTCTAGCCTGCTGAACTGTGAGAAAATAAATTTCTGTGCTTTAAAACCACCCACTTGTGGTATTCCTGTTACAGCAGCATTAAGAAACTAAGACAACTTCTTATTTAAGTAGAGACCAAAATCTTTGCTTTGGGCTCTGCTTTCTGGCAGCCGAGGCAAATATAACCAGTAAGTGTAAAACTCTGCTAGATACTGTGGGAAACACAAAGAGGAAAAAGGAAACATGGTTTTCAAACTTGTTTTGCCTTTTGAAGTACATTTGAGGTTAACTACAGCTGAAGGAAGGTGCAGTGGTTGGAAAGTATCTTCCTAGACGAGTTTCAGATCACGCATTGCACTTCCCTCTGTTGCGTGTCCTTTGCGGGGTGACTACTTCGTGTTTTGCTTGTTGTTTAGGTTATAACAAGGAGTTGAGGAGATAAGGGCTCTTGTTAAGAACAGTCAAAAAGCTGAGTTTGAAAATATTGTGATCACAGGTATGGTGTCTCCTTTTTTAAATCTCTCTCCTTAGCTTCCGACACACAGTGGGCTAACAAGTTCATTACAAGATTGGAAAAAAGACTGCTGGGATAAATTCTCCTCTTCTTTTTGCTCTTGTACTTGTGGGCCAATGAAGGTAGCTAAGAGTGTATATATTTTTTTAAGTCTGGCTCTTTTCACCATTCCATTTTGCAGATTGCTTCCTGACTTCTCACTAAGCACGTGAGTCATGAGGAGTATAAGAAGTTTACTTCATATTCAAGGTTACTTAATTTTAAGCCAAAACAGGTATGTAAACACCCACATAATCTCAAGCACACACATGCATTCTTATACATTCTTGAATAAATTCTCTCTTATTAAAAGTGGCTAAGACTCTCTAGGGAAATTAACTATTGCTATAAAGGAAAAAAATTCTATTGGCCTTAGCCTGGAGATAAGAATCAGCCATAGAAGACTGAAATTCTTCTCAGAGGAAGGCATTTCCCTCTGGGAGTAGTCAAACCCTGGAGCTCTGGCATCTTGCCAGGAGGTGCTATCTCCAGATACCTGTGTTGGCATTCTGTCCCGAGATTCTTGATGCTCACTCTCCCCAGCAGACACGATGTTTTGATTAAGTCCATACCAGAAGATGGAATGATTATCTAAGGAATTTGGTACTATCTCTGGCACCCCAGTGGGGCACTTTGGCCCCCACAAAGGTTCTCTCATCTCTTGATTTGTTTCAAGTCAACATCTTGTTAGCAATGAGCACAGAACCACATTGTGTCAGGCAGAGAAGATCACTGCAATGTAAAGAACACAGTCCAGTAGTGAAGAGTTGGAGAGCCTGTGGGTCACAGATTCTGGGATTCTCACAAGGTATTTGGGGCAAAGAAGCAGAAATGGATGAGAGAATAGCAGTAGAGGCATGGGGGCAGCATACGGAACTGGTTAAGGGGAAATTAGGAGTAGTTTTTGCTCTGCCATTAACTAACAAAATGACTTTATAGACTCATGCGTTTAGACTTTCTGGGCCTAAGTTTATTTATCTGGAAAGTGAGATGACTGAGCTTGATCAGGGACTGCACACTCAAATGTCTGCAGGGCAAGTAGGAATTCCTGGGGATGTAGTGCCCAGGTGTGGGCGTATATGAGCACATTGTGGGAGAGGTATGGATGGCTCTCAGCTGTACAGCACATCCCACTGGGTGTGCCTCTGAGACCGTTCCACACTCCCCATACCCATACACATTCTAAAGAGAGCAGCCAGTACTCTCTTTAGCTTTAGTCTATTGTTGTAACAGTTAATGCGCTTGGGGGCTACTGAAAGGCTGGAGGTTTGAGTTCACCCAGAGGTGCCCCAGAAGACAGGCTTGGTGATCTTCTTCCAGAAAATCAGCCGTTTAAAACCCTGTGGAGCACAGTTCTACCCTGACACACATGAGCTGCCATGAGTAGGAGCTGACTGCAACTGCTTGGTTTTTATTATTTTGATGAAGGAATACCTGGTGTTTCCATTTTTTAAGAGAAATTAGAAATCTAGATCTTTATGTGAAATCTCCCAAGTTCTAAAAGCTGGCTTAAATTACTCAAAAGTACTGTGTTGACCAGCCACAACCTGTCTTTAGGCTACATGTAACTTTTGGACCACCAGTTTATGACCTCTGAGCTAGGTTGAGGTTTTCGAAAGTGTGCTCCTGTTCAGTGGGCTGCCAATAGGTGTAACTGGCAAAAACAAACAAACAAAAAAAGCAGGATTTACACAGACACACACACAGGGAGAAGAGGAAGACAAAGGAGAAAGATGCATCTACAAGGCCAGGAACACCACGGATTGCTGGCAGCTACTAGAAGTAGAAATAGATAAGGAAGGACTTTCTCCTAGTGTCAGTGCCCTGAATTTGAACATCTAGCCTCCTGAACTGTGAGAAAATAAATTCCTGTTCTTCAAAGCCAAACAAGGTCTTGTGGTCCAATAAATTTGAGAAACACTGGATTAAATAAAGTTAAAGAGGTTTCTTTATTATCGGGCTTCTCAGAATCTTTAGTATTCTATTGCTGCACTGTCCAACATGGTAGCCACTGGTTACATGTGTCTACCAAACACTTGGAATTTGGCTAGTGTGAATTAAATGTGATGTAAGTGTAAAATACACACTGATTTTCAAAGGCTTAGTAAGAAAAAAAGAATGTAAAATATTTCATTAATAGTTCTTATAATACTGTGTATTAATATTTTTAGATATTGGGTTAAATAAAATATAGTATTAAACTCAAAATATATTTTCTTTTTTACTTTTTAAAATGTGCATTTTAGAAAATTTTAAATTAAAAATGTAACTCACATTATGATTCTGTTGGACAGCATCATCAGGGTTATGCTGGTCCCGGAGAGTAGGAAGGGTGCTTTGAGCTAGCTGAGGCAAAAAAAAACTGCTGAGGATTTAGAAGCCTCAGAACTGTGGGTTTTATGAGTGGTGGTAATGATGGTGGTGGGATGTCTCTGAACAGCATGTTCATTTCAGGAATCTACTAAGACCTGTTAAAATAAAATGCTAGTGCTTCTGGTGAACGTTGTTTCCTGTTTAGCATCAACGTGGGCAGCCACCTATGAATTCCAATGGTGCTGTCATTGCTACCAGCTGTTTGTTTTTCCTCTTGGTGAATTACTTTCAAGACTAGTTTGAGTGACACAAGGGAATCAGTCTGTTATATATATATTTTATTAACTATGATTTATCATAAAAATGATATATCCTCTTCATAGAGAAACTTAACCTCTTTTTGACCCCCAATACTGGACTTGAGCACTGATCTGATTCACCTCTCTTGGCTCCAAATGGCTGTTGTCTGTTTCCAAACTTTCAGTCCCACTCAGAGGATTAATATCTGCCATGGCTCTAGGGCAATTTCAAAAGGGTATTTTCAATACTCCCTTCTGTAAGTTCTGAAACATTTGGTAAAAATACATTTGTTACCTTCTAGCAGCACCTCATAAAGTTGCCCCTGGAATCCAGATCAGGCCTCTGAGAAGTTCCAGTGAGAATGATTTCTCCACACATGTTGTGGTGCTTAAACAGACCCCTGGTTCATCCTCAAGCAGATTTGTCTGTGAATGAGCGACCCCTGCACAGTAGTGCCCCTTAGTCTCAAAGAGGACCTGAAATTGGCAGTGATTATGGCTGTTTTCTCCACCCTTTCCTATAGACAAGCAACCTCTTCATGAAAAGAAAATCATTTCCATCATGAGGTGCAAAATCTGCCCATTTTTTCAAAGTTAGTCATTTGTTTCCTAGAAGAAGCATTTATCAGGTAGCACTACAAATATTGTGTCATTTCTGATATTCTGCTTTTACCAAGGAGCTCGATCAGTTATTATTTATTATTCTATCACATGAACTCATAAGTATCTTTGCACTTAAACCTACACTGAAACAATGGACAAAGCCAGGGGTTGACTACAGAACAGACCATTAATTGCTCATATGCAAGTTCAAGCTGAAGCTGAAGAAAATCAAAGCAAATCCAAGAGAGCCAAAGTACAACCTTAAATACATCCTGCCTGAATTTAGAGATCATCTCAAGAATAGATTTGACACACTGAACACTAATGATCAAAGACCAGACAAGTTGTGGGATGACATCAAGGACATCATACATGAAGAAAGTAAAAGGTCATTAAAAAGATGGGAAAAAAAACCAAAGACCAAAATGGATGTCGGAAGAGAGTCTAGAACGTACGCTTGAGTGCAAATTAGCTAAAGCAAACAGAAGAAATGATGAAGTAAAAGAGTTGAATAGAAGATTTCAGAGGGTAGCTCAAGAACAAGATAAAATATAATGAAATGTGCAAAGAACTGAAGTTCGAAAACCAACAGGGAAGGGCACAATTGGCATTTCTCAAGCTGAAAGAACTGAAGAAAGTATTCAAGCCTCAAGTTGCAATATCGAAGGATTCTTTGGGCAAAAAAAAATTAATGACACAGGAAGTATCAAAAGATGATAGAAGGAATATACAGTCACGGTACCAGAAAGAATTGGTTGATGTTCAACCATTCCAGGAGATAGCATATAATCAAGAACTGCTGGTACTAAAGGAAGAAGCACAAGCCACACTGAAGGCATTAGCAAAAAGCAAGACTTCAGGAATTGATGGAATACCAATTCAGATGCATCAACAAACAGATGCAATGCTGGAAGTGCTTACTATGTCAAGAAATTTGGAAGACAGCTACTTGGCCAAATGACTGGAAGAAATTCACATTTGTGCCCATTCTGAAGAAGATGATCAAACAGAATGTGGAAATTATCAAACAATATCATTAATATCTCACCCAAGCAAAACTTTGCTCACGATAATTCAGAAACAGCTGCAGCAGTATATCGACACAGAATTGCCAGAATTTCAAGCCAGTTTCACAAGAGGATGTGGAATGAGGGATATCACTGTTGATGTCAGATGGATCTTGGCTAAAAGCAGAGAATACTAGAAAGATGTTTACCTGTGTTTTATTGACTGCACAAAGGTATTCAACTGTGTGGATCATAACAAATTATGGATAACATTGCAAAGAATGGGAAGTCCAGAACACTTGATTGTGCTCATGAGAAACCTGTACATGGATCAACAGGCAGCTGATTGAACCAAACAAGGGGATAAGGAAAGGTGTGCATCAGGGTTGTATTCTTTCATGATACTTATTCAATCTGTATGCTGAGCAAATAATCTGAGAAACTAGGCTATATGAAGAACGTAACATCAGGATTGGCGGAAGACTCATTAACAACCTGAGATATGTAGATGACACAACCTTGCTTGCCAAAAGTGAAAATGACTTGAAGTACTTAATGGTGAGGGTAAAGAATTACAGCCTTCAGTATGGGTTACACTGAACATAAAAAAAACGAAAACTCTTGCAACTGGACAAATAAATAACATCATGATAAATGGAAGTTGTCAAGGATTTCATTCTTTTTGGATCAACAATCAATGCTCATGGAAGCAGCAGTCAATAAATCAAACGATATATTGCATGGGGCGAATCTGCTGCAAAAGACTTCTTTCAAGTGTTAAAAAGCAAAGATGTCACTTTGATGACTAAGGTACACCTGACCCAAGCCGTAATATTTTCCATTGCCTTATATGCATGCAAAACTGGACAATAAAAACAGAAGACTGAAGAATTGATGCATTCGAATTGTGGTGTTGGTCAAGAATATTGAATATATCGTGGACTGCCAGAAGGATAAACAAATCTGTCTTGGAGGAAGCACAACCAGAATGTTCCTTAAAAGTGAGGATGCGAGACTTCATCTTGCTTACTTTGGACAAGTCATCAGGAGGGACTAATTGCTAGAGAAGGATATCATCCTTGGTAAAGTAGAGGGTGGGCAAAAAAGAGGGAGGCCTTCAATGAGATGGACTGACACAGTGGCTTCAACAATGGGCTTAAGCATAGCAATGATTGTGAGGATGGTGTAGTACTGAAGACCCAGCAATGGTTAGTTCTGTTATACAAAGTTGCTGAGTCAAGCCGACTCAACGATACCTAACAACATTTGTTTTAAAATATATATAACAAAAAACTTGCCATTTTAACTACTTTTAAGTGTATTATTCATCGTGTTGTGCAGCTATCACCACTGTCCATTTCTAGAAGTTTTTCAACATACCTTAAACAATAACTCCTCATCCCCACCCCCATCTGCTGGTAACCACTAATCAACTTTTGTCTTTATGCATTTGCCTATTCTAGATATTTCATATAAGGGGGATCATACAATATTTGTTCTTCCATGACTGACTTATTTCACTCAGCATGATGTTTGCAAGATGCATCTATGCAGTAGCATGTATCAATATTTCACTTTTTTTTATGACTGAATAATATTTCCATATATAAAAATATATTGACACACTTTTCCTTTAAGCAATGACATGATCCTTACTGAAAATAAAATTTCTGTATATGCCCAAAATTGTAAACAGATGCAGACATAAAAGCCCAGTTAAGAAAGTAGTGTGAAGCGGGAGAAAAGCTTTCTTTCTCCAAGCACAGCAATTCTAAGACGTTCCCTAGAATCTCTATGGCCTCAGTGTGCCTCAGAATCACCTGCCTAGACTCACAAAGAGAAGGTTTAGGGTTCAGTCCCGGAGCCTACATTTGAAGCATCACTAGTGACTCTAATGCAGAATTTAACTATTTCAGAAATTAAAACAAATAAACAAATAGGTGATCTAAATCAGTCAGTCCAAGCCCACATTTTGAGAAACACTCTCCTATGTTGTTTTTTTTCAATTGATGAAATCATTTTTAAAAGAAATATTCATATTTTTGTTAATAACCTTGAAATATTGCAAGTAACAATTTCTTACATTTATATATCACTTTACAATTTTGAAAGCACATTCACATACATCAATTAATTTGATTCTCACAATGACTGTACAGGTAGGCAGGTGGACATTATTATTCTCCATATTTCAAATGAGAAAAACAAGTCTCAGAGAGTGAAGTAACTTGCCCAAGGTAACAGCTGGTCAGTGATGGAGCCAGGACTAGAACCCAGCCTTCTGACATGGAACCCTCCTGCTCTTCTGGATTATCCCATGCTGCCTCTCTGCCTCCTCTCCAATACATTACTGACCATTTTCTCTCTTAAAAAATATTAGCCTGACAGAGATTTGTTACACTTAGGATGTTCACTTGACCTGTTTTTCAAAATTTTCTACTACTTTTCCATAACATATCATTAAAAAAAAAATATATATATATATTATTGTGCTTTAAGTGAAAGTTGACAATTCAAGTTAGTTTCTTATACAAAAATTTATACACACTTTGTTATGTGACCCTAGTTACTCTCCCTATACGGTGACAGCACACTCCTCCTTTCCATCCCAGATTCCCCGTGCCCTTTCAGCCAGCTCCTGTCCCTCTCTGACTTCTCATCTCACCTCTGGACAGGAGCTGCCCATTTAGACTCATGTCTCTACTTGAGCTAGGAAGCACAGTCTTCACAAGTATCATTTTATGTCTTACAGTCCAGTCTAATCTTTGTCTGAAGAGTTGGCCTCAGGAATGGTTTTAGTTTTGGGCTAACAGAGAGTGCAGGGGCCATGGCTTCTGGGGTCCCTCCAGACTCACTCAGACCATTAAATCTGGTCTTTTTACTAGAATTGAGTTCTACACCCCACTTTTCTCCTGCACCCTCAGGGACTCTCTGTTGTGTTCCCTGTCAGGGTGGTCATTGGTGGTAGCCAGTCTAGTTCTTCTGGTCTCAGGCTGATGGAGTCTCTGGTTTATGTGGCCGTTTCTGTCTCTTGGGCTAATATCTTCCTTGTGTCTTTTGTGTTCTTCATTCTCCTTTGATCCAGGAGGGTTCGAACCAATTGATGCATCTTAGATGGCCTCTCACTAGCTTTTAAGACCCCAGACGCCACTCACCAAAGTGGGCTGCAGAACCTTTTCTTAATAAACTTTGTTATGCCAATTGACCTAGATGTCCCCTCAAACCGTGGTCCCTAGAACCCCACCGCTGGTACTCTGTCCCTCGAAGTGTTTGGTTGTATTCAGGAAACATCTTAGCTTTTGGTTTAGTCCAGTTGTGCTGACTTCTCCTGTAGTGTGTGTTGTCCTTCTCTTCACCTAAGATAATTCTTGTCTGCTATCTAGTTAGTGACTACCCCTCTCCCTCTCTCCTCACCCTTGTAATCATCAAAGAATGTTTTCTTCTGTGTTTAAACCTTTTCTTGAGTTCTTATAATAGTGGTCTTATACAATATTTTTCCTTCTGCGATTAACTAATTTCACTCAGCATAATGCCTTCCAGATTCATCCATGTTATGAGATGTTTCACAGACTCATCATTATTCTTTATCGTTGTGTAGTATTCATTGTGTGAATATACCATAATTTGTGTATCCATTCGTCCCTTGATGAGCGCCTAGGTTATTTCCATCTTTTTGCTATTGTGAACAGTGCTGCAGTGAACATGGGTGTGCATATATCTATTTGTGTGATGGCTCTTATTTTTCTAGGATGTACTCCAAGGAGCAGGATAGCTGGATTGTATGGTACTTCTATTTCTAGCTTTTTAAGGAAGCACCAAATCGATTCCCAAAGTGGTTGCACCATTTTACATTCCCACCGACAGTGTATAAGTGTTCCGGTCTCTGCACAACCTCTCCAATATTCATTATTTGGTGTTTTTTTGATTAATGCTAGTCTTGTTGGGGTGAGATGATATCTCATTGTAGTTTTGATTTGCATTTCTCTAATGCTTAATGATTGTGAGCATTTCCTCATGTATCTGTTAGTGGCCTGAATGTCTTCTTTGGTGAAGTGCCCATTTTTTAATTGGGTTATTTGTCTTTTTGTTGTTGAGGTTTTGCAGTATCTTGTAGATTTTAAAGATTAGACCCTGATCAGATATGTTGTAGCCAAAATTTTTTTTCCAATCTGTAGGTTGTCTTTTTACTCTTTTGGTGAAGTTTTTTTTATGAGCATAAGTGTTTGATTTTTAGGAACTCCCAGTTATCTAGTTTCTCTTCTGGTGTTTGTGCATTGTTACTTATGGTTCATATTGTGTTTATGCCATGTATTAGGGCTCCTAGCGTTGTCCCTATTTTTTCTTCCATTATCTTTATCATTTTCGATTTTATATTTAGGTCTCTGACCCATTTTGAGTTAGTTTTTGTGCATGGTGTGAGGTATGAGTCTTGTTTCAGTTTTTTGTAGATGGATATCCAGTTATGCCAGCACCATTTGTTAAAGAAACTGTCTTTCCCTCAATTAACAGACTTTGGGCCTTTGTCAAATATCAGCTGCTCATAGGTGGACGAATTTACATCTGGATTCTCAATTCTGGTCCATTGGTCTATATATCTGTTGTTGTACCAGTACCAGGCTGTTTTGACTACTGTGCAGTACAATAGGATCTAAAATCAGGTAGCGTGAGGCCTAGCACTTTGTTTTTCTTCTTCAGTAATCCTTTACTTATCTGAGGCCTCTTCCCTTTCCATATGAAGTTGGTGATTTGTTTCTCCATCTCATTAAAAAAATGCCGTTGGAATTTGGATCAGGATTGCATTGTATCTGTAGACTGCTTTGGGTAGAATTGACATTTTCACAATGTTGAGTCTTCCTATCCATGAGCAAGGTATG
This sequence comes from Dugong dugon, assembly GCA_030035585.1. NCBI lineage: Eukaryota > Metazoa > Chordata > Mammalia > Sirenia > Dugongidae > Dugong > Dugong dugon. The sequence continues at coordinate 65,757,420 of CM057470.1, read as the reverse complement.
CTTTACCACTTATGCAGGTCTCTTTTGATTTCTTACAGTAGTGTCTTTAGTTTTTATCGTATAGTTCTTTTAAGTCTCTGGTTAGATTTATTCCTAAGTATTTTATCTTCTTGTGGGCTATTATAAATGGTATTGATTTGATGATTTCCTCTTCAAAGTTCTTTTTGTTGGTGTAGAGGAATCCAATTAATTTTTGTATGTTTAATCTTGTATCCTGATACGTTGCTGAAATCTTCTATTAGTTCTGGTAGTTTTCTTGTGGATTCTTTGGGGGTTTTCTGTGTATAAGGTCATATCATCTGCAAATAGGGATACTTTTGCTTCTTCTTTACCAATCTGAATGTGTTTTATTTCTTTTTCTAGCATAATTGCTCTGGCTAGGACTTCCAGCACAGTGTTAAATAAGAGTGGTGATAAAGGGCATCCTTTTCTGGTTCCCGTTCTCAAGGGCAATGCTTTCAGACTCTCTCCATTTAGCACAATGTTGGCTGTTGGTTTTGTATAAATGCCCTTAATAATGTTGAGGAATTTCCCTTCTATTCCTATTTTACTGAGAGTTTTTATCACAAATGGTTGTTGGACTTTGTCAAAAGCCTTTTCTGCATCGATTGATAAGATCATGTGGTTCTTGTCTTTTATGTTATGTATGTGATGGATTACGTTGATTGTTTTTCTAATGATGAACCGTCCCTGAATACCTGGTATAAATCCCACTTGATCAGGGTGAGTTATTTTTTTGGTATGTTGTTGAATTTTATTGGCTAGAATTTTGTTGCAGATTTTTGTGTCAATGTTCATGAGGGATATTGGTCTGTAATTTTCTTTTTTTGTGGTGTCTTTACCAGGTTTTTGTATCAGGGTTATGCTGGTTTCATAGAATGAGTTTAAGAGTATTCCATCCTTTTCTATGCTCTGAAATACCTAGTAGTAGTAGTGTTGACTCTTCTCTGAAAGTTTGGTAGAATTCTCCAGTGAAACTGTCAGGGCCAGGGCTTTTTTTTTTTGTTGGGAGTTTTTAAATTACCTTTTCAATCTCTTCTTTTGTTATAGGTTTATTTAGTTGTTCTGCCTCTGTTTGTGTTAGTTTAGGTAGGTAGTGAGTTTCTAGAAATTTGTCCATTTCCTCTAGGTTTTCAAATTTGTTAGAGTACCATTTTTCATAGTATTCTGTTATGATTCTTTTAATTTCAGTTGGGTCTGTTGTGATATCACCTATCTCATTTCTTATTCAGGTTCTTTGCTTCCTCTCCTGTTTTTCTTTTGTCAGTTTGGCCACTGGTTTATTGATTTTGTTGATCTTTTCAAAGAACCAGCCTTTGGTCTTGTTAACTCTTTCAGTTGTTTTCTATTCTCTATTTCATTTAATTCTGCTCTAATTCTTATTATTTCCTTTCTTCTGGCACCTGAGGGCTTCTTTTGCTGCTCTCTTTCTACTTGTCTGAGTTGTAGGGTTAATGTTTTGATTTTGGCCCTTTCTTCTTTTTGGATGTATGCATTTATTGCTATAAATTAACCTCTGAGCACTGCTTTTGCTGTGTTGCAAAGGTTCTGGTAGGATGTGTTTTCATTTTCATTTGATTCTATGAATTTGTTTATTCCATCCTTAATTTCTTCTATAACCCAGTAATTTTTGAGCAAGATGCTGTTCAGTTTCCATGTGTTTGAATTTTTTTCCTTGCGTCTTCTGTGATTGATTTCTGCTTTTATGACTTTATGGTCAGAAAAGATGCTTTGTAGTATTTCGATGTTTTAGATTCTGTTAAGGCTTGCTTTATGGTGTAATATGTGGTCCCTTCTGGAGAATGTTCCATGTGTGTTGGAAGAGAAAGTATACTTGACTGCTGTTGGGTGGAGTGTTCTGTATATGTCTATGAGATCAAGTTGGTTTATTGTGGCATTTAGATCTTCCATGTCTATTGAGCTTCTTTCTGGATGTTCTGTCCTTCACTGAAAGTGGTACTATTATTGTGGAGCTGTCTATCTCTCTTTCCAATGCTGTTAGAGTTTGTTTTATGTATTTTGGAGCCCTGTCATTGGGTGCGTAAATATTTATTATGGTTATGTCCTTCTGGTGTATTGACTCTTAAATCATTATATAGTGTCCTTATCCTTTGTGGTGGATTTTACTTTAAAGTCTGTTTTGTCGAGATTAATATTGCCACTCCTGCTCTTTTTTGAGTGCTGTTTGCTTGATATATATTTTTTCATCCTTTGAGTTTTAGTTTGTGTCTTTAAGTCTAAAGTGTGTCTCTTGTAGACAGCGTATAGACAGATTGTGTTTTTTTATCCATTCTGCCACTCTGTCTCTTTATTGGTGCATTTAGTCCATTTACATTCAGTGTAATTATTGATAGGTATGATTTGAGTGCTGTCATTTTGATGTCTTTTTTTTTTTGCTTTGTTGACAGTTTCTTTATTCCACTTTTTTCTGTGCTTAGTCGTTTTTCTTTATGTATTTTCTTTTCCTCTATTTCATTGTTGTTGATTTTGTATTTGCTGAGTCTTTATGTTTTTCTTGTTTTTTATTTTGATGTTAGTTTATTTTGAATGTTATTTTCCTTTGTGGTTACCTTAATATTTACCTCTATTTTTCTAAGTTTATACCAGTCTTTTTCTTCTTTATATCACTTTGACTTCCTCTCCATATGAAAGATCTATGACTACATTTTTTTAGTCCTTCTTTTTTGTTTTAACATTGTCATCTTTTACATATTGACATCTGTTTCCCTATTTTCAGTGTTTTAGCTTTGATTTATGTTTGTGACTTCCCTATCTGGGTTGATATCTGGTTGCTCTGTCCTGTGTTGTAGTCTTGGGTTGTTATCTGATGTTACTGATTTTCTGACTGGAGGACTCCCTTTAGTGTTTCTTGTAATTTTGGTTTGTTTTTTGCAAATTCCCTAAACTTCTGTTTACCTGGAAAAGCCCTAATCTTGCCATCATATTTGAGAGATAGTTTTGCTCTTAAATATATAATTCTTGGCTGGCAATTTTTTTCCTTCAAGGCTTTATATATGTCATCCCATTGCCTTCTTGCCTGCACGGTTTCTGCTGAGTAGTCCAAACTTAGTCGTATTGACTCTCCTTTATAGATGAATTTTTGTTTATCCCTAGCCACTCTTAAAATTCTCTCTTTATCTTTGGTTTTGGCAAGTTTGATTATAATATGTCTTGATGATTTCTTTTGGGATCTATCTTATGTGGGGTTTGATGAGCATCTTGGATAGATATATTCTTATCTTTCACAACATCAGGAAATTTTTCTGCCAACAAATCTTCAACAATTCTCTCTGTATTTTCTGGTATCTCCCCCTGTTCTGTTACTCCAATCAGATTATTCCTTTTGATAGACTCCCACATAATTCTTAGTGTTTCTTCATTTTTTAAAATTCTTTTATCTGAGTTTTCCTCAAAGAAGTTTGTGTCAAGTGCTTTATCTTCAATGTCACTGATTCTGACTTCCATTGCCTCAATTTTGCTCCTATGACTTTTTATTGTATTGTCTAATTCTGAAATTTTATTGTTAATCTTCTGGATTTCTGATTGCTGTCTCTCTGTAGATTCTTGCAGCCTGTTAAATTTGTCATTATGCTCCTCTCTAATCTTCTTAAGTTCCTCTATTGCTTTGTCTGTATGTTCCTTGGCTTGTTCTGTGCTTTGATTGTTCTCCTTTCTGATATCTTGAAGAGTTCTGTACATATTAATCTTTTGTATTCTACCTCAGATAATTCCAAGAAGTTCTCTTCCTCAGTAAAGTTTCTTGATTCTTTGTTTGGGAGCTTGCTGAAGTCTTCATAGTCTGCCTCTTTATGTGATTTGATATTGAATGTTGTCTCTGAGCTATCAATAAGTTACTATATTTATTTATTTTATGTTTGCTTACTGTGTCCTAGCTTCTTGTTTTGTTTTGTTTTGGTATGCTCAAACAGGCTGCTCGTGTGCACTGGTTTGATTATTGGTGCCTTTGAAGCTCTAACGTTCTGTCACCACGTGGTTAGATCTGTTACTAGGTATGTGAACCCAGGAGTCTGTTTACTTTTCTTGTATGAATACAGCTCAGGTGTCCAGGTAGTCGATCACCAAGTGTGTGGTCCAGGCTCTCACCTACAGTCCTAGACAGGCATGAGTAATGGGTGTAGGCACAGGTATCTGGCTGCAGTGGGGGCCACACACTAAGCAAGGCAGGGGGCTGACAGCTGCCCCTTAGTGTGTGAGAGGAAAGCATGTCCTAGAGCAGGTGGGTTTTACAGCTGGGGTATGGGCACCCAATGCTGTTGGTTGTAAGGACTGGAGGTACCACTTATTCTTGGTGGCTAGGTGGTGTGGGTAGAGCCACCAGTCCTTAGGCCCCTGATGTGGGTAGGTGAGGACCCTGCTTAATGGGCAGAGCAGTGTCAAATGTCACACACCTGCCACTTCACCATATAGCTGATACAGTTGAAGTTAGGCTTCAGGTATATACCCTGTTGTACTGTGGTAATGAGGGCCTATGTTGTTGAAATTAGCCCACAAAGGTCTATGCAAGAGTGAAAGGCATTCATAGTCTGTGGACCCCTTATACCTCTGCCTAGGCAAAGGAGACGTTCCTACCCTGAGTTCCCGGCTTAGGGGAGCTGGCAGATTATTTTTACCTGTTTGTTAATCTGTTCCCTCTCCAAGGCCAGGAGAATGGCTCAGGGCACATAACAGGTCCTACTTCTGGCCCAGGAGACACCGCAATGGCTGAAGCCAGACCAGGACCCGGTGCAGGGTGGGGAAGGGGAAAGTAAATGGGAGAGTGGTTTTTCCCAAAGGAGGTATTTTTTGATCCTCATGGTAGGTCAGACCCATGTACTTATCTTTTGCTGACTGAACATTGCTTTTCACAGGTTCTGGAGGCCCGAGTAGATGTTCTGCCACTTGGTCTCTCCCTATGTAGAAAACACCTCCCAAGTGCCACTGCATGCGCCAGCCAATACAGCCTGAAGGGTGCTGGCTTCCACCAGGTCAGTTCTGGCAATTCTTCGCTGCTTCCGGACCATCTCTTCCTTCCCCTGCCACTCAGTCTGATTCCTCTTCTTTTCCTTTGATGTTCAGGGCTCCTAGATTGTCATATATAATCGATTCACTTGGTTTTTCAGGTCTTTGTTGTAAGAGGGACCACAGGAAGTATCTGACTACTCTGCCATCTTGGCCTTGCCTCTTCACATACCATTTTTAAAAATTCAACCATGAGACATTTTTCTTGGCACTGCGTGCTGCTTTTCTCAGTGATTATCCAAAAGATAAAAAGCACTTGTGTTAAGTTTTTTTTTTAATTGTACTTTAGATGGAGGTTTACAGAGAAAATTAGCTTTGCATGCAATAGTTCATACACAAATTGTTCCATGATATAGATTGCACTCCCCGCAATGCCTCAGCACTCTCCCCGTCATCACCCTGAGTTCCTCATTTCCATTAATCTGGTTTTCCTGCCACTTCCTGTCTTCTCATCTTTGCTTTGGGCATATGTTGTCCTTTTGGTTTCAAGTAGATGACTGTTCTAAGGAGCACTTTCCTCACATGTGTTTTTGCTTATTTATAGGCCTGCCTGTTATTTGGCTGAAAGTTGATCTCTGGGAATGCCTTCTGTTCCAAGTTAGAAGGGTGTCCAGTGGCTGTAGTCTCAAGGGTTCCTCCAGTCTCTCTCAGGCTGGTAAATCTGGTATTTTTTATGAATGTGAATTTTTCTACCTTTCTGTCCTCACTCTAACCAGGACCTTTTATTGTGATCCTGGTTAGAGTGGTCAGTAGTGTACCTGGGCACCATCTAGTTCTTCTGGTCTCAGGCTAGTGTAGGCTGTGGTTCCTGTGGTCTGCTAGTCCTTTGGACTATTTTTTTCCTTGAGTCTTTGGTTTTCTTCACTCTCCTTTTGCTCTGGACGGAAAGAGACCAACATCTCCTATGGTCTTGAAAAATTACAGAAAAAAATACTACTTTAGAGGATGACTGGTTGAGGAACATTTGATCCCTGTCTATTGTGAGATAAATGAATTGATAGAAATAACTGCTTTATTTTTTAAAATTTTCTTTATTGTACTTTAGATGAAGGTTTACAGAACAAATAGTTTCTCATTAAACAGTTAGTACACATATTGTTTTATGACAATGGTTAACAACGCCACAACATGTCAACACTGTCCCTTCTCAACCTTGGGTTTCCTATTACCAGCTTTCCTGTTCCCTCCTGCCTTCTAGTCCTTGTCCCTGGGCCGTTGTGCCCCATTAGTCTCATTTTGTATCATGTGGCTGTCTAATCTTTGGCTGAAGGGTGAACCTTGAGAGTGACTTCATTACTTAGCTAAAAGGGTGTCCGGGGGCCATACTGTTGGGGTTTCTCCAGTCTCTGTCAGGCCAGTAAGTCTGGTCTTTTTTTGTGAGTTAGAATTTTGTTCTATGTTTTTCTCCAGCTCTGTCCAGGACCTTCTGTTGTGATCCCTGTCAGAGCAGTCAGTGGTGGTAGCTGGGCACCATCTAGTTGTACTAGACTCAGTCTGGTGGAGGCCGTGGTAGTTGTGGTCCATTAGTCCTAGAAATAACCACTTTCTTATCAAGACATTTCTTAAACAACTGAAGAGAGAGGATGCCACATCTATAGCGTCTACTACAATGCCTGACATAGAACGGGTAATGAGTATATATTGGCTAAATGAACTAGTGACTGAATAAATGAATGTCTTTTGCTTAGAAGATGGTGCAGGACTAGGCAATGTTTCCTTCTGTTGTATATAAAGGTCTCCATTAGTTGGCACCAGCTAGACAGCTACTAACAACACAATAGAAACAAAGTAGATTGGTGGTTGCTTAGGGCTGGGGGAGGAAATGAGGGGGTTAGGGAGAGTGATAGCTGATGGGCATGAGGTTTCTTTCTGAGGTCATGAAAATGTTCTAAAATTGACTGTGATGGTGGTTGTGCATTTCTGTGAATACCAGAAAAATCCATGACACTGTATACTTTAAATGGGTTAACTGTATGATATTATGTCTCAATAAAGTTGTTTAAAAAGAAGGGCAGAATTTAAGGACAGCTGTGCCAAATGGTCCAGGGTCACAGATACCTGCCCCAATCAAAGAGCCCAGCGCTGGGTGGGTCACCCCCTTCTTAAAGTAGGTTTCTTCTCTGAGATGGGTAGGGGCACTAGGTAAGTAACCAGAGGAAATTAGAGGCAATTTTTTCTAGGAGCCTGGGGTCAAGGGCTGCTACAAGTTCTTGGGAATGGTGACCATGCAGAGTTTTCTCACCATGAGGCAAGACTAAGCGATTTAAAGGAGGCTGAGCTTGGTCTGGCCCCCCCAGCTTAGAGATTCAACTCTAAACCAAGAAGCACCCTGCAGAGATGAAGGTCCTCAGACCCCAGACCCTCTCCACTCTTCCCAGAGTGTTGGATTACTAACCTGGCTCAAGATTTGAGCCTCAGGTCTCGGATCCTGATATTAACACTATCCAAGTAATAAGTGTGGAGCACATCTTATTTTGGAATAAATAGTTCTTGATGTATCTCCCATCACTTAAAGATGAGGAAATTAAAAGCAAACCAGTATGGGGCCTATGAAGAGATTCTATAACATAAAGAAAAAGAGACAGAAGAAAATATTATTTTAAAACTATTACTACAATAAACAGAAGAAACTATTCAACAGCATGTGTTTTGAACTCTGAAAACTTAAGGAAACCTGGACTGTAGTAAATGAGATAAAATATGATATAATAATAAATTTGAGCTGAGAAGAGAACAGGTTGAGACCAAGCCGAAATTTAAGAGAAATTAGATAAGAAAAGAATTTCAGGTAAGAAAACAGGCTCTAGTGGAATTTAAAAATTCATTTAAAGCAGAATTGATTCAACAGAAAATCAAATCAGGAATTCGGAAGACATATTTGAAAAGCTCTCCACTGATGCAAAGGAGATCAGAATATTGTTTTATTCGTTAAGGTGGTTGTTAGAAAAATATTTGTTCAAATATGGTGACGTTAAAAAATAGATTTTAGTGATTTTCTTAGTACAAATGAGTACAAGTTCACTGTTGAAAATATAGAGAAGAAAAATTCCACTTTCCACTAACATTTTCTATATATCCATTTAGTCTTTTTTCTATTCGTGTAACTAGATTTATGGATTACATGATCTTTACATGGAATAGATATATGTTGTTATTGTTAGGTGCTGTAGAATTGGTTCCGACTCATAGTGACCTTATGTACAACAGAATGAAATACTACTCCGTCCTGTGCTATCCTCACAATCCTTGCTATGTTTGAGCCCTTGTTGCAGTCACTGTGTCGATCTACCTCATTGAGGGCCATCCTCCTTTTCACTCACTGTTGACTTTACCAAGCATGATGTCCTTCTCCAGGGCCTGGTGCCTCCTGATAACATGTTGAAAGTATATGAGACGAAGTCTCACCATTTTGCTTCCAAGGATCATTCTGGCTGTACTACTTCCAAGACAGATTTTTTCATTCCTTTGGCAGTCCATGATATATTCAATATTATTTTCCAACACCATAATTCAAAGGTATCAATTCTTCTTTGGTCTTCCTTATTTATTGTCCAGCTTTTGCATGCATATGAAGCAATCGAAAATACCATGGCTTGAGTCAGGCACACTTTAGTCCTCAAAGTGGCATATTTGCTTTTTAACACTTTAAAGAAATCTTTTGCAGCAGATTTGCCCAGTGCATCTGTCCTTTGATTTTTTGACTGCTGCTTCCATGGGCATTGATTGTGGATCCAAGTAAAATGAAATCCTTGACAACTACAATCATTTCTCCGTTTATCATCATGTTGCTTATTGGTCCAGTTGTAAGGATTTTTGTTTTCTTTATGTTGAGGTGTAATCCATACTGAAGGCTGTAATCTTTGATCTTCACCGGTAAGAACTTCAAGTCCTCTTCACTTTCAGCAAACAGGATTGTGTCATTTGCATATTGCAGGTTGTTAATGGGGCTTCCTCCAGTCCTGATTCTTTATATAAGTCCAGCTTCTTGTATTATTTGCTCAGCATGCTGAGTGAATAAGTATGGTGAAAAGATACAACCCTGACTCACAAGTTTCCTGATTTTAAATCACGCAGAATCCCCTTGTTCTGTTCCAACAACTGACTCTTGGTCTATGTACACTTGGTCTATATACAGATTCCTCAGGAGCACAATTAAGTGTTCTGGAATTCCCATTCTTCACACTGTTATCCATAATTTGTTATGACCCACACAGTTGAGTGCCTTTGCATAGTCAATAAAACACAGATAAACATCTTTCTGGTATTCTCTGCTTTCAGCCAGGATCCATCTGACATAAGCAATGGTATCCCTGGTTCCATGTCCTCTTCTGAATCTGGCTTAAATTTCTGGCAGTTCCCTGTCCATGTACTGCTGCAACCATTTTTGAATTATCTTTAGCAAAATTTTACTTGCATGTGATTTTAATGATATTATTTGATAATTTCTGCATTCTGTTGGGTCATCTTTCTTTGGAATGGGCGCAAATATGGATCTCTTCCAGTTGGTTGGCCAGGTAGCTGTCTTCCAAATTTCTTGGCATAGATGAGTGAGTGCCTCCAACATTGCATTTGTTTGTTGAAACATTTCAATTGGCATTCCATCAATTCCTGGACCCTTGTTTTTCACCAATGCACTCAGTGCAGCTTGGACTTCTTCCTTCAGTACCATCAGATCTTGGGCATATGCTACCTTCTGAAATGGTTACATGTTGACCAATTCTTTTTGGTACAGTGACTCTGTATTCCTTCCATCTTCTTTTGATGCTTCCTGCATCATTTAATATTTTGCCCGTAGAATTCTACAATATTGCAATTTGAGGCTTGAAATTTTTCTTCAGTTCTTTCAGCTTGAGAAATGCCCTTTTCTAACTCCAGGTCTTTGTACATTATACTTTACTTTGTCTTCTCCAGCCACCCTTTGAAATCTTCTATTCAGCTTTTACTTAAACATTTCTTCCATTTGCTTTAGCTACTCTGTGTTCAAGAGCAAGTTTCAGAGTCTCTTCTGACATCCATTTTGGTCTTCTCTTTCTTTCCCGTCTTTTTAATGACCTTTTGCTTTTGTCGTGTATGATGTCCTTGATGTCGTTCTACAGCTTGTCTGGTCTTCGGTCATTAGTGTTCAATGCATCAAGTCTGTTCTTGCAATGCTCTCTAAATTCAGGTGGGATATACTGAAGGTTGTATTTTGGCTCTCATGGACTTGTTTTAATTTTCTGCAGCTTCAGTATGAACTTGCATATGAGCAATTGATGGTCTATTCCGCAGTCAGCCCCTGGCCTTGTTCTAACTGATGATATCACGCTTCTCCATTGTCTCTTTCCACAGATATATTTGATTTGATTCCATGTGTATTCATTCCATTTAGCAAGGTCTACATGTATAGTCGCAGTTCATATTGTTGAAAAAAGGTATTTGCAATGAAGAAGTTGTTGGCTTTGCAATATTCTATAATGTGATTTCAGGTGCCATTTCTATCACCAAGGCCATATTTTCCAACTACCGAGCCTTCTTCATTTCTAACTTTCTCATTCCAATCACCAGTAATTATTAATACATCTTGATTGCATGTTTGATCAATTTCAGACTGCAGAATTTGGTAAAAAATCTTCAATGTCTTCATTTTTTGCCTTTGAGGTTGGTGTGTAAATTTGAATAATAGTTGTATTGACTGGTCTTCCTTGTAGGTATATGGGTATTATCCTATCACTGACAGTGTTGTCCTTCGGGATAGATCTTGATGTGTTCTTTTTGATGATGAAATACAGATTATATTATATACATATATATAGGTTGTTTGTCATTGAGTCAATTCTAATTTATTATGATCTTATATGACAGAGTAGAGCTGCCCCATAGGATTTCCTAGGCTTTAATCTTTATGGGAGCAGATATATGTATTTGTGAGCATATATATATATAGATACATATATATACACACACACACTTCTCTCTTCTTCAAAATTTAGTAATAATGAGCATAAAATAAAGCCAAGATGGATAGTTTCTAAATCATTAGGGAAGCAGAAAACATGGCTTATGCGGCAAAAGATTCACCTCATTCCCTTGTCCTCCTTATCTCTTGTTTGACCCATGTCTAGAACAGATGTGATAGAGTCTACTCATCCCAATGCTCCCTGGGGATACTTGCTCCTGATGAAAAGGGAACCAAGTTTTTTTCCTCTTCTACCCTCCATTATGGAAGCTGGCTCTGAGAGATGGAAAATGAGTTTATCCCACTAACCTAATATAGGCTGATTTCTGTCCCTCACATAGCAAGGGTTGCATTGGGCAAATCTGTTGTGAAAGATCTCTTAAAGTGTTAAAAAGCAAAGCTGTCACCTTGAAGACTAAGATGCGCCTGACCCAAGTCATGCTGTTTTCAATTACCTCATATGCATATGAAAGCAGACAATGAATAAGGAAGCCTGAAGAAGAATTGACGCCTGTGAATTATGGTGTTAGCCAAGAATATTGAATATTCCGTGGACTGCCAGAAGAGCAAAAATATGTCTTGGAAGAAGTATGGCCAGAATACTCGTTAGAAGCAAGAATGGTGAGACTTCATCTCACATACTTTGGACATGTTATCAGGAGGGACAAGTCCCTGGAGAAGGACTTCATGCTGGGTAAAGTAGAGGGTCAGTGAAAAAGAGGAAAACTGTCAACAAAATGGATTGACACAGTGGCTGCAACAATGGGCTCAAGCATAAGGATTGTGAGGATGGCTCAGGACCGGGCAGTGTTATGTTCTGTTGTACATGGGGTCTCTATGAGTTGGAACTAACTCGACAGCACCTAACAACAACGATAACATAGCAAGAGTAGAATAGAGAATTTTGGGTTTGGAACTGCAGGGAATGGAGAACAGGGGACAGCTGGAAGAGCTGTGGGAATCTCCTGGCAAACACCAGTTATCATCCAAGCACTATCCACCACTAAATTCTTCACGCAAGCTACAACCTCCTACCTTCCCAGCTTCTTCTCTCAATTGATCCTTCTCCTACTTCTTCATAAGTTCTAATTTCTCCATATTTATTGTTCCATCCTACCGTCATATCTCCATTTTCAAGCTTTTTCTCTTCACATCTCAGCCAAAAGTCTTTTAAAAGTTATCAGTAATTGTTATCTTTACTTGCTCACTTTTTTTCTCGTTATTCAAAACACTGGAATCTGACTTTTCCCCTTATTAGTCCCTGAAACTGCTGTTGCAAGGCTCATCCACAACCTACTTGTAGCTGATGTTAACAGACACTTCTAAGTCCTTAGGCAAGAAATCTCCTCTGGGCAACATTTGGCACTATTGACAAGGTTCTCCATTTTGAAACACTTTTATCTTGGCTTCTGTGACACTGTACTTTACTGTTTCTCCCCCCCCCCCCCCCCCCGCTTATCAGATTGCTTCTTTTCAACTTTTTTTTTTTTTCTTTTCTGTTCTTCTCTGTCTAATCCTTAAGTATTGGTGTTCTTAAGAATCCTCTTCCCTTTTCACTCAACACATTTTCTCCCAGATGATCTCCAGCAGCAAGCTTTTGCTGATGACTACCATTCATTTATTCAACAAATATTGAAATAGAGAAAAAAATAGCAGAAAGGAAAAGTGAATTCAAAAGCTAGATCTTCAAACAAATCAAAAAATAAGTCATTTTGTGAGCCTGACTAGAGAAAAAAGAGTGAGTGTAAAAATTTGTAAAATTAAAAATAAGGTGATATAATCATAGATATAGAATAAAAGTTTTAAAAAAATCTATATTCAACTCTATGGTGATACATTTAAAAAAAATAACTAAAAAAATAGATGATTTTCTAAAAACAGAATTCACCAAATTTGACCCAAGAAGTGGGAAATTTGAGTAGACCAATTTCCAATAAGTGAGATTGGAAATGTGTTTCAACAGGCACCATTTAAAAAGGTGTTGGGATCAGAATGTATCACACCTGAGTTCTAAGTTTTAAAGAAGAGGTAACTGCAACATAAACTGAACAATTCCAGACTTTAAAAAAAGGTACAAATCACCTCAATCAATGCATAAAGTCACAATAAATACAATATGAAAACCTAAAAAATAAATAAATAAATAAAAAGCACAAGAACAAAAACTTTACTTCAACCTCACTAATGAATTTAGGTGCAAAAATGTTAAATAAATACTAGGAAATAGGACCCTGCAATGCATCAAAAGAATTATCAAGTATATTCTAGAGTCCATGTTAGGAAATCCATCAATATAATATACTAAATAAACAAATTAAAAGAGAAAACAACATGAAACATATCAATAGATGCAGAAAAGACTTTTAGCACCCATTTCAAATAAAACAGTGAAATATGATGAGAAGAAAGCAACTTGAATATAATAAATATAATACAGACTATTTCTCCACAACCAACAGCAAATATTTGTATAAATACAGAAATAAAAAACTATTTCAATTAAGATCAGTAATACTTGCTATTGGCATTTTTATCCAACATTGTTTTGAATCTTCTGGTGAATTCAATAACAAAGTATGAAATAACTGACAAAAACATAAAAAAAGAATAAAAAATGAATTTTTTGCTTATAAATAGATTTTAGCAAGAAATAAACAAGAATATTTGGAAAGTTGGGAATTCATTTTTTTTTCTAAGTAGTATCCCATTATGTGGACACATCATATTTTATTTATCTCTTTTCCTATTGACAAATGTTTACATTGTTTTTAGTTTGTTGTTATTATAAATAAAGCTACTATGAACACTGTATACAAATCTATGTATGCATATATATTTTTATTTTTCTTAGGTACTTAGAAGTGAAATAGCTGAGTTGAAAGAATACATACTATGTTATCCTATTTTTAAAAATTTTAGGAAAGGCAAACTAATCTATAGTGACAAAAGCAAATGAAGTGGGTTGCCTGGGAGTAGAAAGATGGATGGATGGACTACAAAGAGGTACAAGGAGTGTTCTGGTGGTGGTGGAAATGTTCTATATCTTTATTGTGGCAGTAGTTTCATGGGTATAATCACCAGCTAAAACTCATGAAATTATAAGATTTAAATGACTGCAGTTATTGTTCATAAATTATACCTCATTAAAGTGATAAAAACTCATATTTAGTGTTTCATTATTATAACTATGCAAATATTGTTCACTTTGTACTGTGATTATATTTCCTTTCCTGCAGAAATTTTGTTTTGCTTATATTAATAATTGTCTTTTTGATTTGTGATGCTTTACTTGAACCTGATTGTCTTCCCACAATTTCTAAAATACTTTGCAGTGTTTTTCAACATAAATTTTCACACTAAAAACCAAAAAAACCTGTCAAATAAAATGTTTCTTTTCTTTGTCCTGAGGATATTCCTTCTGGAGCCATTCATCCTCATGCCTCAAAATGGAATGGAGATTCTTTAGTCATTTTCCCAGATGCTCTTCTGAAACTTTCTTTCCTAAGTATCTTAGGACTTGTCTTCATCTCTCTCTCCAACATTGGATTCCCTCTGTCCTAAGTCCTATACCTTCCTCTGTTCTAGTGTAGCCATCTTCCAATAGTTTTCTCTCTATGTAAGTATACACTTTTTTTTTTAAGATTTTGGGTCTACACATATTTATGTATAAATATAAATATATTTTAGATCTTGAGTCTCTTAAAATGTTTGTGTACTACCTTATACTTGATTGATATCTTGGTTGGGTATGGAATTCTAAGTTGAAAATAATTTTCAATAAAAACATTTGAAGTTATTGTTTCCTTGTTTTTTACTTTTCATTATTGATTTTCAAATATCTGATATGGTTTTTATTCCCAAATCTTTGACTGTAACTATTTTCTCCCTCTCCAGGAACTCTTAGGATCTTCTCTGGAATTCTGAAATTTTACAGAAATGCACCTTGGTGTGGTTAATCTTCATTTATTGTCCCGGATAGTTTGAGGGTCTTTCTAATTGGAGATTTGAGTCTGTCAGTCCTGAGGAATTCTGTGTGTTATTGATTTGATAATTTAGTCCTTTTCATGTTATCTGCTTTTTATTCTTTGGATTTCTATGTGTTGGTTGTTGGAGTTCCTAGATCAACTCTCTAATTTTATTTTTATCCAATTGTCCTTCCATTTCTTTCTTCTTTTTTTTTTAAGTTTTTCAACTTTGTTTTCCAACTTTTTTACTAAATTAAAAAAATTCTGCTGTCACATTTTTAATCATCAGTAATCTTTAGTGTTCTATCATTATTTTTAAAATAATGTTCTTATTTTCCTTTATTAATGTGATATTTTCTTTTGTATCCTCTCTAGAAGGAAATTACATTAAGAAAAAAAATTTAAAATCTATTTTGGCCACTACCGTATCCTTTGTATGTAGAAAAATGCATGGCACATCATAGAAATCAATAAATATTTATTTAATGAGTGAATGGGTCTCTCTGAAGATATTAATTAGAGTTTCTCTGAGGTTGTCTTTTGCTCACTGCATTGTCTGTTTCCTGTGGGATTGTTTTGGTCTCTGATTTTTATGTTTCAGATACCTGGGGCTCTTTTGCTGGCTGTTCATATTTGAAAATGAGACTAGGCACTTGATATTAAAGGCAAGAACCCCTTAGGGCTCACCTCCGGAAGTGAGAGCGCTTCAGGACTTACACATACCCCCGTGAGCCTTACCAGGACAAGCACATAGGGTTTCATTACTGTTGGACAAGTTGGATAACTTACCAATGACATTAAATGTCAACATTTGTGAATGTTTTCTGTTGAGTTTTTAGTTTATAGAGAGAAGAATCTTCTAATTTACTTTTATAGTGTACGAATGATGGATGACAGTGTGGTGTGGTATATAAGCCTAACTACTGGTCAGAGGAAAAGGGCTTAGACTTTCAGCATGTAGACTTTTTACTTAATCCCCCTAATAACACCCTGGATCATAGATCCATCAACTATGGCCCATTGGCCAAATTCAGCCTACTGCTTTTTTTTTTTTTTAAATTGAACTTTAGATGAAGGTTTGCAGAACAAACTAGCATCTCATTAAACAGTTAGTACATATATTGTTTTATGGCATTGGTTAACAACCCCATGACATGTCAACACTCTCCCTTATCCACCTTGAGTTCCCTATTACCAGCTTTCCTGTCCCCCACTGCCTTCTAGTCCTTGCCCTTGGGCTGGTGTGCCCCTTTAGTCTCGTTTTGTCCTATGGATCTGTTTAATTTTTGGCTAAAAGGTGAACCTCTGGAGTGACTTCATTACTGGGCTAAAAGGGTATCTGGGGACCATACTCTTGGGGTTTCTCCAGTCTCTGTCAGGACAGTAAGTCTGGTCTTTTTTTTTTTTTTTAATTAGAATTTTTTCCTACATTTTTCTCCAGTTCTGTCTGGGACCCTCTGTTGTGATCCCTGTCAGAGCAGTCAGTGGTGGTAGCTGGCACCATCTAGATGTACTGGGCTCAGTCTGGTGGAGGCCATGGTAGCTGTGGTCTATTAGTCCTTTGGACTAATCTTTCTCCTGTGTCTTTAGTTTTCTTCATTCTCCCTTGCTCCTGAAAGGGTGAGACAAGTGAAATATCTTAGATGGCCCCTCACAGGCTTTTAAGGCCCTGGATGCTACTCACCAAAGTAGAATGCAGAACATTTACCTTATACCTACTGCTTATTTTTCATAAAGTTTTACTGGAACATAGCCACACCCGTTTTTATTGTCTATGACTGCTTTTGTGCTACATCAGATTTGAGTAGTGGAAACTCTGTGGTAGACTGTACAGCTCACAAAGCCTAAAATATTTACAGTCTCTGTATTTCCAGAAAACATTAGCCAACTACCTGTCATAGACCCTTATCTTCACCCTCTTGTGTGTCTGGTGGTTCCAAGTCCAGAGCTACTGTAGTTCCTTTTCTCCAGAGAATACACAGCCCATTTCTTAAGATCCAGACAAAAAGGTGAGAAAGATGTAATAAAATTTGGAAAAAATCCACACGGAGTAGAGATTTAGATGAAGTAAGCTTAATATAGTTCCCAGAAAAAAATCTTAAACTATTTTCTTAAGCAAGAAAGGAAGCCCAGAGATTACAGAAGTAAAACATTTCTGATTGAAAAAAGATTACCCAAGCCAGTGTTACTCTAAGTGTGGCTGGTGGACCAGTGTCATTCTACAGCTTGCTACCAGCCAACGTATGGTAAGCACAGAACTGAAAAGTAAGCATTTATAAACATTTATAGCAATTTAACATTGCCATGACCTCCAAGTGTGTGATTTTATAGTTTACGAAAGCACTGATCTGCTATGAGTTGGGAATTTTAAAATATGGGTCCTTTACCACGGACAGTTTGGGAAGTGCTGCCCTAAACAAGGAGCCCTTGGGTAGCGCAAAGAGTTAACTTGCTTGGCCGCTAACTGAAAGGTTAGAGGTTCAAGCCCACCCAGAAGTGACTTAGAAGAAAGACCCAGCGATCTACATCCAAAAAATCAGCCATTGAAAACCCTACGGAGCACAGTTCAACTCTGACATACATAGGGTCACCGTGAGTCAATATTGACTCAATGACAATTGGTTTTGGCCATAAGCCAATTACATAGACAAGTGGAAGCTCTGGAAAAACAAAATTGTTTGTAATGCAGCTGACAAAGGATTAAAATCTACAAAAAATTATGCAAATTGACACACCCAAAAAATGGGAAAAAATAGACCAAGGAATAAGGTGTAATTCAGAGAAGTGAAATAAAAATGTTCATTAAAATAATATGTCATTCAAGCTTATGAATGGTCAGCGGTATGTTCCCACTCTTCACAATTTATAAAAATTGAAAAACATCCATAATACCTATTGCTAATGTAGATTTACTTCCAAAAATCAACCAGCAAAAACCCTATGGATCACAACAGTCTTACTTGCAACTGATCATGGGGATGGTGCAGGAGCTGGCTGCATTTTGTTCCATTGTGCATGGGGTCACCATGAGTCTGGGATGACTTGATGGCAGCTAAAAAACAAGCACAACAGTGCAGATATAGGGACACTCTCACACATTACTAGTGGAACTATGAATTGTTCCAGCTTTTTAAGAAAGCAATCTGGCAACTTTCATTAAAATAAAAATAAATTGAACATATTCTTAGACTTAGCAATACTCTTCCTGGGAATCCATCCCATTGAAATAAAAGCACCTGTAAGTAAGAATATCTGTTCAAAGGTATTTATTGCAGGCCTATTCATACTTGCAAAAAATTTAGAAACAAAGTGAATGCCAATAATAGGGAAATGGCTGAATAAATTGTGGGCCATCCACCCAGCTATTAAGTAGCTATTAAAAAGAATGAATTGAAATTATACTAGTTATCTTGGCAAAGTTTTATGAGGTATCCTTCAGTGAGTAAAACAAGATGCAGAAAAGGGTGTTTACAGAATTGTATTTTAATAAAACAATAAATGACAAAACCCTATACATGTGTATGTTTGTATATCTGCATGTGTATTACAATATAATTATGAAAACATGGTGAAAGATAAAATATATATCCTAGGTTGTTAACTTAAGCTGTTGTAGGGGGTGTGTTGATGAAGATGTGAATGGATGTGAGAAGGAATGTGAGGGGGCAAGCAAAAATGAACCACTGCTTTATACTTTCCATCATGCATGTTATGATTCTATTTATGTAAGAGTGTTCACCTTGCACTTATCTAGAAAACACTTTTTAACAAAATCTTTGCTAAAGATGATTTAGCTTTGTACCTACCAACTTGTAGAGATGGCTGTGGTACATGAGAATAAAATAAAATAAGTCGATAAGGAAATCAATAAGGAAAAGGGTAACATCTTGGTTAAAAAAACATCAAAGGACATGTATAGAAATTCAATAAAGGATAAACTCAGATCACCAATTACCATATGAAAAATGTTCATCTTGAGTAGTACTCAAATCGAAATACTATGAGATTTTTTTTATGGTAATTCTTTTATTGTGGTAAATATACATATATATAACAAACTATTTGCCAATTCAACAATTTTTACATGTATAAATTATGATTTTTTTTTTTTATAAAATGTCAATTTTTGAAAGATTACTAAAATTGGTAACAGTTAGTGTTATGGATTGAATTGTGTCCCCCCAAAATGTGTGTCGATTTGGCTAGGCCATGATTCCCTGTATTGTGTGATTGTCCACTATTTTGTGATCTCATGTGATTATCCTCTGTGTTGTAAATCCT
Source organism: Dugong dugon (assembly GCA_030035585.1). Classification (NCBI taxonomy): domain Eukaryota; kingdom Metazoa; phylum Chordata; class Mammalia; order Sirenia; family Dugongidae; genus Dugong; species Dugong dugon. The sequence continues at coordinate 65,738,220 of CM057470.1, read as the reverse complement.
AACCTCTAAGATGTTAGTGAGACAGGATTAGAGGCAGTTATGTTAATGAGGCAGGAGTCAATCTACAGGATTAGGTTGTATTTTGAGTCATTCTCTTTTGAGATATAAAAGAGAGAATCGAGCAGAGAGGAGAGAGACCACCTCCCACCAAGAAAGAAGAGCTGGGAGTCAGTATGTCCCTTGGATCTGAGGTCCCTGGGCTGAGAAGCATCCAGACCAGGGGAAGATTGATGACAAGGACCTTCCCCAAGAACTGACAGAGAAAGCCTTCCTCTAGAGTTGGCACCCTGAATTTGGACTTCTAGCCTCCTAAACTGTGAGAGAATAAATTTCTCTTTGTTAAAGCCACCCACTTGTGGAGCACTAGATGACTAAGACATTTGAATTATGGAGAATACCGTTAAATGTACTTCCAGAGAGAATAAAAATCGGAACAATGTTTCTAGGGAAAATTTCAGTAAAATGCTTCAAAAAATTTGTATATTGTTGAAGTTGATTCCCCTTTTCAAATTTTATCCTACCAATGTAAGTACGTAAGTGGGAAGAGATTTTTCTTTGGTGTGAAAGGATAGTCATACATAGGTGTCAATAAATGAATGAATAAACTGAATCCCAATATTATTTCTAGTAGGGAAACATTTGAAACTGCCTAGATTTCTAACAGAAAGGAATTAGCTAAATAAAATATTGCATACCTATATGAATATTTGAGGCCCTCGTTGCGCAGTGGTTAAGCTTTCGGCTGCTAACCAAAAGACTGGCAGTTCAAATCCACCAGCTGCTCCTTGGAAATCCTATCAGGCAGTTCTACTCTAGAACTACTAGGTCGAGTTCGCTATGAGTCAGAATCAACTTGACAGCAACGGATTTAGATAAAACTTTATTGCTATAGAAATGTGCTCATAATATGCTGTCATGTAAAAAGGCAGGTGAAACAGTAGGATTGAAGTGTTGTTGATATTTGAATAAAACATACATTTATATGTAGAAAAAATTTGAGAGACAAACACAAAAACATTAAAAGTAAGTTTGGGAAGGATGCTGGGATTATAGATAACAATTTTATCTTTGTGCCTTTCTGTAGTTTCCGTTTTCTGCATTAAGCAGGTATTGGTTTTTTAATTAGAATGAAAAAAGATGTTATAAAAATGTTAAAAGGCTGGAAAGATTACCATCTTCTGGAAGTTCACTCGGAAGAGAGATGAAGCAGGTAGACAGCAGCCAGCAGGCTATGTCACTCTCTCAACATCAGCTTGGTATATGAACCCTAACCTTTTGCTTTCAAAGCTGGAGATATAATCAAAGGCAGGTCATTAGTTAATTGCTTTGAGGTTATTTCCGAAGTCCCTAGCCGGCCTTTGTAAATGATTAGTAATATCATTATTACTTATACAATTGTGGGCCAGGCCATTATTGCTTTATCAGCACTGACTCAGGGTTTTATAGGCAAATGCTTTCAAGCTGAGGTCCCCTAACCTTAAGAGGTCCACAATGGTGGTAGTAAGTAAAACAGTGAGCTAGTTTTTATCAAAAGTTTAACAAGAAATTATGCATTTGTCCTTACAATGAGTACAGGCTGACAAAGTCTTATTTTGATTGTTTTTTTTTTTCTCTTAATGGAATTATACAATTTTCACTGGATACATTGTGATGAATTGGTGGTTAGAATGACTTCTGATAAATATATACATTGGGAAAGTTGGTTTATTATTAAATTATTACCATTTAGATTTTAGAAAAGTCAAACTGAAATCAGTTTTTTGCTTTTTTTTTTTTCTGGCTCAGAGATTATTCTTGTAGTTGTATTTAATTTGCAAGCTTAGCCACTCTGCTGGAAGTTTTATTTCAAACCCGCTTGCAGATACGAGAGTTCCTGGGTGGTGTAAACGGTTAATGCGCTCAGCGGTTAACTGAAAGGTCGAAGGTTCAAGTCCACCCAGTGGTGCCTCGGAAGAAAAGCTTGGTAATCTACTTTAAAAAATCAGTCACTGCAAGCCCTGCAGAGCACCGTTCCACTGTGACACACATAGGGTTGCCATGAGTTGGAATCAACTCAGCTGCAACTTTTTTTTCAGATATGAACTCCAATGACAGCTTGTTATGATATTCCCCAAGGAGAGAAGACCATAAAGAAGATCTCCTCTAATTTAGCAACCATTCTGCATTTTCAGATGGGGAAACTGAGGCATAGAAAGACTGGTATGAGCTTATGATTACTGAGGGAAAAAGCTACTACCAGAACCTATATTTGCCGTTTCTTAGTTTTTCATTTTTCACTGGAGTCTAGGGTTATTTCCAACAAAGTATGCATGCAGAAGGCACACTGAAAATCAGAGAGAAAGAGAGGGAGAGATTCCTACGTGTGTAGCATTATCTTGTGTAATTCCTTCAGCACGTCTATGAGTAAAAAAAAAAAAAAGTTGCTGTCAAGTTGATTCCGACTCATAGCAACCCTATAGGACAGAGTAGAACTGCCCCATAAGGTTTTAAAAGCTGTAATCTCTATGGAAGCAGACTGCAACATCCTTCTTCTTTGCAGAGCGGTTGGTAGTTTTCGAACCACTGACATTTTGGTGAGCAACTGCGTGCTTAACCACTGCATCACCAGGACTTCTTTTCTTTTCTGAGTAGTTACTATAATTATGACATGAAGAAGTTAAGCAACCTTCTTAAAATCACACAGCCAGTGAGTGGTTAAGTGATATGGTTGCTAACCAAAATGTCAACAGTTCAAATCCACCAGCCACTCCTTGGAAACCCTACGGGACAGTTCTACTCTGTTTTCTAGGGTCACTAGGAGTGAGAATCAACAGGTTACTACCAGAAATTTAAGACGGATTCAGAAGAGGACGTGCAACCAGGGATATCATTGCTGATGTCAGATGGATCCTGGCTGAAAACAGAATACTGGAAAGATTTTTAGCTGTGTTTTATTGACTTTGCAAAGGCATTCGACTGTCTTGCGAAGAATGAGAATTCCAGAACACTTAATTGTGCTTATGAGGAGCCTGTACATAGACCAAGAGGCAGTCGTTCGAACAGAACAACGGGATACCGTGTGGTTTAAAGTCAGGAAAGGTGTGCGTCAGGGTTGTATCCTTTCATCATACTTTTCTACCTGTATGCTGAGCAAATAATCCGAGAAGCTGGACTGTATGAAGAAGAACAGGGCATCAGGATTGGAGGAAGACTCATTAACAACCTGCATTATGCAGATGACACAACCTTGCTTGCTGAAAATGAAGAGGACTTGAAGCACTTGCTGATGAAGATCAGAGACCATAGCCTTCACTATGGATTACACCTCAACATTAAGAAAACAAAAATCCTCACAACTGGACAAATACGCAACATCATGATAAATGGAGAAAAGATTGAAGTTGTCAAGGATTTCATTTTACTTGGATCCACAATCAACACTCATGGAAGCAGCAGACAGGAAATCAAAAGATGCATTGCATTGGGCAAATCTGCTGCAAAAGACCTCTTTAAAGTGTGGAAAAGCGAAGATGTCACCTTGAAGACTAAGGTGTGCCTGAGCCAAGCCATGGTGTTTTCAATCTCCTCATAATGCATGTGAAAGCTGGATGATGAATAAGGAAGACTGAAGAATTGATGCCTTTGAATTGTGGTGTTGGAGAAGAATATTGACTATATCATGGACTGCCAAAACAACAAACAAATCTGCCTTGGAAGAAGTGTGAACAGAATGCTCCTTAGAAGCAAGGATGGCGAGACTATGTCTCACATACTTTGGACATGTTGTTAGAAGGGACCAATCCCTGGACAGTATGCTTGGTAAAGTAGAGCGTCAGTGGAAAAAAAGGAAGACCCTCAACGAGATGGATTGACACAGGGGCTATAACAATGGGCTTTAGCATAACAATGATAGTGAGGCTGGCACAGGACCAGGCAGTGTTTCATTCTGTTGTACATAGGGTCACTATGAGTTGGAATCGACCTGACAACACCTAAAAACAACAGGAGTTGGAATTGACTTGATGGCAACAGGTTTGGTTTTTTTTTGTTTTAGTCAGACCAAAGCCAAAATTTGAACTTAAGCAGCCTGATTCCAGAGCCCTGTCTTAACCCCTGTAAAATAACATTCCTATCCTTGAGAACGAAAGAGAAGAGTGAGCCGGAAGCACTGTGAAAAGAATGCTTCAATAAAACCACTAATTCTGGCAACTGGCCCAGAGAGGAGATGGGAAACCCATTTAATTTTACTTCATGACTGATACATATCTTAACACTGAGTTTCTTGCTGGAAGATTTTAATTGTAAAGCCCAAGAAACTTCAAACAAACAAAACAGCTGAGAATTCTGGCCAGTGTTCATCATTAGGTGTATTATTTTTAAAGAAATGATTTTTAGCTAATTTGACACATGAATTGAATCAGTAGCATCTCAGTCTAGCTGACTGGTGCTTTAAGAAAACATTAAGTCTGCTCTTGGTCTGTTTTGTATGTGGTCAGATCAAAGAAACAATAAGAGGTTTTCAGTAATATTTCCTTTACTCTTTTCTGAGCGTTCCTGAGTTATATGAATATGCAGTGATGCTTCAGTTATGGGGAACATAACACTGGAAATACAATTTTTACAGTTCAGATGAACATTTTTAGATTTAAATCTTGAGCTCTCAAGCAAAACTTTCAATAACTTGAAAAAAACCAACCAACCAAACAACAAATAGAACACAGTTCTAAAGGGGGAAAATAGAGTCCCTGGGCACTGCAGCTGGTACACACTTGGCTGCAAATCCAAAGGTTGAAGGTTTGAGACCACCCAGAGGGGCCTCAGAAGCCTGGCAATCTTCTTCCAAAAAACGAGCCACTGAAAACCCTGCTGAGCACAATTCTACTCTGACACACATGCAGTTGCCATGAGTTGGAGATGACTTGACTGCAACTGGATGCAAAAAGGAAAATGTGCTGATTGATTTGTGTATATGTATGCTTTGGGGCTTGGGAAGGGGACATGGGGAGGGGCCCCTTTTCTTGATCTCCCTGAGTCTTTAGGCAGGTGTTTATAAGGTTGGTATGAGTTGGAATCGACTCACCAATGGGTTTGGTTTTTGTTTGTGTGTTTGTTTTTTTTTAGGTGGGCTAGTCACATCAATCATTATTATGAAACATTTTCTAAGCTGAAGAAAATAATGAATCCCCAAGCAGTCACTCAACAACCTTGATCAGCTCAGCAGAACTTCTCATCCAAGAGGACAACAGCCTCTGGTCTTTTTCCTGCTGGAACAGAACACATGTGAAAGGGGCTTCACCCTTATGGCACTGATTGATCATTGTGATGGTTAAGATTGTGTGTCAACTTGGCTGGGCCATGATTCTCAGTGTTTATATGTGATCACCCCCATGATGGGATCTGCTGTGAGAAGCCAAACAGTTGAAAGGGAGTTTCCTTGGGCATGTGGCCTGCATCCGAATGAGTGGGCGTTCTGGCTTTTGCCTTCTCTGGATCCTATAGCTGCCTTCTGTTCGTCTGACCTCTGGTTCTTGGGACTTGAGCTAGCAGCTTACCTGCCGATGTTGGGATTTGTCGATCTTCACAGCCTGTGAGCAAGATCCCTGCTCTCCGGCCTGCCGATCTTGGGTTCACCAGCACCTGCAGCTATGTGAATCAGGAAAAGCCTCTATCCTAACCTACAGACTGGGGATGTTCCAGCCTCTACAGTTGAGTGAGCCGTTTCCTTGACATAAATCTCTCTACGTATATATTTATACATAGAGAACCCAACCTAAGACAATAATATAGCCTAGTATCTTATAAAACCAGTTGCCATCAATTCAACCGAGACTCCTGGTGACCCGTTGTGTGTCAGAGTAGAGCTGTGATCCATAGTTTTCAATGACTGATTTTTTCTAAGTAGATCACCAGGCCTTTCTTCTGAGGGGTCTCTGGGTGGACTCAAACCTTCAGCCTTTGGATAGCAGCCCAGTGTGTACCGTTTACACCACTCAGGGACTCCAAATATCTTATTACATAAAAAGGTCAAAATATCCAAGGGAAAAAGGCACTACCAGAACCTACTGTAAAAATAGCCTCTACAGTATCCTCTGAAAATGGTCTTTGACTCTCTTTGAAAGTATTTGTATAAAGTCAAGTTCTTACTATGTGAATGTTCTTACTTACGATATATGTGAAAAGGCCTGGTAAGTAGGGAATGTATGGTGAATCTGGAGACTCAGGCCTGTTGTGCCAGCTTCTTCAGTATTATCTTCTCAGCAAGCCCCTCTGACCTCAACCCACCTGTTAGCTGTCCCATTTCTGTGAGCCCAGTTATGTGTGGTAATCAGGCACAGCTCCATCATATCTTGCCATTACCCTTGTCAAGGCCACCAATATCCTCCATATTTCCAAGTTCAATGGTCAATTCTCAGTCCTCATCTTACTTAACCCATCAGCACCACTTTTTCTTTTGCTCTGAGAACACCACTGTCTTAGATACCTAGTCCTGCTGTAACAGAAATATCAGAAGTGGATGACTTTAAAGAACTGAAATTTATTTACTTACAGTTGAGGAGGCTAGAAGTCTGAATTCAGGGCACCGGCTCTAGGGGAAGGCTCTCTGTCTGTCAGCTTTGGAGGAAGGTCCTTGTCTCTTTTTAGCTTCTGTTCCTTGGTTCCTTGGGTATTTTCATGTGACATGGCATCTTTAGTCTCAGAGTTTGTGCTTGCTTTTCTCTGTGTCTAATCTACACTTTTTATATCTCAAGAATGAATAAGTTTAAGACACATACTACACTGACATGGCCTCATTAGCATAACAAAGAAAATGCTATTCCCAAGTGGGATTACATCCGCAGGTATAGGGGTTAGGATTCCAACACATACTTTTTGGGAACACAAGTCAGTCCATAAGAACAACTCTCTTTTCATTTTCCTCCTAAGTCCTAACATGTTCTTTCCCAACTGACTGGGTCTCCATCATTTTTCAACCCCATATGCTGAAGTACATCACACCTCAGATGTGGAATCTTCTATTGTCTCTAACAGTATTTATTTCCAAGGTGTACTTATTCAGTCCCACAGCTTTAAATATCAACTCTATGCCAATGACTCCTAAATTTATATTTCCAGTCCTATTGTCTTAATATTGCCTACCTGGCATCAGTTCAATGTCTAGTAGGCACACCAAACTGAACACATATAAAACCAAATTCTTCATTTGTACCCATCTCTAAACTGCTCCTTGCTGAGCCTTTACCACCCCTGTTAAAAGACAAAATCAAAGTAAAACAAATAAACCTGGAACCATCCTTCCAGTTGCTGCCTGAAATTCAAGGACTCTTGACACTCCTCTTTCTCACACACTTCATATTTACCCCATCAACAAATCCTCTCAGCTCAACTTTCAAAAAATACTGAAAAAACCATTTGCTTATATCATTTTCACTCTATTCTAGGGTTTCTCAACCTCAGCATCATTGACACTTTAGATCTTTGTTGTGAGGGGCTGTCTTGTGCATTGTAGGAAGAGTAACAGCATCCCTGCTATCTACTCACTAGGTGCCATGAGCTTGTCCCACCCTTCCAGTTGTGACAACTGAAAATGTCTCCAGACATTGCCGGATATCTACGAGGTGACAACATCAACCCTGTTTGAGAACCAGTGCTATATCCCAAGCTACCATCACCTTTCCCCTGGATGCTCTCAGTGACTTCATAACTGGTTTCCTTTCTTTCTCTCTCAATCTCATACAGTGTATCCTCTACCCAGAAATCAGAATGATCTTTTAAAAATGTAAGTCAGATTATTTCACTCTTCTTAGGAGCCATGATGATGTACCACTCATATTTCCCTTCAAGAAAACCTGCAGAGAGGAGGGTGGTTAGTGAGTGGCCTCCAGCTGCCTCATCCTTGGATTTGCCCAACATTAATGCTGAGGTCATGGTCCTCTCAGGCTGCTCCAGCTAATGACTGTGTTGTTGTTGTTAGTTGCCATTTACTTATGACAACCACATGTACAACAGAATGAAACTTTGCCTGGTCCCATACCATCTTGACAGTTGTTGGTATGCTCGAGTCCATTGTTGTCACCACTGTGTATATTGAGTGCCTTCAAACCTAGGAGGCTCATCTTCCATCACTATATTGGATAATATTCTGTTGTGATTCAAGGTTTCCAATGGCTAATTTTGGGAAGTAGATCATCAGGCATTTCTTCCTAGTCTGTCTTAGTCTGGAAGCTCTGCTGAAGCCTGTTCACCATTGGCGACCCTGCTGTTATTTGAAATACCTGTAGCATAGTTTCCAGCATCTTAGCAACATGCAAGCCAACACAGTACAACAAACTGACAGGTGGTAGAATGACTGAATATAGTGGGGGTAATGGAGCTGGCCCATTTCTGCTTGACACGTGGGACACCGCTGAATGTCTGAGAACTGTACTCCAGTTTGAGGATCCTTCTAACCAATCTTCCTTCCTTTCCTCTCTTCTTTCACAGGTATCAGACTTGCGACATGGATTTAAGGCTATCCCAAGTTATTCCTACCTCCTTAACAAGCCCTCTCCTCATTATCCTCCGCTGGTATTTTCTCCAGTAAATCTCTGGAATGGCTAATTCCGTCTTGGCTTTTGCTTCCCAGAGGATCTGAACTTAACAACTCCCCTGCAAGAAGTAACATTTGAACTCAGTTTTAGAGGCAGGTGTACAGATTTGATCAGACCCTGACCATGGGTCATGATTAGATCACATTTCCTACTGGGCAGAGTCGCAGAGCATTAAAAGGTCATGTGCATGATGCAATGCTGTTTGTTCTGTCTGTCTGAGGTTCTGCTTGTCTGGCTACCTCATCTCCTTCTTCTGCAGCAATCCTACTACACACATACATATAGGCTGAATGAACAAGGCCCCTCAGAGGTTTCCATCTTGCTTGCTAGTCTCTTCCTCTCAAAAGTCTTTGCATCTTGCTCACCACATCCTTATTTCAGACTGACAGATGGTAAGATCTAACTTTGATCTTAAAGAAAAAAAAAAAAAAGTCCTATATAGAACCTGAGTCTAAGCCATTGCCCCAATCTGGTTTGCCACAAAGTTCAGAAGGAAGTGGCCCTTTGAGCTCCCATCTTTAGTTGCTCCCTTGGTATATCTCCCTACTGAGCCCTTTGTAATGAAGAAGTGAATTGGTGTACCTGGGTCCTCTATCCAAGTGCCAACTAATAGTCTCCACAGTGCCCCCCCAACCATAATGTGGACTTTGAAAGATGCTATGGTTTGAATAAGTGGAGACTGTGGGCCATCACTGAGCCTGTAGTGTAAGTGTCAGTGGCAGGACGAAGGCTAGGGTGAGGTGAGAGGGGCACCGACCTCATGCACAAAACTTATGGGTGTGCCAAACACTCGGTAACCATGATGAGTAATATTTTATGCAATACTTAAAAATAAAATTGTGCAGAAACTCCATGATAAACAAAATACCAAATTTTTGAATAAGGATAGGATCTGTGACAATCCTTCAATGAGTTTTAGGTGGTTGTCGTTTCCCTCTGAGAGCTTCTCTTTTTGGGTTAAGCTCTTGCCATACCTTCAAATGACCTTTATAAGACATGGTGCTTAGGTCTGTCACCACTCCATGAGATTCATCCATTCAGTAAATTCTCAGTTTATTTAGTGCCTACTAAGTACGTACAGATTGCCAGTAAACCAGTTGCCGCTGAGTCGACTCTGATTCGTGGTGATGCAATGTGTGTCAGAGTAGAACTGTGCTTCCTAGGGTTTTCAATGGTTGATTTTTTGGAAGTAGATCACTAGGCCTTTCTTCTGAGTGCCTCTGGGTAGACTCATACTGCTTACTTTCCAGGTAGCAGCTGAACACATTAACCATTTGCACCAGCCAGGGACTCCTAAAATAATTACTCAAAAGAGGAATTAAATATTTGTTAAATTAATAAACAAGTGAATACCCAATCAGTGTGTTAAAAAAAAAAAAAAACAAGCAAATAAACCCAGGGATTTTCTAATCTAGTAGAAAGAGACTAATAGGCTCTTTTAGGCACTGTAGGAGACTGTTAGTTGGCACTTGGATAGAGGACCCAGGTATACTTTCTACTCTAGTAGAAAGAGAAATGTTGACAAATTGGCAGGTGCCAGAGGGAACTGGATTGCATGGTGAGAGATCTTTAAAACAAATTACTTATTTATTTATTTTAAAAGCATGTGCTTGGTATCTATTAGCTCAGGAAACTGTACATATCAATTAAGCATTTTAAGAGCTATAAGAGAAACTTTTTACTGGGTACATGTTGTTGCCTTCCTTCTGCTGGGCATCAGATGTAATGGAGATGGCGTGGGCAAAGACAGTGGAAAGGGGCATTTCTTCTCTATTAGTCATGACAAACGAGGGAAATAAAATAAATTGGCAAAAAGTGGAGGCTAGTGCAATGATGAGTACTTCAATGACAGAGATACGTGCATCAGACGCAAAATTTCAAGTTAGCAAAGCTCACAGGAAAACTACAATTTGGTATCAGTTAATCTCTACAGTTTAAAGTTTTAGGGAGGGAAGTAAGAAAATTGCATCACTTCTTCATAAAATTGAATGACCACTTTCAGCTTCCAAAAGGGAGTATTTGTTAGATGATATTTTAAGTGATTTCCTGGGGAGTCACGGAGCTTCATAAATGCTGAAATAAGAGGTAGCTGCAAGAGACCTCTTTGTGGGAGGGGGAAGATACGGGAAAGACAAAGCTTGACCTCTTCTCTGGGGAAAAGAGGATGAAAAACATGGGATAACGCAGACAAATAGGCCAATCCAGACAACAGGCAGAACACTGGGTGTGGTGAATGGGGTTATCATAAGGAAACCACTCACAGCAGTGGGCATGGACCCACTGAACTGAAATGACAATTCAGCTAACACTGATGGAGTGTCTACAATGCATAAGAAATGATCCCAGAATACTCTGAAAGATCCAAAGGTGGGCAAGATGTGGTCCCGGACCCTGAAAGCTGACAATAAATAAGAAAGAGAATGACATTCATGAATCATTTTAATACCAAATAAACTTGGTACATACTAGTATAAACATATAAAATGTGTTTTATGTATGTACTATGAAAATGAGAAGGAGCCCTGGTGGCACACTGGTTAATCGCTCGGCTGCTGACTGAAAAGTTAGAAGTTTGAACCCACCAGCAGCTCCACGGGAGAAAGATGTAGCAGCCTGCTTTCATAAAGATTTACAGCCTTGGAAACCCTATGGGGAAGTTCTACTCTGTCCTACAGGGTCACTATGAGTTGGAATTGACTCGACAGCAATGGGTTTTGTGAGTTTATGAAGACACATCTGTGTGTATATTTGCATGTGTATGTATTTTACACACACACACACACATTCATGTAGTTGTTGTTAGCTGCCGTCTGACTCATGGAGACCCCATGCACAACAGGATTAGCTCGTTGTAATCCATAGAGTTTTCATTGGTTGATTTTTTGGAAGTAGGTCACCAGGTCTTTCTTCCTAGGCTGTCTTAGTCTATCTTATTCTGGAAGCTCTGGTGAAACCTGTTTAGCATCACAGCTACATGCAAGCCTCCACTGACAGACAAGAGGTACCTGCACTTGAGGTGCACTGGCCAGGAATCAAACCCATGTCTCCTACATAGAAGATGAGAACTTTACCACTGAACTGCTGCTGCCTATATAACCAAACCCATTGCCGTCGGGTTGATTCCAACTCATAGCGACCCTACAGGACAGAGTTGAACTGCTGCATAGGGTTTCCACGGAGTGCTGGTGGATTTGAATGGATGACCTTTTCTTAGTAGCCAAGCTCTTCACCACTATGCCACCAGAGCTCCATATATATATGGCAGTACTATGACCAGCCCCATTTCTCACAAGATGTTGTGGAGTAGCCACTTACAATGACAGCAATCAGTGAAAAGGCCTTGGTTAATTCCACCAACATAACCCCCAAGACATTGGCCTTGCTAGGTCACAAAGTCACTGATGGCCCAGTCCTGGGCTTGGATGAATCACTGAATGGCTGACTTTGGTGTTTTATGGAGACCAGGCCAGGGTCCAACAGTCTTGTTGCTAGCATTTCTGATCGGAGCCTCTCCTAAGTCAGGCTCAGCAACATGAGTGCTAGGAGTCAATTCCCATCTTTGCTGATGTGGACAAGATGGTCTGGCCTTGCGCCAAGGTTCTTGCCATTCTGCCTTTTGTCCCTGAAAACATCTGTCTTCTTCAGTGACACTGACAGGAGAAATGAACTGCCCTTGGTGTCCTTAAGCTATCTACTTTGTCAAAACAACAAACACAGCTCAATATACTGGGGGCTTATCTTTAACCTCTGCTGGTGTGTCTGGCTTTAACATTGCTGACCTGGGGCTTTAGGCCCCAGGCAAATGGACAGATCTATTCCTGAGACACTGTTTGTCCTCCAGTGTCAATATTGGCAAAAGGAGGAGGAATCAGTGGAAGCCTAGCTGGTCAAATTAGTCTTTGGAGGGAGGAGATTCAAAGACCATGTCAACAATAGATTGACTGATTTTTAACCTAGTGGACCAGACAATTCATTTTAAAAGACTTGAACCTTTTGCATATGGAAACCAAGTCACTGAGTACCTCCTGAGAAGACATGTCAACAGCAGTGAATCACCATCAATGGGCCTCTGAGGCCCACCCATAGCATAACATGAGAAGAGCATTCATGCTGCAGGACATGAAAAGAGAAGGCTACAAACTGACTTGGCAATTCCTATGGCCTGGAAATTCTCATCATTTTCTTTGTACCATTTTGGGGAAACAACAGAATTCCCAAGAGTAGCCAGCAATGCTCAGCCTGTTGCCAGACAATTTCTATATTCCCTGTAGTTATTCTCCAATAAATGCAAATTATTAACTGAATGAGTAGTTTTTGTTGGCACTAATAGGGATTAAATGTCCGGTGGAGTATTTCTTGCTCTTTCTTTTCACTTCTTTTCTTTGGAAGTTTATTGAATAAGGAACGAAGTTGGTCACTGTACTTCGTACTTATAATACTCACACACAATTATAATACTTGTACAATTTTCACAAAACCCCCATGAGTGCATGACTACAAACAGCAACTCCTCTCAGGGTTAAGGGAGTGTAGTGGGTTGAATAGTGTTCCTCAATAAGATATGACCAAGTCCTAACCCCTGGTACCTATGAATATGACTTTATTTTGAACTAGGGTCTTTATAAATGTAAGTAAATTAAGGATCTTGCAATGGACCATCCTGGATTTGGGGTGTTCCTAAAATCCCACGCCTAGTGTCCTTATAAAAGGAGGTGAAGACACACAAGGCAGAAGGCACTTGAAGATGGAGGCAGAGATTCGAGTGACGGGTCTACCAGTCAAGGGACACCAGGGATTGGTGGCAACCACTAGTCTAGGAGAGAGGCATGGACTTGATTCACCCTCAGAGTCTCTAGAAGGATCCAGCCCTGCTAACACCTTGCTTTAGAATGTTTGGCTTCCAGAACTGTGAGAGAGTGCATTTCTGTTGTTTTAAGCAGCCAAGTCTGCGGTAATCTGTTATGTCAGCCCTAAGAAGCAAATACAAGCAGGTCCAGGGAAGAACCACACCTGCCACAGAAGCTTGCCATAGATGTCGAAAACAATAGTTACCACACTGAGGCTCTTCAGGGAAGAGTTATCATGACGAAGAACAGCTTTGAAAACAACCAATTCAAGGAGCTATTAGAGATATCTCCAATTGGAGATACTGGGATTGTTTATCCTAGAGCAAAGATGACATGCTAACACTCTTTAGTTGAAGCATGACTATGTAGAGGAGGGGTTAAAATGGTTCTGTGATTCTAGACAGTAAAACTAGGACCAATGTGTGAGTGTCACAGTGAATCAGATGGTAGCCTCCAGAAAAGAACTTCTCAGCAAACTGAGTTGTTTCAAAGAGATCATGAAAAGATCATACTCCCTTAGAAAGTAGACTGCTACTCATCACTGGAAATACTCAAGTTAAAGCACGACCAAGTGATGAGGGGATAGAAGGTTGTACTGTGTGGCTTTGAGTGGGCTCCCAGTACTGAAAACCCCTTGATTCTGTGAAGAAAAGGGAAGATCTCAAGCAAATGCTCTCCACTTCCACAAGGTCTTCAGATTCCCTGATATCTGCCCAGGATCTGTGGAATTGCCACTGTCAGAGGTGGCTATCTCCAAGAGTTAGGGTTTATCTTATCCTGATTATCTCCTTCAGATCAGGAGATGAGTGCTAAGTAAACTCAAGCAAGAAATTAAAATTGTCCTCCCTTAATGCTATTGAAGTCAAGCCTCTGGATCATTCTTTCTTACTTGTGGTTTTCCTCTTCTTTGTTTAAAAGAATTATGCCAGGAGCTTTCTTCATCTGTAATTACCCCCGTCACCGTTGCTCAGGATGGTTTACTAACTGGCAAGCAGATCTCCGAGAGAAACTGGATGATGGGCAGTTCTAAAGGGAAATATGGAGACGTTTCATCTTGGGGCTGTAATGACGGTAGCTTTCAGCCAAGATCCTCAGACAGTCGTTGACGTTGTCTGTAAGGTCTCCCTCCCTAAGATGACAGGCTACCCCCTCAAAGGGAATTTTCTGAGCCTGAGCTCCCTGGCACCTGCGTGCACTTCAAAGTGTTGATATGCCTGATGGAGAAAGATTCCTGCCAGATTAAGCCTTCGGTTGCTGTTAATTGATAACTTATAAAAGTACCAGTCAGTTTTGCTAGATTAAGAGCCAGGTTCGTTATTGGAAGCACTTCATAGGAACTGATAGTGTGGAATTCTTAGAGGCTGTGGCAGAGGCCCCCTGCAGAGTGCACGATTCTTGTAGTGAGTTTAATTTGAGTGGTGAGTGATTTTCATCACAGTTAAATAAGCACAGGGGAGTTCAAAAGAAATTTCTGGGCCAGTCTGCAAAGATGCACACTGAGACACCAAGTCAGATGTCAAGCTTCAGGGGACTGTCCTCATGGCATCGAATCAGAATGAGAAGCAAATAACCACATCATTTAAAACTCTTCAGCATGACTGATGTTTGCCTTTTATCTTTACCACTGCAGACACAGTCATGAAGACAGACTGAGGTTCCTGTGACTGGGTGGTGGGAGGCTCAGGACTACTTGATTCTTCACGAGCAAGAGATCTCCAAACTCTGAGCAGCATTTTATCCCTCGAGGATCTCATTTCAGCCCACTTAATATCAGATTCCACCCTATCATGTATCACCGGTGTAATAAATCTGTTTTTGTCTCTTCATATAGTAGATCTCAATAACTAAGGGGAGTCCCAGGGTGGGGGAAATGGTTAACAAGCTGAGCTGCTAATCAAAAGGTTTGAGGTTTGAGTCCATTCACAGCACCTTGGAAGAAAGACCTGGTGATCTACCTCCAAAAAATCAGTGACTGAAAACGCTATGGAGTGCAGTTCTGCTCTGACACTTGTGGGGTTGCCTTGAGTTGGAATCAGTAATAACTGATACTAACTAAGGACTATTTGTATGGGGGGTGAAAAAGCCCATTTTCTATTTTATTCAATTTTTGGGAATCACACCAAAGAGAGGCAAGAACCTAGAAATGACTATTTGTTACTGAAGTCTAGAATGTAAGTATAGATTGAAAAGTGCATGTGGGCATATTTATCTGGTAAAAAAAAATGTGATGACAGTGGGGGACGAGCTGAGGTAGATAAACACAAAACCCAGAGTTTAATCCCCAGTCTGCACATGGAAGGCTATGGATGGAAGCAGTGGTTCTGTGTGATTGGGGTTAGCTCTCTCCTCCACAGCCTTCCCTCCCTTCTGGACTCGGTGGAACTTGTGGCTCTACATAGCTTTTGAAGATATCATCATCACAGCTTGTCTACACTGTCCATTTAATTTGACAAAGATTGATTCAACACATATTATGTACCAGATCCTGGCTGGGAGTGCAAACACAAAGAAAACATGCAGGGAAACCACGTGTATTAGAGCTACTGCACGTGAGATGCGCCATGATGGAAGGCACCAGCTATGAGGGGGATACGGACGAGGGAATATTGAACTAGGAACAGTGGGGTCAGTGAAGGTTATGGAGAGGGACTGAACACTGGTGCATTTGGAAGAACTGTTTCTTAGGGCTAACAGCATGGTAAGGCAGGTGAAAGCTTATCTTTGGATTCCAGCTTCTCAACTCAGTACTATTATATGTATTATTCAAGACTCTTCTGGGGACTAAAGGCAGAAAAATAACTTAAATTGGTGTTAGCTAAAAGGCAATTAATTGATTGAAATAATAAAAAGTGCAAGATACAGATTTCAGGTCTGACTGGCTCCAAGGGCCCATTGGTCTGCATCTCTCAGCTCTGCTTTCTTCCTTGCTGACTTTATTCAAGGAGGCTCTTCACACCTGGTGATAATAGGACCACTGGTAGCTCCAGGTTTATAGTCCAGCGTCTCTGCTACCTTAGTAGAAAGAGCACCTCTTCCCCTAGAGTTACACACAAGTTCTGCATTGGTATCTCTTTGACTTGGCTTGGTTTAAATGCCAACCATGCCCAAGATAATCACTATGGTCAGGGAGATGGACAACTCTGATTGGCAGGTCTAGTTCATTGTCCACCCAAACCTCATAGGCTGAGCGTGGAGATGGGGTGTTCCTTAAGGAAAATCAAAGTGCAGTTACAAGAAGAATAAAGGATGAATGTCAGGCAAAACCAGCAGATATCCATAGTACCTTTACTCTCTCAATTCTGCTAAAACTTTACCTCCATTTCTCTTAGGCTGTTAGGATAGTGTTGACAGATTTAGCAAATAAAAATGCAGAACACCCAGATAAATTTGACTTCAGATAAACAGCAAATATATTTTTAATATAAGTATGTCCCATGACTATTATTTATTTGAAATTTAAATTTAACTGGACATCTTGCAGTTTATCTGGCAACCCTATAAGACATTGTTAATAGATTAAAATAGTCCCTCAATACAAGTTCTTGTTTTTCAAATAGGGCTTTCACTGTAGCAGTGTTCATCAACTTTGCCTGAACAGTGGAATCTCCAAGGAGCTTTAAAAATACCAATGCCTAGGTGCCACACTACATGCACTGAATCAGAATATCCAGGGCTAAGATCCAGGCTTAAAATTTTTCAAGGTTTCCTTGGAGATTCCAGTATATGGCTTGGATCAAAAACCATGGCACAGAAGTGTTACTTTTTTGAAGGTAATTTCTGACATTAGAAAACAGAGATAAAGATGTCTGGAAAGCCTTTCCCAGTTTTCCTAAAATCATACTAGTAGCCAGTCGTCCACTCTGCCTCTTACAAGATGGTTTCAGGTCTGTAGAACACACTGATAACTTTGATAAGAAATCACCCTCAGAATGATTCTTCCAATACGAGGTGGCAAATGTAGCTGAAGTGTAATTTTTACAAATGAGTGCCCTTAAAGAATCCTTCCTGAAAGGCCAAAAAAGGTGGGGAACTTGGTTAAATTATTATTTAGCTTAAATTTACAAGAAGAATCTTTTATTTTCTACATGTGCTAGCTATGCAGTTTCAACACTTTCTGCTAAGCATTTTAATCATGAGAAATTTGCAAGTTATCTGTAGACTGTGTTTTAAAGGCCTTGGTAAATTATATCTTCAGTTGACATGAGGATAAATAGGCTTCAGGATGGTCACTGTGTGTTGACCTGTGTCTCCCCTTTCCTGTTCCTCTGCTGTCTGCATTGTCTTGGATCATGTTGGACTACATGACCGTTCCTTTGGCTTCACCTACATTTACACATATAAAACCAGTTGCCATTGAGTCAATTCCAACTCATGGTGACCCCCATGGGTTTCTCAGAGTAGAACTGTGCTCCATTAGATTATCGTGGCTGATTTTTTGGAAGTAGATCACCAGGCCTTTCTTCTAAGACATCTCTGGGTGGACTGGAACTTCCAACCTTTTAGTTAGCAGCCGAGTGCATTAACTTTTTGCACTACCCAGGGATTCTTTTTACATTATAGGTTGTCTTCAGTTATACACAGTGGATCACAAACTCTAATCCAAAGATGAGCTATATCAGAATCACCTGAAAAATGTAATAAACACACACCCATGCACACAGACACTCATGCACACCCTATATCCTCATCAATTTGATGAAGTAGGTCTGTGGTAGAGCCCAAGTAGGTAATTGAAAATATCTCCCCAGGTGCCTCTAATACACATTTAGCTTTAAGAAACACTAGACTATCTGCATTAGGGGAAGATTGATGATGATGAAAGTGACCATTTACTGAGCATACATTGTGTGTGAAGCACTGTGAGGTGCCCTTACAATGTGTGCTCTTTTTGCAAGAACATTGCTACAAAATGCACTATAAAAGGGGCAAGATGGACAAACTCCTCCTTATCCCTAACTGCATTACAAAGATCAGGATGAATCCAATTCCCACCTGGAAATGGAGCCAGGCTTCATCTTCTCACATTTTCATTCCTCGTAGCCAGTCACTTGCATTGCAAAAACTCTCTCTTAGATCCTAACCACCCAGAGTTAGATCAGACCCCATCCTCGGCTATCCTGAGGCAGGTCAAAACATCTCTGGCTCTCTAAGACCAGGTCATTTGTCAGAAGCCATAGGTTCAGGAGTCTGTATAACTCTCTGCACTACAGACCAGCTGTTCTCTCTCTCTAGTCCTCTGGTGCTAGGTTACAAACTAGAAGGACTCTATCCTTTTTCATCCACTGCCCATGCAGCCTTTCCTTATCACCTAGCTACCCAGAGCTGGGTCTACACAAATAGACTCTGCACTGGCTCATTGCTCCTTTGGTTCATTAATTCTGTAGAACAGCTCACAAAATTCACAGAGACTATTACCTAAATTTACAGTTACCCATTTATTATAACCAGAAAGGATACAAGCAAAGAGATGGATCAGACAAGGTCTGGGAGAGGTCCTGGCACAAAGCTCCCATTGTCCCCAGGGACATGCCTACCCTCTGCCATGCATGGATATTCTCACCAATCCCGGAAGCCCAAAAGAGAGAGCTCCAAGGTCCTGTGTTCCATAGTCATCGGGACATCAGTGAACATGCATGAATATGCATGACTGACTGTATCATGCCCCCTCCCTTCCTGAAGTAAGTTTACCAGATTTGGGGCCTGTGTAGCTCCTACTTGCCTGGCTATTTTACAACAACAAAGAGGACCTTAATTGTTCAGGTTATTTTCAAAAACCAGAGAAAAAAAGCCAAACTTAGTTCTTTGTCCCACACCTCTAATCCTTCATATTGTCTAATGAATTGTTATTCTAATTTTACATATGATAAAACTGGGTAATTGAGTCTTGTCAAGATAACCCACCTTCTACATGGCAGAGCTGGGATTCACATCCAGATCTTTTTTTGTTTGTTTGTTTATTGTTGTGCTTCAAGTGAAAGTCTACATTTCAAGTTAGTCTTTTATGCAAAAATGTATACATACATTGTTATGTGACCCCAATTGCTCTCCCTATACTGTGATAGAACAGTCCTCCTTTCCACCCCTGATTTCCCATGTCTATTCAACCAGCTCCGAACCCTCTCTGCTGTCTCATCTCACCTCTGGACAGAAGCTGCCCGTTTAGTCTCTTGTAACTACTTGAGCTAAGAGGCACACTCTTCACGAGTATCATTTTATGTCCCACAGTCCAGTCCAATCTTTGTTGGAAGAGTTGGCATTGGAAATTGTTTTAGTTCTGGGCTGATAGAGAATCCGGGGGCCATGCTTTCCAGGGTTCCTCTGGTCTCAGTCAGACCATTAAGTCTTGGCTTTTTACTATAATTTGAGTTCTGCACCCCACCTTTCTCCTGCTCCATCAGGGACTCTCTGTTGTGTTCCCTCTCTGGGCCATCATTGGTGGTAGCCGGTAACCATCTAGTTCTTCTGGTCTCAGGCTGATGAAGTCTCTGATTTATGTGGCCCTTTCTGTCTCTTGGGCTAATACTTTCCTTGTGTTTTTGGTGTTCTTCATTCTCCTTTACTCCAGGTGGTTGGGACCAACTGATGCATCTTAGATGGCTGCTTGCAAGGTTTTAAGACCCCAGATGCCACTCACCAAAGTAGGATGCAGAACATTTTCTTAATAAAGTTTGTTATGCCAGTTGACCTAGATGTCCCCTGAAAGCTTTGTTCCCAGACCTCCATCCTTGCTACTCTGTCTCTCGAAGTGTTTGATTGTATTCAGGAAACTACTTAGCTTTGGTTTAGTCCAGTTGCGCTGACTTCCCCTGTAGTGTGTGCTGTCCTTCCCTTCACCTAAGATAATTCTTGTCTACTATCTAGTTAGTGAATAACCCTCACCCTCCCTCCCCACCCTCATAACCATCAAAGAATGTTTTCTTCTGTGTTTAAACCTTTTTCTTGAGTTCTTATAATAGTGGCCTTATACAGTATTTGTCCTTCTGTGACAGACTAAATTCACTCAGCATAAGGGTTTCCAGATTCCTCCATGTTATAAGATGTTTCATGGCTTCATCGTTGTTCTTTATCGTTGCATAGTATTTCACTGTCACATCCAGATCTTGATGCATCTCCAAAGTCCGTGTTGCTATGCATTCCACTTTAGTGACTTTACAGCCACGGGGACAGCATGTGGGCCTGAGATCAATAGGCCAGTATCTAAAGGCATTATTCCTGGACAGGCTGTTCAGCTACTTTGTTACTTAGGTTCTTCCATTTCATGCCCACATCCTGCCAGGCAGACCAAGCTCTCAACCGTGTGAAGGAAGGTTTGATGTGTTATTGTGACTTCTAGAACCAATCACAGTGACCTGTCCTCTGAAGGCATACGAAATATCCCTTACTGATGGTGAAGTCAGAACTTTCTGACTCCTGAAGAGATTAAGAAGATAGGAGTATTTCTTCTTGGAGACTGGAACTCTTTTGGGCGTGTCTTAATCATCTAGTGCTGCTATAACAGAAATACCACAAGTGGATGGCTTTAACAAAGAAAAATTTATTGTCTTATAGTTTAGAAGGCTAGAAGTCCAAATTCAGAGTGGAAGCTCTAGGGGAAGGCTTTCTGTCTCCATGGGTTCTGGAGGAAGTTTCCTGTCATCAATCTTCCCTTGGATTAGGAGATTCCCAGCACAGAGACCTTGGGTCCAAAGTACATGCTCTGCTCCTGGCATTGCTTTTTTGGTTGTATGGAGTCCCCCTGTCTCTCTGCTGGCTTTGCTTTTATATCTCACAAGAGATTGGCTTAAAACACAACCTAATCTTGTAGATTGAGTCATGCCTTATTAACATAACTGCCTTTAATCCCCCCTCATTGGCATCATAGAGATAGGATTTACAACACATAGGAAAATCACATCAGATGATGAAATGGTAGACAATCACACAATACTGGGAGTCATGGCCTAGCCAAGTAGACACATATTTTGGGGGGACACAATTCAATCCATGACAGTCCTCAAAGTGACATCTGTCCTTTTTAGCACTTTAAAGAGGTCTTTTGCAGCAGGTTTGCCCAATGCAATGTCTTTGATTTCTTGACTGCTGCTTCCATGGCGTGGATTGTGGATCCAAGTAAAATGAAATCCTTGACAACATAAATGTTTTCTCCATTTATCTTGATGTCGCTTATTGGTCCAGTTGTGAGGATTTCTGTTTTCTTTATGTTGAGGTGTAATGTATACTGAAGGCTGTGGTCTTTGATCCTCATCAGTAAGTTCTTAAAGTCCTCTTCACTTCTAGCAAGCAAGGTTGTGTTATCTGCATATCACAGGTTGTTAAATAGACTTCCTTCAATCCTGTTGCTGAATTATTCTTCATATAGTCCAATTTCTCAAATTATTCACACAGCATACAGATTGAGTAAGTATGGTAAAAGGATACAACCCTGAAGCACTCCTTTCCTGATTTTAAATTATGCAGTATCCCCTTATTCTGTTGGAAAGACTGCCTGCTGGTCTGTGTACAGGTTTCCCAGGAGCACTATTAAGTATTCTGGAATTCTCATTCGTCTCAGTGTTACCCATAATTTGTTATGATCCACACAGGTGAATGCCTTTGCATAGTTAATAAAACACAGGTAAACATCTTTCTGGTATTCTCTGCTTAGAGCCAAGATCCGTCTGACGTCAGAAATGATATCCCTTGTTCTATGTCCTCTTCTGAATCTGGCTAGAATTTCTGGGAGTCCCCTGTCAACGTACTGCTGCAACAGTTTTTGAATTATCTTCAGCAAAATTTTACTTGCGTGTAATATCAGTGATGTTGTTTGATAATTTCTACATTCTGTTGGGTAACCTGTCTTTGGAAAGGGTCCAAATGTAGATTTCTTCCAGTTGGTTGGCCAGGTAGCAGTCTTCCAAATTTCTTGGCATACACAAGTGAGTGTTTCCAATGTTGTATCTATTTGTTGAAACATCTCAGTTGGTACAGGGTCAATTCCTGGAGCCTTGTTTTTTGTGAATGCCTTCAGTGCAGCTTGGACTTCTTCAATGCCATTAGTTCATGATCATATGCTACCTCCTGAAATGTTTGAATGTCAACCAATTCTTTTTGATACAGTGACTGTTTATTCCTTCCACCTTCTTTTGCTGCTTCTTGTATGGTTCAATTTTGCCCAGTGAATCTTTCAATGTTGCAATTGGAGGAATCAATTTTTTCTTCAGTTCTTTCAGCATCAGAAATGCCAAGCCTGCTTGTCTTAGGCTAGGTTCTCAAGAGAAGCAAAACCAGTAAACATATAAATATATATATAGAGATTTGTATCAAGGAAATGGCTCACGTGATCGTAGAGGCTGGGACGTCCCAAGTCTGTATGTCAGGATAGAAGCTTCTCCTGATGCACATAGCCACAGGGGCTTGCAAACCCAAGATAGGCAAGTTGGAGAGCAGGGCTCTTGTTCACAGGCTATGAAGATCAACAAATCCCAAAGATCAGCAGGTAAGACCTCAGCTAAGCTGCTAGCTCAAGTCTCAAGAATTGGAGATCAGATGAACAGGAGCCAGCTGCAGGATCCAGAATGAGCAAAAGCCCACAGGCCTCGCCAGAATATCCACTTATATTCAATGCAGGCCACACGGCCAAAGAAAATCCCTTTCAACTGATTGGCTACTCACAGCAGATTCCATCATGGAGGTGATCACACAATATCAAATCTCATCATGGAAGTAATCATACCATCATACGACTATTAAATTCACTGAGAATCATGGCCCAGCCAAGTTGACACACAACTTTAACCATTACAGGGTAATAAACAGCATTTCTTGTAACATTACATCTGAGCTTCTCCAATGGCTGGGTTCACTCTGAGATGTTGGAGCTTCTTACAGATAATTCCTTCAGAAGAGTAAGGCACAATCACACATGAAGAACAAATTAAAATGAAGAAATAATCAGGACCCTTTTGCAATAAGGAAACTTTGATCTGGTGTCTGAGTTTCCTGTATCCTTGCATATAAACACCAGTCCCATCAGAGACTTAGTAGACAGAGTGGTGTGAGGTTGGGATATTTCTAGAGTGTAAAAAAAAAAAAAAAAAATCCGTCTGAAGAGTTAACGATTTCTTCAACTGGACTTTCTGTACTATTATGTGTGCCATTAGCAAAGCTCTGTTTAAATATTGTAATAGTTTCGTAATGTGGTTCCAGCTCCCTGCTACCCTGAGTGGCTGGTTATTAAAAACGAATCTTTGGTAAAGATGATATCCTTTTTTCTCACATTCCTCATTTCTTCCTGCTGATCACTCATGTCAAGAGTCCACAAGGGCCTGTTTTCTTCCCCTTGCCCATTCCCATGCTAAACAAAGGATGAAGACATATTAATGTGCATGAGAGAGGTGGGCTGCAGAGATGTCTTCAGTAATCCAATAGCAGAGGCATTCCATATGGGTGAGGATCCAATGGTTCAGGGGTCGATGATCATCAGCCCTTCAGCTGTTAACATTGATGTCATTGTTTCCAAGTCTGCCTCTGATGGTAGTAACCAAGAAGCCAGTTCCTCTCATCAGCAGTAAACGAGAATGATTTACTGGTGATAGACAGTTCCCAGGGGAACAGTTCTCATGGCTCAGTTGGCTCTCAAGATTTATCTTGCAGACATCCTCTGGTTAGAGTCTCTGAACCAAGTCAACCAGTGGAAACTCCGTTAATTTTTCTGCCATTCAAACCACAAAATCACAGCTTCAAGGGATCTTATAGGCTATCTAGTTCTGTGGTTTTTACTCTGGGCTGCAGGAAGATCTGGGTTCAGAAGTACTTCAGGGGCTAAGGCAGAGGATGAGGGGTCGCAGAACAGATAGGACTCCTGGACTCCCACCACTGTTCCCATCAGAATCGCTACACTTTTCTGTGTCTTTTATATTTAGGTTCCATGTAAGATTTTTTTTAAATCCAATAGGGAAGATTTATTTTCGCTTTTGGCATGGGCATCCTGTATTATTGTTTCCCAACAGCAGCCCAACTTCTTTTTGAATAATTACCTCTCCACTGCTATGTGTAGCCTTAGTGGGACTATAAATCCAGGTTTCTATTCTGCAGTGGAAGATAAAAGGGGTCTCTGGAGCTCCTTTTTTCCAGATCTTACTGCTTTCTGGCCTTTTGCAGCCAGAAAAAAGGCCACCTGCCCTAGGTTTGGCCAATTAAATGTTAGAATGTTGAACAGTGAACAAAGAATGCAAAGGTAAAAGAAATGGTTGGAATTCATGTATCTCAGCATCACTGCCCTACCTGATGGTTTCTATTATGGGGACAGCTTTTCCTGTAGTTGTTGCTGACAGTGCCCTGGTTTCTTATCATTTCTTTAGCCATGTTCTTCAGTTTTCAAATCAATTCCATGGACATCTGATACACTTCCAGTTAATTAATTTTTCATACAACCAAAACTCCCTAAGTTATTTAAGTCCTATTACTATATAGGGGAAGAAATTGAGGCTTAGATAGGGTACTGCCCTGCTCAAAAGTCCTCTTGCACCAGATTAGAACTAAGACTAGAACCTGGTTAGGCTCTTTCTCCTGTGCCACGGGGAAAAACTCAAATGCCTACCATGGCCAGACAGGTTATATTAATGAAGTGCTTTCATCTATTTTTCTTGAATTACATAATCAGTCTCTTATTTTTTGCTTTTAATAGGGGAAAGGGTACAGAAAAATATCTCTCTGCTACAAAAAAATGTAGCACTGCAAGGACAATAATAGTTGGCAACTGACATTTTACTTCTGTATTAGGTACAATACAGAGTGGTGGGGATTGTGGAAAACTGGGAGAACACTCTCCATCTAAAAGGAACAGGCCACTATTTAGCTCCATATGATTATTGCCCTTTAAGAATTTGGACCCAGTGTTCCTAGAAATGTCCCTGGGTGGTGCAAATGCTTATGCACTTGACTACTAACCGAAAGGTTGGCAGTTCAGATTCACCCAGAGGTACCTCAGAAAGAAAATCTGGCGATCTCCTTCTGAAAGGTCACAGCTTTGAAAATCCTATGGAGTGCAGTTCTACTCTGCACACATGCAGTGCCAATAATAGGGATTGACTCAACAGCAACAAGTTTGTTTTTTTGGTTTTGTTGCTAGAAATACCTATTTTTTGAGATAAGCTGGGAATCTGAATTTTTTTAGTAGTGGCTAAAATAGCTGAAAACTACTTTGAAGGCCAAGAAACGTATCTCAGTGTTGGATTTAGCCCTTGGCCATCATTTTGTCACTCCTCTTTTTTTCCGTAAATATGCATTCAATACTCACTGTGTGACAGTGTAGATGACTCCCTTCATCCTGGAAAACAATTTTGAGTCATGACATATTCTCCAAGAGAAAGAAAAATGCAAACTTGATTCATTTTCAGTTTGACTGTCCTTATAGTCTTGCTAAAGTTCAGGATGCAGGAAAAGATTTAATTAGAGAATTCATTAATTAGAGTGTTTAGATTTCCTATAGGGATGAAATGGGTATCTGTGGAGCAATTCCCTCACGTAGATCATTATCTGGAAAGGTCAGACATGAAGAAATATTGATCTCAGGTGTTTGGGAAGATTACACGGCAGCACTGTGTGGAAAAAGTCATTTTAATTTGTTATCAGATCTCTCACTAAATGAAATAACACATATGACTTTAAGTGGAATATAATATATAATACAAGATAGAATAATGAACTAAAAATGTGGTTTTATTTACAATAAATAAAGATGAAGATAGTGAATGTGTTTTAAGAAATGTGAAACATGCTGTAGTGACTTCCCACAGAAGGAACCCATGCTGGGGGTTGCAAACCCCAGATCTGGCCACTGCTGGTTTTTGAAAATAAAGTTTATTAGAACACAGCCATGACCATTTGTTTACATATTGTCTATGATTGCTTTTGTGTTACAATGACAGGTTAAATAGTTGCGATAGTAACTACTAAAACTAGAAAACTAATAGAATTATAAAGCCTAAAATCTGGTCCTTTACAGAGAATCCTAGTGGTGCAGTAGTTAAGAGCTCAGCTGCTAACTAAAAGGTTGGTAGTTCGAATCCACCAGTTGCTCCTTGGAAACCCTATAGGACAGTTCTGCTCTGTCCTATAGGGTCACTATGAGTTGGAATCAACTTGACAGCAATGAGTTTTTTTCTCGAGTCTATATGGATGAGAGTGTTAAGGTTTTATTTTAGACTTATAGAAAAAAGACGTGTCAAAAAGAGGCAGGTAAAGGATCTGGAGCAAGATGTCAGTGTTAGCCCCTAGATACTCCCAGCCCCTCACAAATACCACACACGCACAGAAAGCAGAAGCTGGAAGAACCAACTCTGCCATAACTCTAGAAAGCAGTAAAAGAACCACAGCAGCTAAGCAAATGCTGAACCAACCAAAGGCAATATTTAAATGGTAAGAAAGCATTGGTTTTCTAAATGCCCCATCTCATTCCTGCCATGCTCAGCATGGCCATCTTAAAAAGGTGGCAGTCCACACTCCCAGAGAGGGAACCTGGTCTTTGGCTCTAGGAAAAGAAGAGAAGACGCTATTTGCAAAGCATTGTTGTGTGTCCCACCTGAAGGACTGAAGCAAGGTGTTCATTGTGGTTTGGCCTGTCTCAGATTCACACCACATGGGTGGAGGAGCAGCAAGTAATGCTGCACGGCTGTAATCACAGGTGGCTGCCTAGGACTGAAGAGTGTCATTAGTGCCATTAGGACATACAATGGATGCATGAACATTGTCAAGAGAGGCCAGAAAGAGAATTTCTTTCAGAAAATAAGGCTTTTAAAAGCATCATGTTTATGGAGGAATTGAAAAAGCCACATGAGAATTATGTTAATGAGGTGGGAATGACTCAGAAAAGTAGGGTGAGAATGGTTGTACAACTCGAAGAATGTAATCAATGTCACAGAATTGTATGTGTAGAAACTGTTGAATTGGCATATGCTTTGCCGTGTATATTCTCAACAACAACAACAAAATAAATAAAATTAAAAAAGAAAAGAAAAAAAGACACATGCATGCCCGGGAGAAGATGTATGCTCAGAAATTACCTGAGAAGACCCTATATTCTCATCTCGGATTGATCAGTAGACTCAGTGCAAGCCTGGCTAAGGGTTGAAGAAGGGCCCAATACAGAATCAATTTACAAAGACTAGGAGAGGTTTTATTTTCCCTCTTCCTCCTGCAATGTTCGAGGAAATCTGTGAAAATATAGCTGAACACAAACTACAGAGAAGTCAGTGTCCACAGACATCCAGAAGAGCAACCCTTACAAAAGGAGTTAGGGGAATTCAGTAACCAAATGGATTACTGCAGCCTTCAACAATTACAAAACAGAACAAAGGAGCAAATCCTGAGGAAGGAGGAGAATCTAATTTCCAGATTCAACAATTTATAGTATTAAGATGTCCCATTTTCAATAACAGCTACAAAACTCACGAGGCTTAAAAGAAACAGAAGAGGATGACCTATTAAAAGAACAAAATACAGTGACAGAAATTGTCCCTGGGGAAGCCCAGATAATGGGTTTACTAGACAAAGACTTTAAAACACAGTATTAAATATGCTTAAAGAACAAAAGGAAAACACAGACAAAGAACTAAAGGAAGTCCAGAAAATTATACATTAACAAAATGAGAATCAATAAAGAGATAGAAATTATAAAAACGAACAAAACAAAAATACTGAAGCTGAAAAGTACAGTAACTGAAACACAAAATGCATAGAGAGGTTCAACAGCAAATTTGAGCTGCCAAAGAAAAATCAGCAAATTTGAAGATAAGACAACTGAAATTATTGAGGAGAAAATTCAGAGGAGAAAAAATAAAATAAATGGAGAAAAGTGAACAACATACACATTATGGGAGTCTCAGGAGAAGAGAGAGAGAAAGGGACAGAAAGAATATTTGAAGAAATTATAGCTGAAAACTTCCCAAGTTTGATGAAAGACATGAATCTACACATTTAATGCAGAAAAGGCATTTCACAAAATACAACACCCTTTCGTGATACAAACACTCAGCAAACTGGGAATAGACGAGAGATTCCTCAGCATAATAAACCATAGTTATTATCATCTCCTTAACATCAGGAACAAGACAAGGATGCCTGCTTTCATCACTGCTGTTCAGCGTTATACCTGCAGTTCTAGCCAGGGAAATTAGACAAGAAAAAGAAATAAAAAGCGTCTAAATCAGAAAGGAATAAGGTAAACTATTCCTTTTCATTGATGGCATGATCCTATACACAGAAAAGCAAAATAATTCATAAGAAAGCTATTAAAGCTAATAAATGAATTCAGCAAAGTTTCAGGGTACCAGACGAAGGCATAGAAATCTGTTGTTTATATACGTCAACAATAAACAATCTGAGAAGAAAATAAAGAAAACAGTTCCTTTTACAATAGCAAATAAAAGAAGAAAATACCTAAGAATAAATTTAACCAAGGAGATAAAACCCTTGTATACTCAACCCTATAAAACATTGCTGAAATAAATTTAAAAAGATCTAAATAAATGGAAAGACATCCCATGTTTATGGATTGGAAGACCTAATATTGTTAAGATGGCATTACCATCCAAAATGATCTATATATTCAGCATAATCTCTATCAAAATTGGAATGGCTTTTTTGCAGAAATGGAAAAGCTGATCCCCAAATTCATATGGAATGGCAAAGGGCCTTCAATAACCAAAACAGTATGGAAAAGAAGAACAAAGTAGGAGATCTTATGTTACCTGATTTAAAAATATACTGTAGAGCTCAACAGCACCTAACAACAACAGTATAAAGCTACAGTAATCAAAATGATTTGGTACTGGTTTAAGGACAGACATACAGACCAATGGAATAGAGTTGGGGGTCTGGGAATAAATCATTACTTCTACAGCCAGTTAATTTTTGAGGAAGATACCAAGCTGTTCAATGGGGGAAGAATAGTCTCTTTAACAAATTGTGCTGGGACAACTGGATCTCCATACACAAAAGAATGAAGTTGGAGCCATACCTCACACAATATACAAAAATTAACTCAAAATAGATCAATGACCTAAATATAAGAACTAAAATCACAAAACTTTTAGAAGAAAACATAAGAGCAAACTTCAAGACCTTGTTTTTGACAGTGGAATCTTAGATATGACACCAAAAACACAACTAACATAAGATCAAGATATAAATTGGACTTCATCAAAAGTAAAAACTTTTGCTTATCAAAAGACTTTATCATGAAAGTGAAGAGATAATCTAAGAATGGGAGAAAACATTTGGTAATTGTAAATTTGGTTAAGAGTTTAATATCCAGAATGTATAAAGAACTCCTACAACTCAACAACAAAAAGACAAACAACCCAATCTAAAAAAGGGCGAAGGTCTTACAAGATTGCAGGTGGCCATCCAAGGCACAATAATTGGTCTGTATTCACCTGGAGCAACAGAGAAAGAAGGGAGTCAGGAAAAGGAGGAGGAAATGGGATGTGTGGCTAATTACCTCCATGAACAACTGCCTTCTTTGCCATGAGACCAGAAGAACTGGATGGTGCCTGGCTACCATTAGTGAACATTTTGCTTTAATTTGATTGTGCTATAGGCTCACTATTAGTTGAAATTGACTCGGCAGTGCCAGATTTGTTTTTGTTTTTTGTTTTTTTTTTTTGGTTTTAGGTGAAACTTTACAGCACAAATTAGGTTCTCATTCCAAAATTTATACATAAATGGTTTTGGGACATTGGTTGCAATCTCCTCAATGTGTCAACGCACTCCCCCTTTCCCTTTAACACCTTGGGTTCCACATGTCCCTTCATCCAGTTTTCCTGTCTCTTCTTGCCTTCTCTTCTTTGCTTTTGGGCAGGTATTGCCCATTTGGTCTTATATACTTGATTGAACTAAGAAGCATGTTCCTCACTTGTGTTACTGTTTGTTTAATAGGCATGTCTAATCTTCGGCTGAAAGGTGGACTTTAGGAGTGGCTTCAGTTCTAAGTTAGTTCTAAGTTAGCATGGTGTCTGGGGGTCATAGTCTTGGGAATTCCTCCAGTCTCTGTCAGACCAGTAAGTCTGGTCTTTTTCTGTGAATTTGAATGTTGTTCCACCTTTTTCTCCTGCTCTGTCTGGGACTCTCTATTCTGATCCCTGCCACAGTCATTAGTTGTGGTAGCTGGGCATCATCTAGTTCTTCTGGCTCAAGCTGGTGAAGGCCTATTAGTCCTTTGGACTAATATTTTCCTTGTGTCTTTGGTTTTCTTCATTCTCCTTTGCTCTGGACTGAATGGGACAAATAGATGTGTCTTAGATGGCTGCTTGCAAACTTTAAGACCCAGATGCTACTCGTCAAAGTAGGATGCTGAACATTTTCTTTATGAATTATGTTATGCCAATAGACCTACCTGTCCCCCAAGACCATGGTCCCCAGACGTCCGCCCCAGTAACTTGGTCCCTCAAGTGTGTCTAGGAAACTTCTATGACTTTGCTGTGGTCAAGTTGGGCCGACTTCCTCTATATTGTGTTTTGTTTTTCCCTTCACCAAAGTTAACAATTGTCTACTCTCTAGCTAGTGATTTACCCTCTCCACCCTTCCTCTCTCTTATAACCATGGAAGATTGTTGTTCTCTGTGTGTAAACCTTTTATTGGGTTCTTATAACAGTGGTCTTATACAATATTTGTCCTTTTGTGACTGACTTATTTCACTCAGCATAATGCTATCCAGAATCATCCATGTTGTCAAACGTTTCACGGATTCTTCATTTTTATTTATCATTGCACAGTATTCCATTGTGTGTATGTACCATAATTTGTTTATACAGTCTTCTGCTGATGGGCACTTAGGTTGCTTCAATCTTTTTGCTATTGTGAATAATGCTGCAATGAACATGGGTGTGTATACGTTAGTGAACATTTTGATCAAAGAGTCTATAGAAGAATCCTGATAAAAAGGGGGAAAATGTAGAACAGAATTTCAAATTCTCACGGACACTAGACTCTCCAGAGCCATGGAGGCTGGATGAACCTCTGAAACTATTATCCTGAGATAATCTTTAAAACTTAAATGAAATATATCCTCTGAAGTCTTCTTAAAACCAAACAATAGCTTAACTAGTCAAGAATGTCTGCCTATCTATATGGGATTGAATGAATAACAGCAATGTGAAAGATTAGATAGGAGACTGGGAGAAGTGAGTTTATGTTAGTGGGGGAGAAACAACTCAGAAAAGGAGAGTGAGAATGGTTGTATAACTTGAAGAATGTAATCAATGTCACTAAATTGTAGTTTCTATTGAATTGGTGTAAGTTCTGCTGTGTATATTCTCAATAACAAAAAATTAAAATAAATTATAGAACAGCAAAAAAAAAAAAATGGGCAAAGGGTTTGAATAGACATTTCATGAAAGAAGATATATAAATGGCCAAGAAGTGCATGGAATGATGCTCAAAGTCATTAGTCATTGTTGTTGTTAGTTGCTGATGAGTTGGCTCTGTCTCATGGGGTCCTTAGGTCATTATTTATTAGAGAAATAAAAATTAAAATGACAATGAGATACCATGTCCAACCACTAAGATGGCTATCATCAGAAAAATAGAAAATAAATGTTGGTGAGGATGTGGAGAAATTCAAATCCTCACCCATTGCTGGTGAGAATGTAAAGTGGTGCAGCCACTGTGGAAAACAGTTCAACGTTTCCTCAAAAAGCTAACCATAAAATTACTATGTTGTTATTGTTGTAGCCCTGGTGGCGCAGTGGTTAAAAGCTCGGCTGCTAACCAAAAGGTCAGCAGTTGGAATCCACCAGCTACTCTTTGGAAACCCTATGGGGCCGTTCTACTCTGTCCTATAGGGTCGCTATGAGTTGAAATTTGACTTGACCACAATGGATTTGGTTTTTTGGTTTGTAATTGTTGTATGCCATTGAGTTAATTTTCTAGTCATAGTGACTCCGTGTAACAAAGTAGAACTGCCCCATAGGGTTTTCTAGGTTGTAATCTTTGCAGGAGTAGATCACCAGTTCCTTCTCCCTTTGAGCCACAGGGTGGATTAGAACCACCAACCTTTCAGTTAGCAGCCAAGCATTTAACCATTGCATCACCAGGGCTCCTTAAATTATCCAGCAATTCCACTCCTATACCCAAAAGAATTGAAAACAGGGATTCAAACATACTTGTACATCAGTGTTCATTGCAGCAGTATTCACGATAGCCAAAAGGTAAATACAACCCAAGTGTCCATCAAAAGATAAACGGATAAACAAAATGTAGTATTTACATACAATGGACTATTATTCAGCCATAAAGAGAAATGAAATTCTGATACATGCTGTGATATGGATGAATCTTGAAAGTGTTGAGTGAAATAAATCAGACACAAACAGATAAATATTGTATGATCCTACTTATATGAAATATTTAGAATAGGTAAATGAATAAAGACAAAAGTTCATTAGTGGTTATCAGATGCTACAGGAAGGGATGAATGGGGAATTATTATTTAAGGGATACTGAGTTTCTGTTTCGTGTGTTGAAGAACTTTTGAAAATAGTGATTTTGGTTCCATGTCATGGTGAATATCCCATGTAATTAATGTCCCTTAAAAATTGTTAAAATGATATTTTTTGTTATATGTATATATGTAACTACAATAAAATTATTTTTTTTTTATAAAAGAGTGAGGATATTTTGAACTAAGGTGTACAGTAGAGAAGGCGAAAAGTGTTACAATTCAGGATTTTTTTGAAGGTTTACTCCAAAGGAGCTCCTGGCATATTGGAAGAGGGTTATGAGGAAAGGTGAAGTCACAAAGAAAAAAGTGGGAGGAAGGGTAAGGAAAGGCTCGTGGTGTGGGACCCAGTCCCACAGAGTCTTGGACTCTTGAAGGACCCCTAGCTTGCCCCATTTTGAGCCTTATCTAGGTGGCCACTGTCTTGTTTTTAGATTAAAATTATCTCTGTTGATGTGCCCCTTGAGGGGTGGTATTAAGATCAGTGGGTGGGGATGGCTCTGGGTGAGTGTGTGGGCCTACTTTTATGGGGAAAAAACTCAAGACTTTAGAGGAGTAGTTTAACAGACATTACCTGCTCACAGAAACTTAGTGCAGGATAGGACTTTGAATTAAATGTAGAAATTTCCATTTGGTCTCAAACGGCAGTGCAGTTTTTGAAAGATGAACAAACTACTCTGATGACATCCTGAAGAGCTTTTATAGGTATCTTTGGTAAAAACTGCTAATTGTCACCCATATCCTTTATCCACTCTTCCTTGATTATTTTACCTGGAAATGTGGGCACCTGGAATAAAAATTATATTTCCCAGCCTCCCTTACGGTTAGATGTGGCTATCTGACTAATTTCTAGACAATGGGAATTAACTGGAAGTGGTGTGTGCAACTTTTGGGAAGGGTCCAAAAAGGATGATTGCTACTTCTCTTTCTAGCTTTGTCCTTCCTGCGGGCTGAATGATTATTTAATGATTTAATGATTTGCTCCCACAGCCATTTTAAATCATGAGGTCATCTTGAGAATGAAAGCTATGAATGGTGGAGCAGCAAGAAGGAAGGGGTCAATGACTGATACAATGGAGCACCACTCCAGTTCTGGGCTAGCTAATTCCAGGTTTCCATCTGCTTCAACCCCTGTTGTACTGGGTTTTTATGTTTCTCACATCTGAACTAATTTTATGTAATATTGTATCTACTCTGAAAAGGGGTAAATTGTGATTATGTTGATCCAGTCCTCCAGCTAAGAGTGTAAGTCTACAACTTGTGGACTCTGTGGTCATTGAAAGATACCCTCTTTCACTCCCGATATCGGTAATCTGTATATTCTCTTTTGTTCTTTGTCAGTCTTGCTAGAAGTATGTTGGTTTTATTGATCTTTTCAAAGAACTCACTTTCAGTTTTACTGGTATTCTCTATTGCTTTTTAATTCCTACATTCAGTTTGCTTGCGTTTGTTTTGTTCTTTTTTTTTCTAGTTTCTTAAAGAGGAAGCTTAGATGATAGATTTGAGACTCTTCTGCCAATTTTGATTTTTATATTTTCATTTTGTTTAGTTCAAAGTATTTTCTAATTTCCCTTGAAACTTCCTCTTTGACCAACCAATTATTTAAAAGTTTTGCTGTTTTAAAAAAGACCAGACTTACTGGACTGACAAAGACTGGAGAAATCCTTAGAGTACGGCCACCGGACACCCTTTTAGCTCAGTAGGGAACTCACTCCCGAGGTTCACCATTCAGCCAAAGATTAGACAGGCCCATAAAACAAAATGAGACTAAAGGGGCACACCAGCCCAGGGGCAAGGACTAGAAGGCAGGAGGGTACAGGAAAGCTGGTAATAGGGAACTCAAGGTTGAGAAGGGAGAATGTTGACATGCCGTGTGGTTGTTAACTAATGTCATAAAACAATACGTGTACTGTTTAATGAGAAACTAGTTTGTTCTGTAAACCTTCACCTAAAGTACAATAAAAAGAAAAAAAAAAAAACACTCAAGCAAAAAAAAGTCAAAGCGGTTGCTATACTCTGGGAAAAATTTTTCTGAATGTAAGAAATCAGTAATGTAAATGTAAAAAATGTAAAAACATAAGAAATGAGTGTACTTTTCTGTATCCTCTAATTAAAAGGTTTATTTTTATAAAGTAAAAAAAAAAAAAGATTTTGTTGTTTAATGTCTAAGTGGTTAGAGATTTCCCTTTTATTTTTGTATTTTTGATTTCTAGGTTAATTACATTATAATCAGAGAACACATCTTTTATTATTTTAATTCTTTCAGATTTGTTAAGGTTTGTTTTTTGATTTTGGATATTGTCTATCTTGGAGACTGTTTCATGTGTACATGAAAAGAGTGTGTATTCTCTTGTTGAGTAGAATGTTCTGTAAATGTAAATTAAATACAGTTAGTTGATAGTATTGTTCACTTCTACTGTATCCTTGCTGATTTTTTATTTACCAGTTCT
The DNA here is from genome assembly GCA_030035585.1 of Dugong dugon. Taxonomy (NCBI): domain Eukaryota; kingdom Metazoa; phylum Chordata; class Mammalia; order Sirenia; family Dugongidae; genus Dugong; species Dugong dugon. The sequence continues at coordinate 65,702,879 of CM057470.1, read as the reverse complement.
ATCAATTACTTAGTGAGGAATGCTTAAGTCCCCAACTATAATTGTGGATTTATCTATTTCTTCTTTCCTTCTGTCAATTTTTGCTTCATGTATTTTGAATCTCTGTTCTTAGGTGTATAGTAAACGTACTTAGGATTGCTATGTGTTTTTGATAAATCGACTCTTTTATTATTATGTAGTATCATTCTTTATCCCTAGTAATTTTATTTGCTCTGATGTCTACTTAGTCTGATACTAATATAGCCACTGGAGTCCCTGGGTGGTGCAAAAGGTTAACACACTCAGCTGCTAACTGAAAGGTTGGAGGTTTGAGTCCATCCAGAGTCACCTCAGAAGAAAGGCTTGGCAATCTATTTCTGAAAAATCAGCCATTGAAAATCCTATAGAGCTGTTCTACTGTGACACACATGGGGTTGCCATGAATTGGAATCGGCTCAAAAGCAACTGGTAACTGGTTATAGTGATTGCAATACACATATACATTTTTCACAGTCTACTTAGAGTGCTTCAAATGGAATATAGAAAACTTACTACTATTTAGGTCCCTTTATTCTCCTCCTTTATCTTCTCAGTGTCTTATGTATTACATCTACATACATTGAAAACCCATAAGACAATATTATAATTTTATTTCCAGTCATCAATTATATTTTAAAGAACTTAAGAGGATAGTTTATTATATTTATGCAGATATTTACCATTTCTGTTGCTCTTCCTTTTTTTCTGGTATTTTAAGTTTCCTTTTGGAATCATTTCTTTTCTTCTTAAAGAGCTACCCTTTTTCTTTTAAGATAAATCTACTTGCAAAGGATTTTAGTTCTCCTTCACCTGAGAATGTCTTTATTATACTTTCATTCCAGACGTCTTTTTGGCTGGATATGGAATTCTGGGTTGATACTTTTTTTTCTTTTAGCACTTAAAAGATATTCTTTTACTTTATATGTTCTCCATGGTTTCTGATGAGGAATTTGCAGGCATCTGAATCATTGTTACCCTATGTATTTTGCTTTGTTTTCATTTTTCTCTGACTGCTTTCAAGAATTTTTGTTTTATCTTTAGTTTTTAGCAGTATGTGTCTGGGCATGGATTTTGGGCTTTATCCTGTTTGGGATTGTCTGAGCTTAGTGAATCTGTAGAATTATATCTTTTGCTAAATTTGAGAAGTTTTCAGCCATTATTTCTTTTTTTTTTTTTTTTTTTTCTGCACCACCACATTCTTTCTCTGCTGTTTCTGGAACTCTGATGACACAAATATTGGACCCTTTAGTGTGTTCCTACAGTTTTCTGAGCCCCTGTTTATTTTTAAATTTTTTTCCCCTTTCTGTTGTTCAGATTGGATAATAACTATTGTTCTATATTCAAGTTCACTGAGTTTTTCTACTGTGTTCTCCAGTCTATTGATCTCATCCAGTGGATTTTTATATTTTGTTTATTATATTTTTCAGGTTTAAAATTTTCATTTGGTTGTTTTTTGTAACTTCTATTTCCTTGTTGATACTTTCTATCTTTCCATTCATTTCAAGATTGTTTACCCTTACTTATTGGAACATTTTTATGATGGCTGCTTTAAAATCTTTGTCAGATAATTTTGACATCTGAGTTATCTCAGCATTGATTTCTGTTGATTGTATTTTTCCATCTAAATTGAGATTTTCCTGGTTCTTCATATGTCATACAATTTTGGGTTGTATCTTGATCATTTTGAATATTATCTTATGAGATTCTGGGTCTCATTTAAATCCTATGAAGAATGTTGATTTATTTATTTTAGCAGGCAATCAAACAAGTTGGTTTTAGACTGAAATTCTGACAAGCCTTCTGTGGGTTGTGGTTTTAACGTTGGTTACATTCTCAAAGCCTTTGCAGTGCTATTTGGAACTGTCCCGTGTGTGTGCCATCCTACGGCCAGTCCAGAACTCGATGGGGTCTACCTCTTATTCTAGTGCTCAAAGCCTTTACTATGCTGTTCAGGATCAGATTTACACATGCACAGCTTACGTGTGAGCTCAGGAATTCATAAACAACTTCTTGAGGCCCCTTTCCCGAGTTCCTTCTCCTTTGCAATCTCTCCAGTATTTTTAAGTTATCTGAGGCTCTCAAGGTTCTATGGCAAAGAAAGCTGGGAGCATATTTACCTTGTTCTCCTATGTACTTCCTGTGGCTGTGCTTGCTAAGAGAACAAAGAGAAATAGAGCGATGGGGAAAGAGCTCCACCTTCTTTAGACCACATCTCCTCTGGTCAGAAAGGCAGGTTCCCTTCCTTCAAAGTTTTAGGCTCCTGTGGGCCCCCTCTGTTACCACTGCTACTGCCACTGCAGGCACTGGGGGCTAGGGTACAAGAAAATGGAAACGAAAAGAAAAGTGGGAGGAGATTTCCCCTACTGTCTCTGAATGTTAGGGTATTTCATTTCTACTCCTTAATAGAAAGCTAGAGGGCTTATTTTGGAGCTCTTTCTGTCTGAACTGATCCCTACTTTCTGGTTTCAAACTTCCTTGAGTCCAGGTTGGGGGATACCAGAAAAATAAAAAAATGGTAAACATATCCCCAGTTCAGTGATTCTCTGAGTTTTGCTCTTCTTTCCCAATCTGCCTGTTACTATTTACTTTTCAGAGAGCCTGAAGAGTTGCTCCATTCATTCTGTCAAGGTTTAAAAGCTACATTCAGTGAGAGATTCAGTATGGAGGGTGCTTACTCCATCTTACCTGGAACTGGGACCATCCTAGATTTTAATAAATAGCAAACACCGTATTTACCCAGTTGCAACTCTAAGTCCAGCATAATTTTGAGACTCATTCTCCCTGTAATATACCATCAGATACAATAATACACTAGGCTGGTCAAAGGCAAAATTGAAAAGCAAGACAACTTTCAGAGGTGATATAGACTGTTGCCCTCAACTTTTCATACTAAGGAGTTTCGTTGAGGATGTAGGAACATGGCAATTATTATCCACACATAAAATAGCATCTTTACGGATTAACTCATCCTGCCCTGATGTTTGTACTCAGAATGCGTTATTCAGAACAGTTTTAATGTTATTTTAGCTATGGTGTATCTACATAAAGTTTGAAGTTGATATCTGTCTTGGAGGAAGTTGTAGAGTATGCGTTCTGATTCTGTTCAGGACTCAGATTCCTCTAGGAGTGACCTTGGTTTTTTATTATACCTACTCTTTTCTATTTACAGTATCCATTTCTTCAGATATCAATGCATTTCTGCTCATCTTCATTTTAAAGATAGGAAAATAAGTGTGAAAGACTTACTGGGTTCTCATGGAAAATTATTCACAAATCCAGGTTTTGTTTCTTGTAACTTCATCATATAACCTGGAGATGAGTTGTGGAAGAGTGACAATAATGCTAAAAATTTTGGCAAGCATGAAGCCTGTGAAAAATCCATTAATGACAAGGACCTCCAAGGACAAAATGTTATGTAGAGATGTGGGGTAAAGGATGTGGTTTTATCCTAAATAAAGTAGATTTTGTCCTTGGCTCCAGAGAAATAACCCTTGGACTAATTGGGGTGCCTTGGTCTGGAACTTCTAGGCCACACTTAAGGATTTGTGCTGGTGAATAGGGACTGGCCGGGCCAAAAAAGACTCACCTGGGAGGACTATATCAACTGTCCTCAGGAGGCATGGTTTAGCTTATCATGTAGGACGGGCCGATAAAATCCCTGAACATGGAGACTCAGAGAGCTTCCTGGCTGGTGAGAACATTTGCTCCCACAAAGGTAGCATGTCCCTTGGGACATAGAAGCTCCATGTTGGGAACCCTCCCAGACCTCTCCCTGTGCTTCTGTTTGTTTGTATTCTTTTTGGCTATAATAAATCTGCAGTTGTAAGTATGGTATACTCTCTGTGAGTTATGTGAGTTATTCTAGTGAATTATCAAACCCAAAGGGGCAGTGGGAGCCAGCAAGTCAGAAAGTAAGGGTGTTGTGTGGACTTCTAAGCTTGTGGCTGACATCCTGAAGGGGTAGTGGGAAAAAGCCCCAAATTTGTGGCCAAAAGGTCAGCAGGCTGGGGTGTTGGGTAGACTCCCCAAACTTGTGGCTGGTGTCTTTGTATTTGGCAGTTTGAAGGACAGTGTCCTTTTAACTTGTGAGCTCTGCTCCAGCTGCAGGTAGCTAGTGTCAGTGAGAAGGCACTGTGGGCACAGCTGATGATGAAGATGGAGAAGTGGGAATGTGAGGACATGATCAATCTCCACATTTGGGGGATTGGATTCATGTTATCCTTTACTGCACAAGAGATGATTTCCTCAGCAAAATGTGTTGAAAGAATTTTCTAAACTCTTCTATTTCTTCAGTTATTTATTTCTCAGTGCATTACAATCTGGTGACTACCCCCTGACTCTGAAATTGTTCTCGTCAGGGACACCAGTGACTGAGTCTGACCAAATCCCATGGACATTTCCTTGTCCTTATCTTAACTGATCTCTTTTTAGTGTTAGTACTCTTGTTCACTTATTTAAATTCTCTCCTCCCTTGACTTCTGAGATAGTTAAAAAAAATCCTGACTTTCCTTCTATGTTTGGCTATTCCTTTTCAGTGTTTTCAATGATATACTTTTCCTCTACTCAATCTTTCAATGTTGGTGTTTCCCAGGATTCTATCCCCATTCATCTTCCCTTTCATTTTCTTTTATTCCCTTTGCTACACTGACTTCTGAACAATCTAATTTACCTTTATAGCATTCACTATCAACTCTATAATGATGATTTCCAAATCTTTATCTCTATCCTTGCCTTTCAACTGGTCTCCATTTGGGTAACCTCTAGGCATCTGACGTATAATACTTCTAAACAAATTATTTTTACCACTTACCTGCAACTCTATGTCCTGTTCACCTTCCAATGCTACCTGTTTCTTTAATGGGTACTACCACCCACTGAAGTAGCTAAATAAATAATAAGGGAGTTATTCTTTGCAGGATTCACACTATCTCCTAATCTATATCCCTGCCTCTTGTCTTAAATTCCTTCAATCCTTTTTACACAATGCTTCCAGAGGGATGCAACATGCAAATCTGATTAAAAATTTTTCAGTGGCTCCTTACTTCCTTTGAGACAACATCCCAAATCCTTTCTAACCACGCATTGTTTCAACGTGGGGATGAGTGGGATAGGAGTTGGTGAGGTGGGATAACCAAATTGTCAGAGATGGATCCAGAACAGACTCAGTAAACCCAAGAGTCAAAGATTCCCATCCAAAAGAGATGTAGTGTAATAAAAAGCCAAGTCAAAATAGACAATGAGGCAAAAATTTGAGCTATTTCTAGGATTGCCTATGATTTATTTCAGTTCTTTTCATTATGTGTGTTTGTGCGTGTGTACACATGAATGTGCTTCTACGTGCGTGTGATAAACCAAAACCAAATCTGTTGCCGTCAAGTAGATTCCCACTCATAGTGACCCTATAGGACAGAGCAGAACTTCCTCATAGGGTTTCCAAGGTTTTAAACCTTTACAGAAGCAGACTGCCATACTTTTTTTCCACAGGGTGGCTGGTGGGTTTGAACTGCTGACCTTTCAGTTAGCAGCCAAGCATTTAACCACTGCACTACCAGGCTTCCTAGTGTGTGCGATAGACTCCTAAAATTGCTTGCAAACAAAGCTATTCCAAAGCAAGCTCTATGTCCATCTCTAATCTTACCTCTTGCTACTCCCTGCCCCAACTCCTATACTCCAGCCATGCTGAACTATTTGAATCTCCCAAAATGGGCTATTTTTACAGTATCTGTTCCTTAGCACATGCTGTTTGCTTTGCTGTTACACCTCCCCCTTCACCTGGTTAACTCTCTAAATTGCTCAATTCTTGTTCCTATTTATACCCTCTGATATTTTCCACCTCCCTTAACAAGACTGTTGAGATGTACCCTGAGCATACATACTTCTCTAATCACTTGGAATTGCAATTTTTAGGAACTTAATGTGACTCCCTTTAGATCTAAAACTATACAATAGGATTTGGTCCCCTAGAAAGCAAATATTATCTTTATATTTTCTGTGCAGAAGCTAAAGACATACCACACATGCTGAGGTTCTCTGATGGAAGAAACAGAAGTCTCTAAGAAGCAGTCACAAAGCAGTGATTGGTAAAAATAGTAGTAATTTCTTATGTGAGTCTAGCACTGTAAGTTTTAAAATCTTTTCCACTCACAGTTATTGCATTTGATCCTGATAACAGCCTCTGAGGAAGGCATTATAGCATAGACATTTCCCACTGAAATGATCCCATAGGTGTTATCCCATCACCATTTACAGATGGTAAAGTGGGAATCCACTGAGTTAAGTGCCTGGTAGTGTTGCCATTGAGGTGGCTGTCTAGTTGTAGACCTTGACCTGGAAGCCATGGCTTCTGAAGTTTCTGAGGTGTCAAAGGGATAAAGTGGAGTCATGGGAAGAGCTAGCACCTCCATGCATTGAGCAGCACCATCTAACTCTCTGGAACACTGGCCTCATTAGCACTTCCGATCCAATCTGGTTGTTTCTGCCCTCCTGTTTCCTTCAAGCCCTTCTGTAGTCTGCTTTCTAGAGTGGGAGTGGAGATGCAAGGGAAATCACTTAAAAGGAGTTAATTGCATTTGCTTCTAATTACCTTCTTTTATCAAGGGCAATAGGTTAATTATTGAGACTCTAACCACATGTTAGATTCCCTGGGTAAAAGACGGTTTCCTCTAACTCGATCATGCTGTGTTAACGACACTCGTCGTCTCCAGAACCCTGCTAAAATCACTGTCTCTGAGCAGGTTGCTGTATAGAAATATTGACGGAGAATAGAACATTAAGCCCCTGATTGCATATTAAAGAAAATTTTTTCAAACTGTAAAATTACAGAGCAAAAAAAAAATACATTAATTAAAAACTTACCCTTAGTCAGCCCAGAGCTACACTTAAAATGCCCCAGAAGTAGCAATTTAAAGAGTTAGAAAACACCATCTTCTCTGGGTGCCTCTAGTGCCAAATAAAATTGTTCAGATTTACTCTGCAGGGTGGACGAGCACTTTTTAAAGTTTGGTTTCCTAACAGCAGTAAAAGGAGTTTTAATCAACCCAAAACTGGCCTCAGGTCAACATGCATAGGCTTCAGTTTTGCTGGAAGTGCTGCTCAATGACTTCAGACTGAACGCATGAGGATCTGAGAGCTCACATTCAAAGTCGGGGACAGAAAGAACAGGTTCTGAACTGTGAAGATGGTTTAGTAACACTTTAAACCAGGAGATAATGAAACCCACTCAGGCAAATTCACTTTTCCCAGTACATTTAAGCAAGTGGTTTTCAAACTCGGAGACTGCATCAGAATCAGCATCCCCCGAGGGCTTGTTAGGACACAGATCGTGGGCCCCATCCCTGGAGTTTCTGATTCAGTAGGGCTGGGGAGAAGCTTGAGAATTTGCACGTTTAACAGGTTCCCAATTGTTGTTGATGCTGCTGGTCTAGGGACCACCCTTTGAGAACCACTGATTTTAGTGAAGACGTTGAAGCAAAAAATACAGGATGGTTATTTATTCCAAAGAGTTTCCCTCCTTCCTCAGGGGGTATCCTTTACCCCAGTAGCAGATGTCCAACTGTTTTCCTTGCCCAACTTCCACCTACTTTTTTCACCCTGGGTTTATCGTACTGGTTGTATTGTTGTCAGTATTCAGTCAGGTTGTTCTCTGTGAACAATGGGAAGTAATAACAAGTTATTAAATATATTTGTATTTAATAAACACAGTGTATTATCTCAGTGAGAGAAAGTCCAGGTGCAGAGAGGCCCTCGATGCTGCTTGACCAGTGGCCTGCTGAAGTTATCAACGGCCCAGGACCCTGTGTCTCTGCCCTGTAAGCCGTCCTTTTGCTTCATCCTGAGACTGGGTCCTCTTGCGGTTCTGGGGTGGCTGCCAGTCGCCGTCAAGCTTACAAGCTATTTTCATTGGAAGAGAAAACGACTTCCTATGGCTTTCTTCAAAACAAAGAGAAGTTTTCCGAAAGGCTCTGGGAGTCATCTCCTATGTTTCATCCTCCAGAACTTGGTCACAAACTCATCCCTGAACCAATGGCCAGCAAGGAAGACGGATTTACTCGTCGCCATTCAGGCTCACACCCTAGAACTGAGGGTGGGGTCCCATTCTGTTGAGGGCCGTTGTATGCAAGGGTGAAAGATAGAAACCTACGGGGAGCTGGCAGAGGGAGAAAGGTGCTTGGTAGCAGCCGACAGTGCCCACTACACTTTCCAAACAGCTCTGAGAATAGATAGTTGTGTAAAATTAGAAAGCCAGTGGAACAAAATAGTTTGTGTATTGTCAAGACTCCAGGTTTTCCCAGGGTGAGATTTAGCAGAGTTCATAGGACAATGGGAAAAGGGGAGGCAGTGTGGTGCAGAGCAAAGATCATCAGCTTTGATGTCAGGTACACCTGGACTTGAAATTCAGATCTGTCACTTACTAAGGGTGAAGACTTAATTAACCTCGTTGTTCCTCACTTGCCTCATATTTAAAATGAGGATAATACAAAGTTTTCAGGTTTGTCAGGACTGGAAAGAATGGGTGCAGAGGAATTGGCATGTAACACGGGCTCAATCAATCGTAACTGTTGCCATTGGTAATAATAACTGAGTCAATTGTAGGCAGAACACCTGGGACTATGGCCTGATCTATGTTGGGGGTTCTTTTTCTCTCTTCTCTTTCTCTCTATGTTGCCTGTCTCTTCCTTCCTGTTTTAAAATTCCATCCTTGGACTAATTCCTCCTTGTACATTACCTTCTTATTTTGTGAATGTGTGCTGAGAACTAAAATAGCAATCAGCAAAGTTTGAATGATCTCAATTTAACCAAAAAACCAGTTGCTGTGGAGTTGATTCTGACTCATGGTGACCCCACGGGTGTCAGAGTAGAACTGTGCTCTGTATGGTTGTCAATGGCTGATTTTTTAAAAACAGGTCACCAGCCCTGTCTTCTGAGGTGCCTTTGGGTGGACTGGAACCTCCAACCTTTCGGTTATCAGCTGAGCGTGTTGACCGTTTGTATCACCCAGGGACTCCTATCTGAATTTAGGGAAACAGAAAAGATCCAGGAAATTTCACACTGTTAAGTTTGATATCAATCCTTGGAAAAATTCTGTATCAGATTATGAAACAAATTTGAACATGGAGAAAAGAATTCAGAGATGATTAGAGACCAACAAGCTTCCCCTAAGAAGCAATTGAGCAAATGGGCTTCTCTTTTTTGGCTATAATGACCAAGTTAGTACACGTGAAGGTCATGTTCCCCAGAGTGTGTTGTGTGTACTGCTGGTGGCATGTGGGATGACCTCAGGTGACTTACGGGCTCCTCGCCATCACTCACTGTGTGTTCGCTAACAAGGCTCAGAAGGACAACTTCCTCGTCCTTATATTGCAGGGGCATATCCCCTGCCCACTCTTCCCGCCATCTGCTGTTCTTCTGCTGTCACCCTCACCCACTGTGGCTCATTTGCCACCCTCTCCTCACGCTCATCTCTGCCTTCAGCCTTCCTACTCTTGACTTTCTGAGCAGTCCTGCCCGAGCCTCTGCCCCTGCCATGTCACCCCCACCTCAGCTTGGTCCTTTACTGTCTCAGCTCTCACTCAGTGCCTCCTTCCACCTCTTCAATTGCTCAATAACTCTCCATTTCCCAGGCTCTGTCCTCTTGCTACCCACTGCTTCAGCCTCAGGGTAGTTCACTGATCTGCACGCTAGTCTGGTATTTTTCATCCCTAGGTTCCACACCCAACTGGCCCGCCATTTTCCTTCCTTCTTTCCGCACAGGCTGCCCTTCAACCCTTCCCACTCTTCTTTAAAAAACGCTGTTGTTTTCCTAAACCCCTGGAAACCGTGAACTTCAGACCCATTTCTCTCTTTAGGTTCTTGCAATTTGAAGCTCTATCATCTAGTTCCGAGTGAATGTGTTTTCTCTGGGGTCATGGCCCTTCCTGCTTTCTGCACTTTTCTGTCTTATCCATCAGTTTCCTTTTAAAAACATCTTTCCATATGTAAGAGAAATGGAGGCAATTTAAAGAAAATGATTAAATAGCTAATGGCACAGGTGGTATGTGGGCTTGGCAAACAGCATGAAACCAGTGCAAAGTCTAGCAAAGCTTGGGAGCACTGCCATACATATAAAATTACACAGTACCCAGAGAAGTCATTTTGGAAAGATGGCAAAATACTAGCGGGATGACAAAACTATTAGGTAGAGTCTCAGCCTGTTGAAGGCTTGAGGTCGGCCTCGAAGCAGGCACAGAGTGCTGTGTCTCAAAGATGTGGGTTTTTAAAAGGTTTTTTGCTTTAAATTTTTTGTATGATGGTAAAAATATACATAATGCAACGTTTACCAATTGAACATTTTTTAGATGTACAATTCAGTGACACCAATTCCATTAATCATGTTGTGCAACCATCACCAAATTTGCCATCACCATAAACATGTACTCACTGCTCCCTAAACAATGACTCCACCTTTCCTCCCTCCCACTTACCCCGGGTAACCACTAATAAACTTAGGTCCCTATACATTTGTCTATTCTTGATATTCCATACAAAAGACTCAGTTTTGAATCCTGGTCTTGGTGGTATAAAATGTTTACCAACTAGCTCTCCAAAACAAAGCATAGCAAAAACAAAAACCTATTCTATAGCATTTGATGATTTCTGTAGGTAAATACTCTTACTATGACTGATTCCAAGCTAATGACTTAACATCACTACATGTGGATTTGGGAAGAGATGCACATTCCCCAATCAGCTCTCCTTAGCTGGTGCAAGTCATTTGCAACACACCACTCACTGCCTTAGTCGCTATTTAATTTCTGTGATCCTCAGGTTTTTTTTTTTTTTTGGGAAAGACAATAATCATATTTACTTCATAAAATTGTTAGAAAATTTTCGGATGGATTAAACAACATAACAATAGCACAGTTCCTTGCACATAGTGGTTCTCCTGTGAATGCATTGAGAGCTAACTTGAGACATTGCTAGGCTGCGGTGACATTTTTTTTCCTATAACATTAGTTGCAATCCCCACAATGTGACAGCATACTCCTCCTTTCCACTCTGGGTTCCTTGTGTCCACATGACCAGTTTCTGTCCCTTCCTGCCTTCTCACCCTGCCTCTGGACAGGAGCTGCCCTTTGGTCTTATGTATCTGATTGAACTAAGAAGCACGTTCCTCAGGAGTATTATTTTTTGTTTTATAGTCTTGTCTACTCTTTGTCTGAAGAGTGGGCTTTGGGAGTGGTTTCAGTTCTGGGTTAACAGTGAGTCTGGGGGCCACAGTTTCGGGGGATTCCTCCAGTCTCTGTCAGACCATTAAGTCTTGTTTTTTTATGTGAATTTGAGTTCTCTTCTGCACTTTTCTCCTGCTCCATCCAGGACTCTCTGTTGTGTCCCCTGTCAGGGAGGTCATTGGTGGTAGCCGGGCACCATCTAGCTCTTCTGGTCTCAGGCTTGTGGAATCTCTGGTTCATGTGGTCCTTTAGTCCTTTGGGCTAATATTTTCCTTGTGTCTTTAGTTTTATTCATTCTCCTTTGCTCCAGGTAGGATGGGACCAGTTGATGCATCTTAGATGGCCAGTCGCAAGCTTTTAAGACCCCGGACACCACTCACCAAAGTGGGATGTAGAACATTTTCTTAAAAAACTTTGTTATGCCAACTGACCTAGATGTTCCTCAAAACTATGGTCACCAGGCCCCAGCCCCAGCTACTCTGTCTGTAAAAGTGTTTGGTTGTGTTCAGGAAACTTCTTAGCTTTTGCTTTGGTCCAGTTGTGCTCACTTCCCCTGTATTGTGTGTTGTTCCTTCCTTCACCGAAGTTGATCCTTGTCTACTGTCCAGTTAATGATTTCCTCTCCTCCCTCCTCCCCACCCTCATAACCATAAAAGAATGCTTTTTTCTGTGTTTACACCTTTTCTTGAGTTCTTACAATAGTGGTCTCGTACAATATTTGTCCTTTTGTGACTGATTATTTCACTCAGCATAATGCCCTCCAGATTCATCCATGTTGTGAGATGTTTCATGGATTCATCATTGTTTTTTATCATTGCATAGTATTCCATTGTGTGTATGTACGATAGTTTGTTTATTCATTCATCTGTTGATGGGCACTTAGGTTGGTTCCATCTTTTTGCTATTGTGAATAGTGCTGCAGTGAACATGGGGGTGCATATGTCTATTTGTGTGATGGCTCTTATTTCTCTCAGGTATATTCCTAGGAGTGGAATTGCTGGATCATATGGTATTTCTATTTCTAGACTTTTTTTTCCCCAGGTGATTCTTTATTGTTATTATTGTAGTTTAGATGAAGGTTTACAGAACAAACTAACTTCTCATTGAACAGTTAGTACACATATTGTTTTATAACATTGGTTACCAACCCCATGACATGTCAACACTCTCCCTTCTTGACCTTGGGTTCCCTGTTACCAGCGTTCCTGCCCCTTCCTGCCTTCTAGTCCTTGTCCCTGGGCTGGTGTGCCCCTTTACTCTCATTTTGTTTTATGGGCCTGTCTAATCTTTGGCTGAAGGGTGAACCTTGGGAGTGACTTCGTTACTGAGCTAAAAGGGTGCCTGTGGACCTTATTCCCAGGGTTTCTCCAGTCTCTGTCAGGCCAGTAAGTCTGGTCTTTTTCTGTGAGTTAGAATTTTGTTCTACATTTTTCTCCAGCTCTGCCCAGAACCCTGTATTGTGATCACTGTCAGAGCAGTCAGTGGTGGTAGCTGGGCACCATCTAGTTGTACTGGCCTCAGTCGGGTGGAGGCCGTGGTAGTTGTGGTGATTAGTCCTTTGGACTAATCTTTCCCTTGTGTCTTTGGTTTTCTTCATTCTCCCTTGTGCCCTACAAGGTGAGACCAGTAGAGTACCTTAGATGGCCGCTCACAGGCTTTTAAGACCTCAGACGCTATTCAACTAAGTAGAATGTAGAACATTTTCTTTCTTTTCTTTTTGTTTTTGAGAAAGCATGTTCAGTTTTATTTTTTTTAACTTTTTTTTTTTTAAATTTAAACAAGGAGCTAGTACAATCACATATTTGAAAGGAGAAACACTAGGTACTAAACCTGGGTGAAAGGGCGAAGGGTGAGTGCCACTACTGGGCCTGGAGAATCCATGATTCAATTTCCCATCCAAGGTAAAAGTTCCCAAAAAAATAATGTATAAACAAGTTGCACACTACACCTTAAGCCGTCATCTGCCCTTTCAAATATCTGGTCTAGAATGTAGAACATTTTCTATATAAACTGTGTTATGCCAATTGAGCTAGACGTTCCCCAATACCATGGTCCCCACAGCTCTCAGCCCAGCAATTCGGTCCCTCAGGGAGTTTGGATGTGTCTATGGAGCTTCCATGACCTTGCCTTGTACAAGTTTTTCTGGCTTCCCCAGTATTGTGTACTGTCTTACCCTTCACCAAAGAAACCACCCATTTATAGTCTATTTAGTGTTTTTTCATCCCCACCCCTCTCTTCACTCGTAACCATCCAAGATTGTTTCTTTTTGTGTGTAAACCTTTTCATGAGTTTTCACAGTGGTGGTCTCATACAACATTTGTCCTTTTCTGACTGACTTATTTCACTCAGCATAATGGCCTCCAGATTTATCCAGGTTGCGAGATGCTTTGCAGAGTCATCATTGTTCTTTCTTGTTGCATAGTACTCCATTGTGTGTATGTACCATAGTTTTGTTTATCCATTCATCTGTTGATGGGCATCTAGGTTGTTTCCATCTTTTTGCTATTGTGAACAGTGCTGCAATGAACATGAGTGTGCATATGTCTATTTGTGTGACAGCTCTTATTTCTGTAGGATATATTCCTAGGAGTGGGATTGCTGGATCATATGGTATTTCCATTTCTAGCTTTCTAAGGAACTGCCATATCGTTTTCCAAAATGACTGTACCACTTTGCATTCCCACCAGCAGTACATAAGAGTTCCAATCTCCCTGCAGCCTCTCCAACATTTGTTATTTTCTTTTCTTTTTTTTTTTTAATTCATGTCAGTAATGCCGAGGTGCGATGGTATCTCATTGTGGTTTTGATTTGAATTTCTCTGATGGCTAGTGATCGTGAGCATTTCCTCATGTGTCTGTTAGCCACTTGAATGTCTTCTTTGGTGAAGTGTCTGTTTATTTCCTTTGCTCATTTTTTAATTGGATTATTTGTCTTTTTGTTGTAAAGGTGTTGGATTTTCCGGTAGATTTTAGAGATTAGATCCTTGTCAGATTTGTAGTAGCCAGTTATTTTTTCGCAGTCTGTAGGTTCTCTTTTTACTCTTTTGGTAAAGTCTTTTGATGAGTAAAAGTGTGTCTTAGTCATCTAGTGCTGCTGTAACAGAAATACCACAAGTGGATGGTTTTAACGAAGAGAAGTTTATTTCCTTACAGTAAAGTAGGCTAGAAGTCCAAATTCAGGGTGTCAGCTCCAGGGGAAGGCTTTCTCTCTGTCAGCCTTCTCATCAATGTTCCATCAGCCTAGGAGCTTCTCGGCACAGGGACCCCATTCCAAAGGACGTGCTGTGCTCCTGGCACTGCTTTCTTGTTGGTATGACATCTCCCTGTCTCACTGCTCACTTCTGTCTTTTATATCTCAAGAGATTGCCTCAGGATACAATCCAGTCTTGTAGATCAGGTCCTGCCTTACTAACACAACTGCCACCCATCCTCCCTCATTAACATCATAGAGGCAGGTTTACAACATTCAGGAAAATCACACAGTACCAGGAATCATGGCCCAGCCAAACTGATATACGCATTTTTTGGGGGACGTAATTCAAACCATGACAAAGTGTTTACTTTTTAGAAGATCCCAGTCATCAAACTTCTCTTCTGGAGTTTGTGTGTCGTTAGTTATGGTTTGTATTCTGTTAATGCCATGTATTAGGTCTTCTAGCGTTGATCCTATTTTTTCTCCTATGATCTTTATAGTTTTTGGTTTTGTATTTAAGTCTTTGATCCATTTTGACTTAGTTTTTGTGTATAGTGTGAGGTGTGGGTCCTGTTCCATTTTTTTTGCAGATGGACATACAGTTTTGCCAGCACTATTTGTTAAAAAGACTATCTTTTCCCCATTTGATAGACTTTGGGTCCTTGTTGAAGATCAGGTGACCGTAGGTGGATGGATTTACACCTGGGTTCTCAATTCTGTTCCGTTGGCCAATGTATCTGTCATTGTACCAGTACCAGGCTGTTTTGACTACCATAGCTGTACAGTAGGTTCTGAGGTCAGGTAGTGTGAGTCCTCCTACTTCATTCTTCTTCTTCAATAGTGCTTTACTTATCTGGGTCCTGTTGTCAGTATTTGGATTGGGATTGCACTGTATCTGTAGAATGCTTTGAGTAGAATTGTTATTTTCACAGTGTTGAGTCTACCTATCCATGAGCATGGTATATTTTTCCATTTATGTAGATCTCTTTTGATTTCTTGCAGTAGTGTTTTGTAGTTTTCTTTGTATAGGTCTTTTACACCTCTGGTTAGATTTGTTCCTAAGTATTTTTTTTTTTTAGGGGCTATTATGAATAGTATTGTTTTTTCTGATTTCCTTTTCATCATTCTCTTTATTGCTGTATAGGAATCCAACAGATTTTTGTATGTTTATCTTGTTTCCTGCTACTCTGCTGAATTTTTCTATTAGTTCCAGTAGTTTTCTAATGGATAATTGTGGGTTTTTTATGTATAGTATCATATCATTTGCAAAGAGGGACAGTTTTATTTCTTCATTACCAATTTGGATGCCCTTTATTTATTTTTCTTGCTTTATTCCTCTAGCTAGGACTTTGAGCTCTGTGTTAAATAGGAGTGGTGATAAAGGGCATCCTTGTCTTGTTCCTGTTCTGAAGGGGAATATTTTCAGCCTCTCTCCATTAAGAATAATGTTGGCTGTTGATTTTGTATAGATGCCCTTTATTATGTCGAGGAATTTCCCGTCTATATGTATTTTATCGAGAGTTTTTATCAGGAATGGGTGTTGGACTTTGTCAAATGCTTTTTCTACTTCAGTTGAGATGATCATGTGATTCTTTTCTTTTATTTATGTGGTGTATTACATTGATTGATTTTCTAATGTTGAACCACTCTTACATACCTGGTATGAATCCCACTTGGTCGTGGTGTATTATTTTTTTGATATGCTGTTGAATTCTATTGGCTAGAATTTTGTTGAGAATTTTTCCATTGTATTCATGAGAGATATTGTAATTTTCTTTTTTTGTGGGGTCCTTGCTTGGTTTTGGTATCAGGGTTATGCTCGCTTCAAAGAATG
Source organism: Dugong dugon (assembly GCA_030035585.1). Taxonomy (NCBI): domain Eukaryota; kingdom Metazoa; phylum Chordata; class Mammalia; order Sirenia; family Dugongidae; genus Dugong; species Dugong dugon. The sequence continues at coordinate 65,686,628 of CM057470.1, read as the reverse complement.
AATTTGGAAGTATCCCTTCCTTTTCTATGTTCTGAAATAGTTTGAGTAGTATTGGTGTAAGCTGTTTTCTGAATGTTCGGTAGAATTCCCAGTGAAGCCATCTGGGCCAGGGTTTTTTTTCTGTTGGGAGTTTTTTTTCTGTTGGGAGTTTTTTTTCATTACGTTTTCAATCTCTTCTCTGTTTATGGGTCTGTTCAGATTTTCAACATCATTTTGTGTTAGTTTGGGTAGGTAGTGTGTTTCAGGAAATTTGTCCATTTCCTCTAGGTTTTCAAATCTGTTAGAGTATAGTTTTTCAAAATGCTCTGTCATGATCCTTTTTATTTCAGTTGGGTCTATTGTAATGTCCCCCATTTCATTTTTTATTTTGGTTATTTGGGTCCTCTCCTGTTTTTCTTTTGTCAGTTTGGCCAGTGGTTTGTTGATTTTGTCAATCCTTTCAAAGAACCAACTTTTGGTTTTTTTGATTCTGTCTATTGTTTTTACATTCTCTTTCATTTATTTCTGCTCTGATCTTTATTATTTCCTTTCTTCTGGTGGCTGTGGGCTTCTTTTTCTGTTCTCTTTCTATTTGTTTGAGTTGTGTCGCTAATGTTTTGATTTTGTCCCTTTCTTCTTTTCTGATGTGTGCATCTATTGCTATAAACTGACATTACAATAGACACAACTGAAATAAAAATGATCATGACAGAGTATTTTGAAAAACTATAACAGATTTCAAAACCTAGAGGAAATGGACAAATTTCTAGAAATATACTATCTACCCAAATTAACACAAAATGATGTTGAAAATCTGAACTGACCCATAACAAGAGAAGAGATTGAAAAGGTAATTTAAAAAAAAAACCCAACACTGCCTTTGCTGTGTCCCAAAGTTTTGGTATGACGTGTTTTTATTCTTGCTTGATTCTAGGAATTTTTTGATTCCATCTTTGATTTCTTCTATTACCCAGTGAAGATACTTTCTATTATCTCAATGTTTTGGGTTTTAGTGGAGCTTCCAGACTAAGATTGGTGAGGAGAAAAGACCTGGTGATCTAATTCCAAAAATCAGCCAATGAAAACTCTATGAATCACAACCAGGGCTTTGAGCCAGTTTTTCTTGTTCTAACACCTGCTGAGAATTTTCATTTGTAACAAGTTCACTACTGCAAATTTGCATTTCCACCCCAAGTATACTGAATCAGAATCTACATTTTAACAAGATTCCCAGGTGATTCTTATGTATAACTTCCCGGGAACTTGTTAGAAATGCACCAACAATCTGATCCATAACTGATTATACAGATGGTGCAGCACAAGGCAGTTTTGTTCCATTGTTCATGGTGTCACCATGAATTGGAGCTGACCAGATGGCAGCCAAAACAAGGAAGTTTGATACACTCAATACTGAGAGGGAGAAGCCACAGAGAACCAACCCTAGAGCCCAAGCTCCCTTTGCTGGCAGGATCCCAAAGCCAGAGCCTCAAAATCCATAGGACTGACTACTACACTTATTTCCCTTACTCAATGGTTCTAGAGTCCCTCCATTTGTAACTCATGTTCTTAAGATGACCAAGGTGTTCAGAAAGCCAAATGTAGGAGGTGGAGAAAGAGAATGAAGCAAAGAGCAGAGCTTGCTCTATATCAACACACTAAAGAATAGACAGCTTTCCAAGTGTAGACAGAAAAACAAAGAGCCAGCTTCTGTATACCATTCCACTCAATCATGCAATCTGTAGGCTCTGAGACTAAGAGAGGGAATAGAAAGAGGAAGCCCAGCTTCTAAGGATCAAGAGCTGTGTAGCGAAGGACTATTGAGGGATTATGGTGATTCAACATGAAATTTGAAGGTTAAAGTTAGGCAAATGGAGGAAAGAAGAAAAACAAGGAGATATTGTTTTTTCTGTTCTGCAATGGTACACATTATTATTTGAATTTGGGGCTACGGTTTTACTAAATTATATAAGGGCTGAGCAGCTCCTTCTCTTGTCTCACTAACCAGTAGCAAAGGCAGATGAGAGTGTCAAGTTAGAGCATTCAAGTTAACGTTGCATTACCATCTGAATGTCTACCTCCCTAATCCTGAGTTGAGAGTTAAAGAAAACATCACTATTGTTTGTTGTGAATCAATATCAGCCCACACTATTCCCAACTCAATGCTCAGAATCCAACATGTTGTCTTGGCTAAATCTAATCAGAGTTTGACAGTTCAAGGATGGAAACCTTGCCTAGAATGGTAGATAGGAGAAGTATCCCTCAGAACCAAGCCTATGACTTAACTTATACAAGGCCAAGAACTTACAAACCTGGAGATATCATCTGTCTCGTGGGATTTCTGCTAAAGTGGAATAAATCCTAATGCCAAAGATGTGACTTACCAAGGGAGAGGAAAGATCCAGGAGCTCACGAGACTTTGTATTTGGGGTCTGCCCTCACTCTGTACCAGGAAAGAGAAGCAGAAAGGCATTTAACCCTTTCATCATATCCAAAATCATGACACAACCCAAAAGACAAGGGGCAAACATATTTATTTTAGTGGGGTCATATTACCAGTGGATTTCATTGCAGTTGGGTGTAAGTTATTAATCCTCTCTAGCTTCATTTTTATTTATCTGTGAAATATGGATAGTAAGACTTACTATACAGGGTTATTTTAAAGATTACATAAGGTAATAGATGCCAAGTCCTGAGTGGTTATCCATATTCAGAGTAGAATTTACTCTTTAAAGAATTCCAGTTATTGTCATAGCCAGATAAAGGCAAGATCACTGGCATGACCTGAGAACAGTGATGGAGGAGAAATAATGTTGATTAGTTGGGGCTAAAATATGCAGGGCCTTGAATTCATTTGGCCTTTATTCATACTTTATTCACACTCTTTCCATCTAGGAGTGGAATTGCTGGGTCATAGGAAAACTCTATATTAAACTGTTTGAGGAATTGTCTGTTTTGAAAAGCAGCTGTACCATTTTACAGCTCCACCAGCAGTGGAATTTCTTCACATCTTTGCCAACACTTTTTATTATCTGTTATTTTGATTATAGCTGTCTTAGTGAGCAGTGATATCTCATTGTGGTTTTGATTTGCATTTCCCTAAATTACTAATGATGTTGAGCGTCTTTTCATGTGCTTAATGGGCATTTGTATATCTTCTTTGGAGAAAAGTCTATTCAAATCCTTTGCCCATTTTTAAATTGGGTCATTGTTATAGATTGAATTGTGTTCCCCTGAAAGATATGTTAAAGTCCTAATTCCCAGTACCTATGAACATGATCTTGTTTGGAAATAGTGTCTTTGAAGAGGTTGTCAGTTAACATGAGGTTATACTGGAATTGTTAGTTCCTGTTGGGTTGGCTCTGGCTCATGATGACCTAATATACAACAGAATGAAATGTTCCCCAATCCTGTTCCATTTTTATGATCATTCGTATGTTTGCGTCCATTGTTGTGACTATAGCGTCAATCCATCTCATTGAGGGTTTCCCTCGTTTTCTCTGATCCTCTACTTTGCCAAACATGATGTCCTTTTCTAGTGATTAGTCTTTCTTGATGATGTGACTAAACTAAGCAAGATGAAGTCTCATCATCCTTGTTTCTAAGGAGCTTTATTGTTGTATTTCTTCTAAGACTGGTTTGTTTATTCTTTGGGCAGTCCACAGCGGCTCGGTAACTGGTATGTTGTTGTTAGCTACTGCTGAGTTGACTTCCGATTCATGGCAACCCCATGTACAATAAAATGAAACTCTGTCCAGTCCTATACTATCTGCATGATCGGTTGCATATCAGACCATTGTGATCCATGAGGTTTTCAGTGGCTGATTTTTGGACGTAGATTTCTTGGCCTTTTTTACTAGTCCACCTTAGTCTGAAAGCTGCACTAAAACCTGCTCAGCCTCATAGCAATACACAGTCCTCCACTGACAGACAAGTGGTAGCTGTGCCTGAGGTCCATTGGCTGGGAATCGAACCTAAATTTCCTGCATGGGAGGTGAGAATTCTACCACTGAACCACCAATGCCCCTACAGTAACTGGTAAGTGGACCTCAAAGTTAAGCTTGGTGTTCAGGAACTGAAGAGTGAAAGCAAGCAGGGTGACAACCTCCAGGGTCCTGGAATGCTATTCAGGAATTCAGGAAGAGGTAAACATTGTTCAAGACCAGACTATAAGAAGTGAGTTATAAGGTGCCAGAATCTCAGTTTCAAGGAGCCAAGCAACAGTCATGCCATCCAGGGCAAAAGATCAAAACTTACCTCCTTTACAACTTAGAGTTCATGGTCATAGAACCTGGGCTGAGCCTCTAGGTAAGGGTTAAGGAGCCATGACTGTGGAAATAAGATGTAGGAGCCAAGGCAATCATTATGGAATGGAAAGTTAACACACCCGTAGACACATCCAAACAGCAGGTGGCTAAAGCCCCAAGTTACTCCTCCTTATTACGTCCCAGGCTTCTGCTCCCCAGCTGAGGGCTGTGTGTGCTGTACCAGATTGCATCTCTGGGCTGGCTGAATTCCCAGGATGCACTTTGCAGGCTCAAGGTTGAATTTGAAGCCTCTGACATCCAGAATGAGTAATCAGCCTCCTACATTGGGCTGTTCTGCACCATTTCCTAGGGACAGACTCCCCTCCCAGAGCAGTTGAGGTGCTCTGACAGTCTAAGAGTGCTACTGTATAGATTTGGGTGATGTCCAGGCTGAGTTTCTAAGTAAGAGAACTTGCCATAAAATCACCCTGAATGACTGTTTAGTACTCTGAAGCTAGAGAGTGCTACTCTGCCCAATAAAGTTTTGGGGAAGATATTTGCTAAGCTGTGGGCATGTTTATCATTTTCTCTTCTTGATCCATGCTTAACATTCTCAAGCCAAAACTTTTTTCCCCCCATCTTTCCTTGGATTAGATAAAGCTTCTTTATACCTATGAATGTTAGCACTGATCCAATCAGCACCTACAGAAAAAAAAAAAAAAAAATCCATATTCTGTGCTCTCAAATATCCAGGTAGGAGGTGTGGCAGGTATTTTTTTCAATTCACTTAACAAATAACTAAGATACAAAGCAGAATCCAATTAATACAAGAGAGAGAACCAGAAAATCCATGTGAGAACAGAGAAAGGAAAGAATGATTTTTATCAGAATGATAAGGAAGTCTTCCTGAAAGAAGTGACATTTGAGCTAGACCTTGAAAGATAAAGAAAAAAATAGAGACTTGGTTTACTTCCTGACCTGGAGAGGGTTTTGAAAGAGCTAAAAAAGAAGTTGTCTTGCTTTTAATGCCAATATTTTGACCCCAAGTTAATGGCAACATGAGTAAGAATGAAAACTATGGGGAAATTAATTGGTATTTTGTCTTTTACCCCCTATGGTCTCATTGGAGACTGTGGGTGGTGCAAACAGTTAACACATTTGGCTGCTAAGGTTGGTCGTTCAAGGTCGCCCAGAGGTGCCTCAGAAGATAGGCCTAGTGATCTACTTCTGAAAACCAGCCATTGAAAAATCCTATAGAGCACAGTTCTATTCTGACACACGAGGTTGCCACAAGTTGAATCAATTCAATGGCAACTAGTGTTTCCCCATCAGGAAAAAAAAAAAAAGTACCATATTTTTATGGAAATAACATGTGCATCATATGTTTTTTTGCCATTCATGTAATGTGCCCTCCCTCCCACACATTATTTTCATAAGGGTTATAAATGTGGGTGCATTATTTATGTGGGTGTGTTATTTATAAAAAAATATGGTAGTTACCTCTCACTTATTAGTTCTGAGTTTCCTTGTTTTTTGTTTATAATGTTGGAGAAGAGTGGACTGCCCAAGAGTCAATTCTAAAAAGACTTTGTTTAAAAATGTTGATGAGGATTTGGGGGGTGGGTGGAGGCTGGTGTAGTGAAGAGGAACCTGACTTGGAGATGAGTATCACAGGGCAGTGTCTGCCTGGTACAGCAGCCCAGAGGTGGCAAGACTGCCTATGAGGAGGGCTTGGTCAGTACACTGGAGACCTCAGTAAAGGTAAAGGTCAGTGAAGCTTACTGGGAGACACAGGGCCCTACGGATAGTGAAGAATCAATGTCCTTCAGGATCATCAAGTACCAGAACACTCTAAGCACCAGGCTCCTCCGCTATTTTTATGGACCATCTGGAGCCCTGGTGGCACAGTGGTTAAGATTCAGCTACTAACCAAAAGGTTGGCAGCTTGAATCCACCAGCTGCTCCTTGGAAACCCTATGGGGCAGTTATACTCTGTCCTATAGGATAGCTGTGAGTTGAAATAGACTTGACTGCAACGAGTTTTAAATAACGTCCATACTTCTTATAAGGTATATGTGATGGTTAATTTTATGCATCAGCTTGGCTAGATTATGATGCCCAGTTGTTTGGTAAAACACTAGTCTAGACGTTGCTGTGGAGGTATTTTGTAGATGTGATTAACATTTACTATCAGGTGACTCTAAATAAAGGAGATTACTCTCAACAGTGGGGGTGGTCCTCAGCCAATAAATGAAGGCTGTAAGAGCAAAATCTGTGGTTTCCCACAGAAGAAGGATTCTGCCTCAAGAATATAACATAGAAATCCTGCCAGTTTCCAGCCTGCCATCTGCCCTACAGATTTTGGACTTGTCAGCTCCCACAATTGTGTGTACCAATTCCTTAAAATCAGTCTCTCTCTCTATATATAAATATATCTGTATTCACCATTCATCTGTCAATTTATCACATTGTAGTGGCTTGCATGTTGCTATGATATTGGAAGCTATGCCACATCTACTAGTATTTCAAATACCAGCAGGCTCACGCACGGTGAATAAGTTTCAATGGAGCTTCAAGACTAAGATGGATTGGGAAGAAAGGCCTGTGATCTACTTCTGAAAATTAGCCAATGAAAACCTTATGTATCACAACATAACATTGTCCAACTTGCTTGCTTTGGACACGTCATCAGGAGGGATCAATAGCTGGAGGTGAAGTAGAGGGCCAGTGAGGGTGGGTGGAGGAGATCCTTGGTGAGAAGAGTTGGCACAGTAACTGCAAGGACACACTCGAACATGCTGACGATTGTGAGGATGATGCAGGACTGGGCAACATATCATTCTGTTGTATATAAAGTTGTCATGAGTTGGAGCTGAGTTGACAACAGCTAACCACAACCACAGCACAAGCACACATGCATACATATTTCCAACTGGTTCTCTTTTTCTGAAGAACCCTGTTTAATACAGTATATAAACAAAAGTTGCTTAATATTTCTGAGTGGCAGGTGACTTATCCAGAAATAGAGATACAAATACTTACCTGAAGGAGTTATCATGAGGTTAATTGCTTAATACAATTACATGAAGTACTTAGCTCATTACTGGCATTTAGAAGGCATTCAACAAATGGTAATTTTAATTATTATTATTATTTTGCAGTGTTGGGCTGGGATCATGAGTGTGGTCACCTGGGCCACCTAAGTCAACAACATTTAGACAGAAGTTTGGGGAAATCCCTTACTTGTCACTGTCTTCTCCCATCCCCATCTTTCTACCCATTACACTTTAGAACGACTGCACCCTATATTAAGGGAAGATATTGTTTATGAATATAGAAGAAAGTTACGAAGTAAGAATCCTCTTTTATTGGTCAGTTTATGGAAATTATATGAGATGTGTTGTATATAATCTCATATATTCTCCTCACACAGAGGATATCAAACAAGCACATTAAGCATAAATTGGAAGCTAGGCTAATGACTAGAGGAAGGAAATGTTCTGTAAAACTATGTTTGAACCATCAAGGTGGGAGGTTCTGAGGACAGAGAAAATGATAAGGAGGCCCCATGGGAAGACAGGGAGAATAGAGCCCCCAAGTTGGGCAAGAAGTTCAAAAGCTGGGAGAAAATATTTGGGTGTCCAGCAATGATAATTTCATAAACCATAACTATAACCAATTGAGTGGAAAAAAGCTGGAGCAAGTCATTCCATGATGGAGCAGCTTCATGGACGATTTTCACTTTGGAATTCTTTGAGGACCCCTTGTCTCTGTTTCTCTATGAATCCTGAGAGCTGCTCAGACCTGAGCTGGCAGAGATGGGCAAGGGGTGGAGGTGGCAGAGTGTGGCGCTGCTGCCATTACAATGAAGCCCTTGTCTGAGGCAAAAGATAATTCCGTGTCTGAGAGGATTCATTCCCCATTCTGGAAGGAAGATGAATTCAGGATGCAACTGTTTCCTGTGAAGCTCTTTTGCCAAAGGTAGGAGAGTGTTTCTAAAGCACTGCATCTCAAACTTTAATGTGTGTACAAATCTCCTGAGGATCCTGTTAAAATACAAACTCCTGGGCTCCACCACAGAGATTCTGCTTCCATTGGTCTGGGGTCTGCATTTCTAACCAGCTCACAGGACTGGAGAATGGCATGGCTGCCTCCCAAAAAATGCACTGAGTAGAGGAAGTCTTCTCAAACAGGGCCCATCAATAGACACCTGTGTGGCCCCATTGTCTAGGAGCCTCAGATTAAATTGTCTGATCTCTATACATATTAGTTTCAGCTCTTTAAATGTAGATAAATTAAGGGCAAACTAAACACTTCCATGATGGCAGTGTAATTCAGAACAGTGTAGTTTGAGCCTGCTCCAAAATACACTCAGACAGTAGAATTTTCTCAGTTAATTGGCCATCAACCATTAGAGAACTTCCCCTATGTGAAGGCATAGGCTAGGTACTGTGGAGATCTTATTTTTTAAGTAAAAGTTTTATTGAAGTATAACACGTACTGAAAGGTACACAGATCATAAGTATATGAATCCATGAATCATAAGTATGTAGATTGATGAACTATGAGTGAGGCATATAACCACACTCATACCAAGAAATAGAACATTACCAGCACCACGGAACATTGCCCTCACATCATCACCAGCTACTAGCCCTGTCTGCCCCAATCCCAACTTCTAATACCATAAATTAGTTCTGCCTGTTTTTAAACTTTATATAAATGGAATCGTAGTGTATGTACTCTTCTGTCTTTTGTGTTTGGCTTCTTCCACTCAACATGTGTTTGTAAGATTTAGCCATATTGTTGTTGTCTTAGTCATCTAGTGCTGCTGTAACAGAAATACCACAAGTGGATGGCTTTAACAAAGAGAAGTTTACTCTCTCACAGTCCAGTAGCCTACAAGTCCAAATTCAGGGCATCAACTCCAAGGGAATACTTTCTCTGTCAGCTCTGGAGGAAGGCGCATGTCATCAAACTTCCCTTGGTCTGGAAGCTTCTCCGTGCAGGAACCTCAGGTCCAAAGGATGTGCTCTGCTCCTGGCACTGTTTTCTTGGTGGTATAAAATTTCCATGTGTCTCTGCTTGCTTCTCTGTTTTATATCTCAAAACAAATTAGGTTAAGACACTATCCAATCTTGTATACCTCACCAGTATAACTGCTGCTGACCCATCTTATTAGATCATAGTGATTGAATTTACAACACATAAGGAAATCACATCACTTTACAAAATGGTACACAATTATACAATACTGGGAATCATGACCCAGCCAACTTGACAGATATTTTTTGGGGACACAATTCAATCCATGACAGTTGTATATGGCAATGATTGCTGTGTTGTATTCCATCATGAGAATATACACAGTTTATCTGCTCTGCTGATGGACATTTGGATTTCTTCCAGTTTAGGGCTCTTATGAAGAGTTCTGTTCTGAACATTCTTGTACACATGTTGTACATTAAAACAAAACAAAACAACCAGTTGCCATCAAGCTGACTCCTATTCATCGTGACCCCACGTGTGTCAGAGTAAAACAGTGCTCTGTAGGGTTTTTAATGGCTGATTTCTTGGGAAGTAGATCACAAGGTCTTTCTTCTGAGGTGCCTCTTGGCAGACTTGAACCTCCAGCCTTTCTGTTAGCAGCTGAGTGCTTAACTGTTTGTGCTACACAGGGACACAGTCTTGTACATAGTTTTAGGAATATAACTAGGAGTAGAATTTCTTGGTCATGAAATTTGTATTTACCAAATAGATTTCCAAACTGCTTATGTAAGTTTACACTCACACTAGCAATGAATGTGAATTTCAATCGATCCACCTCCTTGTCATCATTTAGTTCAGCAGTTTTTCTCATTTCAACCATTCTGGTGAGTATCTGGTGGTAACACATCTTGGTTTCAATGTGCACAGGCAGAGAACATGGGCCAGCAGAAGAGGATGAACAAATATTGGGAGGTGGGAAAGTACAAACTATATTTAGGACAGCTTAATTACAGTCAGGAGCCTCTCTACAGAAATAGTGCCTATGGCAATTATCTTAAAATTGCTGAATCGTTTCTCACAGCTGGCAGTGGAAACTGCGATACGATGGCCGATAGAAACCACTCGTTGGTGCCCCTCCTGAAGCAGTGCCCAGGACACATGCCTTACCTACCATACCTTTGTTATGCCTCTGTCTTAGGCTGTGCTATCTACAGAAGGACAGCCTGTAAAATGTATAAATATCTACATAAAAAAACAAACAAAAAACCATTGCCATCAAGTCAATTCCAACTCATAGTGAGCCTATGTGACAGAGTAGAACTGTCCCATAGGGATTCCAAGGAGTGGCTGGTGGATTCAAACTGCCGACCTTTTGGTTAATAGCCAAACTCTTAACCACTGTGCCACCACGGCTCCAAATATCTATATAAAGAGATTTATGTCAAGGAAATGGCTCATGTGGTTGTAGAGGCTGGAACGTCCCAAACCTGTGGGTCAGGATGGAGGCTTCTCCTGATTCACGTAGCCACAGGGGCTGGAGAACCTAAGATCAGCATGTCAGACAGCAGGGCTCTGGCTCACAGGCCATGAAGACCGATGAATCCCAAGATGGGCAGGCAAGACGGCAGGCAAGCTGCTAGCACAAGTTCCAAGAACAGGAGGTCAGACGAACAGGAACCAGCTGCAGGATCCAGAGCTAGCAAAAACCTGTGAGCATTGCCAGAGAGACCACCTATATTGGATGCAGGCCACATGCCTAAGGAAACTCCCTTTCAACTGATTGGCTATTCACAGCAGATCTCATCATAGAGGGGATTACATTATATCAGATCTCATCATGGAAGTGATTACATCATTATCTAGTTGCCAAACTACATCATAACTACCAAACCACTGAGACTCATGGCCCAGCCAAGATGACACACAACTTTATCAAAGCCACTGACTATGCTGAAATGTTTTCATAGATGAAGAATGGAAGCAGATATTTCAGCAGGAGTTAAAGTGTGACAAACCCTAAGCGCTCTCTTTCTGGTCTAGGGTAAGGCACATGTGATGTGTGGAAGCAAGAGGTTACAAATTGGAGAGCTGGGAATAATGCGAGGGTTAAATTAGACATTCAGAAACTGCAGAGAATCTTTGTATTCACTGCTGATGTAATCATTGAGCTTTTACTATGTGCCAGAAGTTCTGTTCCATAAGCACTGTGCCTAGCAAAGATCACAAACATTGAGGAGAGGTAGATAGCATATATCATCAGGCACTGTGACAAATGCTACAGTAGAGGTGCACACAAATGCTTCTTTGCTCTGGGACAAGGAGAAGGTATCCATCAATTTGTCCTGGGAGGGCTGGGGAATCTTTCCCTAGGAGGTGACATTGGATTTGAATCTTGATAAATTAGTGGTGGTTCATTAGGAAGGCAATGAAGAGAGGAGCATGAGCAATGATCTGAAGACGTAGAAGACTATGATGTGTTTGGAGAAAGTCCAGTAGTTTTGTGTAGAAGCATTGGAATGGGCGAGAGCAGATATTTTGAGAGCAGATTGTCAAAGATCTAGGGAAGACGACGCAGCATGGACTTTTTTTCTGGGGGTAAAGACCAACCACTGGAGGTTTTACACAGGGGATTGCCACAATCCCTTGGGAGGACATTGCTATAGCACAGGCACTGTGATCTAAGGCAGGCACCAGAGGAAATAAAAAGAAAGTGACAGATGTGACTTCAGATAAAATATGGCTCAGTTCTCCTCTTGCAGGGCAAGACTTCTCATTTATTGGGAACTGGAAAAGTACTTAAGGTGATGATTTTGTTCTGCTAGGGTGGGCCCTGCCTGAAGGTAATTTTTCAAAAGCAGCTGCTCTAAGTGTTAGTTAAATGGCGCTGGGGGATTCACTGGACACAGGTGTCATGTTCAATCTTATTCATCTATCAATAAGGCCAGACTCAAGTGCCAGTTGGAAGGCAGCATGGCACCTCTGAGACAGAGTTTCTATTAACAGACACATCTCACGGCTCCAGTCTGTGGCTGTGCTGTGGACTTCAAAGAAAGTCTTAAGTCCTTGGCTTCTCACTTTAGCTATGGCTTCTGCCTGGATAACTCAAATACACATGTCACATATATTCTTCCTATTATTTTTAAATTGTTCTTTATTTTGTGTTTGCAATACAGGAAAGGACAATCTAAGGATGTAATTATATTTTTGAATAGTTAATAGATGCAGTTGGTACATTTCAAAATGGTATAATTTTTTTTTTTTTTTTGTTAGCTGCCATTGAGTTGGCCCTGACTCATAGTGACCCCGCGCACAATGAAATTGGACAGTTGTGATCCACAAAGTTTTCACTGGCTGATTTTTGGAAGTAGATGGCTGAGACTTTCTCCCTAGTCTGTCTTAGACTGGAAGCTCCGCTAAAACCTGTTCAGCATCATAGCAACACACAAGCCTCCACTGATGGATGAGTGGTGGCTGCACGTGAGATGCATTGGCTGGGAATCAAACCCAGGTCCCCCTTTATGTCCCAACTCATTGCTGTGGAGTCGATTCTGATTCATAGCAACCGTATAGGACAGAGTAGAACTGCCCAACAGGGTTTCCAAGGTTTAGTCTTTATGGAAGCTGACTGCCACATCCTTCTCCCATGGAGCAGCTGGTGGGTTTGAACCGCTAACCTTTTGGTTAGTGGTCAAGCACTTAACCACTGCACCACCAAGTCTCCTTAGTTCTCCTGTAAGGAAAGTGAGAATTCTACCATTGATCCACCACTGCCTTCATAGAAGGGTAGTGATGAGAAATAAGCTTCCCTCCCGCCGCTTTCCCCCAGTCACCCAGTTTCACTTCTCAATGGCAAGCACCGTAATTATTTCTTGTGTATCATTGCAAAGATTGCTGTTGTTGTGTGTTGTTGATTCCTATTCATAGTGACCCTATATGACAGAGTAGACCTGCTCCCATAGGTTTTCTAGGCAATAATCTTCAGCGGAGCAGATCACCAGGTCTTTTCTCCAGTGGAGAGGCTCTGCGTTCAAACTGCAGACTTTTTGTTTAGCAGCCGAGTTCTTAAACCATTGCACCAGCAAGGCTTATTATTTCAAAGATAGTCTATGCAGTTACAAGCATGTTGTTGTTGTTAGCTGCCATCAAACTGGCTCTGACTCATGGAGGTCTTATGTATAACAGAATGAAATGTTACCTGATTCTGCACCATCTTCATGTATGTTTCAGCCCATTGTTGACAGCTATTGTGTAGTGCCTTCCAACCTAGGGGGTCATCTTCCAGTACTATATCTGACAATATTTAGCTGTGATTCATAAGGTTTTCATTGGCTAATTTTTGTAAGTTGATTGCCAGGACTTTCTTCCTGGTCTATCTTAGTCTGGAAGCTCTGCTAAAACCTATCCATCATGGGTGAAATACTGGTGGCATAGCTTCCAACATCATAGCAACATGCAAGACACTATGGTATGACAAACTGACAGATGGGTGGTGGATTACAAGCCAATATCTATGTATTTTTTCTTTTTCTTTCTTTTTTTTTTTTTAAAGCATAAATGGTAGCACACAATGCACCTTGTTCTCTACCTTATATACATCTTGGAAATAGTTTCATACCACTCCATTCTTTTAAAGGATGCACGGTAGTTCCCTGTGTTAATATGCATTAATTTATTTAGCCAGGCCTCTATCAATGCACATTTAAATGGTTCCTAATTTTCTGTATAAATAATTTGGTTTATTTTGTTGTTGTTGTTGAGAATATATGCAACAAAACATACACTAATTCAACACTTTCTACATGTAGCATTTAGTGACATTGATTACATTCTTCTAGTTGTGCAACCATTCTTACCCTCCTTTTCTGAGTTGTTCCTCCCTCAGTAACCTAAATTCACTGCCCACTAAAGTTCCTATTTAATCTTTCGAGTTGCTATTGTCAATTTGATCCCAGATAGATAGTTCTTAAAAGAGCTTCATGCTCAAGGCAGACATTTTTTACTAGTTAAGCTAAACTATTGTTTGGTTTTAAGAAGACTTCAGGGTATATTTTTGGTTGAAGGTTTAAAGACTGTCTCAGGGCTTCATCCAACCTTCACGGCTGTAGAAGTTTGGAGCCCATGAAAATTTGAAATTCTGTTCTACATTTTCCTCCTTTTGATCAGGATTCTTCTATGGAATCTTTGATCAAAATTTTCAGTAGGGGTAGCTGGGCACCATCCAGCTCTTCTGGTCTCATGGCAAAGGAGGCAGTCATTCATGGAGACAATTAGCCACACCTTCCATATCCTCCTCCTATTTCTGAGTCTCCTTCCTCTGTTATGGTCTCTAATTTTTTGCTATTACAAACTTATACTTCAGTGAATGTCGTTATATCTATTTCATTTTACACACATATATGAGATAAATTTATAGAAGTAGAACTGCTGGGTCATGTTGTTGTTGTTAGGTACTGTCAAGCTGGTTCTGACCCACAGTGACAGAACAAATCACTGCCCAGTTCTGCACCATCCTCACAATCATTGTTCCGTTGACTCTGTACTTTACCAAGCATGATATCCTTCTCTAGGGACTGGTCCCTCCTGATAACATGTCCAAAGTATGTGAGATGTAGTCTCACCATCCTTGCTTCTAAGGAGCATTCTGGCTGTACTTCTTCCAAGACAGATTTGTTTGCTCTTCTTGTAGTCCATGGTATATTCAATATTCTTCACCAATACGATAATTCAAAGGCGTCAGTTCTTCTTTGGTCTTCCTTATTCCTTGTCCAGCTTTGGCATGCATATGATGTGATTGAAAATAGCATGGCTTGGATCAGGCATACCTTAGTCCTCAAAGTGACATTTTTGCTTTTTAACACTTGGAAGAGGCCTTTTGCAGCAGATTTGCCCAATACAATATGCCGTTTGATTTCTTGACTGCTGTTTCCATCAGCTTTACTTGTGGATCCAAGTAAAATAAAATCCTTGACAACTTCAATATTTTCTCTGTTTTTCATGATATTACTTATTGATCCAGTTGTGAGGATTTTTGTTTTCTTTATAGGTCATAGAGTATAATAAATATTTATAATTTTGAGAGAATTTACTTAATTAGACTTCATAGAGGTCATTCCAATGTTTACTGCTAACAACAGCCTCTTTTCCTACATGTTCCCTAACAATACAGTGTTTTATCAATTTTTCACCTTTGTTAATTTTATAGTGAAAAATGAATATATTTGATATTTTAATTTTCATTTCTTTTCAAGACTGTCATATAATTGGAATCATATATTATATAGCCTTTAGGTTCAACTTCCTTCACTTAGCAAAGTACATTTAAGATTAATCCATGGTGTTGGGTGGATGAACACTGCCTTCCTTTAAAAAATATATTTATTCAAATAAATACCTTCTGGAATTTTGAATGGGATGTAATTGAATCCTAGATCATTTGTGGGAGAACTGACTTTTGTTTTTGTTTTTGTTTTTGTTTTTAATTTTTTTACTTAGAAGAACAGGAATTCATTGTCTCACATTTTTGGAGCCTAGGAATCTGAATTCAGGGCACCAGCGGGCTCTTCTCTGTCTGCCTCGGGAGAAGACCCTTTTCTCTTTCAGCTTCTGTAGCCCTGGGTATTTTTTGGTGTTCCTTGGCTTATAGACAGGTCTTCCCATGGCATCTTTCCCCTATGCATCTTTCTACTTCCCTTTTTCCTTTCTGTAAAAAGCCACTCAGAAGAGATTATGTTTATAACCCACACTACTCTGGTGTGGCCTCATTAATACAAAAAGGAAAAATCCTATTTCCAAACAAGGTTACATTCATACGTACTGGGGTTAGGACGTCAATAGATCTTTTTGGTGGACACAGGTCAATCCATAGCACCCCTCTGGCCAGCCATGTGTTGGCTGCCTGACCGACGAGGGGCCTTGGAAGGAGAGAAGGGGCAAGAGAGGGGGCCTGATCCCTTCTCAGCAATATTTCGCTTTCTTATTCTTTTTTAATTGCATTTTTTTGAATCAGCATATCTTATGGATTAAATTGTGTCACCAAAAAATATGTGAGGTAAATCCTAGCCTCTGTATCCTTGTGGAGGAGCCCTTGTGGCACAGTGATTAAGAGCTCAGCTGTTAACCAAAAAGTTCTGTAGTTTGAATCTACCAGCTGCTCCTTGGAAACCCTACAGGGCAGTTCTACTCTATCCTATAGGGCCGCTATGAATTGGAATCAACTTGACGGCAACAGGTTTGGTTTTTTGGTTTTTATACCCTCAGATATGATCCCATTTGAGGTAGGGTCTTCTTTTTTATGTTAATGAGGCTATATCACTGTAGGATGCATCTTAAGCCAATCACTTTGGAAAATATAAAAGGAGCAGATTAGGCACAGAAGGAAGAAAGATATACCACAGTTAGTCTATCCATTCACCTACTGACCGTCTGGGTTGTTGCCAGGTTTTAGCGATTATGAATAAAGCTTCTACAAACATTTGCATATAGCTTTTTTGTGGGAACATAAGTTTTCAATTTATTTGGATACTTAGGAGTGGTTGTAAGTTTCACCTTTTAGAAGCTGCCAAATTGTTCGCCAGAGTGGTAGTACCATTTTGTATTGTCACCAGAAATCTAAGAGTTGCAGTGGCTCCACATCCTTGCCAGCACTGGTGTCTTAAGTTATTTGTTTGTTTGTGTGTTTATTTTTAGTCATTTTAATAGATGAATAGTGGTGTCTCCTTGTGGTTTTAATTCTGTATGCTTAGTTGCCACCTTCATACCTTCTTTGGTGAAATTTCTGTTTAGAATTTTTGCCTACTTTAAAAGATTAGGTTGTCTGTTTTCTTAGTGTTGAGTTTTGAGTGTTCTTTGTATATTCTGGATACAAGTTCTTTATCAGATATGTTGTTTTAAAATATTTTTTTCAAGTCTATGGCTGGTCTTATGTTTCATTTCTAAAAATCCTTCTAAGAGGGACTTGATGTGTCAAAAAGCCTGAGTTAGAAATGCAACTTTACTTAAAGTCCCAAAACCATTTATCGACTAATGGAAAGATGAATTTTAAGCTAGGTAAATTTTACCCCTATACTTTTAAAGTTATTTACATCTGTGTCACTGAGTACAATTTATTACAGCAACAGGGTCATTTGACTAAGAGTTGGGGTATTAGAGTTCTAGTCCTGGGTTGACCACTAGTGTGTGACCTTGACTATGTCATTAATTTCTTCATTTCCTCACCTGCATTCCCGGTAATAACTTTCCTCAGAAGCTGGAGTTTTGTCTTGTTTTACACGTTTATAATAACAGAAAAGTATCATTTTTTCAGGGTAATATTCACATATATTTTTCTATTCATATGACTGAAATAACTGCAGAACTAGAAGGGAAGAGGATGCAAACAGGAAGAGAAATTTTACATTTTCTCAAGATAAAAACATCAGCACTTTATTTATTTTAAAAAGTTTTGCTTAAACAATGTACCTTACCTGATAGACCTAGATATTAAATTACTTCAGATATAGCACATACAACATTCAGATGCACTGGAGTTATATTAAGCAGTTGTCAAAATTAATCATTGTATTAAGTGGGGGTATGAAGTTAAAATTTGTTCTGAGGAAAAGTTCAATCCCAGTGCTTTTTTCCCAAACATTTTACTATTAAAATTTTCAAACATGCAGAAAAGTTATAAGAATTGTATAGTGAATTCCCATATATCTACCACCTAGATTCTATAGTTAACATTTTGCTGGATTTCCTTATTGTTTGTCTACCCATCTAGCTACACAGCTATCAATCTACCTTGCTTTCTGATGCATTTCAAAGTCAGTGAATTTAAAAAATCTGAATATTTATCATGAAGAGATCTTTTGGTTATACATGAATGATAAGACAATTGTTTCTAACATAGATTGGCCCATCATCATCAACAACAAAACAAACAAAGGAACAAATGAACAAACAGAAAAACAAGCCTGCCAAATTCTGCTAAGTCATTGGTTCCCAGACCTGGGAAGTTCTCCACACAAACGAAAGGATTCCTGGACCTCACCTCTAAAACAAAAAAAGAAAGAAGAAAATCCACTGCCATTGAGTCGATCCTGGCTCATAGCAACCCTGTAGGACAGAGTAGAACTGCCCTATAGAGTTTCCGAGGCTGTAAACCTTTACGGAAGCAGACTGCCACTTCTTTCCCAACCTCTAGATATTCTGACGCTAGACCTGGGGTGTTTGTTGTTGTCAGTTGTAGTTAAGTTAATCTCGGCTCATGGAAACCCCATGCACAATGGAATGAAATGCTGCCTGGTCCTGAGCCAGCCTTGAGCCAGCCTTGTGTTCAGTTTCACATTGGACCATTGTGATCCATAGGGTTTTTATCAACTGATTTTCAGAAGTAGATCACTAGGCTTTTCTACCTAGTCCATTTTATCTGGAAGCTCCACTGAAACCTGTTCAGCATCATAGCAACATACAAGGTTTCACTGATAGACAGGTGGTGGCTGGGCATGAGGTACATTGGCTGAGAATCAAATCTGGATCTCACGCATGAAATTCAAGAGTTCCACCACCGAACCAGAACCCTGATATCCGAATCACCCACACTACCTCCTTCTCTCCCTTCCCTTCACTTTGCAGGTGTTTGACTGATCAACAAACGCATTCACCTGGATGCAGCTCCGGAGACTCAACAAGAAACAGCAGATGTAGGGAAGGCCATGACACGCCTCAATCACACAAGCCTGAGAAGCTCAGAGAGAGTGATATTTCAGAAGAGGTGAAATTCAATGAGTAGAAGGTGTGCTCAGACAGGGCTGAAATTAGACTACAAAACAGCCATTAGCAACCTAGTTGTCCAAAAGAATCACTTTAGAGGACTCAAAAAAAAAAAAAAAAAGGTATCTTGGGTGTTAACAGAGAAATTCAAATTCAGAATCTATAGATTAGGACACAGTGTCTGCATTTTTAACAAGTGATGAAGCTACTTTGGATGCCACTAGTCCATAGCCAGTATTTAGGAATTTCTCCAGAAATAAAGTGGGAGGAATATAAAAGAGCTAGCGGGGTTGGGGGGGGCGGGGGTGAGGCCGAGGTGGTAGAATAGTCAGATGCTTCCTGTCATCCCTCTTACAACAAAGCCTCCAAAAAACAAGTGGATCAGATATACATGTCAATCTAGGAATGCTAAGCATCAGAGACGAAGCTGAAAAATCAGCCCGAGTGACAGATGGAAGGAAAGACAATTCAAAAACAGCAGAAACGGGAAATTATGGATCACAGGATCGCCAGCGTCCTGCTAGCTGAACCCGCACAGCGTAGATATATTCAGGCAAACAGCAGCATCCCAAGCTGAAACCCACCCCATCTGGAGCAGCTAAGTAGCACTGAGTCTGCATGTACCTCCAGGGCATAACAGGAGGCACACCAGACCTGTGAAAGCTAAGTGCAAGCTCCAAACCTGTCACATGCACCATATCCCTTCCTCCACCAGAGCTCCACGGCTGAGGAGCACTCCCTCCTCCATCCCCCGCCCACTCCAACACCAGTCCAGTGGTATTCAACATCGCCAAATCCCCAAGCCCCAATCATGGCCCTGGTCCGAAGGCGCCCACCCCTTTGCCCAGCCACTGGCTAGGGAAGCCCACGGACTTGCAGTGCCCTTCACCCCTGCAGATCACCTGCAACAGTGCCTTGCTGACTGACCTGGCATGGCACACCCATGAGGACAAAACGGACAGGGCTTCCAGCTGAAGCTCATTTTCACCTGCAGCAGCCAAGTGGGAGCTACAGATTTCTGGCATTTGACACCACCCCACCCCCTAAGAAGGGGCCTCACCAACCCACACCAGAGACCTGAGGGCCAGTGGTACCACCCACTCCATCTAGCTGCCCACAATGGGGGACTGAGAACCAGCAGTGCCCCCAATCCCTCTAGCCAATGGCACTCAGCACCCAAGGACCAGCTGCACTACTGCTCCTTCTACACGCTCTAGCAGACAGAAGCATGCCCTCTATCCAGGCACCCAGGGGCAGCTGACAGCCACTTGCTTGCCCCCCACATCACCCCCACTGCAACCAGAGACCTGTTCCTGCTTTGAACACCCCCACACAGCCCTGCCCACCCAGGTCTGTAGGTGAGAGCCTCTGCACTCACACTCGGTGACTGATGAGCTGGGCATCTGTGCCCCAACCAACCAGTAAGCAGCAGAGCACACATACAAGACCCAACCCAATGACCAGGGAGAACACCCCCTGCACCCACGGCCAGGTGACCAGCAGGATAGATTCATCACCTCACCAAAAAGGCTGCCTACAACTTCAACAGCCCCACAAGAGCAGTGAACAGACTCCTGGGCTCATGAACCTAGCAGCTGTAAAGTATACATTCTTTTCCAATGCACATGGAACATTCTCCTGAATAGACCACGTTAGGCCACAAAGCAAGCCTTAACAAAATCCAGAACATTGAAATAATGCAAAGCGTCTTTTCTGATCACAATGCCATAAAAGTAGAAACCAATAACAGAAACAGCAAGGAAAAAAAATCAAATACGTGGAAACCGAACAACATCTTGCTTAAAAACTAGGAGGTAATTGAAGAAATCAAGGATGGAATAAAAACAAATCATAGAATCAAATGAGAATGAAAACACATCTTACCAGAACCTTTGGGACACAGCAAAAGCAGTGCTTGGAGGTCAATTTATAGCAATAAATGCTTTCTTTAACAAGATGGAGCAACAAATAACCAGTTTTGTTGGGAAAGGGAACAGGCCCTGGATAAATAAAGCATTACAGGAGAAGAACAACGTAGGAGGCCTCACACTACCTAATTTTAGAACCTATTATATCACCACGGTAGTAAAAACAGCCTGGTACTGGTATGACAACAGACACATAGAGCAATGGAACAGAATTGAGAACCCTGATGTAAATCCATCCATGAGCAGTTGATATTTGACAAAGGGCCAAAGTCCGTTAAATGGGGAAAAGACAATCTCTTTAACAAATGATGCTGGCATAAATGAATATCCATCTGTAAAAAAATGAAACAAGATCCATAATGCACACCATACACAAAAAATAAATCAAAATGGATCTAAGGCCTAAATATAAAATCTAAAACAATAAAGATCATGGATGAAAAAATACAGACAACGCTAGGGGTGCTAATACATGACATAAATAGAATAAAAAGCATAGCTAATAACACGCAAACAGCAGAAGAGAAACTAGATAACTGGGAGTTTCTAAAAATTAAACATTTCTGTGCATCAAAAGATTTCACCAAAAGAGTAAAAAGAGAACCTACAGACTATGAAAAAATTTTTGGCCAGAAAATACCCGACAAGGGTCTAACCTCCAAAATCTACAAATTACTTCAATACCTCAATAATAAAAGACAAATAATCCAATAAAAAATGGGCAATGGATATGAACAGACACTTCGCCAAAGAAGACATTCCGGTGGCTAACACGCACATGAGGAAATGCTCACAATCATTAGCCATTAGAGAAATAGAAGTCAAAACTACACTGAGATACCTTCTCACCTGGACAATATTGGCACTAGCCCACAAACTACAAAATAACAAGTGTTGGAGAGGTTGTGGAGAGATTAGAACTCTTAAGCACTGCTGGTGGGAATGTGAAATGGTACAACCACTACAGAAAATGATAAGGTGCTTCCTTAAAAAGCTAGAAATAGAAATGCCATATGATCCAGTAATCCCACTCCTAGGAATATACACCAGAGAAATAAAAGCTGTCACATGTATAGACATGCACACCTGTGTTCATTGCAGCATTATTCACAATAGCAAAAAGATGGAAATAACCTATATGCCCATAAACAGATGAACTGATAAAAAAAGTATGGTACATAGAATGGAATACTATGCAATGATAAAGAACAGTGATGACTCTGCAAATCACCTCACAATGTGAATGAATCTGGAGGGTATTATGCTAAGTGAAATAAGTCAGTCACAGAAGGAAAAATACTGGATAAGATCACTATCATAAAAACTGAAGAAAAGGTTTATACAAAGAAAGAAAAGTCTTTGATGGTTACAGTGGTGGGGATAGAAGGGGAGGGGAAATCACTAACCAGATAGTAAACAAGTGTCAACTTTGGTGAAGGGAAAGACAACACGTAATATAGGGGAAGTCAGCACAACTTGACCAAAGCAAAGACATAGAAGTTTCCTAGACACATCCAAACATCTTGAGGGACCGAGTTGCTGGGGCTTGGGGCTGGACACCATGGTCTCGGTGGACATCTAAGTCAATTGACATAACATAGTTCATAAAGAAAACATTCTACTTACCACTTTGGTGAGTAGCATCTGGGGTCTTAAAAGCCTAGGAGTGGCCATCTAATATACCTCTATTGGTCCCATTCTGTCCAGAGCTAAGGAGAATGAGGAAAACCAACCAAAAAAAAAAAAAAAAAAATAGATAAATAAACCCTTTGCTGTCAAGTCAATTCTGACTCATAGTGACTTTGTAGGACAGAGTAAAACTGTCCCATAGGGTTTC
Organism: Dugong dugon; assembly: GCA_030035585.1. Lineage (NCBI taxonomy): Eukaryota > Metazoa > Chordata > Mammalia > Sirenia > Dugongidae > Dugong > Dugong dugon. The sequence continues at coordinate 65,663,901 of CM057470.1, read as the reverse complement.
CAAGGAACAGTTGGTGGATTCGAACTGCAGACATTTTGGTTAGCAGCTGAACTCTTAACCACTGCCCCACCAGGGCTTCAAGAAAACCAAAGACACAAGGAAAATATCAGCCCAAAGGACTAGAGGACCACATGAACCAGAGCCTCCACCTGCTTGAGCCCAGAAGAACTAGACAGTGCCTGGCTACCATCAATAACAGCCCTGACAGGGATCACAATAGACAGTGCCAGACAGAACAGTAGAAAAATGTAGAACAGAGTTCAAATTCTTGAAAAGAGACCAGACTTACTGGTCTGACAGAGACTGGAGGAAACTCTGAGAGTGTGGCCCTCGGACACCCTACTAACTCAGAACTGAATCCACTCCCGAAGCCCACTTTTCAGACAAAGATTAGACAGACCTATAAAACAAACAATAACACACCTGAGGAATGTGCTTCTCAGTTGAATCAAGTATACGAGACCAAATGGGCAACTCCTGCCCAAAAGCAAGACAACAAGGCAGAAAGGGACAGGAACTTGGCATATGGACACAGGGAACCTGGGGTGGAAAGGGGGAGCGTGCTGTCACATTGTGGGGATTGTAACTGACATCCCAAAACAATAGGTGTATAAATTTTTGAATGAGAAATTAACTTGAGCTGTAAATTTTCTCCTGAATCTCACAGAGAGCTAACTGGGGCATGACAGTTTTCAGTAAAACTTAAGTGATATTAGTCTGTGATGGTCTCCAGCTTGAGTCTCAGCTGTGTCTACTGCTAGAATTTAGACATATCTCGTCAACTCGGGGGACAGGCCACCAGACCTTGATTGGCTCAGTAGCCAACCCATATTCAGTGGAAGAGAGAGACGAGTCTGAGCTCCTGACAGAGTTTTGCACTCAGAGGTGTATCTTGACCCTGGTAGCTAATTTGGGATCCAGAAAGAAGAGGTCTGTGAGCAAAAGCTAAAAGAGCTATTTGGCTAATAACTGTGTGAAACATTGAAATGCAAGTGGCATTTCTTTGTTGTTCATAAGATAGAGGGAGATACAAAAGGAGGAGAGAATTTTACAGGGAACTTCAGGGCACTAGGGACTCCAGAGGACAGCAGCTGTTGGCATTGTGCATTGGATTTGGTGCCTGGTGGAGGATAGCAGTTTTCAAGCAAAGCCAGCAGCAATTCTCAGAGAGGACCTTGGTGCCTCAGGAAGTCGTTGATGCCAAAGCATCAGAGGAAGAAAATGGTGGCAACCACGCAGTTGTAAGGCCAGATGTGACATTATTCTCCTTAAGAGCTTCCGGAAATAATTGTTAGTTGAGGGTCATTTTCAGGGGATAAAAGTCTTCAGTTAATGGCAAGGTTTGGACAAAAGCCAGCAAAATATGACTTATCCAGGTGTCAAATTTAAATACCAATTACTTGTTAGGTGAAGATAGATAGACAGCTGCTGTCGAGTTGACTCCGACTCATGGAGACCTCATGTACAATAGATGGAATGTTGCCCAGTCCTGCATTATCCTCACAATCACCAGCGTGTTTGAGTCCATTGTTGCGCCGCTGTGCCAGTCATCTCACTGAGGGTCTCCCTCACCCTCGCTGACCTTCTACTTCACTAAACACGATGTCTTTGTCTAGCGATTGATCCGTCCTGATGTCATGTCCAAAGAAAGTTAATTGGACAATGCTCTGTTGTGATCTATACCATTTTCATTGACTGATTTTTGGAAGTAGATCACCAGGCCTCTCTTCCTAGTCTGTCTGATTTCTGGAAGCTCGGCTGAAACTTGTCCACATGGGTGACTGTGCTGATATTTGAAATACCATTGGCATAGCTTCTTGCATCACAGCAACATGTAAGGCACCACAGGAAGACGAACGGATGGCTGGGTGACGGTAGGTGAGGACACGAACCAGTGAAGAAGGCCAAAAGAAAGAAAGGCCCAAATAAATGAGTGAGGCAGCATGTTAAGTGAGGGAAAGAAGGGATGCTCCATAAGCTCATCTTCGTCCTAGTAGCTATTACTTGGTTTATCTTCCCATAATTAAAAGTTACTTTAGTAATTTTAATTTAATAGAAAATGGTTATTTATGCTGTAGGCATAAGTTTTCCTGATGCCTGTGGTGTTCTGTGCTTTTGACTTGATTTTCTCCTGCTTTAAGCTTCTTCACTGATTTCCTTTCCGTAACCTTTCTTGGCTCCTTCTCCTCTGATGCTCTAAAAGAAATGGGTTTCCTAATTTCTCTCCCTCATACTAAAGAAGTGAATTGTTTGCAGTGGAATTGCAGGACAGAAGGGGAATTTTAGAGTGGGCGCCATCGCCCAGCCCCCTTCGTGACAACCTGCCGTGTAGGTGGTTAGGGCGTCAGATGGGCCCAGGAAGAGCTGAGAGAGGGGCCAGCATGATCCTTTCCAACAAGGCCTTCGCCCCTCACCCTGACAGGAAACATAATGGATAGCTTTGGAAACATGTGTCACGTGTTTCAGCTTCCTCCAGGGATGCAAACCATTCATTCTGGAATATTGGAGAGCAAACTGACTCTAGAATGCTAGGGACCACGTTGCTTTTGTGTGGAATTTGGTAAAATGGGAACTTGGTTACAAACAGTTTCTCTCTGATGTTTGGCTCAGGGCACTCATAGGTGGTTGGGAGAAAATTTGAATCAGTGCTGTTTTCAGTCCGACAGGTGATTTCTCTGGAGAAGCGATGCAGTAATGACAAAGGGGGTGAAGAAAGCACCATCTAAAGATACATTTAAAGCTCCAAGGAAAACTTCACGTGGGGAGAGTTCTTGCAACAGCAGAATGTAAATAATTTACTTTACTTGCTCATTCAGCAGGGAGCGAGGAGGGAAGATTAATGGGCAGTTTAAAAGAAAGTCCAGTTAAAACCTTTGCTGCCCTTGTGTCATGGAAGCCAAGAGCCAGTTTAATCTAAACAAAAGGGGTGAGTCCCCATTTGGGCAGGACCCAGAGACCACACAGTGGCTGAGAATTGCCCATCCACAGGGTCCGGCTCTTTATAGACCGTTTGTTTCCATTTGTAGTGAAAAAGGAGATGCCCTCGTAGAGGTTAAGTCACCCAGTTATTTGTTATAAACTTTCAGAAAGGAATGGGTTTGAAACAAGTCTTAAGCGTTCCAGTGACAAATATTTAACGTCGCCTCTGAGATTTATGGCACTTCTGTTCACCCTTCGGAGGCTTTTAGTTTGGTGGCAAAGGTCACGGGGAACTTGTCCACCAAAAAGGAGATCCCTTTTGTGATTGTTTTATCGTTTTAGCTCTGTCTGGAGAGTGTTCAAAGTTTCCATCATGAACAATCACCCCTTCTGCTCACATCCTCATTTGTCCTATGGCCATGACTGTCCTCGGACACTCATCTAGAAGACGGAGGTGCTCCCGGCATCTGGAGTGTCAGCGTTTCGCACTTCCCACAGCTGTGATGCAGGGCGGGAGGGCGGCGGAGTTGACCCAGAACATTCCTGCAGCTACCGGCTCACCGAGCTGGGAGACCCAGGTGTTACGTGCCTGCCATTAGTCACTGGTACCCTGTCTGTGGTATCTGCTGTGTTGGAATATCTATGGTAGAATAATCCAGATGGGAAGACCTTACCACTTCGTGACAAAGATCTCTTTTGCTTTTAATATACAGATTTGGATGACAAACGCCTCCACTGGCTTGGTTACTGGAAATTTACCACTTGTTCTCCAGTTGACTCTGACTCGTGGGGACCCTGCATGTGTCAGAGTAGAACTGTGCTCCATAGCGTTTTCTATGACTGATTTTTTGGAAGTAGATTGCCAGGCCTTTCTTCCAAGGTGTCTCTGGGTGGATTTGAACCACTAACATTTTGGTTAGTAGCTGAGTGCTTAACTATCTGTACTACCTAGCAACTCATATGGGAAATTAGCTCTCCTGAAAGTGTGTCCTAGCTGTATCTGTTGAGATGCTGGTTACCTCAATGTGCCACCACCCTGAGAGGTCATAGCTATCTCCTGCTGGTGACCGCACTGTTCCCACCTGGCCTTGGCGAGGGGGAGAGGGCTGGGAATGCAGAATAGGCCCTCCCTCCTCATTATATAAAGATCAGACTAGAACTCTGTTGGAGGCTTTCCTGAAAGACTTACCATGGCTCTCTAGATCCAAACAGGCCAATTCTGCGGGGTCTTTCCCAGGCTGTCTTCTTGCTAGCTGCTGGCCTGCTCCATGCAATAAAAATAACAGCTAAAGTTTGTTGGGTACTTATTATGTGCCAGGCACCTTTCTAAGCATTTTATGTGCATTATCCCATTCATCTTCACAATAATGCTCTGAGATATGTATTATTATTACACATATTTTACAAACAAGGAAACTAAGGCAGAGATAGATTCAGTAACCCTCTCAAGGGCACACAGCAAATGCAGAGTGGGATTTGAATCTGGGCTGTCAGACTCCAGGGTCTTTTAACCACTCCACTCTATACTCTTTCCTTCTCCACCGGAAAGCTCCATGCAATTTCCTGCCTTCAAGTTCAGACCAGGAGCCCTGGCGGTGTACTGGTTAAGAGCTTGGCTGCTGACCAAAATGTCAACAGTTTGAATCCATCAGCTGTTCCTTGGAAACCCTATGGGGAAGTTCTACTCTGTCTTATAGGGTCGCTATGAGTTGGAATTGAGTTGACAGCAACGGATTTGGTTTTTTGGGGTATAATTTCAGGCCAAACTGCTGCAAATTTCCCACAGAAGGAAGGCCTACCCAGAGTCCTTGAGTGCAAATGGTTAATGTGTTCAGCTGCTAGCTGAAAGGTTGGTGGTTTGAATCCACCCAGAAACTCTTCAGAAGAAAGAACTGAAGATCTGCTTCTGGAAAATCATCCACTGAAAACTCTGTGGAGCACAGTTCCACTCTGACACACGTGGGGTCACTATGAGTCAGAGTCAACTCAACGGCAACTGGTTTAACTGGTTTTAAGGCCCACCCATTGAATCTTCCTTTCCTATCCCAGGGCTGATCTCTTTTAAATACAATTGACAGTCCCTTTCCTTTGGAAGAAACTCTACCTACAAATGTATCAGATGCCACAGAATTATGTAAATAGGTTTCTTGAGGCCTGGGCTATTCCATCAGGGTATACCGTGGGTCTTCCTGTTTCTTTCCCTGGTCTCCTTCTTTTTAAAGGGAAGAACAAAAGCAGGTCTGCACAATGTTTTGCTGCCTTTTTGGGTTCTTCTCCTGCCTGCTTTTGAACAACTGAGTAAACAAGACACACACAACTCTGCAACAGCTGGCAGTCCTATGGAGGTAGAGGGAGTCTGAATTCCTGCCTAAGAAAGAGACTTTGCTATAAATTAGTAATTTTGAGCACACTGAGATGAGAAACAATGCTAGAAAGAACACACACCAGGGCATCTATATTACAAAAAATGAAATCTCCATTAAAAAATGGTTGTCATCAGGTCGATTCCAATTCATGATGACCCCATGTGTGTCAGTGCAGAACTGTGATCCACAGGATTTTCAGTGGCTGATTTTTAAGCCTTTCTGCACAGGCACCTCTTTGGGTGGACACGAATCACCAACCATTTGGTTAACAGCTGAGCGTGTTAACCATTTGTATCACCCAAGGACATATAGGTGATCCTAATATGCAATTTTGGGTTCAAACCACTGACCTCAGAAAAAGTTTAGCAAAGACACAGAGCTGCTAAAAGATATACTCTATCTATCTTACTGTAGGAAACGCTGGTGGTATAGTGGCTAAGAGCTATGGCTGCCAATCAAAAGGTTGACAATTCTAATCCACTAGGCACTCCTTGGAAACTATGAGGCAGTTCTACTCTGTCCTGTAGGTTGCTAAGAGTCAGAATTGACTCAATGGCAACGAGTTTGGTTTTTTTTTTTGTATCTTACTGTAGCTACAACCACGGACTCAGAGATATCAGTGATCATGAAGATCATGCAGGACTGGGTAATGTTTCATTCTGTTGTACATAACGTTGCCATGCGTTGGAGCCTTCTGGATGGCCACTAACAACATTTATTTTACCAAACAGAACATCTAATTACAGACCGAAGGATCTGTAGTCTGATGAGTTCATAGCACTCAGGTCTTATACAACAGCAATGTGTGTGTGGGGGGGGGGGGGGTGTGCGCGCGCACTCGTGTCTGTGTATGTGAGTGTGATGACTTTGCTTTGCTTTTGCTAGCTAAAAGGCACCCAAGTGGAGGTCCTGCCAACTGTTAGGAGACATAAATCTTCCTCATACTTTTTAATAAGAAGTATTAACTTTTATTTAACTGAAGGAAGATAAACTGGAGTAAATCTGATGAAATTTTCACCACACAAAATTTAACACCGTAGTAAATTCCTTCTGGAAATCATCAAAAGACTGGGATCTTCCACTCCCCGCCACCAGTGGCTTGAGAGTGACATATTACTTGAGTTCTTTACTTGAAAATTAACTTGGCTAGATATATTCTTGGTTCATGTTTTTTTCCCTCAGACTTTTTAAATCTTTTTCACAGAAAAATTCTCAGAAAATTTTTCTCAGAACATTTTAGATACTGTTCCATGGTTTTTCTGGCATTGGATTTTACAGTGGTGAAATCGAAGGTCAGCCTGACTTTTTATCTTACACTGAACTATTATTTCTTGTCAGTATCCCTGAAAATTCTCTCTTTATCCTTGAAGGTAAATAACTTAATGAGGCTATGTCTTGATGTCAATATTTTTTTTTATCAGTTATTCCCTCATGTCTCTGTATGCATTTAATTTGTAGATTTTTTTTGGGGGGGTGGGAATTATATTTCTAAATAGTTTTTATTTTTCACATGTTGGTTCTTAATTATAGAAATACCAATTAGCTTTATGTTGGATCTTTTTTATCTTGTATATTCATCGTGTACTCTCTAATTGCTTTAACTTCTTTGTCTTTTCTGCTCTTTGAGAATACTTCGAGTCTTCTCTCTATGCCATTAAATATTTAGCCTTATCTATTGTATTTCTTGGTCTTCTAAAATGTTATTAGACTAAAAATAGTATTATTGTGGTCCTCAACTTGTTTTCTTTGTTCTCCCTTTTTGTCTCATTCTTTTGTTTACCATCTTGTCTCTCAATTACCATTTTGATTTTACAGATAAATGTATCGGGTTCCTTGGGTTATGTTTTTCTCCATACTTTTTCTTTGTCTGCTTTTTGTGTACTATTTTTGCTATTGTTTATTCATTCTATCCCTTTTATTTTACCTTTTATTTGAAGTTATTTTCAGAATTAGAATGCCATTTCCTTTTATCCTGTTCATGTTTAACCTGGGTTAAGTTTATCTTACTCCTTTGAACTACAATTTGACGGTTCTGTTTGTTTTAATCCATTTTGCTATGGCCTGATTGTTTGAATGTGGAGAGCTGGTCAACCCTTACTAGGTAACTTGGGACCTTCTCTGTTTCCTAATATCTTATTGTATGATCTGTACCAGGGCACTCTCCATCCAGTGTGTTTTGGCTTTTCCTCCCTGTCAGCAGTGCCTTGGAAGATAACAGATCTTAACGCCCCTTCTTGTTTCTGGTGAGATTTGTTGCTTATAAATTTACAGCATGTCAGGCTCTGTGCTAAGCACATTAAAAAAATACATATATTTCCCATTGAATCTTTACAACAACACATTCAACTAGGTACTATAATTACTCCATTTTGCAGAGGAAGAAACAAATTTAAATGTGATCTACCTGGTATTCTGCTTTATTGATCTATTTCTGTTACCCTACCACACTGTTTGAATCATGGTAGCTTATATAAACAGATATTTTAATGTGCTATATTTTATATAAAATATAAGATAATGTATTCATACATTATAAAATTATGATATACAGGCGTACCTTATTTTATTGCACTTTGCTTTATTGTGCTTCGCAGATATTGCATTTTTTACAAATTGAAGGTTTGTAGCAACTCTGCGTTGAGCAAGTCTATCGGCACCGTTTTTCCAACACCATGTGCTCACTTTGTGTCTCTGTATCACATTTTGAAAATTATTGCAATATTTCAAACTTTTTCATTATTGTTATATCTGTTATGGTGATCTGTGATCAGTGATCTTTGATGTTACTATTATAATTGTTTTGGGGTATCACAAACCACACCCATATAAGATGGTGAACTTAATCGATAAATGTGTGTGTTCTGACCACTCCACTGACCGGCCGTTTACCCCTCCTCTCTCCCTCTCCTTGGGCCTCCCTATACCTTGAGACACAACAGTGTTGAGATTAGGCCAGTTAATAACCCTACAATGGCCTCTAAGTGTTCTAGTGGAAGGAAGAGTCACACGTTTCTCACTTTAAATCAAAAGCTAGACATGACTAAGCTTAGTGAAGAAGGAGTGTTGAAAGCCGAGACAGGCCTAAAGCCGGACCTTTTGTGCCATACCCTGAGCCATGTTGTGAATGCAAAGGAAAAGTTCTTGAAGGAAATTAAAAAGTGCTACTCCAGTGAGCACACAAGTGATAAGAGAGCAAAACAGCCTTATTGCTGATAATAGAGAAAGTTTTAGTTGTCTGGATAGGAAATCAAACCAGCCACAACATTCCCTTAAGCCAAAGCCTAATCCAGAGTGAGTCCCTCACTGTCTTCAATTCTATGAAGGCTGAGAGAGATAAAGAAGCTGCAGAAGAAAAGTTTGAAGCTAGAAGAAATTGGTTCATGAGGTTTAAGGAAAGAAGCTGTCTCTATAACGTAAAAGGGCAAGGGGAAGCATCAGGTGCTGATATAGAAGCTTCCGCAAGTTATCCGGAAGATCCAACTAAGATAATTGATAAAGGTGGCTACACTAAACAACAAATTTTCAATGTAAATGTAACAGCCTTATATTGGAAAAAGATGCTAAGATTTTTATAGCTAGAGAATCAATGTCTGGCTTCAAAACTTCAAAGGACAGGCTAACTCTCTCAGTAGGCGCTAATGCAGCTGGTGACTTTAAATTGAAGCCAATGCTCATTTACCATTCCAAAAATCGCAGGGCCCTTAAGAATTATGCTAGGTTGACTCTGCCTGTTTTCTATAAATGGAACTACAAAGCCTGGATGACAGCACATATGTTTACAACATGGTTCATTGATCATTTTAAGCTCACTGTTGAGACCTACTGCTCAGAAAAAAGATGGCTTTCAAAATATTGACAATGCATCTGGTCACCCAAAAGCTCTGATGGAGATGTACAAAGAGACTAACATTGTTTTCATGCCTGCTAATGCAACATCCATTCGGCAGCCCATGAATCAAGGAGTAATTTCAACTTTCAAGCCTTATTACATAAGAAATACATTTCATGAGTATAGCTGCCATCGATAGAGGTTCCTCTGATGGATTTGGACAAAGTAAATTAAAAACCTTCTGGAAAGGATTCACCATTCCAGATACCATTAAGAACATTCATGATTCACAGGAGGAGGTCAAAATATCAGCATTAACAAGCATTTGGAAGAAGTTGATTCCAACCTTCATGGATGACTTTGAGTGGTTCAAGACTTCAGTGGAGGATGTGACTGAAGATGTGGTGGAAATATCAAAAGAACTAGAATTGGAAGTGGAGCCTGAAGATGTGACTGAATTACTGCAATCTCATGATAAAACTTTAACGGAGGAAGAGTTGGCTTCTTATGGATGAGCAAAGAAAGTGGTTTTTTGAGATGGACTCTACTCCTGGTGAAGATACTGTGAACATTGTTGAAATGACAACAAAAGATTTAGAATATTACATAAACTTACTTGATAAAAAAGCCGCAGCAGGGTTTGAGAGGACTGACTCCAGTTTTGAAAGAAGTTCTGCTGTGGGTAAAATGCTGTCAAACAGCATCACGTGCTACAGAGAAATCTTTCATGAAAGGAAGAGTCAATCGTTGTGATAAACTTCATTTAAGAAATTGCCACAGCCACCCAGCCTTCAGCAACCACTACCCTGCTTAGTCAGCAGCCATCAACATCGAGACAAGACCTGCTATCAGCAAAAAGATTACAGCTTGCTGAAGGCTCAGATGATGCTTAGCATTTTTTAGTATTAAAGTATTTTTTAAATTAAGGTATGTATATTTTTTTAGACATACAGTATTGCACACTTAATAGACTACAGAATAGTGTAAACATAACTTTTATATGCACTGGGAAACCAAAAAACTCGTGTGACTCACTTTATTGTGATATTTGCTTTATTTTGGTGAGCCGGAACTGAACCTGCAACAGCTCCGAGGTATGACTGTATTAATGTTTTGCGTTTTATATAAAATATAATGTAACATATTACTACATTAAAATATAATAGTACAGATAACAAGATATAATACATATTAATGTATTATAAATATAAACATTAATAAATGATACAGCAATCTCCTTTCCCTGCTACCATTTCACGTTTTTCTTGTCTACATTTGTGTTTTTATTTTTTTGCAATAACTTCTAGAATCGTTGATTTGTAAAAAAATACCTTCATTGGAATTACATTAACTTACATGATAATTTGAGAATCAACATATTTTCAATATTGAATATTCTAGTCAGGGGCACAGTACGCCTCTCTATTCAAATTTACCTCATATATATCATGCACTATTTCTTGCAATTCTTAAGTATGTTGTGTTGGTCGCTCTGGTCATTATTAGTATGTTAACCTGTCAACCATTGTTTTCTAATTGCTTTATTGCTGGTATTTAAGAACACCAGTATATATTTTTAAAATTAATTCTCTCTTATTTTAATAATTTTTTGGCTGCCTCTCCTGGGTTTTTCAGGGGGACAATCCTATTATTTCTAATAACTTCGTCTTCTCCTTTTCAATATGTGTAATTCTTACTTCATGTTTCCGTCTGATAGCATTGTCTAGCTAGCCCAGAGCAATGTTAAGTTGGTCCATCAGTCAGCTTGTCACCTCACACTTTGGCTTAAAGCAGCCTTTACGCAGCCTGCCTGCTCACACTTCAAACCCGTCTGCAGGCCCACCAGGAGCTGACCGCCCGCCCTGGGCTGGGCTGGGCTGGCTTAGCGCCAGGCTGCAGGTTGGAGCCAGGTGCTGAATTTTATTTTGTGTTTATATTCAGAAACGTGCCTCTCAGCTTTGCAGAGTAAGTACTAATACTTATGCCAATGTGAGTTTTCTGTTATTTGGAACCCAAAGCATCTGGAGTGATATGTGCCAGGAAACTCACCATTAACCTCACATAAACACTGCCCAGATGTCCTATGTGGACCTCAAATAGACATTTGCTGTCCCTTCAATGGTCTTTATCAAGTTCTTTTTGGCTAAAACTATGTAACTGCTACTGCCTTCTTTTTCTCTGAGGGCTTAGTCCTCTAACCCCGTGCTTCTCACACTTTAATGTGCGTTGGAATTACCTGGAAATCTTGTTTAAATACTGTTTCTGATTCAGCAGGTCTGGGGGGATGCCTGAGATTTTACACTCCATCACAAGCTGTGATGTTGGTTTATAGACCACACTTTGACCAAGGCTTTAGACCATCAAGAGAATATAAATCTTACTCCCTTTTTAAAAGTAATTTTACACTACTAATAATCTAAAGATTGGAGGTTCGAGTTCACCCAGAGGGACCTCAGAAGAAAGGCCTGGCAATGGCTGAAAAATCAGCCATTGGAAATCCTAAGGAGCACAGTTCTACTCTGACACACATGTGGTCACCATGAGTTGAAATTGACTTGACAGAAACTTTTTTTTTTTTTTTTTTTAATGGCAGTGTATAGCGTACATACAGGAGAGTGAGAAAAATACTGGGTAAGTTCAGATTATGCTACCGGCTCTGCTCTTGGACAGTTTTGTGTGCTCTCAGCTTCAATTTCCAGGTACTGGAAAGTTGGGAAAATCAAATATCAGAATGGATGAGAAGACACTTTGCATGAAACGTCTAAATAAAGGATATCATTCTCTATGATTAATAAGAATATTATCAGTATTTCTCAGGTAATTATCTTCAAAACAACAGTATCATTAAGTAGTCAAAAATTTAGGATTAAGAGAGATAATTGAAATAAAATGCCGAGTACTGGGTCTGGAATATTCATAGCAGTAAGTGTTAAATATTGCTATTTCTATTCAATTTGGTAAGATTGGGTTAGGAGAAAGCTGTGCTTTCCAAATGGGTCTTTTGGAGATTGTCTACTCCTACTATCCTTGTTAGGAAACTCCTATCTGGTGTTGGCTGGCGTGTGTGTGTTCTCTTAATAACTGAATGATGTGTTGAAATTGACAAATGTAGAATGAAAATGATGACCATCAACTGGAGAATGTTAGTGTCTGTGTCAGTTAGTACACTTTAGGCTGCAAGGGAACAAAACCCCCAAATGCAATTTGTTTTAAGCAATAGGGAAAATTTAATATGTCACTTAACAAGAAATCCTGAGATAGGGCAACCTGAAGGCTGGTTAATTCAGTGAATGTCCAGGTTTTCCAGCTCTCCTACTTCTCATTTTCATGTTGGTACTGTGTCTAACCTCATGGTCTCATGATGGCTTCAGCAGTTCCAAGAATCTCATCCAGATAAGACAATGTCTACAGGATGAAGAGACTCTCTCTCAGCATTTCCCTATTTAAGATGGGAGGAAATCATTCCCAGAAGACCCCTTAAAGACTTGCTCTCCATTCTCATTGGTCAGTGCTTGTTCATATGCCCTCTTATAATTTAACCCTGCTGGCTAAGGGGATGGGATTGCAATGCTCTTTTCAACCATTCATTCAGGACCTATTCCTGTATCGTGTTGGGGAAGGATGGAAACCAGGATACAGAATTCAGCATATGAGAAGGAAGGATGGGCTTTTGAGTACTCAATGGTGGCAGATAGATTGTAGTAAAAATGAAAAGAGCTGATGAAATCTTTACAGTGGCAAACATCTTTGAGTCTCCTACCCAGAACGGGTGTCTCTTTCTATTGCAGTGAACTCTATCCCTTTTCGTCTTCTGTTAAAATTTTTAACTACAGAAAGCATAACTATTTTGAGGATCTTTGACCTCTCTTGTCCCCTGTTGATAACTACCCCAACTCCCAGACAGAAGCCAGGGAAGGTTTAACACCAGGGATACCACACCCTGGAAAGAGGCATCGCCCTTAGCTTTTAAGGGTAGGGGCAGCCCTGGGGCATGTGCTGGGGGTTAGTTGGGGAGGGATCATATTTGCAAAGCTCCAGTTTCTATGTGTTTCCTCTCTGACCCCTATGGTGCAAACTCCTCGTGTTGAACACCGCTTCCCCTAATGTTCTATCACCATGCTTATATAACTATCATGTCAACATGTCACTTTAAAAGTGTTGAAAATATGCCATGTTAAGAGACTAGGTTCACCTTGCTTCTCACTACTGCCAGCAAACAACTCATCCCCCACAACAAACAAATACCACCATCCCCAACTCTTTCAGAAGAAGAGAAAAACTCCAAGTTCTTGGAAGATCAGATTTAGGAACCACTAAGAATACCAGCCATTTATTCTGAACTCTGAGTAAGCCAAGTGACCCTCCATAGGTACTGATACTTAAATGTGTCCATGTCTAGAGAGATTTAACGTCCTGGCCTTCTACTCACTTCCAAATCAGTTCACCTTTGTTCATGGGCATTGGAAAATTCACACAACATTTATTTCATGCTCTAACAGCCTTCTTGGGAGCTTCCGAGGCAGTCAATTTTCTATTCCAATGCAGAAGAGAAAGAACGATGGCATTAACCTCACTGCTGTGCAGCGTAACCTTTAAAAGTGGACATTATTCAAAAGGGCAGCATTAAAAGGTTGGCTTCCCACTGAAGGTAGATTTCCTCATAATCACTGCTGTCATTACAAAAAAAAAAAGTTAAAAAGAAATGCAATTTCAGGAAACCTCTGCTAAAAATGTTGTTTCTTTTAATGCTTTTGATCCCCTCCTGGCTTTTTAGCATCGTTGCCCCCTCCATAAGGGAGATCAGGAGAAGAAGGGAAGAAGGGATGTCTCTGGAATTTGCCTTGTCCAGGCTGAGGTTTATGGACGTGAGAAGAACATTACAAATGGGCGTGGCCTGCATGGCTTTGTTCAAGTGGAGCTCATTGTCAATCTGTAACACACTCAGAGGTGAAAGGCTCCACTGTGTTTTATGCTACCTGACCAGCCATCAAGCACTCCGTAGCCAGCGCTCCACAGAAGCCAGTGCTGACTGCAGCTTTGCAGGCACAGGGAGGCCGCAGTGCCTGTCTTCCCTGTGTTGATTGTTTCTAAGTTCCTAACAGGGCTGTTGTCATCTCACCTGAGCAGAAGCCTCCTCCCTCCCACCTTCCTGATGAGTGCAAGGAACAGCCAGCTGAAATGATTTAAAGGGGATCAGTTTACCTTTCAGACAAACCCTGAATTGGTGGTTCTCAAACTTTGTTGTCGTCTGTTGCCATTGCTCTGCTCCACCTCATGGTGACCCCATGTACAGCAGAACAAAATGTTGCCTGGTCCTGTGCCGTCCTTATGATCGTTGGTATGAATCAAGTCCATTGTTGCAGCTGCTGTGTATTCTGAGTGACTTCCAACCTAGGGGGCACAGCTCCCAGCACTATATGGCACAATACTCTGTTGTGACCCATACGGTCTTCGTTGGCTGATTTTAGGAAGTAGATCCCCCAGGCCTTTCTTCCTAATCTGTCTTAGTCTGGAAGCTCTGCTGAAACCTGTCCACCACGGGGACCGTGCTGATATTTGAAATACCAGTGGCACAGCTTCTGGCATCACAGTAACACGCAAGCCACCACAGTGCAACAAACTGACAGGCGAGCAGTGGTCTCAAACTGTAGTGTACATCGCAATTCCCCAGGAAGCGTGTTAAAAATGCGTATTTGAGAGGATCATCTCTAGACATTTGCCTGAGGAGGTTTGTGTGGAGCCTCACGTCAGCATTTTAAACAGGCACCACTGGTGACTCTGAGGCAGAGGCTTATAAGATCACACTGGGAGAAAAACTGCCCTAAGTCCTAAGCTTGGGACCCACTGTCTTAGTCATCTAGTGCTGCTGTAACAGAAATACAAGTGGATGGCTTTAATAAACAGAAATTTATTCTCTCACAGTTTAGGAGGCTAGAAATCTGAATTCAGGGTGCCAGGTCCAGGGGAAGGCTTTCTCTCTCTCTTGGTGCTGAGGGAAGGCCCTTGTCATTAATCTTCCCCTGGTCTAGGAGCTTCTCAGTGCAGGGAACCCAGGTCCAAAGGATGCGCGCTTTTGGCATTTCTTACACGGTGGTAAAGAGGTCCCCATGTCTCTCTGCTCACTTCTCTCTTTTATATCTCGAAAGAGATTGATTTAAGACACAATCTCATCTTGTAGATTGAGTCTTGCCTCATTAACATAACTGCTGCTAATCCTGCCGATTAACATCATAGAGGTAGGATTTACTACACATAGGAAAATCTTATCAGATGACAAAATGGTGGACAATCACACAATACTGGGAATCATGACTAGCCAAGTTGACACACATTTTTAGGGGAACACAATTCACTCAGTAACAGCCACCATTGGTGATAAGAGCTCCTAGAATTGATGCATTTGAACTGTGGTGTTGGCAAAGAATATGCAACATACTGCAGACTACAAAAAGAACAAGCAAGTCAGTATTAGAAGAAATACAACCAGAATGCTCCTTAAAAGTGAAGATGGGGAGACTTCAGTTTATTTTCTTTGGACAAGTCATCAGGAAGGACTAATGGCTAGAAAAGGCATTAGAAATGGAGATCATGTTTGGTAAAGTAGGGGGCCACTGAAAACAAGAAAAACCCTGAACGAGATGAACTGACACAGTAACTGCAGCAATGGACTAAAACTTATCAAAGGTTGTGAAGACAGCACAGGACCAGCAACGTTTTGTTCTGTTATGCACAAGGTCACCGTGAGTTGGAGCAGACTCAACAGCAACTAACAACAGCAAAGCAACCACAACTTATTGCAGCTCCTCCGTGCCAGGATCTTTGCATACATGAATACCAGTCCTCACCAGCCTTGTGAGCTTGGTGGTCCTGTTTACAGATGAGGAATGTGAGTCACCCAGAGATTAGGTCATTTGCCAAGGACTCATTGATAGTAAATAGCCTGCTCCAGGGTATGAATTCAAGTCTACCTGATTCCAAAGCATGTGTTGAGCCCAGTGAAGTAGGCATTCAACTGGGCTCTGAACATACAGGATGAACAGTATAGTCTTTGTTCTTAGAGCTCTTTCTAGTGACTTTTGTGGGGTAGTTTCCATTTCTCTCTGTCGTGGAGTGAATTGTGTCCCCCCAAAAATATCTGTCAACTTGGCTGGGTCATGATTCCCAGTATTGTATGATTGTGTACCATTTTGTAATCTGATGTGATTTCCTTATGTGTTGTAAATTCAATCACTATGCTGTAATAAGATGGATTAGCGGCAGTTATACTGATGAGGTATACAACATTGGGTAATGTCTTAAGCCAATCTCTTTTGAGATATAAAAGAAAGAAGTGAGCAGAGACACATGGGGACATTATACCACCAAGAAAGCAGCGCTAGGAGCAGAGTGTGTCCTTTGGACCCCAGATTCCTGTGCAGAGTCTCCTGGTTCAGGGGAATATTGATGACAACGAGGACCTTCCTCCAGAGTCAACAGAGAAAGTGTTCCCCTGGAGCTGACACCCTGAATTTGGACTTGTAGCCTCCTGGACTGTGAGAGAATAAACCTCTTTGTTAAAACCATCCACTTGTGGTATTTCTGTTACAGTAGCAAAGACACTTTCCTTCCAGATGTGGGAAAGCAGCTTACTTAGTTATGGGCAGGGCCAGGACTAGGAAATAAGACTGCCTGAAGTTTTTTCTTCTGTACCAGGGTGTTAAGCGTAATGTATTTGACAGTTTGGGGCCCTGGGCAGTACAAATAGTTAAGGTTGAAGATTTGAGTTCACCCAGAGGTGCCTCAGAAGAAAGATCTGGCAATCTACTTCTAAAAAAACAGTCATTGAAAATCCCATGGAGCACAGTTCTGCTGTGACACACATGGGGTTGCCATGAGTCAGAGTCAACTCAAAGGTAACTGGTATTGGTGGTATTTGATAGCTTGGCCTATAAGCTGCTTTGATAGCTCTGAAGGACCTCCAAGGACAAAGAAATTCAAGATGGTTTTGTCTGTGAGGAAGTTAGAGAATGCTCTGTTCTTTCCCAAAGAATGTGTCCATTTTCAACGATGTCGAATGCCTTCTTGCTAACCTAGTACATGCTAGTCTGGTGAATTAAACAAGATGGTTGATATGACGGTGCTTTGGAAAAAATGAAAATACTATAAAAATGGTGGGGGAAGTAGTATCTAAGGTCCCTCCAGATCAGCCTTACTAAAGTGACGCTTTCACCCTTGTAATGACCATTTGCCAAACAGTCATCCTAAGCTAGGCACTGTACTCAGAACCCCATCTATGTTACCTTGTGTGTCCTTAAAATAACCCTTATCATTTTACAGAAGAGGGAACTGAGGCTCAGAAAGCACACAGCTTGTACATGGTGACGTTGGGTGTTGAGCCCAAGTTGCAAGCCTTTATATTTACAGACTATACACTGTTGCCTTCCGCTCCTTGCTCCTACTGCATTCATTTTAAAGCTGTTGGGGACCTCAGATGTGGTGCAGTCCAACCTCATTCTATTGTAGAAAAGGGCTCTGATTCATACATACTAAGTGCCCTCTCCTTGAACATTTTTAGAGGAGGGTACTCTACACTTCATCAGTGACCTTCAAAGTACCGTTCTACTTATAGGCTCAAGTGCAAGCTCCTCAGGCACCTACATCTTGCCCCCTACTTACCTTCCAACTCTCCCTTGCCACCATTCCTTTGCAGACATGTTAGTCTACCGCTGTCTATTAAGTTACCACAAGCATTCCTTGGTCTCTGCTATTGAGCAAAACCCTTTCCTTCCCTCTGCTTGTCCAAGTCTAGTCATCTTCAAGTCCACCATCCAAACCCCCTCCTCTGCCCTCAGCCGGCCTTCCTGATCTCCTAGATCACCTGCCCCTATACTATGCATATTGTTCCTAACATGAGCTTCCCCCTAATGTTGATCATTTCTAGCGTTTGCCTATACAATGAGACCATCAGAAAACCTAAACCCATGACCACCAAGTCAATCCTGACTCATAGCAACCCTGTAGCACAGAGTAGAACTGCCCCATAGGGTTTCCAAGACTGTAATCTTTATGGAAACAGACTGCCCCATCTTCCTCCTGAGGAGCACCTGGTGGGTTTGAACTGCTGACCTTTTAGTTAGCAGCTGAGCACTTAACCACTGGACCACTAAGGCTCTAATGAGACCATACTCAAAAAAACTCATTGCTGTTGAATCAATTCCATCTCCTAGTGACCCTATACAATAGGGTAAAATTGCCCCATAGTGTTTCCAAGGCAGTAATCTTTACAGAAGCAAACTGCCACATCCTTTACCTGCAGAGGAGCTGATGGGTTCAAACCACCGACCTTTCAATTAGAAGCTGAGCACTTAACCACTGCACCACCAGGGCTCCGAATGAGACTGTAGTTCCCATGAAAACAAGAGCTCTGCTCTATTCATCTTTACATTCTCAATGCCTTGCTTAAGTATTTTCCCCATAATGGACTTTCAGTAATTATTTGTTGTAGATAAAGATTAATCTCCATAGCAATGCCTACATATTTATCGTTGGAGTACCTGGCATGGGGTCATCAGTCAGTGTTGTTTGCCAGTGTTATATTTTTAGGAAAAGCTATATAGTGACAAGACTGGAAAGAGAACACAGAGTTAACACAGAGCTGCCTTAACACAAATACCACAAAGGGCTGGGTTTAAAGAACAGAAACTTATTTTTTCACAATTCTGGAGGCTGAAATCCAAATCAGGGTTTTGGCCATCTCGATTTCTACCATAAGCCTTCGCCTAGCTTCTGGTGTCTACAAATAATCCTTGATGTTCCTTTGCTTACAGACAATCCTCATATGTCATATCTCTTTCTGTTTGTATCTGTGTGTATTCTGGTGTTTTATAATTCAGAAATGATTAGGTTTAGGATCTACTCTACACTATTAACTGATGCGTCTGTCAGTTTGTCATACTGTGGGGGCTTGCATGTTGCTGTGATACTGGAAGCTATGCTACCAGTATATTAAATATTAGCAGGGTCACCCATGGTAGACAAGTTTCAGCAGAGCTTCCAGACTAAGACACATCAGGAAGAAGGACTCAGTGGTCTATTTCTGAAAAAAACTGAGCAGTGAAAACCTATATGAATAGCAGTGGAACATTGTCTAGTAGAGAGCAGAAAGATGAGCCCCGCAGGTTGGAAGGCACTCAAAATACGACTGGGGAAGAGCTGTCTCCTCAAATTAGAGTTGACCTTGATGTGTGGATGGAGGCAAGCTTTCAGAACCTTCATTTTGCTGAAGTGGCATGACTGAAAAAGAAGAAACAGCTGCAAGCACCCATTAATAATAGGAACATGGAATGGATGAAGTACGTATCTAGGGAAATTGTGGTTGTTGTTAGGTGCTGTCGAGTCAGTTCTGACTCATAGAGATCCTAAGTACAACAGAACGAAACACTGCCCGGTCCTGTACCATGCTCATAATCATTATTATGCCTGAGCACATTGTTGCAGCCACTGTGTCAGTCCATCTCATTGAGGGTCTTCCTCTTTTTCGCTGACCCTGTTCTTTACCAAGCATGATGTCCTCCAGGGCCTGATCCCTCCTGACAACATGTCCAAAGTAGGTAAGACATAGTCTCACCATCCTTGCTTCCAAGGAGCATTCTGGTTGTACTTTTCCCAAGACAAATGGAAAACTGGAAGTAATCAAAAATGAAATGGAATGCATAAAGATCAATATCCTAGGCATTACTGAGCTGAAATGGGCTGGTACTGGCCATTTTGAATCAGACAATCATATGGTCTATTTTGCCGAGAATGACAAATTGAAGAGGAATGACGTTTCATTGTCAAAAAGAACATTTCAAGATCTAAAGTACAGTGCTGTCAGTGAGAGGATAATATCCATATGGCACCAAGGAAAACAAGTTAATATGACTATTATTCAAATCTATGCACCAACCACTAATGCCAAAGATGAGGAAATTAAAGATTTTTACCATCTTCTGCAGTCTGAAATTGATCAAACATGCAATCAAAATACTTGATAATTACTAGTGATTAGTTGGAAATGAAGAAGGAACAGTAATTGGAAAATATGGCCTTGGTGATAGAAATGACAACGGAGATCACATGGTAGAATTCTGCAAGACCAATGACTTATTCATTACAAAAACTTTTTTTCAACAACATAAATGGCGACTGTATACGTGGACTTTGCCAGATGGAATGCACAGCAATCAAATTGGCTATATCTGCAGAAAGAGACAATGTAGAAACTCAATATCATCAGTCAGAACAAGGTCTGGGGAAGACTGTGGGACAGACCATCAATTGCTCATATGCAAGTTGAAGTTGAAGCTGAAGAAAATTAGAACAAATCCATGAGAGCCCAAATACAACCTTGAGTATATTCCACCTGAATTTAGAGACCATCTCAAGAATAGATTTAACGTGTTGAACGCAAATGACAGAAGACCAGACGAGTTGTGGAATGACATGAAGGACATTATACATGAAGAAAGCTAAAAGTAAACACAGGAAAAAAAGAAAAGACGAAAATGGATGTCAGAAGAGACTTTAAAACTTGTTTTTGAATTTAGAGTAGTTAAAGCTAAAGGAAGAAATGATCAAGTAAAAGAGGTGAACAGAACATTTCAAAGGGCAGCTTGAGAAGACAAAAGAAAGTATTATAATGAAACGTGCAAAGACCTGGAGTTAGAAAACCAAAATGGAAGAATGTGCTTAGCATTTCTCAAGCTGAAAGAGCTGAAGAAAAAATTGAAGCCTTGAGCTGCAATATTGAAGAATTCTATGGGCAAAATATTGAACGAAGCTGGAAGCATCAAAAGAAGATGGTAGAAATATACAGAGTCACCGTACCAACCATTTCAGGATGTAGTACACGATCAAGAACTGATGGTACTGAAGGAAGAACTCCAAGATGCACTGAAGGGTATGGCAAAAAACATGACTCCAGGAACTGATGGAATACCAACTGAGATGTTTCAACAAACGGTTGCAGCACTGGAGGTACTGACTCATCTATGTCAAGAAATTTGTAAGGAAGCTTGCCTGCCAACTGACTAGAAGAGATCCATATTTGTGCCCATTCCAAAGAAAGATGATCCAACAGAATGCAGATATTATCAAACAATATAATTAATGTCACATATAAGCAAAATTTTGCTGAAGATAATTCAAAAGCAGGTGCAGCAGTACATTGACAGGGAATTGCCAGAAGTTCAAGATGGATTCAGAAGAGGACGTGGAATGAGAGATATCATTGCTGATGTCAGATGGATCTTGGCTGAAAGCAGAGAATATCAGGAAGATGTTTACCTGTGTTTTATTGACAATGCAAAGGCGTTCGACTGTGTGGATCATGACAAATTAAGGATAACATTGTGAAGAATGAGAATTCCAGAACACTTAATTGTGCTCATGAGGACCCTGTATCAAGAGGCAGTGGTTCGAACAGAATAAGGGGATACTGCATGGTTTGAAGTCAGGAAAGGTGTGCTTCAGGGTTGTCTACTTTCACCGTACTCATTCAATTTGTATGCTGAGCAAATAATCCGAAAAACTAGACTGTGTGAAGAAGAACACAGCATCAGGATTGGAGGAAGACGTATTAACAACCCGAGATATGCAGATGATACAACTTTGCTTGCAGAAAGTGAGGAGGACTTGGAGCACTTACTGATGAAGATCAAAGACTACAACCTTCAGTATGGATTGCACCTCATCATAAAGAAAACAAAAATCCTCGCAATTGGTCCAATAAGCAACATCATGATAAATGGAGAAAATATTGACATAGTCAAGGATTTCATTTTACTTAGGTCCACAATCAATACCCATGGGAGCAGTGATCAAGAAATCAAATGACATGTTACACTGGACAATCTGCTGCAAAAGACCTCTTTAAAGTGTTGAAAAGCAAAGATGTCACTTCGAGGACCAAGGTGTGCCTGACCCAAGCCACAGTATTTTCAACTGCCTCATATGCATGTGAAAGCTAGACAATGAATAAGGAAGACCAAAGAATTGATGCCTTTAAATTACAGTGTTGGTAAGGAATATTGATTATACCATGGACTGCCACAAGAACAAACAAATCTGTCTTGGAAGAAGTACAACCAGAATGCTCTTTAGAAGCAAGGATGGTGAGACTACATCTCACATACTTTGAACATGTTATCAGAAGGGACCTGTCCCTGGAGAAGAACATCATGCTTGGTAAAGTAGAGGGTCATGACAAAGAGGAAGTTCCTTAAAGAGATGGATCAACACAGTGGCTGCAACAATGGGCTAAAGCATAGCAATTTTCTGAGGATGGCATGGGACCGGGAAATGTTTCTTTCTGTTGTGCACAGTGTCACTATGATTCAGAACCGATTCAATGGCAACTAACAACAACAGCAACCACTTATATATCAGGGCATAAAAGGTATTCATTATAACATTGTTTGTAATAGCGAAAAGCCAGAAACAAACTAGAATTCCATCATTGGGACGTGGCGAAATACACTGCAGCATATACATAAAATGGAATTCTATATAGCAATGAAAAAGCAAGGGCTACTGCTGTAGGAATGGATGAATCTCATAAATACGATGTGAGCAAAAAAGCAAGCTGAGAAGGATACGTGCAACATGATACCATGTACATAAAATTAAGAAATATGCACAGTAATATACATTGTTTATAAGAACATACATATTTAATATAATTATAAGGCCAAGGGGGAATTTCTGGGGGATGAGGAGAGGGAGGGTCAGGAGGGATTTCTGCCGTCTGTGCAATGTTTTAGTTCTGAAGCTAGGTGGTGGGTGGGCATGTCAGAACAATGACAACAGCAACAAAAGGACGGAGCAAGACTGCTGACCTTATTAGTGGTTGGAACCATAGGGTGGAAAGGGTCTTGACTGGTCCTGTGGGGGCAATTTCTCTTCCACAGCACTGTTTTAATGAAGCGTTCATGATATCCGAGGACAGCTTGTTCTACTGTTGAATAGTTTTAATCATTAGATATTTAAGAGTTCTGAGCTGAAATTTTCCTCTTTAAATTCCATTTCTGGGTCCTAGTGCTTGTCTCTTTCTGAGCCACACAGAACGCCTCTGTGGCCACTGTCACCTGGGACTTCTGTCTGTGTTTGAAGGGCACAGCCCCCTCTACCATCCTTTCTCCTCCCTGCAATAACCACTCCCATTTCTTATTCCTTTAGCTCCTTCTCACATAATGAGGTTTTCATGATTTTTGTTACTCTTGGCAATGAACTAGATAGGCATTGTCCCTGGGTTCTGAGTGCTTACATTCTGCACAAGTAATTACACCAGCTGTTGTTTAATTTCAGCTGTGATACAGTGCTGTGAAGGAAGGTGTAGTGCACGATGCTGTGCAAGCCTGGAACAAGGCCATGGCTTGGTGCGAGAGGCCGGGGAATTCACTGCTTAGCGGAGCCCCAGGGAGGGTAAGGATGTACTAGCTAAAGAGGCGCAACGTTATTGCAAGAAGAGAGGGAAGCAAGGAAGAAGGGAGAAGCAGGTATGTTTGGAGTCTTGAAAGAAAGCTACTGGGGTTTGAGTGAGGGGAGTATGGAGGAGTGTGGCCTTTCGTTGAGGCTGGTTAGGGGCCAGGGCCTGCTGAGGAGTCCATTGTTGCCGTTAGCTGCTGTCAAGTTGGCCCGTGACTCTTGGTGACCTCGTGTACAACAGAATGAAATGCTGCCCTGTTCTGAGACATCCCCATGATGGGTTGTCGATGGAACAATTGTGATCCATAGGGTTTTCATTGGCTGATATTTTGGTAGTAGATCTCCAGGCCTTTCTTCCTAGTCTGCCTTAGTCTGGAAGCTCCACTGAAACCTGTTCAGCATCACAGCAACACACAAGCCTCCACAGACAGATGGGTGGTGACTGTACATGAGGTGCATTGGCCAGGCATCAAACCTGGGTCTCCTCTACGGAAGGTGGGAATTCTACCACCAAACCACCACAGCCCCCATGCTGAGGCTTATAGGTCATTCTAAAAGCTGTGGCTTTTCTCTTCAGGGTAATGACAAGGTATGGCAGGGCTTTAAGCTGAGAAGTAACATGATAAAATTTGCATTTTAAAAAGATCACTGAAGCTGCAGATGGGGTGGTAGAATGTGAGAGTAACTATGAAAAGAGAGTGGTCTGCTAAGATGATGTTGCAAAACCCATTCCAGGTGGAAAGTAAAAGCAGCTTTGACTAGGGTGGAAACCCTGGTGGCGCAGTGGTTAAGAGCTCAGCTGCTAACCAAAAGGTCGGCAGTTTGAATCCACCAGGCGCTCCTTGGGAACTCTATGGGGGCGGTTCTACTCTGTCCTATAGTGTTGCTGTGAGTTGGAATCAACTCGATGTCAGTAGGGTTGGTTTTTGGTTGACTAGGGTGCTAGGATGTGATGACAGAATGTTCAGAAATGCATGGATATGAAATATATTTTAGGGTGTAAAAGGAACAAGATAATTTAGTAGAAATTGAGGGCGATGGCAGTATTACCCTTAGCCTTGGGCCAAGGGACCTTGGCTTTAGAGCAAGGATCAGCAAACTACAGCCCAAGGGCCTAATTGGCTCCATGTCAGTTTTTGTAAATAAAGTTTTATTGGAACACAGTTACACTCATTTGCTTACGTATTGTATGGCCACTTAAGTGCAACAATAGCAGAGCTGACTAGTTGGGACAGAGACAATCTGGCTCACAAAGCTGAAAACATTTACAGTCTGGCCCTTTACAGAGAAAGTGTGCTGACCCCTGTTTAGAAGGCCTCACATATCACAAATGCTCATAATAAATAAATACATTTTTTAAGAAAAACTTGAGCCCCTCTCAGCCTAGGCAAAGCGCATGACCTATAACCTAAAAAGCTGCTTTCGAGACTGAGGCTGTCCAGGTCCCAGGGAAATGTTTCTCCACATCCCGTTGCCCTGTGTCCTGTAAACAAAAGTGTGTAAATGCTGTGAAGGTTTTGGCCTTCTTTGCTGCCAACACTGCTTTTGACTGCAGGGATAATATGAGCAGAGAAAATGCCCAAGAAAGAAGATGAACTAATAAACTTGTTAAAATCTTCAAATGCAATGATTTCTTCAAAACAAAGTACCGTTTTCCAGTAATACCAAGCATATGTTTTGTTTACTTGTTTTGCTTTGTGTTCCAATTCACTGTTCTGGAATATTCATAAAGTAGTGCTGTATTTGTAGCAGTTGCACATAATGGCTTAAGAATATTTTGCTATAGTAAACAATCTATATTACTCTGGTCTAGATGTAACATGTCCCTAGATGGTGCAAATGGTTAAGCGCTCACCTACTAACTGAAAGGTTAGTGGTTTGAACCCACCCAGAGGTACCTAGAAAGAAAGGCCTGGTGATCTGCTTCTAAAAGGTCACAGCCATGAAAACTCTATGGAGCACAGTTCTACTCGGACACACATGGGGTCGCCATGAGTTGGAATTGACTTGAGGGCAACTTTTTTTTTTAAGACATAATATGCATAAAGTCTGATACCGATGGAGCCCTGGTGGCAGCAGTGGTTAAAGTGCTCATCTGGTAACCAAAACTAGACGGTTTGAACCCACCAGCTGCTCTGTGGAAGAAAGATGCAGCATTTGCTTCTGTAAAGATTTACAGCCCTGGAAACCATATGGGGCAGTTCTACTCTGTCTTATTGGGTCACTATAAATCGGAATTTGACTCGACAGCAATGGGTTTGGTTATTTGGTTTCTAATAACAATTCTTTACATAAACATAAAAAATGTAGACATATGCATATGAGCTCCATTTACACTCTTACTCTGGACTCCATAAATGTTCCGGTGGACCAAGGAGAGGAACAAGCCAAGCATGTTTCTTAGGTTTCTGGCAAGATCATTTAAGCAGTGGAAGTGATAGCTTAGAGTAAAGTAAGTCCTTCACAAAAGGACAAATACTTATAGTCTCACTTATATCAAATGACAACAATAGGCAAATATATGGAGACCAAAGTTTATCAGTGGCTACCAGGAGCAAGAGGGAAGGGGAAAAGGAGAGTCAGGGTTTGGGAAGCAGTGAGTTTTTGTTTATGGTGAAGGGAAATTAGGCATCAAGTAAGGGTCATGGTTACACAGCTGATTAATGTCACTGATATTACTAAGATGCACATCTAAAAAATGTTGAACTGGCAAGTGTTGTGCTACATATATCTCTACAGGAAAAGAAAGAAAATAGAGCAACTAGTGCTGCTTATGTACAACCAATCCTGTGAAGGACTGGTTTTATTGATTTGGAGGTCTAGGGTCATGGTTTCGTAGGACATCCCAGTCACTTGGCCTAATACTGTTTTCAGTGCTTCTCTTCTACCTCCTACCTCATTGTGTAGTGGCTAAGGTCTTCAAAGCTTGCAAGCTCCATCCAAGGCACAACAATGGGCCTCTATTCAGGTGGAGAAACAGAGGAAGCAGACTCAGGAATCAGAGGAGGAAATGGAATTCGTGTCTGGTTGCCTTCATGAACAACTGCTTCCTCTGCCATCAGACCAGAAGTATTGGATGGTGCCCGGCTACCATTACTGAACATTTTGATCAAAGATTCCACAGAAGAATCATGATCAAAGGGGGGAAAATGCAGAACAGAATTTTAAATTCTCATGGAATCCAGATTTTCTGGAACAGTTGAGGCTGGATGAACCCCTGAAACTCTTGCCCTGAGATAATCTTTAAACTTTAAACCGTAAGCCAAACTATCGCCTGAAGTCCTCTTTGAACTAAACAACAGTTTAGCTTAATTAGTAAAGTATGTCTGCTTTGAGCATTTTGCTCTTTTAAATAATTGTCTACGTACATGTAATCAATGTCACTAAATTGTATAAGTAGAAATTGTTGAAATGGTATATCTTTCACAGTGCGTATTTTCACCAAAAAAAAAATGATAAATTACAAAAAAAGATATTTAAAAAAAAAAAAGGATGTGACAGCTTAGTCTGCAATATGTTGTTTTTGAAGAGCTTTTGAGAATCCAGGTAGAAGATGTGAAGTAGGATTTGGAGATACACTACTCAGAGGGGAGACCTGGGTAGGGTGAGGACATATAGTTAGCAGTCACTGGTAATGGAGCTTATAGATGTTGTTGAGACCTCCTGGGAAGAGATTAGGGAGAAAAGAGGGCCTGAGACTCAACCTTGAGGTACTGCTTCTTTTAGTGGCTGGGTTGAGGGGGACAAGCCTGCTGTAAGGGATGCAGAGGAGAGGAAGTTCAGGGGAGGCCCAGATAATGAGGAATCATGTAATCCAAAGGAAGAGGGTGTTTTTAGAATGAGATTTGGGTTGATTGTGTCACATAAGAACAGGCACAAAAATGTCTGTTGTATTATGTCCTTGGAAGTCATCAGTGACCATTACGGTAATTTCCATGAAGCTGGAGGATGAGGATGTAGAAGTGATGTTGGAATGGTTTGCAGACTGCATGAGGTATGGAGACAATGAGTACAGACAAGATGTTCAAGGCTATGAAGAAGGGGAGGGCGGAAAACGGAACAGCAGCTGGAGGAGGAAGTGAGTGCAAGGAAGATTTTATTTTATCTTTTATTTATAAGAATAAGAGGGACTTGAACATGCTAGGTGGAGCAAATGGTTTGTGCTCGACTAACCTAAAGGCTGGCAGTTTGAAACCACATAACGGCACTGAGAAAGAAAGGCCTGGTGATCTGCTTCCTTAAAGACTACAGCCAAGAAAACCCTATGGAGCAGTTCTACTCTGTAACGCATGAGGTTGCCAGTGTTGGAATCAACTCAACCACAGTGGGTTAAATGCTGATGGAAAGGTTCCACCAGGCAGAAAAACACTGACTATTTAATGGAGAGAAAAGAAATTACAGTTACAGCCTAAACTCAGATGATCCCTTTGTTGGCAGCATCACTACACTGATGCACTCTTCGTTATGTCTCTGGTGCTTCAGGTGCATTTAAGGAACAACTTGACCCTTTTTCTAGGACAGATGGCAACCACAAGACTTGGTGCCCCTGAGAAAGCTGCACTCTGAGTCCATGCCTTCACCCAAATGGGTATTTGCACAGCATATGGTCTTCTGATTCAGCTGCATACAGAAGAGGCTCTTGTTATTTATCCCTCAGAAAATGAATTAAATTTAAAATAGATCTCATTTTAGTTCCAGAGGCTGTGACACTATCAGCCTCCTAGATAGAAATAGCTTGTTGCTTTCTTGGTTCATTGGAGTCTTAACAGCAGGAATTCAAGTTTCAGAAATGATTATACCCTACATGGATATCTGACATGCTCTCCATCACTGTTTTACTTGATTAAGAATGTTGTATGCCACAAGGAGATAACATTTAGGACACAGGGATCTCTGAGTAGCTGAGTTTTCAGAGAAGCTGTCATTGCAAAATGAAATTTAGCATCTTAGAGATGGCACCAAGCTGGGAAATTTACATACTATCAGGAAGCAGGACTAGCTGTCTGGAATAATTGGAAACTGTAGTAATAATGCAAGCTGTCCTAGGGAGTAATGTTAGGAGACAATAATAAACATTTTCCAAGTCCAAGAGCTTTTATTTTCCATCTATTTACTATACAGAGATTCTGTCAATTTTGTAACTAATTATCTTTCTTGATATACTTTGCTCCCCAAGATGCTGATCATTGTCATAATCAGTGCTATTTGGTGCAACTATTGTATACCAAACATTGTGCTAGGTGCTTTATATGTGTTTCCTTATTTTGCCCTCATAACAAGCTTTTTTTATTTTTTCACATACAAAAATTTATATATACATTGTTATGTGACTCTAATTGCTCTCCCTATGCTGTGACAGCACACTCCTCCTTTCCACCCCTGATTCCCCATGTCCATTCAACCAGCTCCTAACCCTCTCTGGCTTCTCATCTCACCTCCGGACAGAAGCTACCCTTTTAGTCTCTTGTATCTACTTGAGCTAAGAGGCACACTCCTCACGAGTATCACTTTATGTCCCACAGTCTAGTCCAATTCCTGTCTGAAGAGCTGGCCTTGGAAATTCTTATAGTTCTGGGCTGATAGAGACTCTGGGAGCCAGACTTTCTGGGGTTCCTCCAGTCTCAGTCAGACCACTAAGTCTGGTCTTCTTACTAGAATTGGAATTCTGCACCCCACCTTTCTTCTGCTCCATCCAGGACTCTCTGTTGTGCTCCCTGTCAGGGCAGTCATTGGTGGTACCGGGGCACCATCTAGTTCTTCTGGTCTCAGGCTGATGAAGTCTCTGGTTTATGTGGTCCTTTCTGTTTCTTGGGCTAATAAGTTCCTTGTGTCTTTGGTGTTCCTCATTCTCCTTTACTCCAGGTGGTTGTGACCAACTGATGCATCTCAGATGGACACTCACTAGAGTTTAAGACCCCAGATGCCACTTCTCAAAGTAGGATGCAGAACATTTTCTTAATAAGCTTTGTTATGTCAGTTGACCTAGATGTCCCCTGAAAGCATGGTCCCCAGACCCCTACCCCTGATATTCTGTCCCACAAAGTGTTTGATTGTATTCAGGAAACTTCTTAGCTTTGGCTTAGTCCAGTTGTGCTGACTTTCCCTGTAGTGTGTGCTGTCCTTCCCTTAGCCTAAGATAATTCTTACCTACTATCTAGTTAGTAAATAACTCTCACCCTCCCTCCCCGCCCTTGTAACCATCAAAGAATGTTTTCTTCTGTGTTTAAACCTTTTCTTGAGTTCTTATAATAGTGGTCTTATACAATATTTGTCTTTCTGTGACTGACTAAATTCACTCAGCATAATAACCTCCAGATTCCTCCATGTTATAAGATGTTTCCCGGCTTCATCGTTGTTCTTTATCGTTGCTAAGTATTCCATTGTGTGGATATACCATAACTTGTTTATCCATTCGTCCATTTATGGGCACCTAGGTAGCTTCCATCTTTTTGCTATTGTGAACAGAGCTGCAATGAACATGGGTGTGCGTATATCTATTCACGTGAAGGCTCTTATTTCTCTAGAATATATTCCAAGGAGCAGGATAGCTGGATCATATGGTACTTTTATTTCTAGCTTTTTAAGGAAGAGCCAAATCGATTTCCAAAGTGGTTGTACCATTTTAGATTCCCACCAACAGTGTATAAGAGTTCCAATCTCTCCACAACCTCTCCAGCTTTTATTATTTTGTGTTTTTTGGATTAAGGCTAGGCTTGTTAGGGTGATATGATATCTCATTGTAGTTTTGATCTGCATTTCTCTAATGACTAATGATCAGGAGCATTTCTTCATGTGTCTGTTAGCTGCCTGAATATCTTCTTTGGCGAAGTGTCTGTTCATATCCTTTGCCCATTTTTTAATTGGGTTATTTGTCTTTTTGTTGCTGAGGTTTTGCAGTATCTTGTAGATTTCAGAGATTAGACGCTGATCGGATTTGTCATAGCCGAAATTTTTTTCCCAATCTGTAGGTTGTCTTTTGACTTTTTTGGTGAAGTCTTTTGATGAGCATAAGTGTTTGATTTTTAGGAGCTCCCATTTATCTAGTCTCTCTTCTGGTGCTTGTGCATTGTTACTTATGGTTCGTATTGTGTTTATGCCATGTATTAGGGCTCCTAGCATTGTCCCTATTTTTAATTCCAGGACCTTTATTGTTTTTGATTTTATATTTAAGTCTTTGATCCATTTTGAGTTAGTTTTTGTGCATGGTGTGAGGTACGGGTCTTGTTTCAGGTTTTTGCAGATGGATATCCAGTTGTGCTGGCACTATTTGTTAAAGGGACTGTCTTTTCCCCAGTTAACAGACTTAGGGCCTTTGTCAAATATCAGCTGCTCATAGGTGGATGAATTTATGTCTGGATTCTCAATTCTGTTCCATTGGTATAGGTATCTGTTGTTGTACCAGTACCAGGCTGTTTTGACTACCATGGTGGTAGAATAGGTTCTAAAATCAGGTAGTGTGAGGCCTCCCACTTTGTTCTTTTTCTTGAGTAATGCTTTACTTATTTGGGGCCTCTTCCCTTTCCATATGAAGTTGGTGATGTTTTTCTCCATCTCATTAAAAAATGCCAGTGGAATTTGGATTGGGATTACACTGTATCTGTAGATCGCTTCGGGTAGAACTGACATATTCATTATGTTGAGTCTTCCTATCCATGAGCAAGATGTGTTTTTCCACTTATGCAGGTCTCTTTAGGTTTCTTGGAGTAGTGTCTTTTAGTTTTCATTGTATAGATCTTTTATGTCTCTGGTTAGATTTATTCCTAAATACTTTATCTTCTTGGGGGCTATTGTCAACGGTATTGATTTGGTGATTTCCTCTTCGAGGTTCTCTTTGTTGGTGTAGAGGAATCCAAATGATTTTTGTGTGTTTATCTTGTATCCTGAAACTTTGCTGAAATCTTCTGTTAGCTCCAGTAGTTATCTTGTGGATTCTTTGGGGTTTTCTGTGTCTAAGATCATATCATCTGCAAATAGAGATACTTTGACTTCTTCCCTACCAATCTGGATGCAATTTATTTCTTTTTCTAGCCTAATTGCTCTGGCTAGGACCTCCAGCACAATGTTGAAAAAGAGTGGTAATAAAGGGCATCCTTGTCTGGTTCCTGTTCTCAAGGGGAACACTTTCCTTTTTTTTTTTCTTTATTGTATTTCAGATGAAGGTTTACAGAACAAATAGTTTCTCATTAAACAGTCAGTACACATATGGTTTTATGACATTGGTTAACAACCCCACAACATGTCAACAATCTCTCTTCTCAACCTTGGAGGACCCTTTTTTTGGTGAAAATATACATAGCCTAAGTTATACCATTTTAAAAGTTTCTACATGTACAAGTCAGTGACATTGATTACATTCTTCCAGTCATGCTGGTATTCTCACTATCCTTTTCCAAATTATTCCATCACCATTATCTTCAACTCACTGCCCCCTAGGCTTCCCATCAAACTTTTTGAGTTACTGTTGTCAGTTTGATCTCACATAGACAATTCCTTTTTTTTTTTTTTTGTACCTTAGATGAAGGTTTACAGAACAAAATAGTTTCTCATTAAACAGTACACATATTACACTATGACAATGGTTAACAACCCCACAGCCTGTCAACACTGTCCCTTCTCAAACTTGGGTTCCCTATCACCAGCTTTCCTGTCCCCTCCTGCCTTCTAGTCTTTGTTCCTTGACTGCTGTGCCTCATTAGTCTCATTTTGTTTTATGAGGCTGTCCAATGCCCGGCTGAATGGTGAACTTTGGGAGTGACTTCACCACTGAGCTAAAAGGGTGTCTGGGGGCCATAATCTCAGGGTTTCTCCAGTCTGTCAGACCAGTAAATCTGCTCTTTTTTTGTGAGTTAGAATTTTGTTCTACATCCTTTTCCAGCTCTGTCCAGGACCCTTTATTGTGATTCTGGTCAGAGCAGTCAATGGTGGTAGCCAGGCACCATCTAGCTGTACTGGACTCAGTCTGGTGGAGGCTGTGGTAGCTGTGGTCCATTAGTCCTTTGGACTAATCTTTTCCTTGTATCTTGTTCTCTTCATTCTCCCTTGCTCCCAAAGGGGTGAGACCAGCAGAGTATCTCAGATGGCTGCTCACAGGCTTTTAAGAGCCCAGATGCTACTCACGAAGGTAGAATGTAGAACATTTTCTGTATAAACTGTGTTATGTCAATTGAGCTAGAAGTTCCCGAAACCATGGTACCACAGCCCTCTGCCCAGCAATTCAGTCCCTCAGGGAGTTTGGAAGTGTCTATGGAGCTTCCATGACCTTGTCTTGTACAAGTTTTGCTGGCTTCCCCAGTATTGTTTACTGTCTTACTCTTCACCAAAGTTACCACTTATCTATTGTCTGTTTAGTTCCCCCCCACCCCTCATAACCAACAAATATTGTTTCTTTTTGTGTGTAAACTTTTACATGAATTTTTACAGTAGAGGTCTCATGCAATATTTGTCTTTTTCTGATTGACTTATTTCACGCAGCATAATGTCCTCCAGTTTCATCCATGTTACAAAATGCTTCACAGATTCATCATTGTCCTTTCTCGTTGCATAATACTGCATTGTATGTATGCACCACAGTTTGTTTATCCATTCGTCTGTTGATGGGCATCTAGGTTGTTTCCATCTTTTTGCTCTTGTGAACAGTGTTGTAATGAGTATGGCTGTGCATATGTCTATTCGTTTGACAGCTCTTACTTCCCTAGGATATATTCCTAGGAGTGGGATTGCATTTTGTAGTGCTTTTTTTTTTTTTTTTTTTTTTTTTTTTTGTGGTGCAGATGTTTTCTTTGTTCCTTTTACTCTCCTGTGCTGAGTTTCTTTTGTTTGTGGATATTTTTTCATTTCTTTTGTTTTTGTAGGTTTTGTTTTTACTGAGACTTTATGTTTTTCTTCATTTTGATGAAGTAGGTTTGTTAACTTTCTTTGTGGTTGCCTTGAAATTTACCCTTATCTTCCTAGATTTGAACCAGTCTATTATTACTTGGTATTGCCTTGCCTTTCTCTCCATTAGAAGGTTCTATACCTACACCGTTTTTTCCCTCTTTTATTGTTCTGATGTTGTTGTCACTTACAGATTAACCTCTCTAGTTCCCTGTTGTAATTCTTTTGGTTTTTCATAGTCCTTAAGAGTTCATTTCCTAGGCTGGTATCTGGCTAGTACAGTCCTGTGTCCTATATTCAGCCTGTGGCCTGACGTTGTTTGTTGTCAGATTGAAGGACTCCCTTTAATAATCTTGTAAGTTTGGTTTGGTTTTTACATAGTCCCTTAATTTCTGTTTATCTGGAAATGGCCTAATTTCACCATCATATTTGAATGAGAGTTTTGCAGGATATATTATTCTTGCCTGGAAATTTTTTTCTTTCAAGCTATTATATATGCCATCCCACTGCCTTCTTACCTTCATGGTTTCTGCTGAATAATCTGAGCTTAGTCTTATTGTTTCTCTTCTGTATGTGACTTTTTGTTTTTCTTGAGCTGCTCTCCGGATTCTTTGCTTGTCTTTGGTTTTAGCAAGTGTGGTTATGATAAACTTGGTGATTTTCTGTTGGGGTCTGTCCTATATGGACTTCGTTGAGCTTCTTGGATGGTCAGCTTTTCATCTTTCATGATGTTGGGGAAGTTTTCTGTCAGCAGTGCTTCAATGATCCTCTCTGTGTTTTCTGTTTTCTTCCCCTGTTCTGGAACTCCAACCACTTTCAGATTTTTGCTTTTGATTGTATCTCACATAATTCTCAGTGTTTCTTCATTTTTCTTCACTCTTTTTTCTGATTTTTCTTCGAACAGAGTTGTATCCAAGTGTTTGTCTTCAATTTCACTGATCCTGTCTTCCATCGTTTCAAACCTGTTCCTCAGCCCTTCTATGACACTGTCCATTTCTGAAATCTTGTTGTTTATCTTCTGGATTTCTAATTGTTATTTTTGTACGATTTCTAGTTGTGAATTTATTTTAGCATTTTGTTCCTGTATTGTTTTCTTGAATCTTCCATTTTTTGTCTGTATTTTCCATGAATTTTTCTGCCTTTTCCATGAATTTGTCTATTTTTTCCTCATTTTTGTCTGCTTTTTCTTCAACTATTGGATAATTCTGAATATTAGAGATTTGAATTCCCTATCAGTTAGGTCTAGTGTCTTCTCTTCTACTGGAAAGTCATCTGGTGTTTTATTTTGGATGCCTACTGGAACCATCCTGTCCTGTTTTTGTAAATGTTTTGATATTGTCTGCTGTCTTCACGGCATTCAGTTGTTACTTTCCTCATTTATTGATTATAGATTTGTTTGTTTCATCTTGCTTTTTTGTTTTATTTTGTTATGTCTTAGCAGGCAGACTGTGTGTTCTTTGTTGTTTGCTCTCCTGTGGGCACGATACTTTTCACCTCCTTCTCCAACGGTCAGGGTCAGTCACTCAGGTATGGTACAGCAGGGCAGGTCCAGCTGAAGGGGAGTTGCTGGGATGGGTTGTTCGTAGCACGTAGCAGGGCTGACTGTGCGGACTGGGAATCAGTGCAAGACAGGTTCCTCTGTGTTGCTTGGGAGTGTGATGTTCAGTGCATGGTGCAGGTAGGCAGGAAGGAAGAGGTAGCTTGTGATGTGTGGAGCTAAGATGGGTATGGGAAAGAGAAGAGAGGAACAGGGGCCAAAAACAAACAAACAAACAAAAAAGAGTGCTAAGGGAGCTTGCTATTGGAGTGGAGAGATGAGAGACTGAGAAACGGGGAAAAGCAAAATAAAAAAAAAAGAAAAATGGTAAAAGAGAAAAACGAATAAATCGAGAAACTGGAATTGAAGAAAGACAAAAAGGAAATAAGAGATAGAAGAAAACAAAACAAAGAAACAAACAACCGAAAAAAGAAAAAAGAAATAAGAAATGCCCCTAGGGAGTCCAGTGACAAGGGACAGAAGGCAGAAGGGGAGTATGAAGCTGATGATAGGGAACACAAGGTTGAGTAAGGATACTGTTGATGTGTTGTGAGATTGTTAACCATTGTTATAGGACAACATTTGTAGTAACTGTTAAATGGGAGGCTATTTTGTCCTGTAAGCCTTCATCTTAAGTGAGAATAACAGCACAATTAGAAGAGTGTAGTCAACGTCACTTAAATGTGTACGTAAAAAGTTTTGAAATGGAGTATCTTTGGCTATGCGTATTTTCACCAAAAAAAAAAAAAAAAAGCTGAGACTTTAGAGGGTTAAAATGTTGTGGGGTTGTTAACCAAAGTCATAAAACAGCATGTGTACTACTGTTACATGAGAAACTGTTTGTTCTGTAAGCCTTCACCTGAAGTACAATAAAATATTAAAAAAAAAAAAAGAAAGAAAGAAATGCCCCTAGGGTTGTCCCTGTGCGCAGAGTATGGGAGTAGCTTCCAAGCTGTGCGGTGCTGTCTGGTTAGAAAGGGCTCCCAAGTTGAGAAAAGAAAAAGAAAACAAACAAACAAATCAAAACAGAACAAATCAGAGGAAACAAACAAAAAAGCCCCGGGGTCCCACGTGCGTGGTCGCACGGGCTGGGAAGAAGTTTCACAGTCGATTGGCGTTTCGCAGCCTTTCAGGAAGAAGCATAGACAGGACAGAGCCAGGTATTTGAGAGAAAGGAGGGGGAGGTGGTGAGAGGTAAGGCAGAAATCTAAAGAAGCAGAAAAAAGCAACACCAGCAGCCAACAAAAGGCACTCAGGGAGCCGGCCAGTGCTAGCAAGTGGAATCCAAGCGACACTGGGGTGAAGCTGGTGCTTTCTGGCCAAGAGACCGTGGCTGCATGAAGCAGAGGAAGCTAAGTGGGAGTGAAGAAGGGTGGGGAGTGGGAAAGTGTATATCCCTGGTTATTGGTTGTTCTGTGTCCTGCTGGAAGCTCTGTGAGGCTGCTTTCCCTTACCCCCTGTTCGCTGATCTCCAATAGGAGTCCAAAATGGTGGATCCGTGCTATGGCAGCTGATAGGGGACCTCTGCATGTATGTCTTCTCTCTCTCTGTTCTTGGTCGATTTCTTATTCCATTTGGTGCTTGGCTGAGTTCTTTATCTCTTCATTTGATGCTTAGGGTTTCAGGATTGACATGTGACTCTGTTTGACTTAGTTTTTCTGATCTTTGCTGTGGAGGGATGGCGTGGTGTTTCTGACTATAGTGCCATGTTGCCTGGAAGTCCTGGAGGCTGGGCAGGCAATGCTTTCAAAGTCTCTCCATTTAGGATGATGTTGGCTGTTGGCTTTGTATACATGCCCTTAATTATATTGAGGAATTTCCCTTTTAGTCCTATTTGGTTGAGAGTCTTTATCACGAATGGGTATTGGACTTTGTCAAATGCATTTTCTGCATTGATTGATAAGATCTTGTGGTTCTTGTCTTTTATTTATATGATGGATTACATTGATTGTTTTTCTAGTGTTGAACCATCCCTGCATACCTGGTATAAATTCCACTTGATCATGATGAATTATTTTTTTGATATGTTGCTGAATTCTACTGGCTAGAATTTTGTTGAGGATTTTTGTGTCAATGTTCATGGGGGATATTGGTCTGTAATTTTCTTTTTTTGTGGTGTCTTTACCTGGTTTTGGTATCAGGGTTATGCTGTCTTCATAGAATTTGTTTGGGAATATTCCATCCTTTTCTGTGCTCTGAAATACCTTTAGTAGTAGTGGTGTTAACTCTTCTCTGAAAGTTTGGTAGAATTCTCCAGTGAAGCCATCCAGGCCAGGTTTTTTTTGTTGGGAGTTTTTCATTACCTTTGCATTTCTTCTTTTGTTATGGGTTTATTTAGTTGTTCTACCTCTGTTTGTGTTAGTTTAGGTAGGTAATGGGTTTCTAGAAGTTTGCCCATTTCCTCTAGGTTTTCAAATTGCTTAGAGTACAATTTTTCATAGTATTCTGTTATGATTCTTTTCATTTCAGTTGGGTTTGTTGTGATATCACCCATCTCATTTCTTATACAGGTCATTTGCTTCCTCTCCTGTTTGTCTTTTGTCAGTTTGGCCAATGGTTTATCAATTTGTTTGATCGTTTGAAAGAATAAGTTTTTGGTCTTATTAACTCTTTTAGTTGTTTTCCTATTCTCTATTCCGTTTAATTCTGCTCTAATTCTTATTATTTCCTTTCTTCTGAAGACTTAAGGCTTCTTTTGTTGCACTCTTTCTACTTGTTCCAGTTGTAGGGTTAATGTTTTGATTATGGCCCTTTCTTTTTTTTGGATGTGTACATTTATTGCTATAAACTGACCTCTGAACACTGCTTTTGCTATTTCCCAAAGGTTCTGGTAGGATGTGTTTTCATTCTTGTTTGATTCTATGAATTTGTTTATTGCATCCTTAATTTCTTCTATAACCCAGTTGTTTTTGAGCAAAGTGTTGTTCAGCTTCTATTTGTTTGATTTTTTTCTTCCTTGCTTTTTCTGTCATTGATTATTACTTTTATGGCTTTATGGTGAGAAAAAATGCTTTGTAATATTTCGATGCTTTGGATTTTATTAAGGCTTGCTTTATGGCCTACTATGTGGTCTATTTTGGAGAATGTTTCATGTGCATTGGAAAAGAAAGTAATACTTGGCTGCTATTGGATGGAGTGTTTGGTATATGTCTATGAGATCAAGTTGGTTGATTGTAGCATTTAGCTCTTCCATGTCTTTGTTGAACTTCTTTCTGGATGTTCTGTCCTTTACCGAAAGTGGTGTTTTGAAGTCTCCTACTAGTATTGTGGAGCTGCCTATCTCTCTTTTCAGTGCTGTTTTATGTATTTTGGAGCCCTGTTGTTGGGTGTGTAAATATTTATTATAGTTATGTCCTCCTGGTGTGTTGACCCTTTAATCATTATTTAAAGTCCTTCCTTATCCTTTGTGGTGGATTTTACTTTAAAGTCTATTTTGTCAGAGATTAGTATTGTCACTCCTACTCTTTTTTGAGTGTTGTTTGCTTGATATATTTTTTTCCATCCTTTGAGTTTTAGTTTGTTTGTGTCTTTAAGTCTAAGGTGTGTCTCTTATAGGCAGCATATAGATGGATTGTGTTTTTTTATACAATCTGCCACTCTCTGTCTCTTTATTGGTGCATTTAGTCCATTTTCATTCAGTGTAATTATTGATAGGTATGAGTTTAGTGCTGTTATTTTGATATCTTTTTTTGTGTGTTGTTCACAGTTTCTTTGTTCCACCTAATTTTCTGTGCTGAGTCGTTTTTCTTTATGTTTTTTTTTAATCTTTTTTATTGCTGTTGATTTTGTGTTTGCTGAGTCTTTGTATTTTTCTAGCTTTTTGTCTTGACTTGTAGGATTGTTAGTTTCCTTTGTGGTTACCTTAATATTTACTTCTATTTTTCTAAGTTTATACCAGTCTTTTATTTCTTTATTTTTTCTTGACTTCCTCTCCATAGGCAAAATCTATGTCTACATTTTTTTATGTCCCTCTTTTTTGTTTTAATGTTGTCATCTTTTACATATGGACACCTCTGTTTCTCTGTTTTCAGTATTTTAGCTTTGATTTACTTTTGTGACTTCCCTATCTGGGTTGATATTTGGTTGCTCTATCCTGTGTTCTAGTCTTGGGTTGTTATCTGATGTTACTGATTTTCTAACCAGAGGACTCCCTCTAGTATTTCTTGTAATTTTGGTTTGGTTTTTGCAAATTCCCTAAACTTCTGTTTGTCTGGAAATGCCCTAATTTCACCATTATATTTGAGAGATAGTTTTGCTGGATACATACTTCTTGGCTGGCAGTTTTTTTCCTTCAAGCCTTTATATATGTCATCCCATTGCCTTCTTGCCTGCATGGTTTCTGTTGAGCAGTCTGAGCATATTCTTATTGACTCTCCTTTTTAGAAGACTTTTCATTTATCCCTAGCTGCTCTTAAAATTCTCTCTTTATCTTTGGTTTTGGCAAATTTGATTATAATATGTCTTGGTGAATTTCTTTTGGGATCTACCTTATGTGGCGTTTGATGAGCGTCTTGGATAGATATCCTATCATCTTTCATGATATCGAGGAAGTTTTCTGCCAACAAATCTTCAAAAATTCTCTCTGTATTTTCTGTCCCCCCCCCCCCCCCGCCCCGTTCTGGTACTCCAAACACTTGTAGGTTATTCCTCTTGATTCCGTCCCGAATAATCCTTAGGGTTTCTGCATTTTTAAAATCCTTTTATCTGATTTTTCCTCAAATAAATTGGTGTCAAGTGCTTTATCTTCAATCTCACTAATTCTGACTTTCATTGACTCAATTCTGCTCCTATGACTTTCTATTGAGTTGTCTAATTCTGAAATTTTATTGCTAGTCTTCTGGATTTCTGATTGCTGTCTCTCTATGGATTCTTGAAGCCTGTTAAATTTGCCATTTTGCTCTTCTCTGATCTTTTTAATTTCTTCTATTGTATGTTCTGCATTTTTATTAATTTCCTTCCTAATTTTTTGAAGCGTTCTGTATATTAATCTTCTGTATTCTGCCTCTGGTAATTCCAAGAAATTTTCTTCCTCTGTAAAATCTCTAGATTCTTTATTTTAGGAGCTTGCTGAAGCCATCACAGATTGCCTGTTTATGTGATTTGATATTGACTGTTGTCTCCAAGCCATCAATAAGTTATTATATTTATTTATTTTATGTTTGCTGACTGTGTGTCCTAGCTTCTTATTTTGTTTTGATATGCCCAAATTGGCTGGTCATATGAGCTAATTTGATTATTGGCACCTTTGAAGCTCTGATGTCCTGTCATCAGGTGGTTAGGTCAGTTACTAGGTATGTGAGCTCAGGAGTCTGCCCACTCCTCCTGTATGGATTCAGCTCAGGTGCCCAGGTAGATAGCCACCAAGTGTGTGGTGTAGGCGCTCACTTACAGTCCTAGACAGGCATGGGTGACTGGTGTAGGCATAGGCATATGGCTGCAGCAGAGGGACACACTCTGAGCAAGGCAGGGTGCTGATGTCCTCCCTTGAGTGTCCAGGAGGAAGGAGTGTCCCTGTTCCCTACAGCACGTGGGGTGGGGGGTGGTTTGCAGCCAGGCTATGTGCACCTAATGCTTTTGGCAGTAAGGATTGGGGGGCACTTCTTATCCACGGACCCCTATCGCAGGTAGCTAGGTGGTGTGGGTGGAGCCACCAGGCCTCAGGCCCCTGATGTGGGTAGGTGAAGACCCTGCTTAATGGGCAGAGCAGTGTCAAATGTCAAGAACCTGCCACTTCACAGCTGAAACAGTTGAAGTTAGACTTCTGGTATATACCCTGTTGTACTGCGTCCTATGCTGTTGAGATGGGCCCTCACAAGTCTATGCAGGTGGAAAGGCACTCAAAGTCTGTGGATCCCTTATGCCTGTGCCTAGGCAAAGGAGTTGTGCCTACCCTGGGTTCTGGGCTTAGGGGAGCCGGCAGTTTATTTTTTCCCCTGTTTGTTAACTTGTTCACTTTCCAAGTCAGGGAGAATGGCTCCAGGCATGTGACAGATCCTACTTCTGGCCCAGGGGACTCAGCAATTGCTGAAGCCAGTCCAGGACCCAGTGCAGAGCAAGGAGCGGAGAAGGAAATGGGAGAGAGGTTTTTCCCTAAGGGGGGTGTTTTTGATCCGTGCGGTAAGTCGTACGAAAGTACTTATCTTTCTCCTGGTGAGGGCTGCTTCTCAGTGGTTCTGGGTGGTGGAGTAGACTCTTTGGTGCTGGGTCTCTCCTGGTGCAGAAAACGCTCCTCTAGAGCACTGCCGCTTGTTTGACTCACCGCTTACTCACGGGCTGCTCAGGCCTGAAGGGCTCAGGCTGTCACCTGGTCAGGTCTGGCAACTCCTCGCTGCTTCCAAACCGTTTCTCCCTCCCCCTGCCACTCAGTCTGGTTCCTCAACTCTGCCTTTGATGCTCAGGGCTCCCAGATTGCCGTATATAATTGAATC
Organism: Dugong dugon; assembly: GCA_030035585.1. Taxonomy (NCBI): domain Eukaryota; kingdom Metazoa; phylum Chordata; class Mammalia; order Sirenia; family Dugongidae; genus Dugong; species Dugong dugon. The sequence goes on along the minus strand of CM057470.1, from coordinate 65,622,504 downwards.
ACTTGTTTTGTCGGGTCTTTGTTGTAAGAGGGTCCATCTGACTAGTCAGCCATCTTGGCCCCACCTCCCTTCATAACAGTCTTGAGAGGTGATATTGTCATCCTTGTTCATGGAGGAGAAAAATAACACTCAGAAAGATAAATTGCTAGCCTAAATGTCACACTGTTTGTAAGTGGCAGGTTTGTATATGAACTCAGCAGGATGACACTGGTGCCCTCATATTTAACCCTTTCGTTTATCTATACAGAGGTGAAGGAATTTTATCTCCTTCCCTCAGGGAGCTTAAAATCTGATTGGAAGTATATGATATGTATACATAAGTTTTTAATAGGGTGGGGTTTGTTAAGTGCAATGATGCGTGCTTTGGCATTAAGGAAAATGAAGAATTACTCCCGGGGTGGGGAAGGGATTTACCATCAATCCTTAAAGCTGAGGAATTGATGGAACTCTGGGTAAGGTGGGTATGAAGTATAGTCAAGGTGGAGGGAATAGTAAGGGCAAAGGCAAAGTCAGGATCGAAGGGTGTTTGGGGAGCCGTCCTGTTTAACTGGTATATGTGGAAGAAATACACAACAGCCAAAGTACGACCTTGAGTATATTTCACCTGAATTTGTTTTTCCTTCTGTCAGCCTATGGTATATTCAGTATTGTTCACCAACACCACAATTCAAACGCCTCAATTCTTCTTGGATCATCCTTATTCATTGTCCAGCTTTCACATGCATATGAGATGATTGAAAACACTGTGGCTTAAGTCAGGCACACCTGAGTCCTTAAAGGGAAAAAAAGATTTGATATTGACCTTTGTTCTATCATCATGCAGTCAGTAATGAAGTCCTGTTCTTTCTGTCTAGCACAGTGACTTTCAACTGAGGTGCACATTGATATCACCTGGATAGTTGTTAAAATCTACTAATTGCCGGTAACATTATAAACCAACTAAATCATCATTTCTAGGTGTGGGAATCAAGTATTGTATTTTTTAAAGCTTCCTAAGTGATACCAATATGTAGTGAAGGTTGAGAAGTATTAATTTAGCAGGTCCCTCAAAGTTAAATGCTTGTAGAGTGAACTAATTAATTAATTACTGCAGCATGCATGACTGGGAAGACACAAAGATAGTTGTGATGGTGACAAAAATAACAGGTCAGCAAGAAAAGCTAATTTGGGAAGGTGACAAGGAAACGTGTGTTGTGACGTTACTGGTAATTGCAAACTGCCCTATATTGAAATTGGAAGGAAGGTCTAAATGGGGATTGGGTGCTTCTGAAGGGTGGACTCTGCTTGTCATTGTAGCCTCATCTTCTGGTTCTGTTCCTAGAATATAGAAGGTGTAGAATGAACATTTGACTCTGGAAGTCCAGCAGGCATTTGGAGCTAGGGTTTTATATGCTTGTGAGGTAAGTCAGTATTGATAAGATTAAGATGGGTGAATTATCTCTACCTAAGCAATCATATAAGTCACTGAGGTAGATAAAAAGAGAAGAGAAAAGGGCTGATGACAATACTGGGGAATACCAGTATGAAGGGGGCGGGAAAGGGAAGAAGAACTAAGGAAGAGAGTTAAAGACCATTGAGAAAAGAGTTCACACAGCAAGCCTGAGATAGCTACCCTTAGAAAGGCTCAACTCAGTGGCAATTGGTTAGGACATAGTAAGGTCATGGGAGATTGTGATGGTTGAAGCAGAGGAAGATGAATTGAAAATGTTGGGGTAAAAGAATGACTCTTGAAGTAAATTCCAAATGGAAGTGGGGAAGTCAATAATCAGCTTTGCTGATGAGGAACAATCCTTCCTTCCTCTGAAAATGAATGGAAGGAAAATAAAACCCCTGAAGTTGAGAAGAAGGAATTTATGGGAAATTAATTTGTCAGAACTCTATCTTTTTGATAAATGAGGAATCAAGGACATCTGCTGAGGGTGAGATATAAATGGTTGGGTTTGGGGTTTGAGAGACATACAGACAATTTCAATCATTCATTACTAGTTGATCCCCACACATCTGTCAGTTTGTTGTACTGTGGTGGCTTGTGCGTTGCTGTGATGCTGGAAGCTATGCCACAGTATTTCACATACCAGCAGGGTCATGCATGGTAAGCAGGTTTCAGCTGAGCTTCTGGGCTAAGATAGACTGGGAAGATGGACCTCGTGGTCTACTTCTGAAAAAATTAACCAGTGAAAACCTTATGAATACCAGTGGAACACAGCCTAATATAGTGCCCGAAGTTGATCCCCTCAGGTTGGAAGGCACTCAAAGTACAACTGGGGAATAGCTGCCTCCTCAAAGTAGAGTCAACCTTAATGAAGTGGATGGAGTCATGCTTTCGAGACCTTCATTTATGGAGGTGGCACGACTCAAAATGAGAAGAAACAGATGCAAACATCCATTAATAATAGGAACGTGGAATGTACAAAGTATGTATCTAGGAAAATTGAAAGTCATCAAAAATGAAATGGAATGCATAAATATCAATATCTTAGGCATTAGTGAGCTGAACTGGACTGGTATTGGCATTTTTAATTGGACAATCATGTGGTATACTATGCTAGGAATGACAAGTTGAAGAATGATATTGAATTCATCACCACAAAGAACATTTCAAGATCCATTGTGAAGTAAATGCTGTCGGTGATAGGATAATATCCATATGTCTACAAGGAAGACAAGTTAATATGACTATTATTCAAATTTATGCACCAACCACTAATGTCAAAGATAAGGAAATTGAAGATTTTTACCAACGTCTGCAGTCTGAAATTGATCAAACATGCAATCAAGATGCATTGATAATTACTGGTGATTGGAATGCAGAAGTTGGAAATGAAGAAGGATCAGTAGTTGTTAAATATAGCCTTGGTGATAGAAACGATGCCAGAGATCACATGATAGAATTTTGCAAGACCAACAGCTTCTTCATTGCAAATATCTTTTTTTCACAAACATAAACATCGACTATACACATGAACCTCACCAGATGGAATACAGAAGAATCAAACTGACTACATGTGTGGAAAGATATGATGGAAAAGCTCAATATCATCAGTCAGAACAAAGACAGGGGCTGACTGTGGAACAGACCATCAACTGCTCATATGCAAGTTCAAGTTGAAGCTGAAGAAAATTAGAACAAGTCCATGAGAGCCAAAGCATGACCTTGAGTATATTCCACCTGAATGTAGAGATCATCTCAAGAATAGACTTGACTTGTTAAACACTAATGACCAAAGACCAGACGAGTTGTGGAATGACATCAAGGACATCATACTTGAAGAAAGTAAGAGGTCATTACAAAGACTGATAAGAAAGAAAAGACCAAAATGGATGTCAGAAGAGACTCTGAAACTTGCTCTCGAATGTAGAGTAACTAAAGTGAATGGAAGAAATGATGAAGTAAAAGAGCTGAACAGAAGATTTCAAAGAGTGGCTTGAGAAGACAAAGGAAAGTATTATAATGAAATGTGCAAAGACCTGGAGTTAGAAAACCAAGAGGGAAGAACACGCTCGGCACTTTTCAAGTTGAAAGAACTAAAGAGAAAATTCAAGCCTCGAGTTGCAATATTGAAGGATTCTACAGAGAAAACATTAAACAACACAGGAAACATCAAAAGAAGATGGAAGGAATACAGAGTTACTGTACCAAAAGGAATTGGTGGATGTTCAACCATTTCAGGAGGTAGCATATGATCAAGAACCGATGGTACTAAAGGAAGAAGTCCAAACTGCGCTGAAGGAAGGAATTGGAAAAAAAACAAGGCTCCAAGAATTGACAGAATACAAATTGAGATGTTTCAACAAACAGAAGCAATGCTGTAGGTGCTCACTCATCTATGCCAAGAAATTTGGAAGACAGCTACCTGGCCAGCTGACTGGAACACATCCATATTTGTGCCCATTCCAAAGAAAGATGAACCAACAGAATGTGGAAACTATCGAACAATATTATTATTATCACACACAACTAAAATTTGTTAAAGATAATTCAAAAGGTGTTGTAGCAGTACATCAACAGGGAACTGCCAGAAATTCAAGCCAGATCAGAAGAGGATGTGGAATAAGGGATATCATTGCTGATATCAGATGAATCTTGGCTGAAATCACAGAATTCCAGAAAGGTGTTTACCTGTGTTTTACTGACCATGCAAAGACATTCAACTGTGTTTATTCACAACACATTACGGATAACATTTTGAAGAATGGGAATTCCAGAACACTTAATTGTGCTCATGAAGAACCTGTGCATAGATCAAGAGGCAGTCATTCAAATAAAACAAAGGAATATTGCGTGGTTTAAAATCAGGAAAGATGTGTGTCAGGTTTGTATCCTTTCACCATACTTATTCAATCTGTATGCTGAGAAATTGGACTATAAGAAGAACTTGGCATCAGAATTGGAGGAAGACTCATTAACCTGTGACATACAGATGACACAGCCTTGCTTGCTGAAAGTGAAGAGGACTTGAAGCACTTACTGATGAAGATCAAAAACTACAGCCTACAGTATGGATTACACCTCAACATAAAAGTAACAAAATCCTCGTAATTGGACCAGTTAGCAACATTACGATAAATGGAGAAAAGATTGACATTGTCAAGGATTTCGTTTTACTTGGATCCCCGATCAGTGCCCATGGAAGAAGTCGTTAAGAAAACAAACATGCATTGCATGGGGCAAATCTGCTACAAAAGACTGCTTTAAAGTGTTGAAAAGCAAAGATACCACTTTAAGGACTAAGGTGTGCCTGACCAAAGCCATTGTGTTTTCAATCATCTCAAATGCATGTGAAAGCTGGATGATGAATAAAGAAGACTGAAGAAGAATTGATGCCTTTGAATTATGGTTGTTGGTGAAGAATATTGGATATACCATAGACTGCCAGAGGAAGGAACAAATCCGTCTTGGAAGAAGTAAAACCAGAATTCTCCTTAGAAGCAAGGATGGAAAGACTTGTCTCACATACTTTGGACATGTTATCAGGAGGGACCAGTCCCTGGAGAAGGGCATCATGCTTGGTAAAGTACAGGGTCAGTGAAAAAGAGGAGATGGATTGACACAGTGGCTGCAACAATGGGCTCAAGCATAACAAAAATTGTGAGGATGGCGCAGGACCAGGCTGTGTTTTGTTCTGTTGCACATAGGGTCGCTATGAGTCAGAACAACTAGTTGATGTGGATCCGAATCCGACTCATGGCGACCCCATGTGTGTCAGAGTAGAACCATGCTCCATAGGGTTTTCAATGACTGATTTTTTAGAAGTAGGTCTCCAGGCCTTTCTCCAGAGGTGCCTCTAGGTGGACTCAAACCTCCAACCTTTTAGTTAGCAGCCGAGTATATTAGTTGTTTGCACCATTCAAGGACCCTAACTAAGAGTGAGCTTAACCTCAAAGTCATCCTTCTCTTCCTATTCCATGGAACATGGATACCAAAGAAAACATGATTTCTGTCTGTAAGGAATTTATAATCTAGTTGGAAGGGTTATTCATGCACGAAAAGATAAACAACCATTCAGGAAACAAGCTGAATGATTTAGTCCAAGCAAACTCTATTACAGTTCAGAAGGTTATGGATTGCTGTGAGTTGGGAGTTTCTGAGAAGGATTCCACCAAAGAGGGGGGATTTTAGCTAGATCTTGGGTAGGAGTCAGATAACATGGAAAAGTGAGACATGTGTCCACAGACTTTTTGACAAACAGCAGTTGGCTGTAGTCATTCAGTTTTTATTTTTCCCAAGGATGAATTTTGACTGTTGCATGTGGTAAAGTCCATTTCTTTCATGTGGTAAACCTGCAAGAGCCCCGAGTCACCTTAGTGTCCTTGGTTGAGTTTTTACTGCTGTCTAATGCCTTGGATAAGAGATAGCAGGTCTGGACTTTATTCCCTTATTCCCATAAGAATGGATGAGATTTCAATTGTTCTTGAAAAGGGACAAGGGGAGGCTCTTGCTGGTATGTCACTGATGGCTAACAGTGCTCACTCATTTCCCCAACAATAAAATGGCATGAAAAGAAGTCTTCAGGAGGTCCCTGGGCTGCCTGGAGACACCCTCTGTTACAGGACTTGTTTTGTTGTTCATGAATACTGAATGAGAGTAAAGCAGTAATTTAACTGAATGAACTGAGGAAGCTTTGCTAGACTCCTTGAGTACTTCCCAGCCTATGCATTACCTTAAATGCCCTGCTAAAAGTAGGAGAGATAGGATGCTTTTATTTTATTTGGGGCGGGGGGGTTCTTAACTCATTGCTACTTCTATCTCAGTTTCCATATAAAGATCTTAAGATAGATCTTGCCCTAATACTGCCAGGCTAATTTTCCTTAATTACAACTTTTATCGCATTGTTTTCCTGCTTAACAACCTTCAATGGCTCCCTATTTCCTACTATAAATTCTTCTTGTTTTATAAAATTGCCATAGTCTCTCTGGTTTTATCTTACATGCCAACTGTATTCTTTTCAAAGCTCAAATACACACCCGGGTCCCTTGACAAGCTGCCCTAAACAAGATGTTATTTTCACAAAAAGCCACAGAGCGCATCACCAAGACATGTACATTTAATTATCTTTTTGTCATATTTTCACGAGGGATGACCTAATGACTTGGTTCAGAGTTTACCTCAGTGATATAATCACAGCAATAATTTCTCTATCTTGAAAATCCCCTCCTACTTTCCCAAGGATTTGATTATCTACTCCCCTGTTGATCAGCTGGAATCTTTTCCAGTAAATGGAGCTTTGGTTGTAGCTATAGAGTAAAGCCGCTGTGTTGGGTAGATTTGATCAGCCTTTGCAGAAATGGAACAGCTTGTGTTTTGTCAACATCAATTCCCAGTTTAGATTAGAATCATTAGTGGCATAGCAAGTGCTATTTGGCTGAGCTGTGATAATTAAAGCAGCAATTGGGGATCTACGTCATTTGGTCCATGTTCTGCATGGATAATGGAATGAAGATATGTCACAAGGACTTTGGAAATAGACGATAATATGAGCTCAATTGCTTATCCCCATCCCACACTCAGAAACCAAGTTAAATAGCCAGAGCTATTAAAAATCAGGAAAGCACAGCATCAGCAGTGGAAACAAGGAGCACATCAATATGTGACAGTGTAGAGAAACTCTGACCCAGTGTAGAAGAGGGGACAAAGGCTAAACTCACAATGCCCCTTGCTTAAAAAATTGTCAGTGCTCTGATGGTAAACCAGCTCTCCAGAAAAATAGCTTTTAACCAGTTGCTATCAAGTTGACTCCGACTCATGGCAACCCCATGTATTATAGAGTAGGACTGCTCCATAGGATTTTGTTGACTATAATCTTTACTGAAGCAGATCACCAGGCCTTCCTTCCATAGCATAGCTGCGCAGGTTTGAACTGCCAACCTTTAGGTTAGTTGTTGCTGTTGTTAGTTGTGGTCAAGTCCCCGTGTGTGCAGAGTAGATCTGCTCTATAGGCTTTTCAAGGCTGTGGCCTTTTGGAAGCAGATAGCCAGGCTTGTCTTCACTGGTCCCTCTGAGTAAGTTCAAACCGCCAACCTTTCAGGTAGTAGTAAAGTGCTTAACCATTTCTACCACCCAGGGGATCCTTCAGGTTAGTAGACAAGAACAAACCATTTGCACCACTCACCTTGGAATAAGTACTCACAAATGGTAACTACCGCTATTAAACATACTCCTTGAGGATACCAGTTGCTTTCGAGTCAGCTCTGACTTATGGCACCTCATGTGTGTCAGAGTAGAACTGAAAGCTTCATGGAGTTTTCAATTGCTGATTTTTCAGAAGTACATTGCCAGTCATTTCTTCTGAGGTGCCTCTGGGTGGATACAGACTTCCAACTATTCTGTTAGCCTAGCATGTTAACATTTGTACCACCCAGGGACTCCCATGGAAAAATAGAGCCCAGATTTATTGCATTTGCTGTATGGTACAAATACTCCCACCATGACCAATTTCAAGCTTCCAGCATGACGCCATTGTATGAGGAGTTGAGAAGAGATGCACGGAGTCAGCTCTTGAGAGTCTGCCCAACTGGGCTCCCTTGCACCATTCAATGTTGTAGGAAGTCAGTAGAAGCAGTGGCCTCTATCTGGGTACAGGGGTGTGAGGGTGTGTGGCATGGTAGGATCCAAGCCCATGAAGAGATGAAAATCAGTCTCCTTGAATTCCTTTTACAGCCAGGAGCCACAGCTTCTAGGCGCATGGGTGCCAGGAGGTGCAGGGACTAGTCAGCCAGAGCGGACAGCTTGGGTAGGCCTGATGTCTCCAGGAGAAATTCTCCCTCATGTAGACTCTCACCTACAAGGCTCTTTCTCTGCAAAGTAGATACTTTGTCCTCCATAAAAGAAAAGCATAGAGAGGCCAGGTAGAAGAAAAAGCTGGATTTAGAAAGTTGGCTCTTGGTGCCAATTCCTCACAAAATAGAAAGCTTAAGATGAGATGGCAAAGATATGACCAAATATACTGGTTGTCAGAGTAAGAATGAGAAAGGGTCAAACTTCTAACTCAAAGATTAAATTCTCAGATTGGGGGACAAAGCCAACTTAAGCTCTCTGCTGTTGATGGGAGAGATGCCTAAAACAAAAAGACACATGAAGTTCAAGACAAGGAAATGGGGACATTATCCCACGGAAATGTAACATAAACGAGCCAAGAGCTTAGCATTAATATCACACAGAATTGAATCTAAGGCTAAAAACATTAAGTGGGATAAACGAGTCATTTGGCATTATTGAAAAATTGAAAACAATACAATTTAAGAGTCATGAAACATGTACCTAATATATGCAATGTTGAGGTATATAATGCAGACCTGCTTGAAAGATGAGAAGTTGACACAGTTTTGGCCTGTACTTGAGCAAAATACAACTTTCAGAATTTGACTGATCAGGTAGACACAAAATGATAATATAGAGGAGTAGAATCATTTAATTATTATGCTTGATTTAGTAAATAGATGCTCCTTGGAAGCCCTATGGGGCAGTTCTACTCTGTCCTATGGAGTTGCTATGAGTCAGAATCGACTTAATGGCAATGGGTATTTTTGGTATAGATTTTTGTACTCTGTACAGAATATTGATTCCTTCAAAATGTCCAATAAAACATAACATTCAGTAAATATTTATTAAAACTATTTACTAGTTGCCATGGAGTTGTGTGGCATGTGTAGAACTGTGCTCATAGAGTTTAAGTTTTCAGTGGCTGATTTTTTGGAAGTAGATCACCAGGTCTTTCTTCTGAGGTGCTTCTGGGTAGACTTGAACATCTGACCTTTCAATTAGCAGCCAAGATAACATCAACTAAATACACAAATGGAAGTACAGGCAGTCCCTGGATATGAATGAGATCAGTTCCTAAGTGTGTCTTTAAGAATTTGTAGGAACGTTGGAACAGATGCATACGGTACTTATTTCACCTTACTTTAATGCAAAAAAAGAGCCCTGGTGGTGCAGTGGTTAAGCATTTGGCTGCTAACCAAAAAAAATCAGCAGTTCGAATCCACTGGCCACTCCCTGGAAACCCCGTGGGGCAGTTCTACTCTGTACTATAGGGTTGCTATGAGTTGGAATCCACTCAGTGGCAAGGGGTTTGGTTAGTGCAAGAAACAGCTGGTAACCTTTTCTATGATATAAAAGCTGCACGTGCAGCAAGTGAAGGTAATTGTGATGAAGAATCTGTTGTCAGTAGAGGTTGGTTCAATCGTTTCAAAATGAAGATAAATTTACATAACATTAAAAGACAAGTACAGGCTGTCCTTAAGTTGGATGTTTGTAACCCGGGAGCTGCCCGTAATGTACAAAAAGGCCAAGACAAGGAATGAATAGGATGCTCTGGAGCACACAGCAGGAGCCCCTGATGAAGTCTCTGATGAAGTCTTGGGAGCAGAGTAAGAGGTCAGCAAAAGCTTCTGGGAGGAAGTAGCCTTCAATCTGAGACCTGGAAGAAAAGCTAGGTGAGGAAGAGAGAAAAGAGCATTCCATAACAATATGACTAATAGTCCCTCAACAAGAGGTAAACGGCAGTTTCAAGGAAATAAAAGAAGTTTAGTATGGTGGAAGCATGGCAGGTGAGGAGAGTGAGGGATATGTGTGGGCACATGGGCAGGCATTGCATTGTTTGTGGCCTTGAAAGTCTTGCTGAGTTTGTACTCTGTCCTGAATGCAATGGGACGTGGTTGTGGGTTTTAAATAGCTGCGTAATGTGATCAGTAGGACCACCAGCTTTCACAGCCAGAGGGATGACCATCCATTGTATTCATACTTGGAATACGTAGACCCGCCAGAACAATGGAGCTGGGCAATGCAGAGGTACAGAACCAGATTTTGTCATATACTATACCACAAAGAAAACGTACATGGATTTTAAGAAAGAGAACTGGTTTAGGCTACATTCTCTGGCTCAAAGCAAAAAGAGGGGTCAAAACAAATCTAACCACATAGAAAAGTTTTTAGATACTCTCAAAATTTGTCTTGGGACAATAAATAAGTAAATCAAAATTGTAATTATAAACTATTTAGAAATCAAAAACTTATATGGGATACGATGAAAACAGTACAAAGATGAAAAATCATAACCTTAAATTAGAAAACAAAAAAAAGACTGATGATAAATAAAGTTTGCAATTCAGGAAATTTGAGAAAAATCAAGGGAAAAAAATGACACAAAAGATAAAGAGCCTCTCTTCTTGCTGTTCCTTGTGCCTGAAGCCCCCGATATCTCCACGTCTTGTGCCCTCACTTCTGTAGATCTGTGCTCAGTGTCGCCTCATCAGAGACAGCTTCCCTGAAACCCATGTCTCAGGTCCTGTCCTACCTTCTCACTCACTACCTCTCGTATTACCCTTCACCTGATACATTTTGCACATCTTTGTTATGTGTCAGAGTTGATTTGATGGCAACTGGTTTGGTTTTTTGTTCCACTAGGAAGTTGTCTATTTTTTCCCCTTCTGCATCCTCTACTTCTAGAAGAGTGCCTGGCACACAGTGGGCAGCTAATTAATAAATGTTTGATACAATCTAGGAATAAATGAAAAAATAACATACTAATCTCTGGGTAAGTTTTATTATAGGGATGTAAGAATGGTTCAACAGTAGAAAATCTATTAATGCAATTAATATGCAATTTTTTTTTAAATGTGATGATCTGGATGGATGTCAAGAAGGAATTATTCTTTATCAACATAATGAAAAGATGAACTTTTTTGACTGTTATATCAAATAAGGGCATAATATCTAAAATATATGGAAAATTTGTGTAACCTTTGCAATAAAAAGACAAACAACCCAATGAAAAAATGTGCAAAGAACTTGAACAGATAGTTCATCAAAGAAGATACTAAAATGGCCAAGAAGCATATGAAAATATGCTCAATATAACGACATTTTGTTGTTGTTGTTGTTGTTAGGTGCTGTTGAGTTGATTCCAACTGATAGTGACCTCATGCACAACAGAACAAAGCACTGCCCAGTTCTACACCACCCGCACAATTTTTGCTATGTTTGAGCACATTGTTGCAGCTACTGTGTCAGTCCATTTCATTGATGGTCTTCCTCTGTTTCTCTGACCCTCTACTTTACCAAACATGATAGCCTTTTCCAGGGACTAGTCCTCCTGATGACATGTCCAAATTATCTGAGATGAAGGCTCAACAACCTCACTTCTAAGGAGAATTCTGGCTATACTTGTTCATTCTTCTCGAAGTCCATGGTATATTCAGTATTCTTTGCCAACACCATAATTCAAAGGCATCAATTCTTCTTCCGTCTTCCTTAGTCATTGTCCAGCTTTCACATGCATATGAGGTGATCAAAAATACCATGGCTTGAGTGAGGTGCACCTTAGTTCTTAAAGTGGCATCTTTGCTTTTTAACATTTGAAAGAGGTCTTTTGCAGCAGATTTGCACAATGCGATATGTCGTTTGATTTCTTGACTGCTGCTTCCATAAGCATTGATTGTGAATTCAAGTAAAATGAAATCCTTGACAACTTCGATCTTTTCTGTTTATCATGATGCTGCTTATTGGTCCATTTGTGAGGATTTTTGTTTTCTCTATGTTGAGATGTAATCCATACTGAAGGCAGTAGTCTTTGATCTTACCAGTAAGTTCAAGTCCTCCTCACTTTCTGCAAACAAGGTTGTGTCATCTGCATATTGCAACAGGTTGTTAATGAGACTTCCTCTAATCCTGATGCTGCCTTCTTCTTCATATAGTCTAGTTTCTTGGATTATTTGCTCAGTATACAGATTGGATGAGTATGGTGAAAGGATACAACCCCAACGCACACCTTTCCTGATTTTAAACCATACGGTATCCTTTGCTCTGTTCAAACAACTGCCTCTTGGTCTATGTATAGCTTCCTCATGAGCACAATTAAGTGTCCTGGAATTCCTATTCTTTGCAATGTTATCCATAATTTGCTATAATTCACACAGTCAAATGCATTTATATAGTCAATAAGACACAGGGAGTTGCAAATCAAAACCAAAAAGAGACACCGCGTCACCCCTACCCTCCATTAGAAAGTGTCTTAGGCTAGGTTCGCTAGAGGAGGAAAACCAGTGAAATGTATACAAATATGTAGACAGAGATTTATTTCAAGGAACTGGCTCATGCAGTTGTGGAGGCTGGAAGTCCCAAATCCATGGGTCAGGAGTCAGGCTGGAGGCTTCTCCTAACTCATGTGATTGCAAGGTCTGATGAACTCAAAATCTGCAGGTCAGGTTTCAGGCTGCTGGCTCACACCCCAAGAACTGGAAGTCAGAGGATGACTAGATGAATGCCAGAACATCCATATATATTAAATGCAGGCCATATCTCCAAGGAAACTCCCCTTCCAACTGGTTGGCTGCTTACATCAGATCACAAAATGGAGGATGATTGCATAATATCTGCTAAACCACTGAGAATTATGGCCTAGCCAAGTTGACACATAACATTTAACATCACAGAATGACAGTGATAAAAAAGAGAACAAAAACAAAACCGAGGTTATGGAGAAATTGGACCACTCATCCATTGCTGGTGGGAATGTAAAAAAAATGGTATAGCCACTGTGGAAAAGTTTGACACTTCAACAAAAAGTTCAACATAGAACTACCATATGACCCAGAAATCCCAATCCTAGGTATATACTCAAAAGAAGTGAAGTTAGGAATGCAAACAGAAACCTGTGCACCATTGTCCATTGCAGCTCTTTTTTACAATAGTTAAAAGGTGGAAACAACTGAAATGTCCATCAATATATGAATGAATAAACAAAATGGGGTATATCTCTACAATGGAATATTACACAGCCATAAAGAGAAGTGAAGTTTTGATGCCTGCCACAACATGCATGAACCTTGAAAATGTAATACTGAGCAAAGTAAGTCAGTCACAAAAGGCCAAAAAAATACCGTATGATTTCACTTATATAAAATGAGCAAATACATAGAAAACAAAGATTATTAGTGGCTACCAGGGGTAGGGGAGGGAGCAAAGGGGGAGTTTTTGTTTGGGGGACATTGAGTGTATGTTAATGGTGGTGGAATATTTTGGAAAAGAAGAGCGATAACGGTGGAACAACACGAAAAATGTAACTAGTGTCATTGAACTGTTAATGTGGCAGTTTTGTTGGAGAATGTTTTGGTGTATATATTTTCACAATAATTTAAAAAACAGAAATTACTGATTTAAAAAAAATCCTTGATAATCTAGAGATTTAAGGATGTATTCCTTAAAACAACAAAGAAAACTATAATCAAAATCATATTATTGGTGAAGTATTAAACACCTTGCATTAAAAAGGCACAGGGGTTAGCAAACCAAATCTGGCTCTGCTTCTATTTCTGTATTGTCTATAGCTATCCTAGGAGCCCTGGGGGCACAGTGGTTGAGGGCTCGGCTGCTAACCAAAAGGTAGGCAGTTTGAATCCACCAGCTGCTCCTTGGAGACCCTATGAGGCAGTTCTACTCTGTCCTGTATGGTCACTATGAGTCAGAACTGACTAGACGGCAATGGGTTTGTGTTTTTTTTTTTTTTTTTTTTGATGACTGTGTTTGCTTTACAATGGCAGAGATGAGTACTTGTGACAGAGCCATAGAGTTTTCAAAGCTGAAATTATTTACTATCTCCTTTTATAGAAAACGCTTGCTGAACTTGTTCTGCAAGTTCCATCTAATGTGATAAGATGGAAACTAGAAATGAAGTATTAATTAGTAGGAAGAAATAGAGAAAATTACCATTATTTGGCACCATTAATTTTCTACCTAGGAAATACAAGAGACTAAATTCTTAGAACTCTTAAGAAAATTCAACAGAGTCGCCAGTTATAAGATAATTAAAAATTCCTATGTTATAGAAGCAAATTCAGATAACTAGGAAATAACAACAAATGCCTAACACTTGATTTATACTTCCTCACAGAATTTATACAATTTAATTGATGATTGTTGTTGTTAGCTGCTGTCAAGTCAACTTTTCTGACTCATGGTGACTTTACGTACAAGAGAATAAAACGTCCAGCCCTGTGTCACCCTGACACTCATCAGCATGTTCAAGTCCATTGTTGTGACTATTGTGCCAATCCATCTCACCAAGGCTCCTTCACGCCCTCGTTGGCCCTCTACTTCACTACACATGATGTCCTCCTCTGTGATAAATCCCTCCTAATGACGTGTCCAAAGCAAGCGAGCTAGACTATGTTCTGTCGTGATCCACAAGCTTTTCATTAGCTATTTTCAGAAGTAGGTACCCAGGCCCTTCCTGTTAGTCTGTTTAGTCTGGAAACTTCACTGAAACCTGTCCACCATGGGGGGACCATGCTGGTATTAGAAATAGCAGTGGCACAGCTTCCAGCATCACAGCAACATGTAAGCCACCCCAGTATGACAAGCTGACAGATGGGTGATGGTACCGAGAGTTATAAAGGCTTGAAACAGTGAAGAGTCACAGCACATTCTTGGATAGAAAGACTCAATATTGTAAAGATGTCAGTTCTTTCAAAATGAATCTTTGGATTTAATGCAATTCCAAATAAAATCCCAGAGAAAAAAGAATATCCAGGCAGTTTTTTAAAAACATCAATTATTTCTGGATTTATTAGTCAGAAAAAAACAGGTTAGGATGAAGTAATAAACACTCTCTGTCCCTCAATCTCAGCTGAAAACAACAAAGTTTATATCTGATGTTGCCTGTCCATCACAGGTTGACTACTTTTCACTCTGAGATTCAAGCCGAAATAGAGCCTTCATCTCAGATGTTGCCAAGCACTGTGGAAGAGGAAAGAGATCTCTGGAGGATCTCAGATTGACAGTTAAGTACCCTGGCCTGGAAATAACACATGCTACTCTGCTCAAAAGGCATGGCCGGACCAGTCACATGGCCCCATCCAACCACAGTGGGGCTGGTTGTGAATTCTGCTCCTCCCCTAAAGAGAGGAGAGCCAGGTAACAGTGAGCAGCAGTGGCTTCCCCACTATGGTAGAGGTGAGGCACAGGGGTGGGGCACAGGGAGGAGGAGACGTTTGCTTTACCAGATGAAAAGATTTCTTTTAAAGTTGCAGT
Source organism: Dugong dugon (assembly GCA_030035585.1). Lineage (NCBI taxonomy): Eukaryota > Metazoa > Chordata > Mammalia > Sirenia > Dugongidae > Dugong > Dugong dugon. The sequence continues at coordinate 65,606,978 of CM057470.1, read as the reverse complement.
CATTAAAGAGTGTGGTGCTGTTTTAAGGATGAACAAACCAATGAATGCAACAGACCCAAGACAGAACAATTTAATAAGAATTTAGTACATACTACAATTTCCATTTATGAATTGATTAGTTATAACTTTTTAATTTAATAACAAATGATATAGGTTACATAAAATAAAACAAATAGCAAAACAAAAATAAAAATTCACTCACCAGGGTCAGGTAAACATGTTAAATGAAAAAGGCATACTGATTATTGTTTAGAAACTTTGCTAAGAAAACCATATTATTTGATAGTTGTATTTTTTAGATGATTTTATAGATTCAGTGATTGATTTTATAAAGGGTTATTAAAAAGTCATTTTTTCTTAATGAAAAAGCTGGTGCAAAACCAACTTTTTGGTAGATGCATTAAAAAATAGGATTCAGGAAGGAATAGGCAGTTCATGCCCTGGTTTAGGATGTATGATAACTCCTAATACAGCTATCATCTCCTTGTACCTGAAACATTTCTAGGGTGATGGTAGTGGTTGCTGACACTAAGAATGACAGCATAATGATCAAATAATTACAAACTTCATAGTGAGAAAGGCTTCATTGAACAAATACTGGTCATTAATTTCCATTTTAAAAATCCTAAAAGGAAAAGCCCCTCTCTGAATCCTATTACCTAGCTCCAGTCATATGATTTAAGAGACTATGGGGAGATTTTCAACCCAGGGAAATAACATGGGATTTACCTTTTTTTAATGAAAAAAATCTTTAATAAATGATTTTGTTCGTCATGGATTTAGTCTTCTGCCTTTCTGCACATTCAAGGTTAAGTTAATAAAACGTTAGTGGAGGTCTAAGGCTCCATCTGCTTATTCTCCTACTATAGAGAAGGACAGAATAAATACCTCGTCTGCAGGTTCCACCTGAGCACGCTTTACTAATCACCACTCCCTACTAGCTGCCACCTGCCCTGGCTCCAACTCAAAGACCTGAGTGGAAACCTTCAGAGAAAGGTGAAATCCTTCATTAGCGCACGAGCAAGCCCCTCTCCCTGCTCCTTTACTCCTTCTTGCTTGAGGTTTCTTTATCAGGGGATAATGGAATGAATGAAGTCCAGTGATTGGGCCAAGTGATACTGTTCTGTTGCCCTGTGTCCGCAGACACCAAGGAGACCCAGAAATTACTTATGAAATCTACAAGCTCAAAGAGACCTGAGAGATTATGGCCCAAACTCAGAATTTTACAGAGGAAGAAATTGAATCCCAGAGAATGACTTGCCCAAGGACACAGAGCTAGTTTGTGGCAAAGATGGGAATAGAGCTGAGAGCTCTACTCCAAGCCTGCTGTCCTCGTGCTGCGCTACCCTGCCTTGTCGTCCTCGAACATCATAGAAGAAAGAGATGCATGTCCATCACTTTGTAGCTATGGATGTTGCACTTGTTTTAAATCAAAGCCATGCACTTATTATAGAATAAGTTTACAAGGTTGATTACCATTGCGTTACACAGAGTATAATCCCTCGGACGGTGGTTCAGCTCTTTGTCAGGCATGTATGGCAGGCACACAGCCTGAGAGAGAGCTGTAACAACTTATGACTTGATGCTCTCTTGGTTTACAATTGCTCCTCTCCAAGACATGTGGCCCCCAGATGAAGTTTATGATGGGAGCTGATTTTGAAACACAAAGACCACTTCTTTTCTCCAAAATTCATTGCCAATTTAGAGGAGTTTATGGAAAGAGCTCTCAAGCTGACAAACTATCAAAGCAGTGCGCCACATTGCAGGGAGCAAGGCAGAGAGAGCATCTGTGAAATCAAAGACTGGGAAATGCAAATGAATGAATAATCATTACCCTGATTCCTATAAAAAAGTTTGTTTCACCCTGGCCAATATTTGACAGACCATTAAAGCCAGAAGGGATGCCGTGTCAAACTCCTCATTTTTCCCAGGTAAACCAACTGAATCCAGGAGAGGGGAGGTGACTTTTGTGCTGATTGGGACTCATATATTTTCTAAGACTCCTAGTCTGATGTTCTTTTTATTGCATTTGTGTTTTTAAAAAGGTGATATTAAAGTGGCATTGAGTTATTCACAGACTTTAATTATCACCTGTTGTAATAAAATAAGATCCATAAACACCTTGGAGGAGTCCTTGGGTGGCGCAAATGGTTAACACTCTTAGCTGCTAAAGAAAGATCGGAAGTTCAAGTCCACTTCGCAAGGAAGGCCTGGTGATCTACTTCTAAAAAATCAACCACTGAAACCCCTATGGAGCACGGTTTTACTCTGACACACATGGGATCACAATGAGTTGAAGTTGATTAGATGGCAACTGGTTGGTTAAACTCCTTGGAACTACTTTTTGAGGTAACCTTTCATATTTTTTCTAAACAGAGTGTGATTCTAACACTGCTCAATTCCCAGAACAGAGGCAGGTACTAGGTGGTTTGTGCAGGTTTTCAATAACCTTCCTGCCTGCCTCAAACCTAAAAATACGAAGGAAAAAAAAAAAAAAAAAAGAGAGAGAGAGAGAGAAAGAGAAGAAGAAAAGAAAATGTAGTGAATGGGATTTCTTGGAAACAGAGAAGTATGACACGTTGACACCATTGTTTACTTCTCTATCCTAAGGCAAAAGGGAGAAAAATGATGTCGTATCATATATAAGGATGCTATCACCCCAGTTCTTGAAGAATGGGGGCATTGCTGTAGTGAACTGACTCATTTCCATTATCCTAGAGAGGTCTATACTTCACCATTCAATAAAAATCAATTCCTTCTCTTAACAGAGAGTGCATATATTTTATTGGACAATGCAGAACTCTAGATGCCCAGATCTACACCTCTCATTGCAAAAACTAAGGCAAACATCCAAACCCCAGAGTCACCTCTCATATTATTCTCCATCTTGATAAATGCCATCACTATATACAGATGCTCAAGACAAAGACCTAGAGTCCCAAACCTAGGACTAATGCTTTCTTCTCCCACCTCCCCTTCCCCATCACTTGCCCTGATGCTTCTTTCTCTAAAATGCATCCTGGACTGTGTCTCCTCCTCTCCATCCTATCCATCCCATCCACTCTAGTCCCAGCCATCATCGATCCACCTCTCACCTCCACTTCTACACTAGCTTCCCTACTGGCCTCTCTGCCTTTACTCTTGTCTCACTAAAATCCCTTCTGCACACAGCAGCCGGAAGGATCTTTGTAAAACATAACTCAGATCCCGTCTAGCTCCTGCTTAAAAACTCCTGAAGGCTTCCCATCATATCGAGAATAAGCATGTTCCCACCTCCAGGGCTTGTGCTTTCTGTTTCCATGATTCCCAGGCTAGAACCCTTTTCCCCAGCTCTTCACATAGCTGGCTCCTTTAGTTTTAATGTTGTGTCCTCAGAGAGGCTCTCCTGATTTAACCTGCTCTAAGAAGTCAACCCCTAACTTTTGGCCCAGGTTCTCTGTAATATTTTCTTTATAGCTCTGAGTCTAATCCATAATTATTCTGTTTCTTAAATTTGAATTTCTTCCCCCATTATAATGTAAGTTCCACCCCCCCAACACTTAGCATAGTCCCATATATGCATATAACAAACACTCAATATGTATTTGTTGAATGTTGAATGATACTAGCTCATACCAAGCATTTCCTATGCTCCACGCACAGGTACTTTACAAGACATATCACATTTAATCCTCACAACAACTCTAAAAGATGGGTTCAATTATTCTCATTTCATAGATGAGAAAAATGAGACACAGAGAGGTTAAGCAAATTGACCAAGGTCACACATCTGGCAGAAGTGGGATTTACACTCAGGAGCCTTGTCTAGAACCCACACCCTATGCCACTTGGCTATACTGAAAGAACGAGTGAATGTTTCAGTAGCATGATGGTCAAGGTTGTGTGTCAACCTGGCTGGGCCAGGATTCCCAGTGGTTTGGGAGTTATGTAATGAAGTAGTTGGCAGTTATGTAATGATATAGTCATCCTCCATGATGTGATCTGATATGATCAACCAGTCAGTTGTAAGGGGAGTTTCTGTGGGGTTGTGGCCTGCATACAATATACATATGGATGTTCGGGCAAAGCTCGCTCACTTGCTCTGGATCCCACATCCGTCTCATCATCCTCTGACCTCCAGTTCTTGGGATTTGAGCCAGCTGCCTACCATATTGCCTGCTGATCTTAGGATTCATCAGCCTCTGCAGCTCATGAATCAGCAATCTGCCGGCTGACTGCCGATCTTGGATTTGTCAGCCCCTCTAGCTTCGTGAGTCAGGAGAAGCCTCAAGCCTGATGCTTGACCCACAGACTTGGAACTTGCCAGCCTCTAAAACCATGTGAGCCATTTCCTTGAGATAAATCTCTCTGTCTGTCTGTCTCTCTCTATATATAGATATTTATTTACATATACATATATATGCTTCACTGATTTTACTTCTCTGGAGAACCCAGCCTCAGATAGGTAGCTTTTTCTATGGGACCTCCTTTGTTTTTACAACTTTGGCAATAATATGGGCTCACTAGGGAGTCACAAAAAAGATGGCAATTGTCCCTTTGGGGACTTCCTAGTGAAGTTCCCTGTGTTGGATCAATGAGGACTAGAAGGAGATCCAGTCCTTTCTCTAACCAAAGTCCTCAGGTGTCCTATGGTTTTACACATTATTTCTTCCCCTTGTTCCCCTCTGGAGCCCTGGTGGCAAAGTAGTTAAGAGCTTGGCTGCTAATCAAAAGATCAGCAGTTTGAATCCACCAGCCACTGCTTGGAAGCCCTATGGGACAGTTCTACTCTGTCCTATAGGGGTTCTATGAGTTGGAATCAACTTGACGGCAGTGGGTTTGGTTTTTTGGTTTTTTGTGTTCTCCTCCTGTGATCTTCCCAGCTCAGGGCTTCTGTCCTGGTTAAATTCTACTCTCCATCCAGTTCCCTCGTCTCTGTTAAAAGCCCTCTCTTTGTAGGAGCAGTGGACCAGTAGAGGACAAGAATTCAGAAAGTGTAGGTCTGTCAGTGACTATGGTGGAACCTTGGGTCTCATTTTAAGGTCCACTTCAAGATTTACAATATTATGGCTCAGGAGGTGTTTTACTTAGATCTTGACTGATGTTGTTTTGTTTTTTTGCTTGTTTCCATCCTAATTTCACAGCTCTCCTGTTTTTATAGATATCAAGGTTAGAACACCATCATAATGCAGACCAGAAAAAATTCCTCTGATGCCAAGGCATTTGGCACAGCTGGCTTAGGATAATAAGCCACTATGACTTTCTCTTCTCCCTGGAAAATTCTACAGAGTGTTCACTTATTCATTCATTCATTTATCTAACAAATAGTTGTTAAGCATCTACTACATGTTAGGCCCTATGTCAGGCATTGGTGGCCTGCATGGTCTGGACCCTCATGGGGCTAGTAGAGATACAGTTATTAATAAAAGAAAAACCACACAAATAAATGTAAGAGTATAACTGTGATAGATACCACAATGTACATGGTGGTATGAGAGCAGACAGTGGGAGGGGGAGGGGTTTGCTGACTTAATTTGTAAAGTTAGTGGAGGCTTTCCCAGAGAAGTGACAAGTTGAGATATAAATAATGAATAAGAGTTCAGGAGAAGAAGAGGGGTGGCTAAAGTACTCTAGGCAAAGGGAATGGTATATACAAAGGTCCTGTGGCAGGATGGAGGATGGAATATTCCAGGACTAAAATATCAGTGTGGCTGTTGTGCAGTGACCTACTCAAAGAAGGCATAGAGTACGTCCCTGAAAAAGAGGGGTGGAGCTGAGGTCAGGCAGAAAGTCGAAGTCAGTGGGCAATAGCACCTTGGCCTGTTGCAGAGCACTCTTCCCACCTAGTTGGAGCTCTTCAGACAGGATTCTTCCTTAGGCAATGTTACGGATTGAATTGTGGCTCCCCAAAATATGGGTTGTAAGTCCTAATCTCTATGCCTGTGATTATAACCTCATTTGGAAATGAGGTGTCTTGGATATGTTAATGAGAAAGAATTAGTGTAAAGTATATCTTGAGTCAATCTTTTCTGAGATATGAAAGAGATTAAATGCAAGCTAGCAAGCAGAGATGCAGGAAGAGAAACACCATGATACATGAAGATCACCAAGGAGCCAAAGAATAGAAGCTGAAGAGACAAGGGCCTTCCCCAGAGCTGACAGAGAGAGAAAGCCTTCCCCTAGAGCTGATGCCCTGAATTTGGACTTCTAGCCTCTTAAACTATGAGAAAATAAATTCTTGTTTGTTAAAGCCACCCACTAGTGGTATTTCTGTTACAGCAGCACTAGATAACTAAGACAGAATTCGGTACTGGAAGAGTGGGGTGCTGCTCTAACAGATTCCTAAAATTTGGAAGTGGTTTTGGAATTGCGTAATAAGTAGAGACCAGAAGAGTTTTAAGGTACCTAAGAGTAAAAGCCTAGATTGGCTTCAAGAGACTGTTGGTAGAATTATGGACGTCAAAGGCAATTCTGGTGAGGGCTCAGAAGGAAGTGAGCTGAGCTATAGAGAAAGACTCTATGGTCTTAGAGAATACATGTGGCAGCAGCAACAGAATGCTGCTAGACATGTGGACGTTAAATGTACTTCTGGGGAGGCTTTAAAAGAAAGTGATGAACATGTGATTGGACAATGGAAGAAGGGTAATGTTCTTTATGCAGTGGCAAACTGCTTGTCTGACTTACGTTCAAATGTTTGTTGGAAGGTAGAACTTGTAAGTGATGAACTTAGCTATCTGGCTGATGAGATTTCTAAGCGAGATCTTAAAGGAACTGTGTGGTTTCTCCTTGCTGCTTATAGTAAAATGTGAGAGGAAAGAGATGGATTGAAAAACGAACTGCGCAAAATGAAAACAGACTTAAAGATTTGGAAAATTCTATTGTACAAACTAACGACACATATCTTACAATGCTCACCAAGGACATGGCTATACAATCTTTCATTAAAGAGATTAAGCCTGTAACTGATGAATCTAAGTAACTACTACAGCAGAAAACCCATCAGCTTAGATTGAAAGGGACAGAGAGAGATCGAACGGAAAGAACACTGTCTGCCTCATGGAATTTTACAGGCAGGAAACAGGCCAAAGGAGCTACATCTTTTGTCCCCAAGAAAAGAAAAAGAGCATCCCTTGAGCAGCTAGGAGACCAGCTCTGTTGGAGGGAAGCATGTGAAGCAGGGCCTTCTTGGTTTCAAAGGGTGAGACCACAGCCTCCTAGGTTTCAAAGAGTCGGATCTTTGCCACCTCGGTTCTGGATCGTGGGGCTGGGGGCTGCCACCCAAAGCTGAGGGGCAGGGCTGCCATGGCCAAGAGGCAGAAGAACAGGGACTGCTGGGGCCTAGGGGGTGGGGTAGCCACTCAGATGGACTAGGAGAATGGGACCTCCCAAAGCCAAGGAAGCAGATTTGCCATCCCAGTGGACCTGAAGCCCAGGGCTGAGGGGCCTCCACCCAGAATCCAGAGGGCATGGTCAACACCCAGAGTCTGGAGGGCAGGGCCATTGTCCAGATAGTCTTAGAGAACAGAGGATTATTTTCAAGCATGGAGAGCTAATGTAATGTATTCTGCTGGGTGTTGGACTTGCTTGGTGCCCTTTATCCCTTCTTTCCCTCTAATTTCTCCCATTTGTAATGGAAATGTCTGCCTTGTGCCTGTTCCACTATTGTACTTTGAAAACAAACAATTGATAATCTAGATTTCACAGGTTCAGAGATGAAGAGGAATTTTGTCCCAGGATAGAATACATGTAAAGTCTCACCCGTATTTGATATAGATGACTCAGAAGACAAGATTTCAAACTTGGAGTTGATTTAAGACTTTTGGAATGATGTGATGGGGTGAATGTGTTTTTGACAAGGGCATGAATTTTGGGGGGGCCAAAGGGTGGAATGTTATGGATTGAATTGTGTCCCCCAAAATATGTGTTGTAAATGCTAACCTCTATGCCTGTGGTTATAATCCCATTTGGGAATAGGTTGTCTTTAATATGTTAATGAGGAAGAATTAGTGTAGGGTGTATCTTGAGTCAATCTTTTTTGAGATATAAAAGAGATTAAATGCAAGCCAGCAAGCAGAGATGGGGGAAGAGAAACACCATGACACATGAAGATCATCAAGGAGCCAAAGAATAGAAGCTGAAGAGGCAAGGACCTTCCCCCAGAGCCGGCAGAGAGAGAAAGACTTCCCCTAGAGCTGAGGCCCTGAATTTGGACTTCTAATGTCCTAAACTGTGAGAAAATAAATTCCTGTTTGTTAAAGCCATCCACTTGTGGTATTTCTGTTAAAGAGAACTAGATAACTAAGACAGGCAACATGTACAAGCTTTAGCTGATGAGTAGGGGTGATTGAAGTCCATTAGGTTTTTTTCAACCTTTCTGTACAACTCTGCTGCCTGATAGGGAACACAGGGCAGAATCAGCCTGAGAGATGACCTTTTTGGAATCAAGAAGAAAGTCTTCATCAGTTGTCAATTGGCACCGAGGTCTGGACATGAGGAATCCATCACAGAATTCATTCTTGTCCTGCTCTTGGCTGACCATGCCACAGAGGGTGGCTGTGTGTGTTCTGGCAGACTTCCCACTCCCAATCAACCAAATGAAGATGTACAGAGTGAATACAAAGCATTTATTAGAAAAAGAAAACCAGAGGATCTGAAACATGACCAAAAGCCAGGAAGGCAGAGCCTTCTAATTGTTTTGACAGATAAATCAAAGGTTGTTTTCTCTGTAGAAATGGTACAATCAAAAGAGGCTTCAAGTTCCAAAATAAAGTTTAGAAACAATAAATGCAGGTGATTCAAAAGAGTGGTAATTACCCATTCTTCCCCTGTTCTATATGACTCACCCTGGATCAATAATCCAAATGGCTTTCTCCTCATTAGTCCCTAAATGGAGAACTCTGCCATGGTTGCAAGGAGGAGAGGAAATGTGCATTAACTGAATTCAGCTTCAGAGATGTTAAGCGGCTCTACCAGCTTAAAACAAAATATCTACTTTATAGACTCTCTAAAATTCTCCATGGCAGAGGAGATACCTGAGAGAATTATTGAGGCTTCCTAAGCAAAAAAACAAAAAAACTTCTGCTTCCATCATCTGGAAATTTAAGATGAAGGCAGGTCAGTCCTCTGGTGGAGTGTGGATGTTAAATAAACATTTAAAAAAGGAGACCTGCTTGACATTTGCTTTTAGGAGTCTGACATATATATTTTTCCTTCACTCAAAGAGCTCAAAATTGGTTTAAGTGGGGTTTAATTGAAAAAGTTCACCTCCAGAGTGTGATTGGGCCTGGAAAATCGTAGCCAATAAGGGAATTTTTCATAAAATTATGACAAAGTGGAAATAGTGTTATAATGGAAGTCTATGTGTAATGGGTACTATTAACATCATATACGTATATATTTGAACATCAACAGCTAATTGACTTACAAGGCTACAGGTCTGTGAAGGGTTTCTGGTGATATAAGCTATAGGCGCAAGGCTCATGTCATCCAAATTCCTAAATGGAATTGTAGTTAGATTCAAAATATTCCTGTCATAATTATATACCACACATGGTTTAGGATCTTAAAATTACTTTCCCTATGAACAGGCTTTGCCTCCCTAGTTATAGGTAATCTGATTCACATGTAATAGAATCACAGGCTAGTCAAATAGGAGGAGAGCTGCAATTTTCTAGTTCGTTTTCACCACTAAATTCATAAGGAAAACAAATAAACATAAAAAACCAACTATACTACAAACACTGATGGCCAGAGAGGTTAAATGACTGGCAAACACAAAGAATCAGGATGGAGACTTAAAACTCAGGTCTCTTAGTTCAGTACATTTTATAGTTGATCATTTTGATTCCCCTCTGGTTTGCTTTGAGCATCCAGGTCATAAATAATTCTAGAATTTTTATGTAAGTGTTGTCAATTTGGTTGGAGGAAAGGAGAAGGCTGTCAGAGAAGTACATCTCAAACTTTAATGTGCATATGAATTTTCTGAGGATCTTGTTGAATGCAGGTTAAAATGTATTCTATGGTGTAGCTCTAAAAAGTTCCCAGGTGATGCTGATAAGCTTGTACTCCAACCACATTCTGAGGAGTAAGGAGTTAGAGGACTTGTCTTACAGCTGGGTTTGCACACAGACACTGAGTTTGACATAGAGTGTATGTTTACATGGGATGTCTTTGAGGGTGACTGGTGGAGATTTGGGGTACTGGGATAACACTTATGGCCTACTTCCAATGAACTCTTGGCTTAGCTCCTGATAGAGTTCCATTTGTTCGTCGTTGTTGTTAGATGCTATTGAGTCAGTTCTAACTCATAGGGACCCTATGTACAACAGAACGAAACCCTGCCTGGTCCTGTGCCATCTTCATAGCTGTAGTTGTACTTGAGCCCACTGTTGCAGCCATTGTGTCAATTCATCTCATTGAGGGTCTTTTTCTTTTTCACTGGCCCTCTACCAAGCATGATGTCCTTCTCCAGAGACTGGGCCCTCCTAATAACATGTCCAAAGTGTGTGAGAAGAAGTCTCACCATCCTCACTTCCAAGGAGCAACCTGGCTATATTTCTTCCAAGACAGACTTGTTTGTTCTTCTGGCAGTCCATGGTGTATTATTAGATATTCTTTAACAACACCATAATACAAAGGCATCGATTCTTCTTTGCTCTTCTTAGTCATTGCCAGCTTTTGCACACGTATGTGGTGATTGAAAATACCATAGCTTGGATCAGGCATATCTTAGTCCTCAAAGTGACGTCTTTGCTTTTTAACACTTGAAAGAGATCTTTTGCAGCACATTTGCCCAGTGCAATATGTTGTTTGATTTCTTGACTGCTGCTTCCATGGGTTTTGTGGATCCAAGTTAAATGAAATCCTTGACAGTGTCAGTATTTTCTCTGTTTATCATGATGTTGCTTATTGGTCCAGTTGTGAGAATTTTTGTTTTCTTTATGTTGAAGTGTAATCCATACTGAAGGCTGTGGTCTTTGATCTTCATCAGTAAGTGCTTCAAGTCCTCTTCACTTTCAACAAGCAAGGTTGTGTCATCTGCATATTGCAGGTTGTTAATGAATCTTCCTCCAATCCTGATGCCTGTTCTTCTTCATATAGTCCAGCTTCTCAGATTATTTGCTCAGCATACAGATTGAATAAGTATGCAAAAGGATACAACCCTGACACACACCTTTTCTAATATTAAACCATGCATTATCCCCTTGTCTGTTTGCATGACCACCTCTTGGTTTACGTACTATTTGTTTAATGATTATTAAACAAGATATTGGATCTTAAAATTAAAGATTCATCAGTATTCTTAGTCAAGAAAAGTCACTTTCCCATCTTTATGAAGAACTTACATTCAAACCAACATCTTGTTAGCTCTTAGAGAACAGGGATAATGTGCTTGTTTAGTTTCTCGGTGTTTGGAGATTTTTCTGTTATCTTTCTGCTATTGATTTCTACTTTGATTCTGTTGTGGTTGGAGAACACAGTCTGTATGATTTTAATTATTTTAAAATTGTTGGTTTGTTTTATGGTCTGGGGTATGGTTGATCTTGCTATCTGTTCCATGGGCACTTGAAAAGAAAGTGTACTCTGCTGTTGTGTGGAGTGTTCTGAAAATGTCTATTAGATCCTGTTGGTTGGTGGTTTTGTTAAGTTCTTTTACATCCTTGCTGATATTCTGTATACTTGCTCTGTCAATTGTTGAGAGAGGGATGTTGAAGTATGAAACTATAATTATGGATTTGTCTATTTCTCCCTTCAATTCTATCATTTTTTCCTTCATATATGCTGTAGTTCTGTTGTTTGGTGCATACACATTTAAGATTGCTACACCATTTTGGTGGATGACCCCATTATCATTACATAATGTCTCCCTGTGTCTCAGTCCGTGGTATATTCAACATTCTTTGCAACACCGTGATTCAAATGCGTCAGTTCTTCTTCAGTCTTCCTTTTTCATCGTCAGGTTTTACATGCATATAATGTGATTGAAAATGCCATGACTTGGGTCGGGTTCACCGATATCAGTATTGCCACTCTTGCTGTCCTTTGATTAATGTTTGCATGATGTATCTTTTTCTATCCTTTTATTTTCAACCTGCATGTATTGTTATATTGAAAGTGAGTTTCTTGTAGACAGCATATAGTTAGGCCATGTTTTTTAATTCAATCTTTGTCTTTTAATTAGTGTATTTAGACAGTTAACATTTAATGTAATTATTGATATATTAGGGCTTAAGCCTGCCATTTTTTTTTTCTGTTCTCTTTTTTCATGTATCTACTTTCTTTTTTCTTCCCGTGTGTTACTTGAACACTTTCTATAATTTCATGTTGACTTATTATAGCGTTTTTGAGTGAAATCTATTTGTATAACTTTTAAAGTGGTTGTTCTGGGTGTTACAGGATATATACATGACTTACCACAGTATACTGGTGTCATTATTTTTTCAGTTCTAGTGAAATACAGAAACTTTACCTCCTTTTATATCTCTTTACCCTCTTTCATTTACAATATAATTGTCTTAAATATTTCCTCTGCATATGCTTAGAAACACATCAGGTGGTGTTACATTTTTTGCTTCAACCATCAAACATAATTTAGAAAACTCAAGAGCATAAGGAAAGCCATATTATCCATATTTTTGCTTGTTGTTATTGTTAGGTACCATAGAGTTAGCTTTGGCTCATAGTGACCTTATGAATGAAATATTACCAGGTCCTGTGCCATCCTTACAATGGTTGTTATGTTTGAACACTTTGTTGCAGCCACTATGTTAATCCATCTCATGGCAGGGGTATCGCCTTCTCTTTTGTACACTTTATCAACCATGATGCCTTTCTCCAGCGATTGGTTCCTCCTGATGACATGTCCAAAGTGAACGAGATAAAGTCTTGCCATCCTTGCTACTATAGAGCATTCTGACTGTACTTCCTCCAAGACAGATTTGTTCCCTCTTCTGGCAGTCCATGGTATATTCAATATTATTTACAACACCATGATTCAAATGCATGAATTCTTCTTCAATCTTCCTTTTTCATTGTCCAGCTTTCACATGCATATGAGGTAATTGAAAATGCCATGACCTGGGCTGGGTTCACCTTAGTCAGCAGAGTGACATCTTTGTTTTTTAACACTTTAAAGAGGTCTTTTGCAGCAGATTTTCCCGGTACAATATGTCCTTTGATTTCTTGACTGCTGCTTCCATGGACATTGATTGTTGATCCAAGAAAAATGAAATACTTGACAACATTAATGTCTTCTCCATTTATCATGATGTTATTTATTGGTCTAGTTATAGGGATTTTCATTTTCTTTAAGTTCAGGAGTAAACCATAGTGAAGGCTGTAGTCTCTTACCTTCATCAATTAGTGCCTTGAATCATCTTCACTTTCAACAAGAAAGGTTGTGTCATCTGCATTCCTGAAGTTGTTAATGACTTTTTCTCCAATCCTGATGCCACGTTCTTCTTTATTTAGCCCAGCTTCTTGTATTATTTTTCAGCATACAAATTGAATAAGTAAGGTTAAAGAATACTACCCTGTTTCACACATTTTCCAATTCTGAAACCAGCAATATTCCCAAGTTCTGCTCAAATGACTGCCTCTAGATCCACGTACAAGTTCTACATTAGCACAATAAAGTGTTCCAGAATTCTCATTCTTTGCAATTTTATCCATAATTTATGATCCACACAGTTTAATGCCTTCACATAATTGATAAAACACAAGTAAACATCTTTCTGGTACTCCCTGCTTTCAGCCAAGATCCATCTGACATCAGCAATGATATCCTTTGTTCCATGTTCTCTTCTGAATATGTCTTGAACTTCTGGCAGTTCCTTGTCAATATACTGCTGCAGCCACTTTTGAATTATCTTCAGAAAAATTTTGCTAGTATGTAATATTAATGATATTGTTTGGTAACTTTTGCATTCAGTTTGATTGCCTTTCTTTGGAATGGCCTTGAATACGGATCTCTTCCATTCATTCAACCAGGTAGCTGTCTTCTAAATTTCTTAACATAGACAAGTAAGCACTTCCAGCAATGCACTTGGCTGATGCTCTAAGGCTGTTTCTTTTATTGTTTCCTTTCTGTTTAAAGAACTTCCTCTAGCCATTCTTTTAGAGTAAGTCTTCTGGAGACAAATTCTCTTAGTTTTCCTTCATCTGAGAATTCCATGATTTCTTCTTCATTCCTGAAGGATATTTCACTGGGTATAGGATTCTGGGGTTCACAGTCCTTGTCTTTCAACACTTGAAAATGTTGACCACATCCTTCTGGCCTCTGTGAGTTCTGTTGAGAAATCTGCTATAATCTGAATTGTTTTTCCCCTATAAATTTCTCTACATGCTTTCCATATTCTTTTCTTTGTCTTTTATTTTCAGAAGTTTAATTCCAATGTGTTTTGGGATGGATTTCTTTGGGTTTATCCTGTTTTGAGTTTGTTCAGCTTCTTGACTTATAGGTTTATGTCTCTTGTGAAATTTGGGAAGTTTTCAGTCATTAATTCTTTACATACTTCTTCTACTCTCCTTGCGGAATTCCAATGACATGAATGTGAGATCTTTTGTTACTGTATCACAGGTTTCTGAGGCTCTGTTCTTTCTTTCTTTTCATTCTATTTTCTGTCTTTTGTTCAGATTGGATAATTTCTATTGTTCCATCTTCTAGTTCACTGATTCTTTCCTCTGTCCTCTCCACTCTGCTGCTGATCTCATCTAACCTAGATTTTTTTATTTCTGTATATTTTTGTATTTACTGTATTTTTCAGTTCTAAACTTTCCATTTGGTTCTATTTCATTGTGAGACTTTCTATTTTTTTACTGAAACTTTCTAGTTTTTCATTTCTTTCAAGTATGTTCATAATTGTTCACTGAAGCATTTTTATTATGCTTTAAAATCTTTGTCATATTATTCTAACATCTCTGTTACCTTGGTGTTGACATCTATTAATTGTCTTTGTATATTCAATTCGAGATATTTCTGGTTCTTAGTATGAGAAATAATTTTTATTGAAACCCAGACATTTTGATATTATGAGATTTTGGATCTTATTTTGACTGGATTTTTCTGACACCACTCTGGCAGGGAGAGGGAGACTACTGCCTTGCTAACTACCAGGTGGAGGTAGATGTCCAAGTTCCCCACTTGCCCTCTATTGACATCTGAGGGAAGGATGGGCTTCTTGTTGTTGAGTGGGGTAGGAGTTTCAGCTCCACAGATACTATTGTGGCAGGCACTCACTACTGGCCAGTAGAAATGAAAGTCTTGGCTCCTTGCTTGGCGTCTCTGACACTGTCCTGATGCAGGTGCAGTCAGGGTGTGTAGAAATCTTACTAAAGCCTCATAAGCGTAGAAGCCTAGACTCCCCACTCAGTCCTTGCTGGTATTGGTGTGAGTGGGACCACAGTTGTTTTCTGTGGTTTTGGCTAAAATAGAGCAGTTACTGACTAAAAGTTTTCTATCTTGCTAGGTTTCGCCTTTCCTGATCCTTTGGTGAGGAGAGATCAAGTTTTTGTTGGGATTATCTTGTCTGGCCCTGTGGGTGTTTCATGGTTGCTGGCTTCTTCCATTCCAACTCTAGGATATTTGAGGCTAAAAGAAAACCCAGGAAACTCACCTCCATGTAATTCTTCCAGTTCTGAGGTCCCTAGACAGTTTGCCTTCTTCTCTGCATGTTTGAAGTCTTCTTACGTTTGTTTTATATATAATATCCAGGGATTTTAGTTGTACTTAGCAGGAAGACTAGGGAAAAGTACATTTTCTACATCTTCCCAGAAGCAGACATTGTCAGGTTTTTTTGTTTGTTTTGCATTCATATAAGAGCCAGTATACAACTAATCAGTCTAGAATTTACATTGCTCACTTAGCATTATGATTTTGAGAACTAGCCATGTTGACACGTGAAGATGAACTTTACTTTTACTTTTGATAGTTATGGGTCCAGGTATAGGATAAGTGATCTTGTTTAGTGTAGTATACATTCAGACACTAAACAACCTCTAAAATCTGGCATTTAGATGATTGACAGGGGCTATAACTAAGTTAAGGAGCCCTGGTGGCACAGTGGTTAAGTGCTTGGCTGCTAACTGAAAGGTTGACAGTTAGAACCCACCAGAAGCTTCACAGGAGAAAAGACATGGTGATCTGCTCCTATAAAGATTACACAGCCTAGAAAACCCTATGGGGTGGTTCTACTTTGTCCATTAGGGTTGCCCTGAGTCAGAATCGACTCAAAGGCACACAACAGTAACATATCTAAGTTGCTTAACTGATGTGTTTTCTTTCTCAGTGAGAATGTATTTTAGTGATTTATTGAGTGATAAATTGAAATACACTTAAATTGGGGTGAGAATGAGGGAAGGTTGTTGGTTGAGGTAAACAATAGCACTGGTCTAGTAACAACAACAAAATGATGAAAACTGCCATCACTGCTATCATTGGATTAGCCCTTGCTATGTGCCAAATTGCAAAGAATGGAAATTCCAGAAAACTTAATTGTGCTCTTGAGGAACTGTACATAGATCAAGAAGCAGTCATTTGAACAGAACAAGGGGATACTGCATGATTCAAAGTCAGGAAAAGTGTGCATCAGAGTTGTATCCTTTCACCATATTTATTCAGTCTGTATGCTGAGCAAATAATCTGAGAAGCTGGACTATATGAAGAAGAATACAGCATCAGGATTGGAGGAAGACTCATTAACAACCTGTGTTACACAGATGACACAACCTTGCTTGTTGAAAGTGAAGAGGACTTGAAGCACTTATTGATGAAGATCAAAGACCACAGTCTTCAGTATGGATTTCACCTCAATATAAAGAAAACAAAAATCCTCACAACTGGACCAATAAGCAACATCATAATAAATGGAGAAAAGATTGAAGTTGTCAAAGATTTAGTTTTACTTGGATCCACAATCAACACCCACGGAAGCAGCAGTCAAGAAATCAAAATGTGCATTGCATTGGGCAGATCTGCTGCAAAAGTGTTTTCAAGTGTTGAAAAGCAAAGATGTCACCTTGAAGACTAAGGTGTACCTGACCCAAGCCATGATGTTTTCAGTCACCTCGAATTCATGTGAAAGCTGGATGATGAATAAGGAAGACCGAAGAAGAATTGACACCTTTGAATTGTGGTGTTGGCGAAGAATATTGAATGTACCATGGACTGCCAAAAGAACAAACAAATCTGTCTTGGAAGAAGTACAACCAGAATGCTTCTTAGAAGCAAGGATAGTGAGACTACATCTCACATACTTTGGACATGTTATCAGGAGGTATCAGTCTCTGGAGAACGACATCATGCTTGGTAAAGTAGAAGGTCAGTGAAAAAGAGGAAGACCCTCAAAAGATGGATTGACACCGTGGCTGCGACAATGGGCTCAAGCATAACAACGATTGTGAAGACGGTGCAGGACTGGGCAATGTTTTGTTCTGTTGTACATAGGGTCGCTGTGAGTCGGAACCGACTCAACAGCACCTAACAACAACAAAAACGTGCCAAATATTCTTATTTATTTCTTGCATAATTTATGTGAGATGATGTTGCCCTTATTTTACAAATAAGGAAATGGGTTCACAGAAGTCAAATAACTTTCTCAAAGTCAACTAATTAATACTTGCCAATTAAATCTACTTTGTGTAGTCTTTCTGTAAAATAAAGTCCCATCTCAAGTGGTAAAAAGAAAAGAATTATCTCATATGAAAAGAAACCCAAAGATCATTAATTCAGCAGCTCAGTCAATAACATCATCAAAATGCAGGTTCTTTCCATCTTTCTGCTCTGCCAAGCTCAACTTGTCAACTTAACTTCCCTCAGGGGTGCAAGATGGTTACAGTAGCTTCAGGCATCATATGCAGAAGAAAGAGGGCACATATAATTGCATGTGTGTGTGCTATTAATAACAACAAAGATATTTACTATAAGCCCCCTAATAAACAAATATCCTCCATGTCATGTCAATCAAATTGTATTATATGCCCAGGACTTCTTATAAAATTTGTGAGGCCCAGTGCAAAATGAAAATGTAAGACCTCTTGTTCAACAAATAAGAATTTCAAGATAATTACAGCTAAGTATTAAAACCAAATGTTAGGTCCTCTTGAGCCTGGGTCCCTGTGCAACTGCACAGGTTGCAAGCCCATGAAGCAGGCACTGCCCATACTCATGGCTAAATTAACCTCAGGCAAGGGGAATAGGGCCACTGTCAGTGGCATAGCTCAACTGGGATTCATTCCTGAAATCTGGGTTTGGCTCACCCTTCCCTGAGCCATAAGGGAGAAGGGTGAACACCACAATAAAATTGAGACTCTGCCAGCAAGGAAGATTGGGAAGGACTGACTGTTGGGGAAGGGAAGAACTAAAATCAGTTCTGGCACTAACTTTAGTATTACTTCTTCTGACTTTAACCATCCAGAGTTAGGTCCAAACTTCACATGCTTCTCCAGACTTCCAAATCTACTAAGATTTCAGACACAAGCTGCAAGTTTGGGGGTTTCCAGGCCATCTCCACTCAGACCAACTAGATACAAATTGGGGGGTTTCCACTCCCCTCAGGACACTAGTCACAAGTTGAAAGTTCTGCAGGACACCCACACTTCTGACTAACTGGCTACAAATTCAGGGTTTCTGACTACCCACTCACGACACCATCCAGAAGATCATGGATCCCCAGAACCCTGCACTTAAGACCCACTGGCTAAAAAGTTGGGGGTTTTCTAACCCCTTTGCCTGGAATATGGGACTACTAGCCATGTATTCACTCTTCTATGTGAAACTACCTCCATGATTCCAGGGCAAGATCCTTCAAGCTCCCAGTTTTTAAGGGAGACTTCCATATGTCAAATTCAGACCATTCGAGCATCTTTCCTGTTGCAAAATAGAGGAATAAAATTAATCTCTAGTAGGACACCCTGCTGTGGGGAAAACAATACATACCGTACTGGACTGTTATGGATTTAGTGGGGACATAGGTGAAGTAATTATTACAGTACCTAGGACATCACAGGGATTCTATAAACGTAAGTTCCACTCTTAATGGGGTGAGGAGTATTATCACTTGTTTTCTCATCCCAGTTTGTCATAGATTTATTGTTCAACTTTAACACAGTATTAACTTTGGGGGTTGTCTTAGGCTGGGTTCTCTAGAGAAGCAAAACCGGTAAAGTGTATAAATATATGTATAGAGAGAGATTATATCAAGGAAACAGCTCACATGATTGTAGAGGCTAGAACGTCCCAAGTCCGTGGATCAGGGTAGAGGCCTCTCCCAAGTCACACAGCTGCAGAAGCTGGCAAGCCCAAGATCGGAAGGTCGGAGAGCAGGGCTCCCACTCACAGGCTGTGCAGATCGACATGTCCCAGGTTTGGCAGATAAGCTGACAGCTCAAGTCCCAAGAATGGGAGATGAGACAACAGGAAGCAGCTACAGGATCCAGAGAGAGCAAAAAGCCAGAACATCTGCTTATACACAGATGTGGGCCACACCCCCAAGGAGATTCCCTTTCATCTGATTGACTACTCACAGTATATTCAATCATGGGAGTGATTACATCAAAACGCAGAGAATCATGGCCCAGCCAAGTTGACACACAATCTTAACCATCACAGGGGCTCATATCCCTCATTTGTAAATTGAAGTTAGAATGAAAGATTCCTTGAAGACTTTCCACTATAAATTTCTAAAACATGATTCAACTTTTGTTTCTAGATGATTTAGTTTTGGTGAGGTTGAGGTTATGGGTATATTAATATGGTGCTGAAATATCAACTGATTTGATAAAGTAACTGTGCTTAGGTGGCAGACAAGATGAGATGGAGTGACAAATTAAACGACAAAACTTGATCATAAGTGAATATATGGCTGCATTATGAGGTATTCATATATTTTGCTTGAGGAAATAAGGGGAGTCATTTGGGAAATTTTAAGAGAGTAACAAGAGAAACCCTTAGTTTTCCTTTAAGTAAACACAGATACCTTCATGGCAGATGAAAGTCAGATGCCTATGAATCTGTTGTTACCTGGCAGAAGACCTCAGCCTTAGTTTTTTATAGCTGTGTAATATATTAGCATGCATCCAGTGGCTTAAAGCAACACACATTGATTGATCATCTCACAGTTTCCGTGAGTAGGAGTCCAGGCACAGCTTAGCTGTTTCCTCAGCTTGGTGTCTCACAAGAGTGTAGCCAAGATGTCAGCCAGGCTATGTTCTCATCTGGAAGTTTGGGGAAGAATCTACTTCCAAGCTGTCTGAAGTTGTTGGCAGGATTCATTTGCCTGAATTTGTAGACCGTGGTCCCAGTTTATTCCTGGCTGCTGCCTGGAGGCTGCCCTCACCTTCTAATGGCCTCCTGTGCTTTCTAGAGACCACCTGTTGTCCCATGTCCTGCCCATACTCAAGGAGAGGGGATTACACAAAGGTGTGAACACCAGGAAGTAGGGATCAGAGGCTCCCCTCTTACACTCTACTTGCACAACCCCCAAAGAGTCAGAGTATAAAAATTCAGTGTTTGACCTCTTTGCTCTCCTTTTGCCTGTACAAATGACCTTGAACAAGTCACTTCACCTCTTTCTCAAGGCTTTTAATCCATTCCAGAAAGCCTCCAGGACAGCTGACCATTTTCATATTAAATCATTGGATCCAGATGTAGAGGTATCTTGACAATTTTAAAAAAATTATGGTGAGTCTAAAATGTTGAGAATAACTTTAGTCAGAAATTGCCTCATTTCACTTCATTATGAGGTATGTCTTATCTCTGCTTCTGTTTCTGAAAAACATCTGTAAGAGATGCAATTCTTCCTGGGTCCCTCACAGAAGCCTGAAGGTGTGTTAAATTTGTCCCTGTAAAGCAGTAGATAGTGTTGGTACAAGGGGACAGGTTAAGAACTTACACTGCTCTTGCTTATGACAGATTTTGGCTAATTGAGCAAAAGGAAAATTTGCTTGGAAATGAAAAGTTGACCAAATGCCAGCTAGAAGACAAGTTGCATAAACAAACCCTGGAAAAGAACAGAACCAAATCTCAAGCTTCCAATTTTAATTACAGTTTTTTAAAACAAAAAATTAAATTTAAAATATATTTTTTCTCTTGCACACACCTCCACCCACTATGTGATAGCACTGAAGTAGGTTAGAGTGTACACTCTCTCCTGGTCTCAAGTTCTCTCACCCTTCCTCCAATTGCCTCAACAATGGAGCATCCATATGTCCAAACAAACAGACAAGTGAGCAGATTAATGAACTGACATTTAACCTCCTAAGTATTTATTCCAGGGCTCAGGGGAAAATAAATTTCTGTGCCAATGAAAATCCAGAAACTGTCTCTGATAATTTGGTATTAAAGATAGCTCTGTCAAATGTCTTTTGAGGCATAAAGAGCATCGTCTTTCCCTTGACCCCAAGCTTCTTAGCCTTTACATTCTTCTCTCCGCAGTCAAATGGATTGAACCCTATCCCTTTACCATTCTTCCTTTAAAACAGCTTATTTTCAACAATGGAAATCTGTCATTTATTAAGCACTTATTATAACAGAAAGTAGAGCCCTGGTAGTGCAGTGGTTAAGAGCTACAGCTGCTAACAGAGAAGTAAGCAGTTCGAATCCTCCAGCCCTCCTTGGCAACCCTATGAGGCAGTTCTACTCTGTCCTATAGGGTCACTATGAGTCGGAATTGACTCAACGGCAAAGGGTTTGGTTTATAACAGAAATTGTGTTTAGCTATTTTAATCATCGTCATCATAATCATCATCTAAAATTTTTGAGCATTACTGCATACAAGGCAAACTCATTATCTTATTTAATTTTTGTACTATCACTATGAAGTAGATTCAGCTGTTTACTATGCCTTAAGTGACTGTCAGAATATGGAATGGGACTTGGGTTTATTAGAAGAATGATTAGATGAGATAAATGGCTCTTGAACATTTTCTATATATGTCTTTGTCACAGTAGCATGGAGAACAATTGGTGTTCAAAGTGAAAATCTGGTATAAGGAGGAGGCCTTTCTTTTTCATTCTCTGGTCACTTCTTAACTTCATATATGTATATATACATGTATGTATTCTTAGGAGGGAAATCCTCTCATTCCAATACTCTATTTTGGAGGAGGAAAGGCATGAATAAGGATCAAAAGTATAAACATACACCAGAAGATAGGGTGTGGAGTCAAGTGACAAGCTTATTGTGGTAGCTAATCTCCAAAGATGACCTCTCCCAGTATGTGTATGCTGCTCCTCGCATTAAGAGGCAGAACTTATTTTCCCACCTCTTAAATCTAGGCTGACCTTGTGATTGTTTTGACCAATAGAATGTGGTTAAAGTAATATACTGGTACTTCCAAGCATGGGCTTTAAGAGAATTGTCAGCTTCTGCTTCCTTCTTCTTAGAACACTTTCTTGGAATTCATCTGCCATGTTGTGAGGAAGCCAAAGCAGCAATGTGGAAAGGCCCACATGGAGGAGAATCAAGAGCTTTTTCTAACAGCCCCTCCTGAGCTCCCATTTGGCAGTAAGCATCAATTGCCAACTGCATACATATGGCCATTTTGGACTTTGCCGTCATTTCAATACTCCAGCCAACACCGCAAGAAGTAGAACTGCCCATCCGACTCACAGAATGAGAAGCAATAAATTATAATTGTTTTAAGACACTAAATTTTTGGATAGCTTATTATGCTGCCATTGATAACCAGAACATGTCCGTTGCCTTGCACAATGTTATTTTCTGAGATCCCTTTCTTGGGAATGTCTTTTTTTCTCTTTGGAGTTCTTCTCTCCCATTGAATTCATCTTGAAGAAGCATTAGGGCTAGTTCAAAGCTCCTTCCTGCATGGAAAGCAGTTTTACCACCCTGCTCACCTCCACCTTGGAGGATCTATCAGAACCTGGATGGGATCTCAGGGAAAGGAAATGGGCAGCCAGTGGCAGGTCTTCTGCTCTAGAGCTCTAGAGAGAAGGACCTTCTTTAATCTTGGTTTCGATTTTCTGTCTCTTTATTCAGCAAAAAATGTGTTTCAATTTGGGGATCAGAATTAGATGTGGACCCATAGGAAGACCTCCAAGGGGGCTGCTCTGGCAAATGCCCCTCAGATCCACTGGTAAAGTCTTCCAGGAATGCAGTGTTAGGAAGCCTTCTAAGGCTGTATTGGGAGCCACCAGGAAAGATTGCTACAGTCTTCATGCTGCGTACAAGTGAGTGGTAGTATGCATGTCCCATATTTGTATGCACCCTTTAGGGCTTCAGGGGCTATCGTGCACCATAAGGACAGCTACATTTGATTTCATACTATTTCAACCTGATTATGCTATCATTTTATTAATTTGTCAGCTCTAGGTTACATTTTAATGATCTGGTTTGTATTCCCCTCCTCTATTTTTCTGGCTGATAAAATTTTAAAAGGAAACCTGTTGTGCTAAGATGACTTTTTACTTAGGAGGCAAAGTCATTGGAATGTGTGGAAGCAATTTGTCTTCAGTAATAACCTCCTCTAACTAATCAGACCAGGCTTTGGCCCTGGAAGGACTCTTTTAATTCAGTTCCTGTTTAACTTTGCTGTTTGTTGACTGGCTGAATGCATAACTCTGTCTTACACCTCGTTCTAGCTTCTCAAACACTTGTCTTCAACTCTGAGGAAGTAGACTGGAGTCTGGAAGCCTGACCAAAGACTAATTAGAAATTCTGTAGCTATTTTACAGGAATTTATTATTATTATTTTTTTATTAAGAATCTATTTCCTTTAGTAATAGAGGAAGGTGGAGAGAAGCTGTGTCCCAAGATATAATTGCTGTCACTACCAATGGCAAATATCTAATGATTGTCTTCTGTACGTAAAGTTTTGTGACATGTCTATGGCAGTGGTCCTCAACTGTGGGTCATTTTGCCCCCACCAGGGGACATTTGACAATGTCTAGACACATTTTTTGGTTGTCACAACCGAAAGGGTGCTACTGTTGCTTAGTTTCTAAAGGCCAGGGATGCTCCACAACAAAGAATTATCCAGCCCAAAGCGTTAATTGTGCCAAGGTTGAGAAACCTTGGCCTGTGGGTATAAAAAAATATTAAGCATGTTACCAGACTTCACTGAGGGGAAGCAGGGTATTATGGATTGAATTGTGTCCCCCAAAAATTTGTCTGTCAACTTGACTAGTACATGATTCCCAGTATTGTGTTTGTCCACCATTTTGTCATCTGGTATGATTTTCTTATGTGTTGTAAATCCTACCTCTATGATGTTAATGAGGTGGGATTGGTGGCAGTTATGTTAATGAAGCAGGACTCAATCTACAAGATTAGGTTGTGTCTTAAATCATATAATATATATAAAAGATATAAAAGAGAGAAGCAAGCAGAGAGACCTGGAGACCCCATACCACCAAGAAAGCAGAGCCAGGAGTGGTGCACATCATTTGGACCTGAGGTCCCTGCACTGAGACACTCCTAGACCAAGGGAAGATTGATGACAAGGACCTTCCTCCAGAGCCAACAAAGACAGAAAGCCTTCCCCTTGAGCTGAAGCCCTGAATTCAGACTTCTAGCCTACTAGACTGTGAGAGTATAAACTTTTATTTGTTAAAGTCATGCACTTGTGGTATTTATGTTATAGCAGTACTAGATAACTAAAACTCAGGGCAAAGGGAAATCAGGATGAAATATGGATAGAATGAGGCCAGAGAGGGTCAGCAAAGCCATGGCTCATCACCACCAGACACTGTGCTGCACACACAGGGTTTTATAGAGGCATGTTGTTGTTAGTTGCCATTGAGTTGGGCCCCAACTCATGGCAACCCCATGCACAATGGAGCAAACACTGCCAGGTCCTGTGTCATCCCCATATGTGTTGTGGATCGAACCATTGTGATACCTAGGGTTTTATCTGGCTGATTTATAGAGGAAAGTCAGTCTGTAATAGGGATGGGGAACGACCCCTAGCAAAGGAGCAGATGGAAAGAGGAAAAGGAACCCATAGCATTCCTCTGGGTTTGGAGCTGGCTCCTTTTCTTTCTATATCCTCTCTTCCTAGAGAAAGATCTCATCCAGCACCACAGCTTTAAATGATTTATTTAAGCTGATGACTCCCAAATTTCCATTTGAAGCCCAGCTCTCTCCTCTGACGTTTAGACTTACACATACAAATGAGTGATTTCTTATTTCAGCGTGTCTCATAGATGCCTCAAACTTAATATATCCAAAATGGAACATTTGATTTTCTCTCTCAAACTTGTTCCCTTCCTTCGGGTATTCCCTTTTCCAGCAAATAGTGTACCATTCTGTTAATTGCTCAGGGCAAAAACATGATTCCTTTCATTTTTCCAATACCTATGTTCAATCTCCCTATGTCACGATCATTGTCCAACACACTAGCCTTGGACATGTCATTGGGAAAGACAATTCGCTGGAGAGAGACATAGTGTCTGGTAAATTAGAGGGCTGTCGAGGGCAAGAGAGAGCTTTAGTGAGATGGATTGGCACAATAGCCCCAATGATAGACTCAAACTTGCCAGCGATTGTAAGGATGGCACAGGACTGAGCAATGCTTTGTTCTGCTGTACATAAGGTTGCCATGAGGTGGAGTTGACTCAACAGGAATGTCATGGATTGAATTGTGTCCCCCCAAAAATCTGTCAGCTTGGCTAGGTCATGATTCCTAGTGTTGTATGACTGTCTACCATTTTATCATCTGATGTGATTTCCCTATGTGTTGTAAACTCTATCACTATGATGTAATGAGATGGATTAGCGGCAGTTATATTGATGAGGTCTACAGGATTAGGTAGTGTCTTAAGCCAATCTCTTTTGAGATATAAAACAGAGAGGCAAGCAGAGAGACATGGGGACCTCATACCACCAGGAAAGCAGTGCCAGGAGCAAAGCACATCCTTTGGACCTGAGGTTCCTGCTCTGAGATGCTCCCAGACCAAGGGAAGACTGATGCATCACAAGGACCTTTCTCTAGAGCTGACAGAAAGAGAAAGACTTCTTCTGGAGCTGATGCCTTGAATTTGGACTTGTAGCCTACTAGACTGTGAGAGAATAAATTTCTCTTTGTTAAAAATCATCCACTTGTGGTACTTCTGTTATAGCACCACTAGATGACTAAGACAGACAACTAAGAACAACATGTCCAATCTATTATAAAGTCTATGGATTCTACCTTCTAAATAGACCTCATATATTCCCTTTTTATTCGAGATCCTCTGCTACTCCCCTAGTTCAGGTCACCATTATGCATGGGTTTCATAGATTAATGGAATCATTTTCTTTTTTTATTTTATTTTATTTTTTTTATATTTTATTGTACTTCAGGTGAAAGCTTACAGACCAAATAGTTTCTCATGAAATAGTAGTACGCATGTTGTTCTATGACATTGGTTAACAACCCCACAACATATTAAGCCTCTAAATTCTCAACCTTTTTTTTTTTTTTTTTTGATGAAAATACAGATAGCCAAAGATACACCGTTTCTGGAATCATTTTCTAAATGATTTACTTTCATCTTTTTCCTCTTGCTCCACCTCCATCCAATCTTCATATAATACTCACATATAAATTGGATCATGTTATGTACTTATTATAAACCTTTAAAAGCATCCATTGCTCTTACAATGTGACCTGATCACCTTACCCAGCTTTCAAAGCTCCCTGTGCTTTAAGTGATCTCCACTCTACTTCACCAAGTATCCCTTCTCTCCTTGCACACTTTCTCCAGCCACACAGGTCATCTTCCTTTTCTTCCACACCTCAAGCTCACTTCCTCTAGAGTCCTTTTTATTAACTATTCCCTCCCTCTGGAAAAATATGTTTTCCTTTGATTTTCACAAGGCTAGTTCTTTCTTGTCATACTGATGTCAGCTTAAATGCAACCTCCTCAGAGGGGACTTCTACAGTATTCACCATGCACATCACCCTGCACTCTGTTTTGACCCTCTGCTTGGAACCTACCACTATGTGATATTTTTCTTGTTTATTTGTTTATTGTTTGTGTCCACCACTACCATGGAAGATCCATAAAACACTAACCTTTCTCTCTTGCTAATTGGCTGTGTCTCTTCCACCTAGAAGAGTGCCTGAATTTAGTAGATGGGTATTGTTAGTTGCTGTTGAGTCAGCTCCAACTCATGGTGACCTTATGTATAACAGAAGAAAACACTGCCTGGTCCTGCATCATCTTCATGATCTTTGATAGATATGGGGCCATTGCTACAGCTATTGCATCAATCCATCTAACTGAGGGTTTCCCTTGTTTTTACTGACCCTGTACTTCACAAAACATGATGTCTTTTTCTAATGATTGGACTTTCCTGTTGACGTGTCCAAGGTAAGCAAGACAAAATTTTGCCATCCTTCCTTCTAAAGGGCATTCTGGTTGTATTGAACTTAATAGATACTCCATTTTTTAAATGAATAGGCCAGTTTAAAAAAAATGCTCACTGCCAAAATGAAACTGGTTTGAGTGGTTGGACAATAGGGAATAGATCATGAGTAATTTGACTGGATCTTTGAGAGGAAGAGGGTATAGACTTTCTGATGGAAACAGCCCATGTTCTAAAATGAAGATCACCCTCCTATGGGTGAGAGAAATCTCAGCCCATGTTTAAGATTTAGCCTTTGGTAGATGGGGGCCATGGTTGGTTGTGTTCCATCAAGCCCATTTCTTTCCCTCTACAAATAGTTATGCTCTGAATCCCCCTCTCCCAGGTCTAAAGGGAGCTGGGGAGAGCCTGCATACCAGCTCAGGGCCTAATGGAGACATTGCAGTGCTATTAGCACAGATGGCTGTCATATGTATGCAAATAAGGAACAAATTGAATTTGGTGGCCCTTCTCACCAGCTGTCCTATCAGGGAAGGCTCCCACAGCAGCAAGAGCACTGCTGCTACACTGCTAATCTGTCATCACAGATTAATTACAACAAGCACATTAATCACCATTTGTTTCTTGTACAAAGAAAATATCTTGTTTTTCAAGTATGTCCTGTTAAAAGGAGGTGTCCAGCCTTGTAGAAACAAGACCCAACAAGGGCATGAGGCTTCATTAGTTGAGAACAAGAGGCAAATGAGGGATGAAAAGCCTCAGGCTGCACGCTGCCTTCAGAGCTGTCTGCCAGTGAGGATTCAAGAAGAGGCAGTGAGGCTGACAGGGAAGGACAGCTAGTCAGCTCTCCCTTTATCTGACACTTGAACTTGTTCGTTGTGGAAACAGTCCAGATTCTAAAGAGTTACTTCTGCCTAGAAGACCCCCAAGGAATCAGGAGCTGTCTGAAACAGATATCTTAAATGAATTATTATTATTGTTTAGTAGAAAGTGTAATGGATAGAGCACTTGCTAGTGACTGAAGAGACCAGGTTTTAGCTCTGGCCATGGACCTTGTTCCTATTCAGAAATTGGATCAGTCCAGTGGTTTTTCATCTTTTTGGAGAGGCAGGACCCATTTAAAAATGGGTAATGGGATCATTACCTATCGCACAATGAACACAACAAACTCTTACCACAAAACAGCATTTTTTATTCAGTTACAATAGACTCATTGATTCTCTGAAGCCCTTCTATGTGCCCATGTTACAAACATTTTGACTAGATGATTTTTATCCCCTGCCCCTCTTAGTTGCCACCATGAGGTTCATTCCTCACCATGCACCTCTCTCTAGGTCTTATAGTCTACAAGTCTGGGTTTTATGCATTCATTTGTTAGTTCATTCATTCCACAAACATTTCTTGGCCACTTGGCTAAATGCTAGCTATGTTAAGGTGAGGAAAACAGATACCCTCCTGTCTTTATGAAACTTGCGCTCTGGAAGTGGAGACAGACATTAATGAAACAAACAGAAATGCCTAGGAAATTTCAGTTGACAGTAAGGCCTACAGTGAAGAGTCCTATGATACTGTGAGAGTATATGATAGGGAAATTCAACCCTATCTTGGGTAGGGGAAGCTTTCCTGAGAGGTGACAATTATGCCAAGACCTGAAGGAGTTAACCTGGCAAAGAGGGATGTCAAGAGAGTTCCCTGCAAAGGAAACACCCAGCATTTTGAAAGCCTTTGGGGAAGAAGAGCACATGGCTTTCTCATGAAACTTAAATAAGACTAGAGTAAATGGTTTTCAGAGACACAAGGGATAGCATGGTAAGACTGATGATTAGAGCCGGAGATTCTTTTACGTCTTGCTAAGGAGGCCTGTCTTTATTCTCACAGCATTGGATGATCACTGAAGGGCTTTATGTAATAAGAGGAGCTGATCAAATTTGCTTTTTGAAAAGATCCCTCATTTTTGACATTAGAAAGGTATTGAATCTTAGTGGACTTAGCCACTAAGAGTTTTAGCCTAACAGACAATCACCTTGTGCTTCTATACTGGACAATAAGGGATTCAAAAGAAATAGCAGATAGTGTCCTTCTGCAGAGCAGCTTTCAGTGAGTCAACTCAGACTCATGTTGTTGGCCTTACACACAACACAATGGAACTCTGCCCAGTCCTGCATCATCCTCATAATCTCCAGCATGTATGATTGCATCATTGAGGCTATTATGCCAATCCATCTTACCCACAGTCTCCCTTGCTCTTTCTGGCCTTCTACTTCACCAGACATGATGCCCTCCTCCAGCAAGTGATCCCTCCAGATGACGTGTCCAAAGTAAGCAAGTCAGACAGTTTTCTGTTGTGATCCATAAGGTTTTCACTGGCTCATTTTCGGAAGTAGATCACAAGGCCTTTCTTCTGTTGAAACCTGTCCACCATGGGAGACCCTGCTGGTATTTGAAATACTGGTAGAGTAGCTTCCAGCAGCATAGCAACACACAAGCCACCACAGTATGAAAAAGTGACAGATGGGTGGTGGTCCACAATAAAGGGAGAGAATTCAAGGATTCAGTGTTGTGCCAAGAAATGAGAAATACTTTTGGGTGGAGAGGAGTCAGGAGCATTTGAACCAAGTTTGGCACAAGGCTTGTCTTCAGAGATCTTAGAGCAGGGGTTGAGAGCAAAGAATTTCATACATGGGAGTAACAAAAATGAACAGAGGGGTGAAGGAACCAAGATGTGTGTGTTGGGGGTACATGTGGAAAAAGGGAAGAAATCATCCTTGCAAACATTTTTGCCTAGCATAAGAAGTTTAAAGAAAGTGGTGGTTATATTCTTGTGTAGTATGAAGTAGACTTTCGGTTGTCCAAAGAAGCAATAGAAATGTTGAAAAAGGAATATTGATTAATAATAAAGAATAATTTTACAGAAATCCTATCCTTAAAAATCTCTCCTAAGGAAAATAAGAAAAAAATATGTATGAAGATATTTATAATAAAAAGTATGGAAAACATCTCCATTTTCCCCTCCAAAGAGTATTGATTAAATATATAAGTAATGGTCAACAATGTAAAGGAATACGATGGAGTAATTTTAAAAGAATGATTTATATGTATATTTATTAACTTGCTAATGTGTTCATAGTATATTCAGTGGAGGGACAAAAACAGGCTTTGAAATAATATTTATTTTATGCATAGTGATTAAGAGTTCGGCTGCTAACCAAAACGTCGGCAGTTTGAATCCACCAGCTGTTCCTTGGAAACCCTATGGGGAAGTTCTACTCTGTCCTAGAATGTCGCTGTGAGTTGGAATCGACTCGACGGCAATGGGTTTTATTGATATAAATAAATATTTATAGGCATCATCAGATGAGGACCAGCTTTACAAACCTACCTTGACTAGTAAGTATATTCTCTATCTTCCATCGTGGTTCAAAAGAAGAGGAATCCCCACTTCCGCCAAAGGCTAATCACTTTACCTCCGCAGATGGTGATAATGTTCAGGCAGAGTTGATCATTTGGAATCCAACTCCTCTTGCTTTCTCAGAGGCATCGTGCTCTTCTCATTTATCATAAAATTCTTCTTTTCTATTAGATCATTCCCATCAGCCTAGTAAAAAACAAAAACAATCCCCCAAAACAACCTCTCCATTTTCCTCATATCCTACCACAGCTGCTGCATCATTCATGCTAGTCCATTCAGAAAAAAAAAAACTAAAAAATATTGCCTACAATGCCTGTTTCCACTTCAACTCACTCTAATCTGGTTTCTGTCCTGACCACTCTACAAAAATTGCTCTTGTCAAGGTTACAAACTGCCTGTGTGTGGCCAACGCTTCGATCCCTTCTCTGGCCTGATCTGAGTCACTCAGTGGCGTTTGATACAGATGACATTGTCTCCCCTGGAAATGCTCTCACCTTTGGGTTTCCTTTTCTCTGATGGCCTCTACTTCTCAAACCAGTGTCTAACATTGAGTGCCTCACAGTTGGGTTCAGGTTCCTATTGTCTCCCTTGGGTGGACATTCCCACCTTGATCGTGGTCCTCAACACTGCCTGCACATTAGCATCATCTGGGGAGGTTTTCAAAAGCAGCAGTGCCTGGGTCCCAGACAAGCTGAATTAAAATCTCTGGTGTGGGCCTCTGGCTTTGGAAGTTTTTAAAAGCTTCAGAGGTGACCCTTATATGCATTCATAACCACTGCTCTAAATGTTCTCATTCAGTTCATGGCTTGATAGATTATCATCACCACAGTTGAATTACTACTAAAGTGTCCCTTGATGGCACAGCTCTTGCCCTGGGACTGGAGGTGGGGTGATCAGTGCTACCATATCAAGAGAATCACACTGGGTTCCTGTGATGTTCTGGGAACATGTATGTCACATACTTGGCATTTAGAAGAGCAGAACTGCTTGTTCAGGACCTTTTGCACAGATTGCATCAGTCTCTTACACCATTGTATTAAACAACCAACCAACCAGTTGCCATCTAGCCAATTTTGACTCATGGTGACCCCATGTGTGTCAGAGTGGACCTGTGCTCCATAGAATTTTTCAATGGCTGATTTTTCGGAAGTAGATCACCAAGCCTTTCTTCTAAGGCACCTCTGGTTGGACTCAAACTGCCAACCTTTGGGTTAGCAGCTGAGCATGCTAACGGTTTGCACTGCCCAGGAACTCCCCTTGGACAACAGATGAATAAAAGCAATTATCCTTTCATTCCAAGTTCCCTGAAGAGAATTTGCATTTTCACCACAGATATACTGAATCAGAATCTACAGTTTAACAAGCTCCCACAGGTGATTCTTATGTATAACTTCCTGGGAACTTTTTAGAAATGCAAATTCTCAGCAGGGGTTCAAACTGGAATGAACCAGTTGGAAGCCCAGTGTTTTGTGGATGAGATGATCTTGTGGCTGGTGTAATGTAAACATTTGCTTGGGAAGGAGGCAGGGACCACATAGGGATGCCGCAACTCTTCCTGTAGTACTGTTCAGTCCTCTCCAAACTCTAGAACTTATCTCAGGGTGAAATGAGTGGCTCTTGATAATGGCTGGGAAACTTGGCTTCCACACATCTCCTTTCTTGTATGGGTTTGTACTGTGCAAATGATAAGCAGACTTTCAAGAGAGTGTGACTCTATTTCAGGCAGTACACACTTCATCTCCCCAAAGCAATCTTTTAGGTCTCCCCGCTGCCGGACATACCCTTGGCTGAATCTACTTCTTCTTCTTCTTCTTTTTTATTTTTAAAAAATACGTAATGCGTATCAAAGGAGGCTTGGTTGGTGGTGTAGTGGTTAAGTGATCAGATGTTAACCAAAAAGTCAGTGATTCAAACCCACTAGCAAAGAAAGATGTGGCAATCTGTCTCCATAAAGATTACAGCCTTGGAAACCCTATGGGGCAGTTCTATTCCATCCTATAGGGTCGCTATGAGTAGGAATCAACTTGACGGCAACAAGTTTACTGTATTTTTACACAAATAATGCACCTGCTCTGTTTGTTTGTCAACTGTGCCCTCCCCCACCCCGAGGTATTTTCATAAATGACACTAAAAAATTAGCATAGTGGTGCTTATGAAAATACCTCGTGGGGGAAGGAGCAGCTGACAAACAAATGTAGAAGGCATGTGTTATTTGTGTAAAAATATGGTATGCTCTGTAGGGTTATTTTTTTCATAATTTATTTTACTTTTTGTTGTTGTTGAGGATATACACAGCAAAACATATACCAATTCAACAGTTTCTACATGTATACTCAGTGACATTGATTACATTCTTTGAGTTCTACAGCCATTATCATTCCCCTTTTCTGAGTTGTTCCTCCTCCATTAACATAAACTCACTGCCACTGTTGTCCATTTGATCCCGCATAGGTAGATCTTAAAAGAGTATGATGCTCAAAGTAGACACTCTTTACTAGTTGAGCTAAGCTATTGTTTGTTTTTTAAGAAGATGTCAAGGGACATTTTTGGTTAAAGTTTTAAAGATTTTCTCAGGGCAGTAGTTTTGGGGGTTCATCCAGCCTCCATGGCTCTAGAAAATCTGGATTCCATGAGAATTTGAAATTCTATTCTGCCTTTTCTCCTTTTTGATCAAGATTATTCTATAGAAACTTTGATCAAAATATTCAGTAATGGTAAGCCAGGCACCATCCAGTTCTTCTGGTGTCATGGCAAAGGAAGCATTTGTTCATGGAGGCAATTGGTCACACATTCCATTTCCTCTTCTTATTCCTGACTCTCCCTCTTCCTCTGTTGCTCCAGGCAAAAAGAGCCAATTGTTGTGCTTTGAATGGCTGGGGCAAGCTTTTAAGATCTCAGGCACTAAGCAACAAACTGGGAGGTAGAACAGAAGCACTAAACATGTTATCAAGCCAATTAACCAATTAACTGGCTGTCTCATGAACCATGACACTAAACCTCCCAAATTCCATACGGTGTTTGGTTATTCATAAGCAGCCTCAGTAGCCACTCTTTTCTTTTTTTTGGTCATTGTAAATATATCTATCACACAATTTTGCCAATTCAACTTTTTACAGGTGTACAACTTATTTACAGTAATTATATTAATCAGCTATGCAACTCTACCCTTAATCAGTGCAATTTTTCTATCACTGTAAACTAAAACTCAGTACTTCATAAGTAATAACCTCCCCTTTTTCCCTCCCTCCTGACCCTGGTAACCACTAATAAACTTTGGTGTCTATACATTTGCTTGTTCTTGTCTTTTTATATAAGTGAGGTCATACAATACTTGTCCTTTTGTGAATGACTTATTTCACTCAGCATAATGTGTTCAAGCTCCATCCACGATGCCAGCTTCAGGGAGGCTCTGTAGATGTGGACCTTGGCTGGGAAGTGCGTTGGTAATATCACTTTCAAATTGGCTGGAGAAAGTTCCTTGACCCTGGCTATACATGGACTCCACCAGGAAACTTTCAAAATTCCCAGTGCCCAGGACTTTTCTTCTTGGTTATTACCGAGTTGTGCTCAGCTGTGAGTCTTGCTCCAGGGAGAGTTTCTCTAGTTCCATTTTTAAAGCTCTCCCTTCATTCTGAAGATTAGGCCCTTTCTTGTCTATACTGGGTATGAATATAATTACTATTTGGAAGTTGGGAATGAAATATGAGAAATTGGCTTTTCAGGTATAGGAGACTGCATTGCCCACCAGCAAAACTTTAATGATGCCCATAAGAGATGTTTTGAGTTGCAAAATCACTGAGCTAGCTTAAGCAAGAAAGGGGCTTGATTGTAGTGATCCTAGGGTATTTTGTGAAATCAAAAGACAGGGAAGGAACTGAGCCTCAAGAAGGGACTAAATCTCTCTGGGGATGCCAGAGTGTTCTTTCTCTATATTTTTTCTCTCTCTCCATCTCTGAATTTCTCAATATGTTGGCTTTATTTTTCTCTCTTGCTACTGACCGGTGGTTCTCAAAGAATGGTACCCAGACCAACATCATCAGCATCACCTGGGAACTTGTTACAAATGCAGGTTCTTGGGCCACAGCCCAGGCATACTGCCTCAGAAACCAGAGATGGGATAGCAACATGTATTTTTATAGGCCCTCCGGCTGATTCTGATGCTTGATAAAGATTGAGAACCACTTCCATGGACAGTATTTCTCTGGCTTCCACAAGAAATAGCCAGTGACATTGCCATCTTTTACATAGTATGGGTTCAGCCACCAGAAGAAATCTGAACTGACTGTCATGTGTTCCCAAATTAAAATTCACTTAGAAGGGACTCATTGATCGAGCTTGGATCAATACACAACTCCAAGAACAGAAACTATAATGGAGTATGGAAGTAGCTAGGAAGGCAAGTAACATTGTGTGAATATGATTATTCCAACTGCAACCAGATAAATGATAGAGAAAGGGGCAATTCCTGACTAGCAGATGCTAATCAGGCAGTGTAATAATAAGAACAGAGAGGTAGTAGCCAGGATAAGAAGTATTAATAGCCATGGTCATCACTGAACGCTTACTATTTCTCAGGCTTTGAGCTTGGCATATTTTAACTTTTATCTTTAAAAAATTTTTTTTACATTGTACTTTAGATGAAGGTTTACAGGACAAATAGTTTCTCATTAAACCGTCAGTACACATATTGTTTTATGACATTGGTTAACAACCCCACAACATGTCAACACTCTCCCTTCTTGATCTTGGAAGACGATTTTTTTTGGTAAAAATATACATGACCTTGGCATATTTTAATTCAATTATTTCATTTCCTTCTCACAACACCTTTATGAAGTTGGTACTGTTAATATTTATATTTTATATATTAGGAATAGTTTAAAGAACTTGCTTGAGCTGATACAGCTTGTGAATGGGAAAAGAAGGCAGGTCGTCTAATTCTTAGCTACTATCATATTCTACCTCTATCCATCCAAACAACCAACCAACCAGTTGCCATTGAGTTGATTCTGACTCATGGCGATCCCATGGGTATCAGAGTAGAACTGTGCTCCATAGGGTTTTCAATGAAGATCATCAGGCCTTTCTTCTGAGGGTTCTCTGGGTAGACTCACTCAACTCCAGTGTTTTGGTTGGTAGCCGAGTGTGTTAACTCTTTGCACTACCCAGGGGCTCCTCTACCTCTATAGGTGTCCACTGTTAAGGGCAACACACCTTTGTGAATGGGATGGTTTGAGCCTGAACAAGATGGTCTTTGAAATTCCATCTATCTCCAAGATCACAGATTGTTTTGGTGAGTTGGTGTTTAAAGACACAAGCAAAGCATGTGTCTGCATTGCAGAGCAAAATAAGAGAGGTGCTGGAATGTGGGATTGTCAAGCACTTGCTTGTTTTTGAGACCTAGAGTATCTGAAATTAACCTTGGCTGGGATCAAGCTCAAATGGACATAGAAGATTAAAGGCCTTTTTACTACCCCTACTATGGAAAAAAGGAGCCCTGGTGGTGCAGTACTTTAAATGCTCAGCAGTACAAACCCAGCAGCCACTCCATGGGAGAAAGATGTGGCATTCTGCTTCTGTAAAGATTTACA
Source organism: Dugong dugon (assembly GCA_030035585.1). Lineage (NCBI taxonomy): Eukaryota > Metazoa > Chordata > Mammalia > Sirenia > Dugongidae > Dugong > Dugong dugon. Next base: position 65,570,694 of record CM057470.1, on the reverse strand, counting down.
GCCTTGGAAACCCTATGGGTCAGTTCTACTCTGTCCTATAGGGTCACTATGAGTTGGAATCGACTCGACGGCAGTGGGTAACCACGGAAGATCATAAACCGAGAGCAAATGTGAAAATATTCCAGAAACTTAACCACTGGGACTCTAAATAGGTGACTTGGTTTAGAATCAAGTGCTTGATTTGAAATAGTGCTTTCCCCTTAAATTCTCCTAGGTCCCTCTGTCTTAGTTATCTAGTGCTGCTATAACAGAAATACCACAAGTGGATGGCTTTGGCAAACAGAAATTTATTCTCTCACAGTTTAGGAGGCTAGAAGGCCAAATTCAGGGTGCCAGCTCTAGGGGGGAAGGCATTCTCTCTCTGTGGGCTCTGGGGAAGGTCCTTGTCTCTTTTCAGTTTCTATTTCTTGGTAATAGTGTGGCAAGGTCTCTAACTTCCCCCATCTCTGCTTCCTGCTTGGTTGCTTGGTCATTCTGCTCTTTTTATATTTCAAAAGACATTGACTTAACACACACCCTACATTAATACTGCCGTGGTAACATAGCAAAGAAAATCCACTCCCAAATGGGATTATAACCAAGGTATAGGGGTTAGGATTTACAACACATATTTTTGGGGATAGAATTCGATCCATAACACCCTTCATAGCTTTAAAGTATGCATATATGCACCAGTTTGCTTTGTTTTTTTTGTTTTGTTTTTAATCATAGTGTGAGGATTCCTGAGGTTTCAACCATGAGGGGAAGGTACTCCAGGACAAACTCTGGAGTTAAATGTTTAGCCCACCACCCATCTGTCCGTTTGTCATAGTATTGTGGTGGCTTGTGAGTTTCTATGATGTTGGAAGCTATGCCACTGGTATTTCAAATACCAGCAGGGTCACTCATGGTGGACAGGTTTCAGCAGAGCTTCCAGATAGACTAGGAAGAAAGGCCTGGCAATCTACTTCCGAAAATCAACCAATGAAAACCCTGTGGATCACAACAGAATATTGTATGATATAGTGCCGGAAGGCGTGCCGCCTCGATTGGAAAGCACTCAAAATACACAGTGGCTGCAAAAATGAACTCGAGCACACCAACAATTGTGAAGACGGTGCAGGGTTGGGCAATGTTTTGTTCAGTTGTGCATGAGGCGTCATGACTCGGAGCTGACTTGACAGTAACTAGTAACAACAACAATTGTTTAGCACTGTCCCACTTAGCCCCTGAGTTTGAGTAAACTTATTCTTTTTTTAAACTTTAGCCCTTTTGTAGATTCACCAAAGTCTGCCCCTTCCCAATCTCTGCTTCTTTCTGGATACTCTAAAAGCTTCTGATTTCTTGTTTTAGTACTTCACTGCACAGCTCTTCCCACCGCCTAGCAAATCCTCTATAACCCTCTCATACCTTTACTGTGGCCCCTTTGGCCATTTGGCCTTTTCCGGCACCAGCCCTCCTACACTCTTGCCCTGGGGTTCTTTGTCTCTGCTTTCTCACTAGTCCTTCCTTCTCAAAATAGACACAGACTCCAAGCCTGCTGCCTGCCTTTCTCTCTTTCTCCCCTTCTCCATTTTCTTCTTCCTCATCTTGCAGGTAGCCATACTGAGGATTCTATTTTCCTCCTTTCCTGGCACCAATGAGAACACTCACGAGCCTTTTATTTACAAAGAAGACAAAGGCTGACATTTTGTCTGAAGTGGACAGGAACAGCTGATACAATGGGGAGCTTTACATCACAGTCCCCACAGGGTACCTTGTGATGTTTTAATGGTCAAGACCAAACTTAATTCAAATGCAGCAGACGTTATTAGAAGGCATGTTGGCTAGAAGGTCTTTATTGCTCTCATTTTTAATTATGAAGTGTAATAAGGTCACATTCCTGGAAATAGAACTCAGTAAGATACATTGGTTTAATTTGTAAAAGTAATCTCCCTTCATACATGCTAAGTTTCATTCCACTTCAGCTAAAATCCACATCAATAGCAGAAAAATGTAACAGGCTTCAATTAGCCTCAATAATCCTTCTGCACAATGATGAACAGGGAAAAAAAAGAATTGGTATTTCACATCATCATCATTTAAGGACTTTGATAATACAAAATAGATTGTCTCTATTTCCCTATTGCAGCCCATATCTTCTTGAAAGGTTGTAATATGATAAAATGATTGTAATAAGACTGAGGTAAAAAGAATTGCTTGGAATTGAGTCAAGAAGCTTTTGACAAGGCAGCAGAGAGGATCTGGAAGATCATTTTCAAACAGGAGGCTGGGATTGATAAGCACTTTGGTGGACTTGGGTTGAAGACATGAGCAAAGCTCCAAGGAGGATCTGGTAAAGTCCTTAGCCTTAGGAGAGGTGGTTACAGAATATTTTAGTGTTGAAAAATCTTACTTGGAAACTGGTCAGGGTCAAACAGTATTCAGTTGCAGCTTATTAAAACTTTACCTAAAAACTAGTTGGGATTAACAAATGGATCAATGGCCTAGGGAATTCAGGAAGGACAAGGGTATAAGCAAAAGATCCAGGTCCTAGGACTAGATCTACGTCATAGTATGTGAACTTAGATGTGTCCTGTCTAAGTCTTGTTTTATTCGTCTGTGAAATAGGAAAACATAGGTCACACTGGTAGTTTTTGTTCATTTCAACGTTAGTTCGTAAGTATCTATAATAATAAGTGAATCCTGGCTATAGACTATATAAAGATTCACAGCTTTTTATAGTTGACGAAATGTTGCCATATATCAGTGTTATTTGATCCTTACAAGAACATTCTGAGGGAGACGGTGCAGAAACTTTCCCCATTCGACAGACAAGCAACACTGACTCGGATCAAGAGGGAGTTGCCTAAATTAACATGGAGAGTGGTGGCGGAGCTAAAACTGAAACTTAGATTTCCTGACTTACAGGCATTGCTTTTAACTGAGTTCTGCTTTAGCTCAGTATGCATTGGCCCCATTATGTGGCAAGTACTGGAGATATAAAAATGAACAAGAAAAGCTCCAGAACTTTAAATGTAGACTGTTAGAAAAAACAGACAATTCAACCTAAAAGATGGAGCCATATGACACCGCCATTTTGGTAGGTCAAAATGTCAAATACTAGAGATTTCATTAGATTCAATCTAACAATATGTAAGTGCTAAGATAAAGGTGTATTGACACGATTCTTTACTCTGTTTCTGTCTTTATATTTCTGGCATTTCTCTTGCTTCCAATCATTTTTTTTTTCCCTCTACTTCCTGAAGGAGTTGACTTTGTCAGAGGTGACTAAATGTCAGGACCACCTCAATTCACAATAGTATACATGTGCACCTTGGGTGACATCTCTGGCAATTGACACAGACTTCTCTCTTGCCCAAATCAACACAGGTTCATGTGTAATCTAGCGTTCCCCTACTGAGTCTGTAAATGCATGGAACAAATGGCTAATGAATAATTAGTTTTATACAAGCTCTGAGGTTACATATAAGAAGCTAGCCCACCCTAGACCTTGGATACATAGTACTCAAAAGCATCAAAGACTGCAGACGTGGTGATGAAAAAACACTTAGCAAAGACCACTGATTTGCCAGAATAGAAGTCACTGGTGACCTCAAGAGTTGTTAAGGTGGTTTAAGACTGATACCAGACTGCAAGAGGTGAAAACAGAGCATGAGAAAGGGAGGCTGTGTGGCAGGCGTTTATTCAAAAATCTTAGTGGCTGAAATGAGAAGTCATAAACTTGAGAAGTTCATAGGGCTCAAGGAAACAGTTCTTCACTGTTTTGTTTTCACTTTAAAGGGTAGGAAAGATCATAGCATCTCTGAAGACAGAAGGAAAGAATCCATTAGAAGTAAAAGGCTTAAACATGCTGTCGAGAAAGAGGGAGAGTAAGGAAGAAATGGAAGAGGTGGACGAGTTGAGAGACAGAGAAAGCTGCCATTTGTTCAAGGGTAAGGGAGCCTCCTTTGAAAGGGAAAAAAAGGAGAAAATAATTGATACTGATACAAAGGCATTTTAAGAAAATGAGGAGATTCTTGACAGATGAAGAGACGAACTGATCAGGGAATAAACTTGGATTAGTCAAAAGTGATATAATCTGCTGGTTTGTGGAGGGAAAAAGTAGGGAGAGGATCGGGGGGTTGCAAAAAATGGAATGAGTTCCAAAAACTACTGCAAGAAATGCAGCATGTAGTTAGGGAGATGGGGGAATTGTGTTGATCAAGGGGTGTTAGTGTATGTTTCTTGCGGATTATTTTAAAATAGAAGAAAAAGCCTTTGAAAACAGTCCAGACAAGATTTGGTATGGTCTTCTAATTCCCCAAGACTCCTAGAGTCATATCAAGAATACTTTGACATAGAAAGTAGCTAACACAAATTATCATGTAGCCTAGATATCTATTATCCCCTTATTTGCCTTTTAACACCACCCCAATGCCTAGTGAACAATATAGAATTTACTGAATCTTTCTTTGAGGCAAGAGATAGAAGGAGGAGGTACTAGTTTAAGCCTCTTAACACTAGCTTCTGTAAAAAACAACCCCCATATCTCAATGGTTTAATATAATAAAAGTTTATTTCTTGCTCACTCAATGACCTCCTTACTGGGGCAGCCATCTTAAGCAGCTCGCCTGAGTGAGTCTCCTTCCATCTTATCACTCCATTATTCCCTGGGACCACAGAGTCCTCCAGAGGATCTTCTGTTGTCCCACCAGGTAATGTGAGAAGAGATTATCCAGAGCAAGCCTCATGGGTAAAATCTAGCCTGCCGCCAGTTTTTGTGTGGCTTGTGAGTTAAGGATGGTGTTATGGATTGAATTGTGTTCCCCCTAAAATTTGTGTTTTAAATCTTAACCTCTATACCTATGGTTATAATCCCATTTGGGAATAAGTTTTCTTTGGCATTGTAATGAGGAAGTATTGGTATAGGGTGTGTCTTAAGTCAATCTCTTTTGAGATATAAAAGAGAGTAAACAAGCAAGCAAGCAGAGATGGGGGAAGATAGCTCCCAAGCCACATGAAGATTGCCCAGGGATAGAAGCTCAAAAGAGACAAGGACCTTCCTCCAGAGCCAACAAAGAGAGAAAAGGCTTCCCTTAGAGCTGGCACCCTGAATTCAGACTTCTAGCTTCCTAAACTGTGAGAAAAAAAAATTCCTGTTTTTTAAAGCTATCCACTTGTGGTATTTCTGTTATAGCAGCACTAAATAACTAAGACAGATGGTGTTCATATTTTTAAATAGTTGGGGAAAAAATCAAGAAACAAAAGTTTGTCACATGTGAAAATTATATGAAATTCAAATTTCAGTGTCCATAAATAGTTTTATTGGCCTATGGCCACACTCATTTGTTTATGTATTTTCTATGGCTGCTTTTTTGCTAAAATGGTTGAGTTAAGTAGTTGCGAAAGGGATTGTGTAGCCTGCAAAACCTAAAAATATTTACTACCTGGCCCTTTAGAGAAAAAGTTTGCCAAGCTCTGACCTAGAAGATTGAGCACCCCATACTTAAACACCTCATCCCAGAAGGTTATATGTCACTTCACCCACATTCTACTGACAATAACTAGCCATATGTCCACCTAGATGCAATGGGGACTTTGGTGGCTCAGTGGTAGAATTCTCATCTTCTATGCAGGAGACCCAGAGTCAATTCCTGGACAATGTAACTCATGCACAGCCACCACCTGTCTGTCAGTGGAGGCTTGTGTGTTGCTATGATGCTGAACAGGTTTCAGCAGAGCTTCTAGACTAAGGTCGATAGGAAGAAAGGCCTGATAATCTACTTCTGAATCAGTCAATGAAAACTCTATGGATCAAAATAGTCTGATCCGCAACTGATCCTAGGGGTTGGGCAGTGTTCTGTTCTATTGAACATGGGGTCACCATGAGTTAAAGCCACCAAGATGGCAGCTGACAACAACAGAGGTAAGGAGTGTGGGAAATGTAGTCCCTGGCTGGGAAACTACTTTTCAGTGACAACTCTGCCCCTTGATATTGGGGGAAGGGTGCAAGAATCTTTGTGTTCAGGTCCCCATGTCTGCCGCAGGGTGTTACATTGCACACCAGACAGGAAATAGGGTTAAATGCCCTTTAGATATTTCTGCTCTCCAAAATCAATTTTTCAACTGTGTCACCAGAGGAGAAGTGTGTGTGTGCGTGTGTGTGTGTGTAGGAGATGTGGAGAGTTCTTTCTTTTTGCTCTTCCATGTATGGTCCATCCTGGCTGGCTCAAGACTGCATCTTTCAAGCTTTCCATTCCTGCACCTTCGTGCCTCTTCTATTACGTGGAGTGACTCAGCTGTGCTGAACTCCCAGTCCTATACTACAGACCCGCACTCAGCAATACAAATAAATAGAGCCCACTGTCCTAAAAAGGACGTAGGCATCAGAACTCATCAAAATATGTCTTCTAAACACAGCAACTCTTCACAGGAGAAAGTCAGGTCAGGTGAACAACAGTTCTACCTGTTTAATATTTTAAATAAATTCAAGTAAAATTTTAACACACTCAAGTCAATCAACTTTGTACAAGATATCTTGGGGCTTTGTTGGTGTCAAGGGATGGTTTCCCACATATTTACCACTCCTCCATCACTCACCTCCTAAAGTTACCTAAAAAATCATAAAATCTAAGTGAAAATGAGTTTGTAATACTCTCTCACACTGGCTTGCCTTAGAGTAAAAAAACCCGTTGCTGTTGAGTTGATTCCGACTCCTAGCGATTCTATAGGACAGAGTAGACCTACCTCATAGGGTTTCCAAAGCTGTAATCTTTACAGAAGAAGACTGCCATGTCTTTCTCCCTCAGAGCAGCTGGTGGGTTCGAACTGCCAACCTTTCGGTTAGCAGCCGAGCACTTAACCACTGTGCCATCGGGGCTCCTGCCTTAGATTAGCACTCTCCAAACCACTATTCCATAAAAATTCTGGCATTTCCACCGTGACCCAGAAAAACAGTTAATGCAGTCCCTGCTCTTGATGGAATCACAGTCCAGTGGAGACACAGACTTTTTTACAGCTATGGATAATGGAAGGTAGTCTAAAATCAGTGTGCAAATTGAGATCCAAACAAAGTACTTACTCTGAGCAAACACAGGAATGGAGTGATTAATTGTGGCAGATGTTAACCAAGAGTAATGATTTTAAGTGTCAGGAATAGAAAACCTTTCTCTGTCATGCTTGCAATGCTAATCCCAATTCATTCATCATCAAACCTCACCTTGCCTGGTCATTTATCTTGAGCGCAAACTCAGCTTTCTTCAGGGAAATCAGTCATCTGCATTTATCCTTTGCCTGCAGGAGCTCAGAAAGCATAACCGCCATTCACCATATTTCATGCCCGTCCATTCACATGGTAGGCCAGCATTTTGTCAGGTGACCTCTTAAACTGAGACAGTTTTAATTTCAATCTAAAGCTGACGCTTGCGGATAAAGATACCCTATAGCCCTGTAATACACTCTAGGACACATCTACTTCCTTGTCCTTGGTCTGGTATTCTAGTGAAAATAATACTGAGTGCCTTCTATTTGGAGGGCATTGTCTGTCAGTTTGTCATACTGTGATGTCTTGTGTGTTGCTGTGACATTGGAAGCTATGTCACCGGTGTTTCAAATATCAGCAGGGTCACCCATGGTGGACAGGTTTCAGCAGAGCTTCCAGAGTAAGACAGACTAGGAAAACATGTCTTTCAATCTACTTCAGAACATCAGACAATGAAAACCCTATGGATCACAGCAGACTATCGTCCAACAGAGTGCTGGAAGATGAGTCCCCTCGGTTAGAAGGCTCTCAAAATGCACAGTGGCCTCAAAAATAGATGAAAGCATACCAGTGATCATGCAGATGATGTAGGACTGGGCAACATTTTAGTCTGTTGTACACAGTATGGCCATGAGTTGAGGCTGCCTCAATGATAACTAACAACAACATATGAGCAGAAACAAAGGTCAGTCTGCAGCAACCAAATCAATGATAAAGCAAGGCTGAAGGTGATGTACAGGCTGAAGAGGAAAGCAGCACGGATACATGTACTGTGACCGCAAGATGAGAAAACACACTGCAATAGAGGAACCCAGGACAACTCAACTCTTATTCTTCTATTAAAACAAGAAAATGCCCCTTCTTCTTGTCCAAGCAAACCTGTCCACCTACTCTTGGTACCATGTCCTCCTGCTTCCATAACGGCTCAATCATTCCTCTTTACTAATCACTTCTCACTGTTAGAGATGCACAAGTTTTCTCCATTGTGGAGGCAAAAAACTGACGCCAGACTTGGCAGCCTCCTCTAGCTACTTTTTCTCTTTCCTGCCCAACATCTCAAATCAAACCCACCACGTTGTGCCTAACTAGGAATGCCACCATTCTGTCAAAATTGCTTCATAAAAACCTAGATATTTTCTCTCAATTCTAGTTTAGGTGGCATACTCTTTCCCCGATAGTCCTGTATTATTGGAGCCTGTAGATAATAACACTCAGTATTAATATGCATTCCCTTTTCTTGTGCAAACTTTTGTAGGCTCTTTGTGATTTGGATGTGGTTTCATCTGGAAAATTTACCCCAGGGCTTGGCACCCTGTAGCTATTGGCCAAAACTGGCTCCCTACCTCTTTTTGTAAATAAAGTTTTATTGGAACACAGCCATACCTATTAATTTATGTATTGTTTATGGTTGCTTTTTTGCTATAAGGGCAGAGTTGTGTAGTTGCAACAGAAACCAAACAGCCTAAAATATTTATTATTTGGCCGTTTAAGAAAGAGCATGCCTGTCTTACTCTGTCTCATTGTTATTATTATAGACGCTATGTGATCTTTGTTTGCCCTTATTGATGCTGGTTCTCTTACTGAAGCTTATTATTGATTCTCTAATTGACCTACTGATTCTCTTATTGAAACTTATTGATGCTTATTGGTTCTCTTATGGATGCTGTACTTTGGGGAAGCCACGTCCTCTTCTGAGAAGAATCCCTGTTTCCAAAAGGTGGGGAGAATCCTGATACAAGGAGCAACCTTCATGCTGTGATTATCCTGTGCTACAAACCAGGGCAACTCTGTGCCTACAAAAGATCAGACTATGGAATAAGGGAACTGAAGCCAAATACTCCTTTGTTGTTGTTGTTAGCTGTCATGGAGTCTGCCCCCTGACTCATGGCAACCCTATATTTGAGACTGGACTATTGTGCTCCATAGGGTTTTTATTGTCTGATTTTTGAAAGGAGATTGCCAGGCCTTTCTTCCTAGTCCATCTTAGTCTGGAAACTCCTCAGAAATCTGCTCAGCATTATAGCAACATGCAAGCCTTCACTGACAGACAATTTCTGGCTATGCTTGAGGTGCATTGGTCAGGAATTGAACCTGGGTTTCCTGCATGGAAGGCAAGAATTTTATCATTAAATCATCACTGCCCTCAAGTACTCCTGACCTCCTCAGAAATTATTCTTTCTTTCTGAAAACAGCCCAAGTTATGAACTGGAGTTGATGCTCAGATAGTTGATTCACTCTGAGGGTTGTGGTCTCTTTGATGTGCTGTAAGTGATTATGGTAAAGGGAGACCCTGCACCAGAAGGGGATCTTGAAAAACAACGTCAGAACTGACCACAGTGGCATGGACAGCATTGAGGTAACCAAAAGACCCGTTGCCATCCGGTCAATTCCACCTCATAGAGACCCTATAGGACAGAGTAGAACTGCCCCATAGGGTTTCCAGGGAGTGGCTGGTGGATTCAAACTGCTCACCTTTTGGTTAGCAGCCGAGCTGTTAACCACTGTGTCACCAGAGCTCTGAGGTAACTAATAGGACTGCTAAAAAAAAAATTATTAAAAGTGTTTGCCTCCAAGGAGTGGGGCAGGGGTAGGGTAGAAGACCGCTGCTTTCATTATGAGGCCTTCTGTTTTATTTAATTTTTTTTTTTCCAAATGGGTGTGTGTTGCTTTGAGATAGGGCTTTAAGCTGGTGTGTTCCAGTTTGCACCCCTGCTGGGAATTTGCATTGCTATCCCAGATATACTGAAACAGAATTTACATTTTAACAAGATCCCCAGATGATTCTTATGTATAACTTTATGGGATCTCCTTAGAAATGCAAGTTCTCAGCAGAGGTTGGAACTGGAACAAACCAGTTAGAAGCCCTGCTTTGAGAAAGTCTTTGAGTAAATCACTTCAGTTCTCAGTTTCTCTTTCTTTGTAATAGTCTCTTCTCACCTACCTTCCCAGAAACTTATAAGAAGTGTATTTGCAAGTGTTTGGAAAATGTTAAAGACATAATTAACATGTATATTCTAGCTCAAGCTGTTCAATAGAAATGTACATGTGAGAGTAAGGCTAGGTAGAATATTTTCCCCTCCCTTTGTTGAGTACTGGTGGAAGTGGCCAGAGGAATGGACCTTTTCAACTGTCTTCTCCCCAAGATTCTCATTCCTTTTACAAAAAAGATATTCTAGTTTGAGCCAAGTCCAACTCATGGTCACCCCATGTGTGTCAGACTAGAACTGTGCTCCATAAGGTTTTAATGGCTGATTTTTCAAAAGTAGATCACCAGGCCTTTCTTCCGAGACACCTCTGAGTAGATTTAAACTTCAAATTTTTTAGCAGTCAAGTGCATTAATCATTTGCACCATCCAGGTATTCCACAAAAAAGTTATAACTACTCTTATTTGTGCTTAAATACGTTCTTTAGTCAAAAGAAATTTCCCATTATTCTGCTCTGATTTTTAAAGTAATATTTCATTTTTTACTTTAAAATTTTTCTCCTTTTAAATAACATGTTTAAATTTATAAATATACTACTTTTTATAAGATTTCAACCATACAGAATTATGCAAAGAAAACACTAAAAGTCTCCATTCAACCCTTTCTTCCTCCTAATCCTCTTCCCAAGTTATTATTGCCAACTGGCTTCAGGCCCTTTTCTGTGCTTACCTATTCATATATGTATGTATTAGGCCTTCGAAAACATAATTGGGTTCATACTATATGTATTGTCCTATACTTTCCTTTGTTCATCTCAAAATATGTCTTGGTGACTTTTCCAGACAGTTTTGTTTTCCACATTCTTTTTGATAGCTGCATAATATTTCATAATAAAGATGTAGGATACTATTTCAAGACTCCCTTATGGATGACATTCAGATGTCTGTTTTATGCTATTCCTAACAATGCTGCAATAAGTATCCTTGCACTCAAAGATTTCATTAGTATAAATGCCTAGTTTATTTTCAGTTTTGATAGATACTAACAAATATCCTTTAGAAGGGCTTCATCAATTTACAGTTCAAATAACAGTATAGGGAATAAAATGAATCCTTTAGTGATCACCATTATTTGATTTTGTCAAACATTTTATTTGTGCCAATCTGACAGAAATTTTTTGTATTCTTCAGAAAATTTAGAATGAGAATCTTCACTGTGAATTTAGTTTCCAGAGTATGGAATCTACAGCCAGCCTCTCTAGGTTGATACAGTGACTCTGTGGCTTATTAACTGCATGATCTTCGGCAAGTTTCTTTACCCTTTTGTGGCTTAGTTATCCCCTCTTAAGTTGTAGCAATACCTAACTCCTAGAGTTATTGTGAGGATATAACGGGCTACCCTATGTAAAGCACTTAGAACAATGTCCTGCACTAGTAAGAACACCTAAATATTTGCTTTATTATTATTATTATAATTATTAAATTTTCTTTTATTTTCCTGTATATAAGAAAAGATTTTCATACTTTGCTTTTTTATTTGGTGACTTTGTTGAATGATCTTATTATCATATTTTTACACAAATAACGTGTGCTTTCTATGTTTGTTTGCCAACAGTGCCATCCTCCTGTGAGGTATTTTCATTAAGTGTGCTAATTTTTTTTTTACAGCAAAATGTAAAAAATAATTGGCATAGTGGCACTTACGAAAATAGCTTGCGGGGTGAGGGAGCAGTTGGCAAACGAGCATAGAAAGTGCTTGTTATTTGGGTAAAATACAGCAGTTATAATAATTTCTTTTTGGCATTTCTTAAATTTCTTTGGTAGATAATTGTGAAAATTAGCTATTTGGTGCCTTCCTTTCCAATAGTTAAACTCACTTCTTTTTCTTGTCTTACTGCTTTGCCTAATATTTCCAGTTGTAATTATAATCAAAATCTTTAGCTTGTTAATGATTTGGTAAGACTGACTCTAATACTTCACCATTCAGTGGAGTGTTTGCTCTTGGTAAAGAACTTTTCAGTCTAATAAAAGAATATTATTATTATTATTATTATTTTAAAGAGGAAGAATCTGGAATTTTATCAAATACTTTCTTTGGCATCTTTTGAGGTGATTTGTTATAGATTGAGTTATGCCCACCTCTCCCCCCCAAAAAAAATACATGGTTGATTCCTAACCCCTATGCCTGTGGATGTAATCCTGTTTGGGAATAGAGTTTTCTTTGTTATGATAATGGGGTCATATTAGTGTAGGGTGTGTCTTAAACCTAATCACTTCTGAGTTATGAAAAAGCAGCAGGTTAGATACAGAGATAAACAAGCACAAACTGGGTGCAGATGGATGTCACAAAGATGGCCAAGGAATGCCTGGGCTGTAGAAGCGGAGACAAGGATCTTCCCCCAAGGCGGACAGAGCGAGGGTCTTCTCCTTGAGCTATTGCCCTGAATTTGGACTTCTAGCCTCCTGAACTTCAAGCAAATATATTTCTGTTCTTTAAAGCCATCCACTTGCAGCATTTCTGTTACAGCAGCACTAGCTAAAATGGTGATCATACATATATATGATCACTATATAGCCCTGGTGGTGGAGCAGTTAAGAGCTCAGCTGCTAACCAAAAGATTGGCAGTTCGAACCCATCAGCCGCTCCTTGGAAACCCTATAGGGCAGTTCTACTCTGTCTATAGGGTCACTATGAGTCAGAATTGACTCATGGCAACGGGTTTGGTTTTTTTGTTTGATACATACATTTGATATGTGCTGTTGTTAGGTGTCAAGTTGGTTCCGACTCATAGCGACCTTATGTACAACAGAACGAAACACTGCCCGGTCCTGTGCCATTCCCACAATCGTAGTTATGCTTGATCCCATTGTTGCAGCCACCGTGTCAATTCTTCTCATTTTGAGTCATGCCACATCAGCAAATGAAGGTCCCGAAAGCTTGATTCCATCCACTCCATTAAGGTCGACTCTACTTTGAGGAGGCAGCTCTTCCACGGTTGTCTTTTGAGTGCCTTCCAACCTGGGGGGCTCATCTTCTGGCACTGTATCAGGCAATGTTCCACTGCTATTCATAAGGTTTTCACTGCCTAATTCTTTTCAAAAGTAGACCTCCGGGTCCTTCTTCCTAGTCTGTCTTAGTCTGGAAGCTCAGCTGAAATCTGTCCACCATGGGTGACCCTGCTGGTATCTGAATACCGGTGGCGTTGCTTCCAGCATCATAGCAACACACAAGCTGCCACAGCACCACAAACTGACAGACACGTGGGAGATTTGATATATATATATATATATATATCAAAAATATATATGTATGTAGTCATTCATCACTTAACATCCATGATATGTTCTGTGAGAAAAAAATAGAACATTATGTGATTTAGACATTGTGCAAATGCCATATTATATAAGGCAGTCTCCAGGTTACAGACGTCCAACTTATGTACAACCCATAGTTACGAACCAGTTCCCACAAGGCCTATTATATTAAAACCTTATGGGTGCCCACTTCCGGTTGTCCTTATCCTGACTGTTGCTGCTGCTGCTGCTGGAGCTGCTGGCAGAGGCTGGAGGAACGTGGCGCAGAGCAAGAGAAAGTGAAGAAGGAGGGTACAGAGTGCACCCAGCCCGGCCCACTGTCCCCCTGACTGATGAGCGGGAGCAGCCTGGGCCTCATAGCCCTCGCTGTCTTTGGCTGCCTGCGCACCAGACAAAGCCCAAGAGCTCGCGCCCAGAGGCCTGTCTTCTGCCTCACCTGCCTGTATCCCACCTGTGGTCCGGTGCTGTAAGAGTCTGGGTTTGAGGTCTTTAAAACCATTCTGGGAAAATAATAAACAAAGGCAGAGCTTTTTCCTTATGGGAACACAAACATGTAAGTGGTCATACGTTGTCCCAAAGGACATTATGCGGCACAGGACTGTATATATACCATATTTTTACACAAATAAAGTGCGTTTTCTACATTTGTTTGCCAACTGCACCATCCCCCCACAAGGTATTTTCTTAAGTGCACTATGCTAATTTTTTTACAGTGACATGTGAAAAACAAAAAAAATTGGCATAGTAGAGTTTACAAAAATACCTCGTAGGGGAGGGCGTGGTTGGCAAACAAATGTAGAAGGCACATGTTATTTGTGTAAAAATACAGTACTAGATATATATTTTTTTCACGTTTGTCCCTCTCTTTTAGTGGAGTTCCCATTGGTCAATGAGATAAACTATTCTTGGGACTCTATTTCCACGTGGTTGGATTTGATCTGCTAATTTACCAGTGAGCACATTTTCTGTCTATGTATGTGAGATGGCCTACCCTTTTTTTCACATACTATCTTTGCAGATTGAGTCAGGACATTTCCTACCTTTTGTTATGTTATGGAATAATGTAAATAACACAAAAATGATTTATTCCTAGAAGACCTAGTACAACTTGCCTATACAATCCTCCGGCCCAGAGTCTTTAGTGGTAAATCTTTGATTACTTTGTGTTTCTTCTATGGCTATTAGTATATTCAGATTTTATATTTCTTCTTGAGTAATTTCTATTTTTATTAGGAGATCATTAATTTTATATAGATTTTCATGTTTGTTGGTATACCAAAAAACCAAAACCAAACCTGTTGCCATTGAGTCCATTCTGACTCATAGCCACCCTATGGGACAGAGTAGAACTACCCTATAGTGTTTCCAATGTTGTAATGGTTACAGAAGCAGACTGCCACATCTTTCTCCCACAGAGCAGCTGGTGGGTTTGAACCGCTGACCTTTTGGTTAGCAGCCAAGCCCATAACCACTGCACTACCAAGGCTTTTTTGTTTGTATAAGGTGGGCAAAATATTATTTTTATAATTTAAAAGCCTCCTTTATAGGTATTGTTGATCACTTTTCCTGCTTTCAGTGTTGTTTATTTTTGTCTTCTTTTTTTTTTTTTCACTCTTAGTTAGACCTACCAAAGATATACCTAGTTTATTAATCCTTACAAAGAATGGACTTTGGTTTTACAGATCAGCTATACTATTATTTGGCTGTTTGCTATATCATTAATTCCTGCTGCTATCCTTATAGTTTTTTTCCTTTTACTTTTTTTGGGTTTATTATTTTGTTCATTTTTTAATACAAAGTGTGAGACATATATAGGCAACACAATGTTACAGACACAGTGATAGATGTCCATACTTAGAACAATGAGAACACAGAACAGGGAGGGACTGATTGTATAAATGAGGATGGGGTGGGGGTATAGCTTCACTGAGCGACAGGAATAGATGCCCAGCTATGCATGCTTACAAATGGTTAGAATATTTCCAGAAAAGGCACACCCGTTCTCTCTCAAAACTTGTTACAGTGATGGCCTTTGAAGAGGAGAGTTTGGTGTATTCCCCTTTACCAAAACCAGTTGTCACTGAATCGATTCTGACTCATGGCAACCCCATGTGTGTCAGAGTACAACTGTGCTCCATAGGACTTTCAGTAGCTGATTTTTTAGAAACAGATCCAAGCCTTTTTTCTGAGGCACATCTGGGTAACTGAACCTCCAGCCTTTTGGTTAGTAGCAGAGTGTGTTAACCATTTGCACCACCCGGGGACTCTGATACCCCTTTATGCTGTTTGATTTTACTTTACCATGTGCATTCATTATTTAGTCAATAAATAAATTTAAAATGAAGTAAAATGAAGCTCATTCTGTTGGACACAATCACTCGTAAACTGGAAGGACTCTCAGAAATGAGCTCGCTTAAACTTCCTGCTTTTTAAAAGACATTTCTGAATGTTAGGAGGGAGAGAGGTATTCAAGCTCTCAGAAGAGTTCTCCAGTGCAGGTTGGAAATCTCTGTGAGAAGCCAGACTGCCCGACTGCGTAAAGCCTGCTGTCTGGTCTGCTCGTGGAGACAGGGGATGCAGTGCAGGGGCTCAGGACCCGGAAAACACAGCTACAAAGCCGGAGGGGGAAGGCCATGGCTAGTTCCAGCCCCAACAGTGACAGCGGAGAGAACAAGAGGCTTCCTGTCTGCGGCAACTCTTGCTTTAGTCTCAAGTCCTCTTATCTCTGGCAGGTTGTGTCTGCTTCCACTCACCTCACAGCTTGCCTGGCTCTGGTTTTCAGCTTCTGAATCAGCTCCAGCCCAGACAGTTTCCCTGTCTGCCCTGCCTTTGACCTGCAGCATCTCTTTATTTCCCAAGCACACAACCTCTGTGCCCAAGTTCAGCCACTTCACTGCTTCTCCCACCAGGGAACAGGGAGGTCATTGTCAATGCAGATCATAAATAACCACGAGGTCAGAACTGGGTATTGAAAGTGGGGTAGGAAGGACTTAGAAAATGGGATTAGCTAGATGGATGGAGGCAATAAGAGAATATTTATCTGGATGGGGTGGAAGAGCGCATTTGTGTGGGATGGAAAATGAGAGA
Organism: Dugong dugon; assembly: GCA_030035585.1. Classification (NCBI taxonomy): domain Eukaryota; kingdom Metazoa; phylum Chordata; class Mammalia; order Sirenia; family Dugongidae; genus Dugong; species Dugong dugon. Next base: position 65,554,146 of record CM057470.1, on the reverse strand, counting down.
GGGAGCAGACCAGAAGGTTATGTTTGGAAAAGAAGTGCATCGAATTCAAGATGTCAAAGGGCAAGGCTAAGAAGAGGAAAGAGGGAGGAAATAAACATGCATTTATTGAATACCTTCTGTGTTCCAGAAGCCCTATGGATAGGATCTAATTTAATTCTTTCAACTTTCATGCATTTTACAGATGAGGACTGTGAAACTCATGGGGACTAAGTATTTTGCCAAGGTCTCATACTGATAAGTGGAGGGGCAGGGATTTGAGATGGATAACAGAGAGTTGGATGGCAGCCTGAAGGGGGAACTGGAGAGAGAGAAACTTGAAGCCCTCCACAGTTCTCATTGAGTCTGGGGAAGTGGGAACTAAGGCATTGACTAGAGAAAACAGCACCCTTATCTACCTGCTTACTCATGCAAGAAGTCTGTCCACACATCCAACCCATCAGCAAGAAGCCTGCCCACATATCCAACCCATCAGCCGGTCTTGTCAACTCTACTTCCAAAATATGTCTTGAATGTTTCCACTTTAGCCAGCTCCCTACCATCATCTTAGCCCAAGCTAGTATTCTAGAATTGACCACCATTACCCCTCCTTGGTGGCGTAGTGGTTAAGAGTTCTGCTGCTAACTAGAAGCTCAGCACTTCGAATCCACCAGCTGTTCCTTGGAAACCCTATGGGGAAGTTCTATTGTGTCCTATAGGGTCACTATGAGTTGGAATTGACTTGACAGCAATGAGTTTGGGTGTTTTTCTTTTTTTTTTCAACCCTCATTTAGAGGATATTAGTGATTCAGTGGTAGAATTCTCACCTTCTATGCAGGAGACCCAGGTAGACTGATTCCCAGCCAATGCACTTCAGGCACAACCACCATCAGTAGAGGCTTGTGTGTTGCTATGATGCTGAACAGGTACCAGCAGAGCTTTCAGACTAGGAAGAAAGGCCTGGTGATCTAATTCTAAAAATCAGCTAGTGACAACCTGATAGATCACAAAGATCCGATCTGTAACTAATCATGGGAATGTCACAAACTTTAGTTCGGTTGTGCATGGGGTTGCCATGAGTCAGAGGTGGACTCAGCAGCAGCTGACAATAACAACAATCCTCATCTAGACTACCATACTAACGTTTTACTGGTCTTTTCTCTCTTTGATCCATTTTCCAAAGACCAAATGAAGTAAAATTCATAATATGTATAGCTGATCATGTTTTGTCATCTCTTAAAACTTTCCAATCGCTTCCCACCCCACTAAGGATAACATTCATTATTCTTAATATGAACCCCCAAAAGTACTTATTAAGCCACTTTCCTTTTTGCTTATATGCTCTAATCATATTGGTTTTTTCTTTGTTCCTCAAACTCAGTATACTTCTTTTGGTCTTAGAGGAAGAGGCTGCATAGGCCCTGCTCACAATTATTTATTCCGCATTGCTAACCGCCACATTGTCTCATGATTTTTCCCTCCCATTCTAGTCTCTACAAAAAGGTTTAAGATTAACCGATGTTCTGCCCTGGAGGGTGGAAAACAAGTGATAATGATCTAAGAATGAAAAACCAAACAAAACACCAATCTTGTGACAAGAAAAAGCAGGATGTCGCTAGATAATCCCCAAAGATGTCACCAGATAACCTCTAAGAATACCAGTAGAAGGTTAACTCATCTAAGACATCATCACCTCAAGGGGAAACTACCACAAAAGATCCATAATCCTGTCCCTATAAAAGACTTCAGCCGATTCTGCAGTGGGGGAGATGAGTTTTTTGGTGGCATCTATTCCCCTCTGTCTCCTATATATTGATATATAATAAAGATCTTGCTGCTCACCTCATGCCTGTCTCAGAATTGGCTATTGCAGCAGGCGGCTCCAATCCACGTTATTGCAGTAACATTAGCTTTTTAAATTTCTTTCTCCCTCCACTTAGCATTTATTTCTCTCTCTCCCTCTTTGTCTGGCTCAATGTTTTCATCCTTTAGGTCCCAGATTCAACATAACCTCCACAAGTACAAATTTCTTACTTGAATCTAGATTTGATTCTCCTGCTATACACTTAATTAATAGAATAATTTATTTAAAACTATGTCTACTACTAGACTGGAAGATTCATAAGAACAGAAATTGTTTTATTATTTGCCCAATTTGCAGTTGATACTCATTTTTTTGAATGAATGAATAAGTGAACAAAAACTAAATGAATGAAAGAAACGTATCATTAAAACAAATTAAAAAATATTGTCCTGCTTTATTTAACCTGGGTGGTTGAATAGTTAAGTTCTCGGCTATAAACCAAAAGGTTGGAGTTTCTGTTCCACCCAGAGGCACCTCAGAAGAAAGGCCTGGTAATGTACTTCTGAAAAATCAGTCACTGAAAACCCTATGGAGCACAGTTCTACCTTGATCTGACATAACATGGGGTCACCATGAGTCAGAATCTACTCAATGACAGCTAGTACTGGCAATTATTTAACAAAGCACGTGTATAGAAAATGAAACTGGTCCCTTGAACAAACTCTCCATAACCTTGAGGTATTGGTTTATCCAGCTAGCTCACCCCCACCAGATCTTGATAACCTTGGGCTACGACCTTGTCCTCCCTTTGACTGTGAAGAAATCTGACCTGTGGCCTTGTTTTCTGACACCATTTTCCTCCAGCTCGTCTGTGCCCATGCCTCTAAAATTCTTTTTTCACTTTCTTTTCTCCAGCTTGGGAGTTTAGGTGCAGCTGGCAGGTTGTTCCTTATTTCTGAAATGTTAAATATCATAATAGTTTTCTCCTTGGGAAAGTTAAAAAGAAACCTGAGGATACTAGGCCCCTCTGCCCCTTTGTGGAACCCCCATGAAGCCAGTTTGGGATGGCTCCCTCATCTCTCTCTGCGTGTCTGCAGCCATTTCCTAGGCCCACACAATGGTGGCAGCTCAGCAAGGGGCACCCCGCTCTGCCAGAGGGCTCTGGGATTTTTCCATGTGGTGAGTCAATCTGGGCAGACAAATCCTGTTGAAGGGAGATATAAACTGGGGATGGTGAACTTCTCCTGCTGAGAGGCACTAACAGTTTATAAGAGAGAAAAATTGATAAACCCCTGGGTATCATTTTTTGTTTTCATTTCACTCTGGGGCCAGCTGTGAAAGGAAAATGGTTGTAAACAGCCTATTGGTAAAAGTGCTTTTGTGAAAATACCGCAAGGGAAAGTAATAAGCAATTGTTAGGTCAGCCAGGGCTTCCCACCCCGCTTTGAAAGACAAAAGAAGTGGAATAAGGCCCTGGGGTTCACCTATCTTGACAAACAGAAAAGAAAACAACCTCCAAAGCTCATTTTGTGAGCATTGTTGTTGTTAGGTGCAGTAGAGCCCGTTCCGACTCATAGCGACCCTATGTGCAACAGAATGAAACACTACCCTGTCCTTTGCCATCCTCACAACTGTTGCTATGTTTGAGCCCATTGTTGCAGGCACTGTGTAAGTCCGTCTCTTTGAGGGTCTTCTTCTTTTTCACTGACCCTCTACCTTATCAAGCATGATGTCCTTCTCCAGGGATGGTCCCTCCTACTAACTTAAGTTGTCCTTTGTTTGAAATATATTTTTTTGAACATTTGTTATTGGTAAAGCATAAAAATTGTGCCCAGACATAAACAATATTATAAAATACATTACAATAGTAGCTAGAGGTCCAAAGGAGTCTTTTAGGGGAACCAAAGAGAGAAGGTCCACTTTTATCTGGACTGTTAAGTGAAGAAACATGAAGGCTGAAGCTTCTGAACTGGATCTTGAAATATGGAAGGGAGGGAGGAGAAGTGTTATGGATTGAATGATCTTCCCAAAAAATGAGTGTCAACTTGGCTAGGCCATGGTTTCCAGTATAGTGTGATTGTCCACCATTTTGTCATCTGATGTGATTTTCCGATGTGTTGTAAATTCTACCTCTATGATGTTAATGAGGCATGATTAGAGGCAGTTACATTAACGAGGCAGAACTCAGTCTACAAGATTAGGTTGTGTCTTGAGTCCATCTCTTTTGAGATATAAAGGAGAGAAGCAAGCAGAGAGACAAGGGGACCTCATACCTCCAAGAAAACAGGGCCAGGAGCAGAGCATGTCCTTTGGACCTGAGGTTCCTGCGATAAGAAGCTCCTAGACCAGGGGAAGATTGTTGACAAGTATCTTCCCTCATTGCTGACAGACAGAGAAAGCCTTCTGCTAGAGCTAGCACCCTGAATTTGAACTTAGGGTCTCCTAAATTGCGGGAAAATAAATTTTCTTGGTTAAAACCATTCACTTGTGTTATTTCTGTTATAGCAACACTAGATGACTAAGAGAAGAAGGAAGATGATTCTACTTAGAGAGGCTACAGGAAGAAAATTCCCTGAGGGGACTGGGAGTCACTCCCAGGTCAGATGGCCAATAGTACTTCAATATGGAAATGGAAATATGAATCAAGTCTAAAGGTTTTAAACTAAAATCTAAATGTCAGCTGCCTTATTATTCCTTAGTTGGAGTCTGAGGAGGTTGTGGCAGCTGGGAGGATAGACCTGTGGTCTCAGAAAGGCCCCTTGGGTGGATGTCAAGGCCATGGGGCCTCTGTGCTGTGAGGCCCTGTCTTCCCCAGTGGGCACATCCCTTGGATGTCCCTCCTTCCAGGGGAATAAAATAAAGCTTCCCTTGCCCCTGCCATCTCCCCCCACCCCACATTTATCCCCTGCCTGGCTTCTCTGAAGGCATTCCAAACCCAAGGGCCCATGGGGATGCTGGAGACCACTGGAGACCTCTGTGAGGCCAAAATGATGCCTGGTCTCCCTGGCAAGATTTCAGACCCAACAGCTTGGCTCCCAGGGAGCCTGGCATGAGCTTGTAGAAGATTTGTTTATTAGCTGTTCTGTTAAGAGTTTCATTCATTTATTTAAATAAACAACTCTGATCTTTGTTCCTAATGCAAGGCTCTCCCTCAGCAGCTTTAAATCAAAGGAAGCTTCTGTTATACTTTATGACTTTACTTTGCAAATTTGAGTAAAAAGAAGGAGGCAGCCAAGACCCAATTGCTTATGGCTCAGTTGAAGCCACATAGAAGGTTCAGCTAGAAGCCAAAGTTTGCACCCCAAATCCTGCCAGTGCTTTCATTCTGCAAACTCCTTTATCATCAGCACTGCAGGAGGGCAGACGAGAATGCCAAGCATGTACTAAGAGCATCCATTTTGAATGAATGATTGGTTTGAGGTGTTGAGGCCTGCGGGAAAGCGCACAGCCTTGGAGTTGGGAGACCCAGATTTCAGTGCTCAGCAGTGACCTGTTGTTGTTGCTCTTAGCTGCCATTGGGTTGATCCCCTACTCATGGTGACCCCAGCACAATCGAATGAAGTGCTGCCCAGTCCTGCACCATCCCCACAATCAGCTGTGGTCTGTAGGGTTTTCAATGGATGATTTTCAGAAGAAGATGGCCAGGCCTTTTTTCCTAGTCCATCTTAGTCTGGAAGCTCCACTGAAACCTGCTGAGCATCATAGCAACACACAAGCCTCCATTACAGACAGGTGGTGGCTGCACAGGAGGTGCACTGGCCTGGGAGTAAGGTGAGAATTCTACCACTGAAACACTAATGCCAGCCATGACCTAGCTCTGTAATACTGGGAGGTCACTTTACATCTCTGACCTTCAGTTCCTTCTTCTGAATAGATTGGGAAAGATAATCTCTTCTCCTCTTTTTATTATTGTACTTTAGATGAAGGTTTACAGAACAAACTAGTTTCTCATTAAACAGTTAGAACACATATTGTTTTATGACATTGGTTAACAATCCCACGACATGTCAACTCTCTCCCTTCTCGACCTTGGGTTCCCTATAACCAGCTTTATTGTCCCCTCCTGCCTTCTAGTCCTTGTCCTGGACTGTTGTGTCCATTAATCTTGTTTTGTTTTATGGGGCTGTTTAATCTTCGGCTGAACGGTGAATCTTGGGAGTGACTTCATGACTGAGCTAAAAGGGTGTCTGGGGACCATACTCTCAGAGTTTCTCTAGTCTCTGTCAGGCCAATAAGTCTGGTCTTTTTTGTGAGTTAGAATTTTGTTCTACATTTTTCTCCAGCTCTGTCCGGGACCCTCTATTGTAATCCCTGTCAGAGCAGTCAGCGGTGGTAGCTGGGCACCATCTAGTTGTACTCGACTCAGTCTTGTGGAGGCCGTGGTAGTTGTGGTCCATTAGTCCTTTGGACTAATCTTTCCCTTGTATCTTTAGTTTTCTTCATTCTTCCTTGCTCCCGAAAGGGTGAGACCAGTAGAGTATCTTAGATGGTCACTCACAGGCTTTTAAGACCCCAGACGCTACTTAGCAAGGTAAAATGTAGAACATTTTCTATATAAACTATGTTATGCCAATTGAGCTAGATGTTCCCCAAGATCATGATCCCCACAGCCCTGGGCCCAGAAATTCAGTCCCTCACGGAGTTTGGATGTGTCTACGGAGCTTCCATGACCTTGCCTTATACAAGTTGTGCTGGCTTCCTCAGTATTGTGTACTCTTACCCTTCAACAAAGTTACCACTTATCTATTGTCTATTTAGTGTTTTTCCATCCCCGCTTCTCCCCTCCCTCGTAACCATCAAAGATTGTTTCTTTTTGTGTGTAAACCTTTTCATGAGTTTTTACAGTGGTGGTCTCATACATTATTTGTCCTTTTGTGATTGACTTTCTTTCACTCAGCATAATGCCCTCCAGATTCATCCATGTTGTGAGATGCTTTGCAGATTCATTGTTATTCTTTATCATTGTGTAATAGTCTATTGTGTGTATGTACCATAGTTTGTTTATCCATTCATCTGCTGATGGGCATCTAGGTTGTTTCCATCTTTTTGCTATTGTGAACAATGCTGCAATGTCATGGGTGTGCATACGAGACAACTCTTATTTCTCTAGGATATATTCCTAGGAATGGGATTGCTGAATCATATGGTATTTCTATTTCTATCTTTCTAAGGAAGCACCATATTGTTTTCCAAAATGGTTGTATCATTTTGTATTCCCACCAGCAGTGCATAAGAGTTCCGATCTCCCCGCAGCCTCTCTGACGTTTGTTATTTCCTGTTTTTTTGATTCGTGCCAGTAATGCTGGGGTGAGATGGTATCTCACTGTGTTTCAGATTTGCCGTTTCTCTAATGGCTAGTGATTGCAAGCTTTTCCTCATGTGTCTGTTGGCCACTTGAATGTCTTCTTTGGTGAAGTGTCTGTTCCTTTTATTTGCCCGTTTTTTAGTTAGATTATTTGTCTTTTTTTGTAGAGGTGTTGGATTTTCTTGTTGATTTTAAAGATTAGACCTTTGTCTGACTTGTAATAGGTAAAATTGTTTTCCTAGCCTGTAGGTTCTCTTTTTACTCTTTTGGTGAATTCTTTTGATGAGCATAGTATTTAATTTTTAGACAATCCCAGTTATCTAGCTTATCTTCTGGAGTTTGTGTGTTGATGATTATGGTTTGTATCTTGTTAATGCTGTGTATTAGGGCCTCTAGCGTTAATCCTATTTTTTCTTATGTAAACTTAATAGATTTTGGCTTTATATTTAGGTCTTTGATTCATTTTGAATTAGTTTTTTAATACGGTGTGAGGTATGGGTCCTGTTTTATTTCTTTGCAGATGGACATCCAGTTTTGGGCAAGATAATGTGTAAGTTTCTTTTAATTTTAAAATTTTGTGCTCTATGACTTGACTGATAACTATAGCAGAGCTGATTGCAGAAAGCCAACAGGTACAGCTTTAGACTTGAAAGGGAGAAGACATTATCTAAGGGTTATAGGAAGAGACAGCCTCACCTAAGGATGATTTCCAGCCACAAGTTAGTTTATTTTATAGTATTAGGGGGCATAAAGAGAAGGATGGCAGATATGAGAGGAGGTAAAATGGAAAAGGCAAAGGTAGAGGCTAGGGTAACTCCCAGGTCCCTGGCTTGGTGGAACCAAGATATGATCTCACTTACTTGAAATAATAAGAATGAGCAAATGTATGGAGACCAAAGTGGATTAGTGATTACCAGGGGTGAGAGGAAGGGGCAGAGGGGGTGCTATTGTTTAGAAAGTGGTAAGTTTCTGTTTATGGTGATGGGAAATTTGACAACGATTATGGGTGATGATGTACAACATGATTAATGTAAATGATATTACTAAATTGTACACCTGAAAAATGTCAAATTGGCAAATTTTGTGTTATATATATTTTTACAACAATAAAAAAGATAATAAACATTAAAGAAGGAAGAGGTTTAAGTGATTAAGGCAATTAAATCATTTTGGGACACATGGAATTCTTTCATTTTGATTTTAAGAGATGGATAGGATAATAAAAAAACATTTTAAATCCTTATTAATTTAATACTTAAAGTAACACATATTCCTATTATAAAAATAACACACACAGAAAAAATAAAATACACAGAAAAACACAAAGAAAAAAAAAATCCCCCCAATTCCATCACATAGAGGTAATCACTGTTTACAACTTAGTGGTGATATATATATATATATATTTTTCCCTCTTACAGAAGCTCAAGCCATGAATAGTGGTTAATGGCATGCTAACATATATTTTTTTCTCAAAGTTTTTAAATATGTTTCCACTGCCACTATAGTTTTTAATGACAACATATCATTCCTTTTGAAATTTTGAGCTGTTTCCAATGTTTTCTATATTAAGAAAAACTGTATGAATATCTCTATGACTAAATATTTGTACCTTGGTCTAATTATTTCAAAAAGATAAATTATAGAAGCAAAATTTCTGGGTAAAAAGGAATATACCTTTTTAAAGATTTAATACATATTACTAATTTTTTTTTTTAACATAAACCAATTTATGCCCTCAGAAACACTATATGGATACATGTTTTTTCATATCCTTGGCAACATTGGGAGATATATACCTTTCTAATTGTTACTGGTCAAAATTATTACTAGATTTCTAGCAACATGATACTTTAAAAATATATTTATTGATCCTGTGTAGTTCTTCAGGGGTAAATTATTGGTTCATGCTATTTTCTCACTTTATTTTAATGGTTGCTTAACTTTTATTGATTTTTTAGAGCTCTTTGTATATTGGTAATTTAATATCTCTTCCTGCCATAAACATTGCTCTCTTGTTTTTCCTTTATTTTTAAAATTTCTGTTGTATGGACTATTTTTCCTTTCCGTAAGTACCTTTTCCTCAGTCACTCAGAAGGAATACATTTTCTTTTTGCTTGATTGTCATTGATAACCTAATTATGAATAATAGAAGCAAAAAATTCATGAGTCCTCTTTATGGAAAATGAAGAAATTAGCACTCTTGTTTTCCTACTTTGCCCTACCATCTTCTAGGTTTGGATTGGCATATAGAGTGTTTGCAGTAATCAAAGGATTTACCTACTCATTTCCTAAGTTACCCCATTTCTAAAGTGTTGTGGAAGAGTTGTTGTGGAAATTAAATGAGCTAATTCAGGAAAGAAAGCATTTAGAACAGTACCTGGTACATAGTAAGTCATCAATAAGTGTTAGCTGATATTGTAGCAATAAATAGAATCTAATATACCCCTTAAATTTTCAAATTATCATCATTTCTTTATGTCATGAATGTTTTCATTTAATAATTAGTTTTACTTTTCCTTTAACTATTTAGGCTTAATTTCTACTTTAACAGTTTTAGTGCTCACTGTCAGTTCTTTTAAACCGTATTTTCATATGTGTGGCCTCTTTATTTTGATTCATCTGCTAGTCGATTGGAATATTTAGTTGAGTAATTTTAGTAGAAAGGTTATACAAGTGTACTATAGTTATATGAGGTTTGAAAGAACCAGAAAAAGAGTGATTTTTACAAGTTTGAAGTTTATATTTCTTACTTATCTAGAGGTAGTTGCTTAGAGTTGCTAAGGAGGTTTACTTTCACAAAGTTATCAGGAACCCCAGCTCTGTCTATCTTGCTGTTGCTTCCATTCCCAAGAAACAAAACGCTGTTGTAGCACCATCCATCACATCTGCATTCCATCCAGCATAAACAAGGATGCCCAAAGAAGAACATGCCCCTCACTTTAAGGAAGTTTCCCACAAGTTGCAAACACCGCTTTGGCTTACATCCCATTGGCCAGAATTTAGTTACATGGTTACAACGCAACGGAGACCGTGACATGTAGTCTTCATTCTGAGTAGCCACGTGCTCAGCTGAAAATTTATTTCTGTGAGAAAGGACCTTGCCTGCCAGAGTCCACCCTTAATCCACCTGTGGTGTTTTCCTCACACTTACAGCATGCTCCTCTCCCATAGGGAGACAGTCGCAAGTCTTACCCTGTACATCCAACTCAAACTCTATGATCTTTAGGAGATGTGTATCCTCTCCACCAGGTCTTTCCTTCCCAGACCTAAACTACATTGGTAAAGTAGAAATATAATGGACAAAACTAAAATTCATTTTTGAAGAAAAACAAAAGGAGAATTGGAAACACATAGCAGAGATTGGTGACTACCAGATGTTTCCAATTCTCTCTCTTTTTTCCTTCCAAAAATTGGATCTATAACAATGATTCAATTCACTAAGCAGAAATAGCAAAGACCTCCTCTCTGGCAAGGGGTGAGTTGCTTGTTTGGCCCATCTTGCAGCCTTTGCTCCTTGCTCATTGCCCCCTGTGGTCCTATGTGAGGTGGGCTTTAGAGAGCATGCTTTTCTTGAGGCTTTACAGCTTTTTAACTCTCTTGCTGCTGGTGCATGTTTGGGGCCTGGAAGTTGCTTAGTGGTTGAACAGTTAGTGGCTTTAGTCATCATACTTGTGATTTTTTTGAATACAATTTCTTCAGTATATAGTAGGTTTCCTATATATTTGCTTCTTATCAGTTCCATGTGCAAGCAACTGCTGCCGACGACGAGTTTGTCTAGAAATAATTTTCAAGCCAGGTCTTTTATCTACTGGCGTCTGTGCTCTGCCCAACCCTCCTCTCAACTTAATGATGGTGACCTTGAAGTTGTTTGAAACAACAGGCTTCGGTGATATTGTTGTGTGACGTTGAGTTGATTCCGACTCTGTATGACAGACTAGAACTGCGCCATAGGGTTTCCTAGGCTGAAATCCTTACAAGACCAGATTGCCAGGTCTTTCCTCCTGTGGAGCCGTTGGTGAGTTCAAACCAATGACCTTTCAGTTAGCAGCCAAGCACTTAACATTGTGCCACCAGGGGTCCTTTGGGCTTTGGTGATTATCTTGGGAAATCTGACCATTCCCACCAAGCTGGAACATGTCATCTGGTAGAGAATCTTTGGTGGAAGATGTGTGAAAAGGGATTTGGGCCAGGGTTTTCTCTCTTGCTAAGTCTAGGGCTCCAGAGTCACTACTTAAAACTGCTTGAGATTGGTGTTTAGAAGAATTGATTGTTTTTCAGTCCTTCAAGTCTCCATGTTACCAAACTCTAAGCCAACTTAGATTGTAGACTATAGGCAGAAAACTCCTAGAAAAAGCTGTCTGCCCTCCATCTGGCTGCAGCCTGACCCGTTGTAGGCTGGAGTTGACCTCTCTTGTGGGACTTTGCTGAGAATGGCAAGAACCAGCTAACATATACCAACATTCTGACGGTTTCCTACCATTTTGTCCAATTCCTTCTCTGCCTCCTTAGTGGTACATTCCCTTTTTCTTATTTTAAATCTATGTGAATCTTTTAATAATATCCAGATCTCCTATTTTGTCCCTGTGATGGTTAAGGTTGTGTGTCAACTTGGCTAGATTGTGATTCTCAGTGTTTTGGCAATTATGATGTAGTTTAGCAGCTTTATAATGATGTAATCACCTCCATAATGAGATTAGACATAATGCAATCACCTCCAAGATGAGATCGGCTATGAGCAGCCAATCAGCTGAAAGGGAGTTTCCTTGGGGTGTGGCCTGTATCCAATATATCTATGGACTTTCTGGCAAAGCTTTCTGCCTTTTGCTGTCTCTGGATCCTGCGTCTGACCTCTGGTTCTTGGGACTTGAGCTAGCAGCTTATCTGCCGATTTTGGGATTCGTCAGCCTCTACAGCCTGTGAGTCAGAGGCCTGTTGTCTGACCTCCTGATCTTGGATTTGTCAACCCTGCAGCTACCCGAGTCAGGAGAAGCCTCCAGCCTGACACCTGACCCACAGACTTTGGACTTTCCAGCCTCTACAGCTGCATGAGCCATTTTCTTGGTATAAACCTCTCTCTCTCTATATATATATGTATATATGTATACACTTCACTGGTTTTGCTTATCTAAAGAACTCAGCCTAAGACAGTCCCTTTCCTTTCCACAGTGTCTTCCTCTTAGATCTTCACATAGGTGCAGGGCCTAACTATGGAAAACAGCACCTAGGGCAGTTGAAATTGCTGCATGATCTCTCACAGCTGGCGATGGGAACTATGGTGGCCAAAAGAAACTGCTAATTGGAGCCCTGCCTCAAGTGGTTCCCAGGGCATGACACCCTACCTGCCCCCCACACCCAGTTAGGCCCCTGCATAGGTGGTTAGTTACAGTTTCAAAGACCTAATAGCCAGATGGATGTTGCTTTGGAGGTTGGCAATCCTGGCAGGGTAAATTCTTCTCTGCAGCTTTTCTTCTCTGTATGTGGTAAATTGCTGCGTATGAGTGGTGCAACTGCCTAGAGTAACAGGGAATCACTCTTTGGAGAGCATCCTCTACCTGCCCCAATTGCCTTTGCTGGCTCATGGCTTCATGTTCACATCTTCTGGCAAAGCCACCTGTGAATTCCACACAACACCTTCCCAGGTACTCCACCCTCACACTGGGGGAAAGAATGGCTGCTTTGTGGAAACACCTCACTCTAACCTGCACAGAAACCCAACGAGAGCTCAGAGGCCAGTAGATAAAGGACCTGGCCAAGGAGAGTCCTCTAAAAGAAGCATTGTCTTTTAGCCTCTTAGTGTCCCCTCACTTGCAGCTTCCCACACCCCAGAAACAATAGAAGTTCCAAGAGGTCCACAAGGTTGTTCTCTACATGTTTCTAAATAGGCCAGACTGCCTTCTTGGGAAGGTGAATTACATTCTGCCCAGGGTGTCCTTATCTTTTACCTTTATGTTATATCTTTAGTTTATAGTCTTACATTTAAATACCACCTTTCTTTTATCCTGATGCTTATAAAGACTTCTTCCTCATTTTTTATGTTTCCTTCTTCAGTTTAGTCAGAATTGAGATGATGGGAAGGGGAGGGAGCACGTAGACTGCTGGTTCTCAAGGTAGCATCTTATGTAGACATTCCCAACCTGAATATGTTGAATTTGAAATACCTGTAGGAAAATCAAGGAGAAAAAGACTCAACAAGTAATCTTATATATAAAACAAGCAGCATGGATTATTCTGAAAAAAATCCACAACCAAACCTGGTTTTGACTTGAACCGATTTCCAAGAACTGTATCTGAACAGTGAAAATAACCAGACATTAGAATGAGTGAATGCAGTAAGGGATTTTTGTTCACATGGCAAACAAAGGCAATTCCTCAGGGAAAAGATGGCCAATATGTGATTGTACACAGAGAGAACTGCCAAGTCTGCTCCAAACTCTGCGGAAACCACATTGCTTTCTTCACACCTAGTCCTTCATGTAGTGCACACTAACTAAATAACATATTGTCATCAAAGCAGACTATCCTCTTCCCTATGAGTCAGCCTGCAATGCAGAATTAGAGAAACTCTGTAATGAAAAATCCCCCATGTCTCTTTTAATTCTTTCCTTATTGAAACTTTTCCTTTCACAGTTTTGATTAGTGCCTTTGCCCAGTTGGAGAATATTTTATGATCAGGATTTTAAGAGTAATCCATTCATGGCTGTTGGGCTGCCTGTCAACCTCAAAAAAAAAAAAAAAAAGTTCAGAGAAACCCATTAAGATGGCCATTTAAATGTGTGTGTGTGTGTGTGTGTGTGTGTGCTGATCTTGAGTCTTGTGGTTTTACTCCATCCCCTCTTCTGGAGGGAGAAGGTGCTTACAGGGAGGCTGGACATGCCAAATACTGATGCTGAGGAGACCCAGGCTGCCATCTGTCTACAATTCCGAGATGGGCTCTTCTAGAAGGAAGATTGATTTAAGTCAGCAAAGCCCTTATCAAGTGAGTCACACCATTAATAAAATGTGCAGATTGCAAAGGGGTGTTTATTTCAGTGCTGATGGAAACCAGGACACAGTGGCCTTGAATCAAAAATAACCTTGGGCCAGACATGTTGAACTTAGATCAGATCTGAAATCCCAGGCATTCCTTTCCTCCTGAAGGCAAACAAGCATCCAGTTGACACTGCTGCCTTCTTTGTCCTACAGAAGGGTTGCTCCTCATCACCAGCATTTACACCATGCTTGACAGTTCACCAAGCTCCTCTACTTTCAACTCCTTTGTTCTTATGTGAATGAACCTCCAGCAATGACTAACTGCTTGTGCTCAGTAGCTAGGCAGTCCTGGATTAGAATGGCAGCTCTGCCACTTCAAGCTGGGTGGGCTTGGTTAACTTGTCTAAACTCTCTAAGTTTCACTTTCCTCATCCGCACTCAGTTTCCTTAGATTTGCCAACTTATTAGTGAGGATAATAATAGTATCTCCACCATAGTGTATGAAGATTAAGTTAGAAAATATAGCTAATGAAAAAATCCCAAAGTGTGACGCATAATAGGAGCTCAATAAATGTTACCCTGAGATCTGGGTAATAGAAGCATTATGCCAATTAATGGATGAGGACCCTGAAACTCAGAAAGTTTATTTGCCCAAGGCCATAGAGTTAGGACTGGATGACGCCACAAGATGAAACAAGCTCTTCTAACTTCATAGCTACCGTGGCTCAGTCCTCTGAAGTACAGGCAAGTTTTCTCTTGCCGTTTTCACTTCCTAGGAAACGAAATAGTCTCATACTTTCTCTTTGTTTCTGGTTAGTTTACTGCTTTGACCATATTCACTTTGATTTATATAATGATTACTTATGTGAACTTTGTCAGCTGCTAGGGGCACAAAAACTCAGCAAGACATGAATGGTCTTTACCCTCAAGGTGCTACTCCCTAGTAGTTGTGACAGTCAGGTAACTAGCTAATTGTAATTCGGTGCAACGGATGATATGGCCAAGCATAGGAGTAGCACCTAATCAGCCTTGGTTGGGAGTGGGGAGAAGAGGGTGGTCAAAAAAGTCTGGCATTTAGTAGGTGGCCCAATAAATATTTATTAACTGACTGAGTGACATTCCTAGAGGAGGCAAGCTGTCAGCTAAGCTGAGAGCGAAGGATAAATAGGAGTTAGCCAAGAGCAAAATATTGTCCAGTCCTGCACCAACTTCATAGTTGTTGGTATAGTTGAGTCCATCGTTGTGGTTATTGTGTCAATCCACCTCACTGAGGGTGTCCCTCATTTTCTTTGGCCCTCTACCTTACCAACCATGATGTCTTTTTCTAGAAATAGTGGGCAAAGTTAGATGAATGCATAAAATATGGGAAGAGAGTTAGCTTCACTAGTACTTTTAACTACCACCTGTTTGTCAATGTCATACTGTGGTGACTTGTATGTTGCTATGATGCTGGAAGCTATGCCACCAGTATTTCAAAACCAGCAGGGTCACCCATAGTGGATAGGTTTCAGCAGAACTTCCAGACTAAGTCAAACTAGGAAGAAAGGCCTGGCAATCTACTTCTGAAAATCAGCTAATGAAAACCCTATGAATCACAAGAGAATATCGTCTGGCATAGTGCTGAAAGATGAGCCCCCTAGGTTGGAAGGCACTCACAATACACAGTGGCCTCAACAATGGACTCGATCATACTAAGGGTTGCAAAGATGGAGCAGTGTTTCATTTTTTCATAAATGATGGCTCCATAAATTGGACTCAACTCAATGGCAGCTAAAAACAACAAAGTACTTTTAAAAGAATTTAAAAACCTACAAGATTTATTTTTCAGTCATCAGTTTAGTCAAGATTATGGATATTGATAATACGCAATCAGAGTTAGAGAGGATGTGGGAAATTTCAACTGTGCTGTTCACTGAAGCACACTTTATAGACTATAAATTAGACAGAAGTAGTCCTCATTAAAGAGAGGCTGATTAAATAAGTTAGAATATATCCATTCATAGAATAAAATACTATGCAACTAGCCAAATGGTTATATAGATCTCTATCAATTTAGCATGGAAAGATGTATATTATTTATTTGAAATTTAAAACGAAAACTGACAAACTATAGAAGGAATAATTTAAGTGTTTAGCTATTAAGTATGATGCTTGCTTTAGAT
Source organism: Dugong dugon (assembly GCA_030035585.1). Taxonomy (NCBI): domain Eukaryota; kingdom Metazoa; phylum Chordata; class Mammalia; order Sirenia; family Dugongidae; genus Dugong; species Dugong dugon. The sequence continues at coordinate 65,537,927 of CM057470.1, read as the reverse complement.
TTCTAGGGTTATCCATTAGTGAGTTAATAAAGTTCCCATCTGTTTCTAGTTTACCAAAATCCCCTTTTTTTAATTCAATTTTTAAGTCGAATGTTGCTGATGAGAACATTGATGTTTAATTATTTTTTGTTCTTTGCAGATATCCTTTTATTGTCTCTCCCTTTCAAATTCTTATTCTAGTATATATTCCCTACAGTGCTTCTGGTCGAGGCCCTTTTTTTCTTCCAGTGCTGCTCAACATTTGATGAGTTCTTTTAATAAGAGAACATAAACTTTTCTTAATTCTGGCAATTTTCTCCTGTCATTGCTTTCCATTTTCTCTTTCCTCTATTCTTGGATATATCCATCATGTTTGAATTTTTATTTCATAATTATCTTTTTTCTTCCTTTGTGCTAAATTCCTGGCAATGTTTTTGGTTCAATCTATTAACTTATGAATTTATTCTTCTTTATCTGTATCCATGCTGCTATTAAGTCCATTTAACTGAGTTTTTAATTTTAGTAATAAAATTTGCAATTCACAAGCTCTGTAGTTGATTCTTTCTCCCTTTTTAAATGGTCAGTAGTATCTTCTCCATGAGGATTGTAATGATATTTTTTAAACTGTTGTTCTCGATACTCTATTAAATCTATTTCCTTGAGTATGGTATGGGTCAGCTATTGCTGCAATAACACTGGATAACAAAGAACCTCAAAAAGTAGTGCCTTACAATAGTAAGCATTTCTTTTTCTTGCTGGCAGATGTGCAGACTAGGTGACTCTACTTCAGGTGGCAGGCTACCTGGGCCGGGCTCCAGTGTTCAGGTTGGATTCAGGGCTATGCCACTTCTCTTCACATTCTCCTTGGACTAACACCTACATGGGGTAGGTTCTTCTCATGGCAGAGCCCAGGAGTACGGAGAGACCAAGCCAAATAGTATATTCTTATTTGAAGTCTTTGCTCACTGCCACATCTGTCAACAGAGATTCTTAGTTGTATGCTTAGCCTTGTGTTTGATTTGCCAAACTAGTGTTCCTGTGAGTGCTACATTTGTTAACCACTGTCTGTTCGTGGGAGAGGGTAGAACTTGGCATCAGATTGCACCTACCCCGGCCTGTCTCTACTGATTGTGTAGCACATGTTTTCAGTGCCCTGCCTATGGTCTTTAGCACACATCGTTCTGGTACTTGCTGGCTTCTTACTATAAGCACCCACAACTGAGGGTCTTTCTCTTTCTAAAGGTCCTCTCTGGACATGGTACTCTGCCCAGCCTGTGCAAGGGGCAGGAGCCAGAAGATGGTGGTGGGAGGCCAGGGAGTTAACACCCCTAGAAGCAGCCTTCAATCAACTGTAAACTGGAAATGGTATATGAATATGCTAACTTACTTGGCTCTCATGTTGGGGAACTGAGAGGTCTTACAGATGTCCCTGACAGGTTTGAGCCGCAGTTGCCCACAGTGGTGAACTGATCCTTAATGTACTGACTTCTGGATCTCTGGTGGTGCAGTAGTTAAGAGCTCAGGCTGCTAACCAAAAGGTTGACAGTTCAAATCTACCAGCCAATCCTTGGACACCCTATGGGGCAGTTCTGCTCTGTCTTATAGGGTCGCTATGAGTCAGAATTGACTCGGGTGCTAACTTCCTTCCCTTCCTCCTCTTACTTCCTCACTCTCCTATAGGGGAATCTCTGGGATTACTGGGAAGTAATCTTAGATTCCTTCCAAAACAAATGACTTGCATTTCAATCCTTATGTGAATGTTCACTTTCAGAGGAATCCAGTTTAAGACTATTTATTTTGGCAATAAAAGGTAATGTAAGGATTACGTTTTCCTCTTTACACTCTTAAGACTTGTTTAAATGTTTGTCAATGAGCATGTGATCCGGAAAAAACAAAACAGCCAACAACAAGAAAAACTCCTATCCTATCAAATTGCAATGGACCTCCTCTGCTTTTTCTTAAAAGTAGGGACAATGCACAAATCAGATAAATTACCAGTCATATACTCCTTTTCCAATAAAAACAAGCAAATTATCTTGGCATCTGTGGCTCAAATTGTAATTGGGGGGATGCATTGAATTAAATAGGAATAAAAGAGCAAGAGTCTCAAAACGTGGTAGATTTTCCCCAATTTCATAATAAAACATGAACATGAAGAGAGAGTCTTTCTTTCTTCAAAATCCACTGATTTTATAGGGAACATCATGCTCATCTGAAGAGAATCTGTGGACGTGATACTGTAATGTCACTGGGAGTCGTCACAGACACCTACCTCCCCCCTCCCCACCCATGTTGTTGTTGTTGTTAGATGCTATAGATTCGCAGCCACCCCATGTACAACAGAAGGCAACACTGCCCAGTCCTGCACCAACCTCACAAACATTGTTATGTTTGAGCCCATTGTTGCAGCCACTATGTCAATCCATCCGTTGAGGGTCTTCCTCTTTTTCTCTGACCCCCACCCATGGCCTCCATGAATATGATGGAGGAGCCCATTCATCCATAAATTCAACAAATTGATCTTTAAACTCTTTGCCAGCCTCTGGGCCAGGCGGGAAAGAGAGTGCAGTAAAAGACACACAGGGCTCTGGCCTCAAGGCGCTGGTGGAGGGAGACAGAAAACAAATAACATCGACAAGGGAATTTCAGGTTGTTATATGTTTTTTGAAGGAACTAGGTAGAGAAATATGATAGACGATTACTTGGGAGTGAATTGGGTTTCTCTTTAAAACAGTGGTGAGGGAGATTCTCTCAGAAGTTTCATTTGAGTCAAAGCTTGAAAGATGAGAAGATGCCAGCTAGGAAGAACCGAGGAAGACTTCCAGGCCAAGAAGAGATCAAGGATAAGGACCCAGAACTGGCTGAGAACTTGCTGTTTTGGAGGAACATAAAGGAGACAAATGGGTCTTGAAAACAACGAACTATCCCATTTTCTGAAGCAAGCAAACACCAACAAGCTCCAAGCCCCAAATTCAAATAACCCCCAAGTTTAGACGAAGATGTACTAACCACTTGGCATCAACTGTTGGCAAAGGATTGGGGTAAACTTTTTGGAAAGGAATTTGACAATATTTAAATTAAAAAAAAGTTCTTTTACTTCATGTACGTCTATATTGTTTGAAATTTTATTCCATGTATTACTTCTGTGTTTAAAAGGCTAATGAAAAATTTAAATCCACTCTTTTCACATATATAATCTCATGACATACACACTCCGTACTTGCCTATGGAGTGGCTGGAGGAGAAGGCACAGTAGCACAGAGTCTAAAAACCAAAGGATGATCACGTATCTTCAGGTAGAATTTAGCGAAGAACCCAAATCCTTTTACAGCTATAGTAGCTGTGAATATGTTGGATCGCATGCAAGACCAAGATCCAAAAGCAACCAGCCTGAGAGCAATTTCTTGCTTTAATTAAAAGTGTATTTCTTGAACTATGTCCAACCTAAGTCTTTCTGTCATTTTTAAGTCCTACTTTTGGTTCCAAAACTTTCCACATTTATCATACTTTACACCTACCCTCCAAGGAAGAAACACAAGGTTGGTTTGTGTAAGCTAAATACACGGGCACATGCCAGTGCATCATTGCATCATTTCCCCTAGGTGATCCAGGCAGGAGCTTGGAGTCCCAAAGTGGCATATCACAGAGGCTGGTTTATTGCAATCAATTTTTCGGTAACTCCTAACTGGGCCAGATTCAATCCAATAACAAAAGATGAAAGTGTCTAAGTCTATTAAAATACCAGGTGCCTGAATTTACCTAAATCATATATTAATTTCCTTTCCTGATCTCACTGCTAAGCTATGAAAGCTCTATCCATGTGTCACCGAATCAACTATCTGAGGGTCAATTATGTTGAATTGCTTTGCTTATTAATTGAATCACAGCCCAGCAGATTTAATTGTGTCTTCAGTCTGAAACGGCCTTTAGACCAATCACCTCCATGTCCTCTCTCTGGCAGCCGCACAGACGAATGTGTTGTTTGATTGTCTTCCTGGATGTAAGCCTCAAAATCCAGGTATATTCACTAACATCCTTGTTTTAATAAAGTTGAGCGTAACTGTTTGTGAGCTGATAACTCATCCAGCCCCAAGAACAACTATTTTACTTGAGTTATAAAGGCATGATCTTGTTTTTTTCTCTTTTCAGCCTAATACCATATATGTAATGGTTTATTACTTCCTGAGGTCCCCTCCCAGCCTCCATTCTTTATAACTCTCATTCTTTTGGAATGGAATTTTCTACGACCTACTCCAGACTTCTTTCTCTACAAAGTTAAGTCCTGTTCATCTTTAACACCTTTGCAAGTGCCCACATCTCTTGCTCCAGTTTCCTGCTTTTAATGTTCTCAAAAGCCTTTCCACTCCTAGCCTACTGGAATGATTCCAAGAGTCCTTTCAGAAGCATGGTGCATGGTATCCATTTTCATCAAGGAGAAGTGGGCCATCTTGAAGAAATGATGAAAGATTCTTCTTAACTGTGGTATTTTTTCAGCTTTTAAAAACACCTGGATGTGTTCTACGATATTCTTGATGCTAAGAATTTCTCCTTCCAAATATGGGCCTATTCCACAGCTGGAAATAACATGTTCCCCAAATCCCCCTGCCGAAGAGTTAAATATCTTCCCAGAATTTTAAATCATTTAAAGGCACTTAGCTACTCAAAATGGTATGAATTCTTCTTCCACTCACATGGAAAGCATTGCACAATTGACAAAGATTATTAGAGGGGCTTCAAAACCAAGGTTAGAAAAAAATCAGAAAAAGCAAAGACCCCAGAGATTTCTGAATGAAAATCTTTACCTAAACCAGAGTGAAAGTTTTTTTTAGGAACAAGTGAACAGTTCTCCCTTGATCTCACACTCAAATTGGCTAAAATCCATTTGTTCTGGCTAGATGGGCAAAGACAAAAGAAGGCGTCTAGAAAACAAACACCATGGATAGGCATTTTGGACAGGAAAAATCCGTCGCTTTTTAAACAGGGGAAGTGAACAAAGTCATAGAAATATTTTGATCAAGCATACATTTGTGGACATACCCATTTTTCCCATGTCTGCTCCCCCTGAAAGCCACAATCATTACTTACCTGGACACCTACAATAACTGCCTAATTGATCTCCTGACTCCCACTTCTGCCACAACAATTCATTCTCCAAAGAGCCTCAAAATCATGTTACTTCCCTGTTAAAACCATCTAATAGCTTTCCATTGTTTCTAGAATAAAATATAAACCCTTTAGCATGGCCAACAATGCCTTACATGCTCTGGTTCCATGCTTGTTTCTTCAGTCTCCTTTTGAACCATTCTTGCGCTCACTGTGGTCCAACCACACTGAACTTCTGTTCTTAGAACATGCTAAGTTTGTCCCAGCTTTAGAGATCCGTAGTTGCTATTCCCTCTGTCTGGAGCATGCTTTTCCTGGATGTTCTTCTGGAGGTTCTCGTTTTTTAAAATCTCAGCTCAAATCTCATCTCAGAGAAGACTTCCTCATAACCCTATCTACAGCAGACTGCCTTTCACCCTCAGTCACTTATTACAATGAATGAGTTTTATCTCTTCATAGCACTTATTACTATAAGTTATCTATTATTTTTCTATCATCTATTGCCCCATTATATTAAATATTCCATAGGAGTAGGGACTTTGCCACTTTTTTGGCAACATTTTATCTTTAATTCTTAGAACAGTGTCTGATAGATATCATTGTTAGCTGCTGTTGACTCAGTTCTGACTCACGGTGACCTTACATATAACAGAATGAAACTTTTCCCAGACTTGTGCCATCTTCATGATCATTGGTATGTGTCATGGATTGAACTATGTCCACCAAAAATGTCTGTCAACGTGGCTGGGTCATGATTTGCAGTACTGTATGATTGTGTAATCTGATGTGATTTCCTTATGTGTTGTAAACTCTGTCACTATGATGAGGTTATATGTGATCTCCTTATGTGTTGTAAATTCTATCACTGTGATGAGGTTATACTGATGAGGTTTACAAGATTAGATAGTGTCTTAATCCAATCTCTTATCTCTTTTGAGATATAAAAGAGAGAAGCAAGCAGAAACACATGGGAACCTCACACCACCCAGAAAGCAGTGCCAGGAGCAGAGAGTGTCATTTGGACCTGAGGTTCCTGCACTGAGATGCTCCCCGACCAAAGGAAGACTGATGCATCACAAGGACTTTCCTCGAGAGCCGACAGAGAGAGAAAGCCTTCTCCTGGAGCTGATGCCCTAAATTTTGGCTTATAGCCTACTGGACTATGAGATAATAAATTTCTCTTGTTAAAAGCCATCCACTTGTGGTATTTCTTTTGTAGCAGCACTAGATGACTAAGACAGTATGTTTGAGTCCATTGTTGTGGCTATTGTGTCAATCCATCTCATTAAGGGTTTCCCTTGTTTTTGCTGACCCTCTGCTTTACCAACCATGATGTCCTTTTCTAGAGATTTGTCTTTCCTGATGATGTGTCCACAGTAAGTGAGCTGAAGTTTCCCCAAAGCCCCCAATAAATATTTGTTGAATGAAAGAACGGTGAACTTAAAGATCCTGCTCTAACACTAGGAGGTTACTAGTCTAAACAATTAGTGGTTGACCAAAGCAAATAAATTCATAATTGTACCTCATCAATGAACTGACTAATGATCATGGGCATAATAAAAGCCAAGGAGCACGTTGCTTTGAGAAAAACTACTTCCTTCTTGGGTGTTACACATTCAAACTACTCTAAAACTGTGTTTCCCAAGGTAATTAAAAAACTCCCAACAAAAAAAAAGCCCTGGCCTGGATGGCTTCACTGGAGAATTCTACCAAACTTTCAGAGAAGAGTTAACACTGCTACTACTAAAGGTATTTCAGAACATAGAAAAGGATGGAATACTCCCAAACTCATTTTATGAAGCCAGCAAAACCCTGATACCAAAATCAGGTGAAGACACCACAAAAAAAGAAAGTTACAGACCAATATCCCTCATGAACATTGATGCAAAAATCCTCAACAAAATTCTAGCCAACAGAATTCAGCAACATATCAAAAAAATATAATTCACTATGATTAAGCGGGATATCTACCAGGTATGCAGGGATGGTTCAACATTAGAAAAACAATTAATGTAATCCGTCACATAAATAAAACAAAAGACAAGAACCATATGATCTTATCAATTGATGCAGAAAAGGCTTTTGACGAACTCCAACACCCATTTATGATAAAAACCTCTCAACAAAATAGGAATAGCAGGGAAATTCCTCAATATAATTAACGGCATTTATACAAAGCCAACAGCCAACATCATCCTAAATGGAGAGACTTTGAAAGCATTCCTCTTGAGAATGAGAACCAGACAAGGATGCCCTTTATCACCACTCTTATTCAACATTGTGCTGGAGGTCCTAGCCAGAGCAATTAAGCTAGAAAAAGAAATAAAGGGCATCCAAATTGGTAGGGAAGAAGTCAAAGTATCTCTATTTGTGGATGATATGATCTTAGACAGAGAAAACCCCAACGAATCCACAAGAAAACTACTGGAACTAATAGAAGATTTCAGCGAAGTTTTAGGATACGAGATAAACATACAAAAATCAGTTGGATCCCTTTACACCAACAAAGAGAACCTTGAAGAGGAAATCACCAAATCAATACCATTTACAGTAGCCTTCAAGAAGATAAAATACTTAGGAATAAATCTAACCAGAGACATAAAAGACCTATACAATGAAAACTACAAGACACTACTGCAAGAAACCAAAAGAGACCCACATAAGTGGAAAAACATACCTTGCTGATTGATAGGTAGACTCAACATTGTGAAAATGTCAATTTTACCCAAAGTGATCTAGAGATACAATGCAATCCCGATCCAAATTCCACCGGCATTTTTTTTTTTTTATTGTACTTCAGGTGAAGGCTTACAGAACAAATAGTTTCTCATGAAACAGTAGTACACATATTGTTTTATGACATTGGTTAACAACCCCACAACATGTCAACCCTCTAACTTCTCAACCTTTTTTTTTTTTTTTTGGTGAAAATACACATAGCCAAAGATAAACCATTTCAAAAATTTCTACATGCACAGTTCAGTGACATTGACTACGCTCAGCCAATTGTGCTGCTATTCTCACTTAAGATGAAAGCTTACAAAACAAAATAGTTTCTCATTTAACAGTTGCTACACATGTTGCCCTATGACAATGGTTAACACATCAACAATATCCTTACTCAACCTTAGGTTCCTTATCACCAGCTTCCTTGTCCCATTCTGCCTTCTGGCCCTTGTCACTAGACTACTGTACCTCATTAGTCCCATTTGGTTTTACGGGGCTGTCCACTCCCAGGCTGAATGGTGAACCTCGGAGATAACTTCACCACTGAGCTAAAAGGGTGTCTGGGGGTCATACTCTCGGGGTTTCTCCAGCCTCCTTTAGGCCAGTAAATCTGGTCTTTTTTTTGTGAGTTAGAATTATGTTCTACATCCTTCTCCAGCTCTGTCCAGAACCCTCTGTTGTGATCCTGGTCAGAGCAGTCAGTGGTGGTAGTCGGGCACCATCTAGCTGTCCTGGACTTAGTCCTTCACTGGAATTTTTTAATGAAATGGAGGAACAAATCATTAACTTCATACGGAAAGGGAAGAGTTCCCGAATAAATAAACCATAACTCAAGAAGAAGAACAAAGTGGGAGGCCTCACACTACCTGATTTTAGAACCTATTATACCACCACAGTAGTCAAAACAGCCTGGTACTGGTACAACAACAGATACATAGATCAGTGTAACAGAATCGAGAATCCAGACATAAATTCATTCACCTATAAGCAGCTGATATTTGACAAAGGCCCGCCTTTTTGGGGAAAAACAGCTTCTTTAACAAATAGTGCTGGCATAACTGAATATCCATCTGCAAAAACTGAAACAAGACCCATACCTCACACCATGCACAAAAACTAACTCAAAATGGACCAAAGACTTAAATATAAAATCAAAAACAATAAAGGTCATGGAAGAAAAAATAGGGACAATGCTAGGATCCCTAATACATGGCATAAACACAATATGAACCATAAGTAACAATGCACAGGCACCAGACGAGAGACTAGATAACTGGGAGCTCCTAAAAATCAAACACTTATGCTCATCAAAAGACTTCACCAAAAGAGAAAAAAGACAACATACAAACTGGAAAAAAAATTTTGGCTATGAAAAATCCGATCAGGGTCTAATCTCTAAAATCTATAAGATACTGCAAAACCTCAACAACAAAAAGACAAATAACTCAATTAAAAAATGGGCAAAGGATATAAACAGGCACTTCACCAAAGAAGATATTCAGGCAGCTAACAGACACATGAAGAAATGCTCACAATCATTAGCCATTAGAGAAACACAGATCAAAAATACAATGAGATATCATCTCATCCCAACAAGGCTAACATTAACCCAAAAAACACAAAATAATAAATGCTGGAGAGGTTGTGGAGAGACTGCAACACTTATACTGTGTTGGTGGGAATGTAAAACGGTACAACCACTTTGGAGATAGATTTGGTGCTTCCTTAAAAAGCTAGAAATAGAAATACCATACAATCCAGCTATCCTACTCCTTGGAATATATCCTAGAGAAATAAAAGCCGTCACACGAACAGATACATGCCCACCCGTGTTCATTGCAGCACTGTTCACAACAGCAAAAAGATGGAAACAACCTAGGTGCCCATCAACAGACGAATAGATAGTAAATTATGGTATATCCATACAATGGAATACAATGCAACGATAAAGAACAACGATGAAGCCATGAAACATCTTATAACATGGAGGAAGCTGGAGGTCATTATGCTGAGTGAATTTAGTCAGTCACAGAAGGACAAATATTGTATAAGACCACTATTATAAGAACTCAGGAAAAGGTTTAAACACAGAAGAAAATATTCTTTGATGGTTACAAGGGTGGGGAGGGAGGGTGAGGTTATTTACTAACTAGATAGTAGATAAAAATTGTCTTAGGTGAAGGGAAGGACAGCCCACACTACAGGGGATGTCAGCACAACTGGACTAAACCAAAGCTAAGAAGTTTCCTGAATATAATCAAACACTTTGAGGGACAGAGTAGCAGGGGTTGGGGTCTGGGGACCATGCTTTCAGGGGACATTGAGGTCAATTGGCATAACAAAGTTTATTAAGAAAATATTCTGCATCCTACTTTGGTGAGCAGTGTCTGGGGTCATAAAAGATTGCAAGCAGCCATCTAAGATGCATCAATTTGTCCCAACCCCCTGGAGTAAAGGGGAATGAAGAATACCAAAGACACAAGGGAAGTATTAGCCCAAGAGACAGAAAGGGCCACGTAAACCAGAGACTTCATCAGCCTGAGACCAGAAGAACTAGATGGTGCCCGGCTACCACCAATGACTGCCCTGACAGGCAACACAAGAGAGAGTCCCTGATGGAGCAGGACAAAGGTAGGGTGCAGAACTCAAATTCTAGTAAGAAGACCAGACTTAATGGTCTGACTGAGACTGGAGGAACCCCAGAAAGCATGGCCCCTGGATTCTTTATCAGCCCAGAACTAAAACAATTTCCTACGCCAACTCTTCAGACAGGGATTGGACTGGACTGTGGGACATAAAGTGATACTCATAGGAATGTACCTCTTAGCTCAAGTAGATACAAGAGACTAAATGGGCAGCTTCTGTACAGAGGTGAGATGGGAAGGCAGAGAAGGTTAGGAGCTGGTTGAATGGACATGGGGAATCAGGGGTGGAAAGGAGGAGTGTGCTGTCACAGTATGGAGAGAGCAATTAGGGTCACATAACAATGTATGTATAAATTTTTGTATGGGAAAAAATAAAATAAAACTGTGTTTCCCGAAGTTTCCTGATGGTAAGAATCACCTGGGGCACCCATACACATACAACTTCCAAGACCTGTCCCTTGGAGATACTGAGATAGTCTAGGATGAAGCCTGAGCATTGGAATAGTTAACAAGTGCTTACAGATGCTTTTATCAAGGAGTGGAGACACACTGCTCTAGAGAGCAGACATTCTCAAATACCTTTGTTTCAGGTGAGCATCCCAGGGTCCAGGCTGCATCCGCATACCAATTAAATAAGAATATTTGGGGGTGGGACTCAGGCACCAGTCTTTTCTATTACTCTCCATTATTTCAATGTGTGTCCAAGTTTGAGAATCACTCTCCTAAGCCAGTAAGTCTCTAACTTTAGCTTGCATATGACTCAAACTTGTTAAAAATGCAGATTCTGATTCAGTAGATCTGGGTCGGGGCCCAAGATTCTGCAAGTAATGCTAATGCTGGAGGTCCTCAGACCTCTCTTTGCATGACAAAGTTCTAGTGGATCCACAAATAGTCCAGTTCATGGTGTTATTCACCAAGTAAATGGTGTAGAAACGTTTAAGATCCTATGGTGGATCATGTGGTAGATATGTTTATAGAGAGATTGTGTCTCTGTCCCAACTATCTTGTTCTAACTAATTCCATTTTGTGACAGACAAGCTGCATGCCTGGGATTTGGGGCTGGGTAATATAATCCATTTGAATTGTTTGGAAACTCTCATAAATACTTGAAGGTCAACTTTATGATACAGGCTTTGCTTATCCACCTATAGTTGGGGGCAATTACCACAAAAGCTAGAAATCAAAATATCGCATGAAAAACGTGGTATTTCTATGCTTCATATCACTTCACAATTATCTTTTTCTGTCTTAAGAACAAACAGAAGTACTCATAACTTTCAAACTTTTGAAACCAATAGAGAGGTTACTGAGATGAATGACAACCTTCTAAGTGTACTCATGGTACATAAATGCTTACAACCTGGGGCATATAGTTTCATGAATGTTTGAAATCTGAGTCTTGGTTCTGATGACACATAGGTATTGGCTAAGTCAGTGGCCAGATTCTAAGTCTTGTCATTATCTTGTCACTGTGAGACCTCATTATAAGCGGAAGCTATGATTATGAAAAAAGAAGTTTCCCTTGACCGGCTTTGGTCAAAGGCCACCTCTTTATATTCAATTAGTTAGACCTTTGGCAGTTCCATCATTGAGCAATAGATCTGATTATTTTCTTAATGATCGACATAATCAGACCCTTTATTGATAAAGCCACTAATTTTCATTTGACCAGAATGAGAGTTGAGGAAATAAATTGATTCTTTTGGTGAAGACTAATCTGAGCCTTTAAAATATGGAGTCTTCAGGGAAGGGGGAGGTGACATTATTCCGTTTCAATAGACCACTGACACCAATGACTTCAACAGTCCTGTTATAGAGGCTTGAATTATGAGTACATAGTTATTCAATGTAGGAGACATCCTCATCACTTAAGTACTCCGGCAACAAGATAATTTTTTTTTTAATGATACTAAAAACCAAAACCAAACCTGTTGTTGTTGAGTCTGACTCATGGCTACCCCATGTGTATCAGAATAGAACTACACTCCATAGGCTTTTCACTGACTGTAATTGTACAGAACTAGATTGACAGGCTTTTCCTCTATGGTAGCACTGGGTGGATTCGAACTGCCAGCCTTTAGGTTAGTAGCCGAGCATAAACCATTTGTGCCACTCAGGGACCTACACCAGTTCCCATCAAGTTGATTCCAACTCATGGTGACCCTGTGTGTATCAGAGTAGAACTATGATTCACAGGGTTTTCACTGACTGATTTTTTGGAAGGAGATCCCCAGGCCTCTCTTCTGGGCCATCTTTGAGTAGACTCGGACTGCCAACCTTTTGGTTAGCAGGTAAGCATGTTCAAAATTGCACCACCCAGGAACTCCAATCAATACAAAGAGCAGATAAATTCAAGTAAAACATCACAGGTTTCATTTGTGGAAGGAGAATCGTATTAGTCTCGAGAGGTAACATGTTTAAGACAGGTGTATTATCACACTGTGGAAATGAAACCAGACTTCCCACTTGCTAACAGCACAGTGTTAATTGAGCTACTTGAGTGATTTAGATGTCAGTTCCCCTACATTTAAAGTTGAACCTCAAAGTCCCTGCCGTTTTCAAATCTGTGAATCTGTGGGAATGTTTCTGTTCATGTCTCCTGTAATGGCTCAACTTAAAAATTGGAAGTTTGTAGCTTTCAGTTGGAATCCCTGGGTGGTACAAATAGTTAACATGCTCAGTTGCTAACTGAAAGGTCAGTGGTTTGAGTCCACCAAGAGATGCCTTGGAAGAAAGATCTGGCTATCTACTTGCAAAAAATTGCTCATTGGAAACCAGGGCTCTGAACCAGTCCATTCTGGTTTGAACCCCTGCTGAGAATTTGCATTTCTAACAAGTTCCCAGGCAATGCTAATGCTGCTGGTTAGGGACCAATTCTGAGAACGACTAGTAGAGCAGTTGTTCTCAAAATGTATTATACATAAGAATCACCTGGGGATCCTGTTAAAATGTAGGTTCTGATTCAGTATATTTGGGGTGGAAATGCAAATTCTCAGCAGGGGTTTGAACTGATTTGAAGCCCTGTTGAAAACCCTGTGAGGCACAGTTCTGCTCTGACACACGTGGGGTCACCATGAGTCAGAATCAACTTGACAGCAGCTAGTATTGGTACTGGTAGCTTTTAGTTAGCAGGGCCATTATTTGGTGACCTCCAATGGGCAGAAAACTAATTGGAGATCTACACAGGCCTGCTCTAACTTCTCAGATGGAGAATGTAACTTTGCTCTAGAATAGAGTGAGGCTATTTGCACTCTGAACTGAGCTCTGCAGGTACTTTTCACCAGGTACAAATTCACTCAGTGAAATTAAAGGACACATAGCCACATGTATGTTTATCCAGACCCTCACAACTGACCCCCCTTTTCAGCACCTCAGTAACACTATTGTGAAAACAGCCAGGTAATTGCCAAGTTCAGTCAGCTTCCATGATGTAATAAGTGGAAAGGCCTGTGAATTGCTCCACTGCCAGACATTAAGACAGGGAATGATGTCATTCTTTAAAAATAAATAAGCATAACCTAATGTCTTTTTACTAATAGTTGACTAATTGCTGCATCAGAAGAAGGAAAGCTTTGTAGAAGGGAATGAGAAACTGCCCCTGACATCATACCAACAACACAAGAGGAACTTTATTCTCTGGGTGTACACACATATGCAGGGGTAAAATGGCTCCTTAAATAATGAATCCCCAGATAATGCTACAAGAGACAGGAAACGGGTGTCAGCAATCTGATTGGCTAACAGCTGGAAAAAATTAGAGCCCACAAAATGACAGAATGATAGGATGTGATACATGGCAAAAGTGCTGGCTTGAGAGGATGGGGAGAGAGAGCTCAGTTTTGATCATGACCCCTCCTGCTTTCACTGGGCACTCCATTTTTAGACCACACAGCTGAGCAGATCATACCTGTGTTCTTGTTTGTTTGTTCAAGTGCACTGCAAACTGCTGATAAAGGGCAACGCGATTTAATGAAAACAGAGTCAATGAATTGGAATTAGGTGAGGGAGAAATGAGTTTGTTAAAAAAGAAAAGCCAATCATCAATAAGGAAAGTTTTAAAGTCAAGGTGCTATAGAACAATCAGATTACCCAGGTACTATGATCCTGAAGTATTTATGGCTTGTTGTTAGTTGCCGTCAAGTCGGCTCTGACTCACAGTGACCCATGTACAACAGAACAAAGCCATGCCTAGCCCAGCACCGTCCCTATGCTCATTGGCATGTTTGAGTCCATCAAATAATATTTTGTTGTGACCCACAGGATTTTCACTGGCTAATACAGAAGTATGTTGCCAAGCCTTTCTTCCCAGTCTGCCTTAGTCTGGAAGCTCCACTGAAACCTGTCCACCAAGGGTGACCCTGCTGATATTTGAAATATCAGTGGCATAGCTTCCAGCATCACAGTAACATGCAAGCCACCGCAGTGCAACAAACTGACAGACAAGTAGTGGATTTATGGCTTACAGACTGATATTTTTCTCTTCCATGGGTGTGAATACGGCATATTTTCTCCCCAGGACATTGCATTTGTCCTATTTTCATCTACTCTGAATGCGTTTTTGCAGTTATTTTTGTAGCACTGGAAAAAAAGAAAGGTCCTGTCACAACTCCTGGAGTATGTCCATCTATTTCTTATGGATAGATGCCATAAAACCCTTGTTCAGATTGAAATATAAGATTCACCATTGGTGGAAACACAATCCCCCATGCACTGCCATAGATAACGCTGAGGGCAACATGCCCCTTATTTTCATCTGGGAATTTCTTAATCTGTATAAAGTCAACATGTGTGTCAGTTAGGTGAGGCATTTCCTCCTGGGTCACTGCCTTATAAAATCAGAGGTCCAGAAGCAGTCATCAAGAGAAAGCAGTCCTAGTCCCAGCTTCTCCATCTGTGTTCTAGCAACTGTGATAGATGTGCTTCTAGGTAATCTTTCTCCTTGAGTGTCCTCTGATACTGAGTCACAACTGGAGCATTTATAAACTAAGCAGAAAAAATAACCATTCTTGTGGCCCTTCTTGGCTGGGGATTGCCAGCATAAATTATTGCCTACCTGTCCCACCGTATCGCAGAGCTAAAATACTCCCTCTGAGATTCCTACCACCAGCTGTACTTGAAGATGTAGAACAAGGGCTCTGGCAGGGTGACTCCTCTGCCTTGTCCCAATCAGAGCACCATTTATAACTAGACACATGGTAGGTTCTTCAGTGATGACAGTGAAGAGAAGAATGAAGAGAAAGAAGATCTCCTTCACGGATGCCCGTATAAACGACCCTGCCAGAAAGCACAGCCATGTACTGGGAAGAGCACTGGGAGTGAGGGACAGAAGTTCTGTTGTGCTTGCTTAAGACCCTGGTTCTCAAAGTGTGGTCCTATTGTTAAAAACGCAAACTCCCAAGCTCTAACCCAGACCCACTGGATCAGAAATGCTGGGAATAGGGCCCAGAAATCTGTGTTTTAACAACCCTTCAGGTTGTTTGGATGCATGCTAAAGTTTGAGAAGCACTGGTCTAAGAAATCTGCTGAAGATAGGCCAGTTGCTACCTATACTTTCTGAAAGCAATTCTTCCATCCTCATATAAGCCCCACCTCACTTCACTCCCACCCTCATTACATCCTCTCTGATCTCAGCTATTGACTTGGAAAGAACTTGCAACCAGGAAAGAGTCTTTGTGCTGTTTAATATGGCTAAAAGACTTTGATAAGGATGGCCACTTTCTGGGCATCAGTTTCCACATATGTAAAATAAGGTGTTGACCTGGAAGATCTCTAAGGTCTGTTTAGATATAACATTGTATGATATATAAGTTGTCAGCGCTATTACTCTACACCCTAAATATCCACCACTACTCTCATTATCCACTCTCCGTCTGTCAGTTTGTTGTAGTGTAGGAGTTTGTATGTTGCTATGATGCTGGAAGTTATGCTACTGGTATTTCAAATACCAGCAGGGTCACCCATGGTGGACAGGTTTCAGTGGAGCTTCCAGACTAAGTCAAACTAGGAAGAAAGGCCTGACAAACTACATCTAAAAATTAGCCAGTGGAAACCCTATGGATCGCAACAGAATATTGTCTGATGTAGTGCTGGAAGATGAGCCCCTAGGCTGGAAGGCATTCAAAATACACAGTGGCTGCAATGATCGACTTGAGCAATGCTTTGTTCTGTGGTACATAAAGTTGCCATGAATTGAAGACAACTCAATGGCAACTAACACCTCTCATGAACGTTACTTGGGCATAGACAAGGATAAAGGAGTCTGATAATACTTCTTTTTTTTTTTTTTTTTAATATATTTTATTGTACTTCAGGTGAAAGCTTACAGAGCAAATAGTTTCTCATGAAATAGTAGTACACATGTTGTTCTATGACATTGGTTAACAACCCCACAACGTATTAAGCCTCTAAATTCTCAACCTTTTTTTTTGATGAAAATTACAGATGGCCAAAGATACACCGTTTCAAAAATTTCTACATTCACAGTTCAGTGACATTGACTACGCTCTTCCAACTGTGCTGTTACTCTCACTTAAGATGAAGGCTTACAGAACAAAATAGTTTTTCATTTAACAGTTACTACACATGTTGCCCTATGACAATGGTTAACAATCTCACAGCACATCAAGAATATCCTTACTCCACCTTGTGTTCCCTATCACCAGGGGGCTTCCTTGTCCCCTTCTGTCTTCTGGACCTTGTCAGTGGACTATTGTACCTCTTCAGTCTCATTTGTTTATTTATTTATTTATGTATTTTTATTTTATTTAAACACCATTTCAAAACTTTTTACTTACACATTTAAGTGATATTGACTATGCGCTTCCAATTGTGCTGCCATTCTCGCCCATGATGAAGGCTTACAGGACAAAACAGCCTCCCATTTAATAGTTACTACAAATGTTGCCCTATAGCAGTGGTCAACAATCTCACAATACATCGACAGTGTCCTTATTCAATTTGTGTTCCTTATCATCAGTTTCCTACTCTCCCTCTGCCTTCTGGCCCTTGTCACCGGACTCCTGTACATCGTTAGTCCCATTTAGTTTTACTGGGGTGTCCATTTCCAGGCTTAACATCGAACCTTGAAGGTAACTTCACCTCTGAGCTGAAAGGGTGTCTGGGGGCCACACTCTCGAAGTTTCTCTAGTATTCTTTAGGCCAGTATATCTGGTCTTCTTTTTTTTTTTGGGAGTTAAAATTATGCTCTACATCCTACTCCAGCTCTGCCCAGAACCCTCTGTTGTGATCCTGGTCAGAGGAGTCATTGGTGGTAGCCGGGCACCATCCAGCTGTACTGGGCTCAGTCCCGTGGAGGCCTTGGCAGCTGTGGACCATTAGTCCTTCGGACTAATCTTTTCCTTGTATCCTGTTCTCTTCGTTCTCCCTTGTTCCCGAAGGGATGAGATCAGTGGAGTATCTTAGATGGCCGCTCATAGGCTTTTAAGACCCCAGACACTACTCACCAAGGTAGAATGTAGAGCATTATCTTTATAAGTAGTGTCATGCCAATTGAGCTAGATGTTCCCCGAGATCATGGTCCCCAGAGCCCTCCATCCAACAACTCAGTCCCTCGGGGGGTTTGGATGTGTCTATAGGGCCTCCATGACCTTTCCTTGTGCAGGTTGTGTTAGTTTCCCCTGTACTATGTACTATCTCATCTCTCACCCAAGTTACCACTTACCTATTACCTATTTAGTATTTCAACGCCCCTCCCATCCCTGGTAACCAACAAGGATTGTTACATTTTGCATGTGAATTTTTTTCATGGGTTTTTACAATAGAGGTCTCATACAATATTTGTCCTTTTGTGATTGACTTATTTCACTCAGCATGATGTCCTCCAGTTTCATCCATGTTATGAGATGCTTCACCGATTCATTGTTCTTTCTCGTTGCATAGTACTCCATTGTGTGTATGTACCATAGTTTGTGTATCCATTCATCTGTTGATGGACATCGAGGTTGTTTCCATCGTTTTGCTATTGTGAATAATGCTGCCATGAACATAGGTGTGCATATGTCTATTCGAGTGATGACTCTTATTTCTCTAGGATATATTCCTAGGAGTGGGATTGCTGGATCGAATGGTACGTCTATTTCTAGCTTTCTGAGGAAACGCCATATCATTTTCCAAAATGGCTGTATCATTTTGCATTCCCACCAGCAGTGTATAAGAGTTCCCGTCTCCCCGCAGCCCCTCCAACATTTGTTATTTCCAGTGTTTTTGATTCGTGCCAGTAATGCCGGGGTGAGATGGTATCTCATTGTGGTTTTAATTTGCATTTCTCTAATGGCTAGTGATCGCGAGCATTTCCTCATATGTCTGTTGGCCATTTGAATGTCTTCCTTGGTGAAGTGTCTGTTCATTTCCTTTGCCCATTTTTTGATAGGATTGGTTGTCTTTTTGTTGTAGAGGTGTTGGATTTTCTTGTAGATTATGGAGATTAGACCTTTGTCTGACTTGTACTGTCCAAAAATTTTTTCCCAGTCTGTAGGTTCTCTTTTAACTCTTTTGGTAAAATCTTTTGAAGAGCATAGATGTTTGATTTTTAGAAGATCCCAATTATCTAGTTTATCTGTTGGGTTTTTTGTGTTGATGTTTATGGTTTGTATCCTGTTAATGCCATGTATTAAGGTCTGAAGTGTTGGTCCTATTTTTTCTTCTATGAATTTTATAGTTTGAGGCTTTATATTCAGGTCTTTGATCCATTTTGAAGTAGTTTTTGTATATGGTGTGAGGTATGGGTCCTGTTTCATTTTTCTACAAATGGATATCCAGTTTTGCCAGCACCATTTGTTAAAAAGACTGTCTTTTCCCCATTTGATGTATTTTGGGCCCTTGTCAAAAATCAGGTGACCGTAGGTGGATGGATTTACATCTGAGTTCTCAATTCTGTTCCATTGGTCAATGTCTCTGTTGTTGTACCAGTACCAGGCTGTTTTGAGTACTGTAGCTGTATAGTAGGTTCTCAAGTCAGGTAGTGTGAGTCCTCCAACTTTATTCTTCTTCTTCAGTAGTGCTTTACTTATTCGGGGTTTCTTCCCTTTCCATATAAAGTTAATAATTAGTTTTTCCATCTCTTTGAAGAATGTTGTTGGTATTTGTATCGGAATTGCATTGTATTTGTAGATTGCTTTAGGTAGAATTGCCATTTTCACAATGTTGAGTCTGCCTATCCATGAGCATGGTATGTTTTTCCATTTATGTAGATCCCTTTGGGTTTCATGCAGCAGTGTTTTGTAGTTTTCTTTGTATAGGTCTTTTATATTCCTGGTCAGATTTATTCCTAAGTATTTTATCTTTTTCGGGGCTATTGAAAATGGTATTGATTTCCTGATCTCCTTTTCATCGTTCTCTTTACCGGTGTATAGGAATCCAACTGATTTTTGAATGTTTATCTTGTATCCTGCTACTCTGATGAATCTTTCTATTACTTCCAGTAAATTTCTCATGGAGTCTTTAGGGTTTTCTATGTATAGTATCATATCATCTGCAAACAGGGAGAGTTTAACTTCTTCATTACCAATTTGGATGCCCTTTATTTCTTTCTCTTGCCTTACTGCTCTAGCTAGAACTTCCAGCACAATGTTAAATAGGAGTGGTGATAAAGGGCATCCTTGTCTAGTTCCTGTTTTCAGGGGGAATGTTTTCAGCCTTTCTCCATTAAGAATGATGTTGGCTGTTGGTTTTGCATAGATGCCCTTTATTATGTTGAGAAATTTCCCTTCTATACCTATTTTATTGAGAGTTTTTATCAGGAATGGGTGTTGGACTTTGTCAAATGCCTTTTCTGCATCAATTGAGATAATCATGTGATTTTTTTCTTTCCTTTTATTTATGTGGTGGATTACGTTGATGGATTTTCTAATGTTAAACCATCCTTGCATACCTGGTATGAATCCTACTTGGTCGTGGTGTATTATCTTTTTGATATGATACTGAATTCTATTGGCTAGAATTTTGTTCAGAATTTTTGCATCTATATTCATGAGAGATATTGGTCTGTAATTTTCTTTTTTTGTGATGTCTTTGCCTGGTTTTGGTATCAGCGCTATGCTGGCTTCATAGAATGAATTTGGAAGTGTTGCTTCCTCTTCTATGCTCTGAAATAACTTGAGTAGAACTGGTACGAGCTCTTCTGTAAATGTTTTGTAGAATTCTCCAGTGAAGCCATCTGGGCCAGGGCTTTTTTTGCTTGGGAGTCTTTTTTATTACCTTTTCAATCTCTTCTCTTGTTATGGGTCTGTTCAGATTTTCAATATCACTTTGTTGTAGTTTGGGTAGGCTGTATGTTTCTAGAAATTTATCCATTTCCTCTAGATTTTCAAATTTGTTGGAATATAGTTTTTCATAATATTCTGTTATAATCCTTTTTATTTCAGTTGGGTCTGTTGTAATGTCCCCCATTTCATTTCTTATTTGGGTTATTTGTGCCCTCTGCTGTTTTTCTTTTGTCAGTCTGGCCAGTGGTTTGTCGATTTTGTTGATTCTTTCAAAGAACCAACTTTTGGTTTTGTTGATTCTTTCTATTGTTTTTCTGTTCTCTATTTCATTGATTTCTGCTCTAATCTTTACTATTTCCTTTCTTCCGGTGGTTGTAGGCTTTTTTTGTTGTTCTCTTTCTATTTGTTTGAGTTCTGTAGTTAATGTTTTGATTTTGTCCCTTTCTTCTTTTTTGATATGTGCATCTATTGCTATAAATTGTCCTCTGAGGACTGCCTTTGCTGTGTCCCAAAGGTTTTGGTACGATGTGTTTTCATTTTCATTTGATTCTAGGAATTTTTTAATTCCATCTCTGATTTCTTCTATTACCCATTGATGTGTAAGCAGATTATTATTCAGTTTCCATGTGTTTGATTTTTTTTCCTTGCTCTTTCTAGTGTTAATTTCTACCTTGATGGCATTGTGGTCAGAGAAGATACTGTGAATTATCTCAGCATTTTGGATCTTGTTGAGGATTGCTCTGTGGCCTAAGATGTGGTCTATTCTGGAGAACGTTCCATGTGCATTGGAAAAGAATGTGTACTTTGCAGCGGTTGGATGGATTGTTCTATATATGTCTATGAGGTCCAGTTGGCTGATTGTGTCCTTTAGGTCTTCTGTATCTTTGCTGAGTTTCTTTTTAGTTGTTCTGTCCTTTACTGAGAGTGGTGTGTTGAAGTCTCCTACTATTATTGTGGAACTGTCAATTTCTCTTTTCAGTGCTGTTAGAGTTTTTTTTATGTATTTTGGAGCCTTGTCATTGGGTGCATAGATATTTATTATGGTTATGTCTTCATGATGGATCATCCCCTCAATCATTATATAGTGTCCTTCTTTGTCTTTTATGGTAGATTTTGTTTTAAAGTCTATTTTATCTGAGATTAGAATTGCCACTCCTGCTCTTTTTTGATAGTTGTTAGCTTGATATATTTTTTTCCAACCTTTGATTTTTAATAAATTCACATCTTTGTTTCTAAGGTGTGTCTCTTGTAGACAGCAAATAGATGGATCCTGTTTTCTTATCCATTCTGCCACTCTCCGTCGCTTTATGGGTGCATTGAGTCCATTTACGTTCAGTGTAATTATTGATAGATGTGAGTTTGTTGCTGTCATTTTGTAGTGCTTTTTTTGTGATGCTGAAGTTTTCTTTGTTCTTCTTACTCTCTTGTGCTGAGTTCCTTTTGTTTGTGGATTTTGTGTTCATTTCTTTTGTTTTTGTAGGTTTTGTTTTTGTTGAGACTTTATGTTTTTCGTCTTTCTTTTTATGAGTTGGTTTGTTAACTTTTTTTTTGGTTACCATGAATTTTACCCTTATCTTTATAATTTTGAAGCAGTCTACCGTTACTTGGTATCGCCTTGCCTTCTTCTCCTTTAGAAGGTTCTATACCTATGCCGTTTGTTCCCTCTTTCATTGTTTTGATGTTGTTGTCATCCTTTGATTGATTTCTCTGATTCCCTGTTGTATATCTTTTGTTTTTGGAAAGTCGTCTGTAGTTCAGTTCCTAGAATGGTATCTGGTTCATGTTAACCTGCGTCCTAGGTCCTAGGTCCTGCCTGAGGGCTGAAGCTGTTTGTCCTCAGATCGAAGAACTCCCTTTAATAATTCTTGTAAGTTTGGTTTGACTTTTGCATATTCCTTTAGTTTCTGTTTATCTGGAAATGACCTAATTTCACCATCAAATCTGAATGAGAGTTTTGCAGGATATATTATTCTTGGCTGACAATTTTTTTCTTTCAAGATTTTATATATGTCATCCCATTGCCTTCTTGCCTGCATGGTTTCTGCTGAATAATCTGAGCTTAGTCTTATTGTTTCTCCTCTGTATGTGACTTCTTGTTTTTCATGAGCTGCTCTCAGGATTCTTTGTTTGTCTTTAGTTTTAGCGAGTGTGAATATGATATGTCTTGGTGATTTTCTTTTGGGGTCTCTTCTATATGGGATTCGTTGAGCGTCTTGGATGGCCAGCTTTTCATCTTTCATGATATTGGGAAAGTTTTCTGTCAGCAGTTCCTCAATGATCCTCTCTGTGTTTTCTGTTTTCTCCCCCTGTTCTGGTATGCCAATCACTCGTAAGTTTTTGCTTTTAATTGTGTCCCACATAACTCTCAGGGTCTCTTCATTTTTCTTTGTTCTTTTTTCTGAGTTTTCCTGAAACAGAGTTGTATCCAAGTGTTTGTCTTCAGTTCCACTGATCCTGTCTTCCATGGTTTCAAATCTACTTCTCAGCCCTTCTATGACACCGTCCATTTCTGAAATCTTGTTGTTTATCATTTGGATTTCTAATTGTTGTTTTTGTATAATTTCGAGTTGTGAATTTATTTTGGCATTTTGTTCTTGCATCATCTTCCTGAATTCTTCCAATTTTTTGTCTGTATTTTCCATAAATTTGTCTATTTTTTCCTCATGTTTGTCAGCTTTTTGCCTCAGTTTTTGGAAAATTCCGAGTATTAGTGATTTGAGTTCCTTATCAGGTACTTCTAGTGCATTTTCTTCCACAGGAGAGTTATCTGGTGTTTTAATTTGGACGCCTATTGGAGCCATCTTGTCTTGTTTTTGTAAATGTTTTGATATTGTTTGCTGTTTTCAGGGCATTCAGTAGATATTTCTCTCGTTTATTGATTGTAGATTTTTTTTTTTTTCGTTCTTGTGGTACAGCTGGGCAGATCTAGCTGAGGAGGAGCCACTGGGATGGGTTGCTTGTGGCACTCACCGCAGCCACCAGGATGGTCGGTAGTCAGTGCTGGGCAGGTTCCAATAGGGCGTGCCTGCACCGCTTGGTGATGTGATGTCTAGTGCACGGTGCAGCTAGGTAGGGTGCAGCGGGAAGATGGTTATGTGTGAAGCTAAGCTGGATATGGGAGAGAGGAGAGAGGAGGAGGAGCAAAAAGCGTACAAACCTAAAAGAATGCTAGGGGAGCTTGTCGTTGGAATGTACAGATGAGAGACTATGGGATGGAGGAAACCAGAAGGGGGAAGAGAAAGAAAAGGAAAGAATGACCAAATAAAAATCAGAAAAGTTAAAGAACTGCAAAGTTCCCAGGGATTCCACCGATGCAGCTATGAGGTCTGGGGAAGTTGGTCTCAATTTTCACAGCTCAGCCTGGCCAGAAGGTACAGAGGCATACATCGCCTGGTATTCAGGGATCAGAAAGAGAAGGAAGAGATAGAGAGACAAGAAATTAAGCAATGAAGAAAGACAAAAGAGAAAAAGAGGTAAAAGATGACAAAACTAATCAAAAAAGGAAGAAAAATAAAATTGAAAAAAAAAAAGGGCAACACCAGCAGTCAGTGCCTACAAATGGGACCCAGAGAGCCCCCACTCAGGGGCGCGAATTCCAAGAAGCCAGTAGTCTCGGGGTTATGTGACCGTGGCCACGGGAAGCAGAGGGGCCAACGAACAAAGGCCCCAGGATCCCACCCACGCGGGAGCCCCGACCTGGAAACAGCCACACGCCCAAACGCAGCCCTACAGCCCCGCAGGAGAGAGCAGAGACGGCACTCGGAACCAGGCACCCAGGCTAAAGGAGGGGGAGGCGGGAGAAAAAGGTTCACTAGCTGCCAGCAAACAGCTCCCAGAAAGCCGCCAGCCCGGGCGCACGGAATCCAAGCACCGGCGCCCCCCAGGTCAGGGACTCCGGCCACGGAAAGCAGAGGGGCGAACAAACAAAGGCCCCGGGATCCTACCCGCGCGGGAGCCCAGACCTGGAAACAGCCACACTCCCGAACACAGCCCTACAGCCCCGCAGGAGAGAGCAGAGACGGCACTCGGAACCAGGCACCCAGGCAAAAGGAGGGGGAGGCGGCAGATAAAGGCTCGCTAGCCGCCAGGAAATGGCTCCCAGAAAGCCCCCAGCCCGGGCGCACGGAATCCAAGCACCGGCGGCCCCCAGCTCAGGGACTCCGGCCACGGAAAGCAGAGGGGCGAACGAACAAAGGCCCCGGGATCGCACCCACGCGGGAGCCCAGACCTAGAAACAGCCACATGCCCGCACGCAGCCCTACAGCCCTGCAGGAGAGAGCAGAGACAGCACTCGGAACCAGGCACCCAGGCAAAAGGAGGGGGAGGCGGCAGAAAAAGGTTCGCTAGGTGCCAGCAAACCGCTCCCAGAAAGCCTCCAGCCCGGGCGCGCGGAATCCAAGCACCAGCGCCCCCCAGCTCAGGGACTCCGGCCACGGAAAGCAGAGGGGCGAATGAACAAAGGCCCCGGGATCCCACCCACGCGGGAGCCCAGACCTAGAAACAGCCACACGCCCGCACGCAGCCCTACAGCCCCGCAGGAGAGACCAGAGACGGCACTCAGAACCAGGCACCCAGGCAAAAGGAGGGGGAGGTGGCAGAAAAAGGTTCGCTAGCTGCCAGCAAACGTCTCCCAGAAAGCCGCCAGTCCGGGCGCGCGGAATCCAAGCACCGGCGCCCCCCAGCTCAGGGACCCTGGCCACGGAAAGCAGGGGATCCCCAGCTGAGGCGGAGAGGGGTGGGTGGTGGGAGAGCACGCACCGCAGTTTACCGGTCGTTCTGTCTCCGACCAGATGCTCTGCAAGGCTGCTCTCCCGTTTGCTGGTCTCCGATAGGAATCCAAGATGGTGGATCCGTGCTGCGTTAGCTGGTAAGGAATCTCTGCCTGAGTCTCTCCTCGCTCTCCGTTCTCTTTTAGTATTCTCACTCCGTTTGGTGTTTGGCTGAGTTCTTTATCTCTTCATTTGGTGTTCTAGGGTTTCAGGATTGTTGATTCTCTGTTAGGCTTAGTTTTTCGGATCTTTGCTGTGGAGGGACGGCGTGGTGTTTCTGCCTAGAGCGCCATCTTGCCCAGATCCTGATAATACTTCTGAAGATAGCACTGCAATAAAGAGGTGAAGCCTTGTAGATAATGAAACCCTTAGCAAAAAATGCCTGTGGCATCACTATCTGAGACGGGGACAGTAAAGTATAACAAATATGCACGTCTAAAGTTATCAGTCTGCATTCTTGGGACACACACTAAAGACAGAGCATTAAGCTACCCAAGACAACAAGTTTCCCAGAGAGGTTGTGCTCAAGTACGTATTGGATTGTCGAATGGTAAATTCAGATGAATAGGCATTATTATGAGGTTTCATCATACATTTATTCAATAATAACACATAATAATAAATGTAAGCCACAAGCCACTGAAAAACTTTTTGACAACCCAATGGTGTATGTGGTAGAAAGGAGATACAGCTTCACGCTCATTGTTTTATTTTTTAGAAATATTAACTCTTTCATATGGAAAATTTTAAAAATATGAAAAGTAGATACAATAGGACAATGACCTCCAAAACTTGCTGGTGCCAAAATTTAGAGCAAAGACATGGATAAAAACCAAGTAGGTGAGATGTAGTCAGAAAATATGCAAACAATGAGAGTCAGAAAAACAAAACGTGAGGGTCTAGGCCCAGGAAGACATAAGAACAGCCCCAGGAGCCTGGTGAGCCAGGTCCTCTTCCGGCAGAGCTCATGTAGAAAAGGACTGGGCTCTGCCCTTGACCTTTCCCATGACTCACTTGGAGGTGGAGGCCAAGCACTGACCATGGCTTGCTGTTGTGGTGGTTGTTAGCTGCCCTTGAGTTGGCCCCTGACTCATGGTGACCCCACGCACAACAAAATTGGACCTCTGTGATCCATAGGGATTTTGCTGGCTGATTTTCTAAAGTAAATCATCAGGCCTTTCTTCCTAGCCTCTCTTCGTCTGGAAGTTCTTCTGAAACCTGCTCACATCATAGAAACATGCAAGCCTGCACAACAGATGGGTGGTGGCAGGACAAGAGTTGCATTGACCAGGAATCAAACCTTGGTCTCCTTCATGAAAGGTGAGAACTCTATGGCACTGACACTCATTTTAAATGCTTTACTCACTTAAATGCCTCACTCTTGATACAACTACTTTTGATAGGAACTAATAGAATCCTATTTTATAGATGGGTCAAAGTCTCAAAGGACTAGTGTGTGGCAGAGAAGGGGTTTGAACCAAGGCAGGCAGCTTCCAGAGCCTGAATGCTTTTTCATTAAACTGCCTTTTCACCTTAAAGAGATTCCAGGTCAGTCTTCTTATTTTATAAACCAAAGAGAAGATAGAGAGTAGCTTCCCACTGGTAGATGATTCAACTGTTATTGGCCAGGCTGGACAACCTAAAAATAAACAATAGTGATGTCCCACCCAAGACAAATTAAATTCTAATTTCAAAGGAGTGGGGCCTAGGCTCTCAATGTGGTTCTAATGTGCAGCCAAGGATGAGAACCCACTGATGGTGGAGAGGGCTTTGGGGGTCACATCTGCTTTCAAACCCAACTCTGTCACTTTTTCTGTTCTGACCTGTTCTATGGTGAGATAGCTCTTTATTTAGGACATTATAGTACAGATACTTTTGGAAGGCCTCTAACACATTGAGCGTATTCAAAAATTACAATTATTCTTTCTTCTATTAGCTGCTGACATATTCAAAGTTAGAATAAAGTATTTTATTTTTCTTTGTTTTCCAATAATATTAGGATATCATACCTGGGCATGATACTTTGGGCCTCAGCAGCACATTCTTAATATATAGTAATAAAGGCTTCTCATAAATATAAGCCAACCAGACAGACAAGTAGAGTGAACATTTTTGCAACCCAGCTATCTTAAACGTGGGCTTAGTAAAACACAAATACCTCCGTTTTGACCATTCAGAGTATAAGTGTTTCTTCTACAGCTTCTTTGTGTGAATTGGCCTTTCTTTTTTTTTTTGACTTTTCAGTTTAATTTTTTTAAAATCTTATTGTGTTTTACATGAAAGTTTACGGTGAAAATTAGTTTGTCATTCAAAAATTTATACACAAGTTGTTTTGTGACACTAGTGGGAATCCCTGCAATGTGTCAGTACTCTCCCCCTTTCCCTTTATACCCCAGATTCCCCATGTCTCTTTGTCCAGGTTTCCTATCGCTTCCTGCCTTCTTATCTTTGCTTTTGGACAGGTGTTGCCAATTTGGTCTCAATATGTGATTGAACTAAGAATAAGAAGCACATTCCTTATGTGTGTTATTGTTTGCTTTATAGGCCTGTCTAACTTTTGGCTGAAAGGTGGGCTTCAGCAGTGGCTACAGTTCTGAGTTAGCAGTGTGTCTGGGGACCATAGTCTCAGGGTTCTTCCAGTTTCTGTAAGACCAGTAAGTCTGGTCTTTTTAGATGAATTTGAATTTTATTAACATTTCTCTCCTGCTCTATCCAAGACCCTCTATTGTGAACCTTGTCAGAACGGTCAGTGGTGGTAGCTGGGCACCATCTAGTTCATCTAGGCTCAGGGTGGTGAAGGCTGGGTTCATGTGGTCTATTAGTCCTTTGGATTGGTATTTTCCTTGTGTCTTTGGTTTTCTTCATTCTCCTTTGCTCCAAATATGATGGAATAGATGTATTTTAGATGGCCTCTTGCAAGCTTTTAAGACCCCAGACTCTATTCACCAAAGTAGGATGAAGAACATTTTCTTTATGAACTGTTATGCCAATTGACCTAGATGTTCCCTGAGACCATGGTCCCCAGGCCTCAGCCCCAGTAACTCGGTGCCTCAAGGTGTTTAGATATGTCTGGAAAACTTTTATGGCTTTTCCTTGGCCAAGTTGTGCTGACTTTCCTTTATTGCGTGTTGTCCTTCCTTTCACCAAAGTTAACACTTATCTATTACCTAGTTAGTGATTTGATCTCTCCACCCCTTCCCTCTATCATAACCATCAAAGATTGTTTTTTCTGTGTGTAAGCCTTTTCTTGAGTTTTTATAATAGTGGCCTCATACAATATTTGTTCTTTTGTGATTGATTTATTTCACTGAGCCCAGTGCCCTCCAGATTCATCCATGTTGAGAGATGTTTCACAGATTCATCAATGTTCTTTATTGTTGTATAGCGTTCTATTTGCATGTACCATAGTTTGTTTATCCATTCATCTGTTGATGGGCACTTAGGGTGTTTCCATCTTCTTGCTATTGTGAATAATGCTGCAATGAACATGGGTGTGCGAATGTCTATTCGTGTGACTGCTCTTATTTCTCTAGGATATATTCCTAGGAGTGGGATTGCTGGATCATATAGTATTTATATTTCTAGTTTTTTAAGGAGGTGTCATATCATTTTCCATAGTGGTTCAACCATTTTACAATCCCACCAGCAGCACACAAGACTTTCAATCTTTCTGCAACCTCTCCAACATTTGTTGTTTTCTGTTTTTTTGATTCATGCCAGTATGTCGGGGTGAGATAGTATCTCATTATAGTTTTGATGTGCATTTTTCTAATGGCTAATTATCGTCAGCATTTCCTCATGTGTCTGTTAGCTGTCTGAATGTCTTCTTTGGTGAAGTCTCTGTTCATATCCTTTGCCCATTTTTAATTGGATTATTTGTTTTGTGGTTGTTTAGGTGTTGAAGTATTCTGTAAATTTTAGAGATTAGACCCTTGTCAGATTTGTTGCAGACAATTTTTTTCCCCAGTCTATAGATTCTCTTTTAGTGAAATCTCTTGATAAGTATTTAATTTTTAGGCACCCCTAGATGCTTAGTTTATTTTCTGGTGTTTATGAATTGTTACTTAATGGTTTGTATTGAACTTATCCCATGTATTAGGGCCCCTAGCATTGTCCCTATTTTTTTTTCCATGATCTTTACTGTTTCAGGTTTCATATTTAGATATTTGATCCATTTTGAGTTAAATTTTGTGTATGGTGTGAGGTGTGGGTCTTGCTTCATTTTTTCACAGGTGGACATCCAGTTTTGCCAGCACCATTTGTTAAAAAGACTGTCTTTTCCCCATTTAATGGACTTTGGTCCTTTGTCAAATATCAGCTGATGATAGGTGGATGGATTTATGTCTGTGTTCTCGATTCTGTTTCATTGGTCTATGTGTCTGTCATTGTACCAGTACCAGGCTGTTATGACTACCATGGCTGTACAGTAAGTTCTGAGATCAGGTAGTGAGAGGCCTCCTTCTTTATTCTTCTTCTTCAGTAGTGCTTTGCTTATCCAGGACCTCTTTTCTTTCCACATAAAATTGGTGACTGATTTCTCCATTTTGTTAAAGAATGCTGTTGGTATTTGGATTGTGATTGGATTGTATCTATAGATTGCTTTGGGTAGGACTGACATTTTCACAATGTTGAGTCTTCCTATCCATGAGCATGGTATGTTTTTCCATTTATGTAGGTCTCTTGCAACAGAATTTTGTAGTTTTCTTTGTATAAGTCTTTTATGTCACTGGTTAGATTTATTCCTAAGTATTTTATCTTTTTAGGGGATATTATAAATGGTATTGTTTTCCTGATTTCTTTTTCAAAGTTCTCATTGTTCGTGTATAAGAATCCAACTGATTTTGTATGTTGATCTTGTATCCTGCTACTCTGCTGAATCCTTCTATTAGTTCCAGTAGTTTTCTAGTGGAATATCTGGGGTTCTTTATGTATAGGAGTGTATCATCAGTGAATATTGATAGTTTTACTTCTTCCTTTCCAATTTAGATGCCCTTTATTTCTTTTTCTTGCCTTATTGCTCCAGCTATGACTTCCAGCACAATGTTAAATAGAAGTGGTGATAAAGGGCATCCTTGTCTGTTCCTCTTCTCAGGGAGAGTGATTTCATCCTTTCTCCATTAAGAATGATGTTGACTATTGGTTTTGTATAGATGCTCCTTATTATGTTGAAAAATTTCACTTCTATTCCTATTTTATTGAGAGTTTTTTTCAGGAATGGGTATTGGATTTTATCAAATGCCTTTCCTGCATCGGTTCAGATGATCATGTGCTTCTTTTCCTTCGTTCTATTTATGTGAGGGATTATAATGATTGATTTTATAATGTTGAAGCATTCTTGCATGAATCTCCCTTGGTAGAGGTTTTTTGTTATTGGTTTTTTGTTATTTGTTTTTTGTTTTTTAATAAGATGCTGAATTCTTTTGGCTGGAATTTTATTGAGACTTTTTGCATCTATATTCATGAGAGAGAGAGAGAGATTTTGGTCTGTAATTTACTTTTTTTTTGGTATCTTTGCCTGGTTTTTGTATCAGGGTTTTGCTGGCTTTGTAGAATGAATTAAGAGTATTCTTTCCTTTTCTATGATCTGAAATAGTTTGAGTAATATTGGTATGAGCACTTCTCTGAACGTTTGGTAGAATTCTCCAGTGAAGCTGTCGAGGCCGGTTTTTTTGTTTTTTGTTTTGCTTTTAATTGTACTTTAGATGAAGGTTTACAGAACAAACTAGCTTTTCATTAAACAGTTAGTGCACATATTGTTTTATAACGTTGGTTAACAGTCCAACGACATTTCAGCACTCTCCCTTCTCCACCTTGGTTTTCCTATTACCAGATTTCCTGTCCCCTCCTGCCTTCTAGTCCTTGTCCTAAGCTGTTGTGCCTATTAGTCTTGTTTTGTTTTATGGGGCTGTCTAATCTTTGGCTGAAAGGGTGAACCTTGAGAGTGGTATCATTACTGAGCTAAAAGGGTGTCCAGGGACCATACTCTCAAGGTTTCTCTAGTCTCTGTTAGGCCAGTAAGTCTGGTCTTTTTTTGTGAGTTGGGATTTTGTTATACATTTTTCTCCAGCTCTGTCCAGGACCCTCTATTGTGATCCCTGCTGGAGCAGTCAGTGGTGGTAGCTGGGCACCATCTAGTTGTACTGGACTCAGTCTTCTGGAGACCATGGTAGTTGTGGTCCATTAATTCTTTGGAGTAATCTTTCCCTTGTATCTTTAGTTTTCTTCATTCGCCCTTGCTCCCAAAGGGGTTAGACCAGTGGAGTATCTTAGATGGTCACTCACAGACTTTTAAGACCCCAGTTGCTACTCACCAAGGTAAAATGTAGAACATTTTCTTTATAAACTATGTTATTCCAATTGAGCTAGATGTTCCCTGAGACCATGGTCCCCACAGCCCTCAGCCCAGAAATTCAGTCCCTCATGGAGTTTGGATATGTCTATGGAGCTTCCATGACCTTGCCTTATACAAGTTGTGCTGGCTTCCTCAGTATTGTATACTGTTTTACACTTCACCAAAGTTACCACTTATCTATTGTCTATTTAGTGTTTTTCCATCCCCGCCTCTCCCCTCCCTCGTAACCATCAAAGATTGTTTCTTTTTGTGTGTAAACCTTTTCATGAGTTTTTACAGTGGTGGTCTCATACAATAGTTGTCCTTTTGTGATTGACTTCTTTTATTCAGCATAATGCCCTCTAGATTCATTCAGGTTGTGAGAGGCTTCAGAGATTCATTATTGTTCTTTAGCATTGAGTAATACTCCATTGTGTGTATATACCATAGTTTGTTTATCCATTCATCTGTTGATGGACATCTAGGTTGTTACTATCTTTTTGCTATTGTGAAAAATGCTGCCATGAACAGGTGTGCATATGTCTATTCATGTGACAACTCTTATTTCTTTAGGATATATTCCTAGGAGTGGGATTGCTGGATCATATGGTATTTCTATTTCTAGCTTTCTAAGGAAGCACCATATCGTTTTCCAAAATGGTTGTATCATTTTGCGTTCTCACAAGCAGTGCGTAAGAATTCCAATCTCACTGCAGCCTCTCTAACATTTGTTATTTCCAGTGTTTTTGATTCGTGCCAGTAATGCCGGGGTGAGATAGTATCTCATTGTTGTTTTAATTTGCATTTCTCTAATGGCTACTGATCCCGAGCATTTCCTCATGTGTCTCTTGGCCATTTGAATGTCTTCTTTGGTGAAGTGTCTGTTCATTTCCTTTGCCCATTTTTTAATTGGATTATTTGTCTTTTTGTTGTAGAGGTGCTGGATTTTCTTGTAGATTATGGAGATTAGACCTTTGTCTGACTTGTACTGTCCAAAAATTTTTTCCCAGTCTGAGGGTTCTCTTTTTACTGTTTTGGTGAAATATTTTGAAGAGCATAGGTGTTTGATTTTTAGAAGATCCCAGTTATCTAGCTTATCTTTTGGGGTTTGTGTGTTGATGGTTATGGTTTGTACCCTGTTAATGCAGTGTATTAAGGCCTGTAGCAATGGTCCTATTTTTTCTTCTATGAACATTATAGTTTTTGGCTTTACATTTAGGTCTTTCACCCACTTTGAATTAGTTTTTGTATATGGTGTGAGGTATGGATCCTGTTTCATTGTTTTGCAGGTGGACATCCAGTTTTGCCAGCACCATTTGTTAAAAAGACTGTCTTTTCCCCATTTGATAGGCTTTAGGCCCTTGTTGAAGATCAGGTGACCATATGTGGATGGATTTATATCTGAGTTCTCAATTCTATTCCATTGGTCATTGTATCTTTCATTGTACCAGTACAAGGCTATTTTCACTACCATAGCAGTATAGCAGGTTCTGAGGACAGGTAGTGTGAGTCCTCCTGCTTTCTTCTTCTTCAATAGTACTTTACTTATCAGGGGTTTCTTTGCTTTCCATATAAAGTTAATGATTCGTTTTTTCCATTTCTTTAAAGAATGTTGTTGGTATTTGGATTGAGATTGCATTGTATTTGTAAATTGCTTTGGGTAGAATTGTCATTTTCACAATGATGAGTCTACCTATCCATGAGCATGGTATGTTTTTCCACTTATGTAAGTCTCTTTTGGTTTCTTGTAGTAGTCTTTGTTGTTTTCTTTGTATAGGTCTTTTATATCCCTGGTTAGATTTATTCCTAAGTATTTTATTTTTTTAGGGGCTATTATAATTGATATTGTTTTCCTGATTTCCTTTCCATCATTCTCTTTATTGATGTATAGGAATCCAACTAATTTTGTATGTTGATCTTGTATCCTGCTACTCTGCTGAATTTTCCTATTAGTTCCAGGAGTTTTCTCATGGAGTCTTTAGGGTTTCTATGTATAGCATCATATCATCCCCAAACAAGGACAAATTAACTTCATTACCAATTTGGTTGCCCTTTATGCTCTAGCTAGAACTTCCAGCACAATGTTAAATAGGAGTGGTAATAAAGGGCATCCTTGTCTTGGTCCTGTTCTCAAAGGGAATGTTTTCAGCCTCTCTTCATTAAGAACGATGTTGGCCATTGGTTTCACATAGATGCCCTTTATTATGTTGAAAAATTTCCCATCTATACCTATTTTAATGAGAGTTTTTATTAGGAATCGGTTTGGACTTTGTCGAATGCATTTTCTGCATCAATAGAGATGATCATGTGGTTCTTTTCTTTCCTTTGATTTATGTGGTGGATCACTTTGATTGATTTTCTAATGTTGAACCATCCTTGCATACCTGGTATGAATCCTACTTGGTCGTGGTGTATTATTATTATTATTTTTTTATATATTTTATTGTACTTCAGGTGAAACCTTACAGAGCAAATAGTTTCTCATGAAATAGTAGTACACATGTTGTTTTTTGACATTGGTTAACAACCCCACAACGTATTAAGCCTCTAAATTCTCAACCTTTTTTTTTGATGAAAATTACAGATGGCCAAAGATACACCGTTTCAAAAATTTCTACATTCACAGTTCAGAGACATTGACTACGCTCTTCCAACTGTGCTGTTATTCTCACTTAAGATGAAGGCTTACAGAACAAAATAGTTTCTCATTTAACAGTTACTACAAATGTTGCCCTATGACAATGGTTAACAATCTCACAGCACATCAAGAATATCCTTACTCCACCTTGTGTTCCCTATCACCAGGAGGCTTCCTTGTCCCCTTCTGTCTTCTGGACCTTGTCAGTGGACTATTGTACCTCTTTAGTCTCATTTGTTTATTTATTTATTTATGTATTTTTATTTTATTTAAACACCATTTCAAAACTTTTTACTTACACATTTAAGTGATATTGACTATGCTCTTCCAATTGTGCTGCCATTCTCGCCCAAGATGAAGGCTTACAGGACAAAACAGCCTCCCATTTAATAGTTACTACAAATGTTGCCCTATAGCAGTGGTCAACAATCTCACAATACATCGACAGTGTCCTTATTCAATTTGTGTTCCTTATCATCAGTTTCCTACTCTCCCTCTGCCTTCTGGCCCTTGTCACCGGACTCCTGTACATCGTTAGTCCCATTTAGTTTTACTGGGGTGTCCATTCCCAGGCTTAACATCGAACCTTGAAGGTAACTTCACCTCTGAGCTGAAAGGGTGTCTGGGGGCCACACTCTCGAGGTTTCTCTAGTATTCTTTAGGCCAGTATATCTGGTCTTCTTCTTTTTTTTTTTTTTTGGGGGGGGAGTTAAAATTATACTCTACATCCTACTCCAGCTCTGCCCAGAACCCTCTGTTGTGATCCTGGTCAGAGGAGTCATTGGTGGTAGCCGGGCACCATCCAGCTGTACTGGGCTCAGTCCCGTGGAGGCCTTGGTAGCTGTGGACCATTAGTCCTTCGGACTAATCTTTTCCTTGTATCCTGTTCTCTTCGTTCTCCCTTGTTCCCGAAGGGATGAGATCAGTGGAGTATCTTAGATGGCCGCTCATAGGCTTTTAAGACCCCAGACACTACTCACCAAGGTAGAATGTAGAGCATTATCTTTATAAGTAGTATCATGCCAATTGAGCTAGATGTTCCCCGAGATCATGGTCCCCAGAGCCCTCCATCCAACAACTCAGTCCCTCGGGGGGTTTGGATGTGTCTATAGGGCCTCCATGACCTTTCCTT
Organism: Dugong dugon; assembly: GCA_030035585.1. Lineage (NCBI taxonomy): Eukaryota > Metazoa > Chordata > Mammalia > Sirenia > Dugongidae > Dugong > Dugong dugon. The sequence goes on along the minus strand of CM057470.1, from coordinate 65,502,380 downwards.
GTGCAGGTTGTGTTAGTTTCCCCTGTACTATGTACTATCTCATCTCTCACCCAAGTTACCACTTACCTATTACCTATTTAGTATTCCCCCCCCCCTCCCATCCCTGGTAACCAACAAGGATTGTTACATTTTGCATGTGAATTTTTTCATGGGTTTTTACAATAGAGGTCTCATACAATATTTGTCCTTTTGTGATTGACTTATTTCACTCAGCAGGATGTCCTCCAGTTTCATCCATGTTATGAGATGCTTCACCGATTCATTGTTCTTTCTCGTTGCATAGTACTCCATTGTGTGTATGTACCATAGTTTGTGTATCCATTCGTCTGTTGATGGACATCGAGGTTGTTTCCATCGTTTTGCTATTGTGAATAATGCTGCCATGAACATAGGTGTGCATATGTCTATTCGAGTGATGACTCTTATTTCTCTAGGATATATTCCTAGGAGTGGGATTGCTGGATCGAATGGTACGTCTATTTCTAGCTTTCTGAGGAAACGCCATATCATTTTCCAAAATGGCTGTATCATTTTGCATTCCCACCAGCAGTGTATAAGAGTTCCCGTCTCCCCGCAGCCCCTCCAACATTTGTTATTTCCAGTGTTATTGATTCGTGACAGTAATGCCGGGGTGAGATGGTATCTCATTGTGGTTTTAATTTGCATTTCTCTAATGGCTAGTGATCGCGAGCATTTCCTCATGTGTCTGTTGGCCATTTGAATGTCTTCCTTGGTGAAGTGTCTGTTCATTTCCTTTGCCCATTTTTTGATAGGATTGGTTGTCTTTTTGTTGTAGAGGTGTTGGATTTTCTTGTAGATTATGGAGATTAGACCTTTGTCTGACTTGTACTGTCCAAAAATTTTTTCCCAGTCTGTAGGTTCTCTTTTAACTCTTTTGGTGAAATCTTTTGAAGAGCATAGATGTTTGATTTTTAGAAGATCCCAATTATCTAGTTTATCTGTTGGGTTTTTTGTGTTGATGTTTATGGTTTGTATCCTGTTAATGCCATGTATTAAGGTCTGAAGTGTTGGTCCTATTTTTCTTCTATGAATTTTATAGTTTGAGGCTTTATATTCAGGTCTTTGATCCATTTTGAAGTAGTTTTTGTATATGGTGTGAGGTATGGGTCCTGTTTCATTTTTCTACAAATGGATATCCAGTTTTGCCAGCACCATTTGTTAAAAAGACTGTCTTTTCCCCATTTGATGTATTTTGGGCCCTTGTCAAAAATCAGGTGACCGTAGGTGGATGGATTTACATCTGAGTTCTCAATTCTGTTCCATTGGTCAATGTCTCTGTTGTTGTACCAGTACCAGGCTGTTTTGAGTACTGTAGCTGTATACTAGGTTCTCAAGTCAGGTAGTGTGAGTCCTCCAACTTCATTCTTCTTCTTCAGTAGTGCTTTACTTATTCGGGGTTTCTTCCCTTTCCATATAAAGTTAATAATTAGTTTTTCCATCTCTTTGAAGAATGTTGTTGGTATTTGTATCGGAATTGCATTGTATTTGTAGATTGCTTTAGGTAGAATTGCCATTTTCACAATGTTGAGTCTGCCTATCCATGAGCATGGTATGTTTTTCCATTTATGTAGATCCCTTTGGGTTTCATGCAGCAGTGTTTTGTAGTTTTATTTGTATAGGTCTTTTATATTCCTGGTCAGATTTATTCCTAAGTATTTTATCTTTTTAGGGGCTATTGAAAATGGTATTGATTTCCTGATCTCCTTTTCATCGTTCTCTTTACCGGTGTATAGGAATCCAACTGATTTTTGAATGTTTATCTTGTATCCTGCTACTCTGATGAATCTTTCTATTACTTCCAGTAAATTTCTCGTGGAGTCTTTAGGGTTTTCTATGTATAGTATCATATCATCTGCAAACAGGGAGAGTTTAACTTCTTCATTACCAATTTGGATTCCCTTTATTTCTTTCTCTTGCCTTACTGCTCTAGCTAGAACTTCCAGCACAATGTTAAATAGGAGTGGTGATAAAGGGCATCCTTGTCTTCTTCCTGTTTTCAGGGGGAATGTTTTCAGCCTTTCTCCATTAAGAATGATGTTGGCTGTTGGTTTTGCATAGATGCCCTTTATTATGTTGGGAAATTTCCCTTCTATACCTATTTTATTGAGAGCTTTTATCAGGAATGGGTGTTGGACTTTGTCAAATGCCTTTTCTGCATCAATTGAGATAATCATGTGATTTTTTTTTTTCCTTTTATTTATGTGGTGGATTACGTTGATGGATTTTCTAATGTTAAACCATCCTTGCATACCTGGTATGAATCCTACTTGGTTGTGGTGTATTATTTTTTTGATATGATACTGAATTCTACTGGCTAGAATTTTGTTCAGAATTTTTGCATCTATATTCATGAGAGATATTGGTCTGTAATTTTCTTTTTTTGTGATGTCTTTGCCTGGTTTTGGTATCAGCGTTATGCTGGCTTCATAGAATGAATTTGGAAGTGTTGCTTCCTCTTCTATGCTCTGAAATAACTTGAGTAGAACTGGTACGAGCTCTTCTGTAAATGTTTTGTAGAATTCTCCAGTGAAGCCATCTGGGCCAGGGCTTTTTTTGCTTGGGAGTTTTTTTTATTACCTTTTCAATCTCTTCTCTTGTTATGGGTCTGTTCAGATTTTCAATATCACTTTGTTGTAGTTTGGGTAGGCCGTATGTTTCTAGAAATTTATCCATTTCCTCTAGGTTTTCAAATTTGTTGGAATATAGTTTTTCATAATATTCTGTTATAATCCTTTTTATTTCAGTTGGGTCTATTGTAATGTCCCCCATTTCATTTCTTATTTGGGTTATTTGTGCCCTCTGCTGTTTTTCTTTTGTCAGTCTGGCCAGTGGTTTGTCGATTTTGTTGATTCTTTCAAAGAACCAACTTTTGGTTTTGTTGATTCTTTCTATTGTTTTTCTGTTCTCTATTTCATTGATTTCTGCTCTGATCTTTACTATTTCCTTTCTTCCGGTGGTTGTAGGCTTTTTTTGTTGTTCTCTTTCTATTTGTTTGAGTTCTGTAGTTAATGTTTTGATTTTGTCCCTTTCTTCTTTTTTGATATGTGCATCTATTGCTATAAATTGTCCTCTGAGGACTGCCTTTGCTGTGTCCCAAAGGTTTTGGTATGATGTGTTTTCATTTTCATTTGATTCTAGGAATTTTTTAATTCCATCTCTGATTTCTTCTATTACCCATTGATGTGTAAGCAGATTATTATTCAGTTTCCATGTGTTTGATTTTTTTTCCTTGCTCTTTCTAGTGTTAATTTCTACCTTGATGGCATTGTGGTCAGAGAAGATACTGTGAATTATCTCAGCATTTTGGATCTTGTTGAGGATTGCTCTGTGGCCTAAGATGTGGTCTATTCTGGAGAACGTTCCATGTGCATTGGAAAAGAATGTGTACTTTGCAGCGGTTGGATGGATTGTTCTATATATGTCTATGAGGTCCAGTTGGCTGATTGTGTCCTTTAGGTCTTCTGTATCTTTGCTGAGTTTCTTTTTAGTTGTTCTGTCTTTTACTGAGAGTGGTGTGTTGAAGTCTCCTACTATTATTGTGGAACTGTCAATTTCTCTTTTCAGTGCTGTTAGAGTTTTTTTTATGTATTTTGGAGCCTTGTCATTGGGTGCATAGATATTTATTATGGTTATGTCTTCATGATGGATCATCCCCTCAATCATTATATAGTGTCCTTCTTTGTCTTTTATGGTAGATTTTGTTTTAAAGTCTATTTTATCTGAGATTAGAATTGCCACTCCTGCTCTTTTTTGATAGTTGTTAGCTTGATATATTTTTTTCCAACCTTTGATTTTTAATAAATTCACATCTTTGTTTCTAAGGTGTGTCTCTTGTAGACAGCAAATAGATGGATCCTGTTTTCTTATCCTTTCTGCCACTCTCCGTCGCTTTATGGGTGCATTGAGTCCATTTACGTTCAGTGTAATTATTGATAGATGTGAGTTTGTTGCTGTCATTTTGTAGTGCTTTTTTTTGTGATGCTGAAGTTTTCTTTGTTCTTCTTACTCTCTTGTGCTGAGTTCCTTTTGTTTGTGGATTTTGTGTTCATTTCTTTTGTTTTTGTAGGTTTTGTTTTTGTTGAGACTTTATATTTTTCGTCTTTCTTTTTATGAGTTGGTTTGTTAACTTTTTTTTTGGTTACCATGAATTTTACCCTTATCTTTATAATTTTGAAGCAGTCTACCGTTACTTGGTATCGCCTTGCCTTCTTCTCCTTTAGAAGGTTCTATACCTATGCCGTTTGTTCCCTCTTTCATTGTTTTGATGTTGTTGTCATCCTTTGATTGATTTCTCTGATTCCCTGTTGTATATCTTTTGTTTTTGGAAAGTCGTCTGTAGTTCAGTTCTTAGAATGGTATCTGGTTCATGTTAACCTGCGTCGTAGGTCCTAGGTCCTGCCTGAGGGCTGAAGCTGTTTGTCCTCAGATCGAAGAACTCCCTTTAATAATTCTTGTAAGTTTGGTTTGACTTTTGCATATTCCTTTAGTTTCTGTTTATCTGGAAATGACCTAATTTCACCATCAAATCTGAATGAGAGTTTTGCAGGATATATTATTCTTGGCTGACAATTTTTTTCTTTCAAGATTTTATATATGTCATCCCATTGCCTTCTTGCCTGCATGGTTTCTGCTGAATAATCTGAGCTTAGTCTTATTGTTTCTCCTCTGTATGTGACTTCTTGTTTTTCACGAGCTGCTCTCAGGATTCTTTGTTTGTCTTTAGTTTTAGCGAGTGTGAATATGATATGTCTTGGTGATTTTCTTTTGGGGTCTCTTCTATATGGGGTTCGTTGAGCTTCTTGGATGACCAGCTCTTCATCTTTCATGATATTGGGAAAGTTTTCTGTCAGCAGTTCGTCAATGATCCTCTCTGTGTTTTCTGTTTTCTCCCCCTGTTCTGGTATGCCAATCACTCATAAGTTTTTGCTTTTAATTGTGTCCCACATAACTCTCAGGGTCTCTTCATTTTTCTTTGTTCTTTTTTCTGAGTTTTCCTGAAACAGAGTTGTATCCAAGTGTTTGTCTTCAGTTCCACTGATCCTGTCTTCCATGGTTTCAAATCTACTTCTCAGCCCTTCTATGACACCGTCCATTTCTGAAATCTTGTTGTTTATCTTTTGGATTTCTAATTGTTGTTTTTGTATAATTTCGAGTTGTGAATTTATTTTGGCATTTTGTTCTTGCATCATCTTCCTGAATTCTTCCAATTTTTTGTCTGTATTTTCCATAAATTTGTCTATGTTTTCCTCATGTTTGTCAGCTTTTTGCCTCAGTTCTTGGAAAATTCCGAGTATTAGTGATTTGAGTTCCTTATCAGGTACTTCTAGTGCATTTTCTTCCACAGGAGAGTTATCTGGTGTTTTAATTTGGACGCCTATTGGAGCCATCTTGTCTTGTTTTTGTAAATGTTTTGATATTGTTTGCTGTTTTCGGGGCATTCAGTAGATATTTCTCTCGTTTATTGATTGTAGATTTTTTTTTTTTTTCGTTCTTGTGGTACAGCTGGGCAGATCTAGTTGAGGAGGAGCCATGGGATGGGTTGCTTGTGGCACTCACCACAGCCACCAGGACGGTCGGTAGTCAGTGCTGGGCAGGTTCCAATAGGGCGTGCCTGTACCGCTTGGTGATGTGATGTCTAGTGCACGGTGCAGGTAGGTAGGGTGCAGCGGGAAGATGGTTATGTGTGAAGCTAAGCTGGATATGGGAGAGAGGAGAGAGGAGGAGGAGCAAAAACGTACAAACATAAAAGAATGCTAGGGGAGCTTGTCTTTGGAATGTACAGATGAGAGACTATGGGATGGAGGAAACCAGAAGGGGGAAGAGAAAGAAAAGGAAAGAATGACCAAATAAAAATCAGAAAAGTTAAAGAACTGCAAAGTTCCCAGGGATCCCACCGATGCAGCTATGAGGTCTGGGGGAGTCGGTCTCAATTTTCACAGCTCAGCCTGGCCAGAAGGTACAGAGGCATACATCGCCTGGTATTCAGGGATCAGAAAGAGAAGGAAGAGATAGAGAGACAAGAAATTAAGCAATGAAGAAAGACAAAAGAGAAAAAGAGGTAAAAGATGACAAAACTAATCAAAAAAGGAAGAAAAATAAAATTGAGAAAAAAAAAAAAAAAAAGGGCAACACCAGCAGTCAGTGCCTACAAATGGGACCCAGAGAGCCCCCACTCAGGGGCGCGAATTCCAAGAAGCCGGTAGTCTCGGGGTTAAGTGACCGTGGCCACGGGAAGCAGTGGGGCCAATGAACAAAGGCCCCAGGATCCCACCCGCGCGGGAGCCCAGACCTGGAAACAGCCACACACCCGAATGCAGCCCTACAGCCCTGCAGGAGAGAGCAGAGACAGCACTCGGAACCAGGCACCCAGGCAAAAGAAGGGGGAGGCGGCAGAAAAAGGTTCACTAGGTGCCAGCAAACGGCTCCCAGAAAGCCTCCAGCCTGGGCGCGCGGAATCCAAGCACCGGCGCCCCCCTGCTCAGGGACTACGGCCACGGAAAGCAGAAGGGCGAATGAACAAAGGCCCCGGGATCCCACCCGCGCGGGAGCCCAGACCTAGAAACAGCCACACACCCGCACGCAGCCCTACAACCCCGCAGGAGAGAGCAGAGACGGCACTCGGAACCAGGCACCCAGGCAAAAGGAGGGGGAAGTGGCAGAGAAAGGTTCGCTAGCTGCCAGCAAACGGCTCCCAGAAAGCCGCCAGCCCAGGCGCGCAGAATCCAAGCACCAGCACCCCGCAGCCCAGGGACCCTGGCCATGGAAAGCAGGGGATCCCCAGCTGAGGCGGAGAGGGGTGGTTGGTGGGAGAGCGCGCACCGCAGTTTACCGGTCGTTCTGTCTCCGACCAGATGCTCTGCAAGGCTGCTCTCCCGTTTGCTGGTCTCCGATAGGAATCCAAGATAGTGGATCCGCGCTGCGTTAGCTGGTAAGGAATCCCTGCCTGAGTCTCTCCTCGCTCTCCGTTCTCTTTCAGTGTTCTCACTCCGTTTGGTGTTTGGCTGAGTTCTTTATCTCTTCATTTGGTGTTCTAGGGTTTCAGGATTGTTGATTCTCTGTTAGGCTTAGTTTTTCGGATCTTTGCTGTGGAGGGACGGTGTGGTGTTTCTGCCTAGAGTGCCATCTTGCCCCTCCTCCCGTGGTGTATTATTTTTTTGATATGATACTGAATTCTATTGGTTAGAATTTTGTTGAGAATTTTTGCATCTATATTCATGAGAGATATTGGTCTGTAATTTTCTTTTTTTGTGGTATTTTTTGCCTGGTTTTGGTATAAAGTTTATGCTGGCTTCATAGATTGAATTTAAAAGTATCCCTTCCTTTCTACGTTCTGAAATAGTTTGCGCAGTACTGGTGTAAGCTCTTCTCTGAATGTTTGGTAGAATTCTCCAGTGAAGCCATCTGAGCCAGGAATTCTCTTGTTTGGAGTTTTTTTTTATCACCTTTTCAATATCTTTTCTTGTATGGGTCTGATCAGATTTTCAATACCACGCTGTGTTAGTTTGGGTAGGTAGTGTGTTTCTAGAAATTTGTCCATTTCCTCTAAGTTTTCAAATTTGTTGAAGTATAGTTTTTCATAATACTCTGTTATGATCCTTTTTATTTCATTTGGGTCTGTTGTAATGTCCTCCATTTCAATTCTTATTTACGTTATTTGCTTCCTCTCTGTTTTTTCTTTTATCAATTTGGCTTGTGGTTTGTCAATTTTGTTGATCCTTTCAGAGAACTAACTTTTGGCTTTGTTGATTCTTTCTATTGTTTTTCTATTGTCTATTTCATTTATTTCTGCTCTGATCTTTACTATTTCCTTTCTTCTTTTTTTGCTGTTCTCTTTCTATTTGTTCAACTTGTGTAGCTAATGTTTTGACTTTGTCCCTTTCTTCTTTTTTGATACGTGCATCTATTGCTGTAAATTGTCCTCTGAGGACTGCCTTTGCTGTGTCCCAAAGGTTTTGGTATGATGTGTTTTCATTATCATTTGATTCTAGGAATTTTTTGATTCCATCTCTGATTTCTCCTATTACCCAGTGATGTGTAAGCAGGGTATTCTTCAGTTTCCATGTATAATTTTTTTCCCTTGCTCTTTCGATTGTTAATTTCTACCTTGATTACATTGTGGTCAGAGAAGATACTTTGAATTATCTCAAAGTTTTGGATCTTGTTGAGGATTGCTCTGTGGCCTAAGATGTGGTCTATTCTGGAGAATGTTCCATGTGCATTGGAAAAGAATGTGTACTTTGCAGTGGTTGGATGGAGTGTTCTATATATGTCTATGAGGTCAAGTTGGCTGATTGTGCCCTTTAGGTCTTCTGTATCTTTGCTGAGTTTCTTCTTAGTTGTTCTTTCCTTTACTGAAAGTGGTGTGTTGAAGTCTCCTACTATTTTTGTGGAACTGTCAGTTTCTCTTTTCAGTGTTGTTAGAGTTTGTTTTATGTATTTTGGAGCCCTGTCATTGGGAGCATAGATGTTTGTTATGGTTATGTCTTCATGATGGATGATCCCCTTAATCATTATATAGTGTCCTTCTTTGTCTTTTACGGTAGATTTCATTTTAAAGTCTATTTTATCTAAGATTAGAATTGCCACTCCTGCTCTTTTTTGGTAGTTGTTAGTTTGATATATTTTTTTCCAACCTTTTACTTTTAATAAATTCACATCTTTGTTTCTAAGGAGTGTCTCTTGTAGACAGCATATTGATGGATCCTGTTTTCTTACCCATTCTGTCACTGTCCATCTCTTTATGGATGCATTGAATCCTTTTACATTCAGTGTAATTATTGACAGATGTGTTTGTTGCTGTCATTTTGTAGTGCTTTTTTTGTGGTGCTGAAGTTTTCTTTGTTCTTCTTACTCTCCTGTGCTGAGTTACTTTTGTTTGTGGATTTTTTTTCATTTCTTTTATTTTTGTAGGTTTTGTTTTTGCTGAGACATTATGTTTTTCGTCTTTATTTTTATGAGTTGGTTTGTTAACTTTCTTTGTTGTTATCATGAATTTTACCCTTATCTTTCTAAGCTTGAAGCAGTCTACCATTACTTGGTATCACGTTGCCTTCCTCTCCATTAGAAGGTTCTATACCTATGCCATTTATTCCCTCTTTTATTGTTTTGATGTTGTTGTCATCCTTTGATTGATTGCTCTGATTCCCTGTTGTATTTCTTTTGGTTTTGGATAGTCCTCGAGAGTTCATTTCCTAGATTGGTATCTGGCTCGTACGATCCTGCGTCTTAGGTTCTGCCTGTGAGCTGAAGCTGTTTGTCGTCAGATCGAAGAACTCCCTTTAATAATTCTTGTAAGTTTGGTTTGACTTTTACATATTCCCTTAATTTCTGTTTATCTGGAAATGACCTTATTTCACCATCAAATTTGAATGAGAGTTTTGCAGGATATATTATTCTTGGCTGACAATTTTTTTCTTTCAAGATTTTATATATGTCATCCCATTGCCTTCTTGCCTGCATGGTTTCTGCTGAATAATCTGAGCTTAGTCTTATTGTTTCTCTTTTGTATTTGACTTCTTGTTTTTCATGAGCTGCTCTCAGGATTCTTTGTTTGTCTTTCATTTTGATAAGTGTGAATATGATATGCCTTGGTGATGTTCTTTTGGAGTCTCTTCTATATGGGGTTTGTTGGGTTTCTTGGATAGCCAGCTTTTCATCTTTCATGATATTGGGGAAGTTTTCTGTCAGCAGTCCTCAATGATCCTCTCTTTGTTTTCTGTTTTCTCCCCCAGTTCTGGAATTCCAATCACTCTAATTTTTGCTTTTAATTGTGTCCCACATAACTCAGGGTCTCTTCATTTTTCTTTGTTATTTTTTCTGTGTTTTCCTGAAACAGAGGTGTATCCAAGCGTTTGTCTTCAATTCCACTGATCCTGTCTTCCACCGTTTCAAATCTGCTTCTCAGCCCTTCTATGACTTCATCAGTTTCTGAAAGCTTGTTGTTTATCTTTTGGATTTCTAATTGTTGTCTTTGTATAGTTTCTAGTTGTGAATTTATTTTGGCATTTTGTTCGTGCATCATCTTCCTGAATTCTTCCAATTCTTTGTCTGTATTTTCCATTGATTTGTCTATTTTTTCATCATGTTTGTCAGCTTTTTGCCTCAGTTCTTGGAGAATTCTGAGTATTAGAGGTTTGAATTCCCTATGAGGTCGTTCTAGTGCATTTTGTTGCAGAAGAGAGTCATCTGGTGTTTTATTTTGGACGCCTACTGGAACCATCCTGTCCTGTTTTTGTAAATGTTTAGATATTGTCTGCTGTTTTCGGGACATTCAGTAGTTATTTTTCTCGTTTATTGATTGTAGATTTGTTTGTTTCGTCCCTTTTTTAAAAAAAAATATTTGACTATGTCTGAGCAGACGGACTGTGTGTACTTTGTTTTTTGCTCATCTGTGTGCTCAATACTTTTTGCCTCCTTCTCCAACTGGCAGGGTCAGTCACTCAGATATGGTACAGCAGGGCAGGTCTAGCTGAAGAGGAGTTACTGGGATGGGCTTTTGTGGCACTTACTACAGCCACCAGAGCGGGTCAGTAATCAGTGCAGGGGAGGTTCCAGTAGGCCATACCTGTGCTGCTTGGTGGTGTGATGTCAAGCAAACAGTGCAGGTAGTTAGGATGCAGCAGGGAGATTGTTATGTGTGGAGCTAAGACGTATATGGGAGGGAGGAGAGAGGAACAGGAGCCAAAAACATACAAACAAACAAAAAAGAATGCTAGGGGAGCTTGCTGTTGGAATGGAGAGATGAGAGACTATGAAATGGAGAGAAACAGAAAGGGGAAGAGGAAGAAAAGAAAAGAATGAATAAATAGAAATCAGAAAGGTTAAAGAACCGCAAAGTTCCCAGGGATCCCACCAGTGCAGCTATGAAGTCTGGGGAAGTCACTCTCAGGTGTTGCAATACAGCCTGGCTAGAAGGCATAGAGGTATACAATGCCTGGTATTCAGGGATCAGAAAGAGAAGGAAGATATAGAGGGATGAGAAACTGAGCAATGAAGAAAGACAAAAAGGGAAAAAGAGGGAAAAGAAAACAAAACAAATTAAAAAAAAGAGAACACGAAAGGCCCCCCAAAAAAACAATGAAAAAAGAAATGTTCTCAGGGATCCCTCTGCATGTTTGTGGTTGCTGAAGGGGAGTTCCTTGCCACGCAGCTCCGCCTGGCCAGAAAGGGCTCCCAACTCAAGAAAAGGAAAAGAAAACAAACAAACAATTCAAAACGAACAAATGAACAAAAGCCCCGGGATCCCACTGGCACGGTAGCCCAGACTGGGTAGCAGCTCCACACTCGAATGGAGCTCCACAGCCCCTCAGGAAGAAGCAAAGATGGCACACAGAGCGAGGCACTCGAGCGAAGCTGGGGTAGATGGACAGAGGCAAGGAAGAAATCACAAGAAGTGGAAAAAAGCAACACCAATAGCCAACAAATGGCACTCAGAGAGCCGCCCGCTTGGGTGTGTGGAATCCAAGCAGCCGGCACTTCCCGGTCAAGAGACTGTGGCTGTGGGAAGCAGAGGAGGCCGAGCCGGGGCTAAGAGGGGTGGGGGGTGGGAAAGCGCACACTGCAAATTACTGGTTGTTTTGTCTCCCACTGGACGCTCCGTGAGGCTGCTTTCTCGTACCACCATTTGCTCGTCTCCGATAGGAGTCCAAGATGGTGGATCTGCGCTGCGTTAGCTGGTAGGGGACCTCTGCATGAATCTCTCCTCGCTCTCCATTCTCTGTCAGTTTTATCACTCCATTTGGTGCTTGGCTGAGTTCTTTATCTCTTCATTTGATGTTTTAGGGTTTCAGGATTGTTGTATTCTCTGTTCGGCTTAGTTTTTTGGATCCTTGCTATGGAGGGACGGTGTGGTGCTTCTGCCTAGAGTGCCATTTTGCCCTCTACTATCATTTTACAATTAATAAAACTCAGTCTTGAAATAATGAGTGTGAATTCACTACAAACTCCTAGTAGTTTCTCTTTTCTCTGTCAGTTCCTTATTCCATTCGGCACTTGGCTGAGTTCTTTATCTCTTCATTTGACACCTAGGTTCCAGGATTGACGTTTGTCACTGTTTTACTTAGTTTTTCAGGTCTTTGCTGTGGAGGGACAGCATGGTGCTTCCGTCTATAGGACCATGTTGAATCTGCCTCTTTTTTTTTTTTTCAGCTGGATTTTTTTTTTTTTTTTAACTCTTGTTATGGGTCTGTTCAGATTTTCTATCTCAGTTTGTGTTAGTTAAGGCAGGCAGTGTGTTTCTAGCAATTTGTCCATTTCCTCTAGATTTCAAATTTGTTGGAGTACAGTTTTTCATAGTATTTTGTTATGATCCTTTTTATTTTAGTTAGGGCTGTGGTAATTTGCCACATCTCATTTCTTATATGGGTTATTTGCTTCCTCTCTTGTTTTTTTGTTTGTCGGTTTGGTCAATGGTTTATCAGTTTTGTGGATCATTTCAAAGGATAAATTTTTGGTCTTATTTATTTTTTCTTTTGTTGTTGTTGTTGTTCTCTATTTCATTCATTTCTTCTCTAACCCTTACTATTTCCTTTCTTCTGGTGCCTGTGGGCTTCTTGTGCTGTTCTCTATTTGTTTGAGTTATAAGCCTAATGTTTTCATTTTGGTCTGTTCTTCTTTTTAGATTTGTACTTCTATGTTATAAATTGTCCTCTGAACACTTCCTTTGCTGGCTTCCAAAGGTTGTGGTATGATGTGTTTTATTCTCATTTAATTCTAAGAAATTTTTTAAAAATTCCTCTTTGATTTCGTCTATTACCCTGTTATTTTTAAGCAAGATGTTATTCTGTTTCCATGTTTTGTTTTGTTTTGTTTTTTTGTCTTCCTGTTATTGATTTCTCCTTAATGACCTTGTGATCAGAGAGAATGCTTTGTATTATTTCTATGTTTTGGATTTTATTGAAGGTTGCTTTGTGGCCTAAAATGTGGTCTGATCTGGAGAATGATCCATGTGAGTTGGAAAAGAAGGTATACTTTGCCACTGCTGGGTGGAATGTTTTATATATATCTATGAGCTGAAGTTGGTTGATTTTGGCCTTTAGATTCTCTGATTCTTTCCTTAGTTTCTTTCTAGATGTTCTGTCCTTTACTGTGAGTGGTGTGTTGAAGTTTCCTATTATTATTGTGGAACTGCCAATTTCTTTTTTCAGTGCTGTTAGAGTTTGTTTCTTGTATTTTGGAGGCCTGTCTTTTGGTGCATATTTATTAAGGTTATGACTTTTTGGTGGATTGTGCCTTTAATCATTATATAATGTGCTGCCTTGACTTTTATGGTTGATTTTGCCTTAAAGTCTATTTTATCTGAGATTAGTATTGCCATTCTAACCCTTTTTTGGTTACTGTTTGCTTGATATATTTTTTCCATCCTTTAATTTTTAATATATTTATGGCTTTGTGTCTAAGTTATTTCTGTTGTAGACAGCACATTGATAGGTCATACTTTTTTATCCATTCTGCCACTCTTTGCATCTTTACAAGTACATTTAAGCCATTTACATTCAGTGTGATTATTGATAGGTATGAGTTTATTGCTGTCATGTTGTTTGTGCGTGTGTATGTGTGTGTTTTGTGGTGCTGACATTTTCTTTATTCCTCTTACTTTCCTGTACTGAATTCCTTTTTTGTGTGTGAATTTTCTTTTATTTGTTATTACAGATTTTGTGTTTGCTGACACTTTATGTTTTTCTTCTCTTTTATTCTGATGAGTAAGATTGTTAATTTTCGTTGTGGTTACCTTGAAATTTACCCTTATCTTCCTAAGTTTGAATCAGTCTTTTATTATTTGATATTGCCTTGACTTCCTCTCCATTTGACAGTGCTATACCTACACCATTTATTCCCCTTTTATTGTTTTGATGTTGTTCATCATTCAAAGATTGACATCTCTGTTTTCCTATTTCAAGTTTTTTAAGCTTTGTTTTATTTTTCAGAGTTCTTTACCTAGGTTGATATGTCACTGATGCTGTCCTATGTCCAAGACTCTGGTTGTCATCTGATGTTGTTGGTTCTCTAACCAAAGTACTTCCTTTAATATTTCTTGTAAAAATTGGTTTTGTGTTTATGAATTCCCTTAATTTCTGTTTATCTGACAATGTCCTAATTTTGTCATTATATTTGAAAGAGAGTTTTTTAGGATATATTATTCTTGGCTGGCAGTTTTTTTCTTTCAAGATTTTTTATATGTCATCTCATTGCCTTCTTGCCTACGTAGTTTCTACCGAGTAATCAGCTTAGTCTTATGGTTTCCTCTTTTTGAGTGATTTTTCATTTTTCTTGAACTTCTCTCAAGATTCTTTCTTTGTTTTTGGTTTTGGCAAGTGTGATTATATGTCTTGGTGACTTTCTTTGGGGTCTTTCCTATACTGGATTCTTTAAGCTTCCTGGATCATCAGCTTTTTGTCTTTCATGATATTTGGGAAGTTTTCTGTCAGCAAATCTTCAACAAGCTTCTCTGTATTTTCCATTTTCTCCCCCTTTTCTGAAACTCCAGTCACTTGATTGTGTCCCACATAATTGTTAGGTTTTCTTCATTTTTTTCTCTGTTTTATTCCTCAAATGAAGTAGTATCCATGGATTTGTTTTTAATCTCACTGATCGTCTTCCATCATTTCAAATTTGCTTGTAAAAACTTCTATTGTGTTGTCTAATTCTGAAATTTTGTTGTTTATCTTTTGCATTTCTAGTTGCTATTTTTTATGATTTCTAATTTTTAATTTATTTTGACCTTTTGTTCTTGTATTATTTTCCTGAATTCTTCTATTGCTTTGTCTGTGTTTTCCTTGATTTTCAGTCTGTTTTCATTGTTTTTGTCTATGTTTTCCATGATTTTGTCTTTTTCCTTTGGTTTTGTCTGTGTTTTCCTTGATCTCCTTCCTAATCTCTTTTAGGGCCCTAAATATGAGTATTTTGAATTCCATATCAGGTAGTACTGCTAGTTTTTCATCTACCTGTAGGTCATCTGATATTTTATTTTGGTCATTCGCTGGAGCCATCTTGTCCTGCTTTTTTATTTATTTTAATATTGTCTGCTGTCTCTGAGACCTTAAGGTATTAATTTGTTTATTTATTGATTGTATGTTCATTTGTTTTGTCGTGCTTCTTTGTTTTATTTTGACAAGTCAGGGCAGGCTGGCCAGGCATGCTTTGATGCTTTCTCATTTGTGGGCATAATAGCTCTCATCACCTTGTGCAGGTGCAGGGCAGCAGCAGGCAAAGCATGCCCATTTTGCTGTACAACAGTTTGGTGAGGTGGCTGAGGATGGACTGGGCAGGCACTGTCTGCCTCCTGAAGTTGGTCTAGCAGTGTGTGGGAGCATTCACAACCCCTCACCAATAGGGGTATCAGGTGGGGAATGGTACAGGCTTACTTCTTACCATTCAGCAGCTGGTTGAATGTTGGGAGGGGAAGGGCAGTGCAGGCCCAGTGTGGCAGGGGGCCTGGACTAGGGACATTATAGACATGGAGACATGGTGAGTGCCATCAGGAAGCGGGGGTCGTGTATGTGGCTAGGTGGGAGAAGAAAGAAACAAAAGAGAGAAAAAGAAATAAAAAGGGTAGCCAGCAGGTGGGGGCAGGCAGACCTGGGGCTGGCAGGAAGTGGGGGAGGTGGCATACAGGGCTAGGTGGGAGATATAAAGGACCAGGCTGGTGGCTCTGTAGGCATGGTGGTGCAGCATGGCCTGGTGGGAAATGGGGGAGTTGGCATACAGGGCTAGGTGAGGGGGTGAAGAAAAAGAAGAAAGGGAAAAAGGTAATGGTATGGTGGGAGTCAGCAGGTGGGGGTGGGGCAGAACTGGTGTGGTGATGGGCCAGTGGCTCTCTAGCCATAGCAGTGTGGCATCACCTGGCAGGAAGGGGTAGAAGTAGCATATGGGGCAATATGGGAGGGATAAAGAAAAGGAAGAAAGGAGAAAAAAATGGCATGGTGGGAACCAGTTGGGGCCTGGGTTTGTGATGAGCCAATGGCTCTCTACATGCAGTGGTGTGGTGTGGCCCACTAGGAAGGGGTGGAGGTGGTGTACGGGGCTAAATGGGAGGGAGAAAAAAATGAAGAAAGGGGAAAAAATAGCACTGCAGGAGCTGGCAGGTAGGGGCAGTTTGGATCTAGGGCAGCAGTGGACTGGTAACTATCTACCCACAGCAGTGTGGCAGGGCCTGGTGGGAAAGGGTAGAGGTAGAACACAGGGCTAGGTGGGAGGGAGAAAGAAAAGGAAGAAAAAGAAAGAAAAAAAAATGACATAGCAGAAGCTGGTGGGTGAGGGTGGGGAAGACCCAGGCTGGTAGCAGGTCAGTGGCTCTCTAGCCAAGGTGGCATGGCATGGCCTGTAGGAAGGGGTAGAAATGACGTACAAGGCTAGGTGGGAGGGAGAAAGAAAAGGAGGAAAAGGGAAAAAGTTATTATTTTTTAAATGAAAAAATGGCACAGTGGGAACTGGCGGGTGGGACAAGAGGGATCTGGGTTGGCAGCAGGCTGGTAGCTCTCTTGCCAATCAGCATGGCATGACCCATGGGGAAAGGGTGAGGGTGGCATATGGGTGTACATGGGGGAGAAAAGAAAAAGAAGGGAAAAGAAAAAAAATGATGTAGCAAGAACTAGAGGATTGGGGAGGGGTGGGCTCTGTGTGATGGCGGGCGGGTAGCTCTCTAGCCAAGTGGCATGGCATAGCCTGTGGGGAAGGTATGAGAGTGACATATGGGGCTAGGTGGGAGGGAGCAACAAAAGGGAAAAAAATGGTGTGGCATAAACCACGGTGATGGTGGGCTGGTAGGTATCTGATCAAGCGGCACCGCGTGGCCCTTGGGGAAGGGGTGATGGTGGTGTACAGAACTTGGTAGGAGGGAGAAAGAAAAGGAAGGCAGGAAAAAAAAAAGGAAATGGCATGACAGGAGCTGGTGGGTGGGGGAGGGGCTTACCCAGGGTGTTGGCAGGCCAGTAGATCTCTAGTTGGGCAATGCGGCGTGGCCCATCAGGAAGGGTTGGAGGTGGCATACGGGGCAGAAGGCTGAGGGGTGGGAAAGCATGTTTCTCTGGTTACCAGGTGCTCTGTCTCCTGTTAGGAGCTCCTTGAAGTTGCCTTCCCGTACACCCTGTCCACAGTCATTGCTGGCTGTGCTCCAAGATGGTGATGAATTAACCTTTCTTGAAGAAGTTAGTTAACCATGGCAAAGCTTAATTTAACTTGTTCTCTGCCGCCAACTATTTGAAGGTTTTTTGGTCAGCTGTGAAGCTTACAAATTGTTTTTCTCTGTGTCCGCAGAGGACTTCACAATGAGACCCAGCCCTGTGTTGAATATGAAAGACGTCTTCATCACTGAGTGAAAATATGCTGGAATAGATTATGGAATGTTTAGATCTGGCACTCTCCAACAATAAAATGCAGTCTTGTTCTGGTTGGATGGACTGCACCTGCCTAACCTATTTTGCTTGGTTTCTTTGCTCACTGTGGTTTAATCATTCTGTTGATCCCCTGATTCAAACTGACCATGTGTCCAGAGAAACTTTGTAAACCTAATCTGGGTTGAACTAAAACTGAAACTTCCAGTACCCCTAGGCCGTTAAAGCTTACTGGTCTCTTAAGAGAGAACACTTTCTTGCCAAATCACTGTTCTCAAAGAAAGCAAACTCTGGAATTGAAGCCTCCTTACCTTGTGGCCATCAGTACACCCCTAGCTGTGATACTCTGCTGGGCTGCTGAATGTTCTTTCTTTCTTCCCCTGTTGAGTTTATGTGTATTTTATTTCACTCCCAGGAGGGTTATACTTCATTGGTGTTAAAGGAATCACTCTGGAGAGTTTGTATATTTTTCCATTTTTTAAAAATTAATCTTTGATTCTTAAACATCTGCATTCATAGTGTTTTGAGCTGGAAGTGGCCTCATCATTCATTGCAACATCTTGAGAGAGAGCAAAACAGTAGCTTCAGGAAGGGTAAGTGACTTGCCCAAGATCAAGTCGTTTTTCCATGCCAACTGGAAGGGTAGTGCCCCCTTCCAGTTTCTCATGCTGCTTCTAAGAATTTACAATTTATTGTTTTATTTTCTCTTTAAATTTTTTCATAAGGGAAAATTATAAACATATAAAAAGTAGACAGAATATATATGAATCCCCATTAACCACATTCAAAAATTATCAACTCATGGTCAATCTTGTTTCATCTTTACCCTTACCCACTTTCCCCTCTTCTTCATTAATCAGTTGCCATCAAGTCAATTCCAACTCATGGCGACCCCAAAAGTGTCAGAGTAGAACTGTGCTCCATAAAGTTTTCAATGGTTCTTTTGTTTTTTCAGAAGTAGACCACCAGACCTTTATTCCAAGGCACCTCTCCGTGGACTCAAACCCTCAACCTTGGTGAGTAGCCAAGTGCGTTAACCATTTGCACCACTTAGGAACTCTTCTCCTATATTAACTTGAAACAAATCCTAGACTTTACATTGCTTCATTCATAACTATTGATTATGTGTCTGCAAAACATAAGATACTAATTTGAAAAAATTAACCACGATATTATCACACTTAATAAATTCACGATATTTCTTTAATACCATCTAATATGCAGCCAGTTTTCAAAATTTTATTGTAGCATAAATGTTATATTTTTTCACAATGTTTTGATATTTCACAGTATTTCACAATACTTCGATGCATTATTTTAAAGTAACAAAAAACGTAAGGCATGGTGTGCCTGGAATTTAAAATCTGGTTGAATGCCTTCAGAATAAAAGACTACCAATAATGGAAGGGGGTATAAGAAGGATGTTATAGATAATAGATATTTTTCAAAATCAGAGAGCAGAATCAACTATCCTCAGGGAAGAAGATGAAGGCAGTATAACTTAAACTGGGCCTTGAACATTAGGACTTAAGCAGAATTTAAAAGGGAAAATACAGTATGGGGGAGATGTGCTAGAAAACTCAGTAGCAGGAATGTACAGGGCCTATATGCAAGATGGCAAATAGACAATTTTACTCTGGAAGTTTTTTACCTTTATAATAAAATACTTGATAATATTAGATATTTAGGTTGGATCTGACTGTGTTAAATAAAGCTCAGGGTTTTCAACTTAACTTTGAATACATTGGGGAGTCATTGAAGTCCTTTTAGCTATTATAAAAGCCATTTGGTTTCATGGATAGTGGCAAAACAGGAATGTAGCGTTTTGTCATTATTACTCAAAACAAATTGAAGTGGAAGTAAGACCTATCAGTCTCCACACCACCATCAGAAAATATAATTAGGGAAAAAGTATAAATGATAGCTACTAACACCCTGTAGATATTAAGATTTTTCTGGGGACATTCTAACATCATCTGTCAACAGACATCAAATTGTTCTGTAAGCTTTCTTATAAAGTGAGAATAGCAGCACAACTGGAAGAGCATAGTCGATGTCATTGAACTGTGCATGTAGAAATTTTTGAAATGGTTTATCTTTGGCTATGTTATTTTCACCCAAAAAAAAGGTTGATAAGGGAGACGATTGACATGTTGTGGGGCTGTTAACCAATGTCATAAAACAATATGTGTACTACTGTTTCATGAGAAACTATTTGCTCTGTTAGCCTTCACCTGAAGTACAATAAAAAAATAAATAAAAAATTAAATTGGGAAAAAAGAACATGACTAGCTCATGTCTCCAGTACAGATATTTGAAGTTGTTTATTGAACTGGAATTCAATCTCCATAATTTTGTGGTTCCCTCTTTTCATCCATAATAATTCATCTCTATAATTAAAGCCTAATGAACCAAACAATTTCTCTCTTCATAATCAACTTCATCTGAGTGAGTAGCCAACATTAAAATAGAATCTTTCCAGTAAATGGATTCAGTGCTCCTAACAAAAATAACCTTCCCTTTTTCTTAAAATTTTACATTTTTTCCCATCAATTAGACTTCTTTCCTTAAGATATGCTAAGATATCACGAAGAGTATGAATACGGATTCCAGTTAACCTCCCATACTAGAACAAAGCTATATTATTATTGAATTAATTCATGCAACTTGGAATCTAAGAATATCTTGTCATCTATGATCTATTGAGGGCCTTCAGTCCATTGCATGCTTTGTCATTTCATAATACTCTGGTTCTTGGGAGGAGGATGGTGAAGAAAGAATATGCGATTTCCATCCTTGAGTCTTCATTTAAAATTTAAATATCTCTTGGAAATGTAAGGCTTTAAGCCATTACCAGTTAATGCCTTTGGCCATGATTAGCTGGCATCTAGCTGGGATCAAAAAGAAGATTTTGCATAGAAGCCTGTAGGAACAAAGGCTCAGCCAGGAGAAGAATTTACAGAGTAAACACACTGAGGATCCTTTTTTTTGGTCTCTGTCATCTTACTTAGGGGGAAGTGGTGGTTCAGTGGTAGAATTCTCTCTTTCCATGCATGGACACTTGGGTTCAATTCCCAGTCAATGCACCTCATGAGCAGCTAGCACCTGTCACTCAGTGGAGTCTTGCATTTTATTTATTTATTTATTTATTGTAGTTCGGGTGAAGGCTTACAGAACAAATAGTTTCTCATGAAACAGTAGTACACATGTTGTTTTATGACACTGGGTAACAACCCCACAACATATTAACCCTCTAACTTCTCAAACTTTTTTTTTGGTGAAAATACACATAGCCAAAGATACACCATTTCAAAAATTTCTACATGCACAGTTCAGTGACATTGACTACGCTCTTCCAATTGAGCTGTTATTCTCACTTAAGATGAAGGCTTATATAACTAAATAGTTTCTCATTTAACAGTTACTACAAATGTTGCCCTATGACAATGATTAACAATCTCACAACACATCAACAATATCCTTACTCAACCTTGGGTTCCCTAACACCATCTTCCTTGTCCACTTCTGCCTTCTGGCCCTTGTCACTGGACTCCTGTACCTCATTAGTCTCATTTGGTTTTACATGGCTGTCCACTCCCAGGCTGAACAGTGAACCTCAGAGGTAACTTCACCACTGAGCTAAAAGGGTGTCTGGGGGCCATATTCTCAGGGTTTCTCCAGTCTCCTTTAGACCAGTAAATCTGGTCTTTTTTTTTTTTTTGTGAGTTAGAATTATGCTCTACATCCTTCTCCAGCTCTGTCCAGAACCCTCTGTTGTGATCCTGGTAGAGCAGTCAGTGGTGGTAGCCGGACACCATCTAACTGCACTGGACTCAGTCCGCTGGAGGCTTTGGTAGCTGTGGAAAATTAGTCCTTCGGACTAATCTTTTCCTTGTATCCTGTTCTCTTCATTCTCCCTTGCTCCCAAAGGGATGAGACCAGTGAAGTATCTTAGATGGCCGCTCACAGGCTTTTAAGACCCCAGACACTACTCACCATGGTAGAATGTAGAGCATTGTCTTTATAAGCTGTGTCATGCCAATTGACCTAGATGTTCCCCGAGACCATGGCCCCCAGAGCCCTCCACCCAGCAATTCAGTCCCACAGGGAGTTTGGATGTGTCTATGGGGCTTCCATGACCTTTCCTTGGACAAGTTGTGCTAGTTTCCCCTGTATTGTGTACTGTCTCACCCTTCACCCAAGATACCACTTATCTATTGCCTATTTAATATCCCCCCCCACCGCTCCCATACTTGGTAACCAACAAAGATTGTTACATTTTGTATGTGAACTTTTTCATGGGTTTTTACAATAGAGGTCTCATACAACATTTGTCCTTTTGTGATTGACATATTTCACTCAGCATAATGTCCTCCAGTTTCATCCATGTTATGAGATGGTTCACAGATTCATCCTTGTTCTTTCTCGTTGCATAGTACTCCATTGTGTGTATATACCATAGTTTGTTTATCCATTCATCTGTTGATGGGCATCTATGTTGTTTCCATCGTTTTGCTATTGTGAACAATGCTGCCATGAACATAGGTGTGCATATGTCTATTCCAGTGATGACTCTTATTTCTCTAGGATATATTCCTAGGAGTGGGATTGCTGGATCAAATTGTATATCTATTCCTAGCTTTCTGAGGAAGCACCATATCATTTTCCAAAATGGTTGTATCATTTAGCATTCCCACCAGCAGTACATAAGAGTTCCTATCTCCCCGCAGCCCCTCCAACATTTGTTATTTCCAGTGTTTTTGATTCGTGCCAGTAATGCCGGGGTGAGATGGTATCTCATTGTGGTTTTAATTTGCATTTCTCTAATGGTTAGTGATCGCGAGCATTTCCTCATGTGTCTGTTGGCCATTTGAATGTCTTCTTTGGTGAAGTGTCAGTTCATTTCCTTTGCCCATTTTTTGATAGGATTATTTGTCTTTTTGTTGTAGAGGTGTTGGATTTTCTTGTAGATTATGGAGATTAGACCTTTGTCTGACTTGTACTGTCCAAAAATTTCTTCCCAGTCTGTAGGTTCTCTTTTGACTCTTTTGGTGAAGTCTTTTGAAGAGCATAGGTGTTTGATTTTTAGAAGATCCCAGTCATCTAGCTTATCTATTGGGGTTTGTGCTTTGATGGTTATGGTTTATATCCTGTTAATGCCATGTATTAAGGCCTGAAGTGTTGGTCCTATTTTTTCTTCTATGAACTTTATAGTCTTAGGCTTTATATTCAGGTCTTTGATCCATTTTGAAGTAGTTTTTGTATACGGTGTGAGGTATGGATCCTGTTTCATTTTTTTGCAGATGGATATCCAGTTTTGCCAGCACCATTTGTTAAAAAGACTGTCTTTTCCCCATTTGATGGACTTTGGGCCCTTGTTGAAGATCAGGTAACCGTAGGTGGATGGATTTACATCTGGGTTCTCAATTCTGTTCTATTGGTCATCGTATCTGTCGTTGTACCAGTACCAGGTTGTTTTGACTGCTGTAGCTGTATAGTAGGTTCTGAAGTCAGGTAGTGTGAGTCCTCCAACTTTATTCTTCTTCTTCAGTAGTGCTTTACTTGTTTGGGGCTTCTTCCCTTTCCATATAAAGTTAATGGTTAGTTTTTCCATCTCTTTGAAGAATGTTGTTGGTATTTGGATCGGGATTGCGTTGTATTTGTAAATTGCTTCCGGTAGAATTGTCATTTTCACAATGTTGAATCTACCTATCCATGAGCATGGTATGTTTTTCCGTTTATGTAGATCTCTTTGGGTTTCTTGCAATAGTGTTTTGTAGTTTTCTTTGTATAGGTCTTTTACATCCCTGGTCAGATTTATTCCTAAGTTTTTTATCCTTTTAGGGGCTATTGAAAATGGTATTGTTTTCCTGATTTCCTTTTTCTCGTTCTCCTAATGGTGTATAGGAATCCAACTGATTTTTGAATGTTGATCTTGTATCCTGCTACTCTGCTGAATCTTTCTATTAGTTCCAGTAGATTTCTCATGGAGTCTTTAGGGTTTTCTATGTATAGTATCATATCATCTGCAAACAGGGAACATTTAACTTCTTCATTACCAATTTGGATGCCCTTGATTTCTTTTTCTTGCCTTATTGCTCTAGCTAGAACTTCCAGCACAATGTTAAATAGGAGTGGTGATAAAGGGCATCCTTGTCTTGTTCCTGTTTTCAAGGGTAAAGTTTTCAGCCTCTCTTCATTAAGAATGATGTTGGCCATTGGTTTTGCATAGATGCCCTTTATTATGTTGAGAAATTTCCCTTCTATACCTATTTTATTGAGAGTTTTTATCAGGAATGAGTGTTGGACTTTGTCAAATGCCTTTTCTGTGTCAATTGAGATGATGATGTGATTCTTTTCTTTCCTTTTATTTATGTGGTGGATTACATTGATTGATTTTCTAATGTTGAACCATCCTTGCATACCTGGTATGAATCCTACTTGGTCGTGGTGTATTATTTTTCCAATATGATGCTGAATTCTATTGGCTAGAATTTTGTTCAGAATTTTTGCATCTATATTCATGAGAGATATTGGTCTGTAATTTTCTTTTTTTGTGACATCTTTTCCTGGTTTTGGTATCAGCATTATGCTGGCTTCATAGAATGAATTTGGAAGTGTTGCTTCCTCTTCTATGCTCTGAAATACCTTGAGTAGTACTGATACAGGGTCTTCTGTAAATGTTTTGTAGAATTCTCCAGTGAAGCCATCTGGACCATGGCTTTTTTTGGTTGGGAGTTTTTTTTTTATTACATTTTCAATCTCTTATTATGGGTCTGTTCAGATTTTCAACATCAGTTTGTTGTAGTTTGTGTAGGCCATGTGTTTCTAGAAATTTGTCCATTTCCTCTAGGTTTTCAAATTTGTTGGAGTATAGTTTTTCATAATATTCTATTCTAATCCTTTTTATTTCAGTTGGGTTTGTTGTAATGTCCCCCATTTCATTTCTTATTTGGGTTATTTGTGTCCTCTCCTGTTTTTCTTTTCTCAATCTGTCCAGTGGTTTGTCGATTTTGTTGATTCTTTCCAAGAACCAACTTTTGGTTTTGTTGATTCTTTCTATCGTTTTTTTATTCTCTATTTCATTTACTTCTGCACTGATCTTTACTATTTCCCTTCTTCCCGTGGCTGTGGGTTTTTTTGCCGTTCTATTTCTATTTGTTTGAGTTCTGTAGTTATTGTTTTGATTTTGTCCCTTTCTTCTTTTTTGATATGTGCATCTATTGCTATAAATTGTCCTCTGAGGACTGCCTTTGCTGTGTCCCAAAGGTTTTGGTATGATGTGTTTTCATTATCATTTGATTCTAGGAATTTTTTGATTCCATCTCTGATTTCTCCTATTACCCAGTGATGTGTAAGCAGGGTATTCTTCAGTTTCCATGTATAATTTTTTTTCCTTGCTCTTTTGATTGTTAATTTCTACCTTGATTACATTGTGGTCAGAGAAGATACTCTGAATTATCTCAAAGTTTTGGATCTTGTTGAGGATTGCTCTGTGGCTTAAGATGTGGTCTATTCTGGAGAACGTTCCATGTGCATTGGAAAAGAATGTGTACTTTGCAGTGGTTGGATGGAGTGTTCTATATATGTCTATGAGGTCAAGTTGGCTGATTGTGCCCTTTAGGTCTTCTGTATCTTTGCTGAGTTTCTTCTTAGTTGTTCTTTCCTTTACTGAGAGTGGTGTGTTGAAGTCTCCTACTATTATTGGGGAACTGTCAATTTCTTTTTTCAGTGTTGTTAGAGTTTGTTTTATGTATTTTGGAGCCCTGTCATTGGGAGCATAGATGTTTGTTATGGTTATGTCTTCATGATGGATGATCCCCTTATCATTATATAGTGTCCTTCTTTGTCTTTTATGGTAGATTTCATTTTAAAGTCTATTTTATCTGAGATTAGAATTGCCACTCCTGCTCTTTTTTGGTAGTTGTTAGCTTGATATATTTTTTTCCAACCTTTTACTTTTAATAAATTCACATCTTTGTTTCTAAGGAGTGTCTCTTGTAGACAGCATACTGATGGATCCTGTTTTCTTATCCATTCTGTGACTCTCCATCTCTTTATGGGTGCATTGAGTCCATTTACATTCAGTGTAATTATTGATAGATGTGAGTTTGTTGATGTCATTTTGTAGTGCTTTTTTTGTGGTGCTGAAGTTTTCTTTGTTCTTCTTACTCTCTTGTGCTGAGTTACTTTTGTTTGTGGATTTTTTTCATTTCTTTTATTTTTGTAGGTTTTGTTTTTGCTGAGACTTTATGTTTTTTGTCTTTATTTTTATGAGTATGTTTGTTTACTTTCTTTGTGATTACCATGAATTTTACCCTTATCTTTCTAAGTT
This sequence comes from Dugong dugon, assembly GCA_030035585.1. Taxonomy (NCBI): domain Eukaryota; kingdom Metazoa; phylum Chordata; class Mammalia; order Sirenia; family Dugongidae; genus Dugong; species Dugong dugon. The sequence continues at coordinate 65,476,694 of CM057470.1, read as the reverse complement.
TGAATCAGTCTACCATTACCTGGTATCACCTTGCGTTCCTCTCCATTACAAGGTTCTATACCCATGCCGTTTATTCCCTCTTTTGTCGTTTTGATGTTGTTTTCATTTACTGATTAAGTGCTCTGATTCCCTGTTGTATTTATTTTGTTTCTGGATAGTCCTCAAGAGTTCATTTCATAGATTTGTATTCGCTTGGTACGATGCTACGTCTTAGGTTCTGCCTGTAATCTGAAGCTGTTTGTCCTCAGATTGAAGAACTCCCTTTAATAATTCTTGTAAGTTTGGTTTGACTTTTACATATTCCTTTATTTTCTGTTTATCTGGAAATGACCTAATTTCACCATCAAATTTGAACAAGAGTTTTGCAGGATATATTATTCTTGGCTGACAATTTTTTTCTTTCAAGATTTTATATATGTCATCCCATTGCCTTCTTGCCTGTATGGTTTCTGTCGAATAATCTGAGCTTAGTCTTATCGTTTCTCTTCTGTATGTGACTTCTTGTTTTTCATATGCTGCTCTCAGGATTCTTTGTTTGTCTTTGATTTTTGTGAATGTGAATATGATATGCCTTGGTGATTTTCTTTTGGTGTCTCTTCTATATGTGGTTCGTTGAGCATTTTCGATGGCCAACTTTTCATCTTCCATCATATTGGGGAAGTTTTCTGTCAGCAGTTTCTCAATGATCCTCTCTGTGTTTTCTGTTTTGTCCCCCTGTTCTGTAATTCCAATCACTCGAAAATTTTTTATTTTGATTGTGTCCCACATAACTCAGGGTCTCTTCATTTTTCTTTGTTCTTTTTTCTGTGTTTTCCTGAAACAGAGTTGTATTCAAGTGTTTGTCTTCAATTCCACTGATCCTGTCTTCCACTGTTTCAAATCTGCTTCTCACCCCTTTTATGACACAGTCCATTTCTGAAATCCTGTTGTTTATCATTTGGATTTCTAATTGTTGTCTTTGTATAATTTCCAGATGTGAATTTATTTTGGCATTTTGTTCCTGCATCATTTTCCTGAATTCTTCCAATTTTTTGTCTGTATTTTCCATGAATTTGTCTATTTTTTCCTCATGTTTGTCAGCTTGTTGCCTCAGTTCTTGGAGAATTCTGAGTATTAGAGATTTGAATTCCCTATCAGGTATTTCTAGTGCATTTTCTTCCACAAAAGAGTCATCTGGTGTTTAATTTTGGATGCCTACTGGAACCATCCTGTCCTGTTTTTGTAAATGTTTTGATATTGTCTGCTGTCTTCGGGGCATTCAGTTGTTATTTTTCTCATTTATTGACTGTAGATTTGTTTGTTTCATCCCTTTTTTAAAAAAAAATTTGACTATGTCTGAGGAGGCGGACGGTGTGTTCTTTGTTGTTTGCTTGTCTGTGGGCACAATACTTTTTGCCTCCTTCTCCGACTGGCAGGCAGTCACTCAGATACGGTACGATAGGGCAGGTCTAGCTGAAGAGGAGTTACTGGGACGGGTTGTTTGTGGCACTTACTAGAGCCACCACAGTGGGTTGGTAATCAGTGCAGGGCAGGTTCCAGTAGGCCGTGCCTGTGCTTCTTGGTGGTGTGATGTCAAGTGCACGGTCCAGGTAGGCAGGATGCAGTGGGGAGATTGTTATGTGTGGGGCTAAAATGGATATGGGAGAGAGGAGAGAGGAACAGGAGCCGAAAACATACATACAAACACAAAAAGACTGCTAGGGGAGCTTGCCTTTGGAGTGGAGAGATGAGAGACTATGAAATGGAGAAAAACAGAAAGGGGAAGAGGAAGAAAAGAAAAGAATGAGTAAATAAAAATCAGAAAGGTTAAAGAACCACAAAGTTCCCAGGGATCCCACTGGTGCAGCTATGAGTTCAGGGGATGTCGCGCTCAGGTGCTGCAGTACAGCCTGGCTAGAAGGGATAGAGGTATACAGCACCAGGTATTCAGGGAACAGAAAGAGAAGGAAGATATAGAGAGATGAGAAACTGAGCAATGTAGAAAGACAAAATGGAGAAAAGGGAGGAAAAAAAGAAAACAAATAAAAAATAAAGAACAAGAAAGGCCCCCCAAAAAACAGAAAAAAAAAATCCAACCAAAAAAGAAATGCCCTCCGGGATCCCTCTGCATGTCTGTGGAAGCCGAAGGGGAGTCCTCTTGCCACGTAGCTCTGCCTGGCCAGAAAGGGGTCCCAACTTGTGATGGTTAAGATTGTGTGTCAACTTGGCTGGGCCATGATTCTCCGCGTTTTAATGTAATCACTCCCATGATTGAATATACTGTGAGTAGCCAATCAGATGAAAGGGAGTCTCCTTGTGGGTGTGGCCCGCATTTGTATATAAGCAGACATTCTGGCTTTTTGGTCTCTCTGGATCCTGTGGCTGCTTCCTGTCATCTCATCTCCCTTTTTTGGGACTTGAGCTGTCAGCTTATCTGCCGAACCTGGGGTTTGTCGATCTGCACAGCCGGTGAGTGGGAGCACTGTTCTCCGACTTTCTGATCTTGGGCTTGCCAGCTTCTGCAGCTGTGTGACTTGGGAGAGGCCTCTACCCTGATTCTCGGACTTGGGACGTTCTAGCCTCTACAATCACGTGAGCTGTTTCCTTGATACAATCTTTCTCTATATATATATTTATACACTTTACTGGTTTTGCTTCTCTAGAGAACCCAGCCTAAGACACAACTCAAGAAAAGGAAAAGAAAACAAACAAACAATTCAAAACAAACAAACGAACAAAAGCCCCGGGATCTCACCAGCATGGCAGCACAGAACGGGAAGCAGCTCCACACTAGAACGGAGCTCTGCAGCCCCTCAGCAAGAGGCAAAGATGGCGCACGGAGTGAGGCACTTGAGCGAAAGGAGGAGGAGGTGACAAGATTCAAGGAAGAAATCAAAAGAAGCAGAAAAAAGCAACACCAGCAGCCAACAAATAGCACTCAGAGAGCCACCCATTCGGGTGTGTGAAATCCAAGCAGCTGGTGTTTCCCGGTCAAGAGATTGTGGCCGCGGGAAGCAGAGGAGGCCGAGTCAGGGTGAAGAAGGGTGGGGGGTGGGAAAGCATATATTGCAAATTACCAGTTGTTTTGTCTCCCGCTGGGCACTCCGTGAGGCTGCTTTCTCTTACCCCCTGTTTGCTGGTCTCCAATTGGATTTCAAGATGGCGGATGCATGCTGCGTAAGCTGGTATGGGACCTCTGCATGAATCTCTTCTAACTCTCCGTTCTCTGTCAGTTTTCTTACTCCATTTGGTGCTTGGCTGAGTTCTTTATCTCTATTTGATGTTTTAGGGTTTCAGGATTGTTGTATTCTCTGTTCAGCTTAGTTTTTTGGATCTTTGCTATGGAGGGACAGCGTGGTGCTTCTGCCTAGAGTTCCATTTTGCCGGAACTCTCTGAAAGCTTACATTTTGCTATGATGCTGAACAGGTTTCAGTGGAACTTCTGGACTAAGATGGACTAGGAAGAAAGGACTGGAGATCTACTTCTGAAAATCAGCGTCTTTTTCCATTGTGCACAGCAGCTAACAACAGTCTTGCACAAAGCCAGCCAGTAAAGTCACTGGAAAGCAAACCACTTTCTCCCATTGGCATAAAGGCAGACTTTGCCAAGTGTGAGTGGTTACCAGTTTTTGCTAGAAAAACCTGTAGTGTTGAAATAATTGTAAATAATATTTTAACTACATTGTTTTACATATAATAATATCTTTCTGGCTGGACCCTCTATAGTGAAGGTTTTAAACTGGTGCCTGTGACCTCAACATAGCATGCAGTTATGACCTGTCTGCCCTACATAATGATTCTTAAAAAGCTCGAACCAATGTTGAAAAAGGAAGTATTTTACAGAAAAAATATGGATTTCCAGCTTTTCTTGTGTAATGGAAGATGGGGCAAAACGGGCTTCGTTTCCCCCATGGCAGTGATGAGCAGGAGCAGCAGCCCTCTCAGGAAGGGTCACTGGTTCTCCCATTCCTCCTTGGTTCCTCATGTCTTCCAACCCCGAGGCTGGGTCTCTTGTCATTGTCATTGTCCTTGAAATTTTTCTTTTCTTCTAATAGAGAAATGTTTTCTTATATCTGTCTTCATAAGAAAAGTTAAAATTAAAAACAGTCAAGTAGAACATCTGAGTTTTCCTACTCCCTTCCTACCTTGGTGGCACAGTGGTTAAGAGCTTGACTGCTAACCAAAAGGTCAGCAGTTTGAATCCACCAGGCGCTCCTTGGAAACCCTATGGGGCAGTTCTACTCTGTCCTATAGGGTCACTATGAGTCAGAATTGAATCTAGGGCAATGGGTTTTGTTTTTTTTTCTCTTATATCCTTTAAATTGTACCTTCCTTCTCCAGTTGCTGTCGAGTCAATTCTGGCTCACGGTGACACCATGTGTGTCAGAGTAGAACTGTGCTCCATGGGGTTTTCAATGGCTGATTTTTTGGAAGTAGGTCTCCAGGCCTTTCTCCAGAGGTGCCTCTAGGTGGACTCAAACCTCCAACCTCTGTTAGCAGGTGAATGTGATAACTGTTTGCACCACCCAGGGACTCCATATAGTATGTTAGAAGATGATAACTAATACAGAAAAAAGAAAAAGGAGAGTACGGTAAGGGGATTAGAAATCTCTGGGATGTGGTGGGAGTGTGGGAACCTCAAGGTAAACCTCTTTGAGATAGTGACAGTTGAAAAAGATTTGAAAGAATAAAAATTTATGTAAATAATCTCAATTTATTTAATCTGTACTATAACTGATAACATCATACCCTATACATTAATCTCAGAAATGCAATGGGCAAAGAATTAAGTGAATAAATTTAAGTAACAGTAAAGAACATATTTTAATTTTTATTAAATGTTTCTGTAGCTGGTGATTCTTTACCCACCCCCACCGATCCCCATTCACTACATTTCTAGCTTCATGAATGACTTTGCTTGCTTAGGGTGATTGAAGAACAGAAGGTCTTACCAGATAGGTTTTGGAGTATTTTGTCTATCTTCCTGGGGCCCTGGTCATAATTTGTTTCGTGTGTGTTTTGGAAGTCTGAGAGTGACACAGGAACCCGCACCTCCAGCTTCGTGGGCTCTACCAAAAACATGTCCAACCTTTGCAAGTTTTATGAAAGGCAAGTATAGTACATTTCTTGCAAATATGCAATCACCTCTTCCTGAATTTGTGTCCCGTGCAATGTGACCTCACAGTTCCTCCCATGAAGAGGTGGGATCTATTTCCTCACCCCTTGAATTCCACCTGGCCTTATGACTCGCTCTGGCCAATGGAATGCAACAGAAGAGAGGCTGTGCCAGCTCCTAGCCGAGGCTTCCTTGTGTGCTTCCACTTACTTGGGAATGCAGCATTGTGTGTACAAGCCTGGGGCAGCTGCTGGATAATGGGAGACAACAGACCAGTCAACCTATTGCCCCAGGATAGTCAATCAACCTCAGGCATGTGAGTAAAGCAATGCAAACCTGCCCCTAGATGACCCGGCAGGAGTGAGCCTAGTTGAGACCAGCCAAGGCTGGTACAAATGATTTAGGAGATAATATTGGAGCCATTATTCCCTGTCCTTGAGCATCAAGCATGTGACCCAGCTGGAGCTGGACTCACAAGAACTCACAAGGACACATCAGCTGGTCCCCAAGCTATAAAGATAATAGCTAGGACAATCATGGAAAACATCTTTTAAGGAAGCTTTCACATAAACAAATCATAAACAGCACAAAAGACCCACATAATTTCCACTCTTTTTTTATTAGCATTTAGTGAATAGTAAGATTTGTTGGAGCAATGAAGACCCACCTGACTGTCTTATCGAAATCTGTACCAATAATTGTTAAAAAAGATAATTCAAATTGTAGAATCACGATGATTTAGCAGTTTTTAGCCTGTCTGTGAAAAAGGTGAAGCTTTCAATGATTTTACTCATTTATGTTGCTAATATATACTGATGATTCTGTAACGTTCCTTGAACTCGGGCAGACATAGCTCTGGCAGCATGCTTGTCCATTTCCCACTTTTGCATCTTTGAATATATGCCAAGTAAAACCTTTCTTTTGCTTTACTAAACTTTGCGATGTTTTTACCCTAGAACAGAAATCAGCAGATCCACCTAGCTGTTTGGCAGGCTGTTGTTGCTGTCAGTTGTCACTGAGTTACCTCTGACTCCTAGAGACCTTAGGTATAACAGAATGAAATGTTTTCTGGTCCTATGCCATTTTCATGCTCATTGGTATGTTTGAGTCCATTGTTGTGCCTCTTGTGTCAATCCATCTCACAGAGGGTTTCCCTCAGTTTCACTGACCCTCTGATTTACCAAACATTATGTTCTTTTCTAGCAACTGGTCTTTCCTGATGACATGTGTCTTTCCTGACAACATGATTGAAGTTGTCAATGATTTCATTCTACTTGGATCAACAATCAACATCCATGGAAGTAGTAGTCAAGAAATCAAGTGACATATTGCATTGGGCAAGTATGCTGCAAAAAATCTCTTCAAAGTTTTAAAAAACAAAAATGTCACTTTGATGACTAAGGTGCACCTGACCCAAGCCATGGTCTTTTCAATTGTCTCATATGCATGCAAAAGTTGGATAATGAAAAAGGAAGACAGAAGAAGAATTGAAGCATTTGAACTGTGGTGCTGGCGAATATTGAATGCACCCTGGCCTGCCAGAAGAACGAAAAAATCAGGTTTAGAAAAAAATACAACCAGAATGTTCCTTAGAAGCAAGAATGGCTAGACTTTGGCTCACTTACTTTGGACACATCATCAAGAAGGATCAAACTGGCAGACTAGTGAACAATAACAAATGATTATTGTTTTAAGGCACTGGATTTTGGAGTGGTTTGTTATGCAGTGCCATAGATTGAATTATGTCCCCCCAAAATGTGTGCCAACTTGGCTAGGCCATGATTCCCTGTATTGTGTGGTTGTCCTCCATTTTGTGATCTGAAGTATTTAACCTAGTGTTGTAAATCCTAACCTCTATGATGCTAATGGGCAGGATTAGAGGCAGTTATGTTAATGAGGCAGGATGAAATCTATATGATTAGGTTGTGTCTTGAGTCAATCTCTTCTGAGATATAAAAGAGAGAAGCTAACAGAGAGGAGGGGGACAACCTCTGTCTTAGTCATCTAGTGCTGCTGTAACAGAAATACCATAAGTGGATGGCTTTAACAAAAAGAAATTTATTTCCTCACAGTAAGGTAGGCTAAAAGTCCAAATTCAGGGCGTCAGCTCCAGGGGAAGGTTTTTTCTCTCTGTCTGCTCTGGAGGAAGGTCTTTCTCATCAATCTTCCCCTGGACTAGGAGCTTCTCTGCTCCTGTCACTGCTTTCTTTGTGGTATGAGGTCCCCCTGTCTCTGCTCGCTGCTCTCTTTCATATCCCAAAAGAAATCAGCTCAAGACAAATCCAATCCCGTAGATTGAATCCTGCCTCATCAACACAAGTGCTGCCCATCCCCTCTCATTAACATCATAGAGGCAGGATTTACAACACATGGGAAAATCACATCACGTGATAAAATGGTGGACAATCACATAATACAGGGAATCATGGCTCAGCCAAATTGATATACACATTTTTGGGGGACACAATTCAATCCATGACAACCTCCTACCACCAAGAATGAAGAACCAGGACAGGAGCACATCCTTTTGACCAAGGGTTCCTGTGCTGAGAAGCTTCTAGACCTGGGGAAGATTGATGACAGAACTGACAGAGAAAGAAAACTTCCCCTGGAGCTGGTGCCCTGAATTTGAACTTCTAGCCTCCTAGACTGTGAGAGAATAAGTTTCTCTTTGTTAAAGCAATCCACTTGGGTATTTCTGTTATAGAAGCACTAGAGAACAGCAGTAATAGCTAACTGATACAGCAAGGAAAAGAGATGCCTCTTCCTGCTCTTCACCATAAAATATAACTTTTTCTCACTGAAGAATCTCCCCTACTTTTCCCTTAGGGCCTCTCTTCCCAGCTAGCCTTCCAACAACCTTTTTCTTTCCATTATTTATGTTTTTAAAACTGTGACCATATTAACAGTATAATGTTTTCAAAGCTTTTTCTGATTATTTATGACACTTGATTCTTATATTGTGAGAGAGGTAAACAACATTTAAACAAGTTACCTGACTGCTATCGATTGAATTGTGTCTCCCAGAAAGATATGTTGAAATCTTAATGCTTGTACCTGTGAATGCAACCCTGTTTGGGAATAGGGTTTTTCTTTTGTTATGTTAATGATTGCATACAAGAGTAGGGTGGGTCCTAAACCTACTCATTTCTGTGTGGTCTCTTAAAAAGGGGTGTATAGACATGGGAAGGAGCCCTGGTGGCACAGTGGTTAAGTGCTCACCTGCTAACCGAAAGGTTGGTGGTTTGAGACCCCCAGCTGCTCCATGGGAGAAAGTTGGGTCAGTCTGCTTCTGTAAGGATTTACAGCTTTGGCAACCACATGGGGCAGTTCTACTCTGTCTTATAGAGTCGCTGTAGGGTCATTATGAGTCGGAATTGACTCGAACGCAATGGGTTAATGTGTGTAGACATGGAGAGACACACACAGGGGGAAAAGAACGTGTGAGGAGCCATCACAAGCCAAGAAACATCAAGACACACCAGGGGTACTGGCAAGGAAGGACCCTCCTCTAGAGCCGATGCCCTGATTTGAACTTGTAGCCTCCAAGACTGTGAGACAATAAATTCTTGTTCTTCAAAGACACCCACTTTGTGGTATTTTGTTATGGCAGCCATAGGAGATAAACTAAAAAAAATCCAAACCCGTTGCCATCGAGTAGATTCCAACTCATAGCAACCCTACAGGACAGAGTAGAACTGTCACATATGGTTTCCAAGGTGCAGCTGGTGGATTCAAATGGCCAACCTTTTGGTTAGCAGCTGAGCACTTAACCAGTGTGCCACCAGGGCTCAGAGACTAAAGATAGTGACTAATCCCAACTCATAAAGCAATTTAGTGACTGAGTGGCTAACCACCTGTCTTAGTAATCTAGTGCTGCTATAACAGAAATACCACAAGTGGATGGCTTTAACAAAGATAAATTTATTTTCTCACAGTCTAGTAGGCTAGAAGTCCAAAATCAGGGCATCAGCTCCAGGGGAAGGTTTTCTCTCTCTGTCGGCTCTGGCGGAAGGTCCTCTTTGTCATCAGTCTTCCCCTGGACTAGGAGCTTCTCAGCACAGGGACCCCAGGTCCAAAGGACGCACTCTGCTCCTGGCACTTTTTTCTTTGTGGTATGAGGTCCCGAACTCTCTGCTTGCTTCCTTTTCCTTTCATGTCTTGTAAGATAAAAGGTGGTGCAGGCCACACCCCAGGGAAGCTCCCTTTATATTGGATCAGGAATGTGACCTTTTTTTAGTAAGGGTGTAACAATCCCACCCTCATCTTCTTTAACATAAAATTACATACTATCAGAAAATGGCGGACAACCACAAAATTCTGGGAATCATGGTCCAGCCAAATTGATACCCACATTTTTGGGGAGACGTAATTCAATCCATGACTCCATCTAATGCTTTCTTTACCTTCATTTAATAAATATTTCTCGAGCATTTAGTATGTGCCATTTATAAAGTAGGACTGTCTCTCCACATGATTTAGATTTTTTTTCTGGAACTTTCTTTATCTGCTAATTATATAATATATGTGAGATCTCAATTACTAATTTTAAAAAGCAATGCTTTAGTGAGCTATAACCTAATGTAGCCTACCAAAGTAACCATACATATTGTAAGAAACAATTAAAAAAATTGAATTAAAAATATCAGTGTTGCTTTTAGCTACTTTTATGGATTGGATCGTGCACCCCAAAAATACATGTAGTAAATCCTAACCCCTTTACCAGTGGTTATAATCTCAGATGGGAATGGGTTTTCTTTGTTATGTTAATACGGCAGCATTAGTTTAGGGTTTGTCTTAAATCAATCTCTTCTGAGATATGAAAGAGCAGATTCAGCCTGCCAGCAAGCAAGCAGAGACAGGGGAAGACAGATGCCACGTCACATAAAGATCACCAAGGAGCCAAGGAAAAGAAGCTGAAGAGAGACAAGCACTCTCCCCTAGATCCAAAAGACACAGAGAGCCTCTACCTAGAGCTGGCACCCTGAATTCAGATTTCTAGCTTCTTAAACTAGTATCTGTTTGTTAAAGCCACTCACTTGTCATGAGTCAGAGCTGATTTGACCATAACTAACAACAAAAACAATTACCAACAGATTAGCCTACAATTAGAAATGATTCTCTTTTTATCCTCAGTTTAGTCATCTGACTGAAAACAAAGAAGATTTTCAGAAAACAATTGATGTCAGGATGCCAGATGTGCCAGAACAGAGCCAACAGAGAAGGGAAAAACAGAAGGTTCAGCTAACAGAGGCAGGGAAAGCAGAAATGTTACCAGAGAATTAGAAAAGTCCATGTATGCCTGAGTGAGGGGTGAGGGCTTTGGCTTTTACCGTAAGATGAGATAATGCTGAGTCCTGTAGCTCAGCAGGGCCCAGAGAATAAACCCAGGCTAGTGATATAGGCATCCTGGTGTGGCATGAGGCCCACCAGAGCTTCAGAGTCTGAAATGTTTGGCAGTTTTGTGTCCCCAACAGCTCCCTCCCTGCTGGTGGTCTCTGTGTCTGGTGGCCCAGTGCCTCTCCCGGCTTTGCCCTTAAACCTGCAAGCATGGGCAAGTATAGTCACGTTGGACTTGGTAGCTCTGTGTCTGCCATCAGTGACTTCTGTCATGCAATGCCCTCTCCAGGCCCCTAACGCAGGGACTAGCTTCCTGAGGTGAAGCAACTCCGCCCACCTCCATACCTTAACACAGAGGCGCAGCTGGAATCCTAGTCACTTACCTGGGAGGGAAGGTCAGAGAAATGAGACCAGGGCCCAGGAACACTTTGATTTACTTCCAACAATCAGCGATTGAAAATCCTATGGAATAGAGCTCTATTCTGACAAACATAGGTCACCACGTGTTGGAGTTGACGGGTCGCACCTGGTTATTTTTATTTCTTTGTTTTTATTTCACAGCTTGGAGACCAGGAGTCCAAAGCAGCTCAGGAATCTTTTATACTTATCAGAATTTTCCTCTTGTTGCTAGGTCAGTTAGTTGCACCAGCCTAAAGAGTGGGCTCCTCGTCCTCACCGTCAACTGTTTATTCCTTAAATGAATGTGCATTGGGGCCTGCCACGAAGCAGGCACTTTCCAGGTCTTAAGAGTCCTGTAGTGAAAAACCTCAAGTGAAAATTCCTGCCTCATGGAGCTAACATTTTACATAGGAGACAATAAGCAAGTAAAATGTCTAACAGGAAATGATAGGTGCGTGGAGAAAAATAGAAGTGTGAACGAGGAGACGGGGTGCTGGAGCTGAGTAACTGTTGTTAGAAGCCCTGCAGTGGGCCCTTGACTCACAGAGACACCACGCACGACAGAGTGAAACATTGCCCAGTGCTGCACCATCCCCATGGTTGGTTATGGATCAGACCGTTGTGATCCATAGAGTTTTCTTTGGTTGATTTTCAGGAAGCAGATTGCCAGGACATTCTTCTTAGTCTGTCTTAGTCTGGAAGCTCGCTGAAACCTGTTCGTCATTATAGCAGCACTGTGCATGATGTGCACTGGCCAAGAATCAAAAACCGGTTTCACCTACAGAAGGTGAGAATTCTATCACTGGAACATCAGTGCTTTTAGAGCTGAGTAGATACTGTTGCAATTTTAAATGGAAGGCTAGCAGTGGCGTCCCTGAGAAGATGGCTTTTGAACAATGACCTAATGAAAGGGGAGACACAAGCCAGGTGCAGAGCTGCCAGATAAAATCCAGGACTTCCAGTTAAATTTGAATTTCAGATAAACAATGCGTACTTTTTTAGTATGCATGTTACATGCTTATACTAAAAAATTATCTGTTCATCTGAAATTCAAATTTAACTGGGAGTTCTGGATTTTTATTTGTTAAATCTGGAAACTGTAGCTAACTGAGTGCTTGGGACTAGAGAATTCTAGGCAGACTGAACAACAAGAAGTGTCCTGGGGTAGATGCTTGCCTGGTGTGTTGGTGGAGATAGAATTGTCCCTGGAACTGAGTAAGCAAGGGGAAACTGGGAGAGATGAGGAGAGGGTACTATTGCCAGAGAAAATATAGGACATGGTCATACTACAAAACCATCTGCTTTCTTAAAATCTGAAATTCAAATTTAACTGGGTGTCCTGGATTTGTATTTGCTAAGTCTGGCAGCCCTTGGTGGAAGCAGACCTATGGAGTCCAGCAGCCACTGTAAGGCTTGAGCTTTTACTCTTCCTGAGATGGTCAGCAGCTGAGGGGTTTTTGATAACTATACACTTTTTAAAGTAACTTCTACAACACTGTCTTTTCTCTGAAGGCTTAGGCACACAATAGTGTACTTCATGGCTTCTACTTTGAGCAAAAGTTGTTTTCTCTGTAGCTTTCAGGTACACCAGTGTTGCTCACCTAAGTCCTGGGTGACCAGGCCATAATTGGAACCTGAAACTCATAAAAAGGCTCACACCATACTCACTTGAAACTATTAGCACTGTCATGAATGTTGACGTTTGGAATCCAAATTCTGATTTTTCCAGCCCTCCCCTGTCATACTTGGAATACCTGGATCCACACCATGTAAAGAAAGAAGGCAGGAGAGAGTAGGGTTGTTTAATTAAGCCTTTCTCATTGGAAAATTTTGGAAATCAGAATCTGATTCTCCTGGTTAATTTTGCTCCTAAAACTTTGCAAATTAAAACTTAATGGAAAAGAACTAAAGCATTAAAGCTTTGAAAAATTCCCAAACCCCACAGTGGAAAACTGTTAGATACTGTTCTATTTGTTGAGAAAGTTTACTGCTAGGAAAATCTCATAACTTGTTTAATCACCTTCAGCTGGGAAAAACAGTTTACGGTAGATGAGAGGGCTATTAGAAGCCATTTGCAGTCTGCACAGTTGTGAAGCATAGCCGCTCATAGCTTCAGTGAGATCCAAAGCCTTGACTGTAGGTATGTTAAAATATAAATTAGGAATTGGCCCCTGCTCTGAATTCTAAAACTTTGTAGGTTTTATGTCTTTCACAGGCTTTAAAGAATAATGCTCTTATTGTTAGTTGCTGTCAAGGTGGCTCCAACTCAAGGCAATCTTATGTATAACAGAACAAAACGTTGCCCAGTCCTGCACCATCTTCATGATAGTTGGTATGTTTGAGGCCATTGCTGTAGTCATTGTGTCAATCCACCTCACTGAGAGTTTCTCGCACCTTTGCGGGCCCTCCACTTTATCAAACATGATGTCCTTATGCAGTGATTGGTCCCTCCTGGTGACATGTCCAAAGAGAGAGTCAAAGTTCCAGACAATATTCTGTGATGGATAGGGTTTTCATTGGCTAATTTTTGGAAGTAGATCACCAAGCCTTGCTTCTTAGTCTGTCTTAGTCTGGAAGCTCCACCGAAACTTGTCCACCACGGGTGACCCTGCTGGTGTTTGAAATACCAATAGCATGGCTTCTAGCATCACAGCAACACACAAGTGATCACAGTCCAACAAACTGACAGATGGGTAGTGGCTGAAGAATAATAGAACATCAGAAAAGTTAAAATGAAAATCATGCATGATGATAACAGAAATGGTTAAGTAGGAGCAAATGAATGAATCTATAACTTGGTCTTTCCTGGTATGTATCATTATATCATTATTAAGTTAACCCAGTTATAACACAGACTCACAGCAAGAAACGTATGTTAGTTTATTAATTAAAAATAAAGTAATTTCTACATATTTTATTTAAAAAGAAATTTCCTTCAACTTAGTTAACTTTGAAATGAATTAAAAATATCCACAGTGAATTTCTGTGATTTGGGTATCCCTGGCATTCTCTCTCCATTCTTCCTGAGGAAGCACATTCCTCTTCCTTCAGGGAACCCCCTCTTCTGCTTGTCAGGAGCTGATGGTCACACAGCCATGTCTTTAGTTGGGGGACTCAAGGCTCAGACCAGGGCAATTAAAATTACTCCCAAGCTCAGATACAGTGAAGTGTCCAAAAAATGGGCTATGAACCTCGTATCCTTCTGTTGAGAATTGTATATACTGGGTAGAGCCATAGTGGCACAGTGGTTAAGTGCTCGTCTGTTAACCAAAAGATGGGCAGTTTGAGCCTTCCAGCCACTCCATATGAGAAAGATGTGGCAGTCAGCTCCCATAAAGACTACAGTCTTGGAAACCCTATGGAGCAGTTCTGCTCTGTCCTGTGGGGTCACTTTGAGCTGGAATTGCCTCAACGGGGTGAAGTCAAATGGCCTTATCATTTCTGCTTTCTCTGCAGTTGCTAACCCAGGATGGTGTAAGGCTATTCCATATGTTTTGTCACGTGGAAAAGAACTTTATTTTTAATTGTACTTTAGATGAAGGTTTACAGAACAGACTAGCTTCTCCTTAAACAATTTGTACACATATCGTTTTGTGACATTTGTTACCAACCCCACAACATGTCAACACTCGTGGAGAAGAACTTTTTGGCAAAGGAGAAACATGACCCCAACGTATAGACAATTAGAGGTTAGAGAGAAGGGATGACGAAGAGATGACTCCAGAGTGAGAAGGAAAGTGAGATCGAACAATACATTCTTTTAGTCCTTGAACCCAATCAGTCCCAAAGCCCACTTCACCCCTGCCCTCCTCTATTGCCATGACCCACAAAGTGTTTTGTTAGTCTGAGTTCAGTTTCTATCTTTGAAACCACGGACCTTGACCACATAGGAGCTAATTCTCTTATATGACTCAGGTTTTACAGAAGACATACATTTTTTTTTTTAATTTTTGTTTATTGTAGTTTAAGTGAAAGTTTACATTTCAAGTGAGTCTCTTATACAAAAATTTATACATACGTTGTTGTGTGACACTAGTTGCTCTCCCTATGCTGTGACAGCACACTCCTCCTTTCCACCCCTGATTTCCCATGTCCATTCAACCAGCTCCTAACCCTCTCTGCCTTCTCATCTCACCTCCAGACAGAAGCTGCCTATATCTATTAGAGCTAAGAAGCACACTCTTCACAAGTATCATTTTATGTTCCACCATCCAGTCCAATCTTTGCCTGAAGAATTGGCCTCAGAAATTGGGTTGGTTCTGGGCTAACAGAGAGTCTGGGGGCCATGCTTTCTGGGGTTCCTCCAGTATCATTCAGACCATCAAGTCTGGTCTTTTTACTAGAATTTGAGTTCTGCACCCCACCTTTCTCCTATTCCTTCAGGCACTGTCTGTTGTGTTCCCTGTCAGGGCGGTCATTGGTGGTAGCCGGGCACCATCTAGTTCTTCTGGTCTCAGGCTGATGAAGTCTCTGGTTTATGTGGCCCTTTTTGTCTCCTGGGCTAATCCTTTCCTTGTGTCTTTGGTGTTCTTCATTCTTTACTCCAGGTGGTTGGGACAAGTTGATGCATCTTAGATGGCCACTTGCTGGCTTTTAAGACCCCAGATGCCACTCACCAAAGTAGGATGCACAGCATTTTCTTAATAAGCTTTGTTATGCCAATTGACCTAGACAGAAGACATACATTTTATGTATCCACATGTATATGAATATAAAGCACAGTTTTTCTTTTCCCCCAAAAATTATCAGTTAGAAAAAATGGTGTCATGATATTTTCGAATCCTTACAAATTTTCAAATATTGTGGTTACTTTCTCAATCACTTACATTTGAACAACAATATACAATTTGGGAAAGACACATTAGCCTGAAACAGCCTCAATGAATGATGCTTTTGGATCTTTATAGTGGCTACATGACATAACCTATTAAAAGAAAAAAAGGAGGCAAAGAAATATAGAGAGATGCAGTAATTATTCTGGGGAGTATTAGATTTTTAAAATCAAGCCATTTAAATATTATTTTAAAAATTCAGATAGTAAGTGACTATATTGTAGAAATCACACCCCTTGAAGTTGAACTGGGGACAAAAAAAAGCAAAAGCTTCTCTTATGTTATAAAAATAGGAACGGTGGCCTGGGACAAAAACTTCAGTGTCATCATTACATACAGCTTCAAGAAACACTTCATCTTAAAAAAGGAAGCAGAGATGATGTTTTCTGGGAAACTGTGTTTGATGACTCAGAGAAAGTGGTTTAATGAAGAGTGAGAAATTGCTGTCAAGCTGCATGGGAAAAGTTTGAATAGCATTGCCTCGTTAGGCGTGAATATGAAAGAGCAATATTTCTAAATTAAAGTATTATTTTCTGTAGTATGTACTTTCAAATATGCACATTAGATAACTAATTAATTACTACCCACAGAGTTGTTTTCATTTCTACATCACTAACATTTTAATTGACCAATATTTTCTTCTTGGATGCCCTCATTGGGAAAATGGAGAGTTCCCTTATGTTTTAGGATATGCATGGTGTCCGTGTGTTGTGTGTGTTAGGTATATGCTGAGAAAAAAGATAAAAGGAGAATTCAGGGGGCCTGAAGCATCGGTGCAGTCTGGCCAGCAGTTTTGATGAGGGTCAGTGGGCAGGCCGACCAGGTAATCCAGATCTCTGAGCTTGAACTCCAGGTAAAGGGATTATTCAGGGTGAAGTTTCTCTGGTTTCACATAAGGTAAATGTAAAGGTAACTACTGGGTGACAGGGCCAAGAAAAATATTATAAAGCACTCTGCACATATTTAAGTGAAATTCTGCCGAAATCCCCCCTCCCCACAAGTCTCCATTTTCCTTTGGACAGAGCGCAACGCTGGGGACCTCACCTCAGCATTCAAGCGAGGTAAGCGTGGCAGCTAAGTCCAGAGTCGATGGCTTCTGTGTGTAATAAATGACGGCGAAAGGTGGAAGGTAAAAGTCGTGGTCTGATGCTGGGAATACCGTTCTACCACAAGCAAACAGTGTGTCTCTGTCTCTAGCTGGCTGTTCATTTAACTGCTTTTTCAGCTGAATCATATTTTCCCAGCTGTGTCTGTTGACACCACCACCATCACCATTATTGCTGCTGTTATTCATCCTCATCAACAACAAATACGTCAAGATCAACAGTGTTCCAGTGCTCACGGCATGCCAGGCATTGTATGAAGCACTCCGGATGTTTCATGTCACTTACTGAACACTATTTAGTGGAAGACACTGTGTTAATTTTGGGGGTTACAAAAACACACACACAAAAAACAATGATTCTATCTTAAAGAGAATGCTGTCTAGTAGAAAAAAACAGTATCTGGATAAAAAAATGAATGTCTTGGTTTCCTAACAGAAATACCACAAGTGGGTGAATTTAAAGAACAGGAATTTATTTTCTCACAGTTCAGGAGACTAGAAGTCGAAATGCAGGGTACCAGCTCTAGGGGAAGGCTCTCTCCATCTCTGTTGGCTCTGGGAGGATAATCGTTGCCTCTCTGCTTCCGTACACCCCGCATTCCTCAGTTCCTTGGTGATCACCAGTTGGCATCTCTCTTCCCCAACCTGTGCTCGCTTCTGTGTCTAATTTGCTCTATTTATAACTCAGAAGTGATTAGGTTTTAGACACATCCTATACTTACATGGCCTCGTTAACATAACAAAGAAAACCCTTCTCCCAAAACGAATTACATCCACAGGTATAGGGGTTAAGGTTTCAGCATGTATTTTGTGGCGATACAATTCGATCCTTAACAGTGAGAAAGCTCTGAAGGTGGACATAAATGATGCTAAATGAGAATGAATAGTGCAGACAATAAAGATGATTATTTTGTGTTCGATGAACCCATTATGCTTAATCACACTCCTAATATAGTCTATGTAACTCACATGAGAGGGTTAGGAAATCGCTCCCAAAGGACACCAAAAATATCCAAACAATTTCATGATGGAAATATTTTTTTTAAACATCAGTTTGAATATGACCACCTTCCCATTATCCATTCTGTAAGAAGAAATTAAAGTTTTAAATGAAATTTCGCAGAAAAGAATTGAAGTTTTTGTCCTCTGAAATTTCGTATTCTCTGTATTCTCAGGCTGGTGCCTTGTTAAGATGTCTGGGTTCAGTCAGGAGGCCTTTTCTAGCAGTCGTTTCATTGATTGTCTTCCACCAAGATAAGTGAAAAATTAAGTTAATCTAAATCAAAGGCTCTTTTTGAGGGTCAACAGAAATTGCAAGATATCACAAAATATGAACCAGGTGTAAAGTGTTGGGAAATAGACAGGAATCCTCTTTTCCCTTTAGTGATTATGCTCAATAAAGTTATGTTGCTGCATCTCAGCAGAGATGGGTCCAGCAGAGATTTAAGGGTACATTGAGAAAAGCACGTAGATAGATGCTATGAATTGAACTTGCTCCCCCAAAAAGAAGTATGGAAGTCCTAACCCTGGTACCTGTAAAAACGTCCCTGTTTGTCAATAGGGATTTTCTTTCATTTTGTTAGTAAGGTTATACCAGAGTAGGATGATTCCTAAACCTAATCATTTCTGAGTGGTGTCTTCGAAAAAGAGTCAAATAGACACACAGACACACACACTGGGGGGAGCCAGACACCAAGGAACTCTGGGGGCTACCAACAAGGAAAGGCCCTCCCCTAGAGCTGATGCCTAGATTTGGACTTCTGGCCTCCAAAACTGTGAAACCATAAATTCCTACTTTTTAAAGCCACTCACTTGTGGTATTTGTGTTACAGCAGCCCTAGAAAACTAAGAAAACAGAATATGTGAGAGAAGAGAGGAAACTATTTGGGACACAGCCTTGCCAGGATGCTGGTTAGACTCTTGTACGAGTTGTCCGAAGTCTGGAAACTTAACATCGTTTCTGAGAAATCTTCCATCAGGTAATTCTAGCACCATCGATACTATATGTTAGAGGAAATACTGTTAGAAGCATTTCTATCTTCCAGAATTTGTGATGGTGCCAATCTGTGTCACCATGTCTTATTTAAGGTGTCCTTCTTTCTCTTAAGGACTACCATGCACATAGAGGACCTTGTAATTTCTACTTCCCTTGGAATATTATTCCTGGCACCACAGTATTGAACTGAATTTGGGCTCTTTCTGCTCACAGAATTCCCATTCCCTGTTGTGAATTGAATTCCTCACAGTTTGCTGTGGGAAGACTGGAGGGTTCCTTTACTATTCAGATATCCTCTTCTCTTTTCTTTCTGAATCCCCAGCAAGGTCCCAAGGCCTGTGCGCTCCGGGCTACGTGTCATCCTTTGCTTTGGAATTTTTTAAAGCATGCAAAACAATCTCCTAGAAGAAGTTTTCCCTGAACCTTAGATTTGTTCCAGCAGGACCATAACTCAATAAATTTTTGAACTGAAACTGTTGCTGTTTAAACATCTGTGTTGTCAGTGTCTGTTTTGCTTCTGCTACAAGTCCCATCATACTCGTCCTCTCTCAGCCACTGAATCATCCAGACCCTGAAATAGCAGCAACAAATTCTTCAGCAGAGGACTATGATTCGCGTTTCATTTTCGAGGTTCATTTGAGTTTTCAACGGTTTTGTATTCTACTTAAGTTGGTCCCTCTCCTTCTGGATCACATGCAGGACTAACGCTTTTTACTGACTGACTCTGAGGGTCTCCGTTTCTTGCTTTCCCTTTTCATTTTGGTCTAGACAATTGTTTTCCAAACAAGACTTCTAGATTTTTCTCGTTTGTCTCTTCACCTGCTTTACCCTAAAATAGCGAAAGACATGATGTCAGTGAGTTCTTCGGCTACCAAATGCATCCATTGTACAAACAATTCCTCCAACCCCATGTTCTAGAATTGGACTCCAATGGAGGTGTCCTCCTATATCAGCTCAGCATCTACCCAGGATGTTCTCTCATCCTTCCTCCCCTTCTCTTAGAGATTTGCTGTATTTTTACCCAAATAACACACGTTGTATGTTTTTGTCAGCTGCCCAGCCCCCTCGGGCATTGACGTCATAGGCGTGCTATGCGAATTATATGTATAGGTGCATTAATTAATATGGACATGCTATTTGTGAAAAAATATGGTAACTCCATATATTTCCCTGACATATCTCAGGGAATCCATGAATTCCTGTCTACAAAAACCATATCATCTTAAAATTCACCTAATAATGTTTGGGATGTTTTACACTGCTCTCCTAGTTTTCCTCTCTCATATCTCTTCTGTTTAAAAAATTAACACAGTGAATTTTTCTCCAATTATAAAACACATGCTCACTGCAAATAGTCAGAAATACAAGTTAGAGTAAAGAAAGTTGAAATAACTAATATTTCTTTATGTATGTAAGCATCTTATGTTTTACAAACATAAGATCATATCATAGATCTTTGTGTTTTGGATATGATATTTTGTTTTGTTTTGCTTACCTTCTGCTCTTCCTCTATTATTTTAATCCATCCCATTCCAGGGAACTAATGTTAACAACCTACTGCATATCCTTCCAAACAATTTTCCATGTTTATGTAATCAGATGAATGGACCCTCCTAGGCGATATGTAGTCGATAGCTGAGACAGGTGTACATAATAGATTCTTCCAGCATGCCCACTTGAGCCTTCAGACTTTCTTACTATTTGCCAGGAATGCAGTGAACTTCATTAAGTTCAGGGTTTGATTAGGCAGCCTAGCAGACTATTAATACATTCGCAGGGTAGTTGAGCCAACACTCTTAAGTCCCAAAATCAAGTACCTATGCTTCTGGGCTATGCTGGTTCTAACTCTTCATGCAGACCCAGAAGCAATGAGAGGTGCTAGATATGGGTAGGGTGACAAGCCATTAGGAACACAGGATTTTCAGTGCTAAAACCAAGAAAGTCCCACAGTTGGTGATCCTAAGTGTGTGTCCTAAGAGAAGAGGCACTGTCTTTTGGGCAAATGCTCCAGGTGAAGTCACTGAAAGGCTTTTGCTCCTCCAAGGGCTAGTTCCTTCAGATAGGGGAGGGAGAGAGGCTGCCTTTACCTGCATTGGTGAGTCAAATGAATTTGGATATTCCAAGCTCTCATTTTTTTCCATGTCTGCCCAAACATCCTCATCCCAGGTCTCAGGGTTCCACTTTTCTCTGCTGGTCTCCTTACTTTAGCCTATCAGGTTTGGTGAGGTTGACCATTTAGCTAGAGCTGCACCTCTCCCATCCTCACACTCATACCCTGGGTTAGCCCTCAGCCATGTCTCTCCTGGAACCACAGGAGATGGAGGAATCCTTTAATGCTGCCATGGAGCCCTCTGGTTTCCCTGCATGTCCTCAGTTTGTGTTCATGGTTTTTAATTAATTAATTTATTTATTTTCTCTAAGGCCTAAGG
This sequence comes from Dugong dugon, assembly GCA_030035585.1. Taxonomy (NCBI): domain Eukaryota; kingdom Metazoa; phylum Chordata; class Mammalia; order Sirenia; family Dugongidae; genus Dugong; species Dugong dugon. Next base: position 65,455,498 of record CM057470.1, on the reverse strand, counting down.
AGAAGCTTGGTGGTCCTATAATAATAATTTTTTCTATTTGCCACAATAAGTAAGTACCCATGACCTCATGAACTCCCAATGCCTCTCCCTCCCTATATACTCCCCCTAAATTTTATCCTGTTCCAACCACTGGTGATACTTTGAATTGTTGAATACCATAGGTTATTCATATTCTTTTTTCCACCAGCAAGGACGTCATTCCTGCAATTCCAGAATCTCATTTTCAGGGTCTATTTCCTGGGACCACTTCTTGAACCAATTATCAGCCAAGCCCCAACAGAAAACAGATTGCACACTCAAAATAGGAGAATTCCAGATAGGAAAATAGATGGCACACTCTTCATGGGGTGTGGGTGTAAGGGAATCATAAGGACAGTGTTGTTATCTGGAGCTAGGAGAAGCTGAACTAATACCACCCCTAGGCCCAAAGGGACAAGAGGAGAGTGAGATTATTGGAATTTGGAAGGAGAGAGAGAATTGAGTAGAGTTGGCTATCCGGGAGGAGCAGGGATTTTCATTCAGGGACACAGCTGGTCCAGGTGAACCTCATAAGGCAGGATCTAATTCCCCTCTTTATCTTTGATTGTCTCCTTAGTGCTCTCCATCGGCTCGACCTAACTGGAAATCATGAGAAAAAGGAGCCCTCTTAATGTACTTCATACACATTGACCCCTCAGGGAAGATCACAAGGTGGAGAGGAGAGAATGGACCTATGAGGGCAAAGGAAAGATATCTCACACGCTGTGTGTCTCATAAATTGCAAGTAACTATTGTGTGTGTGTGTGTGTGTGTGTGTACGTAACTCATTTGAACAATCTCTGCCTTTACAGAGGGGAAATTAGCTATACCACCTTTATTTTAACAACTGATACACCTAATATTCTTCTTTCCACCGTATTTTACATTGATTTGTTTTTGTTTCATTCATTGTTTTAACTTCTTCCACATTTTTGCTGTTTGATCACGTTAATATTCACTCCAATTTTTTTCTTTGGGTTTAATTGGAAGTCTTCTATACACTTGTTTTTCACTAATTGTTACTTTCCCGTACCCAACTAACTTAACTTCTGTAACTTACTGCTATATAAAAACGAAAACAAAATATCAATAATTAACTCCTCCTAGATACTCAATTTCCGTCTTTTTTTCTGAATCTATTTTGTCTCAAACATGAAACTTTAGAATAATTTTTATTTCCTTTTTCTCCACACCACATCCCGCTACCCACAACTTATAGTTTTAGGAGACAGCGTAGTTGAGTATTTTCAGTATCAGCCTATTTTTAGTTTCAAGGACCCTATTAACACGTATTACAAATTCCTTGTCACTACCTGTTTTGATTTAACTATACATTATTGCAAGTTTTTGTCTCATCATCATCTTCACTCCAGGTCTCTGTTCTAATTCTTTTTTTTGGCTTGGTTAGAATAACACTTGGTCCTGTCCCACCCTAACGTCCTGCCCTAGGAGCTTGTTCTTCCCATTTGGGGCTGCTGAGCCCCTTACCTATGACATTATTTCCCTTTGTCTACTTAAGTATGCATCTCATGAGCATCCTAATGCACAGTGTACACCACATGCACAGTCTGTCAGTGGAGGCTTGCATGTTGCTATGATGCTGAACAGGTTTTAATGGTGCTTCCAGGCTAAGATGGAGTAGGAAGAAATGCCTGGCAATCTACTTCCAAAAATCAGCAAATGAAAACTCTATGAATCACAAGAGTTTGATCTCATTGTGATTGGGTCACCATGAGTTGGGTGCTGACTCAATGGTAGTTAACAACAACAACTTGAGTGGATGCTGTTGTGCTCCACCCAGATCTTCAGGGTTGTGGATATCTCTCAGTTGCTAAGGTTATCGTGGCTGCCAGCTCCCAGCTACATCCCTCACTGGGGATCGCATATAGCAACAAGGACCTGCTTGAAATAAAGTCAAAGCCTCTCCTGGATGGAAGCCCATGACCAATAATTCACTGTGCAGGGATACGAAGACCCAGCCTCCTTGTCTCAATTTGGAACCACTTTGAAGGGCCATCTCAGCTTTGGGTTTCCACAAGATTTGTTGAGGCGTCAGTTAAAACCTGCATTCCGCCTTCCTTACAGACATGTTTCCAAGAGCTTGCCCCAATAAATCTTCTGCACACAGCTCTCCATCTCAAAGTCTGCTTCCAGGGAACCCAATCACAGACACCAATTCATCACTCTACTTCCCCGTGGGACACAGTTCACAGAATGTCTTGAGGTAGAGTTTGGGAGACCAGAGAGTGGTAGGGCCACATCAGCCTCTTCTCCACTGGGCTGGTGATGTGTCCTCTCCTCCCTGGTCTCCTTAGCTGCAAGAGCTTGAATTTAAGGGAGTAATTTCCTTGCCTGACCTTTCAGTCCTGTGCAGCTCCTCGGTGGCCACAGAGACCAGTGGGTGTTTTGGCCTCCCTTCCCCTTGAGGTATGCCTTAGTGTTCTAGGGCTGCCATAGCACATTACCACAAACTGGATGACTTAAAACAACAGAAATGTGTTCTCTCACCGTTCTGCAGACTAGAAGCCCCCAAATCAAGGTGTCAGCCAGGCTGTACTCCCTCTGGAGGCTCTAGAGGAGAATCCTTCCATGCCTCTTCCAGCTTCTGGTGGCTGCAGGTGTTCCTTGGCTTGTGGCCACATCACTCCAGTCTCTGCCTCTGTCTTCACATCACCTCCTCTATGGGTCTTCTAGGAGCCCTGGTGACACAGGGTTAAAGGGCTCGGCTGCTAACCGAAAAGTCAGCAATTAGAGCCCACCAGCCACTCCGTGGGGCAAAGAGTCTCTGTAAAGATTTACGGCCTTGAAATCCTATGGGGCACTTCTACTTTGTCGTATAGGGTCACTATGAGTCAGAATTGACTCAACAGCAGAGTTTGGTTTGTGTCTTCTCTTCTGTTTCTTATAAGGACACTTGTCATTGGACTTAGAGCCCATCTGGATAATCCAGGGTAATCTCGCTCAAGATCCTTCACTTAATCATATCGTCAAAGACCCTTTTCCTAAATAAGGTCACACTCACAGATTCCAGGTATTTGGACATGGACATATCTTTTTTGGGGGTCACCATTCAACCCCCTACAGAGTACATAGATCGTCTCAGGTGACTCTCCAGCAAACTTGACACCTAAATCCTTTCTTTCTGCCAGTCTCCAGACTCATATTGAGCCCAGTGGGAACTCTGTCATGTGCTGGCTCCCTAAATTCATTTACAGAAAACCCTGGCCCTACACATGGGCAGAAGGGCAGAGGTTCTGCCTCTTCATTCACCCTCAAGAACCCCTGCCTCTGGTCTGACAATTGCTTACTCAAGAGAGGCCATTTATAGTGGGATTAAATTTGGCAGAAGACAAAAAAGACATTTAATCAGATCAATCAGATATCTTACTTCCCAGAACCTAACCTCACCCTGTCTTAAAAAAAAAAAAAAAAGTGATATTAAATTAATGTTATGAAGAAAAACCTTATAATGGAAAGAAAAACCTTAAAAATGCTTAATCAGAAGAAAAGGACACTTATTTCAAAAAACATTCTAGAATAATATACACGTTTAGATAGGAGTGACTAATTATTTACTACTCTGATCTGTTCAACTGCAAATATACATAGACAAATTAGTGGGCGACACTTGCTCTTGTAATTCACATCTACACTTAGAAAAAAACAGGCCAAAGTAAAAACAAGAGCAGTTAAGTGCTGGGCTGCTAACTAAAGGCTTGGCAATACGAGTCCACCCAGACATGCCTCAGAAGAAAGGCCTGGCAATCTACTTCTGAAAAATCAATGATTGAAAACCGTATGGAACAGAGCTCTACTCTGACACACGTGGGGTTGCTATGAGTTGAGATCAACTCTAAGGCAACTGTTAACTGGTAGCTAGTGGTTCTTTGCTGATATGCTTTTCACCTAAGGGACATTTTGTGATTTCACTTAACTTGACAAGCATACACTGATCAAATAGTAGGCAACTTTACATATCATTAGATGTCACTTAATTCCCCCAAAGAAGCCAATCTCTCTCCTGTACCTTAGAACTCAGTCTTGGAAAACAGCATGGAGCACATTCACCATGGAATGCCACTATAATGGGACATAATGGGGATGGAATCTGCTGTAACCTTCCTCACTGGTGACACATTCGTTCTGAATCCACTCACCACTGCTGCTACGGGCTTTATAGTCTCATGCAGCAAATATCTGGTCAGAGAGCTCTGACTTTTGTCCTGCTTTCTAATGCAGCAGCGTATCTCCCTGACTTTCCTGTCCCTCCTGCTATCCTCTTTGGAAAACAATTCGATTCACTCTCTGAAAGCTCTAATTAAAAGAAAAAATGGAGTCAAGGTTATTTGAGCAGATGCCATAATGGATGGGGGTTTGGGGAGTTTGAGAGAAACATGAGAATGGAATCTGCCAAAATCACAAATCCTAATGTACTGATCTGGTTGTTAAATTAGAGTGGGCAGTAAACAAAAACGATTTGTGGTTTTCTTGTCCAAGAAGTAGATTTACCAGCAACAAATAGTTTTCAGTGCTGTCCTGGCATGACTAACTACCGACAGGGTGAGAGGAACTCACGGTTCTGTGCCTGAAGGCATCAGCAGGGCAAAGCGTTGTGGCCAATGATCAGAGAGACAGAGCACGAAACAAGACCTCAGAAAGGTAAGGTTTAGTGAACGTTTCAAGAGCAGCATTCATGAAGAAGAGCTCTGTTTGAGATTAACTGACATTGCAAAGTGGCCTGGCCTTTAAAGTCACTGGTGATAAATCCCTTTTCAGAGCCTAGAGTAACGACCAGCACATAACAAGTCCTCACGTTGTATTCACTGAATAAAACAATGAATGAACTTTGCTGATTGTCTGAACACAGAGCAAATATGAAGCTTTCCAGCCTAATCGTTATTGTTGCTGTTGGTTGCTGTCCAGTAAGCTCTGATTCTGGGCAACCCCATTTATAACAGAACAAAATGTTGCCTGGACATGTGCCGTCTTCATTATCATTGGTATGTTTGAGTCTATTGTTGCGGTCATTGTCTCAATCCATCTCAATAAGGATTTCCCTTGACTTGGCTGGCCCTCTACTTTACTGAACACGATGCCATTCTCTAGTGATCAGTCCCTCCTGATGAAGAGATCAAAGTAAGCAAGTCAAAGTCTCGGACAATATTCTGTGATCCATACAGTGTCATTGGCTCATTTTCAGAAGTAGAGCACCAGGCCTTTCTTCCTAGTCTGTTTCAGTCTGTAAGCTCTGCTGAAACCTGTGCTGTTATTTGAAATACCAGCGGCAACTTTCCACAGTACAGCAAACTGACAGATGAGTGGTGGGGCTCTATTGTACCCTTACATATTATCAGCCATTATCATTTAGCAAACGTTACTGAAAGGCTAATTCTATCCAGTTCCGTATGTTTAGTGACATAAGACCTGACCCTTCTATAAGTCGCTTACAACTCATTTGTTGTTGTTTTTGTTAGGTGCCGTCAAGTCAATTCCAACACTACGTACGACAGAATGAAACGTTGTCCGGTCCTGGGCCATCCTCACAATCATTGTTGTGCTTGAACCCATCGCTGCAGCAGCTGTGTCAGTCCATCTCCTTGAGGGTCTTCCTGTTTTTCACTGACCCTCTACTTTACCAAGCGTGATGTCCTCCTCCAGCAACTGGCCCCTCCCCATAGCATTTCCAAAGTATGTGAGTCTTGCCATCCTTGCTTCTAAGGAGCATTCTGGCTGTACTTCTTCCAAGACAGATTTGTTCATTCTTTTGGCAGTCCGTGGTATAGTCACTATTCATCACCAACACTGTAATTCAAAGGCATCGATTCTTCTTCGGGCTTCCTTATTCATTGTCCAGCTTTCGAATGCCTATGAGGTGATTGAAAACATCATGGCTTGGGTCAGGTGCACCTTAGTCCTTAAAGTGACATCTTTGCTTTTAAACACTTTAAAGAGCTCTTTTTGCAGAAGTTTTGCCCAGTGCAAAATGTAGTTTGATTTCCTGGCTTCTGCTTCCATGGACGTTGATTGCGGATCCAAGTAAAACGAAAGCCTTGACAACTTCAATCTTTTCTCCATTTACATTACTTACTGGTCCAGTTGTGAGGATTTTTTGTTTTCTTTATGTTGGGGTGTAACCCATACTGAAGGCCGTAGTCTTTGATCTTCATCAGTAAGTGCATCAAGTCCTCTTCACTTTCAGCGAGCAAGGTTGTGTCATCTGCATATCACAGGTTGTTAATGAGTCTTCCACCAATCCTGATGCCGTGCTCTTCCTCATATAGCCCAACTCTCAGATTATTTGCTCAATATACAGATTAAATAAGTGTGGTGAAAGGATACAACCCTGACACACATCTTTCTTGATTTTAAACCATGAAGCATCCCCTTGCTCTGTTGGGATGACTGCCTCTTGGTCTATTTACAGGTTCTGCATGAGTACAATTAAGTGTTCTGCAATTCCCATTCTTCCCAGTGTTATCCATAACTTATTATGATCCACACAGTAGAATACTTCTGCATAGTCGGTAAAACACAGGTAAACATCTTTTCCTATTCTCTGCTTTCATCCAAGATCCATCTGACATTAGCAATGATAACCCTCATTCCACGTCCTCTTCTGAATCTGGCTTGAATTTTTGGCAGTTCCCTGTCAGTTTACCCCTGTGACGACTTTTGAATGATCTTTAGCAAAATTTTACTTCTGTGTGATATTAATGATATCGTTTGATAATTTCTGCTTTCTGTTGGGTCACCTTTATTTGGAAGGAGCACAAATATGGATTATTCCAGACAGTTGGCCAAGTAGCTGTCTTCCAAATTTCTTGGCATAGACCAGTGAGCATTTCCAGCACTACATCCGTTTGTTGAAACATCTCAATTGATATTCTTTCAATTCCTGGATCCTTGTTTTTCACCAATCCCTCCAGTCCAGCTTGGACTTCTTCCTTCAATACAGTTGATTCTAGATCATATGCTACTTCCTGAAATGGTTGAACAACAATGAATTCTTTTTGGTACAGTGATTCTATGTATTCTTTCCATCTGCTTTTGATGCTTCCTGCGTCATTCAATATTTTTCTGAAGAATTCTTCAAAATTGCAACTTGAGGCTTGAATTTTTTCTTCAGTTCTTTCAGCTTGAGAAATGCTGAGTATGTCCTTCCCTTTTGGTTTTCTAACTCCAGGTCTATGTACATTTCATTATAATATTTTACCTTGTCTTCTCAAGCTGCCCTTTGAAATCTTCTGTTCAGCTCTTTTATTTCATCATTTCTTCCATTCTCTTCAGCTACTCTACATTCAAGAACAAGTTTCAGAGTCTCTTATGACATCCCATTTTGGTCTTTTCTTTCTTTCTTGTCTTTTTAATGACCTTTTGCATTCTTCATGTATGATGTCCTTGATGTCTTCCCACAACTCATCTTGTCTTCAGTCATTAGTGTTCAATGCGTCAAATATACTCTTGAGATGGTCTCTAAATTCAGGTGGGTTATACTGAAGGTTGTATTTTGGCTTTTGTGGACTTTTAAAAATTTTCTTCAGCTTCAACTGGAGCTTGTATATGAGCAATTGTGGCCCCTGGCCTTATTCTGAAAGTTGGTATTGAGCTTTTCCATAGTCTTTCCACAAATGTAGTCGATTTGATTCCTGTGTTTTCCATCTGGTGAAGTCCATGTGTATAATTGCCATTTATGTTGGTGAAAAAAAGGTGTTTGCAGTAAGTTATTGGTCTTGCAAAATTCTATCATGTGATCTCCAGAGTCATTTCTATCACCAAGGCCATATTTCCCAACTACTGATCCTTCTTTTTTCCAACTTTCAAATTCCAATCACCAGTAATTATCAGTGCATCTTGATTGCATGTTTGATCAATTTCAAACTGTAAAAGTTGATAAAAATTTTCAATTTCCTCAGCTTTAACATTAATGTTTGGTGGTAAATTTGAATAAGAGTCATATTAACCAGCCTTCCTTGTAGGTATCTGAATATTATCCTATCACTGACAGCACTGTACTTAAGGATAGATCTTAAAATGTTCTTTTTGAAGATGAAAGTGGCACCATTCCTCTTCAATTTGTCATTCCTGGCATAGTAGACAAAATGGCCAATACCAGTCCATTTCAGCTCACTAATGCCTAGGATATCAATGTTTATGCATTGCATTTCATTGTTGACGATTTCCAATTTTCTTAGATTCATACTTTGTACATTGCATGTTCCAATTATTAATGGATATTTGCAGCTATTTCTTCTCATTTTGAGTCAAGCTATATCAGCAAATGAAGGTCCCAAAAACTTGATTCTATCCATGTCATTAAGGTTAACTCTACTTTGAGGAGGCAGCTTTTCCCTAGTCGTTTTTTGAGTTCCTTCTGACCTGAGGGACTCATCTTTGGGCATTATATCAGACAATGTTCCACTGCTATTCATAAAGTTTTCTGTGGCCAGTTTTTTCAGAAGTATACTGCTGCATCTTCTTCCTACTCTGTTTTCGTCTGGAAGCTCTGCTGAAACCTGTCTATCATGGGTGACCCTGCTGGTATTTGAAATACAGGTAGCAAATCACCCAGTATCACAGCAACACGAAAGCTACCACAGTATGACAAACTGACAAAGTGTAAGATTAAAGCTATTGAAAACCTTAGAGTGCAGTTCTACTCTGACACATGAGTCATTAGTAGAAATTGACTCAATGGCATTGGGTCTGATTTGGCTTTTTGGCTCCTCTTCTGCCACTTCCCTCTCCTCCAACACAATCTACCAACTTAGGTTAATTTACCACTAGGTTGGATGATTCAACTGATCTCTCTCACTTGATTTTATTGAGTTCTTTTCATATTCTTTCTGTCTAGCTGGGTTAAGATTCTTATAGATATTTCAATGACATTTTATTGGATTCTATCCTTCTCTTGGCTTTGCATCATGCTAACAACTCTCTAAAGAAGATCACAATCCACTGTGCAGAGCCTATGACTCAAAAACCTCCACCCAGTAGTCCTTTCTCTGTTCTCTGCTGTGCCATAGCTTTTCACACTCTTCTTTCCAGTTTTTTTTTTTTTTTTCCTTCAGGAAAGTTCAAGTTTTCTACCCCTCTATTTTTTACAGCAAGATAGATACCAACTTTTGTTACTAAATATTCATGTTGGAGTTTCATCCTTCACTTCAAATCACATCAAAGTGTATTGCCAAAAAAATACAAAAGGAATTTTGATCAGTACTTCTTTCTTCCAGTTTATTTCAAATGAATAGAAAAACAAAACAAAAAGCTCTGAAAGAATATAAGCCAAAAATCTTAAGTCTGGGTAGTGGGATTACAGGTGATTTTTTTTTTCTTTTCTTCTACGGTGAGCATACATTAATTTTATGATAAGGAATAAAAAAATATAACATGGACCAAAGTTTGAGCCTCAAGCTGTGCCCATTTCAGGGGTTTAGACAAGTCTGGGCATGTTTCACAAACTGATGGACAAAGTAGCAAAGCTTAATTATCATAAAGTGGTGGTTCTGTGGTAGAATTCTCATCTTACATGTGGGAGACCCACCACCCATCCCTCAGTGGAGGCTTGCATGTTGCTGTGATGCTGAACAGATTTCAGTTAAGCTTCCAGACTAAAACAGGGTAGGAAGAAAGGCCTGGTGATCTACCTCTGAAAATCAGCCAGTGAAAACCCTATGGATCACAATGGTCTGATCCACAACCAACCATGGGGATGGTGCAGACCAGGCAGCATTTTGTTTTGTTGTGCATGAGGTCACCATGCATCAGCTCAATGGCAGCTAACAACAACAACAACAATCAACCAATATAAAGAAATATATTTCATATAAAAATATAGTGGATGTCATCTCACACATGATCTTGGTCCAGCTCCAGGGCCAAAGTCTGTGTTTGACTTAAAAAGAGCTGCTTCATTAAAAGTAGTAGGATGCACTACTTTGTGATCTCTCAGACAGCATCCACAAAACCACACGTAGTATCTTGTGGGATTTTGTTGTAAAATAAGTAAAAAAAAAAAAAAAAAAAAAAAAAAATGCTCAGATTTGTCATGCATAAACTCATTTAGTTTATTGCAAAGTAGTCATGGAATGGCACACAGGTAAGATTCCAAGACATTCATTTAGACCAGGACAGTCAGGGTAGGGTAAAGTTAGTCCAATAATTAAAGTCCAAATACTCAGCCTTTGGGTGTTTAGCTTTAACAAGTGGTCTCAGGTGGAAGGCTTGACCAGTGGCTTGTCCTCAGCGGCAATGGGCAGAATCTCTGACAGAGTTTATGGCAATCTCAGTCTTTAGAGAGGGTCATAGACTCAACTGACAGAGTCATTCTGTCCCAACCTTGTTCTCATTGGAAGAGGAAAAGCCCAGGATTTTTATGTGGTTTAGTACCTTTGGTCTTGCATGATAAAGGACTTATTGGGGGTGTCCAGCTCACATTGCATACGGGTAAACTCTCACCATAGGTTCATAATCAGGGTGCACATCCAGGGTGTCTAATATAGGTAAACTAAGGGCTATGTCACACCATATTTACAAAGTAGTTGCTGATAAGATTAGAAGTTATTTATGCCAGAGAAGTTGTCAGTTCTGTTTACACCATAGCTTAAATATTCAAGTCACACACTACATGTTTCACACATGTGATTTGGGATCACTACACTGTAAACATACATAACACATGACGTTGGGACCATGTGAGCTATAGAGTAGCATTGGCACTTGGGTGGATTAGGGGTGCAGAGTGGCTTGGTGGTGGTTGGCAGAACACAGGAAGAGGGCAAGGGAATGTCAGGTGAAAGATGGTGGAGTATCAAAAGTATTCTGCTGGAGACCACAGAGCCCATCAGAGCACTGTAAGTAGATCCTATGAGATACCTCCTGGAAATTCCCAGAAAAACATGGAGGATACCATTTTATAGGAGTTGGAGGTTTTGATTCTGAATGCAGGTAGGTCCAAGAGTCAGCACAGTTAGTTGGGCTAATCTCTGATACTGTGATCCCATTTTTATCCATAATCTGAAAAGTTTGGAAGAAATTAGGACTGATATTTTAGTGATTACTGTGTGTCTACTGTGTTTCCAGCATGGTGATATGCATAGAGATACAAAGGTGAGTAATTTCAGTCCGTAACTCAAAAAAACTCACATTCCTACAAAATGTCTATGACATGTTGGTGCTGTGTAGTGCTGCAGAGGACACAATTATGATTAGGACATGAATTCTACTTTCAATGCATGAGATTTCTGAAAGTTAATGGATTGTGGACAAATTGTTGAATGAATAAATGTCAGGTGTGTTAGAGGAATACATATTGTAAGATTCCAGAAGACTGGGGGAACACACTGACCTGTTTTGAAGTTCTAACCATACTGAAATAACTATGAAATGTTCTTTTGTAAATGATATCTGTGTATTTCATGTAGTAGAGAGAATGGCCTTGGGTATTAAGTGATGCAGAAAGTGGGCTCATAAATATCAAATGAAATAGAAGTGATGATAACTTCTCGGTGGTCAAGATAAGAAGTTCAATGGTAAAGAAAGGAGAGGAATAAATATTGCATGGGAATTAGGAACCTAAACCTTCTGAGGACAGAGAAACTTGGCAGCTACTTGGGAAGCAAGGGTGTAAATAATACCAACAGCAGAAGGTAGGCTGGGAAAGTCTCCTATCTGCCTCTTGATCTCAGCAGGCTCTTTACACCTTTGCCAAGAACAATATGTTCTTACACGGAAGCTGCCATGTGAATTATCTGAGAGCAGCCTAATTCTGTTCGAAGCACCAGCATCTCCGCTGGCAGCCTTCAAGGAATGAATGGCTCTTAAAGAGAGGCCAGGTTGAGTTGTGAGTTTCTTTTGTGTGAGTTTCTGACGTCCTGGCAGGTAATCCAATCAAGTTCCACTCTCCACCTGTCCCATTTTTCTCTCACCCTTACCCTACCTGCTGAGAAAGAAAGATAAATGGTAACCAGAACTAACTGAAAACTATTTGGAGTATTACATTCCCATCACAGGATCTTTCAGCCTAAGCCCCTGGGATTTGGGTTGTTTTGTGTCAACGCCAGTCCAGGATTTCTCTGAGGAAGCTATAGATTCCAGCTGTATGATGGTTTCTAGTCTCAAAGACCCTGAAGTAGATGCAACGTGTCTCCTTCCCCCTGATGAGGAAGGAATCAGGTGGAATTGTGTCAACCTCACAGAGTCCTTGCTTACACTGTTTTCAACTCCTTATCTGCGACTGCAAAACACCCACAGAGAGAGTGCTAATAATTATACGTAGTAGATGGTTTCTAGAAAGGATAAGCCTGAGCAGGTAGCAACTCTGCTAATAGAGATGAGCAAATCGGGAAAAATGAAAAAGAAAAGGATGAGTGTCAGTATGCACCTTGCCCATGTAGTCAATAGCATATTCTTAATAAAGTGGTCCAGTGAATCATTCATGTAAACATTTAATAAATATTTATTGAGTATTTACTGTATTCCAGTGACAGTCTTAGGTAATGCAGCTGTAATGATGAAAGATCTTGACCTCTATGCTTGTGGAGTTCATAATCTACAATCCCAATGAAATGTAAAGTTACCACAGGACAATATGCTGCTGCATAAAAAGCAAAGATGTCACTTTGATGGCCAAGGTGCACCTGACTGAAGCCATGATCTTTTCAATCACCTCACATGCATGTGAGAAGCTGGACAATTAAAAAGAACTGATGCAGTCAAACTGTGGTGTTGGTGAAGAATATTGAATATACCGTCGACTGCCAGAATAGTGAACAAATCGGTTTTAGAATAAATACAACCAGAATGCTCCTTAGAAGAGAGAATAGCAAGACTCTGGCTCGCCTACTTTGGACATGTCATCAGGAAAGACCAATTGTTAGAAAAAGACATCATGTTTGGTAAAGTAGAGAGTTAGGAAAGGTGAGGGAAGCCATCAATGAGATGGATTGACACAATAGGCACAGCAATGGACTCAAACATACCAATTATCGTAAAGATGGCACAGGACAGGGCAGCATTTTGTTCTGTTGTGTGTAAGGTCACCATGAGTTGGAGCTGACTCAATGACAACTAACGACAACAACAACACACTGTACAAGATGCCAAAGAAGCTCACAGAAGGCAGTGACTAACTCTTCTTATGAGAGTCACTGAAGATAGTAATATTTGATCTGATGCCTGAAGGATGAATAGGCATTAATCTGTCAGACAAGGGGAGGAGATCCACAATTAGGGAAGAACATACAAAAAGATCTAGAATCTTTAAGCAGTATGATCTCATTCAGAGATTAAAAAAACTAACTTCATGTACTTTGAAGATAGATTTTGTAGCATAGAGTTGTAAGAGATGAAGTTGGGAAATTAGGAACTAGGTCATGCCATTCTATATCTGGTAGATAATGGTGTGTGTGTGTGTGTGTGTGTGTGTGTATGTGTGGGGCATTAATGGGTGTGAAGAAAGGGCAATACTCGCTCAGATTTGTGATTTATAATGATCATTTTAGTAGTTGTACAGAATATGACATATAAAGGAGGACTGGACAGAGGTAGAGAGACCCATTAGGAGGCTCTTGCAAAGGCCAAGCAAGAGATGAGTGGTATGCAGGGGCCTATCTATGGAAAATAGAGCCTATGGCAATAGTTTTAAATTGCTAAATGATCTCTCACAGCTGGTGATGGAAATTGCAACGGCCAATAGAAACTGCTCATTAGTGCCCTCCTCAAGGGTTGTCCAGGGCATGTGCTCTATCTGCCTAGTACCAATTGTCTGTAAATTGGACATTCATAACTCAGGGACTGCTTGTATATAACATCACTTCAGATTTGAGATAAAAATGCTTGCTTTTCTCTCCAAAATGGAGGTTAGCACACTTGTGTTTACATCCTCTCCTTCCTATACCATGACTTTGGGAACTACCACTGATTCATGACTTCATCATTGTAGAGTTGTTAGCTTGGACAAGTAATGGGATCTGTTGTTGTTGTCGTGTGCTGTCGAGTTGATTCCAATTCAAGTCGACCCTACAGGGCAGAGTAGAATTGTCCCCTAGGATTTCCAAACTGTAATCTTTGTGGGAGCAGATTGCCAGGTCTTTTCTCCCTCAGAGTGGCTAGTGGGTATGAACTGCCAATCTTTCAGTTAGCAGTCAATAGCAGCCTAGCACTTAACGATTTAGCCACCAGGGCTCCTTAATGTGATCTATGACTGTGCAAATTTCCAAAGCTTTCACAACCTCCCAAAGACGATAAATCAGTGGTAACAATGCTGATGAAATTGGGAATGGAAACACCACCTACCAATGTGATGCGGATGTCTTCCACATACAATATCTATGCAAGACAGGCCTTCTGCCATGGGTATGTACAGGGTATACCTCAGGCTCTCCCATCCTTGATGACATGTGTAGGAAGAAAAATAGAATCAAGGAGACAACTGGGCACTCAGGAAAGAGAACCAAGGAAGAGAGGAAATAATTTTATTTTCCTAGAAATAGAGATCACAGATTTCTCAGGTGGTCAGCAGCGGGAAGTAGAATACCAGGCAAAATTTGAAATTTGTGAAATTTAACTTCTATACTTCTGTCTTCACCTTTAATTTTTTCTCTTCCTCTCCAAAATGAATGTGCTCATGAGAAACTACCTTGTCTCTAACTCTAAAAGAAGGAAGTATTATATAGAGTAGCTGGGCTAGAAGCAACCATCAAGTTGATTGCAATGCCCTCATTAAATAACCGTGAACACTAAAGTCCAGGAAAGGGAAGTAACTTTTATATTACATACTCTTTCACTTATGCTATGGGACTACTGGTTGTTGTTTGTGTGTCTCTAAGGTGGAAAGAGATCAAGAGCTAGCCAGGATTCAGTGTAATCAAATCTTCAATCAGCCACCTGCCATAGTGGCATCCAGACTCTTGTTTCTGAAGATCTAGGCACAGAGGACATACCAGGAAAAGGTATTCTCTATTACTAGGCGGGGTATGTTCCATGAAGGGCCCCAATTCTTCTCTTCTCCCTGTAACCATAACTTTTGCCATGCAACTTTGCAGTGCCCTCCCACATTTGTGGTAGTGTGGGGTTGGGGACTGGGGGTGAATGACACTGCCCCTTGACCTTGAGCTCTGCCATATGGCTTTCTTTGGTTAATAGGATGTGAGCAGACAGACACAAGTGCTGTTCTGAAATGGCTTGTGTACTGGGTCTTTTTCTCTTGTGCCTCTGCCATCGTCAGGAGAACATGCTCAAACTAGGTTTCTGGAAGAAGAGAAACACGAGGCAGAGCCAAGTCAGCCAGTTGCCCAAGCCAAAGGCAGACTAGGTTAGACATCTAGCCAGGCAACCCTCAAACATAGGAGCAAGCCCAGCTGTGATCAGCAAAGCACCTAGCTGACCTCCAAGATCTTGTGGTTGATTGTTATATACCAAAAGCTAACTTATAGACTAACTGAAGCTTTTATCTAAAGCTTGTTAGAATCGCTGGCTTTTGTGAGCTGAGCAGTCTCATGCCTCCATGCCCAAGGAAGCTATCCTGGTGTCTCCTTAGTTTGGAAAGCAGCATAGCAGAAGGGTAACAGTTTGGTCATTAAAACTTGCTTTGTCATCAGAAATATATGGGCATGTATGCTAACTCTGTCGCATGTAAGCTCTTTGGTCTTGGGAAAGTTACTTCCTTTCTCTAATAACCAGTTTTTCTTCTCATAAAATGTGGACAAAATATTTGTTTGATGGCATTGTTGTGAGTATTAAATGAAGTAAACGTATGAAAGGCATTCAGTGTGAGACCTGGTAGATAGTAAGCACTTTTGTTATTTATATTCATTGTTGTTATTTTCATTTTTATTATTCTCAAGGAAAGAACACCTACTAAGGGAAAGATATCCAAGTTTCATCTTACTACACTAGCCTAACAGAGTTTCCAAAGACTAAGGCGCCTGTAGAGGCATCTCAAAGGAGTAACCAAAAAGTGTGACAAACAATGCGGGTGAAGGATAAAAAAGAAGATATAACTTCATTAACCAAGTCAAAAAGAGTTCTTCCCCGATAGGATGATAGGCCCTTTAGGATCTTCATTCATCAAATTCAAAGACAAATTCTCTGGCCCCATGGCCCCATAGGATCCTTAATCTTGACCCTATCACTCCTGCTCCTCCTTAAAGGTGCAAAGAAATGGAAAAGGTAAAATGTGCCACAAACCATACTTTACCATATAAATCTTTTCTGAAACTTTTATTTGAAACACTGAAGAATCAGACACAAATATATATGTTGAAATTATCCCTAATGTTGCTCATACTAAAACTCAGAGCAAAGTTTGGGCTATCTCTGAGTAATGCAGACCTCCAAAGGGAAGCATAATGACTGACTCAAAACGACTTTTAATAAATGGTTATTGAATTGAATTTCTGACTAGTTTACAGAGGAGAATGTAGACAAAGAAGAGATCCCAGATAGATGGGAGTACAAAATAGCAAAACCACTTGGGAAACCAGTTTGTCAGTTTCTTATAAAGTTAAATATACACCTACCAAAGGATCCATCAATTTCACCCCTAGGTATTTAGTTAAAAGAAATAAAAAACTTCTGTTCACACAAAACCTGCATACAAAATTTTATGGTGGCCTTGTTCATAATTGCCTCAAACTGGAAACAACTCAAATGTCTATCAACTGATGAATGGCTAAACAAACTGTGGTGTGATCATTAAGGTTGTGTGTCAGCTTGGCTGGACCATGATTCTCAGTGGTTTGACAGTTATGATGTAGTTTGGCTGTTGTATAATGATGTGATTACCTCCATGACGAGATTTGATATAATGTGATGATTTCCATGATGGGATCTGCTGTGAGTAGCCAATCAGTTGAAACGGAGTGTCCTTGGGGGGTGTGGCCTTCATCCAATATAGGTGGACTTTCTGGCAAGGCTCATGGGCTTTTGCTAGCACTGGATCCTGTAGCTGGCTCCTATTTGTCTGACTTCCCATTTTGGGAACTCGAGCTAGCAGCTTACCTGCCATCTTGCCTGCTAATCTTGAGATTCCTCAGTCTTTGCAGCCTGTGAGCCAGAGCCCTGCTGCCTGACTTCCCAATCTTGGGTTCATCACAAACCCTGCGGCTACATGAATCAGAAGAAACCTCCAGCCTGACCCATATTCCAACATCTACAACAGCATGACTCATTTCCTTAATATATATCTGTCTATATTTATAACTTTATTAGTTTTGCTTCTTTAGAAAATCCAGTCTAAGACATGTGGTATATCCATAAAGGGAACTCTATCCAGTAGTAAAAAGAATGAAATACTGATACATGCAGCAACATGAAAGAATCTCAAATTCATTCATTATATCAATTAAGAGAATCCAGACTCAAAACACTAAATACTGTATGATTCCATTCAGATGACATCCTGGAAAAGGCAAAATTATAAGTACAAAAATCAGATCAATTGTTTCCAGGGGCTGAGGGTGGGAAAAATGTTAGTTATTTTACACTACATGGTGAGAAACAGGAGGTCTCTGGTCATCGGAAATGGCAGCCCCATGTTATTCTTCATTGTTCACATCATATGTAGATTGTAGATAATTCTTTTAGTTGAGACTATTACACTTCAAGACAATCTTTCATAAAGAAAAGGAAATACAGGAGGCTAAAAATAATATCCTCCGATTAGTGGCAAAATTAACTAATTTTGCTTAACTTGAAAAAGAAAAAAATTAAGGCAAGAAAGCATAACTCTCAAGTACCTGAGAGATTACTGTAAGAAAGAGGACACAGTCTAACCAATGGTCAGACATTCCAGCAATCATACTGTGTGCCCAAGCGGTAACTAAAAGACCGGTGGGCTGTCTGATGGAGATGTTATAGGATGAATCAGAGAGTATTAACTGACCCCTAAGATCCATTCTGGAGTCCCTGGGTAGCACAAATGGTTAATAAGCTCAGTTGCTACTGAAAGGTTGGAGGTCCAACCAAAGACACCTCAGAAGAAAGATCTGGTGATCTACTTCTGACCAAGACAGCCATTGAAAACCCTACAGAGCACAGTTCCACTCTGACACACTTGGTGTCTCTATGAATAATTGTCTTGCAGGCAACTGGTAAGATCCATTCCAAATGCTAATAGTCTATAATTCAATAGAATTTTCAATCAACAGCACAATGGCATTACATCTTAACCAGAGGTTAGGATCTAGGCCACTTTTTATTAAAATAAGGCATATTTCACATTTCCCTTGAAAATTCTATAGGAAGCTGCTATGATGGAGACCAACACGGTGCCTTGATAAGTGTAACACTTCCAGTTCTTTCCTCCAGGCCTGGAACAGATTCTTATTTCTTTAGTAGAGTCCCATTTTCAAAATAAGCCATAGTGCATAAAAAATATGCATCTGTAAACACTAGACTCATACTTACTGTGATGAAAACCTCACTTAAGAAGCAACAGCAGGGTCACATTTTTCTCCTCATACTCATTCCAAGGCAAATGCTTGTTGGATGGAATGTAGATGGAATCATCTGCAATTCCAAAACTGATTTTTTTATTCCCTTTCTCTTTTCTTTTCTATGCATATATAATTGGATTTGTACACGTTAAAGTCAAGTATGTGGTGATTCCATAGTAAACGAGAAGGTTTGAAACAAAACTTCGACCAGTTCAAATCGGTTCAGTCATAGCCAATGAAACAAAATTGGAACAGACCTGAATTTTTTTTAAATTTGGGTGATCTGGAACCATAATCAGAACTGGAAAAATTTACCCGTTGAAGCCCTGGAGTGGGAGACTCAGAAGAGGCATAGTGAACCCTTTCAGGAGCTTGATACGTGCGATTGGATTACTGCCAGGACAGAAGAGAGCAACACACATTCTAAACAGTGCATTTGGCTGCCATCTTTGAATGAGGCACTGGTGTTTCTGACTCTGTGCAAAATCTGATGGGCAAGAGATGTGGCTGCTCTGCAACACATATGCTGCCCTTGTTTTCTAAGAGGGAGATTAGGTTTCTAGCAGGCTTCGACTCCTAATTTTTCCTGTTCTGGTTATGGTTTTGGTTCACCCAAATTATAAAAATATAGATCTGTTCTGGTGTTGCTTCCTTAGCCATGACTGAACTGGGAAGAACCAGTTCAAATCAAAGACTTCTCTGAGAACAAAGATCAACTAACAACTTACAGGGCAATAATAAAAGGGTCAGTTTACTCAACTTTCCATTGTATGAAGGTGAGCCCTGAGATATGTCAGAGAGGTTAACATCAACAAATTCTTTTCTAAGGATACTGAACCCTCTTTCTACCTTTGTCTCATTTCTTCTTTCAATCTTCATTTTTCTTTCTTAGCTTCCATTTATACTGATTTTCTTACTTTCCTCTTCCTGAAACTTTCTTTTTTCCTTAACTGTCTTCCATTACTGCTCATATTGAAGTATAAACTCACATTCATTATTATTTAAGGTTTCTGAGTCCATTTAAAGTCATGAAGCCTTCTTTGAAGCAAGATATTTATTGAAAGTTTCAAGTTATTCTGGAAAGACAATGATTAAAGTTAGTTTCTTTAGGGTAAGTTGTATAAAAGTATTGACACTACTTCACTGACCCAATCCTTCTCTTGGAACAATTTCATTATCTAGTCTAACAAATCAGGTATCTTTCCTGCCTGGCCACTTTAATGGAGCTTTGACACCAGGGATTTAATTAAAGTAACAGATCCAAAAACAAACTGCGAAGTCAGATGATCTCTTTCTGGAGCCTTAGGCATAAAAAATTCATCACTTAAAAGTGACATTAGGGGCAGAACTAACATGGTGCCCTAGACAGATGCATCATGCCATTCTTCTGTAGCAAAGACTTGAAAAATTAAGTAAAACAGATACAAATGACAATCCTAGATGCTTAAGCATCAAATGAAAGGATAAAGAGCTAGATCAAACACTAAATGGAAGAAGAAACTGAAGGAAAACAGAGCAAGGAGAGATATGGAGAAGAGGTCCCCTGCCAACTAATATGGCACAGTGTTGCTATCTTGGAGCACAGCCAGCAACAACCCCAGACAGGGAGTATGGGAAGGCAACTTCATGAAGCTCCCAAAAGGAGACAGAGAACCTGGTAACCAGAGAAACACACTTTCACACCCCTTGCCCTTCTGCTCTGTACACCTTCCCTAATCCATCCTAAAAGGCCATGCCGCACTACTTGCCTAGACAGATACCTACCTGCTATCATCCCGGACCCACCCCACCCCCACCCTCCACCTCCTGCTGTGCCATTTTTTTCCCTTTCTTCCTTGCTCACACCTATCCCCACATGCCATCTCTACCCCTTCTTGCTGGGCCACTCTACACTGCCATGGAAAGAGAGCCACCAGCTGGCTGCCAGCCTGGGTCCCCCATGTCCCCACCCACAAGCTCCCAAGACAAGGTTTTTTTCCCTTTTTTCATTTTCTTTCTCCCTCCCACTTAGCCCTATATGCCACTTCTACTCTTTCCTGCCAGGCCTCACTGCACTGTTGCAGGTAGAGAGCTACCAGCCTGTCATTGCCCCAGGTCCCGCCGCCCCACACCTGCCAGTGCCCACTACTTTCACCCACCCACCTAGTCCCATACACCACCTCTACCCCTTCCTACTGGGCCATGATGCACCACTGCAGGTAGAGAGCCACTGGCCTGCTGCCAGCCCAGGTCTGCCCCATCCACACTGCCAGCTCCCACCACACCATTTTTTCTTTTCTTTTTCTCTTTCTTCCTTTTCTTTTGCCCTCCCACCTAGCCCTGGTTGCACACTTTTCCCCTTTCTGACAGGCCACACTGCACTGCCACAGCTAGCGAGCCACCGGGCCACTGCCACCAAGGGTCTGCCCCGCCCACTGCACCATTTTTTATCTTTTTTTCCCTTTCTTCCTTTTCTTTCTCCTTCCCACCTATCCCTGTACACTAACTCCCCCTCTTCCCACCGGTCCCCAGGTCCTCCCCACCCCCGCCCACTGGCTATGCTTTTTAAATTTTCTTCTGGTCTTTTCTTTCTTCTCTCAGCCTAGTCTTGTACTCCACCCTACCGTTCCTGCCAGCCCCCACTGTTCTGCCACTGCTAGAGCTTCCTCAGCTCAGTCCTGCTGCTGCATCATGCCTGAATTGCTTCTCCCCTCCTGCCTCTTGACCAGCTGCTGAACAGTGGGAAGTGAGTCCATACCACACTTGCCCAACACCCCTGCCTACCTGGTGAGGGGCTGTGAATGCTCCCACACTGCTGGACCAACATCATAAGGCAGAGAGCACTCACCCTGTCCACCCTCAACCACCTCACCAAACCAGTGTAGAGTGAAGTGGGACCACCTGCCTACTGCTGCCCTGCCCACCCTGTCAAAGTTGTGAGACTATCATGCCCACAGATGTGCAAGTAAGAAAGCATGCCTGACCCGCTAGCTCTGACATATAAAACACAAAACAAAGAAGCAGGATGAAATAAATGAACATACAACATACAATCAATAAATGTCTCAGAGACAGCAGACAATATCAAAGCATACAAAAAGGCAGGAAAAGATGGCTCCATCAAATGACTAAAATAAAGATTCAGATGACCTTCTGGTAAAGAAAAGACTGTGGAACTACCTGATAAAGGATTCAAAAGACTAATATTTAGGGCCCTCCAAGAGTTTAGGAAACAGCTCAAGTGAAACACAGACAAAACCAAGGATGAAAAAGAAAAAATTGTGGAAAACGGACAAAACAAATGAAACATAACCAAGAAAAACACAGATAAAGCAATAAAAGAATTCAGGAAAATAATACAAGAGCAAAACATCAAAATAAATAGCAATCAGAAATCAGGCAAAAACAGCAACTAGTAATCCAAAAGATAAACAACAAAATTTCAGAAATGGACAGCTCAGTAAGAGGTATTAGAAGCAAATTTGAAACAATTGTAGAAAGAATCAGCGAGATTGAAGGTAAATTCATAGACACCACTTTGAGGAGAAATCAGGGAAAAGAATGAAGAAAAAATGAAGAAAACCTAAGAATTATGTGGGAAACAATCAAAGCAAAAATTCATCTGTGATTGGAGTTCCAGAACAGGCAGAGAAAATGGAAAACATAGAGAAGATTGTGGAAGATTTCCTGGTAGAAAACTTCCCAAATATCATGAGAGAAGAAAAGGTGACCATTCAAGAAGCTTGATGAACCCAGTATAGGATAAACCCCCAAAGAAAGTCACTAAGATATATCGTAAACACATTTGCCAAAACCAAAGACAAAGAAAGAATTCTGAAACCAGCTCAAGCAAAACAAAAAGTCACTTACAAAGGGGAAACAATAAGACTAGGCTCTAATTACTCTGCAGAAACTATGCAGGCAAAAAGGCAAAGGGATGACGTATGCAAAACCTTGAGAGGAAAAATCTGCCAACCAGGAATAACATACACTGCAAAACTCTCTCCAAAAAATGATGATGAAATTAAGACATTTCCAGATACACAGAAATTAAGGGAATTTATAAACACCAAACCAAACTTACAAGAAATATTAAAAGGAGCCATTCAGTTAGAGAACCAACAATATCAGACAAAACTGGATTCTAGGACATAGCATCAGCCAGATGCCAACCTCGGTAAAGAACTCTCAATAATAAAACAAAGCTAAAAAACATAAAACAGGGAAACAGAGATGTCAATCTGTAAATGACAACAATGCCAAAACAATAAAATGGGGAACAAATGGTGTAAGTATAGAACTTTCAAACGGAAAGGAAGTCAAGGTGATATCAAGTAATAGAAGACTGGTTCAAACTCAGGAAGATAAGGGTAAATTTCAAGGTAACCACAAAGAAAATGAACAAACCTACTCATCAAAAGAAAAAAGAAAAACATACAGTCTCAGTAAACACAAAATCTATAATAACAAAAGAAAAGAAAATCCACACATACAAAAAAAGTAACTCAGCACAGGCAAGTAAGAGGAACAAACATTAGTACCACAAAAAAAGAAAAAAAAATCACAACCAATCAATATGCTGTCTACAAGAGAAACAACTTAGACACAAAGGCATAAATATATTAAAAATCAAAGGATGGAAAAAATATATCAAGCAAATAGTAACCAAAAAAAAGGCAGGTGTGATAATAGTAATCTTAGATAAAATAGAATTTAAGGCAAGAGCAACTGTAAAAGACAAGTAAAGAAATTACATAATGTTAAAAGAAGACATAACCTTAATAAATATCCATGCACCCAACAACAGGGCTCCAAAATACATAAAACAAACTCTAAGAGCACTGAAAAGAGAAATTGATAGTTCCACAATAATAGTAGGAGACTTCAACACACCACTCTCAGTAAAGGATGGAACATCTAGAAAGAAACTTAACAAAGATGCAGAAGATCTAAAGGCCACAATCAACCAATTTGACCTCATAGACATATACATAACACTCCACCCAACAGCAGCAAACTATACATTCTTTTCCAATGCACATGGAATGTTCTCCAGAATAGACTGCATCTTAGGCCACAAAGTGTCCCTCAACAAAATCCAAAACATGGAGATAACACAAAGCTTCTTCTCTGATCACAATGCCATAAAAGTAGATATTAATAACAGGAAGATCAAGGAAAAAAATCACATATATGAATACTGAATTCTACCTTGCTTAAAAACCACTAGGTAATGGAAGAAATCGAAGATGGAATCAAAAAATTCCTAGAATTAAATGAGAACATCATACTAAAACCTTTGGGGTACAGCAAAGGCAGTGCTCAGAGGTCAATTTACAGGAATTGATGCACAGCTCAAAAAAGAAAAAAGGACAAAATCAAAACATTAGCTATACAACCTGAACAAATAGAAAGAGAACAAAAAAAAAAAAAAAAAAAAAAAAGCCCACAGCCACCAGAAGAAATAAAAAGATCAGAGCAGAAACAAATGAAATAGAGAATAGAAAAACAACAGAAAGAATTAACAAAAACAAATGTTAGCTCTTTGAAAGGGTCAACAAAATCGACAAAGCATTGGTGAAACTGACAAAAGAAAAACAGGAGAGGATGCAAATAACCCAAATAAGAAACAAAATGGGGAACATTACAACGACCCAAGAGAAATAAAAACAGTCAGTGTACCATGAAAAACTGTACTCCAACAAATTTGAAAACCTAGGGAAAATAGAAAATTTCTAGAAACACACTACCACCCTAAACTAACAAAAACTGTGGGAGAAAGTGGGAACAGACCCATAACAAGAGAAGAGATTGAAAAGGTAATAACAAAATTCCAAAAAAAAAGTTTGACTGAGATGGCTTCACTGAAGAATTCTCCCTAACATTCAGAGAAGAGTGCACACTGGTACTACTTAAGCTATTTCAGAACACAGAAAAGGAAAGAATTCTTCCAAATTCAGTCTATGAAGCCAGCATAAACCTGATACCAAAACAAGACACAGACACCCCCCCCAAAAAAAGAAAGTTACAGACCAATATCTCTTATGAATATAGAAGCAAAAATTCTCCACAGAATTCTAGGAAATAGAATTCTGCATCATATCAAAAAAATAATATACCATGACCAATTGGGATTCATACCAGGTATGTGATGATGGTTCATCATTAGAAAATCAATCAATGTAATCTACCACATAAATAAAACAAAAGAAATAATCACAAAATCATTTCAATCAATGCAGAAAAGGCATTTGTTAAAGTCCACCAACCATTCCTGATAAAACGCTCAATAAAATAGGAATAGACGGGAAATTCCTCAACATAATAAAGGGCATTTATACAAACTAACAGCCAACATCATTCTCAATAAAGAGAGGCTGAAAACAATCCCACTGAGAACGGGAACAAGACAAGGAAGACTTATCACCACTCTTATTCAACAATGTGCTGTTGATGGGCATTTAGGTTATTTCCATCTTTTGGTTATTACAAACAGAGCTTCAGTGAACATAGGTAAGCATGTGTCTATATGTGTGACAGCTTTTATTTATCCAGGGTATATTTCTAGGAGTGGGATTACTGGATCCTGTGATATTTCTATTTCTAGCTTTTTAAGGAGGCATGATATCATTTTCCACAGTGGTTGTACCATTTTACATTCACACCAGCAGTGCATAAGAGTTCCAATCTCCCTGCAACATCTCCAGCATTTGTTATTCTGTGTTTTTTGGATTAGTGCCAGTATTGCCAGGTGAGATGGTATTGCTCTGTAGTTTTGATTTGTATTTCTTTAATGTTCTCGAGCATTTCCTCAAGTGTCTGTTAGCTGCCTGAGTGTCTTCATTGGTGAGGTGTCTGTTCATATACTTTGCCCATTTTTTAATTGGATTCTTTGTCTTTTTGTTATTGAGGCTTTGAAGTATTTTGATTAGACCCTTCTCGGATATGTCGTAGCCAAAATTTTTTTCCCAGTCTGTAGGCTGTCTTTTTACTCTTCTGGTGAAGTCTTTTTTTTTTTTTTTTTTTTTTTTAACAGAACAAATAGTTTTTCATTAAACAGTACAAATATTGCCCTATGACAATGGTTAACAACCCCACGACATGTCAACACTGTCCTTTCTTAACCTTGGGTTCCCTATCACCAGCTTTCCTGTCCCCTCCTGCCTTCTAGTCCTTGTCCCTGGACCTCTGTGCCTCATTAGTCCCATTTTGTTTTATGGGGCTGTCCAATCTCTGGGTGAATGGTGAACCTCGGGAGTGACTTCACCACTGGTCTAAAAAGGGTGTCCAGGAGCCATGCTCTCGGGATTTCTCCAGTATCTGTCAGGCCAGTAAATCTGGTCCTTTTTTTTTGTGTTAGAATTTTGTTCTACATCATTATCCAGCTCTGTCCAGGACCCTCTGTTGTGATTCCAGTCAGAGCAGTCAGTGGTGGTAGCCAGGCATCATATAGCTGTACTGGACTCAGTCTGGTGGAGGCCTTGGTAGTTGTGGTCTATTAGTCCTTTGGACTAATCTTTTCTTTGTATCCTATTCTTTTCTTTCTCCCTTGCTCCTGAAGGGGTGAGACTAGTGGAGTATCTTAGATGGCTGCTCACAGGCTTTTAAGACCCCAGACACTACTTACCAAGGTAGAATGTAGAACATTGTCTTTATAAACTGTGTTATGGCAATTGAGCTAGATGTTCCCGAGACCATGGTCCCCACAGCCCTCTGCCCAGCAATTCAGTCCCTCGGGGAGTTTGGATGTGTCTATGGAGCTTCTGTGACCTTTCCTTGTACAAGTTGTGCTGGCTTCCCCAGTATTGTGTACTGTCTTACCCTGGTGAAGTCTTTTGATGAGCATAAGTGTTTAATTTTTAGGAGTTCCCGGTTACCTAGTTTCTCTTCTGGTGTTTGTGCATTGTTAAATATGGTTTGTATACTATTTATTCCATGTATTAGGGGTGTCCTAATACATGCCCTAGTGTTGTCCCTAGTATTTCTTCCATGGTCTTTATCGTTTTAGATTTTATATTTAGGTCTTTGATCCATTTTGATTTAGTTTTTTGTGTATGGTGTGAGGTATGGATCTTGTTTTATATTTTTACAGATGGACATCCACTTATGCCAGCACCATTTGTTAAAGAGTCTGTCTTTTGCTCATTTAACACACGTTGACCCTTTGTCAAATATCAACTGGTCACAGATGGACGGTTTTACATCATGGTTCTCAATTCTGCTCCATCAGTTTATGTGTCTGTTGTACAAGTACCAGGCTGTTTAGACTACCATGGCTGGATAATAAGCTCTAAAACCAGGTAGTGTGAGGCCTCCCACTTTGTTCTTCTTCTTCACTAATGCTTTACTTATCCAGTGTCTCTTCCCTTTCCATCTAAATTTGGTGATTTGTTTCTCCTTCTTGATAAAGAATGCTGTTGGAATTTGGATTGGGATTGCATTGTATCTGTAGATTTCCTTGGATAGAAATGACATTTTCCCAACGCTGAGTCTTCCCATCCATAAGCGTGGTATGTTTTTCCACTTATGTGGGTCTCTTGTTTTCTTGCAGTAGTGTTTTGTAGTTTTCTTTGTATAGGTCTTTTATGTCCCTGGTTAGATTTATTCCTAAGTACTTTATTTTACTGAATGCTATTGAAATGTAAAAGTATTGTGAATAAAGAAAACAAAAATCTTCTCAACTGGACTAATAAGCAACATCATGATAAACGGAGAAAAGATTGAAGTTGTCAAGGATTTCATTTTACTTGGATTCACAATCAATGCCCATGGAAGTAGCAGTCAACAAATCAAATGATGCATTACGTTTGGCAAATCTGCTGCAAAAGAGCTCTTTAAAGTATTAAAAAGCAAAGATGTCACTTTAAGGACTAACGTGTGCCTGACCCAAGCCATGGTATTTTCAATTGCCTCGTATGCATGTGAAAGCTGGACAATGAACAAGGAGGACTGAAGAAGAATTGATGCCTCTGAATTACGGTGTTGGTGAAGAAATCTGTCTTGGAAGAAGTACAGCCAGAATTCTCCTTAGAAGTGAGAATGGCAAGAATTTATCTCACACACTTTGGGCATGTTATCAGGAGGGATCGGTCTCTGGAGAAGGACATCATGCTTGGTAAAGTAGAGGGTCAACAAAAAAAGAGGAAGATCCTTAATGAGATGGACTGACATAGTGGCTGTAACAATGGACTCAAGCAAAGCAATGATTGTGAAGGTGGCCCAGAACTGGGCAGTATTTCATTCTACTGTACGTAGGGTTGCTATGAGTCAGAACTGACTCGATGGCACCTAACAAAAACAACAGCATTGTAAATGGTATTGACTTGGTTATTTCTTTTTGAAGTTTTCTTTGTTGGTGTAGAGGAATCCAATTGACTTTTGTATGTTAATCTTGCATCCTGCTACGTTTGACAAAAATCTTCTGTTAATTCTAGTAGCTTTCTTGTGGATTCTTTGGGGGTTCTCTGTATAAGATCTTATCATCTTTGAATAGTGTTAGTTTAACCTCTTCATTACCAATTTGGATGCCCTGTCCTTTACTTCTTTTTCTTGCCTTATTGCTCTAGTTATGACTCCCAGAACAATGTTGAATAAGAGTGGTGATAAAGGGCATCCTTGTCTGCTTCCTGTTCTCAAGGGGAATGTTTTCAGCCTCTCTCCATTAAGAACGATGTTGGCCATTGGTTTTGCATAGATGTCCTTTATTATGTTGAGGAATTTCCTTTCTATTCCTATTTTTCTAGAGTTGTTATCAGGTTGTGGGTGCTGGACTTTGTCAAATGCCTTTTCTGCATAGATTGATATGATCATGTGATTCTTTTCTTTTGTTCTATTTATGTGGTGGATTACACTGATTGATTGTCTAACGTTGAACCATCCTTGCATACCTGGTATGAATCCCACTTGGTCATGATGTATTATTTTTTGATATGCTGTAGAATTCTATTGGAAAGAATTTTGTTGAGAATTTTTGCGTCTATGTTCACAAAGGATAGTGGTCTGTAGTTTTCTTTTTTTTTGTGGTGTCTTTGACTGGTTTTGGTATCAGCGTTATACAGGCTTCATAGAATGCATTTGAGAGTATTCCTTCCTCTTTTATGCTGTGAAAAAGCTTTAGTAGTATTGATGTTATCTCTTCTTTGAAAGCTTTGTAAAATTCTCCAGTGAAGCTGTCTGGGCCAGTGCTTTTTTTGTTGTTGTTGGGAGTTTTTTAAATTACCTCTTCAATCTCTTCTTTTGTTATAGATCTGTTTAGTTTTTCTATGTCAGTTTGTGTTAGTTTAGATAGGTAGTTTCTAGAAATTTGTCCATTTCCTTTAGGTTTTCATATTTGTCAGAGTACAATTTTTCATAGTATTCTGTTATGATCCTTTTTATTTCAGTTTGGTTTGTTGTGTTATCACCCGTCTCATTTCTTATTCTGGCTATTTGCTTCCTTTCCTGTTTTTCTTTTGTCAGTTTGGTCAGTGGTTTGTTGATTTTGTTGATCATTTCAAAGAACTAACTTTTGGTTTTGTTGAGTCTTTCAATTGCATTTCTGTTCTCTTTTTCATTTATTTCTGCTCTAAACTTTATTATTTCCTTTCTTCTGTCGCCTGAGGGCTCTTTTTGCTGCTCTCTTTCTAATTGCTCTAGTTGTATGGTTAATGTTTTGATTTTGGCCCTTTATTCTTTTTTGATGTGTGCATTTATTGCTGTGAATTGACCTCTAAGCACTGCTTTTGCTGTGTCCCAAAGGTTTTTGTAAGATGTGTTTTCATTCTCATTTGATTCTGTGAATTTTCTTATTCTATCCTTTATTTCTTCTATCACTCAGTAGTTTTTAAGCAAGGTGTTGTTCAATTCCTATGTATCTGAATGCTTTTCCTTGCTGTTCTGTTATTGGTTTTTACTTTTATGGTATTATGTTCAGAGAAGACACTTTGTATTATTATAGTATTTTTTATTTTGTTAAGGCTTGCTCTGTGGCCCAAAATGTGTTCTATTCTGGAGAATGTTCCATGTGCATTGGAAAAGACTGTATACTGCACTGCTGTTGGGTGGAGTATTCTGTATACGTCTACAAGATTGAGTTGTTTGATTGTAGCATTTAGATCTTCTGTCTCTTTACTGAGTTTCTCTGTAGATGTTCTGTCCTTCACTGAAAGGACAGAAGTCTTTTCTGTGTTGAAATCTCCTACTATTATTGTGGATCTATCTATCTGTCTTTTCAATGTTATTAGAGTTTATTTTATGTATTTCAGATGGCTGTCATTGGATGAGTATATATTTATTATTTTTATGTCCTTCTTTACCCTTTATGGTGTATTTTGCTTTAAAGTCTATTTTATCAGATATTAATATTGCCACTCCTGCTGTATTTTGGTTATTGCTTGCTTGATATATTTTTTCCCATCCTTTGTGTTTTAGTTTCTTTATGTCTTTGTGTCTGAAGTGTGTGTCTTGTAGATAGCATGTAGATAGGTCATTTTTTTTTTATCCACTCTGCCACTGTCTGTCTCTTCACAGGTGTATTTAGGCCATTTACATTCAGTGTAATTGTTGAAATGTATGGATTTACTGATGTCATTTTGTTGTATTTATGTGTGTGTGTGTGTGTGTGTGTGTGTGTGTGTGTGTGTGGTGTTGATGATTTCTTTGTACTGTTTAATTTTCTGTGCTCTGTTATTTTTGTTTATGTATTTTCTTTTCATCTTTTTCGTTATTGTTGATTTTGTGTTTGCTGAGTCTTTATGTTTTTCTTCTTTTTTATTTTGATGGGTAAGTTTGTTAGCTTCCTTTGTGGTGATCTTGAAATTTACCTTTATTTTTCTAAGTTTAAAGCAGCCTTTTATTTCTTGATACTTCGTGGACTGCCTCTCCATTTGGAAGTTCTATGACTACACTGTTTATTCCTTCGTTTTTGTTTTGACATTTTTATGTTTTACATAGTTTCAGTATTTTAGCTTTGTTTTGTTTTTGTGAATTCCCTATCTGGGTTGGTACCTGGTTGATCTGTCCTGTATCCTAGTCTAGGATTGTTGTCTGATATTGTTGGTTCTCTAACTGGAGGACTTCATTTTACTATTTCTTGTAATTTTGGTATGGTTTTCACATATTTTTTTCGTTTCTGTTTATCTCAAAATGATCTAATTTCACCATCATATTCAAGAGACAATTTTGCTGGATATATAACTCTTGGTTGGCAATTTTGTTTTCCTTCAAGGTTTTATATATGTCATCCCATTTCCTTCTTGCCTGCATGGTTTCTGCTGAGAAATCAGAGCTTAGTTTTATTGTTCTCCTTTGTAGGTGACTTTTCTTTTTTCCCTAGCCACTCTCAGGATTCTTTCTCTGTCTTTGGTTTTGGCAAATTTGATTATGTTATGTCTTGGTGACTTTCTTTTGGGGTTTATCATGTATGGGATTCGCTGAGCTTCTTAGATAGATATCTTCTCACCTTTCAAGATATTAGGGAAATTTTCTGACAGCAAAGCTTTAACAATTCTCTCTGTGTTTTCTGTTATTCCTTCCCTCCCCTGTTCTGGTACTCCTATCACTCATAGGTTTTTCATCTTGATAGCATCCCACATAATTTTTAGGCTTTCTTCATTTTACTTCATTCTTTTTTCTGATTTTTTTCTCAAACAAATTTGTGTCAAAAGATTTGTCTTCAGTCTCTCTAATTCTGACTTCCATTCTCTCAATTCTGCTCCTATGACCCTCTACTGAGTTGTCTACTTCTGAAATTTTGTTGTTAATCTTTTAGATTTCTAGTTGCTGTTTTTGTATGGTTTCTAGTAACCTGTTTATTCTGTCATGTTGTTTTTGTATTGTTTTCCTGAATTCTTCTATTGCTTTGTCTGTATGTTCCTTGGTTTGGTCTGAGCTTTGCCTGATCTCCTTCTTAATATCTTGGACAGATCTTTATACTAATCTTTTAAATTCTTTATCAGGTAGTTCCATTGCCTTATCTTTCTCTGGAAGGTTTTTAGGTTCTTTACTTTGGTCACTTGCTGGAGACATCTTGTCCTATTTCTTTCTGTGATTTGATATTGACCATTGTCTCTGAGGCATCAATAAGTTGTTACATTTATCTATTTTTGTTTACTGTGTCCTGAATTTTTGTTTTGATGTGTCCATGTAGGCTGGGCATGTGTGCTATTCTAGTTGTTAATCTGGCATTGTTGAAGCTATTATCTCCTGTCTCCAGGTGGTCAGGTCAGGGAAGATACTAGGTGTGTGAGCCTGGGAGTCTGTTCACTATTCTTGTGGGGGTACTGAAGATGTCGGTGGCATTTTTGGTGAGGTTATGAATCTATTTTGTTGGTCACCTGGCCATGGGTACAGGAGGTGTTCTCCCTGGTCTTTTGGTTGGGTGTTGTGTGTGTGCTCTGCTGCTTACCAGTTCTTCAGGGAGCAGGTGCCAGGTCATCAGTCATGGAGTTTGTGGTGTGGAGACTCTCAGCTACAGTCTTGGGTGGGTAATGCTGCATGCGGGTGTTTGGAGAAGGCACAGACTCTGGTTGCAATGGGAGGTTGTAAGGGGGGCAAGGCTGGGGGCTGTCAGCTGCTCCCAGGTGCCCAAATGGAGGGCATGCCCCTTCTCACTAGAGTGCATATTGGGGGGTGGTACTGTAGCCAGTCCTTGGGCACCTGATGCCATTGGCTGGAAGGATTGGCTTGTGCCACTAAATCTCAGGCCCCTGTCATGAGCAGCTAGATGGAGTGGGTGGT
Organism: Dugong dugon; assembly: GCA_030035585.1. NCBI lineage: Eukaryota > Metazoa > Chordata > Mammalia > Sirenia > Dugongidae > Dugong > Dugong dugon. The sequence goes on along the minus strand of CM057470.1, from coordinate 65,423,351 downwards.
ACTGCCAGCCCGCAGGCCCCCAGTGTGGGTGGGTGGGACCTTTTCTTGGGGTGCAGGGTGGTGTCAAATGTCACAAATTTGTAACGCTCACTTGGCTGCTGCAGGTGAAAATGGGCTTTGGGTGGATGCCCTGCCCGTTTTTTCCTATTGAGTGCGTGCATTGCCAGATCACCCAGCAAGGATCTGTTGTGTGTGTGAAGGGTGCTGCAAGTCTGTGGACCCCCTACACCAGTGGCTGGGTGAAGGGGTAGGTGTATCTGGACCTGCTATGAGTTCTCAGCTTAGGGGACATGGTGGTGTTGAATGTCACCTGGCCTGGTGTCAGAGGAAGGAGGGGAATGGATGAGGAGAAGGAAGTGCTCCTCAACCATGGAGCTCTGGTGGGGCAATGGTATGGTGGGTGCATGATGGGTTGGGAGCTTGCACTTAACTTACATAGGTCTCGTGTCACTCTTGTTTGGTTCTGGAAGTGCATGCAGATTTTCTGCTGCTTGGCTGCACCAGATGGGGTGGATTTAGGCTTGGGATGTTGTTGCTTGCCTCTACCTGTGTGAACTGTGCAGATTCAGCTAGCAGGACACTGGTGATCCCATGATCCCTAATTGCTCATTTCTGCTGTTTTTTGTTTCCCGTTCCACTTGTTGCTCAGTCTGATTCTTCAGTTTTGTCTTTGATGATTATGGTTCCTAGATTGTCATATATATCCGACTCACTTGTTTGTTTGTTTGTTTTTTATCTTTGTTGTAATAGGGACAACATAAAGCATCTGACTATTCTTCCATCTTGGCCCCTCTCCCTCATTGTTTGATTTCTTGAGTGCTGCTTCCATGGTTGTTGATTGTGGATCCAAATAAAATGAAATCCTTGACAACTTCAATATTTTCTCCATTTATCATGATGTTGCTTATTGGCCCAGTTTTACAATTTTTGTTTTCTTTATGTTGAGGTGTAATCCATACTGAAGGCTTTAGTCTTTGATCTTCATCAGTAAGTGCTTCAAGTCCTCTTTGCTTTCAGTAAGCAAGATTGTGTCATCTGCATATCACAAGTTGTTAATGAGTCTTCCTCCAATCCTGATGTCATGTTCTTCTGCATATAGTCTGGTTTCTCAGATTATTTGCTTAGCATAAGATAGAATAAGTATGGTGAAAGTGTACAACCCTGACACACACCTTCTCTGACTTTAAACCAGGCAGTATCCCCTTGTTCTGTTCAAACGACCACCTCTTGGTTTATGTACAGGTTCCACATGAGCACAATTAAGTGTTCTGGAATTTCCATTCTTCACAATGTTTTGTTATGATCCACACAGTTGAATGCCTTTGCATTGTCAATAAAACACAGGTAAACATCTTTTTGGTCTTCTCTGTTTTCAGCCAAGATCCATCTGACATCAGCAATGAATTATATCCCTTGTTCTAATAATGAAGATTATAATAGCAACATCTATTTAATGGGTTTTATGGGGATTAAAGGTGTGAAGGTATGTCATCTTGGCATAAGGGCATTCTCTCAAATGAGCAGCTCCATCAGGTCTCTATCACCGGACGTCTAGAGATAACCTTGTTCCTGCTGCTTCATCTCCAGTGGCTCTCTCTGGCATTTCCATGCACTTGAAAGTGAACAGGAATCATTCTGATACCCAGGTCTCATGGTTGTTTGGAAGATCACAGTCAGGCTGTTTTTTCCCTATCTGCCTAAGCACACCATGCAGTCATCCTTCTCTGGGATTCGAATGACTCTCTATGGCACCACCCCCTGTTCTTGCATCCCACAATGTATTTCATACTTGGATGCCTCCCATGAGCTTGGACAACTTTCAGTGGGACTTCCTGATGTCCTTGTGATTGGGTGCTCCCCGTGTTTTTCCCTTGTGCATCCCACCACTATCCAGGGCATCATTTTTCTAATCTGAACAAAAAAAAAAAAAGTAGATAAGACTAGAAGGTTTTCTCTTAATATTTTGTCTCTATCACAAATACTGTCTTTTCTCTTAAGGATATGTGTTTTTAAGAGACTCTTATTTATCTGTTTCCTTCTTTCACATTCCTTCTCTGAGAATAAGCACATATAATGGTACATATACTTGAAAGTAAGAAAGGGCAAAAGATGGAAATACTAGGTCAATTTTATCTTTAAGCATTTCAAGATATTATCCTGCTACATTTACAGCCTGTATGACAGAAAAAAGAAACAACTTACCCAAGGTAATTGGTGGAGCTGGAATTCCAACCATATATTCTGACTTTGAGTCCTGTGGTGGGGAAATCAAGTTCTATAACTTTGAACCCACATGGACCAATTAATATATTGCATTTTAACAATAGTTGTTATGTCACAATTTGGATAATAATCTCGTAAGTAGAGTGACAACTCACTATTTAGATGACAGTTGTCCAGCAGCCTCAATAATTCAGAGCATGGCCAAGGGGTTAGTGAAGCTTCTGTATAAACAAAATAGCTGAAAAAACATTCTGGAATGAAAGCTCTTTCTTATAGCAATCTAATAGAAGTCTTTTCTTATAGTGTTTATTAAGCCTGATCCCAGATTCTATTCATTCTTCATTCTGATGACATTCAGCCTACTTTTTACCTTAACCACCCTATTTTCCAAGTCAGAAAATGGAAGCTAAAAATTAGAAATGCATAATTTCTAAACCTTTAGATTATCTCTACCATTGACTTCCCACCTTCATGTTCTTCCTTGATTCATAGGGTATTGTTGAATGTACAGAGATGGGCATCTGATGAAAGTATGAAGCTGTGGTTTTAACAGTCTAAAACAATGAATAAAGAAATTATTAAAATATTTTGAAACTAGTATTGAAAAATAGCCACAGTCTGGACTAATTTAAAGAAAGAATAATCAGGTTTATACATTCCAATTTCCCCCAAGAGCAAACCTGATTTACAACACAGAATAAATATTGTAATTCATAAGAGTGACATGAATCATCAGTGAAACATCAAGTGAAGTTTAATGTGAGTCAAAGGGGTTCTAAAAATATGTAATGCATTTTAAAATGTTTGATAAAATTGTACTTAAAGAAAAATTTTTAAAGGAACGAGCCTTAGCTAACCGAAAAGCTGACTTATGAACAAAGCGTTTTTGCCCAATGACACTGGATAAATGAGGCAACAATTTTTATTATTGTGCACAAAGGGGATGGGGCAAAACTCATGGCTTGCTTAGCTCACTTCAGCACTATGGTTGAAAAAGCTTCTCAAAAACATGTGCCTCAGTAAATGATTGTAGGCTCATGGTCTTAATTTCTAACAGACAATAATGTTATATTTTCCATGACTTTCCCAAAAATTTGTCTTTAAATTATAAAATGAGGGAGAATTATAGGAAAAATTGCTTCATATGGAGGAGAAAATAAAATCAATATCCATCCAATTAGAAAATATAGAGTAAGCATATGCACATTTTTAAGGGCACAATCCAAGCTAAAGATAATGCATGCTTTTTAAGAAGCAATTATGGGCCTTTCACCAGAATCCCTAAAATAATAAGTACTCACATGATCCCCTAAAATATGTATAGGAATCCTAACCCCCATGCTTGTGGATCTAATACTATCTGAAAACAGGATTTTCTTTGTTACATTAATCAGATCATACATGAATAGAGTAGGTTCTAAATCTAATCACTTCTGAGTTATGAAAAGAGCAGAGTAGACATAGAGATATCCTCACACAGGGGGAAGACAGATGCCTTGTGAGGGTCATCTACAAGCCAAGGAGTCAAGGAACACACAGGACTACCTGCAAGGAAGGAATCAACATGGCTGAGATGCTGATTTAGATTGTAGTCTCCAGAACTGTGAGAAAATAAATTTATGTTCTTTAAAGCAACCCATTTGTGGTATTTCCATTACAGCAACCCTAGAAAACTAAGACACCATACTACTCAAAAAGGGCATCTTTAGTCTAGTGTCATATAAAGTGGAAACACAAATAAACAGAAAGAGATGAATTGCCATGTTGAAATGCTTGAATTGCAATGTTGACATATAGAACAAATAATCTACAAATTATTGAAATTAATAAGTACATTTAGCAAATTACTTCATACAGGGTGAATATAAAAAAAATCTATTGTATTTGTACTCAGTATCAACAAACAAGTAAAAAATGAAAATAAAAAAATTGAATATAATTTAAAACAGTGTCAAAAAACATTAATTACCTTGGAGCCAATCTACAAATATATGCAATTTTCTCAAAATTACAGACTTGCACTCTCCAATACAGTTAGCACTAGCCACATGTGGCTGTTGAGCACTTATAATGTGGCTAATTCAAACTGGAGTGTGCTGTAAATGAAAAATACACATTGGATTTTTAGACTTAGTATGAAAAAAATGCAAAATATCTCATTAATAATATTTTAGCATGTTATGTTGAAATTATAATAATTTGGGTATATTGGGTTAAATAAAATATATTATTGAAACTAATTTCACCTGTTTCTTTTTACTTTTTTAAATGTGACTATTAGAAAATTTAAAATTACATACACAAATTGCACTTGTGGCTCATATTGTATTTCTACTGGACTAAGCTGCATAAAACGTTATTTAAGTAAATTAAAGGAAAGCTAAATAAATGGAGAGTGTACTATGTTGATGGATTGGAAGGCTCAATATTAGAAGTATGCCAATTCTCCCTCAAATTAATTTAATAATTAGATGCAATCCCAATCAAAATCTCGGTAGGATTATTTTGGGGGATAGGAGTTAAGCATGAGGGAGTCTGATTTAGATTTTCATAGTTCACTCTGTCAAAATTTATCAAATTTTACACCTATGATTTCTGAACTTTTCTGTATATATTTTATACTTTAATAAAAAGATGCATATAATTGATTTTATATATATCATCCCATTGTGTTCTTCCCTGCATGGTTTCTTCCAAGTATCAGAGTTTAGGCTTATTGTTTCCCTTCTGTATATGACTTTTCATTTTTATTGAGCTTCTCTCAGGATTCTTTCTTTGTCTTTGGTTTTAGCCAGTGTGATTATGATATGCCTTGGCGATTTTCTTCTGGGGTATATCCTATATGGGGTTTGTTGAGCTTCTTGGATGGTCAGCTTTTATATCTTTCATGATATTAGAGATGTTTTCTGTCAGCAATTCTTCAATGATCCTCTCTGTATTTTTCGTTTTCTCCCCGTTCTGGAACTCCGATCACTTGCAAATTTTTTATTTTGATTGTATCCCACATAATTCTCAGGGTTTCTCCATTTTTCTTTGTTCTTTTTTCTTATTTTTCCTCAAAGTTGTATCCAAGTGTTTGTCTTCAATTTCACTAATCCTGTCTTCCATTGTTTCAAACTCATTCCTCAGCCCTTCTATGACACTGTCCATTTCTGAAATATTGTTGTTTATCTTTTGGATTTCTAATTGTTGTTTTTGTATGATTTCTAGTTGTGAATTTGTGTTACCATTTTGTTCCTGCATTATTTTCCTGAATTCTTCCATTTTTTTGTCTGTATTTTCCATGAATTTGTCTGCTTTTTCCATTAATATATCTATTTTTTTCCTCATTTGTGTCTGCTGTTTGCTTCAACTCTAGGATAGCTCTGAATATTAGAGCTTTGAATTCCCTATCAGGTAGTTCTACTGCCTTTTCTTCTACTGGAAAGTCATCTGATGTTTTATTTTGGATGCCTGCTGGAACCATCTTGCCCTTTTTTAAATATATGTTTTGATATTGTCTGCTGTCTTTAGGACATTCTGTAGTTATTTTCTTCATTTATTGATTGTAGACTTGTTTATTTCATCCCTTTTTTGTTTTATTTGGTTAAGTTTGAGCAGGTGGGCTGTGCATTCTTTGTTGTTTGCTCATCATTGAACACGATATTTTTCACCTCCTTGTCCAATGGGCAGGGCCAGTCTCTCAGCTATGGTGTAGCAGGGCAGCTCCAGCTGAAGGGGAGGGGCTGGGATGGTTTGTTTGTGGTGCATACTTGTGCCAGCAAGATGAGCCCATGGTCAGTGCAAGGCAGGTTACAGTAGGTCATGCCTGTGCTGCTCGGGAGTACAATGTTTAGCACATGGTGCAGATAGGCAGGAGAGAGGGGAGGGGGAGGTTGTAATGTGTGGAGCTAAGTTGGGTATGGAAATGAAGAGAGAGAGAGAAAGAGGAGCAAAAAAATGGTGAGTGAGTTTGCCATTGGCATGGAGAGACAAGAAACTGAGAAATGGAGAAAAAAAAAAGAAAAATAATAAAATTAATTAAAAAATAAAAAATTTAAAAGGCAAAAATGCCCCCAGAGATCTCACTAGTGCAGCTGCACAGGCCAGGGAGTGGCTTCCAAGCCTCACAGTATAGCCCAGCTATAAGTTCAGGAGACAGTAAATGAAGGTAAGTAGAAAGAGACAAGAAACCGAAAAAATTAAGAAAAATACAAGGAAAAAAAGAAAGAGAAAACAAATAAAGAAAAAGAAAAAAGGAAGGGAAAAAAAAGCCCCCGGTGTCCCACCAGCGTGTCTGCGTGGACTGGGGAACCGAACTGGGGATGGAGTTTCCCAGCTGAGCAGCACTTCACAGCCTGTCAAGAAGAAACAAAGATGGCACACGAAGTCAAGTGTTCAAGAGAAAGGAGAGGGAGGAGGTGAGAGACAGGGAAGAAACCAAAAGAGGCCAAAAAAGGTATTACCAGCAACAAATAAATGGCATTGAAGAAGCCAGCCAGTGTGGGTGGGGTGAATTTGCACAGCATGGAACTGGCTCCTCCCATGCCGTGGTTGTGGCCTGCTGGCGAGTGGCAGATCGGCTCTCCAGGAAGCCACAAATCTGCCTGCTGGGAAGCAGCAGACTAGTCAGCTGGGAAGCAGTGAAGGTGAAGCAGGGGGAGGAAGAGTAGGGGGGTGGGAAAGCATGTCTCACTGGTTACTGGGTGCTCTTGTCTCCTGCTGGGGGCTCCATGAATCTACTTTCCCATACTCCTTGTCTGCTAATCTCTGGCAGGAGTCCAAGATGGTGGATCCATGCTGCATTAGCTGATAGGGGACCTCCGCTTGTAACTCTCATCGTTCTTTGTTCTCTGTCACTTTCTTATTCCATTTGGTGTTTGGTTGAGTTATCTCTTCATTTGACACCTAGGGTTCCAGGATTGATGTTCGTCTCTGTTTTACTTAGTTTTTCAGGTCTTTGCTGTTGAGGGACGGCATGGTGGTTCTGTCTATAGGGCCATGTTCCCAGAATTCCTACTTAGTTACATTTGAAGTGCCTACAATAAACAGTCTACCATCTGGCAGACTGGGCTTGGAGTCACATGTCCAATTGAATTGTAGAAAATAGGGTTACATTTTCTTGAACACCTGAGTTTGTCACTATGGAATGTGAATTTGCTACCAATCTTTCAAATGTGTACACCCTTTACAATCTCCACATGCATTGCATGCCACTAACCCTCTATCTTCTCTTATCTGGCTGATGATAAATGAACTAACAGCCAGCTGCTTTGTCCAGGAAAGACAGTTTTGTCAGATCTTTATGTTTTAGGGGTTTAAAAGAAGAGGCTGTGAGTCCCCAGGAGGAAGTTGAGGGAGAGAGGATAGTGGAAGTTGCACTTTAGAGGTTGTTGTTGTTAGCTGCCATCATGTTGGCCCCACTCATGGTGACCCCATGCACAATGGAAAGAAACCCTGCCCAGTCCTGAGCTATATCTATGATCAGTTGAAAATCAAATCATTGTGATCTATAGAGTTTTCATTGGCTAAAGTAGGTGCCCAGCCTTTCTTCCTAGACTCTTTGTCTGCAAGTGCCACTAAAACCTGTTCAGCATCATAGCAACATGCAAGCCTCCAAAGATGGATGATGGATGGTAGCTATGCATAGGTGCATTGGCTAGGAATCGATCCTGGATCTCACGCATGTTGTTGTTAGGTGCCATCGAACTGGTTCTGATTAATAGTGATCTTAGGTATAAGAGACCAAAACCTTGCCCGGTCCTGTGCCATCCTCACAATCATAGCTATGTATTGTTGCTATGTCTGAGTCCATTGTTGCAGCCACTATGTCAGTCCATCTCATTGATGGTATCCCTCTTTTTCTCTGACCCTCTACTTTGCCAACGTGATGTCTTTCTCCAGCGATCGCTCCCTCCTGATGTCATGTTCAAAGTAAGTGAGATAAATTCTCACCATAATCACTCTAAAAAGCATTCTGGCTGCAACTGCTTTAAGACTTATTTGTTCGTTCTTCTAACAGTCCCTGATTGTATGCGCGGTATTTTTCACCAACAATTCAAGTGCGTCAATTCTTCTTTGATCTTCCTTTTTTATTGTCCAGCTTTCACATGCATACAAAGTGATTGAAAACATCATGGCTTGAGTCAGGCTCACCTGAGTTCTTAAAGTGACATCTTTGCTTTTAAAACTTTAAAGAGGCCTTCTGCTGCAGATATGTCCAGTGCAACATATCGTTTGATTTTTTGTCTGCTTGTACCACTGAACCACCAAATGGGAAACAAAGCCTGGGATGATTCATGGCTCTTGGCAGACTTGTAGCCTAGGTGGTGGAATAGTATAAAATGGAGAAAAACATCAGCAAGCTGGCAATGCTAGTGCCTCTGGCAATCGTCAGACTAAAGGACTCTGCCTGGCAGACACACTATGCCTAAATCCACAGATGCCCCACTTCTGTAGGTCAGCTGTTTTGCCGGCTTTAGAGCTCTCCCTGGAAATCATTGCAAGAGGTATGCCTTGGTTCCTTCCAGACGGTGAGATAGGGGTTAAACCCTCCAAGAACAGACAGGTATGTTAGATACATCCTGAGCCTGGGAAAGGAGACAGACAGCACCTTAGTTTACACCTGAGTACCAGTCTTATCTCTTCCCACTCCTCATTTTCAATCTATATTTCTGCCACATCAGACTCTCTATATGTACATTATGCTATTTCTTATATCTTCGATATTCTTTATTCATGTCAACTATCTTTCCTTGTTTATGTAATTTCTAACCCATCATTCAGATCCCAGGTGAGTTACCACTTCCTTTAAGAAGCCTCCGCTGATTTCTCACATCTGAGTTAGACGCTGTTATGGATTGAATTGTGTCCCCCAAAAGGTATGCTGAAGTCTTCTTAATCCCCAGCACCTGTAAACATGACCTCGTTTGGAAAGAGGATCTTTGAAGATGTCAGTTCAGTTAACCTGACTCATACTGGAGTAGGGCTGGTCTGAATCCAACCTGATTTATATTCTCATAAAAGGGAAGAGAGAGAAAGATACAGAAGACAACTACATGAAGATGCATCGACAAGCCAGAAGCTTGGGAAAGACAAGAAAGGATCTTCTAGAGCCTTCAGAGAGAACATGTCATTGCCGACACCCTGAACTCGGGCTTCCAGCCTGCAGAACTGTGGTACCATAAAGCTCTGTTCTTACAGAAACTCAAATCCTCACATTCGGTTATGGCATTACCAGGAGACCCGATCATCACGCATTTACCCCTTCAGAGCCCTGATCTCTTTGATTCTATTTGCATGCTTAATGATCTGGTTTCCCTGTGGAGCAAGGGTTGGCACACTTTCTATAAAGGGCCAGAGGTAAATATTTTAGGGTTCCTAGACCACATACATTCTGTGCTGCATGTTTTTTCTCTTTTCTTCTCCTTCTTTTTCCTCTTTGTCATCATCCTCATCTTCCTTTTTGACAGCCCTTTAAAATTCTTATTTCACTGGCAGTTCAAAGACGGCCCACTTTGCTGCATTGGCTGTAGTTTGCCGAGCCTTGCTCCAGAGGTAAACTCCTTAAGGGAAGGGATCATATCCCATTTTTCTTTGCACCCCCAATGCCTTGCACAATCCCTGAAGGGATGCTCAAAATATTTAATTGAATTAAATTGAATCCTGCCAATTAGGGCCTGTCTCTGGCCTCTCCTGCTTTTCAGAATCTTTTAATCTCTTATGGCCCTGTGACATTTTTGGGTGATTTATACATTGTGTAGTTTGTTAAATTGGTCCCTGCAAGTCCAGTTGCTTCTCTATCAACATAATGCCTTCAGTTTAAGGATCTTCAACCAAGTCCATGAGAATATTTTTTTGTTTGTTTGTTTAAAGAGACAGATTATAAAAGCATTCACATGGCTGTCCGTTTTCAACCAGGGAAACGTTATTCTGGCCCTCCTATTCCTTGTGAATCCTAATTAGTATTGACAGAGATTTCTTTGGTCAAGTCATCCTAACTCCAAATTGTAAGGTATGGTTTCAGCCAGGAACATGGGTCTTAAATGGGCTATCCATTTCACTTTCTTCTCAGTGTTTTAAAAGCATTTTTTTTCTTTTTTTTAAATTGTACTTCAGGTGAAGGTTTACAGAACAAATAGTTTCTCATTAAACAGTCAGTACACATATTGTTTTATGACATTGGTTAACAACCCCAAGACATGTCAACCCTCTCCCTCCTCTACTTTTTTTTTTTTTTTTTGGTGAAAATATACATAGCCAAAGATACACCATCAATTTCAAAAATTTCTATGTGCACAGCTTAGTGACATCAATTACGTTCTAGCAGTTGTACTGCTATTCTCACTTTAGATGAAGGTTTACAGAACAAAATAATTTCTCATTAAACAGTCAGTACACATGTTGCCCTATGACAATGGCTAACAACCCCACTACTTGGCAACACTGTCCTTACTCAACCTTGGGTTCCCTATCACCAGCTTTCCTGTCCCCTTCTGCCTTGTAGTCCTTGTCCCTGGACTCTTCTGCCTCATTAGTCCCATTTTGTTTTACGGGGCTGTCCAATCCCTGGCTGAACGGTGAACCTCAGAAGTGACTTCACCACTGAGCTAAAAGAGTGTCTGGGGGCTATACTCTCAGCGTTTCTACAGTCTCCTTTAGGCCAGTAAATCTGGTCTTTCTTGTGTGTGTTAGAATTTTGTTCTACATCCTTCTCCAGCTCTGTCCAGAACCCTCTGTTGGGATCCCGGTCAGAGCAGTGAGTGTTGGTAGCCGGGCACCATCTAGCTGTACTGGACTCAGTCTGGTGGAGGCCTTGGAAGCTGTGGTCCATTAGTCCTTTGGACTAATCTTTTCCTCGTATCCTGTTCTCTTCATTCTCCCTTGCTCCCAAAGTGGTGAGACCAGTGTAGTATCTTAGATGGCTGCTCACAGGCTTTTAAGACCCCAGATGCTATTCATCAAGGTAGAATGTAGAACACTGTCTTTATAAACTGTGTTATGCCAATTGAGCTAGCTGTTCCCTGAGACCATAGTCCCCACAGGCCTCTGCCCAGCAATTCAGTCCCTCAGGGAGTTTGGATGTGTCTATGGAGCTTCCATGACCTTTCCTTGTACAAGCTGTTCTGGTTTCCCCGGTATTGTGTACCGTCTCACCCTTCACCAAACATATCACTTATCTATTGCCTATTCAGTATTTCCCCTCCATCCCTCCCATCCCTGGTAACCAACAAAGATTGTTACTTTTTGTGTATAAACTTTTTCATGGGTTTTTACAATAGAGGTCTCATACAATATTTGTCTTTTTGTGATTGACGTATTTCACTCAGCATAATGTCCTCCAGTTTCATCCATGTTATGAGATGCTTCACAGATTACCATTGTTCTTTATCGTTGCATAGTACTCCATTGTGTGTATGTACCCTAGTTTGTTTACCCATTCATCTGTTGACGGGCATCTAGGTTGTTTCCATCTTTTTGCTATTGTGAACAGTGCTGCAATGAATATGGGTGTGCATATATCTATTCGTGTGATGACTGTTATTTCTCTAGGATAGATTCCTAGGAGTGGGATTGCTGGATCGTATGGTATTTTTATTTCTAGCTTCCTAAGAAAGTGCCATATGACTTTCCAAAATGGTTGTATCAATTTTGCATTCCCACCAGCAGTATATTAGAGTTCTGTTCTCCCCACAGCCCTCCAACATTTGTTATTTCCAGTGTTTTTGATTCGTGCCAGCAATGCTGGGGTGAGATGGTATATCATTGTGGTTTTAATTTGCATTTCTCTAATGGCTAGTGATCGTGAACATTTCCTCATGTGTCTGTTGGCCGCTTGAATGTCTTCTTTGGTGAAGCGTCTGTTCATTTCCTTTGCGCATTTTTTAATAGGATTATTTGTCTTTTTGTTGTAGAGGTGCTGGATTTTCTTGTAAATTATGGAGATTAGATCTTTGTTTGACTTGTACTGTTCAAAACTTTTTTCCCTGTCTGTAGGTTCGCTTTTTACTCTTTCAGTGAAGTCTTTTGAAGATCATAGGTGTTTAATTTTTAGAAGATCTCAGTTATCTAGCTTGTCTTCTGGGGTTTCTGTGTTGATGGTTATGGTTTGTATCCCGTTAATGCCATATATTAGGGCCTGTAGCCTTGGTCCTATTTTTTCTTCTATGAACTTCATAGTTTTTGGGTTTATATTTAGGTCTTTGATCCATTTTGAATTAGTCTTTGTATATGGAGTGAGGTATGGGTCCTGTTTCATTTTTTTGCAGATGTATATCCAGTTTTGCCAGCACCATTTATGAAAAAGACTGTCTTTTCCCCATTTGATGGACTTTGGGCCCTTGTCAAAGATCAGGTGACCGTAGGTGGATGGATTTACATCTGTGTTCTCAATTCTGTTCCTCTGGTCAATGTGTCTGTCATTGTACCAGTACCAGGCTGTTTTGACTACCGTAGCTGTATAGTAGGTTCTGAGATAAGGTAGTGTGAGTCCTCCAACTTTATTCTTCTTCTTCAATAGTACACTTAATTATTTGGGGCTTCTTCCCTTTCCATATAAAGTTAATGATTAGTTTTTCCATCTCTTTGAAGAATGTTGTTGGTATATGGATCGGGATAGAATTGTATTTGTAAATTGCTTTGGGTAGAATTGTCATTTTCATGATGTTGAGTCTACCTATCCATGAGCATGGTATGTTTTTCCATTTAAGTAGGTCCCTTTGGGTTTCTTGTGGTACTGTTTTGTAGTTTTCTTTGTATAGGTCTTTTACATCCCTGGTTAGATTTATTCCTAAGTATTTATCTTCAATTCCACTGATCCTGTCTTCCACCTTTTGAAATCTGCTCCTCAGCCTTTCTATGACACTGTCCGTTTCTGAAATCTTGTTGTCTATCTTTTGGATTTCTAATTGTTGTTTTTGTTCCTGCTTTATTTTCCTGAATTTTTCCAATTTTTTGTCTGTATTTTCCATGAATTTGTCTATTTTTTCCACATTTTTGTCTGCTTTTTGCTTCAACTCTTGATTAATTCTGAGTATTAGAGGTTTGAATTCCCTATCATGTAGTTCTAGATCTTTTTCTTTTATTGGAAAGTCATCTGATGTTTTATTTTGGACACCTCCTTGAACCAACCTGTCCTGTTTTTGTAAACGTTTTGATATAGTCTGTTGTCTTCAGGGCATTCGGTAGTTATTTTTCTCATTTGATTGATTGTAGATTTGTTTGTTTTGTCCTTTTTTTAATTTGGCTATGTCTGAGCAGGCAGGCTCTGTGTTCTTTGTTGTTTGTTCGTCTGTGTGCAAGATGCTTTTCTCTTCCTTCTCCAATTGGCAGTGTCAGTTGCTCAGATATGGTATAGCAGGCCAGGTCTAGCTGAAGAGAGTTGCTAGGATGGGTTGTTTGTGGCACTTACTACTGCCACCAGGGTGGGTCAGTAATCAGTGGAGGGCAGGTTCTGGTAGGCCGTGCCTGTGCTGCTTGGTGGTGTGATGTTAAGCACACAGTGCAGGTAGGCAGGATGAAGTAGGGAGATTGTGATATGAGGAGATAAGTTGGGTATGGGAGAGGAGTGAGGAACAGGAGTAAAAAACACAAACAAAAAAGAGTGCTAAGGGAGCTTGCTGTTAGAGTGGAGAGATAAGAGACCAAGAAATGGACAAAAACAAGAAGGGGAAGAAGAAGAGAAAAAAAGAAAAGAATGAATAAATAAAAATTAGAAAGAAAAAAGAACAGCAAAGCTCCCAGGGATCCCACTGGTGCGACTATGAGGTCTGGGGAAGTTGTTCCCAGGTGTTGAAGTACAGCTTGGCTAGAATGCATAGAGGTATTCAGAGCCAGGTTTTCAGGGAACAGGAAGAGAAAGAAGGTATAGAGAGACAAGAAACTGAGTAATGAAGAAAGACAAAAAGGGAAAAAGAGGGAAAAGAAAACAAAACAAATTGAAAAAGAAAAGAACAAGAAAAGCCCCCCACAAAAATGGAAAAAAACCCACGAAAAAAGAAATGCCTTCCGGGATCCCTCTGTGCATCTGCGCAAGCTGAGGGGGTAGGTCCCAAGCCGAGTAGCAATGGCTGGCCAGAACAGCCTCCCAACTGGAGGAAAAAAAAAGAAAACAAACAATTCAAAACAAGCAAACAAACAAACAAAAAAGCCCTGGGATCCCACCAGCATGGCAGCACAGACAGGGAAGCCATTCTACACTGGAACAGAGCTTCGCAGCCACTTAGGAAGAAGCAAAGATGGCATCCGGAGCTAGGTATTTGAGCGAAAGGAGGGGGAACTGGTGAGAAGTAAGGAAGAAATCAAAAGAAGCAGAAAAAAGCAACACCAGCAGTCAACAAATGGCTCTCAGGGAATCGGCCAGTGAGGGCAGGTGGAATCAAGCAGCTTGTGCTTTCTGGCCAAGAGACTGTGGCCCCAGGAAGCAGAGGAGGCCAAGTGGGGGTGAAGAAGAGTGGAGGGTGGGAAAGTGTATATCGCTGATTACCAGTTGTTCTGTCTCCTGCTGGAAACTCTGTGAAGCTGCTTTCTCGTTCTCCCTATTTGCTGGTCTCTGATAGGAGTCCAAGATGGCGGATCCATGCTGCATTAGCTGATAGGGGACCTCTGCATGAATCTCTCCTCATTCTCCATTCTCTGTCAGTTTCTCACTCCATTTGGTGCTTGGCTGAGTTCTTTATCTCTTCATTTGATGTTTTAAGGTTTTAGGATTGCTGTTTTCTCTGTTTTGCTTAGCTTTTCAGATCTTTGCTTTGGAGCGATGGTGTGGTGCTTCTGCCTAGAGTGCCATGATGCCAGAAGTCTTAAAAGCATATTTGAATAGAAGTTTTTGAATGGAGATATACTGGGGTTGCCTCAGGAATCCAATCCCTGTATGACTCAAACACCACTGTGAGTTTTGGCCTCCCAGATAACTACTCTCTGTCTCTGTTACCACTGCATGTCCAAAAATCTGTTGCTCATCCTCAGGCCCTTTCCCATCACTGAAGAGATAACCAGGTACACCATCAAGGAAGTCTGGTCTCATTGAAAAATACTCATGATTCCCGGACAAAATACAGTCATAGAAAGTCATAAAAACTTTCACATCATTTTTACAAATACTCTACGTCAAGGATTGAGACTAAAAGTAAAAAAACAACAACAAAATATGCCCCTATAAAAATAGGCCATGGCTGCTGAGAGAGGAGTCAGAGGGTAAAAACACAGTACAGCCGAAGCACTTGTTGCCAGTCCCTGCAGCCAGTTTGAGGCTCTTTCTTTCCGGCACATCTGTGCTGTTTTTACAGCAGCTTTGCATACTTATGGAGTGAAAGCATGTTTCTTGTTGCTACAAACAGCCCCCATAAATGTTGGAGCCAAGTGTGTCTAAACATTACAGCATATTAAACACCTTTAAGCATGATCCATAACCTTGTAATTGGTACTGGAATAACAAGACCTGTGCTTTAAATGGCAACTTGACTCTGTATTTGCTGTTGTCAATCTGTTCCAGTAGAATGTAGCTGAAAGAATGAGTATTGAGGAAAGAAGTGATGTCATTGGACCTTAAAGATCATCTAGGCTAATGCCCATCCTTGTCAGGTGAGAAAATGGAGGCTCAGATAAGCTATATGACTTACTCAAGGATTTCCTGACTCCTTCTTCAATGCCTTTTCAACTTTAACACAATATTTTGTTGTAAAAGAAAAACTTGACTTGGTATAAGTTATAATTGCATTAATGATGAAGCTACAAAAGTTCATTCTGAAATGTATCCCTGCTGTGATTGGAACAGAACATGGCTTTGTTTTTGATGGGCATCACCAAAAGCTCTCATCTTCCTGAATCTGCTCCAAGTCCCCAAATCTTCACTATTAGAGTTACTTCTTTAGTCATTACACCTACAATCCTTGGTTAAAATGAAAGTATGTCATTAACAGGAATTTGTGAAGCAATGGAGTAAGTGCAGGCCTTACAACTAGTCGAGAGCAGTTATCGTCTTGGCCTTGCCACTGCTGGATGCATGACCTTGAGCAAGTTACTTAGCCCGTATTACCCACAGTTGCTCAAATGTGTAAGCAGAGCCTACTCCGTGCCAATCTCCTCATCTGGAAAACGAGAACCATCCCTAGCTAACAGCTGTGAGGATTACATGAAACAACATCTAAAGTGATCATCCTAGTGCCTTCCATACAGCAGACATCTAACCACTATGGAAAATATTGATGGATGTAAAAATGAGATGTAGATTATTATACATATATGTATATATGTAATTATCATAAACCAGTTGTTGTGGATTTGACTGTGGCTCATGGTGAGCCCATGTGTGTCAGAGTGGAACTGTGCTTCGTAAGTTTTCAATGGCTGATTTTTCAGAAGTAGATCATCAAGACTTTCTTCCGAGGTACATCTGGGTAGACTCAAACTTTTCAGTTAGCAGGCGAGAGTGTTAACCACTTGCATCAACCAGAAATTCCATAACCATCATATGTGGAATTTAAATCTGCTCTAATAATGAGTATGACTTTCCATTTTCTAAATTCACCACCAAGAATGAACCAAGTTAAACACGGACAACATTGGCTTAAATCTTTGAGTAATTGATGGAAGTCAGAACAAGTGATGTTCTAGTTCAGATATTTAATTGGAGGAGTAAGGTTCTGATTTGTGAATGGGACTTTGTGATCTAAAGCGCTGAAGTTTTTGTTTTGTTTTAATCTCCATCCAGCCTTGTGATTGAAAAATGCTTTCAGGGCCCTTATTTTTCTGGCCAGCAAAACTTAAGAAAACTATTATCATGTGGGGAACATACAAGAGAAAATGTTTTCTTCAACACATGTTTTCATTAAATAAGAGGAAGGAAACTAAAGGACTTTTTTAATGTTTTCAAGTAAGCGCCAGGAGCATTACATATGTTATCCCATTTAATCTCCAAACCTAAAGAGGTAGGTACTGTAGTCCCTGCTTGCAGAATGCTGTAAGACCTTCCTGAAGAATCTGAACTTTAAGGAAATAAGAAAGTTCTCTTAGAATTAAACTTTGACTAAATAAATACAGGCTCAAAGTACAAGTAATAAAAATCACAAGAAAGAGAGAGAATAGTTTTCAGGCCAGCAAAATTAGCAATCATGTTAATATTATTAACACAGTATAATAATATTATACCGAGGAAGGGGTTATTGGAGAGGGGTACAGGACAGCCACAGGAATCTCTAAAAGCAAGAGGCACAGAGACACTCAGGTGCTGTCCCCAGGAAGAGGAGAAACTCAGTCAATGAACGTAGAGGAGGCTGTTCTATTGGCTGGCCTTCCATTTTGTGTAGATGTATACCTGAGGCTATATTAGCTCAATTCCATTAAACATCTAACTCACTGCCCTTTTTCTGATTTCATGCTCAGCAAACTAACTCCTGGTTGTAATTTGACTTCCCATGTAGAGTTGCCTACAGGGAAAGAAAGCTGCTGATCACGCAGCTGTGAGCACTCCTGTCCAAGTCTTATTTATCTTGGGAAATTAATAAAATAGCTTTCTGATTTTATATGTTAGTTTTGTAATTGGTTATAGAGAGATACACCTAACATAATCAGGTTTCTGAATCTACCAAGGAGAGGCACAAATCCAGGATAGCAGTGTATTTATTAGATAATTGATTCTAACCCATGAGATCTCATTGGAATCAAATATCCCACTAGCCTTTGTTAATTCTCCAGCATCTTCATTGGCTATACTGCTTCCACCTCCACCATGTATAACCAACATGTATTTCCCTTTTCTTCTCTATTTTACTTTGTGCTGTCAGGCCTTGTTGAGAAGTCATTTATTTTTGTGCGTATTTATTATGAAGTACATCACATGCATTTAAAGGTATAGAAAATAATAAAACAAGCCCATGTGTACATACAACTCAGCTTACAAATATGCTGCATTTTGAAATCACTGCATGTTTATCTATCCCCACTTTAAAGATGCAGAAACAAAGGAATCTGCAAAGCATCACGTATTTACTAATTCAAAATGCAGCTGAATTGACTTCAAAGCTCTTTCCAGGGCCACCTGCTGCATGTGCAGTAAATAGGAAGTGGGTATTTGAAAAGAAGCCTCTGTTAGATCAGCAGTACCCAGAGTGTGAGCTGAGGATCCCTGGAATCAAAAGTATTTTCAAAATAATACTAGGAAGTTGTTTGCCGTTTTCATTTCCGTTCTTTCACTAGCGTGCGATGGAGTTTTCCAGAGGACACAAGATGTTCGATATCAAAACAGGTTAACTGCAGAAGCAGGTATGTGAATCCACTCATCTTCAATGAAGTCAGTCATTAAAGAAAGTCACAAAATATAAAACCATATCACTCTTCTCACTAATTTTTGTGGACCTGTAGATATTTTTCATAATATATTACTCATGTTAATGTGTTTATTATTATATTTTAGATAGATTAATAGATGAATATTTTTAAGTTTTTCTCAGTTTTAATTAAAATACATATATGTCAATATGACGCCTATGAATTATGGTGTTGGTGAAGAATATTGAAAATACCATGGCCTGCCAGAAGAACGAACAAATCTATCTTGGAAAAAATACAGCCATAATGCTCCTTAGAAGCAAGGATGATGAGACTTCATCTCACGTACTTTGGACATGTTATCAGGAGGGACTAGTCCCTAGAGAAAGACATTATGCTTGGTAAAGTACACCATCAGTGAAAAAGAGGAAGACCCTCAAAGAGATGAATTGACACAGTGGCTGTTAATAATGGACTCAAGCATAATAAAGATTGTGATTGAGGATGGCTCAGGACTGGACAGTGTTTCATTCTGTTATACACAGGGTCACTATGAGTCGAAACTGACTCAACAGCACCTAACAACAGCAACAATATGTCAATAGACATAACCCCCATAAACAAAAGATTCTTGGAGTCTTTATTAATTTTCACAAGTACAAAGAGGTCCTGAGATAAAAATATTTGAGAACATTTGGCATTATATGAGACACTATATGAGAATACCTTCCTGCTAATAAAAATTATAAACTTTGGAAGTATATATTCATTGTTGTTGTTAGCCCCTGAATCAGCCCCTGACTCATGGTGACCCCATGCATGATGGTACGAAATACTACCGAGTCCTGTGCCATCCCCATAATCCATTGCAGAGTAGACCATTGTGATCCAGAGAATTTTCATTGGCTGATTTTCAGAAGTAGATCACCAAGCCTTTCTTCCTAGTCTGTTTTAGTCTGCAAGCTCTGTTGAAACCTGTTCAGCATAATAGCAAAATGAAAGTCTCCACTGACAGATGAGTAGTGACTGTGTATGAGGTTCATTGTCTGGAAACTGAGCTCAGGTTTCTCGCATGGGAGGCAAAAAAATTCCACCACTGAACCACATATGATACATATATCATGTATATATATATACACTGTTGTTGAGCTTAACCATTTGCACCACCAAAGGACTATATATACATGCATACACACAGACACACACACACAGCTGTTTCAAGGTATTGTAGAGCAACCCAAAAACTAGTAGGTCCTGGAAGGGACATGAAATATGAAAGAGGATGCATGAAAAAACTAGGTGAGCTCTATATATAACTAGCTTTTCCCCTGAGGGCACCTTACACTTTCTATCTGTACACAGAGAATTAGACTACAAGGAGAAAAGGACAGTCTTACTGAACTGAAAAGAAAAAAAAAAGAAGCCAGTGATCAGAGCTGCCACAGGTTGTAGAAATTGAGGGGAAAGTCACAGAAAAGTAGAAGACATAGAGGAGAGAGCCCAAAAGTCTGCATTAAAATTCCATTCACTGACTCCTGAACTGTGCATGTTCAGGATAACAACTCCAAGAAATCCATCAGAGAGCAGTAGTTGGAAAGCTAAATAATTCAATAGAAATGTTAACAAGTGCCTGGTGCTAGAGAGAGAGAATTTAGAGTTGAAGTCTTACAAACTAGAAGGAATTAGTAAACACCATGAGCTTTTCAATGAAACCCCAGAAGGGCTTCACATTGGAAGTAAGGACCACATTCCAAGAGTAATGAAGATGCTCTAAGAGCTCAGTCAGCAAACTAAAGCCTATGGGCAACTCTAGCCCAGTGAGACCCAAACATGGCCATGCCCATTCATTTATGTATTACTTCTGGCTGCTTTCACACTACAATGGCAGAGTTGTGTAGTTGCAACAGAGATCATATGGTCCCAAAAGTCTAAAATATTTACACTGTCTCTCTTTTAATCAAAAATGTTTGCTGACCTCTGCTCTAAGAATAAGGGCAAAGCTAAAATAGAACTGTCTTAATAAAACCTCAAACAAAACCTCCCCCTAATCAAACTGATCTGGCAAATAAGAATATGAAAAGATTCTCAACATTATTTACCATTAGAGAAATGCAAATTAAAACAACAGTAAGATATCACTATACTCTATTACAATTATTAGAAAAAAAAAAAAAATGAAAAGAACTGACATTACCAGTTCCTGGCAAAGAAATGGAGTAACAGAAGCTCTAGGTCATTTCTGGTGGGAATGCAAAATAGTACAGACACTTTGGAAGAGAGTTTGAAAGTTTTTTACAAAGCTAAACATTGTCTTAATACATGATCTAGTGTTCCAAGGTATTTATCCAGTAGATTTAAAAACACACACATATACACACAACAACCTACAAATGTTTATAGAAGCTTCATTCATATAGGATCTAGGGGATTTAACCTCTCTGAAGATTGTTTTGATTTCAAGTGACAGAAAATCATCTCAACTAGATTCAAACAAAAAAAGAACATTTATTGGCTGATAAACAAACAAACAAACAAACAAAAAAACAAACCCATTTCCAGTGAGAGGATTCCAACTCATAGCAACCCTATAGAACAGAATAGAACTGCCCCCCGCCCCACCCGGGTTTCCAAGGAGAGGCTGGTGGATTCTAACCGCTGACTTTCTGGTTAGCAGCCATGCTTTTAACCACAACACCGCCAGGGCTCCCTTTTAGTCGTAGACTTCATTTACATCAAAAGTTACTTAGGTTAGCACATTACTTCTCCACTCCCGTCAGTAAAGTTGTTTTATACATTTTTAATACAGTTAGATTATTTGGTCACATTCTGCATGAATAAGCACTGTACTCTAGTTGATAATGTTGTTCCCCACATCAGTATGGGTTAACAATTTTGAAACTACTGTACATATATAAGGAGACCTGGTAGTGCAGTGGTTGAAGTGCTCTGCTGTGAAGGCACCAGCTGCTCCACAGGTGAAAGATGTAGCAGTCTGCTTCCCTAAAGATTTATGGCCTACCAAACACTATGGGGCAGTTCTACTTTGTCCTATAGGGTCACTAGGAGTCAGAATCGACTCAACAGCAGTGGGTTTGGTTGGGTTATACATGTATACTGGAAGTGAGAAATTAAGTAAATGGATGGTGGTTTGTGGGAGCCAAGTTTCTCACTGATAGAATAGGGAGCTACATATAAGCAAAAGAAGCAGTTGAAATGATTAATGGGGTAACGAATTAGAGTTGAGAACATTAGTATGAACCCATTTTTAGGTTAAATAGACATAGATGGTTACATATAAAATATTTATAGATATATTTTATATACGTGGGTTAGTATACACACCTATATTTCCTTGTTCTAGAAGTTGAGAGGGTCTAAAAGCAACAACATCCCAGTAACAACAAGTACACCTAGTGCCTATGTTTCGGTTCCTAATACCATTTTTTTCAGTAAAATGAACCAGGGCTTCTTGGAGAAATGAATGATCCTAATACCTGGGCAGGAAATCTACTAGATGAACCTGGAACATCTTGAGTAAAGGTGAAGATGTGCAAAAAAAGGTAAGCAAGTGCTAATACACACACACACACACACACATAATGATGAATGTATGTCAAATGGATACATGATACAAAGGAAAGACTTTTAAATGGCCAAAGCTGAAACAATTTGAACAATAAAATAAATAGACTGAATTATAACCCAAAGCATAAAATAAATATCCATGAAGTCATACTAATATAAATAAATGATTGAATAAATAAATAAATACTGGAGAATAGACAAACTTTCCACACAGAAGAATTCCAGATAATTTATGTAGATACTCTATCCTCAAGGAGGTGGAACGTAACTCCTCATTGTGTGGAACTGCACACAGTGACGCCCTTCCAAAGAGTACAACATAGAAAGAGGGGAAAACAAGTAACTTTACAGCAGAGACACCTGACAAACATTACTTCGGCCAAGTGATTAGCGTTGACATCAATATTGATTAATACATGTTGATAGTATGTACCCTTGTTGTAATATGATGAGAATGGCACTTTACCCCTGTAAACTTACTCCCTGGTAGCCATACCTCAGTCTAATCACGAGGAAACTATCAGACATTCAAAAAATGACTTACCAGTACTGCTCAAAACTGTCAAAGTCATCAAAAACAAGGAAAGCCTGAGAAAATGTCAGAAGCAAGAGAAATATAAAAAGACATGACAATCAAATGTAATTTAGTACTCTGGATGCCTGGATAGGATACTGGAACAGAAAAAAAAGACATTAGATAAAACCTAAGGAAGGAAGTGGTGCCAAGATGGCGAAGTAGTCAGACGTTTCCTGTGGTCCCTCTTAAAACAAACATCAAAAAGAACAAGTGAATTGATTATATATGACAATCTAGGAGCCCTGAACATCAAAGATAAAGTTGAGGAATCAGACTAAGCAGCAGGGGGAGGCAGAGTCAGTTCAGAAGCAGTGAGGAGTTGCCAGACCTGACCTGGCTGACACCTGCACTCTGCAGGCTGGATCAGTTGGTAGGAGAACAATGAGGCAAGCAGTGGCACTCAGGGTATGTTTTCCACATTGGGAGAGACTGAGAGACAGAGAGTCTGCTCAAGCTTCCAGAACCAATGAGAAACGGCTCTCAAACGGTGAAAGATAAGTACAAGTGTCTAAGTACCTGTCTCCCATTTACCTCCCCACTCTGCTCAGGGTCTTGGTCTAGCTGCACCCTCTGGGCCAGAAGTAGGACCTGTTGTGCACCCTGAGCCATTCGCCCAGCTTTGGAGGGGGAACAAATTAACAAACAGAAGAAAATAATCTCCCAGATCCCCTAAGCCAGGAACTCAGGGCAGGCACAGTCCCTTTGCCTAAGAACAGGATTAAGAGGTCCATGGACTCTGAATACCTTTCATTCCTGTATAGACCTAAGAGGGCCAATTTCAACAGAATAGGCCCTCATTAGAACAGTACAACAGGGTATATACCTGAAGCTTATTTTTAACTGTATCAGCTATAAGGGGGAGTGGCAGATTCATGACATCAGGGAGCTGAGGACTGGTGATTCCACCCTCTCCACTGAGCCACCCGTGAGTGGGGTCCAAGAGTAAGTGATGACTCCCAGTACTTATAGCCAACAGCATTGGACACGCATAGTCTGGCTGCAAAACCCACCCACCTACGTGCTCTAGGGAACACAGATACAACTTCTGCCCAGACACTCAGGAGCAGCAGTCACATGAACCCTACTTCAGCCAGATACCTGTGCCTATTTCAATCACCCTGCCGATCTAGGACTGTAGGTGAAAGCCAGCACCACCCACTCAGTGACCGATGACCTAGACACCTGAGCTGAATCCACACAAGAAAAGTAAATGGACTCCTGGGCTCATATACATAGTAACAACCCTAGAAACTTGGAGACAGAATGTGAGAGCTTCAAAGACACCAATGATCAAAGTAGCTCACACAACCAGCCTGTTTGGTCATATCAAAATGGACAAAACAAGAAGCTAGGACAGAGTAAGCAAACATAAAATAAATAAATAAAATAACTTATTGATGGCTTGGAGATAACAGTAAATAACAAATCACATAAAGAGGCAGACCATGATGGCTTCAGCAAGCCACCAAAACAAAGACTCAAGAAACCTTCAGGAGGAAGATAACTTCCTGGAATTAACTGAGGTAGAATTCAAAAGATTAACACACAGAGCTCTTCAAGAGATCAGGCAAAACACAGAACAAGCCAAGGAACACACAGACAAAGAAAGAGAGGAACTTAAGAAGGTTATACAAGACAAATTTAACAGGTTGCAAGAATCCATAGGGAGACAGCAAACAGAAATCCAGAAGATTAAAAATAAAATTTCAGAATTAGACAACTCAATAGAAAGTTATAGGAGCAGAACTGAGGCAATGGAAGGCAGAATTAGTGAGACTGAAGATAAAGCACTTGACACCAACTTATTTGAGGAAAAATCAGATAAAAGAATTTAAAAAAATGAAGAAACCCTAAGAATTATGTGGGACTCTATCAAGAGGAATAACCTATGAGTGATTGGAGTACCAGAATAAGTGGGATATACAGAAAATACAGAGAGAAATGTTGAAGATTTTCTAGCAGAAATATTCCCTGCTATTATGAAAGATGAAAAGAAGCTTATCAAACCACACACACGGTAGATACAAAAGAAAGTCACCAAGACATATCATAATCAAACTTGCCAAAACCAAACATAATGAGAGAATTTTAAGAGCAGCTAGGGATAAACAAAAAGTCATCTACAAGGGAGAGTCAATAAGACTAAGCTCGGACTACTTAGTAGAAACCATGCAGGCAAGAAGTCAATGGGATGACATATATAAGGCCTTGAAGGAAAAAAATTGCCAGCCAAGGATTATATATCCAGCAAACTGTCTCTCAATTATGATGGCAAAATTAGAGCCTTTCCAGATAAACAAAAGTTTAGGGAATTTGTAAAAATCACACCAAAATTACAAGAAATACTAAAGGGAGTCCTCTGGTTAGAAAATCAATAACATCAGATAACAACCCAAGACTAGAACACAGGAAAGAACAGCCAGATATCAACCCAGATAGGGAAGTCACAAAAATAAATCAAAGCTAAAATACTGAAAATAGGGAAACAGAGATATCGGTATGTAAAAGATGACATCATTAAAACAAAAAAAGAGAGACTAATTAATGTAGGTATAGAAATTTCATATGGAGAGGAAGTCTAGGCAATATCAAGAAATAAAAGATTGGTTTTAAACACAGAAAAATAGAGGTAAATATTAAGGTAACCACAAAGGAAACTATCAGTGCTGCACATCAAAATGAAAAAGAAGGAAAACTTTAAGACTCAGCAAATACAAAATTGACAACAATGAAAAAGATGAAAAGAAAATATATAAAGAAAAACGATTCAGCAAAGAAAATTAAGGGAAACAAAGAAACTCTCAACAACATACAAAAAATACATCAAAATGTCAGCACTAAGCTCATACCTATCAATATTACTATGAATGTAGATGGGCTAAATGCACCAATAAAGAGACAGAGATCTGTCTATATGCTGCCTAGAAGAGACACACTTAGACTTAAAGACACAAAAAAAATAGAACTCAAAAGAATGGAAAAAAAAATCAAACAAACAGCAATCATAAAAGAGCAGGAGTGGTGATATTAATCTCTGACAAAATAGAGTTTAAAGCAAAATCCACCACAAAGGATAAGGAAGGACACTATATAATGATTAAATGGTCAATACACCAGGAGGACATAACCATATAAATATTTACACACCCAATGACAGGGCCCCGAAATACACAAAACAAACTCTAACAGTATTGAAAAGAGAAATAGAGAGCTCCATAATAATAGCAGGATACTTCAACACACCATTTTCAGTGAAGCACAGAACATCCAGAAAGAAGCTCAAAAAAGACACAGAAGAGCTAAATGCTACAGTCAACCAACTTGATCTCATATACATACACTGAACACCCCACCCAACAGCAGCCAAGTATACTTTCTTTTCCAGTACACGTGGAATATTCTCCAGAATAGACCACATATTAGTCCACAAAGAAAGCCTTAACAGAATCCAAAACATCAAAATATTACGAAGCTTCTTTTCTGACCATAAAGCCATAAAGGTAGAACTCAATAACAAAAAGAGCAAGGAAAAAAATATCAAATACATGGAAACTGAACAACACCTTGCTTAAAAACTACTGGGTTATAGAAGAAATTAAGAATGGAACAAAGAAATTCACAGAATCAGATGAGAATGAAAACACACCCTACCAGAACCTTTGGGATACAGCAAAAGTACTGCTCAGAGGTCAGTTTATTGCAATAAATGCACACATCCAAAAAGAAGAAAAGGCCAAAATCAAAGCATTAACCCTACAACTGGAACAAGTAGAAAGAGAGCAGCAGAAGAAGTCCTCGGGCACCAGAAGAAAAGAAATAATAAAAATTAGAGCAGAATTAAATGAAATAGAAAAACAGTTGAAAGAGTTAACAAGACCAAAAGCTGGTTCTTTGAAAAGATCAACAAAATTGATAAACCGTTGGCCAAATTGACAAAAGAAAAACAGGAGAGGAAGCAAATAACCCAAATATAAAATGAGATAGGCAATATCACAACAAACCCAACTGAAGTTAAAAGAATCATAACAGAGTACTATGAAAAATTGTACTCCAACTGTCTTAGGCTGGTTCTCTAGAGAGGCAAAACCAGTAAAGTGTATAAACATATATAGAGAGAGACTTATATCAAGGAAACTGCTCACACAATTGTAGAGGCTAAAGCTTCCCAAGACTGTGGATCAGGGTAGAGGCCTCTCCCAATTCACAGAGCTGCAAAAGCTGGTGAACCCAAGGTCAGCATGTCAGAGAGGGGCTCCCACTCACAGGCTGTGAAGGTCAACAAATTCCAAGATCAGCAGACAAGACTGCAAGGTCTCTCCTGATTCACATAGTTGCAGGGGCTGGCAAACCCAAGATCAGCAGGTCGGGGAACTGGACTCTTGTTTGCAGGCAAAGAAGATTGACGAATTCCAAGATCAACAGGTAAGCTGCTAGCTCAAGTCCCAAGAACTGTAGGTGAGACAACAAGACGCAGCTGCTGAGTCTGGAACAAGCCAAAAACCTTAGCAAGGAAAGCAGGCAGAAAGTAACCAACCAAAAGCAGAGAGATGAACTGAGGGGGCGGTGAGCGGCCACAGGCCCCTCTTCCACCAGTACAACTCAGAAGATTCCATCATGGCGGTGATCACATATCAGATTTCAACAGGGAAGTGATCACAACATTATACAACTGCTAAAACACTGAGAATAGTGGCCTAGCCAAGTTGACATACAATCTTAACCATTGCACCAACAAATTTGAAAACCTAGAGGAAATGGACAAATTTCTAGAGACACACCGCCTACCTAAACTAACAAAAATAGTGGTAGAACAACTAAGTAAACCTATAACAATAGAAGAGATTGAAAAGGTAATTGAAAAACTTCTAGCAAAAAAAAAAAAAAAAGCCCTGGCCCAGACCATTTCACTGGAGAATTCTACCAAACTTTCAGAGAAGAGTTAAGACCACTACTACTAAAGACACTTCAGAGCATAGAGAAGGATGGAATACTCCCAAACTCATTCTATGAAGCCAGCATAATCTTGATACCAAAAACAGGCAAAGACACTACAAAAAAAAAAAGAAAATTACTGACCAATATCCCTCATGAACATTGATGCAAAAATCCTCAACAAAATTCTAGCCAATAGAATTCAATAACATATCAAAAAAATAATTCACCATGATCAAGTGAGATTCATAGCAGATATGCAGGGATGGTTCAACATTAGTAAAGCAATCAATTTAATCCATCACATAAATAAAACAAAAGACAAGAACCACATGATCTTAAGAATCAATGCAGAAAAGGCATTTGACAAAGTCCAACACCTATTCATGATAAAAACTCTCAACAAAATAGGAATAGAAGGAAAACTCCTCAACACAATAAATGGTATTTATACAACACCAACAGCCAACATCATCCTAAATGGAGAGATTCTGAAAGCATTCCCCTTGAGAATGGGAACCAGACAAGAATGTCCTTTATCAGCACTCTTACTCAAGATTGTGCTGGAGGTCCTAGCCAGAGCAATAAGGAAAGAAAAAGAAATAAAGGGCATCCAAATTGGTAAGGAAGAAGTAAAAGTATCCCTATTTGCAGATGATATGATCTTATACACAGAAAACCCAAAAAAACTCCACAAGAAGACTCCTGGAACTAATAGAAGATTTCAGCAAAGTTTCAGGATACAAGATAAACATACAAAAATCAGTTGGATTCCTCTAATCCAACAAAGAGAAATTTGAACAGGAAATAGCCAAATCAATAGCATTTACAATTGCACCCAAGAAGATAAAATACTTAAGAATAAATCTATCCAGAGAAGTAAAAGACCTGTACAAAGAAAACTACAAGACACTACTGAAAGAAACCAAAAGAGACCTACATAAGTGGGAAAACATACCTTGTTCATGGATAGGAAGACTCAACATTGTGAAAATGTCATTTCTACCCAAAGCAATCTACAGATACAATACAGTCTCAATCCAAATTCCAGTCACATTTTTTAATGAGATGGAGAAACAACTCACCAGCTTCATATGGAAAGGGAAGAGGCCCCGGATAAGTAAAGCATTACTGAAGAAGAATAAAATGAGAGACCTCACACTACCTGATTTTAGACCTTAGTATACCTCCACAGTATTCAAAACACCCTGGTACTGGTACAACAACAGTCACATAGACCAATGGAACAGAATTGAGAATCTAGACATAAATTTATCCACCTATGAGCATCTGATATTTGACAAAGGCCCAAAGTCCATTAAATGGGGAAAAGACAGTCTCTTTAACAAATGGTGCTGGTATAACTGGATATCCATCTGCAAAAACCTGAAACAAGACCCATACTTCACACTATGAACAAAAACTAACTCAAAATGAATCATAGACCTAAATATAAAATCTAAAATGATAAAGATCGTGGAAGGAAAGATAGGGACAACACTAGGAGCACTAATACATGGCATAAACAGAATACGAAATATTACTAACAATGCACAAACACCAGAAGAGAAACTAGATAACTGGGAGCTCCTAAAAATCAAACACTTACACTCATCAAAAGACTTCACCAAAATAGTAAAAAGACAACCTACAGATTGGGGAAAAAATTTTGCCTATAACATATCCCATCAGGGTCTAATCTCTAAAATCTAGAAGATACTGTAAAACTTCAACCACAAAAAGATAAATAACCCAATTAAAAAATGGGCAAAAGACATGTACAGGCACTTCACCAAAGAAGACATTCAGGCAGCTAACGGACACTTGAGGAAATGCTCATGATTATTAGTCACTAGAGGAATGCAATCAAAATTACAATGAGATATCATCTCACCCCACAAGGCTGGCACAAATCCAAAAAACAAAACAAATGTTAGAGAGGTTGTGGAGAAACTGGAACACTTATACACTGCTGGTGGGAATGTAAAATGGTACAACCACTTTGGAAATCAATTGATGCTTCCTTAAAAAGCTAGAAATAGAAGCACCATATGATCCAGCAATCCCACTTCTTGGAATATATCCTAGAGAAATAAGAGCCATCACATGAATAGATATATGCACACCCATCTGCATTGCAGCACTATTCACAATAGCAAAAAGATGGAAACAACCTAGGTGCCCATCAATAGATAAATGGGTAAAGAAAATATGTTATATTCACACAGTGGAATACTACGTAACGATAAAGAATGATGAATCCGTGAAACATCTCATAACATGGATGAATCTGGAAGGCATTATGCTGAATGAAATTAGTCAGTCACAAAAGGACAAATATTGTATGACATCACTATTATAAGAACTCAAGAACAGGTCTATACACAGAAGAAAACATTATTTGATGGTTATGAAGGTGGGGAGGGAGGGAGAGGAGAATTCACCAACTAGGTAGTAGACAAGAGTTATCTTAGGTGAAGGGAAGGACAACACACAATACAGGGGAAGTCAGCACAACTGGACTATACCGAAAGCTAAGAAGTTTCCTGAACACAACCAAACACTTTGAGGGACAGTGTAGCCAGGGTGGGGGTCTGGGAATCATGGTTTCAGGGGACATCTAGGTCAATTGATGTAAAAAGTTTATTAAGAAAATGTTCTGGATCCCACTTTGGTGAGTAGCGTCTGGGTTCTTAAAAGCTAGTGGGTGGCCATCTAAGATGCATCAATTGTTCCCAAAGCACTGGGAGCAAAGGAGAATGAAGAACACCAAAGACACAAGTTAAATATTAACCCAAGAGACAGAAAGGGCCACACAAACCAGAGACTCTATCAGCCTGAGACCAGAACTAGATGGTGCCCAGCTACCACCGATGACCACCATGACAGGAACACAACAGAGAGTCCCTGATGGAGCAGAAGAAAAGTGGGGTGCAGAACTCAAGTTCTAGTAAAAAGACCAGACTTAATGGTCTGACTGAGACTAGAAGGATCCCAGAAGACATGACCCCTGGACTCTCTGTTAACCCAGAACTAAAACCATTCCTGAAGCCAACTCTTTAGAGAAAGATTAGACTAGATTATAAGATATAAAATGATAATCTTGAAGAGTGTGCTCAAGTACATACACGAGACTAAATGGTCAGCTCCTGTCCCAAGGTGAGATGAGAAGGCAGAAAAGGACAGGAGCTGGTTGAATGGACACAGGAAATCCAGGGTGCAAAGGAGTGTGATGTCACATTATAGGATTAGCAACTAGTATCACATAAAAATGTGTGTATAAATGTTTGTATGAGAAACTAATTTTCACCTAAAGCACAATTAAAAAAAAAAAGAAAACCCTCAGGAAATCTAAATACAGTAGGGAGATTAGTTAATATTAATGTATCAATATTGGTTCATTAATTGTGACAAATTTACCATACTAATGTAAGATAATAATAATAGGAGGAACTGTGTGTGGGGTATATGGAATTTTTTTTTTTAACTATTGTCACAATTTTTCATAGATCTAAAATTATCCTAAAATAAAGTTTATTAAAAATACTCTGTGTTAGATATGTATTTATAGCATCACTTTATCAGTAGTTTAGACACAGGTTATAAAGAAACAGTGAATTAATTCAAAGTCATGCCAATAGAAATTATACAGAGTAAACAACATAAAGAAAAATAAACAAATTAAAAGTGGAATTTTGCCATTAGAAGTTTTTATGTGTTTGAAGTATATAATATCAGTTTAAGGTAGACTGTGTTAAGCTAAAGATGCAGGTTGTAAATCTCTAGTGCAATCACTAAAGAAACCATAGGAAAAGGTACAAGAAGGCTAGAAAGGAGGACAATAGAACAAGGAATAGATGGACGAAATAAAAAAGAAATAAATGTTAGAATTAAAACCCACTGTATCTCTTTAATTATATTAAATATAAATAAACTAAATACTCTATTTAAAAGGTATTGATTGTCAGACTGTAAAAGTACAATAAATTATATGACCTCGTGAAGGATATGACTTAAATATAAAGGCATAGATATGTTGAAAGTCAAAAGATGAAAAAGTATATACTATGAGAACACTAATTATAAAAAAAGCTGTTGTAGCTGCATTAATATCATATAAAGAAAAGGGGTATGGCAAGAATAAGGGGGGATGTTTCATAATGGGAACAGGGGTAATTCACCAGTAGATTACAATAAACATAAAGGTATATGTGCCAACTAATGAAGTTTCAAAATATATGAAGTCAAAAAACGATATAATAGAAAGAATAAACAAACAAATTCCTAATCATAACTGGAGGTTTTGACATTTTCTCTTAGTAGTGGATAGAAAAGCAACATTAAGGATATAGAAGATTGTTATTAACCAGTTTGGCCTCATTGTCATTTATGGACTGCTATTCCCTATAGTGACAGTATATAGAGTCTTTTCAAGTGTACATAGAATATACATCAACATAGAAAATATGCTTGGCTGAAAACAATCCCAATGATTAAATTTCCATTGCATATATTCTCACAGCACAATGGAGAAATCCACAACAAAAAGACAACTATAAATTAAACAACACAAATATACATATGCTTATGTATATATATATGTATATATAACTCAAAGATCAAAGAAGAAATTAGAAAATATTTAGAACTAAGTGATAAGGAAAACACAAAATATCAAAATTTGTGTGATGCAGGTAAAGCAGTACTTAGCACAAAATTTGTAGGTTTAATTGCATATATAAGAGAAGAAAATATTAAGAATCAATTATATAAGTTACTAACTCTAGCAACTAAAAAAGTAAACACAAATTAAAGAAAGTAGATAGAAAGAAAAAAAAAATGAACCAAGGTGAATGAAATAGGGATGAGATAAACAATAGAAAAAATTAACAAAGCTGAAAATTTATTCATCTAAAAGTTTAATAAAATTAATGAATCTCTAGAAAGACTGATGAATAAACATAGCACAAATCATCAATATCATGAATGAAAAAGGAGATATCTCACATATCCTATAGATATTAAAAAATAGTCAGAATTAGCTCAATGGTAACTAACAACAATAAAAAACTTTATGCCAACAATATTGGTAAGTTGGAGAATATGGACAAAGTCATTGACAAACAGAGCTTTTTAAAATAAACACAAGAAGAAATAGAAAATCTAAATATCCTTGTTTTATAAAAAATATAAACTAATTAAAGTCCTTTCAGCAAAGACAACTAGGCCTAGAGGGCATCGCTTCGAACTCTTCCTTAAGGAAGAAATAATTACTGTATTATACAAACTCTTTCAGACAATAAAGGAGGACAGAACGCTTGCTATTTGGTTTTTGGGCCAAGATAACCCTGATACCAACACAAGAGAAAAACATTAAAGAGAAGGAAATTACTGAACTGCATCTCTCATGAACATAGTGAAGTTTTTAATTAAAAATTAGCAAATAGAATCTAGCAATATATAAATAAAATAATAAGACTACAGACCACAGATCCAAAAAGCATAGAGAATTCCAAGGCAGGGTGAAGTTCACACCTAAGTACATTATATTCAACCTGTGGAAAAACAAAAATAAAGATACTATCTTACAGGTAGCCAGAGGAAAAAAAGAAACTTCATAAAAAGGGAATAAATCATATGAATGTTAGTTGCCACCTCTTCAGACACAATGGAAGTAAAAACACAGTGGAACGACATCTTCAAAGTGCTGAAAGAAAACAATTTAAAATTCCACATCTGTCAAAAATATCCTTCAAAAGTGAAGACAGACAGAAAGATACTTTCAAACAGACAAAAGTGGGAAGATTTAATCTCCAGCAAAACTCTACTACAAGATATATGCTAAAAGAATTTCTATAGGCTTAAGTGCAATATTAGATAGAAACCCAGTTCTACAGGAAGGAATAAACATCAGAAAGAGTAAATGAGTTGTCAAATAAAACAAGCTATTTTTAATATTATTCCTTCTTTTCTAAAAATAAATTACTAAATCTTCTTAAAGACTGTTGGCTATTTATACTAAAAATAATAACAAATAAACATAGGTTTTATAGTGAATGTAGAAGTAAAATATATGAGAACAAGAACATAAAAAGAGGAAGTAATAATTAGAAATATATTGTCGTAAGTATATGAAATTATTTGTGAAATAAGTAAATATTTTAACATAGACAGTGATAAGGATGTATATTGTAATTTTTTTATATATAGCTTTATACACTTTATTTTGCAAAAAATTTAAAAATAAAAAATAGATTTGTTAAAAGCCAGCAATAAACTTAGCAGATATTTTATTAAAAGTTGAATTTATCTATATAGGGTAACTATGAGTCTGTCAGTACCTACGTGTCTGTCAGTCTGGCCTACTGTGGTGGCTTGGGTGTTGTGTGATGCTGGAATCTATGCCACCAGTATTTCAAATACCAGCAGGATCACCCATGGTGGACAGGTTTCAGTGGCATTTCCAGACTAAGACAGATTAGGAAGAAGGGCCTGGCAGTCTACTTCTGAAAAAATTGGCTAGTGAAAACCTTATGAATAGCAGCCAAACATTGTCTGGTATAGTGCCGGAAGATGAGCCCCTCAGGTTAAAAGTTACTCAAAATACGACTGAGGAATTTCCTCCTCAATGTAGAGTTGACCTTAATGATGTGAATGAAGTAAAGCTTTTGGAAACTGCATTTGTTGATGTGGCATGGCTCCAAACAAGAAAAAACACCTGCAAACATCCATTAATAATCAGAATATGGAATGCACAACATACGAATCTAGGTAAATTGGAAGTCATCAAAAATGAAATAGAACGCATAAAGATTGATATCCTAGGCAATAGTGAGCTAAAATGGACTGTTGTTGTTGTTGTTAAGTGTCATCAAGTCAATTTCGACTCACAGCAACCCTACGTACAACAGAATGAAACACTACCCAGTCCTGCGCTATTCTCACAACGGTTGTTAACTTGAACCCATTGTTGCAGCCCCTGTTTTCAATCCATCTCGTTGAGGCGTTGAGGTTCTTCTTCTTTTTTGTCTACCCTCTACTTTACCAAGCCTGATGTCCTTCTTCAGGGACTGATCCCTCCTAATAACATGTCCAAAATATGTGAGACGAAGTCTCAACATCCTTGTTTTTAAGGAGATTCTGGCTGTACTTCCAAAACAGATTTGTTCATTCTGTTGGCAGTCCGTTGTATAGTATATTGTAATTTCTAAAGCAACATTTTCATAAAAAATATAACTAAAAATTATTAGTGGAAGTAAAATAGAACACTAAAAATAAACAGGATAATGCATCATGACCAAGTGGTGTTTTATCTCTGGAATGCAGGTTGGCTCAACATTCAATAATTAATCAATGTCTACACCATATTAATAGGATAAAGGACATAACTTATATGATCATCTCAATACAATAGACGTATAAAAAGCATTTTGTAAAATTCAACACACAGTCATGATTTGAAAATAAACTTAGAAAGCTAGCAATAGAAGACAACTATCTCAATGTGATAAAATGCTATCTAAATCACACTTTGAGGTGAAATATTGGAAACATTTCCCATAAGATCAAGAACAAGGCAAGCATCTCTGCTCTCATCTCTTCTGTTCAACATTGTATAGGAAGAGCAATATAGCAAGAAAAAGAAATAGAAGGCACAAAGAATAAGAACAAATAGTTTTACAAGAAGTAGAACTGTATAAATGACATGGTTACGAATGTAAAAAATTCGGGGAAATCTATGAAAAAATAATAGAATGGAATGTAAAACTACTTCTACTTACAGGGAACAAATAATTGGGAAATAAAATTAAATAAAAAAAAATCATTTACAAGTTTCCATTTAAATAAACAATGCCATTTATCCAAGTGCATAGGAATAAATTTAATGAAAATTGTGCAAGACATCTACACCAAAACCATTAAGTATTACAAATAGAAATTAAAGATCTAAATTAATTGAGCAGTATACAATGTTCACAGTTTGGAAGATTCAATACTGTAATGATTACATTTGTCCCCAACTTGATCTATAGATTCAAGTAATCTCAAGCCAAATCCCAGGGATATTTCTTTCTGTAGAAATTGATAAGGTAACTCCAAAATGTTTATGGAAATGCAAAGTACCTGGGATAGCCAAAGCATTCTGGAGGAAGAATCAAGTTGGGGGATTTACACTGCCTGATTTTAAAATATACTTTAAAATTACGTATATTAGATAATTTGTTGTTGTTGTTAGGTGATGTCGAGTCGGTTCTGACTTACAACGACTGTAAGTACAACATAAAGAAACATTGTCTGGTCTTGCGCCATCCCCACAATCGTTGCTATGCTTGAGCCCCTTGTTGCAGCCATATTAGATAATTAGTTATTGGTAAAAGGATACACAAATAGGTTGATTGTACAGAATAGAGAGCATAGAAATAGCTCCACATTTAAAGAGCTAATTGACATGACAAAGATGTCAATAAAATCCAATGGGGAAAAGAATCTTTTCAATAAATTAGTGATTAGAATTAGAAATATATTGTCATAAGTATATGAAATTATTTGTGAAATAAGTAAATATTTTAACATAGACAGTGATAAGGATATATCTTGTAATTTTTTTATATATAGCTTTATACACTTTATTTTGCAAAAAATGTAAAAATAAAAAATAGATTTGTTAAAATCCAGCAATAAACTTAGCAGATATTTTATTAAAAGTTGAATTTATCTGTATAGGGTAACTATGAATCTGTCAGTACCTACGTGTCTGTCAGTCTGGCCTACTGAATATCTCTATGAGGAGGGGGAGAAGAATCCACCCCTTTTCATACCATGCACAAAAATTAATTCAAGATGAATCATATACCTAAATGTAAGAACTAAAATTATGTTTCTCAAAGAAAAAAATAAAAGAATATTTTTACATTCTTTCCATAAGCAAAATTAAAATCTGCTCTTCAAAAGATGCTGTTAAAATGGAAAGACAAACTACAAGTGAGGAGAGAAATATATATATAAAACAACTCATATCCAGCATATTCAGAGGATTCCTATACATCAATCATAAAAACCACAGACTACTCAACTTAAAAAAAAAAAGCTCGAACAAACTCTTCACAAAAGAAGACATAAAAATGGACAATAAGCATAAGGGAGTGTACTCAGCATTGTCAATCATCAAAGAAATGGAAGTTAAAACTACAAGGAGAGGCTACCACACATTAATTAGAACAGCTGAAACTGAAAAGTCAGATACTAAGTGTTGGCAAAATATTGAGCACCTGGAAAACTCGTATACTGCTGGTAGGAGTGCAAAATGGTACAATCAGTTTCCAAAAGTGTCCGTTTAATTAATAAAACTAATCATACATTATGCTATAATCTAGAAATTTAACTCCTAGGTGTTTACCCAAGAGAAATGAAAATGCGTGTCCACAAAAAGACTTGTAAAAAACTATATTGAAGCTTTATTCATAATAGCTCCAAACTGGCAGGGAAAAACAAAACAAAACAAATGTCCATTAACTGAAGAGTGGATAACCAAGTTGTGGAATATATATACATATGAATAGCTACTTAGCAATAAATAAAAATAACAAAGTACTTATTCATGCAAAAACATGGATGAATCTCAGAATTATTATGTTGAGTGAAAGAAGCCACACCAAAAAAGAAATATATGCTATTTGAATCTATTTATATGAAGTTTAAGAACTGGCGAAAGTAATCCCAGAACAATGGTTTCCTGCGTGGGAGAGACGTATTGACTGGGAAGTCCATGAGGGATCTTCCAGGGGTGATGGAAAAGTTCTATAGTTTGATTAGGATGATTTAGATGGGGTGAATATTTGCTAGAAATCATTGAACTATACTCTTAAAATATGCAAAAAGTACCCCAATAAATTAAATTAACAAGCAGAACTCTTCTTGCTCTTGGCTCAGTACCTCTGCCATTTGAAACAGAGTAACAGATTTACTTAATTTGAAGGAAACCAAGTCAGTGAGACTAACGATGATTTCTTGATAAAGGCAGAAAGGGCATCCTCCATCTGACGGTAAAGTCCTCGTATTCTTTTGACAGAACATGGGTTTGTTATTATTATTTACTCTCAGAGAAAGAAGCAAACACAAATGTATTTAACATTACTATCACAGTGAAGCAGCATTAACTGAGGCCTGGATACATTAGAAGGAAAGCGTTAAAAATGAGACATTAGGGAAAGGAATAAGCGTCTCCCAGAAAATAAGACACCAAGGAGAAGGGAAAAAGACAAAGGATGGCTCTCCATTCTTGTAGTAAAAATAGACCACTAAGGAACATAAACTCTTTGTTATAGCATATTGGTGAGGAGAATGGACTTCAAATTCTCAGTGACTGTCTTAGAATCTCAGCAATTCTACTTATCATATGCATGTTGTTTTGACTCCCTGAGCCTCCCTTCCCTAAGACTAGAATAGTAATTGCTACCCTACAGACTTACTGTAAATGCAACTTAAAGATCAACTTACGCCAACCCCTCCCCCTTATTCTGTGGATTCTGACCTGGACACAGGGGAAGAATAGCTAGTTGTGGTTGAGTTGATTCTGACTCATGCTGACCACATGTGTGTCACAGTAGAACTGTACGCCACAGAGTTTTCAACTGCTGTGAACTTTTCGAAGTAGATTGCCAGGCCTTTCTTCTG
Organism: Dugong dugon; assembly: GCA_030035585.1. NCBI lineage: Eukaryota > Metazoa > Chordata > Mammalia > Sirenia > Dugongidae > Dugong > Dugong dugon. Next base: position 65,385,115 of record CM057470.1, on the reverse strand, counting down.
AGATGCCTCTGGGTGGGTTTGAACTGCCAACCTCTTGATTAACAGCTGAGCACTTAACCGTTTGCACCACCCAGGGACTCCAAGCCCTTATACTAAAAAAAAAACAAAAACAAAAACCCACTGCTGTCAAATAGAATCTGACTCATAGCGACCCCACAAGGACAGAGTAAAACTGCGCCATGGGGTTTCCACATCTGTAATCTTTACAGAAGCCGACTGCCACATCTTTCCCCCTCGGAGGGTGTGGTGGGTTCAAACTGCCAATCTTTCGGTTAGCAGCCAAGTGCTTAATCACCATGCCACCAGGGCTCCCAAGCCCTTTTACAGCCCCCATATTGCTTATAGACACAATTGGAGAAGCTATTTGGTCCACAGATTTGACTTGATCCAAAGTAAAGAAAAACTTTGTTTCAAAGTTTCTTCCTGTATTTACTTACAGACTACTAACTACCTGATATAGATGAGTTTATGGTTGAAGAGGCGTAAAATAGGCACTATTTCTAATGCACCCATTTCTTCTGGGCATGATTGGAGGAAAGAGAGAGAAACTAACACCACTCTGCATGATAATGCTACCTTCATTGTGGGCCAAGGAATCTGGGTAGATTATACATATAGAAAAAAAGTGTTTCTTATTTTCCTTTTGGATGATATACTCGATAAAAAATATTGTTGTTGGAAAAAAGACCAGACTTACTGGCCTGATAGAAACTGGAGAAACCCTGAGAGTATGGCCCCCGGACACCCTTTTAACTCAGTAGTGAAGTCACTCCTGAGGTTCACCCTTCATCCAAAGATTAGACAGACCCATAAAACAAAAGGAGACTAAAGGGTCACATCAGCCCAGGGGCAAGGACGAGAAGGCAGGAGAAGACAGGAAAGCTGATAACAGGGAACCCTAGGTAGAGAAGGTGAGAGTGTTGACATGTCATGGGGTTGGCAACCAATGTTACAAAACAATATGTGTATTAATTGCTCAAAGAGAAAGTTTGCTCTGTAAACCTTCTTCTAAAGCACAATATAACAAAATTGTTGTTGAGATACGTGCGTGTGTGTCCGTGTGTGTGTGTTTGGTCCTACAGCTAAGGAGACCACAGGAAGAATGGAAAGGCATATCTAAACCTCACGTTAGAGGAGAGACAATGAATAAGCTCGCACTTGGAGGATCACAGCCCACCCTGGATATGTCTGATACATTTTGGAGACTCACAGCTGCTCTAGTGAAAAATCCTAGGATGTTATTCTAGACTAAGTTAACTCAAATTTTGGGAACTCTCCTGCTGTAGATTAACATGGCCCATAGTGTGACCTGGAGGAGGGAGGACGATGGAAACTAAGCTGAGATCAACCCTGGTGGACTGAAGATGTGGCTTTCTGTAAAACAGATTGAGATGTGAAAGAAGTGAAATAAGAAGATTAAAAGTGTCTCACAGAGGGAAGGAAGGGAGTCCCCTGAGACAGAGAACCAGAGTGTGAACAGGGGTGTTTCTACAGAGCACGGAGAGGAGTTTCCCTTTATCCATCCATTCGTCTTCTACTTATTTATTGTCTGTTGGACTCTGAGCACAACCGTATTTCACATCCAGTTCTAAGTTACGATTTCTTCTGTTGTATAGGAATATGTAGTTTTCTCCAATTCTTTAGTATTATCTGTTACAAAACATGAGGACTTGTGTGGTGTGGTTGGAGGAATTAAGAGCTACAACAGGAAAAGACAGTGTCACTCCACAGTTCCCAGTCCTCTGATGCCAGCACAGCAGAAGCAGCATCACCTCTAGGAGAGTCACAGTCCTGGAGTCCTAGGCAATGGTTGGCAGTGGGGCAAAAGGAGTCCAAGAGCGAGAGGAGAGCAGTGGAGGAGAGCGTGCAACACGGAGAAGCCTCTGCCAGTTGGAGCATGAAGCAGTTTGAAAGCAGACTCCTCTTTTCCAAAAATATGGAGGAAAGCAAGTTTAATCTATTACTGGGTTACATATGGATTATGTCAGATATATATATTCTGCACATAGAAAGCACTGGATATATGGTAGCTATTAAAATAATAATAATAAACCGAAATGAATCCCACCTGGAACTACTTATCTGTGAAGGAATCTGGAAAGAAAGGTATGGCAGATTAGGGAGCCTCTGGGAATGAAGTAATATTATTTAAAATATCAACAAATACAGAAACATAAAAACATTGGATGCTAGGGCTGGGGGAAATCTCAGAGGTATTTTAGTTCAACCCTCTCATTTTACAAATTTATAATCTGAGTCTCTCAGAAGTGAAGTGAGTAGCTCAAAATCGCTTGCAGCAGTCTAGCTGGGCACACTGATTTCCAGTCGAGTGGGCTCCTTTTTCTTGCCATTTTTCAAGAAATCTTCCATATCTAACATCCATAAATAAATTCAAAAAAGTTATTCACTAGAAAATTCTGAATAATGTCTCTCATAGATTTATATTTTTGTGGGAAAGTTACTTACAGATATCCTCCCGGAAAAATGGAACCATTCAGTGGGAAAGAAACAGCATTAGGGATTTAGTGATGAGCACGAACTCTTAAGGGAGTGAAACATTCTTCCCCTCAAAATGTCAAAAGGGATGATCAGTTTTGTGAACGACATGAAAACTTGATTTTCTGTTTCCCACTTTTGTACACTCAGAAAACCTTATTGAGATGACAAAAGGAACCCCCAAATCTTATCCATCCTACAAACGTGAAGTCTTTTGGGAGCAAGAGGCAGGAAAGCGATTGAAACCAGTGTGGCTAATGCAGTAGATTGTGGCCATGGGATGAGGAGACGGCTCCAGCAAAGCACCACCTGGAATCAACTCCTTGTAGAAAAACTGGATTTGCGGTGTCAACCATAACCCTTTATCTCAGTTTAGTATCTTTCAACCATGACTATCATTTGTCAGTTAACTTTCATCCTGGGAAACAACAACTGTGTTTTACAAATAGGGAAATGGTGTCATAGTGGGGAAGGGGTTGGCCTCAAATTTAGAAAAGGGCTACAACCTAAAGTTTTGTTCCTAGACCTTTCCAGATGAAGATGTTATAACAACATTGTAAATTCCAAATCAGAAAAGATGTGTGATAACGAAGGTACTTGTCACACTTGTAGTCAGAGAGTGTTCTGGCTTTGCACTTCAGTCTGGTTCACTAAATAAACTTTTTATATAGTAGCAGAGCTGGTTTAATACCTGTTCTCCCATTAATGGACTTCCTGGTCAACATCTTAGTAAAGAATTGGCCCAAACCCATCTGTCTCTGAAAGCTTATTATCTTGATCTACATAGTTCCATTAGAAATCGTGTATGTCTCCAGAACATCCCAGAGATTCTTCATATGCACATCTAGTCTCCCTCTATCTCCTAGGCTTTCTCCCTATCAACTGTTCTTCCATGTCAGGACCCTTTCTGAGAGATCCTTGCTTTAGGTATTCCCCAGGAGCTACTCTAAACAGTGACCAAAGTTTTATCTTCAGGGTATGGAAAGCACAAATTCAAGCTACAAGTGAAGAAGCAAAACACAAAAGCAGAGTCTGGTATGGGTGTTCACGTTGAGATGGCAAATGAAGACTAAAGAAGAACTGGTGGTAATTATGCTTTTCTTTTTAATCTAATACACAGCCAAAAAAAAAAAATAACTTTAAACAAGTTAAGTTTATATACATATATATATACATATATAGAATTAAAAATAAAGCTCAAATAGCTTCCAGAGTCAAATGTCCTTCCTTTCTAATTATTTTTTTCTTCTTTTAGATGAAGGTTTACAGAACAAATAATTTCTCGTTAAACAGTTAGTACACATATTGCCCTATGACAATGGTTAACAACCCCACGCCATGTCAACCCTGTCCCTTCTCAACCTTGGGTTCCCTGTTACCAGCTTTCCTGTCCCCTCCTGCCTTCTAGTCCTTGTCCCTGGACTGTTGTGTCTCATTAGTCTCATTTTGTTTTATGAGGCTGTCTAATCTTTGGCTGAATGGTGAACCTCAGGAGTGACTTCATTACTGAGCTAAAAGGGTGTTCAGGGGCCATACTCTCAGGATTTCTCCAGTCTCTGTCAGGCCAGTAAGTCTGGTCATTTTTGTGAGTCAGAATTTTGTTCTACATTTTTCTCCAGTTCTGTCTGGGACTCTCTGTTGAGATCTCAGTCAAAGCAGTCAGTGGTGGTAGCCAGGCACCATCTACTGTACTGGACTCAGTCTGGTGGAGGCCTTGGTAGCTGTGGTCCATTAGCCCTTTGGACTAATCTTTTCCTTGTATCTTGTTCTCTTCATTCTCCCTTGCTCCAGAAGGGGTGAGACCAGTGGAGTATCTCAGATGGCTGCTCACAGGCTTTTATGACCCCAGATGCTACTCACCAAGGTAGAATGTAGAACGTTGACTTTACAAACTGTGTTATGCCAGTTGAGCTAGACGGTCCCTGAGACCACAGTCCCCACAGCCCTCTGCCCAGCAATTTAGTCCCTCAGGGAGTTTGGAGTGTCTATGGAGCTTCGATGACCTTTCCTTCGACAAGTTGTGCTGGCTTCCCCAATATTGTGTACAGTCTTACCCTTCACAAAAGTTACCACTTATCTATTGTCTATTTATGTCCCCCACCCCTCCCATCCCTCGTAACCAACAAAGATTTTTTCTTTTCGTGTGTAAACTTTTACATGAGTTTTTTTTTTTCTTTTATTTTATTGTACTTCAGGTGAAGGCTTACAGAACAAATAGCTTCTCATGAAATAGTAGTACACATATTGTTCCATGACATTGGTCAACAACCCCACAACATGTCAACCCTCTAACTTCTCAACGTTTTTTTTGGTGAAAATACACATAGCCAAAGATACACCATTTCAAAAATTTCTACATGCGCAGTTCAGTGGCATCGACTACGCTCTTCCAATTGTGCTGTTGTTCTCACTTAAGATGAAGGTTCACAGAACAAAATAGTTTCTCATTTAACAGTCACTACAAATGTTGCCCTATGACGATGGTTAACAATCTCACAACACATCAACAATATCCTTACTCAACCTTGGGTTCCCTATCACCAGCTTCCCTGTCCCCTTCTGCCTTCTGGCCCTTGTCACTGGACTACTGTACCTCGTTAATCTCGTTTGGTTTTACGGGGCTGTCCACTCCCAGACTGAATGGTGAACCTCAGAGATGAGTTCACCACTGAGCTAAAAGGGTGTCTGAGGGCCATACACACGGGGTTTCTCCAGTCTCCTTTAGGCCATTTAAATCTGGTCTTTTTTTTTTACAAGTTAGCATTATGTTCTACATCCTTCTCCAACTCTGTCCAGAACCCTCTGTTGTGATCCTGGTAAGAGCAGTCAGTGCTGGTAGCCGGGCACCATCTAGCTGTACTGGACTCAGTCCGGTGGAGGCCTTGGTAGCTGTGGACAATTAGTCCTTCGGACTAATCTTTTCCTTGTATCCTGTTCTCTTCATTCTCCCTTGCTCCCAAAGCAGTGAGACCAGTGGAGTATATTAGATGGCCACTCACAGGCTTTTAAGACCCCAGACACTACTCACCAAGGTAGAATGTAGAACATTGTCTTCATAAGCTGTGTCATGCCAATTAAGCTAGATGTTCCCCACGACCATGGTCCCCACAGCCCTCCGCCCAGCAATTCAGTCCCTCAGGAAGTTTGGATGTGTCTATGGGGCTTCCATGACCTTTCCTTGTACAGGTTGTGCTAGTTTCCCCTGTATTGTGTACTGTCTCACCCTTCACCCAAGATACCACTTATCTATTGCCTGTTTAGTATTCCTCCCCCACCCCTCCCATCCCTGGTAACCAACAAAGACTGTTACATTTTGTGTGTGAACTTTTTCATAGGTTTTTACAAAAGAGATCTCATACAATATTTGTCCTTTTGTGACTGACTTATTTCACTCAGCATAATGTCCTCCAGTTATATCCTGTTATGAAATGATTCACATATTCATTGTTCTTTATCTTTGCATAATACTCCATTGTGTGTATGTACTATAGTTTGTTTATCCATTTATCTGTTGATGGGCATCTAGGTTATTTCCATCTTTTTGCTATTGTGAACAGCGCTGCAACGAATATGGGTGTGCATATGTCTATTCGAGTGACGGATCTTCTTTTCTAGGATATATTCCTAGGAGTGGGATTGCGTTTTCTAGTGTTTTTTTGTTTGTTTTTTTTTTTTGTGGTGCTGAGGTTTTCTTTGTTCCTCTTACTCTCCTATGCTGAATTCTTTTTGTTTGTGGATTTTTTTCTTTTCTTTTGTTTTTGTAGGTTTTGTTTTTACTGAGACTTTATGTTTTTCCTCTTTATTTTAATGAGTAGGTTTGTTAACTTTCTTTGTGGTTACCTTGAAATTTACCCTTATCTTCCTAAGTTTGAAACTGTCAGTTATTACTTGGTATCGTCTTGTCTTCCTCTCCATTAGAAGGTTCTATACCTACACTGTTTATTCCCTCTTTTATTGTTCTGATGCTGTGGTCATTTACAGATTACCCTCTCTGGTTCACTATTGTAATTCTTTTGGTTTTGAATAGTCCTTAAGAGTTCGTTTCCTAGGTTGGTATCTGGCTAGTACAATCCTGTGTCCTAGATTCAGCCTGTGGTCTGATGTTGTTTGTTCTGAGATTGAAGGATTCCCTTTAATAATTCTTGTAAGTCTGGTTTGCTTTTTACATAGTCCCTTAATTTCTGTTTATGTGGAAAAGTCCTAATTTCAGCATCATATCTGAACGAGAGTTTTGCAGGATATGCTATTCTTGGCTGGCAATTTTTTCTTTCAAGGTTTTATATATGTCATCCCGTTGCCTTTTTGCCTGCATGGTTTCTGCTGAATAATCTGAGCTTAGTCTTACTGTTTCTCCTGTATGTGATTTTTTTGTTTTTCTTGGGCTGTTCTCAGGATTCTTTGTCTTTAGTTTTAGCGAGTGGGACTATGATATGCCTTGATCATTTTCTTTTGAGGCCTATCCTATATGGGGTTCGTTGAGCGTCTTGAATGGCCAGCTTTTCATCTTTGATGATATTGGGGAAGTTTTCTGTCAGCAGTTCTTCAATGATCCTCTCTGTGTTTTCTGTTTTCTCTCCCTGTTCTGGAACTCCGATCACTCGAAGAGTTTTAATTTTGATTGTATCGCATATAATTCTCAGCGTCTCTTCATTTTTCTTTGTTCTTTTTTCTGATTTTTCCTCAGGGTTATATCCAAGTGTTTGTCTTCACGTTCACCAATCCTGTCTTCCACCATTTCAAACTTGCTCCTCAGCCCTTGTATGACACCATCCATTTCTGAAATCTTTTTTATCTTTTGGATTTCTAACTATTGCTTTGTATGGTTTCTAGTTTGAATTTATTTTGGCATTTTGTTCCTGCATTATTTTCCTGAATTCTCCCATTTTTTTGTCTGTATTTACCATGAATTCGTCTGCCTTTTCCATGAATTTGTTTATTTGTTCCTCATTTGTGTCTGCTTTTTGTTTCAACTCTTGGATAGCTCTGAATGTTAGAGATTTGAATTCCCTATCAGGTATTTCTAGTGCCTTTTCTTCTACTGGAAAGTCATCTGATGTTTTATTTTGGATGCCTACTGGAACCATCCTGACCTGTTTTTGTAAATGTTTTGATATTGTCTTCTGTCTTTGGGGCATTCGGTAGTTATTTTCTTCATTTATTGATTGTAGATTTGTTTGTTTCATCCAGCTTTTTTGTTTTATTTGGTTATGTCTGAGCAGGGGGGCTATGTGTTCTTTGTTGTTTGCTCATCTGTGGGCATGGTAATTTTCACCTCCTTCTCAATTTGCAGGGTCAGAGCTCAGATATAGTACAGCAGGGCAGGTCTAGCTTAAGAGGAGTTGTTGGGATGGGTTGTTTGTGGCAAGTACTAGGTCCAACAGGGTGGGCCGGAGATCAGTGCAGGGCAGGTTCCAGTAGTCCATGCCTATGCTGCTTGAGGGAGTGATGTTCAGCGCACGGTGCAGGTAAGCAGGATGGAGTGGGGAGATTGTGATGTGTGGAGCTAAGATGGGTATGAGGAACAGGAGAGGGAGGAGTGAGGAACAGGAGCCAAAAACATACAAACAAACAAAAAAGAGTGCTAAGGAAGCTTGCCATTGGAGTGGAGACATGAGAGACTGAAAAATGGAGGAAAACAAAAAGAAGAAGAGGAAGAAAAGAAAAAAATGAATAAATAAAAATTAGAAAGAAAAAACAAAAGCAAAGTCCTCAGGAGAGAAGTGAAAATGGCGCTCTAGGCAGAAGCACCATGCTGTCCCTCCACAGCAAAGATCTGAAAAGCTAAGCTGAACAGAGAATGCAACAATCCTGAAACCCTAAAACATCAAATGAAGAGATAAAGAACTCAGCCAAGCCCCAAATGGAGTGAGAAAACTGACAGAGAGTGGAGAGCAAGGAGAGATTCATGAGAGGTCCCCTACCAGCTAACGCAGTGCAGATCCACCACCTTGTATTCCTGTCAGAGAACAGCAAAAAGGGGGTATGAGAAAGCAGCCTCACGGAGCATCCAGCAAGAGACAAAACAACCAGTAATTTATGGTGTGCACTTTCCCACCCCCCACCCCTCTTCACCCAGGCTCGGCCTCCTCTGCTTCCCACAGCCACGGTCTCTTGACCGGGAAGTGCTGGCTGCTTGGATTCCACACAACCGAGCGGGCAGCTCTCTGGGTGCCATTTGTTGGCTGCTGGTGTTGCTTTTTCCACTTCTTTTGATTTCTTCCTTGCCGCTCACCATCTCCTCCTCCTTTCGGTCGAGTGCCTCATTCCATGTGCCATCTTTGCTTCTTCCTGAGGGGCTGCAGAGCACTGGTAATTTGTGATATATGCTTTCACACTCTTTACCGTTCTTCACCCACACTCGGCCCACTCTGCTTCCCGCGGACACAGTCTCTTGTCCAGAAACACCAGCCCACACTAGCTGGCTCTCTGAGTGCCATTTGTTGGCTGCTGGTGTTGTTTCTTTTTTCTGCTTCTTTAGATTTCTTACTTGCCTTGCTGCCTCCCCCTCCTTTCACTCGAGTGCCTGGGTCCGTGCACCATCTTTGCTTCTTCCTGAGGGGCTACAGAGTGCTGGTAATTTGTGATATATGTTTTCCCACTCTCTATCCTTCTTCACCCACACTCGGCCCCCTCTGCTTCCTGCAGACACAGTCTCTTGTCCAGAAACACCAGCCCACACTAGCTGGCTCTCTGAGTGCCATTTGTTGGCTGCTGGTGTTACGTTTATTTTTGTTCTGCTTCTTTTGATTTCTTCCTTACCTCTCGCCGCCTCCCCCTCCTTTCACTCGAGTGCCTGGCTCCATGCGCTATCTTTGTTTCTTCCTAAGAGTAGGCGGAGCTCCATTCGAGTGTGGAGCTGCTTCCCAGTCTGGACTACAACACTGGTGGGATCCCAGGAATTTTGTTCATTTGTTTGTTTTGAATTGTTTGTTTGTTTTCTTTTCCTTTTCTTCAGTTGGGAGCCCTTTCTGGCCAGGCGGAGCTGCGTGACAAGGAGACTCCCCTTTGGCTTCCACAGACGTGCAGAGGGATCCCTGAAGGCATTTCTTTTTTCGTTAGTTTTTTTTTTTCCCTGCTTTTTTGGGGGTCTTTCTTGTTCTTTTCTTTTTAATTTGTTTTGTTTTCTTTTCCCTCTCTTTCCCTTTTTGTCTTTCTTCATTGCTCAGTTTCTCGTCTCTCTCTATATTCCTTCTCTTTCTGTTCCCTGAATACCAGGCATTGTATACCTCTACACCTTCTAGCCAGGCTGTACTGCAACACCCGAGAGCGATTTCCCCAGACCTCATAGCTGCACTGGTGGGATCCCTTGGAAATTTGCGGTTCTTTAACCTTTCTGATTTTTATTTATTCATCCTTTTCTTTCCTTCCTCTTCCCCTTTCTGTTTTTCTCCATTTCATAGTCTCTCATCTATCCACCCCAGTGACAAGCTCCCTAGCATTCTTTTTTGTTTGGTTGTATGTTTTTGGCTCCTGTCTCTCTCTCCTCTCTCCCATATCCATCTTAGCTCCACACATAACAATCTCCCCACTGCATCCTGCCTACCTGCACAGTGCGCTTGACATCACACCACCAAGCAGCACAGGCAAGGCCTACTGGAACCTGCCCTGCACTGATTGCCGACCCGCTCTGGTGGCTGTAGTAAGTGCCACAAACAACCCGTCGCAGTAACTCCTCTTCGGCTAGACCTGCCCTGCCGTACCATACCTGAGTGACTGACCCTGCCAGTTGGAGAAGGAGGCGAAAAGTATTGAGTGCAAAGACGAGCAAACAACAAAGAACACACAGTCCGCCTGCTCAGACATAGTCAATTTTTTTTTTTTAAAGAAAGGGACGAAACAAAGAAATCTACAATCAATAAAAGAGGAAAATAACTCCCGAATGATCCGAAAACAGCAGACACTATCAAAACATTTACAAAAACAGGACAGGATGGTTCCAGTAGCCGTCCAAAATAAAACACAAGATGACTCTCCTGTGGAAGAAAATGCACTAGAACTACCTAATAGGGAATTCAACTCTCTAATACTCAGAATTCTCCAAGAATTGAGGCAAAAAGCTGACAAACATGAGGAAAAAATAGACAAATTCATGGAAAATACAGACAAAAAATTGGAAGAATTCAGGAAGATGATGTAGGAACAAAATGCCAAAATAAATTCACAACTAGAAATTATACAAAGACAACAATTAGAAATCCAAAAGATAAACAACAAGATTTCAGAAATGGACGGTGTAATAGAAGGGCTGAGAAGCAGATTTGAAACGGTGGAAGACAGGAACAGTGGAATTGAAGACAAACACTTATACAACTCTGTATGAGGAAAACTCAGAAAAAAGAACAAAGAAAAATTAAGAGACCCTGAGAGATTTGTGGGACACAATCAAAAGCAAAAAGTTTTGAGTGTTTGCAATGCCAGAACTGGGGGAGAAAACAGAAAACAGAGAGGATCATTGAGGAACTGCTGACAGAAAACTTCCCCAAAATCATGAAAGATGAAAATCCTGACATTCAAGAAGCTCAACGAACCCCATATAGAAGAGACCCCAAAAGAAAATCACCAAGGCATATCATATTCACACTCTCCAAAACCAAAGACAAACAAAGAATCCTGAGAGCAGCGCATGAAAATCAAGAAGTCACATACAGAGGAGAAACAATAAGACTAAGCTCAGATTATTTGGCAGAAACCATGCAGGCAAGAAGGCAATGGGATGACATATATAAAATCTTGAAAGAAAAATATTGTCAGCCACGAATAATATATCCTGCAAAACTCTCATTCAAATTTGATGGTGAAATTAGGTCATTTCCAGATAAACAGAAACTAAGGGAATATGTAAAAGTCAAACCAAACTTACAAGAATTATTAAAGGGAGTTCTTCGATCTGACGACAAACAACTTCAGCCCTCAGGCAGGACCTAGGACGCAGGATCGTACGAGCCAGATACCAATCTAGGAAATGAACTCTCGAGGACTATCCAAAACCAAAAGAAATACAACAGGGAATCAGAGCAGTTAATCAATAAATGACAACAACATCAAAACAATAAAAGAGGGAATAAATGGCATACATATAGAACCTTGTAATGGAGAGGAAGGCAAGGCAATACCAAGTAAGGGTAGACTGCTTCAAACTTAGAAAGATAAGGGTAAGATTCATGGTAACCACAAAAAAAGTTAACAAACCAACTCATAAAAATAAAGAGGAAAAACATAAAGTCTCAGTAAAAACAAAACCTACAAAAACAAAAGAAATGAAAAAAAGAAAAATCCAGAAACAAAAGTAACTCGGCACAAGAGAGTAAAAAGAACAAAGAAAACTTCAACATCACAAAAAAAAGCACTACAAAATGACAGCAACAAACTCACACTTATCAATAATTACACTGAATGTAAATGGACTCAATGTACCCATAAAGAGATGGAGAGTGACAGAATGGATAAGAAAACAGGATCCATCAATATGCTGTCTACAAGAGACACACCTTAGAAACAAAGATGTGAGTTTACTAAAAATCAAAGGTTGGAAAAAAATATATCAAGCTAACAACTACCAAAAAAGAGCAGGAGTGGCAATTCTAATCTCAGATAAAATAGACTTTAAAACAAAATCTACCATAAAAGACAAAGAAGGACACTATATAATGATTAAGGGGACTATCCTTCATGAACACATAACCATAATAAACATCTACGCACCCAATGACAGGGCTCCAAAATATATAAAACAAACTCTAACAACACTGAAAAGAGAAACTGACAGTTCCACAATAATAGTAGGAGACTTCAACACACCACTCTCAGTAAAGGACAGAACATCTAAAAAGAAACTCAGCAAAGATACAGAAGACTTAAAGGGCACAATCAGCCAACTTGACCTCATAGACATATAGGGAACATTCCATCCAACAGCTGTGAAGTACACATTCTTTTCCAATGCATATGGAAAGTTCTCCAGAATAGACCACATCTTAAGCCACAGAGCAATCCTCAACTAGATCCAAAGCATTGAGATAATACAAAGTATCTTCTCTGACCACAGTGCCATCAAGGTAGAAATTAACAACAGAAAGAGCAAGGAAAAAAAACAAATACATGGAAACTGAATAACACCCTGCTTACAAACCACAGGGTAATAGAAGAAATAAGAGATTAAATCAAAAAATTCCTAGAATCAAATAAGAATTAAAACACATCACACCAAAACCCTTGGGACACAGCAAAGGCAGTCCTCAGAGGACAATTTATAGCAATAGATGCACACATCAAAAAAGAAGAAAATGACAAAATCAAAACATTAACTGCAGAACTCAAACAAATAAAAAAAGAACAGCAAAAAAAGCACACAGCCACCAGAAGAAAGGAAATAGTAAAGATCAGAGCAGAAATAAATGAAATAGAGAATACAAAAACAATGGAAAGAATCAACAAAAGCAAAAGTTGGTTCTTTGAAAGAATCAACAAAATCAACAAACCACTGGCCGAACTGGCAAAGAAAAAACAGGAGAAGATGCAAATGACCCAAATAAGAAATGAAATGGATGACATTACAACAGACCCAACTGAAATAAAAAGGATCATAACAGAATATTATGAAAAACTATGCTCCAACAAATCTGAAAACCTAGAGGAAATGGATAAATTTCTAGAAACACACTACCTACCCAAACTACAACAAAGTGATTTTGAAAATCTGAACAGACCCATAACAAGAGAAGTGATTGAAAAGGTAATTAAAAAAACTCAAAAAAAAAAAAAAAAAAAAAGCCCTGGCCCAGATGGCTTCACTGGAGAATTCTACAAAACATTCAGAGAAGCGCTTGTACCAGTATTACTCAAACTACTTTAGAGCATAGAAAAGGACGCAACACTTCCGAATTCATTCTATGAAGCCAGCATAACCCTGATACTAAAACCAGGCAAAGATGCCACAAAAAAAGAAAATTACAGACCAGTATTTCTCTTGAAAATAGTTGCAAAAATTCTCAACAAAATCCTAGCAAATAGAATTCAGCATCATATCAAAAAAATAGTACACCACGACCAAGTAGGATTCATACAGGGTATGCAAGGATGGTTCAACATTAGAAAATCAATCAATGCCATCCACTACATGAATAAAAGGAAAGGAAAGAAAAGGATCACACAATCATCTCAATTGACGCATAAAAGTCATTTGACAAAGTCCAACACCCATTCCTGATAAAAACTCTCAATAAAATAGGTATAGAAAGGAAATTTCTCAATATAAGTGGCATCTGTGCAAAACCAACAGCCAACATCATTCTTAATGGAGTGAGGTTGAAAACATTCCCCTTGAGAACAGGAACAAGACAAGGATGCCCTTTATCACCACTCCTATTTAACATTGTGCTTCAAGTTCTAGCTAGAGCAATAAGGCAAGCAAAAGAAATAAAGGGCATCTAAATTGGTAATGAAGAAGCTAAACTTTCCCTGTTTGTGGATGATATGATACTATACGTAGAAAACCCTAAAGTCTCCATGAGAAATCTACTGGAACTAATAGAAAGATTCAGCAGAGTAGCAGGATACAAGATCAACATTCAAAAATCAGTTGGATTCCAATACACAAATAAAGAGAATGATGAAAAGAAAATCAGGAAAACAATACCATTTATAATAGCCCCTTCGAAAAATAAAATACTTAGGAATAAATCTAACCAGGGATGTAAAATACCTATACAAAGAAAACCTCAAAACACTACCACAAGAAACCCAAAGAGATCTACATAAATGGAAAAACATACCATGCTCATAGATAGGTAGACTCAACATAGTGAAAATGGCAATTCTACCCAAAGCAATTTACAAAAACAAAGCTATCCCGATCCAAATACCAACAACATTCTTCAAAGAGATGGAAAAACTAATCATTAACTTTATATGGAAAGGAAAGAAGCCCCGAATAAGTAAAGCTCTATTGAAGAAGAAGAATAAAGTTGGAGGACTCACACTACCTGACCTCAGAACCTACTATACAGCTACGGTAGTCAAAACAGCCTGGTACTGGTACAACAACAGATACATTGATCAATGGAACAGAATTGAGAACCCAGATGTAAATCCATCCACCTAAGGTCACCTGATCTTCGACAAGGGCCCAAAGTCCATCTAATGGGGAAAAGACAGTCTTTTTAACAAATGGTACTGGCAAAACTGGATGTCCATCTGCAAAAAAATGAAACAGGACCCATACTTCCCACCATATACAAAAACTAATTCAAAATGGATTAAAGACCTAAACTTAAAGTCAAAAACTATAAAGTTCACAGAAGAAAAAATAGATCAACACTAGTGGCCCTAATACATGGCATTAACAGGATACAAACCATAACCAACAACACACAAACCCCAGTAGATAAGCTAGATAACTGGGATCTTCTAAAAATCAAACACCTATGCTCTTCAAAAGATTTCACAGAAAGAGTAAAAAGAGAACCTACAGACTGGGAAAAAATTTTTGGACGGTATAAATCAGACAAAGGTCTAATCTCCATAATCTACAAGAAAATCCAACACCTCTACAACAAAAAGACAAATAATCCTATTAAAAAATGGGCAAAGGAAATGAACCGACACTTCACCAAAGAAGACATTTGAGTGGCCAACAGACACATAAGGAAATGCTTACGATCCCTAGCCATTAGAGAAATGCAAATTAAAACCACAGTGAGATACCATCTTACCCTGGCATTACTGGCACGAATCAAAAACACTGGAAATAACAAATGTTGGAGAGGCTTCAGGGAGATCCAAACTCTTATGCACTGCTGGTGGGAATGCAAAATGATACAGCAGTTTGGAAAATGATATGGCACTTCCTTCGAAAGCTAGAAATAGAAATACCATATGATCCAGCAATTCCACTCCTAGGAATATATCCTAGAGAAATAAGAGTCATCACTCGAATAGACATATGCACACCCATGTTCATGGCAGCATTGTTCACAATAACAAAAAGATGGAAACAACCTAGATGCCCATCAACAATTGAATGGATAAACAAACTATGGTACATACACACAATAGAGTATTATGCAATGATAAAGAACAATGATGAATCTGTGAAGCATCTTGTAACATGGATGAAACTGGAGGATGTTACGCTGAGTGAAATAAGTCAATCACAAAAGGACAAATATTGTCTGAGACCTCTATTGTAAAAACTCATGAAAATGTTTGTACACAAAAAGTAACAATCTTTGTTGGTTAAGGGGGATGGGAGGGGTGAGGGGGAAACACTAAATAGGCAATAGATAAGTGGAATCTTGGGTGAAGTGTGAGACAGTACATAATACTGGGGAAACCAGAACAACTTGTACAAGGAAAGATCATGGAAGCTCCATAGACGCATCCAAACTCCCTGAGGGACTGAATTGCTGGGAGGAGGGCTGTGGGGACTGTGGTCTCGGGGAACATCTAGCTCAATTGGCATGACATGACACAGTTTATAAAGACAATGTCCTACATTCTACCTTGGTGAATAGCATCTGGGGTTTTAAAAGCCTGTGAGCAGCCATCTAAGATACTCCACTGGTCTCATCACTTCGGAAGTAAGGGAGAATAATGAGAACAGTATACAAGGGAAAGATTAGTTCAAAGGACTAATGGACGGCAACAACCTCGGCCTCCACCAGACTAAGTCCACTACAGCTAGATGGTGCCCGGCTACCACCACTGACTTCTCTGACCAGGATCACAACAGAGGGTTCTGGACAGAGCTGGAGAAGGATGTAGAACAAAATTCTAACACACACAAAAAAGACCAGACTTACTGGCCTGAAAGAGACTGTAGAAACCCTGAGAGTATGGCCCCCAGACACCCTTTTAGCTCAGTGGTGAAGTCACTTCTGAGGTTCACCGTTCAGCCGGGGATTGGACAGTCCCATAAAACAAAATGGGACTAACGAGGCAGAGGAGTCCAGGGACAAGGACTACAAGGCAGAAGGGGACAGAAAAGCTGGTGATAGGGAACCCAAGGTTGAGTAAGGACAGTGTTGACATGTAGTGGGGTTGTTAACCATTGTCATAGGGTAACAGATGTACTAACGTTTAATGAGAAACTATTTTGTTCTGTAAACCTTCATCTAAAGTGAGAATAGCAGCACTACTGGAAGAACGTAATCCAAATATGTAGAAATTTTTGAAATGGTGTATCTTTGGCTATGTATATTTTCACCAAAAAAAAAATAAAAGTCCAGAAGGGAGACGGGTGATATGTCCTGGGGTTGTTAACCAATGTCATAAAACAATATGTGTACTGACTGTTTAATGAGAAACCATTTGTTTTGTAAACCTTCGCCTAAAGTACAATAAAAAAAAAAAAAATAAATGCAAACAAAACGAACAAAAAACAAAAACTCTGACCTCAAGATCCTGTCTAAGTACAAGTATCTTCCTCCTCCTTTTTACAGCCAACCTTATTGAAAATACCGTTTACACAGCTCTGCTTCTCTTACTTTCCCCGTCATCAGTCCTCAACTCACTGAAATCGGGCTGCAATCCTCATCATTCTGAAAAATGTTCTCACCAAGATCACCAGTGGCCTTTTTGATAAATCAATGTGCGTGTCTAAAATTGCTTCTTACTAGATCTTTCACTCACATGTAATATTGCTGGCTTCTTCTGCTTATCTGTCTGGCCTCTTGCCTTTGTCTCTAGGATACAATACAATCAGGTTCTGTTTCCACCTCTGAGTCTTTTTCTGCTTCTAAATCTCCTTTGTGGGATCCCTGCCTTCTGTCCTACTATTAAATGTAAGTATTACTCACTTGTTATTTTGTTATTTCCCACATGAGTGCACTCATCCTCATCTATGGCCTAATTTATCAGATATGCCCCCGATGACTCCTAGATCAATATATTCAGTCCAGATAGTCCTTCTGAATTATAAAGCTGTGTATCTAACTGCTTGAAAGAGAGAGGAAAAGTTTCTAATATCTCTGCCCATCTTCTCATCATTTCTCTTCAAGAAGTTGTTGTTGTTAACAGCCCTTAAGTCGGCCCCAGCTCATGGTGACCCCATGAACAATGGAACAAAATGCTGCTGGGTCCCACACCATCCCCATGAGCAGTTATGGATTAGACCATTGTGATCCATACAGTCTTCACTGGCTAATTTTCAGAAATAGGTCTCCTGGTCTTTCTTCCTAGTCTCTTTTAGTCTGGAAGCACCAGTGAAACCTGTCCAGCATCATAGTAACACATAAGCCTCCGCTGGCAGACAGGAGGTGGCTCTGCATGAGGTGCATTGGTCAGGAATTGGACCCAGGCCTCCTGAATGGAAGGTAAAATTCTACCTCTGAACTACCACTGCCCCATCAAGAAGAGAGAGTACTAATATGAATGGCGAAACTGTGAGGCAGTTATTGGACCATCTTTACTGGTAGTTAGGTCTCTGAGTGTTAAAATGCTCATATAATTCACAGTCCTCTCTTGTGAAGCTTTCTGTATTCTGTAAGCTGATCAAGTCACGGCAGCCATTTTAGGCAGCTCTCCTCTCTCGGTTGCATGCATTCCTAATTTTACTTGTCTCTGCTTTGAATTCCTGTACCATATGGGTTGCCAGAGGGTGGTAAGACCTTAAAATCTGTGAATACAAAACTCAAAGGAGTTAGAAGTTTCTTTCAGGCATTGGGTCTGGACCACAAGGTCTAAACCAGCTTTTTCAGAGGGTTTCATAGAAAGTGCCAGGCTCCTGACTAATAATAAAATGGCACATACCATATTCTACTAAAGAACTTTGAACTTCAAACCAACTTCCATAGATTCAGGGAAAACCACATTCCAGAGCAAAAGTGTGTCAACTCTGCCCATTACCAACAGACAATGAAATATCTTGCTATGAGCTTGTTTATAATAAAAACAGCTAAAATGCAAACATATTTGAGTAAATATTTAAGAGAATTGAGGAAAAACAAGAAGACCTTAGGTAACCTTCCCCAGTTCCTCTCTGTCCTCATGTTCTATTACTCCCCAGCTTGCTCACTCTGCTCTAGCCATTGACCTGTTGGAGATTCCTGGAACAAAGTAGGCACATTTCTGCCTTAGGGCCTTTGCATATGCTGTTCCTTCTACCTGGAAAGCTCTTCCCCAGATACCAGCATGGTTCCCTCCCTTGGGTCTTCATTTAAAAGTCACCTGCTCAGCTAGGCCTTCCTTGACAAACCTTCTGAAATGTTAAATCCACTTGACATTTCTAACCCCCTTTCTTACTTTATTACTAATTTTTTTCTCTTTAGCACTTACCACTTTTAATGTGCTATATGGTGCCCTGGTGGCACAGTGGTTAAGAACTTGGCTGCTAACCAAAAGGTTGGCAGTTCGAATCCACCAAGCCACTCCTTGGAAACTCTATGGGCAGTTCTACTCTGTTACTGTGAGTCAGAATCAACTTGATGGCTATGGGCTTAATGTGCTATATATATTACTATTTTATGCTATTTATTCTTTAATTTCTGCTAACGTGTGTGTTCCCTGATGGCAGGGATTTCTGTTTGTTTTGTCTATTGATGTGCCTCTGGCCCAATGTCTTTCAATCTAGTATTAGGGGGAGAATCTTGTAGGGTGAGGAATAAGATATTAATAGGGTTACAGAGAAAAAGAGTTTTTCCTTTGCAAATACATTTGTAGGAATAATCATTAAACAAAATAAATGAAAATATAACAATGTATACATTTATAAGAGTATATACAAAAACCAAAACCAAACCCGTTGCCGTTGAGTCGGTTCCGACTCACAGTGACCCTAAAGGATAGAGCAGAACCGCCCCATAGGATTTACAAGGATTCAAACTGCTGACCTTTTGGTTAGCAGATCGTAGCTCTCAACCACTACGCCACCAGGGTTTCCGAGAGTATACATAATATACATAAATTATATATATTACACTTTATACCTATTACATATCATAACATATATGTGTTGTTGTTGTTAGGTGCCATCGAGTCTGCCGATGGACCTGTTGGTTCTGACTCATAGGGACCCTATGTACAACAGAATGAAACACTGCTTGGTCTTGTGCCATCCTCACAATTGTTGCTATGTTTGAGCTTATTGCTGCAGCTACTGTATCAGTCTATCTCTTGAGGGTCTCCCTCTTTTTTGCCTCACCTCTACTTTACCAAGAATGATGTTCTTCTCCAGGGACTGATCCCTCCTGATAACATGTCCAAAGCACGTAGATGAAATCTTACCATCCACCGTTCTAAGGAGCATTCTGGCTGTACTTCTTCCAAGATAGATTTGTTCATTCTTTTGGCAGTCCACGGTATATTCAATATTCTTCCCAAATGCCAAAATTCAAATGCGTCAATTCATCTTTCATCTTCCTTATTCATTGTCCAGCTTTCACATGCATATGTGGCAATTGAAAATAACGTGGCTTGGTTATGATACAACCATTTTGGAAAATGATATGGCGTTTCCTCAGAAAGCTAGAAATAGACATACCATTCGATCCAGCAATCCCACTCCTAGGAATATATCCTAGAGAAATAAGAGTCATCACTCGAATAGACATATGCACACCTATGTTCATGGCAGCATTATTCACAATAGGAAAACGATGGAAACAACCTCGATGTCCATCAACAGATGAATGGATACACAGACTATGGTACATACACACAATGGAGTACTATGCAACGAGAAAGAACAACAATGAATCTGTGAACCATCTCATAACATGGATGAAACTGGAGGACATCATGCTGAGTGAAATAAGTCAATCACAAAAGGACAAATATTGTATGAGACCTCTATTGTAAAAACCCATGAAAAAATTCACATGCAAAATGTAACAATCCTTGTTGGTTACCAGGGATGGGGGGGGGGGGAATACTAAATAAGTAATAGGTAAGTGGTAACTTGGGTGAGAGGTGAGATAGTACATAGTACAGGGGAAACTAACACAACCTGCACAAGGAAAGGTCATGGAGGCCCTATAGACACATCCAAAACCTCCGAGGGACTGAGTTGTTGGACGGAGGGCTCTGGGGACCATGATCTCGGGGAACATCTAGCTCAATTGGCATGACACTACTTATAAAGATAATGCTCTACATTCTACCTTGGTGAGTAGTGTCTGGGGTCTTAAAAGCCTATGAGCGGCCATCTAAGATACTCCACTGATCTCATCCCTTTGGGAACAAGGGAGAACGAAGAGAACAGGATACAAGGAAAAGATTAGTCCGAAGGACTAATGGTCCACAGCTACCAAGGCCTCCACGGGACTGAGTCCAGTACAGCTGGATGGTGCCCGGCTACCACCAATGACTCCTCTGACCAGGATCACAACAGAGGGTTCTGGGCAGAGCTGGAGAAGGATGTAGAGCATAATTTTAACTCCCAAAAAAAAAAAAAAAAAAAAAGAAGACCAGATTTACTGGCCTAAAGAATACTAGAGAAACCTCAAGAGTGTGGCCCCCAGACACCCTTTCAGCTCAGAGGTGAAGTTACCTTCGAGGTTCGATGTTAAGCCTGGGAATGGACAGCCCAGTAAAACTAAATGGGACTAACGAGGTACAGGAGTCCGGTGACAAGGGCCAGAAGGCAGAGGGAGAGTAGGAAACTGATGATAAGGAACACAAATTGAATAAGGACACTGTCGATGTATTGTGAGATTGTTGACCACTGCTATAGGGCAACATTTGTAGTAACTATTAAATGGGAGGCTGTTTTGTCCTGTAAGCCTTCATCTTGGGTGAGAATGGCAGCACAATTGGAAGAGCATAGTCAATATCACTTAAATGTGTAAGTAAAAAGTTTTGAAATGGTGTTTAAATAAAATAAAATAAATAAATAAATAAACAAATGAGACTAAAGAGGTACAATAGTCCACTGACAAGGTCCAGAAGACAGAAGGGGACAAGGAAGCCCCCTGGTGATAGGGAACACAAGGTGGAGTAAGGATATTCTTGATGTGCTGTGAGATTGTTAACCATTGTCATAGGGCAACATGTGTAGTAACTGTTAAATGAAAAACTATTTTGTTCTGTAAGCCTTCATCTTAAGTGAGAATAACAGCACAGTTGGAAGAGCGTAGTCAATGTCACTGAACTGTGAATGCAGAAATTTTTGAAACGGTGTATCTTTGGCCATCTGTAATTGTCATCAAAAAAAAAAAAAAAAGGTTGAGAATTTAGAGGCTTAATACGTTGTGGGGTTGTTAACCAATGTCATAGAACAACATGTGTACTACTATTTCATGAGAAACTATTTGCACTGTAAGCTTTCACCTGAAGTACAATAAAATATATAAAAAAAAAAAAGAAAAGAAAATAACGTGGCTTGGGTCAGAAGCACTCATCAGTAAATGCTTCAAGTCCTCTTCACTTTCAGCGAGCAAGGTTGTCATCTGCATATCGCAGGTTGTTAAGGAGACTTCCTCCAATCCTGATGATGTGTATTCTTCATGTAGTCCAGCTTTTCAGATTATTTCCTCAGCATACAGATTGAATAAGTGTGATGAAAGGATACAACTCTGACACACACTTTTTCTGATTTAAAACCACTCACTATCCCCTTATTCTGTTGGAACAACTGCCTCTTGGTCTATGTACAGGTTCCCCATGAGCACAATTAAGTGTTCTGGAATTCCCATTCTTTGAAATATTATCCATAATTTGTTATGATTCACACAATTGAATGTCTTTGCATAATCAGTAAAACACAAGTAAACATCTTTCTGGTATTCTCTGCTTTCAGCCAAAATCCATCTGACATCAGCAATGATATCCCTCATTCCACGTCCTCTTCTGAATCCGGCTTCAATTTCTGGCAGTACTCTGTCAATGTACTGCTGCAATCACTTTTGAATGATCACCAGCAAAATTTTACTTGTGTGTGATATTAATGATATTGTTCAATAATTTCTCCATTCTGCTGGATCACCTTTCTTTGGAATAGGCACAAATATGAATCTCTTCCAGTCAGTTGGCCAGGTAGCTGTCTTCCAAATTTCTTGGCATAGATGAGTAAGTACATCCAGCATTGCATGTTTGTTGAAACATCTCAACTGGTATTCTGTCAATTCCTGGAAACTTGTTTTTTGCAAATGCCTTCAGTGGGGCTTGGACTTCTTTCAGTATTATTTGTTCTTGATAATATGTTACCTCCTGCAATGGTTGAACGTCAACCAATTATTTTTGGTACAGTAACTCTGTGTGTTCCTTCCATCTTCTTTTCATGCTTCCTTCATCGTTCAATATTTTGCCCATAGAATCCTTCCATATTGCAACTTGAGGCTTGAATTTGTTCTTCAGTTTTTTCTGCTTGAGAAATGCCAAGAGTGTTCTTCCCTTTTGGTTTTTGTTATTATAATATTTTACTTTGTCTTCTAGAGTGGCCCTTTGAAATTTTCGTTCAGCTCTTTTACTTCATTTCTTCCATTCCCTTTAGCTACTTGTCATGGATTGAATTGTGTCCCCCCAGAATTTCTGTTAACTTGGCTAAGTCATGATTCCCAGTATTGTATGATTGTGTACCATTTTGTAATCTGATATGATTTCCTTATGTGTTGTAAACTCTATCACTATGATATAATAAGATGGATTAATGGCAGTTATATTAATGTGGTCTATAAGATTAGGTAGTGTCTTTTGAGATGTAAAAGAGAGAAGCGAGCAGAGAGACATCGTAATCTCATACCACCAAGAAAGCAGTGCTGGGAGCAGAGTGCATCCTTTGGACCTGAGGTTCCTGCGCAGAGAAGCTCCCAGACCAAGGGAAGATTGATGACAGGGACCTTCCTCCAGAGATGACAGAGAAAGCATTCCCTTGGAGCTGATGCCCTGAATTTGGACTTGCAGCCCATTGGACTATTTGTTCTTTTTCCTGTGAGAGAATAAACTTCTCTTTGTTAAGGCCATTCACTTGTGGTATTTCTGTTATAACAGCACTAGATGACTAAGACACTACTCTGCATTGAATAGCAAGTTTCAGAGTCTCTTCTGACATCCATTTTTGTCTTTCCTTTCTTTCCTGTCCTTTTAAAGACTTTTTGCTTTCTTCATTTATGATGTCCTTGATGTCATTCCACAACTCATCTGGTCTTCAGTCATTAGTGTTCAATGTGTCAAATCTATTCTTGAAAGAGGTCTCTAAATTCAGGGGGGATATACTCACAGTCGTACTTTGGCTCTCATGCACTTGCTCTAATTTTCTTCAGCTTCAGCTTGAGCTTGGATATGAGTAATTGATGGTCAGTTCTGCAGTCGGCCCCTGGCCTTGTTCTGACTGATGATATGGAGTTTCTCCATTGGGTCTTTCCACAAATGTAGTCAATTTGATTCCTGTGTATTCCATCTGGTGAGGTCCATGTGTATAGTTGCTGTTTATGTTGTTGAAAAAGGTATTTGCAAAAGAATAGGTCATTGGTCTTGCAAAATTCTATCGTGTGATCTCCTGTGTTGTTAATACTACCAAGACCATATTTTCCAACTATTGATCCTTCCTTTTTGTTTCCAACTTTCACATTCCAATCACCAGTAATTATCAATGCATCTTGATTGCATGTTTGATCAATTTCAGACTGCAGAAGTTGGTAAAAATCTTCAATTTCTTCCTCTTTGGCATTAGTGGTTGATTTGTAAATTTAAATAATAGTCATATTAACTTGTCTTCCTTGTAGGCATATGGATATTATTCTATCACTGACAGTGTTGTATTTCAGTATAGATCTTGAAATGTTCTTTTTGATGATGGATACAACACTGTTCTTCTTCAGTTTGTCATTCTCAGTGTAGTAGATCATATGATTGTCTGATTCAAAATTGTCAATACCAGATCATTTCAATTCACTAATGCCTAGGATATCTATCTTAAGGCATTTCATTTTTGACAACTTCTAATTTTCCTAGATTCATACTTCTTACATTCTGTGTTCTGATTATTAACGGATGTTTGCAGTTGTTCCTCTCATTTTGAGTCATGTCACGTCAGGAAATGAAGGTCCCGAAAGCTTCACTCCATCCATGTCATTAAGATTGACCCTACTTTGAGGAGACAGCTCTTCTGCAGTCATATTTTGAGTGGCTTCCAACCTGAGGTGCCATTTTCCGGCACTATACCAGGCAATGTTCTGCTGCTATTCATAAGGTTTTCACTGGCCAACTTTTTTTACAAGTAGATTGCCAGGTCCTTCCTCCTAGTCTGTCTTAGTCTTGAAGCTCCACTGAAACCTGTTCACCCTGGGTGACCCTGCTAGTGTTTGAAATATCAACATAGCTTCCAGCATCACAGCCACACGCAAGCCACCACAGTACAACAAACAGACAGATGATTGGTGGACCATATATATATAACTGTGAGGAAGAATTTTTTAGATCCTTTGGTGTCCATTGACTAACACACACAGACTTCAAGTTTCTTTGAACCACAGGACCCTTTGTCATTGAAAATCATTTAAGAAAAAGCTACTTTCTGCTATAGCTTTGGGGAAGAGGAACAAAACTGACATTCCTTTCTTTTCTCTTCAGCTTGTTTTCCTATGTCAGTAAGATATACAAGGCTTCTGAGGATGGTTTCAGACTATGTTGTAAATGCTACCATTTTACCACAGCTCTCTCTTCACCCATGTTTTCTCTGTGTCTGAAATGCTTTGTCTTCCTTCGATTTTTCTATAGCTGTTACTCATACCCAACTCAGATGTTGTCTTCTTTCTGATGTTCTTCCCTGTCAGCCCCCTTTTTCCATGCCCCTGCAGCCTAGCCCACGTCTGGGCAAGACATCCATTTACATACTCCTGTTATACCTTTTGCAAATTTCTCTCATTATACCTGCTACCCTATTTTGACCGCAGAATGGGTGAACTTATAATGTTGTTATTTTGTTCTTAAAAGATGTATTGCCTTGTTGCATTATAGATATTCCAATTAGTCTCTACCTAAAAGTCTCTGACATCTAGGAATTCTTAAATATTCTGAATCAACAATATTTGCTAACACCAAAGTGAGTTATCAACTTATATATACTAACGTTAGTTGCAAAGCCTGATCATAAACGTAATCATCTAATGTTTTGTTTAATACAGGATAGAACAGGAATTTAAACATTGATTAAATTCAGGGCCTGGCTCCTAGCCATTTGATCCCTCTGCCTTGTTGTGGATCATAAAGTAAAAATGCAATGAACTAAAGAGACTTCTTGATCCTCACTGCATTGACTAAACCTCAAATGCTCATGAGAATAAACCCTGCAGTGCAATCCCATTTATCATCCATCCTCACTTATCTTCACTGCTTTTTCTTCATTTTATAGAAAGAAACTTTTCTAAGGCTATTTTTTTTCCCTTTATTAAAAAAAAATAAGACCACTAGGGCCAGCAGAAGCATTTATTACACAAATTTCTATTTTGTGCTGTGTTTTGAATAACTAACGTATAACTTGCAAAATTTTAAAAGAATGTTTACCACCAATTTGAAACAATAACCTGAATAATGAGTTTCATAAGTGACACAAATTTTAAATGCACTGCAGGCACTCCTTTCCTTACAACTCAGTATATTTTTTATGTCATGTTCAATTAGGCTTAAAATGATGTTATTAATTTGATAAAAATAGTGTGGGAAATACTTAATTCATACAATATAGATTTAAGGAGTAAATCATATTGTTCACATTTTTGACAACAGATTCATGCAAACATCCATCATAGAGAAAATGTTTCCATAGGATGCATTCATATTAGTACTTTATAAGCTTGTCATATTTACACAGCTAATTCATTATTAGTTGACATTTCAATAAATGAGAATTAAGAATTTAAGAATAGTTAATAACTGATATAATTCAGAGAAGTATGCCTGTTTCTTAAGGGCTATAAGTCTGAGATATTACACAAGAGGTGATCTTGTAATATCAACATATATATGTCTGTTTACATTATTCTTTTCTGAACAGAGCATAAGAAAGTAGTCTTTACACATACAGAAAATATGAAACGTTTTTTAAAGATAAAGAGTCATTTTTCAAATTTAATGATCAGGTTCCATAGGCTGATCTTGGAATCATGGTTCTTTTGGGGCAAAATCCTTTCATTTTGTGGTTTCTGCATCACTTATCTGTACCAAATCTCTTGAGTGTCATCTTAAGAGCTCTTCAAAACATAAATCATGCCAAATGAGTAGGAAAAAAGGATAGAAGATGATAGGCTGATCTGTATCATTCTTCTTTCTGACCGTTTTCTGTGATATCTGCAGTGGTGATGGTGTAAGTCATAGAGCCCTGGTTCACTCATCAGTGATCTTTGCACACAGCTCCAGATGTGTCAGGGGACATACTGAGACTGAGAGAAAGCAGAGGAGCATAATACAGAGAAGAGCATGCATGGAGTGCCAGGGATGAACTAGCCTGCCTCAGCTCCTCTCCATGGGATGATGTCTCCATGGGACTGCTTGAGCATCCTCAGGGCATGGCAGCTAGTTTCCATGAACAGACACCCAAGAGAGCTAAGGCAGACGTTGTAGTGCCTTTTATGGCTGGTCTTAGAAGTTTCACACTATCACTGCCACCCTGCTCTATTGGTCACATGGGGCAGCTCTGATTCAGAGAGAGGGGCTGTACAAGAGTGTAAGTGTCTGGGGGTTATCTTGGAGGCTGGCTACCACTCATGGCTCAACCTCACACCATTTCCTCCCTGGAGTCTTGCTTGAGCAGCCCTACTACCTTTCTTTTCCTCTTGCCCAGGGCAGTCTCTTTTCGTGCTTTTGCAGGGCATGTAGGGAATAGCTACTCTGACCAAGACAATTGGTCAGAAACATTGGCTTCCAATGTTCAATGCTGGTTGTTAATTAGAATTTCCTGAGGAATATATCTATGTATATGTATTATATGTGTGTGTGTGTGTGTGTGTGTGTGTGTGTAGTCCTGGTGGCGCAGTGGTTAAGAGCCTGGCTGATAACCTTGAAGGTCAGCAGTTTGAATCCGCCAGCCGCTCCTTGAAGACCCTACGGGGTGGTTCTACTCTGTTGATAGGGTCGCTATGAGTCATAATCGATGCAACAGCAACGGGTAGAGGGTAATGGGTAATACATATAATGTAATGTAGTGTTATATTATATTACATTACACTATACTATATTATATTATATCATATTGTACCATATCTTATCATATTATCTCATCTTATCTCATATCATATTATAACAGCAATTCTACTCCATCAAAAATGAAGAAATGAAAGGGTCACATCCTGATTTCATTCCCACAGATTCTGATGTAGTTGATTTGTAGTGGAACTCAGTGAAGTGTAATTTTAAAAAGTGTTCCTGGGTGAGTTTAATGTGTTGTCTGAGTTAAAAAAAATCACTGTCTTTAAGGGCTTACAGTTTTGAAACACAAAAGTCAGAGAGACTGGCCAGGTAAACTGCACAAGTCTTAGCTAAACAACCCAATAAATTTTTACCTATGTATATACACCCATCATCCAGGTTGTTCTTGAATAGATAAGTGGAATGATATAGTATGAACTCTTCTGTATCTGCATTTTTCCACTCAGTAGTTTGTATGTGAGATTCATCCATGTTGTTGAATGTAGCAATAGTTGCTTCTTTTTCAGTGTAGGATAGTATATCATTATTTGAATAACTTACAATTTATTAATCTAATGGATTATTTACAGTTTGGTGCTAGAAAGTATTGTTGTTATAATCAATTGTGAACATGTCTTTTGGTGGACATAGACACGCATTTGTGATGGAATAGAATTGCTTTTGCAATAGAATTGCAGGAGTAGAGCCTCTGGATCATAGGTTAGGTGAGGGTTCGGCTTTAGAAAATATTGCCAAGTATTATTCAGACTAGTTGTACCAATTTACATTCCTATGCACAATGTGTAAGCGTTCTGGTTGCTAGGCATCCTCATCAACGCTTGATATTTTCAATCTTTTCCACCATATCCATCCTAGTGGGTATATAGTGATATCCCAATGTGGTTTTAATTTGCATCTCCCTAATGACCATGACTGTGATGGCTAAGATTGTGTGTCAACTTGGCTGGGCCATGATTCTCAGTATTTATATGTGATCACTCCCATGATTGAATATGCTGTGAGTAGCCAATCAGTGGAAAGGGAATTTCCCTTGGGGGTGTGGCCTGCATCAGAATATAAGCTGACTTTCTGGCTTTTTGCTTGCTCTGGATCCTCCGGCTGCCTCCTGTCATCTCACCTCTGGTTCTTGGGACTTGAGCTGTCAGCTTATCTGCAAAACTTGAGATTTGTTGATCTTCACAGCCTGTGAGCAGAGCCCTGCTCTCTGACCTGCTGATCTTGGGTTCACCAGCCCCTGCAGCTACATGAATCAGGAGAAACCTTGCAGTCTTGCCTGCCAATCTTGGAATTCATTGACCTTCACAGCCTGTGAGCAGGAGCCCTGCTGTCCTACCTGTCGATCTTGGGCTTGCCAGCTTCTGCAGCTGCGTCAATTGGGAGAAGCCACTACCCTGATCCACTGACTTGGGACATTCTAGCCTCTACAGTCGCATGAACTGTTTCCTTGATATAAATTTCTCTCTATATATATTTATATGCTTTACTGGTTTTGCTTCTGTAGAGAACCCAACCTAAGACAATGATATAAAATGAATTTTCATTTATTTATTGGCCATTTGGGTAGCCTCTTTTGTGAAGTGTCTATTCAAGTCTCCTGTTCACTTTTTAGCTAGGTTTTCTTTCTTTCTTTCTTTTTTGATGTTGCACTCCACAATTTATTCAACAATTCCTTCAGAGTATAAAATTTTTTTTTTTTTATTGTACTTCAGGTGAAGGCTTACAGAACAAATAGTTCCTCATGAAACAGTAGTACACATATTGTTTTATGACACTGGTTAACAACCCCACATGTCAACCCTCTAACTTCTCACCTTTCTTTTTGGTGAAAATACACATAGCCAAAGATACACTATTTCAAAAATGTCTACATGCACAGTTCAGTGACATTGACTAAGCTCTTCCAATTGTGCTGCTATTCTCACTTAAGATGAAGGCTTACAGAACAAAATAGTTTCTCATTTAACAGTTACTACACATGTTGCCCTATGACAATGGTTAACAGTCTCATAACACATCAACAATATCCTTACTCAACCTTGGGTTCCCAATCTTTTCTAAGGCTATTTTTTTTCCCTTTGTTAAAAACAAATCCCTTGTCCCCTTCTGCCTTCTGGCCCTTGTCACTGGACTACTGTACCTCATTAGTCCCATTTGGTTTTACGGGGCTGTCCACTCCCAGGCTGAACGGTGAACCTCGGAGATAACTTCACCACTGGGCTAAAAGGGTGTCTGGGGGCCATACTCTCGGGGTTTCTCCAGTCTCCTTTAGGCCAGTAAATCTGGTCTTTTTTTTGTGAGTTGGAATTTTGTTCTACATCCTTCTCCATCTCTGTCCAGAACCCTCTGTTGTGATCCCGGTCAGAGCAGTCAGTGGTGGTAGCCGGACACCATCTAGCTGTACTGGACTCAGTCCGGTGGAGGCCTTGGTAGCTGTGGTCCATTAGTCCTTCGGACTAATTTTTTCCTTGTGTCCTGTTCTCTTCATTCTCCCTTGCTCCCGAAGGGATGAGACCAGTGGAGTATCTTAGATGGCCGCTCAGAGGCTTTTAAGACCCCAGACACTACTCACCAAGGTAGAATGTAGAGCATTGTGTTTATAGGCTGTGTCATGCCAATTGAGCTAGATGTTCCCCGAGACCATGGTCCCCACAGCCCTCCACCCGGAAATTCAGTTCTTTCTTTCTTTTTAAAAATATTTATAAGGTTTGCTCAAGTATCCTGGATATGAATCTTTAGTTGGTTATGTGTATTGCAATTATTTTCTTCCATTCTGTGGCTTGCCTTTTACTCCCTTAATATTACATTTTTTATGGATGTTGTTATTGTTGTATGCTGTTGATTCTGACTCATAGTGACCCTATAGGACAGAGTAGAACTGCCCCATAAAGGTTTCCTAGGCTATAATCTTTATGGGTACCCTGTAGGAGCCCTGGTGGTGCAGTGGTTAAGAGCTTGGCTGCTAACCAAAAGGTTGGCTGTTTGAATCCACCAGCCACTCATTGGAAACCCTACGGGGCAGTTCTGCTCTGTCCTATAGGGTACTATGAGTCAGAATCGACTCGACGGCAACGGGTTAATTTGTATGGGAGCAGATCCTCAGGTCTTTTCTCAAG
Organism: Dugong dugon; assembly: GCA_030035585.1. NCBI lineage: Eukaryota > Metazoa > Chordata > Mammalia > Sirenia > Dugongidae > Dugong > Dugong dugon. The sequence continues at coordinate 65,354,429 of CM057470.1, read as the reverse complement.
TAGGTTCAAATTGCCAACCTTCCAGTTAACAGTCGAGCGCTTAACCACTGTGCCACCGGGGCTCCTTTTTAATGAATAGAAGTACCTAATTTTAATGAAGTCCAACTTATCAATTTATCTTTTATGGTTAGTTCTTTTTTTTTTTTAAATCCTGCTTAAGAAATCTCTGCCTAAACCAACATCATGAAGATATTTTTATAATTTTTTTTTCTCAAATCTCTATTGACTCCTTCTCTGGGAGCAGTGGGCTCTGTCACATGGGGAAAGGAAAAAGAGAAGACAAAGGAGAAAGTGGGGAAGAATATAATTGTAAGTCAATATAGTCTCTCACCACATCTTATCTATGAAATTATAGGCTCTCTGAGGGCAAGGGTTGTGTCTTACTCATCTTGCATCCGGCCCAATGCCAGGCTCAATGTCTCACATATACAGACATATCAGAAAAAGCTGTCATGAATTAATTCACTTACTACCTAAATTCAGCCTTTGCCCTCCATCCAAAGAAAGAAAATACAAAAGTAAAAATCACAGACGATCAGAATTGGGAGAAGCCTCACATACCCTGCCCTACCAAAGTCCTCATATCACCAAGGAGAATGTAGAGGCAGGACCAAGATTTGCCCCCAGGACTCCCGCCTTCCAATTCAAAGACCTTTCCCACATCTCAAATCCCCGTGGAAAACCCAATGGTTATTTTTAAAAAACCCACATGAGTTTCAGCTCTTAGGTTGCTTCCCTGTTGATTCAACATGTAAACGAAAGAGTTCTGCTGTTCTTATTTTTTCTCTCTGTTGAATCACCAAGAAGCAATCAGCAAGGAATTAAAACACCATAAACTTGGATGGGGGACAGGGCATGGAGAAGAGAGAGGAATGGAAAAATAATGACCTTGGGTAACACTGCCTTCACTTAAAATGCTTTGGAACAGGGCTTGCGTGTTTAGGACCAATTTTAAGAGGGCTTTTGATTTGTTCCAGGTACCTCGTGTGAGTCCACACTTGTGTCTTTCCTTCCATTTGCTTTAGGTACAGCTGAGATTCCAGGCATAGCAGAGATAAATAAAGCACTTACTTTATCCTTTTTTAAGGCAAAAGCTTTTATTTCGGAGCAGAGCTTTCCAGTTGGAAACCTATGGGCTGTGTAAGACCCATGTTGTTGTTGTTGATGATGGGTTTATACGTCTATGTGTCAAACAATTAAGCCATGTTGAAAAAACTATTTGCCATAAAAAGAAAAAAAGCCCACAGAACTTTCAGATTCTCTTGAAGAATCAGCATGTATGACAAGACTGGGCTTGCATTCTGAGTTGGCAACCACGTGCTTGAGTTGGAGCAGCTTTCCTTCTCTTGGCCACAGCTTCACTTTCTTATGTCACTGATGTCATTTCAGTGGGCATTTGAATTGGGGGCCCTGACTTAAACAATAGCATGAATTAGGTAATATTATTTTATGCTTATAACCACAACATACACTGAAATCTAAAAAGTGTTCATAAATTCTACATACACATACATACTACTGATTAAATCTTTCCAGCATTTCCTCGAACTGCAACCTAATATTCCTGATTCTGGTGCATTTCAGCTTCTATTGGGCTGTTAGTTAGAATCCACCAACAGTTGCAGCTGAGCCGACTCTGACTCATGGAAACCCCATGTCTGTCCAAGTAGAACCGTGCTCCATCGGGTTTTCAATGGCTGATATTTCAGAAGCATCCACCAGGTCTTCCTTCCAAGGTGCCTCTGGATGGACTTCAACCTCTAACTCTTTGGTTAGCAGCTGAGTGCTTTGACAGTTTGTACCATGCAGGAACACTGCTAGGTGGATTAAAGGAGTTAAATACTTCATTGGTATCTTCTTGCTACTCATTCTGAACACTAATGCCCTCAGAGGAAATTAAAATTATTTTGGCATAAGCCATTTCTCTAATGAAGCTAACAGCTTCGTGTGTGTAACTCTCAGCACATGTTTGAACCAAAGGCTTGGCCTTGACTTCCGTCACCACTCTACAAAGCAACTCGGAAGACTCTCAGAGGGGAACTCCACCACCCACCCATTTGTTGTACTGTGGTGGCTTGCATGTTGCTGTGATGCTGGAAGCTATGCCACCGGTGTTGCAAATACCACCAGGGTCACCCATGGTGGACAGGTTTCAACAGAGCTTCCAGACTAAGACAGACTAAGAAGAAGAATCTGGCTATCTATTTCTGAAAAAGTCCTCACAACTGGACCAACAAGCAACATCATGATAAACAGAGAAAAATTTGAAGTTGTCAAGGATTTCATTTTACTTGGATCCATAACCAATGCCCGCGGAAGCAGCAGTCAAGAAATCAAACCACATATTGCACTGGGCAAATCTTCTGCAAAAGACCTCTTTAAAGTGTTAAAAAGCAAAGAGGTCACCTTGAGGACTAAGGTGCTCCTGACCCAAGCCATCATGTTTTCAATTGCTTGATATGCATGTGAAAGCTGAACAGTGTATAAGGAAGACTGAAGAAGAAGTGTTGCATTTAAATTGCGTGTTGGCAAAGAACATTGAATATACCATGGACTGCCAAAAGAATGAACAAGTCTGTCTTGGAAGAAGTACAGCCATAATGCTCCTTAGAAGCAAGGATGGCAAGACTTCATCTCACATACTTTGGACATGTTATGAGGAGGGACTAGTCCCTGGAGAAGGACATCATGCCTGGTAAAGTAGAGAGGGTCAGCGAAAAAGGGAAGACCCTCAAGAGATGGACTGACACAGTGGCTGCAATAATGGTCTCAAACATAGCAATAATGGTGAGGATGGCACAGGACCAGGCAGTGTTTCGTTCTGCTGTACATAAGGTCACTATGAGTGGGAACAGACTCGATGGCACCTAACAACAACAGAGGGGAACTGTGTGACAACACTGCCTCACCTTCGGTTGTCCCCAATTCCTTCTCTCCGGGCTGTTACCTTCACCCAGAAGATGATACAGCTTGGGTCAAACAACTACAACAATAACAAAGATCAAACTCTTCTTACTACACAATTTAAAACAAAACAGATTCCTTTATATTTTATTTGAAAGGTTCTGAAATTTCATTATTTGAAAACAATCAAATCCATTCTTCTCTTAAGGGCAAACAATAGTGACCTAATGGTTATATTCATTCTCAGCCTGGGGGAAATTATATTATTGGAAAGTTTTTAATTTTTTGAGCTCATTCCAGGTTTGCGATTAACAAGGCTCGATTTTGCAGCTATATTTCATGAAGTGTCATTATCCTTCTGCCAGAGCAACCTAATGGATGGCTGGGAGGAAAGATACAATTCGGAGGCAATTAATTCTGCTTCAAGTCCCTATTCACCAATGCTAAATAATACTTGAATCCTGTTTCAAGATTTAGAGTCCAACTGCCTATGGAATTCGGCCCAGGCTCCTCCTCTTAGTGGCTCAATTCTGCAAGGGCCCTGCCTTTTGTTCCAATTCTTCTTGGCCCTGTGCTTGTGGGCAATTAGATCTGTGATGGAGCCACCCCTTGTTCAGTTACTGGGAGCCTTGGGCGGCTTTATGCCCTGATTTACGGTGTTAAGGGGGTCGCTAGTAAGCTGGTATTTGATACTTGCTCAATTTGTCCCAACTACAGCAGGACTCATGCTGCCATCTGCTTGCGACACTGAAGCAGAAACACTCAAGGAATGAGCCTACCTTCATTTCCATCAGTGGGGCAGCTTAGCAGACTCTGGACTGGACATTGAATCAGAGAGTCAAAGATTCTTCATGCTGGCTACACTCCCCCGACATGGGAGGCGCAACCAGCGGCTGGTCCACCGAGATCTCTGCTGGGATTACAAAAACATCGTCTTCTGCTTATGATTTACAAACACAGGAGAAATTGTTGTGAGGCAGCTGCTGCTGAGAGATCAGGCCTTAAGCCCATCCTTCCCTTTTTCCTCTTAAAGGATAACAGTAGCTATAGGGAGTCCTCTGGGAGCAGCTGAATTTGCTGACAAAGACACCAATTTCAGGTCAGCTGGCCTCACCTTCCCATCACTTTGGTGACTTCTAAACACGTGATGCCGGGGGAAACTGCTGTATGTTTGTCTCAGTGGTTTCTCATCAAGCTCTGCTGTGAATCAGCCAGCAAGGAAGGGCAAATTAGTATCTCTCTGCCTCTGCTTTCTCATCTGTATACTTGGGCTGTTGTGGGCATTAAGTAGCATAATGATTTTAAACAATACCTGGGACATAGTAACTGCTCAGCAAATGTTAGCTATCTTCCTGGTATTTCAATTCACCCTATGCAATTAGTGAGCCAAGGAAGAAGGGGGCATTAGCAAACACAGGGGATAGAGCTTTGTAAGTCACATCTTAGTACAAGACCAAATCCTAATGTCATTCCCTTAAAAAAAGAATAAAAAGCAGGACAATAGTATCTGTGGTGCCTCCCTCACAAGACTGTGGTGAAGACCACCTGGGAGGATGTGCTGGAAAACAGTGAGGGCTTTGTTCACAGTGGTGATGTTAGCAGACGTCAAGTCAACTCTGACTCATGGCGACCCTATGCAAAACAGGATGAAATGCTGCCTGGTCCTATCCAATCGTCATGATCCTTGGTATGTCATCTTCTAGGACTACACTGGATAATGTTCCATGGTGATCCATAAGGTTTTCATTAGCTAATTTTCAGATGTATCACCACGCCTTTCTTCCTAGTTTCTCTTAGTCTGAAAGCTCTGCTGAAGCATGTCTACCACAGGAGACCCTGATAGTATTTGAAATTTCAGGGGCATAGCTTCCAGTCATAGTAACATTCAAGCCCCCACAGTACAACAAACTGACAGGCAGGAGGTGGGTATATGGCGGTAGTGGCAGTTGTTCTGGTTGTCCTTGCCCAGCTCATGCACTTGAAGTGGCAGAGACTGGCAGTCTGATCCAGTTGGTGACTCCAGCTCCAGGATTCTTTGCACTGCTCTCTACTGCCTCAAGAAGAGCAGAAACACAAAAACAAAAAGAAGAGATTCAGTGAAGTCCAACACCAATACCATTCTGCACTGCTGCCATACCCTCTCAGGTGGTAGGTGGATGTCAGCAGGAGGAAGTATGGTGAAGTAGGAAGAGCACTTTACAGGCAGGGTGGGGTTTAATAATGCATTCTCATCTCTGCAAATACCAGCATATTCCTGTCAATCACTTCCAGGCCTCTTCTTATCTCAGGGACCAAATAATACCGCTCTAATCCTGCTATACCAATAGGTCACATCACCTGTGATATGAGACTTTTAGATCAAGCAACTTAGCTATGGCATGACGTCTCTACACCTTTCCCATAAGCAACCCCTCCAGTCCAGAGTGGGCCTAACTCTTCCATTCACCACCTGTATCCTAGATTCCATTAACTAACAGATCCCTGACTTCCAAAGGCAGCTCTTCCGTTTCCATATACCACCTCAAAGACAAGGAACTTATGTATCCAATAAAAACCCTATGGATCACAATAGTCCAATCCCCAATTATCTTAGTTATCTAGTGATGCTATAACAGAAATACCACAATTGGATGGCTTTAACAAACAGAAGTTTATTCCTTCACAGTCTGGGAGGCTAGAAGTCCATATTCAGGGTGTCAGCTCCAGGGAAAGGCTTTCTCTCTCTGTCGGCCCTGGAGGAAGGTCCTTCTTATCAATCTTCCCCTGGACTAGGAGCTTCTCAGCACAGGGACCCCAGGTTCAAAGGTTATGCTATTCTCCTGGCACTACTTTCTTCATGGTATGAAGTCCCCCTGTCTCTCTGCTCACTTCCCTCTTTTATATCTCAAAAGAGATTGACTCAAGATAGAACCTAATCTTGTAGACTGAGTCTTGCATCATTAACATAGCTACCACTAATCCCACCTCATTAACATCATAGAGATAGGATTTATAACCCATAGGAAAATCACATCAGATGACAAAATGGTGGACAGTCAGACAATACTGGGAATCATGGCTTAGCTAAATTGATACAGATATTTTTGAAGGACGCAATTCCATTCATGACACCAACTGATCATGGAGATGGTGCATAACTGGGCAGCATTTTATTCCATTGTGCATGGAGTCACCGTGAGTTGGGAGACTTAATGACAGCTAACATATAAATTACTGTAGAGAAAATGAGAGATAAACTTATATAAAATATTGCAGTGTCATAGTTGAAATATGTAAATACATATAGTGACAGTAAACAATGGTGTGTTTAAATGGCTTAATTATTTTCCACTGAGGAGATTATAGAAAAGCAATCAAGAACGTACCCTTTGATCATGAGCTCTGGAAGAACCTTCTAGGCCTTGTCCCTAAAGGCAGAAGATCATATTTGTCGCAGGAATTTTTTTGTATCTGCCCCATTACCCCTCCCCCAGTCCCTGATAACCACCAATCTTCTTTTGGATTCGCCTATTACAGACATTTTATTTAAGTGGACCCATACAATTTTTGTCTTTTTGTGTCCTGCTTATTTTACTCAGCATAATGTTTTCAATGTTCATCTGTGTCATAGCAAGTATCAGAACTTCCTTTTTCTTTATGGCTGAATAATATTCCATTGTATGAATATACTACATTTTGTTTATCCATTCATCTGCTGATAGACACTTGGGTAGTTTCCACCTTTGGGTTACTGTGAATAGTACTGCAATGAACATTAGTGTACAAATAGCTGTTTGAGTCCTTGTTTTCCATTCTTTTGGGTATATACCTACGAGTGGAATTACTGCATCACATAGTAATTCTATGTCTACCTTTTTGAGGAGCTGCCAAACCATCTTCCACAGTGGCTGCACCATTTTACATTCCTGTAGCAATGCTCAGGGTTCCAGTTTCTCCACATCCTCACCAAACAGGAAATTTTCTTCATACGAAATTCACAATCCTCTTCATACTTGTTGTTTTATTTGATCTATTTTTTTTTTTTTGTTTTGAGCCCTCTATTGCATTTGCGGAAACCCTGGTGGCATAGTGGTTAAGCGCTGTGGCTGCTAACCAAAAGGTCGGCAGTTTCCAGGAGCTCCTTGGAAACTGTATGGGGCAGTTCTACTCTGTCCTATAGGGTTGCTGTGAGTCGGAATTGACTCATCGGTAATGGGTTTGGTTTTGTTTTTTTATTGCATTTGCATTTTTTAAACCTCTCCTTTTGTCGATGGTTATATCTTCAATCTCTTCTTTGCTCTCCACTTCCATAGGAAGGTATGGGGGTGAGTTCAGGGGCACTCAAACCATCCCTGCTCCTTAGCTAGGGTGGCCAATTTGTTCTGGTTTTCCTGGGACTTCCCAGTTATAGTATTGCAAGTCCTGGAAAGCTCCCCAGTCCTAAGCAAACTGGGGTGTGGTCACCTTACCTTCAACACAGGGAAGAGAATATGACAATAAAAGAAGTTATGGCTGAGGCCTGGATATAAAATCGGTGTAAAAAAAACAAAAAGACATTTGCCTAGGGGGCCTTTGCTTTGGAATTAAAAGACCTTCTATAGATCAAGTAGCACAAATGGTTAAGCATTCAACTACTAGCCAAAAGGCTGGTGGTTCAAATTCACCCAGAGACACCTCGGAAGACAGGCCTGGAGATCTGCTTCTGAAAGGTCACACCCTCCAAAACCCTGTGGAGCACAGTTCTACTCTGACACACGTGGGGCTGCCATGAGTTGGAATCGACTTGATGGCAACTAACAACAGCAACTATAGAGCAGAAGTCCCAAGGTGGTACAAATGGTTAAACTGCTCAGCTGCTAACAGAAACCTTGCAGGTTTGAGTCCACCCAGATGCCATCTAGGGAAAAAGGCCTGGCGATATACTTCAGAAAAATTAGCCATTAAAAACCCTGTGGAGCTTGGTTTTACTCTGACACACACGAGGTTGCCGTGAGTCGGGGTCGACTTGATGGCAACTTTTTTTTTTCCCCTTTCTTTTTATAGATCAGAATCTCTTGGAGGACTTGTTAAAACCAATGGCTGGGCCCATCCCAGAGTTTCTGACCCAATAGTTCAGGATGGAGCAGAGAACTTGCATCTCCAATGAGTTCCCACATGATGCTGACGCTGCTGGATGGGGGCCACACTTTGAAAGCCACTAATCTACCATTTCTGGACCTTCTCTGCAGAAAGTGCATGCTTCCTCGGCTGCAATTATGCCGGAACCATCTTGCCACTACTCCTGACCTTGTACATGCCCACTGAGTGATTTTATTCATGCTAAAGTCTTTATTGTTCGGAGAGAGAGAGTGATAGCGCAGCACCACGGCCCCTACTGACTAATGAGCCCCCTGCTGCCCTGTGCCTTCAGGACACTCAGGCATGCAGCTTTTGCCCCCAGAGCCCTGCAATTGGGGGAAAGAAATAAGAGGTCTCTTTAGAAAGCCTCCAAGGGCTAAGGCTAGAGGGCTTGGGCGAGTCTACAGATCACTGGAGAAATACCAACCTGACCCTCTCCAAACCCACAACAAAACCTTTTCTTGAGTGATTAGCCCTAGAGAAAGGTGATTTGTTAAAGCCTAGGGTTCACCGCTTTTGTGTCCTGGGCCTAGGACATCTGGCAGGAGCGAGAGGGCTCTCTGATACTGGGCTTGAGCCCCCTTTCTCATCCACTGGACTGTGCATCATTGAAACACTGGCTACTCATTCTCATGCTAATCCGTGAACTCAAGAGCAGATGTGAAACATTTGGTTCTGTTCTTGCTCACTTGTAAAGAACTAATACAACTTTTTTTAAAGGGAAGGGCAGAGTTGGACTGAGAGAGGGGTGAAGGTGAAGGGGGAGGGAGAAAAGAAGTGGAGTGGGGTGAATTCCAGAAAGAAATAAAAGTTTACTTGAATGACTTTCCTTCTTGGTGGGCCACAGCACTGCAGTTTATGTAAACTTCAGCCAAAGCAAAACAAGGAAGGAAATTCAAATTAATATTTGAGTAATGGAATAAATCCAACTTTGGATGCATACAGTATCTATATAATGCAAAGAAAGAAAGGCATAGAAGATTCTCTCCAGCTAGGTCCAATCAGTCTTTTCTTCTCTGCCTTATGCAAAAGCTTTGTCTTATGGGACAAGGAAACTTTAGTCAGGACCCAAAGATTCGCTTGGCATGCCTTAATTATTTTTATGTCTAGAATACCATTCAAGAATTGAAAGAAGTTTAAATGCAAGCTGGTAGTTGCTCAAAGGAGTATATATTTCTATATGCATTTCTGTTTTTCTACTGATAGAGAAATATATATATATAGATATGTGAAGAACAGATAAATAACCTCTAAGCTGTCAGGCATTTCATACTGTTCTTTCTCAGTGGTTCATTTGACTAAAATGCCTATATTATTGATGAAATTGTAAATCTGTTAATGACAACTTTGATTCAGTGGAATATCTAGATTTGTTTCCTACACTGTCATCAGGAAAATTCTTAGGGAGCAAGACTTATGACACATTTGCTGATGGCAGACTGTTCCTCTTCCCCAGGATTTGTGGCCTGTTTAATTCATGCCACAGATACAGACTGACATCTGCAAAGCATGCCAACTCTAAATTGTTTACAGCTCTTACTCGAATGTCCTCTATGTCCCACCCGCTAACATCAGTCACTTTAGCAGTTGGGCTTTGTTAACAGCCTCGGCATGCTAAGTGGATGCACGTCCACCTTCCACCCTTGCACCTTTCTGCAAGTCCCTTAAATCAGTGTTGCCCAGACTTCCCTACTGATGAGAATGACCTGGAGTGCTTATTATATGTAGAACTTCCTGAGTTCTCCCCTAGAGATGCTGATTCAATAGATATGGGGAGAGGGCAGGGTCCCTGTATTCCTAACAAGTCCCCAGGTGTGTTTGGGCAACAGAAAAGTCTGGGTCACGGTGCCCAAAAGAGTGGGTTAGTGGGAGGTCTGTGGGGTGGATCAGGGTTCTAATGTGTCACCCGAGCTGCATGCCCTCTGCTCTGGTTCTTGTCCCTTCTCCTGTGATGTTATCTGCCTACCTTTGCAGTATAGGTGTTTGGGTGATTACCTTTTGCCTTTAATATCTTGAATGCTTGCTCTCACTCTACTGCCATTACCTGGAATTCTTTTTTTAATGCTTTAGGTGAAAGTTTACAGCTCAAGTTAATTTCTCATAAAAAATTTATACACATGTTGTTATGTGACATTAGTTGTAATCCCCGCAATGTGACAGCACACTCGCCTTTTCCATCCCAGGTTTCTTGTGTCCATTCAACTAGTTCCTGTGCTTTCCTGCCTTCTTATCCTGCCTCCGGACATAAGCCTCCCATTTGGTCTTGTATATCTGCTTGAACTAAGAAGCACACTCTTAATAAGTATTACGGTATGTTTAATAGTCCAGTCTAATCTTTGTCTGAAGAGTTGGCTTCAGGAATGGTTTTAGTTCTGGTTTAACAGAAGGTCTGAGGGCCATGGCTTTCGGGGGTTCCTCCAGTCTCAGTCAGACCATTAAGTCTGGTCTTTTTACATGAGTTTGATTTCTGCTCCACACTTTTCTTCCACTCCATCAGGGACTTTCTGTGGTGTTCCCTGTCAGGGCAGTCATTGATGGTAGTTGGGAACCATCTAGTTCTTCTGGTCTCAGACTGATGGAGTCTCTGGTTTCTATGGCCCTTTTGTCTCTTGGGCTAATATTTTCCTTGTGTCTTTGGTGTTCTTCATTCTCCTTCGCTCTAAGTGGGTTGGGACCAATTGATGCATCTTAGATGGCAGCTCTATAGCTTTTAAGACCCCAGACGCCACTCACCAAAGTGGGATGCAGAACATTTTCTTAATAAACTTTGTTATGTCAGTTGACCTAGATGGCCCCTGAAACCATGGTCCCCATACCCCAGCCCCAGTTACTCTGTCCCTCAAAGTGTTTGCTTGTGTTCAGGAAACTTCTTGGCTTTGGTTTAGTCCAGTTGTGCTGACATCCCCTGTAGTGTCTGTTGTCCTTTCCTTTACCCAAGATGATTCTTGCCTACTGTCTAGTTAGTGAATACCCACCTCCCTTCCTTCCCACCCTCATAACCATCAAAGAATGTTTTCTTCTGTGTTGAAACCTTTTCTTGAGTTCTTATAATAGTGGTCTCATACAATATTTGTCCTTTTGTGACTGACTAATTTCACTCAGCATAACGCCCTACAGATTCATCCATGTTGTGAGATGTTTCTTGGATTCTTCATTGTTCTTTACCGTTACATAGTATTCCATTGTGTGAATATACCATAATTTGTTTATCCATTTGTCTGTTGATGGGCACCTAGGTTGTTTCTATCTTTTTGCTATTGTCAACAGTGCTGCAATGAACATATGTGTGCATGTATCTATTCATGTGACAACTCTTATTTCCCTAGGATATATTCCAAGGAGTAGGATTGGTGGGTAGTATGATACTTCTATTTCTAGCTTTTTAAGGAAACACCAAATTGATTTCCAAAGTGGTTGTACCATTTTACAGTCCCACCAGCAGTGCATAAGTGTTTCATTCTCCCCAAAACCTCTCCAATGTTTATTATTTTGTGTTTTTTGGGTCAGTGCCAGCCTTGTTGGGGTGAGATGGTATCTCATGTAGTTTTGATTTGCATTTCTCTAATAGTTAATGATCATGAGCATTTCCTCATGTATCTGTTAGATGGCCTGAATGTCTTCTCTGGTGAAGTGTCTGTTCATATCCTTTGCCCATTTTTTAATTGAATTATTTGTCTTTTTATTGTTCAGGTGTTGCAGTATCTTGTAGATTTTAGAGATTAGACTCTGATTAGATTTGTCGTAGCCAGAATTGTTTTCCCAGTCTGTAGATTGTCTTTTGACTCTTTTGGTGAAGTCTTTTGATGAGCATAAGTGTTTGAATTTTAGGAGCTCCCAGTTATCTAGTTTCTCTTCTGGTGTTTGTGCGTTGTTACTTATGGTTTGTATTCTGTTTATGCCATGTATTAGGGCTTCTAGTATTGTCCCTATTTTTTCTTCCACGATCTTCATCTTTTAGATTTTATATTTAAGTATTTGATTCATTTTCAGTTAGTTTTTGTATATGGTGTGAGGTATGGGTCTTGTTTCTTTTTCTTTTTCTTTTTTGCACAAGGATATTCAGTTATGTCAGCACCATTTGTTTACAGAGACTGTCTTTTTCCCATTTAATGGACTTTGGGTCTTTGTCAAATATCAGCTACTCATAGGTGGATGAATTTACGTCTGGATTCTCAATTCTTTTCCATTGATCTATGTGTCTGTTGTACTGGTCCCAGGCTGTTCTGACTACCGTGGCAGTATAATAGGTTCTAAAATCATGTAGTGTGAGGCCTCCCACTTTGTTGTTCTTCTTCAGTAATGTTTTACTTATTCAAGACTTCTTCCCTTTCTATATGAAGTTACTTCTCCATTTTGTTAAAAAATGCCATTGGAATTTGGATAGGGATTGCACTGTATCTGTAGATCGATTTGGGTAGAATTGACATTTTCACAATGTTGAGTATTCCTATCCATTAGCATGGTCTGTTTTTCCACTCATGTAGGTCTCTTTTGGTTTCTTGCAGTAGTGTCTTGTAGTTTTCTTTGTACAGGTCTATTACACCTCTGGTTAGATTTATTCCTAAGTATTTTATCTTCTTGGGGGTGATTGTAAATAGTATTGATTTTGTGATTTCTTCTTTGAAGCAGTCTTTGTTGGTGTACAGGAATCCAACTCATTTTTGTATGTTTATCTTGTTTCCTGATATTTTGCTGGAATCTTCTATTAGTTCCAGTAGTTTTCTTGTGGATTCTTTGGGGTTTTCTGTGTGTAAGATCATATCATCTGTGAATAGAGATACTTTTACTTCTTCCTTACCAATTTGAATGCACTTTATTTCTTTTTCTTTCCTTAATGCTCTGGCTAGGACCTCCAGGACAATGCTGAATAAGAGTGGTGATAAAGGGCATCCTTGTCTGGTTCACATTCTCAAAGAGAATGCTTTCTGACTCTCTCCATTTAGGATGATGTTGGTTATTGGCTTTGCACTACCTGGAATTTTTGACTACTTGTCTCTTGATGTCCCCAGGAAGTGGTTCTTTCTAGTCCTCATCCCATGTTTAGGAGCAGAGGTTTAGGGACATTTAGTGCTTGTTATGGATTGAATTATGTCCCCAAAAAAGATATACCAAAGTCTTAACCTCTGTTACCTGTGCAAATGACCTTGTATGGAAAGAAGGTCTTTGAAGATGTTATCAGTAAGGTTAACATGGGATCATACTAGAGTAGGGTAGGTCCTAATCCTATACGACTTATAAAAGAGAAAATACACAGAGACAGGGAGACAGAGGAAAGATGACGTGACACTGTAGCAGCAAGCCAAGTAACTCTTAGAGCTACCAGAAGCTAAGAGAGAGGCATGGAACAGATTCTTCCTCAAAACCTCAGAAGGAATCAACACTGCTGATACCATGATACCCTGATTTGGACTTCTGCCCTTCAGAGCGGTGAGAGAACAGGTTTCTGTTCTTATAAAACATCCAGATTGTGGGTTTTTTTCACAGAAGTCCTAGGAAGCTAACACAGTGATTACGTTCTTCAGGTTTTCCCACCAATCCTCTGGGAAGGTATGTCCACAGCAGAGTGACTTCGGACCCTAATAATTAGTGTATCCATCAACAAAGACCTACTGAGTACCCATGATATACTGGGGAAACAGTGCTTAACCAGGCAGACTGTTTTCACTATCATGGAGCTTATAATGCTCAAGTTTCCTCCAATTAAAGACCACATTCATTTTCTCAAAGATTACTGCATGTTTTAAAGTTTTTTATTCCTATTGCTAAGGCACCTTCAAAACAAGGTATAAAATACACTCCCCATGGTGCAAATGGTTAACGTGCTCAGCTCCTAACCAAAAGGTTGGAGATTCAAGTCTACCCAGAGGTGCCTGCAATCTACTGCCAAAATATCAGCCATTGAAAACCTTATGAAGCTCAGTTCTATTCTGACACACTTTGGGTCACCGTGAGTCAGAGTTGACTCAAAGACAACTGGTTTTAAGTGATACTATGTAGTGTCCCCATTGTTATGCCCAAAGAGTCAGTAAAGTGTGATAGTAATAGTATTTACCATTTATTGTGCACTTTCTTTGAGTCAGGCACTCTATTAAGCCTAACTCATTTAATGCTCATAGCAGCTGTATCATGTAAATACTATGATTCCTAATTTATAAGGAAACTGAAGTTCAGAGGGATTAAATTACTTGTCCAAGATCAGGCAGTCTATTCATGATGGATTTAGCTTTAAATACACGCAGCTTAGCTCCAGAACTCATGCTCTGCACCACCATGACCCTAATTCTCACACTTACTGTGGAGCCGTAAGAGTACTGGGGAGAAGATGTAGCCATAGCAAATATTCAGTAAGTGCTAGCATTCAATAGCTAATTCTGCAGTATTGGTTTCCTCTTTGTTCAATTATTCATTAGGAAAGTACCTTTTCAGTTTCTTAACAGCATGATTTTGTCTTTATTTATTAATCATCATTTTCTTGTTTTGCTGTATTGTGGTCAGAAAATATCATTTATGCAGTTTATGTTTTTTTTAAAGTGAGTTCTTTTTATAGATTAATATGGTCAATTTTTACAAAGGTAAAAATTTATAATTTGACCCCATTGAAAATTTTTTGGGTTTTACAAGATGAGTATGTCTCTTGTTTTAGAAGAAAATAAAACCGGAATGCTCCTTAGATGTGAGGATGGCTAAACTTCATCTTGCTTACTTTGGACATGTCATCAGAAAAGACCAATCCCTAGAAAAATACATCCTTTTGGTAAAGTAGATGGTCAGCAAAAATAATGGAAAACTTCAATGAGATGAACTGACATAAAAGCCCAAACAATGGCCTCAAACATATCACAGATCATGAAGATAGTACAGAACTAGGCGACATTTAATTCTCTTAATACATAAAGTCACCATTAATTGGAATGGACTCAAGGGCAACTAACAACAAGCAGTCTATTTTATATTAACTTGTAACAGGCATGTTTGGTTTAATTTCAATGCTTTTTTTTTGGTTTGTTTCTTAGGCTTCTCTTCTGTTTTCTTTAAATTTCACAATATGATCTGGGATTTTTGTGCAAGTGTGTTAATTTTGAACAAATACTGTCTGCATTCAGTTCTACTAGTAATTTCTTTTATAACTGGTTAGCATTCTTAGACTTACACTTATTAAATGTAAAACTATAAAAATGAAATTATATTTGTTGATTCCCCTCAATAAAAAATGAATTCAGTTATATTTCCTCTCATCTTCTGTTACATCTTAAGATTTTTCTCTCATTTTACTAAAATTTAATTACTATTATTTTACATATCACATTTCTTTTAAGAATTATAACACTTAACATGTTTATCACAGTGTCTACATTTAATTATGCTTTTAAATGGAGTTTTAACATTCCATTTATGACATCTTTATTTTTGAGTCATTTATTACTTGGTTAAATTATGTCTTCAATAAGTTTTTCAGGAGGAATACATAGGTGACATCATTCCTGAGTCCTTTTAACAATTGTGAAAGTCACTTGGTTGTCTTTATTTAAGAATGACAAATTAGTTGTGTACAGAATTCTGCTGTTTTTTCTAGAGTCACATGTTCCTGAGCAGATGTTAGAGGGTGATGTCTTTGGTTTGGATATTTGTAAAATTTATTAAAAGAGGTTAGTCTCTTCCTCGGTTCCTGCATTTACTTCAGCAAACATAGTCTTTGCTATGTCTTTTTTTTTTTTTTCCAGACGGTGCTAAAATCTTTTGCCAAATCTTTATAATTTTAAACGAAACAACTATGAACCTTTATTTTTAAATTACCTGTTGTTAAGATTCCTTCCAGAATTTTTTGACATCCATATTTAAAATCTTATTTTGTATTTTCAAATTATTATATTTTCATATCTTCTCTTCCCAGTGTATTTACTTTTAATTCTTAAACCATGTGTAAAAAATTTAATCTTTTTAATAATTTCAATACTCACTATCAGTCATTTAAAAATTCCTGTTTATTTTTCATTTATACTTCAAATACATTTCTTGACTATAAGAAAATCTTTATATTGCTTCTCTGTAGGAAAAGAGCTTTGTTAGATATAGCATCCTTGACTTAAATAGTTTTTAAACTTTATAGACATCACACCGTTGTCTATGGCCATTTACAGTTGTAGGAAGATCTGAGACCAACTTGATTACTCATTATTTTTAGAGACTTTTTTTTTTTCCTCCTACCTGATTTATCTAGATACTGTCATTTTATTAACTGTGTCTGGCATCTGTTCAATTCTATTAATTTGAAAATTTGCTTTTAATTTCTTTTGATTTTTTCTGTTTAAGACACTTCTCATGTATTTTAAATCAATTTTGTTTCCATTGCATTTGTTCTGAAAATGCCTCAAAACGCCAAAGATTTACATACTGAGTCTTAGTTCTCTGTTCTCCATTTCTATCATCTTCTTTCTCTCATTTTTAATTAACTTTCTTTTTCCTGGCATCCTGAAATAATGTATTCCTCTAACATATTCACCACTTTCTAATTATATTTTCTTGAGGGTAATTTTATTTTCACTCCTACTAGTGAATTTAAACTTTTTTACCACTTTTTCTTTAAATAGTATCATGAGACTCCTTTTTTGTTTCTGTTTCATCTCTAGTCCCACTTTTCATCTCAGTCTGTTGTCTTTTTCTTCTTATCTCATGTTTCAATGAGCGGTGTTTTAAAATTTTATTGAGACAGCCAAAGAAGTCAAAAATATACTACAGAATATCAATTTGAAAATTATATTATTTCCTTGGTGATGCAGTGGTTAAAGCACTCAGCTATTAACCAAAAGTTCAGCGGTTAGAGCCCACCAGCAGCTCCACAGGAGAAAGATGTGGCAGTCTCCTCCCATAAAGACTTACAGCCTTGGTAACCTTATGGGGCAGTTCTACTCTGTCCTACAGGGTTGCTATGAGTTGGAATTAACTCAATGGTAGTGGGTTTATCATATATGATGTCCTTAAATTGATCTTTCCTTTTATTCATCCATACATGATGATACTTCTATTGAGGAATTATGTTCAATTTTCAATAGATTGAGTTGATGCTTGTATTCCTTGAACTTTACCTATGTTTGGTTACAGGCACAAAGCTGGTTCCTACGAGGTAGAGGTTAAAGGTGTCCCAAATGTCCATCTTTTCCAAACTGCTGTACCACTCCATAGTCTCTTACATCAACTACTCCCCCTCTCCTCAGTACTCTCCCTTCTGCCTTTGGGTTCAGTAATTTGCTGCAAACATCTCACAGAACTCACAAACTATACTTATAGTTAAGCGATTTATTAGGGAAGTAACAGGGTAAAACTTGAGATTGGAATCAACTTGAAAGTAACAGGAGCAACAATTCAGGATGAAGTTCCCCAATCAGAACAGCTTCTTCTCCCCTGATGGGGCCTTGCTGCTGCCAGGCCCTACTGGGGACCTTCTTGGGCAAGTGTTATAACTCTTAGCTCCATGCATCAGCAAGCTCCACAGCAGTCATCTCACACCAGTCTCCTGGTTCCTGCAGTCTTGCACGGCCATCTCTCACTGTCTCCCATGTTACAACTACTCTCCCTCTCTCTCTCTCTCCATGTCTCCCTTTAAGCCTAGCAGGATGGCAAAACTGGCCAGTCCCCTCATTAGGGTTCTGTATACCTTATTTGCATGGTCCCACCCACACAAGGGTGCCATGCACCTTATTTACATTATTAGCAAGCTATCCAATCTCTTTGGTGGGCCACAAGCACCTCATTTGCATAGCCCCACCCAGTCATTTGGTGAGAGTTACAAAGACTGTGGCTTAAAGGGCCATATTAAGTAATTCACTGCAGCACAGGCTACCCCTGACTCTTCTAGCCATTGGCCCTTTCATTCTTGAAGGATTAACTTCCCCTCCCAATCATTTTACCAGTCCCAAACAGTTATTAACACTTAGTCCTTCAGTAGGGTGAAGAGTCTACAGGATGAGGTTACTCAGTTACCTGCCATTGACGTCTGCTGCAGGTATCCATCTGATCTAGTCAAGTTCTCCAAAAGTTGTCTCAGCTTCACCCTCTCTGGCCTCTGATAAAATTTAACTGTGAGAAGATTATTTCCTTGCTCTGAGTGTCTCTCGAGGTATCAGCATAACGTTAGATTCCCCCCCTGTATAAACAATTTATTCATTCCTTTGTCTTCAGCTATTATTTCTCCTTCCATCCATCATTACTTTTACCCAAACTTTTGCACCTTGGGAAGGGGCATCAGGTTCAGCTGGTGTGCCAGTCCAGATTGCTGGTAGCAAGACCAATCTAGCAAGTGCTTCTCCCTTAGTCCACTCCCATTCATGTTGGGTAAGGTGGGCTATCTCGACCACTAGGAAATATGACAGTATTCACTGTCAACCTCAATTTTGCCAGATGGCGGAATGGTACAAACCATCCCATCAGGCCCTTGGGAATTCTGGCTTACAGGTTCAGGGGTACAGTCTCTTGCTTAGGGATCACCCCTGCTTTTGTCACCTACAGTTGCATCCCTGGTCCTGGGATCACAGCATCTGGCAGAAAAAAAGCTATTTTAGGTGATGTGGGGAAGAACTGTACAGTAGCACCAGCATTCTCCTCTACTCCCTCTTCCCCAGATTCCCCAGAGAAGCACAGCAATCTGTCCAGTGGTGATCCTCCTTTTGCCTTCCTCATGTTGAGTGTGAGCACACACTCATGAAAGCATGTAAGCCAGCCCTTCATGCCCCCCCCCCACCCATTTTAGATAACAAATGTTTCAATTGCCCATTGCAATTCTCTATCAAACCATTACTCTGAGGGTTGAATGCAACATAGTATGTCCATTTAATATGATATTTCTTGGCCCATTGAAGTATGTTCCTTGGTTTGATGAAATATAACTTGGTGGCCCAAATTGGTACAGTATCTTTTGTTCCAATCCCATAATGGTGTTTTTAGCATTTGCAACTGTCACAGGATATGCAAAGCCCAGCCCAGAGTAAGTATCTATTCCTGTGAGGACCCATTTGTAGCCATCCAGTGCCATTGGTGTCATTGGTCCAATATAATCAACTTGCCAGCTATGTGCGTGGCCTTCCCCATGGGCAATCTGCCCCATACCCATCTGCAACCTGTGTCTTTCTTGCTGGCAAACAGAGCAGTGCTTACTGGCATTTTGTGCCTCAAAGTGTTCAAAAGAGATGTATCCAGACTCAGCCCATTTCTGCATTGCTGCAGCATCCCCATGTCCACTTATTTCATGGGCCCCATTGGTCACCTCAAGTGAACATACCAACAGGTCCACTTGCTGATTCCAATCACCTTCTGATCCAGGAAGGGGGTTCTTCTGATGGGCATTGACATATCCTACTCTAAAGCACCTTCTAAATTCCTAGAGTGCTTTCCATAGGTCCATGCCCCACATGGGTGTCCCCTTAATAGTCCAATTTTCCATTGCCCATTTGCCTGACCATATAGCCAGGTCACTGGCCACTGCCCATTAATCAGTACAAATCCAAACATATGGGCTTTCACCGTTACCCAATTCTTCCATCATGGCTAGGAAGCTAGCATGCATCTCAGCCAGTTAAGCTGAGTTGTTCTTACCTTCTTCAGTCGGGTCTCCCCAACTGCTGGTCAGAAGAAAATGGTTCATAGGGCACTGTCAATGGGGCAATGGGCTCTGGCAGCTTCTCAGGTGGTTAGAGGGTGGGGCCTATGGGAAAAGAGGCTATCTGCTCATCGGTATGGTGGGTGCCTCCCTGCATTCCCCCAGTAGCTTGTTCTTGTAGAGACCATTTCCATTTTATTATGGAACTATTTTGGTCACTGTCTTCCTTATTACAGTGTTTCTCTGACATCACCCAAGACATTATGAGTATTTCAGGTCTCATGATGATTTTATGTCCTCTGTTATTGAGGCAGTCTCAATCAATGCTCACTAGCAAGGGCCATATTAAGTAATTTACTGCACTACACAAGTTCAATGACACATTATCCTCATAAACAGTAAGTATGGGGAGCATAAAAAATTCAGCAACTTAAAGGAAAAAAATATAAATGAAACAAATACAAACTCAGTTTTCTCATCTAGGTAAAGGGGATAATAATACATAGGTCATATGAGATGTTAGAACAGTAAATGACCTAATGCAGCTGTCTGATATGGCACCTGGGAAGTATTTAACAAACCTAGCTCTTGTTATTATCTAGAATATTAAATTGGTGGGGAAAAAGCATCTAGCTGTCTAGATTTTGATATGTAAAAATAACATCTATGGATAGAACTCCATTTCTCACCACATTATTTTATAGTCATAAATGTAGTCAAGTAGCTCTTTTCTTTTTGCTTTGAGAAGAGTCTTGATAACCTAACCCCCAGTCCATGCCTTTATTCAGTATGCTTCTGTAAACTACTAACATGAGCAGGAATTATGTTGACTCAAACAAATTTAGACAAGTGTTAGCACATCTGTGGTGAAACCAGGTTAAGTAAAAATGTCTGGGTCCTGCGAAGGTCCCAAGTGGCCATCTCCATGTCTGCCTCTGCAGACCATGCTCTCAGGATACTTTCACTGGCCATGCTAGTTGAAACTCCATCAGTTGTATAGATTATTTTTCTATATCGAAATCCTTTTACTGAGAAAAAACTTTATCTTGTTTTCTGAGCTGTTAACATCTCTCAAAATTCTATTTCAAATTTCTATTTCAAAAAATTGTTAAACACAAATAAATCAATACAGTGAGAGCCAGAATGCAGCAGGACCGCCTTGTGTTTTCCTGGTCACACAAGTTTTCCGCCTTTGGCAAGGTGCAGTCTTACCACTTTTCTATTATTCTCCATTAAGAATCCTACCTCATGAACACCCAGAAAGTATTTCTTTTCAATTTTACAGGATTAGAAAAGAAACTAAACCATTTTTATGATTTTCATGTTTATTCAAATTATGTACAGATATGTGCATATACTATTCAAAGATGTGAGTAAAATTCATTTTTTAATGAAAACATCTAATGTCAACTGTTAAGTTTGTTTTGGTTTTTTGATGAAATTGTTGAAACAAATTTCTAAGTCCATAACCTTTTAAATACTCTTTGTTTCCTTTAACTTTTCCAAATTCTATCAAAGCCTTTATAGAGCTGAAAATGTGTGTTTGACTTAAAGGCTCAGGGTCTTCTAATGGTAGGTCTTCCTCATCTTCATTGCTCTCATCTTTAGATTACAAGTCCACAATTTTTTGCAGGTTTACCCCATCCATTTCTGTCACAATTTCTTTGTTGATATAATGTAAGAAGTGGCACTGACCCTATTTTCTGAAACATCACTGTAAATATCATTTATGGCATCCTGAATCTCCACGATGTTATCAGCCTCCACAACTGTTTCATTTTGTATACTATTGCCACTTCACAATAAGAAAAACAGCAGTTCTTAAAGCATTTTCTTACAACTTCTTCCTTAATCATTTTGACTGATTGCTTACAAAATGAAATTGCATCAAGAATTTCCCTGAAATCTCTGATGCCATCTTACAAACCTCAATGTTGGCTATTACTTTTTGAAGCAATAGCTTCCTGTAGTTTAATAATTTAGATAACGCTGTCATCCAGATGTTGTAGGACCAATGTTGTGGATGGAGGAAAAATTAATTTAGTATTGGACAGAGGCAGTGACTTATGACAAGTAGCATTGTCAATGAACAAAAGAATGCTTAGATTTTGTTTTTTCATGCTATTGTTGAGTTTATTTAAAATCATTTATAAATTGCTTCCATCGTCCAAGCTTTTACATTCCATTTTGAGTCTACTGAAAGCTGATTAATTTCAATATTCTTGAAGCACCATGGTTTCTTGCTCTTTCCAATAACCCACAGTTTCTCATATGTCCCATCCACAAATGTGGTCAAGAGGACGATAAGCCACTCTTTCAAAAACCAAACCTACAAGCATTCTTTCTTCTTCATTTTTGGGGTCCTATTGGGCATTGCCTACAAAATAGAGCAGTCTCATAGGCATTTGCAATCTCTTTGGGATCATATCCCCTTATAAGCTTTTTTAATTTTGTGAATCAGTTTTGAATAACATCTTCGTCAACCTCGTTTGACTCCCCACAAGCTATCTATTGCAAGGGATTCCACGTTTTCTTTCTTTCTTTTTTTTTTTTTGAAGCTGTAAAGCCACACGTTAGATGTTGAGAATCCTTCAGCTTTTAAGTTTGGCCTTCGCTTGCAGAATAAGTCCTGAAGTGAGAAACTTTTTGGCAGAGGCTTGAAGAAACCACTTAAAAAACAGATTTGTTGATTTCTGCATATTTCCATCGCTTGTTTTCTGGACATTTACCTTGGTGCTGCACATGTATTTTCAATTATTTTGTCCTTTTTTTTCAAGTTGTTGTTAGGTGCTGTCGAGTCAGCTAAGAATCATAGTGACCTTACGTACAACAGAAAGAAACACTGCCCTTTCCTACGCCATCCTCAAAATTGTTGCTATGTTTGATCTCGTTGTTGCAGCCACTGTCAATCCATTTTGCTGAGGGTCTTCCTCTTTTCTATTGACCTTCTACTTTACCAAGCATGATGTCCTTCTCCAGGGGTTTGTCTCTCCTGATAATATGTCCAAAGTATGTGAGACAAAGTCTTGCCATCCTTGTTTCCAAGGAGCATTCTAACTGTACTTCTTCTAAGACAAAGCAAATACGTTTTTTTCCTAATTGAGTAAATTTTCATTTTGCCACACGTGAACGTAATCACAGCTTCCTTGAGGGTCTTTTTCTCTTAGGTTATTATTATTTTTTAATTATATTTTATTGTACTTCAGGTGAAGGCTTACAGAACAAACAGTTTCTCATTAAAAAATAGTACACATGTTGTTTTATGACATCGGTTAACTACCCCACAACATATCAACCTTCTAACTTCTCAACCTTGTTTTTTTTTTTTTTGTGAAAATACACATAACCAAAGATACACCGTTTCAAAAATTTTTACACACACAGTTCAGTGACATTGACTACGCTCTCCCAATTGTGCTGTTATTCTCACTTAAGATGAAGGCTTACAGAACAGAATAGTTTATCATTTAACAGTTACTACAAATGTTGCCCTATGACAATGGTTAACAATCTCACAACACATCAACAATATCCTTACTCAATCTTGGGTTCCCTATCACCGGCTTCCTTGTCCCCTTCTGCCTTCTGGCCCTTGTCACTGGACTCCTGTACCTCATTAGTCTCATTTGGTTTTACGGGGCTGTCCACTCCCAGGCTGAACAGTGAACCTCGCAGGTAACTTCACCACTGAGCTAAAAGGGTGTCTGGGGACCATATTCTCGAGCTTTCTCCAGTCTCCAATAGGCCAGTAAATCTGGTATTTTTTTTTTTTTTTTTTGTGAGTTAGAATTATGCTCTACATCTTTCTCCAGCTCTGTCCAGAACCCTCTGTTGGGATCCCGGTCAGAGTAGTCAGTGGTGGTAGCCGGGCACCATATAGCTGTACTGGACTCAGGCTGGTGGAGGCCTTGGTAGCTGTGGACAATTAGTCCTTTGGACTAATCTTTCCCTTGTATCCTGTTCTCTTCATTCTCCCTTGCTCCCAAAGGGATGAGACCAGTGGGGTATCTTAGATGGCTGCTCACAGGCTTTTAAGACCCCAGACACTACTCACCAAGGTAGAATGTAGAGCATTGTTTTTATAAGTAGTGTCATGCCAATTGAGCTAGATGTTCCCCGAGACCATGGTCCCCAGAGCCCTCCGTCCAGCAGTTCAGTCCCTCAGGGAGTTTGGGTGTGTCTATGGGGCTTCCATGACCTTTCCTTGTACAGGTTGTGCTAGTTTCCCCTCTACTGTGTACTGTCTCACCCTTCACCCAAGATACCACTTATCTATTGCCTATTTAGTATTCCCCACCCCACCCCTCCCATCCCTGGTAACCAACAAAGATTGTTACATTTGTGTGTGAACTTTTTCATGGGTTTTTACAATAGAGGTCTCATACAATATTTGTCCTTTTGTGATTGACTTATTTCACTCAGCATAATGTCCTCCAGTTTCATCCATGTTATGAGATGCTTCACAGATTCATTGTTGTTCTTTCTTGCTGCATAGTACTCCATTGTGTGTATGTACCATAGTTTGTTTATCCATTCATCTGTTGATGGGCACCTACGTTGTTTCCATCATTTTGCTATTGTGAACAATGCTGCCATGAACATAGGTGTGCATATGTCTATTCGAGTGATGACTCTTATTTCTCTAGGATATATTCCTAGGAGTGAGATTGTTGGATCGAATGGTATGTCTATTTCTAGCTTTCTGAGGAAACGCCATATCATTTTCCAAAATGGTTGTATCATTTTGCATTCCCACCAGCAGTGCATCAGAGTTCCCATCTCCCTGCAGCCCCTCCAACATTTGTTATTTCCAGTGTTTTTGATTCTTGCCAGTAATGCCGGGGTGAGGTGGTATCTCATTGTGGGTTTAATTTGCATTTCTCTAATGGCTAGTGATCACGAGCATTTCCTTATGTGTCTGTTGGCCATTTGAATGTCTTCTTTGGTGAAGTGTCTGTTCATTTCCTTTGCCCATTTTTTGATAGTATTATTTGTCTTTTTGTTGTAGAGGTGTTGGATTTTCTTGTAGATTACGGAGATTAGACCTTTGTCTGACTTGTACTGTCCAAAAATTTCTTCCCAGTCTGTAGGTTCTCTTTTGATTATTTTGGTGAAGTCTTTTGAAGAGCATAGGAGTTTGATTTTTAGAAGATCCCAGTTATCTAGCTTATCTGTTGGGTTTTGAGCATTGATGGTTATGGTTTGTATCCTGTTAATGCCATGTATTAAGGCCTGAAGTGTTGGTCCTATTTGTTCTTCTATGAACTTTATAGTTTTAGGCTTTATATTCAGGTCTTTGATCCATTTTGAAGTAGTTTTTGTATACGGTGTGTGGTATGGGTCCTGTTTCATTTTTTTGCAAATGGATATCCAGTTTTGCCAGCACCATTTGTTAAAAAGACTGTCTTTTCCCCATTTGATGGACTTTGGGCCCTTGTCGAAGATCAGGTAACTGTAGGTGGATGGATTTACATCTGGGTTCTCAATTCTGTTCCATTGGTCAATGTATCTGTCGTTGTACCAGTACCAGGCTGTTTTGACTACTGTAGCTGTATAGTAGGTTCTCAAGTCAGGTAGTGTGAGTCCTCCAACTTTATTCTTCTTCTTCAGTAGTGTTTTACTTATTCGGGGCTTCTTCCCTTTCCATATAATGGTTAGTTTTTCCATCTCTTTGAAGAATGTTGCTGGTATTTGGATCAGGATTGCATTGTATTTGTAAATTGCTTTGGGTAGAATTGCCATTTTCACAGTGTTGAGTCTGCCTATCCATGAGGATGGTATGTTTTTCCATTTATGTAGATCCCTTTGGGTTTCATGCAGTAGTGTTTTATAGTTTTCTTTGTATAGGTCTTTTACCTCCCTGGTCAGATTTATTCCTAAGTTAGGGGCTACTGAAAATGGTATTGTTTTCCTGATTTCCTTTTCATTGTTCTCCTTACTGGCGTATAGGAATCCAACTGAGTTTTGAATGTTTGTCTTATATCCTGCTACTCTGCTGAGTCTTTCTATTAGTTCCAGTAGATTTCTCGTGGAGTCTTTAGGGTTTTCTATGTATAGTATCATATCATCTGCAAACAGGGACTGTTTAACTTCTTCATTACCAATTTGGATGCCCTTGATTTCTTTTTCTTGCCTTATTGCTCTAGCTAGAACTTCCAGCACAATGTTAAATAGGAGTGGTGATAAAGGGCATCCTTGTCTTGTTCCTCTTCTCAAGGGGAATGTTTTCAGCCTCTCTCCATTAAGAATGATGTTGGCTGTTGGTTTTGCATAGATGCCCTTTATTATGTTGAGAAATTTCCCTTCTATACCTATTTTATTGAGAGTTTTTATCAGGAATGGGTGTTGGACTTTGTCAAATGCCTTTTCTGCATCAATGGAGATGATCATGTGATTCTTTTCTTTCCTTGTATTTCTGTGGTGGATTACGTTGATTGATTTTCTAATGTTGAACCATCCTTGCATACCTGGTATGAATCCTACTTGGTCATGGTGTATTATTTTTTTGATATGATGCTGAATTCTATTGGCTAGAATTTTGTTCAGAATTTTTGCATCCATATTCATGAGAGATACTGGTCTGTAATTTTCCTTTTTTTGTGATGTCTTTGCCTGGTTTTGGTATCAGCATTATGGTGGCTTCATAGAATGAATTTGGAAGTGTTGCTTCCTCTTCTATGCTCTGAAATAGCTTGAGTAGTACTGGTACAAGTTCTTCTGAAAATGTTTTGTAGAATTCTCCAGTGAAGGCATCTAGGCCAGGGCTTTTTTTGGTTGGGAGTTTTCTTATTACCTTTTCATTCTCTTCTTTTGTTATGGGTCTGTTCAAATTTTCAACATCACTTTGTTGTAGTTTGGGTAGGCCATGTGTTTCTACAAATTTATCCATTTCCTCTAGGTTTTCAAATTTGTTGGAGTATAGTTTTTCATAATATTCTGTTCTAATCCTTTTTATTTCAGTTGGGTCTGTTGTAATGTCCCCCATTTCATTTCTTATTTGGGCTATTTGTGTCCTCTCCTGTTTTTCTTTTGTCAGTCTGGCCAGTGGTTATTGATCTTGTTGATTCTTTCAAAGAACCAACTTTTGGTTTTGTTGATTCTTTCTATTGTTTTTCTGTTCTCTATTTCATTAATTTCTGCTCTGATCTTTACTATTACCTTTCTTCCGGTGGTTGTGGGCTATTTTTTGCTGTTCTCTTTCTATGTGTTTGAGTTCTTTAGTTAATGTTTTCATTTTATCCCTTTCTTCTTTTTTGATATATGCATCTACTGCTATAAATTGTCCTCTGAGGACTGCCTTTGCTGTGTTCCAAAGGTTTTGGTATGATGTGTTTTCATTCTCATTTGATTCTAGGAATTTTTTGATTCCATCTCTGATTTCTTCTATTACCCACTGATGTGTAAGCAGGGTATTATTCAGTTTCCATGTAGTTGATTTTTTTCCCTTGCTCTTTCTAGTGTTAATTTCTACCTTGATGGCATTGTGGTCAGAGAAGCTACTGTGAATTATCTCAACGTTTTGGATCTTGTTGAGGATTGCTCTGTGGCCTAAGATGTGGTCTATTCTGGAGAACATTCCATGTGCATTGGAAAAGAATGTGTATTTTGCAGCAGTTGGATGGATAGTTCTATATCGGTCTATGAGGTCCAGTTGGCTGATTGTGTCCTTTAGGTCTTCTGTTTCTTTGCTGAGTTTCTTCTTAGTTGCTCTGTCCTTTACTGAGAGTGGTGTGTTGAAGTCTCCTACTATTATTGTGGAACTGTCAATTTCTCTTTTCAGTGTTGTTAGAGTTTGTTTTATGTATTTTGGAGCCCTGTCATTGGGTGCGTAGATGTTTATTATGTTTATGTCTTCATGATGGATCATCCCCTCAATCATTATATAGTGTCCTTCTTTGTCTTTTATGGTACATTTTGTTTTAAAGTCTATTTTATCTGAGATTAGAATTGCCACTCCTGCTCTTTTTTGGTAGTTGTTAGCTTGATATATTTTTTTCCAAACTTTGATTTTTAATAAATTCACATCTTTGTTTCTAAGGTGTGTCTCTTGTAGACAGCATATTGATGGATCTTGTTTTCTTATCCATTCTGCCACTCTCTGTCTCTTTATGGGTGCATTGAGTCCATTTACATTCAGTGAAATTATTGATAGATGTGAGTTTGTTGCTGTCATTTTGTAGTGCTTTTTTTTTGTGGTGCTGAAGTTTTCTTTGTTCTTCTTACTCTCTTGTGCTGAGTTACTTTTGTTTGTGGATTTTGTGTTCATTTCTTTTGTTTTTGTAGGTTTTGTTTTTACTGAGACTTTATGTTTTTCCTCTTTATTTTTATGAGTATGTTTGTTAACTTTCTTTGTGGTTATCATGAATCTTACCCTTATCTTTCTAAGTTTGAAGCAGTCTACCATTACTTGGTATTGCCTTGCCTTCCTCTCCATTACAAGGTTCTATATGTATGCCATTTATTCCCTCTTTTATTGTTTTGATGTTGTTGTCATTTATTGATTAACTGCTCTGATTCCCTGTTGTATTTCTTTTGGTTTTGGATAGTCCTCGAGAGTTCATTTCCTAGATTGGTATCTGGCTCGTACGATCCTGCGTCCTAGGTCCTGCCTGAGGGCTGAAGCTGTTTGTCGTCAGATCGAAGAACTCCCTTTAATAATTCTTGTAAGTTTGGTTTGACTTTTACATATTCCCTTAGTTTCTGTTTATCTGGAAATGACCTAATTTCACCATCAAATTTGAATGAGAGTTTTGCAGGATATATTATTCGTGGCTGACAATTTTTTTCTTTCAAGATTTTATATATGTCATCCCACTGCTTTCTTGCCTGCATCATTTCTGCCGAATAATCTGACCTTAGTCTTATTGTTTCTCCTCTATATGTGACTTCTTATTTTTCATGAGCTGCTCTCAGGATTCTTTGTCTTTGGTTTTGGTGAGTGTGAATATGATATGCCTTGGTGATTTTCTTTTATGGTCTCTTCTATATGGGGTTTGTTGAGCTTCTTGGATGGCCAGCTTTTCATCTTTCATGATATTGGGGAAGTTTTCTGTCAGCAGTTCCTCAATGATCCTCTCTGTGTTTTCTGTTTTCTCCCCCTGTTCTGGAATGCCAATCACTCTTAAAGTTTTGCTTTTAATTGTGTCCCACATAACTCTCAGGGTCTCTTCATTTTTCTTTGTTCTTTTTTCTGAGTTTTCTTGAAACAGAGTTGTATCCAAGTGTTTGTCTTCAGTTCCACTGATCCTGTCTTCCACGGTTTCAAATCTGCTTCTCAGACCTTCTATGACATCATCCATTTCTGAAATCTTGTTGTTTATCTTTTGGATTTCTAATTGTTGTTTT
The DNA here is from genome assembly GCA_030035585.1 of Dugong dugon. Taxonomy (NCBI): domain Eukaryota; kingdom Metazoa; phylum Chordata; class Mammalia; order Sirenia; family Dugongidae; genus Dugong; species Dugong dugon. The sequence goes on along the minus strand of CM057470.1, from coordinate 65,325,493 downwards.
GTATAATTTCTAGTTGTGAATTTATTTTGGCATTTTGTTCCTGCATCATCTTCCTAAATTCTTCCAAGTTTTTGTCTGTATTTTCCATGAATTTGTCTATTTTTTCCTCATGTTTGTCAGCTTTTTGCCTCAGTTCTTGGAAAATTCCGAGTATTAGTGATTTGAATTCCCTGTTAGGTACTTCTAGTGCATTTTCTTCTACAGGAGAGTCATCTGGTGTTTTAATTTGGATGCCTACTGGAGCCATCCTGTCCTGTTTTTGTAAATGTTTTGATATTGTTAGCTGTTTTCGGGGCATTCAGTAGATATTTCTCTCATTTATTGATTGTAGATGTTTGTTTCGTCCCTTTAAAAAAAAAAAAATTGAGTATGTCTGAGCAGGCAAACTGTGTGCCCCTTGTTGTTCGCTCGTCTGTGTGCTCAATACTTTTCGCCTCCTTCTCCAACTGGCCGGTTCAGTCTCTCAGATGTGGTACAGCAGGGCAGGTCTAGCTGAAGAGGAGCCACTGGGACGGTTGTTTGTGGCCCTCACCACAGCCACCAGGGCGGTCGGTAATCAGTGCTGGGGAGGTTCCAATAGGCCATGCCTGAACAGCTTGATGGTGTGATGTCAAGTGCATGGTGCAGGTAGGCAGGATGCAGCAGGGAGATGGTTATGTGTGAAGCTAAGCTGGATATGGGAGAGAGGAGAGAGGAACAGGAGCCAAAAAACATACAAACAAACAAAAAAGAATGCTAGGGGAGCTTGCCTTTGGAATGGAGAGATGAGATACTATGAAATGGAGAAAAACAGAAGGGGAAAGAAGAAGAAAAGAAAAGAATGAACAAATAAAAATCAGAAAGGTTAAAGAACCGTAAAGTTCCCAGGGATCCCACCGATGCAGCTATGAGGTCTGGGGAAGTCACTCTCAGGTTTCACAGCACAGCCTGGCCAGAAGGCACAGAGGCATACAACACCTGGTATTCAGGGATCAGAAAGAGAAGGAAGAGATAGAGAGATGAGAAATTGAGCAATGAAGAAAGACAAAAGGGAAAAAGAGGGAAAGAAAACAAAACAAAACAAAACAAAACAAAAGGAACAAGAAAGGCCCCCCAGAAAAACAGGAAAAAAAAAAAAAAAAACAACGTAAAAAGAAATGTGTTCAGGTATCCCTCTGCACGTCTGTGGAAGCCGAAGGGGAGTGTCCCTGGCACGCAGCTCCGCCTGGCCAGAAAGGGCTCCCAACTCAAGAAAAGGAAAAGAAAACAGACAAACAATTCAAAATGAACAAATGAACAAAAGCCCCAGGATCCCACCAGCGCAGTAGCCCAGACCGGGAAGCAGCTCCACACTCGAAAGGTGCTCCACAGCCCCTCAGGAAAAAGCAAAGATGGCGCACAGAGCCAGGCACTCAAGCGAAAGGACGGGGAGGTGGCGAGAGGCAAGCAAGAAATCCAAAGCAGCAGAAAAAAAAAAAAAAGCAACACCAGCAGCCAACAATGGCACTCAGAGAGCCAGCCAGTGCGGGCTGGTGTTTCTGGACAAGAAACTGTGTCCGTGGGAAACAGAGGAGGCCAAGTGTGAGCGAAGAAGGGTGGAGAGTGGGAAAGCGTATATCACAAATTGCCGGCGCTCTGGAGCCCCTCAGGAAGGAGCAAAGATGGCGCACAGAGCCAGGCACCTGAGTGAAAGGAGGGGGAGGTGGCGAGAGGGAAGCGAGAAACCAAAAGAAGCAGGAAAAAAAAAAAAAGCAACACTAGCAGCCAACAAACGGCACCCAGAGAGCCGCCCACCCAGGCGCGTGGAATCCAAGCAGCCGGGGCCCCCCAGTCTAGAGACCGCGGCCTCGGGAAGTAGAGGAACAAACGAACAAAAGCCCTGGGATCCCACCAGCGCGGCAGCCCAGACCAGGAAGCAGCTGCACACTCGAATGGAGCCCCGCAGCCCCACAGGAAAGAGCAAAGATGGTGGTCGGAGCCAGGCACTCGAGCAAAAGGAGGGGGAGGCGGCGAGAGGCAAGCGAGAAACCAAAAGAAGCAGAAAAAAAGAAAGAAAAAAGCAACACTAGCAGCCAACAAATGGCACCCAGAGAGCCCCCCGCTTGCGCATGCGGAATCCAAGCAGCCGGCGCCTCCCAGTCAAGAGACTGCGGCCACAGGAAGCAGAGGAGCCCAAGCCGGGGGGAAGAGAGGTGGGGGGTGGGAAAGCGCACACCGCAAATTACCGGCTGTTTTGTCTCCCGCTGGATGCTCCGTGAGGCTGCTTTCCTGTACCCCCGTTGGCTGGTCTCCGATAGGAGTCCAAGATGGTGGATCCGCACTGCGTTAGCTGGTAGGGGACCTCTGCATGAATCTCTCCTCGCTCTCCGTTCTCTTTCAGTATTCTCACTCCATTTGGTGCTCGGCTGAGTTCTTTATCTCTTCATTTGATGTTCTAGGGTTTCAGGATTGTTGATTCTCTGTTTGGCTTAGTTTTTCGGATCTTTGCTGTGGAGGGACGGCGTGATGCTTCTGCCTAGAGTGCCATCTTGCCGGACTCTCCCTCTTAGGTTATTATTTTGACAGTGTCAAACTTTTCTTTCAGAGATAAATTTCTTGCTCTCTTGTCCATGGCTGTGAAGGAATAAGCTTTTTTAAAAAAGGAAACAGAAAAAGAAGTAAGTTCTCATAAAAATGAAGGAATTTATGATAGTATAATATTATTGAGCCTGGTAATATCATTATTTTATTTTCTTGAAAACACGAATATCTCAAACAAAAAGAAAAAATTAAAACTATAAACATCATTATATGACAGTTAGCACCCTTCAGTAAAATATTTAAGAAAAAAACCATGTGAGAAGAATGTTTTTGCTTTTACACACACATTGGTTGTGTTAAGTGAAGAAATGCTTCTCTATTTTGGGGTCAAAACAAGAAATTTTGAAGGAAAGATTTTCAAGAAAATGAAGGAGTAGATTTTGAAAATTGTAATAACGTTGATCAAAATTACGAATAGCTAAAGAGAGAACTAAAAATCAAAGGTAAGGAGAAGAGTAAAACCTCTCAAGACAAGGAAAAAATTGTGTTTTGCTAGATTTTAATGAAAATAAATGAATTTATTAGTATCACCCTTATTCCAAACTTATGGATGTTGTTCTTCACTGGAAAAAAAATTACAGGAAAAAAAAAAAGGAACAAAAGAGACAAAAATGTAAAGAATAGACATAATCAGAGGACAGTGGCGATGGGCGGTACACACTCACACACAGTAACAATGCAAAAGGAAGTGGGAGACTGAGCCTTTATCTCTGACTCTTGTACTTCTTGGACCTATATCCAGCTTTTGTGTCTGTACTTCCTTGTGTTCAGGTTGCAATATCAATGATTTTCTGATTCTGTCTGCATCTCACAGTTCAGGCTTTCAGACAGTATTTATTAGGTGCAACTGATTGTTTTAGTGGAATATATTTGAGTTTGCCTTCTCTAACAGGTTTCCACCTTACCCAGGTTCTGGCTTTCGCAGGTTTTACTGTAGTCCTTTCTCTCTCTGTCTTTCTTCCTCACCCCCAATATTTTAGAATCTCACAACTTTGATTTGATAGGTTTCCCAGATATAATTTCTTCACATTTTGCTCACATAAGAATCTGCTCTTTTTTCTGAACACCCAGTGTATTGATTTAGGAGAAGTATCTTTACCATTCTAATAACCATGTCGTTGTTAGTTGCCATCGAATTGAGTCTGACTCACAGCAGTCTTAAGTGTACCAGAATGAAACACTGGTTCTGCATCATCCTCATGATTGTCAGTATGTTTGAGTCCATTTTTGCCACTGTTGTGTCACTCCATCTTATGGAGGATTTTCCTCACTTTTGCTGACCTACTTTACCAAACATGATGTCTTTTTGCAGTGATTGATCTTTCCTGACAACATGTCCAAAGTAAGCAAGACCAAGTCTCCCATCCTCGTTTGTAAGGAGCATTCTGGTTGTATTTCTCCTAAAACTTATTTGTTCATTCTTTTGGCAGTCCATGGTATATTCAAATCAGTATAGAAAATGTTATAGCAAAGTACCAAAAGGTATCTAAATTTCAAAGGCATTTTGTAGAATAAAGGAACTTTCCAGTTCGGCAATATTACAATTTTTTTTCCTATTTTTTCCTTTCCTTGTTTGAAGAGTGGCACATACAAATTAGTGTTTATGACAGGAAGGAAGAGAAAGAGGGAAGTCAGAGTGAAAAGCTCACCAAATTCCAGTTCAGCCAATGAGTCACCGCAACATCAATGGTCACTCCAACTTTGCTGGCTTGTAAATGGCAGTATGGTGTCACATAGTACATATGAGTGAGTCCCTGGGTGGCGTAAAGGGCTAGGTGCTCAATTACTAGCCAAAAGGTTGGTGGTTCAAACTCACCCAGAGGTGCCTCAGATGACAGGTCTGGTGATCTGCATCTGAAAGGTCACAGCCTTGAAAACTTTATGGAGAAGTTCTACTCTGCACACATGGGTCTCCATGAGTTGGAATCAACTTGATGGAGTACCTACTACTTAAAGGCATAGGCCCTGGGGTCAGACGTGGGGTTCAAGTCCTGAACCCATTTCACCAGTAATCATTTAACCTCCTGTGCCTTTGTCTCCTCATCTTAAGATGGGAATAGTAACTATTTCATAGCGTTGTTGATGGAGATCAAAAAAGTTGACATAGATCAAGCAATTATAACAGTGCTAATACATGCCAGCTACTCTTCATTTAGTCCCTAAGTTCCTCATTTGTAAAATGAAGATGTTAGATTAGATCTCATATATCCAAGCTTATTTGAATGATTAATAGAAATTAATCTGCGTATAAATTCCAACTATTTTTTGAATGGCGACTTTATTGAATTAAGAGTGCCTGTGGTGCAACAGTCAAGTACTCGGCTGCTAACCAAGAAGTCGGCTGTTCCAACACTAGGCGCTCCTCGGGAGAAAGATGTGACAGTCTGCTTCCATAAAGATTTATAGCCTTGGAAACCCTAAGAGACAGTTCTGCTATGTCCTATAGGGTCTCTATGAGTCAGAATCAACTCGGTGGCAACTTTTTTTTTTTTTACACTTAGTGATTGAGTGTTAGATATGACTCAACCATGATTCAAATGTACAATGAAGGTATCATTTATACTTGTATTGCTTTTGTCAGTAACCCTTCATTACATCAGTTTGGTGATGTAAATTTTAACGGAATTAAACTTCAGTAGCTCAACATTGTATAAGTAATGACATTGCTCTTCAATTATAAGCACCTCTTGGTCTCTGTGTGCTAACTAACGGGGCACCTCGTGGGGTTAGTTATGCCACGGGAGCAACGGACTGGTGGGACGTGCTTGCTGTTCTATGAAGTCATGTGTGCTAGCCAAACTGATAAAAGATCATTTTCTAAAAACCTCCTGCGGCACACCTTTGGCCTCAGACAACTTGCAAGTACAGTAGAGTGGAAAGAGCACAGCCAGATGGGTCTGGGATGCATCCCACTTACACCTGTTCAACTTTCTGAACGTGCCCTGGCATTTCCAAGATGCTAAGCAAGGTCTGTAAGGTTTAGAGTTAATACAGACAAAGCATCTAGCACAGTGCTACTAAGTGTCCAATAAGTGATAGAAGTGTGTGCTAAAATCAATGCATAATAGTGAGTAATAATTCATACTAACACAAGGCAGGAATCGTGTAGATTTGGGCTTTGGAGTTATACAACTTTGGATATGGATCCAGGTCTCCTATTTTCTAGATGTGTGACTTTGGACATGTTACTTTGAATATCTAAACCTCAGTTTTCTTACCTGAAAATTAAAAAAATAATACCTGGTGTGGTTGTGCTAAAAAAAAAAAGAAATAATATGTATGTAGCAATTAGCTGAAAATGGAACATAGTAAATGCTCCAAATAAATGACCTTCCCTGACAATTCTGCCATAGATAATCTCCTCTCCTTAGTTCCTCTCTGTCACATATCCAGATTTTTTTCTTCCTAACACTCATTCAATATTTGAAATTTTCTTTTATTTATTTCTTGTTTTGTATCTTCTTCATACGATTTTTTTGGCGAGATCCAGTATTGTCCTTCTTTCTTATAACTCTATCCCCAGTGTCTCGTGTTTGTTAAACAAATAATAATGATTATTATTATTATTGATTTGGATACACGAGGACTAAATGAGCCCCATCATCTCTCCAAATATTTCAATTCTTATTTGTGTTAAAATTGTTTTTCAACATTTCTAAAATGTTTATTGTCTTGAGTATTTTAAATTCTAGCAAAACATTTAAATGATTTTTTTCCTAAAATTTGACAATTCATAATCCATGTATTATGCTGTAAATATGTCCTATTAACATAAAATAGGTCTTTACCTTTGTTAAAAGAAATTTTCAGCAAAGCATTAATTTTCAATTGAACTCATTGGCTGATTTAGCAGTTGGTGCATTGGGCAGCATCTAGTCTGAAAGTCAGACTAAAGTGCTGAAGGATAAGCTACGTAAGAGCAAGAAAGTAACCCTGGACAAAAAGTGATTGGTTGGTTTTAAGTTACTTTCCTTATATGGCATACTGGGAACTTTCGTAGACAGGTCATCATAAACTATAGCTGAGGTGGCAAGTGAAACCCTGGTGATGTAGTGGTTAAGTGTTACAGCAGCTAACCAGAAGGTTGGCAGTTTGAATCCACCAGGTGCTCCTTGGAAACTCTATGGGACAGTTCTACTCTGTCCTGTAGGCTCGCCATGAGTTGGAATCGACTTGACAACAGATTTGGTTTGGGTTTGGAGGTGGCAAGCACTGTTTGATTGACTTCGGTTTCTGCTTTGGGGAAGGTCAGCATTTATAACGAAATAGAAACTTAGGTTGCGGTTTGCTGATGTGGGGCCTAGTATCGTCAGGCTAACACCTTCTTATGCATCTGTAGTTTAATAACAAGGTATTAATGAGAAAAGGACTCATACAGGTGGAGTTAATTGTGGTGGTAGGTAGATTTCAGATCAAATAGAAAGATCTAGTGTTGCTTTTAAAAGATTTTTTGCCCAATCATTATACATACCAGGGAATACAAGTGGAAGGCTTCCTTACAAGTTCCATGGCCTCTCCTGACTCTAGTACACTCACCACAAGGTAATGAGTGTTTATGGAAGGAGAAGGCACAGATATGAAAGAAATGGAAGGGATTCTAACTTTAAGTTTCTTCTTTGGGAAAAATAACTAACTATACTTTGATGGTGTGTTTCTTTGTCTTTTTTTTTTTTTTCTGGTCATATTATGCCCCAAATTTCTAGAATATTACATCCAGTTTGATGGTATGTTTCATCATGTTCAATAAATTTATAATAATAATGTAACTAACAGATTTCATAGAGTTTTATGTAAAGTATCTTGTCACACAAACCTCTAAGATATTATTAATATCACATCCATTTTAGAGATGAGAGGCTTAGAGTAACATGCCCAGGGTCTCTCAGGTGCCAGATAATTTGAACACAGGTGAGCCCACAGGCATATCCAATACTGTCACCAGTTGCCATCAATTTAACTCTAACTTAAGGAAACCCCATGTATGTTAGAGTTGAACTGTGCTCCATAGGGTTTTCAATAGCTGATTTTTCAGAAGTAGATAACTAGGTCTTTCTTCCAAGATGTCTCTGGGCGGACTTGAACCTCCAACCAGTGGTTCTCAAATGGGGATGCGTCATTCCAAAAAAAACCCAAACCAAGCCTATTGCCATTGAGTCGATTCCAACTCATAGTGACCTTATAGGACAGAGTAGAATTGCCCCATGGGGTTTCCAAGGCTGTAAACTTAACAAAAGTAGACTGCCACATCTTTCTGTCATGGAGCAGCTGGTGGGTTCAAACTTCTGAACTTTCGGTTAGCAGCCAAGCTCTTTAACCACTGTGCCACCAGGGCTCCTTGCCTCACTCCAGACCTACTGAATTAGAAAGTCTGGGTATGGGACCCAAAGATCAAGTCCTCCAGGGGACTCTGAGGTTGACTGACATTTGAGAAACACTGTCTACTGTCTTCTCCTTTGAATGGACATAATCAAAAGCTATCTTTACTAAGTATTCAATAGCTTGAATTTATTTAAATCAATGTCCATCCTTGTATCAAGCTCAGCCGGCTTATGAAAATCACTTAGTTAAAATCTTTGTAGTGCTAAAAACTGAAGCATTCAAGTACCCATTACAAACATACTTATAGCAAGAAAATTAGTATTTCCCCTTGTTAGAGGCAGTTAGGCTTTCTAAATAGAACTCTTAGGAAGGCGTAAGAGTTGGGATTGTATGGACGTAAGTTGCAGATTTTGGGCAAATATGTAACTGTGATATTGGAAAGCTGGAGATTAAAACTTATTTAAAGTACTCAAATAGGTAAAGATGCAATCATACAAATTCCACAGTTGGTTTACATAGTCTAATCAGAAGACCAACTTAACTTGTGTGTGTGTATATATATGTATATATATGGATAGAAAGAGATAGAGGGAGGGAGAGAGGTGACATGTTGATTTCTGTTTAAATAGAAAATAAGTGAGCTAACTAGAAACTATGATCTAGCCATTCCACTCCTTGCTATCTACCCAAGAGAAAAGAAAGCATGTCTATATAAACACTTGTACATGGAATGCTCATAGCAGCTTATTCGTAATAGCCCCAAACTGGAAACAACCCAAATGTTCATAAGAGGTGAATGGATAAGCAAACTGTGGTGCATCCATACAATGGAATACTACTTAGCAATAAAAATTAATGAACTATTGATATACACAACTTAGATGAATCTCAAAATACTTATGCTGAGTGAAAGAAGTCAAATGATAAAGGTCACGTAATGTTATCTTTCCATTTATATAAAATTATAGACGAGGCAAACTACAGTATAGTAACAGAAAGCAGATCAGGTTGCCTGGAGACCAGGTTGGGGGTGGGGAGGGCTGGGGAGGCATGGGAGGGGGTGTATTAGTATCCGAGGTCTGCTGTAACAAAATACCACTAACTGGATGGTTTACAAGAATATAAATGTATTGTCTCACAGTTCTGGAGGCTAGAAGTTCAAATCAACATGTCAGCCAGGCCATGCTCTCCTAAATCTCTAGGGAAGATCCTTTCTTGTGCTTCCTCACTTCTGGTAGGCCCAGACATTTCTTGGCTTATAGATGCATCTTCACATGGGTGATCATCCTCTGACCATCTCTCTGTGTCTGTTCTCCTCTTATATAAGGACACCACTCAGATTGGGTTACGACCCACCCTACTCCAGTACTACCTCAAGTTAATTTAACTAATAATATTTTCAAAGACCCTATTTCCAAAAAAGTTTACTTTCATGGGTACCTTAGGACTTCAACATATCCTTTTGGTAGTGTCTTTCATGTTGCTATGCAGTTGGAAGCTATACCACCAGTATTTCAAATATCAGCAGGGTCGTCCATAGTGGACAGGTTTCTGTGGAGCTTCCAGATTAAGGCAGAAAAGGAAGAAATACTGGCAGTCTACTTACAAAAATTGACCAATGAAAATCCTATGCATCATAACAGAATATTGTCCAATATAGTGCTGCAAGATAAACCTACTAGGTTGGAAGTCACTCAAAATACACAGTGACTGCAACAATGGACTCTAGCATACCAATGATTTTGAAGATGGCACAGGACCGGACAATGTTTTATACTGTTGTACATCTGGTCACCATGAGCCAGAGCCAACTCAATGGCCAATTACTGCTACATCTATATCTATATCTATATATATACACACAGAGACACATATATGTATATATACACACAAACATATATATGTACATATATAAAAACCAAACCAAACCAAACCAAACCTGTTGTCATTGAGTCGATTCCAACTCATAGCAACCCTATAGGACAAAGTAGAACTGCCCCATAGGGTTTCCAAGGAACCCCTGGTGGATTCTAACTGCCCACGTCTTGATTAACAGCCAAACTCTTAACCACTTCACCACCAGGCTTTCCATGTACATATATACACACACATAAATATACACATATGCACACACATATGTGCATATATGTATATACATATATATCAAAATCTATCAAAGTGTACACTTTAAATATGTCCATTTCATTGTACAATAATTATACCTCACTAAAGTTGTTAAAAATTTTAATTAAAATAGCTACATGATCAAGCCAGTTTAAGAAGAGGATGTGGAATGAAAGATATCATTACTGATGTCAGACAGATCTTGGCTGAAAGCAGAGAATACCAGAAAGATATTTACCTGTGTTTTATTGACTATGCAAAAACATTTGACTGTGTGGATCATAATAAGTTATGGATAACATTGCAAAGAATGGGAATTTCAGAACACTTAATTGTTCTAATGAACATAGACCAAGAGTCAGTCATTCAAACAGAACAAGGAGATACTGCATGGTTTAAAATCAGAAAAGATGTGTGTCAGGGTTGTATCCTTTCACCATACTTATTCCATATGTATTCTGAGCACATAATTCAAAAGGTGTACTACATGAAGAGGAATGTGGCATTGAGATTGGAGGAAAACTCATTAACAACCTGCAATATGCAGATGACACAACCTCAAACTTGCTGAAAGTGAAGATGACTTGAATCATTGATGAAGATCAAAGACTACAGCCTTCAGTATGGATTACACTTTAACGTAAAGAAAACAAAAATCCTTACAAATGGACCAATTAGCAACATCATGATAAACAGAGGAAATATTGAAGTTGTCAAGGATTTCATTTTACTTTGATCCACAGTCAATGGCCATGGAAGCAGCAGTTAAGAAATCAAATGACACATTGCATTGGACAAATCTGTTGCAAAAAGCAAAGATGTTGCTTTAAGGACTGAGGTGTGCCTGACCCAAGCCATGGCCTTTTCAATTTCCTCATATGTACGCAAAAGCTGGACAATGAATAAGAAGACCAAAGAAGAAATGATGCCTTTGAATTATGATGATGGTAAAGAATATTGAATATACACCATGGACTGAGAGAAGAAATCTATCTTGGAAGAAGTACAACCAGAATGCTCCTTAGAAGCCAGGATGGCGAGACTTCGTCTCACATACTTTGGACATGTTACCAGGAGGGATTTCACTTCATAGTATTTGTTTAATAAATTCCATCTTGGTCAGTCCCAAATCTTTGTCTGTTTCAGCCTGTACCCACCCAACTGAATGCTGCTTAAGAAAACTGAGCAACTGAGCTGATTTCTTATACTTTAAGTTCACGATCACAAATGCCAAGTGGGTTCTCTGTGCTGTATTTCCCAGTAAATTCATTCTCCCACTCTTGTTGTTAGCCTCCTTGGAATTGTCCCTTACTTATGGTGACACCATTCACAATGGAACAAAACTGGCTGGTCCTGCGCCATCCGCATGATTGGTTTGCAGATCAGACCATTGTGATCCATAAGGTTTTTCACTGGCTGATTTTTTTGGAAGTAGATTGCCAGGCCTTTCTTCCTAGTCCACGTGTTCAGCAGCATAGCAACATGCAAGCCTCCACTGACAGAGGGATGGTGGCTGTGCATTAGGTGCATTGACCGGGCATCCCACGTGGAAGGCGAGAATTTTACCACTGAACCACCACTGCTACCCTCTCATTGTTAAAGAGCACCATTTCACACCTTCTCTTCCTGTCTCCAACCTCCCCCACCAACCCCTTCACTCTCCCTTGAGAAAAGAGAGAGGAGCAATGAAAAACTGGCAAGAAAACAATGCAGTGGAGGTCCTGATGAGTTAAAAGTAAGATTGAAACGGGTGTACACCAGTACGTGAGCTTGAAACATAGAAAGTGGTGTGTGATCAGAGTGTAAGATGCTTGAAAGAAAGGAATACCTCACCCTCCCATCACCAAATGACCAATTCACCTCTACTTGCACCCATATGCTCTGCAGTAACTTCTGCCCAAGGCCATTTCCTTTGCTTGGCTAGCAGGTCCCCTCACTTCTCAGCTACCATCGATTTAGTTCCTGCAATGCCCCATGGAGTGATCATTCTCATCAACATAAAACATCACATATCTCATGTTTCAAAAATCTTCCCTGTCTTCTCCTCCAATTCCCACCTCATCTCTTTGCTCCCTTTTCTTTGCCCATCTTCCCTAAAGGGTTACCTGGGATTATTTTCTTCTCTATTAGATCATTTCCATCAGGAAACAAACATGCTACATATGCATAGTGTTTCCTATCTGTCAAAATAAAATCCTCCCTAGACCCTACAGATCTAATAAAACCCTTCTTATCATGCTCAACAAAAAACTACATCTCACTAAACTCAGTGGCCAATTCTCACTCTTGATTCTTCCTAATCAAAAGCACCATCTGACACAGTTGAGACTTCTTTAAACAAGTTCTCCCCTGGCCCTCATCTTGTCAAGCTAATTTTCCTCCAACCCGACTGGCTGCTTCGTCTTATCTTTCTTTTCTGGCTCCTCTTCCTTTTTAAAATCTTCACATATAGGAACTCCCAAGGTCTCAGACCTTGGTGCTCTTGGCTCTTCAGGACATGAGTAAATCTATCCACATAGTTTTAAATGCATCTAATAAACTGTTGGCTCCCGCATTTATATCTCTAGCTCCCATTTCTCCCTCTGAGTTCCAGATTTGTATCTGTCTGTTTGACATCTCTACATGAATGTCTAATAAGCATCTCAAGTTTAGAATGACCAAAAACTATATTCTTGATTCCCACTCCTGAACTATTATCTAATCTGTATTTCCCTATATATTCTCCATTTATCTAAATGGAACATTCATTCTTTCAGTTCCTTGGAGCAAAGTCCTAGGTACCTCCTTTATTCCTTTTTCCCCCTTACCTCCACATTTAATACATCAGGAGATCCCATTGGCTCTATCTCTAAAATATAGTTCAAATCTCCTCCCTTAGTTCAAGACAGCATAATTTCTCTCCTAGAAAACTGCAGTGGTCTCCTCACTGGAATCCCTGCTCTTTATCTTGAGTTTATTCTCCATGCATCATTACTTTGAAAAATGTAAATCATACCTTATCGCTCTCTTACATAAAACCCCCATTGGTTTCTCATCATAACTAGAAAGATCTCCATACTTCTTTTCCTGTCTTAAAAGGTTCTAAATGATCTCGCCCATACATCTCCAATGTCATATGTGTTCAATGAAAAAATAAATAATAAATGAATGAATAAAAGCAATACAGTTTAATAAAAGCATAGGCTCTGGTATTAGATTGCTTGTGGTTATATTTTGGATCCATCAACTAGTAGTTATGGGATAGAGAGGATTTAACCTCTCTGAAGGCTATTTTGATTTCAAGTGATAGAAAATCATCTCAACTAGATTCAATCAAAAAAGCACTTTTATGACTCATAAACCAAAAAATCCAAACTCATTTCCACTGAGCTGATTCAGATTCATAGCAACCTGATAGAACAGAGTAGAACTGCCTCATAAGGTTTCCAAGGAGGTGGAGTCAAACTGCCGACCTTTTGGTTAGCAGCCATGCTCTTAACCACTGCACCACCAGGGCTCCGTATAACCAGGAAATTCAAGGCATGATTCTGGTTTCAAGTACATTTAGATATAGGTGCTCAGATGATATTAGTATGAATTTGTTATATTTTCTCTATAAATCAGCACAGCTTCCCTTGTTTTTGCCTTTGATCTCAGGCAAATTCTGTCCACTTTGGGGCAAATATAACTTTGCTTTCTTCCTTTCTTTTTTAAATATAGCTGAAGAAACCAAGAGAGCTATTATCTGTTGTCTCTGAGAGTTCCAGCAAAAGTTTCCTGAATTAACTGGGTTTGGGTCACTTGGCTAGTGCTGAAACAATCACTGTGGCCAAGGAATGGCTAGTGTTGACTAGGTCTCCAGTCAGGCTGGAACCATGCTTGCCAGTCTTACAGACAAACAATGGAGGAGTGCTTAAAGAGATTTTTAAGGTCCCTCATTTGATTCCATTGTTTACTTTATGGAATAATCTGATGAAGTAACATTTGCTTCAGTTGAATATTGCATAACCTGAGGAGCATCCGCAATGATTATTCTAATTCTACTTAATATTTATGTTCATCCACATTAATCATCTTTTTTTTTTTTCTATTTTAAAAAGTCAGTGTCTTAGGCTGGGTTCTTTAGAGAAGCAAAACCAGAAAAGCGTATAAATATGTATATATAGAGAGAAATTTGTATCAGGGAAACTGCTCACTCGATTGTAGAGGCTGGAACATCCCAAGTCTGTGGATCAGGATAGAGGTTTCTCCTGATTCACGTAGCTGCAGGGGCAAACCCAAGATCAGCGGGTCGATGAAGACGGCTCTTGCTCACAGGCTGTGAAGATCGATGAATCCCAAGTTCAGCAGGTAAGCTGCTAGCTCAAGTCCCAAGAACCAGAAGTCAGACAAATAGGAGCCAGCTGCAGGATCCAGAGCAGGCAAAAAGCCAGAACATCTGCTTATATTTGGATGTAGGCCACACACCCAAGGAAACTTGTTTTCATCTGATAGGCTACTCACAAAAGATCCCATCATGTAAAGATCCCGTAACAAGTAAACACTGAGAATCATGGCTCAGCCAAGTTGAGACACAATCTCAACCATCACAGTCCACCTCTTGTCGACTTGGCACATGTACACATCTCCTTAAACTATACATAATCTCTGAATAAAAAAAATTATAAAGTTGTACTTGTGCCTAACATGATACAAGGAACACACATACAACCAAAAATGCACTAGCCCTGTTTACATCATATATTTTATAAGTGAAGAAAACAAAAATATTTGATGCACACATAGAAAGCAGAAATACTCGTAACAATTACAGGCCTCATTTCTGCAACTGGTCACATGGCTGTAACTGGTATTTAGAATTACCTTCTTCCACCACCCATTCAGTGTTCCCTTTGCCCTCAGCAAGTACTTCAGCTGGTCGTGGTTCTTTGCCTGGTGCAGTGACCCAAACCTTCATTCCTGAAGGGTTTGGGCCATTAGTAGTCATGTTGGAATTGGGTAACTGTAGTTTTCCATTGACTTTAATCACAGGGTGTGGTAGTACTAAATGATGCCAAAAGGGATCTCCTGCATTCCAGACATATTCTTCTTTACCCCCATTATGTAATATCAACTCAATTTCCTCTTGGTAATCAGGATCAATGACACTGGCCAGTATGGTAACTCCCTTCTTTGCCTATTGATCCAGAGGCATAAGGAGCCCAAAGTGGCGAGGTGGCATTCTTAGCTTCCAGTTCAATGGCATCAGTGATGTGTCTCCAGGTGGAAGTATTCCTCCCTTTGCAACTAAGACGTCTAGACCTGCAGAGCATAAGGTCGCTGGGACAGGAAGCAAAAATTTTGCAAGTGGGTTACTAGGCATAATAGTGAGTGGTGCCATTCCCATTTCCACCACTTGATTCCTGGACCCATGAATCATGGCTATGGGAGAAATGGTGTCATACTTTGGATGCTGGTTTAGAGCAAATACAGCCTCCTGGAGAACATGGCTCCAACCCTGTAAGGTATTGCCCCCTAGCTGGCACCATAGTTTTGTCTTTAGAAGGCCATTCCAATACTCTATCAAGCCACCTCCTTCAGGATGATGGGAAACATGGCAAGACCAGTGAATTCCATGAGCATGGGTCCACTGCCACACTTCATTTGCTGTGAAAATTGTCTTGGTCGGAGGCAATGCTGTGTGGGATACCATGACAGTGGATAAGGCATTCTGTAAGTCCATGGATAGTAGTTTTGGTAGAAGCATTGCATGCAGGGGAGGCAAATCCATATCCAGAGTAAGTGTCTATTCCAGTAAGGACAAAACAATGCCCTTTCTGTGATGGAAGTGGTCCAATGTAATCAACTTGCCACCAGGTTGTTGGCTCATTAACTCGAGTGATGGTGCCATATCAGGGACTTAGTGTTGGTCTCTGCTGCTGGCAGATGCATCACTCAGCAGCAGCTGTAGTCAAGTCAGCCTTGGTGAGTGAAAGTCTGTGTTGCTGGGCCCATGCATAACCTCCATCTCTGCAACCATGGCCACGTTGTTCATGAGCCCATTGAGTAATGACAGGAGTAGCTAGGAAAAGAGGATGACTGGTTTCCACAGAACACGTCATCCTATCCACTTGATTGTTAAAGTCATCCTTTGCTGAGGTCATGCTTTGGTGGGCATTCACATGAGACATAAATATCTTCACTTCTTTGGCCCATTCAGAGAGGTCTATCCACCTACCTCTTTCCCCATAAATCCTTGTCTCAAATTTTCCAATCATGTTCCTTCCAAGCCCCTGACCATCCAGCCAAACCATTGGCCACAGCCCATGAATCAGTATACAGTTGCATATCTGGCCATTTCTTCTTCCAAGCAAAGTGAACAACCAGGTGCACTGCTCGAAGTTCTGCCTATTGAGACGATTTCCCTTCACCACCGTCCTTCAGGGAAGTCCCAGAAAGGGGCTATAGTGCTGCTGCTGTCCACTTTTGAGGGGTGCCTGCATATCTCACAGAAACATCTGTAAACCAGGCATGAGTTTTCTCTTCTTCAGTCAGCTAATCATAAGGAACTCCACATGAGGCCATAGGTACAGACTGGGAGCTGGAAGATAATGTGACATAAGTGGAGACCATGGGCATTTGGGCTACTTCCTCATGCAACTTACTTGTGCCTTCAGGTCCTGCTCAGGCCCAATCTCATATATACCACTTCCATTTAATGATGGAGTGCTACTGTGCAGGTCCAACTTTATGACTCTGTAGGTCAGACAACACCCAGTTCATGATGGGCAGCTCAGGCTGCATGGTGACTTGGTGTCCCACGGTTAAGTATTCAGTCTCTACTAAGGCCTAGTAACAAGCCAAAAAGTGTTTCTCAAAAGGAGAGTAGTTATCTGCAGAGGATGGCAGAGGTTTGCTCCAAAATCCTAAGGGTCTGTGCTGTGATTCACCAATAGGGACCTGCCAAAGACTCCAAACAGCATCTCTATCTGCCACTGACACTTCAAGCACAATTGTACCAGCTGGATCATATGGCTCAAGTGGCAGAGCAGCTTGCACAGGTCATGGCCATACCTTTTGAGACTAAGGCAGCTCGGCTTCCTGTGTTCCTTGTCCCTTCAGCTTCTGTTTTCTGGTTCCTTGGCCTCTTGGCCCCTCAGGCCTCACACCTGCTGGGCCAAGTGTTCCAAAGCTCTGTAGCTCTACTGGTAAGTGCCTGGAGGCACCCCACTTGGCCAGTAAACTTTGGCTGGAAGGCCCTCAGCTCTCTTGCTCTGAGGGTTGGCAAGCCTAGCTCCGCAGATAAGTGCCCAGAGGTACTCCAGTCCATCAGAAAGCCACCTGCTCACAGGCACTCAGCTCTCTCTCTCTCTCTGTGGGTTGGATCCAGTGCCATCTTGGCTGGTCTTCTGTTTCTGCTGCTGCCAGTCCTCTGCCAATGTTGGTCCTCTGCTGCTGCTGCTTCTTGCTGTCTGTGCTGTTTCTGATGATAACAGTTTTTCTCACTTCCTTCTCAGTCCTCTATCCATTCACAGTTTCAAAATTACTTCACATTTTAGGTATCTATTAGAGTAGCACCCCACTCCAGGTACAAAATTCTGTCTCAGTCATCTAGTGCTGCTGTAACAGGAATACCACAAGTGGGTGGCTTTAACAAAGAGAAATTTATTCTCTCATAGTCTAGTAAGCTACAAGTGCAAATTCAGGGAATTAGTTCCAGGGGAAGGCTTTCTCTGTTGGCTCTGGAGGAAGATCCTTGTCATCAATCTTCCCCTGGACTAGGAGTGTCTCTGTGCAGGAACCCTGGGTCCAAAGGATGTGCTCTGCTCCTGTTGCTGCTTTCTAGGTGGTATGAGGTCCCACCGCTCTCTGCTCTCTTCCCCTTCCTTTTATCTCTTGTAAGATAAAAGGTGATGAAGACCACACCCTAGGGAAATTCCCTTTACATTGGATCAGGGATGTGACCTTGGTAAGGTTCTTACAATCCCACCCTAATCCTCTTTAGCATTATCTAATCTTTCCTCATTAACTATAGGCAGAGATTAGGATTTACAACACATAGGAAAATTACAATCGCAAAATGGTGACACCATACAATGTTGGAAATCATGGCCTAACAAAGTTGACACATATTTTTTTGGGGCACAGTTCAATCCATGACATTCAATCACCAGCAGGGGATATGAGATGGGTTCTACAAGGACAATCAATTCAAATCTCTTGCTATAAATATGTAGCCATTTGTGTTTATGTGTGTTGATATGTTTATGTATGATGTGTACATTCCTTATCTAGGCATTCCAGAGAACAATGAAAAGGAGATTATTTTGGTAAAGAGATTTGACTAGGAAAGTATGTCATCTCTTAAGAGCCTTGCAAACATTTAGTAACTTCATCAAATAAGAGCTGTTTAGACTGTAGGAGATCAAACCATCTGAACTTATAAAATTATAAGAATTTAACTATGACCAGTCAATATACATGAAAAAAATCAGCAGAAATTAGTCTTGTATTTGTAGTTGCTTAATAATATGACTGAAAAAGTTGTAGTATCATGTAGAAAATAATAATTAAAACTAAAAATAAAAATAAACATCATCTGAGAGATGACATAAATAGGTGTTTTATGGCATGATTTATGTTTTCTGATCAGTAAATTAGCCATCTGTACCTACTCAATGGATGTTGCAGGTGCAAACTCTCAGGATAGACAATCAGTTGTGAAAAAATAACTTTCTTTTGTTTTTGAAAACTGAGTATCATTTCCATTTTGAGCCCTCATTTTTCTGAGGGGCAGAAACGTATATCAGTCCAATCTGGGTTGTTGTTGCTGTTGTTAGTTGCTGTTGAGTCTACTCTGACTCATGGCGACCTATGTATAATGGACTGAAATGTTGCCCAGTCCTGTGCCATCTTTAAGATCTTTAGTATGTTTGAGTCTATTGTTGTAGCTATTGTCTAGTGCCTTCCAACCTAGGGGCTCATCCTCCAGCACTATATCGGATAATGCTTTATTGTGATCCATACAGTTTCCATTGGCTAATTTTCAGAAGTAGACCAGGCCTTTCTTCCTACTCTGCCTTAGTCTAGATTCTTCACTGAAACCTGTCCACCATGGTTGACTATGCTAGTATTTGAAATACCAGTGGCATAATTTCCAGCATCATAGCAACACACAAGACCCACAGAACAACAAATTATCAGACAAGTGATGGCCATATCCCCAAACCTTCTAGGTGATCTTATAGAGTGTCAAAACATCATGGGAAATCTGGGCTTTGGTAACAGTTATTTCTCCATGGAGCGTCTACTGAAATCCCCTTTGTCCTATCTGGTCTTTTGTCATCAGTTCATATTTGTCACGGCTGTGCAGTGTCTTGTCCCAGACCCCGTTTCTCCTTAGACCCATTCTGTCTTAGTGTTTCTGTGTCCTTCTCCCATGCCTCTGTGGAGCTTTGAAGACTTCTCGAGACTTACTGCAGGTGCTTTCCACTGAGTTATACCACAGCCCACCCCCCCTTTTTTTTTTTTGGCTCTCATGCCACTCTAGTGCAGGGTAGCTCTTTGAGGAACACCTCTTCCCTGGGCCCTAGGGGGTCTCCTCTGCTCTTGGATTCTTTCAGGCCTATCTGGGGGTCTACATCTCTCCTCCAGCTCGTGATATATGTGTGACTGGAAAGTAGGAGAGATAGGATGTGGGAATCTTTTTCAGGAACCACCAGCATTTTACTCTCTTCCTTTCCCTCTGATTTATCTCAGTCTCCCACAACCCAAGCAATGCTTTTAAATCTCCACAAGAGGTGAGGGAACCAATGAAACTCACTCAGACTGCTCATAGTTTTCATTTCTATTACTTATACCCCACATCCTTGGAATGTTCACCTAAAAGATAAACCTAATTTCTATCTACTATAAAATGTATATTACATCTTTAAAATAAAGTTGTTGTTAGTTCCCATCAAGCTGGCTTGACAGAAACCTTACGTATAACAGGAGGAAATGTTACCCAGTTCAGTGCCATCTTGATGATTGTTGATATGTTTGAGTCCATTGTTATGTCTATTGCATGAATTCATTTCATTGAGAGTTCTGTTCATTTTTGTTAGCCCCTATTTTATCAAAAATAACATTTTTTTCAAGTGATTTGTCTTTCCTGATGATATGTCCCAGGTAAGCTAGTCAAAGTCTCACCATCTTCACTTCTAAAGAACATTCTGATTGCATTTCTTCTAAGACTGATTTGTTCATTCTTTTGGCAGTCCACAATATAGTCAGTATTCTTTGCCAACACCACAGTTCAAATGCTTCAATTCTTCCATTTTCCTTTTTCATTATCTAACTTTCTCGTGCATATGAGGCAACTGAAAAGACCATGGGTTGGGTCAGACATATCTTAGTCATCAAAGTTATATCTTTGCTTTTACAATAAAATGCCAATATTATAATAAATGGGACTCTGATGGCACAATGGTTAAGAACTATGACTGCTAATGAAAAGGTAGGCTGTTCGAATCCACCAGCTGCTCCTTGGGAACGCAATGGGGCAGTTCTGCTCTGTCCAATAGAGTTGCTATGAGTCACAATTGACTCGACAGCAAAGTTTTTTTTTTTTTTTTTTTAATTATAATAAAACTGAGAGAACTATGGACTAGTATCCCTTTCAGAAACCAAACTGAGAAGAGAGAAAATAATAACCACACTATTCTCATTGAATCAACTTTTGGTTCTACATTAAACTTGTTTAAATGTTTCATTTTCCAACTAAGAATTCATGTTTCTTCTTATGCTTAATTTTTATTGTAGCCAAGAGATCTCAAAAACCTGAAAGGTCTATTGAGTGATGTCTTTTGACCCTTTTGCCTGCTAATTCATTTCTTGATAAGATACTTTTCAAAACCTATTCTCATTTCTTTCATATATTACAGAAGATGAAAGAATCTAATTCAGGACAGAAGCAAAATGTCTGAGACGATATCTATGTAACCAAATTTTCCAATTAGTTTTGGCCAAATCAATAATTCATGAAACTTATCATTTGTCAAAACTTAAAACCTTATACCTTGGAGGAGGTGGGCACTCAAAGAAATAATAGAAGAAAGAAAATCCTAGCTTTTGGTATAATGTCCCCATCTGGCCTCAAAGTACACCAGGCCCTTACTACATGCATCTGTTCAGCACGTTCAGAAAACATTCATCCTCCAAAGTTCTTGACAATAGCAAGCCCTTCAAAGCTTAGGATTGTGCTTCTCAATGTGTGTTCCTCAGAAAAATGGATGTTACTGGATGGGGCATGGGTAGAGGGAGACCATAATCCAAAAAGCTTGGAAAACATCATATTAAGCAAAATGTAACTGGTTTATTTACTGCAAAATCATCTCAGAGATTACAGTATGCTAATTTTTTACAAAGATTGTTCAAGAGACTGTATGGTTTCTCAAATATCCTTTTCAAGACCCAATTATTTTCTCCTTTGAATTTTTTGTTGATATTATATGTTTTCACTAATGAAGGCATGCTGATTAAAGGACCACTTCAGAATTTTTGTTAAGAGTTATAGATTTTGAGACATTATCTGGGATCACATGTGTCCCAGTGAATGCTGGATGCAGTAGATACTACTGATATGAGTCAGCGATAAAATCTTTGTTGTTTTATTTCTTGAAAATTTGCAAAACATGAGTAAAACATGAGGACACCAGGCAATGACTGCACATATATTTTGTTTTAGTCTCCTTCTTCTTAGCTTTTTTATTATTTTCATGCAACTTTTCAAAACATGGTACAATGCATTCTTCCTTACTGCAAGAGCAGTACTTACAGCCCAAATAAATAAAGTCAAGGGATTTTTTTATCTCAGGAAAATTACTACTACAATGCATTCTTCAGTACTGCAAAAGCAGCATTGACAGGCCAAGTAAACCAAACTAAAGGAACTTGTCTCTCCAGAAAATTACCACTACTGTGTATTCTTCGGGAGCCCTGGGGGTGTAGTTGTTAAGAGCTTGGCTGCTAACCAAAAGATCAGCAGTTTAAATCCACCAGCTGCTCCTTGGAAACCCTATGGGGCAGTTCTACTCTGTCCTATAGGGTCACTATGAGTCATAATCGACTCCACAGCAACGAATTTGGTTTTGATTTTATGTATTTTTCATTACAACAAAAGCAGTACTAACAGCTAAGAAGCAGAAATGGCTGCCCTGGAATACTGCAGAACTGCTCACAGGGGTGCATTCCACCTGCTGTATGTGGAAGCAATGATTGGGCCCTAAGTTTGAATGTAGGGTAAGAATAACTTGTAGGAGTTCCAATTCCTTGAAAAGCACCACAGCACTGCATTATTTATGTCAAAGACATTGTTTACTGTTCCGAAGCTAGACAATCAGAGGGCCAGTAACACCTGGAAACAATGAATGGCATCAAAGAGAAAATGACCACTGTGACTGAAGGAAGACTGGCAATAGTTTATTCTCACAATAAGTACATTCTCAGGAGAACATAGTAACTGGGAAAGAGTGAGGAGGCTTAGCTCAGAGAAATAAAGGCAACCTGTCAAAAGTTTAGAAAATTCATACATCTAGCAGGCTTCACCTAAGACAATGCTCAATCTACACAAAAATGAGGCTCCAATGCAACTAAGGGTTCTTGAATTTCATGCATTTCAAAAGGTTCCCACCTTGAGGATAAACAAAATCTGACTACCTCCTTTCCAAGAACTCCAGAGGCAAAAAAGTAGGTGGATACTATACGCCCCACAGGTTTTGAAACAGATATATTTGATCACAGAGTATTTGTTTATGGAATGTTTCCTATGCTGTTATACTGTTGTTAGTTCAGCAACCTATGAACAACGTAACAAGATGTTGCCTGGTCCTGCACCATCTTCATGGTTGTAGGTATGTTTGAGTACTTTGTTGTGGCTATTGTGTCAATCCACCTCCTTGAGGGTTTCTCTCATTTTCACTGACCCTTCACTTATACCAAACACGATGTCCTTTTCTAGTGATTGGTCTTTCCTGATGATGTGTCCAAAGTAAGTGAGCCCAAGTCTCAACATCCTTGCTTCTAAGGAGCATTCTGGCTGTATTTATTCTAAGAATTATTTGTTTGCTCTTCTGGCAGCTGCGATACATGCAATATTCTTCACCAACACCGCACTTCAAAAGCATCAATTCTTCTTCTGTTTTCCTCTTTCATTGTCCAGTTTTCACATGTATATGAGGCAATTGAAAAGACCACGGCTTGGGTCAGGTGCACCTTAGTCAGCAAAGTGACATCTTTGCTTTTCAACACTGTAAAGCGGTCTTTTGCAGAAGATTTACCCAGTGCAATATGTTCTTTAATCTCTTGACTGCTGCTTCCATGGAAAGTTTATACTTGGGGAAACTTTACTTTCTTCCAACATTGGAAATGACAAGAAAAGCCCTGAGTATCTACCGAGAGTAAGACCTTCTAGGAACAACGTTCGGTGGTGCCTAGCATGTCTGGACTTTAGTAAATATTAGCCCCATCCTTTTTGGTCCAAACTATAGAGAATTTTGCTCATTAATGATGGCAAGATCACTTTGTGTAATTGTCTTGTAACATTTTTTTGCTTGTTTATTTGTTTCTCAGTCTGAAATACCCACCTTGGTCATCTCCATCTGCAAAGGTCTTAACTCCGTCAATAGGGCCCTTCTTAAATTCCATTTACTTAGGGAATACTTGAGGCTTTCTCTGTTATTTGTACTCATTCTCAGTAACTCATAGCTTAGCAATTAGTAAATATCAAATCACTATCTCACCTGAGACCGAGAAGACAATGTTGCCACCAATATGAGATTAGTAAGAATCTTGTATGTTTTAGAAGTGGTCAGAATGGTCACCGCGACCTCATTCCAGGCCTGTGTGACCCTTTGGTGAGATCTGACTTGTGACCAACACTGTAGTTTCAAGTCTGATTTTGACTTGATTTTGTCACCTGACTGCTGCCCATTCAACTCCACCTCTTCCAGCCCACTGGCATTTAGAACATCAAGTCTATTCGGAACATCATTCTGAACAGAGCTCCGGCCTTCCTGGCTGTAAAGATAGATGATAAAAGCAGCTAGCAAACAAAAATATTGGCCAACTGTGGAAGGGCCAGTTCAGTGGCAATACTTAGAATGGCTTTTGACTTTTCCTTTTCCTTCTTATGCTCTGTCCACCTATCACAAAGTTTTACAATTTTTTCTTTGCAAGAGTTTGTATTTCTCTCTTCCCATTTGCACCCTCTGCCAGCATTGCAGTTTGGGAGTATATGAGTTCATGATTGGCATGCCTGGCCTCTCCACTGGGTTTTCTGCTACAAGCTTTTCCATTCTACCCAGCATACAGCTCTCAATGTAATTTTCTAAAATATTACCTTCATTTTTCCTGGGGTAGAAAACAAGAAATCAGGCACTTGAATTTGAGGTCTAGAGGTCCTGGACAATAGCTATTTTTTGGTCTGTTCGTTTTTGCTTGTTTTGACTATAAATAAATCTGAGTTTGTGAGACCAGGTAGCTTTATATCCCAAGCAGGGTAAGTCAGTCTTCTATTCTCTGAAAATTGTTGTAATTGAAATAAGTTCAGTGAGACAAATAATTTCCATTTATGAACAATAAAGCTTTTAAAAGATACATTGGGATGATGTGCACATATAATCCAAAGCAATGAATCTTATCTGTTGTGCAAGAAAAATCAATTGGATTTTAAAAGCAAATACTTATGCAGTAAAAAATTTAGATATGGCCCCCAGAAGATAAAATACTTAGGAATACATCTAACCAGAGACGTAAAAGACCTATACAATGAAAACTACAAGATAGTACTACAAGAAACCAAAAGAGATGTGCATAAGTGGACATACTTGTTTATGGATGGGTAGACTCAACATTGTGAAAATGTCTATTCTACCCAAAGCAATCTAAAGATACAATGCAATCCCTATCCAAATTCCACCCGCATTTTTTAATGAGACGGAGAAACAAATCACCAACTTTGTATGGAAAGGGAAGAAGCCCTGAATAAGTAAAGCATTACTCAAGAAGAAGAACGAAGTGGGAGGCCTCACATTACCTGATTTTAGAACTATTATACCACCGCGATAGTCAAAACAGCCTAGTACTGGTACGACAGCAGATACATAGGCCAATGGAACAGAATTGAGGACCCAGACATAAATTCATTCACCTATGAGCAGCTGATATTTGACAAAGGCCTAAGGTCCCTTAATTGTGGAAAAGAGTCTCTTTAACAAATGGTGCTGGCATAACTGGATATCCATCTGCAAAAAACTGAAACAAGACCCATACCTCACACCATGCACAAAAACCAACTCAAAATTGATCGAAGACTTAAATATAAAATAGAAAATGATAAAGATCATGGAAGAAAAAATAGGGACAATGCTAGGAACCCTAATATATGGCATAAACACAATACGAATCATTAGTAACAATGCATAAGCACCGAAAAAGAGACTAGATAACTGGGAGGTCCTAAAAATTAAACATTTATGCTCATCAAAAGGCTTCACCAAAAGAGTCAAAAGACAACCTACAGACTGGGAAAAATTTTTGGCTATGACAAATCCGATCAGCATCTAATCTCTAAAATCTACAAGCTACTGCAAAACCTCAACAACAAAAAAACAAATAACCCAATTAAAAAATGGGCAAAGGATATGAACAGGCACATCGCCAAAGAAGATATTCAGGCAGCTAACAGATACATGAAGAAATGCTCACGATCATTAACCATTAGAGAAATGCAGATCAAAACTACAATGAGATATCATCTCACCCCAACAAGGCTAGCATTAATTAAAAAAACACAAAATAATAAATGCTGGAGAGGTTGCGGAGAGACTAGAACACTTAAACACTGTTGGTGGGAATGTAAAATGGTACAACCACTTTGGAAATTGATTTGGCACTTCCTGAAAAAGCTAGAAATAGAAGTACCATATGATCCAGCTATCCTGCTCCTTGGAATACATCCTAGAGAAATAAGAGCCGTCACACGAATAGATATATGCACACCCATGTTCATTGCAGCACTGCTCACGATAGTAAAAAGATGGAAACAACCTAGGAGTCCATCAACGGATGAATGGATAAACAAGTTATGGTATATCTACACAATGGAATACTACGCAACAATAAAGAACAGCGATGAAGCTGTGAAACATCTCATAACATGGAGGAAGCTGGAGGTCATTATGCTGAGTGAGTTTAGTCAGTCACAGAAGGACAAATATTGTATAGGACCACTATTAGAAGAACTCAAGAAAAGGTTTAAGCACAGAAGAAAACATTCTTTGATGGTTACGAGGGTGGGGAGGGAAGGTGAGGGTTATTTACTAACTAGACAGTAGTAAGAATTCTTAGGTGAAGGGAAGGACAGCACACACTACAGGCGAAGTCAGCACAACTGGACTAAACCAAAGCTAAGAAGTTTCCCAAATACAATCAAACACTTTGAGGGACAGAGTAGCATGGGTAGGGGTCTGGGGACCATGCTTTCAGGGGACATCTAGGTCAACTGGCATAACAAAGCTTATTAAGAAAATGTTCTGCATCCTACTTTGGTGAGTGCTGTCTGGGGTCTTAAAAGCTTGCAAGTGTCCATCTGAGAGGCATCAGTTGGTCCCAACCACATGGAGTAAAAGAGAATGAAGAACACCAAAGACACAAGGAAAGACTTCATTAGCCTGAGACCAGAAGAACTAGATGGTGCCTGGCTACCACCAGTGACAGCCCTGTCAGGGAACACAACAAAGAGTCCCTGATAGAGCAGGAGAAAGGTGGGGTGCAGAACTCAAATTCTAGTAAGAAGACTAGACTTAATGATCTGAGACTGGAGGAACCCCAGAAAGCATGGCCCCCAGATTCTCTATCAGACCAGAACTATAACAATTTCCAAGGTCAACTCTTCAGACAGGGATTGGACTGGACTGTGGACATAAAGTGATACTTGTGAGGCGTGTGCCTCTTAGCTCAAGTAGATACAAGAGATTAAATGGGCAGCTTCTGTCCGGAGGTGAGGTGGGAAGGCAGATAGGGTTAGGAGCTGGGTGAATGGACATGGGGAATCAGGGGTGGAAAGGAGGAGTGTGATGTCACAAAGGAGAACAATTAGGGTCACGTAACAACATATGCATAAATTTTTGTATGGAGACTAACTTGAAATGTAAACTTCATTTAAACTACAACAACAAAAAAAATTTAAAGAAATAAAAAGAGAAATGATGGAGGAACCTTGCAAAATTGCCCAATTCATCTGAAAGGGAATGTGAAGACCAAAGGAATGTCAAGCTTGGGGCCACACTCCAGGCATTAGTGGTTCAGTGATAGATTTCTCACCTTCCGTGTGAGAATCCCTGGTTCCATTCCCCAGCCAATGCACCTCAGGTGCAGCCACCACCCATCTGTCAGTGGAGGCTTGGGTTTGGTTATGATGCTGAACAAATTTCAGTGGAGCTTCCAGACTAAGACAGAGTAGGAAGAAAGGCCTGGCAATCTAGTTCTGAAAATTAGCCAATGAAAATCCTATGGATCACTACTGTCTGAAATGCAGCTGATCATGGGGATGGGGTTGGAGTGGGTAATATTTTGTCCGTTGTGCACGGTGTTCTCTTTGGGTTGCCATGAGCTGGGGATCGACTTGACAGCAGCCAACAGCAATAATAGTGCCACATCTACTCCACCAGACAGGCTTTCTGTGTCTGCTTGGCCAGACATTCCCACTGGTGATCTTATTAATGACCCCTGTCTGTACCGTTCATGCTCCCCAGCTGAGACCTACTAAGAACCACCTGCTCTCACCTGTCTGATAGTTCCTGCCCTCCTGCCCGAGCAAATCAGCCAGGCCTTACATGTGGCCACCTGGCCTGACTCCAGAGACCCTAATGTCAAACAGAGGAGGCTAATTCTGACATTTTCAGCTATCTTTTTCATTTACCCTATGAAAGGTTTAACACATTTCTAAATTAAAAAAAAAATTTTTTTTCCATACAAAAATGTATACATACATTGTTATGTGACCCTAATTGCTCTCCCCATATTGTGACAGCCCACTCCTCCTTTCCACCCGATTCCTCATGTCCCTTCAACCAGCTCCTAACCTTCTCTGCCTTCCCATCTCACCTCCAGACAGAAGCTGCCCATTTAATCTCTTGTACTATCTCATCTACTATCTGGTTAGTGAATAATCCTTACCTTCCCTCCCCACCCTTGTAACCATCAAAGAATGTTTTCTTCTGTGTTTAAACCTTTTCTTGAGTTCTTACAATAGTGGTCTTGTACAATATTTGCCCTTCTCTGACTGACTAAATTCACTCAGCACAATGCCCTCCAGATTCCTCCATGTTAATTAGATGTTTCACCAATTCATTGTTGTTGTTTATCGTTGTGTAGTATTCCATTGTGTGGATATACCATAATTTATCCATTCGTCCATTGATAGGCACCTAGGTTGTTTCCATCCTTTTGCTATCGTGAATAGTGCTGCAATGAACATGGGTGTGCAGATATCTATTTGTGTCACGGCTCTTATTTCTCTAGGATATATTCCAAGGAGCGGGATTGCTGGATTGTATGGTACTTCTATTTCTAGCTGTTTCAGGAAGGGCCAGATTGATTTCCAAAGTGGTTGTACCATTTTACATTCTCACCAACAGTGTATAAGTGTTCTAGTCTCTCCACAACCTCTCCAACATTCATTATTTTGTGTTTTTTTGATTAATGCTAGCCTTGTTGGGGTGAGATGGTATCTCATTGTAGTTTTGATCTGCATTTCTCTAATGGCTAATGATCCTGTGCATTTCTTCATATGTCTGTTAGCTGCCTGAATGTCTTCTTTGGCGAAGTGCCTGAGGAACACTTTCTTAAGGTGAAATAAATACAAACGAAGATTCAGTCACAGTTATTATTGTTCCTGGGTGGTACAAAGATTTAATGTGCTTAGCTGCTAACCGAAAGGTTGGGCATTCAAGTCCACCCAAAGGCATCTTGGAAGAAAGCCCTGGCGATCTACTTCTGAAAAATCAACCATTGAAAACCCTCTGGAGTACAGGTCTACTCTGACATACATGGGGTCGCCAAGAGTTTGGGTAACATGAGTCAGGGCCCTCTCAAGGGTAACTGGTGAAGTATTCAAATTTCAGTGTTATTTGTTTCCCGTTGAGACCCTGACAGTTATACGTCTCCCATCAAAACCAATACCCCAGTCGATGCTGTACATTACAGTAGCCACTGAACACACGTAATACTGAATGTCTGAAATGTAGCTGGTCACCATACAGATGTGCTGTCAGTGTAAAGTACACAATGGATTTTGGAGTCTGGGTATGAAAAAAAAATGTAAACTACCTCAATAATCTTATTTTGATTACAGATGAATTATATTTTGGGATATACAGTAAAACCTGCAAAAGCTGGAACCTCTGTATGGCGGAAACCTGTCAGAGAAGGAAAACTCAGATAAAAAGTGGTTAGACCGCACCCTGTCAGAGGAAGAAAACTTGCACGGCCTGGAAAAACAAGGCAGTCCCGTCACATTCCAGCTCTCATAGGTTTCACTATATTGGACATATTATTAAAATTATTTTCACCGGTTTCTTTCTAGTTTTTTAAAGGTGCTACTAGGAACTTTAAAATTACATATGTGGCTCACATTTCATTTCTGTGGTACAGTGCTGCCTTAGATATTGTGTGAATGATTCTGAGAACTGTGTCTCACACATAGTGTGGTCTTTCATATCCACCTAAAAATACCCCAGAAGGCAGTGGTAGAATTCTCGCCTCCCATGTGGGAAACCCAGGTTTGATTCCTGGCCAGTGTACTTCATGCTCAGTCACTACCTGTCTGTCAGTGAAGGCTTGTGTGTTGCTGTGATGCCGAAGAGGTTCCAGCAGAGCTTCCAGACTAAGAAGAACTAGAAAGAAAGGCCTGGCAATCGACTTCTGAAAATCAGCTGTTAAAAACCCTTTGGAACACAATAGTTCGATCCTCTAGCAGAACCAGGCAGTCTTTTGTTCTGCTGTGCACGGGGTTGCCATGAGTCAGGGGCCAACTCAACAGCAGGAAAACAGTGAAAGAGAATGTGACCCAGAACACAAAAGCACAAAAGCACAAAAGCACACCAGCTATTTTGTTGGATCTGGAAGGAAACCTGGAGACCAGCCTTTCCCACATGAGGAAATTGAGGCATGTCTGTAAGGATCCAGGGGACTGCACGTGATCAGAACAATTTTAAAATGGTCTTTTTTTTTTTTTAATTTTTGTCTTCCTTCTGCAAATCAGACCAAAATACCTCAAGAAAAGTTTTAAGAAAGATACGAAAGCTCAAGTTAGCATTGAACCTCAGCTGGTTTGTCGATATCCAATTTTAGGACACAGAGAAACATTAAAGCCTGGCAGCATTCACCCATTGTCTTTTGAAAGCCCAGTGCTTTATGACATCAGAATCTAATAAGCTCTTCACTGGTTTGCAGAATGGGTCGCACTGGTATTTAATAAACGTAAAACCACATCTAGCAGGCAGGATTTATTCAAACCAGCTGCCTTCCAGTCAATTCCCACTCATGGCGACCTCATGTGTTGCACAGTAGAGCTGCACTCTATCGGGTTTTCATGGACATGACCTTTTGGAAACAGATCGCCAGGCCTTTCTTCCTAGGAACTTCTGGGTGGATTGGAACAGCCAACCTTTTTGTTAGTAGTTCAGCATTAGTCCTCAAGTGCTTAACTGTTTGCACCATCTAGGGACTCAGCAGGAAACAAATATACCAGTTCCACCCCGCACAGGTGGGGAACCACTGAGTCTGTTTGGAAGCTCAAAAGGGCTGCTAGCTTCCATGGTCAAATAGCAGAGCACAGGAAGTTAGGAGAGTGGAAGATTGAGAAGCGCCAACACGGGACAGCAGGAATTCCTTGTGAGTTTCCTGCAAAATGGACACCGAGCTTACAGCAGGCCCTTGTTCGCACCCATAAGGGCCCAGAAAGCTGTCCGGACAATATACAGTGGTTGGTGTATAACGGCCAGCTCGTGAAGCGTCCTGCAAAGACAAGAAATGGGGAACAAATCCTACTGGAACAAAAAACACCTCACGCAGTTGCAAAGACCACCTCCTTCCATTGATAAGCAGCGTGGCCGTTTGTATCCCTTCCTGACTGCGTCCGTGGAGCATGGAGAGGATGTGGGGTCAGAGGAGGCAGGAGAAAGAGGAAACTGCTGTTTATGAAAGGACATTTAACCCTCTGACTGAGACACGCACACACGCATACTAGTACGAACAACATTTTGAAAAACTTCCTCAAAAACTGGGTTTATGGACTTGGAATCGGAATTGAGTTTTTTTTTTTTTAATCTCAGTTTCTCCCATTGATTTATTAGCTTATTTCCTAAGAAGTTGTTCCACTCTCAGTCCTGAGGGACTCTTGACAATCTTAAAGTAATCCAAAGGAAAACAACCAAAAGTGGGAGAAACGCAGCTGGGGGAGGAAGGGCTTCGCTCACGGCCGCAGTGGACAGTGGAGCAGTAAGACGGCGCAGTGAGAAGTCAAAGCCCAGCGGAGGAATTCCGTTGACCCAGACAAATGCGGGCGTGGCGTGCAGCGCGCTGCTGTGGGCGAACAAAACTTGCAAAGGTTCAGAGCAGCAGAGGAGGAGGTTCAAGGCGGTAGAGGGTGGTTGGAGAAACAGGGGATGGAGGGCAGCAGAGCGCAGGACATCTGTAGGGAAGTCAGGGCTGCAAAACGCTGAGCTGAGTTGGAGAGGTTGGGAAGCTCCTACTTGAGCCAGAGACTCGCGGGGTGGAAGTTAGGTCACTAGGGACCCGGCCGGCCCGAGCTGTCGGTGAGGCACCCCGGGAGCGCAGCACCCTGGCTCTCGGCTCCAAGGGGGCGAGGCCGCCGGGGTGGGGGCAAGCAGAGAAGAGGCGTTGCTCCGGGCAGCGCCCGCCCTCTTTAGTGCCATTGGGCTGCCGCCGCTGGACCGCGCCACCTTTTGCCTGTCCCGCCCCGCCCGCTGGCTGGCCCAGCCCCTGCTCCGCGGTCCGCACCCCGCCGCGCGCGTCCGGGGGCTGTTGGCGCCCGGGCCGCTGACGTCATACCAAGTTTGCTGCCCTCCGCGCCCCACGTGTGGCGGTGGCGGCGGCGGCCCGAGAAGCGGCGGGGAGTGCCAGGAGCACAGTGGCCGCGGCCGCTGGCAGGTCCCGCGCCTCCCGGCTCTGCCGCGCCGCTCACAGGTGGAGTCGGAGAGCACCTTGGACAGGTCGGGCGCGCATGAAGAGGAGCGGCCGGCTAGGCGCGGGCCTTGGGTCTCCCGCTTGGGCAGAGGGGCTCAGGGAACTTCGCAGCCGGGCTAAGAGGACCCGAGCCCGGGACGAGAGGGCGCGCCCAGGCCGGCCAGGGGACTAGAGGAAGCGGGGCTGGAGCACAGTCTCTCGCTGCTGCCTGGAGCGCACGGAGCTCCGCGGCCCCGGAGCTCCGCATTCCCTCACCAGGACTGAGCGAGGGATGCACGACCATTGAGCGGAGATCCGCGGCTATAGGCCGCTCGGGCCAGGCTGAGACACACGCCTTCGCCAGTTCCTCCAAGATCCTATCCCGGCGGCGCTCAGGGAACTGGGACGCCTAGCGCTGCCCCAAGGCTCTCGAGACTTGGGCTCGTCTAAGACGATGGTTTCCTAAGCACGGCCACGCGTCCCCTCCCGCCCTCTCGACTGGAGGCAGGGATCCCGCGCGGGGCTCCCGGGTCTCTGTCCCCAGGAGGAGCCCCGGCCGCCGCCTCCCGTACAGTTCGCACGACCGCAGGGGCGCACGGGCGATGTGGCCTCCGTCCAGCGCGCAGGCCGACCTGGGGCATGTCATGGCACCTGGCGGAGTCGAGGCCTAGCATGGCCTGCTCGCGGCCCGACGTCGCCTCCGGCTAGGATGGCCCCTCCGGGCCCGGCCGGCGCCCACCCCACCTCGGCCGAGCCGCTGTCCCGCAGCATCTTCCGGAAGTTTTTGCTGATGCTCTGCTCCCTGCTTACGTCTCTTTATGTCTTCTACTGCCTGGTCGAGCGCTGCCAGACCCTGTCGGGCCCCGTGGTGGGGCTGTCGAGTGGCGACGAGGAAGCAGGGGCCCCGGGTCGCTGGGTCCTGGCTGGCAGACGGGGCGAGTCGGCGGTGTGGCCCGCCGCGGCGCGGAGAAAACGCCTCCTGCAGCTGCAGCAGTGGCGGAGGCGCCCGCTGCCCGCGCTGCGCAATGACCGCGAGGAGGCGGGCTGGGAAGAGGAGCCCCCCAGCCTGGCAGGGGGTCCGGGCGGCTCCGGGGCCGGGAGCAGCGTGGCCGAGGCCCCGCCGGGGACCCTAGCCCTGCTGCTGGACGAAGGCAGCAAGCAGCTGCCGCAGGCCATCATCATCGGCGTGAAGAAGGGTGGCACGCGGGCGCTGCTGGAGTTCCTGCGCGTGCACCCCGACGTGCGCGCCGTGGGCGCCGAGCCCCACTTCTTTGACCGCAGCTACGACAAGGGCCTCGCCTGGTACCGGTGAGCAGGCGCAGGGCTAGGCGGGGGAGGCAAAGCGCGCGGTGGGGGGGACTCTTGGGAGGGCCGTGTTGACCCTCACTTCACCTTCCTTCCCATCTCATGCAGAAGGCAAAGGTAATAGGTGGTTCTAAAGTCGAGGCGTCTTGTAACCCACTACTGCTTCTCCCGCCTGGGAAGTGAATGCTGGGGAGGAGGGAAGTTTTGGCCTTAAGGGTTTATTTCTTTAGCTCCTAGGGTTCCCTTTCCCCAAAATAATCAGTCTTTTTCTGCTGTTTCTGTAAAAGTATCCAAGTCGTTAGCTAAAGAAAAAAAAAATCCCTCCTAAATTAGAAATCTGTTCATCAGTTTCGTGCGTGTGTGTACGCAAACGCGTGTACATGGCTGATCCCCTTCCCAAGGAAACCCCATTTTTATTTCTTCTTTATCTTTTGGGCAATTGCCTGTGGTTAACAGTCTTTGCCATCAGGTATTTATTTCCCTTGACCCTTTGCCAGATAGTTGTCCTAGATGGCGAGTAATATAGAGACTTAGGAAAATTGTCAGGCCAGAGTCTAGGTAGCTGGGAAATACATGCGACAGCCAGCAAGTGCCAGCAACCAGTCACCGTGTTGTAGAGAACTGTTCCGTGCTAATAACTTTTGTTTGGGGAGAGGGATGAGTTTTGAAAAGTGCTTTTAATATTTATAGGGAAAGCTAACTTTTGTCTTTGGACTGGCAGAAATTTTTCTAAAGATCTTCAAACAATTTCCTTTACAAATGAATTAGCGAACTTAAAAAAAAAAGGAAAGAAGAAACAAAAATAGGGACACTGGCTAGATTGTGAAAAACTCTGTTAATCCAGTTAGGAAACAAGTATGATTTTGATCTTAATCGTAAATTTGTCTTCTCAGATTCAGACCACCTTTAATAATAGAATCAGCCAAACTCTAATAAATCCTAGTGTCATCTGAATTTTGTTTTACGTGAAACAATGGCTTTTTTTTTTCTTTCCTGTAAGTACAAGGAAAAATCATGTTGCTAGAATTTTCCATTTTATAAAATTTATCTTGTTCATTAAATATGTATTCTCCTGGTTATTTTAACTGAAACAATATTCCAAAAGTTATCGTACAATTTAGATATATTTTAAAAGTCCACCAAGTTTAACTATTCATCTCCAAAACAGAAATGGACATGATGTGACAAAGTTTATTTACTTGAGGGGTCAAGCACACCCTTAGAACAGATTTCAGAAGCAGAATTTACAGTAACCCAACCCATGAGAAAACACTTCTAAAAAGTAATGTTCCATTTATTGGAAAGAAAAATAAACAGCCTCCCCTTAATATAGAATATATATCATTTAAAATCACCAGCCACTTAAAAAATCCTCTTGTGTTTCTGTCATTTATGTTGTATCCTCTGGGAAGTTCTTATAAAAATGACCTGTTGAATTTGGAAACAACAGGTCCTTCTTTTTAGCACAAAGGCAGCTCTGTTTTTTCCATCAAGGACACAAGAAAGAAGTGATTAAAGACCTCTAAAACCCTTATCTATAGCAGTTTGCATTGAATTCGGTCTCTTACAGTGCTGTAAGTGAACACATTTCAAGCTGACTGCTGAAACCATCTAAGACAACTGTTGGCTCCAAAATGCTATTAAATATGGTGACATATTTAGGACTAAACCCCTTTATTTTCGTTTTGCCATATAAACTTTATTTCCACAAAGTAGGATTGTTTCTTTTCATTCCAGAAATGAGTGAGTGATTTTGAGAGCACAGTGTATCTACAGACCTGGATCTTATTTTCCATGAACCTTTCTGAGCTCACGTAAGAGAAGGAAGGGATCAAGGTAACTAGAAACACAAGTATTAACCAAAAAAAAAAAAAAAAAAAGACGACGACAATAAGAAAAAGAGTCATAAACTTTTAGGCCCTTCTCTCCTTTGGAAACTGGAGGCATGCTGTAAAGTAAATCTCTCCTCGGATTGTTTACGCAGCAGAAGAGTTCTATAAAGCAGTTTATGGTGGTTACAAAAGTAACTGCACAGTAGACTTCATGGTTTGGTGAATTTAATTTTCTAAGTGTTGGAGCAACGTCTTTGCTTTACCATTTGCAATGTTTTTGTTTTTTTTTATTGGAGGCATAAATTTAACTCAATTATATAGAAAACTCTTATTAAAAAGAACCTGTGGAGCCTTTATTATGTGATTATTTAATGAAACTTCGCCCACAGTTCTCTTTCATCTTGGCTTTGAACTTGGAGTTTGGTGTTTGGTAAGAAAGCTTGAAGTCTTAAGAAAAAAATTCAGCTCCACAGAATGTCACTTAACTAGTAAGTGCATTTTAGCTGCTTATAGTTAGCCAACATTTTAGAACAGGGAATTCTGTTAGACCTTCCTGAATAAGTCCAAGATTTGCAATGCAGCATTTCTGCCACACACATGTGACCACACACACACACACACACACACACACACAAAAGAACAGAAAGAAAATCTCACTATTTGCACACGGAAGTAAATTATGGTAGAGAAAAACTTACATATTATTTTTAGATGCTCATCGACATGAGAGAATCCTAAAATGTCTAGACTTGTTTTTCGCCCAGTGAAATCTCTCATTTTGCCTTAATAGTTCATTGTGGCAGTGCCCCCTACTGTCCCAAAAAAGGAGCAGTCTGTGGCTGTTAGGAAGATGGAAGAACATCTTGGAAAATGAGTTTGGGAGGGAGAAATGCCTGTTGCTAGAATGTTTCAGTAAATATCTCTTACTAGGGAAAAAAATAAAATATTTTATAAATTGTGTCTGAAGAATAGAGTAATAAACAGTTCTGCCACTTGAACAAATTTGTAGTGAAAGCAAAGACAATGAATCCATTATTTAAAATCACTGAAAAAGAAAATTATTTTTATTGATTTAAAATATCCTAATAATTGTCTCTAAAATAATTGAAACAATGGAAAATTTTAATTTTCCAGGAAGTTTGCTAACAATAATTTAGGACATTTCAGTGACGTTTTCTAGGTAGGAAACACCACTCTGACAGAGTTTAAGAAATATTGCACATTACCTAATTTAGCAGACATGATATCAATACAGCACATGTCTGTGACTTGCATGTCATGGAAAAGCAGTCCTTTGCAATGAGTAGTCTCATTTTCATTTTATGTGTGGTGCGTTCATAAAAGAGAGTGGAAAATTGTTTCATTAACTTCAAAACTGTAAGATCTTTGCTGGAAGTCAAGACCCATTGCCTGTGCTGCGATTCAAGGGCAGGTGAACTTAGAATTTAATAAGAAGTGCCCCCCCACCACCACCTGTGTGTATCTGGACCAAGTAGAAGGTGTTTTCTTTTTCTTTTTTGGTCCCAGCACAAAAGATACTTACTTATGAAGTATTTAAAGATATGTATATAAATGTATGTGTGTGTGTGATTAAATACTTGGTTTCTGTAATGCTTTAGTCTCTTATTTTGGTACATGATAGTAAGTATTCATTATCCAGTGTCTTACACTAGCATGTT
Source organism: Dugong dugon (assembly GCA_030035585.1). Lineage (NCBI taxonomy): Eukaryota > Metazoa > Chordata > Mammalia > Sirenia > Dugongidae > Dugong > Dugong dugon. The sequence goes on along the minus strand of CM057470.1, from coordinate 65,288,487 downwards.
TATTTCCTATGTTTTAATTATTTTTTCTTTAGTAAGTCTGGGCAGTTTCAGCAGAGAAAACCAATGCTAAATTTATTTTACTATGTAACACACAGGCAAAGTAAGGATTGCTCAGCTTGGAGTTTAGGAAGTAGTTCTCCCTGACTTCATTAAAATTTGAAAAGTTTTCTGACCTCTCATTATCACTGCCTGGTGTTTTCATCGACTGACTAGGGTGGACTGAAGAGCGGAACTTTCAGTTCCTCTCCTGAGAAATAGGCATTTTGTAGCAGCTGGGAGCAGCTGCACAGCACCTCTTTGTGAAGTTTCCCATCCTCTTGTGCCACGAGCCCCTTCGCACAAAGAGTTTGAAATGAAACTTGAGCTAAGGGAGCAGCAGAGTTTGGCCACCCATGCAAGGTCATGTAGATCGGAGTCCAGAGAGGCTCTTTATCTTTAGAGCAGAGCAAAGAACACTGGGATGGGTGGTGGGAGGAGAGTGGGGATAAGTTGCTAGAGACTCAGAATCTAGGGCAGTGTCTCCAGGGGAGAGGTATATGGTCTTCCATGTCCCCAGAAGCCCTCCGTGACTGGACACTCTCCATCTAGTGACAGACTGTGACTATCTTCCTGGAGAAGCCATGCAACTATTCATTCGTTTGTTTGCTGAGTGTTTAAACTCTAGACTTGATCCCCAGTAGACTGCATGAGCAATACAAGTCCATCAGCCTAGTTCTGGTGTGTGTGCGTGTGTGTGTGTGTGTGTGTGTGTGTGTGTACACATACGCATGTGCATGCAAGAACAAACACCCAGAAGGTGAGGAAAGTGATAGAATTTATAAGAGGAAAGTTATTTATTAAGTGGTTGGGAAATTTTTGAGCAATATCAGACACTCACAATACTGCATGGGCTTTGGGGCTCTCGAGATCATAAAAACCGGTTGTTGTTGACTCGATTCTTACTCGTGATGACCCAGTGTGTGTCAGAGTAGAACTGTGGTCCACAGGATTTTCAGTGTTTGATTTTTCTAAAGTAGATTGCCAGGCCTTTTTTTTCTGAGGTGCCTTTAGGTGGACTTGAACTTTCAGTTAGCAGCAAAATGCATTAACCCTTTGCATCACCCAGGGACTCATGTGGAGACCATAGTTCAGGCAGTATAAAAACAAAAAAACAAAAATACCCTTCACTTCTGGTAGAGGCTGGAATTGGGATGAATAGCTTATGTGAATGAATATTTCTTTATAATGATGAAATTTATAATGCGCTGATGTAGTTTATATGAAATGCGTAGACATTTATGAGTGAAAATCTTCCCCAATATTGTAATCACTCACCTTCCCCCCAAAGAAGACACTCTGGCTAAAATATTTATCTCATATAAATAAGTCTTTAGTGGCCAGGAATTAATGAGTGCCAAATATGTATTTTGGAGGGTCATGGGAATGAAATAAATCTGTTCCATTAATGACAACAGAGGCTGACCGTACAGAGACCAGATGTGAGCATCGTGAGGAGAGAAGTGTCTCGGAGCAAACAAGCCTACTTGATATAAACAACAAATGGCCTCCTATCTCTGAGGACATATTTGAACAATTGCAAATTGCGCTTACCATCAGTCAGATTATTGGGCCCAGTCGGGGGCTTTATATACTTAGCTCTTTTCCTTAGGGGAGATCTTCCTCCATCAAGCCATAGTAACTTGGCTGAGAAAGAACACTGTTTCTTGGTATATGTTTCCTGATGATATTAGGCTACAAGCTTTTAGAAAAATTTGCATCTGATTAACTGATGAATTGCAATTGTTCAAATAAAATTTCTTATTGAATATATGCCTTTAATGTGTAACCAGATGAGACTGGACTTAAGTAATAGTTTAGCTCCCTAGTCCTTGCATTTATAAAAAAGAGTTGCAAATAAAAGCTTGTCAGCATTTTAAAATCTTGCAAATATGATACAGTTGTAAAATCTCTGCAGAGATTTTCGATGTAAGTAATAAAGTATGTGAAGCCAGAATTTGGACACTGAGAAATGTTTCATTCAGGAATTGAAGCATCTCCCCAGTTTCTTCTTCCAATGATGCACCCCTTCCGTTTTTGCATTTCTCATGTAGTCATGGCGACTCAAGCTTATCTAAACATTTCCATGTATCCTACCATCTCTTGAGTACTGTTTTCCAGAAGTTTAGATTTGGCCTGTTTCAGAGCTTGTCTAACGACAACGTGAACTATTTATTAAGAATGAAGGTTAGAACTTGCCATTAAGAGAGGTATTCTCGGAAAGGTTAAAAAGCAAACCCCAGTTGCCTGACAGCTGAGCGAGAGCCTCCCGCTTTGAATATGGCTTGTAGCGCCACCTAGCGCGTGCAGCTGGAGGAGAGTCTGCAAGGAACACGAACGAACTTTGAAAACCTCATCGTTCTTGTAGTGTATTTGCTGTTTCGGTTAAAAAAAGAAACAACAACAAAATCTACGTTTAGGTAGCACTTAAACTTAGCATGGCTGAGCTGCATGTTGCTTCTGAGCCCCTCTGATAGCTCGCTTCTATTAGTCCGGAAGTTTATTCTTTGGGGAGTAATAAAAGAGACATGCCTTCAAACATAAACCTGAGAAACGAGATATAAATGATAAGGAGACCGATATTAGAAATGTATATGACAGAAGGAAACGCCATATGCCACAGATTAGCTATGTTAGTGTGTTTTGTCTTTGTTTCTGGAAGCCAGCTTCGAATGAAAATACTTCCAGATGATTATATTTCAACATCAGTAACGCAATGTCACCCCTTTTCCTATGTTGCATGGGGTCTGGTGGCGGGTGCCATGAGTCTTAACAGGCAGCCTGCAGAAGCCTGTTTAACCCTTAATTCACCTGAGATTCACCACTGAAGATCCTGCCCACCGCTTGGGCAACATTTTCAACTGGAAAGTGCTTTAATCCCATCTCTGGTGAGATGACTTGGCCAAGAGGATGGTGGTCAGGCTAAAAGTAAGACAGGAGTAAAGGGAAAAACTGTACCTTCACCATGGAGACGCCTGGCAGACACCACCGTAACCCAGTGAACAAGGTTACCAGCACCTTGTTGCCATGTTGCTATCATGTACCCCCGATGTAATGCAGCAAAAAGGGTACTTCATCTAGTCAATTCCAACTCATAGTGACCCTATAGGACAGAGTAGAACTGCCCTATCAGGTTTCCAGGGCTGTAATCTTTATGCAAGCCGACTGCCACATCTTTCTCCCGTGGAGTGGGTCGTGGGTCAAATCACTGACCTTTCAGTTAGCAGCCCAGCACTTAACCACTGAGCCACCAGGGCTTCTTTCAAAAGTATCAAGGTCTTGAAAAGCAAGGTAAGGCTAATCAACTGTCACAGATCTGAAGAGACAAAGGAGACTAAGTGCTCATCAGTAAATGCCAAAATGCTGCATGGTGTCCTTGATTGGATTCTGGAAAAGTAAAAGGGCATTAGTGGAAGAACTGGTGCGATTCAAATAGCATCTGTAGTTTAGTTGATGGTATTGTACCAAATGTAATGTCTTGGTTGTGGTCATTGTGCTTGTGTAAGATGTTAGCCTTAGGGGAATCTGGGCAAAGGCACATATGGGAATTCTCTGTGCTGTCTTTGCAATTTTAATATCTGAAATTATTTTAAAACAAAAAGCAAAAAGCAACAACAGATAAAGAGCCCAAGAGCAGCCTAGTGGGCAGGTGTTCGTGGGGACAAGGCCTCTCCCTGACATGCTCGGTCCCAGCCTGCCTCCCTTCACTCTAGGGAGTGTCCTTCCTCTCCTTCGCAAGGCTTCTGGGATGGGTCTGCCAGCCTCCCTCTGCCACCACCACCTGTTGCCTCCAGACGTGCTGCTCTGTCCCTCAGCTTACTTTGTAATAAAATTGGCTCACGGCTCTCCTACTCTCCTGTCCCTGAACTAAGCAGAGACTTTTTTTTTTTTTTTTTTTAATGTTTGGCAAAATGTAAAGTGAAGAAGGCTTTTTGTAAATGTTCCCCCACTCTCGACTGAATCTTTCTTGTGACCAAAACCCATTGCCGTGGAGTCAGTTCCGACTAACAACAACCCCAGAGGACAGAGTAGAACTGCTCCATAGAGTTTCCAAGGAGCGGCTGGAGGATTCAAACTGCCAGCCTTTTGGTTAGCAGATGTTAGCACTTAACCACTGTGCCACCGGGGTTTCCTTTGTTGTGACAGCAGAAATTTAGAAGTAAATGGAGGGTTTTTGAGTACACAAAGAACTGGAGTGGGGGTCAGAGGAAATGCAGACTTGGGCCATATGGCTTGTTGTCACAAGCATAGCAGGACCAGGCATCAGGGACTGGGTAGTTGGTTACAGGGCAAAGAGATGGTCCATGGCTGTGAACACTGCTTAGAGCTAAGATGGCAACATGGTCCAGATTTTCCAGGCCAGCTTATGTATTCCACCTGCGCACTTGGCCTGGCGCTTTAACCTTTTGGTTTAGATAGTATGACTTATAAAACCAGCCCTAATAGCAAAACAGATGTGGAACAACCCCTCTGTTAAAGGAAGAGGGAGGAGAGAGCAGTAGAGGACCCAGGCAGCCTGACTTCTGGTGGTTATTCCTGCCGGGACTGGTAAACCCGGCTGCCCCGTTATCAAAATCAAAGTTCCTGTTTAGATTGTATGCTGACATTTTCTGCTTCTGTTTTTAAACAAGCAGTTCTATATCTTGGGTCTGATTTGAGTAATGAAATTCTCCCTTAAAACATTTCCTTTGATATTTTTAACAACTGTAAAAATAGTCTTTCTACATTATAGTTTAACTAAGCAAAACAACACCAGCTATATCTAGGGACTGACAAGAGTTAACAGTATTTCCTTGTAATTTTTTGTTCACTTGTCTTTATTGGATCAGTTTTATAAACCTGTTTCTTGCAAAGGACAAGCTACTAACGGTTACATAGATAAAAATAATTCTGTGATTAAATACCTTTCCCTACTAGTTTGGCATTTTTTCAGTTTTAGTTGGTATACACATTTTTTTCATGCATTTTGAATCTTTTTTTTTTTTAATAGCAAAATATTTGAAATTAGATTTGAGAAAAGCGTGTAATATGCAGTTGGTGAAATATATAATTTTAAATGTAGGACTTAAATGTTGAATCCTCACTATATGCTGGATGTAGTACTGGGTGACATCTTAAGTACTTGAATCTTCATTATTATTATGTTAGTTAGCTGCCATCCAGTTGCCCCTGACTCATGGTGACCCCATGTACAACAACAGTAGGGACCGTTGTGATCCATTGGGTTTTCATTGGCTGATTTTTGGAAGTAAATCACCAGGCCTTTCTTCCTAGTCCATCTTATTCTAGAAGTTCCACTGAAGCTGTTCAACATCACAACACACAAGCCTCCACTGACAGATGAGTGGTGGCTGCACATGAGGTGCATTGGCTGGAATAGAACCTGGGTCTCCCACATGGAAGGTGAGAATTCCACCACTGATTATTATTATCTGCATTTTATAGATGAAGAAACAGAGGCTGAGAAAGGTGAAGTAATTTGCCCAACCCAGGTTCACCTGTCTTGAACAAGCCAGTGCTTCACCACTAGCACATTCTACTATGTTCTGGGTAGAATTGCCCACATGTGGTTCCTGCCTCAATAGGCATCCACCAGTGGCTCAGTGATGGTAGGGATTGGATGGCTGTCCCATGTGCGAGAGTGGCCTAGGCGTGTTTGATCCTGTCTTGAACCTTTAGTTATAAATTGGGCAAAACCAAAAAACAATTAAACCCGTTTCTGTCCAGTCGATTACAACTCATGGCAACCCATGAAGGGTTTCCAAGGAGCAGCTGGTGGATTTGAACTGCCGACCTTTTGGTTAGTAGCCAGAGCTCTTAACCACTGCTCCACCAGGGCACCATAAATTGGGTAGCACATCAAAATAAGGTTGAAAAGTGAATTTTAAAAAGTATTCAAAAGTCCATGATAACCCATTAGTCTGTTAACCTGTATGGAAGAACTAAATCACCTCTGGTTTTTATCAATTTGTCTTTTTTTTTTTTTTTTTTTAAGGAGTAATCTGATCACAGAACTCATACTGAGCATATCAGAAATTCTGGGCTGTTCAATTGATTTTTTTCTCCATCTATTAAATAAACAAACAAACAAAAATCTAACTCTTGGGTTGACCAAATGAGCAAGTTTTTTCCTTCAAAACTTCTGCCTGGGTCTGCCCTCACCTAGGGCAGAGCAGAGGGGCCAGAGAATTAATGGCCACCTCCCCAGCTGGAGCAGCCCTCAGCAACAGCTGTGTGTCCTTGATGTATAAACGCGTCAGCTCCTTCTCCCCTCAGGTGCGATAACTGGGTGGGGAGTGTCTACACAGAGCGCCTGGTAGGATGAAGCTCCAGGAGCCCACAGTGGCGACTGTATTGATAACACACCCTTCACTGGCTGCCTTCCCTTCTCCAGCTCATCCCCCTTCCTATTACCTGGGGCCATCTTTGAAATAAGCTCCTTTCACTAAAAGAAAAAAATCCTGCCATGTGAAGAAACGAAAATATTATCAGAAATGTAAACAGAAGGCTGCTGGATTCAGGGCCGGGTGAGCTGTGCCCAGTTGCTGGTGTCATCAGCAACCCCTGTAAGGATCCTCTGATGTGGCACTCTGAATGTCACTGAGTCACTGCTGGACTCTGTCTTTCTTACTCTTTCCTGTATTTGCACACTTGGACTGACACTTTTTTATTTTTTAGATATGTTAATACTCCCTCTGAGGGCATAGCACTATTGTTCGGCTCAGTGTTATTGTATCTTCATTGTTCTTTATAACGGTCATCTAACTGATTTCCTGCCAGCTGGTCGATGTTACCACCTAGCCCTTACTCAGTGTCTTGGCCAGGTCATTGCCACAGAAGACATGGCTATTGATTTGAACTTCCTTTGTTTCTAGTCACTTAGAGTCATAAACCAATAGGGTGTTGACATTAGAAGGCATCGTAGAGTTAAAGATTGTCTTTTGCATATGAAAAAACAGAAGCAAAATCTTTAAGTGTCTCGCTCAAGGTCAATGAAAGACCAGAATTCAGGGCTTCCAATTCCCAGGGTATTCTGGAGAATACACTCAGAAAACAGTTGCATGCCCAAAATTATATAAATTCAGTTAGGAGGACTTGCAAGAATGACAAGAATATTCCAGAGAATGGAACCAGCTATAGCATTATCTTTTCCTCCTCCCCAAACTGGTGAATTAAAGAATTAAAGAGTAGTGGTTCTTATAATTCTTCTTTAAATTTCTGCTTTTCATCTCAGATATTTCCCCCCCAATATTTTGATGCTTCCAGATTTTGGAATCTGGCTGGCAGGGTTGGCCTTTGGCTCCTCATAAGTAATTTGTGTTTTATGATCGTTGCCTGTTTGTAAAGGATTAGTGGGAGAAATATGAGTACAAACAGGAAAAAGTTTACTTTTTCTCTCTTGAGTGCTCAAAGGAGGAAGTAATCAATCAAATTATGGGAATAAAATTCCTTTTCCCTTTTCCAGAGTTCTTTCTTGGACTAGATTGTTCCTTTCACTAGGAAATATCAAAGTTGCCAAGTTGGCTTGAGTGACAAAGTCAAAAATGATGTATTTGTTCAGGCCATAAATCTTTGCAGATTCCCATTAAACTTGGGTATTTAAAAAGGGAAGTGGATTAGGCCGCAACTGAATTTACGTTCCCTGAGCAAACTGCTCTCCACGTCACCTTTCTTAACAGCAGTCATATTTGCTCGTGTTTTGATAAGTTCTGGCCGTAGGAAAGTGACGCATCCATACAGTGATTTCATTTCACAAACAAAGCTTTTAAGTAAACAAAAAGTTGCATCTGTACTTTTTTTTTTAAAATAATTTCCTGGTGGGCTCTAATTATTCTTGTAGTTTCTTTCATTAAATGTTGTGGGTTGTTTTTTATTTTTTTAGGAAGCAAAAGCCATTTGTTTTTCTTTCTAATGAGGCCTTACTCTTTCTTCTCAGTGGAGGAGGCCTTGGGATTACAACAGTATCTGTCATAAAAGCTTTCTCCAAAGCTGGAGCTTCTGAGAGAATGCCCTGCTGGGGTTTAATGCTGGAAAGGAAACAAATTGGGTCTGTTTTAGATTTGTGTGGAGGGGAGGTCTTGGGGACTACTGCTTGTGAGGAAAATTTTTGGGATTTTCAGGTGCGTTTGCCCTGTGGCCAACGGTGGCAAGTTAGAGAACTCACGCTGGAGAAACTACCTCTCAGCTCCGGCTGTTGTTGTTAGATGCCTTTCATTCAATTTGGACTCATAGTGACCCCGTGTGACAAAGTAGAACTGCCCCCACAGGGTTTTCTAGGCTGTAATCATTACGGGAGGATCCCTGGTTCGTGCAATGGTTACGTGCTCAACCGTTAACTGAAAGGTCGGTGATTTGAACCCACCAGTGGCTCCAAGGGAGAAATATGTGGCAGTCTGCTTCTGTAAAGATTACAGCTTAGGAAACCCTAAGGGGCAGTTCTACTCTATCGTGTAGGGTCGCTATGAGTTGGAAACGACTCAATGGCACACAACAACAACAATCTTTATGGGAACAGATTGGCAGGTCTTTCTCCCGCCAAGCTGCTGGGTGGGTTCTAACCCCCAACCTTTCAGTTAGCAGCTGGGCAATTTATTGTTGCCACATCAGGGCTCCAGTGGACTCTGTATTACCATGTCTTCTGATTCATCAAAAGAGCTTTGGATATGGATTTTTTAAAAAACAAATTGAGAAACAATCCATATATTTAAAAAAACAAAAGTGAAACCAAGCAACACAAAATTCTGCATGGGACCGATCAACCTCTTCTGAAGGTTAAGGGCTGCTGGTTCACAGCTGTGGCTTATGGTGAAGACCAGAGTAGGCCAGTACATACCTGGTGTGAGCCAAGAGTTTTGCAGACTGTGGATCACAAGCCATTAATGCATAGTGAGCTCAGGCATTTTTAAAAATGATCAATAGAGTAAACTAGGAGATACTAGAGTAGATCCCATGTAGTAAGAACAAGTATTTTCTTGACTTCCGTACTCACTGCGTAAGTGTGTGCGTGTGTGTGGGGGGGGTTGGATGTAATATGTATTTCTTACGGTGGAGCTCAGTAGAAGATAGTTTGAAAAACACTGACTAGTGTAAACAGAAGCCCTGTTTTAAAAGACCGACGTGAATGTGCTTTAGGGCCTCATGAGAAACTAAGTGTGAGCATTGTATGTTACAGATTCTAAACTTCAGTCTTTCACCATTATATCCCCAGGGCCTGGAACCGTGCCTGCCACATAATAGATTCATTATTTGTCTAATGAAAAAAATGAAAGGTTTAGGCCACGGGTTGGCAATTTTTTTTTCTGTAAAAGTTCAGATAGTTAATATTTTAGGCTCAGTGAGCCATATGGTCTCTGCCACTAATACTGCACTTCCTCTTCACGGGCCACAGATCCACACACAGTATGTAAAGGAATGGGCGTAACTGGGTTCCACTAAAACGTTACATACCAAAACAGGCCTTTGGCCCACGGGCCGAAGTTTGCAGACTTCCAGGCTAGGCTAAAGCCTTCAGATATGGGAGTTGCTCTTCCCTTACTTTCGGGTAAGCACCCATGATTAACTAACATTCACGCTGAGGTGTTGCAAAGGCATGATGTAGGCAATTAACTTCCTACACGAGGTGCAATTCAGAAATTACAGAGCTCCCTGTGGCTGTGTGAGAGGGATAGTCCACCCAGAGTGTCCAGCAGTGACCTGGGACCCAGGGGGACTTTGTGAAATATGCAGTTATTTAATCTAACCAGAGATGTAAAAGACCTATACAATGCAAAGTACAAGACACTACTGCAAGAAACCAGAAGAGACCTGCATAAGTGGAAAAACATACCTTGCTCATGGATAGGAAGACTCACATTGTGAAAATGTCAATTCTACCCAAAGTGATCTACAGATACAATGCAATCCCGATCCAATTCCAACAGCATTTTTTAATGAGATGGAGAAACAAATCACCAACTTCATATGGAAAGGGAAGAGGCCCCAGATAAGTAAAGCATTACTGAAGAAGAAGAACAAACTGGGAGGCCTCACACTACCTCATTTTAGAAACTATTATTCCACCACAGTAGTCAAAACACCCTGGTACTGGTACAACAACAGATAGATAGACCAATGGAACAGAATTGAGAATCCAGACGTAAATTCATCCACCTATGAGCAGCTGATATTTGACAAAGGCCCAAAGTCCATTAATTGGGGAAAAGACAGTCTCTTTGACAAATGGTGCCGGCATAACTGGATATCCATCTGCAAAAAACTGAAACAAGACCCATCCCTCACACCATGCACAAAAACTAACTCAAAATGGATCAAAGATGTAAATATAAAATAAAAAACGATAAAGATCATGAAAGAAAAGATAGGGACAATGCTAGGAGCCCTAATGCATCTCATAAACGATACGAACCATAGGTAACAATGCAAAACACCAGAAGAGAGACTAGATAAATGGGAGCTCCTAAAAATCAAACACTTAGGCTCATCAAAAGACTTCTTCAAAAGAGTCAAAAGACAACCTACAGACTGGGAAAAATTTTTGGCTATGACAAATCTGATCAGCGTCTAATCTCTGAAATCTATAACATACTGCAAAATGTCAACAACAAAAAGTCAAATAAACCAATTAAAAAATGGGCAAAGGATATGAACAGGCATTTCACCAAAGAAGACAATTCAGGCAGCTAACAGACACGTGAAGAAATGCTCCCGATCATTAGCCATTAGAGAAATGCAAATCAAAACTACAGTGAGATACCCTCTCACCCCAACAAGGCTAGCATTAATCCAAAAAACACAAAATAATAAATGCTGGAGAGCTTGTGGAGAAGACTGGAACACTTATACACTGTTGGTGGGAAAGTAAAATAGTACATCCACTTTGGAAATCGATTTGGGGCTTCCTTAAAAAGCTAGAAATAGAAGTACCATATGATCCAGCAGTCCCACTCCTTGGAATATATCTTAGAGAAATAAGAACCATCACACAAATAGATACATGCACACCCATGTTCATTGCAGCACTGTTCACGATAGCAAAAAGATGGAAACAACCTAGGTGCCCATCAATGGATGAATGGATAAACAAATTATGGTATATTCACACAATGGAATACTATGCAATGATAAAGAATAATGATGAATCTGTGAAACATCTTATAACATGGAGGAATCTGGAAGGCATTATGCTGAGTGAATTTAGTCTGTTACAAAAAAGGACAAATATTGTATAAGACCACTATTAGAAGAACTCAAGAAAAGGTTTAAGCACAGAAGAAAACATTCTTTGATGGTTACGAGGGTGGGGAGGGAAGGTGAGGGTTATTTACTAACTAGATAGTAGTAAGAATTCTTAGGTGAAGGGAAGGACAGCACACACTACAGGGGAAGTCAGCACAACCGGACTAAACCAAAGCTAAGAAGTTTCCTGAATACAACCAAATACTTCGACGGACAGAGTACCAGGGGCGGGGGTTTGGGGACCGTGATTTCAGGGAACATCTAGGTCAATTGGCATAACAAAGTTTATTAAGAAAGTGTTCTGCATCCTACTTTGGTGAGTGGTGTCTGGGGTCTTAAAAGCTAGTGAGTGGCCATCTAAGATGCATCAATTGATCCCAACCCACCTGGAGTAAAGGAGAATGAAGAACACCAAAGACACAAGGAAAGTGTTAGCCCAAGATACAGAAAGGGCCACATAAACCAGAGACTTCATCAGCCTGAGACCAGAAGAACTAGATGGTGCTTGGCAACCACCAATGACCGTCCTGACAGGGAACACAACAGAGAGTCCCTGATGGAGCAGGAGAAAAGTGGGATGCAGAACTCAAATTCTGGTAAGAAGACCAGACCTAATGATCTGACTGCATGGCCCCGGGACTCTCTGTCAACCCAGAACTAAAACCATTCCTGAGGCCGAATCTTTGGACAAAGATTAGACTGGACTATGGGACGTAAAATGGTACTTGTGAAGATTGTGCTTCTTAGCTCAAGTAGATACATGAGACTAAATGGGCAGCTCCTGTCCAGAGGTGAGATGAGAAGGCAGAGAGGGTCATGAGCTGGTTGAATGGACATGGGGAATCAGGGGTAGAAAGGAGGAGTGTGCTGTCACAGTATAGGGAGAGCAATTAGAGTCACATAACAATGTATGTATAAATTTTTAAATGAGAGACTAACTCAAAATGTAAACTTTCTCTTAAAGTACAATAAAATAAAATAAAGGAAATATGCAGTTATTTGGAATGATGGAACTTTACAAAAAAGAGGGGTATACACTCCAACTACAGATATTCTGTTTTGGAAAAGACATCCTATAAAAATAAATCAAAATTATCTTTGGGATTTTTTAAAAAGTTTATTAATCCATTTGAGGTTTCCATGACTTTGTACTTGGGCGTGTTTACTTTATAGGGCTTCCCTTGCCCCCTTTTTCCTTTGTGAGGTGTTGGGAGGCAATAGTCTGGGACACAGTGAGGTTGAGCTTCATCACCTGGCCTCTACACTGAGAAACAACCGCACAAAGCACTTTTCATTCAGCATACTGTCTGTGTAGGTGGAGAGTGAGACATTGAAAGTTGGGAACAAAGGTTAGGGAAAGATTTCTGAGGATTACTAAATGACATGTTTTTAAGGAGTTTTAAGGAGTTTGTCCACTAGGAATATAATGGAAACCACACATGATTTAAAATTTTTTAGTAGCCACTTAAAAAAAGCAAAAATGAAGGAGTGAAATTAGTTTTAATAATATTTTAATTTAGCCCAATAGATCAGATATATTATAATTCCAAGATGTAATCAATATAAAACATTATTAATGGATATCAGTGGGTATCAACAGCTTTCAGTGAAGCGTTGACCCTGCAGACACTCTGGTTCAGCTTTGAATCCTGGGAGGCATAGGGAGGGTCCATTGGAGACAGGATGTATGACTTGGTTTCTTAGTTATCTTGAAATACCACAAGTGGATAGTTTTAACAAACATTTATTTTCTCACAGTTTAGGAGGCTAAAAGTTTGAATTCAGGGTGCTGGCTCTAGGGGAAGGCTTTCTTTGTTAGCTCTGGAAGAAGGTCCTGGTCACTTCAGCTTCTGCTTCCTGGTTCGCTGGAGATCTCCACGTGGCTTGGCATCAGTTTGCCTCCATTTCTGCTCTGCTTGCTTGTTTTAATCTCTTTTATATCTCAAAAGAGATTAACTCAAGGTACACCCTATACTAATCATGCCCGTTAACATAACAAAGATAACCCATTTCCAAATGGAGTTATAACCACAGGCATAGAGGTTAGGATTTGCAACACGTATTTTTGTGGGGACATAATTAAATGCATACTATTTGGGTAAACAGGTATTGAGGAATCTAGAGGACAGATGATGGGGGACAGAACTAGAACAGATCAGGGGGTGTCCTAGTCAGGGTTCTCTACAGAAGCAGAACCAGAAAGATACAGCTATAGGTAGAGATACTGTATTTTTACACAAATAACACACGGTATGTTTTTACAACCACGTAACCCTCTTGTGAATTATTTTCCTAGGTGCATTATGTGTGTTATATGTGTGGGTGCGCTATTTACATGGATGTGTTATTTGTGAAAAGATATAGCATATATAAAACCAAAAGTAAATCGAACCAGTTTGTGTCAAGTTGGTTCTGACTCATGGTGACCTTGTGTATTTCAGAGTAGAACCACAAACCATAGGGTTATCAATGGCTGTGATCTTCAGAAATAGATCACCAGGTCTTTCTTCTGAGGCATCTCTGGGTGGATTCGAATCATCAACTTTTTGGTTACTAGCTGAAGGCTTAACCATTTGTGCCGCCGATGGACTTACTCTATCTCTGTGGATACGTAGATAGAGATAGAGAGAGAGAGAGAGATTGATTTTAAGGAATTGACTCACAAGACTGGGAGCTGGTGAGTCCAAAATCCATAGGTCAGGTGACAGGCTGGAAACTCCTGCAGTCTTAGGTTTGAAATCAGTAGACCAAACAGTGGGCTGGAAATTCTGAGAGATGTCTATTTACAGTTTGGAGGCAGAATCCATCTCCCTTTGGAAATCTTGGTTTTTGCTCTTAAGGACTTCAACTGATTGGATGAGGCCCACCCACATTGGGGGGGGGAATAATCTGGTTTACTTAAGGCCAACTGATTTAAATGCTAATCACATGTAAATACTTTATAGCAACATTAGACTAGTGCTTGACCAAACAACTGGGCACCATAGCCTAGCCAGGTTGACACATAACATTAACTATCACGTTGTGTACTGCAAGTGGGGAAAAATTTGCTAGACAGTTTGGTAGTAGGAATTTTAGAACTTTGTATGGTATGCCAGCAACAAAGGAAGGAAGAGGAATTGCAGACTATTGGAGGATTTCTAGCTCGGGTGTGTGTGTTAGTAGCTATAACGGTGATAGGGAACCCAGAAGGAGGAGTAACAGGTATCAGGAGAACAGACAGCTGTTTTAGACACATTCAGTGGAAAGGATTTGGGGGGTAATCTGGAGCTCATGAGAAGACTAGATTTGGGAGCCGTCTACAGAGGCGTAATTGTTGAAGTTGTGACATTGCCACCACAGCAGGGACGTGAAAGTGCGCAGCAGAACACCAGCCGAGTGTGGAAACAGAGGAGGACCAGGACAACGTGTTTTACTTCTGGCCCCAAGGGGAAGAGTGTCTGTCGTTCATGCTGCGCTTAACATAGAGGGAACTGTCCCGATGTCCACAATTTACTTTGAAATGGATAAAAAAATAAGATGGATCAATGGATGGGTCGAGGGGTGGATAGATGGGTAGATATGTGATAATGGAAGCATAAACAATGTATATTTAGAATTTGGTAGGTATTTGGATGTTTGTTGTACAATTCTTTGAAATTTTTTGTATGTTTAAAATTTTAATATTAAAGTGTTGGCGACGGGCTGGGGGCATAGTTTCAAGGTCAGTGGTATTAAATGCTGCCGAAAGGCCAGACAAAGGTTTGAGAATGTTTGCTTTGTCAGTTAGGAAATCATTGGTGACCCTGAGCCAGTGGTGACAAGTGCCAGGCAACAGTGGGTAGATGCGTAAATGGAAATATGTCTGAAGAGAAGGGGACAAAGTGACTGTCCCCTGTCTGCTTAATTTCTGCTCTCCACCCCTTGTCTCTTAGACTTGAGTTGGCCAGTGGAGCCCTCATACTTGCTCTGTGACCATCCGTTTACATAAAACTTCCCAATATGAGATAAATACCCAAATACTCATTGAACCCTACTTCAAAAAATGACAACACAGGCTATAAAATGTATATTGGGAATGAGTTTTGTACCTTAATTTACATACACTAAGGGAGTTTGTTTTTAATCTATAATGTTTGAACAAACAGTCCATTCTTGCTTCGCTATAAAATTCTAGATTTAAGTTTTAATAAATACTTCCAAAAATCCTAGATTAGAGAGCATGTCTTTGTTTTTCTTATGACAGCTGAGACAATATGAATGTCGTAAGCTGTTAGATGAATCTGTAAAAAATTATGTTCAAGACTCAGTTTATATTCATGTTAAATGTAACTGCACTGAAAGTTAAAAATTTATGGAAGGAAATATAACAAAGCAAAGATGTAGAATCACCATTTTAGACTTAAGAATAATGCTGGTTTCCCGACTGCTTTGCCCTGTACATTGAAGTGTAAGGTGAGTTGGTATCTGCCTCATCGGCAGTTTGGCTACATGTGTTAGAGAATGAAGAGGAGACATTTGTAATAACACCTGGGAACTAAACTTGGTGCTTTAAGTTAAGATTCTCCCCTGCTGCTTATGGATTCCATAGAGTATATGGCTATCAATGATGCAGACGGTTGTAAGAATTTAGATATTCCTTTGTTAACTTTATAAATTTTGTGGGAAATTGTCTCCTCCGGCGACTGATCCCTCCTGATGACATGTCCAAAGCAAGTGAGTCTAACAATGCTATATTTTTATCCATAAGGTTTTCATTGGCTAATTTTTGGGTAGATTGCCAGGCCTTTCACCCTAATCTGTCTGAGTCTGGAAGCTCTGCTGAAACCTGTCCACCATGGGTGACCCTGCTGATATTTGAAATACCGGTGGCGTAACTTCCAGCATCACAGCAACACACAAGCCACCGCAGTATGACAAACTGACAAGATGGGTGGTGGTCCCAATATGAAACCAAAAAAAAAAAAAAAAAAAAAAGAAGCCAAACCCGTTGGACAGAGTAGAACTGCCCTATGGGGTTTCCTAGGCTGTAATCTTTATAGGAGCAAATTGCCACAGATTGCCAGGTCTTTTCTCCTGTGGAGCTGCTGAGTGGTTTTGAACAGCCAACCTTTTGATTAGCAGCCAAGTACTTAACAATTGCACCACCAGGGCCCCTTAGAGGGTTTTAGCCAGGTCATTTTTTTTTTTTTTTGGGAATTGCAGATAGTGCTGTTTGGATGGATGCTAAGGCTTCCAGCATTAATAATTGAGTACATGTCCCATCTGGTATGTCTGATTTATTTTCTTGAACATTTTGGTAAAAGCATAGTGGCTATTTTTCAAGGCTGTCCTGCAACCGTCTACTGTAAACGCCATTGCAAGTGGGCAGGGAGGGGAACTTGCCTTAAACACCTCTATCTTTTTGAATGTTCACTTGGATGTTCCATGAGACGATGAAGACATTTAAATGCTTTATACTTTTTCTCACCAACATTGACATTTTTTTAAAAAGTTTCAACCATCAGACATTCTTTCATCAGCGACTTGTTCTTATTTCCTTAAATACCAAATATCAGGTAAAATTAAAATCTTTGTCATATTCCTGATGTTTTCCTTTCTCTTCTCTGGAAATCATGGTGATCATGAGAAAGCATTAAAAACAAAACAGAACTGAACAAATTTATTACTTTATTGCCTGATTCACTACTTTATAGTTCATGGCAAAAAACAAACAAACAAAAAGGTGGAATATTTTATTTCTTGTTTCCTTGATGGCTACTGTTTCTCTCCAGCCACAGCAGACTTATAGAGAAAGGGGTCTGAGGACATTTCAAGCTGAAAATTGCCTGAAATAAGGGGGAGGCTGTGCCTAAAGTTCTGAGTGGTCTTCATGGCACCATTTTCCATTTGCTACAGGATTATTGTAAATAATTTATTTCATGCCTAAGTGTTCTTTCCAGTCCACTAAAAAATCCAGGGCCTCTAGCAACATAGTGACAGATTATGGGGATTTATTTGGAGGGATTGAGGAGGAGGAAGTGGGGGAGAATGTGGAGTCCACAGAACTGAAGGGTTAAAAAGCTGGTGGGCTGAGTTTTAAACAAATAACTGTATGTAAACCCTTACTCCCCTAATACCAGACAGACAAACAACAATAGTTACCTTCAAGCCAATTCCGACTCATAGAAAGCTGATGTGTGTCACAGTGGCTGATGTTTTGGAAGTAGGTTGCCAGGTCTTTCTTCCAAGGCACCTCTGGGTGGACTTGAATGGCCAACCTTTTGGTTAGCAGCTGAGCCCTAAACCATCTGTACCACCCAGGGACTAATAACCTTGGCTTACGTAAAGCCAGCTTCCATGCTGCCCTCTCATATATGTGGCAGAATCCCACTATGGCAGCAGAGGACAGAGTAGGAAACTGGAAGGGAAAGAGAAAAGAGAAAGTGCCCTGAACAAGCACACCAGATGGCCACCAGAGTAGGCTAAAGAAACGTGAGGAGAGGCAACGGGGCCAGCATGAGGGGCAAAGAGACCCAATCAAGGAGCAGTGAGAGTTAAAACACCTTCAGATTTTGTTAGTGGCCGACCTTGATATTTTCAGGGGGTTTCTCTGGAGGTGTCTGAGTCCTGAAATCCTCTGAAGTTCTCTTATGTGGGCATGTTTGTACCTGCTCCTCCTTGTCTTTCAAACCATGTGCCTCTCTATGGCCGTGGGCTTCCAGGGTATTTCCTCATACCCTCAATTTGTTTTCTTTTTAGCTTCCACTGTAATTTTGTTCGTTTGCCTTTTTTTTTGCAAAGAAGCATTGCCTCCCATTTCTGGAGACTAAATGGCTATACTGCCTTCACAAAAATTCAAATGCTCTGCCTCTCCCAAATGAACAAATGATCGAGTCTGATGAACCATGCAGTTTACGAACCCATTATCAAGGTGCCAGAGTGACTGAGTGAATGCCAAGGGTTACTCTTGATGACAGTGTCTGTTAAAAAATAAGGCACTTGGAAAGGCGTGACTGTATTTCAAATACACGTTCTAATAGATTATTGATTTCTCAGGGAGAGGGAGCATGAAAATCATAAATGATATAATGTATGAGAAAGCAGAGCTGTGCAAATGTAGAAGGTGATTATTATGGAATGCTTAGCAATCCATAGGACAGTCAATGTTTCATTCCCTGTACAGGACTTTACCCCCGGCTGTTAAGCAAACTACGTCAATGGAGACATTATATTTTGACTCTGTTCTTGCAAGTATGTTTCCCTGTCATTTGTAAAACAGCAAATAAATAATAGTTCATTTAAACCCCTGTACTCGTTTATTGCTTTAGATATCAGACTTGTGTATATCTATTATCATACTGGAAACCCTGGTGGAGTAGTGGTTAAGAGCAATGACTGCTAACCAAAAGGTCAGCAGTTCAAATCCACTGGGTGCTCCTTGGAAACTCTATGGGGCAGTTCTACTCTGTCCTATAGGGTCACTATGAGTCAGAATTGACTTGAGGGCAGTGGGTTTATTATCGTAATATGTAGCATAGTTTTAATGGGTTGGGCAAGAGCAGGAAATTCAAAACAGGGAGTTGTTAGAAGTCAAGTTATAATAGTATATTTAAGCAACTTCAGTATTTTGAAATGGACCTACTTCTGACTTATGTCTGCTTCCTATCAGAATTTTGTAGAATATGCTGCTCAGTTTCAAAAGTTTGGGCAACATCATTTTCTTTTAAAACAGAAAGTTCTTTTTTTCTTTCCCTCCCCACAGTAGGAAATTTGAACTATTGAACTCAGATTTGAATGATGATGTGCTCTACTTTGCCAAACGAGCTGTTTCCCCTTTTTTAACATCCATCAGAAAAAAGGAAGTGTTCTGTTGGACAAACTGTTTCCCAAGAGAGGCTTGTTTGTTTGTTTGCTTGCTTTTTTATTGGTTGAAGACAAGGTAATTTAAAAATGAGAGGAAGACGTCATCTTGTTCTCAGGTGACAGGCAGTAAAAAGGTTTGCATCTGTGGGTAATGTCCTGTTAACATGGAAATGCCAAGATAGCAGTTAAAGGAAATAGTATCTCCCATAACCAGAGGAAAGTGGTTAAGAGTGTTTAATAGCATATGTTCATATAAAAATGGCAGAAATAAGATATAATGTTTTATATATTTGCAGTTCCTTAGAGACAATCACAACAAAATGTAAAATATATTTTAACTCCTTTCAGTTTTGTATATTTAGCTGCAGAATGGTGTGACCAACTTTATTATATTCATACAGTGTGTTTGAAAGCCATGAAGTTTATACTCAATCTCAACCCTCTGGGAAGTGAGCTTTTTCATTCTTATCTAAAAATAAAGTACCTTATTATTAAGAAAAAAGTACACTATCATAGAATCTCATCATTAACATTGGAAATGACCTTGGGGTCATCGAATTCAACACTTATCAGATAGACCAAAGTTTACTGAAGCTGTTCAATAGCTAATTTAGTCATCAAATAATGCTGTTAAGGGAAGTCATCAAGACATTGATGCAACTTATTTGTATAGTAAAATGTTTAGTAAATAGTAAATATTTAGATTGACATATAGTTATTCTTTTTGTGACAACTGTTTCTGAGAGAGTATAGATGGCTTTAGAATTAATAGCCCATATTAATGTTTATTTACTTATTATGATGATAATACAGTCAGTCCTGCTGTAACACTTGTTTTAAAAATGTGAAATTGTAGCAGGGCGATTAATATATTAGAAAACAATTTGAACATAATGACAATTTTGTATTTGCTTATGTGCATTTTTGTCCACAAGAGACAGCAGATGAATGCAGAAAAATGCCCACAGCTGAACGCGTGCGAGCGAACTTCCAGGTGCACACACACATGGACACACATAGACACACATACCTGCACACACACACGCACTGCACACACACATGCACCACTGGACACACACATCTGTACACACACATGCACACGTGCATGCACACACACACCCTCCCCAAACATCTGCCAGCTTCCTCAGTTCACTGCATGGGTTATGAGCTACACTGTCTTAGTTACGGAGGGCTGCTGTAACAGAAACACCACACATAGGTGGCTTTAAAGAATGGAAGTTTATTTTCTCACAGTTCTAGAGGTTAAAAGTTCTAATTTAGGATCTCAGCTGTACAGATTCTTTCCTTCTCTGTAGCCCTGCCCCGGGTGTTCCTTGGTTCCTTAGCTGATAGATGATCTTCCGCTGTGGGTGTGCCTCTGTGTCTTGTCTACTCTTTTTATATCTCAGAAGTGATTAGGTTTAGGACATGCCCTAACCTGATATAGCCTCATCAACATAACAAGAAAATCTTATTTCCGAATAGGATTACATCTACAGGTATAGGGGTTAGGATTCCAATACATATTTTGGGGTAACAATTCAATCCATAACACACACACCCACCCACACCTGACGTGCAGCTGTATGTTCAACGTTAGGTACCACTGCTTCCGCCACTTCACAATAACTCACAAGCTACAGCCCTTCCAGTGCTCACAAGAACACTTCGAGGCTTTTTCAAGGTAAAGCGTGGTATTTATTATGGTGTTTATGAACTTCTTAACCATTTAAGTGTGTAAAACTGCGCTACTGTTGTTACTAGGTTCCTGTCTCTCTCTTTTTTTTTTAATGTGCCACTGGTGAAATTTTTTGAGTGTTCTACCTTAACCCCATTTTTTCCTATAAGCCCTGGAGTTTTTATTGTGCAATTTTACTTAACACAGTGGTTTTAGGAATGCATATGTTGGCATTATAGTACAACTGACTGTATATCCTTTGCAAACATGTAGCAGAGGCAGGAAGACTACCCTTGCAACCAGTTGGATGTATGTCCTCCTGGACATTTTACTATTTATTACATATATTTTTGTTGTTAACCTAATTAGGATCATATCATATGTACAATTTCTTATGATGATTTTATCATTCAGGAGGGTAACAAATATATTCCAACTGTATTGTTAGGCCTTTTATAAATATTATAATGATTTTTAACTTCTCTTTTAACTATTAAGACTTTCAAGATAATTTATTCATCCCCACATTTAGGTGGTATGTGGGGGCTATTACAAACAGTATGATGGACATCTCTGTATATACTACTATTTCTTATATGGAGTAAGGGTTGTTTAGAATGTATTCCCAGAAGTATGAGAACAAAGGCTATGAACATCTGATATATATTGTCAGATGATTGCCAAGACGGTTGTACAAATTTACACTATGAATAGTACTGTACAGGTAGAAATGTGGTAGTTCCCATGTCTATGTGATGCTGGGGAAAAAAAAGCCAAACCCACTGCCGTCAAGTCAATTCTGACTCATGGCGACCCCACGCGTTACAGAGTAGAACTGCTCCATAGGGCTTTCTTGGCTGTAATCTTTATGGAAGCAGATTGCCAGGCCTTTCTTCCATGGAGCCACAGGGTGGGTTCAGAAGCTAAAACAACAAATAAAATTAGAACATTTTATTTGAATTAAAAATGTATCCAATTATATAAATGTCTTAAGTTTTGTAAATATATATATTAGAAGCAAGAATGGTGAGACCTCATCTCACGTACTTTGGACGTGTTATCAGGAGGAACCAGTTCCTGGAGAAGGACATTATGATTGGTAGAGGGTCAGGGAAGAAAGAGGAAGACTCTCAACCAGATGGATTGACATAGTGGCTGCAACAATGGACTCAAACATAGCAACAATTGTGAGGATGGTGCAGGACCAGGCAAAGTATAGTTCTGTTGTACATAGGGTTGCTGTGAGTCAGAACTGACTCAATGGCACCTAAATACAGCCTTCAGTAGGGATTGCACCTTAACATAAAAACAAAACAAAACAAACAAAAATTCTCACAACTGGACCAAAAAGCAACATCATGATAAACAGAAAATATTGAAGTTGTCAAGGATTTCATTTTACTTGGATCCACAATCAACGCCCATGGAAGCAGCAGTCAGGAAATCAAAGGACATATTACATTGGGCAAATCGGCTGCAAAAGACCTCTTTAAAGTGTTAAAAGGCAAAGATGTCACTTTAATGACTAAGGTGAACCTGACCCAAGCCATGGTGTTTCAGTTGCCTCATATGCATGTGGAAAGCTGGATAATGAATAAGGAAGACCAAAGAAGAATTGACACCTTCGAGTAATAGTGTTGGCTAAGCATGTTGAATATACCATAGACTTCCAAAAGAACAAACAAATTCGTCTTGGAAAAGTCCAGCCAGAACGCTCCTTAGAAGCGAGAACAGCGAGACTTTGTCTCATGTACTTTGCACGTGTTGTCAGGAGGGACCAGTCCCTGGAGAAGGACATCATGCTTGGTACAGTAGAGGGTCAGCGCAAAACAGGAAGACCCTCAACAAGATGGATTGACACAGTGGCTATAACAATGGGCTTAAGCATAACATTGATCATAAGGATGGCGCAGGACCTGGAGGTGTTTGGTTCTGTTGTACATAGGGTCGCTATGGGTCAGAACAGATTTGGCAGCACCCAACAACAACAACAACAATGGTGTGGGGCCTGAGAATGTTCATTTCTGACACGCTTCCAGATGTTACTGATGTTGCTGGTTGTGGAGCATCCTTTGAAGGCTAAGGCCTGTATCTGCTCTCTAGAAAACCTTGCTGTGAACATGCTACACTCAGCAGAATAGTTTTCCCATGGCAGTGTCCTGGGAACATATTCTAGCCTTCTCAATCCTTCAGGAGAGTCTCTTTGCTACTCGGCATTGACAGGAATGAAGCTTGATCCTTACGAAGGATATTTCGGGGCCTTCTAAACTTGGTGGTCTGTGGCTGGCCATTCTAGCAATTAGTTTTCACTCCTTCCCAATGCAGTTTGCATCCCTTCTTGACATCTGGTGACAGACTCCTTGCTGACCCTTGCCACCACCTTCTGCTGTGTGGGACTCTCTTACACAAATACAGAGGGAGCTTAAAATCTCTGACTGACCCTTAGAATATGCTCGAAGCTGAAATGATGGGAGTTAAAGGGAAGAACAGTTTTTCCTTCTTTCTCTGACACAAGCCACGACAATCAGAAGAGAGTGAGCAAAACCCCCTGGTTGGAACCAGGAATTGACCGGATGAGTACTTGGGCTTGTGCTTCCATGGCTGCTTCTTCAAAGCCGGCCCCGGCTCTTATCAGACTAGCGTGGTTCCATTTACGATGTCTGACTGGTTTCAAAAGTTATGAAATCAAAATGGAGGCTGGGAGTTTCATTCTTTTATGACCTCCAGCATCATTATCCAACTTTTTTTTAAATCTCTGAGAGATGCCTTTTTAAGTGCAGGAGCTTGCAGAATCTCAGTATAGTGCAGAATCTCAGTATAGGGGGGCAAGTGCAGCTGCTAGATGAGGGTGCAGAAGGGAAGTGTTCAAGAATCTCAGAGCTGAGCGAGACGTGTCTGTGTGCTGGAATGTTTGGGAAAAGCCTCCTGAAGGAGATGGGCTCATACAGAATAGGTAGGAATTAGCTAAACAGACACTGAGAATTCCAGGTAGACAGAACTGCAGAGTTGAGGAGGGAAACCTATTTGGGCGCTGCAGTGGGGTATTGATAAGAGGATTGATTTGACTAGACTGGGTATTTTGTCTATGCGGAGCACTGCAACATAAGATAAAAAAGATAAATTAGAACCTCATTGTGGGGTACCCTGAAAATCAGTTTACAAGTTTTGAGATGAAGCAGATTGGTGGCTGCCTGGGTGTAGGGGAAGGGAGGACAAGGAGCCAGTACTTAATGGGTACGGGGTGAGGGGGCGATTTCTTCTAGTGGGATGAAAAACTTTCCAAACTAGAGAAAGCTAGTGATTGCACAACATTGTGAATGCCCTAAATGCTAGTGAATTGTACACTTTAAAACGATAAGCTGTATGTTATGTGAATTTCACCCCCCTCCCCCAATACTTTTAGATTATTTTCTATGGAAATTTGGAAAGTTTTTGAGTAGGGTAATGATATGTTCACTTAAATGTCTTAGGAAGATTAATATGGCAGTGGGTATAGACTGAATTACCAGGGTTGGGGCTGGGGCTGGGGGTAGAAGTACTGGAACTCCACTTTGAGGATACTGTAGTCATTTGGACTGGTGATAATGAAGACCTGAACCAGGATGAGACTAGGGAGGAAGCATTATCACAATTCGGTGACTGGTTGGTTTGGAAGAAAAAAAAAGAGCAAAAAATGGGTAAAAATGAGGGAGTATGAATATGTATGAAGTCCCTGGGTGGTGCAAATGGTTAATGCACTCGGCTGGTAACTGAAAGGCTGGAGATTCAAGTACACCACCAGTGCCTTAGAAGAAAGGCCTGGTGATACTACTTCCGAAAAATCAATCATCGAAAACCCTATGGAGCACAGTTCTACTCTGACACACATGGGCTCACCGTGAGTTGGAGTTGACTCCACAGCAGCTGGTTTTTATAGAGGGATAAGAGGCTGTGGTGCTGGATGGACGAGAGGCTGGGGAGCTGAGCTCCCAGTGGAACCTTCCATCAGGCAGCAATATGACATGACACATGTAACCTAGGAGTTGTTTCCGTAGAAGTGAGAGAAGAAACCATGGATGGATAGACACTTTAAGAGATGGAGGGCAGGATGTCTTGGAATAAACCTTAGTGGATGCATTGAGCCATGGAAGGGTATTTAAAAATGTGTTCAGGGAGCCGCTGTAATGCCATGGATGCCAGGAAATGGTCATCTTAAGTGTGGAGGAGAGTAGGGAGAGCCAAGACCACTAAAAATTGAATCGGTTTGGCAATTAGGAGGTCAGGACAAGCAGTCTCAGGGGTGTTCAATGTTTTGACTGAAACGCAGATATAAGGGAAAGAAAAACTTCAATGGAGTGGGTTATTATATTCCTCTAGGCCATCCTAAACTTCAGGACTACATATACGAATCTCTTTCTGCTCATTGGGATTAGGCTGTTAAATAAGTGGACTTTGCTGTTGTAAAGGAGTCCCTGGGTGGCACAATTGGTTACTAATGCTTGGCAGCTCACTGAAAGATTGGTGGTTCGAGTCCACCTCGAGGTGCCTTGGAAGAAAAGGTTGGTGATGTACTTCCGAAAAACCAGCCATTGAAGACCCTATGGAGCACAGTTCTACTCTGACACACATGGGGTCACCGTGAGTTGCAAATTGACAGCAACTGGTAACTGGTTTGGTGGGAAAGGGTCATCTCTGTTCTTCAATTCAGCATGAACAGTTTTAACCTATTACTCTCAGGTCCCCCATATACCTAACGAGATTGCTAGGTTCTTGATGCTGTGGTTTGCTCAATTTTTTATTTTCCTTGCACATGGCAAAAACTCAGAAAATAGCTGTTGAATTCCTTATCTCCTTAACCCTGTAAAATAAGAGATGGGTCTGAAAACCAGGCAGAACATCCCCTCCAGGGAGCCCAGCCTTTATGAACAGAAGCCAGAGGTTCAATAACAGTTAATTCAAGCATGAGCCCTGTATCGACTTATGGAATAAAATCACTATATAGCTCTCACATTCTCTCTGCTAGCTAAAAGACCACCGTGATGCTCTCTTCCTGGGTAATCCCTAGCATCCTAACCATTTTTTAAACCTCCATTAAAACATTTCCAAATGGACTGGTTTCCTGGTCCTTCCAGTTAAGGTCCCATAAGAAAGTGATCTGATTGGTTATCCCATTGGGAAAAGTATAGTGAGACCTAGTGGGATCTGAGAGACAGGAGACCTGCCTTCTGCTCCTGGACCCACCGTGCCATGTCTTGGTTTGGGATGAGTCAGTTCCCCTTTTTGGGACTCAGCTCTGTTTTCTGATAAATGGGTTTGACTCAGTACTTTTTGACTATACTTGGTCATCCTTAGAGAAATGTTCCTAAGTGCTTCACAGAGGTAAAAAGAGCATGATGAAGAGGTAGGGCAAGGAGAAATGAACAGAGATTTAAAAAATCTATTGAGTGCCTTTCCTAACTCAGAAAAACATTTTCTTGTGGAGTATTTCTCTCTTTCCTTTTTTTTACAATATTTTATTATGAACAGTTTCAGTGAAGAGAAAAGTTGAAAGAATTTTACAGTGGACACCCATCTCCTAGATTCTGTTATTAACAGTGTGTTCTACTCATTTTATCGTAGATTTTACCATCTATCTAACCTCTATCCATTGTGGATGCTGTTGGTTTTCATGCATGATACCTCTGGGTATTATGACTTTTCTCAGACACCACAGGCCTGTAGGAAGTTAAGGATAGCTGCTAATCAGTCATTGGGACAAAACTGGTAACCAGTGCCATCTTGGATACCTGCTGAGTGAGGTTTTTTTTTTTTTTTTTCCTGTAATCTTTGAGATTACAGCATTTGCTAGAATAATGCATCAGCTGAACAACATCAAATGTCAAAATAAGGAGACTAAGTTTTAAAAAGGCGGCATTAATCGTTCAGTAGGAGAATTCTCTCCTTCTATGCAGAAGAGCCGAGTTCTATCCCCAGCTGATGTACCTCATGCACAGCCAATGCCTGTCTGTCAGTAGAGGCTTGTGTGTTGCTATGATGCTGAACAACTTTCATCAGAGCTTCTAGACTGAGATAGACTAGCAAGAAAGGCCTGGTGATCTACTTCTGAAAATGAACCAGTGACAACCCTGTGAGTCACAAGGGTTAGTTCTGCAGCTGATCATGGGGATGGCACAGGACTGGGCAGCGTTTTGTTCTGTTATGCATGAGGTCACCTTCAGTTAAGGGCCAGCTCGGCGGCAGCTGACAACAGCAATAAGTTTAAAAAACTTAGAATCTGCAGATCCAAATGAGTAATGGTCACGTTTCCAGCGGAGGTTATATACTTATTCCAGTATTGCTGCCACACAAAGTATTGTCGGAAAGTTTTCTTTTGGAATTCCCCTCAGTACCCTTAAGTTTCACAAGAAAACTAGCTTCGTTACTTCTGAGTTTGCAACATTCTGGTTAGACTTAAAATCAGTGCTTCTCAAAGCCACCCTCCCTCCTGCCTTTCCCCTTTTAATTTCAGCTGTGGCTGTAGTTCTTACTGTCTGTGAGGTTGTGTAGGCTGAAGGATCAAACATTAATTCCTGGGTAGGAAGCCATCTAGAAGAGGGCTTTGATAATAACAGGCTTCTCCGGCCTGTGTCTGTGGTGCTAAGCAACTTACTGTCCAGTGTCTGGGTCTCAGTTTCTTGCCCTGTAAAATACGGCCAGGAATTTTTACCTTTGGAGGGTTGTTGTGATGAAAAAGAGAAGGTAAAAATTTAGAAATGCTTAGGATCCTGAAACCATCGTATATTAAAAATGCAAAGCTATTATGATTTTAACTCTGTTTACATATAAGTTATGAGGCTGAAAAAGGAAAAAAAAAACTAGAAGGAAATATATTGACATACTAGCATGTTATAAATATAGATGAATGATTATTTCCTCCTGTTTCCAAAATTATTTATAATGTGATATTAATTTTATGACGAAAATGTGTCTTAAAACTAGCATATGGTATTCTTATCATTTCAGGACAAAAAGCAAGAACTGATTTTGTAGTAGTTCGTTAGAGAAGGAAATAACCAGTCGTTTTGGAGAAAAATTGGAATATCAGAGAAGAACTTTCTTTGCACTGAGTGTTGATTTATACCTTCCTAATTCTAAGAATATCAGTTTACTTTGCATGGCTGGAGTTTCTCAAATGTAGTAAGAATATTCAAATGTCAATATTTCTAGAAGATCTTATCACTTTTGAGTTATAAGAAAAAGAATTCAAGAGACTAGAATAACTGTTCGTTAACCTGTTGACTCCTGTCCTCTGCACTATACCACTTTCCAAGCTGGATTAGTGACGACTCCCAGAATAGAATCCCAGCCCACACATCTAGGACATGGCTTATGTGAGCAGGAAGGTGGGCAGTGTGGAATGGCTAAAGATCCATTTCAGGTAGAAATGCACAGAGACCTTGAAAACCAGGGAGGTCGCGGTGAACTTCAGAGGAGAATTGGCATTGATATTCTTTGGGTGTGCAATGCAGAAGTTCTGTTTAACCCTTTTTTTTTTTTTTTTTTTTTTAACTACCTTTCACTAAATTCCCAAGAGATTGAATTTACATCACAATTTTATTTCCAGTCTAGGTCTCCCACATTAAACGTTCAGAAGCTGATAGCTGTGAAAAATGAGCATCTTAAACATTGCTGCTGGTTGTACCGAGAGACAGAGGTGGAAGGAGCTGGCAGAGCAGGCCTGTGACTTCAGCAGCGAATCATCAGTCACTCTTGTGTCATCTCAGAACACCAAGCTTTGTGTACTCGCTAGCTTTCCGTATCAGCCTGCGTCTCAGGGCTTGTGCTGCTGTGCCTAGTGTCTGTCACATCTTACAGCAATGCATGTCAGTGCCGGATGCAGCCCCTCAGTTCATGAGATCCGGCACCAGTATTGGTGCATGATGAAAAGACTAATTCTTTCAGAAGCACTTCCAGCAGTAAGATGGACTGAACTGAGGAAAGCAGTGTTCTGGTTTTCTTCCCTCTCCCACCCACCTAGAAGTAAACACATAGAAATGCTGCATAAAATATAACAGCAACAGCAAAAAGCAAAGCTACCCAGCCAAAGTTAAAAGAAAGGAAATTCTGCCAGAAAAGTAAGTGGAGGCTGAGGCTGCAGGTGCCCACGAGAGGATGGGCAGGATAAAGGACCTGGAGGCTGAGGGCTGGAGCTGGGGGATTTGGCCACAGCCTGTGTGTACCAGCCTGTTCTAAAAACCAGATGCTGTGGAGCTGACTCAGACTCACAGCAACCTCACATGGGTCAGAGTAGAACTGTGCTCCGTAGGGTTTGCTGGGGCTGATTTTTTGGAAGTAGGTCACCAGGACTTTCTTCTGAGGCACCTCTGGGTAGGCTTGAATCATCACAGTTTAGGTTAGCTGTCAAACACATAGGCCATTTGCACAAAGCCTCAGACAACCCCGTGCTCCTTGACTTCATGGATTAGGAAACCTCGTAGTTAGAAATTTCAGTCATTCGAGGAAACAGACCACCATGAGGGAAAGTTAGTAGACCCAACAGATAGAGGAATTAGTACCCCAAGACCACAAAAGACAATAATACTCTGAAAGATACATACAGAAGTTTGTTTCAAATTATTAAAGAAATAAATAAAATATAAAAATCATACTGAAAAAAAACATTTGAAAAAGGGCCAAATAATACATGAAAGGAAAAAACATATTTAAAATTAAAAATTCAGTGGATGGGTGAATGCAGATTTAAAAACAGTAGGAAAGCACAGTAATATCTTAAAGAGAGATCTGAGAAACTTACCTAAGATCAGAGCAAAACAGCTGAAAACATTAACTAAAAATTCAAGAAACCTACCAAAGAGATAAAGAGATGGGGGCTATGAAAGGAGACATGGAGAACAGACTCAGTCCAATATATGTTTAATAAGAGGTGCAAGGAGACAGAAGATGGGGAACTCCCAGATAAACAGAATTACCCACACACAGACCTTAACTGAATGAGATACTGAAGGCCGTGCTTTAACAAGAAAGGAAAAAGGAAAGCGTGAGGTGATACAAGCAAAGCTGACTCAAGAAATTGGTAAGCACACTAGTGTATATAAACAATCAGTAATTATAAAACTAATAAAAGTAATAAATTGGCTGGTGAATAACAAGTAAAATCAGAATGAGAGAAAGGTGAAGGGGCCAGCAGTTAAAGCATTTTCAAGTCCTTGTATTCATAGAGACCATAATAGCGATTTTAACCTGGATTTTCTTAATGACCACTTTAAAATTTTAAATATAACCACTAAAAGAATAAAGACAACTTCTAAACTGGAGAGAGGAGAAAAAGAAATTAAAATAAATTTGTTTAATCAAGTAGAAGTCAAAAAAGAACAAAGAAACAGAATGGTAAATAGCACCAAATAAGAAGGTAGGAAAAAAGTCCATATTAGTGAGTAATCAAAATAAACGCAAATGGGTTAAACTCAAATATTAAAGGACACTCAGATTGGATACTTTTTTCAGAAAAATAAACCTCTGTCAGAAAAGAACCTGAATCTTTGTGGAAAACAGTTCCTCTTCCTTTCAGTTGTCTTAAGGCACGTCTAGTGTCTTTCACACCTGGGAGTAAAAATGCGTGTTGCTGTGTATAGAATAAATATCATTAACACATGTCGTGAGGTGCTGCTGATGGAAGCAGAATTGCTTTTCTTGGATTAACAGTAAAAACTTCCTAAAACCAACGCTAAACTCTTCAGCTTCCTAAATTCAGAGCAATGATGGTGCAGGCTTTTGTGTAACAGTGGAGCAGCCCATTTGTTCAACAATGATTAAGAAAAGAACGACATGCCTGGTACCAGTGCTAATAGTTGCGATTTTGTGATTTTAAGTTGCCCTCTCACAGCTAATTAATAGCAATAAATAAAAAAAAAATTGCTATTGAGTCATTTCTGGCTCGTGATATGATTATGCTAATGAGGGAGGAACAATTCAGAAAAGGAGGATGAAAATGGTTGCACAACTTGAAGAATGTAATCAATATCACTGAATTTGTACATGTAGAAATTATTGAATTGGTGTGTGCTCTGCTGTGTATATTTTAAGCAACAACAAAAGTAAATAAAATGAATTATTTAAAAAAATAGAGTCGCTATTGGCCGGAATCGACTTGATGGCAACAGGTTTGATTTGGTTTTTCGTTAGCATAAACTCATTGCCCCCTAAGCTTCTATTTAATCTTTCAAGTTGCAGTTATCAGTTTGAGTCAATATAGATAGATCTTTAAAACCACATAATGCCCAGGCAGACATTCTTTACTAATTAAGCTGAACTATTGTTTGGTTTAAAGAAGACTTCAGGGGATATTTTTGGTTTAAGGTTTAAAGGTTATCTCAGGGCAATAATTTCAGGGGTTTATCCAGCCTCCATGGCTCCAGAATCTCTGGATTCCATGAGAATTTGAAATTCTGTTCTGCATCTTCCCCTCTTTGATCAGGATTCTTCTATAGAATCTTTGATCAAAATGTTCAGTAACAAAGCCATGCACCATCCATGTCTTCTGGTCTCGTGGCAAAGGAGGCAGTTGTTCATGAAGACAATTAGCACACATTCCATAATCCTCCTCTTATTCTGGACTCTCCTTCTGTTGCTCCAGTCTAGTAGAGACCAATTGCTGTACTTTGGATGACTGCTTGCAGGCTTTTAAGACACCGGGCACTACACAATGAACTAAGAAATAGAACAGAATTACTAAACACTATATTTGGTGTCCCGTAAAACCATGACCCTAAACCTCCAAACCGAGAAACCAAATACTGTGAGGTGTTTCGTTGTACATAAGCAGCCTCAGCAATTGCTCACTGTCTTTTTTTTTTTGGTAAAAAATCTATCACACATTTGCCAAGTCAACTTTTTACAGGTGTACAACTAAGTGACGTAAATTACATTAATCAGCTGTGCAACCACTACCCTGAATCCATGCAAATTTTCCATCACCTTGAACAGGAGAAACTCAGTGCTCCATAAGTAATAATTCCCTCTTTCCCCCTCGCTCCCACCCCTGGTAAGCACTAATAAACTTTGGTCTCTATACATTTGCCTGTTCTTGTCCTTTCATTTAAGTGAGGTCCTACAGTATTTGTACTTCTGCGATAGACTTATTTCACTCAGAATAATGTTTTTAAGCTCCATCCATGTTGTAGCATGTATCAGGACTTCATTTCTCTTCTTGGCTGGCTGAATAATATTCCATTGTGTGTATGTACCACATTTTGCTTATCTGTTCATCTGTTAATGGACATTTTGGTTATTTCCACCTTTTGGCTATTGTGAATAGGGCTGCACTGAACATTGGTGTACATATGTCTGTTTGTGTTGTTGCTTTCATGTCACTTGGCTATATACCTAGCAGTGCAATTGCTGGGTCATATGGTAGTTCTATTTTTAGCTTTTTGAGGAACTGCCACACCGTTTTCCACAGTGGCTGTACCATTAGGCATTCCCATCAGTAGTGGATAAGGGTTCTAATTTCCCCACATTCTCATCAACTTTGTTATTTTCTGTTTTTTGTTTTATTTTATCTTAGCCATCCAGTTGTCATTGTTGTGTGCTGTCAAGTTGATTCCAGCTCATAGTGACCCTATAGGGCAGAGTAGAACTGCCATGTAGGTTTTCCTAGGCTATAAATGTTATGGGAGCAGATTGCCAGGTCTTTTCTCCAGCAGAGCAGCTGGTGGGTTTGAACCACTCACCTTTCAGTTAGTTAACCAAGCATTTAACCATTGCCCCACCAGGGCATCCTAGTGGGAGTGAAATGATATCTCTTTCTGGTTTTGATTTACATCTCTCTAATGACTATAGGGTCACCATGAGTCAGAATTGACTCGACCACAACAGGTTTTTTGGAATGATTAATGACCTGAGCATCTTTTCATGTGTTTGTTGACCATTTGAATTTCCTCTTTGGTGAAATTTATATTTAAATCTTTAGACCATTTTTTTGATTGGGTTATTTGTCTTTTTGTTGTTAAGTTGTCAAAGTTTTATATATATTTTGGTTATTAGATTCTTATTGGTAGCTTTTCAAGTTTTTGGTAAAGTCTTTTGATGAACAAAAGTATTTAATTTTTACGAGGTTCCATTTATTTATTTTGTCTTTAGCTATTTGTGCTTTTTGTATTATATCAGATAATTCATTGTTAAAAGCTAGCCCAGACAGCCTTGCCCTTGTATTTTCTTATAAGAATTTTGAGGTTTTCATTTTCACATTTAGGTTCTTAATCCATTTTGAATTTGTTTTTGTGTTGGTATGAAGTATGGATCCTATTTAATTGTTCTGCATGTGGAAATGCAATTTTCCCAACACCATTTATTGAAGAGTCAGTCTCTTTTTTGCTCATTGAATAAACTTAGCAACCTTGTCAAAAATCACTTGACTATAGATGTGTAGGTTTATTTCTTGAATCTCAATTCTATCCCATTGGTCTGTATGTCTATTATTATACCAGTATCAGGTTGTTTCGATTACTACAGCTATGTAACATAATTTGAAATCAGGATTGGAAGACTTAATATTGTTAAGATGTCAGTACTACTCAATGTGATCTGTAGATTCGGTGCAATCCCAATCAAAATTTCAACATCCTTCTTTACAGAAATGGAAAAACCAATCCTTAATTTTATATGGACTGGCAAGAGTCCCCAAATAGCTAAAGCAATTTTGAAGGAGAAAAACAAAGTAGAAATATGCTGTTTTTAATGCCTCTTACCTTCCTCAGGTAAGAGAGGAGCCGCAGGTATGTTCTCTGGGGAAAAATTTACATAGTCAGAAACAGCAGCAGCCTACAGTGGGATAAAGGGAGGCCCATGCCCTGCAGGAAGACTTTTCCTGATGCTTTGCATGATGACAAGCCTCTGTACTCCATCCATTTAGTGATAGCTAGAGCTGGAAGATAGTGCCGGAAGATGAGCCCCCCAGGTTGGAAGGCACTCAGAAGCCCACTGAGGAAGAGCTGCCTCCTCAAAGTAGAGTTAACCTTAATGACATGGATGGAGTCAAGTTTTTGGGACCTTCATTGCTGATGTGGCATGACTCAAAATGAGAAGAAACAGCTGCAAACATCCTTTAATAATTGGAACGTGGAATGTACAAAGTATGAATCTAGGAAAATTAGAAATTGTCAAAAATGAAATGGAACACATAAACATCGATATCCTAGGCATTAATGAGCTGAAATTAACTGGTATTGACCATTTTAAATCTGACAATCATATGGCCTACTACGCCAGGAATGACAAGTTGAAGAATGGCATCACATTCGTCATCAAAAAGAACATTTCAAGATCTATCCTAAAGTACAACACTGTTAGTGATAGGATAATATCCATACACCTGTAAGGAAGACCAGTTAAGATGACTATTATTCAAATTTATGCACCAACCGCTAAGGCCAAAGATGAAGAAACTGAAGACTTTTACCAACTTCTGCAGTCTGAAATTGATAGAACATGCAATCAGCATGCACTGATAATTACTGGTGATTGGAATGTGAAAGATGGACGCAGAGAAGAAGGATCTGTAGTTGGAAAACACGGCCTTGGTGATAGAAATGATGCCAGAGATCGCATGACAGAATTCTGCAAGACCAATGGCTTCTTCATTGCAAATACCTTTTTCCAACAACGTAAACAGAAACTGTACACTTGGACCTCACCAGATGGGATATACAGAAATCAAATAGACTATATCTGTGGAAAGAGATGATGGGAAAGCTCAATATCATCAGTCAGAACAAGGCCAGGAGCTGACTGTGGAACAGACCATCAATTGTTCATATGAAAGTTTAAGCTGAAGAAAATTAGAACAAGTTCATGAGAGCAAAAGTACAACTTTCAGTATTTCCCACTTGAATTTAGAGATCATCTCAAGAATATCTTTGACTCAATGAATTATGGTGTTGATGAAGAATATTGAAGATACCATGGACTGCCAGAACAACAAACAAATCTGTCTTGGAAGAAGTCCAGCCAGAATGCTCCTTAGAAGTGAGGATGGCAAGACTTCATCTCACATACTTTGGACATGTTATCAGGAGGGACCAGTCCCTGGAGAAGGACATCATGCTTGGTAGAGAGTCAGTGAAAAAAACAGACGCCCCTCAACAAGATGGATTGACACAGTGACTGCAGCAGTGGGCTCAAGCATAACATTGATCATGAGGATGGTGCAGGACCAGGTAGTGTTTCGTTCTGTTGTACATAGGGTCACTATGGGTCGGAACTGACTCGACAGCCAGAGTGTTTCAGAACTGGAAAGAACCTTGCAGATTTCCACTCTGATATGCCTCTTCAGAGATGAGGAGACCTAAACGTTCTCTCCCTTCTCTCCTCCACTGCAGTCATCAATTCAGAATAAGTAGACATCTCTGACATTTTCTTAGATTGCCTAGAATCCAGTTCCTACTGCCTATGAAAATCCCACCCCAGCTCCCCTGGCCCCAGCTGACATGAAAGTTCCTAGTGCATGATGAGTTGGGTAAGATGAAGCCTTGGTACCAATCAACACTTAGACCCTTCAGTTAATAAGTAAAAGAGCAGAGAATTTTTCACCCTCTCTTATAGCAGATAACCAGTAAACCAGTGCCATTGAGTTGATTCTGACTCATGGTGACCCATGTGTGTCAGAGTAGAGCTATGTTCCATAGGGTTTGCAATGATTGAGTTTTAGGAGGTAGATTTCCAGGCCTTTCTTCCAGGCACCTCTGGGTGGACTCAAATAGCCAATCTTTTGGTTAGCAGCTGAGCACATTAACCATTTGGAACACTCAGAGACTCCCCTGTAGCAAGTAGAGCTTGTTGTTGTTGTTGTTGTATGCTATTGAGCGGATTCTGACTCAAAAGGAGAAATAGGCTGCTTCTCGATCCCTCCACTTACCTTCCACTCAAGTTTAAGTTTCTTTCAATACCGTTGCCAACCTGAAGAGACGCTGTGTGATTCTAACCTCCCCCAGGTTTGGGGACACAGTTGAGTGGGTCATCATTTTGTTCCCTTCCAAATGTGATACAGGAATCCTGATAAGGTGCGATGGGCTCCCTTCCCCCTGCCTTCTATCGGTCTCACCTATGAGAACAGGTACGTTGCTCTGTCCCCTCACTTGTAGTGCACCTCCCAGAGCCTGTGGTATCTCATTGAGGGCTTCTTTCCATCTGATTGAACTGCTTCACTCCAGCAAAGCGAGCAAACAACAGCTGGCAGGCTTAGCCTTTCAGGCTCTGTATCCGCTCCTGATACACAATCCCCTTGTAAAAGGAACTAGGGCCTTCCAAGCAACTGAAGTTAGACAAAATCATCTTTTTATGAACTAAAACACTGTCATAGTAAATATCAGATTGTTTACAGTGGAGTGGCGCATCGTTCGGCTTCATAAACCCTGACTCCCGGAGCTCAGCTGGATGCCTTGATATTT
This sequence comes from Dugong dugon, assembly GCA_030035585.1. NCBI lineage: Eukaryota > Metazoa > Chordata > Mammalia > Sirenia > Dugongidae > Dugong > Dugong dugon. The sequence goes on along the minus strand of CM057470.1, from coordinate 65,252,292 downwards.
GACTCTGTGGATCAGGTTTGGCCCGGTGGAAAAATTGGCCAGTGATTTCCATCAATGTAGAAAACAGGACTTACAGCCCATAAATTCTCTGCCTGGCCAGGGGTTGGGGTGGGTAGGCATGGTGGGCCTTAGTGGGGGGAGGCCTGGAGACCGAGAGGGTCGAGTATGGAAATGACTTCCATCAGGATAAGGTTTCTTCAGCTTTTGAATCTATCTTTCACGCTGGGCGCTTTTATGGGGCCATTCAATCTCAGGATGTAAGGGAGATCAGAGGGGGCAGGAGGGGGCTGAAAATGCCAGGACTCGGATAGGGTTACTGTCCCCCATCCTCTGTTCCTCTGTGTGTGCCTGAGGCCACTGGTGAAGGGATGTGACATGTTCACAGAATGCACTGGAGTGTCTGTCCAAGGCGGACAGGCTTATCCCAGCCTCTTGCAGAGCGAGCTGGCTCCGACTCTGGCAGCACTTCTGTGTTGACTCCTTCAGGCCAGGGTTGTGTCTGACACATCTTTTGGCACGTGGCAAGAGCTCAATAAACTCTTGCAAATGAACCCAAGCTGCTAGTCTCCCTTTAACAAGAGGCAGAGCCAGTGTTCCGGCTTGCCTGTGCCAAAGCAGACAGGGTGGTGATGGCGATGGGAAGAAGGGAAACCAGGGGCCGAGGAAAATCCGTCAGATAGTCGCATTTTAGGAATTCAGAGATAGCACAAACACTGGCCCCTGCTTGAGAACTCAGCTCATGGAGAGTGCCTCATGCCTTCCTCAGCCGAGTGAGGGTCCCATGGCCACCGAGAATTTCCTCTGAGGAAGCTGCTGTCAGCACTGCACAGACCAGTCTATTACATCCCCCGTTTGTCTTTCTTCCCCCTCTCCTCACTGCTGTGATTGGGACATTTGTGGTGACAAAATGTTTAGCTCTGACATTTTGATGCTTATATGAGTGAAAAGGAGCTGTCTTAGTCATCTAGTGCTGCCATAACAGAAATACCACAAGTGGATGGTTTTAACAAAGGAAATTTATTTCCTCACAGTCAAAGTAGGCTAAAAGTCCAAATTCAGGGCATCAGCTCCAGGGGAAGGCTTTTTCTCTCTGTCAGTCTTCTCTTCGGTGTCCCCCTGGACTAGGAGCTTTTCTGTGCAGGGACCCCAGTCCAAAGGATGCGCTGTGCTCCTGGCACTGCTTTCTTGATGGTATGAAGTCCCCCTGTCTCTCTGCTCACCGCTGTCTTTTGTAACTCAAGAGATTGCCTCAGGACACAATCCAGTCTTGTAGATCAGGTCCTGCCTTACTAACACAACTGCCACCCATCCTCCCTCATTAACATCATAGAGGCAGGTTTACAACATACAGGAAAATCACACAGTACCCGGAATCATGGCCTAGCCAAATTGATACAGACATTTTTGGGGGGACATAATTCAAACCATGACAGGAGCACGTGGTGGGTCAGTGGTAGAATTCTGTCCTTCCATGCAGTTGATCCCGGTTTAATTTTGGGCCAGTGCACCTCACGCGCAGCCACACCCCTCCATCTGTCAGTGGATGTGTGCTTGTTGCTATGAAGCTGAACAGGTTTCAGCAGAGCTTCTAGACTAAGAAAGACTAGGAAGAAAGGCTTGGCAATCTACTTCTGAAAATCAGTCATTGAAAATGCTATAGATCACAATGGTCTGATCTACAGTGGACCACGGGGATAGCACAGAACCTGGCCATGTTGTTCCATTGTGTCTGGGGTCTCCATGAGTTGGGGTGACTCTATGGCAGCTAACAACAACAACATGAGTGAAAGGGCCATCGTTTGCTGCTGTGTCCATCACCTGCTAGAATTACCCAGTGTCTCCAGCCTGGGGGGAGGTTGGAGACAATGTGGTCAATGCGTTTAGGAATGGTTCTGGCCTGGCAGTATCTCAGGGTAAACGCTTGGAAGAGCAACAGCAGAGAGAAAAAAAACGCTGTGCAACGTTAGCCCCTCAGGCAAGGGACTTAGTGCTCTCTGGGGGGATCAGAAACGGACAACATTAGCCAAAGCCTGAGCTTCAGCTCCTTGAGGGCAGTGGTTCCCAATCCTGGATTTTTTTTTTTTTTTGTATTGTGCTTTAGATGAAGATTTACAGAGCAAATTAGTTTCTCGTTAAACGACTAATACACGTATTGTTTTGTGATATTGCTTGCCAACCCCACCACATGTCAGTGCTCTCCCTTCTTGACCTTGGGTTCCCTATTACCAGCTTTTCTGTCCCCTCCTGCCTTGTAGTCCTTGCCCCTGGGCTGATGTGCCCCTTTAGTCTCATTTTGTCTTATGGCCCTGTCTAATCTTTAGCTGAAGGGTGGAGTGACTTCAGTACTAAGCTAAAAGGGTAGCCAGGGACCATATTCTCAGGGTTTCTCCAGTCTGTCAGACCAGTAAGTCTGGTCTTTTTTGTGTATGTGTGAGTTAGAATTTGTTCTCCATTTTTCTCTAGCTCTGTCCAGGACCCTCTATTGTGATCCCCGTCAGAGCAGTCAGTGGTGGTAGCCGGGCACCATCTAGTTGTTCTGTGCTCAGTCTGATGGAGGCTGTGGTAGTTGTGGTCCATTAGTCCTTTGGACTAATCCTTCCCTTGTGTCTTTGATTTTCTTCATTCTCCCTTGCTCCAGATGGGGTGGGACCAGTGGAGTATCTTAGATGGCTGCTCACAGGCTTTTAAGACCCCAGACGCTACTCACCAAAGTAGGATGTAGAACATTTTCTTTATAAATTTTGTTATGCCAGTTGAGCTAGATGTCCCCCGAAACCGTGGTCCCCAGCCCTCAGCCCAGAAATTTGATCCCTCAGGGAGTTTGGATGTGTCTATGAAGCTTCCCTGACCTTGCCTATGGTTCCCAATTCTGAATGCTTATTAAAATTCACCAGTGGGAGATTTTAAATACGGATGCCCTGGTTCCATCCCCAGAGATGCCTATTTATTTGGTCCAAACAGATGGGCTCCAAACAGTTGCACATCTTTTAATAGCTTCTGAAATGTTTCTATTGTGTAGTCAGGGGTGGGATCATCTGTCTTAGATGCGTTGTGAACAGAAATGAGGGAGAGGGAAGCAATTGCTTCCCATTTCTTAGTGGACCTTCTGCACCCACATCCCCTGCATGTAGGCTAAGCATTTTAAGGCCTTGGACTTCACTGGACAGTATTGCTGGAATTTAAGTTTGCATTTCACCAGCCTTTCCTCAGTTGTAACCTTGAGGATGTCACTTTAATTTCTCAAATTTTGTTTTCTTTATCTGTTAAAGAAGAAAGAATTTAAAAGTTTTTTCTGAAGTGCTAAGTAGTTTAAAATCAAGTTTTCTGTTAGGCATCTGTACTGCAGCTGCTATTATTGTCAGGGGCTGTGGAGTTGGCATCAAAAGTGGCCCCATGCACAATGTAACGGAACACTGCCCAGTCCTGCACCATCCCCATGATGGGTTGCAGATCTGGACCTTTGTGATCCATAGGGTTTTTATTGGCTGATTTTCAGAAATAGATCACCAGGCCTTTCTTCCTAGTCCGACTTAGCCTGGAAGCTCCACTGAAACGTGTTCAGCATCGTCACAACACACAAGTCTCCACTGAGAAGTTGTACTTTGGGTAAAACAGAACTAGAGTATTAGGTATTTAGAGATACTTATCCTTAACATTAAGTAATGAAGCTATATTCCTTTGCCTTGAAGGAGATTGACATGGGTATAGTCAGCAAAGATATCCAGACTAATGAAAGCCCTATATTCCAAACCAAAAATCCAGACACATGTTCTAACAACAACAACAAAAAAGTCTCAATGTTAAATATCCAGAGTATGATGATTCTGTCTCCTTATTACTTAAAAGAATGCTTTTGTTCTTAGGAGATACATGCTGAAGTGTTTAGGGTTGAGAAGTCACGATCTCTTCAACTCGCTCTACTGTGGCTCAGCAGAAGGATATATACATTTGCTCATATACAGAGGCCGGTGTGGCAAAATCGTTAACAATGGTGGTTCGCGGTGAAGAGCATGTGGGCAATTCACTATTACTTTTCTGTAACTTTGGAAATGTTCACATCATTTTCCATGTCTTCCTGTTCTCATCTCTTCATAGCTTCTCCCCACAGCCTTGTTGTTAGCTGTTACTTGCTGTCGAGTTGACTCCGACTTACGGCAACCCCGTATAAAAAGAATGAAATGCTACCCAGCCCTGCACCACCTTCGCGATCGTTGGTATGCTAGAGTTCATTATTGCGGCAGCTGTGGATTTTGAGTGTCTTCCAACCTAGAGGTATCATTTTCAGCACTGTATTAAACAATATTCTGTTGTGATCTGTCGAGTTTTCACTGGTTAATTTTTGGAAGTAGATCTCCAGGCCTTTCTTCCTACTTTGTCTTAGTCTGTTAGCTTTGCTGAAATGTGTCCACCATGGGTGACCCTGCTGGTATGTGAAATACTGGTGGCATAGCTTCCAACATCAGGGCAACACACAAGCCACCACAGTATGACAAACTGACAGGGGGGTTGGCTCTGTAGCTCCGAGGAGATTATTTCAGGTTTGGCCTCCACAATGACGGTTAACTTTTCTACATTTGTATTTTTACTTGCTTCATTTATTTCACCTGTCTCCAGTTCCCCTTACACCTCTGCTGACCTGTCAACTAGCTCTTCTTAGCCTATTTTTATTCTTAGCATTCCATGTTTCATCTCTGTTTTCATAAAGTCCATGTTTAAGTTTGTGAGAGCAGGCATCACTTAAAACTTACCTTGGGTTTTGTTTATTTGCTGTGAATCTTTTATTTTCCCCAAAATGTACCTTTGTTGTATCTTTCTTCTCAGGGTTTTGTTCTGCTCCTTTAATTTTGTGCCTTTTTTTCCCCCCTTGAACTGATGTTGGCTATTTGTTGACTCATACTTGGATGTTCAAGGTTTTATTCTGGCCTTTAATTTGCTCGGAAAATAGGGTGTGTGATTCACCTCAGATACACAAGACGTCCAGTTAATGAAAAATCCATTCTAATTAAGTGATTCAGCAACTGAGAGAAGGGGGAAAGAGGCAGCACTTAGCGCCCCCACCAGGGAAACCTTTTGAGGTCACCCCCCACCCCCTCACATCGGTGAGGCTGCTGGGCTAGCTGGCTGCTTTCGGCATGTGTTCTTGTTTGTTGTGCTTTTGTTTGTTTTAGTTTGGTTTCGCTGAACCTTTTCTCCTGGTGTATGATACGCTCTGTCTGACCCCCTTCCTGTCTGCTGCCTGTTATTTCAGGGAGAATGTCCGCAGCCTGAGGATTTTCTGTGGAGAGTAAGCACTGCTGTCGTTGCGTTTCCAGGTGGTTCACTGTTTGTTCTCTGATTTCTCCTTGCCCTCTCACCTCCCTAATCTAGGGGGTTAAAGGTGTTCTCCTAGGGTGGGCCCTGTACCTCTCACCATAGCACACTAAGTCTTAGGAAGGGCGCTCTCCGGTGCCCAGTGTTTCCACCATTGACTTGATCTCATCTGTGTTATAGCCACAGAATACCTCCAAATGGACGTGGATGCCATTCTCTCTAGTTTTTACCTTGGAGGAGGGTCTCCCAAATTTTAATTTTTGTTATTTTGTTTAAAATTGGGTGGGAGTCATGGGAAGGAGGATTTTTTTTTTTTTTTTTCCAATGGAGTCAGAGGTACCTTTACCTTCATGGCTTGTTCCTTTGCTTTTATGCTTAGGAAACACCTCTCCTGGAATGGCGGCATATTCATCCATGTTTCAAGTTCTTCTATATAATATATTCGCACATACTCATTTAACTCTTAACATGTCTGAAATGTCCTTTTGTATGTGGTTCAAGGTACAGATGAAACTTTCTTATCTTAAATAGTTAAAAAATTGTCCTGGCACCTTGTATTAAATAATACATGTTTATGTTTTTTATTCCACCACCCATTTGTCAGTTTGTGGTCCGGTGGTGGTTTGCCTGTTACTGTGATGCTGGAAGCTATGCCGCCAGTATTTCACATACCAGGAGGGTCACCCATGGTGGACAGGTTTCAGTGGAGTTTCCAGATAAAGCAGACTAGGAAGAAAGGTCTGGAAATCTATTTCTGAGAGTTAGCTGATGAAAACCCTATGGATCACAACAGAATATTGTTTGATACAGTGCTGGAAGATGAGCCCCTTAGGTTGGAAGACACTCAAAACACACAGAGGCTGCATTGAGAGACTGGAGCACACCAATGATCGTGAAGATGGTGCAGGACTGGGCTACATTTTGCTCTGTTGTCTATGGGGTCATTATGAGTTGGAGCCAGCTCAATGGCAGCTAGCAACAACAACAACAACATATTTTATGTGTTGTCAGTCATGTCTTGTTTTGGATGTTAGGTCTTAAACTCAACACTTGAGGCAAGCTCTTATATAGTCAGACATTTCCCAGACAAGCTCTTTAATCAAGCTGGGCATGCTTGAGGCAAGGTGCTTCCACACTGAGGGTCCTGAGGTAAACAGGACCCTTGGAGGGGAGAGGAACTCACACCCATTCCTTGCTTTCTAGGGCATATGCTGAGTGGAAAGTCGGGTCAAATCACCTGCAGTATTTCAGTTATGTTCTCTCTCTCAGTTGCCCAGTTGAACTTGTGTTAGAGATGTGGGTGTTTGAAGTGACACCTCTTTCAGCACAGGTGGGTTTACACTTGTCTGGGTTACACTTCTCCATCTGCCTGTTCTCATTTCCAAACTTTGTGAACTATGTGGTAGCTTTGTAAGAGCAAGAGCTGGGGGAAGGCTTCCTAGAGGGGAGTAGGGAGAGAAGAGACTCCAAAGGGCCCAGCAAAGAGGCATGATGGTTTAGTCTGTGCTCAGAGAACACTAGGTGGTTCAGGTCAGCAGACATGTAAGTTATAAGCGGGGAAGAGTTGGTGCTAACACCAGAAAGGAAGCTTAGGACCCAAATGGGGACAACTGTAATTTCCAGACTAAAATGTTTGTGCATTACTTGCTAATCAGCTGGACGTCATTGAATGATTTGAAGTAACAACATCCAGAGGGAGCTTGAGGAATAGTAATTCAGCAGCACCAGGAAGCAGGATGGAATGAAATGCGGCAGTCTGCCCTCAGGGAGATAACTCCTGAGTATAGCTCCATAGCTTAGTTTCAAGATGAGGTGGGAGTGTGGTGGCGTGGGTAGGACACTGGATGGAGGTGGCATCTGTTAGAACCTCAGGGATGGCATCTTATCCCAGCCCAGCAGATTCTGAAAACCTTGAAGAACATTTCCTCATCCTGCTTGAAAAACAAAACCTTTGCCTTATCTCTCCTTTGAACGAAAGCTGAACACACACCTAACGAGGCTGCCCTTGTAGGCTTGGGGGCCTGACGGTCCCTAAGTTACCAGCCCTCTGTGAAGAAGGCAGTAATCAGCTGTACTCTAGGTAGGCATCTGGCTGAGCTGCTGCTAACTCCCTCTCGTCACAGAGATAGCAGGGCCACGCAGGGCCTCACGGATGTCAGGTGTCAGCTCTGGTAATCACTGTATCTTGTAAACTTAGTGAATTTTCCAGTCCCCTTGTGGGCAGTTTTATTTCTCACTTTTATTTTTTAATAAGCTTAAAACATTTTACATTGCTCATTTGCTACTAAAATTGGAACCAGTAGAGCAATAACTGGCAATTACCACTTGAGCACTGTGGATTTCTCTGCTTCTTTTCTGGAATAGGCAGGAGGCTTGGAGCTGCTCAGACACCAGACAGCTGCCTTGGGCTTTGCATCTGGACCAGTAAATGTGCTGGGCCTCAGTCCTGCCTGCAGCATAGACTGGCCATTCGATAGACGCTCTCAGAAAAAAAGAAATCCTACAGTTAAAAGATGACTTATTTGTGACAGAGGAAGTCCCCAAATCTGGTTAATTCACTACGAATGTTCTTTTTTCTTTTGAATTTCTGCTTTTCCGTTAAGTCTTCATTCAGCCTTCATATGGGCTGGAGATGATATTGGTAGCATTGTTTCCTTGTCTTGGTGTCTTATTTTTCTTGCAGATTTCTCCCTAAAGTTTTTATGAAAAATTGTATATCATTCATTGCCCTAAGCCCCTATCTCTAAGGAATATCAAATGAATAATATTTAAGGAAAGTTTTTTAAAGATGAGGATAGTTATGCCAAGACTTTCCTTACAGCTTTAAAGGAAAATACATGAGAGGGCAGAATATGGAAGAGAAATGGGGCTAGGGATGATGGGCTTAAAAAATATTTTGAGAAAGCAATCTTATTGTATGTGTGGAGGACCTGTAGGGGCAATCAGAAAGAAGTGCGTTAGCTGGCCAGGGGCACCTCAGAAGAAAAGCCTTTAACAGCAAGGAGTGCTGTGGATGGGAATTGATTGGTGAGGCCAAGAGTTCCCTTAAAGAAGAATCACATCAGAAACATTTATGGCATAATCTTATCTGGCCAGGACTTAAGGACCCTGGCGTAGAGGGACCAAGGGTAGAGAAGATCTTAATTTTTCAACTGAGAGAGACAGAGAGAGAGCACAGTAGTATCAGAACACCACTTGTGTATCAGTTGCCATGACAGCTTCAGTGATTACTGGGTATGAACATGAGCTGCACTCTTTCCTGTAAGCAGTTTCTCCTGCGTGTGGACAGTCAAGGTATTCTCTGTGCTGGTCATCCTCAGTGCTGCACCCATCAGCCACAGGTATGTTTCAGGTCCTGTGAACTTATCTGAAGCCCCTTGGTGGTACAGATGGTTAACCCACTTGGCTGCTAACTGAAAGGTTGGAGGTTCAAGTTCACCCAGAGGTGCCTTGGAAGAAAGGCCTGGCAATTTACTTCTGAAAAATCAGCATTGAAAACCCTAAGGAGCATAGTTCTATTCTGACACACATGGGGTTGCCATGAGTTGGAGTCAACTTGATGACATCTGGTTTGGTTTGGAATTTATAGTATAACCTACTCACTCATCTCAACCCCACACTACCAGTACCAACGAGAAGCTAAATGTAGGAACTAGTTCCATCACTCTACTCAGTCTTAGAGACTCAATGTAATCACTTGTTAATAGGTCTCTTGATTTTGTACATGCCACTGGGGCAAAGCAATTCTTGCTTATTGTGTAGACTCTGCCCCATGGACAATAAAGAGAATTTGTTGACCTGATCGTGGAAGGACCAGGAAACCTATAACCTAGGGGGCTGAAAAACCACCTTTCTAGGCATTGTATTGGGATTTTGTCTGCTGAAGGGTGGGCTCTGGTTGGGGAGACAGTGGTGGTTCAGTGGTAGAATTCTTACCTTCCATATAGAAGACCCAGGTTCAATTCCTGGCCAATGCACCTCACGTGCAGCTACCACCTTCTGTTAGTGGAGGCTTGGTGGTGTTATGATGCTGAACAGGTTTCAGCAGAGCTTCCAGACTAAGACGGACTAGGAAGAAAGGCCTGGCGATCTACTTCCGAAAATCAGCCAATGAATACCCTATGGGTGGCAATCAGCAACTAATCATGGGATGGCACAGGCCCCAGCAGCATTTCATTTGGTTATTCATGGGATTTCCATGAGTTGGGAGCTGACTCCACAACAGCTAACAACACCAGAGCAGGAAGAGCTACTTGTCTGGGTTTACTTAAGGTTCAAATTTGTGTGTAGTAGAACACAGGGGTGGAAAGCCCTTCACCCAGCTGACAACTTCCATTTCTTCTTCTCAGTTACAAAGGCCACCGATGAGCCTGGATCAGGATTGGCTTTAGCTGTTTCTCTCTTTGTTTCAATTTACATCTGAAAAAATCCAGGCCCGAAGTGTTTAATTATGTTTGGTTTAATAATGAGTGCAGGAACTGAATCACAAAGGTAGATCTGGGCACTGCCTTCTGGGCAGTGGAGAGTTCTGGAGAAAAAGACATTTCAGTATAGATGAGAACTCTGTCAATAAATTTACAAATGAGGTAACAGAGCCAAAGCCAGTCAGGGAAGGTGAGGCAGAAGGAGCCTCCCGTGTGTCCACCTTCCACACTGCCCCTGGGAACATTTTCATGGGGAAACGCTCTTCATCAGCACTGTCATCGTACTTTGCCCTAACATACCTGGCACTTCGATTACAAGTACAGTGGCCAGACAAGGGGAAATTAAAGTGTTCAAGAACCAGATGCAGCAACTGCCGGTCAGACAGCAACGACAGCAAGTCTAAATCAAATCAGTAAGTGCTCATCTGTCACATCCTCTGTGTGTGGGGACAGGAGGAAGATTAAGACACAGTTCTTACTTTCACAAAGCATGCAGCTGGCTTGGATCACATAGACTCAGAAATAAAATGTTAGATAATAATAATAATAGAGTTAAATAACATAACCAAAACCAAAACAAACCCGTTGCCATCAAGTCAATTCCGACTCATAGTGGCCCTATAGGACAGAATAGAACTGCCCCATAGGATGTCCAAGGAGTGGCTGGTGGATTCAAACTGCTGACCTTTTGGTTAGCAGCCAAGCTTTTAACCACTGAGCCACCAGGGCTCCTAAGTAATATAAGAAGACTTAAAGGAGAGGAAGGTAATGCCACTAAAACATGTCAAATGTGTGGAAAATAGATCATTGGGGAAAGCTGCATAAAGGAGGTGGTTGGCCTTTAATTGATAGAGGATTGGTTTAATGAAGAAGGTAAAGGATGAAATTCTAGGAATGGGTAGCTGTTTAAGCACAAGTATGAAGATAAAAGGAATACAACTTACTCAAAAGAAAGTTTAAAAAAAAACTTTTTTTTTTCCCTAAGAACAAGATTCATTAAAACCAACCCCAAACCCCTTGCCATCAAGTCAGTTCTGACTCATAGCGACCCTGTAGGACAAAGTAGCACTGCTCCATAGAGTATCCAAGAAGCACCAGGTGGATTCAAACCGCCGACCTTTTGGAGCCTGAAAATGAAGAGCCCTGGCTAAGCAGTTTAGAGTTACCTAGTAGGCCTTTTGAATGACTTCATTGTAAATACTTTTTTTTCAACAACATAAACAGCTAATATACACTTGGACCTCACCAGATGGAAAACATGGAATCAAGTTGACTTCATCTGTGGAAAGAGACGATGGAAAAGCTCCATACCATCCCTCAGAACAAGGCCAGGGGCCGACTCTTTTGTGGAAGTTCACGTTGAAGCTGAAGAAAATTAAAACAAGTCCACGAGAGCCAAAGTATGACCTTGAGTATATCCCACTTGAATTTAGAGCCCATCTCAAGAATATATTTGACGCTTGAACACTAATAACCAAAGACCAGACAAGTTGTGGAAAGACATCAAGGACATCATACATGAAGAAAGCAAAAGGTCATTAAAAAGACAGAAAAGAAAGAAAAGATCAAAATGGATGTCAGAAGAGACTCTGAAACGTGCTCTTGAATATAGAGTAGCTAAAGCGAAAGGAAAAAATGATAAAATGAAAGAGCTGAAAAGAAGATTCCAAAGGGCAGCTCAAGAAGACAAAGTAAGTATTATAACAAAATGTGCAAAGATCTGGAGTTAGAAAACCAAATACTCTCGGCATTTCTCAAGCTGAAAGAACTGAAGAAGAAATTCACGCCTCAAGTTGCAATACTGAAGGATTCTACGGGGGAAATATTGAGCGATGCAGGAAGCATCAAAAAAAGATGGAAGAAATACAGAGAGTCACTATACCAGAAATAATTGATCGGTGTTCAGACATTTCAGGAGGCAGCATATGATCAAGAACCGATGGTACTGAGGGAAGAAGTCTAAGCTGCGCTGAAGGCGCTGGTGAAAAACAAGGCTCAGGAACTGATGGAATACCAATTGAGATGTTTCAAAAAATGGATGCAGCACTGGAAGTGCTCACTCGTCTATGTCAAGAAATTTGGAAAACAGCTTCCTGACAAGCTGTTTTCCAAATCCAGAGATCCATATGGAAAGATCCGTATTTTTGCCCATTCCAAAGAAGGGTGATCCAAAAGAATGCAGACATTATCAAACAATATCATTAATGTCACATACAAGTAAAATCATGCTGAAGATCATTCAAAAATGGTTGCAGCAGTACATCGACAGGGAACTGCCAGAAGTTCAAGCCAGAGTCAGAATAGGATGTGGAATGAGGGATATCGTTGCTGATGTCAGATGGATCTTGGCTGAAAGCAGAGAATACTAGAAAGATGTTTACCTGTGTTTTATTGACTATGCAAAGGCATTCTACTGTGTGGATCATCGGAATTCTAGAACACTTAACTGTGCTCGTGAAGAACCTGTGCATAGACCAAGAGACAGTAACAGTAGTTCAAACAGAACAAGGGGACACTGAATGGTTTAAAATCAGAAAAGGTGTGCATCAGGGTTGTATCCTTTCACCATACTTATTCAATCTGTATGCTGAGCAAATAATCTGAGAAGCTGGGCTGTATGAAGAATGGGACATCAGGATTGGAGGAAGACTCATTAACAACCTGTGATATGCAGATGACACAAAGTTCCTTGTAGAAAGTGAAGATGACTTGAAGCACTTACTGATGAAGATCAAAGACTACAGCCTGCAGTATGGATTACACCTCAACATAAAGAAAACAAAAATCCTTACAACCAGACAAATAAGCAACATGATAAATGGAGAAAATATTGAAGTTGTCAAGGATTTCATGTTACTTGGATCCACAATCAACACCCATGGAAGCAGCAGTCAAGAAATCAAAGGACATAGTGCATTGGGCAAATCTGCTGCAAAAGACCTCTTTTAAAGGGTTAAAAAGCAAAGATGTCACTTTGAGGACTAAGGTGCGCCTGATCCAAGCCATGTTATTTTCAGTCGCCTCATATGCATTTGAAAGCTGGACAAAGAGTAAGAAAGACTGAAAAAGAATTGATGCACTTGAATTATGGCATTGGCAAAGAATATTGACTATACCATGGACTTCCAGAAGAAAGAACAAATCTGTCTTGGAAGAAGTACAGTCAGAATGCTCCTTAGAAGCAAGGATTTTGAGACTTTGTCTTACGTACTTTGGACATGTTATCAGAAGGGACCAGTCCCTGGAGGACATCATGCTTGGTAAAGTAGAGCATCAGTGAAAAAGATGAAGACCCTCAATGAGATAGATTGACACAGTGGCTGCAACAATGGGCTCAAACATAATAATGATTGTGAGGATGTTGCAGGACCAGGTGGAGTTTTATTCTGCTGTACACAGGGTCACTGTGAGTCAGAACCAACTCCAGGGCACCTAACAACAATAATCTGTTGCTGTGTGCATAGTGGAAACCTCTATCAGAGTAATATAGCTGCTGTACCTAATAAATGCAGATCCTGTCTTTCTTTAAAATTTGCTAATTTGTTCATGGATATTTTTTGCATGAATTTTGGTTTTTAAAATTTTGCATTAAATATATATCTTGAAGAGGGGCAAGATGGCGCTCTAGGCAGAAACACCACGCCGTCCCTCCACAGCAAAGATCCGAAAAACTAAGCCTAACAGAGAATCAACAATCCTGAAACCCTAGAACACCAAATGAAGAGATAAAGAACTCAGCCAAACACCAAACGGAGTGAGAATACTAAAAGAGAACGGAGAGCGAGGAGAGACTCAGGCAGAGATTCCTTACCAGCTAACGCAGCGTGGATCCACCATCTTGGATTCCTATCGGAGACCAGCAAACGGGAGAGCAGCCTTGCAGAGCATCTGGTCGGAGACAGAACGACCGCTTAGCTTCACACATAACCATCTTCCCGCTGCACCCTACCTACCTGCACCGTGCACTAGACATCACATCACCAAGCGGTGCAGGCACGCCCTATTGGAACCTGCCCAGCACTGACTACCGACCGTCCTGGTGGCTGCGGTGAGTGCCACAAGCAACCCATCCCAGTGGCTCCTCCTCAACTAGATCTGCCCAGCTGTACCACAAGAACGAAAAAAAAAAAAAACTACAATCAATAAACGAGAGAAATATCTACTGAATGCCCCGAAAACAGCAAACAATATCAAAACATTTACAAAAACAAGACAAGATGGCTCCAATAGGCGTCCAAATTAAAACACCAGATAACTCTCCTGTGGAAGAAAATGCACTAGAAGTACCTGATACGGAACTCAAATCACTAATACTCGGAATTTTCCAAGAACTGAGGCAAAAAGCTGACAAACATGAGGAAAAAATAGACAAATTTATGCAAAATACAGACAAAAAATTGGAAGAATTCAGGAAGATGATGCAAGAACAAAATTCCAAAATAAATTCACAACTCGAAATTATACAAAAACAACAATTAGAAATCCAAAAGATAAACAACAAGATTTCAGAAATGGACGGTGTCATAGAAGGGCTGAGAAGTAGATTTGAAACCATGGAAGACAGGATCAGTGGAACTGAAGACAAACACTTGGATACAACTCTGTTTCAGGAAAACTCAGAAAAAAGAACAAAGAAAAATGAAGAGACCCTGAGAGTTATGTGGGACACAATTAAAAGCAAAAACTTACGAGTGATTGGCATACCAGAACAGGGGGAGAAAACAGAAAACACAGAGAGGATCATTGACGAACTGCTGACAGAAAACTTTCCCAATATCATGAAAAATGAAAAGCTGACCATCCAAAGAGCTCAACGAACCCCATATAGAAGAGACCCCAAAAGAAAATCACCAAGACATATCAAATTCACACTCGCTAAAACTAAAGACAAACAAAGAATCCTGAGAGCAGCTCGTGAAAAACAAGAAGTCACATACAGAGGAGAAACAATAAGACTAAGCTCAGATTATTCAGCAGAAACCATGCAGGCAAGAAGGCAATGGGATGACATATATAAAATCTTGAAAGAAAAAAATTGTCAGCCAAGAATAATATATCCTGCAAAACTCTCATTCAGATTTGATGGTGAAATTAGGTCATTTCCAGATAAACAGAAACTAAAGGAATATGCAAAAGTCAAACCAAACTTACAAGAATTATTAAAGGGAGTTCTTCGATCTGAGGACAAACAGCTTCAGCCCTCAGGCAGGACCTAGGACCTAGGACGCAGGTTCACATGAACCAGATACCATTCTAGGAACTGAACTACAGAGGACTTTCCAAAAACAAAAGTTATACAACAGGGAATCAGAGAAATCAATCAAAGGATGACAACAACATCAAAACAATGAAAGAGGGAACAAACGGCATAGGTATAGAACCTTCCAAAGGAGAAGAAGGCAAGGCGATACCAAGTAACGGTAGACTGCTTCAAAATTACAAAGATAAGGGTAAAATTCATGGTAACCACAAAAAAAGTTAACAAACCAACTCATAAAATTAAAGACGAAAAACATAAAGTCTCAACAAAAACAAAACCTACAAAAACAAAAGAAATGAACACAAAATCCACAAACAAAAGGAACTCAGCACAAGAGAGTAAGAAGAACAAAGAAAACTTCAGCATCACAAAAAAAAGCAATACAAAATGACAGCAACAAATTCACATCTATCAATAATTACACTGAACGTAAATGGACTCAATGCACCCATAAAGCGACGGAGAGTGGCAGAATGGATAAGAAAACAGGATCCACCTATTTGCTGTCTACAAGAGACACATCTTAGAAACAAAGATGTGAATTTATTAAAAATCAAAGGTTGGAAAAAAATATATCAAGCTAACAACTATCAAAAAAGAGCAGGAATGGCAATTCTAATCTCAGATAAAATAGACTTTAAAACAAAATCTACCATAAAAGACAAAGAAGGACAGTATATAATGATTAAGGGGATGATCCATCATGAAGACATAACCATAATAAATATCTATGCACCCAATGACAGGGCTCCAAAATACATTAAAAAAACTCTAACAGCACTGAAAAGAGAAATAGACAGTTCCACAATAATAGTAGGAGACTTCAACACACCACTCTCAGTAAAGGACAGAACAACTAAAAAGAAACTCAGCAAAGATACAGAAGACCTAAAGGACACAATCAGCCAACTGGACCTCATAGACATATATAGAACAATCCACCCAACCGCTGCAAAGTACACATTCTTTTCCAATGCACATGGAACGTTCTCCAGAATAGACCACATCTTAGGCCACAGAGCAATCCTCAACAAGATTCAAAATGCTGAGATAATTCACAGTATCTTCTCTGACCACAATGCCATCAAGGTAGAAATTAACACTAGAAAGAGCAAGGAAAAAAAATCAAACACATGGAAACTGAATAATAATCTGCTTACACATCAATGGGTAATAGAAGAAATCAGAGATGGAATTAAAAAATTCCTAGAATCAAATGAAAATGAAAACACATCATACCAAAACCTTTGGGACACAGCAAAGGCAGTCCTCAGAGGACAATTTATAGCAATAGAGGCACATATCAAAAAAGAAGAAAGGGACAAAATCAAAACATTAACTACAGAACTCAAACAAATAGAAAGAGAACAACAAAAAAAGCCTACAACCACCAGAAGAAAGGAAATAGTAAAGATCAGAGCAGAAATCAATGAAATAGAGAACAGAAAAACAATAGAAAGAATCAACAAAACCAAAAGTTGGTTCTTTGAAAGAATCAACAAAATCGACAAACCACTGGCCAGACTGACAAAAGAAAAACAGCAGAGGGCACAAATAACCCAAATAAGAAATGAAATGGGGGACATTACAACAGACCCAACTGAAATAAAAAGGATTAGAACAGAATATTATGAAAAACTATATTCCAACAAATTTGAAAACCTAGAGGAAATGGATAAATTTCTAGAAACATACGGCCTACCCAAACTACAACAAAGTGATATTGAAAATCTGAACAGACCCATAACGAGAGAAGAGATTGAAAAGGTAATAAAAAAACTCCCAACCAAAAAAAGCCCTGGCCCAGATGGCTTCACTGGAGAATTCTACAAAACATTTACAGAAGAGCTCGTACCAGTTCTACTCAAGTTATTTCAGAGCATAGAAGAGGAAGCAACACTTCCAAATTCATTCTATGAAGCCAGCATAACGCTGATACCAAAACCAGGCAAAGACATCACAAAAAAAGAAAATTACAGACCAATATCTCTCATGAATATAGATGCAAAAATTCTGAACAAAATTCTAGCCAATTGAATTCAGTATCATATCAAAAAAATAATACACCACGACCAAGTAGGATTCATACCAGGTATGCAAGGATGGTTTAACATTAGAAAATCCATCAACGTAATCCACCACATAAATAAAAGGAAAGAAAAAAATCACATGATCATCTCAATTGATGCAGAAAAGGCATTTGACAAAGTCCAACACCCATTCCTGATAAAAGCTCTCAATAAAATAGGTATAGAAGGGAAATTTCTCAACATAATAAAGGGCATCTATGCAAAACCAACAGCCAACATCATTCTTAATGGAGAAAGGCTGAAAACATTCCCCCTGAAAACAGGAACAAGACAAGGATGCCCTTTATCACCACTCCTATTTAACATTGTGCTGGAAGTTCTAGCTAGAGCAGTAAGGCAAGAAAAAGAAATAAAGGGCATCCAAATTGGTAATGAAGAAGTTAAACTCTCCCTGTTTGCAGATGATATGATACTATACATAGAAAACCCTAAAGACTCCACGAGAAATTTACTGGAAGTAATAGAAAGATTCAGCAGAGTAGCAGGATACAAGATAAACATTCAAAAATCAGTTGGATTCCTATACACCAGTAAAGAGAACGATGAAAAGGAGATCAGGAAATCAATACCATTTTCAATAGCCCCTAAAAAGATAAAATACTTAGGAATAAATCTGACCAGGAATATAAAAGACCTATACAAAGAAAACTACAAAACACTGCTGCATGAAACCCAAAGGGATCTACATAAATGGAAAAACATACCATGCTCATGGATAGGCAGGCTCAACATTGTGAAAATGGCAATTCTACCTAAAGCAATCTACAAATACAATGCAATTCCGATCCAAATACCAACAACATTCTTCAAAGAGATGGAAAAACTAATTATTAACTTTATATGGAAAGGGAAGAAACCTCGAATAAGTAAAGCACTACTGAAGAAGAAGAATAAAGTTGGAGGACTCACACTACCTGACTTGAGAACCTACTATACAGCTACAGTACTCAAAACAGCCTGGTACTGGTACAACAACAGAGACATTGACCGATGGAACAGAATTGAGAACTCAGATGTAAATCCATCCACCTACGGTCACCTGATTTTTGACAAGCGCCCAAAATACATCAAATGGGGAAAAGACAGTCTTTTTAACAAATGGTGCTGGCAAAACTGGATATCCATTTGTAGAAAAATGAAACAGGACCCATACCTCACACCATATACAAAAACTACTTCAAAATGGATCAAAGACCTGAATATAAAGCCTAAAACTATAAAATTCATAGAAGAAAAAATAGGACCAACACTTCAGACCTTAATACATCGCATTAACAGGATACAAACCATAAACATCAACACAAAAAACCCAACAGATAAACTAGATAATTGGGATCTTCTAAAAATCAAACATCTATGCTCTTCAAAAGATTTCACCAAAAGAGTTAAAAGAGAACCTACAGACTGGGAAAAAATTTTTGGACAGTACAAGTCAGACAAAGGTCTAATCTCCATAATCTACAAGAAAATCCAACACCTCTACAACAAAAAGACAACCAATCCTATCAAAAAATGGGCAAAGGAAATGAACAGACACTTCACCAAGGAAGACATTCAAATGGCCAACAGACACATGAGGAAATGCTCGGGATCACTAGCCATTAGAGAAATGCAAATTAAAACCACAATGAGATACCATCTCACCCCGGCATTACTGGCACGAATCAAAAACACTGGAAATAACAAATGTTGGAGGGGCTGCGGGGAGACGGGAACTCTTATACACTGCTGGTGGGAATACAAAATGATACAGCCATTTTGGAAAATGATATAGCGTTTCGTCAGAAAGCTAGAAATAGACGTACCATTCGATCCAGCAATCCCACTCCTAGGAATATATCCTAGAGAAATAAGAGTCATCACTCGAATAGACATATGCGCACCTATGTTCATGGCAGCATTATTCACAATAGCAAAACGATGGAAACAACCTCGATGTCCATCAACAGACGAATGGATACACAAACTATGGTACATACACACAATGGAGTACTATGCAACGAGAAAGAACAATGAATCGGTGAACCATCTCATAACATGGATGAAACTGGAGGACATCATGCTGAGTGAAATAAGTCAATCACAAAAGGACAAATATTGTATGAGACCTCTATTGTAAAAACCCATGAAAAAATTCACATGCAAAATGTAACAATCCTTGTTGGTTACCAGGGATGGGGGGGGGGATACTAAATAGGTAATAGGTAAGTGGTAACTTGGGTGAGAGATGAGATAGTACATAGTACAGGGGAAACTAACACAACCTGCACAAGGAAAGGTCATGGAGGCCCTATAGACACATCCAAACCCCCCGAGGGACTGAGTTGTTGGACGGAGGGCTCTGGGGACCATGATCTCGGGGAACATCTAGCTCAATTGGCATGACACTACTTATAAAGATAATGCTCTACATTCTACCTTGGTGAGTAGTGTCTGGGGTCTTAAAAGCCTATGAGCGGCCATCTAAGATACTCCACTGATCTCATCCCTTCGGGAACAAGGGAGAACGAAGAGAACAGGATACAAGGAAAAGATCAGTCCGAAGGACTAATGGTCCACAGCTACCAAGGCCTCCACGGGACTGAGCCCAGTACAGCTGGATGGTGCCCGGCTACCACCAATGACTCCTCTGACCAGGATCACAACAGAGGGTTCTGGGCAGAGCTGGAGTAGGATGTAGAGCATAATTTTAACTCCCCCAAAAAAAAAAAAATAAGAAGACCAGATATACTGGCCTAAAGAATACTAGAGAAACCTCGAGAGTGTGGCCCCCAGACACCCTTTCAGCTCAGAGGGGAAGTTACCTTCAAGGTTCGATGTTAAGCCTGGGAATGGACACCCCAGTAAAACTAAATGGGACTAACGATGTACAGGAGTCCGGTGACAAGGGCCAGAAGGCAGAGGGAGAGTAGGAAACTGATGATAAGGAACACAAATTGAATAAGGACACTGTCGATGTATTGTGAGATTGTTGACCACTGCTATAGGGCAACATTTGTAGTAACTATTAAATGGGAGGCTTTTTTGTCCTGTAAGCCTTCATCTTGGGCGAGAATGGCAGCACAATTGGAAGAGCATAGTCAATATCACTTAAATGTGTAAGTAAAAAGTTTTGAAATGGTGTTTAAATAAAATAAAAATAAATAAATAAATAAATAAACAAATGAGACTAAAGAGGTACAATAGTCCACTGACAAGGTCCAGAAGACAGAAGGGGACAAGGAAGCCCCCTGGAGATAGGGAACACAAGGTGGAGTAAGGATATTCTTGATGTGCTGTGAGATTGTTAACCATTGTCATAGGGCAACATGTGTAGTAACTGTTACATGAAAAACTATTTTGTTCTGTAAGCCTTCATCTTAAGTGAGAATAACAGCACAGTTGGAAGAGCGTAGTCAATGTCACTGAACTGTGAATGTAGAAAATTTTGAAACGGTGTATCTTTGGCCATCTGTAATTTTCATCAAAAAAAAAGGTTGAGAATTTAGAGGCTTAATACGTTGTGGGGTTGTTAACCAATGTTAAAAAAAACAACATGTGTACTACTATTTCATGAGAAACTATTTGCTCTGTAAGCTTTCACCTGAAGTACAATAAAATATATATATAAAAAAAAATATATATCTTGACTACTGATTTTTTAAATTGTATTGTGATGAAAATATACATAAACAAAACATACGCCATCTCAGCTATTTTTATATGTACAATTCAGTAACACCAATTACATTCTTCAAGTTGTGCAACCATTCTTACTACTTTACTTATTTGTTTTTAATACCTCTTTAAATTTTATACTGGAGACAAGTACTTCATTCATCTTACCCTTGTCCTGGTCCTGCATAAACCCTCAAATTTGAGTAGCTACCTAATAAATGTTTGTTTCTCACTCATAGAACAGTCAAGGCAGGTGTGTTTGGGCAGGTGACTCCACTCCAAGTGGTGATTCAGGGGTCTCAGGCTTCCATAACACATGGGTACTGCCCAGCAGCCACCTGTGCAAAAGAACATGGAGGATTGTGGAGGAGCGGTTTTTACAGACCAGCCTGGAAGTGATGCACATCGCCTCTACTCTAATTCCACAGGCTGGAGCTCAGCCTCACAGCTGAGTCCTGGAAGTAAGGTCGGTAAGCACAGTATCACTGTGTTCACAGGAAGAGGATGAGATAGGCTGGGTGAAATGCTAACAGACTCCTTTGTCACAAGTCCTGAAAAGAAAATCTAAACTAGCATTATTCAAAGCTTGGTCCATGTGCTCTAATTTTTGTTTAAACACTACTACTACTAAAAAATAGGTTCAGTTATCAAAATAAACTTGTAAATGTTGCATGCTGCTACACCCTCTGGCAGATTTGTAAGGCACATTAGCATTTTAAGACTCTGTGAAGTCCTATAATAAATAAAACAGGCTTATTTTAAGTTAACCTATGTTTCCCAAATATTTGTGATCATGAAACCTTATTTTCATAGAACATCTATCAATGCCCAGTGGGCATTTTGGGAAGTGTTAGGTCTAGAGGAAAGAAGAGTTTCCAGTAAATGGAAATGAACAAAAATTTCTCTGAGTACCATTAACACTTCAGTTCCATTAAAAAGCAAGAAAATAGAGGCATTGGTGGTTCAGTGGTAGAATGCTCACCTTCTGTGTGGGAGAACTGGGCTTGATTCCAGGCTAATGCCCTCATGCACAGCCACTGGAACTTCCAGACTAAGACAGACTAGGAAAAAAGATGTGACTATCTACTTCGGAAAATCAGCCAACGAAAACCCTGTAGATTATAATGGACTGATCAGCAACCGATCGTGTGGATGGCACGGGACTGGGCAGTGTTTCCTTCCACTGTGCATGGGGTTGCTGTGAGTAAGAGGGCTGACTCCATGGTAGCTAATAACACGAGAGGCTAGGTTTTTTTTTTTTTTTTAAATATTTTATTGTACTTCAGATGAAGGCTTACAGAACAAACAGTTTCTCATATAACAGTAGTACACATGCTGTTTTATGACTTTGGTTAACAACCCCACAACATTTTAACCCTCTGAATTCTCAGCTTTTTTTTTTTTGGTGAAAATACACATAGCCAAAGATACACCATTTCAAAACTTTTTACGTACACATTTAAGTGACATTGACTATGCTCTTCCAATTGTGCTGCCATTCTCACCCAAGATGAAGGCTTATAGGACAAAATAGCCTCCCATTTAACAGTTACTACAAATGTTGCCCTATAACAGTGGTCAACAATCTCACAACACATCAACAGTATCCTTACTCTACTTGTGTTCCTTATCATCAGCTTCCTACTCCCCCTCTGCCTTCTGGCCCTTGTCACTGGACTCCTGTACCTCGTTAGTCTCATTTAGTTTTACTGGGCTGTCCACTCCCAGGCTGAACAGTGAACCTCGAAGGTAACTTCACCTCTGAGCTGAAAGGGTGTCTGGGGGCCATACTCCTGAGGTTTCTCCAGTCTCCTTTAGGCCAGTAAATATGGTTTTTTTTTTTTTTTTTTTTTTTTGTGAGTTAGAATTATGCTCTACATCCTTCTCCAGCTCTGTCCAGAACCCTCTGTTGTGATCCTGGTCAGAGCAGTCAGCGGTGGTAGCCGGGCACCATCTAGCTGTACTGGACTCAGTCCGGCGGAGGTCTTGGTAGCTGTGGACAATTAGTCCTTTGGACTAATCTTTTCGTTGTATCCTGTTCTCTTCGTTCTCCCTTGCTCCCGAAGGGATGAGACCAGTGTAATATCTTAGATGGCCCCTCACAGGCTTTTAAGACCCCAGACACTACTCACCAAAGTAGAATGTAGAGCATGATCTTTATAAGTAGTGTCATGCTAATTGAGCTGGATGTTCCCCGAGACCATGGTCCCCAGAGCCCTCCGTCCAACAACTCAGTCAAGAGAGGCTAGTTTTGTTAACGTTTTTCAACAACTTTTCTAGAAGCTAAAATGGGGGAAAACAAAACATGTGATTGCCATGCTCCAGGCAAATGGTTAAGTTTGTGTGGTGGCCCATGGAGTTTGTGTGGGCAGTACCGAATAGTCTAACTACGGAGCCCCAGGTGGTGAGGAGCAACTGCCATTGGAAGAGGACAAATGGGCTTCGCTCACTGGGAGGGATCGCTTTTAGGAGCATTTGTGGCATGAAAGGAACGTAACCGGAGGAAATTTTCATGATGAAGGCGGGAAGTATTTGAGAGCTCAGAGACTGCTTGATGCCATGCAACAACAAAGCTTGTGCCTTTGTGCTGGGTGACACTGAGAAGTGGAGACTGTCAGTCAGGTCCAGGAAGATGAGAGACTGGAGGTCAAGATTATAGATGGCTCATTAACCTGAATATTAAACTCATCTAAGATGCTAAGAAACATGGTGGAGATAAAAAAAGCAATACAGCTACCGAAGTCATTAAAGATGACGGAAATGGCTACTGGAAAGTATTAGAGTACTAAAGAAAGAATTCAGGTGTGGTTGTTGTTATGTGCTGTTGAGTTGATTTAGACTAATAACGACCCCATGTGACAAAGCAGAGCTGCCCCATAGGATTTTCTTGGCTCTGAATCTTATGGAAGTAGATTGCCAGGTCTTTCTCTGGAGCAGCCACTAGGTGTGTTCAAACCACCAGCCTTTTGGTTAGGAGCCGAGTGCTTTAACTTTTGTGCCACCAGGCTTCTTTTGAGCTTGGTAGTGTAATTAAATAATAGGGATTTTAACAGGAAGGGCATAGTGTTATATGCTGGGGGAAGAACCAGTTGGAAGACTCCTCTTCTTCCACTGAGATGGATGGGTTGGGAGGTATGAGAGACATGGCCACAGAATTCGATAGCCAGAAGGAAATTTGGTGATCATTAAGTCTAATGTGCATTCTGTGAGAGGTTCAAATACAGCCTGGGAAACATGAATTCCACAGTAAAATAAGTTCGATAAATGTTTCATACTATATGATCTTCTTGGAGATTCATACTGCCTATTAGCACACTGGAGTCCCTGGGTGGTGTGAATGTTTAAGTGGTTGGCTACTAACCAATAGGCTGGCAGTTCAAATCCAGCCAGACACGCCTTGGAAGAAAGACCTGGTGATTTATACCCAAAAGGTCACAATCATTGAAAACCCTATGGAACACAGTTCTAGTCTGACACACATGGGGTAGCCATTAGTCGAAATCAACTTGACAATTAGCACACTAGAGAGTCTGACAAGTCTTAGAGTAAGGATTGAACAAATTTATCTCAACTCTTCCTGTAATTTGTCTACAGAATCCATTTTTTTTTTTTTATGGTACGTGTTTTCATTCATTCAACAAATGTTTACTGAACATCTGCTGTTTGGCACTGTGCTATGGAAGGTTGGTGTTCAACAGGACAAAGTTTGAGAAATGATGATCTTGTCCAACCCCTTGATTTTTCAGGTGAAGAATTTAAGCCTATGAATAATCAGATTTCAGTAAAGGGAGGAGGTACAGAAAGAGGTACAAATTGATGAGTAATAGATGCTAAGAAGTTGATATAATTTTCACAGGGAAGTCAGTGGGAAGAATCTACTATGGGGTAACAGAAATTGAGAAGAGCAATATGGAGCTGGCAGGAATGAAGTTAGGGAAGCAGATATGGGAGTGGCATATGAAAATAAAGGAATAAGGCAAGATTAAAGCGTGTTTGTCTTCGTGGGGAGGAGGGGTTCTACCTAATGGACAGTCAAGTGTATGAAGTTGGAGGAGAAGGGCTGGTGGGAATTAAGCGAAGAAATACACATGCATGATCCCATGCTCAGGCAATGCCTAAAGATGGCAAGAGGCTGGAGATAAAGATTCAGCTGAAGTATCAGGTTAGATTCTCTGTGTGATGCAGACGTGAGCAAGAGAGGGTCCCCGCACTCTAGAAGCTCATGACCTCATGGAGGAGATGACACAGCCTTAGCTCCAGGATCAGCTGTCCCCAGCACAGTTGTGTTAATTTCAAGAGTTCACATAACCACACTCTGTGGGCACAGAGCAGTGTGACAGAAAATATAACTATCTCTTTCAAGCACAGGGATGCTCAGCCCTTACGTATGGGTAGAAAGAGGGGAGGAAGGTTTTCTCAGATGGTGAAGGCAAACCAATGGAAGAGGAAGAAATAGAAATGAAAGCTCAACTGTGATGACCAGCAAACCCTGACACCAGTTATTTGTGGGAGTGCTCCCGGTGGAGTAGCCTTGATGTCTCCATTCATTGTGCTAGGCCGTCTCACACTACTTTCATTACTTGAACACTGTCTGGTGTCATTAAGATATCCATTTTATTTAGGTATATCTGCATTGGCAGTTTAATTATGTCTGAGTAAAGCTCTGTATTTATTCCTGGGTGATCTTGGGTGTTGTCAGACACCAGCCAGGAGACAAAGACACGGTGTCTGAGGAATGCTAATGTCCTTCAGCTTGCTATGTGACAAACACACACACCGGTTATTACCAGACTGATTTTCTCAATCATTAACAACACATACATCAGCCTCCTTCACCCAAGACTGCCACACGCATTCATCTGTTCATAAACAGTTATCCTACAAGGGTACTGAAAATTAATTTCTGGGGGGAGTTGCCTGACTTGGGTCAGCCATGAGATGCAGCAAGCTGAACACCCCTGTTAGCATGATCATTCCATTAATCAGATGAGGACAATAACCCGAGCACTATGTTCATAAACAATACCAATCAGGGTTCCTTTGTGCTGCCCGTGGCTGCTGCTACATTTCTTTCTAGAGAATGGAGCTTTGCAGATCCCCTTGGAAAATGTGGATCTTTGCTCATCCCATCACCTGTCCCATTTATAATAATTATTCTCATTAAGAGGAGCAGGGCGCTGGGAGAGACTCTGGTTGTGGAGGCACCATATGCTCCTTAATGCTCACCTGAGTCGTAAGGCTCCTGACATCACTTCTCCACACGGCAGCACGAGCCAGACTCAGGAACAAAGAGGCTGGGACTGTGCCAGGCATCACTGGCTGAGAAGGGAGGAATGAAAGAATTGGGAAACAGCAGAACTGCTCCCAGGCAGAGAGCCCTTCCCTTCATAAGGTGACTCACAGACAGTTGGGCCTTAGTTACAAAGGTCAGCCTAGCCACTTATAACTCAAGGACTAGCATTAGTTTCTCTGTAGTCACAGTTTGTTTGGATGGCATCTCATCCATTTTGGAATATAGAACCCTCTGTCCAATTTCACTTTGATTTGCTTGAGGTTTTCCTGATGTAAAACAGAGTTTTGGATTTGGGATTTTAATTAGTCTGGAAAATTTTCTTTGGAATACATACGTATTTGTATTTATATTCACATTTATGTTTTTTAAGCAAGCCCAAAGTAAGAAAATAAATACTTCTTTTTTCTTTCTCAGAATGTGGCACATACAACATGATGATGATGATGCTTTCCATTCATGTTCACTAATACACTAATTTCACAAAAAGTGAACTTGCTTTATTTAAAAAAAAGATTTTGGAAACTGAGGTTAAGAGACTTTATGCAACCTGCTAAAAATCATGAGGCTAGGTAGTGGTGACCCTTGATAAGAATTCTCTTTAATCTTTTACCATCTTAAAATTACCGTCGAATCAAAGTAGTCCAGCATTCTATATGATGCTTCAAAATCCTGTACTTGGTTATTTGCTTGAAGGAATCTCACTCTCTTTGGGTATATAGCTCATCCTATTTTGAATAGCCTTAACGGTTAAAAAACCTTTATTATAATGGAGCCAATATCTTTATAATTTCTAACTGGTTCTAGATTTTCTCCTACACATGTATAGAACAAATCTGATTCCCTATGGAATGTCTCTTCAGAGATTTAAAGGCAGCTATAATGCCTCCTGGAAGTTTCTCTTCTTCAGGCTAATTCCAGGTATCAAGGCTATGTGGTATTACTACTAATTCAAGGCCTTCATTTTATTGGCATGTGCAGATCTCATGTACACAACCAGAGAAAGCCAGTCCAGTCACAATATCTGGAGCTATGTGAGGGATCTGACCTCCATTTCCTTTCTTCAGGTAGCCTGAATGGGTGCTATGTAAACAACCAACAGATGACCATCTGGCCAAGATGCTAAAAGATCCAACCTAAAAAACATTGAAAATTAAGGCCAAGGCAAGGGGTCTGACTCCACTAAGGGAAGAGAGTTCTCAAAGAGAATGAGTCTCTTGGAACTGGCTGTTGTGTAGCACATGATGTAAAATTGGAAGAATCACCCTCTCGAATCTCAAAGAGACTGGACTCAGGCCTTGTTTCCTTATAGTATGTTTGGGAAGGTGGAGAGGGTAATTATTTAAGCTGGCCCTTCCATTCCCAACATGTATACCAAGAGCAACTGTGACAGTGATGAATTACCCAGGATGAAGTTAGAATAATTTAATAAAAAGAGGAGGAAATGGGGTCTTTAATTCATAACCTTTTGAGCTGTGGCTAAAATCCATTAATAGAGCTTGGATTAAGAAGTCCAAAGTAAGATTCCTTAGTAACACCATCCAGTGAATGACTCTGGCACTTGGGTCAGAATTAACATCTGAAGAAATCTTGGAATCTTTATGGCTGAGATTTTTTTCCCCTCCTTGGCTTGGCTTTTTTTGTACTGTTGACTTCTTTAGCCAGGGAGATAGTAAATCTTTGGCATCCTTTCAAAAGTCGTTCAAACAATAGGGTATAACTATAAAGGAGGCTTTTGGGGATATGCAAGATCAGTCTGAATAGTTTGTATCATAGCTTTCAGTTAAATAATTCTTTTACACCATCAGTAGGGAGAATTATATCACAATATATAAATAGATTCAGTAGATTTGCAAATCCACATGTGCTCCCTTAAGCGGTAGTTTTCAAACATTTGATGACCTTAGAACTCTTGGTTCAAATGGAAGTTTACATGGAAGTGGAAGTGAGTAAACCTAACTAAAGGAGAGTTGCTCTGGTTCCATATGTTTGTGAGGTCCCAGAGACCCCTGCCTTTCCATGTTTCTCCTTTGGGTACCCCTATGGAGAACAAATGCCAAGATCTTCTAAGAAGATAGATTGGATGCTTTTCCTCTAAAAGACTCTCATTCCAAAGTGAGTTTCTCTCAGTGAATTATAGAACATGTGTGAAGGAAAGCTGCTCATTAAGTGGTAAGTCAACGACCTCTCCTTAATTTTTGAAAAATATTTTGAAAATGATAAGGGGTCTTCCAACATCAATGTGGAGATTAAAGGAAGCAGAGTTTCCTCACAGTAGGAGCATTTAAAATCCTTTGACTGTTTAAAGCAAACTGCTGGAAAAAAAGGTATATTTCATCAACTGAACATGCATTTTTAATCCATCAAATCATACAATGCTGAATATGGAAGAGACCCTAGAAACTGAAATCAAATGAGAGACAAAAATGCTTTATGACCTTTAAAACACTCTGCAAGAATAAATGTTTATGATGAGTATGTTCAACCCCTTTGTGTTTGAAAACTGTAGCTGAGAGAAGGGAAAAATGTCTAGTGTCTGTTGAGCAGCTAGTCAGTGACACAGATCACACTTGAATATTGTTGCTCGACTGACATTTCGATCAGTCATAAAGGCCTAGTAACTAGAGGGCAGTAAGAAACTATTTACTTTCTTTCACAAAAATGTGTTTTATCTGTACCTGAGATAGATCCCAAGGAAAAACTTTGCATTGGAACACATGATAAATCTGTCTTAGACTTCTGCAAATTTAAAATAAGTTGATGGAGGGAATTTGGGCTTATTGACCTAAGCCCAAGCTGGAAAGCAGAGGGGTACCCTCTCTTTATAACCCTTCATTGATAAGTTTGAAACATACAGAATGGAATTTTATCTTACATGGTTGGTGGTGAGCTTCTAAAATCAATGTAGAAAATAAAGATCCTACATAATCAAAATCACCTCTGAGAATCCTCTGGATTCTTAGAAGATCAATGACAGTATATTATTTTGTCTCTGGAAATGTGGCTGGGTTTTTTCTCCTGTGATGTTGGAAGCCAAGGTCTCTTTTGGACTGAGTAAGGAAGTGTAAATGAGGGGTGTTTTGTTCTCTCTGAGCTTGATTGGTTGACTGTGTTTAGGATGTGCATGTGACCTGATTCCACAATACAAGTTTCCTACTTTACCCACAAAGTGAGTCATGGTGCTAGGACTGACTTGTAACTCAAATAAATTGGAAATACGGATATAATAACAAATATGCAGTGATTTTTAAGGGAAAAAATTGTTATTTGGCAGTGTTTCTAAGCTGAGTTGCAATTATGGAGGGTGACCATGAACTTTTCCAACTGACCTTTAGTACCCTCATCTGTGCTGGGATCTGGGAGTTGGTGTGGTGGATTGTCTTCAATGATGGCAGTCAACAATTCATCTACCCATATTAGTGTGTTCTACTTTTCCCATAAGAAGGTGGGGTCTATTTCTTCCCCTCTTGGATCTGAACTGACCTTGTGACTTGCAGTGGCAAATAGAATGTGGTATAAGTGATGTTGTGCCAGTTCCAGGCTATCCATTAAGAAGCCTGACAGTTTCCCCTTTTGCTCACTTGGAGCCCTGAGCCACCATATAAGTCATCCAACCATGCTGCTGGACAGAAAGGCTCAGCCAGCCCCCCGTTCTTCAGCTACCTCAGCTGAGGACCCAGACATAAAAGTGACACCATCTTGGGCATTCTAGCCCCAGCTGAGCTCCCAGCCTAATAAACTTGAATGAGTGACTCCAGATGACATCACATGGAACAGAAGAACCATTCATCCAAGCCCTTCCTAAATTGCAGGATCATGAGCAAATAAACGTTTTCTGTTGTTTTAAGCATTCAGTTTTGGAGTGCTTTGTTACACAACATTAGATAAATAAAAGAGTTGGCCAGGAGATTTCTGATAGATTTTGTTTTATAGACTCTTCCCTGACATATCTCCTTTCTCCAAATAGACTTTTCTTCTTTGGCATCCTCTGACCCTGCCCAGGATCTTAGTGAAGGAAAAAATGAAAATACAAACGTCAGAGATGTCTTCAGTGGTGGAGTCTGCCTAAGCTGTTTCCTGTCCTCATCTACCCCAAACAGATGATCTTGTCTAAGTTCATGGATATGGTTCTCAGCTTTTAGGAGTATTCATCAATGCTTATCATAGTTTCATCAATTTCACATTCTATGAGCTCTTAAACCAGTTGCCAGTGAGTTGATTCTGACTCATTTGGGTTAGAGTATAGAGTAGAACTATGCTCCATAGTTTTCAGTGGCTGATTTTTCAGAAGTAGATCACCAGATCTTTCTTCTGAGATGCCTCTGGTGTCACCAGGCACCACGGGGTAACCATGAGTAGCAGTCAATTCAAAGGCAACTGATTTTTTACTGGTATATGCTCTTACTGGTGCTTTGTTTCCAATTCTCATCAGAAACAAAAGATCTGTTTAATTCTGTAGTGATATTTCGCACACAATTACTTTCTATAGGACTCAAAACCTATGTGGGAAGAAGGCAGTAACAGGGATCAGAAATGGGAAGGTGGACAATTATAGGTTCAGCAGGGTAAAAGGAATGACCGTCTAGGAAAAGAGCATGCTGTCATGAAAATATCATGAAACAACTTCAATGCCTTGCAAAATGGTGAGTCCATTTCTCCTGGGTTACTCCATGAGCAGTCTGGGTGGGCAGTCAGTTAGTAATGGTCGTTTTAGTCAACTGTAAGAAGATTGTGTCTGAAAAAAAATGGAATCACCATCTGTAAAAGCTAAGGGCGTCTTACCTATCCAGTGCCACAGTGAGCTTCATTCTGTGAACCTACAGACACAGCTGCTGGATGTCTGGCCATAAAATAGTAAGACACATTGCTTTTGTTGGATAAAAAAAAAAAACTGTAAAATTTATGTGTCATTGAAAATATGCAAATGTAGCACTTATAGGCCAAATAGGTAGAAAACCACCTTTTTTTATTTTTTCCCATACAAAAATTTATACATACATTGTTATGTGACCCTAATTGCTCTCCCCATACTGTGACAGCACACTCCTCCTTTCCACCCCTGATTCCCCATGTCTGTTCAACCAGCTCCTAATCCTCTCTGCTTTCCCATCTCACCTCTGGACAGAAGCTGCCCCTTTGGTCTCTTGTATCTACTTGAGCTAAGAGGCACACTCCTCACGAGTATCACTTTATGTCCCACAGTCCAGTCCAATCCCCATCTGAAGAGTTGGCCTCGGAAGTTCTTTTAGTTCTGGGCTGATAGAGAATCCAGGGGCCATGCTTTCTGGGGTACCTCCAGTCTCTGTCAGACCATTAATTCTGGTATTCTTACTAGAATTTGAGTTCTGTACCCCACCTTTCTCCTGCTCCATCCAACACTTTCTGCTGTGTTCCCTGACAGGGCAGTCATTGGTGGTAACCGGGCACCATCTAGTTCTTCTGGTCTGAGGCTATAGAAAACTCCTTTTAAAACCTTTGCAGGGTAAAGCAATCTGCTATAGAATGTTTTTTGTGTTAGTTGAAAACTCAGTTAAATTCAGTGATGTTTTCACCTAAGAAAACACCAAAGACCAAATTTGAACCTTACAGAAATATTGATGGCATAAAATAGAGGCTGAGGAAACAAAGGCTTCTTATTACTTTCAGTACCTTGGAATGAGCTTCTTACCTGTGAACTCCAGGAAAATGCTTTATTACTGCCACCCACCCCCTTCCCCATCAAGACGTAGTTCAACCCTGGTAGAAATTTTGTAAGAATGGTGGAGTTTTCATTGAGGCATCAGTTGTCTTTAATACTTGAAATAAAATAGAAGGGAAAGATTCAATTACTCATGTGAGAAATGAATCTTCTACCCAAGGTTTGGCCACTGCTGGTATAGTTATTTTAAAATTGAACTACAGGTGCAATACATGTGCCAGAGACACAGGCATTAATTTTTCTCAAAGCATTCAAGATTGGGAGGACAGGCTAGGAGGGAGCAGAGAGAAAATAAGATAATAAGAGTTTCACGGTGATTTATTCACCTTTGTGCAAAGTAATGGCGAGAGGAGAGAGACTACCACGGAGCCTGGAAGAGAGATGGAGGACCCGTGGCCAGAAGGATTGCGGGGCAGCCTGCCAAACGGAAAGTCAGATTGTTGTTCTTAGATGATATAAGGACACTTTATTTCTCTAGCTGCTTTATGAAAATATGTATGCATAAAATATGCCACATGTTGCAGCCACAGTGAGCAAAGGACATACTGTTTGTCCAGGAAAGAATTGTATTTCTAACCTTCCTGTCTGTCAGCTCAGTCCTTTAATAAAGATAAACGGGCCTTTGCACAGCAAAGCTGGGGCTCTGATTTCAATGCATTTGATTCTGGGACTGCGTGAGAGGTTGGCTTGCAGTTGACGTTGGGCAGATTGATGGGCTCTTGGAGACGAAAAGTTGATGCCGCAGAGAAGTTTGTGCATGTGCGCAATCACCAGTCCAGAAGAGGCCCTGGTGCTTGCAGACCCGATGTTGGATTATGTAGTGTAGGTGCGAGAAGCATTGGACCAGGAGTATGTGGAGGTCTTGCTGAGTCACTAATTAGCTACCTAATTCAGGGGCCCAGTGCAAAATTTCCCTCATATGCATGCGAAGGCTGGGCAATGCCAAACAAAGACAGAATAAGAACTGATGCATTTGAGTTGCGTTGTTGGCCAAGAATAGTGAATATACCATAGATTGCCGAAAGAATGAACGTATCAATCTTAGAAAAAAATGCAAGAAGAATGCTCCTTACTCAGTGAGGATGGCAGGGCTTTGTCTTGCTTACTTTGGACATATCAGGAAAGACCAGTCTCTAGAAAAGGACTTACGGTTGGTAAAGTATAGGGTCAGTGAAAACGAGGAAACCCTCAATGAGATGGATTGACATGACTGCAACAATGGGCTCAAATATACAAATGATCGTGAAGATGGTTAAGACTGAGCAACATTTCACTGTTGATAAATAAGATCAGTATGACTCAGAGCCAACTCCACGGCACCTAATAACAGCAACAACAGCTTAAAATGAAATCATATCCACTCAGAGGATAAAAATTAGTCCTTGCCTTTCTTCTAAAACAACTTAAACTTATTTTTTGTCCCCAAACAGCAATTTTAAGAAATAGCAATAAGCTCATTTATCTCAGAACTGACTTTGCAGGCAAAGTTGGTGGGTTTATCTATTTGAAAAGAGACGTTGAAAACTGAATGCCTTCTTTAAATCTTCAAGTACCTAAAGCCCTGAAGTTGAACTTCTAGGACATGACAAATGAGAATGGATGAAGCTTAACTTTTCTTGCTTTAACCTAGAAGGATCACTAAACCCAAGAGAACAAAATTTGCCTTTCTTGTCCTGAGAAGCATCGCCCTGTAACTGTGATGAGCCAGTTCATTTAGGGAAGTTTCTGGAGTTGCCACCAAACCTGCTGATCTTTTGCTTTCTGGTCTTGATGGGAGAATCTAGTATGATCCCGAGGATCTGCATGCTTTCCTTCTTTCATGCACTGGAGAGTAGCCAGTGGTCAGTAAGCCCTGGAGCTGATCATTGGCAGAAGGAAAGCAACTTGACATTAACTTGCCGTTTTGTATGAACTGATGTCTTCCAGACCTATAGATGGTTTTGCTTTTTTGATGAGAAGGGGACAGCAGATTTGGGAGACCAGAAAGTAGTCCCACAATACGTTTGCCCTATTTTTACAAGTTTTTAGTTTTGATTTCTCATTCTTCTATTTAACAAATGTGTTGTGAGCCCACTCTGTTGGAGTGCACTGAAGGATATAAAGAAATACAATAAATGTATCCTTTTCCGTCAAAGAGAGATCTCTGGGTGGTGCAGATGGTTAACAGTTAACGCACTTGGTCGCTAACCAAAAGGTTAGTTTGAGCCCACCCAGAGGTGCCTTGGAAGAAAGGCCTGGCAATCTATTTCTGAAAAATCAGCCATTGAAAACCGTATGGAGCCCAGTTCTACTCTGGCATACATGGAGTCGCCATGAGTTAGAACAGACTCAACAGCAACTGCTATCCTCAAGGAGTGGGTTTAATAACGGTGGTTACCTTTTTTGAGTAGTTATTCCAAGCTCCTTAAAATCATTATCTTCTTTAATTTTCTCAGTAATACTATAAGTTGGACATTAACTCTCATTATGGGAACAAAGACTCAAGTTCTCACAGCTACTAAGTGGCACAGACAGGATTTGATTGGCTCCTCCAGTCACACATTCATCCTCTCGTCTCTTCTGGCCATGTAGTCAACGAGCAGCAAACTCAAGTGCTGTCACCTGGTGAGAGGACTTTGATACCTGTGCTGGCTTTATGGACTTCAGAGCTGAGAAGAAGAAGGTAGCAAAACAGCTGTTTCTGGCTGGTTTTCTCAGAAACACCAAGTTCCTCCTAGTTGCTTCCTCTATCATCCTTTGAGAGATGTGTTAAAATGCTCTTAGAGAAGCTCTTCTGGAATTGACAGGCCTTAATACGTTGAATTCTTTCTCTTCTGATTTGTTGCATTAAATATAAGGCAGGAACTTTGAGCAAGCAAGATGAGAACTTTAAACTATGATCTTCGACTACAATAAATATTATTTAATGTTTTAGGCGATTGCTGTCCTGTTTAATTAATTTATAGGCCCTGTCTAAACTTTAGGGATAGTGGTGATTCAGTGGTAGAATTCCCACCTTCCATGCAGAAGGCCTGAGTTCAATTCCAGACCAATAAACCTCAAGCACAGCCACCACCCATCTGTCATTGGAAGCTATGATGCTTAACAGGTTTCAGTGGAGCTTCTAGACTAAGACAGACTAGGAAGAAAGGCCTGGCAATGTACTTCCCAAAACAATCATCCAGTGAAAACCCTATGAATCACAACAGTCTAATCCCATTGTGCATGGGGTCACCATGAGTTGGAGGCTGATTTGTTGCAGTTAGCAACAAAAACTATTTAAAGCTTTTGGAAGTTGCTTCCATGTAAGTAACATCCTTCCAACCTGATACAATCAGATCCTCCTATTATTTATTATTTTGACTTAAACATTCGCGGTGAATGTAACCAGCCTCAAATTCCAGAATCAGATACAAAGTGGTTTTCTCCTGCTTTAAAAAAAAAAAAAAAAAGAGTTCAGTAGCTTTCCTTATTATGAGAGCTATTTATGTATTTTTAATTTTTTTTCCTCGTCTTCCATTTAAAGGTCTGGGAAGTTTTAAGAAGAGTCTGTATTCCAGGCCCTTCCCTTCCAAGCAGAACTTAGAACAATGATCTTTTTTCCTGTCCTTCCAGGACTGCTGTGAGGATAAGGTGAGATAACATAAAATCACCTTGCACAGTACCTGGCTTATAGTGGGACTCGTCAGGTATGAGTTCCTTTCCTACTCCCCTTAATTTATTAAGCAGTTTAATTTTTGTTTAATGGTTGAGGCCATTTATCAGGCTAGTGTGTAAATGAGAAGGACTACCTTGTGCAGATATTGCTATGCATGATAACCTTTTTGTTGCTGTTGTTAGTTGCCATCAAGCTGGCCCTCAGCTCATGATGACCTCATGCACAACGGGATCAAACCACTGTGATCCACAGGATTTTCATTGGCTGATTTCTTAGAAGTAGATCACCAGGCCTTTCTTCCTAGTCTGAGTCTGGAAGCTCTGCTGAAACCTGTTTGGCATCATAGCAATACCTAATCCTCCACTGGCAGGTGGTGGCTGTGCTGAGGTGCATTGGATGAGAACTGAAGCCAGGTTTCCTGCATGGAAAGCGAGAATTCATGCTACTCATGATAACTTTACATGTGTAAAATGCTTTACAGTTTACAGAGTTTTTCCTCTCCACATGCTTTATCCACTTTAATCTTCACAGCAACCTTGTGAAAGGGAGGGAGCATGTGTTATTGCCATTTTTTGGTAAGATGAGACTCAGGTCCAAAGAAGATGAGCTTATGCAGGATAAATGACAGGTATCACTAAAAATGAGTTGTTATATGTCCTCCATTTTCATCATGAGTCAAAACGCACGTATGTGGTCATATTGCTTACTAAAACCAAAACTCATTGCTGTCAAGTTGATTCCGTCTCATAGCAACCTCATAGGACAGAGTAAAACTGCCCCATATGATTTCCAAGGAGCAACTGGGGGATTTGAACTGCCAACCTTTTGGTTAGCAGCTGAATGTTTAACCACTGTGCCACCAGGGCTCCGTATTGCTTACTAGTTGCAAATATTTCTTGGAAATGTTCAACAGAGATTATAAAACCCATCAGGATCTGACTTCTGCATGTTGCTTTCTGATGCGGTTATCTTCTGCTGCCCAAACCGAAAACCAAACCAGTTGTCATGGAGTCGATTGTGACTCATGACGACCTCACATGTGTCAGGGTAGAACTTGCTCCATAGGGTTTTCAGTGGCCGATTTTCCAGAAGTACATCACACTGCCAGGCCTTTCTCTCAAGGCACTTCTGGGTGGACTCAAACCTCCAGCCTTTCATTTAGCAACAGAACATGTTAAGATTCCCTAATTTCAGACTTTTGTCTGCCAAGCCTATGGAGAATGGGTGCCTTTCTTCATACTGGGCATCCTTTTCAGCAGATATGGAAGAATTCCCTCTCTCTTGAATTCCTAATTTCCAGATTTATTCTCAGTGTTGTTCTCTACTTTATCCCTCTTTGATTTTGACCTCCTGACACCTTGCATTCTCTTGGAAAACTGATTTCCTCCCCATGTTGCCCGAGTCTCCTTGTTGCCAGGTCTTCGACTTGATCCTGAAGCATTAGCCTTAGTTTCCTGATTTCTGAAACTTTGGCTACTTTTTCTCCTTCTGGAACTTGCTTCTGACCCCTGATAGCCTTGGGACTACACGTTTGCCCGTTTGAAGTCCGAAATTCCCCTGGTCATCTCCTGGCCTTCCCCTTGTTCCTTTGCTCATCGAAGGACTCTGTCTGTGGTCCCCATGTTATGTGATGACAGTCAGCTCCCTTGCAGGTACCGTTGTCAGTTGACACGTGTGCAGTGAGTCCTGGTGAGCAGGCGGGAGATCTTTTTGTATACAGGAGACTGTGTGTCCGAGTTGGGCAGCTCCCACCCCAGCCTTAACAGCAACTGCCAGAAAAGTCACTGGTGAGCTTCACCCACTCCCTCTGCCCCCTACAGTGAGCTGTTTCACCGCATCTGGCTGATTGTACTTGCAAAGAGGCTTGATTCTCAGCTCTAATTACCAGCGGCTAATTCAGGCCTGGCCTTCTGATCATTCATCTTTTAAGTGTTCAGCTTGTGAATCTCATTTGGTTCCCTGTCTCCCCTCTCTTTCCTCCCACCTCCCCTTGATGTGGCCAGAATAGTTAGCTCAGACAATTAGTAAATGCTGAATCATTGAGTCAGTGAATGAAGCAAGTGTCTGTGTGAGGTACACGACTTCCTGAGTGGGCTTAATGGAAGCCTAAAGAGATTTTTCACAGATTCATGGGTTTTCAAAAGAGAAATTTGCATATTAATAAGAAGCTGTTCAGACTGATTCACTTAATGTGTTTGGAGTAAGTATAATTAAATGTCAAGGGAGATATATCATGAAGTAATGAAGCTGAAGCCAATTTATCAAAAATAAGGTCTAGAGAGAGACATTTCAAATAATAAACACTTCTCCAACCTTCCTTTTTAAGGTGATTTGCTTAGTCTGGGCCAAGATTTACATGTTTTTTGTGACTGGGTTCAAACAAAGATGCTGGGAACAGGGTTGAGGGTGGAAAAGGAGAATGGACATTTTTCCTATTCAAGTTTGCAACACTCAAGTAGGTCTTTCCTGCCTGGAACACTCTTAAAGGGAACAAAACCTGTTTCATTTTCCTCTGTCAGATACTGGGATGCAGTTAGGATCAGCATCGCCATGCACTCCCACAAATCCAGCCACCATTTGCAAACTCCTGTTCTGACGAGTGAGATTGTAATATGCAAGGGTGGCTGGGAATTGCTCAGGAATTGCACCTATAAGGTAAAATGATGAAAACCCAATCCTGAGCTCTTGATTTTGAAAAGTGACTTAACTAATAAGCATGCCTTAAGAGTTAGCCATTCTTTAGACAAAGTCAGTACATGCTTCCCTTTGAATTCATTTAGCAGAGAACTCATGATAAAATTACCCTGCCATCTTCCTAAGACTTCAGTTGAATTAACCAAGAAATTCAGACTCATGCCATAGATGGATTCTGTTAAATGCTGATAGCACTAAAGTGACCCCAGGAATAGATGCCTGACCAACACAATGGAAACAGTCCAGCACATCTTGATTTGTTTCTCAGAGTGCGAAAGCAATTGTGGTCATTTCTAGCCAGAGTGAAGTCAGCAGGTCCCTCCCTGACCCACCCCAGCCAGGTCTTGGAGCAAGAGGGGAGGGGCTTGAGTCAGTGCTGTGAAATCACTAGGGAAGAGCAGGAATGCCTGCCTCACACCCTCCACCCCACCCACAAAATGAAAAGTCACATTCACAAAACTGAGAGACTGAGGAGTCTCCACTTGACCTGACTGCACGCCGTACTGACTGGCTGCTGGGAGGACTAAGCAAAGGAAGGCCCTGCTTCAGGGATACATGTTTTCTGAAACATCATTTAAATTGTGGGTGGTGGAAGGTTCCCCCAAGTCCCACAAAGGAGCTAACCCTGTGAAGCATTGAGAGAACTCGATTTTGTCCCATACTTGAGCATATTGCTGTATATATGATTTTTATAAGTTAGTCAAAGTGATCTAATGCCTTTGTATTGACCTTGAAAGCTGCTTGTCTTGGGTTCAAGTTATAACACTACTCTTTATCATCTGGGTGTCTTTGAACAAGTTATTAACCTCTCTATACTTTAATTTTGTCAGGTGGGAAGTGGGAATAACTATATCTACCTCCTTGGTTTTTGTCAGGATTAGGGATGCTGTATGTGAACAACCTTGCTGTGATATTGCTGTGATTTGTATCATTCAACCTATGGCTCCGTAAAGCCATCATCTGTGGACATGCTTTACCCTTAAAGTGATTAGAGAAGTTCGGTTTTGCAGTTTTCTTGTAACTTTGTTCAAAACTAAAAATAAGAATGATATTTTAGGTGGATTGTATATGCCTGACTTTGGAAACTTTGTGCTGTATTCACATAGAGCAATGAAAAGGATGGCATTTCTTTCACAGAGATGAAGTCCCTGGTCATGCCCCTTCTCCTCACAGCTGATTTAACTTCCCCACGTATGTGTGTGTATGTCTTAGACTAGGTTCTTTAGAGAAGCAAAACAGTAAAGCATATAAATACATATGTCCCATTGCCTTCAAGTCAATTCTGACGCACAGTGACCTTATAGGACAGAGTAGAACTGCCCCCATAGAGTTTCCAAGGAGTGGCTGGTGGGTTTGAACTGCTGACCTTTTTGGTTAGCAGCCAAGCTCTTAACTACTGAGCTACAGGGCTCCATAAATATATAGATGGATAGATGGATGGATGGATGGATGGGTGGATGGGTGGATGGGTGGGTGGGTGGGTGGGTGGGTGGGTGGATGGATGATAGAAAAGATAGACAGATAGAATTTCTATCAAGGAAATGGCTCATGTGGTTGTAGAGGCTGGAAAGTCCCAAGTCCATGGATCAGGCTGGAGGCTTCTCCTGATTCATGTAGCTTCATGGGCTGGTGAACCCAAGATTGGCAGGTTAGACAGCAGGCTCTTGCTCATAGACTTCGAAGACCAAAGAATACCAAGATCAGCAGGCAGGATGGCAGGTAAGCTGCTCAAGTCCCAAGAACTGGAGGTCAGACAAACAGGAGCCAGCTGCAGGATCCAGAGCCAGCAAAAGCCCATGAGCCCTGCCAGAATGTCCACCTATATTGGATGCGGGCACACTCCCAAGGAAACTCCCTTTCAACCGATTGGCTACTCACAGCAGATCCCATCATGGAGGTGATCACATTATATCAGATCTCGTTATGGAGGTGATTACATCATTATATTAAAAAAAAATCCATTGCCATGGAGTCAACTCTGACACATAGCAACCCTATAGGACAGAGTAGAACTGCTTCATAGGGTTTCCAAGGAGCAGCTGGTGGATTTGAACGGGCAACCTTTTGGTTAGCAGCTGATTTCTTAACCACTGCACCATCAAGGGTCCTTACATCATTATACCGCTGCCAGACTGCATCATAACTGCCAAACCACTGAGAATCATAGCCCAGCCAAGTTGATACACACCCTTAACAATCACAGTGTATGTGTATTATATCTGTATATATAATACATATATATACATATATTGGAGCCCTGGTGGCACATTGGTTAAGACCTTGGCTGCTAACCGAAAGGTCAGCAGTTCCAATCCACCAGCTGCTCCTTGGAAACTCTATGGGGCAGTTCTTCTCTGTCCTATAGGGTCGCTATGAGTCAGAAACAACTCAACAGCAATGGATAATAATGGTAATATACATATATGTTTTACATGTAGAGACAGATTAGCTCACCAGCACCAATTGCCGTTGAGTCAATTGCGACTCATGACAACCCTTTATGTGTCAAAGTAGAACTGTGCTCCTTAGGATTTTCAGTAGTTGATTTTTCAAAAGTAAATCACCAGGTCTTTCTTCCCAGGAGCCTCTGGGTAGACTTGAACCTCCAACCTTTTGGTTAGTAACCAAGCACAGTAACTGTTTGCATCTCACTACCTCACATGTCAAAGGAACCTCTGGGGTTGCATTCAGCCTAGTTGGAACGCATAGCTCGTTGGCCTGCATTTTCCCTATCTGTGTTGAATAAGTTTACAACACTGCTTTAGTAAGGCCCAGTTTTTGTCTCATCATCCAAACTTACAGTCAAAGCGAGAATATTATACTATGGTCACAAACACTAGGAACAACCTTATACAAATGTCCCTTAGTACAGGAAGCTCTTTTCATAGATGATTGCTTGGCAACCTTGAAGACCATAGGTCTTGAACTTCTCATTTATACCTTCAAAAGCATTTCCAGCTGTGAGCTTTTCTCCTTCTACCACAGAACAGTGAATTGACTGTTCCACGCTCCACTGTTAGGGTTTCCACAACATGGTCAGAGGGAAAGATCATCCATATAGCTGACTGGGAGCAAAGCTCCTCCATTAGCTTTTGACTTGAATACAGAGGCAGCAGGTTCGGAAGAGAGGCAAACCTTTGTGAAACTGCAAGGCAGTTCTTTTGTTTACTGCTGTCAAGTTTTGATATGAAATGCTTTTGAATTACTCAAAGCCTGCCCGTAAAATGTGTCCCTTTAGTGTTACTTCTGTAGCATTCGTGGGTATTTTACAGATAGGAGGATTCTGTGATCAAGTATGAGTGAGAAATATATTCAACAAAGTTAAAAGGATTATTTTACAGCAGGCTTCTCAGAGCCATGTTTCTACAGCTCACTGTGAAAAGTCAAACAGGATACAGCATATGCACTATTTCCCATGTTACAATGACTGTGGAAAAAACAGTTGTCAGGAGAAGCCCACAGGACTATGTGTTCCCAGGAACACAGTTTGAGAAATGCTAAAAAATATAAAATCAGTTATGATTTGTAAAATGAAAACCTCCTTAGAATAGACAGACTTCATTGTTAGAATTTGATCATGGTCCTAAGGAAGTTGTTTTAGGACCCCATGCTCAGGTCCTTCTCTTCTCCTGCATAAGGGACAGCGAGGGGAATATTAACTTCCTATTTCTTTCCTGAAAGCATGGACCTAGAGACTGAATTTTACAGGATAGACTGCTGTTATGATATGATTGATTTTACTGTTCTATGGGACAAGCAATTCATTCTCTCCCTAACAAATAGCAGGTGTATTCATTCAAGGAAACCACCTACATGGAAGTAAGATATCTTTTTTAGGGTTGTCAAAAGTACTGTGCTGGAATTCTCAGTATTTTATTGCTCTGGGTAGCTCATATGTCTGCCAGGGTCACCATTTTCCTATATCACAGTCTACAAACCTATGGGAGGCCATGTATAGGGACATTTGTGGCAGATGCATATCTTGAAACTCCACAGTATTTTTCAGCTGTATTTCCCCGGCCCACCCTGTCTCCACCAGCTTGTATGCCTCTGCTGTTTCCATAGCACTATGCATGGTTCCACATCCTGTGTCTATGTCACTGTGCCTTTGCATATGTATCCATCCTCTGCTTGAAACGTCTATTTTCTTCTTCCCACTTAATAAATTCCTACTCCCTCTTCAAAGCTCAAGTCAAATGCTACTTCCTTCATGATTTTGCTTTCCCCAATTCTCCTAGTTGGACTAATCCCATCCTCTTTTTAAGTTGCATGTCACTTTGGGTATAACTCATTCTCTATCACCATTTGGATTCTCCAGGAAACAGATCCTGACATAGAGAAGGACAAAGGTGTTCTGGGGAGCAACACTTGTGGAGGAAAAGGAAGGGAGTTGGAGTGGGCAGACCTGATGCAGATCTGACAAAGTTTCTGCAAGGCCCACGGGGAGCTCCAGAGCCAAGATTGCTCACCAGAGGAGGCCCAACTTGGGTAGAATTTACTCATCTCCTGTGCCACTGCTTTGTTCAGTCATTGGTCAAGAGTCACCCAGAACAAAGCACTGCCTGTGCACTAAAGCTGAGATGGACTTTAAAGGCTTGAACTCCTTACGGCTGGGCAGCAAGTTCTGTCTTAAAGGGGGATCTGAATAATGCATCTCTGTGTCAGCCATGCATCAGCCATGTTTCCCATCTTCTTTCTATCATAGCTTTTTTTTTCTCCCTTGATCCATATGCCCAGGATGTTAGAACTAGAAGAGACTTTTGCGATCATGCAATCCAGCCTCCAAATTTTATGGGTGAAGAAACTGAGACATTCATTATCCACACTAGGTT
This sequence comes from Dugong dugon, assembly GCA_030035585.1. Lineage (NCBI taxonomy): Eukaryota > Metazoa > Chordata > Mammalia > Sirenia > Dugongidae > Dugong > Dugong dugon. The sequence continues at coordinate 65,209,400 of CM057470.1, read as the reverse complement.
ATGATTTCCTTGATTGTATGATCCGTACTGAATTGAATCTCCAGTCGTGATCCAGTAGATAATCCAACCATTCCTCATGTCTACACTCTTCTTCCAATGGCATGTATTAGTGTCTCTTTTTCTGGCTGCCCCAGGGATCACCGCCTTTTCCTAGGGCCTAAATAAAGCTAACAGGAATGGACGTTGATAGATGTCTGGTAAGAAAACAAGAAAATTATTAGTGATATCTGCACTAGGCCATCGTAGTCCAATTACACATTAAAAAAACAAAATAGTATTGACATTTTAAATATTAGGCTTTTGTGACTTGAAGTCCCCAAACAATTACAGATAATGAAGGGGAGCTGAAACCTGCAAAACTAGGTCCGTTGCAGCCTTAGTGTGGAGTCCATGAACAAATTTTTGTTTGTAAAAGGAAGAAAATCAATGAGCAGAGCGGGAGTAAATCATGGCCGTGTTTGTTTTCCTCTCTGTTCATCAACAGCTCTCAGTGAGGTGCTTGGCTCCGAGGCTGCCTCCCGCAGATCCCTGCTCTTTGTGAGGGGCCTTGGCGCTGTTGGTCGGGGGCCCCACTCTCCCACAGGGGTCTCCCCACTCTGATGGTGACCGATAATGCCTTAATTACCGAACCCAAAGCAGGTGATGTTGCCTCCTTGGTCCTGAGGGCTCTTGATTACTTAGCTCCCTGAAAGGAAACACTTTCCACATCAATAATTAAACAGAGCAATTAGGGGAATTTAAAAAGAGCATAATTAGACAGAATCAACTCTGTGTCCCTTGAGCATTGTATCTCTTTCTTTTTTATGCTTGGTGGTCCTTCCCTCATCCTTCCCCTGAAGTGTCATTTTGTGGATACAAGAGGCTTCTATTCAGTGTCTTTAAAACTTAGGCAGGAGAAGACAAAATCCATTGAAAGGGATGCATGTAAGGAGTGAAGGTCAGTGCAGACCAGGACTGTCTGAGTTCAGTTCTGGAAAATGTCATTTCCTACATTCGGCCAGCCTCAGCTCTTGGGGCTTGCAGGGTGAGGATAAGGTAGAGTACTTGGGGCTGGCCCATGCAGCTGTGCAAGCAGGCTCTGGGACTGGTGCCCCCAGCCCCTTGAATAGTGCAAAGCTCAGCCTGCAGCCTAGTATGTGTGGCTCCAGAGGACTTCCCAGAGGAAATTACCTCTGCTAGTAACTTCTAATCCATCTACTATCCTCGGTGAAGAGAAACTTTTTTTTCTAACTCAAGTAAATGGAACTCAATCACAGGCTAATCAGCTAATATGAAAAATATGAAAATTAAAGATGCATCCTAGTTTGATATGTTAATAAGAACCTTTGCATATAAGTTGCCAGTGAAATAGCCAAAGAAATATTAGCAATAAGGAGAAAATGTCATCAGTAATGGAACAAGAACAAGTCCCCATCCACATGCCAAAAATTGCATTAATTTCTCTAAGACATAATGCAGAGATATCTGGATTGAGGAAAGGACCATCGACAGGGCGCCTGGGAAGGAAGCAGAAGGGACATTCATGGAACTCTTAAGCTCAGATACCATAACCTGAGGTGAGGCTGTGCTGTATAATACAATGATGAAGGACAGATCTTGAGTCTACTTTGGGAAGACTCCAAGTATCAGGATTGAACAAGCATTATTCAAGCTTGCAGTTGACAAGGCTGGGTGTGGCACACTGGTCCCCAACCCTTTAAAGATAGTCATGTCAGGTACAAGTGGCAGCTCAGCACAGCTAATTTCAGGTCTCAGCCTTGGCATAGCAGTTCTTGTGCTCTCTCCCTGTCTCCTCCTCATGGGCTCTTTAACTTTTACTGTGACAAAGTAGACCACAGAAGAAAGGTGAAATTCCCCCTCTCCCTTCATCTGGGCGCAACAGATTTCAACAGGAAGTCAAAAAAACAGAAGCTATCTCAGCACCTAAATATGGACAAATATAGATTCACCTCTGGCACCCTGTAAGGTCAGCAAGCAGAAACATGATCAGACATAAAACTCAGCCATTTAAAAGAACAGAACCAATTGGAGGAATTGGAGTCAATGTCCTCCCCTCTGTTCCTCTATGATATAGAGTTTCAGTATGAAATAGGAGAAAACTTGAGAAAATCTCTAATTTGTTTTCTCAACAAGAGTTGAGTCTTCAATTTTAAAAGGTTAACTGAAGGCCATACGAAGGTAATGAAAATGACTTAAATGTATGCTGATTCCAAAGAGAAAGATTTAATCAAAGGACAAAGGGGAAAAAACCCTACAATCATCTAGATGACAAAAACAGGTTGTTTCAAAAGAATAAACGTGGAATTGGCATTATGTCTCACTCAAAGCATTAGCCTAACCTAAAAGTTTTGAGTGGAGAAGTTTGTGGCTTAAGAATTCTATAACCAACCAAATTATTTCCAGTGGTTAAGGCAAAGAAAGTTAAGGAATCACAATAAAAATGAGCAAACTAAAATTATATATTAAAATCAATAATCTGTGGCATGTACTTGTTTACAGAAACATACTGAAAAACAATATAAGGCAATGTTTAAAAATAAAAGGTTGGCAAAGCTGACATACCAGACACACACACACAACGAGAAAGTGAGAGAAAAAAATAATAAGCAAGCTGGGGTAGCAAAATTAGCACCATTCCAGGGAACAGATTTTAAATTATATATATATATTTTTTTTTTTCTGTGACAATTTTTTTTTTTTATATTTTATTGTACTTCAGGTGAAAGCTTACAGAGCAAATAGTTTCTCATGAAATAGTAGTACACATGTTGTTCTATGACATTGGTTAACACACCCCACAACGAATTAAGCCTCTAAATTCTCAACCTTTTTTTTGATGAAAATTACAGATGGCCAAAGATACACCGTTTCAAGAATTTCTACATTCACAGTTCAGTGACATTGACTACGCTCTTCCAACTGTGCTGTTATTCTCACTTAAGATGAAGGCTTACAGAACAAAATAGTTTTTCATGTAACAGTTACTACACATGTTGCCCTATGACAATGGTTAACAATCTCACAGCACATCAAGAATATCCTTACTCCACCTTGTGTTTCCTATCATCAGGGGACTTCCTTGTCCCCTTCTGTCTTCTGGACCTTGTCAGTGGACTATTGTACCTCTTTAGTCTCATTTATTTTAGTTTATTTTATTTTATTTTATTTTAACACCATTTCAAAACTTTTTACTTACACATTTAAGTGATACTGACTATGCTCTTCCAATTGTGCTGCCATTCTCGCCCAAGATGAAGGCTTACAGGACAAAACAGCCTCCCATTTAATAGTTACTACAAATGTTGCCCTATAGCAGTGGTCAACAATCTCGCAATACATCGTCAGTGTCCTTATTCAATTTGTGTTCCTTATCATCAGTTTCCTACTCTCCCTCTGCCTTCTGGCCCTTGTCACCGGACTCCTGTACCTCGTTAGTCCCATTTAGTTTTACTGGGCTGTCCATTCCCAGGCTTAACATCGAACCTCGAAGGTAACTTCGCCTCTGAGCTGAAAGGGTGTCTGGGGGCCACACTCTTGAGGTTTCTCTAGTATTCTTTAGGCCAGTAAATCTGGTCTTCTTCTTCTTTTTTTTTTTGGGAGTTAAAATTATGCTCTACATCCTTCTCCAGCTCTGCCCAGAACCCTCTGTTGTGATCCTGGTCAGAGGAGTCATTGGTGGTAGCCGGGCACCATCCAGCTGTACTGGACTCAGTCCTGTGGAGGCCTTGGTAGCTGTGGACAGTTAGTCATTTGGACTAATCTTTTCGTTGAATCCTGTTCTCTTCATTCTCCCTTGTTCCCGAAGGGATGAGATCAGTGGAGTATCTTAGATGGCCGCTCATAGGCTTTTAAGACCCCAGACACTACTCACCAAGGTAGAATGTAGAGCATTATCTTTATAAGTAGTGTCATGCCAATTGAGCTAGATGTTCCCCGAGATCATGGTCCCCAGAGCCCTCTGTCCAACAACTAAGTCCCTCGGGGGGTTTGGATGTGTCTATAGGGCCTCCATGACCTTTCCTTGTGCAGGTTGTGTTAGTTTCCCCTGTACTATGTACTATCTCACCTCTCACCCAAGTTACCACTTACCTATTACCTATTTAGTATTCCCCCCCCCATCCCTGGTAACCAACAAGGATTGTTACATTTTGCATGTGAATTTTTTCATGGGTTTTTACAATAGAGGTCTCATACAATATTTGTCCTTTTGTGATTGACTTATTTCACTCAGCATAATGTCCTCCAGTTTCATCCATGTTATGAGATGGTTCAAAGATTCATTGTTGTTCTTTCTCGTTGCATAGTACTCCATTGTGTGTATGTACCATAGTTTGTGTATCCATTCATCTGTTGATGGACGTCGAGGTTGTTTCCATCGTTTTGCTATTGTGAATAATGCTGCCATGAACATAGGTGTACATATGTCTATTCGAGTGATGACTCTTATTTCTCTAGGATATATTCCTAGGAGTGGGATTGCTGGATCGAATGGTATGTCTATTTCTAGCTTTCTGAGGAAACGCCATATCATTTTTCAAAATGGTTGTATCATTTTGCATTCCCACCAGCAGTGTATAAGAGTTCCCGTCTCCCTGCAGCCCCTCCAACATTTGTTATTTCCAGTATTTTTGATTCGTGCCAGTAATGCCGGGGTGAGATGGTATCTCATTGTGGTTTTAATTTGCATTTCTCTAATGGCTAGTGATCGCGAGCATTTCCTCATGTGTCTGTTTGCCATTTGAATGTCTTCCTTGGTGAAGTGTCTGTTCATTTCCTTTGCCCATTTTTTGATAGGATTGGTTGTCTTTTTGTTGTAGAGGTGTTGGATTTTCTTGTAGATTATGGAGATTAGACCTTTGTCTGACTTGTACTGTCCAAAAATTTTTTCCCAGTCTGTATGTTCTCTTTTAACTCTTTTGGTGAAGTCTTTTGAAGAGTATAGATGTTTGATTTTTAGAAGATCCCAATTATCTAGTTTATCTGGTGGGTTTTTTGTGTTGATGTTTATGGTTTGTATCCTGTTAATGCCATGTATTAAGGCCTGAAGTGTTGGTCCTATTTTTTCTTCTATGAACTTGATAGTTTTAGGCTTTATATTCAGGTCTTTGATCCATTTTGAAGTAGTTTTTGTATATGGTGTGAGGTATGGGTCCTGTTTCATTTTTCTACAAATGGATATCCAGTTTTGCCAGCACCATTTGTTAAAAAGACTGTCTTTTCCCCATTTGATGTATTTTGGGCGCTTGTCAAAAATCAGGTGACCGTAGGTGGATGGATTTACATCTGAGTTCTCAATTCTGTTCCATCGGTCAATGTCTCTGTTGTTGTACCAGTACCAGGCTGTTTTGAGTACTGTAGCTGTATAGTAGGTTCTCAAGTCAGGTAGTGTGAGTCCTCCAACTTTATTCTTCTTCTTCAGTAGTGCTTTACTTATTCGGGGTTTCTTCCCTTTCCATATAAAGTTAATAATTAGTTTTTCCATCTCTTTGAAGAATGTTGTTGGTATTTGGATCGGAATTGCATTGTATTTTTAGATTGCTTTAGGTAGAAATGCCATTTTCACAATGTTGAGCCTGCCTATCCATGAGCATGGTATGTTTTTCCAGTTATGTAGATCCCTTTGGATTTCATGCAGCAGTGTTTTGTAGTTTTCTTTGTATAGGTCTTTTATATTCCTGGTCAGATTTATTCCTAAGTATTTTATCTTTTTAGGGGCTATTGAAAATGGTATTGATTTCCTGATCTCCTTTTCATCGTTCTCTTTACTGGTGTATAGGAATCCAACTGATTTTTGAATGTTTATCTTGTATCCTGCTACTCTGCTGAATCTTTCTACTAGTTCCAGTAAATTTCTCATGGAGTCTTTAGGGTTTTCTATGTATAGTATCATATCATCTGCAAACAGGAAGAGTTTAACTTCTTCATTACCAATTTGGATGCCCTTTATTTCTTTCTCTTGCCTTACTGCTCTAGCTAGAACTTCCAGCACAATGTTAAATAGGAGTGGTGATAAAGGGCATCCTTGTCTTGTTCCTGTTTTCAAGGGGAATGTTTTCAGCCTCTCTCCATTAAGAATGATGTTGGCTGTTGGTTTTGCATAGATGCCCTTTATTATGTTGAGAAATTTCCCTTCTATACCTATTTTATTGAGAGCTTTTATCAGGAATGGGTGTTGGACTTTGTCAAATGCCTTTTCTGCATCAATTGAGATGATCATGTGATTTTTTTATTTCCTTTTTTTTATGTGGTGGATTACGTTGATGGACTTTCTAATGTTAAACCATCCTTGCATACCTGGTATGAATCCTACTTGGTCGTGGTGTATTATTTTTTTGATATGATACTGAATTCTATTGGCTAGAATTTTGTTCAGAATTTTTGCATCTATATTCATGAGAGATATTGGTCTGTAATTTTCTTTTTTTGTGATGTCTTTGCCTGGTTTTGGTATCAGCGTTATGCTGGCTTCATAGAATGAATTTGGAAGTGTTGCTTCCTCTTCTATGCTCTGAAATAGCTTGAGTAGAACTGGTATGTGCTCTTCTGTAAATGTTTTATAGAATTCTCCAGTGAAGCCATCTGGGCCAGGGCTTTTTTTGGTTGGGAGTTTTTTTATTACCTTTTCAATCTCTTCTCCTGTTATGGGTCTGTTCAGATTTTCAATATCACTTTGTTGTAGTTTGGGTAGGCCGTATGTTTCTAGAAATTTATCCATTTCCTCTAGGTTTTCAAATTTGTTGGAATATAGTTTTTCATAATATTCTGTTCTAATCCTTTTTATTTCAGTTGGGTCTGTTGTAATGTCCCCCATTTCATTTCTTATTTGGGTTATTTGTGCCCTCTGCTGTTTTTCTTTTGTCAGTCTGGCCAGTGGTTTGTCGATTTTGTTGATTCTTTCAAAGAACCAACTTTTGGTTTTGTTGATTCTTTCTATTGTTTTTCTGTTCTCTATATAATTTATTTCTACTCTGATCTTTACTATTTCCTTTCTTCCGGTGGTTGTAGGCTTTTTTTGTTGTTCTCTTTCTATTTGTTTGAGTTCTGTAGTTAATGTTTTGTTTTTGTCCCTTTCTTCTTTTTTGATATGTGCATCTATTGCTATCAATTGTCCTCTGAGGACTGCCTTTGCTGTGTCCCAAAGGTTTTGGTATGATGTGTTTTCATTTTCATTTGATTCTAGGAATTTTTTAATTCCATCTCTGATTTCTTCTATTACCCATTGATGTGTAAGCAGATTATTATTCAGTTTCCATGTGTTTGATTTTTTTTCCTTGCTCTTTCTAGTGTTAATTTCTACCTTGATGGCATTGTGGTCAGAGAAGATACTGTGAATTATCTCAGCATTTTGGATCTTGTTGAGGATTGCTCTGTGGCCTAAGATGTGGTCTATTCTGGAGAATGTTCCATGTGCATTGGAAAAGAATGTGTACTTTGCAGCGGTTGGATGGATTGTTCTATATATGTCTATGAGGTCCAGTTGGCTGATTGTGTCCTTTAGGTCTTCTGTATCTTTGCTGAGTTTCTTTTTAGTTGTTCTGTCCTTTACTGAGTGTGGTGTGTTGAAGTCTCCTACTATTATTGTGGAACTGTCGATTTCTCTTTTCAGTGCTGTTAGAGTTTTTTTTATGTATTTTGGAGCCCTGTCATTGGGTGCATAGATATTTATTATGGTTATGTCTTCATGATGGATCATCCCCTTAATCATTATATAGTGTCCTTCTTTGTCTTTTATGGTAGATTTTATTTTAAAGTCTATTTTATCTAAGATTAGAATTGCCACTCCTGCTCTTTTTTGATAGTTGTTTGCTTGATATATTTTTTTCCAACCTTTGATTTTTAATAAATTCACATCTTTGTTTCTAAGGTGTGTCTCTTGTAGACAGCAAATTGATGGATCCTGTTTTCTTATCCATTCTGCCACTCTCCGTCTCTATATGGGTGCATTGAGTCCATTTACATTCAGTGTAATTATTGATAGATGTGAGTTTGTTGCTGTCATTTTGTAGTGCTTTTTTTTGTGATGCTGAAGTTTTCTTTGTTCTTCTTACTCTCTTGTGCTGAGTTACTTTTGTTTGTGGATTTTGTGTTCATTTCTTTTGTTTTTGTAGGTTTTGTTTTTGTTGAGACTTTATGTTTTTCGTCTTTATTTTTATGAGTTGGTTTGTTAACTTTTTTTGTGGTTACCATGAATTTTACCCTTATCTTTCTAAGTTTGAAGCAGTCTACCGTTACTTGGTATCGCCTTGCCTTCCTCTCCTTTAGAAGGTTCTATACCTATGCCGTTTGTTGCCTCTTTCATTGTTTTGATGTTTTTGTCATCCTTTGATTGATTTCTCTGATTCCCTGTTGTATATCTTTTGTTTTTGGAAAGTCCTCTGTAGTTCAGTTCCTAGAATGGTATCTGGTTCATGTGAACCTGCGTCCTAGGTCCTAGGTCCTGCCTGAGGGCTGAAGCTGTTTGTCCTCAGATCGAAGAACTCCCTTTAGTAATTCTTGTAAGTTTGGTTTGACTTTTGCATATTCCTTTAGTTTCTGTTTATCTGGAAATGACCTAATTTCACCATCAAATCTGAATGAGAGTTTTGCAGGATATATTATTCTTGGCTGACAATTTTTTTCTTTCAAGATTTTATATATGTCATCCCATTGCCTTCTTGCCTGCATGGTTTCTGCTGAATAATCTGAGCTTAGTCTTATTGTTTCTCCTCCGTATGTGACTTCTTGTTTTTCACGAGCTGCTCTCAGGATTCTTTTTTTGTCTTTAGTTTTAGCGAGTGTGAATATGATATGTCTTGGTGATTTTCTTTTGGGGTCTCTTCTATATGGGGTTCGTTGAGCTTCTTGGATGGTCAGCTTTTCATTTTTCATGATATTGGGAAAGTTTTCTGTCAGCAGTTCGTCAATGATCCTCTCTGTGTTTTCTGTTTTCTCCCCCTGTTCTGGTATGCCAATCACTCATAAGTTTTTGCTTTTAATTGTGTCCCACATAACTCTCAGGGTCTCTTCATTTTTCTTTGTTCTTTTTTCTGAGTTTTCCTGAAACAGAGTTGTATCCAAGTGTTTGTCTTCAGTTCCACTGATCCTGTCTTCCATGGTTTCAAATCTACTTCTCAGCCCTTCTATGACACCGTCCATTTCTGAAATCTTGTTGTTTATCTTTTGGATTTCTAATTGTTGTTTTTGTATAATTTCGAGTTGTGAATTTATTTTGGCATTTTGTTCCGGCATCATCTTCCTGAATTCTTCCAATTTTTTGTCTGTATTTTCCATAAATTTGTCTATTTTTTCCTCATGTTTGTCAGCTTTTTGCCTCAGTTCTTGGAAAATTCCGAGTATTAGTGATTTGAGTTCCCTATCAGGTACTTCTAGTGCATTTTCTTCCACAGGAGAGTTATCTGGTGTTTTAATTTGGATGCCTATTGGAGCCATCTTGTCTTGTTTTTGTAAATGTTTTGATATTGTTTGCTGTTTTCGGGGCATTCAGTAGATATTTCTCTCGTTTATTGATTGTAGATTTTGTTTGTTTGTTTGTTTCGTCCTTGTGGTACAGCTGGGCAGATCTAGCTGAGGAGGAGCCACTGGGACGGGTTGCTTGTGGCACTCACCGCAGCCACCAGGATGGTCGGTAGTCAGTGCTGGGCAGGTTCCAATAGGGCGTGCCTGCACCGCTTGGTGGTGTGATGTCTAGTGCACGGTGCAGGTAGTAGGGTGCAGCAGGAAGATGGTTATGTGTGAAGCTAAGCTGGATATGGGAGAGAGGAGAGAGGAGGAGGAGCAAAAAGCGTACAAACATAAAAGAATGCTAGGGGAGCTTGTCGTTGGAATGTACAGATGAGAGACTATGGGATGGAGGAAACCAGAAGGGGGAAGAGAAAGAAAAGGAAAGAATGACCAAATAAAAATCAGAAAAGTTAAAGAACTGCAAAGTTCCTAGGGATCCCACCGATGCAGCTATGAGGTCTGGGGGAGTCGGTCTCAATTTTCACAGCTCAGCCTGGCCAGAAAGTACAGAGGCATACATCGCCTGGTATTCAGGGATCAGAAAGAGAAGGAAGAGATAGAGAGACTAGAAATTAAGCAATGAAGAAAGACAAAAGGGAAAAAGAGGGAAAAGATGACAAAACTAATCAAAAAAGGAAGAAAAGTAAAATTGAAAAAAAAAAAAAAGGGCAACACCAGCAGTCAGTGCCTACAAATGGGACCCAGAGAGCCCCCACTCAGGGGCGCGAATTCCAAGAAGCCGGTTGTCTCGGGGTTAAGAGACCGTGGCCACGGGAAGCAGAGGGGCGAACGAACAAAGGCCCCGGGATCCCACCCGCGCGGGAGCCCAGACCTGGAAACAGCCACATGCCCAAACGCAGCCCTACAGCCCTGCAGGAGAGAGCAGAGACGGCACTCGGAACCAGGCACCCACGCAAAAGGAGGGGGAGGCGGCAGAAAAAGCTTCGCTAGCTGCCAGCAAACGGCTCCTAGAAAGCTGCCAGCCTGGGCGCGTGGAATCCAAGCACCGGCGCCCCCCAGCCCAGGGACTTCGGCCACGGAAAGCAGAGGGGCGAACGAACAAAGGCCCTGGGATCCCACCCGCGCGGGAGCCCAGACCTGGAAATAGCCACACGCCCGAACGCAGCCCTACAGCCCCATAGGAGAGAGCAGAGACGGCACTCGGAACCAGGCACCCAGGCAAAAGGAGGGGGAGGCGGCAGAAAAAGGTTCGCTAGCTGCCAGCAAACGGCTCCCAGAAAGCCGCCAGCCCCGGCGCGCGGAATCCAAGCACCGGCGCCCCCCAGCCCAGGGACCCTGGCCACGGAAAGCAGGGGATCCCCAGCTGAGGCGGAGAGGGGTGGTGGGTGGGAGAGCGTGCACCGCAGTTTACCGGTCGTTCTGTCTCCGACCAAATGCTCTGCAAGGCTGTTCTCCCGTTCGCTGGTCTCTGATAGGAATCCAAGATGGTGGATCCGCGCTGTGTTAGCTGGTAAGGAATCTCTGCCTGAGTCTCTCCTCGCTCTCCGTTCTCTTTTAGTATTCTCACTCCGTTTGGTGTTTGGCTGAGTTCTTTATCTCTTCATTTGGTGTTCTAGGGTTTCAGGATTGTTGATTCTCTGTTAGGCTTAGTTTTTCGGATCTTTGCTGTGGAGGGACGGCGTGGTGCTTCTGCCTAGAGCGCCATCTTGCCCCCTCCTCTGATTTTAAATTATATTAAAAAATCTTTTTAATAATCAAGAGTACAATCTATACCTTAATATTCATGAACCTTTATGTGCTATACGACATAGTCATTTATCATCAAAATATATTAAGTGAAAGTGCTTAGAAATGTAGGCAGTTTTTTTTTTTTTTTTTTTTGATGTTTTGTTTTTTTTTTTCCAAAAGTTTTTATTTTGAAAGAATACATAGGTTCACAGGTAAATGCAAAGAAATGCTCAGAAAAGTCCCATGCACTCTTCATACGGCCTCCCCCAAAGTTAACATCTTGCATAACTATAGTACAGATCAGAACCAGGAATTCGACTTTGGTACAGTCCACGGAAGAATCGATTTTTTAAAAATATCACAATACTTGTGGAATATTTTATTACACTCATTTTTTACCAAAGCAATTTGAAAAATATGAATAACATATAAACCAAAACTACATCAAACCCATTGCCATCGAGTTGATTCTGACTCATAGCAACCTTATAGGGCCGAGTAGAACTGCCTCATAAAGTTTCCAAGGAGGGGCTGGTGGATTTGAACGGCCGACCTTTTGGTTAGCAGCCAAATGCTTAACCATTTTTGCCACCAGGGATCCAAATAACATATAGAACCCTCAAAAATTAATTTTGATTTAATAAATATGTATCATAGTGTTTATTGTTGTTGTTAGTTTCCTTTGAGTCAACTTCCGACCCCATGCACAATGGAATGAAATGCCACCTGGTCCTGTGCCATTCCTATGATTGGTTGGGACCATTGTGACCCAAAGGGTTTTCATTGGCTGATTTTCAGAAGTAGATCACCGGGCCTTTCCTTATAGTCTGTCTTAGTCTCAAAGGTTTGCTGAAACCTGTTCAGCATAATAACAACACCCAAGCCTCCACTGACAGATAGATGATGGTTGTGCATGAAGCGTGTTGGCTGGGAATTTAACCCAAGTCTTCTGCACTGCAGGCAAGAATTCTACCGCTGAACCACCAATGCCTCATGAGAATGCTACCTATCCTAAAAACAGAATATTGACCATCTTTTCCAAGTCTATGTCTGTGGAACATTTAATGGAGTCTCAGGGTGGCACAATCCATTAAGCACTCAGCTACTAACCAAGAGTTTATTGGTTCATTAAAAAAAAAAAAGTTTATATATTTGGCCACAAATAAACATAAGACATTTCCCAAAAGATTAAATAATACGAAACTCACACTCTGACTACAAGTGAAAATAATACCAAAAGGAACAATAAAATGAATAAAACCACCAAAAGATTAAAAAATTATTTTTAAAAAAATTCCTGGATTAAAGAGGAAGCTAAATCTGGAGTTAAGGGCAATTTAGATAGCAAAATCATAACACCACATACCTGTCACATTTGATACAGTCAGTGACGATGAATTCAGGCCTTTATCTATTTTAATATTAAACTAGAAAGAGTGCAAACAAGTAAAATGAGCATTCAAATACAGAAACTAAAAAAAGAGCAAATAAAATAAAACAGTGAGAGTGGATATGACCAAAAATATCAAAGATACAAGAAAACATGCACTTTATGATCCTATGTAACACATTTAAAATGTATTTTAAATAAATTACTGTATTTACCAAAAAAAAGAAACCAAACCCATTGCCGTCAAGTTGATTCCAACTCATAGCAACTCTATAGGGCAGAGTAGAACTACCCCATAGGGTTTCCAAGGAGTAGCTGGTGGATTTGAACTGCTGACCTTTGGTTAGCAGCTGAGCTTTTGACACAAGTCACCAAAATTGTTTGTAGAAAACATAGCAGACATCAGTTGTTGAAAAAAACCAAATATCAAACCCATTGCCGTCGAGTGGATTCCTACTTGTAGCGACCCTATAGGACAGGGTAGAAATGCCCCATAACGTTTCTGAGGAGCATCTGGTGGATTTGAACTGCTGACCTTTTGGTTAGCAGCTGTAGCACTTAACCACTGGGCAACCAGGGCACCCAGTTGTTGGAAGGGAATCTAAATTGGATTAAAAATTTTACTGAGAGAATATTGGTGATTTCTGCATGCGGAACTAACTCTGACCTGTTATCTGCAGCTCTAATAAACCGGCTTCACTGCGGAGGGAACAGATTCTAGGGAAACTGTACTTTCCAAGGGCAACAACAATTCATTGTGTTGCCAAGTCCACCATGGCACATCATCTTTACTTGTGTGTTTGCAGCATTTGTTATTTGCCGTCTTGCTCATGACCACTTGTTGCTTTTTCTGGCATTCCCTTGGTTTCTTCCTCCGTGTGACACCTCCTTCCTCACTGACCTTTCCCAAAGGTCCACGCTTGGTCTCACCAGTTGTTACTTCCTTTGTCTGTAGTAACTGATCCTGTTTCCTTCTCAAGAAATTAACTAGGCCTGCTACCTTTGGAGTCTTCTCCTTGCAATCTTCACCCACTTGTACCACAACCACAGTCAGGTCACAAAATCACCTTTTTCTAAAAAGGAAATACACAAGAGGAAAATGGACAGAACTTGCCTGGGTCTTTTGCTTAATTCTAGACTCTTGAATGCTTGACTCTTGGAGCCTAATTCCTCCTGTCTTGTGAGCCTCCTAGCTTGTATAACTTCTCACTTTTGATCATACCTCCTGCTTCTGGTTCTTATGTTGACCCATTTTTGTTTCATTTCCAAGCACTCAGCATTTCCAGCCCCCTACCCCCACCCCCGGTTTTAATGGCTGACTATGTCAGCTTGAGTACCTGCTCTACCCCCACCTACAAAACTTCGCTTCTGTGTTCTGCAGCGTCACAGGCCTAATATGCCTGAAATCGAGAGCATCATCTTCTGTACTCATATTTTTAATTTTTTGTCTTTGCAACTTAAGCGGAAACAGCTTTGGTATTATTAAATATTATTTTACCATTCTATACTTGTTTTAGTGTTTGTATATTCATGACTATATATGTTCCTGAAAGCAGGTACCATTTCTTGTGAGAAGTGATATTCACCGTCTTAACCTGTGTGGTCTATCTATAGAATGAGCCTTAAATAAACATTGTTCAATGAATTGTCTTCTGAAATAGATGATAAGCCCTGAGATGGCAGCGTTTGACTTCACATAGTTTTGGTATTTCCTCCCACACATAGTAAAGCCTCACTAATCTGATAGATGACCCATGATATACTGTTTTGATCATTTTGTATTATCTGTTGTTGTTAGGTACAGTAGTGTTGGTTCCAACTCATAGCGACCCTGTGTACAACAGAACAAAACACTATCTGGTTCTGTGCTATTCTCATGATCGTTGTTAGGCTTGAGCCCATTGTTGCAGCCACTGTATCAGTCCATCTTGTTGAGGGTCTTCCTCTTTTTCGCTGACCCGCTACTTTACCAAGCATGATGTCCTTCTCCAGGGACTAATCCCTCCTGATAACATGTCCAAAGTATATGAGATGTAGTCTCACCATCCTTGCTTCTAAGGAGCATTCTGGCTGTCCTTCTTCCAAGACAGATTTGTTTGTTCTTCTGGAAGTCCATGGTGTGTTTAATATTCTTTGAAAACACCATAATTCACAGGCGTCGATTCTTTTTCGGTCTTCCTTATTCGTTGTCCAGCTTTCACATGCATATGAGGTGATTGAAAACACCATGGCTTGGGTCAGAAACACCTTAGTCCTTAAAGTGACATCTTTGCTTTTTAACACTTTAAAGAGATCTTTTGCAGCAGATTTGCAGTGAGTTGTCTGATTCTTGACTGCTGCTTCCGTGGGTGTTGATTGTGGAGCCAAATAAAATGAAATCCTTGAAAACTTCAACTTTTCTCTGTTTATCATGATGTTGCTTATTGGTCCAGTTGTGAGGATTTTTGTTTTCTATATGTTGAGATGTAATCCACACTGAAGGCTGTGGCCTTTGATCTTCATCAGTAAGTGCTTCAAGTCCTCTTTACTTTCAGTTTTTTAGGGTAGACGTAAATCACCAAAGTTGTCGTCATAAGGTAGAAAACGAAGTGTCTGTTAGTCAAGATACTGTCAGTATTTTTTAAACTTATTAAAACCGAGGTCTACATTATTCATATGGATATACATACTAACAAACAAATAAATAAATCTGAAATAAATGTCCATAAAATAATACTTTCTCTTATGCTGTATTGCCTGATATTTTCTATCCTATCCTGTGTTATTCTATTCTATTCTATTCTTTTTTTTTGTTTGTTTAAATGCCAGTTGCAGTTCTCTAAAGCAGTGGTTCTCAGCAGGGATGATTTTGCCCTCACCTCCCTCTGGGGACATTTGGCCATGTCTGGAGACATTTTTGGGTGTCAGATTCGTGCTTGGGAAATGCTACTGGCATCCAGTGAGTAAAGGCCAGGGATGCTGCTAAACATCCTACAATGCACAGGGCAGTTTCCCCTACCCCTGCCCACCCCCCACCAAATTATCCAGCCCCAAATGCCTATAGTGCTGACATTGGAAAGCCCTGATCACAGGTCTGAAAACATTTCTCTCAAAGCCAGGGCTACCAAGAAGGAAGGGACATTGCCATAGTAATATACCAAGGTTCTTCCAAGAGGAATAATAAAAGCAATTCTTGTCTTTGTGGGAACCCCACAAAGCAGCCCCATTTTTCTAGCTGGGCAGTGCTTGGTGTACTCTTTCTTTAATTTTTTGTCAACTTGTAAGCCTTAGGTCTTCCAGGCCCTTCAGCACACTTTGAGGTTAAGACGTTAATGAATGCCTCTCTAAGTGTCCATGAAAGCTGAGTCAGCACTCAGGATGGTTAGCAGTGTTGGGTTAGAACTAATGAGCTTTGGGTGCCAGTAGCTGGTATTTGAGATTAGTGGGGCATTGAGACCCAGCAATGCTCAACGTCTTTCTGACTTGCCTCAGCCTCTCTTATTTCAGAACCCAATAGTGGGAAAACTGCTGAATCAGCAGCAGTTCATTTTCCCCATCAGGCTAATTACTTCTTTTCCCAGATCAAGACCATATTTTGGAAGGGCTGAGACATCTGAAAGCAGAGAACATCCTGCCTACTGGGGCAAGAAAGTGAAGGCAGTTTTTGTGCCCCTTAAGTAGGTGATTAGCAGAGACTCTGAAAGCAGAGCAGGAAGGGGAGAGACTTAGAATAGAGTCTGTAGACCAACCCTGCCAGGAAGCAAGATGTGAGTACAACTCTGCAGCATGCGCTCGGGAGTATGCAGCCACTGCAGACAGCTGCTGCCCAGCGGGAAGAAAGGTGGCAGTGGGCTAGGAAAGCACCACAGAACACACATAAAGCACAGAGAATTTGGAACAAAGCACAGGAAGTTGTTTTTTGTCGGAAGTTTCGAGATTGTCTCCGCAAGCTCTCATCAAACTCTACATATCTGAATGCTGTTAGGAGCTTTCTTAAGAATCAGCAATGTATCTTCTTTTTTAAATGGAAATATTTTATGTGTTCTTCAGCATTGTTAGCTATAATCCCTATGGATTAGTTCTACAGAAATACAGTGATTGGAAAATAGCTTACAGGTTGCTCTGGCCTAGAGGGCAGGGTCCTAGGTGTTTGTTTCCATGTGGTTGGTATAACATTGGGCAAGTTACTTTACGTCTCCTGGCCTGGTCTTTTAATATCTAAATGCATGATTAGACTAGTATGATTTCAAAAAGCTTGCTTCCTCTTGAATGTACAATGGATTTAAAAGGATTGGCTAATAATGGAACTGCCTTAAGTACGTGCAGCAGATCCTGTTTTATATCACAATTCAAGCACACTTAAGACAATAAAAACATACTGGGGGGAAAAAAAAGAAAAACCTGATTTTTTTCCAGATAGGTTTGGTTATAAGAGACATGGAGAGTGGCTATAGTGTACCAGTTCCACACTGATGCTTTACCACTGTTTCTTACTTGAGTGTAGAAGTAAGGAAGTGGTGGTGAGTGACTGAATTTGATTTCTACAACAAGAGTACCTTGATTATTTACATTAAACAGATGAGGAAACTCATACAGAGAAATTAAGGCACTTTGGGTCACAGTTATTTGGAAATGGAACCAGGTACTCCTTGTTCCCAAACCTGACCCGTTTTCTTGCTATTTTTCCATAGTATGACTTCTAATAACTCTGTGCATAACACCAGGGAATGGTTCACCAATATTTAAATTTCTGCAGTTAATTTAAATGCCTTGCAGGTGGTTAACAGTATATGTGGAAAGCTTAATGTGCAGTGAACAACGCAACTAAATCAACAATAGTTTGTAATTACTTTTTTTTCCTATACTTGGTAGAAGTTAGCAATAACCATACCTTCTCCCAGACAGTTAGCATGATTGAATGAAAAATATATAGGAGCCCTGGTGGCATGGTGGTTAAGTGCTCGACTGCTAACCAAAAGGTTGGCAGTTTGAATCCACCAGCTGCTCCGCGGGAGAAAGATGTGGCAGTCTGCTTCCATAAAGATTTACAGCTTTGGAAACCCTATGGGGGCAGTTCTACCCTGTCCTACAGGGTTGCTACAAGTTGGAATCAACTCAGTGGAAGCGGGTTTAGAGTTTTTTGGTTTTATATATGTATAAATATATATATATATATATAAATATATGTATCAGTATCTAGTTATTTATAAAATAACCCAGTTATTTTAATCAACTGTAAGGCCAAATAAACCAACTTTAAGGAGTGTAATAGATCATATGGCTGTTGGCTATTACTGTGGCTAAAAATAAACACCATAATCATCAACGTTAGCTTCATCATCATCACCATCCTAAGTACATACAGCCTATTATACATTTGTACAGCTTTTTAGCTACTTTTAATATTTTCTCACCATGGTTTTTCCTATTCGTAATAGACACAGGCATTATCTCAATGACCCCCTCCCACAGCAGGAGCCACTGGTGTCTTTATTTTACAAAGGAAATATGGGCTAATATAGAGAAGTTAAATGGCTCTTGCACTGATGTTCAGCCTATCAATGTGGCAGACAAGAACAAAAGTCAACTTTTACAAAATTTTGACAAAGTCAATGATGTCACCACTTACTTAATTTTAAGGCTTTAAGCAACTACTAGGAGTCCGTGGGTGGCACAAATGGTTAAGTGCTTAGCTGCTAGCCAGAAGGTTAGAAGATCAAGTTCATCCAGAAGCACCTTGGAAAAAAGGCCTGGTGATCTACTTCCAAAAAATCTGCCATTGAAAACTCTATGGAACACGGTTCCCTTATGACACACATGGGAATCAGCTCCATGGCATTTATGTTTGTATATTTGTTTTAAGAAGCTAGCAGGATTAGGCCTTCTTTTCATATCCAGTCTATATTTGGCATCTTAAGAACAAGTTAGAAAGGAAAATGAATCAAAGCAGAAGTAATTCTATTTTTTAGAGGGTACAGCAAAGCAATACAATAAAAAGGTCTATGTTTGAAACTACATTGTTGACCTGCAATTTAATTCCCTAGATGTGTCGCTGTGAACTGCCATTGAGTCAACCCCTGACTCATGGTGATCCTATGCCCTACAGAACGAAATGCTGCCCAATCTTGTGCCATCCCCATGATCAGATGCAGATCAGAATTCCCGAGATGTAGACACTCTTAATAGTTTGCTATGCATCTTTCCAGCCTATATAGTATTCAAATACTGCATGTTAGTTATTTATGGATAAAATAATGCTGCGTAATATTATGCCAGAAATGCAGAGACATACAACATTTCTTTAGTTTCCAGTCTGCAGGGTTAGCTGATCTTGGTTGGTTTGGAATCTCAGCTGTCCTTGCTCATGTATCTGTGATCAGTTGTGGGTCACCTAGGCGGCTCTGTTTATCTTCCTGGGCTTAATTACATGTCTGGGAGATCAGCTGGCTGAAGGCTGATCTGGGATGGCCTCTTCTGAGATGACTGGGATGACTTGACTTTGCTTCATTTGTCTTTCAACCAGCAGAAGTCTACAGACATGCCCTACAATACACAAGAAAGTCATATGGTTAAACTCAGAATCAAAGGATGGAAAAATAGATCCCAGTCATAAAGGAAATCGATTCCACTTGGCGAAGGGCAAGGATAAAGAGAGGGAAGAAGAACTGGGGTCATTAACATACTCCGTCTACCAGTCACAGAAGGATATTCTTACACACAAACATTGTTTTTTTTTTTTCCCCCTTCTTTGCCTGTTTTTACAAATATGAGATAATATCCTATTATTTTAAGGCTATTTTGTAACTTAATAATGTTACAAATATTGTTTTGAGTTGCATGAGTTGTTCAGTGGTAGAATTCTCCCTTTCCATGTGGGAGAATCAAAAACCCAAACCTGTTGCCATCAAGTTGATTCTGACTCATAGTGACCCTATAAGACAGAGAAGAACTGCCTGACAGGGTTTCCGAGGAGTGGTTGGTGGATTCAGTCTGCTAACTTTTTGGTTAGTAGCTGAGGTCTTAACCACTGTCCCACCAGGGCTCCACATGTGGGAGGCCTGAGTTCAATTCCTGGCCAATGCACCCCAACCGCAGCTACCACCTGTCTGTCAGAGGAGGCTTGTGTGTTGCTATGATGCTGAACAGGTTTCAACAGAGCTGCCAGACTAAGACAAACTAGGAAGAAAGGACTGGCAGTCTACTTCCAATAATGAGTCAGTTAACTATATGAATCATGTTGGTTGAATCCTTTTGTATACGAGTTGCCATGAGTTAGGTATGACTGGACCACAGCTAAAAGCAACGACAGCAAAGATCATTCTATGTCAGTTGAAGCAAATGTAACTCAGTCTTTTTAACATTGCAAAGTGCTCATTATATGGATATTCTGGACATTTTTAACCAGTCCCCTAATGGACTTTTAAATTGTTTCTTGTTTTGGGACTTTATTAACAGTGATACAGTGGGCACCTTTTTACACAAATATTTGGGTATTTACACTGGGTTTTTTGTAAATTAAACTTGTGAAAACAGGAAGTAGAACTTTGGAATCCCTTACACTTTACACTTCAGCAATACTGAGCCACTTGTATTTCCCTGAACAAACCACAATCTTCTACACCTCTGTGTTTTCAAACATACTGTTTCTTCTAGAAGCCTCCCTACTCCCCCACTGGTCCTCTAACAAACTATAGTGAAATCAAATGAGAAAGTGAATTTGCATATAATTGGTGATTCATTCTGCAGTACTTCAGCTCCCTGGTGTAGGTGACTGAATTGTTTTGGAGGCCACTTATATCTCTACGATTAGTATCTGTCTAGTCTTCACTCAAGTACTGCCTTACCAGTGAAGGCTTCTCTAAATTTCTTGGGTAGATTCAAGCACTCCTCTGAATGTTATAAACACTCATTACAGTAATTCTCTCATTGAAATATATTTGTTTTCATGTCTGTCTGCCCAGTAAGCTCTTTGAGAGAAGAAATGTTGTCTTTTTATCTATTTAGCTCCATTTTCTAATAAAGCAGTTGGCCAAAGCAAGCACTTAATAAGTCTTTGCTAAATAAAAATCTTACACTTGGGGTCAAATCTGATTTTAGCCAATATAATAATTAAATAAGTTTATTTGTTTAATTATTCAATAAATATTTATTGAGTGATTATTATATGCAGGGATTTGGATATGTTTTGAAATGAGAAGATAGGAAGAATGTGAATGTGTTTTTCTAAAATGAGATGGTCTTCTTAGTGCGTCTGATGAAATTCCAGACATTTTCCCCAGAAAAATGTATATATGCTCATATTCACACTTTTTCTTACAATTACAGTGAGTTCACTACTTCCTGATACTCAGCATTGAGATGCAGGATAAGAACTTGTAGCTTACGTGGATAAGAACATGGCCCTATGTCAGACCTAGATACTCTAAGGACAGATTTAGGGGACTTGCAGTTAGACCATCTATGTACCTTCCATCGCAGTACCTCATCCTTACCTATGACAGGTGTGTTAGTGGCCAAGCAGAGGTTCTGTCATATCTATACCTTTATCTACATTGTAGATATCTTACCTACCCCACTAAATATATTGAGACTCACATACCTTAGGCTACAGATAATGAGATATGTATAAATGGAAATTTCTACCACAAAGATGTCTCATGACTCATTTGACATTACTTAAATGTAATTCTCTTTAAATTCTTAGCTTTGTTCAATTTGTTGGAAGAAAGAGAATTTCAAAAAATCGTTAGGTAGGAAATAGAATTTCTGCACCTTAAAGGACATTTTAAGGCATATTTACTTGATCTATTTTTTCCATCCTTTGAGTTTAAGTTGGTTTCTTTGAGTCTAAGATGTGTCTCTTGTAGGCAGCATATAGATGGATTGTGTTTTTTTATCCATTCCGCCACTCTCTGTCTCTTCATTGGTGCATTTAGTCCATTTACATTCAGCATAATTATTGACAGGTATGAGTTTAGTGCTGTCATTTTGAAGTATTTTTTTGTTTGTGTGTTGTTGGCAGTTTCTTTGTTCCACTTAATTTTCTATGCTGAGTCGTTTTTCCTTATATATTTTCTTTTAATCTTTTTCATTATTGTTGATTTTGTGTTTGCTGAGTCTTTATGTTTTTCTTGTTTTTTATTTTGATGTGTAGGATTGTTAGTTTGCTTTGTGTTTACCTTAATATTTACTTTATTTTTCTAAGTTTAAACCAATCTTTCATTTCTTGATATTGCCTTGACTTCCTCTCCATATGAAATTTCTATGACTACAGTATTTAGTCCCTCTTTTTTTCTTTTAATGTTGTCATCTTTTACAAATTGAAGTCTCTGTTTCTGTATTTTCAGTGTTTCAGCTTTGATTTATTTTTGTGACTTCCCTGTCTGGGTTGATATCTGGTTATTCTGTCCTGTGTTCTAGTCTTGGATTGTTATCTGATATTATTGATTTTCTAACCAGAGGACTCCCTTCAGTATTTCTTGTAATTTTGGTTTGGTTTTTACAAATTCCCTTAACTTCTGTCTGTCTGGAAATGCCCTAATTTTGCCATTATATTTGAGAGACAGTTTTGCTGGATATATAATTCTTGGCTGGCAATTTTTTTCCTTCAAGGCTTTATATACGTCATCCCATTGCTTTCTTGCCTGTATGATTTCTGCTGAGTAGTCAGAGCTTAGTCTTATTGAATCTCCTTTGTAGGTAACTTTTCATTTATCCCTAGCTGCTCTTAAAATTCTCTCTTTATCTTTGGTTTTGGCAAGTTTGATTATAATATGTCTTGGTGATTTTCTTTTGGAGTATACTCTGTGTGGGGTTTGATGAGCTTCTTGGATAGATACTTTCTCATCTTTAATGATATCAGAGAAGTTTTCTGCCAACAGATATTCAACAATTCTCTCTGTATTTTCTGTTATCCCCCCGGTCTGATACTCCAGTCATTCATAGGTTATTCCTCTTGATAGAGTTCCACATAATTCTTAGGATTTCTTCATTTTTTTAAATTCTTTTATCTGCTATTTCCTCAAATAAATTGGTGTCAAGTGCTTTATCTTCAATCTCACTAATTCTGACTTCCATTGCCTCAATTCTGCTCCTATGACTTTCTATTGAGTTGTCTAATTCTGAAATTTTATTGTTAGTCTTTTGGATTTCTGTTTACTGTCTCTCTGTGGATTCTTGCAGCCTGTTAAATTTGTCATTATGCTCTTGTATAACCTTCTTAAGCTCCTCTGTTGCTTTGTCTGTGTGTTCCTTGGCTTGGTCTGCATTTTGCATGCTCTCCTTCCTGATCTCTTTAAGAGATTTGTGTATTAATCTTTTGCATTCTACCTCCAGTAATTCTAAGACCTTCTCTTCCTCTGGGAGGTTTCTTTACTCTTTGTTTGGGAGCTTGCTGAAGCCATCATGGTCTGCCTCTTTATGTTATTTGATATTGACTGTTGTCTCCCACCCATCAATAAGTTATTATATTTATTTATTTTATGTTTGCTTACTGTGTCATAGCTTCTTGTTTTATTTTGTTTTGATATGTCCAAATAGGCTGGTCATGTGAGCTACTTTGATTACTGACATCTTTAAAGCTCTCATGTTTTGTCACCAGGTGGTTAGAGCTGTTACTAGGTATGTGATCCCAGAAGTCCATTTAATTTTCTTGTGTGGATTCAGCTCAGGTGTCCAGGTCGTTGGTCACCGAGTGTGTGGTGCAGGCTCTCACCTACAGTCCTAGACGGCGGGGCTACATAGGGGTGATTCGAGTAGGCACAGGTATTTGGCTGCACTAGGGGGTTATGTGCTGAGCAAGGTAGGGGGCTGATGGCTGCCTCTGAGTGCCTGTGTGGAAGATGTGTCCCTGCTTCCTAGAGCGTGTAGGTGGGTGGGTTTTCCGTAGGACTTTGGGCACCCAGTGCTGTTGGCTGTAAGGACTGGGAAGCACCACTTATTCTCCAACCCCTGTCATGGGTGGCTAGGTGGAGTGGGTGGAGCCATCAGTCCTCAGGCCACTGATGTGGTAGGCGAGGACCCTACTTAAGGGGCAGAGTGGTGTCAAATGTCACAAATCTGCCACTCCCCCTTAGCTGTTGCAGTTGAAAATAGGCTTCAGGTATATACCCTGTTGTGCTATGCTAATGAGGGCCTACACTGTTGAAGTGGACCCACACAGGTCTAGGCAGGAGTGAAAGGCATTCAAAGTCTGTGGACCCCTTCCACCTGTGCCTAGGCAAAGGGCTGTGCCTGCCCTGAGTTCCTGGCTTAGGGGAGTTGGCAGATTATTTTTTCCTGTTTGTTAATTTGTTCCCTCTCCAAAGCTGGGAGAATGGCTTGAGGCACATGATGGATCCCACTTCTGGACTAGCGGGCATGGCAGTCGCTGAAGACGGACCAGTCCTGGAGCAGAGCAGGGACGGTGTGGTAAATGGGAGAAAGGTACTTCCCAGGGGGGAAGGGTTTTTTTGATCCTGCACAGTAGGTTAGAAGCTTGCAGTTAAATGTTTCCCGGTGTGGAAAATGCGTCCTGAGAGTTACTGCTTGCCTCAGCCCACATGGCGCTGGCTGATCCAAACTGCAGGGTGCTGGCCAGGCCAGGTCTGGCAGATACTCACTGCTTCTGAACTGTCTCTCCCTCCTCCTGCTGCTCAGTCCAAGTCCTCAACTTTGTCTTTGATGTTCAGGGCTCCTAGGTTTTCATGTATAATCAATTCACTTGTTTTTTTGGATCTTTGTTGTAAGAGGGACCACAGGAAGTGTATGACTACTCCACCATCTTGGCCCCACCTTAAGGTATATTTAGATAAAATGAGACATCAATATCCCATTTGTAATAGCAGCAAAAATAGAAGCTATTTTTCAATAATCACAAGAAATGTGCAGGACTTGCCTGTGAAAAGTTTTACTAAACTCATGACCTGGGGCTAGAGTTCTTAAAAATGATGCTAAAAACACAATGCATTAAAGAAAAAATGATAAATTGGACATTATCAAAATGAAAAATTTTGCCTGCTGAAGACATTGTTAAAAGAATGTAAAGACAAAGTACAGACTGGGAAATATTTCCAAATCACATACCCCAAAGGAACCTGTACTTAAAACATATAAAGGTCTTTTAAAACTCTACAGTAAGAAAATAAACAGTACAATTAAAAAATTCACAAAAGACTTTAACATACACCTCACTAAAGAGGCAATTAAGTACATGAAAAGATATTCAACATCATTAGACATTAAAACCCATTGCCATTGAGTCGATTTCAATTCATAGCAACCCTATAGGACAGGGAAGAACTGCCCTAAAGGGTTTCCAAGGAGTGGCTGGTGGAGTTCAAATGCTGACCTTCTGGTTAGCAATACCACAGGGAAATGTAAATTAAAACCACTACGCAATACCACTACAAACCTATTAGATTGGTTAAAATAAAAAATACTGGCAAAGTCAAGTGACAAGGATGTGAAGAAAATAGAATTATTGTAAATCGCTGATGGGAATGCAAAATGGTATACCCAATTTGGAAAATGATTTGGCATGTTCTTATACAGTTAAATATATACTGATAAAATGTTCTAGCAATCCCACTCCTAGGTATTTACCTTAGAGAAATAAAAACTTAGGTTTGCACATATGTACCAGACATTTATAGCCATTTTATTTGTAGTGATTAAAAATTGTAACCAATCCTAATGTCCTTCATGGCTGAATGGAAAACAAACTGTGGTACATCCATACAGTGAAATACTACTCAACATTAAAAAGGAAAAAACTATTGATGCATGCAACAACTTGGAAGAATTTCAGAGGCATTATACTGAGTGAAAGAAGCCAGTCTCAATAGATTACATATTTTCTGGTTCCACTCATATGACATTCTCAAAAAGGCAAAACTAGAGTGACTGAGAACAAATCAGTGCTTGCTGGGGTTAGGGGTTGGGTGGAGAGTTAAGTCTACAAAATTATAGCATGTTAATGGGCTAATGGAACTGTTCTATATCCTGATTTTGGTGGTGGTTACACAAATATATACACATATTAAATTTCATAGAATTGTACTCTAAAAGTAAATTTTACTGTATGTTAATCAAATATAAAATAGAGGCTTTGCTGAGGAGCATAAAACAAAATTTGTATAAATGGGAGTCATATCATTTTCCTAGACTGATAGACTCAATATAGTAAAAATGTCATTTCTTCCTAAATTAGTTCATACAGTTTATGAAATCCCAATTTCAATTAAAGTGAGGAGGGAAAGGGGCTTTAATAAAAAATATATATATAATTCTTTATCCATTTGCAAGAAAAACCATTCAGTAAAAAATATTCAAGTGTAGGATAGACAGGAAATTTCATGTTAGATATTAAGACATATTATAAAACCACAATTAACGGAGTGCTTTGCCAGTGCCATAATAAGCAGTGGATAGAATAAAAATATCCAGATAAAGAATAAAGGTTACATAGAAATTTAGCATGTGATATAGGTGGCATCTTAGTATTGAATAAAAGGTCTGTTAATTATTTTACAAGAAAGTATTTAGAATTCAACCTCATAACATAATTCAAAACAAGTTCCAAAATGAATAAAATTTAAATTTAAATCAAAGATGAATATTTAGTTACTATTAAGGTAAGAAAGATCTTACTTAGAAATCATAATTAAAAAAGCAAACTCAGAAAGAAAAGACTGATGGATTTAAAAGAATCAAAGTTAAAAAGTTTGTATGTCAAAAGTACCATAAACAAAAAGGAAATGAGAAATGATAGATTGGAATATTTGCTATATAAAAGACAAAGGTTAAATATCAGTAATATAAAGAGAATGCTTAAAATCTAAGAAAAAATCTTAGTAGAAAATAGTAGACACAAATACATAAACAGGAAGTGTCTTTTAAAACTCATATTCCTAATAAATATCTTAGAAAATGCTCACTAGTTTAAATAATAAGTGCTTAAATAATGAAAGATCATGTTTCTGTATTTATGGGCAGCAGTTATACAATATCATAATATACAGTATTAATGAGTGCATGAGAAAATAGGTATTTTAATGTACTGATATAGAACAAAAATTGCCAAAAGTGTTGATTAAAATTTAAAGACAATATATACACATCTTCATGGAAGACAACTTTGCCATAAGGCTCAAAAAGCCATTAAAATATACATGTCTTCCTTTCCACGTCAATGAAATAATAAAACACGAGAATAAAAATTTTTCACTATGTGAATGAAACATTTTAACTTTTGGAAATAACCCAAGTATCCAGCAATAAGGGATTCATTAAATACTTTATGACAATTCATATAACAGGAGAACTGTGTAGCCATTTAAAATAAACTAGGTATGAATTTAACGAGAAGAATGATGTTTCCCAGTTACTCATCAGTGCAAAAAGCAGTTTAGAGTAGTGTATGTTTGGTATGATCTCACATATAAATAAGTTATAAAGACCTTATGGAGTAGTCTGGATGGATGTATTTTAAAATGGTACATCTGAGTGGTGAGTGATTTTATTTTTTAGAATTTTCTGTTTCTCTAATTTTTTTATTTTTTCTTTAATGAATATTTTTTTACTTGTGTAAATTTTGAAATTTAAACAAGTCCTTTTGTAAAGCAGCTCTTTACCCCATCATCTCAGCCTAGAGTCTATGTTGTTTTGTTTTCCTGCACGAGAAGACGAGGGATCCCTGTGCACGGTGGGATATTTACATTTGCACTGACGTACTTAGAGCAGAGCTGTGACATCTCTACTGTGCTAGCGCCATGCAGGACATGTGAATCACTTCGTTTTCAGTTCCCAAGGCTCCTCACATTTATTTGGAACCGGGAGCCTCATTTGTTTGTCTTGTTTCTCTTTACAATGATTTCTGTGGGTTCTGGCCCATTTTCTTCAGGCCCACCCTTAACGCCTCCAGGGCTCTGGACCAGAGCACAAATGGAGGCCCACAAACCACATGCTGAAATACACTAAAAGTTATAAATCTAGCTTATAAACTGTTAAGTGAAACATATTCCATTATACTCTTTTGATAAATATGTCTTCGTAACAATAAAACAGAAAAATATGTTTAAATCCATTGTTTTTATATGTCTGAAAGTTGGCAAAAAATCCAAGATGACTGAATTTAATTATTATTGCTCATCTGAATGTTTTTGTGGACTGGCCAATACTGTTTGGATGAGTGATGAACTAAAGACATACACAGAGCAGGAACTGTTACGTATTTATTCAATACAATTAATTTCTCATACCTTAATTTCAGCAAACTTTTAATTATGTTATCAAGATTTTTATATTGTGTTCTATTGACAGCAATGATCTAAAGCAGAGATAGGCAAACATTTTCTGTAAAGGCAAGATAGTAAATACTTTAGGCTTTGTGAGCGATATAGTCTCTGTCACAACTACTCAGCTCTGCTGTTGTAGTGCAGAAGTAACGCAAAAGTAGCCATAGACAGTATGTAAATGAGTGTGCATGGTGGTGTTCCAATAAAAGTTTACTCATAAAAATAGGCAGTGAGCAGAATTTCACCTGTGGGCCATAGTTTACCAACTCCTAATGTGAAGGATTTTTTTAAAGTGTAAGTGTACAAATCTGGATATATGTTGATCAAAAATATAAATTAAAGTAACCGTATGAACTAAGAAATTAAATCCATTTTCACGTTTTTAAAATTTATTTTCTTCTAAGGTATTCCAACATCTCTATCATAATCGAAAGACAAAATACATGGTATAATTAATAAGTACTAACATTTTAAGTTGAAATTATTTAAGGTTTTTATTTCTTAATTTTTAAACTTCTAAATTAAATCTTATTAAACATTTTCGTAAAATTAAAATTATTCTCAGGTCTAGCGGTCAATGTCCATTTAGTTGCCAGTGTAAAGGATCAGTATCATGCTTCACATGTGTTATCTGTTGTTAGTTGCCGTCAAGTCAGCTTCTGCTCGTGGCAACCTTATGCATAACAGAACGAAACGTTGCCCAGTCCTGCACCATCTTCATGATGTTTGAGCCCATTGTTACAGCCATTGTGTCAGTCTATCTCTGTTTCATTCGACATTAGCTATGATGGTTCAGATGCAGAGGCAGGAATCATCTGAAGGCTTGCTTACTCACCTGTTGGTCTGTGTTGAGGGGATAGACTTCACCTCCTGATGGACAATGAATGGAAAGGCACTGGCAGGTCAGGTTGTTGTTGTTAGCTGCCTTCTAGTTGGCCCCAACTCATGGCTACTCCATGAACAATGAAATGGCTGCCTGCTCCTACGACATCCCATGATTGGTTGCAGTTCAGACGATTGTGCTCCATAGGGTTTTCATTGTCTGATTTTTCACAAGTAGATCACCATGTCTTTCTTCCTAATCTGTCTTAGTCTGGAAACTCTGCTGAAACATATGTAGCATCATAGCAACACACAAACCTTCACTGACAGACAGATGTGGCTGCAGGTGAGCTGGGACTGGAAATATTATTGTAGCTATTGTGTCAATCCGTCTTATTTAGGGTTTTCCTCATTTTCACTGACTTTCTACTTTGCCAGAGATGATGTCCTTTTCTAGCAATTGGTCTTTCCTGATGATATGTCCAAAGTAAGTTAGAGGAATACTCTCTACCCTTGCTTCTAAGGAGCGTTCTGGCTGTGCTTCCTCCCATAAGGATTTGTTTCTTCTTGTGGCAGTTCCCGGTATGTTCAGTGTTCTTCACCAACACCACAGTTCGAATGCATCAATTCTTCAATCTTTCTTTTTTATTGTCCATGCTTTACCTAGACTTACATATTTACAAGTTTAAATATGCATCGCGTGTTTAATCTTACAAAGTATCTCTCCGCCTTCATGTGCAACTGTTGGAATACAAATACTATCCTAATGCCTGAGTATCTCCAGAACTGTGAACCACGTCACCGGCATTCAGACCTTTTGTTTGAAGACATAGGCCAAGAAGTTTGGAGAAGCGTTTTCCTGGGGCCTGAACAGCGTTAGCTGTGAGATGGATGTTTAGGGTGATGGCTTGCAGTGTGCTAGTATGTGAATGACAGCTTCTTTAGGACATTTGTCTGTGAATATGTGATGTGTGTTACTTTGTCAATTGTGGGACTTAAGGCTGAAACCCATCTTTCTTAGATTTTACATCTACAGCCCATGTTTGCTTTCAACCTGTGTCCCTATTGGAGAGATGGTTTTACTCCTTCATAGTATGGTGTGGGTACAGCTATGCTTTGGATTGTGTATTATATACATTCATTATTTACTTTGTTCAAGTTTGTTTTGTCCCCATGTCTCATTTCATGATGATGTCATTATTTTGGACGTTTACTTTGTATCATAGAAGTAGTTGGTGTTAGTGGGACAGAATGTATGTCATTTTTTGCTGTTCAAGAACAATAGAAGTTGAGATAGACAGGGTGCTGAAGGCAAATTTTAGGAATAATATCCAGGCATCTCAAAGCCCCAAACCACAGCCAAAATCATGCCTTTGAGCCATTTTTCTTGTTTCAAACTTAAAAGACATGTTTATTTAGTATCCACTGTACCTCCAGAACCTAACAAGTGGGGGAAAAAAAAACAAGGAAACAGACAAACAAAAAACCTGCCATTGCCAAAATGTAACAAAGAGCCTTTCTGAAATTTCAGATTTTTCCCTCCGTGTGCCCTGCTCTCGGCTTCCCCACCCCCTTAGATTGTTGATTTCCAGGCGAGGAAGGCACGTTCTCCCCCTTATCTGCAGCAGCACATATGCAAAGACCTGATAATCCCAGACTCACGAGAGAGCTTCATTCTGAAGCAGCTGTCCAGCAGTAGCACAAAAGCCGATAGCATCACTCAAGCTAATCATTTATAAAATTCCTGTCAGAATTTTGACATGAGTCTAGATGGGGCATTTCCTGTGGCAGCCCCGCCACGGGGCTGGGAGAGGTTCCTTCCCTCGGCCCGTGCTCTGCTCACTTTAAGAATTTTATTTTCTCCCTCTAGATTTTTGTTTTATAACATGGTTAATAGGCGGACAGAAAGGCAATTCTGCCTTTAATCAGAGCTCACATTTGATGTAACTGTCCCACTTCAGATGGTGAAGCAGAATTGCAAGGGAATTTTCCCTTCATGGATGAACTTTATTTTTCAGGGATTTAAAACTTTAAGATGGTCCAGCCCAGGGCACGTTATACTGCTAGAATTAAGGCATAATATAACTAGAAAGAAGAGGGAATAATTAGGAGACGCATAGTCTTGCGTCCATTTAGTGGCACGTCCTGGGACAAGTCACTTCTCAGGAACCTTTTCACATCCGGGAAAAGAATGAGCTGGATGAGAAGAATTCCAAGGCTCCTACCAGTTCTAGCATTCGCTGTGCGGCTTAGAGACTAGTCCACCCGCTTTCTGTTCTCCTGCTGCTGCTTTTTTTTTTTTCCTCCTACCCTCTCAGTCTCTTTCTCTCTGTCTCACACACACATACGCATATACAGAAAGCACACTGTATTTACCTCATCGGGGTCCCAGCATCCAGTCCCATGTGGAAATCACTGCAGCCCTAGACTGTCTTGGCAAGCATCAGTGTGGAAGCTGTTTGGTGGAGTGGTTAGCACATGGAGTTTTTTAACTACGTATACTGTGAATGGAAACAACCAATCGTACATTTTCCACTCTAGTAACTACCTTTAAGTTTTCCAAGAGAATTGCTGTGTTGATATAGATGAAATGAAAGAGCAACTTTTGAAAGACAGTCCTGTTCCCCTTCAGGAGTCCCTGGGTGAAGCAAACTGTTAACGAGCTCAGCTACTAACCAAAATATTGGTAGTTTGAGTCCACCCAGAGTTGCTTCAGAAGAAAGGCCTGGCGACCTACTTCCAAAACACCAATCATTGAAAATGCTACGGAGCACATTTCTTTCTTTTTTTTAATGAACTTTGTTTGTTTTTTGTTTTCCTCCTACCTCACTGGCTGCCTCTTCTCTGTCTCCCTTACTTCTTCTCTGCCTGCCCTCTAAAGTTTCGGAGTTTCCTGGGGCTTGGCCTTGGGCCCCCTGCCTTCTTTCTCTTTATTCTTCCCTTACGTGGGATCAACCATTCCTCTGGACTTAATATCTTTCAGATGACGATTCCTCAAAGTGCATCTCCAGCCAGATCTCTTCTCAGAGCTCCAGACTCATGTCCTAACCTGACTCCTTGATATTTTCACAAATAACTGCTATCTCAAACCTGAGATGTCTACCTCTTGGTGTCTCTAAGCCTGTGCCCATTCCCTCTGGCCCTATCTAACTTCATAAACGGCTCCAGCATCCACTGAGTAGCTGAGCCACGATATCTGGGTTGTGGATGGCTCTTTTTTCCTCATTACAGTTCATCCCGAGTTTGTCACATGGCTCGATTCTATCCATTTTTCCCCTGTCTCCACCTCTACCTTCTTAGTCTGGGAAAACCCTCTCAGGAGGAGTCTTACAAAGCCACTACTCTCCTCATTTCACTCCTACCCTTCTACAGTCACAGCAGGGATGTCAGTTTTAATTATGTATATTTGATCATGTCACTCTTCTGTTGAACAGATTTCAATTAGTAATATTCAGGCTGCTTATCACCGCCAGCATGGGCTGGTCCTAATGTGCTTCTTCCTGCTACTCTCCTCTCTGCTGCCTGTGCTCCAGCCACACTGGCCTGTGGGAATGCAATGCCGAACGCTTTCCAGTGCCTGGGTTTTCTCATGCTTGCCCCTCTTTTTTTTAAATTGTGTCTTAGGTGAAAGTTTACAGCTCAAGTTAATTATTCATTCAAAAATTTATACACGTATTATTTTGTGACATTCGTTGTAATCCCCACAATGTGACAGCACACCCCTGTCTTCCACCCTGGGTTCCCTATGTCCATTCGTCCATTTCCTGTCCCCTCCTGCCTCCTTGTCCTGCTTTTGGACAGGAACTGCTCGTTTGGTCTTGCGTATTTGGTTGAGCTAAAAAGCACATTCCTCACGTGCGTTGTTTTTTTCTTTTATAAGCCTTCCTAATCTTTGTCTGAAAAGTGGGCTTCAGGAATGGTTTCAGTTCTGGGTTAACACAGCATCTGGGGGCCATAGTTTCCAGGGTTCCTCCAGTTCCTGTCAGACCAGTAAGTCTGGTCTTTTTTTGTGTGTGTGAATTTGTATTTTGTTCTACATTTTTCCTCTGCTCTATCTGGGACTCTCTGTCAGGGCAGTTGGTGGTGGTAGCCAGGCACCATCTAGTTCTTCTGGTCTCAGGCTGGTGGAGGCTGTGGTTCATTTGGTCCTTTAGTCCTTTGGGCCAGTGTTTTCCTTGAGTCTTTAGCTTTCTTCATTCTCCTTTGTTCCGGGTGGGATGGGACCAATAGATGCATCTTAGATGGCCGCTCACAGGCTTTTAAGACCCGGGATGCTACCCGGGATGTAGAACATTTTCTTTATAAATTATGTTCTGCCACTTGACCTAGATGGCCCCTGAGACTATGGTCCCAGGCCCCAACTCCAGCTTTTTGGTGCCTCAAAGTGTTTGGCTGTGTTTAGGAAACTCCTATGCTTTTGCTTTGGTCCACTTGTGCTGACTTCCCCTGTATTGTGTGTTGTCCTTCCCTTCACCAAAGTTGGCACTTGTCTACTGTCTAGTTAGTGATTTCCCTTCCCCCTCCTCCTCACCTTCATAATCATCAAAGAATGCTTTTTTCTGTGTGTAAACCTTTTCTTGAGCTCTTATAAATAGTGGTCTCATACAATATTTGTCCTTTTGTGACTGACTTATTTCACTCAGCATGATGTCCTCCAGATTCATCCATGTCACGAGATGTTCTGCGGATTCATCATTGTTCTTTATTGTTGCATAGTATTCCATTGAGTGTATGTACCATAATTTGTTTATCCATTCACCTGTTGATGGATATTTTTGTTTTCATTTTTTTGCTACTGTGAGTAATGCTGCAATGAACATGGGTGTGCATATGCCTATTCCTATGACAGCTCTTATTTCTCAGGGTATATTCTTAGAAGGGGGAGGGATGGATCATATGGTATGTCTATTTCCAGCTTTTTAAGGAAGAACCATATTGTTTTCCAAAGTGATTGTGCCATTTTACATTCCCACCAGCAGTGCATAAGAGTTCCAATCTCCCCGAAACCTCTCCAACATTTGTTATTTTGTGTTTTTTGAATTAGTGACAGCATTGTTAAGGTGAGATGGTATCTCAGTGTAGTTTTGATTTGCATTTCGCTAATGGCGGAGCACATTTCTACTCTGACACACATGGGGACTCCACGGCAGCTGGTGGTCATTTCCCTTTTAACATCTGAACACACACACACTTCTGAGGGTTTATAAATATTTATCGGATTTTAGATCCTGAGTAATTTAATTATTTTATTTCTGCCATTTGCAGTCACTTTTATAACTAGATTTAGAGGAATTCTTTAAGACTTATTTCTTTTCTGAGTTTAGATATCCCCTCAGTCTTTTTGTACAACGATGTCTTTCTTCTCAAGCTTTTAATTTTGCTCTATCTCTTGTTCAACGGAAATGAACCTTCAAGTTTATGTTTTCCTGAGATGACATGGGTGCTAAGTTTTTAAAATCGTTGCATATCTGAAAATATCATTTTGGTATGGGGTCTTTTTCCCTTGAATCTTCTACTGCTTCGGGGCATTTATTCCTGAAGTCTAAGCCCAAACCGTTTCACCCTTCATTTGTCAGTAACCTCATTGCTGTGTTGTTTTGTTTCCGTTTCTGTATGAATGCCCATGAAAGAGGTTCTTTATTCTCAACTTTAACAAAGTTGCAAGTATTTATCAAGCTGTGACTCTCTTTACCCAGGCCAGGACTATGATGAGGCAGGAGAGGTGCCTCCAGTGCAAAATTTAAGGGTGATTCACCCTCAGGGTAGCACAAGTGTAGTGTTGCACTGTAGAATAGAAGAATAATTGTTCCTTTTTGGCATGGCGTATAAAGAGTGTCTTAAATGCTAGACACCATTTTAAAACACAGTTTTGGATAATGTGTGCAAGCTTAGAAATGACATTTAAAATCTTATGAATACATGAGTTCCCCAATGACGTGAATTTAGAAGAAGACCAGGGAGTCAGGCAATGAGCCTTACATGATGTCATGGGTTGAATTGTGTCCCCCAAAATATGTGTCAACTTGACTAGGCCATGATTCCTAGTATTGTGTGGTTGTCCTCCACTTTGTGATTAGATGTGATTTTCCTATATGTAGATCATTAGGCCTTTGTTCTTACTAAGATAGTCTGGAAGCTCTGCTGAAATCTGTCCTTGCTATTATTTGAAATATCAGTGGTATAGCTTCCAGCATCATCCATCACTCGTCTGTCTGTTGTACTGTAATGGCTTGTATGTTGCTGTGATGCTGGAAGCTATGCCACCGGTATTTCAAATACCAGCAGGGTCACCCGTGGTGGACAGTTTCCAGCGGAGCTTCCAGAGCAAGACAGACTAGAAGGACCTGGTGGTCTACTTCTGAAAAGAATTAGCCAGTGAAAACCTTATGAATAGCAGTAGACCACTGTCTGATATAGTGCTGGAAGATGAGCCCCTCAGGTTGGAAGGCACTCAAAATACAACTAGGGAAGAGCTGCCTCCTCAAAGTAGAGTCGACCTTAATGACATGGATTGAGTAAAGCTTTTGGGACCTTCATTTGCTGATGTGGCACAACTCAGAATGAGAACAAACAGCTGCAAACATCTATTACACAGTGGCTACAACAGTGGGCTCAAGCATGACAACAATTGTGAGGATGGCGCAGGACTGGGCACTGTTCTGTTGTACATAGGGTCACCATGAGTCAGAACCAACTCGTTGGCATCTGACAGTAACAGCTTCCGGCATCATAGCAACACGCAAGCCCCCACGGTACAAAAAACTGACAGATGGGTGATGGTATACAAGCATAAAGGATTATGAACCAAGATATTTATGAGCCAAGATAACTCTTGTACCTTGCCACTTGGCACCGCTCTTCTCTCTGATCTGGCCGTAGATGTCCTCTGTCTTTTAATGAGGTTTGTCCCGAAGTTATCACTAAAAGGCCTTGACTTTCCCCCTCCCCTGGATAGCCAGGGAATGTTGGGTTGCTTTCCTGAAATCAGCTTTGTTGCATATTGTGCTATACAGCCTGGTGAGAGTAAGAACCACTTCTTTCTCTTTCTTTACTTTCTCCTTCAAAATCTTAGAAGGCGTCAGCTATGAATGATGCTGGGAAGGGACCCAGCTTTTGAGTCTGATGTGTGACTTACCTCTATGACAGTTTGATTCTTGGAATCGCACATCCAGATTCAGTCAGTGTGGGCGGCAGTTCAAAACCATAAGTCTTCCTCTCCCACAGAAGCCAACTTAAACAACAGCCAAGGGGAGCTGGCTTTCCAGCCTGACAAGTCACGTTTGGAGTGGGGTCCCATGTAACAGCAGCAGGAAAAGAAATATAACTGTGAGCAGGGCTTGGCCAGAGGGACGGCAGGCTGACAGCCCGGGAGTTTGCAGCAGCTTCCTTTGCTCCCAGGTGTCTGTCATCAGGGACCCACAGGAACTACATTAAGGCCAAGAGAAGAGCGTGTTTTTCTAGCATGTTCTGCTGCTGGCGGCTTCCAAAAACAGACACAAGGCTCAGGTTGGCTGTACAGACTAAAAAATGTATGAATACACGGGCTAGATTTATTTATTCCTCAAGGTAAATTACTTTTGCATTATAACTCAGGGGCTGTTTCTTGCAGCATGCCCTTGCCTTGCAGAAGATAGACTTTTAAAAATATGTTTTACCTGCATGATCTCATTTGTATGAACTGTCTGGAGCAGGCAAATGTATAGAGACCAAATTTTTATTAGCAGTTACCAGAGACAGGAGGGAGGGAAGGGGAGTCATTGTCTAGGAAGCAGTGAGTTTTCTGTTTATGGTGATGGAAAATTTCGCACTGATAATGGGTGATGTTTGCACAATATGATTAATGTAATTGTTACCATTAATAGTATACATAAAAAATGATAAATTGGCAAACGATGTGTTGTATATAATCTTACCAAAACCAAACCAAACCTGTTGCCGTCTAGTCCACTCTGACTCATAGCCACCCTACAGGACACAGTAGAACTTCCTCATAGGGTTTCCAAGGAGACACTGGTGGATTCCAACTGCCAACGTTCTGGTTAGCACAGCTTAACGCTTAACCACTGCACCACCAGGGCTCCATATAATTTTAGAACAATAAAAAATATGTTTTACCTATTTGCAAGATTCTGGGTAGGATGATTTGAGTAGAGAAGTAATGCATTTAATACTCATATGCTTTGACAGAATGCCAGTAACATCAACCACAAGCGTTATGCTGATATTGCTTGGGTATTTGGGAAGGTTGAAAGACTATGTGCTTTAGAGTCACAAGGACCTGGATTTTCATTCTGCTCTCTCGCTCATAACTGTGTACCTTTGGACCAGTCACATGAACTCTCTGAGCCTACTTCCTCATCTGTGAAAACATGGTAATCATTCCAGCTTTCCTTGTTGCTGGGGGACTCAGGAAACAACACATCTGATCTCCTTGTACGGTAAATGCTTTATAAGTGTTCACGTGCTTCTGTCTTCATCATGTTCCTTCTAAAACTCCTGAACCTGAACTCCTGGCTGCCCTGAATCTGTTGTTTTTAACATAGACTTATCCATGAGCTTCACCATCTAGCTGTGACACTGTATTTTGATGTTTTAGGCACAGAAGAAATAAGGACTGGCTAGGGGACTCCTTCAAATACTTGCCTTTTTGAATGCAGTGAGACTTTTCAGCTCCTGGGCTTTTTGGTGTTCCTGCTGCCCCCCAAGCAATAGTGAAGTGCCACATTAGCTTCCATTTGAACTAACCTCAGCATTTTCACTTGGCATCAGTTATTTGAACTGCATTCTTTCAGACCTCATTGATTTTGAAATCAATTCTGTTGATGCAGAATTGCCCTGCCTAACTATCTGCACAAATCTCTTGATTTAGTTAGTGAAGCCACACTTCAGAGCAGAGCAGAATGAGGCTGTGCAGGGCTTTACATCTGGCACATTAAAAATGAATTAAAATTCTGCCCCATCCGTAGACTCTTAGAGTGGAAAACCCTTAGAGACCATTGGGGACAATAGTCTCATTTTGCGTATGAAGAAACCAAGACCCAGAGAACTAAAGTAATTTTCCCAGGGCTGCGCAGCTTACTAACAGCAGAATCAAGACTGAAATCCACATTCCTGATTCCTGGTTTTGAGATTCCTATGAAACTGTGTTGCCTTCATGGAGATATGTGATCCACCGGTGTCACATTTTAGAATAAAACCAATAATGTTTTGTCTCCATTGAAAATCTTAGGCAGAAACCCTAGCTATTTTGCTATGTAGCCTCCACTCAGCTAGAAAAGATGCTATATTTTATTTTTTCTTTTGGTGGGGCGAAATTAGGAGCTTCTTCTCTCTTCAAACTGTTTCTTAGTAGAGTTCCTCTCATTTTCCACCTTTGAAACTTTGGGATCTTCTTTGAAGACTTCTGCTTTGTTTCTTCATAAATCAACTCTCCAGCCCCGTGAGTTCTCCCCTCAGTGTATCTCTTGTTCTCACCCACTCTTTGTTCACCGCTGTCAGCACCCCAACTCAGCCCTTTCTCTCTTCAAGCTCACACTGTATTGGAAGAGCCTCCTAAAGTGTTCAACTACCTGCATTCTTCTCCTGCTCCATTCTAGCCTATGCACTGCCTCAGATTTGTCACTGACACTAATTATATCATCATATTTTCAGGCTAATTTCATACAATCCCCCGATTCAAGCAGACACATTCCTTTATTCAATTCAGAGTTTAAGTCTTTCAGAATCTTCACAGCTACACTATACAAAACCTGTTGCTGTCGTGTCAATTCTGAATCATAGCGACCCCATAGGACAGAGTAGAACTGCCTCATAGGGTTTAGCTTGTAATCTTTATGGAAGCAGACGGCCACATCTTTCTCCCATGGAGCGACTGGTGGGTTTGAACCATCAACTTTTCAATTAGCAGCCAAGTTCTTAACCATTGCGCCACCAGGGCATATTCTCACATTCTCTATCTATTGAATTTGCTCCATCGAGTCATCTTTTGTATATTCCTTTTCTAATCCCCTTGTCACTGACTTTCCCTTATCTGATGTAACAGAAATAACCTTGCAGTAAACATTGGGAAAGCCATCCATCACCTTCCATATGCTGGCTATGAGAACTTCAGCATGCCCGTTACCCTCTCTGAATCTCAGCTTCCTCGTCAGAAAAATCAGGGATAAAATTCCTACCCTGTCTGTCTAATGGTTGTGTAAAGATTAAATGAGAAAATAATTGCTCAAATGTTTTGCAAACATAACACATTCTTCAGATAGCTCTTCATTTGTATTCATACTCATAAGGTACGTGCTCTGTAATTCACGGCGATGTGACGGTCAGTGGCCTGCTCACCTGTGGGACAGGTTATGCATCTCCTCTTCTAGCTTGCCCGGGGTGAAGGGAAAGCGGCCACCAAAAGCACCGCTGCTTCCCAGGTGTGTGAGCCTCAACTGTCTTTCCTTTATCACACTTGGTTTAGCAAATGCCCTTTTTAGAAATGCATGCTTTTCTTGGAGAATTGTGGGAGATTGGCTTTTTTTTGTTTTGTTTTTTTGGTTGTTGTTGTTTTTATAAACTTTGTAAACTTTTTATTGAAGTATAGCATAAATCCAGAAAAGGACACAGATTCAAGAACCAAAATACTTCTGTTACCCAGAAGCCCCTCATGCCCCCTTCGTGTCATTAATTCCCCCAAGGGACACCGCTGCCGTGATGTCTCACACTGTGGATACATTTTTGCTTGTTTTTGAACTTCTTATAAATGAAATCATGCAGTATATATATTTTGTGACTGGCTAAGTTTGTTAACATTGTGTTTGTGACATTCATCCATAGGGTGCAATTCATTCATTCTGATTGCTGCATAGTACTTCATTGTGTGTATACAGCTTTATATTTTTGATGGATGTTACGGTAGCTTACATTTTGGGATATAATTAGCCGTGAACATTTTTAACATGTCTTTTGATAAACATATGTGCAAATTTCTATTAAATATAAACCACGGGGTGGAATTGCTGGGCTATAGTGTATAACCATGTTCAGCTTTGCTAGATACTGCCAGAAGTTTTTCTGAAGTGGTACCAATTTGCACATCAGCCAGCAGAGTGTTAGTTGTTCCTTATGCTTGCCCACACTCAGAATTCACTTTTTTATTCTAGCCATTAGGGTGGGCATGTAGGAGTATCGCATTGTGTTTTAATTTGCATTTCCCTGATAATGAATGAATTTGAGCACCTTTATTTATTGATCATTTGTATACCATCTTTTGCATTCAGTGCTTATTTAAGTATTTCGCCCATTTTTATTTTGTGCTGTCTGCTTTGCTTTACTTATTGACTTATAGGAGCTCTTTGTATATTCTGGAAACAAATATTTTGTCAGATATATGTGTTTTGAATATCTTCTTCCATTCTGAAGCTTTCCTTTTTTACTCACTTAATGGTGTCATTTGATGAACCTAAGTTCTTATTTTTAATATAGTCCAATTTATCATTTTTTTCTTTACAGGTCCTTCTTTAAAGATTGAGGAAATCTTTGCTTTCCTTAAAAACATTAAGATAATTTCCTTTTTTTCCAAAAACTTTATTGTCTTGCCATTCAAATGTATATCTACCAGCCAGAGACAGGGGTCATTTGAATAACCAATTGTTGTTGTGAGGTGTCATCAAGTCAGTTCTGACTCATAGAGACCCTATGTACAACAGAACGAAACACTGCCCGGTCCTGTGCCATTCTCATAATCATTGTTATACTTTAGCCTATTGTTGCAGCCACCGTGTCAGTCCATCTTGTTGAGGGTCTTCCTCTTTTTCGCTGACCCTGTACTTTATAAAGCATGATGTCCTTCTGCTGGGACTGGTCCTTCCTGATAATTTGTCCAAAGTACGTGAGATGAAGTCTTGCCACCAATTGACTAAGCACCATTTATTAAAAAGAAAATGAGGAAAGGTAGTTGTAGTGAGAGGTTGAGGAGGCAAGAAGACAATATGAGGACAGTGGCAATCTGGAGAAAATGGCTCAAACTGGTAAGAAGGGTGAAGCAAATGAGGTAGGAAGTATCACCTTTTTTTGTATTCTCTTGCACATATTAGACACACAGTGAACGCGTGTTGTCGAGCGCCGTCGAGGGCTCCCCCTGGTGGTGGTGTTGATCATGGCGGTGGTAGTGGTGCAGGCAGCATTAGGACAGGGGCGATTTTATCTGACTCTCAGAGGGGCACAGCCGTGGAGGCAAGTCTGTCCTATCAGGCGTGTGCAGTGGGAAAGCCCTCTGGGTCATTTTAATCCCCCTACCATAAATTACTCACTTGATTTAGGGCTGGAGTACAAAAGAGCTATTTAGCAGATCTCTATGGTTCCTGCTTGGCAACATTTCCCACACCATAGACTGACAGCTGCTCGAACCACTCTAGTCCCACAAATGGAGGCTTATCCTACTGTGACCGATCAGATCAAAATAAAATCCCCAGGACGGCAGGGTAGCAAAATGTCCTGAATCAGACGCGAGCATTGTCAAGCAGTTTCCCTCTCGGCACAACTGCACCCCCCGCCATGAAAAGAAATGTATCCCTCTTCAACACTGAGCTCATCTCTCTCACACAATAACAAGGCAGTCTCTGTCCTTCCAGAGAACTTGGCTTTGCTAGCTCATGGCTCTGATACCAGGCCTCCTCACTGTCTGAGCACCCTGTTCATCGAGGCCTCAAGTGAACAGATGTGTGGTTGGCCCAGGAACATGGCAGAGAGGCTTAGCTCTGGTTTGCTCTGTGCCCTTGTTATCTGAATTGAATGAGGCTCTCCTGCCAGTCGGGGATTCGGAACACTGGTGCCTGGCATATTTCCCATAATAATGGTCACACCGATGGCCCATTTATGGTTCAGATACCCTGAGCCTTGGCTGTGTTGTTCTGATGAGATAAATAAACTTGAGATTGTTGTTGCTGTTGTTAGCTGCCATCCAGTCAGCTTCAACCATGGGGTCCCCATGTACAAAAGAACAAAACATTGCCCAATCCCACACCATCTTCGTGACCACTGGTATGCTTGAGTCCACTGTTTGGCCACTGTGCATTTTGAGTATCTTCTGACCTAGGGAGCTCATCTTCCAGCATCATATCAGATGATATTCTGTTGTTATCCATAGGGTTTTCTTTGGCTGATATTTG
The DNA here is from genome assembly GCA_030035585.1 of Dugong dugon. Classification (NCBI taxonomy): domain Eukaryota; kingdom Metazoa; phylum Chordata; class Mammalia; order Sirenia; family Dugongidae; genus Dugong; species Dugong dugon. Next base: position 65,167,593 of record CM057470.1, on the reverse strand, counting down.
AAAGTTGTTCGCCAGGCCTGTCTTCCTAGTTCATCTTATTCTGGAAGCTCCACTGAAACCTGTCCCCATGGATGACACTGCTGCTGGTATTTGAAATACCAGTGACATAGCTTCCTAGCAACATGAAAGCCACCTCAGTATAACAAACGGAGATCAGAGAGGTTAAATGAGTAGCTTATGGTAATGCTAGCAGCTACCAGTGGGCAGAGGCAGGCCACAAACCCTGGTGTTCTGAATTCAGATCAGCGCCACAGAATCTCATACATTGCTGTGTCCCCCATTGGGCTGGTAAGAGGAAAACAAAACCACCTCCTCCTTCAGAACCTTGTTCTAAATTTAAAGCCAAAAAGACTACTTTATCTAACTAAATTCTATTGATGCAGTTGAAGCCCTTGTCTTCTTTTGGAGTTCTTTACAGAGGAAGAACAAATATGAGCAGCCACCTCCTCAGAATAGTTCTTAATTTGCCTGTGAAATCCCTCCATATCCTTCTTTTCTTCAGGGGGGGACAAATAAACTCCCTTAATTTTTCCTTATAATTCTGGTTTCTGTGCCTTTACCCATCTTCCTACCTACTACATATGTCTCCTTTTTTTTTCATAATTTAGGGACAAAATTGGAATAGTCTACACTTTGGAATAGTCTACACTGCTTAACCTAGACGTTGTTGTTAGTTGCTGTCGAGTAAATGGTGCCCAGTCCTGCACCATCTTCATGATTGTTGGCATGTCTGAGTCCATTACTGTGATCATTGTGTAGTGTCTTCCAGGCTATGGGGCTCATCTTCCAGCATTATATTAGACAAAATTCTGTTGTGATCCGTAAGGTTTTCTTTCATTGGCTAATTTTTGGAAGTAGAATTCCAGGCCTTTCTTCCTAGTCTGTCTTAGTCTGGAAGCTCTGCTGAAATTTGTCCACCATGGGTGAAGCTGCTGGTGTTTGAAATCCTGGTGGCATAACTTGCAGCATCACAGCAAAACACAGGCTACCACAGTACAACAATCTGACATATGGGTGGTGAAGCCTAGAAGTTAGCCCTCCTAAAACCTACCCACCCCTCCCATCTTCCAATCTAAGTTCTTACTCCCTGCCCAACTTGTTCACTTCTCCAGCAGACTGCATCTGCCTTCTCATGGCACACACCTTTGTGCCCCCTAGAGTCTGCTTGGTATTTCTACAAGCTTTCCATAATACTGGAGTGGACCTTGACCTGCACGTCTCAGACCCATGCCCTTTGCAGAGTAGAGTGACAGTATGTGCCTCACTCAGAGAAGGAAGGAGGCTTCCAGGTTCTCCTGCGCATTTCTAAATACAGTATCAAAATTTACATGTGCGATTTGTTTTACATCATCCATGAGCACTTTCGTGAACATAAAAACCCAAATTGCAGTAAGAAAGTGAATAGGCGATTCTATTACGAGTCTTTTTATAAAGCAACTGTTCTTTATAAGGTAAGCTTCATTAAGGATTTATTTAGTCTATCACTTCTTTTTTAAGAAAAGCAGCTTGCAGGAAGCTTAAAGTTAACCCCAACGCCCCACTCCCACCAATGCTAAACCAGTCATTTTTTCTTATCGTGTAGATATGAGTTTTTCTTCTGAAATCCTGCTTTAGCTGTTTCCTCTTCAAAAGCCTATTTTAGATAGATCTCTTCTGTATCCTACTGAGATCATTTAAAATATGGTTTCTTTTCTCAGGGGTGTTAGTAGTGTTTTCTCTTGCCCAGCACAATCTACAGCTTTCGTATCTGCTGAAAGGCCACTGGGAAACTGTGTTCCTCCAGAGACAGGCGGGAAGGAAAGCTGGGATTGCCAACCAGTAGCTCTGAGTGAAGTGTGTTGTCTGTATTTTACTGGCCATATGCAAGGTGAAGTTAAAGAGCATAGGAAAGGAAGCAGGAACGCTGACTTTTTCTTTCTTTAATCAATAAATACAAGTGTAACTTAGCTCTCAAAGTTGGGTGGCCTAGCCAACTTCTGGATTCTAGGAAGGATGTTCATGTCACACGGTGGAACCGCCAGTATTTTAAATACTAGCAGGGTCACCCATGGTGAACAGATTTCAGCAGAGCTTCCAGACTAAGACAGACTAGGAAGAAAGGCCTGGTGATCTACTTCTGAAAATTAGTCAGTGAAAACCCATGGATCACAGGAGAATATTGTTCAGTATAGTGCTGGAAGATGAGCCCCCTAGGCTGGAAGGCACTCAGAATAAAGTGACCACAACAATGGTCTCAAGCACACTCATGATCATGCAGATGGCACAGGGCCGGACAACGTTTCCTTCTGTTGTACGTAGGGTCTCCATGAGTTGGAGCTGACTTGAGAGCAACTAACAACAATCTAATCAAGAAGGCAGAAAGAAATGCAGAAAAGATTATGGTTGAGAATGGGATTCTAACTGCAACTACTCACTTGGTGATTTTTAGAAAATTATTAATTGCCAAAATTGGCAGAAGACAAGGCAGCATGTTACACTAGACTAATAACCACAGAAGAAACATGAAAGATAGTTGAAGATCCTACTTCCCTTCCTACCCTTACCCCCAAAAGTGCCAGTATAAGATGGCTTTGTAGGTAACATCCATCAAATTTTGAAGGAATAGAAAATTATTTTGCTACTTAAACTTCTCTAGGACATAGGAAAATATGAAACATTTCTCAACTCATTTGTGGAATAACACATTCTAACATTTGATGATGCTGTTGAACAAAATAAAAACAATAGGAACATCTTATTAATGAACATTGGTGAAAAATCCAAAACAGAGTAATCGTAAATCAAGTCTAGGACTTTATTTAAAGAATAAAATACCATCATCAAGTGGAGTTTACTCCAGGAATAAAAATGAATCCAATATAAGGATATTTATAAATATGATTCTTCTTATCAATGGCTCAAAGGACAAAATGCATTCAGTCATTGCAATAAATTTGAAAAAGACACAATCTGATATTTACTTGAGCAACATCTCTTCCTTATAAAATTTGGAATTAGGAAGATATATATATATATATATTTCAAATGAATAGTGAATTACATGGCAGTATCCTTAAGCTGGAATAGCAAATAGCTTTTCTCGCTTCTGCTCTAATTCCATAGGAAAGCATGCTTTAACTGAGGAGCAATATCTACTCCATCCAAACTCCAGTGGTATTTTTTTAACATGACAAAGTGCTTCTAACATTCATCATGAAGAATAAGCAGATAAGAATAATCAAGAACATGTTGAACAATAGTTGGGATTTGCTGTGGCATGCATTAAAATATTCTGTGACATGATACAGTGAAACCTGTGGGGCTGGAACTCGACCACACTGCCTTGTTTTTCCAGGTCTTACGAGTTTTCCACCTTTGACGGGGTGCAGTCTTGCCACTGTTCTGTCCTCTTTTTAGTGGAAAATATTTGCGTTTTCCTTCTCTGACAGGTTTCCACCTTACACAGGTTCCAGCTTTCACAGATTTTACTGTTATAACTTAAACAACATGATAATTGGACCAATGCAGACAGGAACAAAGATATTTAGCTTATAATATGGCAGAACTTCAAGCCACTGGAAAAAAGATGGTTTATTTAACTCACAAACCTTTTTTATTGTTCGTTACAGTAAAACTCAGGAATTATGAAGATAAGTGCTTTGTGTAATATGTTTGATATTATGTTAAATACATTAGTTCTATTTATAAAAAAGCTACAGAAAGGGTTTGGGATATTTTAATGCCCTTCTGATAGCAATATAAACTAGTTAAAAACCAGTTACCATCGAGTCAATTCCAACTCATGGTGACTTCATGTGTGTCAGAGTAGAACTGTGCTCCATGGGGTTTTCAATGGCTGATTTTTTTTGAGACTAGACCACCAGGCCTGTCTTCCAAGGCACCTCTGGGTGGACTTAAACCTCAACCTTTTGGTTAGCAGCTGAGCACTTAACTGTTTGCATCACCCAGTAACTCCATAACAGTATAATTGTGTGTGTTGTGATATTCTAATTCACCTGAAGAATTTGATCAAGGTTTTATTTGATAGCATTGTTGATTGATAATAATAAAAAACAAAAAACTTATATAGCACTGATTAAGTGCCGTGCACTTTTCTCAGCTGATTATATATATTAACTAATTTAATCATCGGGACAACCCTAAGAGATAGGTAATATTATTATTCCTTATTTGATAGATGAGGAACCCGGGGTGCAGAGCCATTAGGTGACTTTTCCATGGTCACATATTTAGTAAGCAGGAGGGTTGGAATTTAAGCCCAGGCTGTCTGGCTCTCTCGAAATGCCCTCTCTATGTAAATCAGGGAATGAGGCATTGGTAGTTGGTGGTAGACGGATGCTAAAGCTGGTGTTGATAATGATGGTGTGCTTGTTTTTAGCCACAGGAGTATAATAGCCAACTTCCGTATGATTTATTGAGGGCGCTGGTGGCTCAGTGCTAGAATTTTCACCTTCCTTGTGGAAGACCCAGTTTCAATTCCTGGCCAATGAACTTCATGTACAACCACCACCCATCAGCCAGTGGAGGCTTTTTTTTGGCTATAATGCTAACAGGTTTCAGCAGAACTTCAAACTAAGAGAGACTAGGAAGAAAACTCTGGGAATCGACTTCCGAAAATTAGTCAATGAAACCCCTATGGATCACAACGTTGGACCTGCAGCAGCAGATCATGGGGTTGGCTCTGGACCAGGCAGCGTTTCCTTCGTTGTGGATAGGGTGGCCGTGAGTTAGGGCTGATTCAATAGCAGCTCTCAACAACAGTGTTAATCAGAGGAAGATACTCAGTGCTCAGTCTCTAACACCCGTTTTTCCTTTTCTCAGGGACCTGATGCCGAGAACCCTGGACGGGCAGATCACCATGGAGAAGACGCCCAGTTACTTTGTCACGAGGGAGGCGCCGGCGCGCATCTCGGCCATGTCCAGGGACACCAAGCTGATCGTGGTGGTGCGCGACCCCGTGACCAGAGCCATCTCGGACTACACGCAGACGCTCTCCAAGCGGCCCGACATCCCCACCTTCGAGAACTTGACGTTCCGCAACCGCACGACAGGCCTCATCGACACGTCGTGGAGCGCCATCCAGATCGGCCTGTACGCCAAGCACCTGGAGCACTGGCTGCTGCACTTCCCCCTGCGCCAGATGCTCTTCGTGAGCGGGGAGCGGCTCATCCGGGACCCGGCCGGCGAGCTGGGGCGCGTGCAGGACTTCCTGGGCCTCAAGAGGATCATCACCGACAAGCACTTCTACTTCAACAAGACCAAGGGCTTCCCCTGCCTCAAGAAGGCGGAGGGCAGCAGCAAACCCCACTGCCTGGGCAAGACCAAGGGCAGGGCCCACCCCGAGATAGACCCGGAGGTGGTGCGGAGACTGCGGGACTTCTACCGGCCCTTCAACCTCAAGTTCTACCAGATGACCGGGCACGACTTTGGCTGGGATGGATAACGATATAATTTAAAAAGAAAAATATTGAAATATAATATATTTTTTTACCAATTGGTAGAGAAGAGGCAGTTTAATATTTGTGCTGAAAATATTTGTTTCAGTATTTTTTTTCTGATGAATGTTAAGAGATTGTTCTCACCCGTGCCCTCTCCCCTCAGTGTGTAACACCAAACATTTGGATAAAAAATGAAAATTTCACTCATCTAAATACTTCAAATTCTCAGCGTTTATTTTATCTTTTATATACACAATCATAACGGATAAGGATCAGTTGTCATTAAGTTTTAAGAAAATCCTGAGGGTAAACATCCCTTTTTTTTTTAAATGGCCCTGATAAAATTGATATCTATTCTTATGTGTTTCCTCCTTTAATCTTTCCTGTGCCCCTTTTTTAAACCATTATCCACGTGATAATACTGTATGTACATCACTTTGTAGTTTTCACAATGATTTCAAATACATCTTTTTTTATTCTTGTACTATGTGGTTTAGGAACAAAAACATAGAGATGATTATCCCCATTTTACAGATAAGAAAACTGAGTCTCAGGCAGGTTAAATGATTTATCTTAAAGCCAGATGGTGGTCTCTGGGAAAAATCTCACCTTCTGCTTTTTCCCTATGTCATGCCACTCTTCCTGGGGAGAAAAGGAAATAAAGGCATCTCTGTCTTTCGAAATGGTTGCTAGTTTGGGGATGATCTAAGAAGTGACAGAGAAGGTTTCTGTTCCAGGCTACCATTATGGCCTCCAGTCTCGTTACACAGTGGGGCTTGTGCTCAAGGACACTACTCAGATCTGGGCACAGGGCCAACCTTGCCTATTAGAGTACCCTGTGATGTGGAGATCTCAGCTTGATTGACGTTGAGAGAAGTTATTAGATTCTTGTATTGGGAACAAGACAGACAGCCCCACTAGGAGCAGGCCGAGATGTGGTAGGAACGGAACTTACCATTTGTTGATTTGGTTGTCATTTTTAAAAAAGAAAAACCCATGTCAGTAATAGCTTACAAGTGTGAGCGCCATTTTTCTTGACCTCTTTTTAAAGAAAGAACATCTGCCTCTCTGAGTATCTCGTTTCTGACCTTGGAGATGGTGCTGAAAATATCAATTAACAACGCATTTATGATGCTTTATTTTTCATGGATGGAGAACTCTCACTTTGTCACTTTGTCTTTTTCCCCATTCCTTACTCATACTGGTTATAACCTAATGTTCATTAATATTTGGAAAATATTCTAAGAAATATCAATTTGGGTAAAATGATGGTTAATCCTCTTCTCCTGTATGTTCTTGCCCATCCTGCATTTAAATTGCTCAAATAAATCAGTAGTTTATTAAGAGTATTTCTTCCCTCTCAGAGTGGGCATTAACAAGATTAGCATTAAAGAGAATTAAATTGGTTTAGAGAGAAGCACATATGCACAAAATATATAAAACATTTATAATTAGTCTGTCAACAGCATTTTATTACACGTTCAAACCCAAGAGGAAAATGTCTCCTATCTCAAGGAAGTTATATATTATATCTGCCAACATTTAAACAACCAGACACTCTAGTACTCTAAAGCAATATTCCTTTTCCTTCTCCAATGTTGTCAATCACAAGAAACTAACGTTATTTTAAAATATGCATTACAATTGTGCTCTTACATAGCTGCTATAGTCTTTGATGTAAATACTTCTTTTTTCTTTGTAATTGTGTTTTAGGTGAAAGTTTACAGCACAAATGAGTTTCTTATTCAAAAATTTATACACAAATTGCTTTGGGACATTGGTTACAGTCTCTGCAATGTGTCAGTGCTCTCCCTCTTTCCACCCCAGGTTCCCTGTGTGGATTCATCCGGTTTTCCTGCCGCTTCCTGCCTTGTCTTTGCTTTTGGCAGGTGTTGCCCACTTGGTCTTGTATACTTGACTGAACTAAGAAGCACATTTCTCATGCGTGTTATTGTTTATTTTATAGGCTTGTCTAATCTTTGGCTGAAAGGTGGACTGCAGGAGTGGTTTCAGTTCTGAGTTAGCAGTGTGTCCGGTGGCCTTAGTCTTGGGGGTTCCTCTAGTCTCTTGTCAGACCAGTAAGTCTGGTCTTTTTTTGTGAATTTGAATTTTTTTCTTCATTTTCTTCTGCTCTGTCTGGAACTCTCTTTTGTGATCCCTGTCAGAGCCATCGGTGGTGGTAGCTGGGCACCATCTAGTTATTCTAGGCTCAGGCTGGTGGGGGCTGTGGTTCATGTGGTCCAGTAGTTCTTTGGACTAATATTTTCCTTGTACTTTTGGTTTTCTTCATTCTCCTTTGCTCCAGACAGGGTGGAACCAATGGATGTATTTTAGACGACTGCTCACAAGCTTTTAAGACCCCAGACGCTACTCACCAAAGTAGGATGTAGAACATTTTCTTTAAGAACTATGTTAGGCCAATTGAGCTAGATATCACCCAAGACCATGGTCCCCAGCCCTCAGCCCCAGTAACTCAGTCCCTCAAGGTGTTTGGATGTATCTAGGAAGCTTTCTTGGCTTTGCCTTGGTCAAGTTGTGTTGACCTCCCCTAGGTTGTGTGCTGTCTTTCCCTTCGCCAAAGTTCGTACTTGTCTAGTATCTAGTTAGTGATTTCCCCTCCATTGTATCCCTCCCTCATAACCATCAATGATTGTTTTTTTCTGTTTGTAAACCTTTTCTTGGGTTTTTATAATAGTGATCTTATACAATACTTGTCCTTTTGTGATTGACATTTCACTCAGCATATTGCCCTCCAGATTCATCCATGTTGTGAGATGTTTCGAAGATTCATCATTGCTCTTTATCATTGTATAGTATTCCGTTGTGTGTATGTAGCATAATTTGTTTATCCATTCATCTGTTGCTGGGCACTGATGTTGTTTCCATCTTTTTGCTATTGTGAATAATGCTGCAATGAACATGGGTGTGCGTATGTCTATTTGAGAGAGGGCTCTTAATTCTTTAGAATATATTCCTAGGAGTGGGATTGCTGAATTGTATGATATTTCTATTTCTAGCTTTTTAAAGAGGTGCCATGTCATTTTCCATAGTGATTGTACCATTTTACACCCCCACCAGCAGTGCATAAGAGTTCCAGTCTCCCTGCAACCTCCCTAACATTTGTTACTTTATGTTTTTTTTGATTAAAGCCAGTAATGTCAGGGCGAGACGATATCTCATTGTAGTTTTGATTTGCATTTCTCTAATGGCTAATGATCACGAGCATTTCCTCATATGTCTGTTAGCTGCCTGAATGTCTTCTTTGTTAAAGTGTCTGTTCATATACTCTGCCCATTTTTTAATTGGATTATTTGTCTTTTTGTTATTGAGGTTTGAAATATTTTATAGATTTTAGTGATTAGACTGTAAATACTTCTTGAGAAGCTTAATGCATTAGGGTTAAAATGAAGGAGAAAACTTTTACATTTCTAGATAGTTTGTCATTGCTACAAATCTTTGGATTTATTTCTTAATATTCCATCTAACAGAGTCAAAGAAGCCCTTTTCCAGTTGATTTCCTTCACTCGTTACCCTCATTCTCCAAGGCTACAGCCTTGTTTTTGTTCTACTTGAATCATCACTAGCAGCAACAAGATTCATTTTAACCTTTTCTCATCTTTTAATTCATTATATTTTAGCTTCTGATTCTTTTGTAAGCATTTGCTTGGTATTATGTAAAATTGGCTTGCGCAAAGAAGCAAACACATCTAACAATCACATTCAACAACCTTTGTCTTTTTGTATGGGAGGAATAATAAAAGAATAGAATTGAGCGACAAGGACCTCTACTTACACATAGATATTTTTGTTCATATTATTTTAAACATTAATGACTACAGCAGCACTCAAGGTAATCTTCTAACTTCTAAGATTTCATAAGATTGCTAGAAGTTATGGATCCCAACAAAATGTAGAAAGTCCTAGGGTCAGCATACACTTAAATTTCCTTCAGAACAGAAATTTTCCATTTCTGCCTCTCCATGGCACTGATTCTTGCTATGCTTACTCTTGGCCTCAGATTTCTTTCCAACATCGTTGTACATGTAGCTAAATAAAATAACAGGCTTCGCTCTTGAACATTTTAGCCATCCTTCCTCGAAGTTGTCTGCTCCAAAGCTATGCCTACTGAATACCTTAACTCTTCTTAAAACTGGTTGCCTTGGAGTCACCTCTGCCTCATGCAACCCCACGTGTGGCAGAGGAGAACTGTGCTCCATAGAGTTTTCAATGGTTGATTTTTTCTTTCAGAAGTAGTTCTCCAGACCTTTCTTCTGAGGCACCTCTGGATGAACTCAAAACTCCAACTTTTAGGTTAGCAGCTAAGCTCATTAACTGTTTGCACCATCCAGAAACTTCTAATTCTTCTTAGAGGTAGAGCATTATCTTTCCAGAAGAACATCCAAAGAAGATGTCCAGCTTCACCAAGAGCGCTTTGCTTCCAAGACCACATCTATAGTGTATAAATTCTCCAGATTAGTAACTCTTAAGGGAAATGAATAACTGGAGATAAATAGGCTCCCAGAGAATGAATATTTCTAGAAGTATTACTCCCATTCTAATTTTCTTATTTTCCAAGAATCACCAAAGTTAGAATACGCCTCAATGGTACTTTGAATCAAATTTCCATTTGGCACTTGGATTCTTTCTTTAGCTGGTTGTGTAGGGCTTTAAAACATTGATGCATCTGTAAATTCTTAACTCTTGATTTTGCAACTCTAAAGGGGATAAAAAAAAAAAAAAAAAACAAATCCGTTGCCACTGAGTCCATTCTGACTCATAGCAACCCTATAGGAAAGGATAGAACTGCCCCATACAGTTTCCAAGGAGTGCCTGGTGGATTTGAACTGCCGAACTTTTGGTTACAGCTGAACCCTTAACCACTGCACCAACAGGGTTTCCCTAAAGGGGATAGATTGCCCCTAAACATCCTCTATGTGCTCAGCCATCTGAGACTTCCAAATCTCCTGTTACCAAGAAAGATACATTAAATTCAATGCATAAATAAATAAATGTGCCTATAAAATAATAATACCTTATATTGCTGTAACAGATTATGCTTTCAAATGCATCATCTCACTTTAAACCAACAGAAGCTCTCCACTCTCATTAGTTCCATTTTGCAGATGAGAAAATTAATGCTTAAGACTGTGATGCTCAAGGAAATGCGATTTTGTGCCACAGAGTCATTTGATAATGTCTGCAGGCATTTTTTGTTGTCATAACGCGGGTTGGGAGGAGGGAAGCATGCTGCTATCATCCAGTGGGTAGATACCAGGACGCTGTTAAACATCCTACAGTGCATGGCACAGCCCCCAAAGAATGTTCCCACCCAGAATGTCAGTAGTGCCAGGCTTCCTGGCTTAAGAGGAAGTAATCAATCCCAGGTAGTGTGTGTTTGAACCTGGTCTAAGAGTCAGATTCTAATAGCATTTGACTGGTAATTCTTTCACTTCGCTGCTCTGGGTTTTCTACTGGAAGCCTCTTGCTCTATCAAGCAGCCCCATTCCAGTCTGCATCAACATTTGCTTTGCCAGAAGCACTAAAGGGAGACATCAGTGAACTGGGCTTTTACAATGGAGACATAGAAGCAGCTTGTAAGAAATATGTAATTGCATATCTATGAAGCGGAATTAGTCAGTTTAGGTGGAAAATAATATCCCAGTACAACATTTCTAAAGACTTCTTTCAAGTTCAAGTCTTGTGTTTCAATTTGCTTTTGTGACAGTGCCATGACTATTTCTTGTCACCTGATACAACCAAAATGTTAAGAGAGAGAAGTAATGCCTACACTTCTGTTCAAAGCTAAATCCACATGGATGTGCTGTGGTTAACAAATATCCCCCATGCTGAATAAGAACAAAGGAAAGCCATTTCTTACTGCCACATTTTCTAGGAACCCCAGAACTTTGTGTGTACTTCTGTAGAATCATGGAAGAAAAGAGTTTATGGTTCTCAAACACAGTAAAATATGAGGAAAATGTTGCTGAGATTCAGTCCAATGCAACCCTTGGTGTAGGGGGGAAAAAAGGTGCCATCAAGTTGGTACCGACTTATGGCAACCCCATGCATGACACAGTAGAACCGTACTTCATATGGTTTCAGTGGCTGATTTTTCAGAAGTTGATCACCAGGCCTTTCTTCAGAGGCATCTCTGGGTGGACTCAAACCTCCAACCTTTTGGCTAGCAGCTGCGTTTGTTAACTTTGCACCACCCAGGGACTCTGTAGAAATAAAGACTACCTATTCTCCTATTTTTATCCAGTAATTGTTGAACAGTTGTTGTTGTTCTGTGCCATCCTCACAATCATTGCTATATTTAAGCCCACTGTTGCAGCAACTGTATCAATCCATCTCCTGGATGGTCTTCCTGTTTCACTGACCCTCTACTTTATCAAGCATAATGCCCTTCTCCAGGGACTGGTCCTTCCTGATAACATATCCAAAGAAAATGAGACAAAGTGTCACCAACCTCACTTCTGAGGAGCATTCTGGCTGTGTTTCTTCTAAAACAGATGTGTTTGTTCTTCTGGCAGTCCATGGTATCTTCAATATTCTTCATCAACATCACAATTAAAAGGTGTCAATTCTTCTTCAGTCTTCACTATTCATTGTCCAGCTTTCACATGCATATGAGGTGATTGAAAACACTATGGCTTGGGTCAGGTACACAGTCCTCAAAGTGACTTCTTTGCTTTTTGACACTTTAAGGAGGTCTTTTGCAGCAGATTTGCCCAGTGCAATAATAAGTTCTTTGATTTCTTGACTGCTGCTTCCATGGGTGTTGTTGTGGATCCACATAAAATGAAATCCTTGGCAACTTCAGTCTTTTCTGTTTATCATGATGTCGTTTATTGGTCCAGTTGTGAGGATTTTTGTTTTCTTTATGTTGAGGTGAAATCCATACTGAAGGCTTTGGTTTTTGATCTTCATCCATAAGTGCTTCAAGTCCTCTTCACTTTCAGCAAGCAAGGTTGTGTTATCTGCATATCACAGGTTGTTAATTAGTCATCCTCCAATCCTGATGCCACATTTTTCTTCATATAGTATACCTTCTCAAATTATTTGCTCAGCATACAGATTGAATAAGTATGATGAAAGCATACAACCCTGACACACACCTTTTCTGACTTTAAACCATTCAGTTTCCTACTTTTCTTTTCAAATGACTGCCACTTGATCTATGTACAGGTTCCTCATGAGCACAATTAAGTGTCCTGGAATCCCTATTCTTTGCAATGTTATTCATAATTCTTTATGATCCACACAGTCAAATGCTTTTATATAGTCAATAAAACACAGGTAAACATCTTTCTGGTATTCTCTGCTTTCAGTCAAGATCCATCTGACATCAGCAATGATATCCCTCGTTCCATGTCCTCTTCTGAAACTGGCTTGAATTTCTGGCAGTTCCTGCCAAAGTACTGCTGCAACCATTTTTTAATTATCTTCAGCAAAATTTTCCTTTTGTGTGATATTAATGACATAGTTTGATAATTTCTGCATTCTGTTGGATCACCTTTGGAATGGGCACAAATATGGATTTCTTCCAGTCGTTTGGCCAGGTAACTGTCTTACAAAATTCTTAGCATAGATGAGTGAGTGCTTCTAGCATTGCATCCCATTTGCTGAAACATCTCAATTGGTATTCTTTCAATTCCTGGAGCCTTGTTTTTTGCCAATGCCTCCAGTGTGGCTTGGACTTCTTGCTTTAGTACCATTGGTTCTTGACCATATGCTACCTCCTGAAATGGTTGAACATTGACCAATTCTCATTGGTACAGTGACTGTGTATTTCTTCCATCTTCTTTTGATGCTTCCTGAGTCATTAAATATTTTGCCCATAGAATTCTTCAATATTGAAACTTGAGGCCTGAGTTTTTTCATCAGTTCTTTCAGCTTGAGAAATGTCGATCGTGTTTGGTTTTCTAACTCCAGGTCTTTGCACATGTCATTATAATACTTTACTTTGTCTTCTCGAGCCACCCTTTGAAATCTTTTGTTTAGGTCTTTTACGTCATCATTTCTTCCATTTGCTTTAGCTACTCTATGTTCAAAAGTGAGTTTCAGCATCCCTTCTGATATCCATTTTTGTCTTTTCTTTCTTTCTTGTTTTTTTAACATCCTTTTGCTTTCTATGATGTCCTTGATGTCATTCCACAACTCGTCTGGTCTTTGGTCATTTATATTTGATGTGGTTAAGTCTATTCTTGAGATGGTCTCTAAATTCAGGTTGGATATACTCAAGGTCATACTTTGGCTCTTGTGGACTTGTTTTAATTTTCTTCAGCTTCAACTTGAACTTGCTTATGAGCAATTGATGGTCCATTCTGCAGTCAACCTTGGCCTTGTTCTGACTGATGATATCGAGCTTCTCCATCTTCTCTGTCCACAGATGTAGTTGATTTGATTCCTGTGTATTCCATCTGGCAAGGTCCACGTATATGTTATTGTTTCTTGTTAGGTACTGTTGAATCAGTTCCAACTCATAGCAACCCTATGTACTACAGAACGAAACACTTCCCGGTCCTGCGCCATGCTCACAATCATTGTTATGCTTAAGCCCATTGTTGCAGCCACTGTGTCAATCCATCTCTTTGAGAGTCTTTCTCTTTTTCACTGACTCTCTACTTTACCAAGCATGATGTCCTTCTCCAGGGACTGATACCTCCGGACAACATGTCCCAAATATGTAAGACATAGTCTCACGGTCCTTGCTTCTAAGGGGCATTCTGGTTGTACTTCTTCCAAGACAGATTTGTTTGTTCTTTTGGCAGTCTAGGGAATATTCAATATTCTTCGCCAAACCACAGTTCAAAGGAGTCAATTCTTCTTCAGTCTTCCTTATTCGTTGTCCAGCTTTCACATGCATATGAGGCGATCGAAAACACCATGGTTGGGTCAGGCACACCTTAGTCTTCAAGGTGACATCTTTGCTTTTCAACACTTTAAAGAGGTCTTTTGCAGCAGATTTGCCCAATACAACGCGTCTTTTGATTTCTTGACTGCTGCTTCCATAAGTATTGATTGTGAGTCCAAATAAAATGAAATCCTTGACAACTTCCATCTTTCCTCCGTTTATCATGATGTTGCTTATTGGTCCAGTTGTGAGGATTTTTGTTTCCTTTATGTTGAGGTGTAATCCATACTGAAGGCTGTGGTCTTTGATCTTCATCAGTAAGTGCTTCAAGTCCTCTTCACTTGCAGCAAGCAAGGTTGACCTTGAGGATAGAAATGACGCCAGATGTGGCATAAAATTTTGCAAGACCAACTACTTATTAATTGCAAATACTTTTTTTTTCAACAACATAAGGGGCAACTATACAGAACTATACACAACTATCCATGTGTATGTTTATATTTTCCAACTACTGATCTTTCTTCTTTGTTTTCAACTTTTGCATTCCCATCACCAGTAATTATCAATACATCTTGATTGCATGCTTGATTAATTTCAGACTGCAGAAATTACTGGTAAAAATCTTCAATTTCTTCATCTTTGGCATTAGTGGTTGGCACATAAATCTGAACAATAGTCATATTAACTGGTCTTCCTTATAGGTGTATGGATCTTATTCTATCACTGACAGCATTGTCTTTCAGGATAAATCTTGAAATATTCTTTTTGATGATGAATGAGACACCATTCCTCTTCAATTTGTCATTCCCGGCATAGTAGACCATATAATTGTCCAATTCAAAATGGCCAGTACTAATCCATTTCAGCTCACTAACGCCTGGGACAAGGAGCCTTGGTGGTGCTATGGTTAAGGCACTCAACTGCTAACCAAAAAGTCGGTGGTTTGAGACCACCAGCGGCTCCAAAGGAGAAAGATGTGACAGTCTGCTTCCATAGAGATTTATAGCCTGGGGAACCCTATGGGGTCGTTATGAGTTGGAATCGACTTGATGGCAGTAAGCTTGGTTTTTGAAATGTCTAGGATAGCAATCTGTATGCACTCCATTTCATTTCTGACAACTTCCAATTTTCCTAGATTCATACTTAGTACATTCCACATTCTAATTAGTAAATGGATGTTTACGGCTGTTTTCTTATTTTGAATCATGCCACATCAGCAAATGAAGGCCCTGAAAATTTTACTCAGTCTGTGTCATTAAGGTCGACTCTACTTTGAGGAGGCAGCTCTTCCCCAGTTGTATTTTGAGTGCCTTCCAACCTGAGGGGCTCATCTTCTGGTACTATATCAGATAATGTTCTGATGCTATTTATAAGGTTTTCACTGGCCAGTGTTTTAGAACTAGATTGCCAGGTCCTTCTTCTTGATTTGTCTTCTTCTGGAGGCACCACTGAAATCTGTCCACCATGGGTGACCCTGCTGGTATTTGAAATGTCAGTGGCATAGCCTGCCAGTATTACCTCAACATGAAGCTACCACATTACAACAAAGTGACAGAGGAGTGGTGGGTTGAAGAGTAGTGGGACTTTAAAAAGCCAATCCACAAACCATCTTGGGAAAGCATTAGTGTTAGTGTAGAATTTGCAGTCCTTGAAATACCTTCGTTACTGTGCAAACAGATTTGTACTTGGAGTCTCAATTTTATGGATGAAGAACATAGAGAGGTGAATTATAAATGCGTTTGTCACATAATGGAGCATTGGAATGGCCGATCTTCCCTTTAAAGTTTGAATAAGGATGAATTTGGGAAAATTATGGAACAACGCATTTTATACACAGAGCAATAACAGATTTTAGTTATGCCAGGAGGAAATAAGACTGAAGATAGAAATTGGTTCTAATCTATGGATCCATTGGGAGATGGTAGGAAACGTGAGTATGTTGGAGGCTTTATATAATCCTAATCTTTGAGTTCAATTTTCATCTCTTAGTTGTGTTCTTTTAATAGCCATATGTTCAACAACTTAGCCTCCTCTAGTTTTACATCAAAATATAAGGCACCAATAAATGGAGGACACACATTCTGTTGTAAGAGCTTTTCCCCCCAAAATGTCTGGGGTCTGATATTTTAAGTGCATTTGAAGCACCAGATAAGATAGGAAATAACATCCTTCATCAGATCTGCCAGGATGGTACATGATTAGGCTAGATTTCTGATTGATGTCAACTCTGATAATTCATAAGAGAGCTTTCAGGTCACTCTCTGGACCACACATTGGCAAACTATGGTCATGTGCTCAAGTTTGCTCCCAAGGTCAACTTTCAGTAAACCGAGAGTTGTTATCTGTAAGTTTTCCACTGACTAATTTTCAGACTTTAGATTGCAAGGTCTTTCTAATCTTTCTTAGTCTGGAAGCTCTGCTGAAATCTGAACACCATGGGTGACAATACTGGTATTTGAAATAGTTGTGGCATAGCTTCCAGCATCATAGCAACACACATAGTTTGAAAAACTGACAGATGTATTGCATTGGGCAAATCTGCTTCAAAAATCCTCTTCAAAGTTTTAAAAAATGCAGCTGTCACTTTGATGACTGAGGTATGCCTGACTCAAGTCATGGTCTTTTCAATGGCCTCATATGCATGTGAAAGCTGGAAAATGCAAAAGGAAGACAGAAGAAGAATTGATGCTCTCTACTTATGGTGTTGGAGAAAACTATTAAATATATCTTGGGCTGCCAAAGAATGAACAAATAAGTAATAGAAAAAAATTCAACCAGAATATTTTGTAGACATGAGAATTGCAAGTCTTCATCTTGTTTACTTTGGACATGTCATCAAGGAAGACCAATCTTTAGAGAAGAACATCCTGTTTGGTAAAGTACACACACACACACACACACACACACACACACACACACACACACACAACCAAAGCAGTTGTTGTCAAGTCGATTCCAACTCATAGTGACCCTATAGGATAGAGTAGAACTGTCCCATAGGGTTTCCAAGAAGTGGCTGGTAGATTCCAACTGCTGACCTTTTGGTTAGTAGCTGAACTCTCTTAGCCACTGCACCCCCAGGGCTCAGCAAAAAAGAGGGAAACTCAATGAGATCAATTGATGCAAGGTTGCCACAATAGACTCTAGCATATCAATGATCATGAAGATGGTGCAGAATCACTGGGCAAAGTTTTTTCTGTTGTACATGGGGTCTCCATGAGTTGGAGATGACTAGACGTCAATTAACAACAACAGAGTTGTTAACACCACTGGAATCCTACCTTAATTGCAAATAGAAGTAAAGTGTCTTTTTTCCTCCCAGCTCTTTTTCTTTGGGCATCTCTCACTTTCTGGTGCCTTGTCCCCCACGTCCTGCCTGTCCTTAGTAATTACAGTTTTCCGCACCTCTGCTGGCCTAAGTTCTGCTCTTTCTTCAAATGCTCCACACTTGATGGTGTCCACTTCCTACTTCATATTCTTGGGAAAAACTTTCAGGTCCACCTAGAGCAACCACTTTCAGCTTCAGCACTAGGGAAAGCAGTCTGATTATCTGATGTACACACCCTTAGAGATGAAGGTTAAATGAGTTTAACTTTTCCCAAGAATATTTACATTTAATAAATGGGTCCAAAAGAAGATCAATGAAAGAGAGTCTGTGAGTGTGGGGGCACGTGTTTGATAGCAGACCAGGAAGGGCATTTACCAGGTTTCCAGGGATCCGTCCCTCACCACTGACCTGCAGAGCCGAGGTCAGCAACTTTGCATTCCAGTTCTGAAAAAGGTTGTCTGCCTCTGGACTAGACAATGGCAGTTTTCTCCCACCTGTTTCCGCATAAAGCCGTATCTAAGCTCAGATTTCTTTATTTCAAGCCTGCAACAGCTGGTTAACCAGAGAACAGTAGGAAGCAAGGAAACTCTGCAGTCGTTTAACTGATTTTTCAGAGGGAACATGAGTTCTTGATTAGGTATCAGCAATTGATACCTTTATAGTCAAACCTAATTCTTATTTCAGGTTATTTGATTTTCCTCTTAAATCCCTGATCGGTTGTACTTTGCTATGAAAAGTCTAACTAAATATCATGTAATAGTAATACCTTACCCTTATATAGAGTGATTCAAGGTATTTTCATATTCTACTGTAGTCTTGAAAAGGAGCCCCAGTAGTACAGTGGGTAAGCGTTCCCCTGCTAACCAAAAAACCTGTGGTTCGAACCCACCAGCCACTCCACAAGAGAAAGATGTGGCAGTCTGCTTCCATAAAGATTTACAGTCTTGGAAACCATGTGGGGCAGTTCTCTGTCCTACAGGGTCACTACGAGTCAGAATCGATGAGATGGCAACGGGTTTGGTTTTTTGGTTTGGTAGGCTTGAATGTTACTACTTTTTCCTTTCTTTCCAGAAGACATATGTTTGTATGGTCTGTTAAAGCTCTTTCCCATTTCCAACAAAACCACATTTCCTCTTAGTGGAATTACTTACAAGCATCTCTCCTGTCTCTTTCTTTCTACTCTTCCTATTTCCATATTATTTCTCTTCTTAGTAAACTTTTACTTTTCAGTATTTCCCTGTATCAAAATCTTTGTATAAAAAGCTATCTGCATCTTTCTTTCTTTCTTTCTTTTTAATTCCTCCTTCCTTATCAACAAGACCTGATTGTTTCTTTTCCCTTTTGGTAAACATCTGGTCTCAAAATTATACTTAGTTTTTATTTCAAAGCACTTGGTTGTCATCCTACCCTTTTATCTTCTTTACCTCTTCTCAGATTGTGCCTTTTCATTTTAGAAAAAGGTCTCTTTAGAGAAAAATCCCCTTCCCACTAGCCTTCTAGTATATGCCATTTGAAACCTACTTGTACATGTAGCTTTCTTATCCTGTCTTACCCCCTGAAATGCAAAAATACCAAATGGCATTGGTTTCCAACTGTAAAATGATTCCATATTGAACATGTCTAGTTCTTCTTCCATGTAGCAATAAATAATGAGCTGCTCTTTTTCAGACTCCTTGGCTCTGCTACTTATGAGGTCATTAATAAAAAGTTCTATATCAACAGGATGATAAACTCTACTAGCCTAAACCATATATAACAAACACACAGAAAAATTAGAAGCATATCTGTTTTCATCAGCCTCATCCTGTCTTCTAACGTCAGTTGCAAATCTCCCCCATGGTAATAACGCCCACTGTCTGTTTCCCTCATCATTCCTTCAACTTGTGCCCTTAGGTTTCTCATCAGCCTGTTCTCTGCATTTCCATTTGCATTTATTCCTCTAACAGTTTCATTATTAAATGGGCTCTTGTTCCAATTTCTCCAGTCTTGTCTTCATCATTTTTTACTATGATGTCCCTTATTTCTGCTATTGCCACTCTGATGTTTTCTAGGTGTCTAAAACCGTGCTTTTCCCTTACACTCTGTCATCTTTGTATTCTACTTCGCTTAGCTTTCATTGTATTTCCTCATTAGTGGAGTCACTGACTCTGCAGACAGTAAGAAGTTCCATGAGCAGCTTCCTTCATTTCCCCCCTCATTGAACATATTTCTCCACTCACTGTTTGAGCCCAGGGATACAGTGATACTGGTAAATAATATGATCATATATGTATTAGGTCTAGCTGGCACTTCATACTTATATGTACTTTGAAAGAGGAAACTATGGTGCTATGGATTGAATTATGTCCCCCCCCAAAATACGCGAGGGAATACTAACCACTATACCTATGGGTGTAGTCCTGTTTAGAAATAGAGTTTTCTTTGTTACGTTAATGAGGCTATATCAGTCTAAAGTGTATCCTAAACCTAATCATTTCTGAGTAAAATAAGAAGCAGAATAGACACAGAGATGAATGAGTGCAAACTGGGAAAGAAAGAAGCACATTTGAAGATCACCAAGGAACACAGGAATGCCAGGGCTACAGAAGCTGAAAGAAACAAGGATCTTCTCCCCTAGCCAACAAAGAGAGAGGCTTCCCCTTGAGCCAGTGCCCCAAATTCAGACTTCTAGCCTCTAGAGCTGTGAGAAAATAAAATTCTTTTCTTTAAAGCAACCCACTTGTGGTATTTGTGTTAGAAACCCTGGTGGTGTAGTGGTTAAGTGCTATAGGTGCTACCAAAAATATTGGCAATTCGAATCCACCAGAAGCACCTTGGAAACCCTATGAGGCAGTTCTACTCTGTCCTATAGGGTTGCTATGAGTCGGAATCAACTCGATGGCAATGGTTTTTTTTTTTCACTTGTGGTATTTGTGTTACAATAGCGCTAGTAAACTAAGACACATGGTTTATCAAATCCGTCCACTTTCTTGACGCAACTAATTTTTTTTTCATAATATTCCTTAGTTTCACCAACTCTTCCTTTGCCTTAATGATGAAACTCCATGTCTTGTGAATAATCTTGTCAATCGTCTTGGTTTGACTATCAATGGTGAAGTCACATGAATAACTCAGTACCACTGAGCCTCAGTTTTCTCATTAACGTAAAAAAAATGAAAATAATAATCTGTGCTGTCAGACTTATTATCTATTCTGATATGCCTGGAAATGTTTTATGGTTAGGATTGACTGCCATTCTTAATTATTTTCCTTTTGTCTCTTAAAAGTTGATTACTGTATTTTTATGCAAATAAGTGCTGCTATGCCAATGTTTTTATATGTTGCTGTAAGAAATTAGCATAGCACATTTATGAAAATACCTCTAGTGGAGAGGACGAGGTTGACAAACAAACATAGATGGCACACATTATTTGTATAAAAATATGGTACCATTAAGTCAATCACTTTACCTGTCTAGCATAGGCCACACATGGAAGACTGATAAAGATGAGCTTTTATCCGAAAGAATCAGTGCTCTCTGGTCACCAAGTCTTTCCTTTCTCTATAGCTTTGTCACAGTTATCAGTGTCAGAGAGGTGATGACTGCCCTTGACTTGTGTGTCTCTTCCTACTTTCCTTGAAGTCCTGGCATTATCACCTTTCTTGAAACTGAGGCCATGTCTTCTCTGACTTCTGAAATAATTCAGTGGGAAAAAAAAAATTCTTAACAGTTTCTAAACTGGAGCTATCTTTATCCATCTATTTTCAGCCCTTTAATGTACAGACTACCCTCTATCTTAAACAGTAAAACATAGCTTTAAAAAGCCCATTCATTCTTTTGCTTCCCATTACTTACTTAATCACTTTGATCTGGTTCGGAAGGACCATGTTTTTCCTTTGACACATGCTATTTTTCTGCTAATTTTTATACAGTCCCCCTCCCCAAACTCCTGCTCCATTATCTGCTTTTGCAAAAGAAGGGCACAAACTTTGCTCTTTAAATCCCTTACTATTAAGTGTTTGCACCTTTTTAAACCATCTGGAAATGAGCAGTGGTTTTTGTCTCTTGATCAACCCTTCAAACACTTTTTGAGTCTAGGGTTTACCTGAAGATAATCTCCACATAACCAGAAAAGGCAGTATCTATTGATTTGTGTTCCGGCCTCTTTGGTCCTTAAAATTAAGTCCAGTTAGCTGTGATTTGTGGAAATTCATTTACTTCCTGAGGTGTCCTTTGAACTTCCAGTCTTTACTTTGGCCTGTCCCTTCCCTTCTTCTGGTTACTCTTCTAGGGAAACTTTTCTTTCTTTCTTTTTTAAAAATAATACATGACCTTATTTTCTCATTCTTCTTGCCCTTTCCTGTCCTCCTTCCCTCTCTATGTCCCTCAAATGAAGTCAACTCCCACCCTTTTTCTTTCCCCCAGCAGAAACTATCTACTCCTTTACTTTCTTAGCTTCCTTTGCCTTCTTTCAAACTTTGCATGCCTTGGAAACTCTCCTTAAGCTTACCTTGAAAACTTAATGTGGCTTTATCTGGGTAGATCCTAATTTGCACAACTTGTCTGGTCTTCCCATGCTAGTGTCTTAAAGATGACCAACTGTACCTTTTTCTTTCTCATCACCATAAGCAAATGAAGAAAAAGATTGGCCACAGCCATTGGAATAAGTTCTTTGTAACTAGGGTGCCCATGCTCACTAGCACCTCAATACACTTGCACATAGCCTTCCTGAAGGACAGCATTCAATCTTCTCTTTACTTGAGGTTTTGCTAGATCCTTGTTTCCCACATTGGAGGAACACTTTCCTGATGGTATGTAACACTCAAGTGACCCCCTCCATTCTACTTTAGGCCTTGAATGAATGATCTAGGTCTTTGGCTACCAGCCATACCACCCAAGTTACAAA
This sequence comes from Dugong dugon, assembly GCA_030035585.1. NCBI lineage: Eukaryota > Metazoa > Chordata > Mammalia > Sirenia > Dugongidae > Dugong > Dugong dugon. The sequence goes on along the minus strand of CM057470.1, from coordinate 65,145,084 downwards.
TAGCAGACACATTTTCCTTCATACCACATGCCTTTGCAACATATATATTCATCAGTACAAACTCCATGCCAGCTTGTCAGTGTAACCAGGACTGTGAACACAACACAGTGTTCTTTACTGGTCACAATTTCTCCCTCACCCTGAAGGGAAAAAGCAAAATTTATGTTGAGCCTAGTCAGTAGGATCACTGTGAATAAAAGAAAATGGAGCCATTTTTCATTGGTCACTTCATAAAATAAAAGCGTTACTATGAATGAAAGGATCTGCTTCAATTCTTGCTGCTGCAGTCTTGAAAAACGTGTATCAGAAAAATGCTACCAGGAGCAAATTCAGAACTCTGGGCTTAGAGACAAATCTTGTCCTTAGATAGACATAGATGTCTAAACCTTAAATAGGTTGTCCCACTCACTGATTGGACAAAGGGATACTGTGTGGTTTAAAGTTAAGAAAAGTATGCTTCAGGGTTGTATCCTTTCACCACACTTATTGAATCTGTTTGCTGAACAAATAATCCTAGAAGCTAAACTCTATGAAGAAAAATGTGGCATTGGAATTGGAGGAAGACACATTAACAACTTGTGATATGCAGATAACACAACTTTCCTTGCAGAAAGTGAAGATGGGGGCAAGGCCATGATGGCAGAGTAGTCAGATGCTTCCGGTGGACCCTCTGACAACAAAAACCTGAAAAAACAAGTGATTCTATTATATATGGCAATCTGGGAACCCTGAACATCAAAGGCAGAGTTGAGCAACCAGACTGAGTGGCAAGGAGAGAGAGAGACAGTTCAGAAACAGTGAGGAGTTGCCAGACCTCACCCAGGGAGAGCCTGAGCCTTTCAGGCCTGATCAGCTTGGGGGTAAGTGGTGAGGTGGGCAAGTATTGGTGCTTGGGAGATTTTCCACACCCGGAGAGATCCAGCGCCAGAGAGTCTACATGGCCACCCAGAACCAGTGAGAAGCAGCTTTGGATAGGCGAAAGATAAGTACGTGTGTACGGCCTACCGCATGGATCAAAAACACCAACCTTAGTGAAAAAACTCTCTCCCATTTACCTCCCCACTCCCTGCTCTGCACTGGGTCCCAGACTGGATTCAGCAATTGCTGAGTCCCCTGGGCCAGAAGTAGGATCTGTCACATGCCTGGAGCCATTCTCCGTGACTTGGAAAGTGAACAAGTTAACAAACAGGGGAAAAAATAAACTGCTGGCTCCCCTAAGCCAGGAACCAAGGGTAGGTACAGCTCCTTTGCCTAGACACAGGCATAAGGGATCCACGGACTCTGAGTGCCTTACCCCCTGCATAGAATTGTGTGGGCCCATCTCAACAGCGTAGGCCCTCATTACTGCAGTATAACAGGGTATATACCAGAAGTCTAACTTCAACTGCTTCAGCTGTGAGATGGCAGGTTCTTGACATTTGACACTGCTCTGCCCATTAAGCAGGGTCTTCACCTACCCACATCAGGGGCCTGAGGACTGGTGGCTTCACCCATGTCACCTAGCCACCTGCAATAGGGACCCATGAATAAGAGGTGCTCCCCAGTCCTTAGACCCAACATCATTAGGTGCTCATAGTCCAGCTGCAAAACCCACCCACCTATGTGCTCTAGGAAACAGGGACATGCCTTCCTCCTGGACACTCGGGGGCAACAGTCAGCCCCTTGCCTTTTTCAGAGTGTGTCCCCTGCTGCAGCCAGTGCCTGTGCATACACCAATCACCAATGCTTATCTAGTACTGTAAGTGAGAGCCTACACCACACACTTGGTGGCTATCTACCTAGGCACCTGAGCTGAATCCATACAGGAGGAGTGAGTGGACTCCTGAGCTCACATACGTAGTAACAGATCTAACCACCTGGTGACAAGACATTAGAGCTTCAAAGGGGCCAATAATCACACTAGCTCATACGAGCAGCCTATGTGGGCATATCAAAACAAAACAAGAAGCTAGGACACAGTAAGTAAACATAAAATAAATAAATATAATAACTTATTGATGGCTCAGAGACAAAAGTCAATATCCAATCCCATAAAGAGGCAATCCATGATAGCTTCAGCAAGCTCCCAAAATAAAGAATCTAGAAATTTTCTAGAGGAGGAAAATTTCTTGGAATTACCCAAGACAGAATACAAAAGATTAATATACAGAACTCTTTAAGAAATTAGGAAGGAAACTAACCAAAACACAGAACAAGCAATAGAGGAAATTATAAAGATTAGAGAAGAACATAATGACAAATTTAACAGGCTGCAAGAATCAATAGAGAGACAACAATCAGAAATCCAGAAGATTAACAATAAAATTTCAGAATTAGACAACTGAATAGAAAGTCAGAGGAGCAGAACTGAGGCAATGCGAGTCAGAATTAGTGAGACTGAAGATAAAGCACTTGACACCAACTTATTCGAGGAAAAATCAGATAAAAGGATTAAAAAAAAGATGAAGAAATCCCAAGAATTATGTGGGACTCTATCAAGAGGAATAACCTATGAGTGATTGGAGTAACAGCACAGGGGGGATAACAGAAAATACAGAGAGAATTGTTGAAGATTTTTTGGCAGAAAACTTCCCTGATATCATGAAAGATGATAACGTAACTATCCAAGATGCTTATCAAACCCCATATAAGGTAGGTCCCAAAAGAAGTTACCAAGACATATTATAATCAAACTTGCCAAAACCAAAGACAGAGAATTTTAAGAGCAGCTAGGGATAAATGAAAAGTCATTTACAAAGGAGAATCAATAAGAATAAGCGCAGACTACTCAGCAAAAACCATGCAGGCAAGAAAGCAATGGGATGACATATATAAAGCCTTGAAGGAAAAAACTGCCAGCCAAGAATTATATATCCAGCAAAACTGTCTATCAAATATGATGGCTAAATTAGGGAACTTCCAGATAAACAGAAGTTTAGGGAATTTGCAAAAACCAAAGCAAAATTACAAGAAATACTAAAGGGAGTCCTCTGGTTAGAAAATCAGTAACATCAGATAACAACCCAAGACTAGAACATAGGACACAGCAACCAGATATCAATCCAGATAGGAAAGTCACAAAAGTAAATCAAACCTAAAACACTGAAAATAGGCAAACAGATGTCAATATGTAAAAGATGACAACATTAAAACAAAAAAAGAGGGACTTAAAAAAATTAGACATAGATTTTTTTCATTTGGAGAAGAAGGTAAGGTGATATAAAGAAATAAAAGACTGGTATAAACTTAGAAAAATGGGTGTAAATATTAAGGTAACCACAAAGAAAACTAACAATCCTACAAGTCAAAATAAAAAAAACTAGAAAAATATAAAGACTTAGCAAACACAAAATCAACAACAATGAAAAAGATGAAAAGAAAACACATTAAAAAAAGACTCAGCACAGAAAATTAAGTGGAACAAAGAAACTGAACAACACACAAAAAAGACAACAAAATGACAGCACTAAACTCATACCTAACAACAATTACGCTGAATGTAAATGGACTGAATGCACCAATAAAGAGACAGAGAGTGGCAGATTGGATTAAAAAAAGATCTGTCTATATGCTGCCTACAAGAGACACACCTTAGACTTAAATACATAAACTAAAACTCAAAGGATGGAAAAAAATATATAAAGAAAACAACACTCAAAAAAGAACAGGAGTGGCAATATTAATCTCTGACAAAATAGACTTTAAAGTAATATCCACCAGAAAGGATAAGCAAAGACACTATATAATGATTAAAGGGTCAGTACACCAGGAGGACATAACTATAATAAATATTTACACACCCAATGACAGGGCTTCAAAATACATAAAACAAACTCCAAAAGTACTGAAAAGAGAGATAGACAGCTCCACAGTAATAGTAGGAGACTTCAACACACCACTTTCAGTGAGACAGAACATCCAGAAAGAAGCTCAACAAAGACACAGAAGAGCTAAATGCTACAATCAACCAGCTTGATCTCATACGTATACTGAACACTTCATCCAACAGCAGCCAAGTATACTTTCTTTTCCAACACACATGGCACATTCTCCAGAATAGACCACATATTAGACTATAAAGCAAGCCTTAACAAAATTCAAAGCATCAAAATATTACAAAGCATCTTTCTGACCATAAAGCCATAAAAGTAGAAATCAACAACAGAAAAAACAAGGAAAAAAAAAAAAAAGAAACACATGGAAACTGAACAACACCTTGCTCAAAAACTACTGAGTTATAGAAGAAATTAAGAATGGAATAAAGAAATTCATAGAATCAAATGAGAATGAAAACACATCCTACCAGAACCTTTGGGACACAGCAAAAGCAGTGCTCAGATGTCACTTTATAGCAATAAATGCACACATCCAAAAAGAAGAAAGGGCCATATTCAAAACATTACCCTACAACTGGCACAAGTAGAAAGAGAGTGGCAAAAGAAGCCCTCAGGCACCAGAGGAGAGGAAATAATAAGAACTAGAGCAGAATTAAATGAAATGGAGAATAGAAAAACAATTCAAAGAGTTAATAAGACCAAAAGATGGTTCTTTGAAAAGATCAACAAAATTGATAAACCATTGGCCAAACTGACAAAAGACAAACAGGAGAGGAAGCAGACAACCCGTATAAGAAAGAGATGGGTGATATCACAACAGTCCCAAATGAAATGAAAAGAATCATAACAGAATACTATGAAAAATTGTACTCTAACAAATTTGAAAACCTAGAGGAAATGGACAAATTTCTAGAAACTCACTACCTACCTAAATTAACACAAACAGAGGTAGAACAACTAAATAAATCTATAACAAAAGAAGAGATTGAAAAGGTTATTAAAAAGCTCCCCCCCCCCAAAACAAAACAACAACAACAAAAAAAAACCCTGCCCTGGATGGCTTCACTGGAGAATTCTACCAAACTTTCAGAGAAGAGTTAACACCACTACTACTAAAGGTATTTCAGAGCATAGTAAAGGATGGAATACTCCCAAAATGATTCTATGAAGCCAACATAACACTGATACCAAAACCAGGTAAAGGCACCACAAAAAAAGAAAATTACAGACCAATATCCCTCATGAACATTGATGCAAAAATCCTCAACAAAATTCTAGCCAATAGAATCAGCAACATATCAAAAAAATAATTCACTATGATCAAGTTGGATTTATACCAGCTATGCAGGGATAGTTCAACATTAGAAAAACAATCAATATAATCCATCACATAAATAAAACAAAAGACAAGAACCACATGAATTTATCAATCAATGCAGAAAAGGCATTTGACAAAGTCCAACACTCATTCATCATAAAAACTCTCAACAAAATAGGAATAAAAGGGAAATTCCTCAATATAAGTAAGGGTATTTATACAAAGCCAACAGTCAACATCATCCTAAGTCTCCTCAAGGGGAGACTTTGAAAGCATTCCCCTTGAGAACGGGAACCAGACACAAATGCCCTTTATCACCACTCTTATTCAATGTTGTGCTGGAGGTCCTAGCCAGAGCAATTAGGCTAGAAAAAGAAATAAAATGCATCCCAATTGGTGGGGAAGAAGTCAAAGTATCTCTATTTGCAGATGATATGAGCTTACACACACAAAGCCCCCAAGAATCCACAAGAAAACTACTGGAACTAATAGAAGATTTCAGCAAAGTTTCTGGATACTAGATAAATATACAAAAATCAGTTGGATTCCTTCACACCAAAAAAGAGAACCTCGAAGAGGAAATCACCAAATCAATACCATTTACAATAGCCCCCAAGAAGATAAAATACTTAGGAATAAATCTAACCAGAGATGTAAAAGATCTATACAATGAAAACTATAAGACACTACTGCAAGAAACCAAAAGAGACCTGCATAAGTGGAAAAACATACCTTGCTCATGGATAGGTGGACTCAATACAGTGAAAATGTCAATTCTACCCAAAGCAGTCTACAGATACAATGCAATCCCAATCCAAATTACAATGGCATTTTTAAATGAGATTGAGAAAGAAATCACCAACTTCATATGGAAGGGAAGTGGCCCAGATAAGTAAAGCATTACTCAAGAAGAAGAACGAAGTGGGAGGCCTCACACTACCTGATTTTAGAACCTATTATACCACCACAGTAGTCAAAATAGCCTGGTACTGGTACAACAACAGATACATAGATCAATAGAAAATAATTGAGAATCCAGACATAAATTCATCCACCTATGAGCAGCTGATATTTGACAAAGGCCCAAAGTCCATTAATTGGGGAAAAGACAGTCTCTTTAATAAATTCTCCTGGCATAACTGGATATTCATCTGCAAAAAACTGAAAAAAGAACCATACCTCACACCATGCACAAAAACTAAATCAAAATGGATCAAAAACTTAAATATAAAGTCAAAAACTATAAAGATCATAGAAGAAAAAATAGGGACAATGTAAGGAGCCTTAATACGTGGCATAAACACAATAGGAGCCATAAGTAACAATGCACAAGCACCAAAAGAAAGACTAGATAACCGGGAGCTCCTAAAAATCAAACACTTATGCTCATCAAAAGACTTCACCAAAAGAGTCAAAAGACAATCTATAGACTGGGAAAAGAATTCTGGCTATGGCAAATCCAATCAGAGTTTAATCTCTAAAATCTACAAGATATTGCAAAATTTAACAACAAAAAGACAAATAATCCATTTAAAAAATGGGCAAAGGTTATGAACAGGCACTTCGCCAAAGAAGATATTCAGGCAGCTAACAGACACATGAAGAAATGCTCACAATCATTAGCCATTAGAGAAATGCAGATCAAAACCACAATGAGATATCATCTCACCCAAAGAGGTTAGCATTAATCCAAAAAACACAAAATAATAAATGCTGGAGAGGTTGTGGAGAGACTGGAACACTTATACACTGTTGGTGGGAATGTAAAATGGTACAACAAATTTGGTTTCCTTAAAAATCTAGAAATAGAAGTACCATCTGATATAGCTATGCCGCTCCTTGGAATATATCCTAGAGAAATAAAAGCCATCACACAAATAGATACATGCACACCCATGTTCATTGCAGCACTGTTCACAACAGTAAAAAGATGGAAACAACCTAGGTGTCCATCAACCGATGAATGGAGAAACAAATTATGGTATATCCACACAATGGAATATTATGTAATGATAAAGAACAAAGATGAAGCCAGGAAACATCTTACAACATGGAGGAATCTGGAGGGCATTATGCTGAGTGATTCATTCAGTCTTAGAAGGACAAATATTGTATAAGACCACTATTATAAGAACGCAAGAAAAGGTTTAAACACAGAAGAAAACATTCTTTGATGGTTACGATGGTGGGAATGGAGGGTGAGGGTTATTTACTAACTAGATAGTGGATAAGAATTATCTTAGGTGAAGGGAAGGACAGCACACACTACAGAGGAGGTCAGCACAACTGGACTAAACCAAAGCTAAGAAGTTTCCTGAATACAATGTAACACTTTGAGGGACAGAGTAGCAGAGGACCATGCTTTCGGGGGACATCTAGGTCAATTGGCATAACAATGCTTATTAAGAAAATGTTCTGCATCCTACTTTGGTGAGTGGTGTCTGGGGTCTTGAAGGCTTGCAAGCGGCCATCTAAGATGCATCAATTGGTCCCAACCACCTGGAGTAAAGGAGAATGAACAACACCAAAGCACCAGAAAAGTATTAGCCCAAGAGACAGAAAGGGCCACGTAAACCAGAGACTTCATCAGCCTAAGACTAGAAGAACTAGATGGTGCCCAGCTACCACCAATGACGGCCCTGACAGGGAACACAACAGAGAGTCCCTGATGGAGCAGGAGAAAGGTGAGGTGCAGAACTAAAATTCTAGTAAGAAGACCAGAACTTAATGGTCTCACTGAGATCGGAGGAACCCCGGAAAGCATGGCCCCTGGATTCTCTATCATCCCAGAACTGAAATAATTTCTGAGGCCAACTCTTCAGACGGGGATTGGACTGGACTGTGGGACATAAAGTGATGCTCCTGAGGAGTGTGCCTCTTAGCTTAGGTAGATACAGGAGACTGAATGGGCTGCTTCTGTACGGGGGTGGGATGGGAAGGCAGAGAGAGTTAGGAGATGGTTGGATGGACATAAAGAATCAGGAGTGGAGGGGGGAGTGTGCTGTCACGGTGTGGGGAGAGCAATTAGAGTCACATGACAATGCACGTATAAATTTTTGTATGGGGAAAAAAATTCACAGCTGCTATTTGGAAACCGTATGGGGCAGTTTTACTCTGTTCTATTGGGTAGCTGTGAGTTGGAATCAACTCAATGGCAACAGGTTTTTGGATTTTTTGGTGGGGATTATGACTTTTTTCATCAAATAAACAATACTATTTGTTTTACTATTTAAAAAAAAAGGAACATGCACACTCTACAAGCTCTAGCATCTACACAGAAAGGAAACATTCTAGCCTGTGACTGTTTGTCACGTGGTCATCTATGTTATATATTGCCTGAATTATAACTAGTAGTATATCAGTTAGAGCACTTTTTAGTTCCAATTATCAGTTTATGAACTGCCTTAGTCTCTTAATAAGAATCACAAGATCCAATTCTTATACTCCACTGGCATCACCCCTTGGGGAGCAAGGGAGAATGAAGAGAACAGGATACAAGGAAAAGATTTGTCCAAAGGACTAAGGTACCACAGCTACCAAGGCCTCCACCAGACTGAGTCCAGTGCAGCTAGATGGTGCCCGGCTACCACCAGTGACTGCTCTGACAGAGATCACAACAAAGGGTCCTGGACAGAGATGGAGAAGGATGTAGAACAAAATTCTAATACACATAAAAAGACCAGACTTACTGGCCTGACAGAGACTGAAGAAACCCCAAGAGTATGGCCCCCGGACATCTTTTCAGCTAAGTGATGAAGTCACTCCCAAGGTTCACTGTTCAGCCAGGGATTGGACAGCCCCATGAAACAAAACAGGACTTATGAGGGACAGCAGTCCAGGGACAAGGACTAGAAGGCAGGAGGGGACAGGAAAGCTAGTGGTATGGAACCCAAGGTTGAGAAAGGACCATGTTGAAATGTCATAGGGTTGTTAACCACTGTTATAGGGCAATACATGTACTGTTTAATGAGAAACTATTTGTTCCATGAACCTTCATCTAAAGTACAATAAAAAGAATTAAAAAAAAAAAAAAGTGTTGAAGCACTTACTGATGAGGATCAAAGACTACAGCCTTCAGTATGGATTACTCCTCAACATAAAGAAAACAAAAATCCTGATAACTGGGAGAGCTGAGCCAACATGACACTATAGATAGAAGCACCACGTTGCCCCTCCACAGTAAAGACCTAAAGAACTAAGTAAAATAGAGACAAACGTCAATCTTGGAACCCTAAACTTCAAATGCAGAGATAAAGAACTCAACCAAGCACAGAATGGAATAAAAAACTGACAGAGAACAGAGAGTAAAGAGAGTTATGAGCAGAGGTCCTCTATCAGCTAACCTGGCATGGACCCACCATCTTGGACTCCTGATAGAGATTGGTGGACAGGGCATACAAGAAAGCAGATTTATGGAGTTCCCAACAGGAGACAGAGCACCCAGTAACCAGCGATACACACTTTCTTACCCCCCAGCCCTGCCTCCCCCTGCTCTACCTTTGCTGCTTTCCGGTGGGCCTATCTGCCACTTTCCAGCTGGCGGATCCACAGCTTCTCGTCAGGCCAATCCTCGCTTAAAGGTGGGCCACAATTGCTGCATGGGAGGCACAAGTTCTATGCTGCCCAGATTCACCCTGCCCACGCCGTCTGGCTTCTTCAGTGCCATTTCTTTGTCGCTGGTGTTACTTTTTTTGGCCTCTTTTCGTTTCTTACTTGCCTCTCATCTCCTTCCCCTCCTTCTCTTGAATACCTGACTCTGTGTGCCATCTTTGCTTCTTCTTGACAGGCTGTGAAGTTGGCTTAGCTGGGAAACTGCTTCCTCGGTCCGTGCCGCCACATTGGTGGTATCCCTGGGGGCTTATTTTTTTTCTTTTTTTGTTTGTTTGTTTTCGCTTTCTTTTTTCCTTTGTATTTTTACTCATTTCTGTGTTTCTCATCTCTTTGTACTACTTTCTTTTCCTGTATCTTGAATACCTGGCACTGTGTATCATCTCCGCGCTTTCTAGCTGGGCTGTACTGCATATCTTGGGAGGTGCTTCCCCTGTCCGTGCAGGTGTGCCAGTGGGATCCCTGGGGACATTTTTTTTTAAATTTAATTGTTTTTTAATTTTTATTTCATTTTAAATTTTTTTCTCATTTTTTCTTTTTGTTTTTCTTCATTTCTCAGTTTCTCATCTCTCCACTCCAACAGCAGTCTCCCACAGCACTTTTTTTTTGTCTTCTGTTTCTCTTTCCTCTTTCTCTTCTATCCCATACCCAACCTAGCTCCACATATCACAACCTCCCCCTCCCCCCCTCCCTCCTGCTTATCTGCAGTGTGTGCTGAACATTGTAGTCTGAAGCAGCACAGGCACGGCCTACCAGAACCTGCTCTGCATTGACCCCAGCTCACCTTGTCGGCACCAGTACATGCCACAAACAACCCATCCCAGGCCCTCCCCTTCAGCTGGACCTGCCCTGCTGCACCATAGCTGAGCAGTTGGCCCTGCCCTTTGGACAAGGAGGTGAAAAATATTGTGTCCACAGATCAGCAAACAACAAAGAATACACAGCCTGCCTGCTCAGACAAAAAAAAAAAAAAAAAACAAAAAACAAAAAAACAGGATGAAACAAACTAATCTACAATAAAGAAAATAACTACTGCATGTCCTGAACACAGCAGACATTATCAAACATATAAAAGACCAGGACAGCGTGGTTCCAGAAGGCATTCAAAATAAAATACCAGATGACTTTCCAGTAGAAGAAAAGGCAGTGGAACTACCTGATAGGGAATTCAAATCTCTAATATTCAGAGCTATCCAAGTGTTGAAGGATAATGCAGACAAACATAAGGAAAAAATAGACAAATTCATGGAAAATACAGACCAAAAAATGGAATAATTCAGGAAAGTAATACAGGAACAAAATGCCAAAATAAATTCAAAACTAGAAATCATACAAAAACAACAATTAGAAATCCAAAAGATAACAAGATGTCCAAAATGGACAGCGTCACAGCAGGGCTGAGGAAAGAGTCTGAAACAATGGCAGACAGGATCAGCAAAACTGAAGACAAAAACTTGGATGCAACTCTGAGGAAAAATCAGAAAAGAATGAGGAAAAATGAAGAAACCCTGAGAACTATGTGGGATACAATCAAAAGCAAAAATCTGTGAGTGATCGAAGTTCCAGAACAGGAGGAGAAAACAGAAATCACAGACAGGATCATTGAAGAACTGCTGACAGAAAACTTCCCCAATACCATGAAAGATGAAAAGCTGACCATCCAAGAAGCTCAATGTACCCCATTTAGGGTAGACCCCAAAAGAAAATCACAAAGGCATATCATAATCACACTCACTAAAACCAAAGACAAAGAATCCTGAGATCAGCTCAAGAAAAAATGAAGTCACATACAGAGGGGAAACAATAAGACTAAGCTCTGATTACTCAGCAGAAACCATGCAGGCAAGAAGGCAATGGGATTATATATATAAAACCTTGAAAGAAAAAAATTGCCAACAAGAATAATATATCCTGCAAAACTCACATTCAAATATGATGGTGAAATTAGGACATTTCTAGATAAACAGAAATTAAGGGAATATGTAAAAACCAAACCATACTTACAAGAATTATTAAAGGAAGTCCTTTGGTTTGAGAACAAACAACATCAGATCACAGCCTGAATCTAGGACACAAGATAGCATCAGCCAGATACCAACCTAGGAAATGAACTCTCAAAGACTATTCAAAACCAAAAGATTTACAACAGGGAACCAGAGAGGTTAATCTGCAAATGACAACAATGTCAAAACAATAAAAGAGGGAATAAACAGTGTAGGTATAGAATTTTCTAATGCAGGGGAAGGCAAGGTGATTCCAAGTAATAATAGACTGGTTCACACTTAGAAAGATAAGAGCAAATTTCAAGGTAACCATGAAGAAAGTTAACAAACCACTCATCAAAGTAAAGGAGAAAAACATAAAGTTTCAGTAAAAACAAACTCTACAGAAACAAAATAAATGAAAGAAAATCCATAAACGAAAGGAATTCAGCACAAAAGAGTAAGAGGAACAAGGAAATCATCAGCACCACAGAAAAAAGCACTATAAAATGACAACAATAAATTCTCATCTATCAAGAATTACACTAAATGTAAATGGCCTAAATGCACGCATAAAGAGGCAGAGAGTGACAGAATGGATAAAAAACCAGAATCCATCAATATGCTGTCTACAAGAGACACACCTTATAAATAAAGACATAAATTTATTAAAAATCAGAGGATTAAAAAAAATATATCAAGCAAACAGCCACCAAAAAAGAGCAGGATTGTCAATGCTAATCTCAGATAAAATAAAATTTTAAACAAAATCCACCATAAAAGACAAAGAAGCACACCATATTATGATTAAAGGGACGATCTAGCATGAAGACATAACCATAAAAATATCTACACACCCAATGACAGGGCTCCAAAATACATAAAACAAACTTTAACAGCACTGAACAGAGAAATTGACAGTTCCACTCTAACAGTAGCAGACTTCAACACTCCACTCTCAGTAAAGGACAGAACATCTAGAAAGAAACTCAGCAAAGATACAGAAGATCCAAAGGCCACAATCAGCCAACTTGAACCCATAGACATATATAGAACACTCCACCCAACAGCTGCAAAGTACACATTCTTTTCCAACATGAATGGAACGTTCTCCAGAACAGACCACATATTAGGCCACAAAGCAACCCTCAACAAAATACAAAACACTGAGATAATACAAAGTGTCTTCTCTGATCACAATGCCATCAAGGAAGAAATTAACAACAGGAAGAGCAAGGAAAAAAATCAATTACATGGAAACTAAATAACACCCTGCTTAGAAACCACTGGGTAATAGAAGAAATCAAAGATTGAATCAAAAAAATTCCTAGAATCAAACGAGAATGAAAAAAACATCATACCAAAACCTTTGGGACACAGCAAAAGCAGTCCCTAGAGGTCAATTTATAGCAATAGATGCAGACATCAAAGAAGAAGAAAGGGACAAAATTAAAACATTAGCTACACAACTCGAACAAACAGAAAGAGAACAGTAAAAGAAGCCCACAGCCACCAGAAGAAAAGAAATAATAAAGATCAGAGCACAAATAAATGAAATAGATCATGGAAAAAGAATAGAAAGAACCAACAGAACCAATAGTTGGTTCTTGGAAAGGATCAACAAAATTGACAAACCACTAGTCAAACTGGCAAAAGAAAAACAGGAGAGGACACAAATAACTCAAATAAGAAATGAAATGGGGGACATTACAACAGACCCAACTGAAACAAAAAGGATCATAACAGAGTACTATGAAAAAATATCCTCCAACAAATTTGAAAATCTAGAGGAAATGGCAAATTTCTAGAAACACACTACCTAACCAAACTATCACAAATTCATGTTGAAAATCTGAACAGACCCATAACAAGAGAAGAGATTGAAAAGGCAATAAAAAAAAATTCCTCCCCCCACCCCCTGAGAAAAAAAGCCCTGGCCCAGATGGCTTCACTGGAGAATTCTACCAAACATTCAGAGAAGAGCTTACACCAGTACTACTCAAACTATTTCAGAACATAGAAATAGAAGGGATACTTCCAAATTCATTCTGTGAAGGCAGCATAACCCTGATACCAATCCAGACAAAGACACCATAAAAAAGAAAATTACAGACCAATATCTCTCATGACTATAGATGCAAAAATTCTCAGCAAAAGTCTAGCCAGTAGAATTCAGCATCATATCAAAAAAAATAATACACCACGACCAAGTAGGATTCATACCAGGTATGCAAGGATGGTTAAACATTAGAAAATCAATCAACATAATCCACGAGGAAAATAAAATAAAAGAATCCCATGATCATCTCAATTAACACAGAAAAGGCATTCCACAAAGTTTAACACCCATTCCTGTTAAAAACTCTCAATAAAATAAATATAGAAGAGAAATTCCTCAACATAATAAAGGGCATCTAAATAAAACCAACAGACAACATCATTCTTAATGGAGAGAGGCTGAAAACGTTCTCCTTGAGAACAGGAACAAGATAAAGATATCATTTATCACTACTCTTATTTAACATTGTGCTGGAAGTCCTAGCTAAAGCAGTAAGGCAAGAAAAAGAAATAAAGGGCATCAAAATTGGCAATGAAGAAGTAAAACTGTCCTTATTTGCAGATGATATGATACTATATATAGAAAACCCAAAAGACTCCACTACTGGAACTAATAGAAAGATTCAGCAGAGTAGCAGGATACAAGATAAACATACAAAAATTAGTTGGATTCCTATACACCAATAAAGAGAACAATGAAAAGGAAATCAGGAAAACATTATTATTTAAAATAGTCCCTAAATAAATGAAATACTTAATAATCAATCTAACCAGGATGTAAAAGACCTATACAAAGAAAGCTACAAAACACTACTACAAGAAACCCAAAGAGATCTACATAAATGGAAAAATATACCATGCTCATGGATAGGTAGACTCAACATTGTGCAAATGACAATTCTACCCAAAGCAATTTACAAATACAGTGCAATCCCAACCCAAATACCAACAAGATTCTTTAAAGAGATGGAAAAAACAATTATTAACTTTATATGGAAAGGGAAGAGGCCCCAGATAAGTAAAGCACCTTTGAAGAAGAAGAATAAAGTAGGAGGACTCACACTATCTGACCTCAGAACCTACTCTACAGCTACGGTAGTCAGAACAGCCTGGTACTGGTACGATGACAGATACATTGACCAATGGAACTGAATCAAGAATGCAGATGTAAATCTATCCACCTACAGTCACCTCATCTTCAACAAGGGCCCAAAGTCCATCAAATGGGGAAAAGACACTTTTTAACAAATGGTGCTGGCAAAACTGGATGTCCATCTGCAAAAAACTGAAACAGGACCCATATTTCACACTATACACAAAAACTAATTCAAAATGGATCAAAGACCTAAATATAAAACCCAAAACTCTAAAGATTATAGAAGAAAAAATGGGATAAATGCTAGAGACCCTAATACATGGCATTAACAGGATACAAACCATAACTAACAACTTAAAACTCTGGAAGATAAGCTAGATAACTGGGATCTTCTAAAAATTAAACACTTAAAATGCTCATCAAAAGACTTCACCAAAAAAGTAAAAAGAGAACCTACAGACTGGGAGAAAAAAAAAATTGGCTATTACAAATCCTACAAAGGTCTAATCTCTAAAATTTGCAGGAAATCCAACACCTCTGCAACAAAAAGACAAATAATCCAATTAAAAAATGAGCAAAGAAATGAGAAGACATTCAAGCACCTAACAGACACATGAGGAGAGGCTAACGATCACTAGCCATCAGAGAAAAGCAAATCAAAACCACAATGAGATACCATCTCACCCCAGCGTTACTGGCGTGAATCAAAAAAACAGAAAATAACAGATGTTGGAAAGGCTGCGGGGAGATTGGAAAATCTTAGGAACTGCTAGTGGGAATGTAAAATGGCACTACAGTTTGGGAAAACAATATGGCGCTTCCTTAGAAAGCTAAAAATAGAAATACCATATGATCCAGCAATCCCACTCATAAGAGTATATCCTAGAGAAATAAGAGCCGTCACACGAACAGACATATGCACACCTATGTTCATCGTAGCATTGTTCACAATAGCAAAAAGATGGAAACAAAGTAGATGCCCATCAACAGATGAAAGGATAAACAAACTTTGGCACATACACACAATGGAGTACTACACAATGATAAAGAACAATGATGAATCTGCAAAGCATCTCACAATATGGATGAATCTGGAGGGTATTGTTCTGAGTGAAATAAGTCAATCACAAAAGGACAAATATTGTATGAGACCTCTACTATAAAAACTCATGAGAAGGTTTACACACACAAAAAAAAAAACAATCTCTGATGGTTCCAAGGGAGGGGAGTGGTGGGGATGGAAAAACCCTAAACAGACAATAGATAAGTGATAACTTTTGTGAAGGGTAAGAAAGTACACAATACTGGGGAAGCCAGCACAACTTGTTCAGGTTAAGGTCATAGACACTCCATGGATGAATCCAAACGCCCTGAGGGACTGAATTACTGGGCTGAGGGCTGTGGGGACCATGGTCTCAGAGAACATCTAGCTCAATTGGCATAACAGAGTTTATAAAGAAAATGTTCTACATTCTACCTTGGTTAGTAGTGTCTGGTGTCTTAAAAGCCTGTGAGCAGCCATCTAAGATACTCCCTGGTCTCACCCCTTTGGGAGCAAGGGAGAATGAAGAAAACAAGACACAAGAGAAAGATTAGTCCAATGGCCTAATGGGCCACAACTACCACAGCCTCCACCAGACTGAGTCCAGCACAACCAGATGGTGCCCGGCTACCACCACTGACTGCTCTGACAGGGATCACAACAGAGGGTTCTGGACAGAGCTGAAGAAAAATGTAGAACAAAATTCTAACTCAGAAAAAGACCAGACTTACTGGCCTGACAGAGACTGGAGAAACCCTGATAATATGGCCCCTGGACACCCTTTTAGCTCAGTAATGAAGTCACTTCTGAGGTGCACCTTTTAGCCAAAGATTAGACAGGCCCATATGACAAACGGAGACTAATGGGGCACGTTGGCCCAAGGGCAAGGACTAGAAGGCAGGAGGGGACAGGAATGCTGGTAATAGGGAACCCAAGTTCAAGAATGGACAGTATTGACACGTTATGGGGTTGTTAACCAATGTCATAAAGCGATATGTGTACTATTTAATGAGAAGTTAGTTTGTTCTGTAAACCTTCATCTAAAGTACAATAAAAAAAAAATCCTCACAACTGGACCAATAATCAACACAATGATAAACGGAGAAAAGATTGACGTCGTCAAGGATTTCATTTTACTTGGATCCACAATCAACACGCATGGAAGCAGCAGTTAAGAAATCAAATGACGCATTGCATTGAGCAAATCTGCGGCAAAGACCTCTTAAAGTGTTAAAAAGCAAAGATGTCACTTTAAGGGTAAGGTGCACCTGACCCAAGTCATGGTGTTTTCTATTGCCTCATATGCATGCGAAAGCTGGACAATGAATAAGGGAGACCGAAGAGGAACCAACACCTTTAAGTTGTGATATTGAATATACCATGGAATGTACTGCCAAAAGAATGAACAAATCTATCTTGGAAGAAGTACAGCTGCCAGAATGCTCTTTAGAAGCAAGGATGGCGAGACTACATCTCACATACTTTTGACGTGTTATCAGGAGGGACCAGTCCCTGGAGAAAGACATCATGCTTGGCAAAGTAGAGGGACAACGAAAAAGAGGAAGATCTTCAATGATATGGATTGACACAGTGGCTGCAACAATGGACTTGAGCATAATAACAATTGTAAGGATGGTGCAGAACTGGCCAGTGTCCAATCTGCTTTGATATTTTGCTCAAATTCTAAGAATTAATCTTGTTTTTTTACTTCTGTTACTAAGCTCCCATCTTGTAATCCCACCCAGTAGCTAAGTGTTGTCTGCTACCTCTATAGATGTGTTTTAGTCTTTCTACCTTCTTCTCCCAGAAACCCGAGTATCAGGAGTTATGCCCAAACCCATCTTTTGACTACATTCTTGATAATCTACTGCCAGACCTTCCTTGCTTTTATCCATCAAAGCAGGTCAGGATATCTAGTCTTCTATTTGAATTCACCCAAACATCTGCTCTATTCCTCTATTGTTTTTGTTGTTAGTTGCCATCTAGTCGACTCAGACTCATGGCGACCTTACGTACAACAGAATTAAACCTTGCCCGGTCCTGTGCCATCTTCATGTTTGCTGTCTCTTCAAGTAATATATCTTCCAGTAATACATCTAATAATGTTTTGCTATGATCCATAAAGTTTTCATTGGCTGATTTTTGACAGTAGATCACTCGGCCTTTCTTCCTATTTGATCTTACTTAGTCTGGAAGTTCCATGAAACCTGTCCAGCATGGGTGACTCTGCTAGTATTTGAAATACTGATGGCACAGCTTTCACCATCACAGCAACACATAATCCACCACAGTACAACAAACTGACAGATGGGTGGTGACTTATTCTTGTAGGCTGTATTATTTTATCATCTTGGTGATTTCCTTGCTGGTCCTTTCTAAAAGGCACGGTAAGTCTAGTTATAAAGAACTTGTTCCAATGACTGTGACCCCTCTATTTCTTCATAAATTGTCTAAGACAAACCATTTTTCTCTTTTGATTGGAGCATCTTGCTTCAAGGAACTTTAAGGGTAGCCTTTGTGGCTTTGGTTCCTCCCAATTTTAATTGATAGGCCCTGGGTGGCTGTTGTTTCTGCTAAAGGGTCTTCTCGAGGAAATTTCCAGACTACATGGAATATACAGATAGAAGGTGGTTTTTTTTTTCTGTCCTTGCCTGCCTTCTTGGTGGATTTACCATGAAGCTAATACAGATAATCCTTGACTTCCAATATGTTTGGGGTATGATGAACTGCACTTAAGACAGTCCTTTTTATTTATTTATTTTTTGGTACATCTTATTGTTAGTACTATGTACTACATACAATGTTGTAACACATAATTTGCTGATGTCATCATATTTATAAGTTTATATGTAATGTTTCCAATCCCCAAAGACAAATAAAGATCAGATTTATAAAGATACTACTAATAAAAGACAATAATAATGAAAACTAAAAAAAAACAAAAACAAAAACAAGGTATTCAACTTAGGTCAGAACGGACTTAAGACACGGTCATCAGAAGGAACCCTGTCATGAGCTGGGGACTACTTGTAAAGCTCAAACCTTAGACTGGCACAAGTCTTTCAAAGTCTTTATCCCATTTTATATTTGTGGTTTTGTATTATTTTTTCTTAAAGAACCCCTAAAATGGTATAAGCTTTAGACCCCACAAAACCTGCATCCACTTCTGTTTGCATGATTCCTGCTGAAGACAAATTTGAAACATCAACAGGATATAATCTTTTTCCTCTTATCCCTTTCTTGATTAGTGCATCCAGATTTTCATTCTTTCCCACCTTCTCCAGTCCCTCTTCCTCATTCTGATCGTTTGCCACAAATAGCTGTAACTTGACAAAGGGAGGCTTACGGACCTGTGTACGAAATGAATGGCAAGCCAATACAATGTGAGATATCATTCTATCAGCTTCATTTGAAAGAATGATAACGATGCATTTTAATCTTAGCTGATAGCACCAGATAAAACTGATCAGTACAGGCCTAAACCCATGGCGACTAGGGAAGTTGGGTATGTTAATACAACGCAAGTCAACTACATCCTTGTTAGACCCTCCTGAGGCTATTTTATAATATTTTTTTCCCCTGAGAATGAGTGTAGATTATCAGTTAAGAGCAGAACCCTCAAGATAGACAGCACAGGTTTGAATTCTAGTCTTGCCAATTACTAATTAGGTGACTCTGGGAAATTTCAGATTAATTTTCTAATCTGAAAAGAAGATAATAATTATAGCACTCACAGTATAGGGTTGTTATGAGGACTAAATTATGTGACATGCTTGTATCTATGCCTGGCACACATAAGTACTACACAGGTTTTAGCTCTTGTATTAGCTATTATTTATGAGACTTATCATCATACTCTTTTGGCTCTAAAAAATGACTACAGTATGTATGAATATGTTTGCATACATGTACATGAGGTCTGTGCTCTTCCAGGCCTCTTTGCACAGAGATTATAAACTTTGGAAAACTGCGTTAAATTTTAAGATTATTTTAACTTGAAATTAGAAGACTACTTTGAAGTTTCCAAATCCTAAAGTTCTGTAACAACTAATTAGAAGTGGGAAGGAGAAAGGAGTAATTGAAAACCACTAATGGAGTCTTCATCATTTCATAGTTACGTCTCCCTATTTTTTGGTAGAAAAAAATCACAGGAAGGAGGAAGACCATCTAGGTTTCCCGGTGATAAGTCAGCCAACAGAAAGAAAGCACTCGTGGTTACCTTGTAGAGTGATTCATGGATCTCCCTGTTTCAAGGCTGTGAGAATCTGCGAGATGTAGCCCCTAAGAGCCTCAGGACCTGAGGTTGTGTTCATGTCTAACACTGACTATCTGTGACTTTTCATAAATCCTTGGGCCTCTCTGAGGCTCATTTGCTCATCTTTAGATGACTTTGATGGCTCCTAATAGCTCTGAGCAAGTATAAATTCAGGTTTCATCAAACTGATTGCTTGTAGAATCCTACTGATAACACATTTCATTGTAGAATACTCTAGGGTTTGCACAAGTATTTTGTAGGCACAGATTATTATTATTCAGTATTCAATTCATGCACATAAAGGTGGATATTTCCATTCTTATCACTAAATGTTCCAGATAGTACCTAAGTTCAATGACACTTCCTCACTAATACTTTGTAAAAACATGAAGAGTATTATCCCTAGTTAAAAAAAAAATCATTATCATGGGCACAAAAGGCCTCGTAAATTTAGGAGACTATGCCACATCCACTTCTGCCATCTACTAACGTATAAACAACTTATATTCATATTTTACATTTTTTATTGAAAAAGGAAACCAAGACAAAAACCAAACCCATTGCCTTTGAGTTGATTCTGACTCAGAGTGGCCCTAAAGGACAGAGTAGAACTGCCCCATAGGGTTCTCAAGGAGAGGCTGGTGGATTCGAACTGCTGATCTTTTGGTTAGCAGCCACATGCTTAACCATTGTGCCACTAGGGCTCTGCTGAAGTTTAAAAATATATGAATTTTTCAAGGGATAAGTTTCAGGGGGGAAAAAAAAGTTTAACTAGCCTAACTAGAGATGATTTTCATATGAGCAACCTCAATAACCATAGAAACTAGGTTAATCAAACTAGGAGGCTCTTTATCAGAATTCCTTGAGGTAATGGAATCAATTGATAGTTATACAGCTGCAAAATCTCAACATGATGAAAATGGTCTTTAACAGCAATTCCAAAGGATGAAGGTATTTATCATGAAATAGAACTTAATCTGCTGTGAAATAAAACTTTACAAGGCTCCCTGCTTTATAGATGAGGACTAGTAGCGTTTTGTGTATCATTCAAATTGGTTAAACAGTTTTAACTTCACTGCCTTTTCTTAAATAAAAAGTTATAATTTTTTCAAGGGTAATTCTGGGCTTCATAGGGCTTTTTGCAAATATATTAAGATTCATAAAAATAAGCAAATTGATAGTTTCCCTTGATGGTTTGGTAAAATTAATCCAATTATATATTTTTGTTTATTTTCTTCCTCCTATATTGGACAGGGAACTGAAAGGAAACTATCCATGGTGGTGGTCGTTGATTTGATGTAGTTTGTGTTCTCTTATTTGTTGAAGGGGAATGATATTTATACATATGCTATATTAAGGAGGCACTCTATTTGAAATTTCAAGTTTTAGATGCTATTTGATGATCATTAATATAAAAAAGCCATTCAAAATTCCTCTAAAATATTTTCCTATGTCTAAGTCTTCAAAAAGATAGCTTTGATGTGCTTCAAGTCTTTGAAAAATTTTAGTATCCCAATTTTCTGCACCTGAAAGAATTCCTCAGTTTCTTTCTTTGAGGAAACTTAATTTCTTCCTCTCTTATTTCCATAGTTCTTGATATTTTTTACAAAAGCTGCTAAGTGATCTTTCATTCAAAATTCTTCTAGGAGCATTATCTTAATTCTGTAACATTTTCACTTTATTAACTTAAACTGGAAACTGTTTAATGTATTGAATGTAAATTTACTCTGATAAAATTACTAGGAAAATTACAGACAATAACAATAAATTAAAAATTCAAACTTAAATTGGGAAATCTCATTTTAAATGTATCTATGAAATTGTATAACTACACTAGGTTTTCTGTCTTTTTCCAGGTCATGTAAAAAAATATGTTTTCAATGATGAAGGTTTAAGAGATTTAACAGTCCATCTTCACCTAATATTTTATGTTGGACATTTGTCCCTTCAGTATTATTTCTGTTTTAAAAAGTAAATTATGTTTGTATTTTATGTCTTATTTAATAAAAGACACTATTTCATATAGTACAGTGACATTTGTTGTCATTCAATGATGCTTGCCTATACATAATGCCCAAGCATCCTGATATTTATGAAGAAATGAACATTATTTAAATATTAAAGTTAGACTTGTGCTTTTAAAATAAAAATTATCAAAACATTATACTTTCATGTATTATTTTCCCTTTGAAAATCAACTCTAATTGTTTTTTTGTCTATAAGACATAGGGAGGATTTTTTGTTTTCTGATAAAGTAAAAATTAATATTGGTTTATTATTTAAACAGTTTATTGATTTCATTCTTTTGGTTTCCCAATTTTGGCAAACAATTGAATATAATAAATACATAAATATAACAATATATAATGTATATAATATAATATGTATGATTTGATAAGATTTGACATACGTAAACACCCATGAAACAAACACCACAATCAAGATAATGAACATATTCAACATTTCAAAAGATTTCCTATTTCTTCCTGTAGTTCCATCAGGCTTTCTTCATGTATTTTGAAATTCTGTTTTTAGGTACATAAACACATCTTATTGTTAAATTGTCTTGATGAATTGACCTTTTTATCATTATAAAATAATGTTCCTTGTCCCTGGTAATATTCTTTACTCTGAAATCTACTTTGTGAGATATTAATCTATCCATTCAAGCTTTCCTTAGATTAGTGTTAGCAGGATAAGTCTTTTTTCCCATACTTTTACTTGTAGCTCATTTGTGTCTTTATATACGAAGTGCTTTTCTTGTAGGCAGTACATAAGTGGGTTTTGATTTTTTTTTAAATCCCTTATGACAATATCTACCTTTTAATCAAGATATTTAGACCATTTACTTTTAATGTGATTATTATTATTATTTGTGTGATTTAGGTGAAAGTTTACAGGGCAAATTAGTTTCTCATTAAAAAATTTATGCATATTGTTTCATGGCATTGACTGCAATCCCGCATTGTGTCAGCACTCTCCCTCTTTCCCTTTCCACCCCAGGTTCACTGTGGCCATTTGTCCAGTTTTCCTTTCCCCTCCCACCTTCTCATCTTTGCTCCTGGGCAGATTGATCTCATATACTTGATTGATCTAAGAAGCACGTTCCTCATGTGTGTTGTTTGTCTTACAGGCCTGACTCATCTTTGGCTGAAAGGCGAACTTCGAGAGTGGCTTCAAGTCTGAGTTAGAAGGGTATCCAGGAGCCATAATCTCAGAGGTTCCTGCAGTCTCTGTCATACCAGTCTGTTTTTTTTTTTTTTTTTTGGTGAATTTGATCATTTGTTCTATATTTTTCTCTTGCTCTGTCCAGGACCCTCTATAGTAATCCCAGTCAGAGTGATCAGTAATGGTAGCCAGGCATCATCTAGTTCTGTCTTAGGGTCATGTAGGCTGTGGTTCATGTGGTCCATTAGTCCTTCGGATTAATTGCTCCCTTGGGTCTTTAGTATTTTTCCTTCTCCTTTGCTCCGGACTAGAAGAGACCGATAGTTGTATCTTAGATGGCTGCTTGCAAGCTTTTGAGACCCCAGATGTTACTCACCAAAGTAAGATGTAGAACATTGTCTTTAAGAACTACATTGTGCCAATTGACATAGATGTCCCCTGAGTCTATGAACCTTTGTCTTCAAGCCTGGTAACTTCATCCATGAGGTGTTTAGTTAAGAGGTTTCCCTGACCGTGCCACTTGTGTGCTCTGTTGTCTTATTAATATATAAGGAGCACCTACAGTCATGTATGTAGAAATTTCTGTCTCTGAACCTGTATCTGCCTGTGGATGTGTTACCTTACCTCTTGGCATATCTATCTATCTATCAATTCATAGATTATTTTTTTTTATTCTATTGTCGCAGGATTTTCTATGATATAGTAGTTACTATAGTTGTCCTTTATTCATGTGTTCCTCTCAGTGTCCTCTCTTGCCTTGGTCATGTTGTGGTGACTTCCCTCATATTGTGTGTTGTGTTTCCCTTCACCAGAATTAACTCATGTCTACTACTTCTTTGGTAATTTTCCATCCCACACCTCCCATCCCTGGTAACCATCAAAGAGTCTTTTTTGTTTTTCTTTTCCTGTGTGTAAACCTTTATAAAAGTAGTCTCATACAATATTCATCTTTTTGGGATTGACTTATCTCACTCAGCATAATGCCCTCCAGATTCATCCATGTTATGAGATGTTTCATGGATTCATATGCTTTATTGTGGCCTAGTATTCCATTGTGTGTATGTACCACAGTTTGTTAATCCATTCTTCTGTTGATGGGCACTTAAGTTGCTTCCACCTTTTTGCTATTGTGAATAATGCTGTAATGAACATGGGTGTACATATGCCTATTTGTGTCATGGCTCTTATTTCTTTAGGGTATATTTTTAAGAGTGGGATTGCTGGATCATATGGTATTTCTATTTCTAGCTTTTTGAGGAAGCAACATACTGTTTTCTATAGTGGTTGTACCACCAGCAGTGTATAAGAGTTCCAATCTCCCCATATCCTCTCCAACTTTTGTCATTTTCTAATATTTGTTTTTATTAGTGCCAGTAATGTCAGGTGAGATGTTATCTACTGTAGTTTTGATTTGCATCTCTCTAATTGCTAATGATCATGAGCATTTATTCATATGTTTGTTAGTAGCCCAAATGTCTTCTTTGGTGAAGTGTCTGTTCATTTCCTTTGCCCATTTTTAAGTTGGATTATTTGTCATTTTTTTGTTGCGGTATTGAAGTTTTCTATAAATTTCAGAGATTAGACTCTTGTTGGATATGTCATAGCCAATTTTTTCCCCCAATCTGTATGTTTTCTTTCTACTCTTTTGGAGAAGTCTTTTGTTGAGCTTAAGTGTTTAATTTTTAGGAGGTCTCATTAATCTAGTTCATTTTCTTCTGTGTGTGCATTTTTAGTTATGTTTGGTAATCTATTTATGCCATATATTTGGGCCCCTAGTGTTGTCACTAATTTTTCCTCCATGATCTTTATAGTTCTAGGTTTTATATTTAGGTCTTTGATTAATTTTGAGTTAGTTTTTGTGTATGGTGTGAAATATGGATCATTGTTTCATTTTTCTACAGATACATATCCAATTTTTCCAGCACTATTTGTTGAAGAGACTGTTTCTTCCCCATTCAGTAACCTTTGGTCCTTTGTCGAAGATCAGCTGTCCACAGGTGCATGGATTTACGTCTGGGTTCTCAATTCTGTTCCATTGGTCTATGTGTCTGTTGTTGTACCAGTACCAGGCTGTTTTGACTACCATGGCTGTATAGTAGGTTCCAAGATCAGGTAGTGTGAGGCCTCCTACCTTGTTCTTCTTTTTTAATAAAACTTTACTTGATCAGGTAATGTTAGTATTGATATAGTTACATTTAAACCTATTATCTTGATTTTTGTCTTCTATTTTTCCCATCTGTTCCTTATTCTCCTTTTTCCATTTTTCTGCTTTCTTTTGTACTGTTGGTTTATGGAAGTTGTGTCTTTGTAGGGTAGCAAGAGGTATTCTAAGAAATGTGGGGTTATCACAATTCCTAGCACTTATAATTCCATTTTGAAAGTGAGCAGGGCCATTCTTCTACCATTAAATAACTAGAAGTGAACCTTGTCTTCTCCCTGATCCCTGTTATAGATTATTCTTATGTGGTTTGGATGAGCGCACACACACACACACACACACACACACACACACACACACACACACACACACATACATACACCTTCTCCACTGCTCTCATTTGGCCCAGCACATCTCAAGCTCTGTTCCTGGTATCTTAACACCTCAAAGAACTCAGATCTAGCAGCCTTGGGAGCTCAGGTCACTAAGCTTACTTTCCGATGTACCTTGTATCCAGACGGCATAACACATTTTCTGAGTTAACTGAAAACAATTTCTCCTTTCTGGGTTTCATGTTTGTATTGATGATCTGTTGTTACATAACACATTATTAAAAAAGTATGATCTCACAGTTTCTGTGGGTCAGGAATTCAGGCACAGCTTAGCTAGATCGTCTTCTCAGGGTCTTATAAGGTTGCAATCAAGGTGTCTGCCAGGCTGTGTACTCATCTGCAGGTTCATCTGGGGAAGAATCTACTTATAAGCTCATTCAATTTATTGGCATAGTTCATTTCCTTGGGGTTGTAGGACTGAGGACCTAGTTCTTGATGACTGATCCTAGAGGCAGCCTGTACTTCCAAGAGGCAGCCCTGAGTTCCTTGCCAGGTGGCTTTCCTCAATATGGCCCCTTCATCAAGCCAGCAAGTAGAGTTTCTAGAGTGAGTAAGTAGAGTGTCTACAGTGAGTATGCTAGCAAGATGGAGTCTTATATCATGTAACATAACAAAAGGAGTGGCATCCCATTGTCTTTGCCACATTCTATTAGTTAGACGCAAGTCCTGCCCACAATCAAGAGGAGGGAAATACAAAAAGATGTGAACATCAGGAGGTAGGGATCATGGTGGGGCCATCTTTATTTATTTATTTTTTTACTGTACTTCAGGTGAAGGCTTACAGAGCAAATAGTTTCTCATGAAACAGTAGTACACATATTGTTTTATGACATTGGTTAACAACCCCACAACATATTAACCCTCTAACTTCTCAACCTTTTTTTTTTGTGAAAATACACATAGCCAAAGATACACCATTTCAAAAATTTCTACATGCACAGTTCAGTGATATTGACTATGCTCTTCCAATTGTGCAGCTATTCTCACTTAAGATGAAGGCTTACACCTTCATCTTGGGCGAGAATGGCAGCACAATTGGAAGAGCATAGTCAATATCACTTAAATGTGTAAGTAAAAAGTTTTGAAATGGTGTTTAAATAAAATAAAAATAAATAAATAAATAAATAAATAAATAAACAAATGAGACTAAAGAGGTACAATAGTCCACTGACAAGGTCCAGAAGACAGAAGGGGACAAGGAAGCCCCCTGGTGATAGGGAACACAAGGTGGAGTAAGGATATTCTTGATGTGCTGTGAGATTGTTAACCATTGTCATAGGGCAACATGTGTAGTAACTGTTAAATGAAAAACTATTTTGTTCTGTAAGCCTTCATCTTAAGTGAGAATAACAGCACAGTTGGAAGAGCGTAGTCAATGTCACTGAACTGTGAATGTAGAAATTTTTGAAACGGTGTATCTTTGGCTATCTGTAATTTTCATAAAAAAAAAAAGGTTGAGAATTTAGAGGCTTAATACGTTGTGGGGTTGTTAACCAATGTCAAAAAACAACATGTGTACTACTATTTCATGAGAAACTATTTGCTCTGTAAGCTTTCACCTGAAGTACAATAAAATATATATTAAAAAAAAAAAAAAAAAAAGATGAAGGCTTACAGAACAAAATAGTTTATCATTTAACAGTTACTACAAATGTTGCCCTAACACAATGGTTAACAATCTCACAACACATCAACAATATCCTTACTCAACCTTGGGTTCCCTATCACCAGCTTCCTTGTCCCCTTCTGCCTTCTGGCCCTTGTCACTGGACTCCTGTACCTCGTTAGTCTCATTTGGTTTTATGGGGCTGTCCACTCCCAGGCTGAACAGTGAACCTCGGAGGTGGCTTCACCACTGAGCTAAAAGGGTGTCTGGGGGCCATACTCTCAAGGTTTCTCCAGTCTCCTTTAGGCCAGTAAATCTGGTCTTTTTTTTGTGAGTTAGAATTATGCTCCACATCCTTCTCCAGCTCTGTCCAGAACCCTCTGTTGTGATCCTGGTCAGAGCAGTCAGTGGTGGTAGCCTGGCACCATCTAGCTGTACTGGACTCAGTCTGGTGGAGGCCTTGATAGCTGTGGACCATTAGTCCTTTGGACTAATGTTTTCCTTGTATCCTGTTCTCTTCATTCTCCCTTGCTCCCGAAGAGATGAGACCAGTGGAGTATCTTAGATGGCCACTCAGAGGCTTTTAAGACCCCAGACACTACTCACCAAGGTAGAATGTCGAACATTGTCTTTATAAACTGTGTTATGCCAGTTGATCTAGATGTTCCCCAAGACCATGGTCCCCACAGCCCTCCACCCAGCAATTCAGTCCCACAGGGAGTTTGGATGTGTCTATGGGCTTCCATGACCTTTCCTTGGACAAGTTGTGCTAGTTTTCCCTGTATTGTGTACTGTCTCACCCTTCACCAAACATACCACTTATCTATTGCCTATTTAATATTTCCCCCCCACCCCTCCCATCCCTGGTAACCAACAAAGATTGTTACATTTTGTGTGTGAACTTTTTCATGGGATTTTACAATAGAGGTCTCATACAGTATTTGTCCTTTTGTGATTGACTTATTTCACTCAGGATAATGTCCTCCAGTTTCATTCATGTTATGAGATGCTTCACAGATTCATTGTTGTTCTTTCTCGTTGCATAGTACTCCATCGTGTGTATGTACCATAGTTTGTTTATCCATTCATCTGTTGATGGGCATCTAGATTGTTTCCATCGTTTTGCTATTGTGAACAATGCTGCCATGAACATAGGTGTGCATATGTCTATTCGAGTGACGACTCTTATTTCTCTAGGATATATTCCTAGGAATGGAATTGCTGGATTGAATGGTATGTCTATTTCTAGCTTTCTGAGGAAGCACCATATCATTTTCCAAAATGGTTGTATCATTTTGCATTCTTACCAGCAGTGGGTAAGAGTTCCCATCTCCTCGCAGCCCCTCCAGCATTTGTTATTTCCAGTGTTTTTGATTTGTGCCAGTAATGCTGGGGTGAGATGGTATCTTATTGTGGTTTTAATTTGCATTTCTCTAATGGCTGTGATCACGAGCATTTCCTCATGTGTCTGTTGGCCATTTGGATGTCTTCTTTGGTGAAGTGTCTGTTCATTTCCTTTGCCCATTTTTTAATAGGATTAGTTGTCTTTTTGTTGTAGAGGTGTTGGATTTTCTTGTAGATTATGGAGATTAGACCTTTGTCTGACTTGTACTGTCCAAAAATTTTTTCCCAGTCTGTAGGTTCTCTTTTTACTCTTTTGGTGAAGTCTTTTGAAGAGCATAGGTGTTTGATTTCTAGAAGATCCCAGTTATCTAGCTTATCTATTGGGGTTTGTGCCTTGATGGTTATGGTTTGTATCTTGTTAATGTCATGTAGTAAGGCCTGTAGCCTTGGCCCTATTTTTTCTTCTATGAACTTTATAGTTTGAGGCTTTATATTCAGGTCTTTGATCCATTTTGAAGTAGTTTTTGTATATGGCATGAGGTGTGGGTCCTGCTTCATTTTTTTGCAGATGGATATCCAGTTTTGCCAGCACCATTTGTTAAAAAGACTGTCTTTTCCCCATTTGATGGACTTTGGGCCCTTGTCGAAGATCAGGTGACCGTAGGCGGATGGATTTACATCTGGGTTCTCAATTCTGTTCCATTGGTCAATGTATCTGTCGTTGTACCAGTACCAGGCTGTTTTGACTACTGTAGCTGTATAGTAGGTTCTTTAGTCAGGTAGTGGGAGTCCTCCAACTTTATTCTTCTTCTTTAGTAGTGCTTTACTTATTTGGGGCTTCTTCCCTTTCCATATAAAGTTAATGATTAGTTTTTCCATCTCTTTGAAGAATGTTATTGGTATTTGGATCGGGATTGCAGGGGCCATCTTGATGTATGTCTGCCACAATGTTTTCCTCAACTGAGGAACGAGGGGACTGAAGTAGGTGCTCACTAAGGTTCCCTTCAGCTCTGGCATCTGCACGTCTAGGGGAATCCTTCACCTCCCAGTTTATGCTTGTTGGTAACCCCCTGCCCTGTGCTGCTCCAATATACAAGCACAGAGCCATTCAGTAAATTTATCCGTGTTTTTGCCAGTACAAGGTCCAGAAGTGTTTGAAGCTTTTGTTAAGATTGGTGACCATTCACAGAAAGTTTTCTTTAATCAATTCAAGGTGACTTTTAATCCCTGCCTAAAATAAGGCCTTCACTTTCCTCCCACTGAGCAGAATAACTTGAATTTTAACAGTCTTGGCTTGTTTTCTCC
This sequence comes from Dugong dugon, assembly GCA_030035585.1. Lineage (NCBI taxonomy): Eukaryota > Metazoa > Chordata > Mammalia > Sirenia > Dugongidae > Dugong > Dugong dugon. The sequence goes on along the minus strand of CM057470.1, from coordinate 65,114,937 downwards.
ATGGCACAAACAGTTAAGTGCTTGGCTACTAACCAAAAGGCTAGCAGTTTGAATGCACCGAGAGACGTCTCAAAAGAAAGGCCTGGTGATCTACTTCCAAATAATCAGCCATTGGAAACCCTATGAAGCACAGTTCTACTCTGACACACATGGGGTTGCCGTGAGTCAGAGTTCACGCAAGGCAACTGCTTGGTTTGGGGTTTTTGTAAAATAAGGCTTTCATTTTTATCTCACTCAGAAGAATAATCTGAATTTCTAGCGCTCTTGACTTGTTTTCTCCAAACACATTTTGAAGAATAAAAATATTGTATTGATCTGAAGTTATCATCAAATTCCTTGCTTCCCCAAAAGCAAATTACAGAACTATGGCCTTTTGATTTAACTAATTGCTAAGGATAGTCACCGACAGAATGTCTTTTCCTAGGCTGCTTTCAGAAAACCTGATTTTTGCATAACTCTTGCTTGGGAGATCTTGTTTCATGACCCTTCTCTCACAGGATACAGGGTTCCTTTTTCTTACCTCACTCCCTCTTTTCTCTTTCCTCCTTTCTTATTTCTTCCCCTGCCTGCTCAGGCTAAAACCAACCCCAACCCTGTCACGGCTAGAAACATTCAGATAAAAACAACAAAATAACACACACACATACACACAAACTTCTGAAGTGTCTGTTGCCTTTCTTTTCCTTTTCTTACACCCTTTTTGGTACCTCACCCTTTCTTCTTGTCCCAACACTGATGCTTCTAGCTAAAGGCCCACCCTCCCTTTCACTGTCCCATTTATGGTTAAAAACCTGCACTATCTGTGATAGAAAAGCTCAGAACTTATGTGGTGCTGCCACTAAGATTCCTGCTGAGCTGTTGCTCTGGTCATTGTCTATATAGGTTCATGCTGTCCTCCGTGTCCTATCCTCACGTTCACCCACATCCATGACACTGGGTTCTCACTTGCCACTTATTCCTCTAACTCATAGGCTAAGTTTACAGAGCAGTTTCTAAAGTCCCCCAAGCTAGTATCCTCTTCTCTCCTGTTTAGTTTGCACATCGATGAGAGAAAAACCTTCTCAGACCAAGGATACAATATAGAGTCAGATCAGTGTTACATTTACATTCCAGTAAAGCAGTTGTGAGGATGCAATTTTGACGGGGGCCCATATTTGTTGAAGCTTCTCTTTAATCTCCAACCTCACAGCCATGAATTGATCCATCAATTTAAAAAATTTTTTATTGTGTAATAGGAGAAAGTTTACAGAGCAAATCAGTTTCCCATCTGATAGTTTGTATATAAAGTGTTCCATGACATTGGTTTCATTCCCCACAATGTGTCAGCACTCTCCCCATTTCTGCCCTGGTTTCTCTATTTTCCTTTCGTCTGAGTTTCTACCCCCTCCTGCCTTCTCATCTTTGCTTTAGGGCAAACGTCACCCTTTTGACATCATATAATTGATTGTTATCAGGAGCATGTTCTTCTCAGGTGTTATTGTTTACTTTGTGGGCCTGTCTATGGTTTGGCTGAAAGGTGGTCTCTGGTAATGGCTTCAGTTCCAGGTCAGAAGGGGGTCTTAGGGCCATAGTCTCAGGGGGTTCCTCCAGTCTCTGTCAGACCAGTAAGTCTGGTGTTTTTTGTGAATTAGAATTTTTTTGTTCCACAATTTTTCTCTTGCTTTGTCAATAGTATTTGAGCATAGCTTTGTAGGATAAATGAATAGGATTACTGTTAGTGGTATGAGGGCAGGAGTTGGCATACAGCAACCATAAAGAAGCTTCTCAGAGTGTATGTTAATGAATTAGTTTGTTTCAGGTTATCATTAGAGTATCAGCGGCACCTGTGCAGGAGTGGGGATTACTAGGCTTACCTGGCTCATACTCCCTCCCATGCCTACAGAAGACATCATTAACTGATCATAGTTCTCTGACTTATTGAGCCCCAATTTACCCTGGGAATCCTCCCCAACCAATCACATGCTTTGGGAAGCTACTGCCAATTGATTGAAGCTAGTGCGTGCCATGAAACCACTTTGTCATCCCTAAACTAGAGCTTGGGTTATCTAAGAGGATAAGATGGGGAAAGAGAAAGGAAAACGGACAGGATCACTGGAATCTCAAATGGCAGCTTACTCTTTTTACGATATATTTAACATGATCATATTTCAGCTACACAGTCTAGCAGCTGAAATGTAGGTGCCCAGAAGTTATGAGTTCCCTAAGATCACAGAGCCTATTTATGGTGTTTTTAATTTGTTTCATTTTCCTCATCTGTAAAATGGAGTCCCTGGGTGGTGCAAACAGTTAACGTGTTCACCTGCTAACTGAAAGATTAGAGGTTCAAGTCTACTCAGAAGTATGTCAGAAGAAAGGCTTGATGATCTACTTCTAAAAAACCATCCTGATGATCTACTTCAGCCACTGAAAACCCTACGGAGCACAGTCTTACTCTGGCATACTTGGTATCATCATGAGTAAGAGTTGATTCGATAGCAACTGGTTAATAGCATCAAATATAACATTACTGTAAAGATTAAAGTTATGTGTGTTATATTATTAGGATAGTGCTTGGTATGTGATCAATACTAGCTAAATATTAGCTGTCATTGGTGTTAATATTACGACTTCCAAGCAGTTACTCTCTTGGTGAGGCTCAGAAGACATCTTTTACCTTCAATGCAGCCTTTATCCTGTGGGCTGGGTGGAATTCTTCCTCTGCTCCAGGGGCAAGCCATGGGAAGGAACCGGCAAACTCACTTACCTCTGCATTCACCATGTCATGGCAGAGTGGATATGTCTGTGGGGTCTGCAGTGTTGTGTGAATCATAATAAACTTCTCAAATGCAACCTGACCCCAGTCCCTCACTGTGCTTTCTGTTAACTTTTACTTCACCTCCAAAAGACCTTCATGGGAAATGTGGTTTTAAAAGTGTTGGAGGAATTTGTCATAAGGGACCTCTTCGGTTACAGAACCCAAGTGAAGTAACCAAGGCAGGAAATACATCTGTTCCACAGCACTGGGCTGCCCCAGTGGGTATGCAGTCTCCAACTCGGGAACTTTCATACACCAGCATCCTGTATCATAGCCATCTGCACCAATAAATCCTGCACCTACTGCTAGTTAAAACCAGTGGTATCCAGGGATAGAATGCTTGATACATTAGCTACTGATGTGACTAGGAATTGAAAGATCTGCCTTCTATTTTCTGCTTCATTACATCCCAGAGCAATTAAGAAACTTGATTTTGTCACATGCTCTTGGCAATAAATGCAGTTTCAATGGGCTTAGCTATAGCCCTGAAGCAAAGGGGTCATATGTTTCTATTACATTTTCCACTTGAAACTCATGATGGCCATTGTCACAACCTTTAACCTATCTGTGCCTCCATTTTATTAGCCAAAAAATAAAAAAGAAAGGATCGACACATTGACTTCCTTTCAATAGAGCCATGAACATTGGAGTCAACTGATCCTCAGAGACCTTCTTGTTGCACTACGGGCCATGCTTTATGTTTGAGGTCCTTAGAGGAAAGATGAAATTCAACCTGACCCATAGATCAGAAGCCAGGGGTTTGCCAACAGGCATAAGAGAACCCTCTCAGATTTATGAAGTGCTCTGAGATTCCAACTTCCATTCCAGACCTGGCAGGCACATCTTTTCCTCTTCCTTGGGCCTTTGAGCAATGCATTGCTGTGCCCCAATGGACTGTTATATGGAAAGTGGGATGAATATTGAAGACCTCAGCAAATCACTGGGTGTTTTTCTTGCCTGTGTTCCAAGAAAAAATATATGGAAGGAATGAAAAATAAAAAGTACTCCAGAGGAATCAATGATTTCAATTATTGCCATTGAAAATGTTTTGCTTCAATCCTGATTCTATCCATAACCTACATGACTTTTTCTTCCCACACAAAATAGAAGATGCATTAATTTTTTAAGTGTTCTAACAACTTAGGATTTTCAAAACAGCAAAGCAAATTGATCTTCCCTTGTTCCCTGGGCCAAAATCCAAAAATTCAATATGATTGGCCAGGGGCATAAACAGATGCCAAGGACTGACAATGAAATGTCAAGTGCAGTGCAGAAAATCTTAGTTAGCTTTTCTTCATTTCCATTTACTTTCATCTTGAAATTTAAAGGGATCTTTGAGGTTAACTTTTCCACGTTCTTTAAGGTCTAGACAAAGCCCCCAAATGGTCATCTTAGTGCTTTTCTCCAGTGGTCACACCTTGGTTTTCTTGGCCTTCCAAGGGAACAGAAGAGGAGACCCCTTGGGCCCTTACTCTATCAGGTATTTGTAAGTATAGGGAGATCCTAAATGGACTCAAACATATCAGTGATCATGAAGATGGTGCAGGACTAGGAAACGTTCCGTTCCGTTAAACATGAGCTTGTCATGGGTTGGAGCCGACTCAAAAACAACAACAACAGACAGGCCTTTCATGAGGAAGCAGGAGCTTTCACATTTATTCTTACAACTGAAACTCCATCCTGTAGCAAACTGACAACATTTTCTTGGGATTAGAGAAGGGTTAGGAAAGGGGGAACCCAGTACTTTCACTAGATGTTGAAGGATACCACCAGTAATCCCACACTTCAGTCACCCTCTGTCTTTGACTTCTGGTTGCCAATCCAGACCTGTCTTTGCGGGCTCTGTAATTTGCCCACGTTGTGTCATTTGGTCTGAGTTTCTGACTAATCTCATCTTCACCTCATGGCCCATTTCCTGCCACACTCTGCTCCTAGCCACAACCTCCACAGACCACAAGCTGTTGGCCTCTCTGATTTATATTGTGGCCCAGTACAGAGAAATTATGGCATTTATATGGACTAACTGGGACTTCAGATTTGGGAGGAAAAAAATGAATGCCATTATACTGTTTTTACCCAAATTACCTGTGCATTATACATTTTTTTGCCAACCGCTCAGCTCAAACTCCTTCTTCACCCAGCTATTTTCATAAGTGCTCTATGACACGAGTTATATGTGTGGGTGCCATTTACATGGGCATGTTATTTGCAAATATACAATATACTGGGCTCTGCTCAGTACTTGGCATGTGATGTTCTTCCCCCACACACATAGTATAAGGACAGAAAGTTGTTTGATCCTATTAATAGAGCCAGAATCTAGTACAAATAAAGCCGTCGTTATGGCAGTTAGAAGGCTTAAAGATTGAAGGAATTTGACTCAGGTGAGAGAAAGCAAAGACCAGATGGAGATGAGAGAGTGGAAAAAATGCTTGCCCAAAGGGGCTTGGGAAAGAATGAGAGGACTGTGAGATGTCAGGTGATTTATTGATGGGGCTCTATTCCATTACTCTTGGTTGATTTCAGAAGGATATGCTCCCCACCCAAAGGGTGTCACTCAAACAACCCCAGTGGTTCCTGGTGGATGGGAGGACTATGACCTCTCTGCCAAGAGTCATCTTGCCCAATTGAGTAAATTATAGAAATGTATTTTTTCTTCATATAGCTACACAAGGATTGAAAGTAATAGTAATCACTTGTAGATGGGAGACTGCCCTTTTTTAAAATACCTTTTCAAAACTGTATAGTTAATCCACCACCCAGCTGTCAGTTTTTCGTATGGTGGTTCTTGCATGTTGCTATGATACTGGAAACTATGCCACCGTTATTTCAAATACCAGCAGGGTTACCATGGTAGACTGGTTTCAACAGAGCTTCCAGAATAAGACAGACTAGGAAGAAAGGCCTGGATATCTACTTCCACAAATTAGCCAATGAAAACCTTATGGATCACAAAAGAGCATTGTACAATTTGTTTGCTTTGGACAAATCATCAGGAAGGATCAATCACTGGAGGAGGTCATCATGTTTGGTGAAGTAGAGGGCCAATGAGTGTGAGGGAGACCCTTGATGAGATGGATTGGCACAATAGCCACAGGGATGAACTCAAACATGCTGGGAATCATGAGGATGGTACAGGACTGGATAATGTTTCATTCTGTTGTACATAAGGTAGCCATGAGTCAGAGTTGACTCAATGGCAGCTATCTATCTATCCATCCATCCATCCATCCATCCACGCATGCATCCATCCATCTATCTACCTATCTATCTATCATCTATAAATATCATTAATGATCATAAATTCTGACACTGGTGAATGTGCGAGTCTTCTGTGAGTCTTCAGTGGTTTATTTCTGGTTCCAGTCTGCCCTTTGTGCCCATGCCACCCTTGGTGGTAGTTGCTATACTCTCAGGCACGTTCCAAGGAACCTGTACTCCAAGTCCAGCAAATGTACCTTGTGCATCCAACCTATATTTCCTTCTGTAAACATTTAATGCCAAACATCACATAGCAGACAGCTGAATATTTACCACCAGCAAGCCTTTCGGGAGACTACATGATATTCAATTTTCTGCATTTGCTTTCCTGCAGGAGGAAATTCTAATTGTTTTCTTAACTTGAAGATTAATTTCTATTCTTGATTTTTGACTATATACTCTTATTCAGTTAACCTAATCATAATGGCTCTGTGGAGGCCTTAGGTGATGCAAACAGTTAATGTGATCAACTGCTAACCAAAAGGTTGGTGGTTCTGGTCCACCAAAACGCACCTCAAAAGAAAGGACTGGCAATCAACTTCTAAAAAATCAGCCATTGATAACTCTGTGATCACAGCACAGTTCTACTCTGACACACATGGGGTCAACATGAGTCAGGATCGACTCGACGGCAACTTTTAGGATGGTAGTTTAATCCTCTGAAGGAAGAAACTGAGCATTGGTATCTAGGATGGTTAATGTTGTATGTCAACTTAGCTGGGCCATGATTCTCAGTGATTTGATAGTTGTGTGATGTTTTGATCACTTCCATGATGAGAGTTGATAATATGTGATCACCTCCCTGATGGGATCTGCTGTGAATAGCCAGTCAGTTGAAAGGGAGTTTCCTTGGGCATGTGGCCTGCATTGAATGTAAGTGGACATTCTGGCAAGGTTTGTGGGCTTTTGCTTGGTCTGGATCCTGCAGCTGGTTCCTATTCATCTGACTTCCAGTTCTTGGGACTTGAGCTAGCAGCTTACCTGTGGTCTTGCCTGCCGATTAAGAGCCCTGTTGTCCGACCTACCGATCTTGGGTTCACCAGCCCCTGTGGCTATGTAAATCAGAAGAAGCCTCTATTCTGACCCACGGACTTGGGATGTTCCAGCCTTAACAACCACGTGAGCCATTTCCTTGATATAAATCTCTCTCTCTATATATATATTTATACGCTTTATTGGTTTCACTTCTCTAGAGAACCCAGATTAAGACAATATCATTGGTAAAATGAAGGGTATTCTTAGTGACTGTTCTGGCTCAGGGTTTCCCAACATCCTGAGTTTACCCTCTTATCTAGGCTGACGGCTATTTGGGGGACATTGCACGAGCAAGGAAGTGACAGGGACTAAGAAAAGGCCTTGGTCTGGATATATGTCCCTTCTGCTGGGCATTCACTAGATGAGGAAATAAAAGTCTCATCAGTCACCTAGGAAAGTCATATGTGATGCAACAGTCACATTCTTGGAGAACTCACATAATTCAGAACATGCTTATTTTAAAATTATATATAAGACACCACCAAGTCAATTTTGAATCATGGCGATCCTGTGTGTATCAGAGTAGAACTGTGCTCCATAAGGTTTTTAGTGGCTGATTTTTCTGCAGTAGAACACTAGGCCTTTTTCCCTGGAACCTCAGGGTGGACTCTGACTTCTAACCTTTTGGTTAGCAGCTAAGAATTAACCATTTGTGCCACCATGAACTCCTATATTTATAAGACAGGAGGGATATATTCTCGGACTCCACAAAGCCACAATCACTGAATGTAATTTTTCATGTTAATTTTTATGCTGTTTTTTCCCCCCTTCTCAGTACTCTCTCTGATATATTGCAGCATTCTCTCACTAAATAAGTATCGTAAGGGCTATTTGGCCTTCATCATTGCATTTTGTAAGTGCCCTGGTGATGCAGTGTTCACGCTCTTGGCAGCTAACTGAAAGGTCAGTGGTTCGGACCCACGAGCTGCTCTGTGGGAGAAAGATGTGACATTCTGCTTCTGTAAAGATTTGTAGCCTGGCAAACCCTATGGGGCACTTCTGCTTTGTAGGGTCACTATGAGTTGAAATCAACTCAACAGCAGTGGGTTGGTTTTTTTAATTGCATTTTATACCATTTACATTCCACTCCAAACTTACTGATTTTCAAATGCAATTTTTAGTATAGCATTGATTGGTATTAGCACTTATTGAACATTCAGATAGCATTGTTGAGATAAAAAGAATGTGAAATTATATTTGCAACGAATGCTAAAATAGCAGCACAATAGCTTCCATGTCACTTCAGAAGTTCCCCCACACAGAAACAACAGGGTAGTTCACAGGACACTCAGGCACAGAGGGTGCCAATAGTGTCTATTTAGGCAGAAGTAGGGCTGTTGTTTTACAAAGGTGACAACACATTTTATCATTTGAAATGATGTGATTATTTCATTATTTCTGCAATTTTTGAATATTCAGTCTTTTAAATCATTTTTTCATATAAAGTGAGATTAGACTAATACTGTCTTTACATCTCTATTTCAATTTGCATAAAATGAAAAGAAAAAGGCCCAAATTTTCAAACTTATGTTGTTGGGCTCATATTTACATATGGGATTGCCATGGGTTGGTAACTGGTTTTTATGATTCTAAGTTCATGGTTTAATTCACTTAGTGTTCCCAACAACCTTTTGTGGTTGGTCCCTTGTGAACATCAGTTTATGGATGAGGAAACTGAGGGATAGCTAAGTGCTTGTACAAGGTTACAAAGAGGCAAGTGATAAGCCCAATCACAAGCTAGACAGTCTGCCTCCAAAACCTCACTCTTAACCCACAACTACCACCTCTTAGAATATAACAGTTAAATAATCACATGGGACTTCACACCTGAAAGAGTTTCAAAGTCAAACAGGGCATATTCAGAAAGCATCTTTGAACAGTTACTATATATGCTAGGCATAGAGCTAGATGCTTTTATACTTATTTATTACATCAACCTTGTGATGAGTCTGTTCCATTTCCTAGAGATCAATATGTGTTGTAATTTGATTCTACAGCAACGGGTTTAACCAAAGAAAGTAGTGATAATAGGACCTACTCATTGAAATTTTCTTTTGGTTTTTCTTTATAAAAGTGCAATCTCTAGAGAAAACTGTATCACTTCTATCACAACCAGCTCTCCCAAGAACACGGTTAGAAGAAAATGGAATAGATTCCTTCCTTATTCATATTATTGCATGCAGTCAGCCTAAGCTGGATCCACTCAAACCCAAGCAGAATATCCAGGTGGAATTAATTTACCTCCATGGAGCTGGTATTGCACACCTCTCAATCTTTTTCAACAACGCCAGGTATAATTTTGGTTGTCCAAATGGCATCCTCATTGGAAAAAGTTTCAATATCAAATTATTTATCTGGATGGATTAGTGAAGCAGGGTCTTGTTTCTTTTGTGCTTCTGGATTTATCACCACAATAATCTTCCAGAATATTTAGAGACTCTCCCTCCTGGTCAGAAATTTTTATTAGCTTATTATTTATGTCGTGAAGTCCAGCCTCTCAGTGTACCATTTAAAATCTTCCCATGATGCAGTCTGAACTTTTTTTTTATGTTGTTTTCTGTGATTCCTTTCTTCCCTTTCCACTCCTCATGTTACAGTCTGTGCCTCTCTGGCTCTCTCTCATACACTTGCTCATGACTTCTGGAATGTTCTCTTATGCTCCCTATCTCCTAACTTCTACATAGGTCTATATATTGTGAATCTTTCAAGGCTCCATTGAAACACCAGTGGACATATACCTTCTCCAGTATCTCCATAACTTGAAGCCCTCTCCCCTTCCTTTCATAGTCCTTCATCTGAGCCTTTTTGTGACACTTAACCTTTTCTATATTGTTATTTATATACAAGTTATTTATGTGCAAGTCTTATAGTCTTAGTTTGCAATTTCCTTGAGCGTGGAATCCGTGACATCCTGGGACAGAAACAGAGACAGATATGAGTAGTGTGATGAAGGACATCAGAGAAGGGGAGTAAGGCCCCAGCTGTTATGACACAGGATGTACCCCACATTTCACAGAGAACCAGAAAAACAACTTCTCATAGTTCACAGATAACTGACTGAAGGCAAGTGACTCAATCCTTCTATGTTCATTTCAAAGAGGACCTCAGTGGGTCATTTTGCCATTACATAGTATGGAGGGCCCTATTGGGTAGTGATTGCCTCAGATCAAATTAGAGGCAATTGACCTCCGTTGTACACAGCCCGTATGCAAGTCCTTTGAATAAGCACCAGTTCTTAAACTAGTCACTGGGAATCAGGGGAGTAGAGTTGGCTTCATGAGAGTTCACTTTAGCCATAGCAGCTTATATAGAAAATAACTGTCAAGACATTTTTCTTCAAAAGTAGTTAGACCCCTTCTTTTGCCTGCCTAGCTCAGTAGGATCAGGTGACTTCTAATAAGGTTGGAGGAATAAGGCTTGGTTCCTAATTCTGCTTTCCACCATAGTATGGCCCTATCTAAGCAGGATTTTGAGAGTTAAAGCAGGAGGGCTTGCTATGCCCGCATTGTCTGTCCGAACACCTTGAGAGGTCAAGGAATGGTAAGAAGTACCTCTTGGATGCCTGGCTGGAGCATTGCTCCACATAGCTCAGGCTGCAGCCAGTCATGGCCCTCTCTGGTTACTGCTGTCCCTCTATCACTTGGATCAGGAGCTCTTTTACTATCTTTGCTGGCTTAGAAAATGTAGGTCAGTAAGAAGTTCCTGTGCCTACACCATCACATAGTTTTTTGTAATCAACCAACAAGCATGTGCCCAAGGTGTGTTGGGGTCGACTCACTGATAGCTTGAAGTAGAACATTGCTGGGATATTTATACCATGGAAACTGGTAAGCACTATGAACCTGGACTCTTTTTTATTATTTTAAAGAGAGCTGGTTTACCAAAATACCACTAAAATAAGCCTACCACTACTAAACAAATACAAGGAGGAATACCTGCCCATAGGGGTCTTATCCCATTTCTCCTAATAGAGAAAATATATCCTGTTTCTTTGAGGCTGAGTCCATTTGAGGAAGCTGAGGTACACAGTGACTTGTTCCAAGGGAAAGAACACTGAAGTAGACTTCTGAAATAACCTAGATGGGTATCTTATCTCTACCCATAGCTAGCCTAAGGTACTAAAGTTGTCTGACCCAAAGAGTCAGATGAAATAAAAGGAATTAAAAAAAATTTTAAAAAGCCAAACAGACTGATTAACTTTTTTTTTTTTAAAGACAAATGAAGTCAATAAATGTTTAGAATGGAGAAAGCTGCTCCTGTCCTAGGGCTGTAGTGGCCTCTAGTACATTTCCATGTTGTGCTGGCCCTAATGGGAAGTGACAGCTGATGAAAGCTGCTATTCATGGTCATCTGAAACAGATTTCCCCCCCAGATGAAATTTGGTGTGGCATGAGTCTAAACACACAGACAAGAGGCCAGGAGAATGTAATCCCCAGGTCCCCAAGTGCTGGCAGAGGCGACTCTGTTTGTGAAGGGGACTTCCTGACGGGGCATCAAAGAGGTTCAGTATACACAATAGCAGCCTTTATGCCCCTCCTAAGCTCAAGCCTGAGATGGTGGTCTTGGACCTAGACTGCCCATCTCAGGCCCTTCTGTTTGTTTACAATCAGTTGCAGGCACATGGGGTAACTTTAGGGTTTTGTGACTAGTATTTTACACAGCCATAATGAACAAAGCCGAGGCTTATCCTCAGTGTCTTCTAGGTGAATCATGTATCTGTAGGGAACAGTGTTGGGGTGGGTGACATGATGTATGAACAGATTCAGTTTTGAGGTGAGTACTCTGACTCCTTCTCTGGAAGCACCAAGATCAATTGTAAATCTTAGTAAACGGGTTATTTGTATGGAGTTTAGAGATGCTGGGTAATCCCAGCAGCCTATAGGACTGATCTTTTAGCCTAAAGCAAGCAAATCCTGATTGGAACAAGAAGTCATCGCTTCTACTCCTTTTCTTGCCATCTGACACTGACGTGAAGTTACAAACATATGGTTCTCATCAAAACAGAGTTGGCTGTATTCCATCAGCCTCAGGGAGGTAGAGATTTAGTAACTAGGGTAGCTAGTAGCTTAGTAGCTACAGGCTAGTCACTTGGAATAATGGCATCTGGGGCAGGAGGCAAGTCCTGCTGGAAGAGCCAATACAATTTATACTAGGACAAGTATTGGGCGAAGTGACAAGATCAAGAGGGCAGGACTGTTATGAACTGAATTATATCCCCCAAAAAATATATGTTGAAATCCTAAGCCTTGTACTTGCAGATGTGATCCTGTTTGGAAATAGGGGATTTTCTTTTATTATACTGGGGCAGTTGTTTAGACAGAACAAGGGGAAATTGCATGGTTTAAAGTCAGGAAAGGTGTGGGTCAGGGTTGTATCCTTTCACCATACCTATTCAATCTGTATGCTGAGCAAATAATCAGAGAAGCTGGAGTACAAAGAAGAATGCGGCATCAGGGTTGGAGGAAGACTCATTAACAACCTGCATTATGCAGATGACAAAACCTTGCTTGCTGAAACTGAAGAGGACTTGAAGCACTTACTGATGAAGATCAAAGACCACAGCCTTCAGTATGGATTACACCTCAACATAAAGAAAACAAAAATCCTCACAACTGTACCAATAAGCAATATTATGATAAAGGGAGAAAAGATTGAAGTTGTCAAGGATTTCATTTTACTTGGATCCACAATCAACACCCTCGTAAGCAACAGTCAGGAAATCAAAAGACGCATTGCATTGGACAAATATGCTGCAAAAGACCTCTTTAAAGTGTTGAAAAGCAAAGACGTCACCTTGAAGACTAAAGTACGCCTGACCCAAGCCATAGTATTTTCAATCGGATCATATGCATGTGAAAGCTGGACAATGAATAAGGAAGACCTAAGAAGAATCGATGCTTTTGACTTGTGGTGCTGGTGAAGAATATTGAATATACCATAGACCACCAAAAGAATGAACAAATCTGTCTTGGAAGAAGTACAACCAGAATGCTCCTTAGAAGCAAGGATGGCTAGACTATGTCTTACATACTTTGGACTTGTTATCAGGAGGGATCAGTCCCTGGAGAAGAACATGATGCTTGGTAAAGTGCAGGGTCAGTGGAAAAGAGGAAGATCCTCAATGAGATGGATTGACACAGTGACTGCAACAGTGGGTTCAAGCATAACGATTGAGAGCATGGTGCAGGACCAGCAGTGTTTCCTTCTGTTGTACTTAGGGTCGCTATGAGTTGGAATCAACTCCACAGCACCTAACAAAAACAACAAGTTTTTATCAGTGTGGGGTGGATCTTAAACCTAATCACTTCTGAGCATTTGTGTGTATGTGTGTGTGTGTGTGTGTGTTGGAAGAAGGTTTACAGAGCAAATTAGTTTCTCATTAAACAGTTAATAAATTAATACACATATTGTTTTGTGACATTGGTTGCCAACCTAGCAACAGGTCAACATTCTCTCCTTCTGACCTTAGGTTCCCCATTTCCATTTGTCCAGCTTTCCTGTCCCCTCCTGCCTTCTCCTTCTTGCCCCTAGGCTAGTGTGGCCATTTAGTCTTGTATACACGGTTGAGCTATGTGTATTATTGCTTGTTTTATGGGTCTGTCTGATCTCTGGCTGCAGGGAGAACCTCAGGAGTGACCTCAGTACTAAGTTAAAAGGGTGTCCAGGGGCCATACTCTCAAGGTTTCTCAGTCTCTGTTGGACCCGTAAGTCTGGTCTTTTGTGAGTTTGAATTTTGTTTTATGTTTTTCTCCAGCTGTGTCCAGGATCCTCTGTTGTGATCCCTGTCAAAGCAGTTGGTGGTGGTAGCTGGGCACCATCTAGTTGTGCTGGACTCAGTCTGGTGGAGGCTGAGATAGTTGTGGTCCATTAGTCCTTTGGACTAGTCTTTCCCTTGTATCTTTGGTTTTCTTCATTCTCTCTTGCTCCAAATGGGGTGGGACCAGTGGAGTATCTTAGACGGCTGCTCACAAGCTTTTTAGACCACAGTCACTACTCATCAAAGTAGGATGTAGAACATTATCTTTACAAAATATTTTATGCCAATTGAGCTAGATGCCCCCAAGACCATGGTCCCCACAGCCCTCAGTCCAGTAATTCAGTTCCTCATGGAGTTCGGATGTGTCTTTGAAGCTTCCGTTACCTTGCCATGGTCAAGTTGTGTTGACTTCCACAGTATTGTGTACTGTCTTACCCTTCACCAAAGTTACCACTTATCTATTGTCTATTTAGTGTTTTTCCTTCCTCACCTCTCCCCTTCTTCATAACATCAAAGATTGTTTCTTTTTGTGTGTAAACCTTTTCATGAGTTTTCATATTAGTGGTCTCATACAATATTTGTCCTTTTGTGATTAATTTATTTCCCTCAGTATAATGCCCTCCAGATTCATCCATGCTGTGAGATGTTTTGCAGATTCATCATTGTTCTTTGTCATTGTGTAGTATTCCATCATGTGTATGTACCATAGTTTGTTTATCCATTCATCTGTTGATGGGCACCTAGGTTGTTTTCATTTTTTTTCTATTGTGAATAATGCTGCAATGAACATGGGTGTGCATATGTCTATTCGTGTGATGACTCTTGTTTCTCTAGGATATATTCCTAGGAGTGGGATAGCTGGATGGTATGGTGTTTCTATTTCCAGCTTTTTACCGAAGCGTGATATTATTTTCCAAAATGGTTGTACCATTTTACATTTCTACCGCAGTACATAAGAGTTCCAATCTCCCCATAGCCTCTTCAACATTTGTTATTTTCCGGTTTTTTGATTTGCACCAGTAATGTCCGGGTGACATGGTAACTCATTATAGTTTTGATTTGCATTTCTCTGATGGCTAGTGATCTTGAGCATTTCTTCATGTGTCTGTTAGCAGCCTGAATGTCTTCTTTGGTGACGTATCTGTTCATGTACTTTGCTCATTTTTTAAATGGATTATTTGTCTTTTTGTTGTAGAGGTGTTGGATTTTCCTATAGATTTTAGAGATTAGACCTTTGTCGGATTTTTAATAGCCAAAATATTTTTCCCAGTCTGTAGGTTCTCTTTTTACTCTTTTGATGAAGTCTTTTGATGAGCATGATGTTTAACTTTTAGAAGATCCCAGTTATCTAGATTATCTTCTGGTGTTTGTATATTGTTAGTTATGGTTTGTATCCTGTTTATGTCACGTATTAGGGCCTCTAGCATTGACACTATTTTTTCTTCCTATGATCTTTATAGTGTTTGGTCTGGGTATGGGGTCCTGTTTCATTTTTTTGCAGATGGATATCCAGTTTTGCCAGCACCATTTGTTAAATATACTGTCTTTTCCCCATTTAATGGACTTTGGGCCTTTGTTGAAGATGAGGTAACCGTAGGTGAATGGGTTTACATCTGGGTTCTCAATTCTGTTTCATTGGTCAATGTGTCTGTCGTTTTACCAGTACCAGGTTGTTTCAACTACTTAGCTGTATAGTAGGTTCTGAGATCAAGTAGTGCAAGTCCTCCCACTTCATTCTTCTTCTTCAGTAGTGCTTTACTTATCAGGGAACTCTTCCCTTTCCATATAAATTTAATGATTAGTTTTTCCATCTCATTAAAGAATGCTATTGGTATTTGAATTGGGATTGCATTGTATTTGTACATTGTTTTGGGTCAAATTGACATTTTCACAGTGTTGAGTCTACCTATCCATGAGCATGGTATGTTTTTCCATTTATGTAGGTTTCATTTGGTTTCTCTTGCAGTAGTGTTTTGTAGTTTTCTATGTGTAGGTCTTTTATATCCCTGGCTAGATTTATATTCCTAGGTATTTTATTTTTTTAGGGGCTATTGTAAATGGTATTGCTTTTCTTACTTCCTTTTCATAGTTCTCTTTATCATTATATAGGAATCCAACTGATTTTTTGTATGTTTATCTTGTATTCTGCTACTCTGCTGAATCTCTTTATTACTTCCAGTAGTTTTCTTGTGGAGTCTTTAGGGTTCTTTGTGTATAGTATCATATCACCTGCATATAGGGACAGTTTTACTTCTTCCTTACCAATTTGGATGTCCTTTATGTCTTTTTCTTGCCTTATTGCTCTAGTTAGGACTTCCAGGACAATATTAAATAGGCGTGATGATAAAGGGCAACCTTGTTTTGTTCCTGTTCTCAAGGGGAATGTTTTCAGCCTCTCTCCATTATGAATGATGGTGGCTATTGATTTTGTATAAATTTCCTTTATTATGTTGAAGAATCTCCCTTCTATACCTATTTTGTTGAGTTCATGCCTAAGTTTCTTGCCCAGTGCCAAGAAAGTTGTGTGCGCACACCTGTGAGCGTGTAAGTGAGGGTGTTAGGGTGTGTATGGAGTGTGTCTTGTCCAAGATTGTTGTCTGCAGTTCTGGTATTCACTGACCTCCCCTTGTTCCCATTATTTCTCCAGTAACTTGTATATTTAGCTTGTTGCATCATCTTTCTTACCGTAACCACAAGGACTCTCCAAGTCCATCTCCCCTTCAGCTCTTTCTGTGTTTCTTTTGAGGATTTAGGGTAAACATTCGGCTCTTTTCATTGCCATTCCTAAACTTTAACATGCGTAACTATTTCCACTCCACAGCTCACTTGCTGTGCTGGGGATCAGGGAGCAGACTTTTCACTTCCCCAAGCTCCCTGGAGAAGAGAGACACACCTTCTCCAGACCCACTTAGGGTCTGTATCATGTTGTTATCCCCTCAGGATTGGGCCCTAGTGTAGGTAGGGCATGGGCAGCACACTAGTCTCTAATTTATTTCCATCTCTCTAATTCTCCTTTCTTCTCCCAGCCAATGGAGTCTGGTGTGTGGCCAGCATAATTCAATTGCTTATCAACCTGCTCATTTCAGTGTTTATGAAGACATTCGCTGTACCATTTGTGCTCTTGACACTCATAATTTTGAGGTCCTTGTGATTTAAAGATCATTTTTCTGCAAACTGTTGTTCCTGCCAGGAGTTTCAAAATTGATTTTGATCCAAAGCTGACTCACTTCTTCTTTCTCTTGGCATAGCAGCTAAGACAAGAGAGTGGCATGTTCTAGCAGTCTGGGTTAGGGAAAGTATCACTGGGTAAAGAAAAGAGAAGGGGAACCTTTCATTAATACTATATATTTATAACATGATATACATAATAAATAAAAATAGCACCCCACTTTACTTGTTTTGATCAGATGTCCTGAGACTGGCCCTCACATGACTACTAGGATCATTTGGGAGTATTTTTAGGGAAATGTCTCAACATAGAATGGCTATATTCTGAGACAAAAAAATATCTGAAAAATCAGGATCTTGCCAAAAATGTTGAATAGAAAAGGAATAGGCTCTTCACTTCTCCTTCAACCTCTCAAATGAGAGAGGCTTGCCAGAGTTCATTTCACTGAGGAACATTGACAAAGTGTCTCCTCACTGTTCATCTCTCAGCATATTATGGCACATAGAGCTGATGGGAAAGGGGCTTAGGTCCAAGAGATATCTTGTATCTTTCTAAGGTGAGAGGATTATAGGGCCGTTTCCCAGTGGTGGGGAAAAGAATTAGGGAGATTTATGGCAGATTGCCTTTCTCTCAGAAATTTGGAGTGGTTAAGCACAAATCACCAAGAGTTTATTGGCCTTTTTTCTCAAAGTTCATACATGTCCTTTCTTAGTGTTGCTGCCTTTCACTGTCAGAACATCTGTTATGTGCCTTGGTGAACAACCAAAAGATTTATAGTCTAATTCAGAAATTAGCAAACTTGACAAGTGTTTGAGAAAGACTATTGTCCTGTTTTTCCAGAACAAATGAGGATGGTGACTCTCATGAGATGTGTGTGTGAGTGTGTTGTTTGTGTGTATGTGTGGGTGGATGCGTGACTGTGTGAGTGAGTGTGGGGGCTAGGAAAGCGGGGGAAACAGGGAATGAACATACTTTGATATCGGGTATATCACCTTCTCCAATTCCCCCAGTATTTCTTCAACACTGCTTGACATGCTTCATTTCCATCACTAGAAAGACTGAAAGCAACTTATTTATTTGATTTAACCAGTATCTTTTCTGAATAAATAAATATATATATATACATAAAACTAAGAAAATTTAAAGGAAAATTTCAATCATTCATATTGTTGTATGAACTCACGTCGCATAAAATAACCCCAATCCACAATACACATTCTAAACTAGCTAATCTGAGTGAGAAATCTGAAGCTGAGGGAAATGGAATTACTCATCCAAGTCTACAGCTGTTAAATGAAACATCTTGACTTTCATGGAAATTCTTTTCCCACTCTAGCACTATGGATTTAATTTAATTTAATTATATACACTAATGGAATAAGAGTTTTAACAGGGATTTAAGATGAGAAGCAAGAACACACTAGGTTGTAACAGTCCTGATTTTGGCATAATAGTTAAGACCTTAGAAGATGCCAGAAGGAAGCTTGAAGCTACTTGATACCAGGAGGTGCCAGAGGGATAATATAAGAAAGAGTGGAGGTGGGATCAATAAAATAGACAAATTACTGGCTAGACTGACAAAAGGAAAAAAAAAAAAGAGAGAGAGAAGAGGCAAATGACCTAAATAAGAAATGAAACTGGATACATTACAACAGATTCAGTTGAAATGAAGAGGATTATAACAGAATACTATGAAAAATTATACTCCAACAAATGTGAAAACCTAGATGAAATGGACAACTCATAGAAACACACTATGGGGTCTTACAGTTCAACAATTATTAAAACTATGTTAGCGTTATGTTATTCTGTCTTAGTTTCCTAGTGCCGTTGTAACAGAAATACCATAAGTAGATGGCTTTAAAGAAACTAATTTTCTTACTTTTAGCCTCTGGAGGCTAAATTTGCAAATCAGGGTCTCAGGCATATAGATTTCTTCCTTGTCAGTATCCCAAGGCATTTCTTACATGATACCTGTCTTCCCCGTGTGTGTGTGTGTGTGTGTGTGTGTGTGTGTGTGTGTGTATGTGTGTGTGTGTGTGTATGTGTCTAACCTGCTCTTTTTATAACTCAAAAGTGATTATTAGATTTACAGCCCACCCTATTTGGGCATGATCTAATTAATATAACAAAATCCTATTTAAAAATTGGATTTCATCACATATTTGGGAGGAGGGACACAATTTAATCCATAATAGCACCATTGATGATGAAAGTAAGATAAAAAAAATCAGATATAGCAGCATATGAAAGTTTCACTTGTTTTTTGAAAGAGTTCTTTGCTTAATTAGAAGGATTCACCTGTCCTATGGGTGAATAGGGGTAGAGGAGAGAGTAGGCCACCTTCTTCATGATGAAAGGCCTCCAGAGAGTAAAGACTGGACAAGCAAATCAATTTTTTGTTGTTAATGATTTAGGCTCAGATTGAATGGGATCTCTACCTCTGTCTGATCTGCCATTAAATAACTTTGTGAAAGAAGAGAAGAAAGTAGGGTTATTGTGTGGACAGATACAGGGTGTGTGAGCAGGAACCTAAAGGAGAATTGAAAGAATAGAAGGGAGGAAACTGGAAGCCAAGTACATCAGCTCAGGCCCTCCAGAAAGCAGAGACTAAGGTGGAATTAAAGTACAAGAGAATTTTTTGGGGAGACACCTGCTTGTCTTTTGATAAAGAGGAAAGGGTATTAAAAATAGGTGGGAAGAGTCTCCAGAGAGTGAGGCAGGTCTGGCATCTGTGAAAGGAAACCCTCAAACTTCAGCAGATCTCTGAGAAAGTCTTGTTGATGATGAGCCCTAGAATGGAGATTGCCCATCAGAGGGGTTCCACAGTGGGCAGAAATGGACTGGCTCAAGCCCTCCCACTGTGCTTAGGGATGGTCTGGGAGCAGCCCAGGAAGAGCTTGGCCTCAGTGCAGATGGGAGAGCCCACAGTGGATCTGAAGGTGTAGCAGTTGGAGATTGTTAGCCAACTGTGCTCCCCAAAATAGGCTCACCCCAAGGGAGATCTGAGCAGTGCATTTCCATGGCTACCATACATGCTGTGTCCAAACCAGGAGAGGGGCTCCAGAGTGGCTCCCACCTGGAGGTGCTGGTTAAAAGAGCACTTCTTATGTGCCTCAAAGCTGTGTTGAATCTGAGTCTTCGCCAACCAACCACCCAAACCTTAAATGAAGGAATTTCATGTTCTCTGCATCAAGAAAGCCCTCAGCAGCTGACTAGTCCATTACTGCTGGAAGGGGAGTGATTCTTGGCCCATGCCATATATCTTCCCTTAGTCACAGTCTCTAACTGCATGCTGAGGAGACATTGTTATACCTGCATTGGTATGAATGAATCCCCTGGAGAAGCTTGAACTGGAATAGTAACCAGTGGACATCTCTAGTTCATCCGTTTACATAGAAACCAGATGCCTGATTTGGAAACGTGATGTGATGAATCTAAAGTTAATGTGGATGAAAGTCAGAGTTTAAGGACTATAGAACACAGGTGAGAAACGATATCACTGTAATCATGCCCTAGCTTTCCTTCCCTTCTAGTTGCTGTGGAATTGATTCCAACTCATGGCAATCCCATGTGTTATAGAGTAGAACTGTGCTTCTGAGGGTTTCCAATGGTTGTGTTCTTTCAGATGTAGGTCACCAGGCCTTTCTTCTGGGACACCTCTGGGTGGATTTGAATTGCTAACATTTCAGATAGTAGCCTAGCACTTAACTGTTTGCACCACCCAGGGCCTCATGCCTTCACTAGATAAGTCAATGATGCCTGCAAGGATGTTTGCTTCCAGAATATAATTAATAACTTAGTCATTTTAAGGTAAAGGGAATGAGTGTGCTAGTGAATAACTGAATTACTGACATCCGTTTCTCATGATTCCTGGGTATTTGACTACAGAGCTACAGAGAGCACACGTGAAAATGGTATAATAAACTAGAGACCCGTTATCAAATGTAGAAGCTACCACAATGCTACACGCTTCGAGACAGAATATTCACCACAATCAAAAAGA
Organism: Dugong dugon; assembly: GCA_030035585.1. Lineage (NCBI taxonomy): Eukaryota > Metazoa > Chordata > Mammalia > Sirenia > Dugongidae > Dugong > Dugong dugon. The sequence goes on along the minus strand of CM057470.1, from coordinate 65,093,915 downwards.
AAATTACATGTTTTAAAGTAATAAAACAGACATGCCTCGTGCACACAAAAAGCTGTGCTTGGAGAGACGGGAATTCTGAATAAATAACTGATGATTCTCTCAGCCAAACGTACGATAGATTTTTGCATCGTAAATAAATGAACCACCTTTTATTTATCCGACGAGAACTCCTTTAGCACACACGTAGAACATCATTCTTGTATCACCATGTTCTTTTAAGGGCTAACTAGCTGTTTGCTCCAAGCACTGAGGAACAGGGGAAATGGTTCGTACAAATGAAAATAGCAAATAAGTGTCAGCCACAGGCACTGTGAGGGCCTTGATTTTACGTTGGTTTCTTAAACCTTACATAAAGAAAAATGGAATACTGTCTTCTGGAGTATGAATTTTATATATCTGTACTGGGAGTAGTGACATTTTATAAAATTATCACTTTATACCAAGGTTGCAAATCCAAGACTCAAGAAATTAATCATTTTGCTTACCACCAAGTGAGCAGTGAGTGTTACCTTGCCTGTGAGCTCTGCGGTCCAGAGGACAAAGCTTATACTTCAGCACCAAAACCAAAAAACAAACCCATTGCTGTCGAGTTGATTCCGACTCATAGCGACCCTATGTGACAGAGTAGAACTGCCCCCATGGGGTTTCCTAGGCTGTAATCTTTACAGAAGCAGACTGCCACATCTTTCTCCCTCAGAGCTGCTGGCAGGTTCCAACTGCCCACCTTTCAATTAGCAGCTGAGCACCTAACCACTGTGCCACCAGAGCTCCTTCACTTCAGTACCAGGGGATTAAATTTTACAATAAAATAAAATATCATTTAAATAACCAGCCAATGAAACTGTGGCAGTTATAAAACATGTCCTTAAATTCTGGACTCTTCTCCCATGGAGAGGTGGGATCTTCATCCCTTCTTCTTGAATCCAGTCCAGCCTTAGTGATTGGGCAAAACATAGGATAACGTAGAAGTGACACAATGTGACTTTCAAGGCTGGGTCACAAAAGGAAGTTTCTGCCTGGAATAAGCTTCTGTGTGGAAAGTCTTATCACTCTGAGGCTGCCATGCTGGGAGGAAGTTCAAAATAGTCCATGTGGAGAAACCACATAGAAAAACCCTGACACTACATGAAGAGCGAAAGGGACACCTGGCCAGCCCTGGCTACTCCAGCCCTCAGGTGCAGGAGTTTGACCCTAATGCATGAGAGACTGCCCAGCTGAGCCCTCTCCAAATTTCTAAACCACAGAAACTGTGAGAGATAATAAAATCGTTACCATTATTTCAAGGCACTAAGTTTTGGCGTGGCTTGTTATACAGCAATAGATAATGGGGACAGAAAACCTAATCATAATAGTGTAGAAAGTTATAGACACAGAAATTGCTCATCAGTTTATTTCAGCTTAATTATAATCTAATGCACAGGCCTAATTCAGGATATCCATGTCATGAGTATGTGAACTACCTGACTCACCTGAGGTCCTGAAGCTTCATTATGTGTCAGACCTTTCACCAACAGACTTTCCTTTTTGGCAGCTTATGGCCTTCAGAGGGTATTTTCTGAGATTTCTTCAAGCCTGTAGGAGGAAAGTATTGCATTTGCCTTTTCTAACTTCTTTGTTTTCTGCACCTACGTTCATGTAAAAGGTAGAAATTGTAATCTGTCTCCTTAGTTCATCAAGAATCTTAGCTATATTATGTATTAGATTAATTTAATTGCTTAAAAATTAATCCCTCCAAATCCAGGAGCATGTTAAAAAGATTATACACCATGACCAAATGGGATTTATCTCATATCCCAGGAATGCAAGTGTGGTTCAACATACGAAAATCAATCAATACAATATACCACATTAATAGAATGGAGGAAAATAAAAAACACACACACACAGACGATCATTTCATTTGATGCAGAAAAAGTATTTGACAAACTACAACACAATTTGATGATTAAAATCTAGCAATAGAAGGGAACTTCCTCCACCTAATAAAGGCCATTTATGAGAAACCCATAGCTGACATCATAGTGGTGAAAGACTGAAATTTTTCCCCTAAGATTAGAAACAAGAATGCCCACTTTCAGCACTGTTATTCAGTATTGTACTGAAAGTTCTAGCCAGAGAAATTATGCAAGAAAAAGAAATAAAAATCATCCAAATTGGAAAAGAAGTAAAACTCTCTCTATTCACAGATGACATAATTTTATATAGAGAAAATCCTAAATAATTTTTTAAAAATAATTATTAGAGCTAATGAATGAATTCAGTAAAGTTGCAGGATACAAGATCAATAACAATAATCAGTTGTATTCCTACACAATAGCAATGAACAATCCAAAAAGGAAATTTAAAAAAAAATTGATTTACAAAGCATCTAAAAGAATAAAATACTTAGGAATAAATTTAACCTAGTAGGGTAAAGGTTTGTATACTGAAAAGTACAAAATATTGCTGAAAGAAATTAAAGAGGCTCTAATAAATAGAAATATATCCCTGTTGACGGATTGTAATGGAAGACTTTATACTGTTAAGATGCCAACACACTCCAAAGTGATCTACAGATTCAATGCAATCCCTATCAAAATCCCAACCGCCTTTATTGTGGAGAAGCTGATATGGAATTGCAAACAGCTTTGAATAGCCAAAACAATCTTGAAAAACAAGAAGAGTTTCTTCTTCACAATTTTAAAACTTACTACAAAACTAAAGTAATCAAAACAGCATGGTACTGGCATAAAGACAGGCATAGAGACCAATGTAATAAAATTGAGAGTCTGGAAACAGACTCATATATCTATGGTGAATTGATTTTTGACAAGGGTGCCAAGACCTTTCAATGGAGGAAAGAATAATCTCCTCAATAAATAGTACTGGAGCAACTGGATCCCCACATGCAATAGAATGAAGTTGGACTTTACCTCACACCACATACAAAAATTAACTCAAAATGGCTTAAATACCTATATTTAAGAACTAAAACTATAAAACTCTTTAAAATATCAAGTGTAAATATTCATAATCTTCTTTTTGGCTATGGATTCTTAGGTATGGCACCTAAAGAACAAGCAACAAAAGAAAAAACAGATAAAATAGACTTCATCAAAATTAAACACTTTGGTACATCAGAGGACACTCAAGAAAGTGAAATGATGACCTACAGAATGGGAGAAAATATTTGCAAATCATATATCTGACAAGGGTCTAGTATGTAGAATATATACAGAATTCTTACTAGTCAACAACAGAAAGACAAAAAATCCAATTAAAAAAAGGGCAAAAGACTTGAATAGACATTTCTCCAAAGATGATATACAAATGGCCACCAAGCACATGAAAAGATGTTCAACATCATTAGTGACTAATAAATACCCATTGCTGTCAAGTCAATTCCAATTCATAGCCACCATATAGAACAGAGTAGAACTGCCCCATAAAGTTTCCAAGGAGCAGCTGGTGGATTCAGACTACCGACCTTTTGGTTAGCAGCCTATCTCTTTAACCACTGTGCAACCAGGGCTACCATTAGTGATAAGGGAGATGCAAATCATTAGTGATTAGGGAAAAGCACAATAAGATGCCACTTCACACGTGCTAGGATGATTATTAAAAACAAACAAACAAAAATGGATATAACAAGTGTTAGTGAGGATGTGGAGAAATTGGAACCCTTGTTCATTGTCAGTGGGAATGAAAATGGTGCAATGGATTGTGGAAAACGGTTTCTCAAAAAGTTAAACATAGAATTACCACATGACCCAGCAATTCCACTCTTGGGTATATACTCAAAGTACTTGAAAGCAGAGACTCAAACAGATACTTGTACACCGATGTTCATAGCAGTACTGTAAACAATAGCCAAAAAGTGGAAACAACCCAAGAATATTCATCGACAGATGAAGGAACAAACAAAAGTGGTATATCCATACGATGGAATATTATTCAGCCACAAAAAGGAATGAGGTACATGTTACAATGTAGACAAACCTTTAAAACATTGTTGCTGGGTTGTTACGTGCCGCCAAGTCAGTTCTGACTCATAGCGACTCCATATACAACAGAATGAAACACTGCCCGGTCCTGCCATATCCTCACAAAAGTTAGCTTGAGCCCATTGTTGCAGCCGCTGTATCAGTCCATCTCATTGAGGGTCTTCCTCTTTTTTGCTGACCCTCTACTTTACTAAGCATGATGTCCTTCTCCAGGGACTGGTCCCTACTGATAACAAGTCCAAAGTATGTGAGACAAAGTCTCGCCATCCTTGCTTCTAAGGAGCAATCTGGCTGTCCTTCTTTCAAGGCAGATTTGTTTGTTCTTCTAGCAGTCCATGGTATATGCAATAATTGAAAACATTAGGCTAAGTGAAAGAAGCCAGATACTAAAGGTCATGCGTTGTATGATTCTATTTCTATAAAATATCCAGAAGAGGTAAATCCATGAAGACAAAAGCAGATGAGTGGCTTCCAGCAGAACGGGAAGAGGGCAATGGACACTGACCTTTCAGTGGGTGCAGGGTTTCCTCTGGGAGTGAAGAAAATGTTTTGGAGCTACATAGAGGTGATGTGTGCACTGCACTGGGAATGTAAGGGAATTGTATGTGTTAAAATGGTTATGTCATTTACATTTCACTGCAATTAAACCAAATGAATCCCTTAATAATCATATCTAATATATGCCTTGCTACAAACATGCATAAAGGTTAGTTAGAAAATCTATATTTAATATAGAAATTATTCTAAAGGAGTCAACATCCATTCCAGAAAAAATCAATATTTAAACAGAAAATTAAAGACGTCTTTTAAAATATGCTTAAGTGTTTTTTGATTATCTTAGTGCTTCAGGGAAGGATTCCTCAGTTGGACAAACTGCCTTTATTCCTGTTTCTAAATTCATTTTAAGTTGTCCATGTTATTATAACTTTTTTCTTATTAAATATTAATTGTAGAAAAATTTGAAAATACAAAGAAGCCAAACATATATATATACACGTATGTGTGTCTGTGTGGGTGTGCACACACGTGCACACACACAAGCCATTATTCCATCATCTGCCATTAATATACTAATATTCTGGTATGTATCTTTGCACTTGCATGTATCTTTTGAATTCACTCACACAAATAATAACTAAACCTTAGTGTGCTAATGTACTCAAAGCTTTTCTTTGGTGTTACAAAGTGTGTTTGTTGATCATCTGAACTTCTGCTCTTAAATTCATTTTCTGTCCTTCTGCTCTGCCCCGAGTCCTACAAAACCCATTTCAAGTCCCAGTGGAGGCTCTGGTGGGAAGCTGGAAAGCAGGTAGAGGAGAGAAGCCAGGTTACCTACTCCCCCTTCAGGAGGAACCTCTGGCAGGTGCTAGATCTTTTGTGTGGCTCCACCTGCTGTAAAAAGCCCCTTTCTTCATAGCCCCACCTCACCCCAAGGGAGATCTGAGCAGTGCATTTCCATGGCTACCATACATGCTGTGTCCAAACCAGGAGAGGGGCTCCAGAGTGGCTCCCACCTGGAGGTGCTGGTTAAAAGAGCACTTCTTACGTGCCTCAAAGCTGTGTTGAATCTGAGTCTTCGCCAACCAACCACCCAAACCTTAAATGAAGGAATTTCATGTTCTCTGCATCAAGAAAGCCCTCAGCAGCTGACTAGTCCATTACTGCTGGAAGGGGAGTGATTCTTGGCCCATGCCATATATCTTCCCTTAGTCACAGTCTCTAACTGCATGCTGAGGAGACATTGTTATACCTGCATTGGTATGAATGAATCCCCTGGAGAAGCTTGAACTGGAATAGTAACCAGTGGACATCTCTAGTTCATCCGTTTACATAGAAACTATTGACTCGATGATCATCCAGGCTCTCTGCTGCCTATTTCTCCTATTTGGGGCAACCTTCATTCTGAGACATTTTCTTAAAGGCATAGATGCTCATAACTTTTCTTAACTAAAAATTAAAATTACTGGGATTCACTTTTTAAATAATATTTCATTGTGCTTTTAGTGAAAGTTTACACAGTAAATTATGGATTATCAATTGAGATGTTTCAACAAATGGATGCAGGGCTGGAAGTACTCACTCGTCTATGCCAAGAAATTTGGAAGACAGCTACCTGGTCAATTGACTGGAAGAGATCTATATTTATGCCTATTCCCAAAAAAAGGTGATTCAACCGAATGTGGAAATTATCGAACAATATCATTAATATCACACGCAAGTAAAATTTTGCTGAAGATCATTCAAAAGCAACTGCAGCAGTATATCAACAGGGAACTGCTAGAAATTCAAGCCAGATTCAGAAGAGGATGTGGAACCAGGGATATCATTACTGATGTCAGATGGATCCTGGTTGAAAGCAGAGAATACCAGAAAGATGTTTATCTGTGTTTTATTGACTATGTAAAGGCATTCAACTGTGTGGCTTATAACAAATTATGGATAACATTGGGAAGAATGGGAATTCCAGAACACTTAATTGTGCTCATAAGGAACCTGTACATAGATCAAGAGGCAGTCGGTCGGACAGAACAAGGGGATACTGCGCGGTTTAAAGTCAGGAAAGGTTTGCATCGGGGTTGCATCCTTTTACCATATCTATTCAATCTGTAGCCTGAGCAAATACTTTGAGAACCTGGACTATATGAAGAAAAATGGGGCATCAGGATTGGAGGAAGACTCATTAACAACCTGTGATATGCAGATACACAACCTTGCTTGCTGAAAGTGAGGAGGACTTGAAGCACTTACTGATGAAGATCAAAGACTACAGCCTTCAGTATGGATTACACCTCAACATAAAGAAAACAAAAATCCTCACAACTGGACAAATAAACAACATCATGATAAATGGGGAAAAGATTGAAGTTGTTAAGAATTTCATTTTACTTGGATCCACGATCAACACCCATGGAAGCAGCAGTCAAGAAATCAAAAGATGTATTGCATTGGGCAAATCTGCTGCAAAAGACCTCTTTAGAATGTTAAAAAGCAAAGGTGTCACTTTAAGGATTAAGATGTACCTGACCCAAGCCATGGTGTTTTCAATCACCTCATATGCATGTGAAAGCTGGGCAATGGATAAGGAAGACCAAAGAAGAACTGATGCCTTTGAATTATGGTGTTGGTAAAGAATATTGAATACACCATGGTCTGCCAAAAGAATGAACAAATCTGTATTGGAATAAGTACAAGCAGGATGCTCCTAAGAAGTGAGGATAGTGAGACTTCGTCCACATACTGTGGACATATTATCAGGAGGGATCAGTCCCTGGAGGAGGACATCATGCTTGCTTAAGTAGAGGGTCATCAAAAAAGAGGAAGACCCTTAATTAGATGGATTGACACAGTGGCTGCAACAATGGGCTCAAACATAATAACAGTTGTGAGGATGGTGCAGGACTGAGCACTGTTTCATTTTGTTGTACGTAGGGTTGCTGAGTCAGAACCGACTGGACAGCACCTAACAACAACAATGCCCCCTAAGCATAAACTCTCCCTCCGGCCTCTGGTAACCACTAGGTTACCAAAGGTTATTACCTTTGATTTCCACTCATTTCCTTATTTCACGCAAATGAGATTATACAATATTTGTCCTTCTGCAACTGACTTATTTCACCCAGCATGATGTTTTCAAAGTTCGTTCATGCATCAAGACTGAGTAGTATTCCATTGTGTATACATACCGCATTTTATTTATCCATTTATCTGTCGGTGGATGTTTTGCTTGTTTCTATATTTTGGCTATTGTGAAAAGTACTGCAATGAACAGTGTACAGGCTTCTATTTTTGTTCCTGCCTTCATTTCTTCAGGGTATATACCTAGGATTGGGATTGCTATGTCATATGGTAGTTTCATGTTCAATTCTTTGAGGCACTGTCAAACTGTTTTCCACAGTGGCTGTGACATTTTACACTCTCACCAGCAATGGATGAGAGTTCAACTTTCTCCACAATGTTGCCAACCTCTGTTGTTTTCCTTTTTTTTGATCATTGCCATTCTAATAGGGGTGAGGTGTTATCTCATTGCGGGTCTGATGTACGTCTCTCTAATGGCTAATGCCACTGAGCATCTTTTCATGTGTTTTTGGTCATTTGAATACCCTCTTGGGTCAACTGTTTGTTCAAGTCCTTAGCCCATTTTTTGATTGGGTTGTTTGTCTTTTTGTTGTTAAGTTGTAAAGTTTTATATATATATATATATATATATATATATTTTTTTTTTTTTTTTACGGAAAAGAGTATTAAACTCTTGTCAGATATATGGTCCTTTGAAGAATAAACGTATTTAATTTTTATGAGGTCTCATTTATCTATTTTGTTTTTTGCTGCTTGTGCTTTTGTTGTCATATCTGATCATCCGTGATTAAAACCAGGCACTGCAGCCAGGCAACCCTGTGTTTTCTTCTAAGAATTTTAAGGCTTTAGTTTTCACATTTAGGTCCTTAATTCATTTTGAATTAGTTTTTGTGTATGGTGTCACACATGGATTCTACTCATTCCTCTCCATGAGGAAGTAGAATTTTTCCAGCACTACTTATTAGTCTGTTCCTTCCCCATTGAATAGACTTAGAACCCTTGTCAAAAACTAGTTGTCAATAGATATATGGATTTATTTCTGGACTCTCAATTCTATCTCAATTTCTATTCCATAAATCTTCTATTATAACAGTAGCAGGCTATTTTAATCACTGTAGCTTTATAGCATGTATTGAAATCAAGAAGTGCGAGTCCTCCTACTTTATTCTTCTTTAAGATTGCTGGAGCTATTTGGGGTCCCTTGCCCTTCCATATATATTTGAGGATTGGCTTTTCTATTTCTGTAAAGCAGACTGTTTGGATTTTGTTGCGGATTACATTGAATTTATAGATTGCTTTGGTGGTGTCGACATCTTAACTATATTAAGCCTTCCAATCAACAAACATGGAATGTCTTTCCACTTATTTAATTTCTTTTAGTAATGTTTTATAGTTTTCTTTGTACAAGTCTTTCACCTTCCTTGTTAAGTTTATTCCCAGAGACGTTATTCTTTCAGATGCTATCGTAAGTGGTAATGTTTTCTTAATTTCTTTTTCTGCTCCCTCATTGCTGATATATAGAAACCCAATTGATTTTTGTTTGTTGACCTTGTACCCTGCCACCTTGCTGAATTCATTTACTGTATTTTTCCTCAAATAATATGCAGCTTCTATGTTTATTTGCCAACCACGCCCTCCCCCCATTGAGGCATTTTTGTAAGCACGCTATACTAATTTTTTTTTACAGCAACATGTAAAAAAAATTGGCACAGCGGCACTTATGAAAATACATCGTGGAGGGAGGGTGTGTTTGGCAAGCAAATGTAGAAGGCCCGTGTTATTTGTGTAAAAATACAGTATTAGTTCCAATAGCTTTCGTGTGGATTCTTTGAGGTTTTCCGTGTATAGGATCATGTCATCTGCGATAAGGAATAATTTACTTCCTCTGTCCAGATTTGGATACCTTTTTTTTTTTTTTTCCCTAGCCTAACTGCTCTGACTTGGACTTCCAGAAAGATATTGAATAGCAGTGGTGAGAGTGGCGTCCCTGTCATATTCCTGATCTTAATGAGAAAGTTTCCATGCTTTCTACACTGAGTATATTAGCTGTGCATTTTTCATAAATGTCCTTTATTTTATTGAGGAATTTCCCTTCTATTTTTACGTTGTTGAGTGTTTTTATCATGAAAGAGTGTTGAGTTTTGTCATAATGCCTTTTCTGCATCTATTGAGATGATTATGTCCTGGGATATTTTGGAGTTTAAAAAAAAAAAAAAAAGGAAAGTACGGATTTTAGCACCATACATTTTCAAATCCAACTCTCACAAATTTGGTTTCTACTAAATTTCAGTTGGTTTTATCCTTTTGAGTCCTTTTAGTCCTCACTGGCACTGAGCCTCCAGGGTCTTGCTCTGTTTGCATTTTATCTCTGGTCCGTCCCTTCAGGCTGAGACACTGGAATAGATGGCGTGATGCCTGCAAGCCACAAACCAAATCGCAGTGGGGGAGGCAACAGGGAGCCTGAGCGAATGTGGAGCAGGCTTGGTCCACACTTGGAGCCCTCCCCCAGGACCTAGTGGGGTTGCCCAGGCAGAGGCCTCTCCCAGAATGCCTAGCAAAAGGACAACTTAGAATAGGCATCTTTTAATTCAGCTATTTATATATCTCTTTTTCTTCTAGACATTTCTCTGAGCATTAATCCTATTCCTAACACACCCTTGTCTTTGGGCTATGATTTGAAGATTTACTCTTTAATAATTCCAGCTTGTTTTTTGTTTCTTTCCCTGTGAAATCATTTTAAAAGGCTCTGATGGTCTCAAACTTTGCAGAGGCCTTTTAAACTCCATCTTTGCATGTGGTGGATGGGGAGGGACTATCTGAAAAAAATTTCATTTGTTTTGCCTTGTTTAATTAATAGGAAAGATGAGCTATGTATGTGCAGAAATGTTAGACATTTCTCTTATTTTCATCTTTAGCCTGGGCAGATCCAGGAGCTGTGAGTCCTCTCCAGGAGTCCTGGAAGGGTTGCAGCCTGTCTCAATCCCCAGGGGCCTGGCTGGGTGGGAAGCGGTTTTGTTTGTTGGTTTCACAGATTATGTTTGTTTGGCTTCTGTTGTGTTGTTTTTGTGTGCTATCAAATTGATTCCAACCCATAGCAACCCTATATGACAGAGCAGAACTACCCCATAGGGTTTCCTAGGCTATACTCTTTTTTTTTTTTTTTTTAATATTTTATTGTATTTCTGGTGAAGGCTTACAGAACAAACAGTTTCTCATGTAACAGTAGTACACATGCTGTTTTATGACTTTGGTTAACAACCCCACAACATTTTAACCCTCTAAATTCTCAGCTTTTTTTTTTTGGTGAAAATACACATAGCCAAAGATACACCATTTCAAAACTTTTTATGTACACATTTAAGTGACATTGACTACGCTCTTCTAATTGTGCTGTTATTCTCACTTAAGATGAAGGCTTACAGGACAAAATAGCCTCCCATTTAACAGTTACTACAAATGTTGCCCTATAACAATGGTTAACAATCTCACAACACATCAACAGTATCCTTACTCAACCTTGTGTTCCCTATCATCAGCTTCCTACTCCCCTTCTGCCTTCTGGCCCTTGTCACTGGACTCCTGTACCTCGTTAGTCTCATTTGGTTTTACAGGGCTGTCCACTACCAGGCTGAACAGTGAACCTCGGAGATAACTTCACCATTGAGCTAAAAGGGTGTCTGGGGGCCATACTCTTGAGGTTTCTCCAGTCTCCTTTAGGCCAGTAAATCTGGTCTTTTTTTCTTGTGAGTTAGAATTATGCTCTACATCCTTCTCCAGCTCTGTCCAGAACCTTCTGTTGTGATCCTGGTCAGAGCAGTCAGCGGTGGTAGCCGGGCACCATCTAGCTGTACTGGACTCAGTCCGGTGGAGGTCTTGGTAACTGTGGACAATTAGTCCTTTGGACTAATCTTTTCGTTGTATCCTGTTCTCTTCATTCTCCCTTGCTCCCGAAGGGATGAGACCAGTGTAGTATCTTAGATGGCCGCTCACAGGCTTTTAAGACCCCAGACACTGCTCACCAAGGTAGAATGTAGAACACTGTCTTTATAAGTCCTAGGCTATACTCTTGACGAGAGCAGAAGACCAGGTCTTTTCTCCTGCAGAGCAGCTGATGAGTTCTAAAGGCTGAACTTTCAGTTAGAAGCCAAGTATTTAATCATTGTATCAACAGGATTCCTTGTTTGGCCTCTGCAGTGCCCTTATTACAAACAGCCTGCATTTGGATGAGGGTAGTGGTGGTTCAGTGGTAGAACACTTGCCTTCCATGCGGAAAACCCAGATCTACTTCCAAAAATCAGCCAGTGAAAACTCTATGAGTTACACATGGAACATTGTCGATCCTCAATCAATCATGGGGATGGCACCGGACTGACCAGCGATGGAAACCAGCAAAAACAACATCAATCTTTGTTTTTTTTTATTTTTCCCCTTATAAAAATTTATACATACATTGTTATGTGACCCTAATTGCTCTCCCCATACTGCGACAGCACACTCCTCCTTTTCACCCCTGATTCCCCATGTCCATTCAACCAGCTCCTAATCCTCTCTGCCTTCCCATCTCACTTCTGGACAGAAGCTGCCCATTTGGTCTCTTGTACCTGCTTGAGCTAAGAAGCACATTCCTCAAAGTGTCACTTTATGTCCCACAGTCCAGTCCAATCCCTCTCTGAAGAGTTAGCCTCAGAAATTATTTTAGTTCTTGGCTGATAGAGAATCTAAGGGCCATGCCTTCTGGGATTCCTCCAGTCTCAGTCAGACCATTAAGTCTGGTCTTCTTACTAGAATTTGAGTTCTGTGCCCCACCTTTCTCCTGCTCCATCTGGGACTCTCTGTTTTGTTCCCTGTCAGGGAGATCATTGATGGTAGTGGGGCACCATCCAGTTCTTCTGGTCTCAGGCTGATGAAGTCTCTGGTTTCTATGTGGCCCTTTCTGTCTCTTGGGCTAATACTTTCCTTGTATCTCTGTCGTTCTTCATTCTCCTTTACTCCAGGTGGGTTGCGACCAACTGATGCATCTTAGGTGGCTGCTTGCAAGGTTTTTAGGACCCCAGATGCCACTCACCAAAGTAGGATGCAGAACATTCTCTTAATAAGCTTTGTTATGCCAATTGACCTAGATGTCCCCTGAAAGCACAGTCCCCAGACCCCTACACCTGCTACTCTGTCCCTCGAAGTGTTTGGTTGTATTCAGGAAACTTCTTAGCTTTGGTTGTGCTGACTCCCCCTGTAGTGTGTGCTGTCCTTTCCTTCACCTAAGCTACTTCTTATCTATTGTCTAGTTAGTAAATAACCCTCACCCTCCCGCCCCACCCTCGTAACCATCAAAGAATGTTTTCTTCTGTGTTTAAACCTTTCCTTGAGTTCTTATAATAGTGGTCTTATACAACATTTGTCCTTCTGTGACTGACTAAATTCACTCAGCATAATGTCTTCCAGATTCCTGCATGTTATAAGAAGTTTCACAGCTTCATCTTTGTTCTTTATCCTTGTGTATAGCTCCATTTTGTGGATATACCACAATTTGTTTATCCATTGATGGGCACCTAGGTTGTTTCTATCTTTTTGCTATTGTGAACAGTGCTGCAATGAACATGGGTGTGCATATATCTATTCATGTGATGGCTCTTATTTCTCTAGGGTATATTCCAAGGAGCGGGATAGCTGGACTGTATGGTACTTCTATTTCTAGCTTTTTAAGGAAGCGTCAAATCAATTTCCAAAATGGTGGTACCATTTCACCAACAGTGTATTAGTGTTCCAGTCTCTCCACAACCTCTCTACCATTTATTATTTTGTGTTTTTTGGATTAATGCTAGCCTTGTTGGGGTGAGATGGTATCTCATTGTAGTTTTGATCTGCATTTCTCTAATGGCTAATGATCGTGAACATTTGTTCATGTGTCTGTTAGCCACCTGAATATCTTCTTTGGTAAAGTGCCTGTTCATATCCTTTGCCCATTTTTGAATTGGGTTATTTGTCTTTTTGTTGTTGAGGTTTTGCAGTATCTTGTAGATTTTAGAGATTAGATGCTGATCGGATTTGTCATAGCCAAAATTTTTTTCCCAGTCTGTAGGTTGTCTTTTGACTCTTTTGAAGAAGTCTTTTGATGAACGTAAGTGTTTGATTTTTAGGAGCTCCTAGTTGTCTAGTCTCTCTTCTGGTGCTTGTGCATTGTTACTTATGGTTCCTATTGTGTTTATGCCATGTATTAGGGCTCCTAGCATTGTCCCTATTTTTTCTTCCATGATCTTTATCATTTTTTATTTATATTTAAGTCCTTGATCCATTTTGAGTTAGCTTTTGTACATGGTGTGAGGTATGGATCTTGTTTCAGTTTTCTGCAGATGGATATCCAATTATGTCAGCATCATTTGTTAAAGAGACTGTCTTTTGCCCAGTTAATGGACTTTGGGCCTTTGTCAAATATCAGCTGCTCATAGGTGGATGAATTTGTCTGGATTCTCAATTCTGTTCCGTTGGTCTATGTATCCATTGTTGTACAAGTACCAGGCTGTTTTGACTACTGTGGCAGTATAATAGTTTCTAAAATCAGGTAGTGCGAGGCCTCCCACTTTGTTCTTCGTCTTGAGTAATGCTTTATTTATTCCGGGCCTCTTCCCTTTCCATATGAAGTTGGTGCTTTGCTTCTCTATCTCATTAAAAAATGCCAGTGGAATTTGGATAGGGATTGCATTGTATCTGTAGACTGCTTTGGGTAGAATTGACATTTTCATAACGTTGAGAATACCTATTCATGAGCACGGTATGTTTTTCCACTTATTCAGGTCTCTTGGTGTCTTGCAGTAGTGTCTTGTAGTTTTCATTGTATAGATCTTTTACATCTCTGGTTAGATTTATTCCTAAGTATTTTATCTTCTTGGGGGCTATTGTAAATGGTATTGATTTTGTGATTTCCTCTTCGAGGTTCTCTTTGTTGGTGTAAAAGAATTCAACTGACTTTTGTATGTTTATCTTGTATCCTGAAACTTTGCTGAAATATTCTATTGGTTCCAGTAGTTTTCTTGTGGATTCTTTGGGGTTTTCTGTGTCTAAGATCATATCATCTGCAAATAGAGATACTCTGACTTCTTCTCTACCAATTGGGATGCCCTTTATTTCTTTTTCTAGACTAATTGCTCTGACTAGGACCTCCAGCACAATGTTGAGTAAGAGTGGTGATAAAGGGCATCCTTGTCTGGTTCCTGTTCTCAAGGGGAATGCTTTCAAAGTCTCTCCATTTAGGATGATGTTGGCTGTTGGCTTGGTATGAATGCCCTTAATTATACTGAGGAATTTCCCTTCTGTTTCTATTTTGTTGAGAGTTTTTATCATGAATGGGTGCTGGACTTTGTCAAATGCCCTTTCTGCATCAATTGATAAGATCATGTGGTTCTTGTCTTTTGTTTTATTTATGTGATGGATTACATTGATTGTTTTTCTAATGTTGAACCATCTGTGCATACTTGGTATAAATCCCACTTGATCATGGTGAATTTTTTTTTATTTTGCCGAATTCTATTGGCTAGAATTTTGTTGAGGATTTTGGGGTCAATGTTCATGAGGGATATTGGTCTGTAATTTTCTTTTCTTGTGGTGTCTTTACCTGATTTTGGTATCAGGGTTATGCTGGCTTCATAGAATGAGTTTGGGGGTATTCCATTCTTTTCTATGCTCTGAAATACCTTTAGTAGTAGTGGTGTTAACTCTTCTCTGAAAGTTTGGTAGAATTCTCCAGTGAAGCCATCTGAGTCAGGGCTTCTTTTGTTGTTGTTGGGAGTTTTTTAATTACCTTTCAATCTATTATTACGCGTTTATTTAGTTGTTCTACCTCTGTTTGTGTTAGTTTAGGTAGGTAGTGAGTTTCTAGAAATTTCTTCATTTCCTCTAGGTTTTCAAATTTGTTAGAGAACAGTTTTTCATAATATTCTGTTATGATTCTTTTAATTTCAGTTGGCTCTGTTGTGATATCACCCATCTCATTTCTTATACTGGTTGTCTGCTTCCTCTCCTGTTTTTCTTTTGTCAGTTTGGCCAATGGTTTATCAATTTTGTTGATCTTTTCAAAGAACCATCTTTTGGTCTTGTTAACTCTTTCAGTTGTTTTTCTATTCTGTATTTCATTTAATTCTGCTCTAGTTGTTATTTCCTTTCTTCTGGCACCTGAGGACTTCTTTTGCTGCTCTCTTTCTCCTTGTTCCAGTTGTAAGGTTAATGTTTTGATTATGGCCCTTTCTTCTTTTTGGATGTGTGCATTTATTGCTATAAACTGACCTCTCAGCACTGCCTTTGCTGTGTCCCAAAGGTTCTGGTAGGATGTGTTCTCATCCTCGTTTGAGTCTATGAATTTCTTTATTCCATCCTTAATTTATTCTATAAGCCAGTAGTTTTTGATCAAGATGTTGTTCAGTTTCCATGTGTTTGATTTTTTTTCCTTGCTTTTTCTGTTGTTGATTTCTACTTTTATGGCTTTATGATCAGAAGAGATGCTTTGTAATATTTCTATTCTTCGGATTCTGTTAATGCTTGCTTTATGGCCTAATATGTGGTCAGTTCTGGAGAATGTTCCATGTGCATTGGAAAAGAAAGTATACTTGGCTGCTGTTGGGTAGAGTGTTCAGTATATATCTATGAGATCACGTTGGTTGATTGTAGCATTTAACTCTTCCGCATCTTTGTTGAGCTTCTTTCTAGACATTCTATCCTTCACCAAAAGTGGTGTGGTGAAGTCTCCTACTACTATTGTGGAGCTATCTCTCTTTTCAGTGCTGTTAGAGTTGGTTTTATGTATTTTGGAGCCCTGTCATTGGGTGCATAAATATTTATTATAGTTATGTCCTCCTGGTGTACTGACCCTTTAATCATTATATAGTATCCTTCTTTATCTTTTGTGGTGGACTCTACTTTAAAGTCCATTTTGTCAGAGATTAATATTGCCACTCCTGCTCTTTTTTGAGTGTTGTTTTCTTGATATGTTTTTTTCCATCTTTTGAGTTTTAGTTTGTTTGTATCTTTAAGTCTAAGGTGTGTCTCTTGTAGGCAGCATACAGACAGATCATGTTTTTTTATCCCATCTGCCACTCTCTGTCTCTTTATTGGTGCATTTAGTCCATTTACATTCAGCTTAACTATTGATAGGTATGAGTTTAGTACTGTCATTTTGATGTCTTTTTTTGCGTGTTGTTCACAGTTTCCTTGTTCCACTTAATTTTCTGTGCTGAGTCGTTTTTCTTTATGTATTTTCTTTTTATCTTTTTCATTGTTGTTGATTTTGTGTTTCCTGAGTCTTTATTTGTTTTAGTTTTTTATTTTGACTTGTAGGATTCTTAGTTTCCTTTGTCATTACCTTAATATTTACCCCTATTTTTCTAAGTGTATACAAGTCTTCCATTTCCTTATATTGCCTTGACTTCCTCTCAATATGCAAGATCTAGTCTACATCTTTTAAGTCCCTCTTTTTTAATGTTGTCATCTTTTACATATTGACATCTGTTTCCCTATTTTCAATGTTTTAGCTTTGATTTACTTTTGCAACTTCCCTATCTGGGTTGATATCTGGTTCCTCTGTCCTGTTTTCTAGTCTTCAGTTGTTATCTGATGTTACTGATTTTCTAACCGGAGGACTCCCTTTAGTATTTCTTCTAATTTTGGTTTGGTTTTTTCAAATTCCATAAACTTCTGTTTATTTGGAAATACCCTAATTTCTCCATTATATCTGAGAGACAGTTTTGCTGGATATATAATTCTTGGCTGGAAGTTTTTTTCCTTGAAGGCTTTATATATGTCATGTCATTGCCTTCCTGCCTGCATGGTTTCTGCTGAGTAGTCGAAGCTTATTCTTTATTGACTCTCCTTTATAGATGACTTTTCGTTTATCCCTAGCTGCTCTTAAAATTCTCTCTCTATCTTTGGTTTTGACAAGTTTGATTATAATATGTCTTGGTGACTTTCTTTTGGGATCTGCCTTATGTGGGATTCGATGAGCATCTTGGATAGATATCTTGTCATCTTTCATGATATCAGGGAAGTTTTCTGCCAACAAATCTCCAACAATTCTGTCTGTATTTTCTGTTATCCCCCTGTTCTGGTACTCCAATCACTCGTAGGTTATTCCTCTTGATAGAGTCCCACATAATTCTTAGGGTTTCTTCTTCTTTTTTAATCCTTTTATCTGATTTTTCCTTAAATATGTTGGTGTCAAGTGCTTTATCTTCAGTCTCACTAATTCTGACTTCCATTGTCCCAATTCCGCTCCTATCACTTTCTATTGAGTTGTCTAATTATGAAATTTTATTGTTAATCTTCTGGATTTTGATTGCTGTCTCTCTGTGGATTCTTGCAGCCTGTTAAATTTGTCATCATGCTCTTCTCTAATCTTTTTAATATCCTCTATTCTGTGTTCTGCATTTTACTTAATTTCCTTCCTAATTTCTTGAAGAGTTCTATATATTAATCTTTTGTACTCTGCCTCTGGTAATTCCAAGAAATTTTCCTCCTCTGGAAAATTTCTAGATTCTTTATTTTGGGAGCTTGCTGAAGCCATCATGGATTGCCTCATTATGTGATTGGATATTGACTGTTGTTTCTAAGCCATCAATAAATTATTATATTTATTTATTTTATGTTTGTTTACTGTGTCCTAGCTTCTTGTTTTGTTTTGATATGCCCAAATAGGCTGCTTGTATGAGCTAGTTTGATTACTGGCCCCTTTGAAGCTCTAATATCCTGTCACCAGGTGGTTAGATCTGTTACTAGGTATGTGAGCTCAGGAGTCCGCCCATTCCTCCTGTATGGATTCAGCTCAGGTGCCCAGGTAGATAACCACCACGTGTGTAGTATAGGCTCTCACTTACAGTCCTAGACAGGCATGGGTGATTGGTGTAGGCACAGGCACCTGGCTGCAGCAGGGGGACACACTCTGAGCAAGGCAGGGAGCTGACAGCTTCCCCTGAGTGTCCAGGAAGAAGGCATGTTCCTGTTCCCTAGAGTGCATATGTGAGTGGGTTTTGCAACTGGCTTATGAGCACCTAATGCTGTTGGCTGAAAGGACTGGGGGGCACCTCTTATTCATGGGAGGAGGAGCCCCTCACAAGAGGCTAGGTGGCATGGGTGGAGCCACCAGTCCTCAGGCCCCTGATGTGGGTAGGTAAAGACTCTGCTTAATGGGCAGAGCAGTGTCAAATGTCAAGAACCTGCCACTTCACATCTGAAACTGTTGAGGTTAGACTTCTGGTATATACCCTGTTGTACTTTAGTAATGAGGGCCTACACTGTTGAGATGGGCCCACACAATTCTATGCAGGGGGAAAGGCACTCAAAGTCCGTGCATCCCTTATGCCTGTGCCTAGGCAAAGGAGCTGTGCCTATCCTGGGTTCCTGGCTTAGGGGAACTGACAGTTTATCTTTTCCCTCTGTTTGTTAATTTGCTCGGTCTCCAAGGAAGGGAGCATGCCTCTGGGCTTGTGATGGATCCTACTTCCAGACCAGGGGACTTGGCAATTGCTGAAGCTGGTCTGGGAACCACTGAAGAGCAAGGAGTGGGGAGGTAAATGGGAGAGAGGTTTTTCCCTAAGGGGGGTGTTTTTGATCCATGCAGTAAGCTGTATGCAAGTACTTTTCTTTTGCTGATGAAGGCTACTTCTTACTGGTTCTCAGTGGCCGTGTAGACTCTCAGCAGCTGGGTCTCTCCCAGTGTGGAAAACGCACCTCCTGAGCATCGCCACTTGCCTGCCTCACCGCTCACCCACGAGCTAATCAGGCCTGAAGGGCTCCGACTCTCACCAGGTCAGGTCTGGCAACTCCTCGCTGCTTCCAAACCATCTCTCCTTCTCTCTGTCGCTCAGTCTGGTTCCTCAACTCTGCCTTTGTTGTTCAGGGCTCCCAGATTGCTATATATAATCAATTCACTTGTTTTTTCTGGTCTTTGTTCTAAGAGAGTCCACCAGAAGTGTCTGACTACTCCGCCATCTTGGCCCCCCAACATCAGTCTTTGGACTAAAGACAAGTCTACACAGTATAGTGTTGGGCCCTATATACCTAGAATGAGAGAAGTATATGCATTGAGGCATAGAGGCTTAAAAATTCTTTGTCTCTGTTATGGATTGAATTGTGTCCCCCACGAAGGTATACTGAGATCCTAACCCCTGTACTCGTGAATGTGACCTTGCTTGGGGAAGTAGGGTTTTTCTTTGCAGATGTTATCAGTTGAGTCAATGAGGTCATACAAGAGTAGGATGAGTCCTAATTCCTTTTGAGCAGACTTTCATAAAAAGGGAAAAAGACACCAAGAAAGAGATGCACACAGAGGGAAGACATGGCACATGAAGATGCATCTGTAAGCCAAGGAGTGCCAAGGAATGCCTGGAGCTACCAGAAGCTGGAAGAGAAAAGGAAGGATCTTCCACTAGAGTGGAGAGAGAGAGAACATTGTCCTGCATTTGATCTTCTAGCTTCCAGAACTGTGAGGAAATACATTTCTGTTGTTTAAAGCCACCACTTTGAGGTGTTTTGTTATCGCAGCCCTGGGATGCTAAGACAGTCCTCCTTACATCCCCCACCCCCACCCCCACTATCTCTCCTGATTCTGCTATACCAACAGGTTCATACAGTTCAGGCCATTACTCTAGTAGTCAGCCACATACACTACACACTTATTCATTCACTCAGCTGTTACTTACTGATCACCAACAAAGTTCCAGGCACTAGGACGCTAAATATTGGGTGTACATACAAACAAAAGCAAAAAGCCTGGTCTCATCTCATAAGCAGTTTTACTACACTGGAGGGAGATAAATGGGATATACAAAAATAAGAATCTAAGAATAGTATGCATTCAGTATTACCTCATTAATTCAGGTGCTTTAATTTAGAACTATTTGGAGAATATATAACCTACTTATGGGAACACATTTTTAAAATTATCTCAAAAACTCCAAAAAATAATTCTCAGATGTTTGTTTGCAAAAGACTCACTTAGTGAATTTGTTTTAAATGTAGATTCTAGATATATAGTTGAGAGAAAATGCAAGGGACAGATTAGACTGCATATCATTTGTATAGTGTGTGTACATAAGTGTGTGTAATTACTTGTGTAAGTATAGAATCTCTGAAAGGATATAAACAAACAAAACCTGCTGACTGTGACTGCATCACTAGAGGAGACCCAGATGCATGGGCGATGTACTCTTCATGGAAGCCCCATCTGTATGTTTTGAATCTTGTATCATGTGGATGTATTTATTATCTCTTCTATAATTACATACATTTTAAAAAGAGAAGAGCGAAATAAGCACAATTATTTAAGTAATTAAAATACCCATCCCGAGCTCTACCCCAGAGATTTGGATTCCAGTGGCGTATGTGTGGTGGTGGATGGGGGATCCAGGAATTTGCGTTTTTAGCCAACATTCCATGTTAGGATGCTGATTGTGCTTTAAGGACCACACTTTGAGAAGTATGTCTCCTAAAGCATGTTCCTTCAAGGGTAATTCACTAGTTCACCCACACTGAAGGAGGCCTTACCCATCATCTTCTAAGTTCTGTGATAAATCCCAATGATACTAAGAAGTTTGGTGCCTAGATTAACATGCAAATATTCCACTGCAATGGTGGTTTTCAAAATTCAGCATGAATTGGATTCATCACGAGGGCTTGTTAAAATCCGGATTGCTGAGTCCCACCCCTCAAGAATTCTAGTTCAGTAGGTCTAGGGAGGGCCCAGGAACTGCATTTCTTACAAAGTCTTATGTGAAGGTGATGTTGCCATGGACGTTACTCTAAAACATTCCTGAAAAGTAGTTAACTTGCTCACTTCGATATATTTTAGGTTGTATTTTAGGATGTGAAACTCACTACCTATATAAGAAAGGAACCTTGGTGGAACAATGGTTAAGCATTCAGCTACTAACCAAAAGATCAGCAGTTAGAATCCACCAGCCCCTCCTGGGGAGAAAAGACCTGGTGATCCGCTCCCAGAAAGATTAAACCAAAAACCAAACCCTTTGCCATTGAATCGATTTGGACTCATAGCGTATTCATGGAATAGAACTGCCCCATAGGGTTTCCAAGGTGGTAAATCTTTATGGAAAAAGTGGAGCAGCTGGTGGGTTCAAACTGCTGACCTTTTGTTTAGCAGCCGAGTGCTTATCCGCTGTACCACCAGGGCTCCTTCAGTAAAGATTACAGCCTAGGAAACCCTAGGGGCAGATCTACTTTGTCCTATAAGGTCACTGTGAAGTGGAATTGACTCAACAGCACACGACCACAACAAAAAACCCACAACCACCTATATAAGAAAACTTCCCACATTAACAACTAACAAACAAAACACACAAGCTTAAATATTTCCCTTTAAGTACCATTCATGTATATTCTACAATCATATTGAGACTGGATCCCTCCTCAAGCACTTGAAGAAAGCTATTATCTTCTCCTCTTTTCCATTAAACCTTCTGACCACCAGCTTGAAAGTCCCCATTTACCTTAGCCAGTTTCATGTCTCTGGTTTCTCTTCTCTTGAGAACTCATGATTTGTAAATATACCTCTTACAATGTCATTACCAAAAATTAGTGAGGTCTAAACCTGAGGTCTTACCCAAAACCAAAAAAATTGCCATCAAGTCAGTTCTGATCATGGCAACTCCGTATATGTCAGAGCAGAAGTGTACTCCATAGAGTTTTGATGGCTGTGAACTTTTAGAAGCAGATCACCACGCCTTTCTCCAGAGGCACCTCTGGGTGGGTTCAAACCACCAACCTTCGGTTAGTAGCCCTTAACTTCTTGGACCACCCAGAAACTCAGATCTCACCTACTGAGGATAAAACAATACCTTGGCTTTCTGTGCTCTGGAGACAGCAGTGTAGGTTGGTGGAAAGAGCCGTGTGACCAGGGTGTGAATCCCAGCTCCACCTCTAGCACCTTGACTTGGTAAATTCATCAACCTCTTTGAGTTTCATATGTGAATGAAGATTACGATATCAATGTGGAGACTAAGCAAGAAAATAGATGTGAAGTGCTGACTGTGCTTTACACTCAGTAGGTGATAAACAAATGTTACTGATATTAGAATGAGGTTGTAGAGCTAATCTATTGGCATGTGCTGATATGTCAGGAAGCTCTGGTCTTTTGACAAAAGGGGGCTTTGGGGACCATGGGAGAGATGGAAGGAAGTGAGGGCTCAGTGAGGCTCTCAAGAGAGGAAAGTAATGGCGAATCCAAAGAGACCATTATGACAAAGAGAACCAGTGACAGTGTAAGCCACAGAGTAGGGAAGGGGCGATTTTCCACTTTAATGCGAGTTACAGAGCACAGACTGGTGGGGACAGAGGGAGGGGCGTCTGTGGTCAGCTCTCAGGGAGCCCTTTCTCCAGGAGGACACTGGCAAGCAGGGGAAGGATACCTCCCTTAGATGGTTTCCCTGCAGCCGACTTCACATGAACTTATGGGATCCTCACCTGACATGTCCTCTAGTGACTCCCAGACATCCCCAGAGACAGTGGAGAGAGGCCAAAGCCTTGGTGCCGTGGCGGTGGGGACCACCTGCCATGGCATTGGTCCCCAAAGTTTAGTGGTCTCAGGAGACACAGGGTTGGTTACAGCGATTGCTGTTGCATGTGTTTCTTCCCTCTCACTTTCCTCTTCTCAGCTCTGTTTCTTGTTGTTTTTTGCTGCCATCAAGTCAGCCCCGAACTCATGGCAACTTCATGCACAATGGAATGAAATGCTGCCCGGTCCTGTGTCATCCCAAGATCAGTTGTGGATTGGACCGTTGTGATCCATAGAGTTTTCTTTGGCTGCTTTTTCGGAAGTAGATCACCAGAACTTTCTTCCTAGTCTGTCTTAGTCTAGAAGCTCTGCTGAAACCTGTTCAGCTTTATAGCAACATGCAAGTCAGAACTGACCAATGCTTTGTGACACCCCCCCCCCCCAGGCCCTTCCCTGGGTCTGGCTCTCTCATTTGCATTTCTTTATTTATTAAATATTTATTTATTTAACTGGGGTCCCTTATTGGAGGTTTTCTTCCTTTCCAATATATGTTACACACAAGCTGTCTTAACCTATGCATCTCTTGGATTCTGTCATTAACTTTCAATTTTCACAGGACTTTTGCAGTTTGGTGGTCTTTGTGCTTGCGTTTATTTTTCCCTCCATGGAAATAACTGTTCTAGGTCCCTTTTTCCACAAAAATTATTCGTACCAAAATGAAGAGACTTGGAAACTCTGACCTTTGCTTTGTGTATCTATATAATGACACCAGGTCTTAGCGCTTGACCTGGAAATTTTGACTGACATTTGGCAAGAAAAAGGAGTATTAGCAGAGCTGGAAACAAAAAACTTTGTAACCGGGCTCAGAAAATGAGACAGTGGTCCATCTCATCCACACCCTGGGCGTGTTGGTCCCATGTAAGTGTCCAAAGAAAACAAGACCAGTGACAGTTATAGTCATGAAGGCTAATGCGTTGTTTCCTTAGAGTCACATGCAGCCTGAGACAATGATTCAAAGGGCATAGCTTTGGAAGGGAATATGCGCGAATGTGGGACATTTCTGAAGGCCGTTATCATTAACATGGTATCATCCTGTCAATGAATCTTTGTAAAACAACAACTTTCCCATTCCCCAAATGTAATACCATAAAAATATATCTTCAAAATTTATGATATTACATTACAAATTGAAGAGGAGAGCCAGGCAAAAATAACCTCATAATCGCAACACTTAATGCCTTTAAATGCAGTTATGAAAATAGATGAAAAACACCCAGCATCTGCTCAGCACAGGGATTGTCAAATTTATACAATAATAATAACTTTACAATTCTTAGGGCTCCTTCCTCAACAGGTCAAAAGACACACAAAACCTGAATAATAAAGTCAATCATCTGTCACATTTGATTTGGAGGGAAAATTTGTCATTAGATTGCTCTGGGAAGCCTCCATTTTCCAGATTCAAAACCCAAGAGATGTTTTGTTCACGAAACATTTAAGCAGCAGGTCATTTTAAACAGCATCAAGGAACTCGTAATCAAACACTAAAGAACTTCTTGGAAGCCATATCCCAATATGGACAGGAAAGGCAATATGTAAAATACTCAGTTTTTTGGAAGCAAAATTAAATGGCAAAAGCTTGGAGGCTATTTCCATTAGGGCCCAATTAGGCATTTTTCCAGGTGTCATCAGAAAGGGGGTGAGTAATTTACTCCAAATAGATTTACAAAGAGACAGCTGTAGGAAGTGTAAGACCAATTTACTGGGGCAAAAGCCTTTAACTGACCAGATACTCATCTGAGATGTGTACTGAGCCCTCTCCCCTTCAGAGGCTCACCACAGATGTGTAGTTGGTCGTGACCTGGTTCGCTAGGGGGACTGTCTGTCTGTCTTAGAAAACGTTGGGGATGCGTGGTTAAATCTTATTCTCTAGCTTCCATTTCTGGGCTCCATGTAGATTGCCACCTTTTAACAACGATAACAATAACAGTAATAACAGTGGTACCGGTAGTAGTGGAGGAATCCCTGGGTGACACAATCCCTTAATGCACTTGGACTCTTAACTGTAAAGTCGATGGTTCGAACCCACACAGAGGTGGCTCAGAAGAAAGGTCTGGAGATCTACTTTCGAAAAATCAGCCATTGAAAACCCTATGGAGCACCGTCCTGCTCTGACACACATGGGTAGTACTGACAGTAACTGGTGTAGTAGTAGATGGCAGCAACAATAGTGGCTTTTGAAAAATACAAGCTATGGTTCCTATCACTAAAGAAAAAAATAAAGCTGAAGACACCAAAGATTATGAAGTGGAAATGCCAGTCAGGGAGCCTGATTCCACACAGCTACTCAGCTCAGGGGCTTGAAATCTGGGGATAGAGAGATGTAGCAGGTTTTCTAGACCCCCAAAGGATGAGAAACATCTCTGTTCCATATCAGGGAAACAAAGTTGGTGAGTTAGCTGCTGAGCTGTGGTACTGGCTTGTCGGGAGAGGTAAGCCCAGGTGTCTTAGTCATCTAGTGCTGCTCTAACAGAAATACCACAAGTGAATGGCTTTAACAAAGAGAAGTTTATTCTCTCATAGTCCAGTAGGCTACAAGTCCAAATTCAGGGCATCAGCTCCAGGAGAAGGCTTTCCCTCTCTGTCGGCTCTGGAGAAAGGTCCTTGTCATCAGTCTTCCCTTGGTCTGGGAGCATCTCAGCGCAGGAACTTCAGGTCCAAAGGACGCACTCTGCTCCCAGCACTGCTTTCTTGGTGGTTATGAGGTGCCCATGTGTCTCTGCTCACTTCTCTCCTCTATACCTCAAAAGAGACTGGCCTAAGACACCATCCAATCCTGTATACCTCATCAGTATGGCTGCCGCCAATCCATCCCACCACATCATAGTGATAAAGTCCATAACACACAAGGAAATCACATCAGACCACAAAATGGTACACAATCACACAACACTGGGAATCATGACCCAGCCAAGCTGACAGATATTTTGGGGGACATGATTCAATACATGACATCAGGGCTGACTGGAATGGCCTGCTATGAACACCAGGTGTGCACCTCGGGGTTGTTATACGCATCTGCTGCCGCTACATCCGCATGCAAAGTCAGGATGATGTACCACTGTCAGCAGCCTAGGAAAAGAGTTCAGGGTTTACATTGCCTTAGGGGATTTAGGGAGGCCCTGGGTGGTGCAAAATGGTAACATACTTGGCTGCTAACTGAAAGGTTAGAGGTTGGATTCTTCCCAGAAGAACCTCGAAAGAAAGGCCTGGAGATATACTTCTGAAAAATCAACCATTGAAAACCCTGTGGAGCACAGCTCTACTCTGACTCCAGCTCTAGGTTGGCCATGAACTGGAGGTGACTCTATACCAACTGGTTTATTTACTGGTGGAAATATACAAATTTGGACACAGAAGCTGGGTCAGGCTGAATTACTGTGGATAATAACACGAGACAATTTTCTTTATGGGGGAGAGACAGTGAGAAATTCAGAGTGCAGGAGGCACAAGCTAACAAAGC
This sequence comes from Dugong dugon, assembly GCA_030035585.1. NCBI lineage: Eukaryota > Metazoa > Chordata > Mammalia > Sirenia > Dugongidae > Dugong > Dugong dugon. Next base: position 65,067,349 of record CM057470.1, on the reverse strand, counting down.
TGGGGAAGCCACATGGAAGAAGAGAGGACAGGAAAAGGTACGAGGTTGACAGAGCAAACACGACAGACACAGGGAGGGGAGGAGAAGCCTGCATGTCTTAGTCTGGTGCTGCTGTAACAGAAATACCACCAGTGGGTGGATTTAAAGAACAGAAATTTATTTTCTCACAGGTCAGGAGGCTATTAGTCTGAATTCAGCATGTAACTCCAGGGGGAGGTCTTTCTTTGTTAATTTCAGCTTCTAGTAGCAGGAAGTCCTTGGAGTTCCTGGGTTTGTAGCTGCTTCTGCCTCCAACACCATCAAACAGAGTCTCTCTTTCTATCTATGTGCTTGTGTGTTTCTGTGTCTAATCTGCTCCTTATTACTCAGAAGTGATTAAGTTTAGGACACACCCTACACTGATATGGCCTCATTAACAGAACAAAGAAAACCCTATTTCCGAATGGGATTACATTCATAGATATAGGGGTTAGGATTCCAGCAGCTATTTTGGGGGGACACAATTCAATCCATAACAATGTATAAGGGGTGTTTTCAAGTGAAATGCTGGGTGCTAATCAATGTTACCCTTGCCCCCATAACATCTCCCTGTGACCCTCCAAAAGGTGAATAAATTTCAAAAGCAATAATATACTTCGTGGGAACTGTGGAAGCAATGTGAAGAGTAGTGTCAAAGCTGGAAAGGAGCTAAAAGAGAGTTAGTCCTCAGGGGTTGAAAGACAGCTCTACATTAGGGTTACCCTTCTGAGATTTAACTATCTAGGGTAATTCCTGGGCCTCAACTTATAGAAACACCTCACTTTGGGGTGCCTGAACCCCATTATCTGCACTACAATTACTGCTGCAGCTAAAGCTGGAGGGAAAGTGTCTGGGGAAGAGACCCGATTCACCCAGAACAATTTACTTTGGCAAATTACCCATATAACCCATTGCCATCGAGTGGATTCTAACTCGCAGTGACCCTATATAAATTACCCGTATAGGATGGAAAATAGCCATGTGCTCAGAGCGGAGAGAACCTTTAGTTATTGTTTCTGCTGTTGACCTTTGCCCCCCAGAAGGCGTCCCCAAGGAAATCAGATGAGGGTCAGCTCAATTACCTTTTTCAGCCTTACCAATTTAAGTGATTACTCCGTTTGTTTGTCACAAATCATAGATGAAGCAGAAATGAAAGGAAATTCTTGTCCTTTTTCCTCAGAGGAGTGTGCTCTCTGTGTTTCCTCCTGGAGTCTGAGAAAAGGAATAAATCCAGGCTTCAGTGAAGCTTGCTAGGGGCTGATCCCCTGCGTCTGACGATGCCCTTTTCAGGCTATGATTCTTTTAAAAATAAACCTTGATTCTTAACCCAAACAATCTGATGGCTCATTAATAAAATACAAGCCCGGGGAAGTACTGAGTATTTGGAAAAAGGCAAATCTTAATTCAAAAACAGAAATACAAAGTCTAACTGATATCTGGCAAAGGGGTCAGTGGGAGTGAGAAGCAGCTCTTCACTCAGTTAAACTATGGTTCCTTTCCCTATGAAGAACTGCCACCCAACAGTTCCAATCACCGAGGCTCAAGCAGAGAGGTCCGTGACTTTGGGCAAAATAAATTCACACCTCTGGCCAATGCCTCAAATAAGAACAAGGACTAGGCACTGATTGGGGGAGGGAGGGGAGGAAGGCTATAAAAAACATTTTGGAGACAAAAGGACATTTTGGGCACAACAATGTGTTAAAACAATGTTAAATTTCTTAAGAATGGTTTTTATTGTGGTTATATGGGCAAATATGATCGTTTTTAACACATACATACTGATATAGGAGTAAAATTTTAAGTTGCTTAAAACTTACTCTTGAATGAGTTCAGCAAAATAATATTATATATATAACGTATTATAAAATATGAATATATACACATACATACATATTCACATACATACAGAGAAAAAGAATTCGCCCAGGACAACCCATGAGTATTTTCTCCAGAATGAAAATATATATAAGATATTGGGGGAAGGCTCATATGAATGAAAATAAGATTACTGAAATTCAGGGAAAACATGGAGGTCTATTCCACATATGTACAAATTCACATCAAAGACAATTTTCTCTGTTACTTTTGAGATTTACAATGATTTAAAAATTTCTCCGTGTCATCTTTAATCTCATTATTCTGCTCTTGGGCCAGTAGTAAACATCTTAAAAATAAAATTGTAATGGATTTTTAGATACTTGCTTCAGGCAAAAAAGCTCAGGAAGCAGTGTGGGGCCTGTTCTGCAGCTCTGTTCTGCTGTCACAGGGAACCGGTAAAGGCAGCAATCAGAGCATTTCCAGAGGGAAGGCATGCTGTGTGTGTGCATGTATGTACACATGTATGTGGGTGTGCATACATGCGTGTACATTGTATGCATGCATGGATATGTATGCATGTGTGTATACAGGTTTGAGTGTTTACACATGTGTGTACATGTGTGCACATGTGTGTGTGTTTGTGTGTATGTGTGTGGGTGTTTGAAAGATAGCTGAAACAATATTTGTTCAATTCCTGCTACATACTGAGAACTTTGTTTATGATAACTTATCCTTATGAAAGCCATGCAAAGTCAGCATTATGATTCTTAGTCTATATGTAGGAGACTTGGGGTCAGAGAGGCTGTGTAACTTACCTAGGTTACACAGCTAATGTGTTTTAGAGCCTTGATTCGAAGCCAGGTTTGTGCTCTTCCCACAGTGCCAACAGTCAAGGTCAAGGAGTATTCCTGAGGGCTGACAGCAGTTGGAGGCCTTGTTCTTCTTTCCCTTGCAGATAATCATCAAGTGACTGAAGCGTTGAGGGAGAGTGGAGCCCGCCTCTGTGACTGGGAGCCTCTATTTGTAAGGGACAAGTCCTGGCTGCTGAGAACTACCTCTCCTTATCAGATTCTCGGTCCTTTCAACAGAGACAGAAAATGTATTTGGTAAAGAAACCTGATACAAAAGGGACACTTGGTCTTTTTCTATTCCTCCTTTGGGGCCTAAAACATATTCATAGTTGTTTTCTAAACCAGGGATCAGCAAACTATGGTCAATGAGGCAGTAGCTTGTTTTTTCAAATAAAGTTTTATTGGAACACAGCTACACTCATTTGTTTACTATCCTCTATGGATGCTTTCTTGCTACAAAGTCTGAGTTGAGTACCTGTAACACAGACTACGTGGCCCACAAACCACAAATATTTCCTATCTGCTCCTTTAGAGAAGTGTTCTAAACATAATGATGTGTCTTTTAGCCCCTAATGTGAAAAAAAAAAAAAAAGTCTCTACTTCTTAAATTAAGGCCAGCTTATTTAATCACATGTAACTACTTCATAACAACATCTGGACTAGTTTTTGATCAAATAACTAGGCACCATAGCTGGGCCAAACTGACACATAAAATTAACCATCACACAAGGAAGTCCCTTACCTCCCTCCCCCGGCTGGGATCCAGAACTTCTTGGACAGAGCAGAAAGTTACAGACCACTATAAGTCATGAACACAGATGCAAACATTTCAAATAAATCTTTAACGAATCAAATACAATGATATATGAAAACAATAGTACATATGATTAGAAGGGTTTATCCCAGGAATGCAAAGTCGGTCTAACATTAGAAAATCAATCAATGTAATACACCATATAAGCAAACTAAAAAAAAAAAAAGAAAGAAAAAAAGATCATTTCAACAGACACAGAAAAATAATTGACAGAATCCAACATCAATTCCCAGTAGAAACTCTCAGGACACTAAGAACAGCCCATCATCTGCAAAACCCTCATAGCTAATCTCCTACTTAGTGGTGAAAATTTAATCATCTTCTTCTTAGATCAGGAAGAAGACAATGATTTCTGCTCTCACCACTTCTGTTTAACATTGCACTGGGAATTCTAGCCAGCGCAGTAAGGCAAGAAAAACAAACAAGGCATCTAGATTAGAAAAGGAGTGAAACTGTGGTTACTTGCAATTAACGTGATCATCTAACTAGAAAATCTGAAGAGACCTAAAATACGTCTATACATCTAGTAAGTGAGGTTAGCAAGGTTGTAGAATATAATACCAATACAAAAAATCAATTCTATTTCTAAATACCAGCAATGAACAATAGAACATGAAAATAAAAGATGCATTTACAATAGCATGAATATATGAAATACTTAGTGTTAAATCCGAGAAAAGATATGAAGGACTTATACACTGAAAGAGTCCTGGTGGCACGTGGTTAAGAGCTTGGCTGTAAACCAAAATATCTGCAGTTCGAATCCACCAGCTGCTCCTTGGAAGTCTTATGGGACAGTTCTACTCTGCCCTATAGGGTCGCTATGAGTCATAATCCACTCAATGGAAATGGGGTATATACTGAAATCTACAAAATACATCTGAGAGAACTGAAGAAGGCCTAAATAAATGGAACTATATATTTTGTTTATAGTTCGGAAGAAACAATAATGTTACGATTTCAATTCTCCACATAGTGATGTGATTATTCAACACAAGCCAAAACAAAATACCAGCAATCATTTTTTGTAGAAATTGACAAACTTACACTTAAATCTATATGGAAAGACAAGGTTAAATAGTTTAAAAAACTTTGAAAAAGAATAAAGTTGGAGGACTAAATTGTGATGATTTCAAGAGTTATTATAAAGCTAATTAATCAACAGAGCCCTGGTGACATAGTGGTTAAAAGGCAAAAGGTCAGCAGTTCAAATCAACCAGCTGCTCCTTGGAAACCCTACGGGGTAGTTCTGCTCTGTCCTGTAGGGTGTCTATGAGTGGGAACTGACTCGAAGGCGTGCAACAATAACAATCAATACAGTGTTGTATTGTCATCAGGATAGAGAAGCAATCAACAAAACAAAAAAGGGAGTCCAGAAAAAGTTCCACACATATACGGACAACTTATTTTCTACAATGGAGCAAAGACAATTCAATAGAAAAAGGATAGTCTTTTCAACAAATGACTAGATCAATTGGATAGACATACTCAAAACAAATCAACTTTAATCCATATGACAAACCATACAGAAAAATTAGCTAAAAATAAATCATGGACCTAAATGTAAAATTTAAAACTATAAAACTTCCAGAATAAAATATAAGTGAAGATCTTTGTGGCCTTGGATTAGGTGAAGATTTCTTAGATGCAATAACAAAATCATAATCCATAAAAGAAAAACATAATAAATTGGACTGCATAAAAATATATATATATATATAAAACTTCTGCTCTTTGAAAGACATTGTTAAAAGAAATAAAAGACAACCCACAGAACTGGAGAAAATATAATAAAGCATATACCTGATAAAGAATTTGTATCTAGAATAGAAAAAGAACCTCAAAACTCAATAATGAGAAAACAAAAAATTCCAATGAGAATATGGGCAAAAGATCAGAATAAACGCCTTACTAAAGAAGATACACAGATGGCAAAGATGCACATAAAAACATGTTCAACATCATCAGTCATTAGTGCAATACACACAAACACCACGATGAGATTCCAGCACGCACCTATTAGAATGGCTAAAATTAGAGATTGGTCATACAAAGTGTTGGCAAAGATGTGGAAGAAATAGAACTCTAATACACTACTGTTGGGAATGTAAGGCTGTACAACCAACTTGGAAAACAGTTTGTCAGTTTCTAAAAAAGTTAAACGTAAAGCTATTATATGATCCAACCATTACACACGTGTCCATACAACAGCTTGTACACAAATGTTCATAGCAGCTTTATATTTAACAGTCAAAACCTGGAAACAAACTGTCCACCAATAGGTAAATTGATTAACACACCTCAAATAATTATGGTGAATGAAGTTCTAGACAATAAAGAGTACATACTGTATATACCCGTTGCTGTCAAGTCAATTCCAACTCATAGCGACCCTGCAGGACAGAGTAGAACTGCCCCATAGGGTTTCCAAGGAGTGGCTGGTGGATTTGAACTGCCAACCTATTGGTTAGCAACCGAGCTCTTAACTACTGGGCCAGCAGGTCCCCACATACTATATATATACACATATAAGTATATATTTACAAAAAGCAAAATAATATATAGTGACAAAAAGCACAACTGGATAGGGACAGAAGGGGCAGGAGGGATAGATTACAAAGGGACAGGAGGAAACTTTTGGAAGTGATGGATATACTTATATCTTGATTATGATGTTTTCATGGGGTATACATATACCAAAAACTATCAAACTGAACACTTTAGTACAGTTTATTTCATGCCAATTATACTCGATAAAATCATAATAAAAATATCGCAAAGTCAAATACAAATGACAAAACCAGGAAAAAAATTGTGCAACATATTTTAGAAATCAATATGAAGGCGCTTAAAAATAGAAGACATAAATAGGCAGTTTTCAAGCAAACAAAACACTGATAGCTGGTGAAAATATGCTTATCTTGATTTATAGTTAAAGAAATGAAAATCAAACAGCAAATGAAGTACCACAATTTACCTGTCAATTTGGAAAATTTTGAAGTTTTGATATGTCTCAGTGTTGGCCAGGGTCTAGGGTAAGGCATCTTCTCATGCAGTGTTGGAAGGAATCTAATTCATAAAATACGATTTGGAGGACAATTAAGGCAATATCTATTAAACTTCAAAATGCATGTATCTGTAAACGCAACTATTTTAGGAATTTACTTTATGCATGTATTAGTAAATATAAGTTGAGTACAGCAGTATCTGATAGAAGAAAAAATGTAAATCAAGCCATCAGATAACAACAGCCTGTATATTTATCAGCAGAGGGAAAGTTACATAAATCTTAGTACTACATGGTTTTAAAAAAGAAAGAAGTAGATCTATATATGTTGATACAGAAAGGCCGTGGAAGGTATATTATTGAGTGAAATGAAAAAAATGCAGGACATTGTATATATAAATGATTCAATTTGTGAAAAATTGAAAAGCATACACATACATACATAAACACACATACCTCACAAACACATATACACACTTACATGGACCTATGTATAAGAACCTTCAGAAAGGGCACTCAAAAACAGTTAAAAATCATTAACTTTGGAGAAAGATTAACTTTATAGACATATGTATAGTTTAATTTTTAAGCCATGTTCCTCTATTATCTTTTTTTTTTTTTTTAGGGTTTTCTTTTTTATTTTTTTTTATTGTACTTCAGGTGAAGGCTTGCAGAACAAATAGTTTCTCATGAAACAGTAGTACACATATTGTTTTATGACATTGGTTAACAACCCCACAACATGTCAACCCTCTAACTTCTCAGCCTTTTTTTTTTTTGCTGAAAATACACATAGCCAAAGATACACCATTACAAAAATTTCTACCTGGACAGTTCAGTGACATTGACTATGCCCTTCCAATTGTGCTGCTATTCTCACTTAAGATGAAGGTTTACAGAACAAAATAGTTTCTCATTTAACAGCTACTACAAATGTTATCCTATGACAATGGTTAACAATCTCACAACACATCAACAATATCCTTACTCAACCTTGTGTTCCCTATCACCAGCTTCCTTGTCCCCTTCTGCGTTCTGGCCCTTGTCACTGGACTACTGTACCTCATTAGTCTCATTTGGTTTTACGGGGCTGTCCACTCCCAGGTTGAACGGTGAACCTCGGAGATAACTTCACCACGGAGCTAAAAGGGTGTCTGGGGGCCATACTCTCGGGGTTTCTCCACTCTTCTTTAGGCCAGTAAATCTGGTCTTTTCTTTTTTGTGAGTCAGAATTATGTTCTACATCCTTCTCCAGCTCTGTCCAGAACCCTCTGTTGTGATCCTGGTCAGAGCAGTCAGTGGTGGTAGCCGGGCACCATCTAGCTGTACTGGACTCAGGCCACTGGAGGCCTTGGTAGCTGAGGTCCATTAGTCCTACGGACTAATCTTTTCCTTGTATCCTGTTCTCTTCATTCTCCCTTGCTCCTGAAGGGATGAGACCAGTGGAGTATCTTAGATGGCCGCTCACAGGCTTTTAAGACCCCAGACACTACTCACCAAGGTAGAATGTAGAACACTGTCTTTATAAGCTGTGTCATGCCAATTGAGCTAGATGTTTCCCGAGACCATGGTCCCCACAGCCCTCCACCCAGCAATTCAGTCCCTCAGGGAGTTTGTATATGTCTATGGGGCTTCCATGACCTTTCCTTGGACAAGTAGTGCTAGTTTCCCCTGTATTGTGTACTGTCTCATCCTTCACCCAAGATACCACTTATCTATTGCCTGTTTAATATTCCAACCCCCCACCCCTCCCATCCCTGGTAACCAACAAAGATTGTTACATTCTGTGTGTGAACTTTTTCATGGGATTTTACAATAGAGGTCTCATACAATATTTGTCCTTTTGTGATTGACTTATTTCACTCAGCATAATGTCCTCCAGTTTCATCCATGTTAAGAGATGCTTCACAGATTCATCATGGCTCTTTCTCATTGCATAGTATTCCATTGTGTGTATGTACCATAGTTTGTTTATCCATTCATCTGTTGATGGGCATCTAGATTGTTTCCATCGTTTTGCTATTGTGAACAATGCTGCCATGAACATAGGTGTGCATATGTCTATTCAAGTGACGACTCTTATTTCTCTAGGATCTATTCCTAGGAGTGGAATTGCTGGATCGAATGGTATGTCTATTGCTAGCTTTCTGAGGAAGCGCCATATCAGTTCCCAAAATGGTTGTATCATTTTGCATTCCCACCAGCAGTGCATAAGAGTTCCCATCTCCCCGCAGCCCCTCCAACATTTGTTATTTCCAGTGTTTTTGATTCATGCCAGTAATGCGGGTGTGAGATGGTATCTCATTGTGGTTTTAATTTGCATTTCTCTAATGGCTAGTGATCGCGAGCATTTCCTCCTGTGTCTGTTGGCCATTTGAATGTCTTCTTTAGTGAAGTGTCTGTTCATTTCCTTTGCCCATTTTTTAATAGGATTATTTGTCTTTTTGTTGTAGAGGTGTTGGATTTTCTTGTAGATTATGGAGATTAGACCTTTGTCTGACTTGTACTGTCCAAAAATTTTTTCCCAGTCTGTGGGTTTTCTTTCTACTCTTTTGGTGAAGTCTTTTGAAGGGCATAGGTGTTTGATTTTTAGAAGATCCCAGTTATCTAGCTTATCTGTTGGGGTATGTGCATTGATGGTTATGGTTTGTATCCTGTTAATGCCATGTATTAAGGCCTGAAGTGTTGGTCCTATTTTTTCTTCTATGAACTTGATAGTTTTAGGCTTTATATTCAGGTCTTTGATCCATTTTGAAGTAGTTTTTGTATATGGTGGGAGGTATGGGTCCTGTTTCATTTTTTTGCAGATGGATATCCAGTTTTGCCAGCACCATTCGTTAAAAAGACTGACTTTTCCCCATGTGATGGACTTTGGGTGCTTGTCGAAGATCAGGTGAGTGTAGGTGGATGGATTTACATCTGGGTTCTCAATTCTGTTCCATTGGTCAATGTATCTGTCGTTGTACCAGTACCAGGCTGTTTTGACTACTGTAGCTGTATGGTAGGTTCTGAAGTCAGGTAGTGTGAGTCCTCCAACTTTATTCTTCTTCTTCAGTAGTGCTTTACTTATTCAGGGCTTCTTCCCTTTCCATATAAAGGGAATGATTAGTTTTTCCATCTCTTTGAAGAATGTTGTTGGTATGTGGATCGGGATTGCGTTGTATTTGTAAATTGCTTTGGGTAGAATTGTTATTTTCACAATGTTGCGACTGCCTATTCCTGAGCATGGTATGTTTTTCCGTTTATGTAGATCCCTTTGGGTTTCATGCAGTAGTGTTTTGTAGTTTTCTTTGTATAGGTCTTTTACATCCCTGGTCAGATTTATTCCTATGTATTTCATCTTTTTAGGGGTATTGAAAATCGCATCGTTTTCCTGATTTGTTTTTCATCATTCTCCTTATTGGTGTATAGGAATCCAACTGATTTTTTAATGCTTATCTTGTATCCTGCTACTCTGCTGAATCTTTCTATTAGTTCCAGTAGATATCTCATGGAATCTTTAGGGTTTTCTATGTATAGTATCATATCATCTGCAAACAGGGACAGTTTAACTTCTTCATTACAAATTTGGATGCCCTTGATTTCTTTTTCTTGCCTTATTGCTCTAGCTAGAACTTCCAGCACAATGTTAAATAGGAGTGGTGATAAAGACCATCCTTGTCGTGTTACTGTTTTCAAGGGGAATGTTTTCAGCTTCTCTCCATTAAGAATGATGTTGGCCATTGGTTTTGCATAGATGCCCTTTATTATGTTGAGAAATTTCCCTTCTATACCTATTTTATTGAGAGCTTTTATCCGGAATGGTTGTTGGACTTTGTCAAATGCTTTTTCTGTGTCAATTGAGATGATGATGTGATTCTTTTCTTTCCTTTGATTTATGTGGTGGATTACATTGATTGATTTTCTAATGTTGAACCATCCTTGCATACCTGCTATGAATCCTACTTGGTTGTGGTGTATTTTTTTTTTTTTATATGATGCTGAATTCTATTGGCTAGAATTTTGTTCAGAATTTTTGCATCTATATTCATGAGAGATATTGGTCTGTAATTTTCTTTTTTGTGTGACTTCTTTGCCTGGTTTTGGTATCAGTGTTATACTGCCTTCATAGAATGAATTTGAAAGTGTTGCTTCCTCTTCTATGCTCTGAAATAGCTTGAGTAGTACTGGTACAAGCTCTTCTGTAAATGTTTGGTAGAATTCTCCAGTGAAGCCATCTGGGCCAGGGCTTTTTTGCTTGGGATTTTTTTTTTTTTATTACCTATTCAATCTCTTCTCTTGTTATGGGTCTGTTCATATTTTCAACATCACTTTGTTGTAGTTTGGGTAGGCCGTGTGTTTCTTGAAATTTATCCGTTTCCTCTAGGTTTTCAAATTTGTTGGAGTATAGTTTTTCATAATATTCTGTTCTAATCCTTTTTATTTCAGTTGGGTCTGTTGTAATGTCCCCCATTTCATTTCTTATTTGGGTTATTTGTGTCCTCTCATGTTTTCCTTTTGTCAGTCTGGCCGGTGGTTTGTCGATTTTGTTGATTCTTTCAAAGAAGCAACTTTTGGTTTTGTTGATTCTTTCTATTGTTTTTCTGTTCTCTATTTCATTAATTTCTGCTCTGATCTTTACTATTTCCTTTCTTCCGGTGGTTGTGGGCTTTTTTTGCTGTCCTCTTTCTATTGTTTGAGTTCTGTAGTTAATGTTTTGATTTTGTCCCTTTCTTCTTTTTCGATATGTGCATCTATTGCTATAAATTGTCCTCTGAGGAGTGCCTTTGCTGTGTCCCAAAGGTTTTGGTATGATGTGTTTTCATTCTCATTTGATTCTAGGAATTTTTTGATTCCATCTCTGATTTTTTCTATTACCCACTGATGTGTAAGCAGGGTATTATTCAGCTTCCATGTAATTGATTTTTTTTCCTTGTTCTTTCTGTTGTTAATTTCTACCTTGATGGCATTTTGAATCTTATTGAGGATTGCTCTGTGGCCTAAGATGTGGTCTATTCTGGAGAATGTTCCATGTGCATTGGAAAAGAATGTGTACTTTGCAGTGCTTGTATGGAGTGTTCTATATATGTCTATGAGGTCAAGTTGGCTGATTGTGCCCTTTAGGTCTTCTGTATGTTTGCTGAGTTTCTTCTTAGTTGTTTTGTCCTTTACTGAGAGTGGTGTGTTGAAGTCTCCTACTATTATTGTGGAACTGTCAATGTCTCTTTTCAGTGTTGTTAGAGTCTGTTTTATGTACTTTGGAGCCCTGTCACTGGGTTTGTACATGTTTATTATGGTTATGTCTTCATGATGGATCGGCCCCTTAATCATTATATAGTGTCCTTCTTTGTCTTTTATGGTAGATTTTGTTTTAAAGTCTATTTTATCTGAGATTAGAATTGCCACTCCTGCTCTTTTTTGGTAGTTGTTAGCTTGATATATGTTTTTCCAACCTTTAACTTAATAAATTCACATCTTTGTTTCTAAGGTGTGTCTCCTGTAGACAGCATATTGATGGATCTTGTTATCTTATCCATTCTGTCACTTTATGAGTGCATTGAGTCCATTTACATTCAGTGTAATTATTGATAGATGTGAGTTTGTTGCTGTCATTTTGTAGTGCTTTTTTTTGGGGTGCTGAAGTTTTCTTTGTTCTTCTTACTCTCTTCTACTGAGTTACTTCTGTTTGTGGATTTTTTTTTCATTTCTTTTGTTTTTGTAGGTTTTGTTTTTGCTGAGACTTTATGTTTTTCCTTTTTTTTTTTTTTATTAGTATGTTTGTTAACTTTCTTTGTGGTTACCATGAATTTTACCCTTATCTCTCTAAGTTTGAAGCAGTGTATTATTACTTGGTTTTGCCTTGCCTTCCTCTCCATTAGAAGGTTCTATACTTACACTGTTTATTCCCTCTTTTATTGTTCTGATGTTGTTGTCATTTGCTGATTAACTGCTCTGATTCCCTGTTGTATTTCTTTTGGTTTGGGATAGTCCTCAAGAGTTCATTTCATAGATTGGTATCTGGCTGGTATGATCCTGCATCCTAGATTCTGCCTGTGAGCTGAAGCTGTTTGTCCTCAGATCAAAGAACTCCCTTTAACAATTCTTGTAATTTTGGTTTGATTTTACATATTCCCTTAGTTTCTGTTTATCTGGAAATGACCTGATTTCACCATCAAATCTGAACGAGAGTTTTGCAGGATATATTATTCTTGGCTGGCAATTTTTTTCTTTCAAGATTTTTATGTATGTCATCCCATTGCCTTCTTTCCTGCATGGTTTCTGCCAAATAATCAGAGCTTAGTCTTACTGTTTCTCCTCTGTATGTGACTTCTTGTTTTTCACGAGCTGCTCTCAGGATTCTTTGTTTGTCTTTGGTTTTGGTGAGTGTGAGTATGATATGCCTTGGTGATTTTCTTTTGAGGTCTCTCCTATATGGGGTTCTTGAGCTTCTTGGATGGCCAGCTTTTCATCTTTCATGATATTGGGGAAGCTTTCTGTCAGCAGTTGTTTAATGATCCTCTGTGTGTTTTCTGTTTTCTCCCCCTGTTCTGGAATTCCAATCACTTGAAAATTTTTGCTTTTGATTTTATCCCACGTAACTCACAGGGTTTCTTCATTTTTCTTTGTTCTTTTTTCTGAGTTTTCCTCAAACAGAGTTGTATCCGAGTCTTGTCTTCAATTCCACTGATCCTGTCTTCCACCATTTCAGATCTGCTTCTCAACCCTTCTATGACACTGTCCATCTGAAATCCTGTTGTTTATCTTTTGCATTTCTAATTGTTGTCTTTGTATAATTTCTACTTATGAATTAGTTTGGCCTTTTGTTCCTGCATTATTTTCCTGAATTCTTCCAATTTTTTGTCTGTATTTTTGATGAACTGTTCTATTTTTTCCTCATGTTTGTCAGCTTTTTGCCTCAGGTCTTGGAGAATTCTGAGTATTAGAGATTTGAACTCCCTATCAGGTAATTCTAGTGCATTTTCTTCCACTGGAGAGTCATCTGGTGTTTTATTTTGGACGCCTACTGGAAACATCCTGTCCTGTTTTTGTAAATGTTTTGATATTGTCCGCTGTCTTTGGGACACTCAGTAGTTATTTTTCTCGTTTATTGATTGTAGATTTGTTTTGTTTCATTCCCCCCCCCCCCCTTTTCTTTAAAATTTGACTATGTCTGAGCCGGCGGGCTGTGTGTTCTGTGTTGTTTGCTCATCTGTGGGCACAATACTTTTCAACTACTTCTCCAATTGGCAGGGTCAGTCACTCAGATATGGTACAGCAGGGCATGTTTAGCTGAAGAGGAGTTACTGGGATGGGTTGTTTGTGGCACTTACTACAGCTATGAGAGTGGGTCGGTAATCAGTGCAGGGCAGGTTCCAGTAGGCCGTGCCTGTGCTGCTTGGTGGTGTGACATCAAGCGCAGTAGGGAGATTGTTATGTGTGGAGCTAAGATTGTTATGGGGGAGAGGAGAGAGGAACAGAAGCCAAAAAAATACAAACAAAGTAAAAAGAATGCTAGCAGTTCTTGCCTTTGGAGTGGAGAGATGAGAGACTATGAAATGGAGAAAAACAGAAAGGGGAAGAGGAAGAAAATAATGAATAAATAAAAATATGAAAGTTTAAAGACCCGCAAAGTTCCCAGGGATCCCACCAGTGCAGCTATGAGCTCTGGGGAAGTCACTCTCATGTGTTGCAGTACAGCCTGGCTAGAAGGTGTAGAGGTATACAACACCAGGTGTTCAGGGAACAGAAAGAAAGGGAAGATATAGAGAGACTAGAAACTGAGCAATGAAGAAAGACAAAAAGGGAAAAAGAGGGAAAAGAAAACAAAACAACAACAACAAAAAAAGAACAAGAAAGGCCCCCCAAAAAACAGAAAAAAAAAACTACAAAAAAGAAATGCCCTCAGGGTTCCCTCTGCTTGTTTTTGAAAGCTGATGGAGAAGTCTCCTTCCCACATAGCACCGCCTGGACAGAATGGGATCCCAACTCAAGTAAAGGAAAAGAAAACAAACAAACAACTGAAAACAAACAAATGAACAAAAGCCCCAGGATCCCACCAGAGCAGTAGCCCAGACCAGGAAGCAGCTCCACACTCGAATGGAGTTCCACAGCCCATCAGGAAGAAGCAAAGATGGCACACGGAGCCAAGTATTTGAGCGAAAGGAGGGGGAGGTGGCGAGAGGTAAGGAAGAAATCAATAGAAGCAGAAAAAAAAAGGAACACTAGCAGCCAACAAATGGCACTCATAGAGCCAGCTAGTGCGGGCTGTGTTTCTCGGACAACAGACTGTGTCCGTGGGAAGCAGAGGGGGCCAAGTGTGGGTGATGAAGGGTAGAGAGTGGGAAAGCGTATATCACAAATTACCGGCGCTCTGCAGCCCCTCAGGAAGAAGCAAAGATGGCACACGGAGCCAGGTATTTGAGCGAAAGGAGTGGGAGGTGGTGAGAGGTAAGGAAGAAATCAAAAGAAGTGAAAAAAAGCAACACCAGCAGCCAACAAATGGCACTCAGAGAGCCAGCCCATTCGGGCATGTGGAATCCAAGCAGCCGGTGTTTCCTGGTCAAGAGATTGTGGCCACGGGAAGCAGAGGGGACCAAGTTGGGGTGAAGAAGGGTGGGGGGTGGGAAAGCGTATTTTGCAAATTACCAGTTGTTTTGTCTCCTGCTTGATGCTCTGTGAGTCTGCTTTCTCAGACCACCTGTTTGATGGTCTCCGATAGGAGTTCACGATGGTGGATCTGCTCTGTGTTAGTTGGTAGGGGACCTCTGCATGAATCCCTCCTCTCTCTCCATTCTCTGTCAGTTTTCTCACTCCATTTGGTGCTTGGCTGAGTTCTTTATCTCTTCATTTGTTGTTTTAGGGTTTCAGGGTTGCTGTATTCTCTGTTTGGCTTAGTTTTTCGGATCTTTGCTGTGGAGGGACGGCGTGGTGCTTCTGCCTAGAGTGCCATTTTGCCCTCTACTATCATTTTACAATTAATAAAACTCAGTCTTGAAATAATGAGTGTGAATTCACTACAAACTCCTAGTAGTTGAGAGAAAAATTATCATTCTTGATACCTGAGGTTATAAAAAAAAATTTATGGATAATATGCAGAATGTTCTGTCAACTTGACTGATGCAGTTACCATTAGTCTGTTGATCTAGTCTCAAGATGGTCTCCTTAAGAATGTGTGACTAGTTAGGTGCTTTTCTGGTGAAGTGGAAGGATCATGCGTAGACTTTGGCCTTAACAGGAATCTCAGGCCCGCTTCTTACTAGCCATGACACCTTGGGCAAATTACTGTCTCTTAAGCCCCAGTTCCACCACTGTCTGTCAGTTTATTGCACTGTGGTGGCTTGGATGTTGCTGTGATGCTGGAAGCTATGCCACCAGCATTTCAAATACCAGAAGGGTCACCCATGATGGACAGGTTTCAGCAGAACTTCCAGACTAAGACAGACTAAAAAGAGAGGCCTAGAGATCTACTTCCAAAAATCACTCAGTGAAAACCCTGTGAATCACAACAGAAAACTGTCTGATAAAGTGCTGGTAACTGAGCCCCCTAGGTTGAAAGGCACTCAAAATACACAGTGCCCTCAACAATGGACTCAAGCATACAAATGACCTTAAAGATGACATGGGACCAGGAAACATTTGGTTCTGTTGTACATGGGGTTACTATGAGTCGGAGCCTACTCAATGACAATGAACAGCAATGACAAGCCACAGTTCCCTCACCTGTAAAATGGAAACAATAATCCTTCATTACAGGTGTGTTGCTAAGATTTTATAGGAAAGACAAAACCTGTATTTTCTTTAATCATAGAAACATTTTTCTTCTTTTTTTTGCCAAGGAAATCTTATTCAGAATTTTGTAGACATTGGATGCCTGAACAGAAACCCTCTCTCATTAGCAAGGTTCTTTGCTAGCTCAGTGGATAGGTGTTGGTACTCTGTCAACCAAATGTACTCAATCAACAGATCAGACAATATATTCTCCTGGTTTCCTGGGTAATTGGGAAGGATGGCCCTGAACTAACTTTACCATTTTTTTTCCTTTAAGTTATTTTTTGGAAGAGTGAATGCAGCTGCTTGGTCAGGTTTGTGTGTATGCTTTTTCCTGGGTAATATTGACTTTTTTTCTTGGTAGATGACTGAACTCCCATGAAAAACCCTTTATTTCATGGGAAACCAGTTGTAAGATGGTAAATATTAGTCACATGCATAGATGCCAGATGCAATAAATGTTAGGCATGCTTGGGCTTGAGTGATGCAATAACTGGTGTTATAATGTTGGCAGAATTATGGACTCTGAAAGGGGAGTGCCATTACATGTTTAACAACAAGGTCCCCATGAAAGGGATGTTGGTGACTCACTTTTAAGTTTGCCATTTAGTTGGTAGCTGTTCAGCGTGTCACCAGATATTTTCATCTGATGGACAAAATGGGGCTGGCTAGATACGCTTCCTCTTGCAAAGCATTGGAGATATTTGCATAAACAGTAGTACAGTACACATAGACATATTATTACTGTATTATTCACTAGTCATTTATTCCCTGGATTTTTTTTAAAACATAGGTAAAGAAGATGCTCTCCATGTGTGATGAGAGGAAAAAGGGATGAGAAGACAGAAGCAGGGGGCTTTTCTGAGTCCTGATCTAGGTGACGATTGCTTCTAAAATGTAGAGGCTTTCGGAATACAACTAAGCACTGGTGTCTTTAATTTGCTTGTAGAGAATTTTGCTACTTTGAGAACAAAGAAAACCAAGTGTAGGTTACAAATCTGAGAACAAATCAAGAAACATATCTCAGGAACAGTCCCCTGGGATGACTCCGATCAAGAGTGTTCCCCCACCAGGCAGAAAATCTGAGCAGTCCTCTGATAAGAGTCCCCAAATTGCTGCAGAGGTTAATCCATTCCTGATGCTGGTCTGTGGAAAAGATGATTATCCAGCATGTGATGTCGAAGGCATGACACACACAGGTCCGCCAGTCACCTCACAGCCCTGGCAGGCGAGAGGCTCTGGTCTGAATCCCAGATCTTTCCCATCAAGCATAGAATTTCCCCTGGGTTGCTGGGCATGTCTTAATTCTTGCTAACTGATGGTAATTTTGACCTGTGAGTTAATGGGAACTGCCCTTTGGATTTCTCTTGGCTTTCATGCAATCTATTAAGGCACTTAAGCTTCTGCTTTCTACATAAAACATTGCTATTTTTAAAAACTAACTTTTAAGTCAAAAATGACAGGGTTAATTATTCTGAAATATGCTGTTTACAGCCCAAACTCCATAAAACAGAGTATATGATTTAATACACCATCCAAGACAGTCCTGTTTTTCATTTCTGCATAATCAGGAACGAAATCTATGTCACTCATTCCCCTCTGTGTGTTAGAAATAGTTTTATGTTCCATCTTACTTTAAATTATATACATCGAGATTATAATGGGACACAGTCTACTTTGTTGCCAAAACCTGCTAGGTTAGATCATCTATTAAACTCTATTTATTTTTTATGACAAACAAGAAAAATGACAAAGCGGCTACTGAATGCCCACTAATGAACACCAAATGCCTCCTGAGGTCTCCTTCATATTGTACTCATTTGTTCAGGAGTCCAGTTAACTTCCTCTTTGATGCTCTACCTCCCAAAAATAATCCTCAGAAGAAGCTGGTTTTCATAAGCTACTGGGGACTAAGCTGGTTACCATCTGCCCTCCTGTGCTGATTCTGGGGTCAAAAGTTTGATTTGACTTTGACATGCAAAGTTATGTTAAAAGGAGAAAATCTCATGTACCACTGGAGTCACTTGTCTCGAGGGCCAAATAAGCAAAAAGAAAGCTCTCAGCTCTACGTTTTCAAGAGTCACAATCATATACCCAAACCATTCTATAAGGGTTACAGATGAAGACCAGAATAGGGAGCAACCTGTACAAGGACAGAGTTTGCTGAGAAGGTAATTTTTAGAGTCTGTTAGGGTGTAGAAAGATTTCAGTGGGAGACTGAGGGGAAAGGGCACAGGGTTCTGTCTTCTTCATTACCCGTTGCTATCAAATTTGACCCCAATTCATGGCAACCTCACGCGTGTCAGAGTAGAACTGTGCTCCACAGGGTTTTCAAAGGCTTATTTTTTGGAAGTAGATCACCAGGCCTTTCTTCCTAAGTGCCTCTGGGTAGACTTGAACCTCCACCCTTCAGGTCAGCAGCTGAGTTCATTAACTATTTGCATCACCCAGGGACTCTACCTTCTTCATAGCATAACACACAAGCAGTAGAAAGGAATGCATGTCTAATTCCCTAGATAATACAGAACCCAGTTAATATGGCAGATGTAGAAGAAAATGCAGGCTAGTTTCCTTTCAAGAAAAGGGTCTGTGGGATACAATGATATGAAACTTGAGTACATTTTTGAAAATCAGCTCTTTTGCCTCATAACTCTTGACTATTTTTCCTGGATATTAAGCTTCTTTGCCTCTTGGCCTTAGGCTTTTGGTGGTAGTGAACATTTTATTATTCTTCTGCATCTTCATGGGTCTTTAAAAGACATTATAGGGGTAGTAGCCAGCTGCCATTTTGAACTGGAAATGTGGAATGGTCTTTTAACTGTACCACACTGATTTCATTTAAAAGTCTCCTGCACTGATTAAGGGTAGGGTCGCACAGCCAATTATTGTAATTGCTGCCAATAAGTTGTACACCAGTAAAAAGTTGAATTGGCAAAACTTGCGTGATAGATATATTTACAACAACAACAACAAAAGAAAAGAGTAGCTGCTGAGGCTGCTTATGTACAACCAAACATCTCATGGGATTTTGTTCCTTGGTTTGAAGGTTTAGGGTCATGGCTTCTTGGAATATCCCAATTAATTGGCCTAATAATGTGTTTAGTGCTTCCGTTCTATCTCCTGGGGTCTTAAAAGCTTGCTAGTGGCCATTCAAGGTACAACAATTGGTCTCTACTCACCTGGAGCAACAGAGGAAGAAGGAGAGTCAGGAAAAGGAGAAGGAAATGAAATGTGTGGTTAATTGCCTCCATAAACAACTGCTGCCTTTACCATGAGACTAGAAGAACTGGATGGTACCGGGCTACCATTTCTGAAAATTTGATCAAAGATTCCGTAGAAGAATCCTGATCAAAGGAGGGGAAAATGTAGAACAGAATTTCAAATACTCATAGAGTCTAGACTTTCTGGAGCCATGGAGGATGGATGAACCCATGAAACTATTCCCGTGAGATTATCTTTGAACCTTAAACCAAAAAAGTCCCTGAAGTCATCTTAAACCCAAATAATAGTTTAGCTTAACTAGTAAAAAATGTCTGCCTTGACCATTATGCTCTTTTAAGAACTATCAATATGGGATCAAATTGACAACAGTGACTCAAAAGATTAGGGGGCAACAAGATTATGTTAATGAGGGAGGAACCAGCTACAATAGGAGAGGTTAGCATGCTTGCACAACTCAAAGAATGTAATCAGTGTCCCTAATCTGTACGTATAGAAACTGTTGAACTGGTGTATGTTTTGCTGTGTATAGTCTCAACAACAACAACAAAATAAATACAATTTAGAAAGAAATAAAAACAATTCAAAAACATTATGCTTGAGAGTTCCAGCAAAATGGCACTCTAGGAAGAAGCAGCACGCTGTCCCTCTACAGCAAAGATCCGAAACACTAAGCTGAACAGAGAATACAACAGTCCTGAAACCCTAAAACATCAAATGAAGAGATAAAGAACTCAGCCAAGCACCAAATGGAGTGAGAAAACTGACAGAGAACGGAGAGCTAGGAGAGATTCATGCAGAGGTCCCCTAATAGCTAACGCAGCACAGATCCACCATCTTGGACTCCTATCTGAGACCAGAAAACAGGGGGTACGAGAAAGCAGCCTCACAGAGCGTCCAGCGGGAGACAAAACAACCGGTAATTTGTGATATATGCTTTCCTGCCCCCCACCCTTCTTCACCCTGACTCAGCCTCCTCTGCTCCCCATGGCCACAATCTCTTGACAGGGAATCACCGGCTGCTTGGATTCCACACACCTGAAAGGGCCGGCTCTCTGAGTGCCGTTTGTTGGCTGCTGGTGTTGCTTTTTTCCGCTTCTTTTGATTTCTTCCTTACCTCTCACCACCTCCCTCTCCTTTCGCTCAAATACCTGGTTCTGTGCTCCATCTTTGCTTCTTGCTGAGGGGCTGTGGAGCTCTGATTGAATATGGAGCTGCTTCCTGGTCTTGGCTGCCATGCTGGTGGGATCCCGGGGCTTTCGTTCATTTGTTTGTTTTGAATTGTTTGTTTGTTTTCTTTTCATTTTCTTGAGTTGGGAGCCCCTTCTGTCCAGGCAGTGCTTCGTGGCCAGGAGATTTCCCTCTCGGCTTGCACAGACTTGCAGAGGGATCCCTGAGGGTATTTCTTCTTTTTTTTTTTTCTGTTTTTTGGGGGTCCTATCTTGTTTTTTTTTTTAATTTGTTTTGTTTTTTTTCCCCTTCTTTTTCCCTTTTTGTGTTTCTTCATTGCTCAGTTTCTAGTCTCTCTATATCTTCCCTTTCTTTCTGTTCCCTGAACACCTGGTGTTGTATACCTCTACACCTTCTAGCCAGGCTGTACTGCAACACATGAGAGCGACTTCCCCAGAGCTCATTGCTGCACTGGTGGGATCCCTGGGAACTTTATGGTTCTTTAAACTTTCATATTTTTATTTATTCATTATTTTCTTCCTCTTCCCCTTTCTGTTTTTCTCCATTTCATAGTCTCTCATCTCTCCACTCCAAAGGCAAGAACTGCTAGCATTCTTTTTACTTTGTTTGTATTTTTTTGGCTTCTGTTCCTCTCTCCTCTCCCCCATAACAATCTTAGCTCCACACATAACAATCTCCCTACTGCGCTTGATGTCATACCACCAAGCAGCACAGGCACGGCCTACTGGAACCTGCCCTGCACTGATTACCGACCCACTCTCATAGCTGTAGTAAGTGCCACAAACAACCCATCCCAGTAACTCCTCTTCAGCTAAACATGCCCTGCTGTACCATATCTGAGTGACTGACCCTGCCAATTGGAGAAGTAGTTGAAAAGTATTGTGCCCACAGATGAGCAAACAACACAGAACACACAGCCCGCCGGCTCAGACATAGTCAAATTTTAAAGAAAAGGGGGGGGGGGGAATGAAACAAAACAAATCTACAATCAATAAACGAGAAAAATAACTACTGAGTGTCCCAAAGACAGCGGACAATATCAAAACATTTACAAAAACAGGACAGGATGTTTCCAGTAGGCGTCCAAAATAAAACACCAGATGACTCTCCAGTGGAAGAAAATGCACTAGAATTACCTGATAGGGAGTTCAAATCTCTAATACTCAGAATTCTCCAAGACCTGAGGCAAAAAGCTGACAAACATGAGGAAAAAATAGAACAGTTCATCAAAAATACAGACAAAAAATTGGAAGAATTCAGGAAAATAATGCAGGAACAAAAGGCCAAACTAATTCATAAGTAGAAATTATACAAAGACAACAATTAGAAATGCAAAAGATAAACAACAGGATTTCAGATGGACAGTGTCATAGAAGGGTTGAGAAGCAGATCTGAAATGGTGGAAGACAGGATCAGTGGAATTGAAGACAAGACTCGGATACAACTCTGTTTGAGGAAAACTCAGAAAAAAGAACAAAGAAAAATGAAGAAACCCTGTGAGTTACGTGGGATAAAATCAAAAGCAAAAATTTTCAAGTGATTGGAATTCCAGAACAGGGGGAGAAAACAGAAAACACACAGAGGATCATTAAACAACTGCTGACAGAAAGCTTCCCCAATATCATGAAAGATGAAAAGCTGGCCATCCAAGAAGCTCAAGAACCCCATATAGGAGAGACCTCAAAAGAAAATCACCAAGGCATATCATACTCACACTCACCAAAACCAAAGACAAACAAAGAATCCTGAGAGCAGCTCGTGAAAAACAAGAAGTCACATACAGAGGAGAAACAGTAAGACTAAGCTCTGATTATTTGGCAGAAACCATGCAGGAAAGAAGGCAATGGGATGACATACATAAAAATCTTGAAAGAAAAAAATTGCCAGCCAAGAATAATATATCCTGCAAAACTCTCGTTCAGATTTGATGGTGAAATCAGGTCATTTCCAGATAAACAGAAACTAAGGGAATATGTAAAATCAAACCAAAATTACAAGAATTGTTAAAGGGAGTTCTTTGATCTGAGGACAAACAGCTTCAGCTCACAGGCAGAATCTAGGATGCAGGATCATACCAGCCAGATACCAATCTATGAAATGAACTCTTGAGGACTATCCCAAACCAAAAGAAATACAACAGGGAATCAGAGCAGTTAATCAGCAAATGACAACAACATCAGAACAATAAAAGAGGGAATAAACAGTGTAAGTATAGAACCTTCTAATGGAGAGGAAGGCAAGGCAAAACCAAGTAATAATACACTGCTTCAAACTTAGAGAGATAAGGGTAAAATTCATGGTAACCACAAAGAAAGTTAACAAACATACTAATAAAAAAAAAAAAAGGAAAAACATAAAGTCTCAGCAAAAACAAAACCTACAAAAACAAAAGAAATGAAAAAAAATCCACAAACAGAAGTAACTCAGTAGAAGAGAGTAAGAAGAACAAAGAAAACTTCAGCACCCCAAAAAAAAGCACTACAAAATGACAGCAACAAACTCACATCTATCAATAATTACACTGAATGTAAATGGACTCAATGCACTCATAAAGTGACAGAATGGATAAGATAACAAGATCCATCAATATGCTGTCTACAGGAGACACACCTTAGAAACAAAGATGTGAATTTATTAAGTTAAAGGTTGGAAAAACATATATCAAGCTAACAACTACCAAAAAAGAGCAGGAGTGGCAATTCTAATCTCAGATAAAATAGACTTTAAAACAAAATCTACCATAAAAGACAAAGAAGGACACTATATAATGATTAAGGGGCCGATCCATCATGAAGACATAACCATAATAAACATGTACAAACCCAGTGACAGGGCTCCAAAGTACATAAAACAGACTCTAACAACACTGAAAAGAGACATTGACAGTTCCACAATAATAGTAGGAGACTTCAACACACCACTCTCAGTAAAGGACAAAACAACTAAGAAGAAACTCAGCAAACATACAGAAGACCTAAAGGGCACAATCAGCCAACTTGACCTCATAGACATATATAGAACACTCCATACAAGCACTGCAAAGTACACATTCTTTTCCAATGCACATGGAACATTCTCCAGAATAGACCACATCTTAGGCCACAGAGCAATCCTCAATAAGATTCAAAATGCCATCAAGGTAGAAATTAACAACAGAAAGAACAAGGAAAAAAAATCAATTACATGGAAGCTGAATAATACCCTGCTTACACATCAGTGGGTAATAGAAAAAATCAGAGATGGAATCAAAAAATTCCTAGAATCAAATGAGAATGAAAACACATCATACCAAAACCTTTGGGACACAGCAAAGGCACTCCTCAGAGGACAATTTATAGCAATAGATGCACATATCGAAAAAGAAGAAAGGGACAAAATCAAAACATTAACTACAGAACTCAAACAATAGAAAGAGGACAGCAAAAAAAGCCCACAACCACCGGAAGAAAGGAAATAGTAAAGATCAGAGCAGAAATTAATGAAATAGAGAACAGAAAAACAATAGAAAGAATCAACAAAACCAAAAGTTGCTTCTTTGAAAGAATCAACAAAATCGACAAACCACCGGCCAGACTGACAAAAGGAAAACATGAGAGGACACAAATAACCCAAATAAGAAATGAAATGGGGGACATTACAACAGACCCAACTGAAATAAAAAGGATTAGAACAGAATATTATGAAAAACTATACTCCAACAAATTTGAAAACCTAGAGGAAACGGATAAATTTCAAGAAACACACGGCCTACCCAAACTACAACAAAGTGATGTTGAAAATATGAACAGACCCATAACAAGAGAAGAGATTGAATAGGTAATAAAAAAAAAAAAATCCCAAGCAAAAAAGCCCTGGCCCAGATGGCTTCACTGGAGAATTCTACCAAACATTTACAGAAGAGCTTGTACCAGTACTACTCAAGCTATTTCAGAGCATAGAAGAGGAAGCAACACTTTCAAATTCATTCTATGAAGGCAGTATAACACTGATACCAAAACCAGGCAAAGAAGTCACACAAAAAAGAAAATTACAGACCAATATCTCTCATGAATATAGATGCAAAAATTCTGAACAAAATTCTAGCCAATAGAATTCAGCATCATATAAAAAAAAAAAAATACACCACAACCAAGTAGGATTCATAGCAGGTATGCAAGGATGGTTCAACATTAGAAAATCAATCAATGTAATCCACCACATAAATCAAAGGAAAGAAAAGAATCACATCATCATCTCAATTGACACAGAAAAAGCATTTGACAAAGTCCAACAACCATTCCGGATAAAAGCTCTCAATAAAATAGGTATAGAAGGGAAATTTCTCAACATAATAAAGGGCATCTATGCAAAACCAATGGCCAACATCATTCTTAATGGAGAGAAGCTGAAAACATTCCCCTTGAAAACAGTAACACGACAAGGATGGTCTTTATCACCACTCCTATTTAACATTGTGCTGGAAGTTCTAGCTAGAGCAATAAGGCAAGAAAAAGAAATCAAGGGCATCCAAATTTGTAATGAAGAAGTTAAACTGTCCCTGTTTGCAGATGATATGATACTATACATAGAAAACCCTAAAGATTCCATGAGATATCTACTGGAACTAATAGAAAGATTCAGCAGAGTAGCAGGATACAAGATAAGCATTAAAAAATCAGTTGGATTCCTATACACCAATAAGGAGAATGATGAAAAACAAATCAGGAAAACGATGCGATTTTCAATACCCCTAAAAAGATGAAATACATAGGAATAAATCTGACCAGGGATGTAAAAGACCTATACAAAGAAAACTACAAAACACTACTGCATGAAACCCAAAGGGATCTACATAAACGGAAAAACATACCATGCTCAGGAATAGGCAGTCGCAACATTGTGAAAATAACAATTCTACCCAAAGCAATTTACAAATACAACGCAATCCCGATCCACATACCAACAACATTCTTCAAAGAGATGGAAAAACTAATCATTCCCTTTATATGGAAAGGGAAGAAGCCCTGAATAAGTAAAGCACTACTGAAGAAGAAGAATAAAGTTGGAGGACTCACACTACCTGACTTCAGAACCTACCATACAGCTACAGTAGTCAAAACAGCCTGGTACTGGTACAACGACAGATACATTGACCAATGGAACAGAATTGAGAACCCAGATGTAAATCCATCCACCTACACTCACCTGATCTTCGACAAGCACCCAAAGTCCATCACATGGGGAAAAGTCAGTCTTTTTAACGAATGGTGCTGGCAAAACTGGATATCCATCTGCAAAAAAATGAAACAGGACCCATACCTCCCACCATATACAAAAACTACTTCAAAATGGATCAAAGACCTGAATATAAAGCCTAAAACTATCAAGTTCATAGAAAAAAAAATAGGACCAACACTTCAGGCCTTAATACATGGCATTAACAGGATACAAACCATAACCATCAATGCACATACCCCAACAGATAAGCTAGATAACTGGGATCTTCTAAAAATCAAACACCTATGCCCTTCAAAAGACTTCACCAAAAGAGTAGAAAGAAAACCCACAGACTGGGAAAAAATTTTTGGACAGTACAAGTCAGACAAAGGTCTAATCTCCATAATCTACAAGAAAATCCAACACCTCTACAACAAAAAGACAAATAATCCTATTAAAAAATGGGCAAAGGAAATGAACAGACACTTCACTAAAGAAGACATTCAAATGGCCAACAGACACAGGAGGAAATGCTCGCGATCACTAGCCATTAGAGAAATGCAAATTAAAACCACAATGAGATACCATCTCACACCCGCATTACTGGCATGAATCAAAAACACTGGAAATAACAAATGTTGGAGGGGCTGCGGGGAGATGGGAACTCTTATGCACTGCTGGTGGGAATGCAAAATGATACAACCATTTTGGGAACTGATATGGCGCTTCTTCAGAAAGCTAGGAATAGACATACCATTCGATCCAGCAATTCCACTCCTAGGAATAGATCCTAGAGAAATAAGAGTCGTCACTTGAATAGACATATGCACACCTATGTTCATGGCAGCATTGTTCACAACAGCAAAACCATGGAAACAATCTAGATGCCCATCAACAGATGAATGGATAAACAAACTATGGTACATACACACAATGGAATACTATGCAATGAGAAAGAGCCATGATGAATCTGTGAAGCATCTCATAACATGGATGAAACTGGAGGACATTATGCTGAGTGAAATAAGTCAATCACAAAAGGACAAATATTGTATGAGACCTCTATTGTAAAATCCCATAAAAAAGTTCACACACAAAATGTAACAATCTTTGTTGGTTACCAGGGATGGGAGGGGTGCAGGGGAAATATTAAACAGGCAATAGATAAGTGGTATCTTGGTTTAAGTGTGAGACAGTACACAATACAGGGGAAACTAGCACAGCTTGTCCAAGGAAAGGTCATGGAAGCCCCATAGACATATACAAACTCCCTGAGGGACTGAATTGCTGGGCGGAGGGCTGTGGGGACCATGGTCTAGGGGAACATCTAGCTCAATTGGCATAACGCAGTTTATGAAGACAATGTTCTACATTCTACCTTGGTGAGTAGTTTCTGGGTCTTAAAAGCCTGTGAGCGGCCATCTAAGATACTCCACTGGTCTCATCCCTTCAGGAGCAAGGGAGAATGAAGAGAACAAGATACAAGGAAAAGATTAGTCCGAAGGACTAATAGACCACAGCTACCTCGGCCTCCACTAGACTGAGTCCAGTACAGCTAGATGGTGTCCGGCTACCACCACTGACTGCTCTCACCACGATCACGATATAGGATCCTGAACAGAGCTGGAAAAGGATGTAGAACAAAATTCTAACTCACAAAAAAAAAAAAAAAGAAGATCAGAGTTACTGGCCTGACAGACTGGAGAAATCCCGAGGGTATGGTCCCCGGACACCGTTTTAGCTCAGTGGTGACGTCACTCCCAAAGTTCACCGTTCAGCCGGGGCTTGGACAGCCTCATAAAACAAAACAGGACTAATGAGTCACAGCAGTCTAGGGACAAGGACTAGAAGGCAGGAGGGAACAGGAAAGCTGGTGATAGGGAATCCAAGTTTGAGAAGGGACAGTGTTGACCTGTCATGGGATTGTTAACCATTGTCATAGGATGATACGTGCACTGTTTAATGAGAAACTGTTCTGCAAACCTTCATCTAAGGTACAAAAAAAAAAAAAAAAAAGAATTATCTATGTGACATCAAATTGACAACAGCAACTCAAAAGGTTTGATGGGAAGCCTAGGGGGCAGTGAATTGAAGATAATAGTGATGGAATAATTTGGAAAAGGAT
Source organism: Dugong dugon (assembly GCA_030035585.1). Taxonomy (NCBI): domain Eukaryota; kingdom Metazoa; phylum Chordata; class Mammalia; order Sirenia; family Dugongidae; genus Dugong; species Dugong dugon. Next base: position 65,039,363 of record CM057470.1, on the reverse strand, counting down.
AGTGAGAATAGCAGCACAACTGGAAGAATGTAATCGATGTCACTGAATTGTACATGTAGAAACTTTTGAATTGGTGTAAATTTGGCTATTTATATTTTCACCGAAAAAAGGGTCTTCCAAGTCTAGAAGGGAGAATGTTGACATGTTGTGGGGTTGTTAACCAATGTCATAAAACAGTATGTGTACTGACTGTTTAATGAGAAACTATTTGTTCTGTAAACCTTCTTCTAAAGTACAATAAAAAAAATAAGTAGAAAACCTATCTCTAGTCACACCTCTTTATCGTAAAACTGAAACATCTTGAAAAATCCAATTTGTCTTTTACGGTAATCTCATAAACTGAGGAACGTCAAACTAACTCCAGTGGAAAGGTTAACTGGCTGGCTGTCCTAAGACAAAGTCATTAGCATTACTTTTTTAGGTCATCATCACACCTGTGAAAAGATGAGAAGTTTACCCTCTGACCTCTTGCATTCAGAACACATGACTATAGTCTCAGATCCTAGTAGTTACGGGTTTTGCTTTGTTTTGTAAGCAAGAAATATGTTAAGATGACAAATATTGGTAAAGTTCCCTCTAACAACAATCATATAGTCAGATTGTTTAAAACATCATACCAGGAAAACACCCATTGTAGCATTTACACTTGATCCAAAATTAATCAGAGTTCTAGAAGTTTCCTTGTGAATTTTGGTTTCTTCGCAAATGAAGGATCAATGGTACAAGTCTTCCCAATTTCAATGTGAAAAACTGAAATGGTTGTTTTACCAAGAGCTGACCAGGGAGCAGGGTTGAGGGCATAATCTGCTGTTGCTTTCTGGGCAGCCACCACATAACTCTGTGCCAGCTAGAACCACGGTGTTAGGACGGGCTGAATGCCCATGGAGCAAGCTGTCAGGATGACACTCCGGGCTGGCTCGGACACCCTTGCAGGGTGTGTGAGGGCCCCAACAGCAGCAGTTAGGAGGAGAATGTGAACATGGACCAAGTCGACCTTAAGCTTCAGGGAGATCTATGAAGCTTGTGGCCAGAGATAACAAATCCCTCTTCCAGAGGAATGCTTATTTAAGCATGTCAGGCTCCTGATTCTAATGCCCCAATTAGTCCTCTCCCACCTCCGTGATATGCAGCTGTATAATTTAGCTGGAGGCTTTTCTCTGCAAAGGTAAGCCTCAGAGGGATGTTGGTCACGGGTAAAACCTTGTACTTAAGGAAAAGTGGTGTGCTTGGTTAAGCTGTTGTCGAACCACCCCACCCCCTTCCCCAAATCATTATGACCCTATGCACGAGGAGATCAGACTGTTGTGATTTGTAGGGATTTCACTGGCTGCTTGGTTTGTAGGGGTTGGAAAACTTTATTGATTGGAATCCTACTAAGTTGGAAGAAACAGTGATTTAGGCAAGATTCAAGAGATTCCAATAAAGACATTCTGCAACACTACCGATAAATCAAGGCTAAGTAAACAAAAGGACACATTTATTTATTTTTTTATTGTACTTTAGAAGAGGTTTACGAAACTAATAGTTTCTCATTAAACAGTTTATACACATATTGTTTTACGACATTGGTTAACAACCCCACTACATGTCAACACTCTCCCTTCTCGACCTTGGGTTCCCTACTACCAGCTTTCCTGTCCCCTCCTGCCTTCTAGTCCTTGTCCCTGGACAGATGTGCCTCATTAGTCTCATTTTGTTTTATGGGCCTGTCTAATCTTTGGCTGAGGGTGAACCGCGGGCGTGACTTCATTACTGAGCTAAAAGGGTGTCTGGGGGCCATGCTCTTGGGGTTTCTCCAGTTTCTGTCAGGCCAATAAGTCTGGTCTTTTTCTGTGAGTTAGAATTTTGTTCTACATTTTTCTCTAGCTCTGTCCAGGACACTCTGTTGTGATCCCAGTCAGATCAGTCAGTGGTGGTAGCCAGGCACCATCTAGTTGTACTGAACTCAGTCTGGTGGAGGCCGTGGTAGTTGTGGTCCATTAGTCCTTTGGACTAATCTTTTCCTTGTATCTTGCTTACTTCATTTTCCCTTGCTCCCTAAGGGGTGAGACCAGTGAGTATCTTAGATGGCTGCTCACAGGCTTTTAAGACCCCAGACACTACTCACCAAGGTAGAATGTAGAACATTTCCTTTACAAACTATGTTATGCAATTGAGCTAGATGTTCTCCTAGATCATGGTTCCCACAGCCCTCAGCCAAGCAATTTAGTCCCTCAGGGAATTTGGATGTGTCTGTAGAGCCTCCATGACCTTACCTTGGACAAGTTGTGCTGGCTTCCCCGGTATTGTAAGACACATTTCTCATACTGTGATTAAGGGCAACTGTGCACCAGTTCATTCCTGAGACGTGTCTCCTTCACTTTATTTATTTACTAGCTTCCTATTTCTTGGCTCCTGATTCTAAGGCTTAAAAGATGTATGAACCTTGACCCAAGTTTTAAGTGGTGAAGCTAGGAGTCAAATCCAGCTCTTCACTCTAGACTATTAATAGAGAACTATTCTGTATTGCAAAGCAGTCACATTTTATGTGAATTTGAATTAGGCAAGCACAAAATATTATTTAAAATCCTACTTTATGCCAAAACAAAGCATGACACAAATTACAAATTTGTCAAGAATCGCAAAATTTCAAAACTGAGTGATAGACTCATGTGCCATTGCCATATATCAGTGTAGCTTTGGCTAGTAAAAAAAAAAAGTCCAGTATTTTTATCAATATCCTATGAACCATGTTGTAATTAATATCTATCAGTACTTCTGAGAGATTATGGTGACCTTTTTGTGGGGTTTGGATGCATATTCATTATTTAATACACATTGTTATTATTAATATAATCCTAAAAAAGATCTTTAATGTCATCCAAGCAGACACTATGCTGTGGTGCTAGAGTTGCTGCTGAAAATTGCATCTGGAAATCACTAACTATTAAAAAGAGGTTACCCAAACCAAATGCATCTCCGTCAAGTTGATTCTGACTCATAGCGACCCTAGAGGACAGAGTAGAACTGCCCCATAGGGTTTCCTAGGCTGTAATCTTTATGGAAGCAGCCGGACCCATCTTTCTCCCGTGGAGCGGCTGGCGGGTTCGAACCACTGATCTTTCGGTTTGCAGCCAAGCACTTAACCACTGAGCCTCCAGGGCTCCAGAAAGAGGTTAGCTGTGATAACATGCTATGAAGTAAGGCAAACTACCAAAATATACTGTGCTGTTAATTTTAGAGAGAGTATGAAGAGAAACATTAGAGACGTAGCTGAGACAATAAAAAGCAGTCTTAAAGCAAAAATAGGTAACAACAGTTGTAAGAGTATATGCTCCCCAGATTTAATTTGTTCCCCCATCCCAGTTATACATTTGTTCCTAAGGGAGAGTTAGTCTTGAATTATGCTAGGTTTTCAGGAATGTATCTTTGCACAAAGTACAATCACCCTTCATTTTTCATTAAAAGCATCAGACAATATGCTGCCTTCTTGTCCAGCTTTATGAAAAAATCCTGCGGTTTATCAACTAAATTGGAATTTCCATGAGAGTGAAGAAAAATGCAGCCCCAGAACCTAACGCCAAGCTTGACTGGAACATAATAGTGATTAATAAATATGTGAATGAATAAATATAGCACCTGAAATAACTTAGCAGCATCACCATTCCCAACGATTTAACTCTAAACACTTTCTTCTGGATCGTGACATCAATACTTAGAGTTTTCATTCAGAGAACTGATTATTTACCTCTTATCTTGCCTATGAAGTAACAAATAAACTATTTTACAATCTCTTAGCAACCCAAATAGATACTTAAATAGATAGATAGATAGATAGAGATGATGTATAGATAGATAAATTAAAGTCTTTGGCATAGAATTTTTCAAAGGCATCAAAAGTCTGCCCCTTTCGGGACTGTTTATACAGTGGTTTGTTTTGAGGCACTCTGCCTATTTTGAGAGAGGATATAAGAACTCACGTTTTCATTCACTCTAAGGATGTTGACAAGTTGTTAGTTAAATCACACAGAGTTCTCTTAGAAAGAACCCCCAGAATAAATACCTGCCTGACGCTACTATCAGTAACAGATTCTCCTGAGCAATTGATTTGCTTTTCTCTCTTTGCTAGTTGCCTTCGAATTAACCCTGACTCATGGCAACCCTACATGTATCGGAATAGAACTGTGTTCCACAGGGCTTTCAATGGCTGATTTTTTGGAAGTAGACTGTTTATCAGCTGAGACGGTAACCGTTTGCACCACCCAGGGACTCCTTCATCTCTTGGAAACTATAAATTGTATAATTCCCATTTTCTTTTGCATGTGTGCATGTTACTTTCTAGAAAACTTAGAACTTAACTTGTGAACCATTGGCACGAGGGCTTATTCCCATTTCTGGCCGCAGTTTTTGTGTCCCTCCTCACCTGCCTTCCTTTTCTTGCTTTCTCTTTCAATTTACCTTGTATTTTCTTCATCTCTCCTAACCTTTTTGGAACAAGGCAGGGTCTCAATAAATAAATAATGTCAAAATCTATCAAAGTCAATAGGTTTCTTTAACGCTTTGAAGAAGCAAATTAAACTAAAGCATGGAACTCTCTTTAGTGGATGAGACAGGCGTGTGTTTCTTTTGCACAACCATGTGGCTTTTTCTAGGCTGGCTGATATTTTGTTAAATACTCGGTAACTGAAACTTTAGATATAGGTGGCATTAACTTATCTGGTACAAAATCAAAATTCACTGCTCTGTAGTTTCATCTGGCCTTATTTTGGGGGACGGTGTGTATCACCTTACTCATTTCTCAGCCCACCAGCACAATGCATGTCAATAGCACCATAATTTGCTGTATCTCCATCTGGCTTGACAGTTTCATCCTTTCCCTTAACTCTTCCATTACTTCTAATCTGTTTCGTAATTTGCTAGCAAATTCTAAGATACAAAACACACTGACTCTAGACAGACCTGTGTTCAAATTTCAATCTATCACTTACTAGCTGTATGACTTAGGGCAAATCACTTTAACCTTTTCATGCTTCAGTTTCCTCATCTGCAAAATGAGATGAATAATAGGACATGGTAGGGATTACATGAGATAATGTATAGAAAATACTTGGCACAGTGCCTGGAGTATGACTAAAAAAATTCCAGTTGCCATTGAGTCATCTCTGACTCATGGCAACTCCATGTGTGTCAGAGTAGAACTGCGCACCGTAGGGTTTTTGATGGCTGATTTTTTGGAAGTAGATCACCAGTCCTTTCTATAGTCTTTTGGTTATCAACCAAGCACATTAACTGTTTGCACCAGCTGGGGACCCCTGGCATGTGGCTAGTAGTCATTAAAAGTTATCTGTTGTTGTGTTTTTGCTATTGTAGCTTATCTGAATTCTTCTTTTGCATGACACCCATTAAATCAGCTCCCTAAGTCTCTAGCTGACCTCTTCCTTTTTGTAGATACAAAGAGTCTATTATTCTTAGCCTTGGAGTTCTTTACCAATACTGTCTTCAATTTTTTCTTTGGCATGTCTAATTTCTAGTGTGTGCCTTCCTGTTTTCCTCACTTAGCCTATCTTTCCATTTTTTTAAAATGGCAATAGAAAAACCTATTTTATTTTGCCAGTTGACCATGAAGAGTTGTATCTGTGCTTTTTTTGTCTCCTTTAAAGTGCCAAGTCTTTTTGTTCCTTGGCATGTATTCATCCTGGACTTTTAGCAAGCTCTTCTAAAATAGTCACCAGGCTGTCTTAGTTTTTATACTCTTCCTTTCAGTTTTTCCCCTAACAAATGTTCCTGTTTGGCCATTAGGCTCTTTTCATGAGTAACAACACGAGGCATTTCTTTGGTTTTCCTTCTCCCTCTGGAAAGTAAAAATTGCCCTGATAGCTGTTCAGCAGTGGTTCACCCCCAGTTCCTCTAATACTCCTAGTCCTAACTTGGGCCCAAGTTCCACATGCTGCCTTCCATCTAGACTGTCATCTCAAAAACTTTACCTCTGTCTGTCTCTTGATAGGTTTTTCAGGCAGGCTAGTTTAATCCCTCCTTTGCCCATTCCTTGATCCATTCAACAACCCGGATGAGGCCCTGTTGTTGTTAGCTGCTGTTGAGTCAGCCCCTGACTCATGGAGACCCTATGCACAGTGGAATGAAACTCTGCTCGGTCCTGTGCCATCTTCATGATGGGTTGCAAATTCAATCATTGTGTCCCACAGGGTTTTCACTGGCTGACTTTCAGAAGTAAATCACCAGGCCTTTCTTCCTAGCCTGTCTTAGTCTGGAAGCTCTGCTGAAACCTGTTCAGCATCATAACAACCCGCAAGCCTCCACTTACAGATGGGTGGTGGCTGCACAAGAGGAGCATTGGCCAGGAATAGAATCTGTGTCCTCGGCATGGAAGGCGAGTATTCTACCTCTGAATCTCTACTGTCTGCCTACTGTGAGGGAGTCCCTGTTTTTGTTGGTTGATGTCGAGTCAATTCCAACTCATGGTGACCCCATGCGTGCAAGTAGAACTATGTTTTACATAGTTTTTAAGGCTGTGACCATTCAGAAACAGATCACCAGGCCTGTCTTCCAAGGTGCTTAGTGGTCCTACTGTATGTTAAATTCTCTCCTAAGTGAAGGGGACTCACTGGTACACAAAACAACATCCCTACCCACAAGGAACTTAGTCTGGAGAGGGTTAATGTGTGACGGGGTGAGTACAAAGTACTATGAATGGACTGAGGAAAGGTTGCAATGGTTTATGGAAGCCTTCTCTGAGGTGGTGGTATATACCTGAGCTAAATGGGAAAAAAAAAGGATTTAGTACAATATTATTCCATCATAGTGGTTATTGGGAGCAGAGAGACAGTGGGAGCTGAGCTGAGTTATTTTATTTTGCAGCTTGAGTGATAACGAGTTAGAGAAAACACATTAGCCAACTCTTTCAAGAAACTTGGTCACGCAAGATTAGAAAGAAATAGGGCTGGAGAGGGAAAGAGGTAGAACATAGAAAGGAACTGATGGGAACAAAATAATAAAAGGCACCAAGGGACTGGAAGGCTGCATATTACCCAAGGAATGGTGTGGCAGTAACTGAAGGAGAGAGTTGTAAGGACAGGAGGCGCTGGCCATAGGGGTGAATGACTGTGTAGAGTCAGGTGGCAGTCAGGAGATAATGGTAGGAGGGACAGCCATGATTGGGGAGGAGGGTAGCCAGTTAGCCCAGCACTAAAGAGTTCAGTAATTGAAGACAAGAGACATGGGACAGTCAATAAATTCAAGAAGCAATAGAGAGCAGTATAATAAAAGCCTGGACTCCAGAGCCAAGAAACATGGTCTAAAGTACATCTCTGTCACTTACTCTATGGCCTTGGGCAATTCACCTTACTTCTCAAAGCCTCATTCTCCTCATCTGTGAGTGGGAGTAATCATAAGAACTGCCTCTTAGAATTGCTGGGACTATTACATGAGAGTGGAGTTCCTGGGTGACGCAAATGGTTGATGTGCTCAGCTGCTAACTGAAAGGTTGGAGGTTCAAGTCCACCCAAATTCACCTCAGAAGACAGGCTTGGTTATCTACTTCTGAAAAATCAGCCATTGAAAACCCTATGAGCACTGTTCTACTCTGACACAGTAGATTCAATGGCAAATGGTTTACTGGTTTATATGAGAATAATGACACACAGCAAACGCACAGTTAAGAGGTCAAGATTCTAAGACGGTATATGTCAGATTCCAAAATGAGGAGCCTGAGCAAGTGTGAATTAGCAGAGAAAATATCTAAAACAAAAACACAGAAGTCAGAATCAGTTTACGGCCCTTACGCTCCTTACTGGAAGGAGTCCTGGTTACACAGTGGTTATGCTCTGGGCTGCTAACCAACAATGCTGGCGGTTCAAACCCACCAGCCACTCCACAGAAGAAAGATGTAGCAATCTGCTTCTGTAAAGATTACAGCCTTGGAAAACCTATGGGGCAGCTCTACTTTGTCCTACAGGGTCACTATGAGTTGAAATCAACTCAATGGCAATTTTTTTTTTTTTTTTTAAGCCCCTTATCTACATAGAGGGAATAAAATGAGAGTATTTGTTGTTGGCTATAAGGAGAAATGTTGTTAAGAGGCTTTCTTTTGAGAAAATGATGGTCAAATCCTGCAGTCTACCCCCATCAGGCAGGGGTATTGAAAGACTGTAATAAAACTACCTGGAGAGCTTCGGATGTGAGCCCTGTGGTGTGAGAGAGAGAATGAACTAGGGTATCACTTTCTCCAGGGAAATCTGGACTAGTCAAAGGAGACATGGCTGCATTGAGGTTGGCCTATGCTCTGAGAGTTGCACAAATGAAAATCTGTGTTAGCATTTCCTATGGACGAGATGTGTTCACACCAAAGAGACAGCTGTTATGCAGTTGTATTGGGTCCTGTCCAATAGGGCTGACCTGATGGGCAATGGCACCTTGCAGACAGGAGCTGGACGTGTGCCAGATTCCTAGGGGCTGCAGAAGGAAAAGGTCAGAGCAATAACATCACCTGAATCATGGGAAATTTTTAAATTTTATCTTGTTTTATTTTTGGTTAAAATATACACATCAAAACATGCTACCATTTAACAATTTCTACACATATTGTTCAGTGACATTGGTACATTCTTTACATTGTGCCGACATCCTCGTTATTTCTGCTGTTAGTTGTTTCACCCCTTTAAATTTAGACTCACTGCCCTCTAAACTTCTCATCTATGCTTTACAGTTACAGTTGTCCCTTTGGTCTCATATATGTATAGTACTTATGGAAGACATTCTTTATTTTTTGAGCTAAACTTTTAAAAAAAATTTTTATGCTTAAAGATGACTTCAGAGGTGGAGCCAACATGGCGCTATAGACAGAAGCACCATGCCATCCCTCTGTAGCAAAGACCCAAAAAACTCAGTAAAACAGATACAAACATCAATCCTGGAACCCTAAGTACCAAATAAAGGAATAAAGAACGTGATCAAGCACTGAATGGAATAAGAAACTGACAGAGAACAGAGAACAAGGAGAGCTAGGGAGTAGAGGTCCCATACTAGCTAACATGGCTGGCTTTGCCATCTTGGCTACAGCTGCCAAAGAACTCCAGACAAGGAGTACAGAAAGGCAACTCCACAGAGCTCCCAGCAGGATACAGGGCACCTCATAACCAGGGATACACGTTTTCCCACCCCCCATCCTTCTTACCTCTAAGAGGCCTCTGCTGTTTACCAATGGCCGATGGTTGCTCAGCTGGAGCAATACCAGCTCACTGCCGCCAGGATCCTCTGTGCCCGCATGGGCTAGTCCTTTCAGTTCCATTTTTTTGTCTGTTTGTTTTTTGATTTTTTTGCCTTTTTTTTTTGTTGTTGTTGTTTCTCTAGCCCTATGTGCCATCTCCTTCCCTTCTTGACAGGCTTTGATTTTTTGGTTTGGTTACTTTATTCTTTTTTATTCTTTCTTTTCTTCTTTTCTTTTTTTCTGTTTCTTCTCTCTTTCTCTTTCCTTCCTTTCATTTCTCCTGCCCACCCAGCCTTGTGCACCACCCCAGCCCCTTCTGGAGGGGCCGTGCTGCACAGCTCAATTGGAGAGTCACTGCATGTGGCCTCCCCAGGTCTGCACCTCCATCACTGACCAGCTCCCTCAGTGCAATTTTATTTATTGTCTATTTTTTTTTGTCTTTTTTTGTGGTTGTTTGTTATTGCTTTTCCTCTCCCTCTCCCTTACTTTCCTCCCTCTTACCCACCCAGCCTCATGTGCTGCCCCAAATTCTTGATGGGCTATGCTGTACGGCTCGGCTGGAGAGCCTCTGGCACTCGGCCTCCTTAGGTCTGAGCTGCCCCCACAGGCCCGCTCCCTCAGTGTCATATTTTATATTTTTCTTTATCTTTCCCTTTCTCCTTTTCCTTCTCCCTCCCACCTAGGCCATTCGCTGCCTCTGTCCGCTCCTGATAGGCCATGCTGTGCCAACAGAAGGGAGAGACATCAACTGGTCGCCACCTCAGTTCCTCCCCACCACCAATGGCCAGCGCATCCATTACCATATTTTTTCATTGTTGTTGTTTTATTTTATTATTTCTTCTTTATTTGTTCGATTGTTGGTTTCTTCTCTCTTTCCCCTTTCCTTTCCCTTCTATGGCCCAACAAGCCCTGTGTGCCACCCACACTGCTTCTTGACAGGCTGAGCCACACCACTTGGCTAGATAGCCACCAGCACACCACCTTGTTGGGTCTGCCCTTCCCCTACCCACTGAATCCTACCACACCACCATTTTATTTACTTTTTTCCGTTTATTACGTTTTACTTCATTTTTAGCCCTTTTTTCTACCTTTATTTCTCTCTTCTTTCACCCACCCACTTAGTTCTACACATCACATCCTCTCCTTTTCCTCCTGCTTCTCTGCACCATGTGCCAAGTGCCATGCCCCTGAGTGGTACCAACATGGTCCTGTGGACCCCGCCTTGCAATGGCCCCCAGCCCCACCCTGTCGCCCCCAGTTCATACTTCAAATTACCCGTCTTCACCCCTCCACTCCTGCTGGACACACCCTGCAGCACCATAGCCGAGTAACAAGCCCTACCCACTTGGACAAGGTGGTGAGAAGAATCGTGCCCACAGGCAAGCAAGCAACAAAACACACCAAGCCGGCCTGCCCAGAAATAACCAAATAAAATGAAAAAGCAGGATGAAACTATCAAATCTACAATCAGTAAATGAAAAAATAATTCCTGAATGTCCCAGAGACAGCAAACAATATCAAAACATATAAAAAAACAGGAGAGGATGGCTCTGGAAAGTGACCAAAATAAAACACCAGATGACCTTCTGCTAGAAGAAAAGGCACTGAAACTACCTGATAGGGAATTCAGAACTCTAATATTTAGAGTTCTCCAAAAGATGAAGGAAAATGCAGACAAAGATAAGGAAAAAAATAAACAAAATCATGGAAAATACAGATAAAATTATGGAAAAGACAGACAAAACAATGGAAGAAAGCAGGAAACTAATAGAAGAACAAAATGTCAAAATAATTAAACAACTAGAAATCATATAAAAACAACAATTAGAAATCCAAAAGGTAAACAACAAGATTTCAGAAATGGACAGTGCAATAGAGGAGTTTAGGAGCAAATTTGAAACAATGGAAGACAGGATCAGCAAAATTGAAGACAAATCCATGGATACTACTTTGAGGAAAAATTGGAGAAAAGAACAAAGAAAAATGAAGAAACCCTGAGAACGATGTGGGATACAATCAAAAGCAAAAATTTGTGTATGATCGCAGTTCCAGAACAGGCATAGGAAAAGGAACACACAGAGAGGGTAATTGAAGATTTGCTGACAGAAAACTTCCCCAATATCATGAAAGACAAAAAAATGACTATCCAAGAAGTTCAACGAACCCCATATAGGATAGGCCCCAAAAGAAAAACACCAAGACATATCATAATCACACTCGCCAAAACCAAAGACAAACAAAGAATCCTGTGACAGCTCAAGAAAAACGAAAACTCACATACAAAGGGGAAACAATAAGACTAAGCTCTGATTACTTGGCAGAAACCATGCAGGCAAGAAGGCAATGGGATGACATATATAAAATCTTGAAAGAAAAAAACTGCCAACCAAGAATAATATATGCTGCAAAACTTTCACTCAACTATGATGGCAAAATTAGGACACTTCCAGGTAAATGGAAATTAAGGGAATATGTAAAAAACAAACTTACAAGAATTATTAAAGGGAGTCTGTCTTAGTTGTCTAGTGCTGCTATAACAGAAATACCACAAGTGGATGGTTTTAATGAAGAAAAGTTTATTTCCTCACAGTCAATGCAGGCTACAAGTCCAAATTCAGGGAGTCAGCTCCAGGGGAAGGCATTTTCTCTCTGTCGGCCTTCTTCTCTTCAGTGTTCCCCCAGACTAGGAGCTTCTCTGCATGGGGACCCTGGTCCAAAGGACGCGCTCTGCTCCCAGCACTGCTTCTTGATGGTATGAGGTCCCCCTGTCTCACTGCTCACTTCTGTCTTTTATATCTCAAGAGATTGCCTCAGGACACAATCCAGTCTTGTAAACTGAGTCCTGCCTCACTAACACAACTGCCGCTCATCCTCCCTCATTAACATCATAGAGGCAGGATTTACCACACATGGGAAAATCACACAATACTGGGAATCATGGCCCAGCCAAATTGATACACACATTTTTGGGGAGACATAATTCAATCCATGACAAAGTCCTTCTTTTAGAGAACCAACAACATCAGACAACAACCTGAATTGAGCACATAAGACAGCATCAGCCAGATACCAACCTAGATAATGTACTCCCGAGGATAAAAAAAAAATTAAAACATTTACAACAGGGAACCAGAGACGTCAATCTGTAAATGACAACAATGTCAGAACAATAAAAGGGGAATAAACAGTGTAAATATAGAACTTTCAAATGGAGAGGAAGTCAAGGTATTATCAAGTAATAAAAGACTGGTTTAAACTTTGGAAGATAGGTAAATTTCAAGGTAACCACAAAGAAAGTTAGCAAACGTACTCATCAAAATAAAGAGAAAAACACAAAGTCTCAGTAAACATAAAATCTAAAAAAATGAAAGAAACAAACAAAAAATACACAAACAAAAGGAATTCAACACAGAAGAGTAAGAGGAACAAAGAAAATGTCAGCACCACAAAAAAAAAGTACTACAAAATGACAGCAAAAAACTCACACCTATCAATAATCACACTGACAGTAAATGGCACCCATAAAGAGACAGAGAGTGGCAGAATAGATAAAAAAAAATGGGACCCATCAATATGCTGTCTACAAGAGATACACCTTAGAAACAAAGACATAAATTTATCAAATATCAAAGGATGGAAAAAATATATCAAGCAAACAGCTACCAAAAAAGAGCAAGAGTGGCAATGCTAATCTCAGATAAAATAGACTTTAAAACAAAATCCACCATGAAAGACAAAGAAGGGCATTATATAATATTTAAAGCAATAATCCACCATGAGACCATAACCATAACAAGTATCTACGCACTCAATGACAGGACTTCAAAATACATGAAACAAACGCTAACAGCACCGAAAAGAGAAATTGATAGTTACACAATAATCATAAGAGACTTCAACACAAGACTCTTGGTAAAGGACAGGACATCCAGAGAGAAACTCAGCAAAGATACAGAAGATCTAAAGGCCACAATCAACCAACTTGACCTCATAGACATATATAGAACACTCCACCCAACGGCAGCAAAGTACACATTCTTTTCCAATGCACATTTTTTTTTTTTTTTAATCATTGCCATTCTAGTAGGGGTTAGGTGGTATCGCATTGTAGTTTTGATTTGCATCTCTCTAATGGCTAATGAACACACTCGGCATTTCCCAAGCTGAAAGAACTGAAGAAAAAATTTAAGCCTTGAGTTGCAATATGGAGGGATTCTATGGGAAAATAGTAAACAATGCAGGAAGCATCAAAAGAAGATGAAAGCAATACACTGTAGCAAAAAGAAATGGTCAATGTTCAACCATTTCAGAGGCAGCATATGATTAAGAACCAATGGTCCTAAAGGAAGAGATCCAAGCTGCCCAAAAGGCATTGGTGAAAAACAAGGATCCAGGAATTGAAGGAATACCAATTAAGATGTTTCAACAAACACATGCAGCTCTGGAAGTGCTTACTTGTATATACCAAGAAATTTGGAAGACACCTACCTGGCCCACTGACTGGAAGAGATCCAAATTTGCACCCATTCCAAAGAAAGGAGATCCAACAGAATGTGGAAATTATTGAAAATATAATTAGTATCACACACAAGTAAAATTTTGTGGAAGATAATTCAAAAGTGGTTAACAACAGTACATCAACAGGGAACTGCCAGGCATTCAAGCCTGATTCAGAAGAGAACATGGAACAGGGGATCTCATTGTTGATGTCAGATGGATCATGGCTGAAAGTAGAGAATACCAGAAAGATGTTTACTTGTGTTTTATTGACTTTTCAAAGGCATTCAACTGTGTGGATCATAACAAATTATGGATAACACTGTGAAGAATGGGAATTCTAAAACAATTGTGATCATGAGAAACTTTACTTAGACCAAGAGACAGTCATTCGAACAGAACAAGGGGATACTGCATGGTTTAAAGTCAGGAAAGGTGTGCATCAGGGTTGTATCCTTTCTCCATACTTATTCAATCTGTATGCTGAGCAAATAATCCAAGAAGCTGGACTATATGAAGAAGAATACAGCATCAGGATTGGAGGAAGACTCATTAACAACCTGCAATATGTAGATGACACAACCTTGCTTGCTGAAAGTGAAGAGGACTTGAAGAATTTATTGATGAAGATCAAAGACCACAGCCTTCACCATGGATTACATCTCAACATAAAGAACACAACATCCTCACAACGGAATCACAAGCAAAATCATGATAAACTGAGAACAGATTGAAGTTGTCAAGGATTTCATTTTGCTTGGACCCACAATCAATGCACACAGAAGCAGCTATCAAGAAATCAGATGACGCATTGCATTGGGCAAATCTGCTGCAAAAGAATGCTTTAAAGTGTTAGAAAGCAAAGATGTCACTTTAAGGACTGAGGTGTGCCTGACCCAAGCCATGGTGTTTTCAATTGCCTCATATGCATGTGAAAGCTCGGCAATGAATAAGGAAGACTGAAGAATTGACGGCTTTAAATTATGATGCTGGCGAAGAATATTCAATATACCATGGACTTCCAGAAGAACAAACAAATCTGTCTTTGAAGAAGTACAGCCAGAATGTTCATTAGAAGTGAGGATGGCGAGACTTCGTCTCACATACTTTGGACATATTATCAGGATGGACCAATCCCTGGAGAAGGACATCATGCTTGGTAAAGTAGAGGGTCAGTGAAAAAGAGGAAGACCTTCAACGAGATGGACTGACACAGTGGGGGCAACAGTTAGCTCAAACATAGCAACGATTGTGAGATGGCACAAGACAGGGCAGTGTTTCATTCTGTTGTACATAAGGTCACCATGAGTTGGAATCGACTTGACAGCACCTAACAACAACAACAACGACGGCTAATGAAGATGAGTATCTTTTCATGTGTTTGTTGGCTGTTTGGATATCCTTTTTTGTGAAGTGTCTGTTCATATCTTTTGCCTGTTTTTTGGTTAGGTTATTTGTCTTTTTGTTGTTAAGATACAGAAGTTTTATATATATTTTGGATAATAGATCCTTATTGAATACATAGTTCCCAAAGATTTTTTCCTAGTCTGTAGGTTGTCTTTTTACTCTTTCGATAAAGTCTTTTGACGAACGTAAGTATTTAATTTTTATGAAGTCTTATTTATATATTTTGTCCTATTTATCTATGATTTTCATGGTTATAAGTTTAACACTAGGTCCTTAATCCATCTGGAATTAGTTTTTGTGTATGATATGAGGTATCATTATTTCATTTTTCTGCCTGTGGAAATTCAGTTTTCCCAGCACCATTACTGAGGAGACTGTTCCTTTCCCATTGAATGGACTTAACACCCTTGTCAAAAATTGGTTGACCATAGAAGTATGAATTTATTTCTGAGCTCTCGACTCTATTCCATTAGTCTCTAGGTCTGTTGTAGAGGGTCGGCAAAATAGAGGAAGACGCTCATTGAGATAGACTGACACAGTGGCTACAACTATGGGCTCAAGCATAGCCAACAATTGTGAGGATGGCACAGGACTGGGCAGTGTTTCATTCTGTTGTGCATAGGGTCACTATGAGCCGGAACAGACTCGACTACACCTAACACCAACAGCATGCCCCTTCATTGAATTAGTATCAAGCTGTTTTGATTACTATAGGTGTATAGCATGTTTTGAAATCAGGAGGTAGGAGGCCTCCTACTTTGTTCTACTTCTTCAAAATTGCTTTGGCTATTCATGGCCTTTTTTCTTTCCATATAAAGTTGAGGATTAGTTTTTCCATTTCTGTAAAAAATGCTGTTGGAATTGTGATCAGAATTTCATTGAATCTATATATCTTCATTTTTTTTTTTGTTTGTTTGTTTTAATTGTTGATATCTTCCCTGACCCATTGGTTGTTTTGTAGGAACTTATTTTTGTGTGTGTGTTAAGTGCATATGTAACAAAACATTTGTTGTTTAAACATTCTTCACATGTACAATTCAGTGATATTATGTTCGTCGTGGTGCTCAACCATCAGCATTATCTGTTTCCATGTTTTTTTCATCAGCCTTAACAGAAGCTCAGTGTTCCTTAAGCAATGACTCCCCTTGCCCCCACCTCCCTCTCACCTGCCCCTCATAACCACTAATAAACTTAGGTCTGTATGTTGTTGTTTGGTGCTGTCAAGTAGATTCTGACCCATAACCAGTTCTGCACCATTCTCACAATCGTTGGTATGTTTGAGCCCATTGTATGTATATACTTGCCTATTCTAAGTATTTCATGTAAGTGGGATCATATGATATTTGTCCTTTTGAGACTCACTTATTTCACTCAGCATGTTTCCAAGGTCCATCCATGTTGTAGCATGTATCAGGACTTCACTTCTCTTTATGGCTGAGTAATATTTCATTATATGGATAGACCACATTTTTTTTTTTTAATTCATTCATCTGTTGATGGACATTTAGGTTGTTTCTAGCTTTTGGTTAGTGTGAATAGTGCTTCAATGAACATTGGTGTACAGTATCTATTTGCATTCTTGTTTTCAATTTTTTTGGGTATATGTCTAAGAGTGAGTAGAATTTCTGGATCGCATGGTAATTCCATGTTTAACTTTTTGAGGAACCACCAAACTGTTTTCCAGGTGGCTGTGCTGTAAGAAATCTGCAGGGATGTGGGAAATTGGTCTCTCAACAAGCTTTGAACACTCCCTGAAGCAGGCTGCCTTCTTCAGCACTGGGCTAGAGCCGAGGAAAGGAGAGTTATTGTAACTCTGAACAAATTGGAAGCTCTGTATATTATATGGAACTGGGTAGCTGAGTTTTTTTGAATTGGGGCCAGGGCTGGTAATTTAATGTGACTAAGACTTTTTATTGCTTTGGAATGATCAGAAAATTTATAGGACTGCCTCAGTTTTTTTGCAGGGCATGGAGAAGCACTTCCCATGCTGAATAAACTACTCAGGGACAATGAGATATAAAACAAACATATTTTTTGTCTTTTTATTTTTTTAATTACTCCTATCAGCCCTATGTATTCAACATTACTATTACACTATTATTAGATGATAGAATGACAAACAAAAAATGACACAGCTCTTTGATGAATATTAAAGAAGCAGAAAGTTTTTACTTGATATAAGAGAACTGAGACCCTATCAGCAGCTCTGAAGCGTGAGGAAGAGGCAGGTCCCACCTTTGATACACAGAATGTGAATGAGCTGTAGTTATTTGAGAGAAGAGTCATGGGAAGCCTCTTTCTTCAGTCAAGCACAGAGAGGAGGAAACATTCTGTGACGAGGCTGAGTCAGTCAGTTTATCTGGAATGGGCAACCCTGAGTACACAGAGTGGAAGTTGAGTCAGGGTAGAGAAAGTAGAGAGCAGTAAAAGCAAGATAACAAGCAAAGAATGGGTAAACAGAGAAACTTATATTTCCACTGGTGACTCAGGAGGACAGAGGTGGAGACAGAGGTGGGTAAGCTCTAGAGAAGTTGGATCAGGGCCTGAGCTTCTCTCCAAGAAGTCCGCCATTGTCTGTCTTGATTGTGCTGAATTTTACAGTTTTCCCCTGCCATTTCAATGTCTAATTCAACTGCATTTAGTTGTTGAGGTTCCTGTAGAATACATACCGACAGAATAGAAATTAGACTTTCAAGAGGTACCTTTATGAATCTTTCCATTTATGATTATCATTCATTGGGGTTGGGCTCTTGAATGCTTGGACTTGCCACTATGCCAATTTTTCTTTCCATGTTGCTGTAAAAAAACAGCATAGTGCATTTATGAAAATACCTTGCAGGAGGAGGGCGCAGTTGGCAAACAAATGTAGAAGGGGTGTGTTATTTGTGTAAAAATACGGTACTTACACATTTGTCTGTCATATATATCAGTTTGTTTTCAAGAGTTAACTTATGCAAATCTGTCAGTGGCTTCATCAAAATTATCTTCTTTGCATGTTCACATTCAGTAGACAATGAGCCAGGTTTGCCAACCTATCTTCCCTGATGGTTGATTGAAAAACAGTTTTTATCAACATTAATTTCTGAAAGTTTCTTTCATATGAAACAACTGAGAAACAAACCGTTAGGGAAAATCATAAATCTAAGTAGCAGTCTGGCAGAGACTCAGAAAAATCTCATTTCCCAACATGGAATGGCAGAGCTGAAGTGACTCAAGTTCTTCAGTTTCACAATCACTGTGCTGGGATTGCTTATTTTGAATCTACTGTTTAAACTCAGAAATAGCACACAGGGTTTGGAAATACTAACTGTGCCTAAAAGGGCCCTGAATGATTCTAAACACTTATTAACCAAGACTTGAAATAAATGCATGTAGCTGTGTCCATGTGTGCCTAGGGTCAGGGGCACAACTGGGAGTTCTTTGAATTGCCTTCCATGTACAATACTTGTTAAAATTAAATAATAAAAATGCCCTAATGAAGCTCATATGTTACTATCAAAACATAATTGTTGAGAATTTAGATGTTTTTCAAGGAAAAGAATGCTATCTATCACTGGCATTGTTTAGAAATGTCAGCGTATCATGATAATAAAAAGCAGATGTACTTTAATTGGCTTTATTTTTGTTTTCAAATTCTCTACCATGAATACACCTCCTAAGTGCCTGTACCCTCAATGGACTCCTCCCACAACCACCCTTGGGATGCCACTGTCAGCATCTCTTGATTGTCATTTCCTCTTTGAGCTCTGGGTGGCTTCCATCTTACTTCTGCATTGTACTTGATGCTATGGATTGAATTATGTCACCCAAAATTATGTGTTGTTAATTCTAACTTCTATGCCTGTGGTTATAATCCCATTTGGCAATGGGTTTTCTGTGTTATGTTAACGAGACGGGATTAGTGTAGGATGTATTTTGAGTCAATCTCTTTTGAGATATAAAAGATATTAAAGGCAAGCTAGCAAGCAGAGATGGGCTAAGATAGACGCCAAGACACATGGGGATCTCCAAGGAATCAGAAAGCAGAAGCTAAAGAGACAAAGAGCTTCCTCCAGAGCTGACAGAGAAAGTATTTCTTTAGAGTCAGCACCCTGAATTCAGACTTTTATCCTCCTAAACTGTGAGAAAATAAATTTCTGTTTGTTAAAGCCATCCACTTATGGTATTTCTGTTACAGCAGCACTGGATAACTAAGATAGAATTTGGTACCAAGAACTGGGAGTGCTGCTCTGAAAAATACTTACAATGTGGAAGTGGTTTTGGAATTGGGTAATGGGTGGAGACTGGAACAGTTTTAAAGTGCCTAATAGTAAAATTCTAGATTGCCTTGAAGAGACTATTGGTAGAATTATGGATGTCAAACGCAATTCTGGGGAGGACTCAGAAGAAAATGAGGAGAACAATAGAGAAAGTCTCTGTTGTCTTAGAGAATACCTACGGCACCAGCAATGGAATGTTGCTAGAAGCTTGGACATTAAATGTGCTTCTGGTAAGGCTTTAAAAGAAAATGATGAACATGTCATTGGTCGATGGAAAAAGGACAATGCTTTTTATGCAGTGGCAAAGAACTTGTCTGAATTATGTTCAAATTTTTGGTGGAAGGTAGAACTTGTGATGAGCTTGGATATCTGGCTGATGAGATTTCTAAGCAAGCATATGGTTTTTCCTTGCTACTTGTAGTAAAACGTGAGAGGAAAGAGATATACTTAAAAATGAACTGTGCAAAATGAAAACAGAATTTAAATATCTGGAAAATAATGTTGAACAACCCCAGGACATGTGTCCTAGAATGTTCACCAAGCATGTGGTTACACAATTTTGTGTTAAAGAGATTAAGCCTGTGACTGATGGATCTAACCAAATGTCGTGTGTTAGGTGCCATCAAGTCGATTCTGATTCAAAGCGACCCTATGTACAACACAACAAAAAACTGTCCACTCCTGCACCATCCTCACAATGGTTGCTATGTTTGAATCCATTGTTGCAGCCACTGTGTCAATCTATCTCGATGAGGGTTTTCTTCTTTTTCACTAACTGTCTACTTTACCAAGTATGATGTCCTCCTCCAGGGACTGGTTCCTATTGATAACATGTCAAAAGTATGTGAGATGAAGTCTTGCCATCCTCACTTCTAAAGAGCATTCTGGCTGTACTTTTTCCAAAACAGATTTGTTTGTTCTTCTGGCAGTCCACGGCATATTCAGTATCCTTCGCCAACACTATAATTCAGAAACATAAATTCTTCTTCTGTCTTCCTTATTCATTGTCCAGCTTTCACATGCATATGAGGTGATTAAACACCCCACGGCTTCGGTCAGGAACACCTTAATCCTCAAAGTGACACCTTTGCTTTTTCAAACTTTAAAGAGTTCTTTTGCAGCAGATTTGCCCAATGCAATACATTTCTTTTTTTTTTTTTTGTATTAAAACTTTTTATTATCTTCTGACTTTTTTTTTTTTAATTAAATATTTTATTGTACTTCAGGTGAAGGCTTACAAGCAATACATTTCTTGACTGCTGCTTCCGTGGGTGTTGATTGTGGATCCAAGTAAAATGAAATCCTTGACAACTTCAATATTTTCTCCATTTATCATGTTGCTTATTGGTCCAGCTGTGAAGATTTTTACTTTCTTTATGTTGAGGTGTAATCCATACTGAAGGCTGTGGTCTTTGATCTTCATCAGTAAGTGCTCCAAGTCCTCTTCGCTTTTAGCAAGCAAGGTTGTGTCATGTGCATATCACAGGTTGTTAATGAGTCTTCCTCTAATCCTGATGCTGAGTTCTTCTTCATATAGTCCAGATTCTCAGATTATTTGCTCAGCAGACACATTGAATAAGTATGGTTAAAGGGTATAACCCTGACGCACACCTTCCCTGATTTTAAACCATACAATGCCCGCTTGTTCTTTTTTTTATTTTATTTTATTGTATTTCAGGTGAAGGCTTACAGAACAAATAGTTTCTCATGAAACAGTAGTACACATGTTGTTTTATGACATTGGTTAACAACCCCACGACATATAAAGCCTCTAAATTCTCAACCTTTTTTTTTTTTTTTTTGATGAAAATACAGATAGCCAAAGATACACCGTTTCAAAAATTTCTACATACACAGTTCAGTGACATTGACTACGCTCTTCCAACTGGGCTGTTATTCTCACTTAAGATGAAGGCTTACAGAACAAAATAGTTTCTCATTTAACAGTTACTACACATGTTGCCCTATGACAATGGTTAACAATCTCACAACACATCAAGAATATCCTTACTCCACCTTGTGTTCCCTATCATCAGGGGACTTCCTTGTCCCCTTCTGTCTTCTGGCCCTTGTCACTGGACTACTGTACCTCATTAGTCTCATTTGGTTTTTTTTTTTTTTTAACACCATTTCAAAACTTTTTACTTACACATTTAACTGATTTTGACTATGCTCTTCCAATTGTGCTGCCATTCTCGCCCAAGATGAAGGCTTACAGGACAAAACAGCCTCCCATTTAATAGTTACTACAAATGTTGCCCTATAACAGTGGTCAACAATCTCATAACACATCGACAGTGTCCTTACTCAACTTGTGTTCCTTATCATCAGTTTCCTACTCCCCCTCTGCCTTCTGGCCTTTGTCACCGGACTCCTGTACCTCGTTAGTCCCATTTAGTTTTACTGGGCTGCCCACTCCCAGGCTTAACATCGAACCTCGAAGGTAACTTCACCTCTGAGCTGAAAGGGTGTCTGGGGGCCACACTCTTGAGGTTTCTCCAGTATTCTTTAGGCCAGTAAATCTGGTCTTTTTTTTTTTTTTTTTTTTTTTTGGGAGTTAAACTTATGCTCTACATCCTTCTCCAGCTCTGTCCAGAACCCTCTGTTGTGATCCTGGTCAGAGCAGTCAGTGGTGGTAGCCAGGCACCATCTAGCTGTACTGGACTCAGTCCGGTGGAGGCCTTGGTAGCTGTGGACAATTAGTCCTCTGGACTAATCTTTTCGTTGTATCCTGTTCTCTTCATTCTCCCTTGCTCCCGAAGGAGTGAGACCAGTGGAGTATCTTAGATGGCCGCTCATAGGCTTTTAAGACCCCAGACACTACTCACCAAGGTAGAATGTAGAGCATTATCTTTATAAGTAGTGTCATGTCAATTGAGCTAGATGTTCCCCGAGACCATGGTCCCCAGAGCCCTCTGTCCAACAACTCAGTCCCTCGGGGAGTTTGGATGTGTCTATAGGGCCTCCATGACCTTTCCTTGTGCAGGTTGTGTTAGTTTCCCCGTACTGTGTACTATCTCACCTCTTACCCAAGGTACCACTTATCTATTGCCTATTTAGTATTTCCCCCCACTCCCCTCCCATCCCTGGTAACCTACAAGGATTGTTACATTTTGCATGTGAATTTTTTCATGGGTTTTTACAATAGAGATCTCATACAATATTTGTCTTTTTGTGATTGACTTATTTCACTCAGCATAATGTCCTCCAGTTTCATCCATGTTATGAGATGCTTCACAGATTCATCGTTGTTCTTTCTCGTTGCATAGTACTCCATTGTGTGTATGTACCATTGTTTGTGTATCCATTCATCTGTTGATGGACATCGAGGTTGTTTCCATCATTTTGCTATTGTGAACAATGCTGCCATGAACATAGGTGTGCATATGTCTATTCGAGTGATGACTCTTATTTCTCTAGGATATATTCCTAGGAGTGGGATTGCTGGATCGAATGGTATGTCTATTTCTAGCTTTCTGAAGAAACGCCATATCATTTTCCAAAATGGTTGTATCATTTTGCATTCCCACCAGCAGTGTATAAGAATTCCCATAATATTCATAATATATAATAATATTCTGTTATAATCCTTTTTATTTCAGTTGGGTCTGTTGTAATGTCCCCCATTTCATTTCTTATTTGGGTTATTTGTGTCCTCTCATGTTTTCCTTTTGTCAGTCTGGCCGGTGGTTTGTCGATTTTGTTGATTCTTTCAAAGAACCAACTTTTGGTTTTGTTGATTCTTTCTATTGTTTTTCTGTTCTCTATTTCATTGATTTCTGCTCTGATCTTTACTATTTCCTTTCTTCCGGTGGTTGTAGGCTTTTTTTGTTCTTCTCTTTCTATTTGTTTGAGTTCTGTAGTTAATGTTTTGATTTTGTCCCTTTCTTCTTTTTTGATATGTGCATCTATTGCTATAAATTGTCCTCTGAGGACTGCCTTTGCTGTGTCCCAAAGGTTTTGGTATGATGTGTTTTCATTTTCATTTGATTCTAGGAATTTTTTAATTCCATCTCTGATTTCTTCTATTACCCATTGATGTGTAAGCAGATTATTATTCAGTTTCCATGTGTTTGATTTTTTTTCCTTGCTCTTTCTAGTGTTAATTTCTACCTTGGTGGCATTGTGGTCAGAGAAGATACTGTGAATTATCTCAGCATTTTGGATCTTGTTGAGGATTGCTCTGTGGCCTAAGATGTGGTCTATTCTGGAGAACGTTCCATGTGCATTGGAAAAGAATGTGTACTTTGCAGCGGTTGGATGGATTGTTCTATATATGTCTATGAGGTCCAGTTGGCTGATTGTGTCCTTTAGGTCTTCTGTATCTTTGCTGAGTTTCTTTTTAGTTGTTCTGTCCTTTACTGAGAGTGGTGTGTTGAAGTCTCCTACTATTATTGTGGAACTGTCAATTTCTCTTTTCAGTGCCGTAGGAGTTTTTCTTATGTATTTTGGAGCCCTGTCATTGGGTGCATAGATAGTTATTATGGTTATGTCTTCATGATGGATCATCCCCTTAATCATTATATAGTGTCCTTCTTTGTCTTTTATGGTAGATTTTGTTTTAAAGTCTATTTTATCTGAGATTAGAATTGCCACTCCTGCTCTTTTTTGATAGTTGTTTGCTTGATATATTTTTTTCCAACCTTTGATTTTTAATTAATTCACATCTTTGTTTCTAAGGTGTGTCTCTTGTAGACAGCAAATTGATGGATCCTGTTTTCTTATCCATTCTGCCACTCTCCGTCTCTTTATGGGTGCATTGAGTCCATTTATGTTCAGTGTAATTATTGATAGATGGAAGTTTGTTGCTGTCATTTTGTAGTGCTTTTTTTTGTGGTGCTGAAGTTTTCTTTGTTCTTCTTACTCTCTTGTGCTGAGTTACTTTTGTTTGTGGATTTTGTGTTCATTTCTTTTGTTTTTGTAGGTTTTGTTTTTGTTGAGACTTTATGTTTTTCGTCTTTATTTTTATGAGTTGGTTTGTTAACTTTCTTTGTGGTTACCATGAATTTTACCCTTATCTTTATAATTTTGAAGCAGTCTACCCTTACTTGGTATCGCCTTGCCTTCCTCTCCTTTAGAAGGTTCTATACCTATGCCGTTTGTTCCCTCTTTCATTGTTTTGATGTTGTTGTCATCCTTTGATTGATTTCTCTGATTCCCTGTTGTATTACTTTTGTTTTTGGAAAGTCCTCTGTAGTTCAGTTCCTAGAATGGTATCTGGTTCATATGAACCTGCGTCCTAGGTCCTAGGTCCTGCCTGAGGGCTGAAGCTGTTTGTCGTCAGATCGAAGAACTCCCTTTAATAATTCTTGTAAGTTTGGTTTGACTTTTGCATATTCCTTTAGTTTCTGTTTATCTGGAAATGACCTAATTTCACCATCAAATCTGAATGAGAGTTTTGCAGGATATATTATTCTTGGCTGACAATTTTTTTCTTTCAAGATTTTATATATGTCATCCCATTGCCTTCTTGCCTGCATGGTTTCTGCTGAATAATCTGAGCTTAGTCATATTGTTTCTCCTCTGTATGTGACTTCTTGTTTTTTTCGAGCTGCTCTCAGCATTCTTTGTTTGTCTTTAGTTTTAGCGAGTGTGAATATGATATGTCTTGGTGATTTTCTTTTGGGGTCTCTTCTATATGGGGTTCGTTGAGCTTCTTGGATGGTCAGCTTTTCATTTTTCATGATATTGGGAAAGTTTTCTGTCAGCAGTTCGTCAATGATCCTCTCTGTGTTTTCTGTTTTCTCCCCCTGTTCTGGTATGCCAATCACTCGTAAGTTTTTGCTTTTAATTGTGTCCCACATAACTCTCAGGGTCTCTTCATTTTTCTTTGTTCTTTTTTCTGAGTTTTCCTGAAACAGAGTTGTATCCAAGTGTTTGTCTTCAGTTCCACTGATCCTGTCTTCCATGGTTTCAAATCTACTTCTCAGCCCTTCTATGACACCGTCCATTTCTGAAATCTTGTTGTTTATCTTTTGGATTTCTAATTGTTGTTTTTGTATAATTTCGAGTTGTGAATTTATTTTGGCATTTTGTTCTTGCATCATCTTCCTGAATTCTTCCAATTTTTTGTCTGTATTTTCCATAAATTTGTCTATATTTTCCTCATGTTTGTCAGCTTTTTGCCTCAGTTCTTGGAAAATTCCAAGTATTAGTGATTTGAGTTCCCTATCAGGTACTTCTAGTGCATTTTCTTCCACAGGAGAGTAATCTGGTGTTTTAATTTGGATGCCTATTGGAGCCATCTTGTCTTGTTTTTGTAAATGTTTTGATATTGTTTGCTGTTTTTGGGGCATTCAGTGGATATTTCTCTCGTTTATTGATTGTAGATTTTTTTTTTTTTGTTTCGTCCTTGTGGTACAGCTGGGCAGATCTAGCTGAAGAGGAGCCACTGGGACGGGTTGTTTGTGGCACTCACCGCAGCCCCCAGGATGGTCGGTAGTCAGTGCTGGGCAGGTTCCAATAGGGCGTGCCTGCACAGCTTGGTGGTGTGATGTCAAGTGCACGGTGCAGGTAGGTAGGGTGCAGAGGGAAGATGGTTATGTGTGAAGCTAAGCTGGATATGGGAGAGAGAAGAGAGGAGCAGGAGCAAAAAGCATACAAACATAAAAGAATGCTAGGGGAGCTTGTCATTGGAATGTACAGATGAGAGACTATGGGATGGAGGAAACCAGAAGGGGGAAGAGAAAGAAAAGGAAAGAATGAAGAAATAAAAATCAGAAAAGTTATAGAACTGCAAAGTTCCCAGGGATCCCACCGATGCAGCTATGAGGTCTGGGGGAGTCAGTCTCAGTTTTCACAGCACAGCCTGGCCAGAAGGTACAGAGGCATACATCACCTGGTATTCCGGGATCAGAAAGAGAAGGAAGAGATAGAGAGACAAGAAATTAAGCAATGAAGAAAGACAAAAGGGAAAAAGAGGGAAAAGATGACAAAACTAATCAAAAAAGAAGAAAAATAAAATTAAAAAAAAAAAAAAAGCAACACCAGCAGTCAGTGCCAACAAATGGGACCCAGAGAGCCCCCACTCAGGGGCACGAATTCCAAGCAGCCAGCAGTCTCGGGATTAAGAGACCGTGGCCACGGGAAGCAGAGGGGCCAACGAACAAAAGTCCCGGGATCTCACCAGCGCGACAGCCCAGACGTGGAAGCAGCCACACGCCCGAACGCAGCCCCACAGCCCCACCAGAGAGAGCAAAGACGGCGCTCGGAACCAGGCACCCGAGCAAAAGGAGGGGGAGGCAGCGAGAGGCAAGCGAGAAACCAGAAGAAGCAGAAAATGCCACACCAACAGCCAACAAATGGGACCCAGGGAGCCCCCACTCAGGGGCGCGAATTCCAAGCAGCCGGCAGTCTCGGGGTTAAGAGACCGTGGCCACGGGAAGCAGAGGGGCGAACGAACAAGGGCCCCGGGATCTCGCCAGCGCAGCAGCCCAGACCTGGAAGCAGCCACACGCCCGAACGCAGCCCCACAGCCCCGCAGGAGAGAGCAAAGACGGCGCTCGGAACCAGGCACCCAGGCAAAAGGAGGGGGAGGCGGCAGAAAAAGCTTCACCAGCAGCCAGCAAACGGCTCTTAGAAAGCCGCCAGCCCAGGTGCGCGGAATCCAAGCACCGGCGCCCCCCAGCCCGGGGACCCTCGCCACGGAAAGCAGGGGAGCCCCAGCCGAGGCGAAGAGGGGTGGGGGGTGGGAGAGCACGTACCGCAGTTTACCGGTCGTTCTGTCTCTCACTGGACGCTCTGCGAGGCTGCTCTCCCGTTCGCTGGTCTCCGATAGGAATCCAAGATGGTGGATCCGCGCTGCATTAGCTGGTAAGGAATCTCTGCATGAGTCTCTCCTCGCTCTCTGTTCTCTTTTAGTATTCTCACTCCGTTTGGTGTTTGGCTGAGTTCTTTATCTCTTCATTTGGTGTTCTAGGGTTTCAGGATTGTTGATTCTCTGTTAGGCTTAGTTTTTCTGATCTTTGCTGTGGAGGGACGGCGTGGTGCTTCTGCCTAGAGCGCCATCTTGCCCCGCCTCCCCGCTTGTTCTTTTTGAATGACTGCCTCTTGGTCTATGTATAGATTCCTCATGGGCGCAATTAAGTGTTCTAGAATTCCCATTCTTTGCATTGTTATCCATAATTTTTATGATCCACACAGTTGAATGCTTTTGCATAGTCAATAAAACACAGGTAAACATCTTTCTAGTATCCTCTGCTTTCAGCCAAGATACACTTGACATCAGCAGTGACATCATTCATTCCATATCCTCTTTTGAATTTGACTTGAATTTGACTTGAATTTGTGGCAGTTCCCTGTTGATGTACTGCTGCAACAATTTTTTAATTAACTTCAACAAAATTTTACTTACATGTGATATTAATGATATTATTCAAAAATTTCCCCATTCCATTGGTTAACCATATTTTGGTTTGGTTTGGGCAGGAATATGGATCTCTTCTGGTCGGTAGGCCAGGAAGCTGTCTTCCAAATTTATTAGCATAGATGAGTGAGCACTTTCAGCATTCTGTTTGCTGAAGCATCTCAATTGGTATTCCATCAGTTCCTGGAGTCTTACTTCTCACCAATGCCTTCAGTGAAGCTTGGACTTCTTACTACAGTACCATTGGTTTTTGTTCATATGCTACCTCCTGAAATGTTTGAATGTCTACCAATTCTTTTTGGTAAAGTGAATCTGTGTATTCCTTCCTCCTTCTTTTTCTGCTTACTTCTTCTTCTTTCAATATTTTGCCCATAGAATTCTTCAGTACTGCAACTTGAGGTAAATTTTTTCTTCAGTTCTTTCAGCTTGAGAAATGCCAAGTGTGTTCTTCCCTTTTGGTTTTGTAACTCCAGGTCTTTGCACATTTCATTATGATTCTTTACTGTGTTTTTTCTATCCACCTTTGAAATCTTCTGTTCAGCTGTTTTACTTCATCATTTTTCCCATTTTTCAAAAATCTACTCTATGTTCAAGAACAAGTTTCAAAGTCTCTTCTGATATCCATTTTGGTCTTTTCTTTATTTCCTATATTTTTAATGACCTCTTGGTTTCTTCATATATGATGTCCTCCCACAACTCATATGGTTTTCATTCATTAGTGTTCAATATGTCAAATCTATTCTTGAAACGGTCTCTACATTCATATCAGACATACTCAAAGGTGTACTTTGGCTCTCATGGACTTGTTTAAGTTTTCCTCAGCTTGAACTTGAAATTGCATGGGAGGAATTGATGGTCTGCTCTGAAATCAGTCCCTGATCTTGTTCAGACTGATGATATTGAGCTTCTCCATCGTCTCTTTCCACAGATGTAGTAGATTTGGTTCCTGCGTATTACATCTGGTGAAGTCCACTTATATAGTCACCATTTATGTTGTTGAAAAAAGTATTTACAATGAAAGAAGTCATTGGTCTTGCAAAATTTTATCATGTGATCTCCAGCATCACTTCTATCACCAAGGCCATATTTTCCAACTACTGATCCTTCTTTGTTTCCAGCTTTCTCGTTCTAATCATTAGTAATTATCAATGCATCTTGATTGCATTTTTGATAAATTTCAGACTTCAGAAGTTGGTAAAAATCTTCAATTTCTTCACCTTTGGCATTAGTGGTTGGTGTGTAAATTTGAATAGTATTTGTATTAACTGGTCTTCCTGGTAGGCGTATGGATATTATCCCATCACTGACAGTGTTGTACTTTAGGATAGATCTTGAAAATTTTTTTTGACAGTGAATGAAATGTCATTCCTCTTCAATTTTTCATTACAAGCATAGTGGACCATACGAGTGTCCAATTCAAAATGGCCAATACCAGTCCATTTCAGCTCACTAAAGTCTAGAATATCCATTTTTATACAGTCCATTTAATTTTTTGATGACCTCCAATTTTCCTAGATTCATACCTTGTACATTCCATATTCTGATTATTAGGGGATGTTTGCAGCTCTTTCTTCTCATTTTGAGTCATGCCACATGGGCAAATGAAGGTCCTGAAAGCTTGACTCCATCCACGCCATTAGGGTAGACTCTACTTTGAGGGGCTCTTCCTCAGTCGTATTTTGAGTGCCTTCCAACCTGAGGGGCTCATCTTCTGGCAGTATATCTGAGAATGTTCCTGTGCTCTTCAGAAGGCTGTCACTGGACCAGTTTTTTTAGAAGTAGATTGCTAGGTCCTTCTTCTCAGTCTGTCTTAGTCTGGAAGCCCAGCTGAAACCTGTCCACCTGCTGGTATTTGAAATACCAGTGGCATATCTTCCAGCATCACAGCAACATGCAAGCCACCACAGTATGACAAACTGACAGATGGGTGGTGGTTTAACCAACTGCCACAGCAGAAAACCTATCAGCTTAGACCGAAAGGAACACAGAAAGAATGAAAGCAGGGAAAGCTGTCTGCCTCTTGGAATTCTACAATCAGGAAACAAGCCAAAGGAGCTACATCTGTTGTCATCCAAAAGAAGAAATGGACTATTCCTGGAGCAGCTCAGATATCAACAGAACTTTTGGAAGGAGCATGGGAAGCAGGGCCTTCTCGGTTTTGAATGATGGGGCTATGGTCGCCTGGATCTCAAAGGGTGGGACCACAGCCTCCTACGTTTCAAAGAGTCAGATCTTCGCCAACTCAGTTCCAGAGTGTGGGGTTGTCATTAAGGTGTGCCAGGGTGATAGGACCATTGCCCAAAGCTGAGGGAGTGGAGCTGCTATGACCAAGGGGCAGAAGAATGGGGCCTGCTGAGGCTAAGGAGGTGGGGTCGCCACTCAGATGGACTAGGAGAATGGGGATGCCCAAAGGCAAGGGAGCAGAGTTGCCATCCCTGTGGACATGGAACCAGGGCTGAAGCCCAGGGCTAAGGGCCTCCACCCAGAATCTAGGGGGCATGACCAACACCCAGAGTCTGGAGGGTGATGCCATTGCCTAGATGGTCTCAGACAACAGCAAATTATTTTCAAGCCTTAAGAGCTAATGTAATTTTATTTTGCTGAGTTTTGGACTTGTTTGACCCCCTTTATCCCTTCTTCTCCTCCAATTTCTCCCATTTGTAATGGAAATGTATGCCTGTATCTATCTGCTCCACCATTGTATTTTGGTAGCAGATAACCTGTATTCTAGATTTCCTAGGTTCTCATATGAAAAGGAATTTTGCCCCAGGATGAAATATGCCTAATGTTCACCCACATTTGATTCAGATGATTCAGAAGATGAGATTTTGAACTTAGGGTTGATTTAAGACTTTTAAGATGATGTGATGGGGTGGAATGTGTTTTGCATGTGGCAAGGATATGAATTTTGGGGGCCAAAGTGTGGAATGTTATGGATTGAATTGTATCCCCCAAATTATGTGTTGTAAAGCCTAACCTGTGGTTATAATCCCATTTGGCAATGGGTTTTCTTTGTTATGTTAATGAGACATAGTTAGTGTGTATCTTGAGTCAATCTCTTTTGAGATATAACAGAGATTAAAGGCAAGCTAGCAAGCAGAGATGGGCTAAGATAGATGCCAAGACACATGGGGATCTGCAAGGAACCAGAAAGCAGAAACTAAAGAGACAAGGACCTTCCTCTAGCAAACACCCTCAACAAATTTCTCAACAGAAGCTGCTACTTATGCTTCTGTTGCTTGCTCCCAATGTACCAAGGCCTGTCACTTGTGCATCCCCAGACACTGTCTGTCCTCTGGAAAGGTCTCAGGTATGTTTCCCCAGGGCAAAACAATGCTTACATGCTCACTGTTATAAACTGAATTGTGCCCCTCACCCCAGAATGTGTGTTGAAATCCTAACTCCTATACCTGTGGATGCAATCTAATGTAATTACCTTGCATCTAATATAATGTACTTAGAAGAAAGGCCTGGTAATGTACTTGTGAGAAGTCAACTACTGAAAATCCTATGGAGCACAGTTCTACTCTGACACACATGGGATCACCATAAGTTGGAACGGACTAGAAGGCATCCAGCAACAACAATGCAATGTAATGTAATCATGGTCCATAATGCAATGTAATATAATGTAATCAATTGATCAGTTGAAGTCAGTGGATCCTAAACCTAATTACTTCTGACTTTTTTCAAGAGCAGTATAGGCACAGAGATATAAGCATGCAAGGGGGAAAACAAATGCTCTCTGAGTCAATGATAGCCAACATAAGGCTGATTTCCAAAATGTGAAGATAACGCATAGCCTCACTTTCTCACTTCATCACCCTGACACCAGCCACCCACATGATACTTTATGCCTCTGACTTTAACCACACAGAGTTTGGTCTCCACAAGTTAGGATTCTATCCTTCCAGGTCTTGTCAAACAGGCAAATGCCAGCCTCTCTGCTGGCTCTCACTGCCTCTGGAGGGAGCCAAAATTCTCTAGAATGACTCACAAAACTCACTGGGACCACCTACACTTACAGTCACCCATTTGTTATAACCAGAAAGGATACAAGCAAAGGACAGGTAAGGTCTGGAAGAGATCCTAGCAGCACGAGGCTTCCATTGTCCCTGGGGATGTGCTGCAACCTCTCCTGTGCAGAAACGGGGCTGGCTACATGCCTACCATCTGAAATAAGCAAGGTGTGGTGCCTGCCATCTTTTGTGATATGAGAACTAACTCCCTGCATTTAAACTATCTCCTTATTAGGTAATATAGGAACTCACCCCCTGTCTTTAAGATATCTCCTTATTTAGGTATACTTCTGGTTCTGGCTCAGTTAAAAAAAAAAGAAAAACCAAGAGACTGGGATCTCAAGACCAGTGAAAACTGCTCTTGAGCCAAGTCTGGCCCGCCTGACATGGGTAGTACCGACAACCGTGTCCTTTGGATGACCTATTGATATCAGACACCCCACTGTCTATGCCCTGGACGTGGGCAAAATGCCATCTTTGCGGCCCCCCTTTCAGACTGAGCAGGCGCAGAAGACCGGACCACCCCAGGAATGCCTTTATGGGCCAACCAATCAGCAAACTGGCTCCACCTTAAGGTGTCCTAAAGACCCAGACCCAATTTACTTTACACATATAAACCCCTTGAGCTATTGTTCAGGGAGCCACCTTGGTGACATGAGTCCCGGTGTGCTCTTTACTTGGCCAACTAAATAAAACTGCTTCTTTCGCTTTCACCTACTTCTTGTCCTCCTAGCTGCGTTGAGCAGACCAGGACATGTCTGGTTACAGAAATCCAGGAAGCCCAAAAAAGAGAGAGCTCCAAGGTCCAGTCAAAACAAACCATGCCCATTGCCATCAAATTGATTCCAACCTATAACAACCCTATAAGATAGAGTAGAACTGTCTTATAAGATTTCCAAGTCTATAATCTTTATGGAAGCAGACTGCCACATCTTTCTCTTGCAGAGCAGCTGGTGGATTCCAACTGCCAACCTTTAGGTTAGCAGTCAAGCACTTAACCACTGCACCACCAGGGCTCCTTCCAAGGTCCCAATGTGTTGCCCATTGCTGTCAAGTAGATTCCAACTCATAGCGACCCTATAGGACAGAGTGGAACTGCCCCATAAGGTTTCCCAGGAGCGGCTGGTGGGTAGCAGCCATAGCTCTTAACCACTGAGCCACCAGGGGTCCAATTATAACTCCCTGGGAACTCCATGTATATGCATGACTGGAGTCTTAATATATACGCATGAGTCAATGAATATATATGATTGATTCCATCCTGCCTCCCTTTCTGAGGTTTGTTACCAGGGTGGGGCCTGTGCAGTCCTACTATTTACATATGTTTAAGTGTTGCCTGGCTATGTTAAAAAACAAAGGGGCACCTTGATTGCTTCAGAAACCAGAGACAATGACCAAACAAGGTTTTTTTTGCACACACTATCTGACCAGTAGGCAGACGAATCTTCAAGCTCAGAAACTCCAGAGATTACAGGCTACTAGAGAATGCAATTGACCAAGAAGGATCTCCTCCTCAGCCATGACCCGAATTCAGACTTCTAGCCTCCTGAACTGTGTGAAAATAAATTTCTGTTCTTTAAATTCACCTACTTGTGGTATTTTTGTAACAGCAGCACCACGTAATTAGGATGCTCACTTACGGTAAATAAATTACCTTGAAACTCCCCCACGTAATTCTATAGAAATTTTCTACTCCTGGACTTGTGGACATGCCACATAAATTTAAGGTTAGTACTTGTGCAGTTTTCCCTTAGTTCTGAAAGCAGAATGGAGTCTTGGGCAGTTGATCTTGGGCTGCCTACCAAGGACACACACTAACACTGAAAAGGTAGAACCTGACCTGTGCTCGTGGATCCCCAGCCCATTAACTTTCAAATGACCTGTTTATAGAAACCTTGCTTTAGCCATCTCTGCTTAGATAAAGCTCCATCTGCAGATTAAGTAGCAATAGTATGTCCCTGTGGCTTACTCCCTCACCAAAGATCTTTTGACCGTGTTCTGGGTCCTAGGTCAGCTGTAATTTTCCTGAGGTCCCTGCACTTTTACTTGAGACCCATCCAACCCTAATACCATTTGCTTGAAGCCGTTACACATGCATTGTCATTTACTTGAGTACAAAGATACCATAAGCTGCAGTCACTGCCAAGGTCAAATTTCCATGTAGTTCACTTAGTGCCTCTAACTCAGGCCACAAAATTTAAAAGTTACATGGACAACAGTAAAAGCCTGCCTGGTAATAAAAACGTCTACAAACTACCAAGTTGAAAAAGCCCCATGTACACACTGATGTTCAAGACCTACGTCGGACAAATCACAGGCAAGCTGTGCTTGTTAGTTAACTATGTCCTGTTTGTTTCAAAGCACTACCTTTCATATGTTTATGTATTTTGTGTGCATTTCACTGATTTATATTTGATACATATTTCACCTAGCAATTTCCCAAGCATGTTCACACCCAGTGTCTCAGGCACAGTTGCAAAAAATATAGACTTGAGTGTAAGATAGACTTGGGTTAAGATATGGCTCTTCCACTTGCTAGCTATGTGACCCTGGACAAGTTATAATACCTCTCTGTACTTCATTTTGCTTGTCTGAAAAAGAGTATTAGTAAAATAATCTCCCTCATGGGATTGTTGTGAAGATAGAATGCAATAATCTATGTAAAATGTTCTTAGCCCAATGACTGACTTTCAATAGAACGTTAGTTATCATTAATGTTCATGGTAATATGATGAAAAACTCCATTAAGGTTATAAGCTTATCCCCATTTAACAGATAAGGTAAGGTAGGTTTAAAAGGCTGAGAGGCTGGCTTAAGGTTACACACTGAAGCAATGATCTCAGAACCCTTTTCACTGTGCTGTGACTGGCTCACCTTTCCATATTCAGTGCCAAGCTATGGTAACCATTATCTATCATCTATCTATCATCTATCTATCAATCATCTATCTATCTAATCTATCTACCTACCTACCTACCTGTGTGTCTGTTCATCCATCCATTTACCTATCTATTTATGTATAGTTTGTGGGTTTTTTTTTGTTTTGTTTCTTTACTCTTACAATTATTGAGTCTTTTTTTATAGCATTAACTAGTTGGTTGTATGTCAGGTAAACCTGAATTAAGACTGGTCTTGACCTCACGTTTCTCAAATGGCAGGGTTTTTTTTCTCTTAAACTTACAGTTTAATGAAGCATCATTGTAGCCCATTCTCTCTTCAAAGAGAGCTCTTCAGAAGGCTGTCACTGACCAAAAGAACTCAAGCAATTAATTTACATCTTAGTGCTTTAGACATTTTATCTATAATATGGAAGAAAAAAATACTCCTCATCCCTGCCAAAAGGAGCAGTAAGGGTTTGAAGTTTCACTAGCTTTTGGCTTCTGTAGGAGGTGATGTCACGTTGGCTTCCTTTGTAGAGGGCTGCTCATAAATGGAAAGGGACCGCATAGCAAGAACACAAGCCCAGAGTGGAATCTAAACACGCTTTAGTCAGATGTTAGGCGACAGCTTGAGTTTCTGTGTTTTCTGAGTGTCATTTGAGTAAGTGAATCTGGCCTGCCACCCACGTCTTTGGCAAGCAATGAGGTTTACAACTGCCTGTCCTCTGTCAGCTCCTGTGTAAGAGCATTTCGGAGTACTTCTGCAAGAAGCCAAAAGTGACATCATTGTTACTGTTATCAAATGGACAGCCACATTTAAGGGAGCTGGGCTGAGCCTGCTTGCATTTGAATGGAGGAGATACAGGAATCTCATCCAGAGTCTTCCCTGGATAACTCTGAGGAAACCCTTGCTCCACAAAGGTGCTCAGGAATTATTTGCAGATTTGACCCACTGACCTTGGAAATCAGCTGAGTTTCAGAACTTTCCATTCATTGTATAGAGAGCTCTTTTGTTCTCTTGGTGACTAAGGAGTCTGGCTCCCTCATTCCACAACCTCCTAAAATGCCTGCCATTCATTAAGAGTATGAGTGTTCCTCTGCCAGACACACTTCATTTGGCAAAACATATTTTATGAGCTCATAAGGTCAATTCGTACCACCCTTAAGTTATTTTATTGTACCGTGGTGGCATGCATGTTGATATGATGCTGGAAGCTATGCCACTTGTATTTCAAATACCAGCAGGGTCACCCATGTTACAAAAGTTTCAGTGGAGCTTCCAGACTAAGACAGACTAGAAAGGAAGGAAGGCTTGGGGATCTATTTCTGAAAATCAGCCAAGGAAAATCCTATGGGTAACAACAGAATAGTGTCCTATATAGTGTTGCAAGATGAGTCCCCTAGGTTAGAAGACACTAAAAATAGACAGTGGCCACAGCAATGGACTTGAGCACACCAAAGACAGTGAAGAAGGTGCAGGACCAAGCAACATTTTGTTGTGTTACACATGAGGTCACCATGAGTTGGAGCCAACTCAACAGTAACTAATAACAATGTGAATTCAGGAAGCAAAAGACGGGTTATTTAAGATGTCTTTTGCTTGGGCTCAAAGCTAAGAGTGCTTAAGCCACCTTGGGATAAATTTAAATGTTTCGTTTTTTTATTTTAAAGATTCTTATTGTCAATCTCAGAGGCCCTGGGTGGCACAAATGGTTAAGCCTTTGGCTACTAACTAGAAGGTTGGCAGTTCGAATCTACCCAGAGGCACCTTGGAAGAAAGGCCTGGTGAGCTACTTCTGAAAGATCACAGACATTGAAAACTCTATGAAGTGCAGTTCTACTCTGGAACACAAGGGGTTGCTATGAGTCAGAATCAACTCAACAACAGCTGTTTTTTATTATCAATCTCAGTTTACAGCTAAGTTCTGTAAACTTTCTCAGGGTGTGCTCATCATCTCCTACATTTCCATCTACCATCTTTGTGATGAAGACTCTAACATCTATATCTCTAGGCCCAAACTCTGCTATTCTTCACAGATTTTATCAGCAACATCTTCACAAAGTTTATCATGGACATGTGCCACCTATATTGTAATTTATTTAATTTTTTTTCTTTAAATCAATTCAGTATTTATAAACAATTGATTCTCATTATTCATGGTAGTTATGCTCTAGAAAGTTGCTGAGGACACACTGAATTAGTGAATACTGAACCATTGCTCCTAGGGGAATTACAAGGTTAGATTATGCAAGCAAAATTTTGGTCAGCTGATCAATGCATAACCTTGTTTTCTGTGCATTTCTATTCAATATCTGTGTGTCTATTAAATATGTTTGCCTGTTAAATAAGACATCTTATTTAATATCTATAATTGACTAGATATTAGATTATGAGAAACATCAGTCTGGTGTACTGTGGTGGGTTCAGCAGCTTATATATTGCTGTGATGCTGGAAGCTATGCCACCAGTATTCTAAATACCAGCAGAGTCACCTATGGTGGACAGGTTTCAGTGGAGCTTCTAGACTAAGACAAACTAGGAAGAAATGCCTGGTGATCTACCACCAAAAATTAGCCAGTGAAAACCATGGATGATAACAGAATATTGTCCAATATTGTGCTAGAAAATGAACTCCCTAGGTTGGAAGACACTCAAAATACACTATAGCCTCAACAATTGACTCAAGCATACCAATGATCATCAAGATGGTACAGGACCAGGTAACAGGTTGCCATGAGTCAGAGCCAACTTAACAACTAACAACAACGGTGCTGATTCACTAACGTCAAATTCAAGGCCGATAACACTATAATTCATGCCTTACATATAATTCAAAGCTTACATAACACACATATTTTTCCCTGTAAGGCTCATCACAGCCTTCCTGAACCTTAGAAACACTAGACAGCATGTCAGTACTACCCTTGGGACCATTTTAAACAGCAAAATCACCAACATAAATCACACACACACAGAAAAAGTGGTATAAGTAAACCGTGGACAGGACACTTGTTCACAGTATGAGAGATGAAACAGGAAAGCAAACCATCACCTAGTTTGACTTCAGCTCAGAACATGAGTGAATCAAATTTTTCACCACTCTGTGCACGACCACAATGACTGTGAAAGTATCACAAATATTGATTTTGGGGTTACAAATTAATTTTGGCAAGTAGGAAGATGCACAAATATGGAAACCACAAATAAAGAGCTTTGAGTGTGTATTTATTTTAGAAGAAGCTTTATATCACTATCATAAATAGAAAACCCAGTATTACTTATAAATAATAAGCAACGAGTTGGGTATCTATCAGCCACGAGATATTCACCAATTCCTGTTGATTTGAGCTCAGAAACAACTCACATCTGTTTTGTTTCTCTTCCCTTACTGTCAAAGTGCTGGACTTTGCAATTGCCTTTTTCTCCTTTTTCCATTTCACTTAACTCACCAACTAAACCAAAATACTTGTACCATGTTTCATTATTCTTGGATGCATATTTTCTTTCACATCTTAACATCTCTGAAGTCAGGATGCATATTTCAATTGACAGTGAATCATAGGGTAGTAGAAGCATTTTTTTCCTTCTTAGTGGCTCGTATGAAAATGGAGCTTTTACATGAATTTAGATTTGATGAAATGTGACAGTTCCCTCCATGTACCGCTATGCATTTTTTCACTTTCTGCATTTGCTCATGTTTTCCTCTGCCTAGCATGCCTGTCCCTACCTTTGTCTAGTCCAAGGTTGGTGATTCAAACCCAAGATCTCAGCCTTGAATACCCTGTGGAGCCATTCTATTATGCACACCTGGGGGTCGCCATGAGTTGGAACAGACTCAATGGCAACTAGGTTTTTTGGTTTGTCTTGTAAGGCTCAGCTTAGGCACTTACTCATCCAGGAAGCTTCTTTAGATTGCCAGCTCCCCAGGTCGCTCATGTATATCTTTCTCTGGGTTCCCAAATTATTGTGCACCTGTCTCTATTATTACATGTCCACATTTTATGATAACCATCTCTGTAGAAGTCTACCCACGCACTGGACTGCCCTCTTTGTAAGCAGTGACTGTGTTGCACTCATTAGTACAAGCAGGCAGCATAGTAAGCTGGTTAAGAGCATGGACCCAACTCTACCAGTTGCTAGCTGTAATCTTCAGTAAATTGTTAACTTCTGTGTGCCTCTTCTTCTTTATCTAAGAAATGGGGACAATATTAGGTACCTATCTCACAGGGTTGTTAGAGGAATTAAATGAGAAAATATATGAAAAGAGCCTA
This sequence comes from Dugong dugon, assembly GCA_030035585.1. NCBI lineage: Eukaryota > Metazoa > Chordata > Mammalia > Sirenia > Dugongidae > Dugong > Dugong dugon. The sequence goes on along the minus strand of CM057470.1, from coordinate 65,000,463 downwards.
TAGCAGTACATAACCATCACCTCATAAACCTTACTTCTTATTAATATTATCTTCCTATTCACAAATCTAGCATAAAACTAAGGCAGAAAGAAAGAAAGAATTTGAATTAAAAATATTTCTCCAGCTTAATTATAGGAAAATAAAACTTGCTGCCTACTGGCTGGAAACTTACCCTATCCATGGAGCTGGTGGAACCTCTAAGTGGTTCAAATAAGGTGGCGAAGTGGTTTAAGAGCTTGGCGGCTAACCAAAAATTTGGCAATTTGAATCCACCACCCACTCCTTAGAAACCCTATGGGGCAGTTCTACTCTGTCCTCTAGGGTTGCTAAGGAGTCGGAATAGACTCAACAGCAAATCATAAGATTGTTTTATCCACGGATCTTCAGGATCATGGAATCATGCTGGATCCTCAGTGAAAAACCAACTTAAAAGTCACAATCTTTTCCCTCCAAATGTTTCACATTCTATGAACCAAGTTCCACGCACCTAAAATTTATATCAATGAAAATAAATATCATCCTGGGTAAAGAAAAAAAAAATTGTCCATCAGCTGACATCATCTGAAATTGTTTGTCTCATGTTTTCAAGGAAGCTACATGAGGTCAATTAGACAAAAGAAAAAGAAAAACAAAGGAAATCTCTGGGCACTGCTTGCTCATGCCATCTTTCCCATTAAAATTCAAATTATTTAGCAAGGTTTATCTGAAAAAAAAATCAGTAAGGGAGAAAATCTGCAAAAAATTGCTGTCTAACGGATTCTGACTCATAGTGACACGATAGGACAGAGTAGAACTGCCCCATAGGGTTTCCAAGGCTGGAATCTTTATGGAAGCAGACTGCCACATCTTTTTCCCATGGGGTGGCTGGTGGATTTGAACCACTGATCTTTTGCATTAGCAGCCCAGCACTTAACCACTGCACCACCAGGGCTCCTTCAGTAAAGGAAACCGAAAAATAATTTACAAGGGCCATTTTTTAATTTAACATTGGTAAAGGACTACATAATTATCATCATCAAATACAGAAACAATGTACTTTTGGCCTATATTAATCACAGGTAACTAAAAAAGACAGAGGGAGGGGACATGACAGCAATGGACATGGTTTACATGCAGAAACATCTCCATCTTACGCTCTCTGCAGATGTTGTAGTTAAGTCAGCCTTTCAGTGTGGCATGGTTTTATCATATTTTGGGCATATCTCAGTTTTTCAGTTTTTGATCTTTTCTCCAAGGACAAATCAATTCAGGTTGAGGGTGAGATGTGCCCTTCAAACTAGCATTTTTCCTAGCCTGGTGGCTGAAACTAATTAGCCCCAAAATCAATCATTCCCATCAAGTGACTCTTTCAACACCGTTAAGTGTAAGGACTCTTAAACACTCAGCTATTAACAGCAAGGAAGCACAGTGTTTGACATGTTATGTTTGTTGCTGATTTAATGCATCCATATTACTCTTCCAGAGCAGGTTATAGAAGTTGAATTCAAGAGCATTCAGCACATAAGTAAAATTTACCAGTGGCTGTGGGAGATTAGGACAGCTTGTGAGGACAGAAGAATATTCTTCTACTTAAAATTATTATAGTACGATACAGTTGAATATAAGATATTGAACAAACCCTTCAAATCACTGTCTTCTTTTAGGGAAAAACTGTGTGATTTGGGAAATTTTAACGCAGTAGAATAAGAGCCCAGGATGTATCATTTTCCACACATTGCTCCAATATCTAGACAGAAAATCTCACTCTAAGGATATTTGTCCACTACTTATCCGTTAGTTTGTTGTACTGTGGTAGCTTGCATGTGGCTGTGATGCTGGAAGCTATGCCACCAGTATTTCAAATACTGGCAGGGTCACCCACTGTCATGGATTGAATTATGACCCCCTAAAAAAATGTGTGTGTCGATTTGACTGGGCCATGATTCCTGGTATTGTGTGATCTTCCTATATATTGTAAATCCTGCTTCTATGATGTTAATGAGGGAGGATGGATGGCAGATGTGTTAGTAAGGCAGGACTCAATGAACAAGATTGGGATTGTGTCCTGAGGCAATCTCTTGAGATATAAAAGAGAGAAGTGAGCAGAGAGACAGGGGGACCTCATACCACCAAGAAAGCAGTGCCAGGAGCAGAGTGTGTCCTTTGGACCTGGGATCCCTGTGCGGAGAATCTCCTAGTCCTGGGGAACATTGATGAGAAGGCTGACAGAGAGAGAAAGACTTCCCCTGGAGCTGACGCCCTGAATTTGGACTTCTAGCCTACTTTATTGTGAAGAAATAAATTTCTATTTGTTAAAGCCATCCACTTGTGGTATTTCTGTTGTAGCAGCACTAGATGACTAAGACACCCACAGTGGACAGGTTTGAGTGGAGTTTCCAGACTAAGACAGTCGTGGAAGAAGGACTTGGTGATGTACTTCTGAAAAAATTGGCCAGTGAAAACCTTATGGATAGCAGCAGAACATTGTCTGATACAGTGCCTGAAGATGAGCCCCTCAGTTTGAAGGCACTCAAACTATGACTGGGGAAGAGCTGCCTCCTCAAAGTATAGTCGACTTTAGTGACATGGATGGACTAAAGCATTTGGGACCTTCATTTGCTGATGTGACACGACTTAAAATGAGAAGAAATAGCTGCATATGTCCATTAATAATCAGAATGTGGAATGTACAAAATATGAATCAAGGAAATTTGGAAATTGTCAAAAATGAAATGGAATGCTTGAAGATCGATATCCTAGGCATTAGTGAAATGAAATGGGCTGGTATTGGCCACTTTGAATATAATCAGATAATCATATGGTCTGCTATGGCAGGGATAATGAATTGAAGAGGAACAGCATCACATTCATCCTCAAAAAGAACATTTCAAGATCTATCCTGAAGTACAACAGTGATAGGATAATATCCATATGCCTATATGGAAGACCAAATTAATGGACTATTATTCAAGTTTATGCACCAACCACTAATGCCAAAGATGAAGAAACTGAAGAGTTTTACCAACTTCTGCAGTCTGAAATTGATCAAACATGCAGTCAACATGCACTGATACTTACTTGCAATTGGAATGTGAAAACTGGAAACAAAGAAGAAAGATCGGTAGTTGGAAAATGCAGCCTTGGTGATAGAAATGACATGGGAGATTGCATGACAGAATTTTGCAAGACCAGTGACTTACTCATTGGAAATACCTTTTTTCAACAACATAAATGGTGACTATACATGTAGACCTTGCCCAATGGCATACACAAGAATCAAATCGACTACATCTGTGGAAAGACACAAGAAGCTCAATGTCATCATTTAGAACAATGCTAGAGGCTGACTGCAGAACTGACCCATCAGTTGCTCATATGCAAGTTCAAGTTGAAGTTGAAGAAAACTAAAACAAGTCCACGAGAGCCAAAGTACAACCTTGAGTATTTCCCACCTGAACTTAGAGACCATTGCAAGAACAGACTTGATGCATTAAACACTAGTGACTGAACACAAGACAAGTTGTAGGATGACATCAAGGACATCATACATAAAGAGAGCAAAAGATTATTAAAAAGACAGAAAGAAAAGAAAAAAGACCAAAACGAATGTCAGAAGAGGCTCTGAAACTTGTTCTTGAATGTAGAGTAGCTAAAGCGATAGGAAGAAGTGATGAAGTAAAAGAATTGAACAGAAGATTTCAAAGTGTGGCTCAAGAAGACTAAGTAAAGAATTATAATGAAATGTGCAAATACCTGAAGTTAGAAAACCAAAAAGAGAAGAACACATTTAGCATTTCTCAAGCAGAAAGAACTGAAGAAAGATTCAGTCATCAAGTTGCATTATTGAAGGATTCTATGGGCTAAAATTGAATGACACAGGAAACATCAAAAGATAGTGGAAAGAATACACACAGTCACTGTACCAAAAATAATTGGTCAACATTCAAACATTTCAGAAGGCAGCATATGATCAAAGACTGATGGTACTGAAGGAAGAAGTCCAAGCTGCACTGAAGGCATTGGCAAAAAACAAGGCTCCGGAAATTAACAGAATACCAAATGAGATACTTCATCAAAGGGATGCAAGGCTGTAAGCACTATCATCCATACCAAGAAATTTAGAAGACAGCTATCTGGCCAACTGATTGGAAAAGAGCCATATCCCTGCCCATTCCAAATAAAGGTGATCCAATGGAATGAATACATTTTTGAACAGTATCATTCATATCACATGCAAGTAAAATTTTGCTGAAGATAATTCAAAAGAAGTTGCAGCAGTGCATCTACAGGGAACTGCCAGAAATTCAAGCTGGATTCAGAAGAGGACATAGAATGAGAGATATTATTGCTGATGTCAGACGGATTTTGGCCGAAAGCAGAGAATCCAGAAACATATTTACCTGTGTTTTGTTGACTATGAAAAGACATTTGACTGTATGGATCATGACAAATTATGGATAACATTAGGAAGAATAGGAATTCCAAAACACTTAATGGTGCTCAGGCAGAACCTGTACATAGACCAAGAGGCAGTCATTTAAACAGAATAAGGAGATACTGCACGGTTGAAAATCAGGAGTGGTGTAACCTTTCACCATACTAATTCATTCAGTAAGCTGAGCATATAATCAGAGAAGCTAGACTATATGAAGAAGAACAGGTCATCGTGATTGAAGGAAGACTCATTAACAACCTGTGCAATATGCCAATGACACAACCTTGTCTGCTGAAAGTGAAGAGGACTTGAAGCACTTACTGATGAAGATCAAAGACCACAGCCTTCAGTATGGATTACACCTCAACATAAAGAAAACAAATATCCTCACAACTGGACCAATAGCAACATCATGATAAATGGAGAAAAGATTGAAGTTGTCAAGGATTTCATTTTACTTGGACCCACAATCAATGCCCATGGAAGTAGCAGTCAATAATCCAACAACGTACTGCATCATGCAAATCTGCTGCAAAAGAACTCTTTAAAGTGTTAAAAAGTAAAGATGTTACCTTGAGGACTAAGGTGCACCTGACCCAAGCCATGGTATTTTCAGTTGTCTCATATGCATGTGAAAGCTGAACGATGAATTCAGAAGATGGAAGAGGGATTGATGCATTTGAATCATGATGTTGGCAAAGAATACTGAATATACCATGGACTGCCAGAAGAACAAACAAACCTGTCTTGGAAGAAGTACAGCCAGAATGCTCCTTAGAAGTGATGATGGCATGTACTTTGGACATGTTATCAGGAGGGACCAGTCTCTGGAGAAGGACATCATTTTTGGTAAAGTAGAAGGTCAGGGAAAAAAGAGGAAGACCCTTATCAAGATGAATTGGCACAGTAGCTGCAACAATGGGCTCAAACATAGCAAGGATTTTAAAGATGATGCAGGACAGGGAAGTGTTTCATTCTGTTGTACATAGGGTCGCTATGAGTCAGAACCAATTCAACAGCACCTAACAACAACAACAAGGATATTTATGTATACATTGGTGTGTTTTAAGGAAGAAATGTGGAGAAACTTTATCTCCATGTGCTATAATTAGTTCTTTTTCTTCACAAAAGTCACAGTGTTTTGGATTACTCTTGTTCATACTGGGTACTGGGCAGCCAAGACTATTTTTATATCATCTGATGTTATACTGACAATATAACCTTGAATTTGTTTCAGCTGTTGCTCTCATTTCTCATAGCAGATATTTCAAACTTTCTCCACTTTCCTCCTTCCGTATTACCCCTGCTCTTGTTCCCAGGGCTCTAAATTTCCTTTTATTTCACAGATATTGGAACTGATGAGGAAGAACAACTTTCACTTTTTGTGATGGCCTGCATTTAAGCCCATCCTCCACCTCTGCTGTCACATGGACGAGTGATAGTGGCCTAGTGATACTCTCTTAACTGGTGAAACCAGTTTCCATTGAGTCAACTCCTAGCAATGGTGACCCTATGTGTGTCAGAGTAGAAGAGCTGAATTTTTGGATGTAGATCACCAGGCCTTTCTTTTGAGGCACCTCTGGGGAGACTCAAACCTCCAACCTTTCGGTTATTAGCTTAACATGTTAACTCTTTGCGCCACCGAGAGACTCCTTTTCAACCCAGATTGTTGTTGTTTTTGTTAGTTGCTGTTGAGTTGATTCCAACTCATGTTGACCCCATGTGTGCCAAGTAGAACTGCTCCAGAGGGGTTTCAAGACAGTGAACTTTCGGAAGCAGATCTCCAGGCCTGTCTTCCAAGGTGCCTCTGGGTGGCTTCAAACTTGCAACCTTTTGGCTAGTAGGTGAGTGCTTAACCATTTGTGCCACCCAGGGACTACTTCTCAACCCATACCCTGAATCATTTCTATCCTGCCATCTCTCTGGATGCTCCTTCTCAGTTTCTTTAGGGTCAATATTTTATTTGCTAACCCCTGAAGTCTGACTAACTACTCTCTATCCTGAATTTTTCTCAATTACTTCCATGGTTTTAATCAGTTCCTGAAATGTTTAGGGCCTCAAGATGACTCCTCCAATTCATCTCTTCCTAGAGCTTCAAATTCATATACCCAATGTCCTAATGGGCATCTCCATTTGGAAGACTTTTCCAAATCAGCATGTGTGAACTAAATCCAAACCCAGTCTTCCCCTTGTATTGCCAATCTTAATGAAGACACCAACATTCCTGCAATTGCCTAAGCCTGAATCTTAAACACCATCTCTGACTCCTCCTGTTCCTCGGTCTCTTCCTCAGTATCCAAGAACTTTTGGTCTGTCTCCTAAATATATCTCAGTTCAGATTACCTCTCTACATCCTTGATGCAAATGCCTTAGTTCAAGACAACTTCAACTTTCACCAGGAGGACTCTAACATAAATACAACTATGACAGATTTTCTCAAACACAGGTTTCAACAATTCCTCCTATTCCTTCACCTACATGTGATACTCTCTTGATCCATAAAACCAGTTGCCATTGAGCCAACTTCCCAACAAAAGGTTGGAAGATTGTTCCTCCCAACAAGAAGTAGAGTCAATTTTCCTCTCCTTGAATCTTGCCTTGTAACTTGCTTTGATCAATAGAATATAATGAAAGTTTTGCCTTTAAAGAACCCTTTCACTCTCTTGGACCCTGAGCCACAATTTAAGTAGTTTGACTACCCTGCATGAGAGAGAGGCCCAGTTAGTCCCCAGTCATTCCAGCCATCCCAGCTCAGACACCAAATATTGAGTGAAGCCATCTTGGATGTTCCAGCCACAGCTAATCCCTCAGATGAATGGAGCCTCGTAACTGACCCCAGCTAAAACCTTGTGAAGTAGACACGGGCCATCTCATCCAATCCCTGTCTAAATTGCAGACTCATAAACAAATAAATGAATTTTGTTGTTTTAAACCATTAAGTTTTTGGTAGTCTGTTATACCTCTGAGCACACACACGCTCACATGCCTCTGTCACACGTCCATCTCTCTCTCTCTTTCTATATATATATAGATGTATATATATATATAAGCTGAAGTAGTTTTGCTTGAAAAATCCACAGCAACCATTGGACAATATCGAATTTCTCCGTTACAGTGCATTATTAACTGAAGTTTTTGAAGAAAAAAGATTAACTTCAATTGTTCAATTCTAGTTATAGTCATTCCAAACTTCTGATAATTTTTCTTACTCCAATATTTACTCTCAGTTCAGTTTCCCCTGCATTTTCATTTTTATGTCTAAAAAGAGTACATTTATGTTTATCAGGGGCTATTTCAGTGAAGTCAACATGATTAAACCAAAAACCAAACCCGTTACCATTGAGTCGATTCCGACCCATAACAACCCTATAGGACAGAGTAGAACTGCCACATAGTTTCCAAATAGCACCTGGTGGATTCGAACCGCCAACCTTTTGGTTAGCAGCTGTAGCTCTTAACCAGTACACCACCAGGTTTTCCATCAACATGATTAGACAGATGAATAATGTGAGGCCATATTTTACAGTTTCTGATGTACCTCATCCAACGTCAATTGTCCTAATTGTACATAGTCGTGCATTAAACTGGTGATGTTGGTAGGGATTATTTTTTTTCCAATTTTGTTGGTGAATTATGAGATATTTAAGGCAATAAATAAAGGTAATTTTTAATTCTGTTCAATATATTAGGGACACAAGAGGAAGAATTGGGGCATTGTTGCCGGGACTCCTCAATTTCTGAGTACAGTCAAAATAGGGAGGGGATATTCACCTATGAGGACGGTGCTGGTTCAGTGGTACAAGTCTCACCTTCCATGTAGGAGACCTGGGTTCATTTCCTGGCCAATTCAACTCAAGCACAGCTACTACCCATCTGTCAGTGGAGGTCTTCGTGTTGCTGTGATATTGAACAAGTTTCAGCAGAGCTTCTAGACTAAAACAGACTAGGAAGAAAGGCCTGGCAATCTACTTCTGAAAATCAGCCAATAAAAACCTTATGGATTACAATGATCATGGGGATGGCGCAGGATCAGGTAGTGATTTGTTGTTGTGCATACGGTCTCCATGAGCTGCAGGGCCAACTGGACCACAGCTGACAACAAGAGTAACCCATCTAAACTGTCCTAGAAAGCACACTTAGAGATTACAAGGACACATCCTAAGCCAAGGAAAGGCCAAGGCCACACCTTGCATCACAACAGAATCAAAGCTGAGAGTTGCCCCTGTATTTTTCCCCGTACTGTCTTTCTCAGGCCACAGTAGACGTGTGAAGAGAGATGCAGACAGATGCAGCTGTGACAGGTTCCCTGGGAAACTGCCCCCAGAGTCTCTGAGAGAAGTCATGACAGGATGATGGTTATTAGAAGGCATGACCACCAGAAAGCTGCAAACCCGAGCACAGCAAGCCTCAGCAGCCATGATGTTCCAAAGGAAAGGTCTCAATCTTCCCTAAGGGGAAGCAGCTTCCCAGCCCCTGCTGATATACCTGCACAGACAAGTAATGGGAAAATCTCTGGCCAGTTGACCTGGCTGTGTCAAAATTCCAGAAACTCCATGAAGCAAGGTTTGGACCAGTTGGTGCTATTTACACTGAAGGGTAACCTGGTTTTTGGACTCCCCATGAGCTGTGTGCCAACATAGGACATCTTCACCAGCATTGATCTTTTATTGCTTTGGAGATTAAATATCAGTTTTGCTGGTCAGAAAGACTCAAAAGAAGGCAAAGGAAGCACCCAGAAATGTGTATCATGCCACATTGATTACAGCCCACTGATTTCATTCCATTTCCCAATAATGTAGTTAATGCAAGTACAGGGGAAGCGGGTTGGGATAGACTTTGCCATTACAAAAGGATTCAGACCACATTCTTTACTTGCTTTCCAGGAAGCTTGAGGGAAAATAGCTGCTTTCATTGTGGTTAGACCCCAGTTTCCACAGCCCTATCATTTGGTTTGCTAGAAAATCATTCTCTTATCCTCAGTCTGAACTAACCAGGAAAGCAGGGATAAGATCAAGTCCAGGCACTAAAAGCACAGGTCATTTTCTATGTCCTATGATTTGAAGGGTCTAAAGAGCCCTGGGAAACCCTGGTGGCATAGTGATCAAGAGTTACCTCTGCTAACCAAAAGGCAGCAGTTCAAATCCACAAGGTGCTCCTTGGAAACTCTATAGACAGTTCTACTCTGTTCAATAGGGTCACTATGAGTCAGAATCAACTTGATGGCAATGGGTTTTTGATAAAGAGCCCTGAGGAGCCCTGGTGGTGCAGTGGCTAAAACACTTGGCTGTTAACCAAAAGGTCAGTGCTTTGAACCCACCAGCTGCTCTGTGGGAGAAAGATGTGGCAGTCTGCTTCCGTAAAGATTATAGCTTTGGAAACCCTATGGTGCAGTTCTGCTCTGTCCTATAGGGTCACTATGAGTTGCAATCAACTCGATAGCAATGGGTTTGGTTTTGTAAAGAGTATCTCCACCACTTCTTTGTCAGTCTGTCTTAATGTAGTGGTTTGTATGTTACTGTGCTGCTGGAAGCTATGTCATCAGTATTTCAAATACCAGCAGGGTCACCTATAGTGGACAGGTTTCAGTGGAGCTTCCAGACTAAGACAGGCTAGGAAGAAAGGCCTGGCAATCCACTGCTGAAAATCAGCCAATGAAAACATTATGAATCCCAACAGAATGTTATCTGATATAGTGCTGGAAGATGAGCTCCCTAGGTTGGAAGGCACTCAAAACACACAGTGGCTGCAACAGTGGACTTCAGGACACCAATAATTATGAAGATGGTGCAGGACTGGGCAGCATAGTGTTCTGTTGTAGATGGGGTCTCCATGAGTCAGAGACAACTTGATGGCAACTAACAACATCAACAGAGGGGCCCTGTGAGGACGTGGGACTGTCCACTTACTGCTTGAATAGAAATCCTAATATTTGATCCCTCTCTATTAAATATCTCCTTCTGTTTTGTTTTATTTTGTTTTTCCAGTCAGATCTATGTAGAGATTTCTGTGTAGATTGTGTAGACACAACTATCTAGAATTTTCAGCTCTGGACATCCAAGTTTTCCAGAATGTCCATGTCTGGTCATGGCAGAGTGTCGTAGCAATGAAATTTAGGCTGTGATTATGGCTAAGAGACCTGATTAGGAATTTGGTCACCTTGATTATGAGAAGTTATTCTTCAAATCTAAGATTTTAATTTGTTATTCATTGGGAAACATGGTGCACATATTTTCCAGAATACAGTGGAAACAATTGTCCTTTGGATCACTGCACCTTCTGTAGACCACGGAAGCAGGCTTTTAACTGGCCGTTCTAGCTAGCCCCTCCTTCCGAATTTACCTCTGCTTTGCCCCAGGGATCTTTTTAACGCAAAACACAGCATGTTTATCCTCTGCTTAATAGCATTTGCCACCCACTGGTGGAATTTAATGTTCTGAGCAAAGCACACAAAACTCTTCACCAGAGGTTGGCAAACTTTTTGTCTAATGGGCCAGATAATAAATATTTTAGGCTTTGTGGGCCAAGAGCAAAAGCAAGCAAGCAACTGTTCTCACAGAAAGGTTAATAGTCCTTTTTATGCTTTACATTTAGAAATGTAAAAACCATTCAGAGCTGGCAGGCTGTACAAAAACACGCCGAGGGCTAGAGCTGGCCTGTGGGTCGTAGTTTACCGACTCCTGCTCTCCACGGTCTTGCCCTGCCCCCTTACCAGCCTCATCTCTGAAGGGTCTCCCACGTGCCTCAGGCGGTGTTCCTACTCCACACTGCTTCATGCCCTCTAATGTCAGGGTTTTTGTTGTTGGGAACCGCCGGGGAGTCAACCCCCGACTCACGGTGACCCCACGCACAATGGAACAAAAAACACTGCCTGTTTCTGGGCGGTCCCCATGATCAGCTGCGGATCCATACGACCATTGTGATCCATGGGGTTTTCATGAGCTGATTTTCAAAAGGAGATCACCAGGCTTTCTTTTTAGTCCCTCTTAGACCGGAAGCTCTGCTGAAACCTCTTCAGTATCATAGCAACCCGAAAGTCCCCCCACGCGGCCACCCCCTCCGTCTTCCTTTCCTTTTTTAAAAAATGTTTTCCCCTAAAACAAACACATTCTTGTGGAAGCTTCATTGCATAAACAGATCGATTCACATGGATGCTGCCTTGGGGACTGTATCCAACTTAAGGTCAAGGCTGGGGGCTTAGTTCCAGGTTCACCAAGTTTTGGTATTCAGAAGGTTCAGATTTGATCTGAATTTAGTTTTTCACCTCTTTTTATTTTTTAATGCAAAACATGCCTGAGAAAATAAGGAATAAAAAATAGGTTAACACCTCACATGGAGTCCCTGGGTGGTGTCAATGGTTAAGGCACTCTGCTGTTAACCAAATCTTGGGAGCCTGAGTCCACCCAGAGATGCCTTGGAAGAAAGGCCTGGCAAACTACTTCTGAAAAATCAGTCATTGAAGACCCCATGGAGCACAGTTCTACTCTGACATACATGGGGTGACCATGAGTGGGAGTTGATTTCACTGCAATTGTTTTTTTTTTTTTTTAATACCTCAAATAGAAAAATGGATGTAAGTCTTTGACAGATAATTCAAAAAGAAAGCATGCAAACAGCCAATCGACGCATAAAAAAATTCAACCTCATTAACCATAGGACATACATAAATTAAACAGCACAAGGCTACAATTTTGTAGCTATCAAAATGGCCATGATTTTCCTTTTAAAAAATGGATAATTTTCTGTGTTGTCAAGCATATGAGTAAACAAGAACTCTTGGGGTATGATTTACATGTGTGCATCAAAACGTTTACAAGTGTTATCTATAAACCGGGAATGACATTTCTGAGAATTTTTGCTTAGGAAAATATCAAATATATTCACCAAGGTTTATCCTTAAGATAACTCACAGCTCCATTATTTATAGTAGTGAAATTCATGGCATATCAATAAGTTGAAATATGCAGTCATCAAAAATTATGCTGTAAAAATATCGAATGATAAAAAGAGGTAAATTTTTTAAAAGCTGGTTATAAAGCAGTGTGTGTGTGTGTGTGTGTGTGTGTGTGTGTGTGTGTGTGTGTGTGTATGGTGCAAATGGTTAAGAGCTAGACTACTAGCCAGATTGGTGGTTTGAACCTACTCAGAAGTGCCTTGGAAGACAGGCCTGATGATCTGCTTCTGAAAGATCACAGCCTTGAAAACACTTCTCTGCACACATGGGGTTGCCGAGTGGGAATGAACTTGAGGGCAACAAATAACATATACATATCGTATGTAATATCTATATCGATATTCATGAACCATTACCAGTGGTAATCTTAAAAACGGAAACTAAGGTGGAAGCAAAACTGTGATTGTTACGCTCTCAGGTTATTTTACGGGGCTTTTATTTTCTGTAAGAAACAATGTTTGCTTCCCGAATTGATTTTTATCTCCCAGCCTGCCTCTCAGTCCATCTTCCGGCAGTCAGAGGGATCCTTCTAAAGTGTAAACCAAATTGTGTCACTCTCATGCATCTAACTGGACTTAGAATACAATCTAGACTCCCTAGCATGACCTAAAATGTCCTCCCAAATCTGGCTCCTACCTTCCTCTCCTCTCACACCACGTGCCTGCCCACTCACTGGGCTCCAAACACACCAGCTGTCTTTATGTCCCGTCCATGTGCCAAGATCTCTGAAGGTTTTGAGGGCTGGTTGTTCCTTCTGCTGGAATGCTCTTTCTTTGACTGCTTATATGGTTAGCTGGTTCTTGACTTCAGGTCTCCTGTTCAAATGTCGCCTCCTCAGAGTGGTCTTACTACCACCCCCAGTTACTCTCCACTGATTACCTTATTTATTGCTCTCATAGCACAATCCATTATCTCGTTTGCTTGTTTACTTACTGGTTCATTGCCTCTCTGCCTCTCTAAAATGTCATCTCCATGGGGTAAGAATCATGTCTATCTGGTTCTCTGCTGAATCGTCAGTGTCTAACACTGGACCTATAGAAGCAACTCAATCAAAATTTATAGAATGAACGAGTAAATTGACCAAATTCTGTGCCAATCTTTTCAGAGCTCTGGTAAAAGGAAGTAACAATCCCAGAGAATTCCCTTGGAATCCAGAAGTTCACTGAGGCAGTGCCTCTGAATCAAGGCTTTGTGTGTGTAGACATTCTTGCTGTTTTCTGTCCTACACTGGTGGCATATCCAGCCCTGTTTGCTTGTGCTCCTCCTCCAGCCCTGGGGCCTTCTCTGTATCCCTTCTCCTTATCTGAATCCTGCCAGCTCCAAAGTCCTGGCTCAAGTACAGTTGTGTAGTGCACTTAGTAGACAGATAGATAAACAGATAGTTACATAGGTAGGTACCTAGACAGATATATAGACAGATACACAGCTGCCATCAGTCAGCTCCAACTCACGACAATCTTGTGTACAACAGAATGAAATGTTGCTTGGTCCTATGTTATTCTCATGATCACTGGCAACGTTGAGTCTATAGTTGCAACCATTGAGCCAATCCATCTCACCAAGGGTCTCCTTGCCCTGACTGACCCTCTCCTTCACCAAACATGGTGTCCTCTTCCAGTGATTGATCTCTCCTGATGACCTGTCCAAAACAAGTGAGCCAGATAATGTTTTGCTGTGATTCATAAGGTTTTCATTAGCTAATTTTTGAAAGGAGATCACCAGGCCTTTCTTTCAAGCCACCTCAGTGTGGACTCGAGCCTCCAATCTTTTGGTTAGCACCAACCAGGAACTCCGTATTCATATAAGAGAGTTAGTAATTAGGTCAATCTTCCTGAATGAGGAATGTGCAGCTAGAATTAAGTGCAAAGAAAGACAGTAGATGGATTCACAGTTTTAACACCAGCTTACTATTATTGCTGACTTGAGAGAACTCTCTCAGTGGTGGAAATATCACTGTGGGTCCTCTACTCCTAAAACAAGTTTCCATGGGGTACTCAGTTTTGGTTTTTAGTCTGCCACCAAATATAAGACCCAGTTTATTGCATCCTTTCACGCACTTGACATACAAACTAAAAAGCTCTCCTTGGAACCATTCTGGTAAAAGGGATACATCTGAGATGCTTAAAAGGCATCGTGACCCTAATTTCCCCAGCATCTCCTAAGTAAAGATGTAAGGGCTGTTTGAAGAGGAAGCACCTAGATATATAACAGCTAACCTGTGGTGTGTTGCAAAAGAGAACAAAACAGTCAAAAATTTCCTGTGATTCTCATCAACATAAAAATGCAGAGAAGATAAAAGTGATTGTGATTGGACGATTGGCATATTATTGGCCAGTGGCATTATTGTTTTATTATTATTTTTGTATTCTCAAGCAGCAGATTAGTGAAAAAATACCCACTAAAGAGATTCTTCTGTGCAGGTAAGACAGCAACCTCCAGGGGATATAACATCACCTCGTTTTTAAAAGGCCTACGAAACTCACAACCATATAGACCCACTGAACAAGTAGAGTGGATGTCATCTGTGCTGTGGATACAATTCCCACTGTGATTTTTTAAGGTTTTTTTTATTTCTGGTGTGCATGTGGTCTCTATTTGCAAAATCAATCTTATGGATAAAGTAGGCAGGAATCCAAGTGATCCAGCAATTTCCTTTCCCTATACCCCAGCATGACAATTGTTATTTTTTGCTTACTCAGCTGCCTTCTGTCCTAAACGTCACCTTCCCATACACATACATCTTCTTTCTCCCAGGTTTGTTTTGGCCTTTGCTCTCCCATGTACCTAGAGAGGGTAAGCCCTCCTCGGCTCCAAGGATTGAATCATAATTAATCTAAGCTAGCCATGGAAAATAGGGCATTGGTGGTTTAGTGGTAGAATTCTCACCCCCATGCAGGAGACCTGAGTTCGATTCCTGGCCAATTCACCTCATGTACAGCCACCACTTGGCTGTCAGGAGAGGCATGTGTAGTGATATGCTGAACAGGAGCTTCCAGACTAAGACGGACTAGGAAGAAAGGCCTGGTGATCCGGTTCTGAAGGTCAGTCATTAAAAACCCTATGAATCGCAAAGGCCTGAACTGATCATTGGGGTTGCACAGGTCTGGGCAGTGTTTTCATTCCACTGTGCATGGGATCACCATGAGTCCAGGGCTGACTTGATGGCAGTTAACCACAACAACAACCCATGGTAATTCCACCCTCCTCACTCGTGATCAGTACTGGCGTGGGCATGTGCCAGAAGTTTTTAGTAAAGGTTTTCCTCTAACAAATAGAGATGAATAAGAGAAATGTTTCTTTTCTTTGCCGAGCATCTTTAGTATGTGTTTCATGCTGTCTTGACAGCATGAGGTCAACTGCCCCAGTAGGCTGAGGATGGCAGAGTGGGAAGAAAGGAAGCACCTAGGACACAGCTGTGTCACGTGACTGAAGTTCCCAGAACCGCCCTGCCTCCAGACTTCCTGTCATGTGGGAGAAAGAAGCCCATATTGTTGATGATACTTTTGTTTGGGTCTTGGCTATTCATCGTCCAAAGCATCCTACTACTTCTTCCCTAAATCCTTAGGAAGACAAAAGGAATAAACAGAAATTATTCATTTATGACAGATGAGGTAAAGCTGTAAACACATGGGGTATTAGTTCCCAATATGATTAGGGTGGAAACATCGTTCTGTTCCTTTTTCCAGCCACTCCTAGTTCTGGTATTTCTTTTTTTATTTCAGCTGGAGAGAAACTGAAAGAACAGTGGTTAAGGGCTTGAGGTCTGGCTCAGACAGCATGAGTCTGAATCTTGGTTCTGCCACTTGCTGGCTCTGTGCATGTCTGTGGTCAAGTTACTTAAGGATAAGCAGTAGTTTCTTTGTCTCTAAAATGGAGATAATAATACCCTTTGGTGTTGTTTTAAGGATTAAATGAGACAATGCATGCAAACCTCTTAGCACAGAGATGGATACATGGTAAGATCTCAATAAGTGCAATAACATTATCATTTCATCAGCTCTGAGTACTTTGTCTTCTTTTTCAATCTGAAGGATTGCTCTTGCTCTCACCCTTGGCTTCCATGCCCTGGTTTTCTCTTTCTGCTGACTCCTCTGGCCCATTTCTTACTTCTAACTCTACTTACAGCTTTCCCTCAGCCATTGTCCACGACCCAGGCTCCATCTTTCTTCTCAGGCAGTGTTTCCAGCTTCCAGCTTGGATGCCCCTGGACTCCACAGCCACCTCTCTTTTCCTATGTAGACAATGCCATTGCCCTCTTCCATAGGGCTGTGTGCTTTCTCAATGTGGATTTGAAAGACAGCTGGGCTAAGTAAGGCAGAAGACACTGTATAAGTAACAGAACTCCACTCAGTGACCCTGGACAAATAATAGGAATTATGAGAGCAGGCTTTTAAGAGAAAGGGTAATGCTGCTGTTTGTGACCCTTTGTGGCAGGGACGCAAATGGGTGGTAATAGGGTGACATCCATGAGAAAGTCAGAGGTAGTAACCTGTATGGTAACCTGCAGCCCATGAGAAGAGCTCGGTTTCAGCACATCTGTAGCAGTGGGATGGTGTTTGGGTTGCCAGGGAGAAAGAACCATGTAGGGATAAAGCGCTCTTTGATGGTAGAGTCCTTACTCTTCAGGACCTTCCAGTCTGAGGAGGCAAGATATCTATGAGTAAACGAATGGGTAGGTAGATGAATTCCAATTTAATAGATATGAAATCTGAGACTGAGGGTTTAAGTAACCTCATTAGAAAAGGTCACACAACTAGTAAGCTATACATACTGATTCTTAGTCTACTGCACGTTCTATACCACATTGAAAGGAGACTTGCATTTTTTTGGTGCTCTTATGCTTTTTCAGAAGAACAATTTGATAGAAATATATGAGTATAGACCTTGTCAGCAGCCTGAAATACTTGAATTCATAAAATAAAGTAGGTGCCTTCTCCCTTGCCCTGTGACTTGCTTGCTATTTCTGCTACATGTTTTGGTCTGGGGTCACTGTGTGCCCTGACCAGGGAAGCATTTCATCCCCACCAACAGCTGTGCATCTGTAAATGCAGATTAACCAGCGCTCTTGACAAAGCGATACTGTGTATGTTAGTAAGCTAACCCGTGTATGCTAGCATGGTGTGACACAAGGCCTGTGGTGCTGATAATATTTACTAATACGATTGTCAAACCAGATGACATTGTAATGAAATTTTCTGACACTTCGGGTAGAGTAATATCTTGGAACAAGATAATATGAAATTCATTTGACTCCTGAACAAAACACAGCATACAGACTAGAGCTGAAAATGTACCGCGCGCGTTTCTTTGCCTTTTTCCCCACTGTCAAACTAAAATGGCCCCATCCTCTCTCATAGTTTATAAGTACACTCATGAAAAAAGGAAATATGTTGTGCAGTATTTTTTTGCTTGAGATCATTTCAAGTAAATGGAGTTGAAAAATGAAACATTGGGAGTGAAGATTATTATATTCGTTATACTTTTATGTGTAGCCCACTTCTCGGAAATGTATTCATCTGTCATGCTTAATAAACCATAATTTAAAAATCACCTTGCATGAAATTTTCTAAGCTGGTATTATTATGCATTATACTTTGTTCCTTGTTTTCTTGGAAAAATTTGTCACCACCCCACCCCTAGGAAAGTAAACGGATTTAAAAAAAAAAAAAAATCACAGTTCTAAAGGCTGATTGATTCCACTGGAAAGAACAGACATGTGTCAACCCATTGCCTTTACCGGTTGCCGTCGAGTTGATTCCAACTCATAACGACATTTAGGGTAGAGTAGAACTGCCCCATAGAGTTTCCAAGGCTGTAATCTTTATGGAAGCAGTCTGTCACATCTTTCTCCTGAGGAGTGGCTGGTGAGTTCAAATCCCTAACCTTTTGGTTAGCAACCGAACGCTTATCCACTGAGCCACCAGGACTCCTTGATATGTTTCAGAGGAAACTGTATTTCTGTTTTCTCCAAATAGACAGATAGGCTGATAGTCAATCCTTCATTCATTTTTAAGGGGACACTAAAAACTCTGAAAGGTAGGTATTTATTTATATCTTCCTAAAGATAAAGCACAAAACAGCTTCCAAAGAGGAATGTCTGCAATGTAGTGGCACACCATGTTTTCCTCTAAGGGTGATTGTTTTCTAAAGTGGTGCTTTCTGGAGCCTGAATTTCAGATACGGTGGGCAAAAACTTTTTTGTCTTGGAGGCAGGATACCAGGATTCTAAAATCATGCAGAACTATAGGCTAGTTCCTTGAGTGCACGTAGCCCAAACCCTACAATGAGAAAATGAGACCAAGAGAAAAGGCTTGATGAAGATGAGGCTAACAAATGGTTGATGGCAGGGCCAGGCCCATACCCAAGGCTCTCTTTCCTTTTTCAAGAATCTGTAAATCAGTATTTCCTAGTCTATCAGAATTGCTTTTATATTTTGCCTTTATTATATACAATAGGAAGACATTTTGAATGCCTGGGTATTTGCAATTCAAATATTCATAATTTTATGCTTCTTAATCCCTATTAGTTTTTGTGGTTACATATAATAGGATTTTGGAGAGATGTTTTACTGACCAAATCTTAACATTCACCAATCTTCCTCTTGATGATTTCCTCGAGAGAGAGCCATTTGCACAGAAAACAAAAGTCAAATGGAAAACTAACCCAGCTCCCTGTAGGTATCTGCTATCCTAACAAGCCAAGTGGCTAGGACTGCACAGGTGGACCTTTCCTGTTTTGCTTATTGCATGGAGAAAGGAAGTACCAATGAAAATAGTATTCAACAATTCATTGATACATGAAGTAAACGAGAAAAGAGATTTCCTTCCATTCAGGGCAAAAAAAAAAAAAAAAAAAAAGTCCTGTGCTTCTTGCAGATCATGAAGCAGGATCTGAATGAGAAAAGTTTCTTACTAATAAAACACGATGCAATGAATGTGTCAGGTCTGGCCAGGCAGACGGCAGATCTTCCCACCAAGAGGAAGGACTATGGAGGAAGATGGAAGGAGGGCGTGGAAGTCTGGGCAAATGATCCCTCTGCTATGGGAGAACATGGAGAGAAGAAGGCAGGCCTTCCCTCCGATATCATTGTCAGAAAATTAGAGTTAATGTAAACCTCAAATACTATATTTTACAATAAAAGAGTAGGTCACCATTATTTTTTAAAATATATTTCCATACTATGATTATTTGGCCAGTTGGACCTAGAGTTTAATAGCATGGGCTCTGGTGCCAGAGTGCCTGGATTTGAATCAACAGCTCCCACTTGGTGACCTTGGGCAAGGCCCTTAATCCATCACCATCATCATCATCATCATCATCCCTCATAGGGTTATTGTGAGAAATTAATAATAAATAAATTAGTTAATACAAAGTACTTGTGATACATATGGCTGATACACAGTAGTCACCATATAAATGTTTGCTATTATTATGCCACACATAATCATTTTGATCACTTTTATTACTCCTGCCAGTTGCTTCAGCAGATATAGTTTGTGACAAACTGCAAGTCTAGACAATAGTAGTATTTGAATCAATCTAGTGATTCTAACCAAAACAAAACCAGATATTTTCAAGAAGCAATGTAGTAAGGTTTTTAGCAAACTCATCTGGGAACTCTAGCAGGTTAAAAGACCACAAAGTAGTTTTATATACTGATGCCATAGAAATTTCAGCTTTACCTTTTCACTTTATAGGCTCTCCTATCCAATTTTAGAGTTAGATGCGACTTATGAATCGTTTATTCCAATGATCTCACTTGGCTAAAAAGGTAACTGAGGTAGACATGCTGACTTACAGTTTTAAATACAAAAACAAAACATCTTAAGCAGACATTTTCCCTCCTGACACTTTGAGGAGAAAACTCTGTCCACAGTCACTGCTTCCACCCATTTTCTGTGTGTAACTATCCTGGATGGTGGAAAGGAGGTGGTCATGAGAGACGTCACCAAAGAGATGTCACTTCAAAGTGCTTTGTAAGATGGTAAAGACTTCATGGATGAAGGAGGGCAGGCACTTTGATGGTGCAAAGCTTACATAATGATCCAGATGCGGGACTATACACATTTATTTGCGGGGTAGAAACTAGACCAATCTGTTCCTAAGGAAGGCTTTACAAGAAGGGCAAGAGATATGAGATCTACGATTAAAGGTAGGTTGGGGCAGGTTTTAAATGACCTTGACCTTGAGTGCTTTCCCTGAACTATCTCCATAGAGCCATGGGAAGTCTTTGAAAGTTTTTGAGTATGGGAAAATTTCAGAACAGCAAGATATAGTTTCCTAGGGCTGCGATAACAACTTACTACAAATTGAGTGGCTTATAAGAACAGAAATTTACTCTCTTGCAGTTCTGGAGGTTAGAAGTTTGAAATTAGGATATCTGCCATGTTGATTTCTTCTGTGGGTTTTGAGGAGGAATCTATTCCATGCTTCTCTCCTAGTTTCTGACAATGGCTGGAGTTCCTTGGCTTGTAAATCACTCCAATCTCTATCTCTGTCTTCACTTGGCTGTCTTCCCTCTGTCTCTTTTACTCTTTTATAAAGACACCACTCATATTGGATTAGGACCCACTCTATTCCAGTATGACCTCATGCTACCTTAACTGATAACATCTTCAAAGACCCTATTTCCAAACAAGGTAATCTTCATGAGTACTAGAGGTTAGGACTTCAACTACCTTTTGGGGGACCCAATTCAATCCATAACAAGCAATGTCCAGGAAGATTAATACTGTGACAATGCAGAGAATGGCTCAGGCCAAGGAACTCCTTGCCTTACAGTTGGTGCCTGAGGTGAACCTATTTTCATCTGTCCAGCACCCCTTTTCCACTTCTTCTGAGACCAGAAATACTCTTTCCAGTAGGGAACACTTTTCAAGTGGCTACAATGAAATGATCTTTCACCACAGTACTGTCATCACAGGCATGTGTCAGCCACACAGGTCTGGGCAGAGTGACCCCACCTCTGGCCAGGAATGAGCATTTGTCCTAACGCAGGCCAGTTAGAGTCTTCCCTGTTGCTGTACTACCAGAACTATAAAGAAACTCTCTTTCAGTTGGAATTGCTAAACAGTAATTAGGATTAGGGACCACAGTAGCCATTTTGCACAGTACAGGAAGCTTAATCCAAGCCCTTACAAGTAATAGATTCTAAGCTTTAGTGGCAAAAGGAGGTGACCTTCCTCATGAGAAAATGAGAGGAATTTGTTTTTGTTTTTCTTAATTAGTGCCTGTTAAACCAAATCTTTTTAAAAAGGCTGTCACACAACTTTAGTCTGGGGTTAATTTAGGAGGATGAGAGAGTAGGGAAGGTATCTGACAAGACAGTTGCACAACATGATTAACATAATTAATGTATTGAATTGTACATGTAAAAATGTTTAAATGGCAAATGTTTTGTTTTATTTATATATATATATATATTGGAAAAAAAAAAAAAAAAGAACCACTGTGGAAAGAGTATGAGAGTGGAAGGAGAAGGGGCAAAGAAGCAAAAGTGAGAAATCAGAAAGAGAAAAAATGAAGGAACTGGGACCTCACTTCTGAACTTTGAAATAGAATTCGAAACCAAAAGAAAACTGCATTTGAAAGTGAAAATGTCAGCACAGTACGGAGCAAGGTCATCACACTCAAGATAGCAAGCCCATCCATATAGCCCGAGCCAATTCACAAAGAAATTCTTGGGGAATTCTCAGAAATTTCAGGGACTTTCTATAAGTCATGAGAAAGGTGTTCAGGCCAGTGTCTTGTAGATGTTAAAGGGCATTCTGACCTTGTGAATAGATTGGAACATGTCAAGCTTCAGCAGAAAGAAACTGGTTTCAGGATGAGAAGGCGTGGGTCCACCATGAGCTTGCCTATTGGTCATTAGTCAAGTGGTGTGAACTTTCTGACTCAATTTCCTACTCTACAAGAGGGTAGATTTCATTGGAGGAACTAAAATAACCCTTTTGGTTTTAAAACGCCACCATCCATGATTGTAAACAAGCTGTGGGATGCCTATATGGAACATAAAATAACAGGGCACCAGAGGAGATATACGTTTCATGGGGGAGGTGGGGGCAGGAAGGGCAGTTCAGTGAATTTCATCCAGTCAGTCTGGAAAGATCCAGGAATAACACAGATCTGAAAGTTTAGGTTGGTCAATAGATACAGTAAACCTACAGGGCCAGATAACAGCTACAAATTAATGTTACTGCTGTTGTCAGTTGCCACTGATTTGGCTCCAACTCATGGTGATCTTATGTATAATAGAATAAAATGGTGCCCAATCCTGCACCATGTTCATAATCCTTGGTATGTTTGAGCCAGTTGTTGTAGCTATTTTGTCAATTCATCTCACTGAAGATTTCCTTCATTTTCATTGACCTTTTACTTTACCAACCATGATGTCCTTTTCCAGAGATTGGTCTTTTCTGATGATGTGTCCGAAGCAAGCAAGATGAAGTTTCACCATCTTCTCTTGTAAGGAGCATTCTGGCTGTATTTCTTCTAAGACTGATTTGTTTGTTCTTCTGGCAGTCCATGGTATAATCAATATTCTCCTACAATACCATCCAAGTTAATTGTTCTGTGGTGTTTTTGTTAGCTGCCATTGAGTCAGTTCCAATTCATGGCGACCTTATGTGTAACAGAAAGAAATGTTGCCCAGTTCTATGCCCAGCCAAGTTAATAGGTCCTGTTTAATCAGTTGCTATATGCCAGACACAGAGAAATACACTTTATGTGTATTATTTTCATAATACATTTTTAAGATAAAGACCCATAGCATCCCTTTCCCAGGAAACTGAAGCACAGAGATGAATCAACTTTCCAAGTTCACATCTGCTGAGGGCCAAAGCTAGGATTAGCATCCTGGTGATGAGACTCCAAGGCCTGTTTTTTTGTTTTTGTTTTTTTTTTAAACTACTGCGTCATCTTGCCAATGGAGGAATTGGCAATGGCAACTGTCGAGATGTCACTGAAATCGTAAACTTTCACGTTTGCACAGCACCTAACAGCTTTCCACACACTCTCATGTTCTGGTTATTGTGTGTGTCTCATAACGTCCCTGTATGCTATTTGCACAAGGATTGCTGTCCCTATTCTATAGTTGACGAGACTATGGAATGTGCCTGGATTTCGTAGATGAAGAGCCAAGACAAAAATCCAGACTTTCTGATAACACAGCAGTATCCTTCCAGGGCAAACACCAGCATCCTAGATAAATGCTAGAGGCATTGGTGGATTAGTGGTAGAGTTCTCACCTTTCACGTCAGAGACTTGGGTTCTATTCCTGGCCAATGCACCTCATGTTCAGTCACCATTTGTCTGTCAGTGCGGGTTTGAGCATTGCTATGATGCTGAACAGGTTTCAGTGGAGCTCCCACCCTAAGATGAACTAGGGAGAAAGGCCTGGAGATGTGCTTCCAAAAATCAGCCAGTGAAAACCCTGTGGATTACAATGGTCTGATCTCATTGTGCACGGAGTCATCATGAGTAGGGGACTGACTCGATGACTGCTGACAACAACAAGATAAACGCAGCAAAATCTTTCAGATGAAACTTGAAGAAGCCAAGATTCTGATACTCCGAGCTCCCAAAGCTGGAAAGGTTGAGAATGATCTATCTGTTCTGAGGCTGCGTTACAAGTGTTACATCCTTTACACAACAAAAACTCTTACTGACTCTGGAATAATTCCTGTGACATCAAACTGCTAAACAGAACCAAAAGCCCCTTCATAATATCCCACCAGCATCACTCTCCTTTTCAAACTAGGGATCCAGATCTCTTCCTTGAGTTCTTGAGGCCAGACAAGTGCATTGGCAGTAGCTGATGGAAGCAGATCCTACTGGAGTATGTAAGGGGTGAATCAGATACTCCTGGGCTTGCCAGTGCCTAGGTGTCTACACACATGCTCATACTCACATGCAGGGACATTCTGGCTGGTCCCCAGGATCTCCCTATCTCCACAGTGTCTGCCTGGGAATAGAAGTGCATGTTTTTCGATCAATTTTCAAGCAGAGCTTTCTACTAACGTTGAATCAGCTGTTGTAATGAGACTAAAATACCAGCCAGCTTTCAGCTCAAGGGCCTGTCTCTAGCTTTGTCTGGCATAAGTGACATCTCATTCACAGTCACCCTAATTTTAGCTGTAGTTATCAGCTCCAGTTTGTATAAATTCAGCCTCAGTGATGTCAGCCCTGGCAGACTGAGCATCCTGGCATGAATTTGGGTTTCAGAAGGAACTCCTGTAGCTAAGGATCTGCTTGAAAATGTGCTGGGACTAAAGACAAAGTATGCTTCTCTCGGTCCTTGTATTTGTCTCAAAAAAGAAAGCCACCTCCCCTGTCCCAGAGCCTGTACAAACATGCAGGTCACTGACACCTAGAATATTTTTATTCTGAACCAAAGATGAAAAAGTAAAAATTTCCTCAAATCATAGAAAGACCTCAGTTGTCAAACCTAACTGCTTTATTAAACATCACGTACATTTAAACAAACAAGGCTGTGATTCAGACTTACCTTGATGGTATTTTAGAACTTATAGGAAAATGCCACAAATATAACCAGTCAGGAAAAAAAAGAAAAAATCCAAACCCAAAGAAGCAAAAACTAGACTGGTGTTAGAATTCTTCTCTGCTTCTAAAACTACAGGATAAATTGGAGAAAAGCCACATAGTTTTATGAATTGTTTAAACCCTCCATTAAAATACAAGCACGGTTGGTAAAAGTGTGTGATAGATACATTCACAACAACAATAAAAAAAAAGAGTAGCTGCTGAGGCTGCTTATGTACAACCAAATACCTCATGTAATTTGGTTTCTTGGTTTGGAGGTTTAGGGTCAAGGTTTCATGGGACTTTCCAGTTAATTGGTCTAATATCACATTTAGTGCTTCTGTTCCATCTCCTAGTACATTGCATAGTGCCTGGGATTTTAAAGTCTTGCAAGCAGCTATCCAAGGTACAGCAATTGGTCTCTATTAGCCTGGAGCAACAGAGGAAGAAAAAGAGTCAGGAATAGGAGAAAGAAACGGAATGTGTGGCTAATTCCTTCTGTGAACAACTGCCTCCTTTGCAACTAGACCAGAAGAACTGGATGGCACCTGGCTACCATTACTGAACTATAGAAGAATCCAGATTCAAAGGAGAAAAATGCAGAACAGAAGTTGAAATTCTCCTGAAATCCAGATTTTCTGGAGCCATGGAGGCTGGAAACACCCCTGAAACTATTGTCTAGGGATAATCTTTAAACTTATCCCAAAAATATCCATGAAGTCTTCTTAAAATAGTTTAGCTTGCCTAATAAAGAATGTCTGCTTTGAACATTGTACTCTTGTAAGAACTATCAATATGGGATCAAACTGAAATAGCAATTAGAAAGATTAGATAAAAACCTTAGAGTGCAATGAATTTATGTTAATGAGGAGGAACAATTTGGAAAAAGAGGATGAGAATGTTTGCACAACTTGAAGAATTTAATCAATGTCACTAAAGTGTACATGTAGAAATTGTTGAATTGATATATGTTCTGCTTGTAAATTCTGAACAGCAACAAAAAAACCTAAAATAAATTGTAAAAATAATGCAAGCACGGTGGAGAATAAAAAGAAATGTTGTTATGTTGTTGGCTGCTGTCGAGTTGGTTCTTAATCACAACGACTCTACGTACAACTAACGAAACACTGCCCAGTCCTGTGCCATCCTCACAGTCATTGCTATGTTTGAGCCCATTGTTGCAGCCACTGTGTCGATCTATCTCTTCAGGGTCTTCTTCTTTTCTGCTGACCCTCTACTTTACTGGAAACCCTGGTGGCATAGTGATTAAGAGCTACGACTGCAAACCAAAAGGCTGGCAGTTCAAATCCACCAGGCCCTCCTTGGAAACCATGAGGCAGTTCTACTACGTCCTGTAGGGTTGCTATGAGTCAGAATCCACTCGATGGCAACGGGTTTGGGTTTTTTTTTTGGTTTTTGTACTTTACCAAGCGTGGTGTCCCTCTCCAGGGACTAGTCCCTCCTAATAACATGTCCAAAGTACATGAGACAAAATCTCACCATCCTTGCTTCTAAGGAGCATTCTAGCTGTACTTCTTCCAAGACAGATACGTTTTTCCTTCTGGCCCACTCACTTGCCTTAGAGTTGATTCTGACTCATAGCGACCCCATAAGGTTTCCAAGGTGTAAATCTTTATGGAAGCAGACTGCTACATCTTTCTCACGTGGAGATGCTGGTGGTTTCGAACCACCAACCTTTCAGTTAGGAGATGAGCACTTTCACCAGTGCGCCACCTGGGCAGTCCATGGTATATTCAATATTCTTTGCCAGCACCATAATTCAGATGCATAAATTCTTCTTCATTCTTCCTTATTCATTGCCTGGTTTTCACACGCTATGAGGCTACTGAAAATGCCATGACATACCTTAGTCCTCAAGGTGACATAGTTACTTTTTAACACTTTAAAGAGTTCTTTTGCAGCAGATTTACCCAATGCAATACGCCATGTGATTTCCTGCCTGCTGCTTCTTTGAGCATTGACTGTGAATCCAAGTAAAATGAAATCCTTGACCACTTCAATATTTTCTCCGTTTATCATGTTATTGCTTATTGGTCCAGGTGTGAGAATTTTTGTTTTCTTTATGTTGAGGTGTAATCCATACTGAAAGCTGTAATCTTTGATCTTCATCAGTAAGCGTTTCAAGTCCTCTTCACTTTCAGCAGCCTGTCTCTTTAGTCCAGCCTCTCAGATTAATTCCTCAGTATACAGATTGAATAAGTATGGTAAAAGGATACAACCCTGATGCGCACTGTTCCTGATTTTAAACCATTCAGCATCCCCTTGTTCTGTTCACATAACTGCCTCCTGGTTTATGTACAGTTTATTCCTGAGCTTGATTAAGTGTTCTGGAATTACCATTCTTGGAAATGTTGTCCATAATTTGTTATGATCCATACAGTTGAATGCCTTTTCATAGTCAATAAAACACAGGTAAACTTCTTTCTGGTGTTCTCTCTGCTTTCAGCCAAGATTCATCTGACATCAGCAATGATATCCCTCGTTCCACATCCTCTTCTGAATCCGACTTGAATTTCTGACAGTTCCCTGTCTATGTACTGCTGCAACCATTTTTTAATTATCTTCAGCAAGATTTCATTTGCATGTGATATTAATGATATCTGTATTCTGTCGGATCACCTTTCTTTGGAATGGCATACATACGGATCTCTTCTGGTTGGTTCGCCAGGCAGCTGTCTTCTAAACTTATTATTTATTTTTTGATTGGTTATTGTCAGGCTGAAGACAAAACAAACTATATATAAATATTGATATATTTGTTTCTCACATGGATAAGGAGAGTTAGCAATTCTGAAACTGCTTTTTATGTAAGCTAGGGTTAGTTCCGTAGTAGAATTCTTGCCTTCCATGCAGGAGACCTGCGTTCAATTCCTGGCCAATGCATCTCATGTGCAACCACCATTGTAGGTGGCTAGAATGAACGCTTTTTTGCTGTATAACAGTTGGAAATGCCAGTATGAACTTATCTATTTATTTATTTATTTATTTTAGTACATATACAGGGAAGTAGATACAGAAATATAGATATGCTTGTATACAAGGGTTAGTATACATACAGGCACTTCCTTGCTGTGTATGCTGACAGCTTCCTAAAGAAGTGACACACCCTTAGCAATGAGTACAACTAGCAACCTGATCTTGGTTTCTAAATACCATTCTCCAATAAAAGAAACCAGGACTCTCTAGAGAAGTGACTAATTCCAAGGGTGGATCAGAAAAAAATACAAGATGAGACTAGAGGGTCTTGTAGTGCCAGAATGTAATGAAGTGCTGGGGAAAAAAGAAAAAAAAGATGGAGGCATGACAAAGAACATAGGGATCAACCTAAAATAGCTCAATGGCCAAAGCTGGAACAATTTGAGCAAGAAAATAAAGGATAGTGCTGGATTCTAATCCAAAGAATAAAATAAATATCCATAAGTCCATACTGATATAAATAAGTTACTGAATAAATAAATAACTGGAAGAGAGAGGATAAACATTCTTTATAGAAAAATTTCAATTAATAAATGTAGAAGGAAAGAGAGAATTTTAAAAATGACCATTAGAACAACAAAGTAATAATTACTCTAGGCAAGATTCACTGATGAATGCTAACATTAGTGGGTAAATTTTAACAATATTTTAAACAGATATTTGGATAGCCTCAAAATTCTCTGCCATAATATGTATTAATTACTGTGGTGGATTTAACACATGTCCATAAATCCTTTGGTACCTCTTCCTTTAGGAGATGGATCCTAATTCCCCTATCCTTGAGTTTGGACTGGACTTAGTGACTGCTTTTAATGAATAGCATATGAAAATGAAAAAATTGCAACGTTGTAGTGGAGAAACCTGGAAGGAATCACTTTAAGCAGGTGATCAAGGTTACTACCACCAGTGATAGGTCACACTGATGTGATGAGAAGCTACTTCTCTAATATTTTCAAAAAATCTATAGCCAAGTTTAATCATGAGAAAAAGTGAGACAAACATAAATTGAGGGGTATTCTACAAAACATCTTAAAGTACTCTTAAAATGTCAGCATCATAAAAGACAAGGAAAGATTAAAAAATTGTCACCAATTGGAGGAGAGCAAAGAGACCTGATAACTAACTATGATGCAATGTCTTGGATTGTATCCAAGAACAGAAAAAGGACATTAGTGGAAAAATTGGTGAAATTGAAATAAAGTCTGTAGATTAATTATAGTAGTGTATAAGTACTATTTTTTTAACTTTGATAAATGTACCATGGTTATGTAAGCTAATATTAGGGGAAGCTGGATCAAGAATATAGAGGAACTCTCTGTACTCTTTTTGAATTTTTCTGTAAATCTAGAATCATTTTTAAAAAATTTAACCACAAGCACACATAAATGGATTTAAAGAGTTCCAACTACGTAATGAATGTAAGGAATATACCCAAAACAATGTATCTAATCCACAAATATGGGTTAGAACTCATTAGGTAAATTTAAGCAAGAAAATAAAAAGATTAACAACATTACCATCATATACAACATAAAATGCAGGAGAAATTGCATTAAATGGAAAAATAAGTCATTTCAATTGGATAATAGTTACCAGTGTCAATAAAGATATGATTGGCATGAAACTATGCATCAAGTGAAATAATTCCACATAAAGTAGAAACTGTTGTAAGTGTAGACAACATAACAGAAATATAAATGTTGATGATCTTAACACACCACTTTTGGCCAAGTAGACATAATATGCATAACTGGATAATAAAAGAAATAAGGTTGATTTACCAGACATGTTAAACTTTTTAACCAGCAGAGAATATTTACTCTTTATAAAGCCCCAGGCAGAATTTGGAAAATTGATTACTGTGTTGGTTAAGGTTGTGTATCAACTTAGCGGGGCCATGATTCTCAGTTATTTGCAGTTATGTAACAATGTAGTCATCCTCCAACATGTAATCTGATGTGATCAGCCAATCATTTGTAAGGGGAGTTTCCTCGGGGGTGTGGCCTGCATCCAATATATATATATGGACATTCTGGCAAAGTTCACTTGCCTGATCTGGATCCTGCATCTGGCTCATCATCACCTGACCTCCAGTTCTTGCAACTTGAGCCGGTGGCCTGCTGTATTGCCTGCTTATCTTGGGACTCATTGACTTCTGCAGCCTGTGTGTCAGCTACCTGCCACATTGTCTGCCAATCTTGAGACTGGTCAACCTTCACAGCCTGTGAGCCAGCGACTTGCCATCTGACCTACCAACCTTGAGTTCGTCAGCCCCTGCAGCTATGTGAGTCAGGAGAAGCCTCCAGCCTGAGGCCTGACACATAGACTTGGGACTTGCCAGCCTCTACATCTGTGTGAGCCATTTTCTTAGATAAATCTCCCTCTCTCTCTCTCTCTCTCTCTCTCTCTCTCTCTATATATATATATATATATATATATATATATATATATATACATATATATATATATACATACAATTCACTGGTTTTGTTTCTCTAGAAAACCAAGCCTAAGACATTTCACACCAAGCATGGTTCTAGAGATCTAGATAAACAAAATCATAAGGATGATTTTTCTAAATTGGTTCTCAAGTCTGATAGTCCTAAAGGCACTGATGACTCTTCCTCCAATAGTAAAGAGGGCACTGCTAAATCATGGCATGAAATGGCAATATTAGCCAGCAAAATATCACCACCAATATATCAAATATTGGTGAAAAGTGAGGCTCTGGGTCATCACATGTTTGACACTTTTCTACAATTTTGTCAGAATGAGAAGTATATGGAAGCTGGTTGGTTGGTCCTACTTTCACTAGACAAAGTGGTGAAAGAAAGAGATGAGCTCAGGGCTTCAGAGTCACAGCTCAAGCACCACATGAAAGACCTCAAAGTTGCCACTTGCGCCCTAAAAGAAAGCTTTATTTCTTGTAGTAATGGAGCTAATATTGCTGAAAACCAAAATCAGAGTCTTATCATAACAGTGGCTGAATTACAGGGCCAACTTAATTACCAGCCTTGAATGATGTCTGAAGTTAAGGTGAGGGCATTGACTGGGAAGAAATGGGATCCTGAAACTTGGGATGGGTACATATGGGCAGATAACTAGGAAGCTGAGGATATAAAGCCCCTAAACTCCCTTAAATCACTTCTGCCAGCAGAACCAGTACTCTTACTCCCATCTGAAGAGATTACTCCATCTTTGTCTGCTAAGCCACCCTCCCCAGTAAAACCATTATCACCTCCACCACATCTGATGAGATTAACCCAGATATGTCTGAAGAGCCTTTGTCTGAGATATTACCTGGGGTGGTGCCTGGATCATTTTCTGGAGCATCACCTGGGGTAAAGTCTTCACAAGACATTGCTTAACATTTCCAAGAGTCACCCCCACCACCCATTTTTGCTTCTAGACCTATAACTAGACTTAAGTCCCAGTGAGCACCAAAAGGTGAAGTACGAAGTGTGACCCAAGAAGAAGAACACTACACTCCAAAAAAATATAAAATAAAATAAAACTTGACTTTCTAATATGTTCAAACAGAAACCTGGGGAATAGCTGTCCTGGGGAATAGGTGTGGAAATAGCTATTAAAGGTGTGGGATAATGGTGCAAGGAACATAAAGTTGGATAAATCTGAATTTATTGACATGTGATAACTAAGACAGAGTCTTCATTCAATGTTTCAGCTCAAGAGGCTAGGAAAGCATATAATAGTTTAGTTGCTTGGTTCACTGAAGCATGGATTATGCAGTGGCCTACATTAAATCAAGTTGAAGTACCAGACCTGCCTTGGTATATTACAGAAGAGGTATCCAAAGGCTTAGGGAAATTGGCATGTTAGACAGGATTTATTAGGCTGGACCCACAGACCCACAGATGGAGTGCCAACAGGACACACTTTTTACAACAGTGATGAACAAATTTCTGAAGGAGCCCCAGCATCTTTCTTGAAGACTGCTGTGATTGCTATTTTATGTAAATCAGATTTGACAGTGGGAACTGCCCTAACTAAATTAAGACACCTAACTAAAATGGGGTGGATTGGACCCTGTGGTGGTAGGGGTCAAATGGCGGCACTCAGTTGACAAAGAAAAGGTGAGTGTTGTTACCATAATGGACAGTGGAGTCAAAGCAATAATCAGAATAATCTTCTCATATGGACCTATGGCATTTGCTATTTAGTCATGGTGTCCCTAGGAGTGAAATAGATGGGAAATCTACTAAATATTTACTTGATCAGTACAAGCAGAAGAATTCTAGGCAAAGCAAAAGGCAGTCTAAGCTGAATCACCAGAATGAAGAGTCATAGGCCCAGAATCAATTCCCAGACTTGAGCAAGTTTAAAGACCCACAACCCCTTGAACAAAGGGGAGGCTAGGTCCCTTGAGGGAGGACTTCACTACACTGCCAAATATTTATACTCTTAATCTATCTGCTAGCCTTCCCCAAAGGGATCTACAGTCTTTTATGAGAGTGAATGTTCATTGGAGAAGAGGAAACAATCAAATTTGGGGGGTTACTGGATACTGGCTCTAAACTGACACTAATTCCAGGATATCCAAAATGTTAATGTGGCCCACCAGTCAGAGTAGGGGTGTATGGAGTTCAAGTTATTAATGAATTCTAAGCTCAGGTTTGTCTCACAGTGGGTCCAATGGATCCTCAAACCCATCCTGTTTCAGAATGCATAGGTGGAATGGGTATACTCAGTAACTGGCAGAGCCGCCACACTGGATCCCTGACAAATGGAGTAAGGGCTATTACAGTAGGAAAAGCCAAATGGAAGCCATTATAATTGCTCCTACCCAGGAAAATAGTAAACCAAAAGCAATACCTTATTCCTGGAAGGATTGCAGAGATTACAGCCATCATCAAGGACTTGAAGTGACTCAGCCCCTTTCTGGGACCTCCCTGAAGGACAGTGGTAAAAGGAAATCCTCCCAATGGACATAACTTTGAGCAATGCACCTGGTTGTTCCTTGGAAAGAGAAATGGCCAGATGTGCAATTATGTACTGATTAATGGACTGTGCCCAGTTGTTTGGCTGAATTGTTAAGGACTTGGAAGGAACACAATTGGAAAATTGGAGACAAGTAGGTATGAGGAAGAGATATGCAGAAAGATCTCTCTGAATGAGCCAAGGAAGTGAAGATATTTGTGTCTCATGTGAATACTAACCAAAGGGTGACCTCAGCAGAGGCGGATTCCAACATCAAGGGGATAAGATGACATGTTCTGTGGAAACCAGTCATCCTCTTTCCCTAGCCACTCCCTTCATTTCCCAATGGGCTCATTAACAAAGTGGTCATGGTGGCAGGGATGGAGATTATGCATGGGCTCAGCAACATGGACTTGCACTCACCAAAGCAGATTTGGCTACAGCCACTGCTGAGTGCCCAATCTGCCAGCAGCAGAGATCAACACTGAGTTCCTGATATGGCACATTCCTCTAGGTGATCAACCAGCAAATTGGTGACGGGATGATTATACTGGACTGCTTCCATCATGGAAATGCAGCATTTTGTACTTATTGGAATAAACACTAACTCTGGATACAGATTTGCCTTCCCTGCACTCAATGCTTCTGATAAAACTACCATTCATAAACTCACATAATGCCTTATCCACTGTCATGGTACACAAGGCAGTATTGCCTCGAATCAAGGGACTCACTTCACAGCAAATGAACTGTGGCAATGGGCCTATTCTCATGGAATGTACTGGTTTTACCATGTTCCTCAACATCCTGAAGCAACTGGCTTGATAGAATGATGGAATGGCCTTTTAAAGACACTATTATGGCACCAGCTAAGTGGCAATACTTTGCAACATTGGGGCAATATTCTGAAGGAGGCCATATATGTTCTAAACCAGCATTCAATATATGGTGCTGTTTCTCCAATATCCAGGATTCACGGTTCTAGATATCAAGGGGTAGAAACGGGAGTGGCATGTCTCACTGTCACAGCTACTGATCCACTCATACAATTTGTCCTTCTGCTCCCCATTACCCTATGCTCTGTGGGTCTTGAGGTCTAAGTTCCAAAGGGAGGAATGCTCCCACCTGGAGACACAACACGGATTTGTAGAACTGGAAGTTAAGAATGTCACCCAGCCACTTTGGGCTACTCATGTCTCTGAATCAAAAGGCAAAGAAGGGAGTTACCATACTGACAGCTTAATTGATCTAGACTACCAAGGGGAAATCAGATTGGTGTTGGATAATGGGGGGAAAGAAGAATATGTCTGGAATACAAGAGATCCCTTAAGGCATCTCTTATTACTACCATGCCCTGTGATTAAAGTCAATGGAAAACTACGGCAACCCAAATCCAACATGACTACTACCATCATGACTACTGCCAACATGACTACTACTATCATGGTAGGTTTGTGTCACCCCACCAGGCCAAGAACCACAACCAGCCAAGGTGCTTGCTGAGGGTAAAGGGAATATGGAATGGTTGGAGAAAGAAGGTAGTTCTAAATAAGAGTTATGACCATGTGACCACTTGCAGAAACAAGGACTATAACTGTTATGAGTATTTCTTCCTTGTATGTGTGCATCAAATATTTGTTTTCTTCGATTATAATATTAAGATGTAAATGGGCCAGTGTGTTTTTGGTTGTACACGTGTTGTTTGTATCACGTTATGTAAAAGTATGTGTATGGTTTAAGGAGATATGTACAGGTGCCAAATTGAGAAGGTGTGGATTGTGATGGTTATGTGTCAGCTTGGCTGGGTCATGATTGTCAGCGGTTTGGCAGTTATGTATTGATGTAATTTGGCAGTATGTAATTATGTAGTCATCCTCCATAATGTAGTCTGATGTGATCGCCAATTAGTTGTAAGGGGAGTTTCCTCAGGGATGTGGCCTGCATTTTTTATATATACGGACATTTTGGCAAAGTTTGCTCACTTGCTCTGGCTCCTGCATCCAGATCATCATTATCTGACCTCCAGGTCTTGGGATTTGTGCCAGCTGCCTGCCCTATTGCCTGCTGATTTGGGGAATCATCAGCCTCTGCAGTCTGTGAGCCAGCAG
This sequence comes from Dugong dugon, assembly GCA_030035585.1. Lineage (NCBI taxonomy): Eukaryota > Metazoa > Chordata > Mammalia > Sirenia > Dugongidae > Dugong > Dugong dugon. The sequence continues at coordinate 64,965,515 of CM057470.1, read as the reverse complement.
CCTGCCATCTTACCTGCCAGTCTTGGGTTTGTCAACCTCTGCAGCTACATAAGTCAGAAGAAGCCTCCAGTCTGATGCCTGACCCACAGACTTGGGACTTGCAAGCCTCTACAACTGCATAAGCCATGTCCTTGAAACAAATCTCTCTCTCCTATCTCTCTCTTTCTGTATATATATATATATATATATATATACTGTATATACATATATATAAATATATATATACTGTATATACAAATGTATATACACTGTAGTGATTTTGTTTCTCTAGAGAACCCAGCCTAAGACAATCATAATCAAGCATATACAAAGTCATTAATAATTTCTAAAAGGAAAAGAATATACGTGTTACCTTATGTGGTTACAATGCATTAAAACTAGAAGATAACAAAATTTACAACAGAAGCTACAAAATTCCAATAACAGGGGAAACGAGGGAAAAACTAACATTGTCCTATAAGTAGAGCTATGGTGGCACAGTGGTTAAGAGCTTGGCTACTAACCCAAAGGTCAGTGGTTCAAATCCACCAGCCTCATCTTGGAAAAGGTATGGGACAGTTCTGCTCTGTCCTATAGGGTCACTATAGGGTCCTATAAGTCTGAATCCAGTCTATGGCAATGGGTTTCATTTTCTTGGTTTTGTCCTGTAAGTATTATGCAAAGGGGAAAGTAAAATTCTCAAATATAGAACATTTAAAAGAAAACAAAACAGAGAACATTATACCTAAAACCCAAGAATCCAGTCAAAACTATGTTGTTGTTAATTGCCGTTGAGTTAGTTTCAACTCATAACCACACTGTGTAAAATAGAACAAAACACTGCCCAGTACTGCACGATCCTCCCAATCATTGCTATGCTTGAGCTCATTGTTGGAGCCGCTGGGTCAATCCGTCTCATTGAGGGTCTTAGTCTTTTGAACTAACCCTCTACTTTATCAAACATTATGTCCTTTTGCAGTGACTGGTCCCTTCTGATAATATGTCCAAATACATGAGATGAAGTCTTGTCATCCTTGCTTCTAAGGAGCATTCTGGCTGTACTTTTTTCAAGACAGATTTGTTCGTTCTTCTGGCAGTCCATGGTATAGTGAATATACTTCACCAACACCATAATTTAAATTCATCAGTTTTTCTCTGGACTTCCTTATTCATTGTCCAACCTTCTCATGTGTATGAGGAGATTGAAAATACCCTGGTTTGGGTCAGGCACACCTTAGTCTTCAAAGTGCCATTACTGCTTTTCAACACTTTAAAGAGGTCTTTTGCGACAGATTTGCCCAATGCAATAGGTCATTTGATTTCTGTTGAATGCCTTTGTGTAGTTGATAAAACACAGATAAACATCCTTCTGGTATTCTCTGCTTTCAGCCAAGATCCATCTGATATCCCCAGTGACATTCCTCATTGCATGTCCTTTTCTAAATCTGGCTTGAATTTCTGGCAGTTCCCTGTCTATGTGCTGCTGCAACCGTTTTTGAATGATCTTCAGCAAAATTTTACTTGCATGTGATACTGATGTTATTGTTCGATAATTCCTGCATTTCGTTGGATCGCTTTTCTTTGGAAAGCGCATAAATATGGATCCCTTCCAGTCTGTTGGCCATGTAGCTGTCTTCCAAATTTCTTTGCCTAGACTACCAAGTGCTTCCAGTGCTGCATCCATTTGTTCAAATATCTCAACTGGTATTTCATCCGTTTCTGGAGAGTTGTTTTTTGCCAATGCCTTCAGTACAGCTTGGACTTCTTCACTGCCATTGGTTCTTTATCACATGCTACTTCCTGAAATTTTTTAATGTCAATAAATTCTTTTTGTACATTGACTGTGTGTATTCTTTCCTTCTTCTTTTGATGCTTCCTGCATTGTTCAATATTTTGCCCACTTCTTGTTGTTCTTGTTAGGTGCTATCGAGTCATTTCCAACTCATAGCGACCCTATGTACAACAGAACAAAACACTACCAAGTCCTGTGCCATCCTCACAATCGTAGATATGCTTGAGGCCATCGTTGGGGCCACTGTGTTAATCCAGCTAGTTGATGGTCTTCCTTTTTTTCATTGACCCTCTACTTTACCAAGCATGAAGTCCTTTGCCCATGCGATCCTTCAATATTGAATTTTTTCTTCAGTTCTTTCAGCTTGAGAAATGCTAAACATGTTCTTCCTTTCTGGTTTTCTTACTCCAGGTCTTTGAACATCTCCTTATAATACTTTCTTTGTCTTCCCATGCCACCCTTTGAAATCTTCCATTCATTCTTTTACTTCATCATTTATTCCATTTGCTTTAGCTACTCTACATTTACAAGCAATTATCAGAGTCTCCTCTGACATGTCAGAAGAATTTTCCTGGAGGGGCTTCAATTTTACTTAATCTTTTCAAAGAACCAAGCATTAACTTTGTTGTTTTTCTCTTTTATTTGCTTTTTATTTTATTGATTTCTGTCTTTATTATTTTATGTTTACTATTTATTTTGGGTGTAATTTGTTCTTCTTTTCCAAGCTTTTTAAGGTGGAAATCTAGGTCATAGATTTTAAAACTTTCTTCTTTTAATATATACTTTTAACTATATAAATTTCCCCTTGGACACTGTTTTATCTGCATCCCACACAGTTTGATGTAGCACATCTAGAATATGATTTAGTATAAAAAATTTTCTAATTTCTCTTGTGATTTCTACTTTGACTCATGGATTATTTAACGTGTGTGCATTTAATATCCAAATATTTTGGAACTTTTCTTGGTACCTAATTGTTATTAATTCTATTTTAATTCCATTTGAGTTAGAGACTGTTATTTGTAAGATTTTAGTCTTTTAAAATTCATCAGGATTTATTTTATGGCCCAATATACGGCTTATCTGTGTGATCATTTAATGTGCATTTGAAAGGAATGTGTATTCAAGAGTCATTGCATATAATGCTTTCAAATTGTTAATTAGAACAAGTTGGTTGATAATGCTATTCAAATCTTCATTCTTGCTCATTTTTTGTCCAATTATGCTTTCCATTTCCGAGGGAGGGGATATTAACATTTCTGACTATGATTATATATTTAGCTATTTATCTTTTTATTTTTGTTAGTTTTTCTCCATACATTTTTTGACATCTTTGTTACAATTCACATTAAAACTCTGTTATTAGATTCATATGAATTTTTTATTAGAATGTTGACCTGATGAATTATTTATACTTTTTATGATAAAATGTTCCTATTTCTGGAGAGTTCTGGCAAAATGGAGCTCTAGGCAGAATCACCATGCCGTCCCTCCATAGCAAAGATCTGAAAAACTAAGCTAAACAGAGAATACAACAATCCTGAAACCCTAAAACATCAAATGAAGAGATAAAAAACTCATCCAAGCACCAAATGGAGTGAGAAAACTGACAGAGAATGGAGAGTGAGGAGAGATTCATGCAGAGGTCCCCTACCAGCTAAAGCAGCGCAGATCCACCATCTTGGACTCCTATCTGAGACCAGCAAACGGGGGTACAAGAAAGCAGCCTCACGGAGTGTCCATAGGGAAACAAAACAGCCGGTAATTTGCGGTGTGCGCTTTCCCACCCCCCACCGCTCTTCACCCTGGGCTCAGCCTCCTCTGCTTCCCCCGGCCACAGTCTCTTGACTGGGAAGTGCCAGCTACTTGGGTTCCACACACCCAAGCGGGCGGCTCTCTGGGTGCCATTTGTTGGCTGCTACTGTTGATTTTTTTCCTACTTCCTTTGATTTCTCACTTGCCTCTCGCCACTTCCCCCTCTTTTCACTCGAGTGCCTGGCTCCGTGCGCCATCTTTGCTTCTTCCTGAGGGGCTCCAGCGTGCCGGCAATTTGTGATATATGCTTTCCCACTCTCCACCCTTCTTCACCCACACTCGGCCTCCTCTGCTTCCCGCTGACACAGTTTCTTGTCCAGAAGCACCAGCCTGCACTGGCTGGCTCTCTGAGTGCCATTTTTTGGCTGCTGGTGTTGCTTTTTTTTTCCCTGCTTCTTTGGATATCTTGCTTGCCTCTCGCCACCTCCCCTCCTTTCGCTCGAGTGCCTGGCTCCATGCGCCATCTTTGATTTTTCCTGAGGGGCTGCAGAGCTCCATTTGAGTGTGGAGCTGCTTCCTGGTGTGGGCTACCGCGATGGTGGGATCCCGGGGCTTTTGTTCGTTTGTTCATTTTGAATTGTTTGTTTGTTTTCTTTTCCTTTTCTTGAGTTGGGAGTCCTGTCTGGCCAGGCTGAGCTGCGTGGCAAGGAACACCCCTTCAGCTTCCACAGACGTGCAGAGGGATCCCTGAGGACATTTCTTTTTTCATTGGTTTTTTTTTTTTTTTCTGTTTTTCTGGGGGGCCTTTCTTCTTCTTTTTTTTTTTTTTTTTTTGATTTGTTTTGTTTTCTTTTCCCTTTTTGTCTTTCTTCATTGCTCAGTTTCTTATCTCTCTATATCTTCCTTCTCTTTCTGATCCCTGAATAACAGGCGTTGTATGCCTCTGCGCCTTCTGGCCAGGCTGTGCTGCAACACCTGAGAGCGACTTCCCCAGACCTCATAGCTGCATCGGTGGGATCCCTGGGAACTTTGCGGTTCTTTAACCTTTCTGATTTTTATTTGTTCATTCTTTTCTTTTCTTCCTCTTCCCAATCCTGTTTTTCTCCATTTCATAGTCTCTCATCTCCTAATTCCAATGGCAAGCTCCCCTGGCATTCTTTTTTGTTTGTTGGTATGGTTTTTGGCTCCTGTTCCTCTCTCCTCTCTCCCATATCCAGCTTAGCTCCACACATAACCATATCCCTGCTGCATCCTGCCTACCTGCACCTTGTGCTTGACATCACACCACCAAGCAGTGCAGGTACAGCCTACTGGAACCTGCCCAGCACTGATTACCGACCCACCCTGGTGGCTGTAGTGAGTGCCACAAATAACCCATCCCAGTGGCTCCTCTTCAGCTAGACATGCCCTGCTGTACCATATCTGAGTGACTGAACCTGCCAGTTGGAGAAGGAGGCAAAAAGTATAGAGCACACAGATAAGCAAACAACAAAGAGCACACAGTCCACCTGCTCATAGTCAATTTTTTTTTTTAAAAAGGGATGAAACAAACAAATCTACAATCAATAAACGACAGAAATAACTACTGAATGCCCCCAAAACAGCAAACAATATCAAAACATTTACAAAAACAGGACTGGATGGTTCCAGTAGGTGTCCAAATAAAAACTCCAGATGACTCTCCTGTGGAAGAAAATGCACTAGAAGTACCTGATAGGGAATTCAAATCTCTAATACACAGAATTTTCCAAGAACTGAGGCAAAAAGCTGACAAACATGAGGAAAACATAGACAAATTCATGGAAAACACAGACAAAAAATTGGAAGAATTCAGGAAGATGATGCAGAAACAAAATGCCAAAATAAATTCACAACTATAAATTATACAAAGACAACAATTAGAAATCCAAAAGATAAACAACAAGATTTCAGAAATTGATGATGTCACAGAAGGGCTGAGAAGCAGATTTGAAACCGTGGAAGACAGGATCAGTGGAACTGAAGACAAACACTTGGATACAACTCTGTTTCAGGAAAACTCAGAAAAAAAGAACAAAGAAAAAAGGAAGAAACCCTGAGAGTTATGTGGGACACAATTAAAAGCAAAAATTTACACGTGATTGGCATTCCAGAACAGGGGGAGAAAACAGAAAACACAGAGAGGATCATTGACGAACTGCTGACAGAAAACTTCCCAAATATCATGCAAGATGAAAAGCTTGCCATCCAAGAAGCTCAACGAACCCCGTATAGAAGAGACCCCAAAAGAAAATCACCAAGGCATATCATATTCACACGCACCAAAACCAAAGACAAACAAAGAATCCAGAGAGCAGCTCGTGAAAAACAAGAAGTCACATACAGAGGAGAAACAATAAGACTAAGCTCAGATTATTTGGCAGAAACCATGCAGGCAAGAAGGCAATGGGATGACATACATAAAATCTTGAAAGATAAAAATTGTCAGCCAAGAATAATATACCCTGCAAAACTCTCGTTCAAATGTGATGGTGAAATCAGGTCATTTCCAGATAAACAGAAACTAAGGGAATATGTAAACTTCAAACCAAACTTACAAGAATTATTAAAGGGAGGTTCGATTTGAGGACAAAAAGCTTCAGCCCACAGGCAGAACCTAGGACTCAGGATCATATGAGCCAGATACCGATGTAGGAAATGAATTCTTTAGGACTATCCAAAACCAAAGAAATACAACAGGGAATCAGAGCAGTCAATTGATGGATGACAACAACATCAAAACAATGAAAGAGGGAATAAATGGAATAGGTATAGAAACTTCTAATGGAGAGGAAGGCAAGGCGATACCAAGTAATGGTAGACTGCTGCAAACTTAGAAAGATAAGGGTAAAATTCATGGTAACCACAAAAAAAGTTAACAAACCAACTCATAAAAATAAAGACGAAAAACATAAAGTCTCAGCAAAAACAAAACCTACAAAAGCAAAAGAAATGAAAAAAAAAATCCATAAACAAAAGCAACTTAGCACAAGAGAGTAAGAAGAACAAAGAAATCTTCAGCACCACAAAAAAAAGCACTACAAAATGACAGGAACAAACTCACATCTATCAATAATTACACTGAATGTAAATGGACTCAAAGCACCCATAAAGAGATGGAGAGTGACAGAATGGATAAGAAAACAGGATCCATCAATATGCTGTCTACAAGAGACACACCTTAGAAACAAAGATGTGAATTTATAAAAGTTAAAGGTTGGAAAAAAATATATCAAGCTAACAACTACCAAAAAAGAGCAGGAGTGGCAATTCTAATCTCAGACAAAATAGACTTTAAAACAAAATCTACCATAAAAGACAAAGAAGGACACTATATAATGATTAAGGGGATGATCCGTCATGAAGACATAACCATAATAAACATCTACGCACCCAATGACAGGGCTCCAAAATACATAAAACAAACTCTAACAACACTGAAAAGAGAAATTGACAGTTCCACCATAATAGTAGGAGACTTCAACACACCACTCTCAGTAAAGGACAGAACAACTAAGAAGAAACTCAGCAAAGATACAGAAGATCTAAAGGGCACAATCAGCCAACTTGACCTCATAGACATATATAGAACACTCCATCCAACCACTGCAAAGTACACATTCTTTTCCAATGCACATGGAACGTTCTCCAGAGTAGACCACATCTTAGGCCACAGAGCAATCCTCAACAAGATCCAAAACGTTGAGATAATTCAAATTATCTTCTCTGACCAGAATGCCATCAAGGTAGAAATTAACACTAGAAAGACCAAGGGAAAAAAATCAACTACATGGAAACTTAATAATATCCTGCTTATACATCAGTGGGTAATAGAAGAAATCAGAGACGGAATCAAAAATTCCTAGAATCAAATGAGAATGAAAACAAATCATACCAAAACAATTTATAGCAATAGATGCACATATCAAAAAAGAAGAAAGGGAAAAAAATCAAAGATTAACTACAGAACTAAAACAGATAGGAAGAGAAAAGCAAAAAAAGCCCACAACCACAGGAAGAAAGGAAATAGTAAAGATCAGAACAGAAATAAATGAAATGGAGAACAGAAGAACAATAGAAAGAATCAACAAAACCAAAAGTTGGTTCTTTGAAAGAATCAACAAAATCGACAAACCACTGGCCAGACTCACAAAGAACAACAGGAGAGGACACAAATAACCCAAATAAGAAATGAAATGGGGGACATTACAACAGACCCAACTGAAATAAAAAGGATTAGAACAGAATATTATGAAAAACTATACTCCAACAAATTCAAAAACCTAGAGGAAATGGATAAATTTCTAGAAACACATGGCCTACCCAAACTACAACAAAGTGATGTTGAAAATATGAACAGACCCATAACAAGAGAAGAGATTGAAAAGGTAATTAAAAAACTCCCAACCAAAAAAATCCCTGGCCCAGATGGCTTCACTGGAGAATTCTACCAAACATTTACAGAAGAGCTTGTGCAGGTTCTATTCAAGCTATTTCAGAGCATAGATGAGGAAGCAACACTTCCAAATTCATTCTATGAAACCAGCATAATGCTGATATCAAAACCAGGCAAAGACGTCACAAAAAAGAAAATTACAGACCAAAATCTCTCATGAATATAGATGCAAAAATTCTGAACAAAATTCTAGCCAATAGAATTCAGCATCATATGAAAAAAATAATACACCACGACCAAGTAGGATTCATACCTGGTATGCAAGTATGGTTTAACATTAGAAAATGAATCAACGTAATCCACCACATAAATCAAAGGAAAGAAAAGAATCACATGATCATCTCAATTGATGCAGAAAAGGCATTTGACAAAGTCCAACACCCATTCCTGATAAAAACTCTCAATCAAATAGGTATAGAAGGGAAATTTCTCAACATACCAAAGGGCATCTATGCAAAACCAATGGCCAACATCATTCTTAATGGAGAGAGGCTGAAAACATTCCCCTTGAAAACAGGAACAAGACAACGATGCCCTTAATCACCACTCCTATTAACATTGAGCTGGAAGTTCTAGCTAGAGCAATAAGGCAAGAAAAAAAAATAAAGGGCATCCAAATTGGTAATGAAGGAGTTAAACTGTCCCTGTTTGCACACGATATGATACTATACATAGAAAATCCTAAAGACTCCACGAGAAATCTACTGGAACTAATAGAAAGATTCAGCAGAGTAGCAGGATACAAGATAAACATTCAAAAATCAGTTGGATTCCTATACACCAGTAAGGAGAACGATGAAAAGGAAATCAGGAAAACAATACCATTTTCAATAGCCCCTAAAAAGGTAAAATACTTAGGAAGAAATCTGACCAGGGAGGTAAAAGACCTATACAAAGAAAACTATAAAACACTACTGCATGAAACCCAAAGGGATCTACATAAATGGAAAAATATACCATGCTCAGGAATAGGCAGACTCAACATTGTGAAAATGACAATTCTACCCAAGGCAATTTACAAATACAACGCAATTCCGATCCAAATACTAACAACATTCTTCAAAGAGATGGAAAGACTAATCATTCCCTTTATATGGAAAGGGAAGAAGCCCTGAATAAGTAAAGCACTACTGAAGAAGAAGAATAAAGTTGGAGGACTCACGCTACCTGACTTCAGAACCTACTATACAGCTACAGTAGTGAAAACAGCCTGGTACTGGTACAACGAAAGATACATTGACCAATGGAACAGAATTGAGAACCCAGATGTAAATCCATCCACCTACGGTCACCTGATCTTCGACAAGGGCCCAAAGTCCATCACATGGGGAAACGACAGTCTTTTTAACAAATGGTGCTGGCAAAACTGGATATCCATCTGCAAAAAAATGAAACAGGACCCATACCTCCCACCATATACAAAAACTACTTCAAAATGGATCAAAGACCTGAATATAAAGCCTAAAACTATAAAGTTCATAGAAGAAAAACTAGGACCAACACTTCAGGCCTTAATACATGGCATTAACAGGATACAAACCATAACCATCAATGCACATACCCCAACAGATAAGCTAGATAACTGGGATCTTCTAAAAATCAAACACCTATGCTCTTCAAAAGACTTCACCAAAAGAGTAAAAATAGAACCTAAAGACTGGGAGAAAATTTTTGGACAGTATAAGTCAGACAAAGGTCAAATCTCCATGATAGACAAGAAAATCCAACACCTTGACAACAAAAAGACAAATAATCCTATTAAAAAATGGGCAAAGGAAATGAACAGACACTTCACCAAAGAAGACATTCAAATGGCCAACAGACACATGAGGAAATGCTCGCGTTCACTAGCCTTTAGAGAAATGCAAATTAAAACCACAATGAGATACCATCTCACACCCGCATTACTGGCATGAATCAAAAACACTGGAAATAACAAATGTTGGAGGGGCTGCGGGGAGATGGGAACTCTTATGCACTGCTGGTGGGAATGCAAAATGATACAACCATTTTGGAAAATGATATGGCGCTTCCTCAGAAAGCTAGAAGTAGACATACCATTCGATCCAGCAATCCCACTCCTAGGAATATATCCTAGAGAAATAAGAGTCGTCACTCGAATAGACATATGGACGCCTATGTTCATGACAGCATTGTTCACAATAGCAAAACGATGGAAACAACCCAGATGCCCATCAACAGATGAATGGATAAACAAACTATGGTACATACACACAATGGAAGGAGAAAGAACAACAATGAATCTGTGAAGCATCTGATAACATGGATGAAACTGGAGGACATTATGCTGAGTGAAATAAGTCAATCACAAAAGGGCAAATATTGTATGAGACCTTTATTGTAAAAACCCATGAAAAAGTTCACACACAAAATGTAACAATCTTTATTGGTTACGAGGGATGGGAGGGGTGGTGGGGAAATACTAAATAGGCAATAGATAAGTGGTATCTTGGGTGAAGGGTGAGACAGTACACAGTACAGGGGAAACTAGCACAACCTGTACAAAGAAAGGTCATGGAAGCCCCATAGACACATCGATACTCCCTGAGGGACTGAATTTCTGGGTGGAGGGCTCTGGGGGCCATGGTCTCAGGGAACATCTTGCTCAGTTGGCATGACACAGCTTATAAAGACAATGCTCTACATTCTACCTTGGTGAGTGGTGTCTGGGGTCTTAAAAGCCTGTGAGCGGCCATCTAAGATACTTCACTGGTCTCATCCCTTTGGGAGCAAGGGAGAATGAAGAGAACAGGATACAAAGAAAAGATTAGTCCGAAGAACTAATTGTCCACAGCTACCAAGGCCTCCACCGGACTGAGTCCAGTACAGCTAGATGGTGCCCGGCTACCACCACTGACTTCTCTGACCAGGATCCCAACAGAGGGTTCTGGACAGAGCTGTAGAAGGATGCAGAGCATAATTCTAACTCACAAAAAAAAAAAAAAAAAAAAAAAGACCAGATTTACCGGTCTAAAGGAGACTGGAGAAACCTCGAGAGTATGGCCCCCAGACACGCTTTTAGCTCAGTGGTGAAGTTACCTCCAAGGTTCACTGTTCAGCCTGGGAATGGACAGCCCCGTAAAACCAAATGAGACTAACGAGGTACAGGAGTCCAGTGACAAGGGCCAGAAGGCAAAAGGGGACAAGGAAGCTGGTGATACGGAACACAAGATTGAGTAAGGATATTGTTGATGTGTTGTGAGATTGTTAACCATTGTCATACGGCAAAATTTTTAGTAACTGTTAAATGAGAAACTATTTTGTTCTGTAAGCCTTCATCTTAAGGTAGAATAACAGCACAATTGGAAGAGCGTAGTCAATGTCACTAAACTGTGTATGTAGAAATTTTTGAAATGGTGTATCTTTGGCTATGTGTATTTTCACCAAAAATAAATAAATAAATAAAGGTTGAGAATTTAGAGGGTTAATATGTTGTGGGGTTGTTACCCAATGTCATAAAACAACATGTGTACTACTGTTTCATGAGAAACTATTTGTTCTGTAAGCCTTCACCTGAAGTACAATAAAATAAAAAATAAAAAAATATATATATAGTCTGAAATATATAGTATATTCTATTAGTAAAACTATATTCTAATACATGTAGCACCTTTATAAATATGTAAATAAAAAGTACATGAGGAACTTTTATTTTTTTATAAAAATTGAGATATATCTACTGAAACATATAGTCAAATTTGTCACAGGTGGATTAAAAAAAAAATAAAAGAAACTCAAGCTGACCAAATTGGAAAAAAAAAAAAAAAGTTCCTATTTCCATATTTATTCTCTAGTAATACCCCTTGTATGGAATTCTAGTTTGCTTAATATTCATATAGCTACTTCAGCTCTCCTGTGCTTAACGTTTGCATGTTATATCTTTTCCCCTATCTTTGTACCTTAATATTTAAAATGCATCTGTGTAGACAGGATATAATTGAGTCTTCTTTTTTATCTAGCCTGATAATTTCTACTTATTAATTGAACTGCTTAGTCCATTTACATCTAGTGTAGTTATTTGCATGATTCAATTTAATCTACATCTTATGAAATTTATTTGCTGTTTGTTCCATCTGTTCCTTTGCTTTTCTGTACCTTTTATCCTGCTTTACTTTGGGTTAATTGAACATTTTTAATATTTTTTTATTCTCTAATTTATTTTTAGCTATATTTCTTTGTATTGTTGTTTCTGCTCTTATTGTTGTAGCTATCATTATCTTGTAGTTGCTCTGTTGTTGTTAGCTGCTGTTGAGTTGATTCTGACTCATGGTGACCCCATGTGTTTCAAAGCACAACAACTTCATAGGATTTTCTTGTCTGTAATCCTTATGGAAGCAGATTGCCAGGCCTTTTCTTCCATGGTTCCACTGGGTGGTTTGGACCACCAGCCTTGAGGTTAGTAGTTGAACACAAACAGTTTGCACCACCTAGGAACCTTGTACATAGTTGCTTTAATGATTACAATGTGCTTCCTTAATTTATCACAGTCTATTGAGAATTGATATTATTCCACTTCACATACTGTGTAAGAAATTCACAACAGTGTAATTTCATTTTTTCCCTCTCCTTTGTGTTATTGCCATATATTTACTGTTGCTTATTATAAATAAGGAGCCCTGGTGGTATAGTGGTTATGGCAATTGACTGCTAAATGAAAAGTCATCAGTTCAAAACCACCAGTGGCTCTTCAGGAGAAAGATGTGGCAGTCTGCTTCCATAGAGATTCACAGCCTTGGAAACCCTATGGGGTCTCTATGAGTCGGAATTGACTCAATGGCAGTGGGCTTTTGGGGAGAGATTATAAATAGGTGTTTGGTTTTTTTTCCATACCTAGTCACTATTTCTGGTGCTCTTTTTACCTTCCTGTAGATGTAATTTGGCAACTGGTATCATTTTTCTTTAGCTTAATGACCATATTTTACTATATTTTGTAGTTCAGGGCTTTTGGTAACAAATTTCTTTAGTTTTTATTTATAGGAAAACATCTATTTCACCCTTATTTTTGAAGGATATTTTTAAGTACATAGAATTCTGGGTGTTTTCCCAGTATGTTAAGGATGATCCATTACCTGAAAATCCTAATAAAATATAAAAGAATTCTTTTCGATGTGCAATCACTTATCGTAGGTGTCATTGCTCCTCGTGTGTTATTTTCCATAGATTGTTTACTCACTTTTAGCAAGAAGCCAGTATTTCATTGTTGCCAGTAAAGTTTCCCCTTTGGAATTCCAACTCACTGCCATTCCCTCGGTCCTTGCTTCTGTCACTTCCTGCAGTGCTTCTCTCACTGTTAAGTACGTGGCATCCTTCTATAAATTTGGCTGTTACATAGAATTTTGTCTAATACTTTGATTTTGTTTGTTTTTATTGAGTACTGAGTCCAGCTGAGAATCTAAACTGAAAAAAATACTTTTTGCCTGGAATTCTTATATTTTACTATTAATGTGTTTCTGAATTGTATATTTTCTGACATTCATATTGTGATGCTTGATTTATCTTAGCTTGCATTTTGTCTGGTATGTGTTTTCATGTCTTTTGAATGTGATCCTTGTTAAGTTCATTTGTTTCCAATGTGCGCCTGTACACAGAATATAGTCAACCTCTGCTTTATAATACAAGCTGACAGTTTTTGTCTTTTTTATGTTTAGCCAGTTTCCAGTTTATGCTTCTTGTTCACATGCCATCTTGCCTTTTTCTTTCTTTTATATGCTTTTACACTGGTTTTCTTTCCTGTCTTTTGTTATATGGGTTATATATATTTAATTACTTTCTCTAGAAATTTGTAAGATATAAATCCTTTTTAAATTCAATTGCAGTTTAATTTTAATTTAAAAAACTGAATCTTTTAGCTCCTTAATTATTACCTTCATGAAAGAAATAGTATATACTGATTACCTTCAGTTCAGAAAGGAAAATTAGAAAATTTCTTCTTTCCTGCTTCCCATTAAATCTACAATACAAAATTTTAGAATCTGTATATTATTATTTTCCTCATTTTAAAGTCTTTTAATATTTTCTTTCAAAAGTACTTATGATATTTCATAGTGCTTTGTAACTGTATTTTAAACTTATTAAGATTTAATTATCTGTATAAACAACTTCAAGCTTTACTTCTAGCCTTTTTACTCTACTCTTCTTTACTGGGTTTTTAAAAAAATGTTACAATTTCTTCTTTCACTTGAATTCATCTTTGGATAACATTTTTCAGGATAGTTATGTGGATTGTATACTTTATGAGTACCTGCATATCTGGAAATTCTTTCTATTATCTTCACACATGAATAACATGTTGTCCAGGAATTTGGGGGTTACAAGATTTTCCTCTCAAGACTCTTCACGGATTTCTCCAATGACTTGAAGCATTTAACGTTGCAGAAGAGAAAAGTCTCAGTTCTGCCTGACCCTTGTTTGCTTTGCAAAAAAAATTTACTAGATAGGTTCATTTATATACTGAACTTTTCCAATCTCCTTATGAGCTTTACAATATAATTTTAATTATAATAGGTTGATATAAGCATTAATTTTGTCCTGATAACTTACCATAAAAGTGAAAACAACCCTTTTTTAGAGAGCATTTCCTCAAGGGAAAAAGTAGCACTGTGATGGAAGTATAGTTTAGAAGCAGCAAGTTTTCTGTTCTAGAGCTCGTATTAAACAGGAGAGTGGAAGGGAAAGGAAGAGGTTAACAGGGAAGCGAGATGGAGGAAATATGGTGGAAACTGCCAGTTTACAATTGGTTAACTCATGTGTAGTCAGTTTCATGAGTTCGGTTTCAGTAAAAGTGCTGAAAATAAGGTCACAATAAAATTGTATATTTGTTTCCCATTAAAATAGGATATTTCTGATAATGCGTTTCACCATTTTGTGAAAAATTTGTCCTCCAGAGTATAATGTACGTCTACGTTGTTGCTGTTAGGTGCTATAGAGTTGGTTCCAACTCACAGCAGCCCTGTGTACAGAATGAAACACTGCCCGGTCCTGTGCCATCCTCACAGTCGTTGCTCTGTTTGAGCCCATAGTTGCAGCCACTGTGTCAATCCATCTCTTGCGGGTCTTCTTCATTTTTGCTGACCCTCTACTTTACCAAGCATGATGTCCTTCTCCAGGGACTGGTCCCTCCTGATAACATGTCCAAAGTGCAGGAGATGAAGTCTCTCCATCATTGCTTTTAAGGAGCATTCTGGCTGTACTGTTTCTAAGACGGATGTGTTCTTCTGGCAGCCCATGGTATATTCAATATTCTTTGCCACACCATAATTCCAATGCATCAGTTCCTCTTTTATCTTCCTTATTCATTGACCACCTTTTGCTTGCATATGAGGTGATTAAAAATACCATGGCTTGGGTCAGGTGCACCTTAGTCTTCAAGGTGACAGCTTTGCTTCTGAACACTTTGAAGAGGTCTTTTGCAGCAGATTTACCCAATGCAATGCATCGTTTTATTTTTGATTGCTGCTTCCAGTGGTGTTGATTGTGGATCGTAGTAAAATGAAATCCTTGACAACTTCAATCTTTTCTCCATTTTTCGTGATGTTGTTTATTGATCCAGTTGTGAGGATTTTTTATTTTCTTTGTGTTGAGGCGTACCCTGGAGGCATAGCGGTTAAGAGCTCTGCTGCTAACCAAAGGGCTGGCAGTTCAAATCCACCAGGCACTCCTTGGAAACCCAATGGGGCAGTTCCACTCTGTCGTATAGGTCGCTATGAGCCAGAATCAACTTGACCGCAACCAGGTTTGTTTTTTTGGGGGGTTTATATTGAAGTATAACCCATACTGAAGACTGTAGTCTTTGATCTTCATTAGTAAGTGCTTCAAGTCTTCTTCACTTTCAGTAAGCAAGTTTGTGCCATCTGCATAGCGCAGGTTACTAATTAGTCTTCTTCCAGTCCTGTTTCAGCTTCTCAGATTATTTATTCAGCATACAGATTGAGTAAGTATGGTGAAAGGATTCAACCCTGACTCACATCTTTTCTGATTTTAAACTATGCGATATCCCTTTGTTCTGTTCAAACAACTGCCTCTTTATCTATGTACAGGTTCCACATGAACACAATAAAGTGTTCTGGAATTCCCATTCTTTGCAATGTTATCCATAATTTGTTATGATCTACTCAGTCAAATGCTTTTGCATAGTTAATAAAATGCAGGTAAACATCCTTCTTGTATTTTCTCCTTTCAGCCAAGATCCATCTGACATCAGCAATGATATCCTTCATTCCATGTCTTCTTCTGAATCTGGTTTGAATTTCTGGCAGTTCTCTGTCGATATACTGCTGCCTCAGTTTTTGAATTATCTTCAGCATAATTTTCCTTGCCTGTGATTTAATGATATTGTTCCATAATTCCTACATTCCATTGGATCACCTTTCTTTGGAATAGGCATGAATATGGATCTCTTCCCATCAGTTGGCCAGGTTAGTTTTCTTCCAAATTCTGGGCACATACTAATGAACTCTTTCAACATTGCATCTGTTTGTTGAAACTTCTCCGCTGGTATTCTGTCAATTCCTGGGGCTTTATTTTTCATCGGTGCCTTCAGTGCAGCTTCGACTTCTTCTTTCTATACCATCGGTTCCTGATCATGTTAAAAAACAAAAACAAAAGAAAATAACGTGTCCGCCGAATTGATTCCAACTCAATGCGACCCTATAGGAAAGAGTAGAACTGCCCCACAGGGTTTCCAAGGAGCTGGCTGGTGGATTCAAACTGCTGATCTTTTGGTTAGCAGCCGAGCTCTTAATTACTGCACCACCAGGGCTCCTTGTTGATATACTACCTCCTGAAATGTTTGAGGGTTGACCAATTCTTTTTTGTACGGTGACTCTGTGTATCCCATCCCCCTTCTTTGATGCTTCTTGTATCATTCAATATTTTGCTCATAGAATCCTTCAGTATTGCAACTCGAGGCTTGAATTTTTTTCTTCAGTCTTTTCCACTTGAGAAATGCCTCGCATGTTCTTTTGTTTTTCTAACTCCAGATCTTTGCACATTTCATATAATACTTTATAAAATATTTTAGAATAATATTCGTATTTTATCTACACATATTTATTTCTTAGAGTAATAATGTTACATACCAAGTATATTGCTATGCCAGTAGATATTATGAGTATCTATGGTGCAAAAAAAAAAAAAAAAAAATTGCCTTCAAGTTGTCCCAGACTAATAGTGACTCCATGTGTGTCAGAGGAGAACTATGCTCCACAGGGTTTTCAATGGCTGATGTTTTGGAAGTAGATCACCTGGCCTTTCTTTTAAGGCACCTCTGCTTGGACTTGAGCCTCCAACCTTTTGATTAGTAGCTGAGCATATTAACCATTTGCAACATCCCGGGATTCCTTATTTATGGTAGGTAAATACAGGTAGTCCCTGACTTACGATGTATTCAGCCTACGATGAAAGGCACTTATGATCATCTTTTTTTTTTTTTTTTGTACATCTTATCATTAGTAATATGTAATACATACAATGTTACTAATGTTATCATTCTCAATGTTCACTAGCAGATGTCCAATTTTATGATTTACTGTTCAAAACACTACCATATAGCAGGCTATGGCCTGGTCTACAATGAAATTGGTGTTAGTGATATAAAGTTGGGCAATGTTCAACTCTAATGACTTATGGCAAGTGAACTTCGCACATGCTCAACAACCATTACAACTACGGCTTCATTGTTGCAACACTGACACTGATTTCACTGTAAACCAGGCCTATAGCAAGGTCTTGTTCAGTGTTTTGTACCATAAAAAGCATCAGTTGTTAATTGGAAGCCGAGTTTCTCTAAGTGCAGCACCTGCACTGCTTATACCCCCAACAATATGTCGAGCAAAAGAAGTCCTGGCAATGAAAGTTCTAATCCAAAAAAGAAAGTGAGGAAGGCTCTAGACATAGGTATAAGATGAATATCTTCAAGGCCTATGATAATGGAAAGAAAGGTTGCAAAATATCACATGAGGGAGGGCTGTCTCATTCAACTGTTTTGACAATCATTAAAGAAAAGGTAGGATTTTGGAGGAAGCTATAAGAAAGATAGGCATAAAACTGACAATTTTAACAAAGAAGAGGCAAGGGCCAATCCACAAGATGGAAAGGCTGTTTATGATTTGGATTGTTGTTGTTAGGTGCCGTCAATAGGTTCTGAATCATATCGACCCTACATACAACAGAATGAAACAATGCCTGGTCCTGCACCGTCCTCACAATTGCTGCTATGTTTCAGCCCATTGTTGCAGCGACTGTATCAATCCATCTCGTCGAAGATCTTCCTCTTTCTCACTGACTCTCTACCTTACCAAGCGTGATGTCCTTCTCCAGAGACTGGTCCCTGCTGATAACATGTCCAAAGTACGTGAGACATAGTCCACTATCCTTGCTTCCAAGGAGCATCTGACTATACTTCTTCCAAGACAAGCTTGCTTGTTCTTCTAGCAGTCCATGGTATATTCAAGTCCAGAAGAGGATTCCTATGAGTTTACTGATGATTCAAACAAAAGAATGTAGCCTCTTTTGAAAACCTGAAGAAATATCAAGGAGAAGACTACCGCAAGTACTTTAATGCCACCAAGGGCTGGTTTCATGGCTTCAAAAGCAGATTTGGCTTACATAACATGCATTTAACTGGAGAAGCAGGAATCGTCTATGTTGAAGTGGCTGAAAAATTCAAGGATGATCTGAGCAAGATGGAAAAGGAAAGAAGTTGTCAAAAAAATTTACACTGAAAGGATTAGCAGGAGTTTTTTCTAAACTAAATCAGGGGCTTCAGTTGCTTGAATGCATAAACCTAAATGCTGATCTTTGCTAAAGTTGATAGGCAGATTTGGGAAGCAGTGAGATGTTACAGCAAAATACGTGAAGAAAACAAGAAAAAGACCTCTAATTTTCTTACTAGAAACACCATCCCCATTCCCGTGGATAATCCAGATGATCCAGAACCTTCAACAAGTAGAATTATTACTGCAACTGACAAAATGTCAACATCATCCAACTCTTCTTCATATTCAGAGTAAATCTTCATGATTTGTGTGTTTTTTTATGTATGTATGTATTGGAGCCCTGGTGGTGCAGTGGTTAAGAGCTACAGCTGCTAACCAAAAGGTTGGTAGTTCGAATCTACCAGCAGCTTCTTGGAAACCATCTGGGGCAGTTCTATTCTTTCCTACAGGGTCGCTATGAGTCGAAATTGACTAGACAGCAAGGGCTTTGGTTTTCTTTTTTAGATATATTAAAATATGTCTGTAAGTTTATATTTAATGTTTCCAACCCCCAAAGACAAATAAAAATCAGATTTATAAAGATACTGATAATAAAAGGCAATAATAACGAAAACTAAAAAAAAAAAAAAGGAAGTGTTCGACTTATGTCAGAATTGACTTAATATAAAGTTGTTGGAAAGGAACCCCTTTGTAAGTCGAGGATTACCTGTATATCATTATATACCTATAGAAATGAAAATAATACAATTATTATGGAACAATGTATAAATACACTATAGAACTAACAATCTTTTGAAATCACTTTTCTATGAATTCAGCTACCCTCCCCCAGAAAAACAGAGAGGAAGAAATCATCTTTTTTATGTAATTGTGACTTTCTTACAATTTCCAGAATTTCACTGAGTCTAATTCCTGCTGTGGTATTTCCTCTCGACTGACACTGGTTTTAGAAAGACGTATCGTGGAACCAGTTCTTGATAAGTCTGCATATTTGTGTGCTGAATTTCTTCAAGCTGCCCTCTCGAAGACCTACTCTCCCCACGTTCTACAGGGAGAAAATGACTTGGAGGGGGAGAGAAGTGTCACAGCCTATGCCCAGCTGGTCTGGATTATCCAACCTCTGAGGTGTATCCGCTGGCTGCCCTTGTGTCGCATGATAAATCATCTTCTTGCTGAACATCAGGCCAGACGGGGGTCTGATTCATTGGCTGAATGCTGCTACCTGACTCCAGGAGAAGCCTGTGTCTCTGTCCTATAATAGCCATCATGCATTAAGAAACCTTCACATTTTTGAACAGTTACATAGTGTCCTCAGCTGAAGAAAGAGGAAGTCTGGAGTCTATTTCCGGCAGCTAGCAGGGCACTGTTTTCCTCTCCTTGACCTTAGCAAGGTTTGTCAGCTTGTTAATCTTTAAGGGGATTTGGGGTTGAAATTTTTGGGGGGTGGGGTTTGAGGTGGATAATATGGTTAAGTCTCTTCAAAACGGTCTGGGAGAATAAAACTGATGCCCATGCTTTTTATGGCTGTGATTCCCACTCGGCCTTGGGTTTCAAATCCCAGGTTTATGTGAAAGGAAAACCACAAACTATTGAATAGTGTAAGCACTATAATAATAGTTTCTACCTTTTTTCTTGATGACTTCTAAGTCTGTTTCCATAATTCTGAGGTAGCATAAGCAATCAATAACTGTAATATAAATTACATGTGGATTGAGCATTCAAGCATTTCAGAGTCCAGGTTTCCACAAGGCCAATGTTAACTGACAAGTTTGGCCTGGATACATTTTCCTCCTTCTTGATTTCTCTGCCTGATGCTCAATAGCTAGTTAATAAGACTTGCTAAGAAAAGCAGCATTAGGGAGTAACTAGACTAACGCTCTTTCATGAAAAATCTTTATTCTGATAAATTCCCCTAAATTGCAAAAATTACATTTGGGATTTGAGATAAAACAGAGAGGAGGGAAAAGTTCTCTCATAAAGACCTGTCTTTAGCAGTCATACCAATTATTCTCTGACAAAATACATATTTGTCTTAGACAAAATTGTAGAGATGTGCTACATCTGGCAAACATCACATGAGGCTTCTGTAAGGCTGGAACAATAATGCTATTGTTTCTAATAGCTGATGGTAGAATATTATTCTGACTCTATAGATACTGTGCTCAAGTTCTAGCCTCCTTAAGGAAAAGAGAAATCTTCTAAGAAGTATTTCCCATAGATTTTTCTCGAGAAGAGCTATGCTTGGAACATCATGTACTTGCCATGAGAGTAGTATTCAAATGGCACTCCATGAACCATTATGGATGCAGAGGAAGTGCATCAGGGTCTCCAGTGGAAGTGTGGAAGGGAAAAGGAATGAGATCTCTCACACTTGAACTAGAGCCACTGTGCTTTTGTCTGTTTACTATATTGACTTCCGACTTATGATCAGGAGGGATTAATCGCTAGAGAAGGACATCATGTTTGGTGAAGTAGAGGGGCAACAAGGGCAAGGAAGATCCTCGGTGCAATGGATTGGCACAGGAGCCACAACGAGGAGTTGGTACATGCCAACGATCATGAGGATGACACAGAACAGGACCAGGAAACATTTTTTTCTGTTGTATATAAGGTCACTGTGAGTCAGCATGGACTTGACAGAATCTATCTTTCTATCCATCTATCTGTCTGTCTGTCTATCTGTCTATCCATGATCTAATTTGAATAAACAGTTCCACTGCTTTAAACATCTGTGGGGACCAGAGCTTATTTGGAAACCAAATCTGTATATGATATGCAACTTGGCTTTACATGTTTCTCTTCCATTCCATTGTGGGTAGAAGTAGTGAACAGCAGCTTATGGCATGGGATGGATTTCTCACAGAAGCTTCTAAGTCTGCTTTGATAAGGTTCTAAAAGGTTTGAAATACAGCAAGGAAAAATGCCAGTGCTACTGGATATGGAAATTACCAAGTCTTAATGAGTCTTCTCTAAGCAAATAATCAACAAGACTTGAAACGGAGGCATTATTCTCCTCCAGGGTTTGAAAGGCTATGTCATTGCACGCTCCTGAAGACTGAAAGTTGATTAGAAAGACTTAACAAGAATAATGCACACCCGGTTAAAAAATGTTTTTTATTGTGGTAAAATATACACGACATAATATTTGTCACTTTAACCATTTTTTAAGTGTACTCTTCAATGACATTAATTACATTCACATTTGTGCAACCATCATCACTATTCACTTACAAATTTTTTCATTACCCTAAACAGAAACTCAATGCCATTTCAGCAATAACTTCCCATTTTCCTTTTCCTACAACCCCTGGTCCAAACCAAACTCATCGCCGTCGAGTCAATTCCAACTCATAGAGACCCTATAGGACAGGGTAGAACTGCCCTAAAGGGTTTCTAAGGCTGTAATCTTGATGAAAGCAGACTGCAACATCTTTCTCCTGTGGAGCAGGTGTGGAATGGAACTGTAGACCTTTCAACTGGCAACCGAGAACTTAACCACTGCATCACCAGGGCTCCTTACAACTCCTGATAGCCACTAATGAACATTGGTTGCTATACGTTTACCTATTTTAGATATTTCATGTAAGTGGCATCCTACAATATTTTTCCTTTTATGTATTATTACAATAGTCAGCATTATTTAACTCAGCATGTTTTTGCAGAACTGGGCAACATTTCGTTCTGTGATACGTAAAGTCTCCATGAGTCAGAGGTGACTCAAAGGCAACTAAAAACAACAGCAAATGGTTTCAAGGTTCATCCATGTCATAGCATATATCAGAACTTCATTTCTCTTTATGGTTGAATAATATTCATTGTATGAATATGCTACACTTTGTATATCCATCCATCTGTTGATGAACAGTTCAGTTGTTTCTACATTTCGGCATTTGTGAATAATGCTTCAGTGAAGATCGGTATATAAGTACTTATTTAAGTTCCTACTTTCAAAACACTTCGGTGGAATTGATGGGTCATAAGGTAATTCTGTGTTTATGGAGATAGATGTGGCAGTCTGCTTCCGTAAAGATTACAGCCTTGGAAACACTATGGGGCAGTTCTACTCTGTCCTATAGGGTAGATACGAGTTGGAATCCACTCAACGGCAATAGCGTTTTTTTTATTTTGTTTTGTTTTGTTTTTTAAAGGAGCCCTGGTGGTTCAATGGATAAGCGATTGATTGCTAACCAAAAAGTTAGTGGTTCAAATCCACTCAGAGGCTCCTTGGGAAAAAAGACCTGATGAGCTTCTCCCGTGAAGATTACAGCCTAGGAAATCCTATAGGGCGGTTCTACTCTGTCATATAGGGTCCCTACGAGTTGGAATTGATTTGATGGCACACAACAACAACAACAACATTGACTTATGATGTTGAACATATTTTTATGTGCTTGGGGGCTATCTGTATATCTTCTATGGTGAAATGTCTATTCAAGTTGTTAGCCTTTTTTTTTAAATTGAATTGTCTTTTTTTGTTTGTTTGTTTGTTTAATTGTAGGAGTTCTTTTCATATTCTAGGTATCAAACCCTTATCAGATATGTGGTAACCAAATGTTTTCTTCCATTCTAGATTGTCTCCTTACTTTCTTGATAAAATCCTTGAATACACAAAGATTTTTAATTTTGTTGAAATCCCATTTATCTATTTTTCTCTTGTTGCTAATGTTTTTGGTGTCATATTTAAGAAGCCATTGTCAAAAACTGAGTCTCAAAACTTTATTCTTATGTTTTCTTTTAAGAGTTTAATGATTTTAGTTCTTACATTTATGTCACTGATCCACTTTGAGTTAATTTTTGTACATGGTGTGAGGTAAGGTCCAACTTCATTCTTTTGTATGTGCAGATCCAATTGCCCCAGCACCAGTTATTGAAGAGACCAG
Source organism: Dugong dugon (assembly GCA_030035585.1). NCBI lineage: Eukaryota > Metazoa > Chordata > Mammalia > Sirenia > Dugongidae > Dugong > Dugong dugon. The sequence continues at coordinate 64,941,899 of CM057470.1, read as the reverse complement.
TCTTTTCCCATTGAAAGGGCTTAACACCATTGTTGAAAATCAATTGACCATAGATACATAGATTTATTTCTGGACTCTGAATTCTATTCTATTGATAGTCCATTCTATTCTACGTGTTTATCCTTACAATAGTATCAGACATTTTTGATTACTGTAGCTTTATAATATGATTTTTAAATCAGGAAATGTGAGTCTTCCTACCTTGCTCTTCTTTTTCAGGATTGCTTTGGCTATTCATAGCCCCTTAAAATTACATATGAGTTTGAGGATTGGCTCTCCCATTTCTGAAAAGAGAGACTATTGGAATTTTGATAGGGATTGTGTTGACGCTATTGATCATGTTGGGTTGTTTTGTTATCTTAACAATATTAAGATAGCACAGTTGTCTTTCCATTTATTTAGGTCTTCTTTAATTTCTTTCAGTAATGTTTTATAGTTTTCAGTGTACAAGTCTTTCACTTTCTTGATTAAATTTATTCCTAGGTATTTTATTCTTTCAGATGCTATTGTAAATGAAATTGTTTTCTTAGTTATACACCTTTTTTAAAGCCATTTTTTTAATTCCATGAAGATAAAAAAAAATATTGAAAAACGTTTTCTCAATGTTTATTCGTTTAGTCTGTCTTTGCTGGACTTTTGGGGAGAGGCAGGGAAATACTGTGGAATACATAATAACACTTGTAATCAGAACTGTGTTTGGGTCTTAATTCTGCTACTTATTATCTACATGTTTTGGGATAAGTTATCTAGCCTCTTTAGATACAAATAAGCTCATCTATAAAATAGAAAATAAACAATATCCACGCAACCTGCTTCCTATAGCTGTTAACAAATGAAAAAAATACAGAAAAGATTACATCAGAGTCTCTCAAACTGAGGTTTACATTTATGTTTTAATTTATTTTTTAATTTGAGTTATCATTTTGCAAATTGTTGGTAGCATGATCTTGCAGCTACATGGGATGTTAAAATGTAATTGGTTATCATTTCAACACCTGTAAGAGTTAGGTATTTTGAAGATTATGAACGAATACAGGTTTCCATAGAATTCGAAGAAAGGTGTTTAGAGGTAGAGAGAACAAGCACTTATATAATTTAAGATACAAGGAAACAGATAATCTAATGAGATAATCAAGCAGGGTTCAAGTTGCAGACATCTATGGGTAGAAAGAAGAATTAGATAATGTGCAACATATGACTTTAAGGGTGTTCTACCAGCTGAAAGCCTTCTTTGAGTTAGAGACTCACTGATGTAAAATTTATCAATAGGATTTAATGCATCACATCAAAGTTGCTATGGAGAATCCAGTCAGCATCTTGGCTGAAGTCTTTTGGTCTTTTTGCAACACCAGGCATGCTGTGAAAGCAAAATCACATCATACATGAGATAATAGAATAGCGTCCCTAATGGGCAGAAAGAAAGAATTGTCCTGAATGCATACAAGTCTATATCTCACACTCAACAGAAATCTCTGGTCAGAAGTTCACAGAAATTACCCAAAAGAGAAAATATCTTCCTTAGTGGTAAGCATCTAATAACCTGCAGGAGAGTTAGAATTCAGTATTCAAATGTGGAAGAAAAAGACTGGTTTTAATATTTGGCATTTACGAACTTGGGATATTTAAGAGAATTTGGCCTATAAGAGTGGCCACCCAATAACTGTGAATTAAAATGTGTAATTGAATATTTCATTTAGCCTTGTGATTTTAATGTGAAATCCTTATAGGTTTATGTACTCTATTAGAACATTTAAGCAAACTCAAAATTCTTTATATTTATAACTTGATTTATTAGATTTATAAGGAAAGGTTGCTTATTAAGTCAGACAACTAAAGCCTGTAAGAAGTAAATCAAATATATTAACTTTTAAAATGCAAGGAATTAAATTATTTAAGTTTATAATTGGGACCAAATGTTAATCAAAAGAACTCTAGTAATAAATATTAAAAATTGCTAAGAGAATAACTATAATTATACCATTTATAAGCAGAATTTAAAAGCATAAGGATAAACTAGGATTTAACCTTGTGATTGTAATATATGTAAGAAACCAAATAAACTTCTGAAGTATCATCAAGTTAATTTTCAAAAAGCACTTAAAATTAACAACAATAATTCAAGAAAATTATTTTGTTAGTTGAATGAGCTGGACTTAATGGGTATAGACTGAAATCAACCTTATTTTTTTTTCACCACTTCCCATTAAACTTGTTCTGTGGAAAAGCTCTTTACCCACTCTTGGCTATAATCTCAAATGGGTTCCATAGGTTTTTCTGTCACACTTATAAAATAAAGAACCCAAGTCTCATCTAATAATTACATAACTTCAGTCCAGGGTAATTTTAAAACTCAACATTCCATTCAAGTTTAAGACATTTCTTCTCCCCTGGCTTGGCTTGCTTCAGATCTGGAAACCCAGAGCAGAGAGAGGGGCATAGTCAGCTTCTTCACCAAGTCCTAGCTCCACCCTTCCCTTACTCTTTAGCAGTAGCTTTTGACCCCTGCAGTACTGGACCAGGGAGGAAGGAGAAGGGGTATTGGGCAGAAAATGACTTCCTTGAATGGCACAGTTATCGTATGTCTTGGTTCCCTCTGGATGTGGCAGATTCTGTAGATGTATTCTTCAGATGCAGCATTATTTGTGGGTCTCCCATAGATCCTTCTCTGAGGTCTTACAACTGGGATCTACGACTCAGGTGACTGCTAGTAACTGAAGGGTTGGCTCTGGACTTCATGTAATTGATCATTTTGTTGCAGTCTCTTCTCCCATCCAGACATCCTCCTGGATGGGAATGCTTTTAAAGATAACCCTAGGGTGGCTCCCTTCTATTGGATCCATATCTCATCTCAAGGAAAACCTGTATTTTTGCCTCTACCATGAGTAGAAATGCAACCCATTCCCAAATGCACCCATTTCTGTTCTTATCTGTGAGCTCCGTTTTCTCATGGGTGTGTTATACACTAGACTCCGTGACTGCAGTATCAGAGAACGTATATCTGAGTCTTCAAGTGTTTTTACTTGCCATAAGGTGTAGGGGAGTCACCCTCCTTCTCTCCTTCTTGGGGGAGGGAAAGGAGGGAGGATAACTGCCAAGACTCTTACCAAAGGAATTTTCTCACTGTTTTCTTCCTTGTTGAGTGTTGTATATCATCAAGTTAGGAGATAGGCTAATTCTGGCAGAACCAAAACTGAAATCCTTTGGTGGGTCCTACACTTTGATTTAGGAATAAGGCTACTCGGATTATATTTTCCTCAGCTTTTGGGATCTAAGCTTAGAAGCTTCATTTTAATACTTTATTATGAAATTATATGAACAAAACTTTTTGCACTGATAATTCATCGTTGAGATTTTCACAGAAAAAGACTTTCATATCATTAAGTAATTAACTTGAGAAATGTGACTCTCAGGGTTCCATTGTCGTATTCTGTAGGATATATGTAAATGTTCTTGTTTTTCCATTAAAAGTATAAAGCACTTAGGCTTCTACCACAGGCTGTACACAAATACTGTCATGAGAAATCCCATAAAGCATATAAACTGTAATAGAACAACTCTGATGTGAAATGACCACTGATAACATTTTGATATATATCAAATATATGTATATATTTCTCATGAGATTGGGATGCTGTTGTTTGTAGCAGTTTTTTGTAACCCTTTCTCTAAATTTAAATGTTATTTTACAAAAAAATTTCTTTGACATTTATAAAATCTAGTTATGCATATAATAAAACAATCAAATATACGAATGGGTTTATACTGAAAAGCAAAAACTCTCCCATTTTTTAAACTACATTCTATTCACAGATGCAGCCACTTTCTACAGTTTCTGTTTTTGAAACTCGGGTGGAGCTTTCTATTTTTAAATCAAAGATTCTTAATTCAGGCTTCACATTAAAAAGCACCTGGGAGTTTTCACAAGTTCACAGCTCTGGTCCTTTCCTCAGATCCATTGATCTGGATCCCTGGGGGTGTGACTCAGAAAATGGTATTATTTTTAATGCCTGATCGATAATTTAGATGCATCATGACAGTTAAGAACCATTGAATTATACAATATGCTTACATTAATTTCTTAAGTATTTTAGACACCATTTATTTTTCTGTTATTAGAACTGAAGGTTTAGTATATTTACACAACTTTCCCATCTTTTTCTTTCCCCATCTTTCCCACTCTTGGTGGTTATATAACTGGACCCACACTAGATGGATCAATGTTTTTCCACTGATTGCATATATAATGTAAATATATGCCTCCACCTCTATTTCTTCTTCATCAAATTTATACATTATCTCCTCATTCCCCATTGTGTGAGATGAAAATATTTCCTCCCACTCCCTCCTCTGCTTTTTGCCCTTCCCACTTATTAACTTCTATTAACCATACCTGTATTCAAACATAGTGAAGATTTATAATACTAGCGTTCTCTTCCAAAACATTATTTTAGATTCCATAATTTATCAATAAGTTGATTCTAAGAGTTATAAACCAAAAATATTATTTATCATTTTGTAAAATAAATACATGCACTGTTTTTTACAGAGGCAGTATTTCATAATGTTTATGACTCACACTCTACCACTACTAACTTCAGAATCTGGAACAAGTCACTTAACTTCTTTTTGCCTCAGTTCTTCATCTCTAAAAAAGGAGGAAAATAATATCTACCTCTCAGGGTCATTGGGAGAGAGATGTGGCAGTCTGTTTCCGTAAAGATCACAGCCTCAGAAACCAACCCCATGAGGCAGTTCTGCTCTGTCCTATAGGGTTACTGTAAGTTGGAATACACTTGACGGCAATGAGTCCCCCCCACCAAGGGTCATTGTGAGGATTATATAATTAACATAGTTGTCATACTGTAGTGACTTACATGTTACTATAATGCTATGCGATCGGTGTTTCTCAAATACCAGCAGGATCACCCATGGTAGACAGGCTTCAGAGGAGCTTCCAGACTAAGAGGCTAGGAATAAAGGCCTGGCAATTTACTACCAAAAATTAGCCAATGAAAACCTTATGGGTCACAACAAGACATTGTTCAACTTGGTTGCTTTGGATACATCATCAGAAGGATCAACTGCTGAAGGAGGCTATTGTGTTTGCTGAAGTGGAGGGCCAGCAATGGCGTGGGAGACCTTCAGTGGAAATGGACTGCTGTGATACCTGCAACAACGAACCTTAAATTGCCAGTGATTGTGAGGAGGATACAGAACTGCATAGTGTTTCCTTCTGTTGTACATAAGGCCACTATGAGTCAGAGTCAACTCAAAGGCAACTAACAACAGCAACAAAGTACTTCGTCAGTGAATGACACACAGTAAGGGCTCGTTATCTGTTAGTTATCTTCACTGCTTAGCCCAGTCATGTGCAAGTGTTACATTTCTTCATTTCCTGCCTCAGTATGGCTAACTCTGGTCCACATAAGGCAGACTACTTCTAGAATCAGGGTAAAACGGATTTCCTTTTCATGTTCTCTAACAATTGCTCTTTACCAAAGCCATTTTTAAATTTTGTTTCATATTCTGACCACAGCTTTTCTAAACAGTCTCCCCTTCTCCTTGTGGGTAGTCCAAATGCCTTCCTTATTTCTTGTCTTCAGAAATGCAATGTGCCCCCACAATATCTTCAGAATATTCCAGCCTTTCAATTATGTCATCTACTGCTGTATGGAGTCCACTTTCTTCCTGGAGATATCCATCCCAGAGCCTTCTGACCTCTTGCTACAATCTAGACCAGATGCCTTTCAGCTTCTTGGACACCAGTGGGTTTTATCACAGTTTCCTGCATTCCACAACTTCCTCTCTTCAATCTCTTTCTATTTTTGTTGGTGTAAATCCTTAAATAGCCCCCTCACAATGGTGCATGAAAGGTAAATTTTCTTCATCTCTGTATGTCTGGAAACCACATTATTTGCCATCATTATACAATCACAATCAAAATCCTAGAAGATTTTTTTTTGCTAGAAATTGACAAAATGATTCTAAAATTCATAGGAAGCACAAAGGAGTAGAATAATCAATACAATTTTGAAAAGAAAAAATAAAGATGGGAAGTTACCTTTACCTGACTTTAAAACTTGTCTTAAAGCTATAGTAATCAAGAAAGTTTCGTAAAGATAAATCATTCAATGGAACAGACTGGAGAATTCAGAACTGGACGCAAACTATACTACATGCGTTACCGATTTTTGACAAATGTTCTAAGGAAATTCAGTGGGGAAAAGATTACCTTGTCAACAGCTAGTGCTTGAAAAAAATTAACTTCTATCCAGACCATGCACCATTCACAAAACTTAACTCAAAAGGAGCAATGTATCTAAACGTAAAACTTAAAACTATAAAATTTCCAAAAGGAAACATGAGGACAAATCTTTGTAACCTTGCATTAGGCAAAGACATTTAGATACAACACTAACAGTATGATTTACAAAAACCAAAGTGATAAATTGGATTTAATCTATGTTAAGGAAAAAAAAAAAACCCTCTAGTCTTCAAAACATAAGTAAGATAGTAAAAAGATACGTCATGGACAGGAAGAAAATATTTGGGTATCATATATCTTATAAAGAACTTGTATTGGTAGATAGATAGATAATAAATTGAGAGACAGACTCTCAAAACTCAATTATAAGAACACAAGCTAAAAAGAAAAAGATTTAAAGAGACACTTTACCAAAGAAGATATATGATAGCATATTATCATATGAAAAGTTATCCAACGTGATTAATAATTTAAAAATGCAGATTAAAAACTCAATAAGATATGACTACACACCTACTGAGATTAGCTAAGATTAAAAAGACTGACCATATAAACTGTTGCAAGAATGTACAACAACTAGAACTCTTAGACAGTGCTGTTACACATGTAAAATAGTACCACTTTGGAAAACAGTTTGGTGCTTTCTTTAGAAGTTAAACATACTCATATCATATGATTCAGCCATTCCACTCCTAGATACTTGCCTAGAGAAATGAAAGTACCTGTCCATACAAAGACTTGTATACAAATGGTCATAGCAGCTTTTTTTGTAATAGTCAAAACTGGAAACACCTCAAATGTCCATCAAGAGGTGAATGGATAAAAAAGTGTGGTACATCCATACAATGAAATGCTATACAGCAATAAAAAGGAATGAACTATTAATACACACGGCCACATGGATTAAACTAAAAATAACCATGTGGAGCCCAAGAAGCCAGACAAAAAAGAAAGAATACGTACAGTATGATGATGTTTATAGAAAATTCGAACTACGTTATTGTGTCAGAAAGCATATCAGTGATTACCTGGGGCAAGGACATGGTGAGGATGGGCGGAAGGGGTTCAAAAGAAACACAAGGAAACTTTGAGAGGTGATAGGTATGCTCGTTATCTTGATTGCAGCGATGGCTTCACAAGTGTCAAAACTTATCAAATTATACAATATAAATATATGCCGTTCATTTAATGTCAAATCTAATTCAACAAAACCATAAAAAAAGAAACATGACTTAAACTTTTCTAAATATGGTGACAAATATAATCCTACAGATCTATAAGGCTTAGCAAGCCCCAAGAAGAACATACACAAAGAGAAACCACACATAGGCACATCAAAGTCAAATTGCTGAAAACCAGAGTTAAGGAGGAAATCTGAAAAGCAGCCAATGACAAAAAGGGAACATTACGTACAGGAGATGATGATACAAATAACCGTAGACTTATCAGAAACAGTGGAGGCCAGCAGAGTGCTGAAACATTTAAAAAAAGTCTGTCAACCCAGAATTTTTTTTTTTAATTGTACTTTAGATGAAGGTTTACACAACAAATAGTTTCTCATTAAACAGTTAGCACACATATTGTTTTATGAGATTGGTTAACAATGTCACGACTTGCCAACACTCTCCCTTCTCCACCTTGGGCTCCCTATTACCAGCTTTACTGTCCCCTCCTGCCTTCTAGGCCTTGTCCTAGGCTGTTGTGCCCCATTAGTCTCATTTTATTTTATGGGCCTGTCTAATCTTTGGCTGAAGTGTGAACCTCTGGAGTGACTTCATTACTGAGCTAAAATGGTGTCTGGGGGCCATACTCTTGGGGTTTCTCCAGTCTCTGTCAGGCCAGTAAGTCTGGCCGTTTTTTGTGAGTAAGAATTTCGTTCTACGTTTTTCTCCAGCTCTGTCCAGGACCCTCTGTTGTGATCCCCGTCAGAGCAGTCAGTGGTGGTAGCCGGGCACCATCTGGTTCTATCAACTCAGAATTTGAAGTGCTGAAAAAACTAGAAACATCTTTAAAATTCTGGAAGAAAAAAATATTGTCAATCCATAATTCTCCATTCGGCAGCAAAAACTTCACAAATGCAGGCAGTTTTAGCCCTTCCCTGCCTTAATGTAAGTTAGTTGTTCACAGCTGGGGGTAATTCTGCCACCAGAAGACATCTGACAGTGTCTGGAGGCGTTTTTGGTTGTCAGACTGGGGTGGAGGGTGCTGCTGGCATGTAGTGGGCAGAGGCCGAGGATGCTGCTGAACATTCTGCAATGCACAGTACAGCTTCCCACAACAATTATCTGGCACAAAATGTGAGTAGCCGAGCTTGAGAAACCCTGGCATAAATATTGTTGTTAGCAGCTGCTGTTGAGTTTATTTCAACTCATGGCAACCCCATGTGTGCAGAGTAGAACAGTGCTCCGTGGGGTTTTCAGTGCTATGACCTTTCAGAAGCAGATCGCCTGGCCTGTCTTCCTAGGTGCCTCTGGGTGGGTTCAAACCACCAACCTTTTGGCTAGTAGTTGAGCACTTAACCATCTGCACCTACAAAGTGAAAGGGCAAATGAAAGCCTAGAAAGACCACAGGGAGTCACGGCTTTCAGCCAGTACACAGGTGGGCAGGACTTACTACACTATTAGATATTGCCCTCTCCAGTCATCATTGAGTTAACTGTGCACCTCAAGGGACTTCACTGTGCAAGTAAAAATTTCACATCACCCGTCTTGTGCCCCAGTGACTCTTCTTGCACCCCCAGTCAATCCCTGGTCAAATTCCGTAAATTCTTCTTTCAGCGTTTTCCCATGTTCCCTTTCCTTCACTTCCCAATACCATCTCTCTAAGTTCACAATTCATTGCTTTCAGTGCAAACCACTGCTTTTTATACCTTTGTGAGCTGTAAGTTGTGTATATAATCCTGTCTTCAAACAAACTCTGATTTGTAAAAATTATCTATATATACATAGTGGTCTGATCCACAACCAATCATGGAGATGGTGCAGCACAGGGCAGCTTTTGTTTCCATCTCCATTGTGCATACACACACACACACACACATCAAATATATAATTAAATCTGAAACCATACCATGTGTATAGATAGATCTATATAAACCAGTTGCAGTTGAATCAATTCTGAAGCATGGCGACCTTATATGTATACAGATATGCATGTATATATCAAGTATACATAGTACACGTTAGTGTTGCTGTTGTTAATTGCCATCTAGTTGACTGTGACTCATGGTGACCTTGTGTACAACAAATGAAATGCTGCCCTGTCCTGTGTCATCTTCATGATTGTTGGTATATTTGCATCTTTCAACCCTATATCAGACAATGTTCTCTTGTAATCCATAGATTTTCATTGGCTGATTTCCAAAAGTAAATTGCCAGGACTTTCTTCTTAGTCTGTCTTAGTCTAGAAGCTCTGCTAAAACCTGTCCACCATGGGTGACCCTGCTGGTACTTGAAATACCAGTGGTATAGCTCCCAGCAAGGCACCACAGCATGACAAACTGACAGACAAGTATTAGATTATATATCTATAATCAATTACCTGAGAGACGATCTCATGCAGCCAAGGCTATTGTAGCAGTCTCTGACTTCATCTTTCTGTTTGTACTATCTCCTGAATCCTAACCACCATAACCTGCCACTTCTTTCCATTTAGGTGATCACAAAACAGCTCTGATCAATTGACAGTTAGGGTTATCACCCACAGATATGCATTTCCAATAATACGTGTTCTCTGGATGTCAAACCATCACAGCATGGGTCTAATTTACATAGTTAGATTAGACCTATCCGCAGCACAGGTCTAATTTACATAGTTAGACCACTACCCATTTGTCAGTTTGTTGTACTGTGGTGGTTTGCCTGTTGTTTTGATGCTGGAAGCTCTGCCACCAGTATTTCAATTACTAAGAGGGTTACGCATGATAGAGAGGTTTCAGTGGAGCTTCCTGACTAAGATAGACTAGAAGAAAGGCCTAGCAATCTATTTTCAAAAACTAGCCAAAGAAAATCCTATGGATCAGAAGAGAATATTGTTCCACTGGGCTCAGACATGTAAATGATTGTAGAGATGGTGCAGGACCATAGGGTTGCCAGGAGTTGGGGGCCAGCTGGACGGTAGCTAACAACAAACAACAACCGTAGGGAGAGCTTCTTGCAGCTAAGATTGTGCAAGTGATGTTGGCGGTGTTATTGGATACCTTGCGTTCTGTCTACATCTGCTTATTACCACTGTCATTACCTTAGTTCGGACCATCATCCTCTTGTCTATATTTTGGTACTAGCCTCCCACTGACATCCTTGTTTGCAGTTCCATACCCTCCCACCCATTCTGCACACTTCTGCCTTGATGCTCTTTCTGAAATACAAATCTAATAGCTTCCCTCCTCCATTTATCCCCTCACCTTTAACAGCCTCCTCTCCTCAGACACACACATGCTTGCATCAGGTTCTCTAATGTGCCCTACAGTTGCCTACACGAGACCGCTCTCTCTTCTCTCTGTCTGCAGTCCAGCTTTTCCAATGTGCCATGATCTCTCTCACATTCAGACTTTTGCACACACTTTCTCTGTGCCTGGAGTGTTCTTTCTTCTCTGGCTCTCTCCTCTGTATCACTTTAGGTTGTCCTATCTGTAGCAAGCCTTCCTTGACCCTTCCAGGTGGGATCACCTGTTTCTCCACGTGCTCCTACAGCCTTACTCTTTCACCCTTTTAGTACCTTTTGTTTACCTCACTAGATTGTAAGCTCTTTGAGGACAGGGACTATGACCATCTTGCTCACTCATTTCTGGTATAGTAAACAATCACTAAATACTCATCAAACTAATGAAAGAAGGGGAAAAGTGTATAAGGAGATAACCGAAAAACAGCAATCCGTCTCCATAGAGTCAGTTCTGCCTCACAGTGACCCTATAGGACAGAGTAGAACTGCCCCATAGTGTTTCCAAGGAGCAGATGGTGGTTGCGAACTGCTGACCTTTTGCTTAGCAGACAAGTTCTTAACCACTATGCCACCAGGGCTCCGTATAAGAGGATAGTATTCTTAAATCAAAACTTTGGTGGTTAAGTGGTAGAATTCTCACCTTCCATGGGGGAAGACCCAGGTTTGATTCCTGGTCGATGTATCTCATGTGCAGTCACCATCTGTCTGTTAGTGGAGGCTTGCATATTGCTATGATGTGAACAGGAACTAAGACAACTAGGAAGAAAGGCTTGGCAATCTATTTCTGAAAATCAGCCCATGAAAATCCTATGGCTCACAAAGATCCAATTCCCAGCTGATCATGGGGATGGCACAGGACCAGGTAGTGTAATGTTCCATTGTGTGTTCCACGAGTCAGGAGCTGACTTGATGGCAGCTAACAATAATATTCTTAAATCTGCACTTGCCCTCTTTTCTTGTTCAGGAGTATCTGGCATTATGTTAAAGTAGTTCCAGTCCTGCTGGACTGGTTTATATTATTCCTTCTTAAGGGCTAAAAAGAGAAACCAGGCTGTGGGCTGAATTTTATAAATATTCTATTAACAATGATCTCTTTTTAATGGTTGCCACCTCCTTGCCATTTGGATCTGAGAGATGGCAAATTTCATACCTAAGCCCCATGGTCCTAGCACGAGCTCTTGCTGCCCAAACCTTGGGAGGAGATCATGCCAGTGCATCAGAGAATGGTACTCTTTGTCACAGGAGTGCCTCAGGCCAGCAGACTGCACTGTGCCTGCGCAGTTCCCAGGTGATTATGTTGGATGTTTGTGTTAGGAGGGGTTGGCAAATCCATGAGGCTTCTTGACACCCTTGTAACTGATATTCACAGTGGAGAATTCGAGAGTTCAGTAGTGGATGGACTATTTTCAGGAAATTTGATAAGAACTCTCACTCCTTTTCAAGTCACATTTGCATTCCAGCTGACTGGGCTGTCTTAGATTTTCCTTGTGAACAAGCTAAATTCAACAGCCAAGGAAAATGCATTTTGGAGATGGCTGTAGACCAGGGTAAACACAGGTTGATTTTATTCAAAGATAATAAGATTGTTTTTTCCAATTTATGTAGGCAATGACACTGACCTCTTTTAGCAAACGTACTAGACAATACGGACACAGAATGAGTTTAGGAATCGTCAGTGTAGGCCCCTTGGGAAGCTGTGCACTTATACAAACCCACTGCTTCCATTCCCTCTGGAGCCTTTGTAGGCGTTGCCCCTGAGCCTGGGACACATCCTTCTGGAAAGAGTCAGATATCACTCAGAACAGCCATGGTGAATAGGGTGGATAATTAAAATGGGTACTTGTCTTCTAGGGTAAGGAATGAACAGAACAAACGGGAAGGAAGCAAGAAGGCCACCGTTAGACCAACCTCTAACACCATGGGAAGATTCCATGTGGGTGTGTCTTACCTTTCCTGTCACATTTGAGACTAGTCCTTAAGTTAGATATCTGCTGGATGTAAACTGTATCTGTAGGTTTAAAGTGGCTAGCAGAAACTTAGTTACCAAGTGGGATTCACTATGTCATACAAACTTCAAATTTTATCCTTTAAAAAAAATCTGAAGCAAAGAGTGGCATTCCGTGCTTATAACTATTTAATTTTCATTAGTGTGTTGTTGTTAGGTGTTGTCGAGTCGATTTTTGACTCCCAGAGACCCAATGTGCCCCATAGGGTTTCTAGGCTGTAATTTTTATAGGAGCAAATCACCAGATCTTGTCTCCCATGGAGTCACTAAGTGGTTTTAAACCACCTACCTTTCAGGTTAGCAGCCCAGCACTTAACCATTGTGCCACCAGGGCTCCTTTTCATTAATGTAGAGCTCCAGTAGTCTCAGAGAAGTTGATAGGCACCAAATCCCACCTCCTTCTTAATAGTCAAAGCAAAAAAGAAACCCTATGTTTGTTAATGATGAAGGGAGTGCAGATGGAGGCCATCCACTTGTCTACCAGTGCGTAAGACGGCCTGCAAAGAGGTCCTTGGTCCTTCTCTACCTCTGACAAAACAAGGTACAGGCAAAATGTGCATATGTTCTGACAGAGAGCATCTTCTGAGTTCTCACTCTGCCCTAGGCATCCTTCAAAGCATGTTTCAGTTATATCATTTAATCCTTGGCCACCCCCTCCTATTAGTACTGTAAATGTTCCTGTTTTACAAGTGAGAAGCAGAGAAGTTAAGTTACTTCTCCAAAGCCACAGAGCCAGGAACCACACTCGGGCAGTCTCCAGAGTTGAATCTTGTTGAAGAATATATATTCTCTACTCTGGAGTCCTTGGGCAGTGCAAACAGTTAACATGCTTGCTGCTAACCAAAAGACTGGAGGTTTTAGTCCACCCAGAGGCACCTGGTAGTGACCTGGTAAGGCTGGTGATCTATTTCTGAAAAATCAGTCATTGAAAACCCTATGGGGCACAGTTCTACTCTAGCACACATGGGGTCGCCATGAGTCAGAATCAACTTGACAGCTACTGGTTACTGGTTTAGAAGGAATTGCTGAGCACGTTTGCTTTTTATGTCTCATAGTTTCCTCTGTAGGGTTGGAAATCATCTGCATTTTGTAACTAGGGATTTGGAAGCAAGCAAAAGTAAATAACTGGTCAAATACAATCTACAGCAAACATTAATAAGCTTTGATGCTTAGTTGGAAATAGAGTATGAAGAACTGGGAAGAGTCAAATGTGATTCTCGGGTTTCAAGCATGCTTGGTTTCACTGAAATAGAGTGAAGATAATGGCATGAGAAGAAAATCAGCTCTGTTTTGAATATATTGAGTTTGAAGCAGAATGGAACATCCAAGTGGGAAAGGCCTGTTGGGGTTGGAGCCCTTGCTTCAGAGAGAGGTTTAGTGCCACATGTTGAATAAATAGATGGAAGGCTAGATCTGGATAATGCTCAGTAAGGGATCAGGGAGAGCAAAAAGAGTAATGGGGAGCATTGAAGGGCTATTTCATTTGTGGTTGCTTAATACTCATCCATCAAATTGTAGGTTTCCTTATTTGTGTTTCAGGAGAAGAAACCATGGCAATGAATTTAAAAAAAAAAAACAACTTTGTGATATTTCTCCAAAAGCATAATAAATATTATATATAGATATATATATATAGATATAGAGAGAGAAACAAAAATAGATGATACAGAGTAGACATAGATACAGACGTAGGTGTAGATACAGAGACAGAAGGGGCCAAGAATAATGTTTTGGTGAGGTATTAAGCTAGAATTCAAAGGTACATCCCTCTTTTTTACCAAGCTAAAACTACATCTTGATTACTTAATAAATTTTATCCTAAAATAGCATCCTGTGATAGATCATCTTATTCTTTCAGATTATGTACTTATGTGAGCATTTTAGTTCATATGATTAGTTAATTGTGTTTTAAATCCATCTTCTTTCAATATCTGAACAAAAATAAGTTGTGGTCAAGATTTATGTCTTATATTCATCCATACAGTTATTGAACAGTGGTGGATTGATAATAGAAGCACAGTCATCCATTCAAATAACATTTATTTATTGAGAACTTTTCTATGCCTGGCACTGTGCTACCAAAGATAAAGAAGTCACAAATAAAATGCTATTACAGCCAGTCGTAAAAGATCTGATATTGTATGATTCCTTTTTCTTAAAAAAGTCCAGAATAGGCAAATCTAGAAAGATAGAAATCAGATTAGTGATTGTCTAGGGTTAGGAGTAGAGAAGTATCTGGGTGGTGCAAACAGATAACGCTCTTGCCTGATAACCGAAAGGTTGGAGGTTTTAATCCACACAGAGACACCTCGGAAGAAAGGATGAGCAATCTACTTTAGAAAAATCAGCTGTCAAAAACCAGAGGGAGTGCAGTTCTACTCTGACACAAATGTAGTCGCCATGAATAAGAATCAACTCGACAGCAACTTGTTAGGGCAAGGGGTAGGTGGAGGGACTGAGCTAAATAATGTGGAGTTTCTTTTTGGGATGATGAAAACGTTCTAAAAGTGATCGTGGTGATGGTTGCACAACTCTGTGAATATACTAAAAACTGTTGAATCATACACATTAATAGGTGAATTGCATACTATGTGAATTATATCTCAATAAAGCTGTTACAAAAATTGCTATTACATAGTCTGTTCTCTTAGAGTAAAACATTATATTCGAATGCGATATAATATGTTAGGGGTATGTGCGAATAACTTTGGACACACGAAAGAGGAAGGACATTATTTTCTCCAAGAGCATCAGGGAATCACAGTAACCATTTGTTAATTGATTGATAACCAGCTGTGCCTACAGCTTTCACTGCCATATTGCTTCTAGCCTTTATTGCTCTTCGTTTTCTTGGAGTTGGATATTAATTAATGAATTCAAGGCCTGGTCACATGGAACAGGAGCATGTCCCCTAGCTGCCTGGAGCTTCCTGAAACATTTGCTTTACATTCAAAGAGAAACTCAGAAGAACAGGAAATCAAGCTCTGACATGTAGGCATTTGGTCCAGTGACCAGAGCTTCAAAGATTAATGAAGCGCAAAGATGCCAGCTCCTTCCTTTCAACTCCCCACAATAAGCAACTCTCAGCAGCCTGCCAATTTAATATTACTTCACTTCAGTGCTCAGGAACAGTCCCAACTGGAAAAGGCCAGGAAAACTTGGTCCAAGAGTTTTTATGAAGAACAGCTTAACAACCCCTCTAGAACATTCCATAAGCAAGATTACAAGCTTTCCTTTCTTTTTATATCTGGGGGTGGAGAAAAGAGTAGGGGGAGGGCGTTGTAATCATGAGTCAAATTTCAAAGTCAATAAGTTGAATCTCTGCTAGGCCCTGGATATTTTCTAAATTAATTGACCATCAAATTCTTACCCTCTACATCTGCATTACATTAGAGATCATAAAACTATTTGGGGTTTCTTCCTACTTAAAGCAAAAATTGCATGGGCATAATGCTTTGAGAGGGTCTGTTCCTTTTCAAAAACTGTTTTGAATTCATAAGAAGAAACAAGATTATCTTTTGTGTTTATGCACCACTATTCCCCTCTAAGAAGCTCAAAGGACTTTGCATAGTCTTGTCAGTCTCCATAAGGGGAAATGGAGACAGACTTCTATGTTAGCAGCTGACTTAAACAAGACTTGGATTTCCTGCTAGGCCTTTCAGTGTTCTCCAACTGTTTCAACTGCTGAGTTTTGTAAGGGAAGTGCACTCCTTCAGTCCACTTACTAATTCATTCATTTCTTCATTCAGTAAATACTTACTGAGGATTACACTGTACTGGTGCTGGGAATACCCAGAGAAGAGGCAGATGAGTCTGCTGTCAGACTGTACAGGCTGGTGCGGGGTCCAGGAAATAAGGTCAACCAATGATATAACTGTAGAAAAAATAAACCCAGTGCCGTGAGAGGAGATAACACAGGAGTGTGTATGTACGAGTGTATGTGTGTGTGTGTGGTGGTGTTGGGCGGGGCTTACCTACTATATACAAAATAAGCCCAAAAGCCTCTTGGAAGAGGTAGAGATTGAGCTGAAGCAGGAAGGAAGAGCAGAGTAGAAACCAGCTACACAGGGAAAGAATCAGGGAAATGGTGCTCCAGGCATAAGGAAGAGCTAGTGCAAAGGCCCTGAGGCAGGAAGGAGTTTAACTGTTTTGGGAACATACAGGAGTCCCTGAAAGGTGCAAATAGTTAATAGGCTTGGCTGCTAACCAAAAAGTTGGAGGTTCCAGTCCACCCAGACGCATCTTGGTAAGAAGTCCTGGGGATCTACTATTGAAAAAGCAGTCATTGCAAACCCTATGGAGTATAGCTTTACTTTGACACTCATGGGGTCGCCATGAGTCAAAACTGACTCTAAGGTAACTGGTAGGAATGTACAGAAGGCCCCCATGACCAAATAAAGTTAGTGAGGGGAAGAGTAGTAAAACAGGAATATGAATAGTGCCCTGTATGTGGTGGGTGCTATGGAGTAAGCTGATACAAATCTATTGGCTAACTGTATTGGCTAACTTTTATTGACTGTTTACTAGATAACTGCACACTAGGCTAATCCCTCACATGCCTTACTTCATTCCAAACTTATAAGATGGATATTATTATCATCATCTTCATTTTACAAATGAGAGAAGAAAGGGTGAAAACGTTGAGCCCAAGGAACACGGCTAATAACTAAGTCAGGGAACAGGAATCTGAACCCTCACATTCTGATGCCAGAACCCAGGCTCTTAGGCAGGCAGCTATGTTCCCATCTGGTGATGAGATGACACCAGGGTGGTAGGGAGTCAGAGGAGTAAAAGGCAATAAGTGCATAGCCTTGGTTTGAGGCAATCAAAGGGTGCTCGCAGAGCCTCTGAGAAAGGCTAAGGCCTTAGGCAGGCCTTGCTGGAGGAACTCACCCGGCAGAGAGGGAGAGGTAAGAGTAGTGCTCCCAGAGGGAAATCAGAGCCTTTCAAAGGGCATGAATTGCTCAGAGGATTCAAGCAATTCTGCTGTACTTAAAATATGGAGCAGAAGTAGCTGGAACTTGTTGAGAGATGATGTTGGAGTAGTAGGCAAGTTCAAACCTTTATATATACATACATACACACACACACACACACACACATAAGAATACTGGATGGTACAAACGGTTAACTCGGCTGCTAAAGAAAAAGTTAGCAGTCAGAATCCATCCAGAGGCACCTCAAAAGAAGGACCTGGCAATCTACTTCTGAAAAATCACCCAAACCACTGAAAAACCTTACGGAGCACAGTTCTACTCTGATACACATAGGGTAGCCATGAGCCAGTGTCAACAGGGCCACCAAACAAGTTGCAATATATATATATATGGAGAGAGAGAGAGAGAGAGCCCTGGTGGCAGCACTGGTTAAGAGCTCGGCTGCTAACCAAAAGGTTGGTGGTTAGAATCTACAGCCACTCCTTGGAAACCCTATGGGGCAGTTCTACTTTCTCCTATAGGGTTGTTATCAGTCAGAATCAACTCGATGGCAACCAGTTTTATATATATGACTGCATGTTGTTGTTGTTAAGGTGGTATCAAGTCGGTTCCAACTCATAGCAACCCTATGTACAACAGAACAAAACACTACCCAGTCCTGTGCCATCCTCACAATCGTTGTTGTGCTTCATTGAGCCCATTGTTGCAGCCACTGTGTCAATCCATCTAGTTGAGATCTTCCTCTTTTTTGCTAACCTTCTACTTGACCAAGCATGATGTCTTTCTCTCGGGACTGGTTCCTCTTGACAACATGTCCAAAGTATGTGAGACAAAGTCTCATCATCCTCACTTCTAAAGTGTATTCTGGCTGTACTTCTTCCAAGACAGATTTGTTCATTCTTTTGGCAGTCCACAGTATATTCAATATTCTTTGCCAACATCATAACTCAAAGGCATATATTTAAATGTTCTGATCCTCTTTTACCTTCACCATGACCCACATCACCACAAATACCAAGCTTGTCATCAGTGCTAGAGAAAAGCCACATGTTTTTCTTTATGTTTGGAAGCAGGTCAAGGGAAATAAAAAGAAACTGCAAAATGATGCAATAATGAAGCTTCATGAATGCGCCAGTATCTCGTGCCTTTGTACAGGCAAAAGACCTCTGAATATCCAAGGCTACCTTAAGTCTGCAGCAGTGCATCAACAGGGAATGGCCAGAAATTCAGGCTGGATTCAGAAGAGAATGTGGAACAAGGGATATCATTGCTGATGTCAGATAGACCATTGCTGAAAACAGAGAATACCAGAAAGATGTTTACCTGTGTTTTATTGACTATGCAAAGGCAATCAACTGTGTGGATCATAACAAATTATGGATAACATGGCAAAGAATGGGAATTCCAGAACACTTAATTGTGCTCATGACAAACCTGTACATAGATCAAGAGGCAGTGGTTCAAACAGAACAAGGGATACTGAGTGGTTTAAAGTCAGGAAAGGTGTGTGTCAGGGTTGTATCCTTTCACCATGCTTATTCAATCTGTATGCTAAGCAAATAATTCTAGAAGCTGGACTATATGAAGATGAATGCAGTATCAGGATTGGAAGAATCATCAACAACCTGCGTTATGCAGATGACACGACCTCGTTTGTTGAAAGTGAAGAGGACTTGAAGCACTTACTGATGAATATCAAAGACCACAGACTTCATTATGGATTATACCTCAACATAAAGAGAACAAAAATCTTCACAACTGGACCAATAAACAACATTGTGATAAACAGAGGAAAGACTGAAGTTGTCAAGATTTCATTTTACTTGGATCCACAATCCAATACCCATGGAAGCACCAGTCAAGAAATCAAATGATGCATTGCATTGGACAAATCTGCTGCAAAAGACCTCTTTAAAGTGTTAAAGAGCAAAGATGTCACCTTGAAGACTAAGTTACACCTGACCCAAACCATGGTGTTTTCAATCGCCTCATAAGCGTGCAAAAGCTGGACAATGAATAAGGAAGACCAAAGAAGAATTGACGCTTTTGAATTATGATGTTGGCAAAGAATATTGAATATACCATTATACCATGGACTGCCAAGAGAATGAACAAATATGTCTTGGAAGAAATACAGCCAGAATGCTACTTAGAAGCACGGATGACAAGACTACATCTCATGTACTTTGGACATGTTATCAGGAGGGCTTAGTCCCTGGAGAAGGACATCATGCTTAGTAAATTAAAAGGTCAGAGAAAAAGAGGAACACCCTCAGTGAGACGGATTGACACTGCAGCTGCAACAATGGGCTCAAGCAAAACAAGGATTATGAGGATGGCACAGGACTGGGCAGTGTTTTGTTCTGTAGTACGTATGGTCACTATGTGTTGGAACTGACTTGGCGACACCTAACAACAACAACCTTAAATATGTGAAGTCACTCGTTGCCTCTCCGGAGTCAGGCAGGGGCTATTCCACACTTACATAACTCTGTGTTAAATAAGCCAAATGCAAGGCTATCCTAGAATCTGCCTTCTTGGGTTCAGGGACTGTGGTTTGGGTTCTTGGGGAAACTGCTTTTTCTAAAGATAATGCTAAGTTTAGCTTTGGCTCAGTATATGTGAAGGAAAGTGAGAAGCTAAAAGGTCAAGCAAGGAAATGTCAAGTTGGAAACGCCTTGGAAAGTTCTTGGAGCCTTCCTCTCTCTTTATTATGGTAGAAGCCTATGGCTATTTTCCCTTCTTTCTTCATTGTGCTTTAGTTTAGTCGCAGGAACATGCCTTTTTGAGACAAGCTGGCTAGCAAGCCTGGCTCTTACAATGGCTTCCTCTGTGTTATACACCAGAACCTAGCAGCCAAGGCTCCAGACATCCAGAGACCCCAAGGAACTCCGTGCTGAGGAGCTTCAGTGAGTGTCCTGAAAGCTTCTAGAGCCCCTAGAATTAAAACATCTTTAGAAAACCGGCTATACCAAACAAAATCATGTAGTGATTCATCACATTGTTCTTACTCAATTTTTTAAAACTTTTTTCCTGATTGCAGAAGTAAAACCTGTTCATAGTTAAACATTTGGAAAACACAGAAAGATAAAAAAGAAGCAAATAAAAATCACCCATGATTCTATCATACTTTACACAAAATGAAGCAATTATTTTCAGTTATTTTTGTCTGTCAAATGTATTACTTTTCTTTTATACAAAAAAAAATATATTTTAAAAACAATATATAAGTATATATGTATATATATACAAAATTATATATGTTATCAAATATAATGTATATATGTTATTGGAGCCCTGGTGGTGCAGTGGCTAAGATCTCAGCTGCTAACCAAAAGGTCAGCAGTTCAAATCCACCGGTCGCTCCTTGGAAACCCTATGGGACAGTTCTACTCTGTCCTATACGGTTGCTATCAGTTGGCAACGATTTTGTTTTTTTTGGTTTTACATATGTTATTACAAAAAGCACATAACAGAAAGTACATCGCATTGTATATACAGTGCTTATTTTCAATTTTTTAAATAAAGGATTTATGTATTTTTTAAATTATTTATAAAGGTTCTTTATATATTAAGAGGACTAATCCTTTATTAGTTATATGTGTTTCATATTTTTTTTCTCGATTTGGCATTAGCTGTTTATTGATCAATCCTCTTGAGACAAGCTAGGGACAGAAAAGGCCTTAAACAACAAGTTATATCAGTTAAAAATTTTTCTAGAAAAGAAAGATGTCCCCCACAAAATATTGTTTACCTTACTTACGGTTAAAGCTTAAGGCAACATTGTCTGCTTCCTCCTAATCTTTTCGCTTGCAGCCGTCTTTCAGATCAACCAGCTAAAACTAGAATCCTGGGCATGCTCAGTAAGAGACCAGGTTGACAGTGAGATGGCCCCATCCCATAATAAGTATTGCTTAGGAACCAAAAGACCCATGCCAAGGAACCAAAATCACCAGACATACATCATCAAGCAGTGACCGAGCCCACTTCAGAAGCAAGAAGTCCATCAGCTACTTCATGCCAATCCTAGCCTAACTCCTTTTTGAATATGTATGAAATTAATGAGTGTGTATAACTTCCCCTTTCCTGCCTATTGTAAAACTTCCTCCAGCCCTTTGTTCGGGAAGACAGTGCTTTGGGAACTATCTCCCTGTCTCCTTACTTGCTGCAAGTAATAAAACACGCCTTGCCGCGTGACTCTCAGTTATTCTTAACAAGAGCACAGGCAGCGAACCCATTGCTTTCGGTAACACTTTTTACATACAAATGTAAAAATTTTACATAATCAAGTCCATTATATATTCCTCTATGACTGATTCCATTGATGTTGTCCTTAGAAAATTCTTCCTGACCTAAAGATTAAATATTCACCTGCCTTTTCTTACAGGACACTTATGGGGTTTTTTTGGTAAATGAAATCATTAATCCCTCTGGAATTTATGCTGGTGAATAAATCAGGTGCCTCTCCCAGTTATAATCAGCTAGACCACAGTGGGGGAGGAATGAAGAGTCACATGTGAGAAAACACTGCTACCTAAATATGAGGGCTGTAGACAGGATATCTTTTCTCAGACAAGTGTGTGTACAGTGCAGACTTTTGGACACTTGACTAGATCATAAAAGTAAGCAAATAAATAGTACATAAAACTGTATTTTCAGTATGACTCTAATTTTTAAATATCAGTTGTAGAATTCTCATCTTCCGTGCAGAATGCCCAGGTCCAGTTCTCAGCTAATGCACTTCATGTGCAGCCATCACTTGTCTGTTAGTGGACGATCGTGCGTTTCTATGACAGTGAACGGGTTTCAGCAGAGCTTCCAGACTAGGACAGACTAGGAAGGAAGGCCTGACAATCTGCTTACAAAAAACAGCCAATGAAAACCCTAAGAATCACAATGGTCCCATTCTCAATCCATCATGGGGATGATGCAAGACTGGACATCATTTATGAATAATGGAAATGTTGTTTTGGATGTTTTGAAATAAAGGGCTTATGGTAGAATGAACTTTAGGAGGCTCCTAGAAAGCCCTGCATAAGGAATAGTAAGAACACAAATCAGAATGACAGTGGAATGCAAAAAGTGATTTGCAAAAGAGTTAGAAGCTTCCAATTTCAGCTCCAGCACATAAAGAACTTGGAAGTTATCACTTCTATCTTTACAGCAAGACAAACTGAAAATCAACAACTTTTCATGGACCCATTAGAGAACTGTGGTTGTGGAGTAAAACCACCATCACAAAATCTGGAGAGACTAGCAAATCTGAAGAGTCACAGCCGAGATCTGCTTACCTGAAACAGAAGATGCTGGAGCCATAAAGTGGAAGGGAAACTTAAATGGCAAATTTGACAAATTGCTGGAGACAAGGTGTGAACTAGCATGAAAGTGAGAATCTTCTTGGGGCCAAAGTCTTTTGGGGGGACATATTTTTGAGGGTTTTACTTTTCTGGGGAGGAGCCCCACTAGGTTCTCACTATGAAGAGACCAAAAAAAAAAAAAAGAAAAGAAAATCCTCCTTATGGATCTAACAGGGAGAAAGGAAGAGTAATGATTGTGAAATAGCCTTCTTGTCTCACCTATAGGGTAGAGGGCAGGTGAAAGCTAGGAAATACTTGTGAAGGTCACATCCCAGGATCACAGTCTCATTAAAAGACTGATACTTAGGAGGAGTAGCAAGATGGTGGCATAACTGGTAGCACCCTTAATCTTCCACAGCAATATCAGAAGTAAACAGCTAAGAATCAATGCAACTGAAGATCCTGGAACAACAGCCAACTGAAGGATTGGAGAATCAAAAGGAATACTGATTCAAGAGAAAGACAGAATACACATGGTGGGAAACCAGAGGTTAGCAGGCCGTCCTCACTCAACTTGCCAACCCAGCTCAGCACGGCCATCTTGGAACAGCAGCAGAAGGAATCCCCGAGCAAAGGACACACGGAGGGACAAAGTGGAGAACACAGACGGAGACGGAGAGACTGAGAAAATGGTCCTGGAATGGAACATCAAGTTGGGCAGGGCATGGGCTAGGACTCAGCAGGCCTGTAAGAAAGTGACGCTCAGTGGTAGCATAGAGTTGAAACCAGGAACCCCAAGGGAGTGTTACCCTGAGAGAGTAGTGTGGACTGAACGACAGGAATTCCCAGGCAAGGAGAAGAAAGGCTGGAACTAGTGTCCTTGGGGAAGGACACAGAGAAAGTGCAACTGCTCTAACTTGTGCCCCCTAACCTGGGAGGGACAACAAAGGAAAATTACTAGGAATCAGTCCCATAATCACACATCGCCCATTGTGGCTATCTGCTGGAGGCAGACCATCACAAGCTGGCCCAGCCATCCACGTTGGGAGGTGCCCATGGGTGGATTCTCCACTGGGAGACTGATGGCCCACAGTGGGAACCCTGCCCGGGTGACTGTGGCAGAAACACCATTCAGGCAGCCTAGACCCACCTCAGACAACACTTTGATGCCCACTTGCCCCAATCTGATGTCATATACATGCCCATCCCAGCCCAACACAACACTCTGCCCCAGTGCAATGCCACAGCCACCTAAACCACCCTGCCCAACTCTACAACACTGTGCCCCGCTGGTCTGATTCAGGAATACATAGGAAACACATCAAGCCAACAGGAGCTTCATAGTCAGAAACTAATCTCCTGGGCTAATAGTTGGGAGTGTCACTGCCTCTACCCCTTTGAGCACGACAGAGAAAAAACTAGGAGACACCTAGGTCACTTTCTTCCGGCCTGCTGAGACCCAGGATGCGATGTAAATCACAGTACATAAGCAGTCATTCAGGAGAAAAAAAGGTGAAGTTGACATAGTTCAGGCCAAGACACCTGAGCAAGCTGATGTGGGACAGTGTGGCTAGACTAGTGCAGCTGGAATGGGAGTTCCTGTGAACCCTAGGAAGAAGAAACAAGGAAGAAGAGCAATCTAAAGAGAAGGGAAAGAAGTTTATCTCCTGATCTCTCAAAGCAAAATAAATAAATAAAATAAATCTTAATGTCCCAAAGAGAATAGAAAATCTATAAAGCACAGGAAAAAACAGGAAAGGATCATTCATGCAAATGACCAAAAGATAGGGACAAAAACTGCCCCTGAGGAAGGGCAGATAATGGAATTACCTGACAAAGATTTCAAAGCATTAGTGTTAAGCATGCTCAAAGAGATAAAGGAAAACATGGAAAAAGATCTAAAGGAAACCAGTAAAACAATGCAAGAACAAAACAACAATTTCAGTAAAGAAATAGAAATCTTACCCCAAAAAAAGCTATATGGCACTTAATAGTAAAATAACAGAAATGAACAACACCATGGAAGGATACAGACATGAAATTGACTTGAGAGAAGAGAGAATAAGTGAACTCAAATACAGTGTCTTTGAGACTGCATAATCTGAGAAGAAAACAGAAAAAAGAATGAAGAAAAGTGAACAAAGCCTAAGGGATATGTTGGACACTATTAAGAGGAATAATTTACTCATTATGGAAGTTTGACAAGAAGAAGTGAGGGAGATCGGGTCAAAGAGAATTTTTGAACAAATACTAGGACAAAATTTCCCCAAAATTACAAAAGATGGGAATTTTCCCATCTACAAAGGATAACAATCTCCATATAGGATAATTTCTAAAAGTAACTCACCAAAGCATATTATCAAATATCAAACTCTTGAGAACCAAGGACAAGGAGAAAATTTTGAGAACAGCACAAGAAAACTGAAGTACCACATGCAAGTGGTCCTCAAGATTGAGTGGCAATTTCTCTTCAGAAATGATACTGGCAAGAAGGCAATGGGACATCATATTTCAAGTGCTAAAATGAAAGAAAAATAAAACCTACCAGCCAGGAACAACATACCCAGTAAAATTATCATTCAACAATGAGGGTGAAATTAAGACATTCTATGATAATGAAAAATTAAGGAAATTTGGTACTACCAGACTGGCCCTACAAGCAATACTAAAGGAAGTCCTCCAGAAAGAAAAGAAACTACACTAAACAGTAAACTGCAGTATGAGAGTGGGGGAAATTCTATTAAAAGGAAAGCATTAACAGTATGAAGGTCAAACTAAGATATTTTTGGGTAGTAATACAACAGGCATGTCCTTCTAGCCTTACAATGACAAAATTGTAGGGGGAAATAGAAGCTAAATGCATATAATAAAATAAATTTAGATTATAAGGAAGCTGAGATGCAAAGATGTATTTCATAACATCTAAATAAAAGGTGGGGAGTACAGATGTAGATATAAAAATTTCTTATGTTAAGGAAGTTCAGGTGATCTCAAGAAGTAACAGGCTGTTCTAAATATAAGATGTCAAATTTAATCCTCATGGTAACCACAAGGAAAGTAAAAAACAAACAAACAAAAAAACTCATCAAAATAAAGAAGAGAAATAAAAATTCTCAGCACTCAAAAATAAATAAAAAGAAGAGAACATTCACGTTTAAAAAGAACTCAGCATTGGAAGAAAAGACGAACAAAGATGATGTAAATCTCACAAAAGTATTTATAACAAAATGACAGAAATAAATACTTCTATATAAATAATTGCTATAAATTTAAATGGATTAAATGCTCAAATCAAGAGGCAGAGAGTGGTAGAATGTACAAACACACACACACATCTACATGCCATCTACAAGTGACACATCTTAGGTATAAAGATATAAATAGGTTAAAGTCAAAGGAAGGGAAAAAATAATTCCAAAAAACAGCAAATGTGGTAATATTAATATCCAAAAAAATAGACTTTAAGTCAAAACTTATTATAAGAGACAAAGAAGGACACTATATGGTGATAAATAGATCAATCTATCAAGAAGATATAACAATTATAAATATTTACTCATCTAATATCAGAGCCCAAAAATTTATAAAGGAAATTCTGACAAAATTAAAAGACTAAATAGACAGGTCTATAATATTAGTAGGAGACTTTAATACACCACTTTTGATAATGGAAAAAACTATAAAGAAAATCAATAAAGATACAGAAGACTCAAACATCACTATTAACCAACTAGACATAACAGACATATATAGAACTTATATGAACCAAAAACCCATTACTGTTGAGTTGATTTCAACTCATAGTGAGCCTATAGGACAGAGGAGAACTGCCCCATAGGGTTTCCAAGTATGGTCTGGTAGATTTGAACTACTGATCTTTTGGTTAGCAGCCAAGCTCTTAACCACTGCGCCACCAGGGCTCCAATAGAACATATATAGAACTCCCCATATGTATATAGAGAGAACAGACATATATAGAACATTCCACTCAACAGAAGCACAATATACATTCTTCTTCAATGCACATGGGTCATTCCCCAGAATAGACCATACTTTAGGACACAAAGCAAACCTCAATAAATTTAAAAAGATTGAAATCATACAAAGCATCTTTTCCAACTGTAATGGAATGAAGCTAGAAATCAATAACAGGAAGAGAAATGGAGAAGGGAGGAACTAATACGTGGAAACTAAATAATGCACTACTAAACAACCAACAGGTCACAGAAAATATCAAGAGAGAAATGAGAAGTATTTAGAATCAAACGAGAATGAAAGCATAACATACCAAAACTTGCAGCACACAGTGATGGCAGTTCTCAGAGGGAAATACACAGTAGCGAATGCCTACATTAAAAAAAGGAGATCCCAAATTAACAGCTTACCTCTATGATTTGAGGAAATAGAAAAGGAAGAGCAAAAGAACCCCAAAACTACCAGAAGAAAACCTGGTTGCTGTCGAGTCAATTCCAACTCATAGTCACCCTGTAGGGCAGAGTAGAACTGCCCCATAGGGTTTCCAAGAAGCACCTGGTGGGTTCAAACTGCTGACCTTTTGGTTAGCGGTCATAGCTCTTAACCACTATATCACCAGGGTTTCCACCAGAAGAAAGGAAATAACAAAGATCAGAGCAGAAATAAATGAAATTGTGAATAGAAAAACAATAGAAAGAATCAATTTGAACAGAAGTTAGTTCTTGGAAAAGATAAATAAATAAACCACTGGCTAGACTGATGGAGGAAAAAAAGTGAAAGGATGCAAATAATCAAAATAAGAAACAAAAGTGGAGATGTTTCAACAAATCAAACTGATATAAAAAGGATCATTACAGAATACTATGAAAAGTTGTACTCCAACAAACAAAAAAACTCAGATGAAATGGACAAATTCTTAGAAACACATAACCTGCCTAAACTAAGACAAAAAGAGGTAGAAAATCTCAACAGAACCATAACAAGAGAAGAGATTGAATCGGTCATCAAAAACCCCTCAATAACAAAAAGATGACCAGGCTTCACTGAGGAACTTTACCAAACATTCAGAGAAGAATTGACATCAATCCTACTCAAACTCATTCAAAACATAGAAGAGGAAGAAATACTCCCTAACACAATCTATGAAGCCTGCATTACCCTGATACCAAAGCCAGACATAGATATAACAAGAAATGAAAATTATAAACCAATATCCCTCATAAACATAATTTAAGAGAACAGAATCCAACAATATATTAAAATAATTATATACTATGACCAAGCGGGATTTATTCCAGGAATGCAAGGATGGTTTAACAGTAAAAAATCAATCAATGTAATGCACCACATTAATAAAACAAAGCAAAAGAACACATGATCATCTCAACAGATGCAGAAAAGGCTTTTGATAAAATACAACATCCTTTATTGATTAAAAAAAAACAAACTCTCAACAAGATACAAACAGAAGGGAAATTCCTCAACAAGATTAAGGGCGTCTATGAAAAACCAACAGCCAGCATTATACTCCATGGAGAAAGACTGATAGCCTTTCCCTTGAGAACAGGAACAAGACAAGGTGGGCCACTATCACCACTTCTGTTCAATATCATACTGGAAGTCCTAGCCAGAGCAATAAGGTGAGAAAAAGAAATAAATTTATCCAAATTGGAAAGAAAAAAGTGAAACAATCACTGTTTGCAGATGACATGATCCAAAAACATCCATAAAAAAGTTTTTAGAACTAATAGAAGAATTCAGCAAAGTTGCAGTGCACAAAATCAACACACAAAATTCAGTTGGGTTTCTATACGCCAACAAAGAGAGACCTTAAAAGGAAATCAAGAAACTAATACCGTTAAAATAACACCTAAACAAACAAGCAAACAAAACCTTGGAATAAACCTAACCAGGGATGTAAAGGACTTATACAACAGAAATTATAAAACGTTACTACAAAAGACTAAAACAGAACTAAATAAAGGGAAATACATTCCATGCTCATGGATCGGAAGACTTAATATTGTGAAAATATCCATACTATTCAAAGCAATCTATAGAATCAATGCAATCCTGATCAAAATGCCAACATTCTCCACAGAAATGGAAAAAGAAAAACCTAATTCTCAACTTTACATGGAAAGGAATGAGGGTCTGAATAGCCAAGGCAAATGTGAAAAACAATAAAATAGGAGACCTCCCACTTTGCAATTTCAAAACATCCTGTACAGCTACAGTAATCAAAATAGCCTTGTACTGGTTTAATGGCAGACATATAGATTGGTGGAATAGAGTTTAGAGAAATAAATGCATATATCTAGAGAAAACTGAATTTTAACAAAGATGCTAAGTTCATTCAAGGGGAAGGAACAGTCTCTTCAACAAGTGGTGCTGGCAATATTGGATATCCACATAAAAAAAAAATGAAGTAGGACTCATACCTCATACCACACAGAAAAACTAATTCAAAATAGATCAAAGACCTAAATGTTAAAGCTAAAATTATCAAGTTTTTGCAAGAAACCATGGGGACAAAACTATGGGATCTTTTTTTTTTTTTTTTTTTTTTTAGGATAGATCATCAAATACGACAACAAATGCACGAACAGAAGAAGACAATAGGGACCTCATGAAAATTAAATGCCTGTATTTATCAAAAGGATTTACTGAAAGAGTAAAAAGACAACCATAGACTGGGAAAAAAAATCTTTGGGAACCAATAAGGATCTAATGTCCCAAATATACATAAACCTTTTACAACTTAACAACAAAAAAACAAATAACCCAATCAAAAATGAGTAAAGGACATGAACTTTACCAAAGAGGATATTAATGTGGTGAACAAGCACATGAAAAGATGCTAATTGTCATTAGCCATTAGAGAGATGCATATCAAAACTACTATGAGATACCACCGCACCCCTACTAGAATGGCAATGATCAAGAAAACAGCAAATAAAAAATGTTGATGCGGATGTGGAGAGAACAGAACCTTTATGTACTGTTGGTGGGAATGTAAAATTGTATAAATGTAGTGGAGAACAGTATGGTGCTTCTTCAAAAAATTAGAAATAGAGCTACCCACATGACTCAGCAATTACACTCCTATGTATATACCTTTGAGACATAAAAGCAGTGGCATCAACAGACATGTGTACACCAATGTTCATTAAAGCACTATTCACAACAGCAAAAAGGTGGAAACAACCCAATTGTCCATCAATATACGAATGGATAAATAAAATGTGGAACATGCATACTATGGGTTACAACTCAGCCTTAAAGAAAAATCAAGTCCTGGTACATGCTACAACATGGACGAACCTCAGATATATTTTGCTGAGGAAAATAAATCAATCACAAAAGGACAAATATTGTATGGTCTCACTTACATGAAATGACAATAGGTAAATATATAGAAACCAATGGTTACTAGTGGTTACCAGGGGCTGGAGGGACTAGTGAGGGGGGAATTATTCTTTAGGAAGTAGTGAATTTTTGTCTATGGTGATGGGAAAATTGTCAACAACTAAAGGTCATAGTTATACAACTTAATTAATGTAACTGATATAACTAAGCTGCACACCAGAAAAGGAAGAATCTGCAAATATAGTGTTATATAAAATTTGATAATTAAAAAAAAGCAACCAAAAATAAAGACAGCAGCTGCTAATACTACTTGGATACAACTAAACACCTCCTGAGATTAGTTTTCTTGGTTCAGAATTTTAGGATCATAGTTTAGTGGGTCTGTCCAGTCAATTGGCCTAATGTCATCTTTAGGGTCTCTGTTCTACCTCCTAAATCAGTGAATAATGCCTGGGATCTTAAAAGCTTGTGAATAGCCACCCAAGATACAACAATTTGTCTCTATTTGTCTAGAGCGACAGAGGAAGGAGACTCAGGAATTGGAGAAGAAAATAGACAGTACATCTGATTGCATCCATGAACTACTGTCTCCTTTGCCATGAGACCAGAAGAAATGGATGGTGCCCAAATAACATTGCAAATATTTTGATAAAGAACTCAATAGATGGATCCTTGAGGAAAGGAAGAAATATATGGAACAGAACTTAAAAATTCTCATGGAAACCAGACTTACTTGTTCCACTGAGACTAAGTGAACCTAGATATATGAAATATCTAGGAGCTCTGGTGGCGCAGTCTTTAAGCACTCAACTGCTAACCAAAAGATCATCAGTTCTAACCCAACAACAACTTCGCTGGAGAAATATTTGGTAGTCTGCTTCTATAAGTAATTACCTTTTTGGAAGCCCTATGGGGAAGCTCTACTTTGTCTTATAGGGTCACTAAGAGTCAGAATTGACTCAACGATTACATGTTTATGAAATATCTAAAGTCAATAACCTAAGCTTCCACTTTAGAAAACTAGAGCAAGAAGAGAAATTTAAATCTAAAGGAAGCAGATGGAAATAAATAATAAAAAAGTAGATTAAAACTCAATGAAACTGAAAACAGGAAAAAAGTAGAGAAAATCAAGAAGCCAAAATCTGGTTCTCTGAAAAGATCAATAAAATTGATAAACCTCTAGGCAGCTAACCAAAGAAAAAAGAGAGAAGATACAAATTACCAGTATCAGTTATGAAACAGGGGTAATCAGTACTGAGCCCATGAACAAAATAGTTACAAAGGATGACACTACTGGATTTAATAAATAGTTGGACCTGTCAAATAAAGGAGAAGAAAGAGGTTGTGCAGTTGACAAGATGGTCATTTTATTAATGTATAAGTGACTTTGGGTGGGAAAATGGGATTCTTTTTAGAGGATGTCACATCTCAGAAAATCAAGTTGACACTGTGGAAGTATCAGGAAATGGGTGCACAACAAAGGAAGAAACTGGACAAACCAGGGCCAGGATTGGAGGAAACAACCTAACTATATGTCCTGGCCCATTCCCACAAGGGAAATGACCGGCAATCCAAATAACAACTTCCAAAGGGAAGTTGCTACTTCATGGTTCCTTGGAGGTCTTCTTTATCATCTCCAAATTACCTCAAATAAACCTACAATTTATGTAAAAACAATATAATACATGTGCTGATTTAAGCAAATACCCCTAGACAGGCCCATTGGCCCTCCCAAACAAAAGGCTGATCTTAGGTCCCACCCATGTACAAATGCTGAAATAACCATTGCAGCCAATGAAATCAGATATAATAAGGAACTAATTTCAGTATCCAAGGGAATTCACTCTGACAATGGGTCCTAGCTTCAGGAGCATCTAGAGAATGATAGGCACTGTCCTACGGGTGATATTATCGTGGTTCTGGGCTGAACACAGCCAATCATCTCCCCAGACATGAAAAGTCCAGGTACCAACCAGAGTTTTATGTGTTAAGTATTGTACTAGTGCCCCAACATCCTCAGAACAAAGCTGTATGGGGGAACACGGGAGCATGAGAAAGGAAGGCAGAAAGTCCCAGTGGTATAGACAAGGCAAGCAAGAATATGAGTGGAAGAAAAATTCACAGAACTTCTCATGCTTAAAGTAAAAAATGCGACTCAGTTCATATAATTTAGTGATTATTATATTGTTCATTTTATAGATAAGGAGAATAGGCCAGAGAAAATTAAAATAAGTCCACAAGAACCAAAATATGACCTTGAGTATATCCCACCTGAATTTGGAGACCATCTCAAGAAAAGATCTGATGAATTGAAAGCTAACGACTGAAGACCAGAGGAGTTGTGGGATGACATCAAGGACATCATACATGAAGAAGCAAAAGTTCATTAAAAAAGACAGGAGAAAAAGAAAAGACCAATACGGATATTAGAAGAGATTCTGAAACTTGTTCTTGATTGTAAAGTAGCTAAAGCAAACTGAAGAAATGATGAACTAGAAGAGCTGAACACAAAACTTCAAAGGGTGACTTGAGAAGACAAAGTAAAGTATTATAATAAAACGTGCAAAGACCTGGAATCAGAACATGCTCAGCATTTCTCTAGCTGAAAGAACTGAAGAAAATATTGAAGCCTCAAATTGCAATACTGAAGGATTCATGCGCAAAATTGAAATATTGAAATACCATGGACTGCCAAAAGAACAAACAAATCTCTATCTTGGCATAAGTGCAGACGGAATGCCCTTAGAAGTGAGGATGGTGAGACTATGTCTCAGATACTTTGGACACGTTAGCAGGAGGGATAAGTCCCTGGAGAAGGACACCAACCTTGGTAAAGTAGGGGATCTGCGAAAAAGAGGAAGACTCTCAATGAAATGGATTGACACAGTGGCTGCAACAATGTGCTCAAGCATAACAATGTTTGTGAGGATGGCACAGGACTGGGCAGTGTTTCGTTCTGTTGTACACAGGGTCGCTATGGGTGGGAATCTACTAGACGGTACCTAACAACAACAACATGGACAAAATATTGAACAATGCAGGAAGAATCAAAAGAATATAGAAGAAATGCACAGAGTCACTGTATCAAAAAGAATTGGTCGACAATATCTCTCATGAATATAGATGCAAAAATTCTGAACAAAATTCTAGCCGATAGAATTCAGCATCATATCAAAAATATAATACACCACGACCAAGCAGGATTCATACCAGGTATGCAAGGATGGTTCAACATTAGAAAATCAATCAACGTAATCCACCACATAAATCAAAGGAAAGAAAAGAATCACATGATCATCTCAATTGACACAGAAAAGGCATTTGACAAAGTCCAACACCCATTCCTGATAAAAACTCTCAATCAAATAGGTATAGAAGGGAAATTTCTGAACATAATAAAGGGCATCTATGCAAAACCAATGGCCAACATCATTCTTAATGGAGAGAGGCTGAAAACATTCCCCTTGAAAACAGGAACAAGACAAGGATGCCCTTTATCACCACTCCTATTTAACATTATGCTTGAAGTTCTAGCTAGAGCAAAGGCAAGAAAAAGAAATAAGGGCATCCAAATTGGTAATGAAGAAGTTAAACTGTCCCTGTTTGCAGATGATATGATAGTATACATAGAAAACCCTAAAGACTCCACGAGAAATCTACTGGAACTAATAGAAATATTCATCAGAGTAGCAGGATACAAGATAAACATTCAAAAATCAGTTGGATTCCTATACACCAGTAAGGAGAACGATGAAAAGGAAATCAAGAAAACAATACCATTTTTAATAGCCCCTAAAAAGATAAAATACTTAGGAAGAAATCTGACCAGGGATGTAAAAGACCTATATAAAGAAAACTATAAAACACTACTGCATGAAACCCAAAGGGATCTACATAAATGGAAAAACATACCATACTCATGAATAGGCAGACTCAACATTGTGAAAATGTCAATTCTACCCAAAGCAATTTACAAATACAACACAATCCCGATCCAAATACCAACAACATTCTTCAAAGAGATGGAAAAACTAATCATTAACTTTATATGGAAAGGGAAGAAGCCCCGAATAAGTAAAGCACTACTGAAGAAGAAGAATTAAGTTGGAGGACTCACACTACCTGACTTCAGAACCTACTATACAGCTACAGTAGTCAAAACAGCCTGGTACTGGTACAATGACAGATACATTGACCAATGGAACAGAATTGAGAACCCAGATGTAAATCCATCCACCTACGGTCACCTGATCTTCGACAAGGGCCCAAAGTCCATCACATGGGGAAAAGACAGTCTTTTTAACAAATGGTGCTGGCAAAACTGGATATCCATCTGAAAAAAAATGAAACAGGACCCACACCTCATGCTGTATACAAAAACTACTTCAAAATGGATCAAAGACCTGAATATAAAACCTAAAACTGTAAAGTTCATAGAAGAAAAAATAGGACCAACCTGGAAGTGGACAGCCCTGTAAAACCAAATGAGACCAATGAGGTACAGTAGTCCAGTGACAAGGGCCAGAAGGCAGAAGGGGACAAGGAAGCTGGTGATAGGGAACACAATGTTGCGTAAGGATATTCTTGATGTGTTGTGAGATTGTTAACCATTGTCATAGGGCAACATTTGTAGGAACTGTTAAATGAGAAACTATTTTGTTCTGTAAGCCTTCATCTTAAGTGAGAATAACAGCACAATTGGAAGACCATAGTCAATGTAACTGAACTGTGTATGTAGAAATTTTTGTAATGGTGTATCTTTGGCTATGTGTATTTTCACCAAAAAATAAAATAAAAAGATTGAGAATTTAGAGGGTTAATATGTTGTGGGGTTGTTAACCAATGTCATAAAACAACATGTCTACTACTGTTTCATGAGAAACTATTTGTTCTGTAAGCTTTTACCTGAAGTACAATAAAATATTAAAAAAAAAAAAAAGAATTGGTCGACCTTCAACCATTTCAGGAGATTGCATATGATCAAGAACCAATGGTACTGAAAGAATAGGTCCAGCTGCGCTGAAGGCATTGGAGAAAAACAAGGCTTCCAGAAGTGATGGAATATCAGTTGAGATATTTCAACAAACAGATGCAACACTGGAAGCAATCACTCATCTATGTGAAGATTTGGAAGACGGCTACCTGGCAAACCAACTGGAATAGATCCTTATTTGTACCCATTCCAAAAAATGGTGATCCAACAGAATGTGAAAATTATCGAACAATATCATTAACATCATACACAAGTGAAATTTTGCAGAAGATAATTCAAAGGTGGCTGCAGCAGTACATCGACAGGGAGCTGCCAGAAATTCAAGCCAGATTCAGAAGAGGACGTGTATGGATCAAGGGAAATCATTGCTGATGTCAGACGGATCTTGGCTGAAAGCAGAGAATGTCAGAAAGATGTTTGCCTGTGTTTTATTGACTATGCAAAGGCATTTCACTGTGCTGATCATAACAAATTATAGATAACATTGCAAAGAGTGGGAATTATAAGATGCTTAACTGTACTCATGAAGAACCTGTACATAGAATAAGAGGCAATTTGTTTGAAGAGAACAAGGGGATATGAGTGTTTTAAAAGCAGGACAGGTGTGTGTCAGGGTTGTAGCCTTTCACCATACTTATTCAATCTGTATACTGAGCAAATAATCTGAGAAGCTGGAGTAAATGAAGAAGAACTCGGCATCAGGATTGGAGGAAGACTGATTAACAATCTGCAATATGCAGATGACACAGTCTTGCTTGCTGAAATTGAAAAGCACTTGAAGCACTTGGTGATGAAGATCAAGGACTATAGCCTTCAGTATGGATTACACCTCAGCGTAAAGAAAGCAAAAATCCTCACAACTAGACCAATAAGCAACATCATGATAAATGGGAAAAAGATTGAAGTCGTCAAGGATTTCATTTTACTTGGATCCACAATCAATACCCATGGAAGCAGCAGTCAAGAATTCAAATTGCATATTGCACTGGGCAAATCTGCTTCCAAATGCTTCCAGAAGTGTTAGAAAACGAAGAAGTCAATTTGAGGACTAGGATGTGCCTGACCTAAGGCATGGTCTTTTTAACAGCCTTATATGCATTCAAAAGTTGAACAATGAATACGGAAGACTGAAGAAGAATAGATACCTTTGAATTATGGTGTTGGCAAAGAATACTGAATATACCATGAACTACTAGAAGAACGAACAAATCTGTCTTGGAAGAAGTATGAACAAATCTGTCTTGGGAGAAGTACAGCCAGCGTGTTCCTTAGAAATGAAGATGGTGAGACTTCATCTTATGTATTTTGGACATGTTATCAGGAGGCACCAGCCTCTGTAGAAGGACATCATGCTTGGTAAAGCAAAGGGTCAGTAAAAAAAAGAGGAATACCCTCAACAAAATTGATTGACACAGTGGCTACAACAAGGGGATCAAACATAGCAACAATTGTGAGGATGGCACAGGACCTGGTAGTGTTTTGTTCTGTTGTACGTTGGGTTGCTATGCATCAGAACCAACTCAAGAGCACCTAACAATAGTAACAATATGAAGAGATTAGGTTTAAGACCCTCCTTACTCCAGTATGACGTTATTAACATAACAAAAGAAGCACTCTAATTCCAAAGAGGGTCATGTTTATAGGTATAGGACTTAGGACTTAACATGTATTTTGGGGGTGGAGGGGGACATAATTGTATTCATAACACACATATTTGTGTAAAAGATTTTATGAAGATGTATATTTTGGAGGCATAAACAATATATCCAATAACTAAAGCAGTGAATATCAATGAATTTTACATAAGGAAAAAAAATGGAGTTTATAGAGAGAAAATAAAGAAGTAAGGAAAGTCTGGATTATATATTATCTTGGAATACAAGGGAAGTAAAGTCTCAATAATGCATGGAAAATCAATATTTCTAAAAGGACGAAAAGTTCAATGAAAGCAAAGAAGCTGGAAGTGGCTAGAAGGAGACCATTGATAATTTTGATGAAAGAATTATCAGGGAAGTTGCTGGAATCGACCCCAGACTGCATGGAGTCAAGGTTGGCTTGAGATGAGTGTAGCAGATGACATGACAATGCAAAACTTGAGGCAGGGACCACACACTATCTGCTTAAGAGTCCGGGTAATGAAAGAAGAAATGGCAGTAAGTAAAGGAAAGTCATAGCTTCTTTACAGCTGATTAGATCTGTGCAGAAAACAAGTAGTGATGTGAAAAACAGATGGGCTGAGCATTGGAAGCAAAGCTCCCAGATGTTGAGAATGGGATCATGAGAATGACTAGAGGTATTAGACAATTCTTAAACATTAGTCTGTTACCTAGAGACAGAGCTAGGTTAGGGTGGAGAATGAAACGCCTATGGAAGCAGCAGTCAAGAAATCAAACGAGTTATTGCATTGGGCAAATCTGCTGCAAAAGACCTTTTTAAAATGTTAAAAAGCAAAGATGTCACTTTGAGTACTAAGGTGCGCCTGACCTAATCCATGGTATTTTCAATTGCCTCCTATGTTTGTGAAAGCTGGACAATGAATAAGGAAGACCAAAGAAGAATTAATGCCTTTAAATTATGGCATTGGTGAAGAATATTGAATATGCCACGGACTGCCAGAAGAAAGAACAAATCTGTCTTGGAAAAAGTACAGTCAGAATGCTCCTTAGAAGTGAGGATGGCAAAACTTCATCTCACGTAGTTTGGGCATGTTATCAGGAGGGACCAGTTCCTGGAGAAAGACATCATGCTTGGTAAACTTGAAGGTAAAACCCTCAATGAGATGGATTGACCCTGTGGTTTCAATAATGGACTGAAACACAGCAACAATTGTGAAGATGGTGCAGGACCAGGCAGCGTTTCACTCTGTTGTACACGGGGTCCCTATGAGTCGCAAGTGACTCAACATCACCTAACAACAACAACAAAGTTATCAAGATAGCTTCTCTTATTAGATGAAACTGCAAACCAGATTTCCCACTGGGTAAATATTTCAGGAGTAAGCTGTATACCAGGGATCTCAAACTCAAATACCTAGAGGGGCCAAGAAGGTAATAGCATGAGTGAGCTGACATGACATGCAATTATTTAGATAGACATGTAGGTAGGTAGATAGATAGATAGACAGACAGGCAGGCAGGCAGGCAGGTGGGCAGGTGAGTTGGGCGAATGCATACATGGATGGATGGATGGATGAATGGATGGATAGATATACTGAATCAACTCCAAATCATGGTGACCTTATGTATAACAGAACAATACATTGCTTGATCCTACTAGCATGTCCTAGTCCATCATTGTGGCTATTGTGCCAATCCATCTCACTGAAGGTCTCCCTCTCTTTCAATGACCTTTGCATCACCAAACATGATGTCCTTCTCCAGCGATTGATTCCTCCTGATGAAGTGTCCAAAGCAAGAGAGCTGCACAATGTTCTGATGTCATTCATAAGATTTTCATTGGATAATTTTCAGAAGTAGATCAGCAGGCTTTCTTCTACTGAAACTTGTCCACCATTGGTGGCCCTGCTAGTATTTGAAATACTGGTTTCATAGCTTTCAGCATCATAGCAACATGCAAGACAACACAGTATCACAAACTGACAGACAGGTGGTGGGCAATTATTTAAGAACCTTGAATTTCCATGAAGCAAAGTGCCCTCTCACATTTTTCTTGAAGCACGTGGCCCTCTTAGTTTATCTTTCACTTTCTTGATTTTGATACAGACATGGTCAGAGAGGATTTCCCTACAGTGAGAAAACCAACACTTCTCGTGTGCTTATGAATGCAAATGTCTAGAAATGCAAGTGACACTTGGCCTGAGGGTGGAAGAGATAATACTAATGATGAAGTCTGAGGAGTACCACAGTGCATGTCCTAAAGGGGACAGTCACTACTGAGTTCCTAATCATCCTTGTTATGTGAGTGTGTGGGTCAGGAACTGTCAGATCCCCTGGTTAAGAGAAAAAAGAACTCTGGATGTTTACATGAAATATCCTGATTATTATATGTTGGCTCAATTGAAAAACAAAACAAGCCTGGGCAGG
Organism: Dugong dugon; assembly: GCA_030035585.1. Taxonomy (NCBI): domain Eukaryota; kingdom Metazoa; phylum Chordata; class Mammalia; order Sirenia; family Dugongidae; genus Dugong; species Dugong dugon. The sequence continues at coordinate 64,902,574 of CM057470.1, read as the reverse complement.
CCGTCTGGGCACCAGATCTGCCTGTGCCCCATCAGTCTTCATCCCCTATTTTACACATTCAGTTCAACCTGTCACAGGCTTGGGAGGCAGCGTTTGATACCTGAGAGTCAAAGTTACTGGTGGTTTCCTTTGGTTGCATGATTAAAAGAAAAAGGGAAAAACCCTTTACAGTCAAGGGAGCAGTTGGGATTAATGGTTTACCCAAGCAATGTATAATGGAGAAATAGAGCAAGAGGCTTAAGCTAAATGGATTCTATAGTAGTTGAGAAGTTGTTATTTTGAATTTGATAATAGTAGGCATTCTCATAGTCTTTAAATCAGGGAAATCTAGGGTTTCCTTTACCTGCTATGACAAAAATGAATGTGTATGGTACTCCAATAAATGGTATTGGTAGAATAATAGTGAAATACTTTGTGGCAATTAAAAACATAATTATTTAGAAAAATATTTAATTTATTTTGGGAATTTCTACCTGTATACTGGCTATTGCTCCAGATAGTATTATTAATTTTAAAAAATTAAAATATTATATATTGCATGATTCCATGACTTCATTAATTATTTTATTTTCTAAAGCAAGAAGCTATTTTACTAGGGTTGTGTTGTTTTAGGGTCTGGAATAACATGAATTAACACTATAGGCAGTAGTGCCTCTGGCTGGCAGGATGTTGGGAGATTTTTGTTGGTTTGTTTCATGATAGCACCATGTCAGAGGAGTCAAGAAATATTCCCATTTATGCCTATCTCAGAGAAGATTTCACAAAGATATTCCAAAATCTCAAAGTATGATACCTTTTCTAGATCACCCCCCTTTAATTCTATCTCCCTTTTGTGGTAAAGACTGCTGGTTGTCTCCTAATATGAATTTCTTTCATTAAAGTAAAAGTTCAGCTTGGTCCCAGCTAGAAAAAAGCAAAATTTCTAGTCTTCCTTGGTAGCTAGGTGTAATATGTAACTCAATTTGGCCAATGGGATATTAAAAACAAGGGGACTTTCAGGAGCCTCCTATAGGGCTGTTAGTCCATGAACTTTTTCCTCTTCCTCTTCATAGTTTCTTCTTCCATCTTACTCCCTAGTAAGTAGACATTGCCATGCTGGACCAAGAGGAGGAGGACTACAATCTAGAAACGGGAAAGTGTAGTCTGGAATAAAAAAATCTGAGACTATTTTGGAGCAGAGCTTTCATACTTCTCTGGACTATATGTCCACACCTGAATTCCATCCTAAGTGATATACCTCCCTACCTAACACTATAAACTGGTACATTCAACGTGTGAGGCAGCTAATAGAACACAACTCTGCCTTCATCCTTTGTTTTAAGAGGTGTCATCCTTTGGAGTTCCTGGATGGTGCAAACAGTTAATGTGCTCAGCTGCCAACCAAAAGGTTGGAAGTTCTAGTCCATGCAGAGACACCTAGGAGGAAAGGCCTGTTGATCTACTTCTGAAAATCAGCCGTTAAATCCAAGCAACCATCCAAGGCATGACAATTGGTGTCTATTCACCTGGAGCAGCAAAGGTAGAAAGAGAGTCAGGAATAGGAGGAGGATATGGAATGTGTGGCAAATTGCTTCCATGAGCAACTGCCTCCTTTGCCTTGAGACCAGAAGAACTGGATGCTGCACAGCTACCATTACAAAAATTTTAATCAAAGATTTTATAGAAGAATCCTGATAAAAAGGGGGAAAACGCAGAACAGAATTTCAAATTCTCATGGACACCAGACTTTCTGAAGCCATGGAGGCTGGATGAACCCCTGAAACCATCACCCTGAGATAATCTTTAAACCTTAAACCAAAAATAAAATAACTCCTGAAGTCTTCTAAAAACCGACAACAGCCTAGCTTAACTAGTAAAAAATATCTGCCTTGAACATTATGCTCTTCTAAGAACTACCTGTACTGGGTAGAATTGACAACAGCAACTCAAAAGATTAGATAGGAACCTTAAGGGGCAGTGAATTTATGTTAATGGGGTAGGAATAACTCAGAAAGAGTGAGAATGTTTACACAACTGGAAGAATGTAATCAGTGTCACTGAATTGTACATGTAGAAATGGTCGAGTTGGTGGATGTTTTGCTTTGTATATTCTCAACAACAACAACAAAATAAATTTTAGAAAAACCTATGGGGCAATTCTACTACGACACACATGGAGACACTATGAGTCCGAATCAACTCCACAGCAACTAGTTGACTGGTAATCTCATCCTTTACTAAGACATCTGTGACCAGACTCCTTGGTACCCCCATTTAAACCTCTAAAATGTTAAGTGATAAACTGTTAAGAGAGAACATCTATTTTCTAACTTTTTAATGAAAACTTTACTCATAGTTTTAAGAAGTAAAATTAACAATGCAACTAGGAAGCTGACAAGACTCCTTTCCAACCTTAATTAGCTTCATTAACAACAACAACAAAAAAAAAAAAATGGGCCTTTGCTATGTGTTTTTTCTGTCAAGTAAATATTAAAATCATTATACTTTATTAAGTTTCCCCAAACACCGTGTGTAATTTTTTCTTGGAATTTCATTAAATTTATGTTAACTTGAGGAGAATCTGTCACTCTTCTCCAGTAAATCTTTTCTTCCAAGAAAATATTTCCATGTATTTTTTCAAGTTTTCTTTCCTGTCCATAGGTATAGAGCCCACACATTTCTGTTTCTGCTAATTCTTAGGTATTTCTATCAATTTTGCTGCTATTGAAATGCCAGTTTTTCATTTGGCACTTTGATCCTTCATACAACATATATACTAAACAAACATTTGAAGGAAAATGAAGGTCGGTTGGATTATAAAATTATAATCTTCAAAAAAAATCATTCTACTGTCAGAAGTGAAAATTGCACCATAAATGTTCCATTAATTTTGCACTTCAAAATTTCAAAACAAACAAAATTTCAAAAATAGGAAAGTTTTATTTAATGCGGCAAGAAATCATACCTACCGGTGTTTTTACAGGCTTTAATCTCATTTTGATAGCAGCTGCCTCTTTTATATCAAATTACTGATATGAAAACCTTGGCATTTCCATTCTGTTTTTATAAATTGGGAAGACTTGGGAGATAAAAAGAATGCTAGTTATTTATCTCATCCCTCTCGTGTAAGTACTATGAAATAAGCCAAGAAAGGTAATGTGGCTTGTCCAAGATTACCCAGTTATTTATTTGTTTGCCTGTTTGTTAATTTATTTTAATGAAACCATGCAGACAGATACACTCAGAGTGTAGGAGTAAAAAGAGATAAACATGGGTTTGAAGCTTGGTCTGCTCAGGTACAAACCAAGTGTCCTTGGCCTCTCTGCTTCCCAGTAGCCTGATCTGGAAAAGTTGTGGACCTTCACATCAGACATTGCAGGGCTTTCGTGAAGATTAAATAACAAATCACATTAGGAACATTTAGCCACAACTGAGCAGGTGACACAGTATGTGCTTCAGAAGTGTTCTGTGCTCTCTACATATAAGGAGAGAGAGCTTCTGCCACCAGATACAAAAGGGAATTTCCCATGAAGCAACAGTTATTACATTATCTTACCAGCCACAGAGAAAAATGTGAAAATAATCTTTATTTAAAGAATCAGTCAAAATTTAATAACAAGGTTGCCCTGAGTATGTTGTCATTGTTAGTTGTTCCCCGTGTACAACAGAATGGAGCATTGCCTGGTCCTGTGCCACCTTCACAATGTTGTTCAAGTTAATTGTTGTGGCCACTGTGTGTTTTGAGTACCTTCCAACCGACAGAGCTCCTCTTCCAGCACTATATCAGGCAATATTCTATTGAGATCCATTCAGTATTCATTGGCTAATTTTTAAAAGTAGATCACCAGGCCTTTCTTCCTAGTCTATCTTAGTCTGTTAGTTCCACTAAAACCTGTCCACAGTGGGTGACAATGCTGGCATTTGAAATACCAGTGGCATGGCTTCCAGCATCATAGCAATATGAAAACCACCATAGTAGAACAAACTGACAGATGAGTAGTGGCCCTGAACATAGCAGAAGATATTTAAATGGGTACCCCTTAGCTGATTAGTAACAGATATACTGGCATTGCTTTAAAGATTCCCTTTGCTTTAGAGTTTGTCTTTAACTGAGGAACCATGAAGTGCTTCCAGTGTGGGTGACTTTAACGGTTTGGGTTTGAAGCCATTCTAATATTTAGTATCTGTGGATGAGAATTTTTGTATCCCTTTTTCTTCAGACCAGTTGTAAGAGAGTATACATTTTACTTATAATTTTTTATCTATAAGGATCAGTAGCCAATTAGTGTTTTAGACATACCAGGTACCATTCCATGCAAATCTGTTTTCATAAATCTTAGGTTTCTTTCTGGGTGTCCAGTCCTAGAAAGACACTGAACACCAGCACATTCTGCATGAAGGATAGTGTCCTGGGAGGCAGTGACTCGGACACATGCCAGGCCTAGGGAAGTATAGCATCCAGCTGACTCTTAAATAATCAATTCCGACAATTGCAGATGGAGGGGAATTTACATACAGGAAACGTCAGTCAGAGAATGTCTCTGTGTAATGTCAGCAAGGTTTGCTTCATTGACTCAGGAACTTCAAATGTCATTTGTTAAAAGAGGCTGATTATGTTTATGTCCGTTGTTTGTCCACATGATAATTTTACTTCTCTCTATGTTTAATCATCCTTGAGTAATCTTATTTTGTTGCTCATCTATACACTAACAGGAATATACTACTCAAATTCACAGTTTTGCAAAATAATTCTCAAAAAATTATTTTATTGTCTTTAACATGAAGTTCAGAAAGAAGCATCATCATAGTATTGTTTTGGAGCGCATTGATCTGGCCCTGTCCTGGTGCCTGAAAAAGATGAAGTTGGTAAGTAGCAATCTTCATGGAGTGTTGCCTTACCACTACCCAAAATAAAATTATATACTTGTTTTTAAAATTCAAGGTGCTATTTTTATTTCTTCTTACGTTAAATATTACCTGCCTTAAGTAATTTTGACTGTGATTGTATTTGAGAGTATTAAAACTATACAGTATGAGTTATTTTTATCAAGCTCCGTCTTGATCTTAAAATAGATTTATGGCTATATTCACCTCCCTCCATGCATCCAAATATCATAAACACAAAAGCATTAGAAAAACCATGGAGGAAAACAACTAACATACAGCTGTACAAATATTTAACATTTCTCAGCGTCCAAAATACCACAAGAGGTCTTAAAAAGTAAAACATAAGCTGGAATAAAATTGGGTTAATATTCTCAACAAATACAGATCTTTTAAAACACAAGTAAAAACTATTATCCCAAAAGAAAAATGGGAAAAGAATATAAATGAGAAACATATAATGGAAGAAATACAAGTTCCAATAAGCATAACAAATATTGTTCAAACCCAATATTAACAGAATAATGGACAGCGAGGCAAAAAATAGATCAATTATAGTTTAAAGCAAAATTTTATTCCTCATTCATCAGATTGAAAAAATTGAAATGTTGGGCAATATTAATTGCTAGTAAGACTGAGGAGAATGGGGATGTGCCATACCTTGCTGGTAGGAGTATAAAGTGACTCAGCCAGCATGGAGAAACACTTTGGCAGCAGCTCATAAAATTAAAAGTGTACATACAAAATGAAAAGTGACATGGACAAGGATGTTTGCTGCAGCACTGCTTGTAATAATCAAAGCTTAAAAACATACTAATGATTTACAATATCCATATGCACAGGAAAGAATGTGATAAGGAAGTTATGAGGTTCTCAATAAGCTTATGCATGTGTGGACTATTATACAGCAAATTTAAAAAAATGTTTGAAAGAATATATACTTAATTTCTTTGACATATATTAGAAAGATTTTTTTAAAAGCATGAATTATACTAGGTGAAATCAGTCACAAAAGGACAGATATTGTATGATCCCACTTATATGAAGTATCTAGAATAGGCAAATAGAGATCAAATTTATTGGTTACCGGGGGCGGGCAGGAGTCGGGGAAAGGGGAACTCACTGCTTAGGGGACACCGAGCTTCTGTTAAGGGTAATGGAAAACTTTAGAATTGTATAGTGGTGATGGTTGCACAACATGACGAACATAAGTAACATCACTGAATTGTACGTGTAAAATATGTTGAAGTGGTAAATGTTCTGATATATGTATGCATATATATAAGAACACGATTTTTTTAAAAAGCATACCGTTGAGTAAAGAAACAAATCACAGCATATGAGTAGGATATTCTACTATTTATATAAATGTAAAACACACACACATTAATAATACACTATTTAGAATTCATGGTTACAGTGTGGCTATTAAGTTGACCTCGATTTTATCTGTAGTGTTTCATTTGTTTTACTAAAAACAGAGCAAATGTTAATAATCATTATTTCCTGGCATGGGGATTATAGACATGATTGCTTATTATTCTTTTGATTTTATGAAAGTGAAATAAAACATTATTACAAAAAGTCAAGAAAGATTAACCAACAAAGTACATAAATAGGTAATTGCCAATTCAACATTTTTCGCATGTACAGTTCAAAGACCAATTACCTCAATCTTATAATCATCATCCATCAACCGTCACCAATATCTGTACAATTAGCAGAAATTTTGGACAAAGTGTATAATGCCCAGCAGGTGTACTGCCAGATGAGACAAGGCACTTGCAGTCTTTCCAAAGCCTACACACCTGGCACAAGTGAGTGCCCATATATGGCCACCTGTACACAGAGGGCATCGCAGCATGTGAAGCCACAAAAACAGCTAATAATTTCCTAAGACATCCGCCCTTTTCTTGTGATCCTCACTTCCCCTGCCCTGCCCATAGAGGGCTAGGAGCAGCAGATCGAGAAGAGGAAGGAAGACTAAAAAAGCAAAGAGAAAAGCAAGAGGAGAGTGTACCCTTCCCCTACGCTGGTCCTGAGGGCCACGAGTCCCACCTGGTGTGGGGACAGAGGAAAGCTTTGAATTACGTGTAAGATTGAACTCTGAACTTGAGTCTAGGACGTCTACATATCTGAAAGTGTGACTGAGTAATCTTACTAAGAATGACTGAACATGACAGATTCGAGATGATGTCACAAGGCAGGGATAGATTTGATTCCTTACGCTTGAAGGCAGTGATAGGAAAATCAAAACACCAAGACCACCAACCTAGATAAACCAAAGACGAGATATTTGAGAGACGAGTGATATTTTGATAGAGTAACCATCTGTCTGGTTTGCCCAGGCCAGTCCCTGGCTATGCTCTCTTTTATTCTCAGAAGTGTCCCGGCTTAGACAGTGAGGAAACCCATGAGAATTAAGTCATTGCTTCAAGGACAATCAGCTAAATAGTAGCAGTACTGGAATTTCAAACCAGGTCTGTCTGGCTTTAAACTTTGTGTTCTTTCTGCTGATAGTAAATATTTCTAATCTGGGCTCATAGGAAGTAAATGTAGTTGGAATCAGTAAGATTTTGCAAATTAAGCGTAAAAAATGAATTATTACTATTACTTTCAAGGATATACCATCTTTCATACATAAAGCAAGGATTGTTGGCACATAGAAACCCTTGGAGACTGATCTTCATAAAAAATATGTATACAATATAAGCAGCTGGTTCTAAAGATATTAAAGTGTGTATTTTCTTAAGTATATCATACACTTAAGATTTATATTTTCCATTTGCCTACCTATTTTCCCCATTGGTCAAACAAAACTAAGAGTCTGTATTTGAATATCCATGAACTTCAAATTAGTAGAGCTCAGACTAGTCTTCATATGTAAACAAATGAGCTGTGATCACTTTTCATAAAACAGCAAAAATACCAAGCAGTAATTTTAATACATTATTAAACAGTCTAAGCAGTGCAAAATTTATTTATCACTTCCTTTTAAATATCGAATTAAACTATCACAGCCCTTTTTAAAGAGAGAAAGACTGCAGTGTGTATTTGCAAAGGATTCATCCTTAGGGACATATTTTGTAATATTAAAAATGTCTGGAAAACCACATACACCTCAGTGTGTAAGCTGTGCTTATATGTGAACGTTGGCTGATACATTTCATCTTACACCTTATCTGTGAATATGCTATTATTTCCTTTCAGATGAAAAGGAATATTTCCCAAGCTATGAAGGAATTTTTCAATTTCTGTCTCTCTAAACCATATCTTAGAGGGAAATTACAGAGGGCCATGTGAGATGGAGTGATAGAGAGAATAGAGGTCTTATGTTACTCCCTCTATTCCTTATCAGCTGTGTGAACTCTGGCAAACTTTTAAAACTCTCTGAGTCTCAATTTCCTTTCATGTAAAATTGAATGATACTATCTATCTCACAATTTTTAATTAGGCTGAAAACTCAAAGTCAACTTATGTCATGCAGCACTGTCTTCAAAAGTACCTTTAGAAACAGTAATCCTCATTTGTCCAAGGACTGTACAAATTCAAGGTATTGTTTTTATTACTGGCATAAACTTCTTCCAATAAAAAACAGCCAACAAAAAAAACATGTTGCAATGTGAGGCTTGCAGAATACAAAAAGAGCAGCCAAAAAGCAGGGAGGACAGGCGAGGAGTGTTGGGAGGTGGAATGAGAAGATCCCACGGAGGAATAAACCACCTTTCAACAGATCTTTGCTTTCAGAATGCACACGTGTTGGGGTGGAAAAACCCTGCTGAAAGCTCATGGTCAGACAAGTTCAACCACAGTTGCCAATCAGAAGAGTGCTAACCCAGCTCTCTGGTGCTTCGGGAGAGAGCTCCTGCCTTGGCCCAGACTAAGCGTGCTCTGCAACCCATCTTCCCAGGAGCCTGTAATGAAGTTTGACACCTGGCAGAAGTGGGAGCGGCAGCACATGCTCTTAATGAGCTCTCATTCCTAAGAGGCTTTGGCATCCGTGAGCTCGCCTTCTGCCCTGGGCTTCCTCCAGTGTATCTCCTGGCTCCCCAGGTTGGGGAGGTAGAGTCGGCTACATGCCCAGGTGCCACATCAGCCACGTCTGGCTGGGGAGCCTGGGTGGTGCTCTCATGGGCAGAGTTCAGTGGGAAGGGAGCCCTCTATAAGTGTCTGTAAAGGAAGGGCTGGCTGGGCAGCCAGCAAAGCAAACTTAGGATGGACACCACGTTGTGTGTAACGTCCAGCCTTCTGTGTTACACCCTAAACAGTGAGAGAAAGCCAGCATTCATTTGCCCCAAAAGTCTCAGCTGATGGCTACCTAGTGGCTGTTGCGCTGAAGCTTAAATGATGTAGTACATTTGTAGACTCATTCATTCAACAAAGAATTGTTGTTATGGGTTGAATTGTGTCCCCCAAGAAGATAGGTTGAAGTCCACCTGGGGCTACCAGGAACTGGGAGAGACAAAGAAGGATCTTCCCCTAGAACTTTCAAGGAGAGCATGGCCCTGCCATCACTTTGATTAGGGACTTCCAGCCTCCAGAACTGTGAGAAGATAACCTTCTATTGTTTTAAGGCACTCAGTAGTACTTTGTTATGGCAGGCTGAATAAACTAATACAGTGATTGTTGTTGTTGAAAGCTGCCATAAAGTCGGCCTCTGACGCACAATGGCCCCATGCACAATGGATAAACGCTGCCCAGTCCTGCACCATCCCCATGATTGATTGAGGACAGGACTGTTGTGATCCACAGGAATTTTTATTGAGTGAGTTTTGGAATTAGATCGCCAGGCTTTTCTTCCTAGTCTGTCTGAGTCTGGAAGCTCCACTGAAACCTGTTCAGCATTATAGCAACACACAAGCCTCCACTGACAGATGCGTGGTGACTGTGCAGGAGGGGCACTGGCTGTGATCATACCGGGTCTCCTACATGGAAGGTAAGAATTCTACCACTGAACCCCCAATGCTTCATCCCTAGGGAGGCGGAGTGGTTGGAAAACTTACTGCAAAGTTACAGGAAGAGTCATTCCTATGTGAATCCATCACCACATGTATATCGCACAACTCTCAGATTCATTGTGCTTATTTCTCCAGGTTTGGATGAAATGAGCTAAAGATTCTTTTTCTGGTTTTTTTTTTTTTTTCCAGTTAGGAGGAAATGTATATTTTATTTACATAGGCAGAATTCAACCGCAACTAATTATAATACAAAGTGTAATTAAATAAATACTAGGTAGAAGGAAAAAGAAAATCAATCCAAACTCATTACCGTCAAGTTGATTCTGACTCATAGAGATGCTACAGGATGGAGTAGAACTGCCCCATAGGGTTTCCAAGGCTGTAATCTTTACGGAAGCAGACTGCCACATCCTTCTCCCACAGAGCAGCTGGTGGGTTCGAACCGCCGGCCTTCAGTTAGCAGCCAAGCGCTTAAAAACTGTGCCACCAGGGCTCCCTGAAAAAGAAAAAAGAGATGGAAAAAGAAACAATGAGAAAGTGTAAGAGGAAAAGAATAAAAAATTCTAGCCCTTGAATAACAATATCCTTTTATTATGACCAATCATTGATACCTCAGTTTCATGAATGAGATTCTCAAGAATAAGTCTAAAATGGGGGCTGTATCTGAGTTCAGATTTCATATGGCAGTTATCTCATATTATTTGAAATGCCAATTGATCATTAAAAACACATTTCTTTAGCTTTGACTACTATGTAATAGACAGATAACTACTACATCGTTGTTAAACCCTGGTAAATATTGCTTATTGGAAACACATTTCTTTCAACTCAACGATATGATTGTGTACGTATCTATTACAGAAATCTTGAAACTCTATCAATTTGTGCCAAAAGTACATCTCTTTTCTTTTGAACTCATAAGGCTGACGATACTGTCTCAAGCAGAGTATGATTAAATCCCCAGTAAGTGTTTCAGTAACAAATGATGACTGCAGCAGCAAAAGCTTGGCCATGTGTTTAATCACTTGGCATAATCACTGGAAACAAGGGCGCTCTGCACATTAAAAGCAGATTTGTTCAAAGCATGTTGTCCACTTTGTGTCTAGACTGAGCTACTGCTGCCTCAAATTGTCTGCACAAAAATTTTTAGCAGCAAAACCCTTTTCAGGGGCAAATGAATCATTCTGTGGGTTGGCTGCCTTTTTCTGCCCAGTGGATTTATCATAGCATTCCTGCCTTCTTGGATGTTAGCTGAGTGCTGGAGCCTTGAGCTATAGCTCAGGCTGGAGCCACGTAACTAAAGAAGAAAGAAGTAGTTGAATTTAAAGAGATGAAAGGATCAATCTAAACCATCACCTTGCCCAACACACTCATGCTACACAGATGAGCAAACTGAGGACTGGTTAGTTCAGGGCCATTTACTCAGGTTCTGGTCCATTTACCATTTTCAGGAAAATTTTTCTCACAAAATTTAAATGCAGTCCTGCATGGCACTTTTTCATTAAAGTGAAAGATGTTTTAACTCCTCTGGAGCTAGGTGGAATGTAAATAACTTTAGCTATTTATAATTATATTCATTTCCTGCTTCATTTTGGTTTAGGATATTAACAAAGAACATGATTCATACAATAGTTATGTAGCCAGGCTGACATCCAATTTGCCAGTGGCCAAAATATTGAAATATTTCCCTATAGGTTGGTAAATAGGTGCTTCTCTGAGTGCCTAGAAGGCCCCTTACGACCTCAGCAGCCAGCAGCACCCCCCTAGATCTACCCACAATCCAACATCTAAAAGGTTAACAATAGGATGCTCCTTTAGAGCAGTGTCTGTTTTAACAGGGTGGAGCCTGTGATTTACAGGTTATTACATATTATGGATGTCTCTCCTGGATATGACAGCACCAACCAACCAACCAACCAGTTGCTGTCAAGTCAATTCTGACTCATCAATACCCCATGTGTGTCAGAATAGAACTCTGTTCCAAAGAGTTTTCAATGGCTAATCTTTCAGAAGTAGATCACCAGGCTTTCTTCTAAGGTGACGTTGGGTGAATCCGAACCTCCAATCTTTCGGTCAGCAACCAAGTGCATTAACCATTAGCACCACCCAAGGACTCCAAAGTTTGATACAGTTCTGATAATTGTAAGAGATGATCTCTGAGATCAGCTATATGAGCATAGTTAATAGAATGGACATAAATACTAAATATGACATTTCCATACCAGTCTATCCCTCTTATAATAATGATAGCTAATACTTATGAATCCTTACTATGTGATAAGCCCTCTTCCATATTCTTAGCATGCATTAACTCATTTAATCATCACAACAATCCTATGGAGTAGGAACTATCATTTTTTAGATGGAAGAACAGAGGGGTGAATTAATTGTTCCCAAATCAAACAGCTAGTAAGTGGCAGAGCCAAGGTTTGTATCAATACATTGTAACTCCAGAACCTGAGCTCTTAATCTCCACAGTGAATTCTCTTTGGGACTACTTATGGTTTATGATTCTAGATTTTTGTTCATTTGTCCTTTCTAGGCAATAACTAATCAGAATAACTGAGACAGTAGCATGGGGAGGGTTCAAACAAATGGTTATTGTGACTTTATTCCCAACTGAAATGCTAGAGATGGGTGTCTTTGTTTAGCCAGCAGTAACATTTCTGAAATGAAATATTTTTATCTACTGGGGATTATCAGCTGAATTGCAGAATTACTTAGACTAGTGTCTAAATGTTGATCAAACATGCAATCAAGACGTACTGATAATTAACAGTGATTGGAATGCAAAAGCTGAAAACGAAGGATCTGTAGTTGGAAAATATGGCTTTGGTGATAGAAAAGACATTGGAGATCGCATGATAGAATTTTGTAAGAACAATGACTTATTTATTGCAATACCTTTTTTCAACAACATCAATTGCGCCAATACACATTGACCTCACCAGATGGAAAAGACAGGAATCAAATCAACTATATCTATGGAAAGAGACAACCCAAAAACTCAATTATCAACATTCAGAACAAGGTCAGGAGCAGACTGTGAAATAGACCAACAATTGCTGATATGCAAGTTTAAGTTGAAGCTGAAGAAAATTAAAACAAATCTACAAGAGGCAAAATATGAACTTGAGTATATCCCACCTGAATTTGGAGACCATCTCAAGAAAAGATTCCACGCATGATCAAAGACTAGATGAGTTGTGGAATGACATCAAGAACATCATACATGAAGAAAGCAAAAGGTCATTAAAAAGAAAGAAAAGAACAAAATGGATGTCAGAAGAGACTCTGAAACTTGTTCTTGAAAGTAGATGAGCTAAAGTAAAGGGAAGAAATGATGACGTAAAAGAGCTGAACAGAACATTTCAAAGGGCAGCTCCAGAAGACAAAGTATTATAATGAAATGTGTGAAGATCTGGAGTTAGAAAACCAAAAGGGAAAAACATGCTCTGCATTTCTTAAGCTGAAAGAACTGAAGAAAAAAATTCAAGCCTAGAGTTGCAATTTTGAAGGATTCTACGGGCAAAATATTGAAGGACACAAAAACCATCAAAAGCAGATGGATGGAATAGACAGTCACTGTACCAAAAAGGATCGACCGACATTCAGCCATTTCAGGAGGTAGCATACGATCAAGAACCAATGGTATTGAAGAAAGAATTTCGAGCTGCATTGAAGGCATTGGTGAAAAACAAGCCTCCACTAATTGACAGGATACCAACTGAGATGTTTCAACAAAGGATGCAGTGCTCGAGGTGCTCACTTGTCTATGCCAACGAATTTGGAAGACAGCTACCTGGCCAACCGACTGAAAAAGATTCATGTTTGTGCCCATTCCAAAGAAAGGTGATCCAATAAAATGCGAAAATTATAAAACAATATCATTAATATCACATGCAAGCAAAATTTTGCTGAAGATCATTCAAAAATGTTTGCAGCAGTGCATTGACAGGGAACAAGGGATATCGTTGCTGATGTCAGATGGATCTTGGCTAAAAGCAGAGAATACCAGAAAGATGTTCACCTGTGTATTATTGACTATGCAAAGGCCTTCTACTGTGAGGATCATAACAAACTATGGCTAACTTTGCAAATAATGGGAATTCCAGAACACTTAACTGTCCTCATGTAGAACCTGTTCAGTTGTTCAAACAGAACAACGGGATACCAAATGGTTTAAAATCAGGAAGGGTGCGTGCGCGTCCCGATGTATGCTTTCACCATACTTATTCAATCTGCACACTGATAAAATAATCCGAGAAGTTGGACTATATGAAGAACATGGCATAAGGATTGGAGGAAGACTCATTAACAACCTGTGATATGCAAATGACACAACCTTGATTGCTGAAAGTGAAGAGGACTTGAAACATGGAAGCAACAGTAAAGAAATCAAACAATGCATTGCATTGGGCAAATCTGCTGCAAAAGCCCTTTAAAATGTTAAAAACATAGATGTCACTTTAAGAACAGGATACTTGGTGCACCTGACTCAAGCCACGGTGTTTTCAATTGCTTCATATGCATGAGAAACTGGACAATGAATAAAGAAGACTGAAGAAGAACTGATGCCTTTGAATTGTGGGGTTGATGAAGAATATTGAAAGAACAAACAAATCTGTCTTAGAAGAAGTTCAGCCAGAATGCTCCTTAGAAGCAAAGATGGCTAGACTTTGTCTCACATACTTTGGACATGTTATCAGGAGGGACCAGTCCCTAGAGAAGGACATCATCATGCTTGGTGCAATAGAGGGTTAGCGAAAAAGAGGAAGATCCTCAACAAGATGATTGACACAGTGGTTGCAACAATGGGCTCAAGCATAACAACAATTGCAAGGATAGCTCAGGACTGGGCAGTGTTTTCTTCTGTTGTACACAGGGTCCCTATGAGTTGGAACTGACTCCACAGCACCTAACAACAGCATATTTTACATATCATAAAATCCACCCTTTAAAAGTGCACAATTCAGTGGTCTTTATTATATTCACAAAGATGTGCAACTGTTACTATCTAATTACAGAACATTTCATCACACCAGAAAGAAAATTCTTACCTATTACCCCCACACCCAAAAAAAAATTGCCATGAAATTCATTCTGACTCATAGCGACCCTATAGGATAGAGTAGAACTGTCCCATAGGACAGTCCAAACAGCTGGTGGATTTGGACTTGCAGACCTTTTGGTTAGTGACTGAGTTCTTAACCACTGCGCCACCAGGGCTCCCATTCCCCTGCTCCCTCAGCTCCTGGCAACCACATATCTACCTTCTGTCTCTATGTATTTGCCTATTCTATACATTTCATGTAAGTGGTATCATACAGTATGGAGCCTTTTGTCCTTTACGCAATTCTAAATTCAGTTCAACAATTTAAACATTGTTGTTATTGTTTTTAGGTACCGTCAAATCAGTCTCAACTCAGCAGCCCTATGTACAACAGAAAAAAACACCCTCTGGTCCTGCGCCACCACACTTACAATCACTGCTGTGTTTGAGCCCATTGTTGCAGCCACTTTGTCAATCCATCTTGTTGAGAGTCTTCCTCTATTTCACTGACCCTCTAATTTACCAAGCATGATGTCTCTCTTCAGGGATTGGTCCATCCTGATAACATGTCCAAAGTACATGACAGGAAGTCTATCCATCCTTGCTTCCAAGGAGCACTCTGGCTGTACTTCTTCCAAGACAGATTTGTTCATTCTTCTGGCAGTCTGTGGTATATTCACTATTCTTCACCAACACCATAATTCAAAGGCTTTAATTCTTATTCGGTCTTCTTTATTCATTGTCTAGCTTTTGCATGCATATGAGACAATTGAAAATATCACGGCTTGGGTCAGGCTTATCTTAATCTTCCAAGTGACATCTTTGCTTTTCAACACTTTAAAGCAGTCTTTTGCAGAAGATTTGCCCGATGCAATATGTCTTTTGATTTCTTGACTGCTGCTCCATGGGCATTGATTATGGATCCAAGTAAAATGAAATCCTTGACAACTTCAATATTTTCTCCATTTATCATAATGTTGCTTACTGGTCCAGTTGTGAGGATTTTTGTTTTCCCTATGTTAACGTGCAATTCATACTGAAAGCTGTAGTCTTTGATCTTCATCAATAAGTGCTTCAAGTCCTCTTCGCTTGCAGCTAGCAAGGTTGTGTCGTTTGCATATCACAGATTGTTAATGAGTCTTCCTTCAATCCTGATGCCACGTTCATCTTCATGTAGTCCACCTTCTCTGATTATTTGCTCAGCATACAGATTGAGTAAGTATGGTGAAAGGATGCAACCCTGACACACATCTTACCTGATTTTAAACCATTTTAAACCATGTTTAAACCTTGTTCTGTTTGAATGACTGCCTCTTGGTCTATGAGCACCATTAAGTGTTTTGGAATTGCCATTCTTCATAATTTTATCCATAATTTATGATCTACACAGTCGAATGCCTTTGCATAGTCAATAAAACACAGGTAAACAACTTTCCTTTATTCTCTGCTTTCAGCCAAGATTCATTTGACATCAGTAATGATATCCCTCATTCCTCTTCTAACTCTAGCTTGAATTTCTGGTAGTTCCCTGGTGATGTACTGCTGCAACCGTTTTTGAAATATCTTCAGCAAAATTTTACTTGCATGTGATATTAATTATATTGTTTGGTAATTTTTGCATTTTGTTGGATCACCTTTCTTTGGAATGGGCACAAGTATGGATCTCTTCCAGTTGGTTTGCCAGGTAGCTGTCTTTCAAATTTCTTGGTATAGATGAGTGAGTGCTTCCAGTGCTGCATCTGATTTATTGAAACATCTCAACTGGTATTCTGTCAATTCCTGGAGCCTTGTTTTTCGTCAATGCCTTCAATACAGCTTGGACTTCTTTCTTCATACCAACGGTTCTTAATCATATCTTACCTCCTGAAATGGTTGAACTTCAACCAATTTTTTTTGGTACAGTGACTCTGTGTATTCCTTCCATCTGCTTTTGATGCTTTCTGCATCATTTAATATTTTCCCTGTAGAATCCTTCAAAATTGCAATTAGAAGCTTGAATTTTTTCTTCAGTTTTCAGCTTGAGAAATTCCAAGCATGTTCTTCCCTTTTGGTTTTCTCACTCTAGATCTTTGCACATTTCATTGTAATACTTTACTTAGTCTTCTCCAGCCACACCTTGAACTGTTCTGTTCAGCTCATTTACTTCACCATTTGTTCCTTCCGCTTTAGCTACTCTACATTCAACAGCTAGTTTCAGAGTCTCTTCTGACATCCATTTTGGTCTTTTCTTTCTTTCCTTTCTTTTTAATGACCTTTTGCTTTCTTCATGGATGAAGTCCTTGATGTCATTCCACAACTCATCTGGTCTTCAGTCATTAGTGTTTAATGAGTCAAATCTATCCTTGAGTTGGTCTCTAAATTTTTGTGGGATATACTCAAGGTCATACTTTGGCTCTGGTGGACTTGTTCTAATTTTCTTCAGCTTCAAATGGAATTTGCATATGAGCAATTGATATCTGTTCCACAGTTGGCCCCTGCCCTATTCTGACTGATGATACTGAGCTTTTCCATCTTTTCTTTCCACAGATATAGTCGATTAGATTCCTATGTGTTCCATCTGTATAGTTGCCATTTATGTTGTTGTAGAAAGGTATTTACGATGAAGTTGTTCATCTTGCAAAATTCTATCATGTGATCTCCAATGTCGTTTCTATCACCAAGGCAATATTTTCCAACTATGTTTCTTTCTTCTTTTTCTCCAACTTCCATATTCAATCACCAGTAATGATCAATGCATCTTGATTGCATGTTTGATCAATTTCCAACTGCAGAAGTTGGTAAAAATCTTCAATTTCCTCATCTTTGGCATTAGTATTTGGTGGGTAAATTTGAATAATAGTCATATTAACTGGTCTTCCTTATAAACATATGGATATTATCATATCACTGACAACGTTGTACTTCAGGATAGATCTTGATATGTACTTTTTGACAATGAATGCAACTCCATTCCTCTTCAATTTGTCTGATTCAAAATGATGAATACCAGTCTATTTCAGCTCATTAATGCCTAGGATATCAATCTTTATGTGGTCCATTTCATTTCTGATGACTTCCAATTTTCCTAAATTCATGCCTCATACACTCCACGTTCCTATTATTAATGGATTTTGCAACTGTTTCTTCTCATTTTGAATAATGTCACGTTAGCCAATGAAGGTCGCAAAAGCTTGACTCAATCCACGTCATTAAAGTTGACTCTACTTTGAGGAGGCAACTCTTCCCCAGTCATATTTTGACTGCCTGGATGTGAAATATATCTCAATTTAAAAATAGAATTAACAAAAATGAAGTGAGTCAAGGACCCTTCTGTTACTAATGAGTTCACTTTGGCCACAGGAGATATTTTGACCTTTAACTGTTTGAATATGAACTATGTCCAAAAAGAAAAAAGAGAACTCATACCACACGGAGCATGGTGGACAATCTTTTTATCCACTGGATTGAGATAAATGTTTAGAAGACATTTACTTCAATTAAATGACATAAATAATTACTGAGTAAGCACCACTAGGCAGTGGCTGACTATAAAAACATGATAGTTCTGATGGAAGGACTAAGTTAAAAGAGAAGAAAGACCCAGCTCATGGTGAAGTTGTGGAATTGCTGTGCCAAGGGACCCAACCAGTGCTAGTGGTTCAGTGACAGGAGGCAGCACAGAGACACACCTTCCATCCTCCAGATCCAGAAAATAGATTTTGTTAGAAAATCTTGAAAAGATCTTCCTCCCATTGTTTAATGATGCTGACTGAATTCAAAAGACACTGATAAATTATCCAGAATGACACAGCATTAATGTGAAGAAGTGACTATGCTCACGATTCCTCTCCAGGACTCACCAACCGAAGTTTCAATGTATCCACCAAGCATGACCACTGATTGAAAGATGCCATGGTGAACACAGCTGGAAGCAAAGGTAATGAATAATCTGGGGGAAAAATAGACCATATAGTGCGAGGCGGTGGTGACCACTCATAAAATATCCTCCATCCACACTAAAAAAAATGCATTTTAAGTGGTGAATATGCTCAAAATGGCTCCATCCCATAGGGTTCTCATTGGCTGATTTTGATAGTAGGTCATTAGGTCTTTCTTCCTAATCCATCTTATTCTGGAAGTTCTGCTGAAACCTGTTCAGCACCACAGCAATACACAAGCTTCCACTGACAGGTGGCTGGTGGCTGCACATGGGGTGCATTGGCCTGGAATCAAACCCAGGGTCTCCCACATGGAAGATAAGAGTTCTACCATTCACAAGTGCCCCCTCCTGCTTTGTGGTAGCAGGTTAAATAGATTCCAAACTCTCTGCTCATTTTCTGTCATAAGACGTTTCCATACCACCTAAGATATACTTTCAGAAATAAAAAGTTTGTTCTATTCAGTCATGGTTAAAACTTAAATCTCCTTTGCCAATTCAACTTTTTACAGGTATACAACTTATTGACAGCAATTACAAAAATAGATATATTTACAACAATGACCAAAAAAAAAAAAAAAGAGTAGCTACTGGGGCTGGTTATATACAACCAAGCACCTCAATGGATTTAGTTCCCTGCTTTGGAGTTTTAGGGTCATGTGTTCATGGGACATCCCAATTAATTGGTCTAATAATGTGTTTATTGCTTCTGTTCTACCTCCAAGTTCATTGTGTAGTGCTTGGGGTCTTAAAAGCTTCCAAACATCCCTCCAA
This sequence comes from Dugong dugon, assembly GCA_030035585.1. Classification (NCBI taxonomy): domain Eukaryota; kingdom Metazoa; phylum Chordata; class Mammalia; order Sirenia; family Dugongidae; genus Dugong; species Dugong dugon. Next base: position 64,883,010 of record CM057470.1, on the reverse strand, counting down.
GAAACAACAATTCATCCCTATTCTCCTGGAACAACAGAGGAAGAAGGAGAATCAGGAATAGGAGGAGGATATGGAATGTGTGATTAATGGGCTCTGTGAACAACTGCCACCTTTGCCATGAGACCAGAAGAACTGGATGGTGCCCAGCTACCATTACTGAATATTTTGATCAAAGTTTCCATAGAAGAATACTGATCAAAAGGGGGAAAATGCAGGACAGAATTTAAAATACTCATGGACTCTAGACTTCCTGGGGCCATGGAAGGTGGATGAACCCCTGAAACTATTGCCCTGAGGCAATCTGTAAACTTTAAACCAAAAATATCCCCTGAAATCATCTTAAAACCAAACAATAGTTTAGGTTAACTAGTAAAAAAGACCTGCCTTGAGCTTTGTGCTCTTTGAAGGACTATCTATATAGGATCAAATTGACAACAGCTACTCAAAAGATTAGACAGGAACCTTAGAGGGCAGTGATTTCATGTTAATGGGGGAGGACCAACTCAAAAAAGGAGGGTGAGAATGGTTGCACAACTCAAAGAATGTCATTAGTGTTACTAAATTGTACATGTAGAAACTGTTGAATTGGTGTATGTTTTGCTGCGTATAATCTCAACAACAACAACAAAATAAATAAAATTCAGAAAGAAAAAACAACTCAATCTCCTATACAATCAATATCTCCATTTCCTCAAGTCAGGCCTGACCCACACTTTAAGGATTAGCACTGGCGAAAGGCTGCATTTTCCTCTTTCAATCCTCTATGCTCTTTTCATCTTCCTTCCCCTTCTCACTCCACAAAACAAATAAACAAACCCACTGCCTCCGGGTCAATTCCGACTCATAGCGACCCCATAGGGCTTCTGAGGTTGTAAATCTCTGTGGAAGCAGACTGCTACATCTTTCTTCCTTTAAGCCACTGGTGGTTTTGAAGTGCTGACCTTTACCGTTAGCAGTCAAGCACCTTACCCACTGCACCACCAGGGCTCTTACTCTACAGCTGCCTGTTTTTCTAGGATCAGGGCAGAAGGAGCTGTATTAGAAGAAAAGGGCAAGAGACTTGTAACTTGATAAATGCTCTTGTCCTCTGACTGGGCCATGGGTGTCCTTTGGGGGCAGGCTTCCATATGAGGGCACTTCTCTAGAGAAGTCTCTGTAGGCGGGAGGTCTCCTCACTCCATTCTTCCCTGATGAGGTAGGTACGCCCCTGCTTGCTCCTTTCCAACACCCCTCACTTGCCCCATGCATGGGAAACTCAGAGAGCCTTTCCATGTCCCTGCCATCATGGACTGTTCAAGCAAGACTCTACTACAGTAATCTCTGAGTATGAAAAATATGTTTACAGATGCCTTCCAATTCCCTGCTCACTGCACCCTGTTCTTGGGACAGTGTGTCAGTGAGCTTCTGGGCTTCTGACACTCTGCAAGCTTTCAGACGAGGGGTTGGAGGGTAAAATGCCAGACTCCATTTCTTTCAGACCCTGAATCTTGGTGAGTGCTTCTCTGAGAGGCCTCCTCACTCAACTGGGGAGCTGATGGGTGGGAGAACACTGGGGAAATGGAAGCACTGCCATTCATGGGCAGATCTTTCACTACATTCTCCAATTTCCAGTCTCCCTCATCCAGATTGGTGGGGTTATGGTTGCAGGGCAAATTCATCTACCTTTAGTGACTCTGCCAGGAATGGGCCTAGCAGCAAACATGGGGACTTCCTTTTAGAATGTGGGAGTACTTGATGTTTCTCACTACCATCATAAGCACTAGGGTTCTAGACATAATTATGAGAAAACAAGAGTTCCATTCAATGCTGTTGAATAGCCTCAACCAAGTCAGTCCACATTTTGGGTAATCATGCACACACACATACACACATAAGTATGTACTTATACCCATACATGTGTAATACCTGTATGTATATGCATACATATGCATGCGAATACATTTACATAATTGTGCCTGAGCCTACTATGTGGTAACATCTTGTACGTCACTGAACTTTCCCTGTCTTTAAACATCATTCTACAACAGGATTTTGAATGGCTATAGAGTGTGGCTGTCATGTGGCTCTGCTATACTTGTTAGATAATGCTACTGTTTCTAATTTTAAACTAGTATAAAAAGAATTCCCATAAATACTCTGTACATAAATCTTTTTTCATAGTTTTATTTCTTCTTATGATGTTTTTATAACTGCCTCAAAGGAAGTGAACTGCTTGTGTATTTGAAACACATTAAAAACTGATTCTCTGGAAAAATTATACCAATTTAAACTACTATAAGGGATATAAGAAAGTTGCATAGCTTTAACACAGCAACAATTAGCAGTTCTGGGAACAAATTGTTCTTTACTGTGCTTCTCCTTGGCTGCTACTGATGTATTTTTTTAGTAATATTTTATTGTGCTTTCAGTGAAAGTTTACACAACAAATTGATGTGTTTTGTATATGTGTATTGGCTATTTGCATTTCTTTATTCTATGAATTACCGCTTTTGTTCTTTGCCAATTTACCTATGTTATTTTATTTGCCATACTTTTATTTTTGAGATTAAAAAGACGTATAATGCACATGTGTGTACTATTGATGTTATTCATAATTTTAATATCTAATTTGTCCATTTAAATTAAAAAATCTACAGATGAAATTAAAGTTCCTTTATCCCATCTTCTGTTCATGTCCCCACACACAAGTAACTACCCTCACAAATTTAGTGTGCATCCTATCAATCTATTTTTTTCTTTGTTTTACTTTTATATACTTCTACACATACCAACGATCATGAGGATGATGCAGGACCAGGCATCATCTCATTCTGCTATACATAAGGTAGTCATGAGTTGGAGCTGACTAGACAGTAACTAACACCAACAACAAAATATGTAACCATGAATCCTATATAATATATTATTTGTGGCCATTTTAAGAAATGTATTCAAATGCTGAAGATTACTCAAAAACATTTGCGGCAGTACATCGTCAGGGAACTGCCAGAAATTCAAGCCACATTCAGAAGAGGAAGTGGAACGAGGGATATCATTGCTGATGTAAGATGGATCTTGGCTGAAAGCAGAGAATACAAGGAAGACGTTTATCTGTGTTTTACTGTCTATGCAAAGTCATGCAACTGTGTGGATCATAACAAATTATGGATAACCTTACAAAGAATGGGAATTTCAGAATACTTAGTTGTGCTCATGAGGAACCTATACATAGACCAAGAGGCTACACAAACAGAAGAAAGGGATGCTGCATAGTTTAAAATCAGGAAAGGTGTGAGTCAGGGATGTATCCTTTAACCATACTTATTCAGTCTGTATGCTGGCAAATAATATGAGAAACTGAACTATATGAAGAAGAACATGGCATCAGGATTGGAGGAAGATTCATTAACAACCTGAGATATGCAGATAACACAATCTTGCTTGCTGAAAGCGAAAAGAACTTGAAGCACTTATTGATCAAGATCAAAGACTACAGCCTTCAGTATGGATTGCACCTCAACATAAAGAAAACAAAAATTCTCACAACTGGACCAATAAGCAACATTATGATAAATGAAAATATTGGAGTTGTCAAGGATTTCATTTTTCTTGGATCCACAATCAACATACATTGAAACAACAGTCAAGAAATAGAGCAAGGTATTTGTCATAAGTTGATTTGTGTCCCCCCAATATATGTGTCAACTTGGTTAGGCCATGATACCCAGTATTGTGTGATTGTCCTCCATTTTGTGATTGTAATTTATGTTAAAGAGGATTAAGGTGGGATTGATACACCCTTATTAAGGTCACATCCCTGATCCAAAGAAAAGGGAGTTTCTCTGGGGTGTGACCTGCACCACCTTTTATCTTACAAGAGATAAAAGGAAAGGGAAGTGAGCAGAGAGGGAGGTACCTCATACTACCAAGAAAGAAGTACCGGGAGTAGAGTGTGTCCTTCGGACCCGGGATTCCTGCACTGAGAAGCTCCTCATTCAGGGGGAGATTGATAAGAAGGCTCTTCCTCCAGAGCTGACAGAGAGAGAAAGCCTTCCCCTGGAGCTGATGCCCTGAATTTGGACTTCTAGCCTAGTAGACTGTGAGAAAATAAATTTCTCTTTGTTAAAGCCATCCACTTGTGGTATTTCTGCTGCAAAATGCCCTTTTAAAGTGTTAAAAAGCAAATATGTTACCTTGAGGACTAAAATGAGCCTGACTCAATCGCCTCATAAGCATTTAAAAGCTGGACAGTGAATAAGGAAGAATGAATAAGAATTGATACCTTTGAATTACGGTGTTGGCAAAGGATATTGAATATACATGGACCGCCAGAAGAATGAACAAGTCTGTCTTGGAAGAAGTGCAACCAGAGAGCTCCTTGGAAGCGAGGATGGCGAGACTTCGTCTCAGCTACCTTGTACTTGTTACCAGGAGGGACCATTCCCTGGAAAAAGACATCATGCTTGGTAAAGCAAAGGGTCACCAAAGGAGAAGAAGGACCTCGATGAGATGGATTGACACAATGGTTGCAACAATGGGCTCAAACATAACAATGATTGCAAGGACGGCACAGGACCCACCAGTGTTTTGTTCTGTTGTACATATGGTCACTATGAGTTGGAATCTATTCGAGGGCACCTAACAACATTTCTGTTTTTCCAACCTAGAAATCATATAGCTATTTTCTGTCAATTTTTCCACTGAGATGTTTCCATTTTCTTTTTTTCTTGAATACGAACTCCATCTCCATTTGCTCTTACTTTCTTTGTTCCTCGTTTTTGGTTTTGCTTTCTTTAATATAGAATTTTAATATTTTATATATGTTTACAATACACTCTTAGCTTAATATTTACCTCGCAAGTAAAATATTTACAAGTAATTGCTTCCTTTGAGGATGCCATTTCTCATTTAGACCCACTATTGAGAGATGCCCAATGAGAGAACAAACTTCCCTAATGGTTGGTATTTCAGTCCTACAAAAGAGATGATGAAAGGAAAACAATTTCATAGTTTTCCACATGTTTGCTTGGAAGGAACAACAAAACTTTCCAGACTGAGGAATTTCGCTGCTTCCTGAATAGATCTATCCATGGGAAACTAAGACCAGGAGCTTGGCTACTGAGGAAATTAATAAGAACCCGAGGGCAGCAAGGCAAGGGATTCAGTACCTGCTGAACAAACGGGAACTGTACACTAAGCTCACAGAGAAGTCCTCAGAATCTAGGACTGGAAGGGAAGCATGAGTAGATTTGTTAGCAGGATCCATAGCATAGGATATACATTAGTGCAGGATTGCATAACATCTATACCATGAGTATCACTAAGAAGAAGACAGGAGGAAACAGAAGACCACTCTGTGGTTTTCTCCTTCCTGCCTAGTATGTGTAGTAGCTAAGTGGTGTCATCTGGATCAGCTCTGCCTCATGTCAATGCAGGGGTTGCTGCAAGTGGTAAAAATCACCTCCCCAGAGCCAAAATGTCTACATTTGAGTCTCAGTACTAAGTACTGGGCACTGCCTGTTGCTTTAGAGTCACATATTTACAATAAGTAAAATAATTTTCTGCCTACTTTTCTGCCAACAACCCTACTTCAAGGGTTATTGAGAAGCAAATAAAATAACAGATGTGAAAATACTTTGTAAAAAGCAAAGCATCATTTAAATGTATATTACTATATACCCCACTGACATTCATTTTATAAATAAGCAGCAGATCCACTTAAATAGGTAGACTCTTACTAAATGAATGCCTTTCGATTAACTGTCTCTATTACAAAATAAACTAAAACCAAACCTGTTGCTGTCAAGTCGATTCCGACTCATAGCTACCCTATAGGACAAAGTGGAACTGCCCTGTAGGGTTTCCAAGGAGTGGCTGGTGGATTCGAACCATGGATCTTTTCGTTAGCAGCCTGAGCTCTTAACTACCGCTCTTCCAGGTCTCCATAACAAAATAGGGAAACATCAAAAACACTGAAAGTAAAAATAAAATAGTGCTGAGAAAGTAAAGAAATAAAACAAAACTATCATCAGTCATTCCACCATACAGTGTTCTGTTTTTTTAATATATGTAATGGGAAGATTTGTTGTTGTTGTTGTTGTTTTGTATTTGAGGCCACGAAAGAGTATAGGTGCTTCTCCACCTGAAGAAGTTGCTCTAGAATTTGGTGTTTAGAAAAATTGTCTTCAGGGTTGGAAGGGAATGAAATGTAACAGAAGACTGGTTTGTTGGAAAAGGCTCAGTTCAAAGAGATAGTTAAACCGCTCTAAATAAAAATTTAATACTAATTTGGGTGGAAACTGCAGAGAAAGAGAAGAGAGAGGGAAGAGATAGAGGGGTCACCAAGAGACAGGCTGGAGTGCAGAACTATGCACCAGGAGGGCTCCTTGGGAAGGGTGAGTGGTGTGAAATATACCCCTCCACATCATCCCAAACTTCTAGTCAAGTCAGTTGCTGTTAGTTGCCGTGGAGTCAGCTCCTACTCATGGAGACCTTAGGTACAGCAGAACAAAATGTTGCCAGGTCCTATGCTATCTTCAAGATTGTTAGTATGTTTCAGTCCATTGCTGCGGCTATCCAGGAAAGTTTGCTGCACAGAAATAGACCTCTGTGAGTGGCAAACTAGGGACCTTTATTTAAAAACTGGAGGGTATGATATGCCATGTCTAGGCAGGCTTTAGGTAGAGAAGAGCCCAGTGGTAAAACTGGGTTAGTGAGTTCCAGAGTGTGGTGAGACAAGAAGATGTGAACTTTGAGGAGACCACAAAAAAGTGGACCCCTAAATTTTCAAGAATGTTGGGAAATCATTCAACCTTCCACCAGATATGGGAAAGCAGGTTCAAACCAATTTTCACATTAATCTAAGAGTAGTAAGTGGGGAAAACTTTGAGAATGGTGTTAAGACCCCATTGTAATATTCATGGGCTCTAAGCCATCTCAATGTGGGCATCAATGTTGCTACAAGTTCATTTGTATCCTCACCTTTTTGAACAGTATCGATGCTTCATAAAAAAGGCATCCCCCCTTGTATATTGTTTTGACCTGCTTGACACTTAGAGAGCCCTAGTGGTGTAGTGGTTAAGAGCTCGGCTGCTAACCAAAACACTGGCAGTTGGAATCCACCAGCAGCTCCTTGGAAACCCTATGGGGCAGTTCTACTTTGTCCTATGGGGTCGCAACGGGGTCAAAGGGTTGTCCCCTTGGCATTGTGTCTTTTAAATCTCTAATGAGTACATATTATCTTTCATAAGCAAACGTTTGCGGAAATGTCCAGATTAATGAATTGTATGTGCATACCACAGTTCATTTAATCTCTTTTGTATTTCTGAACATATCAATTTGGTCCAAATCTTCACAGTAATGAGACATAGAATGGTGCTCATCCTTGCACAAACATCCTTATATACATTTAATCAGCTCCTAAATGTGCCATTCTTGGTGAAAAGATACACACATTTTAATGTCTTTGAAATGCACCACCAGATTGCTCTCCAGAAATGTTATTCCAATTTACATGCCCACCACTGGAACAGGAGAGCGTCCATTTATCCGTACCCTTCCCAGTACTTGTAATCATTGCCAATTTGAGATAAAAACAGTATTTCATTGTTTTATTTTTCATTTCTGTGGTTGCTAGTGTAGTAGAAATTTTTTCAAATTTGTTTATTTGCCATTTCTATTTCTTCCTTGGTGATTTGCCAGTTCAGAACTTTGCCCTGACTTTCCACTGTAGTGTTTTTTCTTCCTTATTGGTTTTTAAAAGCTCGATGTATTAAGGGTAGTAGCATCTTCTCTTAATCTTTTACGAAAAATCTTTTATTATTGATGATTGGCCTTCTTATTCTTCTAGTTTGGGGGAAAACATATATTTTTAGTAATCATGTATGAGAATATTTTCCTTTTTATTAATTGCTTAAAAAGAATTAATCGCCTATTATTGTGTAAATGTTCAAACCAATACTTTCAATTTCTTATATTTTTATGTTTTAATATTTCTCTCTATAATCTGCATCAGTTTTATTATGCTATAAGGTTCAAGGTAGACAATTAAATTGTTTTTTGGAAAAAAAAAAAGAAAGAAATTATTCAACAGTGCTGTTGCAGTCCCAAAGTAGACATAGACAATACATAAATTAATGGGTGCAGCTGTATGTCAATAAAATTTTATTTTAAAAATTAATTAATTAATTCTTTTTAAATGTTAAACATGATTCATTGAATAATTCATTCTTTATTCAATAATCTGAAGTGCAGCTTTATTAAATGTTAAATTCATATATATATGTGCATATACATACTTATTATTCTCTTTAAATTAGTGCTAAATGTTTGTAGTTATTGCAAGTTTGTGATAAATTATAAATAAAGTACTTAGCAATGGAGGTACCCCTAATTCTTCTTTTCTGGTTTTCCTTGGCTCTTTTCCTCCACCAGTTCTTCACAGGAACTTAAGAGCTAGTTTGTGAAATTTGAAATAATATCCCAGGGCTACATTAGCTGGACTATCATTAAGATTTTAAATTAATTAGGGGATAATTAAGATGTTTACAATATTTTTTCCCATTCAGGAAGAGGGCAATCTTTTCTAAGTATTTTTATACCACTTAGAAAATTTTTGTAGTATTTGCCATATGGTTATATACATTTCTTTTAAATATACTTGTATACTGTTGTAAATGGAATATATTTCAGTTATATTTTAATTGATAATTGTTGCATATAGAAAAATTAATACTTTTTGCATAATTAGATTGTAAAAAGTTAAGGAGTTTTGTACAATCGCTTTGTAACTGGCCCACTTACAATACTTCCTTATCATAACGTTCTATTTTTTAGGAGAAAAATAATATGATTTACACACAATGATAATTTTGTCTCTTCTGTTCCAATAATAATACCTTTTCTTCTTGACTTGCTACAGAAGAAAAATTGTAAATAATGAATGCAAGCATCCTGCCTCTAATAGGAATGCCTATGGTATTTCACCGTTAAATATGGTTTGTTATTTGTTTTGAAGTAGACATGTTAAAGAATCATCCTTCTAATCCTAGTTTTAAGTGTTTTTAGCTCTATTGGGCTCATACTTAAATAACTTAATCCAAGATAAAGCAAAGAGCATGAGTTCAAAGTCAAGTACAATATCACTAAAACTAGAGTTGTCAGACATCCTATATGGATTATCCTATATTTCAAAAACAACTGTGTCAGGATGTACAATCATTCTACGTTTGATCTACATCCGACACTACTGAGGACATCCGTTAGTCCATAATCTTCTCCTTACCCGACCCTCACAGAAAATAAAACATGGCAGCCATAATAAAGAGCAAACTTGTAAACAGGGTTGTTTTGAAAAATGAACAGCAATGTGGGTTGTTCGGTTTTGAAGTAATGACTCTGGAGGAGACCTGAGCATACCCACTGAGCCATCTAGTGGCTACAGAGTATACCTGAAAAAAAAAATTGTAAAATTGGCATGGTCTTCAATTTCAGAATAAAAATGAGTGGGGACAACATTGCTTGAATCCCCCCACCAAATTCACACAGTCCAGGACTTTGCACACAATGAGGGTGTAATTACTTTTGATCTACAAGGGATTTCCTTAAAGAGTAGAATAAACTGGGATTATGCTTAAGCATATGTAACTTAGAGATATGTTTACATTACCTGTGTTAAATCAACTATTGATTAAAGAAACAACAGTTAAGCAAAGGCAGTACCAGATTTAAGGCAGGAGCCACCGCCATTATAGCAAAAGACTGAACCAAAGGTGAGCAACTCATATGTATGTGTATAGGCATAAACTCTGACTGCTAAAAGGAAAGTATTAGTTAGAAAAAAATGCATTCCTAACAAAGGTAAAATTCATGATTCTTAAAACTTACTGGGTTTTCATAGCGATAAAAATTATTTAAGCTATTTTCCATCTTTTTCTTAAATTCTTGTTGCTGTTCTACATAAAAATACAGGGCATAACTGGATAAAAAAACAAACAAGCACACAAAACTAGTGAGCCTGAATTATAGCTAAGAATGCTGAAGGACAAAGATAACGCAAATTGATAGCTTTTGAATGTTAATAGGGTTTGTCACCTCCTAGAGTGTGCAAATTGAAGACATCTGTCTGGTCTCAAATAAATTCCAAAAATCCTAAACTAATTGCTTCATGTACACAATGCAAAACCTCAGAATTCCATGCGAAAATAAACGTTCATTTGGAAAATAAACTTCAAACAATTATGATAAAAGAAGGCCTGTCAATGAGCCAGTGCTTAATACAGAAGGATTATTTTGAAATAAACTTCTTTCGAGCTCATTAGAATTGGAAAGAACTGTGAAAATAGATCCCAACACCCAGGTCCTTAGGTATGTGATGGCTTTTGAATAAGCTTAGCTGAAACTAATTCAGGTTTTCCTTAGAACTCTAAGTTGACTTCTTGAAAATTATATTCATTTTTATAACACAGACAAGGAAGATAATGTGTTTTTTCTTGTCTGGCCTCTGGAAAATATAGATACAGCAAGCTCATTCCCAACACAGAGATCTGATGAATCATATCACAGCATCTCTGAAGGACAGTTCTGCCTTTGTCTGTTCGTTCTATTGTTTGCAACCATTACCATCCGTCAGTGTATATTATGCGGTGGCTTGCATGTTGCTATGATGTTAGAAGCTATGCAACTGGTATTAAAAATAACAACAGGGTCACCATGGTGGACAGGTTTCAGTAGAGCTTCCAGACTAAGACAGACTAGGAAGAAAGGCCTGCCAATCTACTTCCAAAAATTAGGAAGGGGTTTCCAATGAAAACTCTCTGGAACACAACAGAATATCGTCCTATATAGTGCTGGAAGATGAGATCCCTTAGGTTGGAAGACACTCAAAATACACAATGTCTGCAAAAATGGATTTGAGCATACTAACGATTATGAAGATGGCACAGGACTGGCAATGTTTCATTCTGCTGTACATGGGATCACCACGATTCAAAGCAGACTCAACAACATTGTTTGCAAAAGGGATGTAAAAGAAAAACTATTTTAAATTTCCTACAAATGAGCAAACATTTGTAAAATATTTTCTAGGAAGTATATTAATTTATTAGGAATACTTATATCTGGTATTGTAGAGTTGAGAGTGAGAGAGGAGTCTCTTCGGATGCTGCTCTAATTCAGACACTCACAGGAGCACTGCACAGTCAGAACTTTTAGCTGCAAGCAGAAGAGACAAGCTTAGGTACAACAGGAAAATGTATTGTCCCATGTAGCCAAGCTGCAGGAAGAGCAGAAACCTGGCATCCTCAGGGATGGCAGAGTGGAGGGTCTGAATGCTGCCGTGAGGCTTTGGGCTTTGCTAGACATGCTCCGTGTTGAGTCGACTTTCTTCTCTCCTGTTGCATAGCTCTTCTCATGGTGCTAGAACCATGGCTCCTGACAGTTCCGGGTCTTACATCTTCCAAGTTTCATCATCAAAGCGGGAAACTATTGCCGCTCAGTACAGTCCAAAATATCTGTGGCTGTATTTGAATCAGTATTTTCACTCTTAAAAGAGGCTTAGTCCTCCCAAAAATGCAAAGCCCACAGGAGACCAAATGAGAACTTTCTTCACCCTGTCCTGTTCTTTCATAGGATGCCTCTCCTATATTTGCCACTCGAAATCATTTTTCTTTCCGAGTCTCAGCCTGGTCTCAGTAAAACTTGGCTCTTAGTTCTAGTCTTTTCTAGTTTTAGTCTCAATGAACTTGGCTCTTCAGTCTATGATGCCAATTACATACTACACTCCAATTGTTACATCTTCTGGACAGTCTCTTCAGATAGTGGAGACACAAAATTACTCATGTTACAGTTCAGATGGGGGTAAAAAGTGGGGCTTCTTTTTCTCTCAGACTGATCCAATGTACCTCAAAAGTTCTGCCCACTGAGTAGCAGAAGAATTCAATGCCTCTCTAGTATGATTCTTCCTCTTGCTTACTTTGGACACGTCGTTAGGAAAGACCAATTGTTAGCAAAGGACGTTAACTGTGGTAAAGAGGAGGGTCAGTGTAAATGAGGAAAACCCTGCATGAGATGGATTGACACACGGGCTGCAAGACTCCCCCCAACACACACACACACACACCCCCACAAAGATTCTATGAGGTAATAGCAGTAGTGAGAGAGGCCGGAGGAGAACAGAGAAAGAATAAGGTCATGCAGACTAAGAGAGAAGCGGATTTCTAGAAGAAGAGAGGATGTCTCTGGGTGGTGCAAACAGTTAACATGCTCACTGCTAACCAAAAGGTTGGAGGTTTGAGTGTACCCTGAGGCACCCCAGAAAAAAGGGCTGGCAATCTACTTCTGAAAAAATCAGCCATTGAAGGCCCTATGGAGCAAAGTTCTACTCTGACACATATGGGTCTCCATGTGTTAGAGTCAAGTCAACAGCAACTGGTGTAAGAAGAGATGGATTTACAGTGGCAAATGCCATAAGGAACTAGTAAGATGAGAACTAAAGCTAGTCCACTGAATGCCACAGTTCCGAGAATGTAAAAATCAGAAACAGCTTACGGTGGCTTTGAAAATAAATTGTAGTGTAAATTGTACACAGTACCTTTAGTATACACTGCTATTAGTTTCCTGTTGCTGCTGTAGCAAGATATCACAAAGTTAATGGCTTGAAACAACCTAAATTTATTATTTTACAATTCTGAAGACAAGAAGTCAGAAAAAGGTCTTGTTGGGATACAATCAAGGTATTGGCAGGGCTGCATTCCTTCTAGAAATTCTAGGGGAGAATCATTTTTCTTGTCTCTTCTAGTTTCTGGAAGCTGCCCCCATTCTTGGCTTGTGCCCTCCTTCCTTCTTAAAAGCCATCAGAATAGCATCTGAAATCTCTCTCTAACTCGCCTGCCTTCCTCGTTTACTTACACCAACTTTTATGACTACATTGAACCCATTGAGATAATCCAGGATCATTCCCCATCTCAAGAACAGCTGATTAGCAATCTTAATTCCATCTGCAACCTTAGTTCTCCCCTGCTATGTAACATAACATATTTATAGCTCATGGAGATTAGAACATGGGCATATTTTGAGGGGAGAGGCATTATTTGGTCTCTGACATTCTCCATCTTGATTTTTTTCTAACTCAGTTATAAGTCTTAGAAATCTAATATATGTACCCTGTATTTAGGGGTGATATTTAAAATATTTAACAACTAGTATTCAGGAAAACTACTGATCAAATTAGATACTCGCTATAGTGCTGGGAACTGCTGCTATTCTAGGCATAACCACTCCTCATGATCGGTTGCTGTATCATGAGGGATTTGTGGTGGTGGGGAGTGGGGAGTGGGGCACTGAGGAGGTGTACAGTGGCCCAGTCAGGGGAGGGTACTCACATGGCTTGAAGCAGAAACTTTCTGTCAAGCAGTACAGAGGCCTATCATTTTTTCAACAACTGATCAAACCATATCATCGTACACCAGATAAACATCAGTTCTCTACGTATTTTGTATGCCTAACCAGTTGCCATCAAGCTGACTCTGACTCATAGTGACTCCATGTATGTAGAGTAGAACTATGCTCCACAGGGTTTTCAATGGCTGATTTTTCAGAAGTAGATCACCAGGACTTTCTCCCAAGGTGCCTCTAGGTGGACTCCGTATTTGTAAATGCATTTAAACAATATATATCTGGAAGGAAATACCCTAAACTGTTCATAGTAGTTACCACAAAGGAAGATATCTGTGCTGTGTTGGAGACAATTATCAAAGATACCTGGGGCCTTTCCTTCAATATTTTGTTTTTATACAAAGAGAATCTATTCATGCACTGCTTTGTGCTTAAACTTAATAATGAAAAAGATCTGAAGAAATAAGCACCACTAATAATAGTCATCTCTGGGAAAAAGCCTAGAAATAGGGCAGGAGGATCTATGCAAAAGAGAAATTGGAGTATTAGCTCTATAATCTGAATGGCTTGAATTTTCAGGTGCACAGGATGTTTCATGGAACTCAGGAAATGCATTTTTAATGTGTCAGTCTATGCATATCAATTACAAAATGTATGCGAGATCACACAACAGACTCAGTTTATGTATTTAGTATAGGATGAAGGTCACCTTTTAGATGAGTGGGAAACATGCGGACTTTTCAATAAATGGTTCTGAAATTACTGAATTTCTATTTAGAAATAAAAGGAGATCTTCACATTAATAAATTCCAAGTGGAGCTAAAGAACTCAATGTAAAAAGCAAAAACATATAAAAGTATAAAAATGTTTATAACTTTTGGGTAGGGATGGCCTTCTAAAACACAACCCAGTGAGAATACATAAAAGAAAACTCTCTGACTACAGAAATATATAAAATTTATTTAAATGAGAAAAAACATCATAAAGAATGCTAAAAGACAAAGGAAGACTGTGAACAATATTTGAAACATATTTAAATATAAAGAATTAACAACCAGGTAAATAAGAAAATCTTACAATCAGTAAGAACAAGACAAATAATCCAAAAGACAAATTAGCAAAGAACATGAACAGGAACACAGAAAAAATGCAAGTGGCCAATGAACAGACGAAAAGGTTCTTAATTTCTCTTGTAATTCAGGAAATACGACTTAAAATTGCATTGAGATAGCACACTTTTCCCTCTCAGACTGGTAATGAAAAAGGGCCATGAATAGTCAGTATTGGTAAGGGTGTGAGTAAACAAATTATCAAATATTTGCTAAACCATTGGCTTAGCCATTTTAGAAGAAAATTGAGTGATGTGTATTACAGAATGAGATATAATTTCATCCTACTTATGTTAGGAAATTTTATTCCTAAAGGTGAAAAATACTGGTATGAAATTGTGCAGGAATTGATGCTAGCAGTTACACCTGAGAAGATGCGTGAGATTGAATTAGATCATAAGTCTTCAGAAGGGAGGTGGGAGGATCAAGAAGGTGCTTAGCTTTCCCTTATTGTTCAATTTTTATAGCAAGAATAGAATCTTTTTATTTCTAAAGGAAATAAAAAGAAGGAAAATACTAATGAATTGAAAATCCACAGTGGCATATCCACGGGAGTTGGAGAAGACAGCAGCTATGGAGCCCTCTAACCCTGCACGCTGTGTTGCAGGCTGGGTGCTTCAACGTTTTGTAAAAAAATCACCCAGCTGCACTGAGTGTTAATTTCCTCACCTATAAAATGGACATTCCAAAACCGCCACATTATCACCTAGGCTTGCTTTGAGAACTAAATTCATCAAGTTATCTGAAAGGGTTCTGCAATCTATAAATGCTATTCCAATGTCAGATAATATAGTTAATGATTATGTGGATAATTTTCAATTAGCACCTAACTGTTGGTGAATATTTTAAAAGCCGTATTTCAAACTGTAATAAAATCTGCTTCAAGCCAAATAATCTGCTTCAAGCCAAATGTGATTAATCTGATCATTTCTATTTTATACTCCTCTCTACCTTCCTCCTTCCATTAGCCTTTCTCCTTACCACTATTTCTTTTTTTAATTTTTAATTACAATTAAAGCATTAAAAAATTTAATATTCTGAAAAGACCACCCTTGTTAATGCCAACCGGAATTAACACCAATTAATATTTTTCTCATAACTGATAAAAAATACATATATATGATGTTATATATATAATGCATAAATATATACACATACATTTATTTACATATATGTATGTCATATGTATTTATTTATATATACAAATGTATTCATAAATAAATGTGTATTCGTGTTTTATTTATAAAACATTAACAATCAAGCTACACCCTTCCCTTGCCTTCACCTTTCCCAAAGCAATACTGCCATGACTTGACTTTATGAACTCCAATACATTTAGAAAACATCATTTTATGTACATATGTGTTGTTATGTGTACATGAATTATAATCTCAAACTCGCTGAGCCAAATTTACAGCTACAAAGCCTGCAAAATCCTGTATTTCTCATGGTTTGCTGTGCCACTTTTAGGTGGCAGGTTTTGGAACAACAACAAAATTTAACATTTATTAGTCCTTTATCATGTGGGAAGCACTTTACATACATATTTCAAGTCTCTAAAAAACCAGATCCAGCAGGTTTTATTTCCTGATTGTATGGATTATAGAATTTGCTAAAATGTTACATTATTTCCAAAGCTCTTCACTTCTCACAAGAAACCCCTGATCCAAGGCACTGTCGACGCTCACTTGCTGGCCTGTGGCAGGGTCTCCGCCATGTTGATTTCTTGCTTATAGGTAGTCCTTGGCCTTCCTTTGTTCCTTGACTTTTGTAGAGGATGTTCACATGACATCTGTCTTCTTGTGTGTGTGTGTATCTGTCTTAGCTCTGCTATTTTTATAACTCATAAGCAATTAGATATAGAATTCATCCTAAGTGGGTATGATCTAATTAACATCACAAAGAAAACTATTTTCAAACAGAATTACATCTGCAGGTATGGGGTTTAGGATTCCAACACATTTTGGGGGGATATTATTTAATACATAAGAGTATCTTCTCAGGGAGATTTACCATAACTACCTGATGACTTCTAGAGCTCCCTCTATCTGATCTTAGTAATTATTACTTTATAACATGCTATATTCACTTTTTTGCATATCTGTCTTCCCCCAAGAAAATATAAGATGCATGAACTCAGGGATTTTTCTTGTCTTTCTTCCTTTCCCTTCTTCTTCCTTCCTTCCATCCCTAATGTTGCCCCAGAACCTAGAATAGTGCCAGGCACATAGTTGGTGTTTAGAAAATACTTATTGGATGAATGAATGATGCTCCAAAGTCTATTTACCCAGTAAGGAGTAGATTACTAAATGAATTACCAAATGAATGATGGATTTTTTTTTTTTTTTTTAATACCAGACATCCTCCCAAGAGAGCATAAAAGGGTTATGGTCAATCCTTGGGAACTATTGCTGGAATTCTGGGAGTACCAGTACAAATAAAGAACAGAAAGGGTACACTGCTGTGGGACTCAGTGGTTCCACCATTGCTTGGAGGAATTGGAGAATAAAGTGGGAGTTATCCTTTTATTTTGTTTTGTTTTTTTTTTTTTTTCCCCACTCCTAGTACTCGAACCCAACCCAGAAGATAGAATCTACAATCAGATAAACAGACACCTGCCCTCCACACTGTGAGATAAAGAACCAGATGTGGTAGTTCTCATATCACTCAGAAATAGCTTATTTTCCCCCTTATTTAATTCAAACCTTCTCCTGCCTGGACATAAACCCAAACAGAGAATCATTAAAAGAGTCCCTATACATCAGGAAAAGATATCAAGGAAAGAAAATAAATAGCTAATGTTTGGAAATACATTTGATTAATACCATGTTTGAATGACTTAAGCAGTTCTAGTCACATAACACAGAGTTATTTGGGAGTATCCTTTTTGTCTGGAGTCTCTCTTCTCCCTAAATCATGTGCACTCCTTATTTCCACGGTCACCCGACTTTTTCCGCAGTGAGCTCGCCTTTGAGTGAAAGCTGATAGGGCACGATTTAGGTAGTTTCTGCGAGTCCACAAAAGGAGAGTTAGAGTTTCTCCAGCAGCCAACTCTGTTCATCAGGCGGAAACACAGCTGATCTGTTGAAAGTAGTAGAAACCAGCCTCTGAATTATTCTCCAAGGCCGTTTCGCTCAGGCACATCTACCATCAAGTGCCGTATTTCACTTCTTTTGTTCCTTTTATATATCAAGTTGTGACAAACGCAAGTGGAAACGTTCCAGGAAAAATAAGTTTATCTGCACAAAACCCTATGGCACCGCATGGCAATTCATTATTTTTCAATTAAATTTACGACTAGTTGGCAGTTGCCCTAGTTTAATTTTCTGCTGTTCGTTTACAGAATAGGGAAACACATAATACAAAGCATAATAAAAGTCAGATTGAATTAATTAAATGGGGAACCAGGAAACTCTAACTCTGCCTTTCAAACAGTTTTCTCATTAGATCTCCTTGAAAAATATCATTTTTAGCTAAAATTTATTTTGACATTTGCAATACATTAGTCATTCGGGCCTCATTTTCTTTTCTACAACCTCATGAAGGGAGTTGACGTTAGTTCACACTGGTTTCTCTGTGAGGGGTGTAGTTTGGGGACAGCCAAATATTTAAATCAACTTGCGGTTTCTGGGGCAGGGAAAGATAGTGCTGTCATCGTCTTTCAGAGAAGAGAGTGGTAATGACCAGGACATATTACGAGGAGTTAGAGAGTAGAGTCTGCAATTAGATTGCTCCATTTCAGGGTATCTTTAGAAATTCTTTTATGATGGTCCCTAGACTACAGTGATTTTTGTATGCTGAATATCAGATTCTTGAAAGATACATTGCTTTTGGGGGTTTCTACAATCAATTCAAAAATTTATAAAAACATACTGGGGCTTCTTGGGTCACATCTGTCATATGGGCATAAAATACACTTCAATCTATAACTTCAACAGACTAGGGATTTAGGATGGAAAAGTTGAGTAAACTTATGTTTAGCTTATGGGATTAAACCACATATATTCATTTAAAGTATATATCATTTTCCAGGTCCATGGTTGGATTTTAATACCCATTAGAATTATTTACCTTTCAAAGAGAACCTTCTGGGAATCGCTAAAAATTTCTCAGTCATAATACATAGCAGTTTCATATAAGGACAAAGGAAAAGCAAATATTTTCACTTATTATTTTATTAACCATAATAGGTTTTTGTTTCTAACACCATGAAATTAGATCTCCAAGTTTTATACATTTTCCATAAGACATAAGATCCACTACTATACAATTGTGAACAAAAAATAGAACATTTTGTCCCAAATATTCATCAATATTTTAAAATGACGTTTAGTAATTCTTTTTTACTGTTTATTATCTTATATTTACCTGTATCAATTTTAAAATGTTTATCTTTTATTCCAGAGTAATACATGTTTATTATATAAAAACATGGAAAACTAGAAAACAACACACAAGAAAATTAAATTTACACTTAATCTTCTAGAGTCATATGAATAATTACTATTTGGCTTTTGCTTTAAAATCTGTAAATAGTTTTATATGTTCACATAGACTGTAATTTTATTTTAATTATACCCATGATAAAACCAAAGCAAAAAGCAAACAAACACGTTGCCCTCGAGTCGATTCAGACTCATAGCGACCCTATATGACATAGTAGACCTGCCCCATAGCGTTTCCAAGGAGTGGCTGGTGGATTTGAACTGCCAACCTTTTGGTTAGCAGCCAAGCTCTTAACCACTGCACCACCAGGGCTCCATACACATGATAGATTTTTAAAATATCAAGCAAATCTCAAGCAAAGCAAAGTTAATATTCTTAAAAAAATCCATTCCTTGCCTGTACCTTCCCCTAACCCAGACCTGTCCTCAGTTCCACAATTATCATCAGAAAGAACCAATGATACTAGCTGGAGGTGTACATTTCTAGATGTTTTCACAGATATTTACAAACATATATGCACATTTTACTTGGATCCACAATCAACACTCATGGAAACAGCAGTCAAGAAATCAAAAGACGCATTGCATTGGGCAAATCTGCTGCAAAAGACCTCTTGAAAGTGTTGAAAAGCAAAGATGTCACCTTGAAGACTAAGGTGTGCCTGACCCAAGCCATGGTGTTTTCAATCGTCTCATATGCATGCAAAAGCTGGATTATGAATAAGGGAAACTGAAGAATTATTGACGGCTTTGAATTGTGGTGTTGGCGAAGAATATTGAATATACCATGGACCGCCAAAAGATTGAAGAAATCTGTCTTGGAAGAAGTACAGTCAGAATGCTCCCTGGAAGCAAGGATGGTGAGACTGCGTCCCACATACTTTGGACATGATATCAGGAGAGATCAGTCCCTGGAGAAGGACATCATGCTTGGTAAAGAAGAAGGCCAGCAAAAAAGAGGAAGACCTCAACAAGATGGACTGACACAGTGGCTTCAACAATGGGCTCAAGCATAACAATGATTGTCAGTTTGGCACAGGACCGGGCAGTGTTTCGTTCTGCTGTACATAGGGTAGCTATGAGTTGGAACCAACTTGACAGCACCTAACAACAACAATGTACATGTAGAAAAAGTAATTATGTTTTATTATGTTGATTTTTAAAAATAATTAGTATCCTAACATACCATATGCATAATAATAATTAACCTTGTTTTTACTTAAAACTATATCATGAATACTTTTTTATGTCAGCAAACAAATTTATCCCAAGTCTTTTAAATAGCTGCGGTATATTCCATTGTATAAATTCATAGATTATTTAACTAGTTCTTATACTGATACAAATTCAACTTGGCTCCAATTTTTTCTGCTCTGTAAATCCTTGGACCCAGCATTTTAAGACATGTATGAGTATTCGTCTGGGGTGAGATACTAGCATATGGATTTGCTAGGTATGGACAATAATCAACAAAACAAAGGCACTTGGCTATGTTTAGGGAGCACAAAAACTCAGATATCATAGGAACAGAAGATATGGAATTGCTCATCTTAACCATGAGGGGTTTCATTCATTATTTTGAAAACAAAGCTTTATCATTTGTTTAAAACCAGTACCAGTTGCCATTGAGTCAATTCTAATTCATGACAACCCAATGTATATCATAGTAGAACTGTGCTCCGTAGGGTTTCAAGGACTAATTTTACAGAAGCAGATCACCAGATCTCTCTGTCAAGGTGCCTCTTGGTGAACTCAGACCTCTGACTTTTTGCTTCGCAGCCCAGCCCAGTACATTAACTGTTCGTACCACCAGGGACTGTTGACAGCAACTGTTTTTTGTTTGTTTGTTAGTTTTTAATTGTTTAGAAATCTTTTGTTGCTTTGTTATTTATATCTACTAATACCTTTTGGACAATGATAATTTTCGCATTAGACATGGTTTTAAGATTTTTGCAACTAATGACCTTAACAACACTTTCAAACCTTAAAACTAATTTAAAGTGACATTAAGGAAAATGGCAGAATACAGATTTCTGAAAGGTCTCCCACCCCTAAAAGCAATGAGAACACTGGCAAAAATTGTCAAAATCAACTTTTTCAGAACACTGGATATTAACCAAAGGCTTGCAGTAATCCAGCAAGCATTTATTCACCAAAAATGGCTGAATCTTGGTTAGAACACAAATGTTGTGGAGTTTTAATTATCTCTATTCTCACCCCTCTCCCCAGCTTTGTGGTAACCTTGAAAACCAACAGCCCACAATCACAGTCAACACTAACATCCTGACTGCCACTGGAGGAGGCTGAATGGGTTTGGAGATCCTTCAAAGCCCCATCTCAGAAAATTGTCATTATTTGACCTGTTTTGTGGTTCCCTGGAAGACCTCACTTGCAAGGCTATAATTATTTGACCTGACTCAGAGATCCTACAGGGAGAACAGCCTTTTCTTCAAGGGATATTTGTTGAAGACAATTAGACACAATTACGAACATCATGATTGTCTGGGTTGGTAGATAACACTTGGGACAAACAATAGGCTAAAAAAAGCTTAGAAGGAAAATCTGCAGAATAAGATGTCCACAAGGGATTTGGAAAAACTCCAACACATTGCTGGAAATATAGAGAGATGTGGATGGGAGTAAGAGGTGTATGTATGTCCAGGACCGTATATATGCTCAGGAAAGAACTGAAGAGACTCTAAACTCTCACTTCTGTTAACTTTGAGGCTTTGTGCAAGCAGGAAGTGAAGGCTAATGCAGAGTTGTGAACGGCCTGATCAATGTTCATGGTGTGCCCCAACAGGCACACAGAACACCTCAGCAAACACTGGAATATTTACTGGTTTCAGGCATTTAAGGAAATCTGTGTCCAATCATTAGAGCATCATTAAGATAACCAAGTCAATACTTCAGTGACCATACACGTAAAAGACAGACTATATAGAATTTTTTCAGAGAAGTCACTAATCAAAAAAACAATAAGAACGACAACAATGACAAAGCCACAATAACAAATTCTGGTAAAGGGAAAATAAATCTAGTGTCTAAGATTACCACATCATGTCATTTAAACAATGTCTGGCTTTCAACAAAAATTAAGAGACAAAGAAATAAGAAAGTATGACCTATACACAGGTGGAGGGGGGGTGGAAAACAGCCAATAGAAACTGTTCCTAAAGAAGTACAGAAATTGAACTTACAAGACGAAGACTTTAAATCAGCTATTTTAAATATGTTCAAAGAACTAAAGGAAACTATGCTGCGAGAACTAATAAAAAGAATGAGAAAAATGCCTCACCAAATAAAGCATATAAATAAAGATATGGAAATTATTTTTTAAAAAAATAAAAATTCTGCAGTTGAAAATTTCAATAATTGAAGTGAAAATTTCATTAGAGGGTCTCTGTGTTAGTGTCTTATTGCTTCTGTTAAAAATCACCACGAATGTAATGGCTTAAAAAAACACAAATTTCTTATCTCATGGTTCTGGACATCAGATGTCAGAAATGGGTCTCACAGAGCTAAAATCAAGGTGGGCAAGGTTGTGTACTATTCTACAGGCTCTAGAAGGGAATCTATTTTCTTGCTTTTTCCAGCTTCTGAAAGCTGCCTACATTCCTTGTCTCATGGCTGCCTTCCATTTTCAAAGCTAGAAATGGCAAGCCAAATCTTTCTCAGGATGCTCTCTCTAGTTCTAAGTCTCTGCCTTCTTCTTTCCCATTTAAGGACTCTTGTGATTGCATTAGGCCCACTGGATAATGCAGGATATTCTTCTTATCTTAAGGTCAAGCTGAATAGCAGCCTTCATCCTATCTGTTAATTCTCTCTTGTTATATAACATAACTTAATCATGGGTTCAGGATATAAATATCTTTGGGAGTCATTATTCTGCCTACCACAAGATCAACAGCCAATTTGAGAACACAGAAGAAAGATCCACAAATTGAAAATAGGTCATTTGAAATTCTCCAGATTGAAAATAATAATAATAATGAGAAATAAACAGAGCCACAGACATCTTTGGGATACTATCAGCATATAAACATAGTGAGAATGCTAGAATAAAAGGAAAGAAAAAAGCAGAAAAAATATTTGAAGAAATAATGATTAAAAACTTTAATGAAAAACATTAACCTACACATGCAGGAAACTCAATGCACTCCAAGCTGGATTAACTCAAAGAGATCTGCACCTAGACACATATTAAATGAACTATCAAAAGCCAATGACAAAAATACAATCTTGAAAGCAGTAAGAGAGAAGTGACTCATCACAGACAATCTCCAATAAGGTCAAAAGTTGATTTCTCATCCAAAATTATGGAAGCCAAAGGCAGTGAGATGACATATTCAAAGTGATGAAAAATAAAAAAAAATTTAAAAAACTACCAAGAATTCTATATCCAAAAAAAAAAAAAAAGATCATTCAGAAATTAAGGAGAAATTAAGACATTCCTAAATAAATAAAAACTGAGAGAATTTGTTGCTAGGAGACCTGCTCTAAAGAAATACTAAAGGGAGTCCTTCAAGCTGAAATGAAAGAACACAGGTCAATAACTTGAATTAGCTTGAAGAAATAAAGACCATCATTAAAGGCAACTACTGAGATAAATATGAAAGAGAGAACAAATGTATTTTTTCTTTGTAACTTTTTTTTCTCCTATCTGATTTACAATGAGCAACAATGGGCTTAAACATAGCAAAGATTGTGAGGATCGTGCAGGACCAGGCAGAGTTTCATTCTGTTGTACATAAGGTTGCTTTGAGTTGGAACTGGCTCAATGACATCTAATAACAACCTGATTTAGAAGACAATTGCATAAAGCAATAATTATAAATCTGCATTTAAGGGCATATAATGTATATATGTGTCATTTATATCAAAGGCAGAGCAAGGATAACAAGTGCCCAAGGGCAATCTCTAAGTTGCTCTCCCCTCCCCAATTCAAGTGTCCAGGGGCAATCTCTAAGTTGTGCCTTCCGCACTCCCCAATTTTAAGATGAATAAATGTTGATAGCAGTGACACATCAGCAGAAATGCTTTCCCCCCTCTTATCTGGCTGCCACAGTCAGGTGCCTTTCATATTTGTGGCACCTCGGAATGTTATTTTGTGCCTCATCTGGTGCCCCCTTGGACTTGCACCCAGGGAGAAGTGCCCCCTCTGCCCCCTTGCTACACCTCTGATCAATATGACAATTTTATTAAGATAAAATTGGTATTATTCTGAAGTAGATTGTTCTAAAGTGTTCATTGCATTCCTCAGGGCAACCAATAAGAAAATAACTCCAAAAATATATAGTAAAAGAAACCAGGGAATTAAGAGAATACACTAGAAAATATTTACTCAACACAAAAGAAGGCAGTAATGGAAGAACAGTGAAATAAAAAATACACAAACCCATTGCAGCTGAGTTGATTCTACCTCACAGCAACCCTATAAAATACATAGATATATGGAAAATAAATAGTAAAATGGTAGATATAAATCCTACCTCATTTTTAATTGCATTTATGTCAGTGGATTAAACACTCCAATTAAAAGCATAGACTGGCAAAAGAGAATTTTCAAAATGACCCAATTATATGCTGTCTCAAGAGATACATTTTAAGTTCAAAGACACTAATATGTTAGAGATAAAAGGATGGAACAGCATATGTCATGCAAACAGTGATGGAAAGAGATCTAACGTGGCTATATTAATATCAGACTAAATAGATTTTACGGTAAAAATTTTTACTAGAGACAAAGGACATTTGATATGATTTAAAAAAATCAATCCATCAAGAATATATAACAATTGTAAACATATATGCATCTAACAACACAACTAAAAAACCCAGGAAGCAAAAACTGACAGAGTTGCTAAGAGAAATGACAATTCGACAATAATAGTTGGAGTTCTCCATACCCCACTTTTAATACTGGATAGAATAACTATACATAAGATCAACAACAAAATAGGAAAATTGAATGATACTATAAATCAACTAGACTTGATAGATGTCTCCACCCAACAACAGAATACACATTCTTCTCCAGTGCACATGGAACGTTTTTCTGGATAGACCATAAGTTAGGCATAAAACAAAGCCCTGATAAATTTAAAAGGATTGAAATCACACCAGGTATGTTCTCTAATAAAAATACAATAAAATCAGAAGTTAATCATAAAAGGAAATTTGGAAAATTCACAAATATGTGGAAACAAAACATTTTAAAACAATCACTGGGTCAAAGAAGAATCAAAAGAAAAATTAGAAAATACTTTGAAATTAAAGTAAGCAAAAACACAATGCACAAAATTTATGGGATGCAGTGAAAAAGATGTTTAAAGGGAAATTTAAAACCAAAAATGTCTGTATTAAAAGTTAAGAGAAATATCAGCTCAATAGCCTATCTTCCACTTTTGTTGTTGTTGTTGCTACTTGCTATTGAGTGAATTCCTACTCATGGTGACCCGACATGCACAGAGTAGAATTGTACCATGGGGTTTTCAAGGCTGTGACTTTTCAGAGGCAGATTACCAGGGCTACCTATCTTCCACTTTTGTTGTTGTTGTTGCTACTTGCTATTGAGTGAATTCCTACTCATGGTGACCCGACATGCACAGAGTAGAATTGTACCATGGGGTTTTCAAGGCTGTGACTTTTCAGAGGCAGATTACCAGGGCTATCTTCCTTCCAAGGCACTTCTGGGTGGATTCAAACCACCAACCTTTGAGTTAGTAATTGAATGCTTAACTGTTTACACCCCCCAGTTCCTCTTACCTTCACTTCAAGAAACTAGAAAAAAGAAGAGCAAACTAAACCTAAAGCAAACAGGATGGGGGGAGAAAAAACTAGTAAAGATTGTAGAGTTGAAATAAATGAAATAAAGACGAGAATAACAATAGTGAAAAATCAATTAGTCCAAAAAGTCCAAAGGTTGGTTCTGTGAAAAGAATTAAAAAAAAAAAAAATTGACAACTAAACCTTTAGCTAAGCTGACCAAGAAAAAAAGGGAAAAGATTCAAATTATTAAAATCAGAAAGAAAAAGGGAACACCACCCCTACATCCTTGAATTCTTTGATGGTGACACTGTTGTTGTTGTTAGGTGCTGTTGAATCGGTTCTTATTCATAGAATGGAATATTGCCCAGTCCTGTGCCATCCTCACAGTCGTTGTTATGCTTGGGTCCATTGTTGCAGCCATTGTGTCAATCCATCTCGTTGAGCGTCTTCCTCTTTTTTGCTGTCCCTCTACTTTCCCAAGCATGATGTCCTTCTCCGGGGACTGGTCCCTCCTAATAACATGTCCAAAGTATGTGAGATGAAGTCTCACCATCCTTACTTCTAGGGAGCATTCTGGTTGTACTTCTTCCAAGACAAATTTGTTCCTTCTTCATGCAGTCCGCGACATAGTCAATATTCTCTGCCAACATCATAATTCAAAGGGGTCAATTCTTCTTAGGCATTCTTTATCCAATATCTAGCTTTCACATGCATATGAGGTGATTGAAAATACTATGGGCACTAATCCTGCAATCCCTACAGGAATGCAGTATTGCTTCTATTTTCCTCAATAGGGGACATTCTAATGGCTTCCAGTTGGCCTTTCCTAACATAATAGCCCTTACTCCACATGTCAGGGATTCAATGTGGGGTTCTGCCAGTTGCTGAGTACGTGTGTTCCAATTATGCATCCCTGAACTGGGGAAATCACTACAGAATGGGTTCAGGGACCCACTGTGACATGAAGCTGAGCTAAGACTCCATTAATAACCACATCCATATGCCCCTACTATGACTGGTGGACAGTGACATTTTGGAATTAGTATCAGTTCAGAACCAATGTCCAGTAATCCCTGAAAAGTCTGATTATTTCCTTTTTCCCAATGACCAGTCACTCTAATAAAAGGCCATAGATACCTTGAGAGATTGCTAGGAGAAAGATTAACAGTATAAATCTTTGGCAGTGTAATAGTGCCCTCCCTCAAGGGGACCCAGCCTCCCCTTCATTCACGGGGTTGTGGGTCTGTAAACTACCTTAAGTCTGGGACTTGATTGTGGGGCTGTGACTCTCTATTTTGGTGATTCAAGTTAGACTGCCATTCACTCGACCTAGAATTCTTCCACTTGTACAGATTGAGTAAATATTTAGTAGGTTTCTTGTCTATTTCACTCCTAGGGACACCTAGGAGCAAATAATATGTGCCTTCTGTGTTTGTTTGCCAGCTGTACCATTCCCCCATGAGGTATTTACATAAGCACGCTATACCAATATTTGTACAGCCACACGTGGAAGAGGATTGGCACTGCAGTGCTTGTGAGGTTGCCTTGCAGTGGGGAGGGCATAGTCAGCAAACAAATGCAGAAGGCATGCATTATTTGTGTACAACATGGTATGTAGCCAAAACCATAAGTCCATGCAAGTCAGACTATTCTGAATACTGCTTTGAATCTGCTGTCCCTTTTGGTAACCAAGCCTACCTTGTTTTGGTGATAAAATGTCACCACTTGGCTCCTGCTACCCTATGTAGGAGTGAAATAAACAAGAAACCTACTAAATATTTACTAGATCTGTACAAGTGGAAGAATTCTAGGTCAATTGAATGGCAGGCTAACTTGAATCGCCGAAGTAGAGAGTCACAGCCCCACAATCAATTCCCAGACTTAAGGCAGTTTACAGACCCACACAGATCCAATCACTCCATATTAGTTAGGTGTTTTAATTCAATTAGGGCAGTTCCCACTGTAATATCTGACCTACATAGAAGAGCAATCACAGCAGTCTCCAAGGATGCTGGGGCTCCCGTCACAAATTTATTCCTCACAATTGTAGTGAAAGATGTGTCCTCTGGGAACTCCCTGAGTGAGTGTGGGTCTAACATGATAAATCCACTCTGGCATTGCAATTTCCCTAAGCCTTTGGATACTTTCTTCTACAGTATTCCAAGGCTAACCAAACCAAACCCATTACCGTCAAATTGATTCTGACTCATAGTGAAATGCCAAAACAGCCTTGATATCATACTGATATCATACTTGGGAAGAAAGATGTCAAGCCACATGAAGATGGCCCAGGAGCAGAGGCTCAAAAGAGACAAGGACCTTCCCCCAGAGCCAACAGAGAAAGAAAGCCTTCCCCTAGAGCCAGCACCTTGAATTTGGACTTCTAGACTCCTGAACTGTGAGAAAATAAATTCTGTTTGTTAAATCCATCCACTTGTGGTATTTCAGTTAAAGCAGCACTAGATAACTAAGACAGCTGACATCAAAAACTCAGACTGATCTAACTTTATATTCCTTGTGCCATTATCTCAAGTCCTTAATATCCATTTTCACACATATTCCCCAGGTTTCTGTTTGTATATATTAGAAAAATCAAGCAGTTCTTTTGGAAGGTAGTGTACCTCCTCATGGTTCACACTTGGGGCTCTCTGGAACTTAAAGTCTAGCTTTAGG
Source organism: Dugong dugon (assembly GCA_030035585.1). Classification (NCBI taxonomy): domain Eukaryota; kingdom Metazoa; phylum Chordata; class Mammalia; order Sirenia; family Dugongidae; genus Dugong; species Dugong dugon. The sequence goes on along the minus strand of CM057470.1, from coordinate 64,854,641 downwards.
TCTGGAAGCAAAAATGGGTGGTAGGCATGAGTCCTGGGGACTTACAGTAATGTCTTGCAAGGCATTTGCCGCAGGTGACAATGTCTCAGGCATGGACTCCTCAGAGGCATCTAGGTAATCTAATCAGATGGGGGTAGGAGGGCTGATTTTTCTGACAAAGGTGATTTAGCAGACAAAGCCGGGTTAATGTCTTCAGATGGGGATGGAAGGGCTAGTTCTACTGCCAAGGGTGATTTAACAGAATTTAGGGGTTCAATGTCCCTGGCTTCATCTATATCTGCACATATGTCCCCATACCAAGTTTAGGGATCTGATGTATTCCCAGTCAATGCCCTCACTTTAACTTCAGACACCATTCAAGGCTAGGAATTTATTTGACATTGTAATTCAGCCACTCTTAGGATAAGACTCTGGGTTTGGTTTTCAGCAATATCAGCTCAGTTAACTACAATAAATAAGATTTTCTTTCAGGGAACGAATTACAAATTTCAGGTCTTTTATACAATGCTTGAGCTGGGACTCTGACACCCTGAGCTCATCCTTTTCTTTCTCCACTTTCTCTAGTGAAAGTGGGACAAACCAGCCATCTATGCAGTACTTCTCAGTGTGACAAAAATGTTGAAATGCATCAAATACACAATCACCCAGAGCCCTTGTCTCTCACAAGTATTTAATCCAATGGTGTTGATATTTTCTGTATTTCTATTGCCATATAATGCCATGGATTAACAGCAACCACTTTACTACTTTACTAAGCACTCTTTACTACTGGAAATAGAGTCATTAGTTTCTTTAAGTCTAGCCAGACTTGAGAACCAATTCAGAAAACTCATTCTTAAGATTTTGTTCCTCTAGAACCACTCTCAGTACCAAATGTCTTAGTATGGATTCTCTTGTTGTTGTTATTAGGTGCTATAGAGTTGATTCTGACTCATAACGACTGTATGTACAGTAGAATGAAACACTGCCCTGTCCTGTGCCATCCTCACAATCGTTATGTTTGACCCCATTGTTGCAGCCACTGTGTCAATCCATCTCATTGAGGGTCTTCCTCTTTTTCACTGACCCTCTACTTTACCAAGCATAATGTCCTTCTCCAGGGACTGGTCCCCCCTGATAACATGTCCAAAGTACATGAGACAAAGTGTCACCATCCTTGCTTACAAGAAGCACTCTGACTGTACATCTTCCAAGACAGACTTGTTCATTCTCTGGCAGTCCATATTCAATATTCAGTACTCAATATTCTTCACCAGCACTGCAACTCAAAGGCATCAATTCTTCTTCAGTTTTCCTTATTCATTTTCCAGCTTTTGCATGCATATGAGGTGATTGAAAATATCATGGCTTGGGTCAGGTGCACCTTAGCCTTCCAAGTGACATCTTTGCTTTTCAACACTTTAAAGAGGTCTTTTGCAGCAGATTTGCCCAATGCAATGTGTCATTTTTGTTTATTTGTTTGTTTGGTTGGTTTTTTTTGGTCATTTGATTTCTTAACTGGGTTCTCTAGAAGAGCAAAACCAGTGAAGCATATATACATATATATAAATATATATAGAGATATATATTTTAAGGAAATGGCTCATGCAATTGTAGAAGCTGGCAAGTCCCAAATCTATGGGTCAGATGGCAGGCTGAAGGATTCTGAAGCCTTACATGGTTGCAGGGGAAGATGAACCTAAATCTGCAGGTCAGGCAGCAGGCTGAAGGCCTCTGCTGACTCATGTTCCAGGAACTGGAGGTCAGGCAGCAAGAGCGCAGGATCAAGAAACAGCTCGAGCTTTGTCAGAACATCTGTTTATATACTGGAGACAGGCCCCACCCCCAAGGAAATTCCCCTTTCAACTGATTGGCTGCTCACATCAGATCACAAAATGGAAGATGATTACATAGTGTCTGCCAAACAGCTGAGAATCATAGCCTAGCCATGGTGGTATATAACATTAACCAGCACACTGGGTGATAAGGTCAGTCACAGTGTTGCTGATTCTGTAAAGTTTCATAGACTTTCATTTCAATTTGGCCGATAAAGCATGTGCCCTATTGTTATTCATGGATAAGGGCATCTTAAGCTTGGGGAATAACTTCTTTAAAAATGTTCAACTGATAGTCATTATTTTTAAATAGACTTTTTTTCCCGAATATATTAGCCTAACTATAGCACTTGCTACTTGGAAAAAAAATGTTTCTTTTGAGAACAGTGATGAAGTCATGAGTTTTACAGATAGAACTTGCCTAATTAACTACAATTTTTTGCTGTGATTTTCTTTTGAAAGTCAAATTGTCACAAAATGACCAGTGGAAACACCTTTTAATTTCCTTCTGTGCCTTTTTAATATCACCTCTAAATTAGGAAAAAATCTTTGCTCTTTAGCAACAAGGTATTCAAGATATGAAATTAGCTCAACTTCAAGAACACCTAGTTTTGGGTTTTGTTGGGTTTGGGTTTTTCAGTTTTTCGTTTTATTTGGTTTTTGATTGTTTGTTTATTTTTCAGTAGAGAACTTTACTAGAGACTAAAATATAGGAACTAAATATATATATATTGTTCCATCTGAATACTGGTCTCATGGAGTTATAAAAGACATATCATTTCTATTCTGTGTAATCTTTCTTTTGGCAAAACGTCTTGAAATTAGGTTTACAGGGTGTACATGTAGTTGGTTCTCCCTTTCAATGTTATTCTACACAATTATCAGTTATATATAAAAAATCTTACAAATAAATCATTAAAATTAATAGGAGCATTTATCATGGTAACTAAATAAAAGTCAATATTTTTAAAATAATTGAATTTCTGTACACCAACAGCAAATTATCTAGAAACAGAAACTTTTAAAAAGATAACTTATCACCAGAAAGTATCATATATCTGAGAATAAATCTAGCAAAAAATGTGTAAGACTTCTAAGATAAATGTTATAAGACATTATTCAGCAAAATTAAATAAATCTAAGCATATAGGAAGATATATTATGATCATTAATTGAAACTCAATATTGAAAAGAAGTTAATTCTCACCAAATTGATTTATAGATTCAGTGCAATCCCAATCAAAATTTCAACTTTTTTTTTGGATGACACTTGATGATTCTAAAACATATATGGAAATGCCAAGTGCCAAGACTGTGGTATTAGTGAAAGGTTAGGGGAAAATGGACCAGTGGAACACAAAAGAGACTAGAAAGTGACCCAAGAATATCTAAACATTTGATTAATGGCAAATGTGGTATTGCAGAGCAAGAAGTAAAAGACAGTCTTTTCAATAAATGGGCTGGCACAATTGTTGTTACTGGGTGCCATCAAGTCAGTTCCAACTCATAGTGACTCTATGTACAACAGAACGAAACACTGCCTGGTCCTGAACCATCTTCATAATCATTGTTATGCTTGAGCCCATTGTTGCAGCCACAGTGTCAGTCCATATTGTTGAGAGTCTTCCTCTTTTTCACTGGCCCTCTACTTTACCAGTCATGATGTCCTTCTCCAGGGGCTGATACCTCCTGATAACATGCCCAAAGTATGTGAGACATAGTAGTCTTGCCATCCTTGCTTCTAAGGAGCATTCTGGTTGTAATGCTTCCAAGACAGATTTGTTCATTCTTTTGGCAGTACATGGTATATTCAATATTCTTCTCCAAGACCATAATTCAAAGGCATCAATTCTTCTTCTTTAAAGAGGTCTTTTGCATCAGATTTGCCCAATGCAATAAATCCTTTGATTTCATGACTGCTGCTTCCATGGGCATTGTTTAGAGATCCAAGTAAAACAAAATCTTTGATAACTTCAATCTTTTCTCTGTTTATCATAATGTTACTTATTGGTCCAATTGTGGGGATTTTTGTTTTCTTTATGTTGAGGTGTAATCCATACTGAAGGCTGTAGTCTTTGATCTTCATCAGTAAGTGCTCCAAGTCTTCTTTGCTTTTAGCAAACAAAGTTGTGTCATCTGCATATCACAGGTTGTTAATGAGTGTTCCTCCAATCCTGATGCCCGGTTCTTCTTCATATACTCCAACTTCTCAGATTATTTCCTCAGAATATAGACTGAATAAGTATAGTGAAAAGATACAACCCTGACAAACATTTTTCCTGACTTTAAACCACGCAGTTTCCCTTTGTTCTGTTCAGATGGCTGCCTCTTGGTCTATGTACAGGTTCATTATAAACATAAATAAGTGTTCTGGAATTCCCATTTGTCTTAGTTATCTAGTGCTGCTATAACAGAAATACCACAAGTAGATGGCTTTAACAAAGAGAAATTTATTTTCCCACAGTCGAGTAGGCTACAAGTCCAAATTCAGGGCATCTGCTCCAGGAGAAGGCTTTCTGTCTCTGTCGGTTCTGGAGGACAGTCCTTGTGATGCATCAGTCTTCCCTTGGTCTGGGAGCATCTCAGCGCAGGAACCTCAGGTCCAAAGGACACACTCTTTTCCCACCACTGCTTTCTTGGTGGTATGAGATTCCCATGTGTCTCTGCTTGCTTCTCTCTTTTATATCTCAAAAGAGATTGGCTTAAGACATTATCTAATCTTGTAAACCTCTTCAGTATAAATGCCGCTAATCTATTTTATTACATCATAGTGATTGAATTTACAACACATAAGGAAATTACATCAGATTACAGAATGCTACACAATCATCCAGTACTGGGAATCAAGACCCAGCCAAGTTGACAGATATTTGGAGGGGACACAATTTAATCCATGACACCATTCTTCATAATGCTATCCATAATTTGTTATGTCCACATAGCTGAATGCCTTTGCATAGTCAATAAAACACAGGTAAACATCTTTCTGGTATTATGTGTCTTCAGCCAAGATCCGATATCCCTCTTTCTACATCCTCTTCTGAATCTGGCTTGAATTTCTGACAGTTTCCCTTTGATGTACTGCTGCAACCACTTTTGAATTATCTTCAGCAAAACTTTACTTGTGTGTGATATTAATGATATTGTTTGGTAATTTCCGAATTCTGTTGGATAATCTTTCTTTGGAATGAGCACAAATATGGATCTCTTCTAGTTGATTGGCCAGGTAGGTGTCTTCAAATTACTTGGTATAGATGAGCAAGCACCTTCAACGCTGAGTTCGTTTGTTGAAACATTTCGATTTGTATTCCATCAATTCCTGGAGGCTTGTTTTTAGCCAATGCCTTCAGTGAAGTTTGGACTTCTTCCTTCAGTACCATTGGTTCTTGATCATATGCTACCTCCTGAAATGGTTGAATGCCAACAGATTCTTTTTGGTACACTGACTCTATATATTCCTTCCATCTTATTTTGATGCTTCCTGTGTCGTTCAGTATTTTGCCCATAGAATCCTTCAAAATTGCAACCTGAGGTTTGAATTTTTTCTTCAGTTTTATGAGCTTGAGAAATGCCTAGTGTGTTCTTCCCTTTTGCTTTTCTCACTCCAGGTCTTTGCACATTTCATTATAATACTTTACTTTGTCTTCTCAAGCTGCCCTTTGAAATCTTCTGTTCAGCTCTTTTATTTCATCGTTTCTTCCATTTGCTTTATCAGCTCTGTGTTCAAGAGTAAGTTTCAGAGTCTCTTGTGACATCAGTTTTGGTCTTTTCTTTCTTTTTAATTACCTTTTGCTTTCTTCATGTATGATGTCCTTCATGTCATCCTACTAATTGTCTGATTTTCAGTCATTAGTGTTCAATACATCATATCTGTTCTTGAGATAGTCTCCAAATTCAGGTGGGATATACCCAAGGTCGTATTTTGGCTCTCACGGACTTGTTTTAATTTTCTTCAGCTTCAATTTGAACTTGCATATGAACAATTGATGGTCTGTTCCACAGTTGGCCCCTGGTCTTGTTCTGACTATCATACTGAGCTTTTCCACTGTCTGTTTCCACAGATGTATTTGATTTGCTTCTTGTGTTATAAAAGGAGCACTATAAAAGACTTAGAAATTACCCATCCCTCTGTAACCCAGCCGAGATGGTGAATAAGAAGCAGTGCTGCATTTTAGGAAGAATTGAAGAGATTACTGGAAACATCAAAGACATTAAAGGGTGTTCTCATCCCATTCCCTTTTAATTAAGCTGTCTGGTCCCAGCAAAAACTAGATGAATCAGCTTGGATGAAAGTGGACTGCTGTAAACCTAAAAGCAGCCCCAATTCAAAATGCTATGCTAGATGAGAGATCTTTACTAGAACAGATCAACACAGCTTATGGCACTTGATATGTGGGTATCAATCTAGCAAATGTGTCCCTTTCTATATTTACCAGTAAAGTCAAGAGTTTACTTTTATGTGAGGACAGAAGTACATATTCACTATCTTGCCAGATATATAGTCTTTTCCTCTCTGCCTTAATTTTTATTCCATAGAACAACTCATTCCCCAGAAAAACTCAGTAATCCACCTTATTAATATGATAATCAGACATAATGAGTAGAAATGGCAAATACATTGGATTCGCTTGGAAGGCACCTACATTATACAAGGTGGAAGATAAATCCTACAAAGTTTCAGAGACCTGCTCCAGTAGTGAAGTTTGTAGAGATCCAATGCTCTGAAGCGTAAGGATATGTTTCCTCTAAGGTAAAGGACACATTATTGGAACTTAAATTCCTTACCACTGAGAAGCTAGGGAGAATGCAATAAAATGAAATTGGAGAGGTAGGCCAAGGCCAGATCATGTAAGGAATTATAAGCTTTGATAAGTGGTTTAGATTTTATTCTAAGTACAATAGGGAACCATTGGAAAGTTTGAAACAAGTAAGAAACAAGATCTGATTTACTTTGCAAGTTACTCTAGTTGCTGAATGGAAAATGAATTGTAAATGGACAAGAGTGGAAGGAGGAAGACCAATATGGAGACTATTGCTGTCATCTAGGCAAAATGATGGTGCCTTAGACTAAGACAGTAACAGGAGAAATGGAGAGAAGAGACAGAGTTAGGATATATTTTGGAATTAGACCTTGCAGGACTTGTTGAGATCTTGGATGTGGTTGTTAAGGGAAAGATATATTTCAAAGAAGCAATATTATGACTTAAGGTCTGCAATGAGACTACACTCAGAAATGTATATATAAGACTAGAAATCTGTCAGTATTAAAAACACCAGACATTTACGTAGCCTTTTGGTGACTTCTTTATTTGTAAAATAGAAATAATAATAATACTTACATCATAGACTGCTGCTTTCATGGGTGTTGATTGTGGATCCAAGTAAAATGAAACCCATGACAACTTCGATCTTTTCTCCTTTTATCATGATGTTGCTTATTGGTCCAGTTCTGTGGATTTTTGGTTTCTTTATGTTGAGGTGTAATCCAGACTGAAGGCTGTAGTGTTTAATCATCATCAATAAGTCCTTCAAGTTCTCTTCACTTTCAGTAAGCAAGGTTGTGTCATCTGCATGTCGAAGGTTGTTAATGAGTCTTCCACCAATCCTGAAGCCATATTTTTCTTCATATAGTCAAACTTCTCAGATTATTTGCTCAGCATACAGATTGAATAAGCATTGTGAAAGGATACAACCCTGATGTACACCTTTCCTGACTTTAAACTGACTCTGTAGCACCTAACAACAACAACATCATAGAGTTGTTGCAAGGATTAACAGAAGTCACATATGTATAGCATCAGAACATTGCTTAGTGCATAATAAATGCTATTTTAGTGTTTTCAGTTTTTGATGATAATGATGACATAACTCCTTTTTCTATCCAAATATTTTTTGTTTTTTATTTGTGTCCCCAATCATAGAAATTAATTTCATTATTTTACTTTTTGTAGTTAGTAATTTTGTACTTGATATGGTTTTATTTATCTATTTTTACTCTGTTCTTACTGTATTAATTTCTACTTTACTTTGCTATTTTATCTGTTTGTCTTTAGACCTGTTAATAGTATCTCCCATGCCCCTGCCATGGCTTTAACATGACAACACTACCTGACTTTGTCTAGGGTTAAATTAGTATTGCTTGATTGGAAGAAATTCTTCTTCCCATTTACAAGATACTAATTTGGCTTCTGAATTATTAGATTACAGGTCTTCTCTGGGTTCAGGGGCACCTGGTCTCATTCAAAGTCAAATATCTTAATCACTGGGGCTGAAATGTAGAGTCATGGAGTGTAATAGGCATCTATAGATTATGTCTCCCTTCTGATGTGAAGTTCAGAGATTGTTCTAACTGCTCCAGAAGGAGAAGCTTATATATATATATATATATATATGAAACTCCAAACACATTGAAGTTTGGTAATTTTAAAACATTGAACAGAAATCCATTTATTGCTGATGTATAATGGACTAACTCAATTTGTCAAACCCCTTTGGTTCTAAGAAAGGATACTTCACAGCTGATTCTATGTGCCTAGGACTCAGGTCAGTGGTAAGACTGTCTGTGGACCATACCAAGATGATTCTCTTCCCCAAGGTAGGCAGGAGAGTTGCGCCAGATCTCAGATAAGTTCCAAATAGCAAGATGCTTCTCCATTACAAGATTTCTGGTGGTGCAGACAATGAAGCACTAAGCTACTAACTGAAAGGTTGGTAGTTGGAACTCACCCAGAGGTGCCTTGGAAGAAAGGCGTGGCAATGTGCTTCTAAAAGGTCACAGTCATGAAAACCCTGTGGAGTGCAGTTCTACTCTGATACGCATGGGGTAGCCATGAGTCACAATTGACTCAATGGCAGTTGGTTTGGTTTTTTGATTGGTTTCCATTACCACTGAACAAAGATTAGAGTTTTTTCTTCTACAGTTCTATCAGAAAAGTGATTTATTTTCCATCAGTAGTTAACGACTTTCTTAGCAAGTAACACAATATCATTTTTCTAAGTAACTATTATACATTTTTAGAATAGTTCTACTTACTATCTTAACACATTTGGCACCATTCTTGTTTCTTCCTTTCCTGCTCTTTTAAAACAGCATATTCAGTACTTAATCATAAACAAAAATAAACAAAACTTTTTTTTTTTTTAAATATTTTATTGTACTTCAGGTGAAAGCTTACAGAGCAAATAGTTTCTCATGAAATAGTAGTACACATGCTGTTCTATGACATTGGTTAACAAACCCACAACGTATTAAGCCTCTAAATTCTCAACCTTTTTTTTTTTTTTTGATGAAAATTACAGATGGCCAAAGATACACCGTTTCAAGAATTTCTACATTCACAGTTCAGTGACATTGACTACGCTCTTCCAACTGTGCTGTTATTCTCACTTAAGATGAAGGCTTACAGAACAAAATAGTTTTTCAATTAACAGTTACTACACATGTTGCCCTATGACAATGGTTAACAATCTCACAGCACATCAAGAATATCCTTACTCCACCTTGTGTTCCCTATCACCAGGGGACTTCCTTGTCCCCTTCTGTCTTCTGGACCTTGTCAGTGGACTATTGTACCTTTTTAGTCTCATTTGGTTTTTTTAAATTTAATTTTATTTTATTTTATTTTATTTAAACACCATTTCAAAACTTTTTACTTACACATTTAAGTGATATTGACTATGCTCTTCCAATTGTGCTGCCATTCTCGCCCAAGATGAAGGCTTACAGGACAAAACAGCCTCCCATTTAATAGTTACTACAAATGTTGCCCTATAGCAGTGGTCAACAATCTCACAATACATCGACAGTGTCCTTATTCAATTTGTGTTCCTTATCATCAGTTTCCTACTCTCCCTCTGCCTTCTGGCCCTTGTTACCGGACTCCTGTACCTCGTTAGTCCCATTTAGTTTTACCGGGCTGTCCATTCCCAGGCTTAACATCGAACCTCGAAGGTAACTTCACCTCTGAGCTGAAAGGGTGTCTGGGGGCCACACTCTCGAGGTTTCTCTAGTATTCTTTAGGCCAGTAAATCTGGTCTTCTTTTTTTTTTTTTTTTGGGGGGGGGGAGTTAAAATTATGCTCTACATCCTTCTCCAGCTCTGCCCAGAACCCTCTGTTGTGATCCTGGTCAGAGGAGTCATTGGTGGTAGCCGGGCACCATCTAGCTGTACTGGACTCAATCTGGTGGAGGCCTTGGTAGCTGTGGACAATTAGTCGTTTGGATTAATCTTTTCGTTGAATCCTGTTCTCTTCATTCTCCCTTGTTCCCGAAGGGATGAGATCAGTGGAGTATCTTAGATGGCCGCTCATAGGCTTTTAAGACCCCAGACACTACTCACCAAGGTAGAATGTAGAGCATTATCTTTATAAGTAGTGTCATGCCAATTGAGCTAGATGTTCCCTGAGATCATGGTCCCCAGAGCCCTCCGTCCAACAACTCAGTCCCTCGGGGGGTTTGGATGTGTCTATAGGGCCTCCATGACCTTTCCTTGTGCAGGTTGTGTTAGTTTCCCCTGTACTATGTACTATCTCACCTCTCACCCAAGTTACCACTTACCTATTACCTATTTAGTATCCCCCCCCCCTCCAATCCCTGGTAACCAACAAGGATTGTTACATTTTGCATGTGAATTTTTTCATGGGTTTTTACAATAGAGGTCTCATACAATATTTGTCCTTTTGTGATTGACTTATTTCACTCAGCATAATGTCCTCCAGTTTCATCCATGTTATGAGATGGTTCACAGATTCATTGTTGTTCTTTCTCGTTGCATAGTACTCCATTGTGTGTATGTACCATAGTTTGTGTATCCATTCATCTGCTTATGGACATCGAGGTTGTTTCCATCATTTTGCTATTGTGAATAATGCTGCCATGAACATAGGTGTGCATATGTCTATTCGAGTGATGACTCTTATTTCTCTAGGATATAGTCCTAGGAGTGGGATTGCTGGATCGAATGGTATGTCTATTTCTAGCTTTCTGAGGAAACGCCATATCATTTTCCAAAATGGTTGTATCATTTTGCATTCCCACCAGCAGTGTATAAGAGTTCCCGTCTCCCCGCAGCCCCTCCAACATTTGTTATTTCCAGTATTTTTGATTCGTGCCAGTAATGCCGGGGTTAGATGGTATCTCATTGTGGTTTTAATTTGCATTTCTCTAATGGCTAGTGATCGCGAGCATTTCCTCATGTGTCTGTTGGCCATTTGAATGTCTTCCTTGGTGAAGTGTCTGTTCATTTCCTTTACCCATTTTTTGGTAGGATTGGTTGTCTTTTTGTTGTAGAGGTGTTGGATTTTCTTGTAGATTATGGAGATTAGACCTTTGTCTGACTTGTACTGTCCAAAAATTTTTTCCCAGTCTGTAGGTTCTCTTTTAACTCTTTTGGTGAAGTCTTTTGAAGAGCATAGATGTTTGATTTTTAGAAGATCCCAATTGTCTAGTTTATCTGTTGGGTTTTTTGTGTTGATGTTTATGGTTTGTATCCTGTTAATGCCATGTATTAAGGCCTGAAGTGTTGGTCCTATTTTTTCTTCTATGAATTTTATAGTTTGAGGCTTTATATTCAGGTCTTTGATCCATTTTGAAGTAGTTTTTGTATATGGTGTGAGGTATGGGTCCTGTTTCATTTTTCTACAAATGGATATCCAGTTTTGCCAGCACCATTTGTTAAAAAGACTGTCTTTTCCCCATTTGATGTATTTTGGGCCCTTGTCAAAAATCAGGTGACAGTAGGTGGATGGATTTACATCTGAGTTCTCAATTCTGTTCCATTGGTCAATGTCTCTGTTGTTGTACCAGTACCAGGCTGTTTTGAGTACTGTAGCTGTATAGTAGGTTCTCAAGTCAGGTAGTGTGAGTCCTCCAACTTTATTCTTCTTCTTCAGTAGTGCTTTACTTATTCAGGTTTCTTCCCTTTCCATATAAAGTTAATAATTAGTTTCTCCATCTCTTTGAAGAATGTTGTTGGTATTTGTATTGGGATTGCATTGTATTTGTAGATTGCTTTAGGTTGAATTGCCATTTTCACAATGTTGAGTCTGCCTATCCATGAGCATGGTATGTTTTTCCATTTATGTAGATCCCTTTGGATTTCATGCAGCAGTGTTTTGTAGTTTTCTTTGTATAGGTCTTTTATATTCCTGGTCATATTTATTCCTAAGTATTTCATCTTTTTAGGGGCTATTGAAAATGGTATTGATTTCCTGATCTCCTTTTCATCGTTCTCTTTACTGGTGTATAGGAATCCAACTGATTTTTGAATGTTTATCTTGTATCCTGCTACTCTGCTGAATCTTTCTATTAGTTCCAGTAAATTTCTCGTGGAGTCTTTAGGGTTTTCTATGTATAGTATCATATCATCTGCAAACAGGGAGAGTTTAACTTCTTCATTACCAATTTGGATGCCCTTTATTTCTTTCTCTTGCCTTACTGCTCTAGCTAGAACTTCCAGCACAATGTTAAATAGGAGTGGTGATAAAGGGCATCCTTGTCTTATTCCTGTTTTCATGGGGAATGTTTTCAGCCTCTCTCCATTAAGAATGATGTTGGCTGTTGGTTTTGCATAGATGTCCTTTATTATGTTGAGAAATTTCCCTTCTATACCTGTTTTATTGAGAGCTTTTATCAGGAATGGGTGTTGGACTTTGTCAAATGCCTTTTCTGCATCAATTGAGATGATCATGTGATTTTTTTCTTTCCTTTTATTTATGTGGTGAATTACATTGATGGATTTTCTAATGTTAAACCATCCTTGCATACCTGGTATGAATCCTACTTGGTTGTGGTGTATTATTTTTTTGATATGATACTGAATTCTATTGGCTAGAATTTTGTTCAGAATTTTTGCATCTATATTCATGAGAGATATTGGTCTGTAATTTTCTTTTTTTGTGATGTCTTTGCCTGGTTTTGGTATCAGTGTTATGCTGGCTTCATAGAATGAATTTGGAAGTGTTGCTTCCTCTTCTATGCTCTGAAATAGCTTGAGTAGAACTGGTACGAGCTCTTCTGTAAATGTTTTGTAGAATTCTCCAGTGAAGCCATCTGGGCCAGGGCTTTTTTTGGTTGGGAGTTTTTTTATTACCTTTTCAATCTCTTCTCTTGTTATGGGTCTGTTCAGATTTTCAATATCACTTTGTTGTAGTTTGGGTAGGCCGTATGTTTCTAGAAATTTATCCATTTCCTCTAGGTTTTCAAATTTGTTGGAATATAGTTTTTCATAATATTCTGTTGTAATCCTTTTTATTTCAGTTGGGTCTGTTGTAATGTCCCCCATTTCATTTCTTATTTGGGTTATTTGTGCCCTCTGCTGTTTTTCTTTTGTCAGTCTGGCCAGTGGTTTGTCGATTTTGTTGATTCTTTCAAAGAACCAACTTTTGGTTTTGTTGATTCTTTCTATTGTTTTTCTGTTCTCTATTTCATTTATTTCTGCTCTAATCTTACTATTTCCTTTCTTCCAGTGGATGTAGGCTTTTTTTGTTGTTCTCTTTCTATTCGTTTGAGTTCTGTAGTTAATGTTTTGATTTTGTCCCTTTCTTCTTTTTTGATATGTGCATCTATTGCTATATATTGTCCTCTGAGGACTGCCTTTGCTGTGTCCCAAAGGTTTTGGTATGATGTGTTTTCATTTTCATTTGATTCTAGGAATTTTTTAATTCCATCTCTGATTTCTTCTATTACCCATTGATGTGTAAGCAGATTATTATTCAGTTTCCATGTGTTTGATTTTTTTTCCTTGCTCTTTCTGTTGTTAATTTCTACCTTGATGGCATTGTGGTCAGAGAAGATACTGTGAATTATCTCAGCATTTTGGATCTTGTTGAGGATTGCTCTGTGGCCTAAGATGTGGTCTATTCTGGAGAATGTTCCATGTGCATTGGAAAAGAATGTGTACTTTGCAGCGGTTGGATGGATTGTTCTATATATGTCTATGAGGTCCAGTTGGCTGATTGTGTCCTTTAGGTCTTCTGTATCTTTGCTGAGTTTCTTTTTAGTTGTTCTGTCCTTTACTGAGAGTGGTGTGTTGAAGTCTCCTACTATTATTGTGGAACTGTCAATTTCTCTTTTCAGTGCTGTTAGCGTTTTTCTTATGTATTTTGGAGCCCTGTCATTGGGTGCATAGATATTTATTATGGTTATGTCTTCATGATGGATCATCCCCTTAATCATTATATAGTGTCCTTCTTTGTCTTTTCTGGTAGATTTTGTTTTAAAGTCTATTTTATCTGAGATTAGAATTGCCACTCCTGCTCTTTTTTGATAGTTGTTAGCTTGATATATTTTTTTCCAACCTTTGATTTTTAATAAATTCACATCTTTGTTTCTAAGGTGTGTCTCTTGTAGACAGCAAATTGATGGATCCTGTTTTCTTCTCCATTCTGCCACTCTCTGTCTCTTTATGGGTGCATTGAGTCCATTTATGTTCAGTGTAATTATTGATAGATGTGAGTTTGTTGCTGTCATTTTGTAGTGCTTTTTTTTGTGATGCTGAAGTTTTCTTCGTTCTTCTTAGTCTCTTGTGCTGAGTTACTTTTGTTTGTGGATTTTGTGTTCATTTCTTTTGTTTGTATAGGTTTTGTTTTTGTTGAGACTTTATGTTTTTTGTCTTTATTTTTATGAGTTGGTTTGTTAACTTTTTTTGTGGTTACCATGAATTTTCCCCCTATCTTTATAATTTTGAAGCAGTCTACCGTTACTTGGTATCGCCTTGCCTTCCTCTCCTTTAGAAGGTTCTATACCTATGCCGTTTGTTCCCTCTTTCATTGTTTTGATGTTGTTGTCACCCTTTGATTGATTTCTCTATTCCCTGTTGTATATCTTTTGTTTTTGGAAAGTCCTCTGTAGTTCAGTTCCTAGAATGGTATCTGGTTCATGTGAACCTGCGTCCTAGGTCCTAGGTCATGCCTGAGTGCTGAAGCTGTTTGTCCTCAGATCGAAGAACTCACTTTAATAATTCTTGTAAGTTTGGTTTGACTTTTGCATATTCCTTTAGTTTCTGTTTATCTGGAAATGACCTAATTTCACCATCAAATCTGAATGAGAGTTTTGCAGGATATATTATTCTTGGCTGACAATTTTTTTCTTTCAAGATTTTATATATGTCATCCCATTGCCTTCTTGCCTGCATGGTTTCTGCTGAATAATCTGAGCTTAGTCATATTGTTTCTCCTCTGTATGTGACTTCTTGTTGTTCACGAGCTGCTCTCAGGATTCTTTGTTTATCTTTAGTTTTAGCGAGTGTGAATATGATATGTCTTGGTGATTTTCTTTTGGGGTCTCTTCTATATGGGGTTCGTTGAGCTTCTTGGATGGTCAGCTTTTCATTTTTCATGATATTGGGAAAGTTTTCTGTCAGCAGTTTGTCAATGATCCTCTCTGTGTTTTCTGTTTTCTCCCCCTGTTCTGGTATGTCAATCACTCGTAAGTTTTTGCTTTTAATTGTGTCCCACATAACTCTCAGGGTCTCTTCATTTTTCTTTGTTCTTTTTTCTGAGTTTTCCTGAAACAGAGTTGTATCCAAGTGTTTGTCTTCAGTTCCACTGATCCTGTCTTCCATGGTTTCAAATCTACTTCTCAGCCCTTCTATGACATCATCCATTTCTGAAATCTTGTTGTTTATCTTTTGGATTTCTAATTGTTGTTTTTGTATAATTTTGAGTTGTGAACTTATTTTGGCATTTTGTTCCTGCATCATCTTCCTGAATTCTTCCAATTTTTTGTCTGTATTTTCCATAAATTTGTCTATATTTTCCTCATGTTTGTCAGCTTTTTGCCTCAGTTCTTGGAAAATTCCGAGTATTAGTGATCTGAGTTCCCTATCAGGTACTTCTAGTGCATTTTCTTCCACAGGAGAGTTATCTGGTGTTTTAATTTGGACGCCTATTGGAGCCATCTTGTCTTGTTTTTGTAAATGTTTTGATATTGTTTGCTGTTTTCGGGCCATTCAGTAGATATTTCTCTCATTTATTGATTGTAGATTTTTTTTGTTTTTGTTTTGTTCTTGTGGTACAGCTGGGCAGATCTAGCTGAGGAGGATCCACTGGGACGGGTTGCTTGTGGCACTCACCACAGCCACCAGGACAGTCGGTAGTCAGTGCTGGGCAGGTTCCAATAGGGCGTGCCTGCACCGCTTGGTGGTGTGATGTCTAGTGCACGGTGCAGGTAGGTAGGGTGCAGCGGGAAGATGGTTATGTGTGAAGCTAAGCTAGATATGGGAGAGAGGAGAGAGGAGGAGGAGCAAAAAGCATACAAACATAAAAGAATGCTAGGGGAGCTTGTCGTTGGAATGGACAGATGAGAGACTATGGGATGGAGGAAACCAGAAGGGGGAAGAGAAAGAAAAGGAAAGAATGACCAAATAAAAATCAGAAAAGTGAAAGAACTGCAAAGTTCCCAGGGATCCCACCGATGCAGCTATGAGGTCTGGGGGAGTCGGTCTCAATTTTCACAGCTCAGCCTGGCCAGAAGGTACAGAGGCATACATCGCCTGGTATTCAGGGATCAGAAAGAGAAGGAAGAGATAGAGAGACAAGAAATTAAGCAATGAATAAAGACAAAAGGGAAAAAGAGGTAAAAGATGACAAAACTAATCAAAAAAGGAAGAAAAATAAAATTGAGAAAAAAAAAAAAGGGCAACACCAGCAGTCAGTGCCTACAAATGGGACCCAGAGAGCCCCCACTCAGGGGCGCGAATTCCAGGAAGCCGGTAGTCTCGGGGTTAAGAGACCGTGGCCACGGGAAGCAGAGGGGCCAACGAACAAAGGCCCCGGGATCCCACCCGCACTGGAGCCCAGACCTGGAAACAGCCACACGCCCGAACGCAGCCCCACAGCTCCGCAGAAGAGAGCAAAGACGGCACTCAGAACCAGGCACCCAGGCAAAAGGAGGGGGAGGCGGCAGAAAAAGTTTCGCTAGCTGCCAGCAAACGGGTCCCAGAAAGCCGCCAGCCCAGGCGCGCGTAATCCAAGTACCGCCCCCCTCCCCCCCCAGCCCAGGGATTCTGGCCACAGAAAGCAGAGAGGCAAACGAGCAAAGGCCCCGGGATCCCTCCAGCACGGGGGCCCATACCTGGAAACAGCCACACGCCCGAACGCAGCCCTACAGCCCCGCAGGAGAGAGCAGAGACGGCACTCAGAACCAGGCACCCAGGCAAAAGGAAGGGGAGGTGGCAGAAAAACATTCGCTAGCTGCCAGCAAACGGCTCCCAGAAAGCCGCCAGCCCGGGCGTGCGGAATCCAAGCACCGGCACCCCCCAGCCCAGGGACCCTGGCCACGGAAAGCAGGGGATCCCCAGCTGAGGCGGAGAGGGGTGGGGGGTGGGAGAGCGCGCACCGCAGTTTACTGGTCGTTCTGTCTCCGACCAGATGCTCTGCAAGGCTGCTCTCCTGTTCGCTGGTCTCTGATAGGAATCCAAGATGGTGGATCCGCGCTGCGTTAGCTGGTAAGGAATCTCTGCCTAAGTCTCTCCTCGCTCTCCGTTCTCTTTTAGTATTCTCACTCCGTTTGGTGTTTGGCTGAGTTCTTTATCTCTTCATTTGGTGTTCTAGGGTTTCAGGATTGCTGATTCTCTGTTAGGCTTAGTTTTTCGGATCTTTGCTGTGGAGGGACGGTGTGGTGCTTCTGCCTAGAGTGCCATCTTGCCCCCTCCCTCAAACAAAACTTTTTAAGAAATGTCCTATACACCAAGAGAACCTGGTTCTCAGAACTCAAGGAAACAGACCTAAGGGAAAACAGGTACAGACTCATACCAAACAGAATCACAAAAGGGAGGCTTTCTCTAGAAATAAGACGTTTATTGATGAGAAGGTGCTTCAAGAGTACTGGGGACCATGAGTACTCTTGAAGGCCTGGGGATGTTACAGAATCCCTGGAAGTGCTGCCGGTTAGCAATTGTGGGCACTGTCCCAGCTTGCTTCAAGTTGCCACAGCAAACAAAGTAAAGACATTATTTGTCACTGAGGTGATATCCCACAGCTGGCTCCAGCTGTAGCTCCATCCCAATTCCCCCCACACAGATGAAACTCCAATCTGGCAAAGTAAAGCTAGCAGAAATCTGAACCTTCCCTACAGACTTTATCTGGACCTTCAATATTTGAAGAGAGACTCATGTGTTTTGTTTTGTTTTTTAATGAATTCCTCTAATTTCTGAACATGGGACAAATATAAACCTCCCACTTATAGAATGAGTCAAAAGAGAAAAATGCCAAGAGCCTGAAAATATCAAATGGTTCAAGAGAGAGGGATTCATAAAGAAGGTAGTGTCTAACATCTTACCATTTTCCTTCCTAGCACCAACCTCCAAGTAGCCACCTCCAAACCAAGCAAGACATGGTCATTTCAAGACTACAGTAAAACCCTGCCCAGCATCATAGCAACACACAAGTCTCCACTAACAGATGAGTGATGGCTGTATATGAGGTACACTGGCCAGGAATCAAACTCAGGTCACCTGCATGGAAGCCGAGAATTCTACCACAGAACAACCAGATTGCCAGATTGAAGTTCCATCTATGTGTAAGGAGTTGGGATGATCATTAAATTCAACCCTTGCAATGTTTGAGCAAATATTCATCTAGCCTATGCTTAAATCGTTCCAATGATAGAGAACATATAAATACTACCTTTTAGCCTATCTTGAACAGGTTTCAGCAGAATTTCCAGGCTAAGAAAGATTAGGAAGAAAAGCCTAGTAATCCACTTCTGAAAATCAGCCAGTGAAAACCCTATGGATCACAACAGTCCAAACCTACTGTTTATGGTTTCACCATGAGTTGGGGATGACTGAACAGAAGCTAACAACAACAACAGCAACAATGTAATCATATGCTGGATCTACAGCAGTGCAATTGAGGCAATAGTCTCAATACCTACTGACCACATCACTGTCGTGTGCCACCCCTTAAAGTGGATTTAAACAAACTGGAGTACAAAGAAAGAGGAGTGTCTAGGCTGTTGAAAACAGAGCATACATTTGAAGCAAACATGATGTCAAGAGATTGACAGAACTTTCATGTTCATGAAGAGAACATGAAAACTAACTTCAACTATTTGAAGAGTTTCCATGTGGAAGAAGGATTGTATTTATTTTGTATGGATCAAACTAAATCAAAATAGTGAGATATGTAATTAGTCCATGTAAGGAAAGATTTTCTATTAAAACTGTTCAAGATAGACTAGAAGGTGGGATTCAGATGATCTCTATCATTAGAAGGATTTAAGCACAGACTGAATGAATATTTGCTCAATCATTGGATGGAATTGAATTTAATGATTATTGAAGCCTGCTCCATTTCTATGATTAATATGAGTCTTTATTATAAATATATACAGGGTGAGTAGGAGCCCTCGTGGCTCAGTGGTTAAGAATTCAACTGCTAACTCCAAAGGTCAAAGGTTTAAACCTACCAGCCACTCTGTGGGAGAAAGATGTGGCAATCTGCTTCTGTAAAGACTACAGCCTCAGAAACCCTAAAGGGCAGTTATTTTCTGGGGCACACAACTACATAGGGTAAGTGCTTTATTAAAAACCAGTTGTCGTTGAGTACACTCGGATTCATGGCAACCTTGTATGTGTCAGAGTAGAACTGTGTTCCATAGGGTTTTTTCAATGGCTAGTTTTTCTGAAGCTGATAGCCAAATCCTTCTTCTGAGGCACCTATGGTGGAGTCAAACCACCACCCTTTCAGTTAGCAGCTGAGTGCATTAACCGTTTGCATTACCCAGGGGCTATGTGTTTTTATATCCTAAAAAGCCTTGCCCAGTTTAAACACATAACACAGACTTACCAATGGGTTGATAGTTATGGCTAGATTGCTTTTCCCTGAATCCTCAGTGATACTGAAGGTTTGCTAAGTTCTAAACTATTATTTCCAAAGAAAAATAAGAACTTCTAAAAGAGGTGTGAAAAAAAGGAATTATTATACATTTATTAATCAAGTAAGCAAAGCCTTGTCTAATCATCAGACGGCATCATAACCATGGAAAATAAACACCACGATAGGAAAGAAAAAATATTGTTATTTTATTTTACTATATAAGAGAAGCACATGGATAATTATCTTAGAATTAGGTTTGTAGTTTCCATGTATTTAATTTACAAGACTTATTTTGGTCATACAATTAACTTTAATAAAAAGCCCGAATTAACAAAGAATACAGTTTTGATTTTTTCAATAGTTTTATAACAAAGTATATCCCTTTGCTTTCAGATAATTCACCATAAATTCAAACTGAAAAATCCATCCTAAGAAGTAGTGACTTTGCTCAGTTCCCTAAGCCCCTCCCATCTTATCAAAGAATTTCTTCTGGAGATTAACCTGATGGGAATAATTATCACTAAGAATTGTATGTACTTATAAGGAAAACCAAATATTTAAAATTTTATGCCCCTAGGAAAACCCACAAGGAGAGACACCTCTGCAGCAAAAGAAGAAAAGAAAATGTCAACTTTCCGCGGGGAATCCATTCAAGTGTTATTATTATTATGTTTTATTTTTGCTCTGTAAAGTAGGATAAAGTGAAATGGTAGGGGCATAAACTGGAAAGAGACAGCCTGTATTTGCTTTGTTTTTGTTTTAAAAGTACTCACTGTATTTTAAAATTTTTAAATTCAATCTAGCATCTAAAAATGAGGAGGTTTTGCATTTTTAAATCTACATTTCCAATTAACTTGAAAAATCAAAAGATCTGATCACCCTGGGACCACTTTATCTCATGACAGCAACCAGCAGCAAATAAACTGAGCAATTAAAGTGTCCTCTCATGGTGCAGTGGTTAAGAGCTATGGCGAGCTACGCAGCTGCTAACCAAAAGGTAGGCAGTTCAAATCCACCAGCCGCTCCTTGGAAACCCTATGGGGAGGTTCTACTCTGTCCTATAGCATCACCATGAGTTGGAATCGACTCAATGGCAACGGGTTTGGGTTTTTTGGTTCCTCTTTAGAAAGGACATAATCTCACCAGTTTGCCGAAAACCCCACTACCTCATATTGTATTATACCCAGCCCATTTCACCTATACACTTACCAGCCTTACCCCTGAAGTCATTTGAGTTTCTACTATGAGCCCAAGCACACACATTTATGTGAGTATAAAGCATTTGGAGAGTCTGTACCTCCCATTATTCCATTAGCCAACTCTGTACATATCCCTATACAAGTCTGATGCATTGAGTCTCTCATTATGGAAATTAGAGGATACAGATGCCTCCAGGAATGAAAGTAATTCTCCAGATCCACCTCCTGAACCCTCCTGACTGAGGGGACGAGATCTCAGACTCCGTATTGGTAAGCAGTAGGCTTGCCATCTGCCTAGATATAAAAGGCTTTAAGCTGACCTTTAGGATGCCAAGAACCTGTTGTGCCCAGGAGGACAGGAAAAATCACATGCGCACCCTCACAACTCTGAACCTATGAACATCACAGGCATTGGATGAGGGTAAAAGAGGATGAAAGAGGTGTTAAGAGGGAGACTCTTAATTATTCTGCCTTAATGATGATGAAGTCGTGGGTTGGCCATGGAATTTGTCAATGCCCTTTAACCAAAGACCACCACAGCCCCACGTGTAGTTAAACAAGTTGAATTTATTGTTCATACATGAAGGATAACATGCACCATGGAGAACTGAGGGATGTCTCAGTAAGAAGGTGATAGAAATAAAGTATTTTGGCTTTAATTGAGTGATTTTGGGGAGGGTGTTCAGTCAGACCACTCTTGGTTCACATCTGACCTGGTTCACTGACCTTCTGCATGACCTTGAGTAGGACACTTAATGTCACGAAACAATAGAATCTTTATCTGTAAAACACAATTAACAATAAATTTACCTTAGTAGATTTTTATTGTAAGGGTTAAATGAAATGATGCTTTCAAAGCACTTGGTCCAGTGTTGGCGTTCAAATGTTTGGTGCAGGCCACTCTTTGAGTATCTGCCAGTGAGTTACTCCAGCAACTTATTTCTTATGTATTCCTTACTTTTGCTGAAAACGCCATTCAGTCTTAGACCAAAGGCCTGTCTCAACTGTTTCAAAATCTTCATTTCTTCGTGTGGAGCCTATTTTATTTGGAAATTTATCTGTATTCTGGAGATGTTTTATCAATAAGCACATTCATTCACACCTTGTCTGGGATTAGACTTGGAGGTGTAATTATCTCTGAGGTAGACAGAATGCCTGGTGCAGAAAGGGGTGCCACCAGAAGAGAGAAAAAAGACCGTAATAGGGTAAACGAAGGTACCATTCTGGCCCAATTTTCAACTTTGACCAGGGTGGACCCAGACACCTAAGCCTAGTAATTAATTACTCTGGACAAGTGATATGGTTTCCTGAATTTATTTCTGGATTTATGTTCATTCTCAACAGTGAAAGCAACCTTGTTTATTTTACCGTCTGATACAAAGATCAAACAAGTGATAATTGTGAACATATTTTGAACCCACTAAAGGACCCATATTTTAGCTCCGAGAGAAATCTGGAATTTCTTTTTAATACTATGATATTTTTAACAATGATCAAAATTGATACTTCCCTGAGAGGGGACAATAGATCTCACCCAGCCACTATTTGCTCCTCACACTCTGGGCTACATTTGAGGACCTCATTTCCTTAGGGCTCCAACTTCATCCCCAGCTTCCACAGAAATGATTGTTCTTTCACCCCATACCATTCTTCCTTCCCATGGAAATGGACCACTTGTTGATCAAAGCTCTAGCTGACCCAGAATCATTTTCTGTCTCATATTGTGCCAAAATATCTTTAGCTGGTCCACCATTAATCAACTGATAATTACCTTCCAATGTTGTTCATAACCATTGACTTAATAGACTTTCTTCTAAACTTCACATTTGTTTATGACATTACTTAACATGAAGTTGAAGCATCTTGTAATTTGTGATTATATTGAAAGGGGTTTATGTGTGCCCACATAAAATTGAGGAAGTACATGGTAGTACAAGGAGACTCCCAGGAGCACTATGGAACAGGGAAAGTTGGTTGACTGTGGAAATATTACAACTGTCTATTATTTCCCTTGCCATTTCTGTATTCCAGGACTTTAAGACTTCATCTTCATCTTTTAAACTTGATATTATTTTTATTTAAGGTGATATATGTTGAAGAAAAATAAATTTAGGGATACCAGTTAGAAAAGTTTTCATTAATTGTATATCTTTTGAAATAACATGATGTTTATCTCATGGTTAAGCAATTTCTGCTTGCAAAAATGAAACCATTGACATTCTTTGAAAGCAACAAACATAAAGAAAGACAAAGCCCCAAGCTTTCTCTGAAATGAGTCAAAGTTTCTACCAATGTAATCACATAAGCATCACAGTCCAGGTTTTTTTTTTTTTTTTCTTCCAGAGAATCCCTAAATGAAATCTTTTTTATCTTCTCCATGGCCTGGCTTCCACTATCGTCTTGTCCTCCACTAGAACCTCTCAGTTTTCTCCATAAATACCTTTTCCTGTATTATCAAACACAATGGTATGTCTCATGAAGAGAGTGTCAAGGTGTCAGAGGGAAAGGTTTAGGACTTAGTGTTAGGATCTTGCACAATTAGCCTTAGTGTGTGGATTCTATTTCTACCACTTCCTAAGTGACTCTGGGTATGATGTGCAAATTCTCTGCATCTTAGGTTTCTCAAATGAATATCAGCATACAAATTATTCACTTAGAGCAGAGTTGTGAGAGTGAAATGCAGACAAAATATAGACTATTTAAACAAGTTTTACTTCAGCAGTAATTAAGTTTTGTACTATGTAGGCTTAAATTAATTTCCCAGATTTTAGGTAACTTACTGATATTAAATTGAGTTGATAGATATTTATTATAATTGAAGCTTATAGACTCTTTTTGCATCACAGAGAAAGAATACATATATGTATATATATATACACACACATATTTGTGTCTGATAAAAAGTATGTTCATTTTTGCCACTTAAAGGGATGTACTATAAGAGATATGTAGCAAGGACAGGAAATTTAAAAGGGAATTTATTCGATATGGTCAAAGTTCTTATTTACTGCCATTAAAAGTTTGATGGGTTAATTTATGAGAATTTTTAAAGAGCTTTAATGTCAAATCACATGTAAAGCAAATAATTGGATTTCTCACTGTTGAGATGGCAAAATTTTCTTTGATTACTAGGTTGAAGAGTTAATTTTATTTTGTGTGTAATCTGCCTTGAAAGAAAGAGTTCCACGGAGTAAATTCCTGAGTCAAAAACCAAGCCACATGGCTTTGGAAAAAGCTAAAGTTTTCATCTTTAAGATCTTTGGTTAAATGACTCAAGTATTGTTTCTCAGTGACATATGATAAACTCCTGACAACTCTGAAACTTCATGGAAAGCCACAAAATGCTTGTTTCCATTTTATAAAGTGCTAAAAAAAAAAAAAAGTTTATTTAATGTTATGAGTTACCTGAAATATGTTGTCAAATCAGAAGTACCAAATTTTCTTTGAGTTAAAATTTATGTGTCAGCAATGTTTTACTGATATTAGACAACAAATGCATAATATTATGTCAAAGTTTCATTATTTCAATTGCTAACTTGGCCACAACTTTGTTTGCTTTGAATCTAGCATCATCAAAGCCAATGGTTTTAACTGGGGAATTCATATCATTTAGCCATGGAGTTTTTCTTACTATTCAGATGTTCAGAGGCTTAATAATCTTGCTATATTCTTGCTATAACCCAGCTACTTAGTATTATGTCTCAAGATTATTATGTATTATATCTGAAGCTCTTTTAAAATAAGGTTAAGCATTATATTTGGAGATATTTTCATCTAAAATTTTTCTGGGGGATTGACTTTATTTGGCTTTGCATTACTTTTGTAATTAATTCCCATCAAGTCCTTCACTTTCAGGAATTATTATTATAAGTTAACCATAGCCATTTTTAAGTTGTCCTCTGCAGATAAGTTTTACTTTGTTGATTCACTGAAAACACTTGATCAAAATATTTCAACAAAAATGGATCAAAATATATCAGACATATGAAGAAGACTATAATATTTTGAATGTGGATATAATTGGACTAAATCAAGATTTCTAGACCTCTTATGTAGAAGTTGATGGGTTTTTCAGACTGCTGCTGATCCAGAATTGCATAGAACCAAAATTAACTACATAGAACTGAGTAAACTAAAAGAATTACTATAAGATTTATATGAGAATATTGCTGATGTTCAATGTTCTATTTTCTAGACACAAGAAATCATTTTTTTCTTTTCCCTTTTTTAATGTAAGAATCAGCTATTTCAGAAACTACTAACACTATGCTGGCTACAGAATATCTTATGCTAAGGGTTTTTCTCATCTCCTGATTCTTGGTATTTGACTAGCCCAAATGGCACATCTTGATTATGTGGCTCTAACCTTTGGCCTTGGCTCCCACCTGAGTAGATTAGCAGAGTACTATGGGATTGAGCTGGAACCAAGGTCAAATATTAACTGACTTACCTCTTCCAGCTGATGCCCCCCTTTTAAGGACTCATTAGGCCAGATTTGCTTTTCAATGGCATAATCATTTGGCTTCTATTTTTGTACCTCACATAGGATTAGAAGACATTATGGCACATGTCAAAGTTCTGATTAAATATATTCAGAGTATTTTAAATGATTCCACCTGTGGACTCCAAGAAATGAACACTGAAATGACTGTGATGAGAGAAGTATTTCTTCAAAACCAAATGTCCCTTGACATCTTTACTACTGCACAAAGAAGCATCTATGCCATTATTAAAACCGATTGTTATGTTTATATTCCTGCTAATAGGACTAATATTACTCATTATGTTTCCCATATGCAACACATAGTGTCGAATCTCAATAATCCTATTCTTCCTTAGCTGAAATTATAAGTAATTGGTTTTCCTCTTAGGGAGGATGGTGGAAAAAATTGCTACTCTGTTTTTGAATCTTTATTTTCCTCATTGTTTCTATTATTGTAATTATAAAATGTTGTTTTGCTTTAGTTCATCACATTTTACACATGAAATGCTATCTTCAAAACCATTAGACCCATCATATAAAATCACTCTGGTTTCACAAGCTTTCACCAATGACTGTAGTGTTTAATAACCTCCCTTTTGTCTTCCTAGATATGTTACGTCTTGACCTCTATCATTCTGTCCTGACTGAAAAATGTTCCTCTAATGTGGCCTTGTCCGTTAAGATGTTCCTCATAAAACTTACCCTGAAGTTGAGGCTTATTAGTTTGACAATGAAGAAAAAAATTTTATTAATCAAAGATCCTCAAGAAAACAAAGTCTTTGCAGAAGAAAGTTTTCTATTGTGGGTGATCAGCACCCCACCCCCCAGCAGACACTTGATCAAAAGGGGGGAGTGTAAATTGAAAAGTTTCAAACTGGAGGCACTCATATCAGACTAAGAATGATGGGGCCAACATGCATTCTCAGGAAATAAAATGTCAGGATGTAAATCATTTAGAAAGAGTGTGTTAAGATGTAAACTATTGTTCTCAGGAAAAATGTGTTCATAACTACCCAGACTGGTCAGGATGTAAGCCATTTGGGAAGAATGTGTAAACAATTTGCCCCTAGAACCAACTATAATCATGAATAGCTGACTAAAATTCTACAAGCAAGTATAACTGAACCAGCTGGGATCTCACACCTAAGTGGTAACTCACTTCTCCCTAACCAAGTGATCAACTTTTACATTTTAAAGGACTTCAAGCTGAAGTTGATCTTATTTACAATCAGTCATTAACCCCCTACCTTTGTTTCGTTCTTTATGTATATAGACTTCACTCTCTGCTTGTGCTGCAGAGTACTTTGTATTTCTACCTAGTGCTGCTCAGCTATAGCTGTTTTTATTCCTTAATAGAACTATTTTTCTTTCACTCCTAAAAGAGTACAAAACTTTCTTCTTTGACAAGTGCTAGGGTGAAATAATATTTTCAGAAATTCAAGGTCTCAAAAAGTTTAACTCTTACATATAAATAAACCAAGAAAGCAGAAGACGTAGATTGAAGAAACATAACCTCCAACACAAGAAAGGAGTGAAGAAAAATCCCCAGTGTGGTGGTGAAGGGAAAACCTAGGATAACCTTTGCAGAGGACAGCCATCCCAAATCACAACAGGTCATAAGGATCTCAGAGCAAATTTCTTCAAGAAGATGAATGAGTTTGTGATGGTTAAGATTGTGTGTCAACTTGGCTGGGCCATGATTCTCAGAGTTTTAATGTAATCACTCCCATGATTGAATATACTGTGAGTAGCCAATCAGATGAAACGGAATCTCCTTAGGGGTGTTGCCCACATCTGAATATAAGCAGATGTTCTGGGTTTTTGCTCTGTCTAGATCCTGCGGCTGCCTCCTGTCATCTTATCTCTGGTTCTTGGGACTTGAGCTGTCAGCTTATCTGCCGAACCTGGGATTCATCCATCTGCACAGCCTGTGAGTGGGAGTCCCGCTCTCTGACCTGCTGATCTTGGGCTTGCCAGCTTCTGCAGATGCATGACTTGGGAGAGGCCTCCACCCTGATCCCCAGACTTGGGATGTTCTAGCCTCTACAATCGTGTGAGCAGTTTCCTTGATATAAATCTCTCTCTCTCTCTCTCTCTCTCTCTCTCTCTCTCTCTATATATATATATATATATATATATGTACACTTTACTGGTTTTGCTTCTCTAGAGAACCCAGCCTAAGACAGCATTAAAATACAAAATGTGAATGAATTTATTGAAAAGAGATTCAGACAGCTGCTAGTTTGTGTTAAACTGGTGATCAGTACATAGAAAAATAAGCAAACAACTGAACAAAAAGATAATTACTGATTCCAGGAAATGTCAAAATTTGTGCAGGTAAGAAAAAATTATCATAGTTTACTAGGTTCAGCTCTCAATAGCATTTACATGATTAGAACAATTTAAACAATGAATACTAGATAAAACTAAAGTTACAGCATAATTATATTAAAAGTTGAAGGAGAAAGAATGGCATATTTCTGTGGAAGAACCAAAAGGATGAAAACAACAAACCTAAGTTTTCATCTTGAATAGTAGCAAGTCAATAGATAACATGTAAAGCTGAAAAATCAAGAAGCACCAATAACAACGTCCTAGTTAGAGACCTGCAGAGACCACTAGAATCAGCTAAAAGGGTGGGTAGTGGGTTCCTTTGAGTAGAGAGAAATAAGAGCAAGGCTGGAAGGCGACTGGGGATATGCATTAACAAACATTGTGGATCTAATTGTCTTTTTTTAAAAATTCTCTGCCTGTGTACATTAATAAAACACCCTCAACCCTTCAGAAAAAGCAAAAGGGTAAAAGTAACAAAAAACATTGAAGAATTAAACTCACCTAAAAATGTATTTTCATAAATGTTATTTCTATTTAAAATTTTGAGTTTATTATTATATTTTGAAAAATTCAGATAAACAGAGAGGAAAAAACTATCCGAACTCTAATTTGCTCTGCTAAGCATGGGGCCATATTTAAATACTAGAAAATACAAGTGATAGTCCTGTTTTTATGGAAAAGTTAAGAGACACAGCAAATATGTTTAGTAATTCAAAGAGCATTAACTAAAAGTTCCATAAGGATATAAGGGAGTTGCTGGAAGAGAAAAAAGTCACAATATTGTAAAAGAAATTTTACCTGCACTAAAATAAAATAAACCATGATAATACACCAAAATATACTTGACAACCATAATGAAACTGGTAAATTCCAAAAATGGAAAGTCATACGTGTCTCCAGAGATGGGGGGGAGGTTACTTGCAAAACAACAATAGTATTTTTCATAGCTTTACCATTATTACACTCATTTAGCCAGGTTATTGTACTACTAAAGTCCACGAATGGCACAAACGATTAGTGTCTGACTAATAAATTAAAGGTTGGATATTTGAGTCCACCCAGTGGCACTGCAGAAGAAAGGCCTGGTGATCTTCTTCCATAAAGATAGCAGCCAAGAAAACACTATGGAACAGATGTAACACGTGGGTCACCATTAGTTGGAATTAAATCAACAGCAACTGGTTTCGTGTTTGATTTATTGAACTGTTTGACTCTTCTCAGTTTTTTTTTCTTCAAGCATTCATACTTTTAATTTTTCAAACTCTTTCTTATTCATATTTGCTTCATTTTCAAAGAAGCTGATCTTATTTCATGTATTCAATATTCTTTCACATATTTTTGAGAATACTAGTTGAAATGTTATCAAGTTATTTTGTGTTTCCTTCTTTAATTTCCCAGGGACCATCTGTTCCATTTGCTCCAATGGATGCATTCATCGGTGCTTCTCTTTAGTGCTTTACTTTTCCTCATGCATCTGCTTGTCCATGTAAAATTATGGATGGACTAAATTTAACACTACTGGTCACTTGGCTGACTTTCCTTAGCAACTATGGAAGGTATCATTCCTGCATTGGGCTTCTCCCCTGAATGCGAGCATACTCTGGACCTCTTTGGGTGGATGTGTGGGTATGTTTCTACAAATGGGCACCTTTTCAGGATGGGCAGACAGAGGATGTGAATGGTAAGTGGGTTAAGGACTCACTTCAATAAACGGAGTAAGCCAGGGAAGGCATTTTTTCTGGAAGCAGAGAATGTTAGGATATTTCATTGCTCTATAAGACTGCTTTCCTATTATTTTTTCCCTTTCTTTGAGGCAGATCCACCACTTCATTTAGAGAGCTGATCTCATCTGCTATATCCTGAGTGAAAATACTACATACAGCCAGTCACACTGTGTACCAGAGCTGAGGACTAGCCCAGCTGGGCTGGCAACCCTTCAATTAATTATACTGCTAATTGCCACACAGGCTGCTCATTCATTCAACATCATTCAACAAATATTTCCAGCCCTAGCCGATGATGATCTTGGAACTTTTCCAAGGCTCTGTGGGGAAGACTGGTACTGGCTTCTTCAGTGACCCTTTCCAGATGTCTCTATTTGCTTGTGATTTTCTTGGCTCAATTTTCGCTGTCAAACCAGTCTGTTTAATAGTTCCCAAAATTCTTTAAAATTTATGATGTGCTGATAAAACATCCTCTGTTTTCCAGGATTGTTAAGAATTTAATCTCATTTTTATATTCCTTTGGGCATTTTACTGATATTTGGAGAGGAAATGTAGAAGTATATATGTACTTAGGCTATCATCTTGGTATGGAAGTCAGGTTCCTAACTGTGATTCATTTCTTAATTTAGTAGAGTTGTCTGAGTAAATTTACAAGAAGTATATGTTGTTTTCTATATATTTTCTTGCATCCTTTAATTCCTGAGAATTTTTAGTACCCTCTCACATAAACAACAGCTGGGTATAAAATTGTAGTCTCACAGTATTTTCACTTCAAAATTCTATGTGTTTCTAAACAGTTGTCTGATATTTGGAAGCACCATCTATTGACAAACTGCTTTTAGTTGTTCTTTAAGTAGTTAATTTCCTTCTACTTGGATACTTATTGTATTTTTCCACTAAACTTGAAATTACATGTGTGTGTGTGCATATTTAAAATATAATTCAATGTGGTTCTCATCATATTTTATTGCGTCTAATATCTTTGTTATCCTTTTTTTTTAACAAAGAGAAATTTATTTTCTCACAGTCTAGTAGACTAGAAGTCCAAATTCAGGCTGTCAGCTCCAGGGGAAGGCTTTCTCTCTCTGTTGGCTTTGGTGGAAGGTCCTTGTCATCAACCTTCCCCTGGACTAGGAGATTCCCCTCACAGGAACCCCGGGTCCAAAGGAACCCCTCTGCTCCCAGTGCTGCCTTCTTGGTGGTATAAGGTCCCCTACTCTCTGCTCACTTCATTTTCCTTTTATCTCTTTTTTATTATTATTATCCTCTTTCATTTCAGAAGATGTAGCCCTCTGCCATTCATTTATCTTCTCTCTTCCACATACTTCTTTGTATTTTCTTTCAAATTTCTCTCTTTTTTCCAAGGACTTTTTACTCTGTCCATTGAATCTCTTCAATGAGACACTTCCCCTGCAGCCCTTTGAAGTGATCCTGGGGACCAAAGTTTTTCCCTCCATGTTATGAATTGAGTTGTGCTCTCCCTTCAAAGTACATGTTAGAATCCTAACTCCTATGGATTGTGGATTACAACTGTAATGTGTGTCAAGTGGATGTAATGTAGTCATCTTCCATAATGCAATCTAATGTTATGTTAATAAGACCCTACTAGTGAAGGGTGTGTTCTAAACCTAATCACTTCTGAATTATAAAAAGAGCAGATTAGACACAGAGAGAAGCACAAACTGGGGAAGACGGATGCCATCTGAGGATCTCCAAGGAACTAAGGAAAGCCCAGGGCTCCTGACAAAGAAAGATTCTACATGGCTGAGACTCTGATTGGGATTTTTAGGCTCTAGAACTGTGAGAAAATAAATTTCTGTTCCTTGAAGACACCCACTTGTGGTATTTCTGTTACAGCAGCACTAGGAAACTAAGACACTCCATATGTCACCTAAAGGCTCAGCTTTTCAGCTACATCCTGGCAGCTACTATCTTCCTGGTTTCATGGTTATAACGCCTGTTGCTGAAAAATAAGTACAGAGCCTTCCCTGTGACCCCAATTGAAGCTATCATAGGCATCTACTTAGTGGATTTCTCTTCTGCCCAAAATATCATTCACTTCTCACTCTTTACACTTTCTTGGGTAATGCCATCCACTCTCATGGCATCATTTACCATTTATATGCTGGGCATTCACAAGGCCCTATCTCTAGCTTAGATCCCCTTTCCCAATCCTAGATCCAGCTGTTTACTTGGCGTCTTATTAGCACATTGAATTCAACAAGTTCAAGTATAACTCATCAAGCAGCCTTTCTCCTGAAGTTTCCAACTCAGTGAATGGAATTTAATTGTTCCAAACCACAAACCTGGATACCATCCTTGGACTCTCCCTTTTCCTGATACCAATATCCAATTAATTTAAGGTTAATTTTACTACTATCCCCTAAATTTCTCTAATTGATCTCCTACTACTAGTTTTGCTCTTCTTCTATTCATTCTTCACATTATCACTGACAGGCCTTATGAAAATACAGATATAATCATTACTAAAAGCACTTATCTTCACGTTGCATCCAGAGTCCATTAAGGTTAAAGTGATTCATATAAATTACTAGATCTTTTGTAAACCAGTGTCTGCTTTCATTTTCCAGCCTTACAAGTATTTCTCCAGTTGTCTGAATGTGCCATGTTCTCTGTCATATTTGAATCTTTACCCAAGCTGTTTCTTTTGTCTGGATTACTCCCCTTCTTACCCACAAAGACATTTTTCTTCATCCAGATAACTCCTACATATTCCTCAGGTCTGCTAAAATATCACTTCTTTTGGAAAGTCACACTAGCTTACCCAACCTAGTTTAAGTGCACCCTTGTAAGTGTTATATTTTGTCGTAACACTTTCTATGCCTCATGCCACTGATGATTGATTTGCCTTCTAGGCTAGACTCAATTCTATTAGGACAGGGATCATGTTTGTTCAGTTTAATATTTTTTCACCTGGTTCAGGACCTGTCATATAAAAGTACTCAATAATTTTCATCAAATGAATTACTTTATTAAATAGCTTTTCCTTGTACTTGCTAAGCCTTTTCAATAAGAAGATTTTAACCCCTACTCATTTTAGCAACATGTTATTCTATCATTATTGATTATTTATTCTCCAAGGTCTGCTAAATTTTTTACTTCTAGAGTTCCTAAAACACAAAACATGTCCCATTTCTTCTCTTTATCCATTTAATGTCAGGATGCTTTTCCTCTGCGTTTTAGGAAACATTCTTAAGCTTCCTTCTACTTTAGTGGTTCAGTGTTCTTTAGCAGCCTCTCATCAACTCACTCTTTTCTTGGGATTTTAAATTTTAACCAGCTTGCTTTTGGTCTGCAAACAATCTGCCTGACCTGGGATCTGTGCCTTTTCATGAACGCCTATTCTAGTTCCATAGATGCCACTTCCTCTCAAACATTTTCGAGACTGCTCTGGGACAAAGAACTAGATTTGACCTTTGTCTCTGGTTTCTGAAAATAGCCCTTAGAATTCCCCAGTGATCAAGGTGCCCCTTTGTTTTCTAAAACAGCCAGGTAACACTTAAGCATGTGTAAATGAGTAGGGGCTGCACAGGCTCACCCTGGCAGCAAACCTAAGAAAGGGAAGAAGGCATGATGGAATTGATCTTACATAATCATTGATTCATACATATGAATTAACACCCTAGTCACACATATTCATTGAGGCCCAAATGACTAAGACAACCTGGACCTTGGAGCTTTCTCTTTGGGGCTTCCTGGATTGGTGAGAACTTCCATGCATGGGAGAGGGTGTGGCACATGGACAGTGGAAGCTTCTTGCTGGGAAATCTTCAAGACCTTGCCTGATGTGTCTCTTCACTTATATCCTTTCTGGTTATAATAAGTGGATAACTGTAAGTATAGGTAATAGTCTCCACTAATTTTGTAAGCCGTTATAAAGAATTAACAAGCCCACAAGGGACAATGAGATTTTGACTTAGCTTGGAGTGGCTAACTCAGAGAAGGGTTGCGCAGGCAGTCATAAGGACAGAGTCCTAACTAGTGAGGAAGTAGCTTTGGGTGACTGGTGATCAGGAAAATGCTGCATGGGTAGTTGATGAAAAAGGAGAGAGTCCTTCTAGCTTGTGATCTAGCGTTAGGGGGACAGAGAGAGAGAGAAGGGGCCAGCTGGTTTGAAGTCAGGGGGTTGTGCAGACTCCTGAGCTTATGGCTGTTACCTCATGACCTAGCTCAGAGAGGCCAGGGATGAATTCTGACCAAACTCTGGGTGGTTAGGGAGAAAGAGGAAGTGCTGTGAAAGTGGTTGGTGATGAGGAATGGAGATGTAGGAAGGTGAAGCCTGGGTCCACTTCCAGATGGGAATCGGATTCATGGTGATCCTTACCACACAGTTAGTGATTAAAGTGGGATTTGCCCACCTAGCCACCTTAGCAGTGCAGCTGGCAACCACGCAACTACCAATCAGAGATTTTCTAATGCTTTATTCTGTCATATAGAGATTTTGTTTCACAGGCTACATTTGCTGGATCTTTAAGATTGTTCTCTTCTTTGGCAGAATATTTCCTTTGTCTCTGTTTATTTTTTCTCTGCTCACCCTGATAGAGAGGAGGGTACCTGAAATGGGTTCTATTTGAACTGCTTTAACTATGGTACTTTTAAATCTCTTAGAACTGGAAAAAGGGAGAATGAAAAAGTCTAGCTTTACTTTGCTGAAATTGAAGTCCAGTACCTTGGGGGAGTAGTGGTTAAGAGCTTGACTGCTAACCAAAACGTTGGCAGTTCAAATCCACCAGATGCTCCTTTAAAACCCTATGGGGCAGTTCTACTCTGTCCTATAGAGTGGCTATGAGTTGGAATCGACTCAAAGGCAACGGGTTTGGTTTGGTTTTACTCTGTTTGGAGCCCTGGTGGCATAGCGGTTAAGAGTTCGGCTGCTAACCAAAAGGTCGGCAGTTTGAATCTACCTGCCGCTTCCTGGAAACCCTGTAGGGCAGTTCTACTCTGTCCTACAGGGTTGCTATAAGTCGGAATCGACTCGATGGCAATGGATTATGGGTTTTCCTGTAAGGGGTTATTGTTGTTGCTAGTTGATGTCGAGTTGGCTCTGACTCAGTGACCTTATATATAATAGAATGAAACATTGCCCTGTCCTGCACCACCTCCGTGATCAGCGGTATGTTTGAGTCCATCGTTGCAGCTATTGCGCCATCTCGTTGTGGGTTTTCCTTGTTATCACTGATCCTCTACCAGACATGATGTCTTTTTCTAGCAGTTGGTCTTTCCTGATGATGAATCCAAAGTAAGTGAGCTAAAGTCTCATCGTTCTCACTTCTAAGGAGCATTCTGTTTGTATTTCTTCTAAGACTGATTCGTTCATTCTTCTGGAAGTACATGGTATATTCAATGTTCTTTGCCAACACTATGAAATTCAAATGCATCAATTCTTCTCTATAAGGAGGTGTTATTTTGTGTTGTCGAATCTATTCCAACTCAGAAATCCTATATGACAGAGTAAAACTGCCCCACGGAGTTTCCTAGGCTGCAATCTTTATGGGAGATCACCAGATCTTTTCTCCTGCACAGAGTGGCTGATAGTTTCAAACCCTTCAGTTAGCAGCTGAGCACTTAACCATTGTACCAGCAGGGCTCCTTCTATAAGGAGTAGGAAGCAGAAAATGGGAGCATTACCTTTCTGCCTCAGGTTGCAAATCCATTTTTGTTGCAGCAAACAGAAGTCAGCTGAATCAGTGACTGCCTTCATTACTGGTACCATCCCTGCTACGTTTTAAGTCAAGAACAGATGCCATGCCTGGAACCTCTACCCTGTGTGATCTCTGGTGCTTTGAACTCTTGCCAAAGGCAGGATCAACGTTCATCTTGGCACTCCATCCTATCCAAGCTCAGTAGTACCTGCCATTCCCAGCTACTTGGGTTCTTTTCAGAGAGTCCTTCAATTTGTCCCTCAGCTATGTATTTTCTTAAGCAGTGAAGCCCTTTGGTTCATCTATTCTGCTCTTCACTCTGCGTTGTAAAATTACCTTAAGATTTCTCACATATTGATGGCAACCATCAGTCAGTTCTAAGTTTGGTAAAGATTTTTCTCTATTCATTCTTGGTCACTTAAATGGAAATATAAAGATAGCTACCTTTATGCAAATATTCTTTACGAAATCTCTTGTGAATAGCACTTACACCTTGAATATTATTTAGCTTTGTAGAAGCAATCTGAATGGCCTAAGATACCTTTACCCTATGGCTCCCCCTTCTGGTTCTGCAATGAGCAGTAAGTCTGCCTTGTACTTTGGAAAATCTGTTAACTTGAATAGGGATTAGGATGAGCAAAGCTGAGAATTTCTCAGTTAGAGTTAGAAGTCTCTCTATTAACTGGTTAATTCAAATTCCTAAGAATGGTTTAGAATTTCTTAGGAAACTGCCAACAGGAATCTGAGTACAACAGCTGTGCATCAAGAAAATTCTTCAGTCCAATCAGAGGGAGGTAATGGTCTTTCTATGATCAGGACTCTTCAGATGAGTCAACGATGAGACACAGACACTCCTGCACTGGGAGGGTTTGCAATGATAGCATGTGGAAAAGATGAACATTTGCCGCCCCTGTGCAACTATGCTGCCCTCTGAGGGCTGGGAAACTGGGCTACTATGAGTTTATGAGAAGATGCAAAGGAAATAATTTGTTTATAAATTTTAAAAAATTTCTATTTTTAAAATTTACTTATTATTATTAATATTATTTTAATTTTGTATTTATTTCTACTTTTTTAGTTACTAAGATTAAGATAGGATAATTCAATACTGTTAGTGAATTCTTACTTAATGATTCCATCCTTCCTTTACTTTTCATAATGGTTTAAAAGCTATAGTCTGGTTGGCATTTTTTTTTTTTTTTTTATATATCACATTCAGTATTATGAAATTTCCTCAT
This sequence comes from Dugong dugon, assembly GCA_030035585.1. Classification (NCBI taxonomy): domain Eukaryota; kingdom Metazoa; phylum Chordata; class Mammalia; order Sirenia; family Dugongidae; genus Dugong; species Dugong dugon. Next base: position 64,818,367 of record CM057470.1, on the reverse strand, counting down.
AAAGGAAGCCCTCTGTTGTTCATGACTCAAAAAATTTATGAAAAATATGAGAATAAATTTGATTCTTCTTCCAGCTTATTGTGCTCTCATCATACATGTGTTCTGTGCTTGGAAGTTTGACCTTTTCTCTCCCCATTACCTGAGGCTGTAGATTCAACTAGTAACAATATGATGTGTGTATGTGTGATGTATGTATATATGTATATATATATCCATATATATATCTCTTATTTTAATATGCATTTATATGTATGCACATAAATGTGTTTTGATTTGAAATTGCTGTCAAAATACCATTAAGAAAATGCTTTAGAAATTATTAGTTAACTAAAATAATATTTTCCTTGTGTTAAATAAAAAGGAAGTTTACTTAATAAAATTAATTTTTATTGTGGTAGATCTATACATAATAAAACATTTTCTGTTTCAGCATCCTTCAGATGTACAATTCTGTGACATTGTGTTCATCATATTGTTCAATCATCACCTTTATCCATTTCCAAGTTTTTCCATCATCCTTAACAGGAGCTCAGAGCTCCCTAAGCCTGTCTCCCTTTCCCCCACCTTCTCACCTTTCCTTGGTAACCACTAATATAAACTTAGATCTCTGTAAAACTTACCTGTTCTAGATATTCCACGTAAGTGGGATCATTCAACTCTGGTTCTAAAATTGCTTTTTTAAGGATAACACCCTCAGAGTTTTTCATTATGTGAATCATAGTTACTGTTTTTCTGGAGTCAATCCTCTCATTCCCTCTTTCATTCTCTTTTTATTCTACTTGAGACCCATTCGGCAGTTGCTGCTCTCTTTAGGGCCTGTTTATGTATGTCTGTTGAAGAGAATGTTGATACATTCTGCATGGTTGGAAAATATCTGACAGCTAGAAGAAACGATGTATTACTTTGAAAATCTTTGTGAAAAGCAGTTACTCTAGGGAATCTAAGCTGCAGGGAGATGACATTTGTGTCAGGCTCCTGCCTTGGACTCACAGAACGCAAGGGAAACTACAGAATTTATGACCTAAGGCACTGTATTTCCTTTTGTTTTCAGAGTTTTTGTAAAAACAGTTATAGGAGCCAGCCAGAGTGTTATTATAGTAGACCCACTCTCTATGCTATGCTTTTCAGGTAATACTCCTTAAAATGTTTTTGAGAATCCCTCATCCCAGTCCGTGTGGATAACATGAGACTCCACTTTGACCAATCAGAGCACTGAGTCTCCCTCCCCTGGTGATTAACCAATCAGAATAATCCCTGGACTTTGATGGGTGTGGCCAGAGAGAGACATTCCCTCTTCTGCGGATTGAATCTGGCAAGAAACCGTGTTATTATTACCTGTGAAACTCAGAGCTGAGAAGTGAAGAGACCAATTATACCACTTGAGGCACTGGATTGATCCATGCCTAAAGGTCTGAGTTTCCATTACAAAAAAACACAACAATACCTTCCTTGTTTATGTTTTCAGGTTTTGTATCATCTGCCATAGAAATAATTCTGATAAAAAAAGAAAAAAAGGCAAGTTTTTTAATTTGAACTTAAAAGAAACAACACATCGGGATGAGAATTTCACACGCAATGCCAGTGCCCTGATGTGAAAAGCCACACGGTGAAAGATACACCAACTCAAGTGCTGGAAGCAGAAGGTTACCTTCATCTCCTTGCTTCCTCCCTCATCGGCAAAAAAAAAACAAAGAGAGATCAGAGCTAAGTGCTTCAATGTGACTTCTATGTAAAACTGTAAATTTAAGCCCAGAGCACACTGCTTGTACATCTAAAAATCTCCTTATACAGTGGTTTGCTTTGTTTTTTAAGAGGTAGGAGTATCATTAGATAATTATTTGTTGTTGTTAGCTGCTGTCCGGGCGCCCCGACTCATGGCGACCTTGTGCTCAAAGGAGTGAGACAGGTTCTATGTCATCCCCATGATAGGTTGTGGATCAGACTTTTGTGATCCATAGGGTTTCCATTGGCTGATTTTCAGAAGTTGATCACCAAGCCTTTTTTCCTAGCCTGTCTTAGTCTGGAAGCTCCACTGTTCAGCACAATAGCAACAAGTAAGCTTCCACTGACAGATGGGTGGTGGCTAACCCCGAGGAACCCTGGTCCAGAAGCAAACCAGGGTTGCCAGCATGGAAGGTGAAAATTCTACTGCTAATATTTATCTAGTCCAGCATGTTTTCAATTTGGTTTAATGCATAAGGACTCTATAGGAAAAAGTAAAGTGAGAGCAGAGCTGCTTGGATTTTAACTGAGAAGTCTTAGAGCAACACACACACACTTAGTTTTCCATTAGACTTCTCATGCTTCCCTTTGACTCCATCCCCAGAGGATGCAGCTCTGCTGAGGAGCCGTGAGGAATCAGAGCCCTGAGAGGAATTCTCTAATCTTGACCAAACATTATCACACCAGAAACAAGCCCAGAAACCTTGAGGGAATTCCCTAAAACGAGAAACTTGGCAGGCTTAGAGCTGCTGTGATATTATACCACTGTATTATTTTTTTAATTGTATTAATTTCCGCAAGTAATGCATGCATACATTCTAATAGTATTGTATTTAAGAAACTGTCCAATAGTCTAGAAGCTCAATTCCTCTTGAGTCTCATGCCTTCGCAGAGGTAACTGCAGGAATCACCGTGAAGTGTTCATGTCCAGGCTCTTTCCATGCGTTTGCACACACATACACGCATTTGTAGAAATACGGAGTATGGCTTCATGGGGCATTGATACAAAAGTGATGTTATGAGTTGAATTGTGTCCCCCAAAAAGATATGTTGAAGTCCTAACCCCTGTTAGCTGTGAATGTGACCTTGTTTAAAAGAAGATCACACTGGAATAAGGTTGTTATCCCTAAATCCAAAGTGAATGGTGTCCTTGTAAGAAAAGGAGAAGAGACAGACACAGAAAAACACCATATGATGACAGAGGTAGAGATTGAAGTGATATGTCTACAATCCAAGGAATGACAAGGATTGCTGGTAGCACTAGAAGCTAGGAAGAGGCAAGGAAGGAGAGAGAGAGAGCATAACCCTGAAGACATCTTGATTTTGGACTTCTAGACTTCAGAACCGTGAAAGAATAAATTTCTCTTGTGTTAAGGAAACTAATACAAATGACATCATTCTCTGCATGTTTTTGGGAAGCAAGTTACAGAATGGTTTCTGCAGTATAATTCCCTTATCCTTTTCACCGTGCTACTTTGTCACTTCAGAGTGCTGAAAGCTCTATAGAAAAATAAAAAAGGCCTTGAATGGGCCTAGTGAGGTTTTCCTGTTTAAAAACCTCATGTTGTGTGTTTTATTATCTTTACACTCTCTCAGAAATAGGAGTATTCACAAGCAAAGAATTAATTTAACAATTATTTCTGTATTTACTCTGGGATTATTCTATGTACTGACATTCTTTTTAATCTGTGCCTTTCTTCAGAAATATGTTATTTTGAGATTCTGTAGTGTTATTTGAGATTTCAAAAACAATTACAGCATTAAAAGCATCTTTTCAACCTACACCCTCTCCCCTGTATATTGTTCCCGCCCCAACCCCTGAGTCCCTGTTCAACATAACCAGATGGCTGCCACTCCATCTAGTGACGTCCCCTTCACCTAGCAGTGAGATACTCCCAAGGAATATTACAGGCAGTAGCTAAGAATTGACTAAACAATTGTATTCCATATGCAGGGATAATAACACAGTTGCATTAAAATACTGGAAAACACACAACAGGTCCTGTGACAAAATACAAGCTGATAAACTCATTCAGGAAAGCTATTGTAGGTATTTCTTAGGAATCAATTGAAAAATCCTACAAGATTTCGATAGCTATTCAAACAACATGGAAAATGAGCTGGGGTGGTATGATTTTCTTGTGCAAGGACCTATTTTCAATTTAGTTTTCTGGTCTACAATGTAGATAAGAGGTGAAGGAATAAGCCAGCTATCAGCTTTGGCTCTTCCTTGAACTGCCTGCCTTCCCCCAGAACATTTTTTTTCCAACTCTTTATAGTTTGACACAAACTAAGAGTGGCAAACTCCATATATGAGGTGATGGACAAGCTGTAAGGAGCTGAGATTGTTATCTGAAAATTAACCATGGAGACCCTGAAATGGGCCTGGGATGTTTCCAGAAGAATCTCCCAGGAGGTCTCCAGGTCACAAGTTGGGTCAGGCTGTCTCTACTCTGATCTCAACTTCGGTCAGGAATTCTCCGAGATCATTTCTCATCTATGACAGAACACAGGCATTTTTGGAAGAGAATATACAACATGCTAGTAAGAAAAGCAACCTGATCTAATTTGTTTTAGGTTTAGTTTTTGTTTATTGGGGAAAATAACTTATAAATGGACCCAAGAAAACTGTGCGGGGATTTCACCATTCTCCACGTCTACGGTTACCTACTAAATCCTACATCTTTCTGTCTTAACAATACAAGCCGCCTGGGGGATTGGTTAAGAAGAGCCCTTGTAAACACACACACTCCATTTCAGGGGCCTCCTGACAACCAGACGCTGCCTGCCTGAGAGCAGTTCCAGGTCCCACACATTCCCCGTGCCCAGCACTCAGTGACACCAGTACACCCCTGAGCTTTGTCATACCCATATATCAGAGCCAGAAGCTCTCAGGGACACCCACATACCAATTTTCCACTGGGGTTTGGACTTCTTTCCTGGTGAAACTTACACCATTGAGTTAATGACACACTCATTATTCATAGCATGAGATGACTGCTACTTACTCTGGTTCCATAGTTATCCACCAGTCCTAAGATTATAACGTGAATTTAAATGTAGATGTTTCTATGTGATAATATAAATATTTGACAATTAATATTTGGTAGTTAATAAACAGGAGCCCTGGTGGTGCAGTGGTTAAACTGCTCAGCTGCTAACCAAAAGTCGGCAGTTTGAACCCATCAGCCACTCTGTGGGAGAGAGATATGACAGTCTGCTTCCATAAAGACTACAGCCTTAGAAACCCTATGGGGCAGTTCTACTCTGTCCTATAGGGTCACTACGAGTCAGAATTGACTTGAGGGTGGTGGGTTTAGTTAAGAAACTGGCATTCAGGCTCCTCCCTTGTGAACTTGTTTAGCTTGACTCAAGCTAAGGGATTGGGCCAGGATTCTGACCACGTGGAGTTTCTGTGCCTGGAAAGCCCAGGATCTTCTTTTCCATGGAAGTGATCCACCCTGTGTGATACCCTGCTTAATTGGATGACTGGGTTCAACAACTGACACATTTCAGGAAAAACAGATCTGCTTTTGCAAGCTAAAAATTTATATACAAGAATAGTAGGAAATATTAGTGAATAACTTCAATGGCAGGCTAGGGTATTTGGCTTTAACTAGAAGCACAGCCAGAGTGCTCCTTGGAAGCGAGAATGCAAGACTTCTCACATTCTTTGAACCTGTTACCGGGAGGGGACCAGTCCCTGAAGAAGGACATCATGCTTGGTAATACCGAGCATCAGCGAAAAAGAGGAAGACCCTCAACTAGATGGATTGACATAGTAGCTGCAACAATGGGCTCAAACATAGTGTTTCATTCTGTTGTACATAGGGGTTGTTATGAGTTAGAACCCACTCGATGGCCCCTAACAACAACAACAAATCCCTGTGTGGTGCAAATGGTTAATGTGCTCAGCTGTTAACTGAAAAGGTGGAGGTTTGAATCCTCCCAGAGGCTCCTCAGAAGAAAGGCCTGGTAATCTACTTCCAAAAACTCTAGGAAGCGTAGTTCTACTCTGATATACATGGAGTTGTCATGAATCAGAATCAATTCAATAGCAACTAGTATCTTGAAAACAGCAGAAAGTCATCAGAGAGTAGAGTAAGAAGGAAGAAAACAGAGAAATGGACCTTATATTTATATTAGACTTCCGTTTTTGAAGTCCCATCTTATACATAATTTCACCTAATCCTCATACCAACATTGTGAAGCATAAATGATTATCCCCATTTTATGGATGAGCAAACCAAAGTTGAGAGAGCTGTGATTTGGTCAAAGTTACTCAACTAATAGGACTTGAAATATAGACAGTGTTATTTCAAATGCAGTGTTTATTCCCAGATTATTGAAATAGTCCTGTATTACTGTTAGGCCACACCTAAACAGGTCAAGCTGCCGTAGTAGAATTATACTTCCCTGTCCAGATCCTGAAATAATACAAACAGTACCTCTTCTTCCTCTTGAATAGAGAAGGATGTATAAAGATTTCCTTACTCTGTGAAGCTGAGCATAAATTTAGACCCAGGAATCCCATGAGCTATACGTCCAGCCAATCTATGTGATTGTCCTTATATTCTTCCTAGGTCTGAACCTTAGCCTGGATCTCAACTGGTTGAGCTTGGTTAAGTTTATTATATATCCTGACCCTGGCCTGGCCCCCACCGTCTGCCCACCTTATAAAAGAATGCCATGTTAGCTTATTAGTTTGGGCAAAGGGAGGACTGGATGTTGAAAGAAATATATTCTTACTACACTGATCAACATAATGACTGTTCTCAACATCTTTCCACAAACTCACAAAACCACAACCCATCATTTTTGTTATGTTTGTTAATCAAAATGGATGTTAGAATAAGATATATTTTCAAACACAAAAATTGTTTCACTGTCATCTAATAGCAATTATCCACCGTGAGAGAGTCCAGTGGATGTTGGCAAAGGGAAAACAAGGAACTTTTTTGTAATTGTAACAGTAAATGGGAAATCAGGTGTTTCCGTCTAGAGAACTTCATAATTCTAAGTGGAGGCCTAAGATGTATGTCTATGGTGATTAACAGTATTATGCTTTCTCAATGGAAAATCCTTGAGACTGCAATTTTTTTTTTAATTGAACTGATGATCCAGAGAATGATGCCCTATCACCAAGTGTGAAATTAGAGGAGACTCCTAAAGGCTGGGAATTTGAAATGACTCTTCCCACAATGATGGATTATATAATTGATGGTGATTGAGTACCCAAATCTATGGCATCTTTCTAATCTTTTTACAAAAGCTCAAAAGAGAAGGCGTTCTATAAGTTACTTCCAAAGGATGACAGGAGGAATGATATTTTACATGAATTTTAAATTAATAGAGTACTTCTGCAGCCTTCTCTGAAAAGAGGACATATCAGCCAGCTATGTAAGACATTGTAAATGACCAGACTGAATTCCCTCGAATTTAAGTTCAGTTCCACACTATACTATAAACGGCTTGACAGATGTCATTCTGTCTTCTACTGTGTAGTATTTCCTACAGGGAATGGGGGATGGGAAGTATAAGAGGGAGCGTAAACTAATTTATTATTATTATTATAACATTAATTATCACAACAAATGCCTAGAAGTCTTTTTTTTAACTCCTCATTCCTACCTTCCCCCACTCCCTGATAACCATTAATAAAATTTTGTCTGTATGTGTTTGCCTATTCTAGATACTTCATACAAGTTGGTTCATATAATATTTGTCCTTCTGTGTCTGGTTTATTTTACTGTGCATAATGTTTTCAAGGTTCATCCATGTTGTAGCATGTATCAGGCCTTCATTTCTCTGTATGGATGAATACTATTCCACTGCATGTGTACACACATTTTGTTTATTCATTCATCTATGGATGGACCTTTGGTTTGTTTCCACCTTTAGACTATTGTGAATAATTCTGCAATGAATGTTGCTTTACATTTGTCTGTTTGAGTCATTGTTTTCAATTATTTTGGGTATATACCTACAAGTGAAATTGTTGGCTCAGATGGTAATTTAAAGCTTAACTTATTGAGGACTGGAAAACTGTTTTCTGCAGAGGCTGCACCATTTTATATTCCCACCAGCAATTTATTCACATCCTTGTCAACACTTGTTATTTTCCATTTTTGTTTTTATGATAGTCATCCTAGATAATGTGAAGTGGTATCTCACTGAGGTTTTGACTTGCATTTCCCTAATGACTAATGATGTTGAGCATCTCTTCATGTGCTTATTGGCCTGTCTTAGTCATCTAATGCTGCTGTAGCAGAAATACCACAAATGGATGGCTTTTAACAAAGAGAAATTTATTCTCACATAGTCTAGTAGGCTACAAGTCCAAATTCAAGACATCACCTCCAGGGGAAGCCTTTCTCTCTGCTGGCTCTGGAGGAAGGTCCTTGTGCTGCATCAGTCTTCCCTTGGTCTGGGAGATTCTCATGCAGGAACCTCAGGTCCAAAGGACACGCTCTGCTCCCAGCACTGCTTTCTTGGTGGTATGAGGTCCCCAACTCTCTGCTTGCTTCCCTTTCCTTTTATCTCTTGTAAGATAAAAGGAGGTGCAGGCCACACCCCAGAGAAACTTCCTTTACATTGGATCAGGAATGTGACTTTAGTGAGGCTGTTACAATCCCACCCTAATCCTCTTTAATGTAAAATTACAATAATAGAATCGAGGACAACCACACAATATTGGAAATTATGGCCCAGCCAAATTGATACACACCTTTTTGGGGAGACATAATTCAATCCATGACATGGTCATTTGTATATCTTTTTTGGAGAAATGCCTATTCAAGTCCTTTGCCTATTTTTTAATTGGTTTATTAGTCTTTTTGTTGTTGTGTTTGAATAGATCTTTATATATTCTGATTTTTAAACACTTACCTGAGATATTACTATTTCTAAATATTTTCTCCCATTCTGTAGGTTGTGTTTTCACTTTCTTGATGCACAGAAGTTTTTAATTTTGATGAAGTCCAATTAATGTTTTTTTTTTTATTGTTACTTATATTTTTGGTGTCATATTCAAGAATTCATTGTCTAAAATAAGGTCCTTAAACTTTACCCCTATGTTTTCTATAGAGAGTTTTATGGTTTTAGCTCATATGTTTAAGTCATTGATCAATTTTGAATTATTTTTTGTACACTGATTTGAGGTATGAGTCCAATTCCATTCTTTTACATGTGGAGATCCAGTCGTCCCAGCACCATTTGTTGAAGAGACTATTCTTTCCTCATTGAATGGATTTAGCATCCTTGTCAAAATCAATTGACCGTAGATGTATTTATTTCTATTTTATTGGTCTATGTGTCCATCCTTATGCCAGTACCAGACTGTTTTGGATTACTGTAGCTTTGTAATACATTTGAAATTTGGTGGCAATTCTTTTTTAAGATTGTTTTGGCTATTTGGGGCCCCTTGCATTTTGACATAAATTTGAGACTCACCCTTTCCATTTCTGCAAGAAAGGCTGTTGGAACTTTAACAAGATTTGCATGGTAGCTGTAGATCACTTGGGGTACTATTGACATCTTAACAATATTAAGCCTTCCAACCCATGAACATGGGATGTCTTTCCATTTATTTAGATCTCTTAGAGTAAACTAATTTGTATTAGTCACAGACTATATGCCAAGAAATATGCCAAACACTATAGAGATACTCAGTTTCAGTAAGTAATAGTGATTTTAGTAGCAATAGCCATGTTATTTTTCTCTTCTATAGAAAATAAAAATGAGGTTCATAAAAATCCAAGAAACCTAGATGAAATCACACAAGGTATATGTGACCAAATCTGAATTTGGATCCAACTCTATTTGACTTACAGGCCATGTTCTTTCTTTTATGGGACGTGTTCATATCCTCCACCACACTTTTCATGGATAGAAACTCCTTAATCAAGTTATGTAAGCAATTAATGAATGACTCTTCTAAAGAGAGCAGCAGTATTTGACCCTGGAGGAACTGCTCACATCTACTCATGTGTTAAATCTCTCCTAGGCTGGAAGGTCACAGTCAAACTCTGAAGAACAAGTGGAGTTTAATCTCTTATTAAAATACACCTAATATGTACTCTGACCTTCAACCATCACTCTTCTACCACTAAAAACCAGTTGCCGTAGAGTCAATTCCAACTCATGGAAGTAGCCGAAACAATCATGTATGTCAGAGTAGAACTGTGTTCCAGAGGGTTTTCAGTGACCGATTGTTTGGAACTAAATTGCCAAGGCTTTCTTCTGATGCACGTCTGAGTGGATTCAAATCGCCAATGTTTGAGTTAGCAGGCGAATGTGTTAACCATTTGCACCATCCAGGAACTCTACCTCTGGACCATGAGAAACCATTCATGTTTTTGTTCCTTTGTCTCTATTTAAATGATTGTTTGTCCTGGTGACACTGTCAGTTCCATTCCTACTCTCTAAATCTGTGAAGACGGTGCCCATCTGTTTTCTCTGGACTGATCTGGGGCTAAGGTTAGATGCTGGCATGACAGGCACCTTGAGATGAAGGCTCTTCTGCCTTGAACTTGCAGAAGACTTTGCTGAGCTGTCGACTTGGCAGAGCAAACAGACTTCTTCCTGCATATTGAAGTCAGTCATTCTATAGACCTATTTCCAAGTTTCAGGCTTCCGTCCCTCTATGTCTGTTAGTGTCTGCACTGTGTACTCCAATCCTGCTGGCTCCTAAAGGTCATACAGAACACATTAGACCTAATCAAACAAGAAATCTACACTGGCAGCATAAATTTTAAAGCTTGACTATAAAAACAAAACAACAAAAAATAAGAAAATCCTCCTTGCATTTGCCAAATTAACAGATTACCACCAAAAGAGGCATACCTTCATTTCCTACAAATGACCAACAAAACACTACACATTGATTGATTGAGTATTTCCCTTGCCAAGACTTGCTGGGATGTGGATGTGAAGAAATTGGAAAATACAGTTATCAATTGATTGTTGCCTTCAGAATAGAAAGAATTTAGCCTAGATAAGAGGTATGTAGCTTAGAAGGGAGGCTTTCTTTCAAGTTCCTAAATTCATAATTTGCTTGGCTAAATGAACACAGATGACATTAACGAATCAGTAGGGAATTTTTTCAAGTCCTTCAGACCTGTGGGATCTTTCACATCATCACCATTTTATTACTTCTGCTTTGCTTTGTTCCACCAGGTTCTTATTCATAGTCCTACTGCTTTCTGGCCTATCTTCAGGCAAAGACAAAAGTTCTCTTGGGCTGTGAAGACTGATGCTTTCTTCCATCTGCACTATCTTGGCTGGAGCTCTGCAGTCATCTATGTTTATGGTCGCAGTTGCAGTAAAAATAGCAAAAGTCAATATTTGTGCTCTATATCTGTCAGATAATAAAGCTGGCTGGAGGCATGGCCACATGACATCTGTGCATGCAACAGACAGAGGCTGCCTCCCCCACCCTTCCAGACAGTTTGTCTAAAGGTGGTGTCATATTTGTACAGCTGACATTCCCAAATCCCCCATGTGTGTCCTTAGGGAACCTCAAAATTTTTGTTTGATTTTTGATCCTGTTGATTCTGGCCTTGTGCAGAAAAAAAAAGTAGAGAAAAGACATAAGGAAAGAAAGGGAGGAAGGAAATATGAAAGTAAGAAAATATAAAAAGAAACAATGACTACTTAGAAAATCTATCTAACAGTCCTAAATTAAATGGAAAAATCCCTGCCACCTCCACCGTGCCCTCCACCCCAATCTCGAGTCCTCCGAGTGACAGTCTTGGGAATAACTCTCTAAATTTTCAACTATTGGTGTTTAGAACTTGCCTACATCCACAATGGATAGGAAAACAGAAAGAAAATGTGGAAAAATTATGATGAAAACAAGCTGGAAATTGGAGTTTGTTTAGAAGGTTTAGATTTTAGTTAAAGACTTGGGTTTCAGTTTTAGCTCTGTGATCTTGTGCAAGTATCTTGCTTTAAATAAGTTTCACAGTTCTCATCTATAAGATGGGAATACTAAAAGAATCTAATTTATAAAATTGTTGCAAAGATTAAATGAGATAATGTGTGCAAATAATTTAACATAGCACATGGTAACTGTCTTATGCTAGATTCTCTAGAGAAGCAAAACAAGTAAAGCATGTAAGTATATAAACCTGTTGCCATCAAGTAGATTCTGACTCGTAGAGAACCTATAGGACACAGTAGAACTGCTCCATAGAGTTTCCAAGGAGTGGCTGACCTTTTGGTTAGCAGCCCATCGCTTAACCACTGTGCCTCCAGGGCTCCATAAATATATATATAGAGAGATTCATTTCAAGGAAATGGCTCACATGGTTGTAGAGGCTGGAATGTTCCAAGTCCATGAGTCAGGATAGAGGCTTCTCCTGATTCACGTAGCTGCAGGGGCTAGCAAACCCAAGATCGGCAGGGCAGAGAACAGGGCTCTTGCTCACAGGCTGTGAAGATGGACAAATACCAAGATTGGCAGGCAATACTGCAGACAAGCTGCTAGCTCAAGTCCCAAGAACTGGAGGTCAGATGAACAGGAGCCAGCTGCAGGATCCAGAGCAAGCAAAAGCCAAGGGCCGAGGGACCTCCACTGAGAATCCAGAGAGTGTGGCCAATATCTAGAGTCTGGAGGTCAAGGCCATTGTCTAAATGTTGTCTCAGAGAGCATAGGATTATTTTCCAGCCTTGAGGGATAATGTAATGTCTTCTGCTGACTTGTATGGTGACTGTTATGCCTTCTTTCCCTCCAATTTCTCCCGTTTGTAATGGAAATATCTAGTTCATGCCTGCCTGTTCCATCATTGTACTTTGGAAGCAGATAACTTATATTCTAGATTTCACAGATGAAGAGGAATTTTTGGATTTTGGACTTGGAGTTGAATTAAGACTTTTGCTATGATATGATGGGGTGAATGTGTTTTACATGTGGCAAGGACATGAATTTTGGAGGACCAAAGGGTGGAATGTTATGGATTGAATTGTGTCTCCCAAAAATGTGTGCCAACTTGGCTTAGACCATGATTCCCAGTATTGTGTGGTTGTCCAGCATTTTATCATCTGACGTGATTTTCCTATATGTTGTAAATTCTATCTCTATGATGTCAATGAAGCAGGATTAGAGGCAGTTATGTTAATGAGGCAGTTATGTTAATCTATAAGATTAGGTTGTGTCTTAAATCAATCTTTTTTGAGATATAAAAGAGAGAAGCAAGCAGAGAGACATGACAGACCTCATACCACCAAGAAAGAAGCGCCAGAAGCATAGTGCATGTTTTGTGCCTGGGGTCCCTGTGCCGAGAAGCTCCTAGACCAGGGGAAGATTGATGACAAGAATCGTCCCCCAGAACCGACAGAGGAAAAAAGCCTTCTCCTGGAGCTGGCACGCTGAATTCAGACTTCTAGCCTACTACACTGTGAGAGAATAAACTTCTGTTTGTTAAAACCATCCACCTGTAGTATTCCTGTTATAGAAGCACTAGATAACTAAGACAGTAACCAATATCAATGATAGTTGTTATTATTAAAGCAAAGTGATTTCTAAAGAAACAGCTTTAACTCTGGTGGTACTAAGTGGTTATAAGAAAATTAGCGCTTGCTGAAGTCACCTAGATACAGCTGAACACCTCATGGGATTTGTTTTCTTAGTTTGTAGGCTCAGGGTCATAGTTTTGAGGGACATCTCAATCAATTGGCCTAATGTTGTTTCTCAGTACTTCTGTTCTACCTCCTAGTCAGTAAGGTAGTTACTGCGTCTTAAAAGCCAGCAAGCGGTCAACCAAGGTACTACAATAGGTATCCATTCACCTGAAGCAACACAGGAAAAAGGAGAGTCAGGAATTGAAGGAGAAAAAGAACTGCATATTGCATTACTTCCATAAACAACTACTTCCTTTGCCATGATACCAGAAGAGCTGGATGATGCCAGGTTACCATTACTGATCATTTTGATCGAAGTTTTTATAAAGTAATCCTGATCAAAAGGGAGAAGAATGTAGAACAGAATTCAAATTCTCAATAGAAGCCAGACTTTCTGAAGCCATTGGGTCTGGATGAACCCCTGAAACTATCACCCAGAGATAATCTTTAAACTTTAAACCTTAAACCTAAGCTATTCCCTAAAGTCTTCTTTGAACCAAAAAAAAAATTCGTTTATCTTAACTGAAGTATGTTTACCTTGAGCATTGTACTGTTTTAAATAATTATCTATATGAGATAAAATTGACAACAGCAATTAGAAAGTTTAGATGAGAAGCTTAGGGGGCAGTGAGTCTCAGTTAATGGTGGTGGGACAATTCAGAGATGGACAATGAGAATGTTTTCACAAATAGAAGAATATAATCAATGTCAATGACTTGTACATGTAGAAATTGCTGAAATGGTTTATGACTGCATACATTTTTACCAAAATTTTAAAAAAAGAGAGAGAGACAGGGAACCAGCTTTGCTACTCAGCCTAGTTAAATGACTGGCTTGTGACACCAGAAAAGGAGAATCAAAACTAAAATTTTATAAATTCATTTTATGTTGTATTTCTTAACTACTATTATTATTAATTTTCCATAGCCAAATTCTTATGTTTTTCCATCTTGTTTAATATATCCATATCAGAATTATTGTCCTCACCTGGGGACCCCTTTGTTAAATTATACTGCATTTTGATTATGAATTTCTACTCAGGAACCCTACAACACTTCACAGTCTCTTTGTGCTGTCCTTCCCATATGGGCTGTGTTCTTTTCTTCCCTCTGCTGTAATTAATTGCTTTCTGCGAGCTAGTCTTTCTCTAAAGTGACATATTTTGTAATATGTAAAATGATTTTAGAAAGTATGTGAATGAATTTCTGTAATTTTAAAAGACATTTATTTTAATATGTGTTAGAAAAATAATTAACTACTATACCAAAACCAGTTGCCATAGAGTTGATATCAACTCATGGCAACCTCAAGTGTGTCAGAGTAGAACTGCGCTCCATAGGGTTTTCAAGGCTGAGTTTTTAGAAATAAATCATTAGGTCTTTCTTCTGAGGTACCTCTTGGTGGACTTGAACCATCGACCTTTCAGTTAACAGACAAACATGTTAATCATTTGCACCACCCAGGGACTCCAACTACTATACCAAAATCATGATTTCACAGATATTATCCATTATGTTGAGGTAAAGCAATGGAAAGTTCAAAAAATAAACAAAATTAAAAATATTAAGTAATCAGTTAGGTGGTATGTGCTCCCTCACATTTTGAAGCTCCTTACAGTTCAGTGGGGTCATGTGTCACTGCTGAACAGAAGCATTCAGAGCCTGCATGCAACTTTCCAATTGTCTCTGACCCTGTCACAGTAACTGATGAGGCTACTTGTATTCAGATGATGCAAGTATGAGATGGCAAAGCCTGGATCCCTGAGTGACTGTGTGGAGCAAAGCCCCACAAACCCTTGATAGACGTGTAGAATGAGTATAAATAAACTTGTGTTGTGTTAATCCACTAAGTTTTGGGAATTGTTTGTGACCACAGCATAGTGGTATATGTATATGAGAAAAACATGAAGGTGGTCATGAGAGTGTGTGAGTTTCTAGTTTTAAAAACATTAAGCTGTCTTTCCAGTCCACCTTAGAGTTGGCAATGGCTGTAGTCTTTACTTCCTACCAATCTTTTAAATTCCCCATTTTCACTTTCCTCTTGAGGGAATTATCATGAATGCATCAGCACTTCTCTATTTCTCTTTATTTGTCTCTACCCTTTCTTCCACCTTAGCTTATAAATAGCTTACTTTGCAAATATCCAAAAGTTTATAAATTTCTCCATGGATCCAAAGGAGCTTTTGATTAACCTTTCCTGTTTCTGCTCAACTTTATAAATCTCCTCCATAATATTCCCAAAGTTTTTCATTCAGTTTTTGCTTGAATTCTTTAAATGATCAAGAAGTCACTACTTCAAAGATAACCTACTCCAATTTTGGACAGTCTCAATTCCTGGAAGCTCCTCCTTGAATTGAACTGAAAATCACCACCTATATTAAATCTCTTGTTCCTCTACATGTATGTCTGTGCCATATATAGTGGAAATCTCAGTTTTTGCATACAAATGTGCTTCATTTTCTTCCGTTGTCCCCATATAACATGGTTTCAAGTCTGTCTCATGGTCCTCTTCTGTGCATAGTTTAATTTTTCAATGGCTTTCTTAAAATATGAGGTCAGAAATTAATACAATCTGACAGATGCAATTTGAATAAACAGAGTTTCTCTCCATCTTTATTAATGCAGCCTAAGACACATGAGACTTTCTTGAGTCCCTCCATTCCGTTGTCAGCTTATATTAAATATACACCACTCAAAATCTTTCTCTTGTGAATTTCTCTGAAGCCTTTCCATCTCCATCCTTTCTTTGATTTATTGTATTTGAACAACTTTTATCTTATTATTTTACCCCTTTAAGGTCAGGCTATTGAAATCTTTAAAAATTGGATTATTTCATCCAACACATTACCATTCCTCCAAGGTGTATAGTAAACATGCCTTCTAGGTCTTCTTATCAGGCAACACTTCTCAAAATTACCTTCTGCAGAGCAGTGAATTACTTAATGTGACCCTTCTAGCCATAGTCTTTGTAACTCCTACCAAATGACTGGGTGGGACTATGCAAATGAGGTGCTTATGGCCTACCAAGGGGATTGAATAGCTTGCTAATAATGTAAATAAGGTGCATGGCACCCTTGTGGGGGTGGGACCATTCAAATAAGGTGCATGGAACACTTATGAGGGGAATGATCAGTTTTGCCATCATATTAGGCCTAAAAAGAGCCATCCCAGAGGTGGGAAGCAAGGATCTCAACAGTACCAAGAAAGAAGAGCCAGGAGTGGAGTGCATCCTTTGGACCCAGAATCCCTGTGCTGAAAACGTCTTAGATCCAGGAGACAGAGAGGAGATGTAACATGGAAGACAGAGAGAGGCAGCAGAACCAGGACAGAGAGGGAGAGCTGTAACACCAGAGACGGGTGGAAGCAGCAGCAGAGAAACAGCAACAGAGAACTGGGAGACTGGCAGGAAACTAACAGGAGACCAGCAGGACATGGTGCGGGGGGTTTCCTGGCCCATGGAGTGAGAAAGCTGAGCATCTTCGGGCAAGAAGCTTGCTGGTTTGGAGTAAGGTGCCTCCGGGCGCTTGGTGAAGCTAGGTTTTGCCGACCCACAGAGTTAGAGCTGAGTCCCTTCAGGCAGAGGCTTACTGGCAGGGTGAGGTGCCTCTGGGCACTTATCTGCAGAGCTAAAAGATCTTTGTAACACTTGCCTGAGCAGGGCAGAGGCCAGGCCAAGGGGCTGAGGACCAGAGACCTGCCTGTGGCATGGCTAGGAAGAGGCTGTCTTGATAGAAAAACTGTACCCTGAATACTTCCTTATTCTGAATCGTAACCTGTTACTTCCCTAATAAACCCCATAATTGTGAGTATGGTCTTGAGTTCTGTGTGACCATTGCAATGAATTATCAAACTTAGCAGAGTGCTGTGGGAGGGACTGTTGCATGTCAGAATTGGTAAAGATGGCAGAGAGAGGAGGTATGTCTGATTTCCGCCTCATAACAATCAGCCTTGGGATATTTATCTTGATTCTCCTTCCCCTTGTGAAGTTAGAGGAGGTCAGACACTGCCCTCTCCCCATACCATTTTTACACCTACTGAGGAATCCCTCATCACTGGATTCCAAAATTATTTTCTAGAGATTGATCATAGAATTGGAATTCACTTGAAGCAAATATGAAATTTTTTATTTATATATTTTATGTTATCTTTTTCACTCAACTTAACATATATAAATGCTTATTGTGGTACAATTGCCCAAAGTTTTTGAATAAAATTGATGCTATAGGAAAAAGTGCAGTGTTTATCTTGGGTCTGACATGGAATGCTTTGGAAAGAAAAGAAGTAAAAGAGAGAGAGAGGGAGGGAGAGAACAAAAAGAAAATCAGGAAGGAAGGAGAAAAGAAAGGAAAAATATAAAAGAAAGAATGCATAAAGCTTGTCCTCGTCTAATATTACACCATCTGCCTCCAAAAGTGTGACACTTTCCTTTGTGATATTCTTATTTATAACATACCTTTATTTAATTTTCATTTAATGTTTTCTAGAATCTATTTCTGGGCTATTTTCTTCCTGTTAATCAATGCCTCTCTTTTCAATTTCTGTTATATACTGTCTTCTTTCCACTTGATTATATATATTGCATTATGTTAAATATGGCCTCATTAATTTACTGAGGACTAACTATATGCCAGGTACACTTCTAAACACAGAAAATATGGTGAGAGACAAAACAAATGCAGCCACCACTCTCATGAAACTGAAAATTAGATCCTTGGGCAATCATTGGTTTCTTTAGACATCCTTTTATTTTTTTCCTCATCAGAATTATTTTCAGTTGTAGAGTTAGAACTTTGGATTTAAAATATCTTCTATATCTCTTAAGCTATTACCCCTTTAAAATGCCACTAGCTATAGAATAATAACTATAACTTCTCTGAAAATCCATCCAAGTTTCAGTCTAAATACTGCTGTCATCTTTCAACTATGCCTATGAGCTCCTGGCTAAGAAATAGTTCTATTTTAACAGAAAGTGGACGTGCTTGGCTCAGGTGAGGAAAAACGAAGAAAAGGATCCCTGAGTGAACTTCATTGTCAATGTACATAAGTTCCTTCTCAAGATTTGCTTCCTTCTCAGACTGAAGCATGTTGTGTGAAGCAACTTACATGATGATTTTCCCAGCTGGTGACTGTTTGGAAAGGAAAACCTTGTTATGCTATTTCTTTCAGGACCAAAAAATATTTCCAGGGTCTCACTGTATTTTTATAATGACTTTTAGAGTCCTGCTCTTATTGAACATTTTCACTGTAGAAATGTTTGGAAATATAAATGGAAAAAGAGAAAAAAAATCAAATAAACTTGAATATCCACTATCCAGAGTTATCAATATGTTGGTATAGATTTTCCCATAGCATAACTTTTAAAATTACACGTTTGCATTATGTGTACTACTCCATATTGTTTGGTATCATATAATACCGTACTGTTTTTCCTCTTAACAATATGTGAATATTTCCCACAACATTACATAGTCTTTGAAAACACAATGTTAATAATGAGTAGTGTAGGGTGCTATCATATGAAGATACCATAATTTACTTTTAAACGCCTTAACCTTAAACATTTAAGCAGGTTCTTTTTTACTATTATGAAAGTTAGTCTGATGAACTTTCTTATATCTATATCTTTACATAAATCCATATATATTTTCATAGAATAAATATTAGTAGGAATGTTGAGTCACAGGGTATGAAAATTTCTGAGTATGTAAATTTCTCAGGCTCTTAATACATATTTCCAAATTATTCTCTAGGAAGTCTGTGCCAATTTATATTTCTAACACCAGTGTATGGGCTTTTCAATTAAAAAGGAGTATTGCTTTAAAAATATTTTCTATCTGTTAAGTAAAACACGGTAGTTATATTTCTCCTTTTGTGAATTAATTATTGCTTCTTGGTTTTTTTTTCTAGTAGGATCTTTGACTTCTTCATATTTTAAAGCATTTATTATCTGTTAATAATATTATTTTCATTATTACATATATTGCAAGTCTCTCTCTCTGTCAAGGCTCTAGGGGAGAGTTCTTACTTGTCTCTTTCTAACTTCTAGTGGCTCACAGAAATTCTTGGCACTCCTCTGCTTGTGGCTGCATCACTCTAATCTTGCTCTTCTTGGCACGGCCTTCTTCCCTCTGTGTGTCTCTCTGTGCCCTCTTCTCTTTTATAAAGACACTTGTCATTGAATTTAGGGCCCACTCCAATCCAGTGTAACTTCATCCCAAACCTTACTTTATTACAGCTGCAATGACTCTATTTCCAAATAAGGTCACATTCAGAGATTTGGGGTGCACATGAATTTTGGGAGGGCAGTATTCAACCCACCATACCCCAACCTTCCATTCCATGATGCAGGGTGTGTGTGTGTGTGTATGTGTGTGTGTGAGTGTGTGTGTGTATGTGTTGGGACTTTTGGAGAAAGCCTGAAGGGCTTGACTTTATTTGGATAAGACTGAAAAATTTATTTCTGAAGATGTTGTCAAAAACAGTAGTACAATCAACTAGCAATCAGTGGAGGCAAACAATGTAATACCAATGGAGGCAGACAAGCCAGAAGCTTAAGGGGGAGGCCAAGGTCCAGAAGTCTTCACATGCCCAAGGCTTTTCCCTCTCAGTAGCAAGGGGAGAGGAAACTTTTGAGTGACTAGTGCCTGGCTGAATATGAGACAAACTCATAAACTCGCTGAATTGTGAAAGCAGTCTCCAAGCCACATACAGATCCAACAGTAAAAGATTAAAACTGTAGTGGCTCAGAGGATTTAAACACAACCTTTGACTAATCACTGACTGACCATGAAGCTATGCTGACCCAGCAGTAAGTCCTAGGAAACCAGGCAGATCAATAGACACATGAAGTAGGTTAGTGGTTGCCAGGGGCTGGGCAAGAGGGAAGGGGGAGTGACTGCTAACAGTACAGGCTGTTTTCAGGGGTGATGAAAATGTTCTAAAATTGAATTATAACAAATGACAGTTGCACAACTCTGTAAATATACTGTAAATGAGTAAATTTTATGTTATATAAAATTGTATCTCAATATAGTTGTTTTTTAAAAAGTTATATGGAATAATTGTAGTCTCATACTCACTCCTGAATAACAATCCAATTAATCATCTATAGTATCACTGTAAAGTAAGTAAATGTCTTAGTTATCTAGTGCTGCTATAACAGAAATACCACAAGTGGATAGATTTAACAAAGAGAAATTTATTCTCTCACAGTTTAGGAGGCTAGAAGTCTGAATTCAGGGTGACAGCTCCAGGGGAAGGCATTCTGTCTCTGTTGACTCTAGGGGAAGATCCTTGTCATCAATCTTCCCCACAGTCTAAGAGTTTCTCTGTGCAGGGACCCTGGGTCTGAAGGATGCGCTCCACTCCTGGCTCTTCTTTCTTGGTGGTAGGAGGTTCCTGTCCTCTCTGCTTGCTTGTCTCTTTTATATCTCAAAAGAGATTGATTCCAGATACAACATAATCCTGTAGATTGTGTCCTACCTCACCAACATAACTGCCTCTAATCCTGCCTCATTAACATTATAGAGGTTAGGATTTACAACACATAGGGTAATTATATCAGATCACAAAAAGGAGGACAACCACACAATACTGGGAATCACGGCCTAACCATGCTGACATATATTTTAGGGGGACAAAATTCAATCTATAACAGTAAATCTTAGTCTTTGTCAAAATTTATTAATTTTAACCAAAACTTAGTATGACTTGATATGATCCCTAGAATTGGCTTGTTTGTCTGTTTTAGCAGTGGTTTCTTATGTATCACACCAAAAGCATAAGCAACCAAAAAAAAAAAAAAAAGATGAATTTTATTTTATCAAAATTAAAAACTTCGTGCTTCAAAGGACACTGTCAGGAAAGTGAAAATAAAACCCAGAGAATGGGAGAAAATATTTGCAAATCATATATATATATATATATATACATATTGTGTATATTGTGATATATTGTGATCCATATATATTGTGGTATCCAGAATATATAAAGAACATTTACAACACAATAATAAAAAGACAATCCAATTAAAAAATAGGAAAAGGGTTTGAAAAGACATTTTTCAAAGATACACAAAGGGCTAATAAACACATAAAAAGATGCTTAGAACCATTAGTCATCAGGGAAATGCATAAGAAAACCACAATGAGCTACCACTTCACACCCACTAGGATGGCTATAATAAAGAAAATGTGAAAATAAGTGTTGGTGAGAAAATATAGAAATTAGAACCCTCATGCATTGCTAGTAGGAATGAAAAATGGTTCAACCACTTTGGGAAACTGTCTGGCAGTTCCTCAAAAAATTAGACATAGAGTTACCAAATGATCCAG
This sequence comes from Dugong dugon, assembly GCA_030035585.1. NCBI lineage: Eukaryota > Metazoa > Chordata > Mammalia > Sirenia > Dugongidae > Dugong > Dugong dugon. The sequence continues at coordinate 64,796,691 of CM057470.1, read as the reverse complement.
CAATTCCACTCCTAGGTATATACTCAAGAGAATTGAAAACATATGTCTACACAAAAACTTGCACATGAATACTCAAAGAAGCTTTCCTCATAATAGCCAAAAAGTAGAAATAACTCATTGTCCATAAACTGATGAATGGATAAACAAATCACAGTATATTCATACAATGGAATATAATTCAGCCATAAAAAGGAATGAAGTATTGATACATGCTCCAACATGGAGGAACCCTGAAAACATACTAAGTAAAAAAGCAAAACACAAAAGGTCGTATACTGTATGATTCTATTAATATGAAACGTCTGAAATAGGCAAATCCATAGATGCAGAGAACAGATCAGTGGTTTTCAGGAGGGGCTGGGGGAAGGGACAATGGGATGTGACTGCTCATGGGTATGGGGTTTCCTTTTGAGGTGATGAAAATATTCTGGAATTAGATAGTAGCGGTGGTTTCACAATCATGTGAATTTATTAAAATCTTCTTAATCGTACACTTCAAAAGGGTGAATTCTATGATATGTGAATTGTATCTCAATAAAAAATGAAAGAAGTTACAATAGCAAGGAGAAGAACTATGTGGTGAAGAAAACTGTCTAATTAAGGAAAACCGGTTGTTTGGGAATGAATTTTGGGAGAAAATGTTTTTTTAAATTTTCCTTTAGTCAAAGAAAGGAATATTGGGCAAAGTCAGGTTCTTTAGGAAAGCAGATTTGTTGTTGTTTACCTTTGTTTAAGGTATAGGCTGTGTAAACCATTGCTTTAGGTCAGACACTATAAAACAAAATATGGCTCATGTCATGATGCATAGTGGATATTCACTCCCCTTTTTTTTAGTAAAAGAAATTCATATACTGAGATGGGGCTAAACTGTACCTCCAGTTTCAAAGGTAGACACGTGTCTCAGTCAGCTAGTGCTGCTCTAACAAAAATACCACGAGTGGAGGGATTTAGCAAAGAGAAGTTTATTCTCTCACAGTCCAGTAGGCTACAAGTCCAAATTCAAGGCATCATCTCCAGGGGAATGCTTTCTCCATCAGCTCTGGAGGAAGGTCCATGTCATCAAGTCTTCCTTCTCTGCGCAGGAACTCAGGTCCAAAGGACACGCTCTGCTCCCGGCGCTGCTTTCTTGGTGGTATGAGGTTCCCATGTGTCTCTGCTTGCTTCTCTCTTTTATATCTCAAAAGAGATTGCATTAAGACAATAATCTTGTCAACCTCATCAGTATAACCTCATCACAGTCATAGAATTTACAACACATAAGGAGAGCACATATAATCTCATCATAGTGATAGAGTTTACAACACATAAGGAAATCACATCAGATAACACAATCATACAACACTTGGAATCATGACCCAGCCAAGCTGACAGATATTTTGGGGGGACACAATTCAATCCATGACAACATGTGGCTCAGCTTGACCAGTCAAGGCATCACATCACTCTAAACATAAGGACTGAGTAAACCATTCAGGCCAAATCATCAGTTAAATTAATCTACTGATGCCCAATTCTGAGACTCCTCCATGAGGAAAAGATGTGAATTCCTTTCTACTGCAATTGAATTTGGGAGGGTGTGAGCCTACAGCTCCAGGAGCCCAACTACAGAGAGTGAAGCCAACATGGAGAAAAACAGGGCCAAGATACAGAGATATGTTTCATGGTAGCATTGCGTAAAGCCATCCCTGAAGCTCACATCTTGATTTTTTCTATTACTTGAGGCAACAAATTCCCTCTTTTCTGTTTGTTTGTTTAAAGTAGTAGTAGTTGGGTTTCCTGCCACTTGAAAACAAATAAGCCCTAAAGAAAACTGAGAAAATGCTTTCAGAAAATATATTTCACAGATAATCCTGATAAGGAAAGAAAATAGGTGGTGTTTATAAATTGCTCTGTGGGTTTTATTTTATCTGATCCTAACAACCGTGTGAGTTATTTTGTTCAGGTGTTGTTAATTACATTTCACTCAATAAAATTTGGCATCCATGACCGATTTTTTTTTGAGTGAAAATGAGAGGAATTATGCAAACTGCTCATAGTCACATAGCTAGTTAGAGAGCAGAACAAAGGACTAGATCCTTCTGGCTCCAACCATGAACTGAAGTTTCCTCTTTAGGAAACTAATACTTGATAAGCTAAAATTACCATCTTTTTTATTCTAAGACCATTGAGCAATTTCCACCAAAGACTTACAAACCTGGTTTTGCTTTATGTAGAGAAAAAAAATCATTGCACAAACAGCTCTTTGGATCTTGAAATCATTTCTGTGTAACCTGCCAGGCATTTATCTCATTATGTTCACCTCCTGCTTTTTCTCTTTTGGAAAGATATTTGAGGGAATAAAAGAGAGAGAAAGAGAGAAATATGTACCTTTCTAGCCACAGCAGACCAGCCCTCAGTGTTGATCAGCGGCCCTCACTGTTGGATTGACATCCCCAGCTGTTGATAGGCTGCATGGAAACAGGATAGAGAGAATGCAATTCATCAGGACACTGGGCAAATGGGCTTGTCTTAATGTTACCATTTTCCTTATGGTCATAATAACCCCCTGCATAGCACACCTGCAATAACTTAACTGAGTTTGACCCAACAGTGGAGAAATTATTTGGAAAGCATGTGCTCTCCCTTTTTTCTCCAGGACCTAGTGAATTCAACATTTAACGAGCCAAAGCTTGCTCTCCATCCAAGCTGGTGATGTGCTGACATATTCCTGAAAGGGGTTTACTTCCATCTGAATAGTGGCCTCTGCTCTCTCCAACTACATTAGCCCAGCTCCTGATGCTAGATGCAGCAAACACAAAAGTCACAAACTGGCTGCAAAGAAGCCTGTGTTATTGTTTTTGTTTTCAATTGAGTTCTTTGCCATCATTTAAAATGCATGAATTCACATGGAAAAGCTTCAATTCTGGCTTTTTTTGAACTATCAGCAGGGTTGGGCCAAATGGGCTTCCATTTTCACGTGACAGTATTTGCCTGGAGTTAAGTGGTTATCCTCCCGTTTACACAGGATGCATGTCTTCCAGTTTACTGTGGTCTCCACCACACTTGGCACTCTCATTTCATTCATTTAGGCTACTTGCTTGGGCCCTTTAGGTATTTGAGTATGTAGCCTCTGTGGAAGAGATTGAAAAAGAACTGCTTAGAAAACTTCTCTTGTTCCTAACATCACTGGCCAGGCCCAAATTGTGACCAACCACCGTCTTGGGTTGAGTTGGATCCACTAACTGTTCATCCAGATAGGACTGAGATTGTTTCTGATTTTTATCGCTCTCTCTCATTAAATCCTTTTTTTGGTTTTGACTTAGTGAGAAATTCCCAACTTCTAGCTTGGAAGGTCACATCTAAAAGGAATGTTTGAAGTAATAATCAGTCATATGCTGATTCTTTATCTCCATCTCACAAATGGAGAATGTTTCTTGCTGTCTCCAGCCATGTGTTAATGGTTTCCCTGAGGTCACCTGTACAGATAGAGCTTTTGAATTTCACTTGCAACACATGTGGTTTTAAGCTAGATGTTAATTGGAAACATTTATAGTGTCAAACATTTGATTAATGCTCTGGGTTTTTAATTGAAATGAGTGTTTCTTAAATCAACTCTTCACAGTAATATGGTTTTAAAGAAAATGATATTCCTAGAATAGATTAAAAATTTATTTGAAATTTGAGTAATATTAAAACAAATTCTCATCATTTAGTGCTGACTTGCCCTCATCTCTTTTTATACAAATATTTTGGGCACAATCACTAGCCAAATGATAATTAGAAGAAAAAAAATCAGATGCTAACAAATAGAATACTGTTTGGACTGATGATCAGTAACAGTTCTGATGTGCTGAAGATGGTTTCACTCCACTGGTAATTTTTGGTAGAACACAGAACTTTCTACTTGTTGAACCCTTTGGATGACAGAATCTAAGAAGGGAAAGCTCATTGTCCTACACCGGAGAGTTTGCCCTGTGTGCCTGGGAACTCTAAACTGGAAAAACCAGGATATGGTTTGGGGACTAGGTGTATGGTAATATACTCCAGGTGCAAGAAGTACAAAGTGGAACTCAGTGGATTAAGAAGAAGGTACATTATGACTTTAATTTTTGTTTGTGAAGTGCCCAAATTGGGTCTCCAAATGGTGCCCTGTAGATAAGCATTGCAATAAATCACATGGCAGCGACATGGCAATTATGCTTGAGCCTGCACCCCTTCCTTGTCAGGTGCTCAGGAAGGTACACCCAGGCATTCTTTCAGGTGTCCTGGAACAATGATGTGCTATTATTGGGGGCCTGAAGGGGAAGGCCACCATTAACATTTTATTGTCAGCCAGGACAGGTAATAGGAGCAAGATGTCATCTGGTGCAGAGGTATGAGAGACCTCACTGTTGCAGTGCACTTAGTATATTAGAAGACTGTACAATCAGCGGGGAAAAGTGTTAGAAGGCCAAGTCGCCATGAGACCATAGTGTGAAATGTAATCAATTAAATATGTCAATTAGTTGTTTAATTTCCACACCATCAAACAATTTGTTTTACATGTTTTCCCTCTGAATTAATTACATGACTGGTTGTTTTGGGAATATTTATTCCTCTACCCTTTTGATCATTCAACGTATATGGATTTCAGTCTCCCAGATTTGAGTTGTTGTTGTTGTCAGGTGCCGTCGAGTCCGTTCTGACTCATAGCAACCCTAAATACAACAGAACAAAACACTGCCTGGTTCTGAGCCATCCTCACAATCGTTGTTATGCTTGAGCCCATTGTTGTGGCCACTGTGTCAATCCATCTCCTTGAGGGTCTTCCTCTTTTTTGATGACCCCCTACCAAGCATGATGTCCTTCCCCAGGGACTGATCCCTCCTGATAACATGTCCAAAGCATGTGAGACATAGTCTCACGGTCCTTGGTTCTAAGGAGCATTCTGGCTGTACTTCTTTCAAAACAGCTTTGTTCATTCTTTTGGCAGTCCATAATATATTCACTATTCTTCGTCAACACCACAGCTCAAATGTGTCAGTTCTTCTTCGATCTTCCTTATTCATTGTCCAGCTTTCACATGCATATGAGGCAATTGAAAATACCTTAGTCTGGGTCAGGCGCACCTTAGTCTTCAAGGTGACATCTTTCTTTTTTAACACTTCAAAGAGGTCTTTCATAGCAGATTTGCCCAATGCAGTGCGTCTTTTGATTTCTTGACTGCTGCTTCCATGGGTGTTGATCATGGATCCAAGTAAAATGAAATCCTTGACAACTTCTGTCTTTCCTCCATTTATCATGATGTTGTTTATTGGTCCAGTTGTGAGGATTTTTGTTTTCTTTATGTTGAGGAGTAATCCATACTGAAGGCTGTAGTCTTTGACCTGCATCAGTAAGTGCTTTAAGTCCATTCAGAAGTAGACACCCACCAGACCATTCTTCCAAGGTGCCTCTGGGTAGATTCAGACCACCAAGCTCTTGGGTAGTAGCTGAGTGCTTAACCATTTGCACCACCCAGGGATCCTGGGTATTTAAGGAAGGTAATACCAAAGTGTACCTATTAAATTCCTACCAGCCATGAAAAAAAAAAAATATATATATATATACACATATATATATGTAAGTAATGCTACTACTAAAACATCTGTTCACTGATATGCCAATTCTTGTGGAGTTTGTTAAACTTGTTTCCTTTTTGATCCTCAACCTAGATGTTGTTTCACAGGAAAACCAAACACCTCTAATAACGAATTTCTATTCTAGCTTACACACAGATAGAAAACTATGCATTGACTTAACCATGTGTTAGCCTTTGAATTCCTACTTATACAACCTCAGGAATTTATACTTGATGTGGATTGTCATTGAACCACCTGTAAAAGTTAACTTTTTTAAAAAAAGTTAATTAAATCAGAAATGAAGATGCAGCTTCAAATGCATCTAAGGATAGATTTCTGCTCTGAGAGTGTGTGACTCTGTGTTTGTGTGTCATAAAGAAGCAACACATCTAACTTAATGCTTCATTGGTTTAGGTCTTCTTTACACGTGGCTGAAGTGTTATAACAACAGGATTTTCAGAGGCTGTATAAGTGTCCAGGTAGGTGTGGGGAACCCTAGAAATCAGGACTAGTGGCTTACTTTCCCAACTGTGTCCTGGGAGAAACCATAAACTTCTAGGCCAAAGATCATCAATGGTACGTCATTGATGGATGGAGACAATTACACAAATGAGCCTGAGTTAACACTATCGAAGGTGGCGCATCTCTTAAATAGGGTGTGCAGAGATCCAGAAGTTTCTGTATTCCCACTACTGAGATGCCAAGGTGCTAAAAAGGTCAGAGACTAGTGTCCACTTGGATTTGAAATTAATAAGACACAGAATATAAGGAATTAAGTGACTGAGGTAAAGTACCAAAACCAGGAACTAAGGTGCCCTAAATGGACAAGAGTCATGTCCAGCCACCAGACTAGACCATCCAAGGTCAAAGGTCAGTATGTGTCTCTGACGTTTCCTTGTGTTTCCATGAGATCACATAAGTTACCCCATGCATACGGTGAAAAGTGGGTGGAGTTGGAAAATGAAATTCTGATAGATTAGGCATTTATAACAAGGACATCTAAGTATAAAAGGACTGCTTATACTGAAATATGAATTGGTAAATTTAAATCCCTCTGCCTCTTCCCACAATACAGCAGGTAAAGGGCTTATGAGAAAGATATTATCAGTTGTAGAAAACAAAAAAGCTACACATTGTGGGGGGAGGGGTACATCTAAGTAGTGGAGTTTCAACATTTTCTACCTTACAACATATATATAAGTTTTTATTAACGGAATTATCCATATCCAACAACAAAATGGAGTACATTACATACACATGTTTAATAAACATTTGTTAAATGATTCAGTAAAGTCCATCACTGATTTAATGGTATTCTGTTATAGAGGACAATAAATTATACTATCTCACCCTCCTCTTCCTTTTTTTCTCATCAGAAGCAAGAGCATTGATTGGTGGGGGATAATTGGACATGATACTGGTAACTTTCTCCATGGAATAGCACATATGCTTTATCTGTATTATTTGCTTTATTTCTGACTGCCCCCTTCAGTTTCTCAGTTCCAAAGAGGTATACAAGATGGACATCTATAAACTCAAAGCTCAGTTATGGAGGCTACATGAGATTTGGATCCACAGTCTTACTAGAGATTACCAGCTTGGCGACAAGAAGGTACATGCATCAGAGCAATGGGGCAAATCTTAAAAGGGAGTGTAAATATGTAAGGAGTTGTCTGGGAGTGAGTTCCTTGTCAACTATGCAGGTTGGTGCCACCACTCATAAATGCAGAGCCCAAAGAAATGAGTTAAAACAGCATACATGATTCTCTAGGACAAGGACTGTGACCTTGCTAAGAGCACTTAGTAAAAAGACTTCTGTCTTTTCTCTCCCATTCCTTCTAGCCACAACTGGAAAGGAAGAAGGAGGGCAGAGAAATGAGAAAGAAAGTGGAGCTGTGTGAGAGCAGACCACCCATCCCATCCCCTCTTCACAGGTCTAGCCCATCCAGGCAGAAGGGAAAGGACAGAGCTTATTGGGCACAAGATTGAAGGTTTTAGATAAGCAGGACTAATTCTTAAGAACCCAAATGAAACACTTCAAAAAACCAAAGGGACTGAAAAGTTACAGAATCAAGCTGAGATGTCATTAAACGTTCCCACTGCCCAGAATAGAGAATGCAGTTAAAGGAGTAATTAGAAAAAAATAAAACTATTTCATGTTGTCTTATATACTGTTTAAATTCCTCAATAAACTGGTTTTATGGGGCTCATGATTGCTACTGCTATGGTTATCTTGAAAATTAAATGAAGTAATAATTATGAGACCTAGTGCATAAGAGACACTTAATAAATGCTACTAACATTTCTCTTCCCTTCTTCTAAATGATGTCTGGTATCTTTTTATCTTTATCTGCCTTGATGAAACAGATCAATTTAATTACATATAAATTTGTAGATATAGTATAATTTACATTACATAATATTTAACATAAGATCATATACAGATGCATATGTGCATGTATGTGTGTGTAAGGCTTTTCCAAATTACTTTTGGAATTAGGCAGGGTATAGATAAATGGTATGTGGTTAAATAAAATAGCACCCCACCACCAGCCTTCCCTCTTTTCTAAAAGACAGGGCTGTTCCTCTCCACCTTTCCACATTTGACCCAGAAACAGCATTGATCTAAAGTTATTTTAGAAAGAGCCAAGGAAGACAGGTATTCTAGACAAAAAAAAAGAAAAAAAAAAGTACAAGAGTTAAGTCATGAAAGTGGTAATGAATAGTCTTTTGAGAGATGGGTAAGAGACCCAGTAAGGCTAAAGAAGATGGTTCCCATTGAGGTTAGTTATAGGGACAAAGTTGGATAAATATGGAGAATTGAGGTTGGAGGGTTAAGCCTTGGTCCACTAGGCTAGTGGCTTCCTTTTTTCCTTCCTTCCTTCCCTCCTTCCTTCCTTTCATTCTATCAGTCTATTTTCCTTCCTTTTTTTCTTTCTTCCTTTTTAAATCACCAACAGGTTTTGTACAAATTAAATTGCACTGGAAAGTCCAATACATAAAACAGACAAGATCTCTCTCAGGTTTTCTTGGCTCTGAACCCCCAGTGCACTTCTCCAGAGCCCCTAAAATTCATCTGTAGAAAACACAGTTTAATAATACACTGTTCTGGGCAAGGCCAAACCATTAGAAGTTTTAAAATAGTACGGTGGTTTCATAAAAATTTAACATTCCAAAAGCCAACCTGATAGAAAGGTGAAGAATGACATGGAGGCGACAGTAATTGAACTTGGTGGAGTGCTTTGTACTATGTCAACATGACCAAGCTGGAACTATGTTTCCCAGAATTCTCTTCCCTGGGTGGTTCTGGGCTGCAGTTGGCCACAAGAGAAAGTTGTGTGAGATTCAGACAATAGAAGTGAAGCAGCAACCATTTTTATGCTAGCTGTGTTAGCAGCTGTTGGAAATCATGTGTGTTGCAATGAGACCACAGCAATTCCAGCTCCTGCAGGATGATCTCCTTCAGCTTCTCCCACTACTGGGCCAGGTGTATGTTTAGCTCCATGACCAAGTGCTCTGGCTTCTCATGCAGACCATCCACGTCCTTGAAGTTGAAGGCTCTAAGGAGTGAGAGAAAGACATGGGTTCCAGTTGTCCTTGTTCTCTCTCACTTTACATCCATCTTTTCCCTGACTGCTTGTCCTACTGACTTCAGGCTGAAACACCAAAGCCAGAAGTAACAGACATATAACAACTGTTTAACCATTTCTCCCCAACTCCTGTGATGAATTCCTTCTTCTGCATTCAACCTAATGTTTCTGCTTCTCTGACCGAAGCCTGGGCAATGCACTTGGTTTCAGGTGTTACAATGGCAGGGGGTAATCTCTGCGATAAGTCAATTTTGAAGTGATGATGAGTCTTCCAGGTAGAAGTAGCCATTTGAAGATAGAAAGAAGACTGAGGCTCAAAGAAGTAAGATCTTTTGATGCTGATTTAAGAGCCATTGGCACAGAGATAAGGAATAGAGGTGAAGAGAGATGCCATAAGAATCTCTGACTTTTCTGAGGGAAAAAGGTAGAACAAGAAGCAAAAGACTGAGATCGAAATTCAAGGAACAGTTCAGAGCTGGAGGCAAGGAAAGAAAGAAAAGTCAATGTAGGAGACAATGGGAGGTCAGGAGTTGGCAGAAGTCTGAGATACTGTAGTGTCATGGAAGCAGTGTAGATGAGTTTAAGGAGAAAAGGCTTGATAATTTCAAAGACTGCAGAAAGGTCAAGGAAAATAATCTGGAGTGTGTGAGAGAGGATGAACAACAAGCTTTGCAAGAACAGCCACTGTGCAAGCAGCAGACACTCTGGACATGCAGGAGCCAACCAGCACTCCCTGTCGGACTTAACTAACCCTGTAGCTGTTCAGGGACTAAGGCAGCTTCTCTCACTTTGATTGCAGAGACTTGTCCTTACCATTTAGTTTAGAGGTTTATAAAGGCAGATTCACTTTGTTCTCTGAGAGTAGGGGAAATGAAGGAAAATTGACTCTAGGGGTAAAATAAGAAAAAAATATACACTGAGCTTTCAGGAAATGGTAACCCCTTCATGTTACATTTTATATTGTGTATGTCATAGGTTATTTTATTCATTTATTCATTCATTCAATCAATCAATCAATATTTGAGTCCTAATTGTGCAAAGTGACACTGGTGGTTCAGTGGTAGAATTATCACCTTCCATGAGGGAGACCCGGGTTTGGTTCCCACCCCATGCACCTCATGAGCAGCCACCACCCGTCTGTCAGTGGAGACTTGTATGTTTCTGTGATTCTGAACAAGTTTAAGTGGAGCCTCAAGACTAAGACAGACCAGCAAAAAAGGTCTGGTGATCTACTTCCGAAACTCAGCCAATGAAACCCTATGGATTACACTGTTCTAATCTGCAACCGATCATAGGAATGGCACAGGACCAGGCAACTCTTTGTTCCATTGTGCACGGGTTGCCATGAGTCGGGGACTGACTTGGTGGAAGCTAACAACAACAATAACAATTGTGCAAAGACTTTTACTATTGGCTATACAGTTTTGAACTAGAAAGAATTACCTGGCAACAAATTAAACTCAGTGAAATACTGATTAAGTGCTTTTGTTTTTAGATCCATGCACAAGGCCCACAGTAAGCTAAAGAAACATCTCAAAACAAATTCCTAGAAGATGCAAAAGGCAAAGAATACAATTTCATAGGTGTAGAAATCCCAGCCCAAGCAAGGAAACAGCTTGTGGTGGAAGGAAGGTGATCATTCATGTAATTTTTCTCTAAAGTCTTTTTGAACTTAACTGCCTATTACCCCATTCATTATCCCAACAGTTCTCAACCTTTCTCCCCTACACACATGATAGATGACATGTGTGACCCATTACCATGTGCATACTCTGGGTTATGCAGGATTCCCAAACACTTGCTGTCACTCCACGCCTTTCTGTCAGGCTCAAAGAAGCATATCGGAATGCAAGGGAGAGACAGATTTTATTATAGAAATAACCTTGAATCTACTCAAATGTATAATCTACTCAATATGTTTGCCACATATTGACACTAACACACTATTATTAGTGACACATTTAACAGTTGATTATCATAACCCTACAGTATTTTATAACTTTCTAGCTGAGAACTGGTGTTTTATAAAAAAGAAAACTATCATTTCTTTCTCAGATTCTGGAAGACCACCTATATTGCCAACTTAGACAGCATAAGACGTCCCATTGGCTGAAGGAATTTTGTGTCTTGGATAGCTTCTAGCTGCTTTAGTAATTAGGCTTCCAAAAACATAACCACAGGCACTCCCTGGCATCTTTACAAGACCTCCAAAGCACCTGGATATAAAGACTGCAAATACTGTTTGTTCTGTGAAGGCCAAATCTTGGGTGATGGAGCAAGCTTGGAGAGGTGGAGCTGTAGTAAAGCAGACTTTCTCACTGGCATATGTTCTTGTCCAGCTCTCAGTAAAGTATCCAGTAAAATGCCAAGTAACACCAATGCAAAGAGAACAGATGTTGAGAGTAGAGGTGAGTCTAGTTCACTTCACACCAGCTCACTCCAGGTTCTCCTCCAACCTGCAGAGAAATCAGACTTTCAGGGGTTATTGATCAAAAAGACTTAACAGTTCATCTTATCCAGCCCCAGGCACCAATGTTGGAATGCTGTGGGTCTCATTTTGGAGGGTCTGGTTTTGTGTGCTCTGGGTGACAATGGCTCTTCCCGAGATCACATTGCTTGGGCGGCAGGGAAATTCTAATCTCTGAAGGAGGCAGAGGTGGGCACTGTACACACAGGAAGAGCTTTTAGATGTGCAAAGCCCTCTATTTTCAAGGGGCTCCAAAAAATTTTTCCATGTGTACTGTTAAGAAAAAAAAAGTGCTATTTAAACAAAAACCGACTGCAGCTGTGTCTGCTTTCTCAGCAAGTGACATAATTCATCGTTGGGGTAAATGGTTCTTTTGTTTCAGCCAATACCAGGATGAGCTGAGTTTTTTTGTTTTTGCCCCCTGTGAAGAAAAATGATGACCCCTGGGCAAAGCAAGAATGAGTTAGTATGAGATCAGAAACACCTACATACATACAAAAAAGATTTGAGTTGCTCCAGATGAAAGGAGAGAAATTTTTGTTTCCTTGGGAACCCTGGGAGAAAGGACTTCAGGGGTCTGGGAAAAGGTAAGAGGGAGATATGAGAGAGCTCTACAGCAGTGATTCTCAAACTTGGTGGAACACTGGAATTAACTGGGGAGTCCTAAAAATGCTGATGATCCCACCCCAGAGGATTCTGATTTAATTGATCCAGGATGAGGCCTGGGCATTATTTTTAAAGTCTCCTTATCCAAAAAAACAAAAAACCAAACAAAACCAGTTGCCACTGTTTGGAACTCATGGCGACCCCATGTGTGTCAGAGTAGAAACCTGCTCCACAGGGCTTTCGAGGCTGTGACCTTTTGGAAGCAGATCACCAGGCCTTTCTTCTGAGGCACCTCTGGGTAGACTCGATCTTCCAACCTTTCAGTTAACAGCATAGCAGGTTAACCTTTTGCACCACCCGGGAACTCCTTAAAGGTGCCTTAGATGATTCTACTATATAGCCAAGACGGAAAACGATTAATATAGAGAGAACATAACACAAGGATGTATTAGGGGACACAGCCAATAAGAAATTCCCTGTTTTCGAGTGTGGCTGATAAGTGTACAGAATTATGATGTCCAGCATTAAATTGTAAATTATTTTCTTCTCTTTAATCTAATCAGCACTCCCTCCCCACCTCCTCTGAATGTCATTAAAGCTTGCCCACACTTACTTGCACGACAGCCCAGTGTGTGCGGAGCTCTGCGAGGACAGAGGAGGAGAATTACTGTTCATTGTGGAACAGTATAGTACAGACAGCACCTCAGTTGTGGGGGCTGTGACTGAAGCAGAGAGACTGAGAGTGAAAAGAGAAAGCTGAAGTTTGGGAATATCCAGGCAACAAACATTCGGGCTACCCGGGCTATCTTTTCCTATTCTGTGAGAGAAATGTACACTTAATGATTATCACTGTGGAGACAAAGAAATCAAACAAAAAGGATTAGCACTGAGTCCCTGGCAGAGGCAGGATGAAAGATTGGGCATTTCTGACTCTCAGATTGGAGTTCTTCTCATTATATTCTAGAATCCCATGACTTGATGACCATATTCTACCATTGCTGGGGAAGTTAAACTAGAGTTCTGGAAAAACAAGCCTGTTTGAGATGAAAGATTGGGCATTTCTGACTCTCAGATTGGAGTTCTTCTCATTATATTCTAGAATCCCATGACTTGATGACCATATTCTACCATTGCTGGGGAAGTTAAACTAGAGTTCTGGAAAAACAAGCCTGTTTGACAAGACAACCATACTTGTCATTATGGAGATTCAGAGCTGGAGGGAGAAACTAATTAGGATGCTGATGTTTGTAAAATAGACTACGTATGAATGCCCCCAAGTAAATTCAAACTCTCTTATAGTTACAGATTATGGATGTTTTTAGAAGGAAGAGAACATCATTTTGAGGTGGGCAAGCAAAGTTAGGGAGAAAAAAATGAAGTAAGAACATCTACAGTCTTCCAGTAAAAGAACAGAACTGGCAATAGGTCATTAATAGCTCTGTTTGGAGTAGATATTATTAACATTATATATTTTTTTAAAGGGAATATCTAGGCAGAACTGACCCTGGCTTCTCAGATGACATTTATCGCTGACTTCTTTTTTACTCCTTCCTGTCCATGTTTTGGAAACCCTGATGGCATAGTGGTTAAGAGCTATGGCTGTTAACCAAAAGGTCAGCAGTTCAAATCTACCACGTGCTCCCTGGAAACCGTATGGGACAGTTTTACCCTGTCCTATAGGGTCACTATGAGTCAGAAACGACTCGATGGCAATGGGTTTGGTTTGGTCCATGTTTTGGGAGTCCTTGGGTGGTGCAAACAGTTAAAGTACTTGGCTGCTTTGAAAGGTTAGAGGTTCAAATCCACCCAAGGACACCTTGGAAGAAAAGCATGGGGATCTACTTCCAAAAAATCAGCCTATGGAACACAGTCCTACTCTGACACACATGGGCCCGCCATGAGTTGAAATCTACTCAGCAGTAACTAGTTGTTCCATGTTTTGAGCACTTTCACAGAAACCAGTTTTAAAACTTCAGGATATCACATGTTCCAAATTTTCTTCTTTGAAATCATGAAAACTTTGTCTAGGAAGATCCATTAGATCAGCTAGTGCATGTCTGGCTACATTGGGTGTATTAAATGAGATACATGTGAAAGCCCCCAACACAGACATGGTGCAGAGCAGCTGCTTCGTAACATTTATCTAATTTGTTTACAAATAAGCACTCCCAAATTAATGAAGCAATACTGTGTACTTCCATCTTGCCCCATTTTGATTTATATATTCATGGTTTGTCTATTTTTAATTTTTATATCATTTGTCCAATTTTTCTTCCAAAAGTCAAAAATTTACAAATCTCCTAAAGCCATTGAAATGATAAAAGTATATTAAGAAGAAAAAATATAAATGCCATCTTCCAAACCCCTCTTTCCCTCTCACCTGTGTTCTTACTTCTTTTCTCCCTCTCTGCCACCACCTGCTGTGTAACCAGTGCTTACATTAGGATGGGTCAAGCAGTGGAGAGGGACTTTTGTTTTTTACCAAATAGGATCATACTATACATTCAACTGTAACTTGTCTTTCCCTCTTAACAGTATTACTCCAGGTCAATAAACACAGTCTAACCATTTCATTTTAAAAGTTGCATAAAATTTCCATAATTTACTCAACCATTCACCTATCAATGGGCATTCAGATTGAGTCTTGTTTTTATAAATTGTTTACTATGTTTTTTGTTTTATTTTTTGCAACTACAATTTCCGATAAACATGTATATACATTTAAGCATAATAACTGCAAACAAGGCATTTCAATTTGAGATATAAAATTGGCAGAATTTTATTTTTCTAATAACTTCTATCAAATTATACTCTGTCAAAGCCTCCTTTCCATTAAAAACAAAAAATGCTCAAAACTCTTTGGTGAATTTGTTTATAAGACAGCTTCATTTGGTTTCATAAGATTCAATCTTGTTTATTTTAAAATTAATTTCATGTTTGAGTCCAACCTCTGCTTCCCCCTCCACTCCCATGCCCCGATGCTGGAAACACTTGTGTTTTCTCTACTGATACTGTGACATTGAAAAGCCTTTGAACCAAGAAAGTACAAAGTACTTAGCCCTTTTTGTCTCAACTAGGTTTTAGTCTCTAAAAAAACAGTTACTCAGCCTCTCATATCAGCTTGCTAAATATCCTTACATCCTAGGTCTCTTATTTCTGTAGACTAAATTCACATAGGTAGATTACTAGGTCAAAAGAAGTATATTTTTAATAGCTATTTCTAGGTTACTTTCCAAAGCAATGCCAAACCAATTTACTGTCCAACAATAGTTTTCTAGAGTGCCATTCCCTTGTGTCTTTATTGTCAGTACATGTTTATAAATTTTCACTTTTAAGCCAGATATTTTGATAACACAAAGATACACACTATACTAAAAAATAATCATGTTTTCACCTTTGGATCTTTACTAACTTGAAAAAAAATTAAGACATTGAACACATGGACACGAGTCATTGAACATATATTTAGGGAGGCCTATGTGTCTTGATTTATACAGTGAAGAAACAAAATGGCGTGATTTTCGTTTTCAGCCCTCGGAAATTCTGATAGTCATCAAGATGTTCCTTTTGCAACTGGGGACTGCTTAGCCAAGACCCTGCTCCTTGAGGGTGAGCAAAAAAAAAAGCATTTATAAGAAACAGATGGCTTTCCAAAGACTTTTCGTGATAACAAATAGTGTGTCAAGATGATGATTTTCTTCTCAAAGTACTGCAAGGAGCTGTGATTGCCTTTGGTAAGGATGGTAGGTGCTACGGGTATCAACCAGACCTACAGACTGAACGTGCAAAGGGTGAAGATAAGGATGGGGAATTTCCAGATACTTTAAATACCAGCTTTCAGATTGACTCCAGATTTGATTGTACCTAAAATGAGGTTTATTTGTGCTTCATTTCTTCTCAATTTTCGTTGATCCCTTTTGATAGCGGCATTGGCTTTCTACGTTTAGATTTTTTTTTGTGATACGTGTGTGTGTGTGTGTGTGTGTAAAATTGCCATTCTAACATTTTTTACGTGTACAATTAGTGACATTAATTATGTTCCTGTTGTGCAACCATCACCCCTTTCTGTTTTCCAGGTTCTTCCATCACCCCTAACAGAAGCTCAGTGCTCCCTAAACAATGACTCCCTCGTTTTCCCTCTCACCTACCCCCAGTCTTTTGATAGATATGTCACTTTTAAAAGGTCTCTGAGTTAGCAAAGAGAAATTAGAGTATCTAGGGATTAACAGGCCTCACAACAGGTTTGTGGTATTGATAGAAGTGAGGGAATTTTCTTAAGGTGTTTCTGCCTAAGGAAAAGTAATTCATGGAGGCCAGAATTCTTTATGTGCTATTGTAGATGATTTGGAGCCCTGGTGGCTCAGTGGCTAAGAGCTTGGCTGCTAACCAAAAGGCTGGCTGTTTGATCCACCAGCCGCTCCTTGGAAACCCTATGGGGCAACTCTACTCTGTCAAATAGGATCACTGTGAGTCGTAATCGACTTGACGGCAGTGGGTTTTTTATGGGTAGATGATTAAAGATCTGTGCATCATTCTTTTTTGACACACGGAGAATGAGGTGAAGTGAGTTTAAGGATGATCCAAGTGGCAGTGAAACATTTCAGAGAACACCTTCCGAAACCCTAGATTACTCCAACTGTTGCCAATCACATGTTAAATAAGGGTCCTCTCCCTGCTGATGCTACTCAGGGGAAACAGCTTGACCCCTTTGTTTTCTTCCCAAATTCTTTGACATAGATCTTAAGAGCAAAGCCCTTTTTAGTTATGGTGGGCTTCATCTACATGTTGCTGTTGTTAGCTGCCATGGAGTCGCCCTGGACTGAGGGCAACCCCATGTACAATGAAATGAAACGTTTCTTGGTATTGCACCATTCTCATGATTGCTTGTTGTGATCTATAGGGTTTTCACTGGCTAATTTTCAGAAGTCGATCACTAGTCCGTCTTAGTGTGGAAGCTCTACTGAAACATCATAGCACACATCATAGCAATATGCAGGCTTCCACTGACAGACGGGTGGGAGCTGCTCATGAGGAGCACTGGCCAAAAACTGAACCAGAGTCTCCCACATAGAAGGTGAGAATTCTACCCTGAACCACCACTACCCTCATTTCACCTACATAGAAATAGAACATTTGGAAATTCACAATTACAGAGTATAGCTAGAGAATGCTTAACCTGCATGCCTAGCTTTTAAATTCCTGCTTGTCCCATCTATAGACTAAATTAATTATTTTCCTAGTTCTTAAGATAAAAAGGTACTTTGCCACCAGATTCAGAGAGAGTTTTAAACCCTGCATTTAGTCTAATTGCTGCTTCATGGACTCCTGCCACCTAATATGATTATTCTTATTCCTGGATCCTACAGGCATACTTTATCTTATTTTAATATATTTTCTCTTATAACAAACCAAGAAAAATCACAACATGGAAAACTACGCCTGGCAAGCAATATAGTGCAAGATTTCTAGATGATCTTTTACCAGATTTGAGATCAACGGAATTGGGTTGAGCAAAAGACACTCAGATTCCCTTGAACGGCTAGCAAATGTCTTTCTAATAAATCAGAGTTTACTTGAAAGAGAGTAGCTTAGGGATTGTATCCTTTCCCCTTTGACTGTTTCAGGGCTGTCCCAGTCAGGAATCCACGTAAGTACTCTCCTACTTCAGGCACGGGGACTACTTTTTGATGTGGCCAAACAATGTAGAAAATCAAGGCAAATGCTAATAATAGGTAAAGGCAAGATGCCCATTTTACATTAAGCAAAATAAAACCCACAATTAAGATATGAGTCATGAGGGTTTAAATACTAAATTACAGATCATCATTATAAATTAAACAAACACTGAGCAATTAACAAAAACAAATGTAACAGAGACTTTTTATATATTTTTTAGACTTTGACAGATTAGACAAAAAATAAATGCCCAAAGTATAAAATCTTAGTAATTTAAGGAATAATATTATATTTTCAAATACACTGAATTTGATACACTGTAAATAAAGAGTATAACTCATTTTCAAAGACCTGTAGGACATTTATAAAAATTATAAGTTATAAAATTATAAACTATAAAAATTGTTGTAGTTGTTAGTTGTCATTGAGTTGATTCTGACACATGGCAACCCCATGTATTACAGGGTAGAACTTCTCTATGTTGTTTCCTTGGCTGGAATCTTAACAGAAGCAGATCACCAGGCCAATCTTCCATGGTACCAATGGATGGATTCGAACAACCAATCTTTAGGTTAGCAGTCGAGCACAAACCATTTGCACTACTTACAGATCTTTATAAAATGAAGATATTAATAAAAGTTTTATGAATTCTAAAAATTTAAAGTATACTGACTACCTTCTCTAACAAAAATATGTTAGATAGATAATTAATGAAAAAGAAAAGTTTAACTACATATGTTCCACCAATGAAAAATTAAAATCCTAAATAATTATTGGATAAAAGAGAAAGTCAAAAGGAAATATAATTAGAGTCTATGTAAACAATGGGAGCAGTATTTATTTAAAAAAAATTACAGTATGTGGTTGAAACAGTATTCAAAGGCAAATTCAAAACATTAGGTAGTTTCGGAGTTCCGGCAAAATGGTGCTCTAGGCAGAAGCACCACGTGGTCCCTCCACAGCAAAGATCCAAAAAACTAAGCCGAACAGAGAATACAACAATCCTGAAACCCTAAAACATCAAATGAAGAGATAAAGAACTCAGCAAAGCACCAAATGGAGTGAGAAAACTGACAGAGAACAGAGAGCAAGGAGAGATTCATGCAGAGGCCCCCTACCAGCTAACGCAGCGTGGATCCACCATCTTGGACTCCTATCGGAGACCAGCAAATGGGGGTACGAGAAAGCAGCCTCACGGAGCATCCAGTGGGAGACAAAACAACTGGTAATTTGCGGTGTGCGCTTTCCCAGCCCCCACCCCTCTTCGCCCTGGCTTGGCCTCCTCTGCTTCCTGCGGCCACAGTCTCTTGACTGGGAAGCGCTGGCAGCTTGAATTCCACACACCCAAGCGGGTGGCTCTCTGGGTGCCATTTGTTGGCTGCTAGTGTTGCTTTTTTTTTATGCTTCTTTTGATTTTTCACTTGCCTCTCGTCACCTCCACCTCCTTTCACTTGAGTGCCTGGCTCCATGCGCCATCTTTGCTTCTTCATGAGGGGCTGCAGAGAGCCAGCAATTTGTGATATACGCGTTCCCACTCTCTACCCTTCTTCACCCACACTCAGCCTCCTCTGCTTCCCAAGGACACAGTCTCTTGTCCAGAAACACCAGCCCACACTAGCTGGCTCTCTGAGTACCATTTGTTGGCTGCTGGTATTGCTTTTCTTCTTTTCTTTTTTTTTCTGCTTCTTTTGATTTCTTGCTTGCCTCTCGCCGCCTCCCCTTCCTTTCGCTCGAGTGTCTGGCTCCGTGCACCACCTTTGCTTCATCCTGAGGGGCTGCGGAGCTCCATTCAGGTGTGAAGCTGCTTCCCGGTCTGGGCTACTGTGCTGGTGGGATCCCGGGGCTTTTGTTCGTTTCTTCGTTTTGAATTGTTTGTTTATTTTCATTTCTTTTTCTTGCTTTGGGACCCCTTTCTGGCCAGGAGGAGCTGCATGGCAAGGAACTCCCCTTCAGCTTTAACAGATGTGCAGAGGGATCCCTGAGGCCATTACTTTTTTTGTTAGTTTTTTTTTTCTGTTTTTTGGGGGGCCTTTCTTCTTCGTCCTTTTTTTATTTGCTTTGTTTTCTTTTCCCTCTTTTTCCCTTTTTGTCTTTCTTCATTGCTCAGTTTCTCATCTCTCTACATCTTCCTTCTCTTTCTGTTCCCTGAGCACCTGGCATTGTATACCTCTACGCCTTCTAGCCAGGCTATACTGCAACACCTGAGAGCGACTTCCCCAGACCTCATAGTTACACCGGTGGGATCCCTGGGAACTTTGTAGTTCTTTAACCTTACTGATTTTTATTTATTCATTCTTTTCTTTTCTATCTTTGTCTTTTGGTTTTTCTCCATTTCATAGTCTCTCATCTCTCCACTCCAGTGGCAAACTCCCCTACCATTCTTTTCTGTTTGTTTGTATGTTTTTGGCTCCTGTTCCTCTCTCCTCTCTCCCATATCCATCTTAGCTCCACAAATAACAATCTCACCACGGCATCCTGCCTACCTGCACCGTGCGCTTGACATCACACCACCAAGCAGCACAGGCACGGTCTACTGGAACCTGCCCTGCACTGATTACCGACTTGCACTGGTGGCTGTAGTAAGTGCCACAAACAACCCATCCCAGTAACTCCTCTTCAGCTAGACCTGCCCTGCTGTACCATATCTGACTGACTGACCCTGCCAATTGGAGAAGGAGGCAAAAAGGATTGAGTGCGCAGACGAGCAAACAGCAAAGAACACACAGTCCGCCTGCTCAGACACAGTCAAATTTTTTTTTAAAAAGGGACAAAACAAAAAAATCTACAATCAATAAGTGAGAAAAATAACTACTAAATGCCCCAAAACCAGCAGACAATATCAAAACATTTACAAAAACAGGACAGGATGGTTCAAATAGGCATCCAAATTAAAACATCAGATGACTCTCCTGTGGAAGAAAATGCACTAGAACTACCTGATAAGGAATTCAAATCTCTAATACTCAGAATTCTCTAAGAACTGAGGCAAAAAGCTGACAAACATGAGGAAAAAATGGATAAATTCATGGAAAAGACAGACAAAAAATTGGAAGAATTCAGGAAGAAGATGCAGAAACAAAATGCCAAAATAAATTCACAACTAGAAATTATACAAAAACCACAACTAGAAATCCAAAAGATAAACAACAAGATTTCAGAAATGGATGATGTCATAGAAGGGCTGAGATGCAGATTTGAAATGGTGGAAGACAGGATAAGTGGAACTGAAGACAAACACTTGGATACAACTCTGTTTCAGGAAAACGCAGAAAAAAGAACAAACAACAATGAACAGAGCCTGAGAGTTATGTGGGACACAATTAAAAGCAAAAATTTACGAGTGATTGGAATTCCAGAACGGGGGAGAAAACAGAAAACGCAGAGAGGATCATTGAGGAACAGCTGACAGAAAACTTCCCCAATATCACGAAAGATGAAAAGCTGGCCATCCAAGAAGCTCAACAAACACCATATAGAAGAGACCCCAAAAGATAATCACCAAGGCATATCATATTCACATGTGCCAAAACCAAAGAGAAACAAAGAAACCTGAGAGCAGCTCGTGAAAAACAAGAAGTCACATACAGAGGAGAAACAATAAGACTAAGCTCAGATTATTCAGGAGAAACCATGCAGGCAAGAAGGCAAAGGGATGACATATGCAAAATCTTGAAAGAAAAAAAATTGCCAGCCAAGAATAATATATCCTGCAAAACTCTCATTCAAATTTGATGATGAAAGTAGGTCATTTCCAGATAAACAGAAATTAGGGGAATATGTAAAGTCAAACCAAACTTACAAAAATTATTAAAGGGAGTTCTTCGATCTGAGGACAAACAGCTTCAGCTCACAGGCAGAACCTGGACGCAGGATCATACGAGCCAGATACCAATCTAGGAAATGAACTCCTGAGGACTGTCCAAAGCCAAAAGAAATACAACAGGGAATCAGAGCAGTTAATCGATAAATGACAACAACATCATAACAATAAAAGAGGGAATAAACGGCATAGGTATAGAACCTTCTAATGGAGAGGAAGGTAAGGCGATACCAAGTAATGGTAGACTGCTTCAAACTTAGAAAGATAAGGGTAAAATTCATGGTAACCACAAAGAAAGTTAACAAACATAAAAATAGACGAAAAACATAAAGTCTCGGCAAAAACAAAACCTACAAAAACAAAAGAAATGAAAAAAAAATCCACAAACAAAAGTAACTCAGCACAAGAGAGTAAGAAGAACAAAGAAAACTTCAGCACCACAAAAAAAAAAAAAAACACTACAAAATGATGGCAACAAACTCACATCTATCAATAATTACACTGAATGTAAATGGACTCAATGCACCCATAAAGAGAAGGACAGTGACAGAATGGATAAGAAAACAGGATCCACCAATATGCTGTCTACAAGAGACACACCTCAGAAACAAAGATGTGAATTTATTAAAAGTCAAAGGTTGGGAAAAAATATATATCCAGCTAACAACTACCAAAAAAGAGCAGGAGTGGCAATTCTAATCTCAGATAAAATAGACTTTAAAACAAAATTTACCATAAAAGACAAACAAGGACACTATATAATGATTAAGGGGATGATCCATCATGAAGACATAACCATAATAAACATCTACGCACCCAATTACAGGGCTCCAAAATACATAAACCAAACTCTAACAACACTGAAAAGAGAAATTGACAGTTCCACCATAATAGTAGGAGACTTCAACACACCACTCTCAGTAAAGGACAGAACAACTAAGAAGAAACTCAGCAAAGATACAGAAGAACTAAAGGGCACAATCAGCCAGCTTGACGTCATAGACATATATAGAACACTCCATCCAACCACTCAAAGCACACATTCTTTTCCAATGCACATGGAACGTTCTCCAGAGTAGACCACATCTTAGGCCACAGAGCAATCCTCAACAAGATCCAAAACGTTGAAATAATTCAAAGTATCTTCTCTGACCACAATGCCATCATGGGAGAAATTAACAATAGAAAGAGCAAGGGAAAAAAATCAACTACATAGAAACTGAATAATACCCTGCTTACACATCACTGGGTAATAGAAGAAATCAGAGATGGAATCAAAAATTCCAAGAATCAAATGAGAATGAAAACACATCATACCAAAACCTTTGGGACACAGCAAAGGCAGTCCTCAGAGAACAATTTATAGCAATAGATGCACATATCAAAAAAGAAGAAAGGGACAAAATCAAAACATTAACTACAAAATTCAAACAAAGAGAAAGAGAACAGGAAAAAAAAGCTCACAACCACAGGAAGAAAGGAAATAGTAAAGATCAGAGCAGAAATAAATGAAATAGAGAACAGAAAAACAATAGAAAGAATCAACAAAATCAAAAGTTGGTTCTTTGAAAGAATCAACAAAATCGACAAACCACTGGCCAGACAGACAAAAGAAAAACAGGAAAGGATGCAAATAACCCAAATAAGAAATGAAATGGAGGACATTACAACAGACCCAACTGAAATAAAAAGGATTATAACAGAATATTATGAAAAAGTGTACTCCAACAAATTTAAAAACCCAGAGGAAATGGATAAACTTCTAGAAGCACACTACCTACCCAAACTACAACAAAGTGATGTTGAAAATCTGAACAGACCCATAACAAGAGAAGAGATTGAAAAGGTAATAAAAAAACTCCCAAGCAAAAAAGCCCTGCCCAGATGGCTTCACCGGAGAATTCTACAAAACATTTACAGAAGAGCTTGTACCAGCACTACTCAAGCTATTTCAGAGCATAGAAGAGGAAGCAACACTTCCAAATTCATTCTATGAAGCCAGCATAACGGTGAAATCAAAACCAGGCAAAGACCTCCCAAAAAAAGAAAATTACAGACCTATATCTCTCATGAATATAGTTGCAAAAATTCTGAACAAAATTTTAGCCAATAGAATTCAGCATCATATCAAAAATATAATACACCATGACCAGGCAGGATTCATACCAGGTATGCAAGGATGGTTCAACATTAGAAAATCAATCAACGTAATCCACCACATAAATAAAAGGAAAGAAAAGAATCACGTGATCATCTCAATTGATGCAGAAAAGGCATTTGACAAAGTCCAACACCCATTCCTGATTAAAAACTCTGAATCAAATAGGTATAGAAGGGAAATTTATCAACATAATAAAGGACATCTATGCAAAACCAATGGCCAACATCATTCTTAATGGAGAGAGGCTGAAAACATTCCCCTTGAAAACAGGAACAAGACAACGATGCCCTTTATCACCACTCCTATTTAACACTGTGCTGGAAGTTCTAGCTAGAGCAATAAGGCAAGAAAAAGAAATAAAGGGCATCCAAATTGGTAACGAAGAAGTTAAACTGTCCCTGTTTGCAGATGATATGATACTATACATAGAAAACCCTAAAGACTCCATGAGAAAGCTACTGGAACTAATAGAAAGATTCAGCAGAGTAGCAGGATACAACATAAACATTCAAAAATCAGTTGGATTTCTATACACCAGTAGGGAGAATGATGAAAAGGAAATCAGGAAAACAATACCATTTTCAATAGCCCCTAAAAAGATAAAATACTTAGGAATAAATCTGACCAGGGATGTAAAATACCTATACAAAGAAAACTACAAAACACTACTGCATGAAACCCAAAGGGATCTACATAAATGGAAAGACATACCATGCTCATGGATAGGCAGACTCAACATTGTGAAAATGGCAATTCTACCCAAAGCAATTTACAAATACAACACAATCCCGATCCAAATACCAACAACATTCTTCAAAGAGATGGAAAAACTAATCATTAACTTTATATGGAAAGGGAAGAAGCCCCAAATAAGTAAAGCACTCCTGAAGAAGAAGAATAAAGTTGGAGGACTCGCACTACCTGACCTCAGAACCTACTATACAGCTACAGTAGTCAAAACAGCCTGGTACTGGTACAACGACAGATACATTGACGAATGGAACAGAATTGAGAACCCAGATGTAAATCCATCCACCTACGGTCACCTGATCTTCGACAAAGGCCCAAAGTCCATCAAATGGGGAAAAGACAGTCTTTTTAACAAATGGTGCTGGCAAAACTGGATATCCATTTGTAGAAAAATGAAACAGGACCCACACCTCACACCGTATACAAAAACTACTTCAAAATGGATCAAAGACCTGAGTATAAAGCCTAAAACTATAAAGTTCATAGAAGAAAAACTAGGACCAACACTTCAGGCCTTAATACATGGCATTAACAGGATACAAACCATAACCATCAAAGCCCAGACCCCAACAGATAAGCTAGATAACTGGGATCTTCTAAAAATCAAACACCTATGCTCTTCAAAAACTTCACCAAAAGAGTAAAAAGAAAACCTACATACTGGGAAAAAAATTTTAGACAGTACAAGTCAGACAAAGGTCTAATCTCCATCATCTACAAGAAAATCCAACACCTCTACAACAAAAAAGACAAATAATCCAATTTAAAAATGGGCTAAGGAAATGAACAGACACTTCACCAAAGAAGACATTCAAATGGCCAACAGACACATGAGGAAATGCTCACAATCACTAGCCATTAGAGAAATGCAAATTAAAACCACAATGAGATACCATCTCACCCTGGCATTACTGGAACGAATCAAAAACACTGGAAATAACAAATGTTGGAGGGGCTGCGGGGAGATGGGAACTCTTATGCACTGCTGGTGGGAATGCACAATGATACAACCATTTTGGAAAATGATATAGCACTTCCTCAGAAAGCTAGAAATAGACATACCATTCAATCCAGCAATCCCACTCCTAGGAATATATCCTAGAGAAATAAGAGCCATCACTCGAATAGACATATGCACACCTATGTTCATGGCAGCATTGTTCACAATAGCAAAACGATGGAAACAACCCAGATGCCCATCAACAGATGAATGGATAAACAAACTATGGTACATACACACAATGGAGTACTATGCAACAAGAAAGAACAACAATGAATCTGTGAAGCATCTCCTAACATGGATGAAACTGGAGGACATTATGCTGAGTGAAATAAGTCAATCACAAAAGGACAAATATTGTATGAGACCTCTATTGTAAAAACCCATGAAAAAGTTCACACACAAAATGTAACAATCTTTGTTGGTTACCAGGGATGGGAGGGGTAGGGGGGAAATACTAAATAGGCAATAGATAAGTGGTATCTTGGGTGAAGGGTAAGACAGTACACAATACAGGGGAAACTAGCACAACCTGTACAAGGAAAGGTCATGGAAGCCTCATAGACACATCCAAACTCCCTGAGGGACTGAATTGCTGGGTGAAGGGCTGGGGGGACCATGGTCTCGGGGAACATCTAGCTCAATTGGCATGACACAGCTTATAAAGACAATGCTCTATGTTCTACCTTGGTGAGTCATGTCTGGGGTCTTAAAAGCCTGTGAGCGGCCATCTAAGATACTCCACTGGTCTCATCCCTTCGGGAGCAAGGGAGAATGAAGAGAACAAGATACAAGGAAAAGATTAGTCTGAAGGAGTAACTGTCCACAGCTACCAAGGCCTCCACCGGACTGAGTCCAGTACAGCTAGATGGTGCCCGGCTACCACCACTGACTGCTCTGGCCAGTCACAACAGAGAGCTCTGGACACAGCTGGAAAAGGATGTAGAGCATAATTCTAACTCACAGAAAAAAAAGACCAGATTTACTGGCCTAAAGGAGACTGGAGAAACTTTGAGAGTATGGCCCCCAGACACCCTTTTAGCTCAGTGGTGAAGTTATCTCCGAGGTTCACCATTCAGCCTGGGAGTGGACACCCCCCTAAACCCAAATGAGACTAACGAGGTATGGTAGTCCAGTGACAAGGGCCAGAAGGCAGAAGGGGACAAGGAAGCTGGTGACAGGGAACCCAAGGTTGAGTAAGGATATTGTTGATGTGTTGTGAGATTGTTAACCATTGTCATAGGGCAACATTTGTAGTAACTGTTAAATGAGAAACTATTTTGTTCTGTAAGCCTTCATCTTAAGTGAGAATAACAGCACAATTGGAAGAGCGTAGTCAATGTCACTGAACTGTTTATGTAGAAATTTTTGCAACGGTGTATCTTTGGCTATGCGTATTCTCACCAAAAAAAAAAAAAAAAGGTTGAGAAGTTAGAGGGTTAATATGTCATGGGGGTGTTAGCCAATGTCATATAACAACATGTGTACTACTGTTTCATGAGAAACTATTTGTTCTGTAAGCCTTCACAATAAAATATAAAAAAAAAAAAAATGGGAAAAAAATTAGGTAGTTTCATAATGGTCAAATTAAGTACTCAAAGAGCTTAGGGGAAAAAATTTTAAAACTTGGCAGAAGAAAGGAAATAATAAAGATAAAAGTTAAATTTGGTAAATCAGAAAATAAGAAAGCATAGTAGAATTGATTAAGAACCTCTGGAAAATCAGAAGGAGAAAATTAGAGAAAGACGTCATTAGCGATAATTAAATTTTATGAAATACTATTTTTCTATCTAATTTATAAAGATTGTTTCATCTTTCATCTTTTCTTCCCGTATTTGCTTCCTTCTTTCTTTTTTTTTTTTTTTTCCCTCATTTTTTTCCTACTTCCTTTTAACTATAACATACTCTTTTGGTAGGTGTCAATGAGCAATATGATTAAGGATCTTAAATATTGTGCATATGCTTTGTCTGAACGTTAGAGACTTTTCTGCAATTATTTATGTACTAGTTCATTCACTTAACAATAATTGTTTAAGCACCTACAGTATGTCCAAGCATACAGTATGTCCAGGTGCTTAGAGTAGAAAGGTGAACAAAACAAAATTCCCTCCTCAAGGAGCTTACAATGCAGGAAATGGAGACCAAGGAAATCAACAAGTCAACATATAATAAAATGGCAGGGAAGGAGTCATCAATTTGCCAGCACTGCTTATCTTTGGGGTGCCAGAATATGAGGAGATTTTACTCCCTATACTGTATTTTTATGTAATAATTACATTTGATAATAAACATATATTTGGTTTGTAGAAGGAAAAATAGTCCAAGATTTGTCAAAAGACCTGTATATGCAATGCAATTCCCATTTTTGTATACTTTAAGGGGAATAAGGTTGAGATTATTTTTCCCTTATATTCTTTTCTGAATCACCTTGTAAATAGGAGTATAAATCCTTCAATCAGAAAAATAACATGAAAGAATCAATTTTGTATTTAGAAGTCTTTAAAAGTCATCCACAAATATTTGAAAGCAGCTATTACTTGATCTTCCTAGCTTTAGCCACCCCCTCAAAAAAAAACTAAACCATTTGCCGCTGAGCTGATGCAAACTCATGGAAATCTCATGTGTGCCAGAGTAGAACTCGTACTCCATAGGGTTTTCCATGGCTGATTTTTTGGAAATAGATTGCCAGATCTTTCTTCCGAAGTGCCTCTGGGTGTACTAGAACCTCCAACCTTTCGGTTAGCAACCGAGTGCATTAACGGTTTGCACCAGCTTTATCCCAGCATCCCCTTCATTCTCTCACTAATTCACTCGGTTTACAGGCCCTTACTTCAGCTCATGGAATAGATTCTGCATCATCCTGGTTCTCTTTCTCTGGAAGTGTCTTTGTTTGCCTATGAGTTTCTTAAAAGAAGTTTTCAAAAATACAGTGAAAAAGACTCCAGAGGAGTTCTGGTGTGCACAGAGCATAATGAAGAGATTACCTCATATTAATTATGCAAACATAGGTGTCAAGTACATTGTTAGTAGGTATGCAATTTTTGCAGAGCTACATTATGTCTGTTCTCATACTAAATAAGAGAAGGATCCCAAGACATCAGTTATCTGGATTTCCATCATGTTGAATTGGTCTTTATGCTGATTAAGTCCAATAGAAGTGGTACTACTCAGCTAAAATGGGTTTTGAAAAAGTCCTTCTGGAGAGCTGCTTCAAGGAGATACTCTCTACTGAAACGGAAATGATTTCAGAACCATGTGATTATCATGTTGGTTCATTCACCTAGACAACTGAATTCAAGTCTTGCCCATGTGTAGAACTGGTCCATTGAGAAAATCTGAGAGAACAATATTTAGCAACCAGGCGCATCAACCATGGAAGCTTTCTCACTTTCAAATTTATCTCTGAGAGCAGCTGGTCTTAGTATTATGCAAATTCATAAAGTTTCAGCCTCCTACTTTTGTTATAATCACTGATGTACTCTGGGCCTAGTCAGTGTCCATGGAAATTGGAGGTATGAACATTTGGAAACAAAAAAAAGCAAGCAGTACTCCGATGAACTTAGCAGAATGCCAAAGTGGAAGAAGCAAGGAGAAAGAGAAACGGGAATGTGTGCAGAATGATGAATGGACTCTACATCAAATGAAATAGATTTTGAAATAACTGTGAAAAGTATAAGATGTCTGAGCATAAGGAGCCTGCCACTGACAAAAGATGAATAAACGGGGCACTTCAAAGAAGGAATTTTCCAGCTGTGGCTCACATGAATCTTCAAAAGCTGTTCCATATGAGATAGCAGGAAAACATTTTAATAATAAATAGAAACAAACAACTCTGTATAATGAGCAGACGTTTGGAGAGAGCTGTTTGCTCCATGTTACCGTAATCAAATAGAAGTGCTGTTGATTGCTTCAAGACTTACGTGTTTTTAAATTATCGTAACTTAAATTCAGACAATGGAATTTCATTCTCCCAGGAGAATGAACATGCAGCAATTCTTCAATAATCACAGGGCAAATACCTGAGTGACCACAGAGAACTTAAAGGAAAGGTATGCAAAAGCACAAAGGCTTGAGTTGGGCATAAAGAAAAATGTTTCATGTGCTTATGTGCTATTAGGGATGAAACAGATCTCACAACTGCAGGCAGGAGTCCATGTCACGGAAACTGGAGAGGAGGGTGAGGCCCGGATCAGGTGACACCTCATCTGCTCACTCTCGGCTCAGTGGAGGGTCACTCCCATTCTCCAGGCCGCCATGTGTCTTGGCCAAGCTCCTGTTCATCATTCACACAGCAGGGCCTCCATTCCTTTTCCTGGAGGATATGATCACCTGTTCTAGCAGGAAAGCTTTTCTCTGTGGCAGCTGACATTGTCTTCTCATTGCCGTCTTCACCTCCTTGACTGTGCCTTGAGTCTCAAACCAGACTGGCCTTTTTCTGAAAGGATTTCACGCCAAAGTCAGTACACTCAAACCCTGTGCAGTTCAAATTTACCTGCGTATCTTGTTTTTTTTTGTTTTTTTTTTTTTGCTAAATCTGGCAACCATACCTGGAAATGCCAGAAATCATTGAGTTAGACTTGAGATGGGGTTGAGGCCCAATAGTTTTGAGGTGGGGACGCAGTCCTGAGAGGCATGTTGGCGTTAATCGCCTTGAGACGTCTAGGAAATTGAAGTTATATCTGTGCTATTATCTTGATTCTTCCCACATACCCTGAGGATAGATACTGTTTTACCTCTTCATTGTATGAGCTAACTGTTGCTCATGGTCACTTTATCAGGGTCTCAAAGTTGAAACTGTTGTTGTTACTCTGTGCTGTCGAATCAATTCTGATTCATAGTGACCCTCTAGGACAGAGTAGAACTGCCCCATAGGATTTCCAAGGAGCACCTGGTGGATTCAAACTGCTGACCTTTTGGTTAGCAGCCTGAGCTCTTAACCATTTCACCCTTTTCAACCCATAGTGTCCTTACCCTTAATGCAAATCGCCATTTTGATTAGCACTGGGTGGTGCAACGGCTAACACACTTGGGGGCTAACCAAAAGGTTGTAGTTTTGAGCCCACCCAGAGGTGCCTGGGAAGAAAGGCCTGGTAATCTACTTTCAAAAAAATCTGCCATTGAAAACCATATGGAGCACAGTTCAACTCTGCAACACGTGGTGAATGGGCTGGATGGTAACTATTTTCTATTGTTGTTGTATCAGAGTTTATGAACCTCTCTCACACGCCATGTGTCATCTCGTGGGTTTGTCCTTGCATGATGTTGGCTGTACTATAAATGTAATTCAATGGTCACTGATCTCCCACTTCTGTCCCTTCCTTCCCATTCTGTCACTATTTAATTGTTTGCAGTCTGTCCATATAATAAGCCATTCTGCATACGTCTGCCAGACAAATTTTCTTAAAATTCAACTCAAATGCGAAATTCATCTCTGTCATAAAAGTCAAATTCTTTAAAGTGACTTTAAGATTTTATATTACCTGGGTCCACATTTCTCACCTCACCATAATTTCTTTGTACAAAATACAAGTTCCAACTCCTCACTGTAGATTGTATGCACGTTGAGTTTTTGCTTCTTTATTCTTCGCTACACCCCTTCCACAACTGCCTTTCATACCCCCATGGGCCCTAATGTTGCCCACAATGTAACGCCTGGTTCAACGGCCACCTTGAGGGTTTGCATGGTTGGATGGAAACTCCAGCACAAGCTCCCAGAGCATTGTATCTTCTTCCCTTTTGGTTGTTATCACTGTGTAGCTCACCCTAAGTTCCCATACGTGTCTCTCCCTCGCTGATAGATGAAGAGCTTCTGGAGGACAAGATCCACGTCAGATGCCTCTTGAAAAATCCCAAGCACTTTAAATTTGATTTGGTTATATCCTTTTTTAAATTTTTATTTAACAAATCAGTGATTATATAGATCAGGTCCCTGAGGTTCCTTTTTCTGCACCTAAAAATGTGCTCAAACTGTGTTCCCCAGTCCCTGAAAAAAAAAACAAACCCATTACCATCCAGTCAATTTCAACTCATAGCAAGTCCTGTGGAATTCCACAATTCCTTGCCTGGCCCAACCCCTCCCTAACTCCAGTAGGAGGAGCGCCACAGCTCTGCTTAGCTGCGAAGCTTTCTGTAACGCTTTATTTGAAAAACAAAACAAGAGAGATTCTACTAAGAAAAATGTTCACAAAACACCAGGTTAAAGAATCTCTAGTCTCTTCCAATTCTAACACTGATAATTCGAATTTTGAAGAGTTCCTGAAGTAGACCTTTCCCTGCTTCCTGGTTCCTTCATGTGAAGAGAGATTCTGGAGTGCCAGAATAGTCTTAAGTCTTCATCATTTATGCTGTTGTTAGTTACTGTGGAGTCGGCTCTGCTTCGTGGCAATCCCATGTACAACAGAATAAAACGTTGCCCAGTCCTGTGCCATCTTCATGATCACTGTTATGCTGGAGTCCGTTGTTGTGACCACTGTGTATCTGGAGTGCTTTCCAGCTTTGGGGCTCATCTTCCAGGACTATATCAAACAATATTCTGTTGTGATCCATACTATTTTCATTGACTAATTTTTGGAAGTGGATTGCCTTTCTTCCTAGTCTGTTTTAGTCTGGAAGCTCTGCTGAAACCTGTCCACCACGGATGACCCTGCTGGTATTTGAAATATCAGTGGCATAGCTTTCAGCATCATAGCACCACGGAAGCCACCACAGCATGACAAACTGACAGATGGGTGGAGGTCATCATTTATAGCCCCAGGCAATTGTTTTTGTTGTTTATGCTTTTATTTGCTTGTTTGTTTGCTTCATCTTATTTCCTTCTGGACTAGAGACACATACCCTTCTTCCTGAATGAGGTAAGAGATGTGTGGGTGCAGTGTGCTAGTTAAGTCAAAAATTGGAACCCCTTCAAGCAATTCAAATACTTAAGTATCTGTTCAACATTTATTTAGAGAAGAGCTGAGGACTGTGTGGGAGAAGAGCTGAGCACTGCGTGGGAGAAGAGCTGGGAAGACCACCTTGCTGAGCAACATGTCTCTTCTGTTGTTCAGTCTATTCGGGCCTGACCCCAAGCTTGCAGACTTTCCAGAAAAGGACAACAGTCCTATAGTTAATTAAACACAGTTTGAACATGCTCTCAGGTGTCTCACCTTCGCCCTTAACAGATTATCAAGTTATCCGTCCGTTCACATGGAATATTCTCCACAAGTGGGTCAGAAAAGGATACTATTCCCCTGCTCCTTATATTTCCATGCTTTAGGGATCAGCAGCCCTAAACCTAGCTGTGCCTACTGATGCTTGTTGCCTTCTCATTTAAAAACCAGTTGTCATTGAGTTGATCGAGACTCACGGTGATCCCATGTGTGTCAGAGTACAACTATACTCCATAGGGTTTCCAATGGCTGATTTTTTAGAAGTAGATCACTAGGCCTTTCTTCCAGGGAAACTGTGGGTGTCCTCAAACCTTCAACCTTTTGATTAGTAAGTAGCCAGGCGTGTTAACTGTTTGCATCACCCAAGTGACTCTGCCTTCTAGTTTAGGTATACGCTAGTGTTTTTTGGTTTAAAGACAGCCTACCTACTGGACCCTTCCTTCTTACAGCTTGTTTATACTCTGTTTTATTTGAGGGGAAGTGTGAAATTGAGATGTGGAAACAGCATGGGCTGTGGGTAGGAGGTCACATCCCTGCTGTTCCATTCCCCAGGCTCTCAGCCCAGACACAACTGCTGCCGTGAGGAGTGATCTGCCAATGATTGTGTCTTCCTGGGGAGACCTGGAGAGAGACATAAAGGGAACATGAATAAATGCGTTCCTAAGCTCTGTTCACTTTGTACTCACCTGAGAATTTTGTCACCTGGAATTCTTCCAAAAACTTCCGACACCTCTAATTATTTCTGCTTATCCATCAGGAAGGCTTAAGGCTTTTCATTTGCAAGGAGCTAAAGTAACACCAGCCAGCAGATTCCTTCTGAGTGAAGAGGGATTCACTCTCTGCTGTGACCTAAGTGACCTCTACCAACCTCCCATTTGGAAAGGTTGATGAATCGTTCATTGCCAAGATCTCATTTCTTCTCTTTCTTCTTAGATTTCAGTTGGGACTGGTGCCTTCCCCTGAGTTTATAGCAGCAGTGAAATAAAACTCCAAGATGGTGTTTGGCTTATTATACAAATGCCAGTTGGCAAAGTTTTGTCACTCCAACGTAAGTGGCAATCGCGGTGGGTACTTAATAATTCTGGTTATATAAAGTATCATGAGGAAGATTGGGTGCTTCACTATTATGCTCCAGTTGAAGAGGGAGAGAGTCACTATCTTCGCCTGTGTTGAAGAGAATTGCCAACCCTTCCACCCAGGCTCAGTTTACAATATGTTTACATTTTACGATATTGCTCCATTTCCAGTGAAACTAGCCAGCTTTATTATCAACTTCCATTTTAGCTGAAAATGATTCTTCTGAGCTTTACAGCCTCATTACATGATATCCTATCACATGTAATGCTGTAAAGTACGATGAGATCATGTACGTTAAAGGGTTATTCTAAGGAAAGGAGTTATTTGTATTAATACAAAGTTTATATTGAACTCTTTTTTTTTTTTTTTAACATTTCAGAGAACACTCCATCTTGAATGCTTGGCAGGAATGGACACAGGGGCATTGTGTTTCTTTTTCTGAATAACAAAAAAGAAAATTGAGTCCAAGATATCCTAGGGTATAGGTTTTGTCAAGAAAAGTGGAACTGTATTCTGTACAATTCTGTTCAGCTTTATGTCATAGATGTCAAAGATTCAGTTAATGTGTTTAATAAAGTCAAATTTGCTTGTGTGTTTATGCAATAGCTTTCACTTATATCCCTCTCCTCCTCCTGAGATTTAAATTTAGACCTTAGTCTTTTGGAAGATTGTTTTCATGTCCTTTAACAGTGCAATTTCTCCTTCATATCCAATGGCACCTGTGTGGTCTTCTTTCAAATACATGTCTTAAAAGTTCGTTTGTTTCAAGAGTGGTGGGCTTACACTGTACATACTGCTTGAGAACCAAATGGGAAATTTCTGAAGCAAATGGCCTTTTGTTTATAAGAAGAGAGGATCAGAGTCAATATACAAGTCTCCTCTTGAATGAATCATGCTAAGAATTGCAATGGAAACCGAGGGGGTAGACTGAATTAAGGAGCTCAGGCATAGGGTAAAAATATGCAGCAATGCAATGAAAGCCAGGGGTGGGGACACACTAAGAATGCCCTGAATTATACACCATGAATGACTCCAACTGGTCCAACTTTTACCTCTCTTGATTTTTGTCACCAAGTTGTTCCATTGGCTGGGACTTCTTCTTCATGATGTTTATAGTTTAGTCTTGGAGATACAAATCTCAGACTTGTAAACTTTGGCTGTGGAGATGGATTTCTGAAGAATTTCCAGGTTTGGCCCATGTTTACATTACAGAATGGCCACACTAATACAGCTATGATACTGAAATCCACTCCCCTCCATTCTCCCACTTCCTTGAGTCATCTCCTTTCATCCATTTATTCAGTCATTCAACAAATATTTATTGAGTGCTTATGATATTCCTAGTAGCCAGGTGCTAGCCAGCCAGGTGCCAAATAGACAGAGTCTAAAAACTATTCATTGTCTCCAAGGTAACATGTGTAAAACCCCTACGGTCTCCTAGAGTCTGTCATCTAAAAATATGTCCAAAATATTTGGTTTCGGCCTTGAGCAAACCCACTCACCCCACCGTTTTGCAGTCACATGACAGAGAACTAAACCCAGGTTACTGCTTAGAAGAACAAGTTTCCCTCCTCAGTCTTTTCTGGTCTAAGATTCTAATAACCCAGATCTTAGATCTTAAGGCATAACCATTTTATCAGGCAGAATATTTTTGGTTG
This sequence comes from Dugong dugon, assembly GCA_030035585.1. Lineage (NCBI taxonomy): Eukaryota > Metazoa > Chordata > Mammalia > Sirenia > Dugongidae > Dugong > Dugong dugon. Next base: position 64,761,159 of record CM057470.1, on the reverse strand, counting down.
CAGGTAATAGAAAACCCTCTTAAATGACAATGGGTATAAATTTACTCATGGGAATAAAAAGATTAGAGATAGGTTTGGCTTCAGACATGGGTCAATCAGGACCCCTGGTGGTATTTCTCTGCAAGTCTCTCTCCTGTGCTTTTTTCTCCATGTATAAGCTTTGCCCTCAGGTTGGCTCCTAGTTGTGGTAGAAAGATGTCCGCCAGTAGCGACTCGGGATATGCTTACTAGTTAGAATTCCAGAGAAAGAGGAACATCCTGAGCTTTTGAACCAATTTCTTTGACCAGTGGAATGACAAGCAACAATCAGTTGGCTTAGGCTTGGAGCACATGCATATCAGTGATCCAATCACCACGGCCAGAGGGTGGGTTCAATCCATCCTCCATGCAAGGTGCATGGCTACTACAAGAGAGGAAATGATAAAAAAATTATGTTGGGTTGAGGGGAGTTGGAATTGTATATTTTCTACAAATATGCTGTCAAAGTATATATATGCATATATATATATACATATATATAATGTTATGGAGCCCTGGTGGTGAAGTGGTTAAGAGCTCAGGCTGCTAACCAAAAGGCCGGCAGTTCTACTCCACCAGCCGCTTCTTGGAAACCCTATGGGGCAGTTCTACTCTGTCCTATAGGGTCGCTATGGGTCGGAATCAACTCAACGGCACACAACAACATTATGTTATAATATCATGAAGTCATTGGTGGTTCAGTGGTAGAACTCTTGCCTTCCATGCAGAAGACCTGGGTTCTATTCCTGGCCAAAGCACCTCATACACAGCCACCACCTGTCCGTCAATAGAGGCTTGTATGTTGCGACGATGCTGAACAGGTTTCTGGAGAGCTTCTAGACTAAGACAGACTAGGAAGAAAAGCCTGCCAATCTACATCCAAAAAAATCAGTCAGTGAAAACCCAATGGATCACAAAGGTCCAATCCACAATAGATCATGGGGATGGCACAGGACCATTGTGCATGGGGTTGCCTTGAGTCAGGGGCTGACTCAATGGCAGCAAACAACAACAAATAATACCATAATTGGAAGGTTAGATTTATAATTTAGTTCAAACCCTTCATGTTCTAAATGAATAAACCGAAGTTCAGAGAGGTCACCTGACTCACTCAAGGTTCCCCAGACAGTAGGGGCACAGTCACAACTCAGATGGCGGTTTCCTGATTCCTATTCCAAGGCTATTTCAGAAACCTGGGGCCCTGGTTCAATTTCAGTCTGCTACCCCTGACTATGTAGCTTGGAGGGCTAGGGAATGGAGCATTCTACCTGGGCATCTTCCCTCCCAAAATAAAATAACAATGTTCTCTTGAGAAGGAAGACGAGGGTAATTAGTATTGTAAGCAAACAGCAACACTTATTCCAGTTAAGTATGTTTCAATCGGTATGGAATAGACATTGTATATCATATTACATATCCTTTTATATGCTCTAATTTGCTGAGAGTTCTTTTTTAATCCAAGAATAAATGTTAAATTTTACCAAATACTTTGACATTTTATTTGATTTCAGTGAGGGATCCTCACTGTAGCTCCTGTCCTTTTCTCTGACCTCACTCTGGCTTAATATCATTCATCCAGAGCTGAGATGCAGAATGGAATAGGTCTGTGATGATGACTGTAGGCTGAAGACTTGAATTGGAGCCTAAAATGCAATGATAAACGATGATAAGTGGTCCAGATGGCCCAGAAGCTAAAATTGCTTTGAGAAAGTAGATTTTTTTTTTTATTTCAGAATGTTCTGTGGTACCATTAGATTTTAATGAGTTTCCACTAGATAGAAAAGTAAAGTTCTGCTGGGTTGAAATCTTCCTGTTAAATTAGGCGTTCATTTAATACAGTAGTTCCCAAACCTAGCTATGTATCAAAGCCAACCAGAACTCTTTTAAAAAACACAAAATCTTGGGTCAAAACCTAGGTCTCAGGAATCGTAATTTCACACACACACACAAAAAAAACAAAACAAAAAAAAAAAACTTTGTTGTTGTTGAGTCAGTTTCCACTCATAGTGACCCTATAGACAGAGTAGAGCTGCCCCATAGGGTTTCCAAGGAGCAGCTGGTGGATTCGAACTGCTAACTAAAAGGTTAGCAACCAAATGCTTAACCACAGTGCCACCAAGGCGCCTTTTTTTTTCTTTTCTTTCTTTTCACAAAGGTTCCCATGTGATATGGATGCATTTGTGATGCATAAAACATCATTTAGCTTTAACTCTTTTTTTCTGTATTGGACATGCCACATATTTAAACCTGTTCAAAAACTTTGTTGAATACAACTTAAGGTGATGTTCCTAATACATTTTCATAAATAAATTCTGCATCCATATACAAATTCCTGCCTGTTATAAAGTTTGGGAAAGAAAAGCATTGACAAAAATCTCATGTTTACAACTTTCTGTAAGCTATAAAGGTAACTGCCTGATACACTGTTCTACCTCCAAAATTAACAAGCACTGCATTGAGGTTAAGATTTGGTAAGATTCATTCTTCATAAGGATCAAGCCAGGGAAGGTCTTGACTGAGATAAGGTAGTACTGGGAGATACACTGGAGTAGATAATATGTTTGGCTGGTTAGTTTTCTGCACCTTTGTAAAAGGACTCTTCTCTATCCATCCTAAGATCCTGCCTTGGCTAATAAAGATCTCAAACTTTCCCTCTCATGGGAAAAGGTTGAAGAATAAGCTGCCATTCTCTTATTCATTCTTCATTAGCTGTCCCCATGGAAGGAGAAGTCACTGATCTGATTAATGAGATAGGACAAAACTCAATTGGTCTAGTTATCCACCTAATGAACTCCACGGATGAATCCGATTCCTGCGTGAAAAGCACAACAGTGTTTGAGCTCAGATATGATAGTCTGTATATCTCTCTCTATCTATCTATCTATCTGACCACTCATCTGTCATACTGTGTCATACTGTGGTGGCTGTGTGTTGCTGTGATGCTGCAAGCTATGCTACTGGTATTTCAAACATCAGCAGGATCTTCCATGGCGGACAGGTTTCAGCAGACCTTCCAGACTAAGACAGACTAGGAAGAAGGATCTGGTGGTCTACTTCTGAAAAAAATGGCCAATGAAAAATTTATGAATAGCAACAGAAGATTGGCTGATATAGTGCCGGAAGATGAGCCCTTCAGGTTGGAAGGCCCTCAAAATACAACTGAGGAAGAGCTGCCTCCTCAAAGTAGAGTTTATCTTTTTTTTTTTCTTTTTTGATTTTTGTGTGTAAACTATTTGAGTCTTTACAGTAGAGGTCTCATACAATATTTGTCCTTTTGTGATTGACTTACTTCCCTCAGCATAATGTTCTCCAGTTTCATCCATGTTATGAGATGCTTCACAGATACTTGATTGTTCTTTATTGTTGCATAATACTCTATTGTGTGTATGTACAGCAGTTTGTTTATACATTCATCTGTTGATGGGCGTCTAGGTTGTTTCCGTCATTTTGCTATTGTGAACAATGCTGCAATGAACATAGGTGTGCATATGTCTATTCATCTGATGGCTCTTATTTCTCTAGGATACATTACTAGGAGTGGGATTGCTGGATAGTATGGTATTTCTATTTCTAGCTTTCTAAGGAAGTGCCGTATCATTTTCCAAAATGGTTGTATCATTTTGCATTCCCACCAGCAGTGCATAAGAGTTTCGATCTCCCTGCAGCCTCTCCAACATTTATTATTTCCAGTTTTTTTGATTCATGCCACTAATGCCCGGGTGAGATGGTATCCCACTGTGGTTTTAATCTGCATTTCTCTAATGGCTAGTGATCGCGAGCATTTCCTTATGCGTCTGTCTGTTGGCTGCTTGAATGGCTTCTTTGGTGAAGTGTCTATTCATTTCCTTTGCCCATTTTTCAATTGGATTATTTGACTTTTTGTTGTAGAGGTGTTGGATTTTCTTATAGATTATAGAGATTAGAACTTTGTCTGATTTGTAACGTCCAAAAATTTTTTCCCAGCATGTAGGTTCTCTTTTTACTCTTTTGGTGAAGTCTTTTGATGAGCTAATTGTTTGATTTTTAGAAAAATCTCAGTTATCTGGCTTATCTTCTGGAGTTTGTGTGTTGTTGGTTATGGTTTCTATCCTGTTAATGCCACGTATTAGGGCCTTTAGCATTGATCCTATTTTTTCTTCTATGAACCTCATAGATTTTGGTTTTATATTTAGGTCTTAGATCTATTTTGAATTAGTTTTTGTATATGGTGTGAGGTATGGGTCCTGTTTCATTTTTTTTGCAGATGGACATACAGTTTTGCCAGCACCATTTATTAAAAAGACTGTCTTCTCCCCATCTGATGGACTTTGGGCCCTTGTCGAAGATCAGGTGACTGTAGGTGGAGTTCTCAATTCTGTTCCATTGGTCAGTGTATCTGTCATTGTACCAGTACCAGGCTGTTGTGACTACCGTAGCTGTATAGTAGGTTCTGAGGTACTGTAGCTTGAGTCCTGTTACTTTATTCTTCTTCTTTAATAGTGCTTTACTTATCCGGGGCTTCTTCCCTTTCCATATAAAGTTAATGATGAGTTTTTCCATCTCTTTAAAGAACGTTGTTGGTATTTGGATCAGGATTGCATTGCATTTGTAAATCGCTTTGGGTAGAATTGTCATTTCCACAATGTTGAGTCTACCTATCCATGAGCATGGTATGCTTTTCTGTTTATGTAGATCCCTTTGGGTTTTTTGCAGTAGTGTTTTGTAGTTTTCTTTGTATAGGTCTTTTACATCCCTGGTCAGATTTATTCCTAAGTATTTTATTTTTTTAGGGGCTATTATAAATGGCATTGTTTTCCTGATTTCCTTTTCATCATTCTCCTTATTGGTGTATAAGAATCCAACTGATTTTTGTATGTTTATCTTGTACCTTCCTACTCTGCTGAATCTTTCTATTAGTTCCAGTAGATTTCTCATGGAGTCTTTAGGGTTTTCTAGGTATAGTATCATATCATCTGCAAACAGGGACAGTTTAACTTCTTCATTACCAATTTGGCTGCCCTTTATTTCTTTTTCTTGCCTTATTGCTCTAGCTAGAACTTCCAGCACAATGTTAAATAGGAGTGGTGACAGAGGGCATCCTTGTCTTGTTCCTATTCTCAAGGGGAATGTTTTCATCCTGTCTCCATTAAGAATGATGTTGGCCATTGGTTTTGCTTAGATGCCCTTTATTATGTTGATAAATTTCCCTTCTATACCTATTTTATTGAGAGTTTTTATCAAGAATGGGTGTTGGATTTTATTGAATGCCTTTTCTGCATCAGTTGAGATGATCATGTGATTCTTTTCTTTCCTTTGATTTATGTGGTAGATTATGTTGGTTGATTTTCTAATGTTGAACCATCCTTGCATAATTTGCATGAATCCTACTTGGTCGTAGTGAATTATTTTTTTTGATATGATGCTGAATTCTATTGGCTAGAATTTTGTTGAGAATTTTTGCATCTGTATTCATAAGATATATTGGTCTGTAATTTTCTGTTTTTGTGGCGTCTTTGCCTGGTTTTGGAATCAGAGTTATCCTGGCTTCATAGAATGAATTCGGAAGTGTTGCTTCCTTTTCTATGTTCTAAAATAGTTTGAGTAGTACTGGTATAAGCTCTTCTCTGAATATTTGGTAGAATTTTCCAGTGAAGTTACCTGGGCCAGGGCTTTTTTTGGTTAGGAGGTTTTTTATTACCTTTTCAATCTCTTCTCTTGTTATGGGTCTGTTCAAATTTTCAACATCACTTTGTGATAGTTTGGGTAGCTACTGTGTTTCTAGAAATTTATCCATTTCCTCTAGGTTTTCAGATTTGTTGGAGTATTAGAGTTGATCTTGATGTGGATAGAGTAGAGCTTTCAGGACCATCATTTGCTGATGTGGCATGACTTAAAATTAGAAGTAACAGCTGAAAACATCCATTAATAAATGAAACATGGAATGTGCAAGTATGAATCTAGGAAAATAGGAAACAGTCAAAAATGAAATGGAACTCATAAAGATCAATATCCTAGGCATTAGTGAGCTGAAATGGACTAGTATTGGTCATTTTGAATAGGACAATCACATGCTCTATTATGCCAGCAATGACAAATTGAAGAGGAATGCCGTCACATTCATCATCAAAAAGAATATTTCAAGATCTATCCTGAAGTACAATGCTGTCAGTTATAGGATAATATCCATGTGCCTACAAGGAAGACTAGTTAATATAACTATTATTCAAACTTGCACACCAACCACTAATGCTAAAGATAAAGAAATTGAAGAATTTACCAACTTTTGAAGTCTGGATTTCATCAAACATGCAATCAAAATGTATTGACAATTACTGGTGATTGGAATGCAGAAGTTGGAAACAAAGAAAGATTAGTATTTGGAAAATATGGCCGTGTTGATAAAAACAATGCCAAAGATCACCTGACAGAATTTTGCAAGACCAACGACTTCTTCATTGCAAATACCTTTTTTCAACAACATAAACAGCAACTATACACGTGGACCTTGCTGGATAGAAAACACAGGAATCAAATTGACTACATATGTGGAAGGAGACAATGGAAAAGCTCAGTATAATCAGTCAGAACAAGGCCAGGGGCCGACTGCAGAACAGACCATCAGTTGCTCTATGCAAGTTCAAGTTGAAGCTGAAGAAAATTAAAACAAGTCCATGAGAGCCAAAATACAACCTTGAGTATATTCCACTTGAATTTAGAGACCATTAATGGCCAAAGACCAGACGAGTTGTGGGATGACATCAAGGACATCATACTTGAAGAAAGCAGTAAGTCATTAAAAAGACAGGAAAGAAAAGGCCAAAACAGATGTCAGAAAAGGCTCTGAAACTCGCTCTTGAATGTAAAGTGAAAGGAAGAAATGATGAAGTAAAGGAGCTGAATGGAAGATTTCAAAAGGGCTGCTCGAGAAGTCAAAGCAAAGTATTAGAATGAAATATGCCAAGACCTGGAGTTAGAAAACCAAAAGGGAAGAACACGCTTGGCATTTCTCAAGCTGAAAAAACTAAAGAAAAAATTCAAGCTTCAAGTTGCAATATTGAAGGATTCTATAGGCAAAATATTGAACAACACAGGAAGCATCAAAAGAATATAGAAGGAATACAAACAGAGTCACTGTACCAAAAAGAATTGGCCAGAATGCTCCTTAGAAGTGAGGATGGTGAGACTTTGTCGTACATACTTTGGACATATTATCAGGAGGGATTAGTCACTGGAGAAGGACATCATGCTTGGTGAAGTAGAGGGTCAGCAAAAGAGAAAATGATCCTCAACGAGATGAACTGACACAGTGGCTGCAACAATGAACTCAAGGAAAGCAATGATAGTGAGGATGGCACAGGACCAGGCAGTATTTCATTCTGTTGTGCATAGGGTGTCTATAAGTCGGAACTGATTTGACAGCACCTAAAAACATCTATCTATTCATCCATCCATCCATCTATCACATCTCTGTCTCTTTCTTTATTCCTATCCCTATCTCTGTCTCCCTTACTCTTTATCTCCCTCCCTCTTTGTTTCTCTCCTATTTGCAACAAGGTCCAAGGCAAATTTTGAACATTCATGTGTCTGGCTGGGGAAGTGTCTGGTTTGCAGGACTTGCCTGATTTATGGACACGTCCCAAAACCTAGATGAGGGTAGGGATGGGAGGAAGTGTTGGGAAGTCCAATTTCAGCTTCAAGACCAAGACATATTCTGTGATCCAGCTCTACCAGTAAAAAAGAAAACACATATTTTAATCTTCATGTGGGACTCCTTGATTTTTACTTATTTTTAACTTGTAATTAAAAAATTTTCAAATATACACAAAAGTAGAATGAATAGTATAATGAATCCCCATAAACCACAACCCAGCTTCAACAAGTATCAGTATATAGCCAAATTTCCCTGGGTAGTGCAAATGGTTTAACTAGTTGACTACTGGCTGAGAGGTTGGCAGTTCAAACCCACCTAGAGGTGCCTCGGAAGACAGGTCTGGTGATCTCCTTTCCAAAAGTCACAGCCATGAAAACCCGGTGGAGCAGTTCTACTTTGCACACTTGGGATGGCTATGAGTTGAAATCAACTCGACGGCAACTAACAACAACAGCACTACTTCCCTAAACCTTACCCATTGTTGACTATTAATTTTTTACTGTTTGTAAGGCATAGTTTACATACCACATTTTTCATCCATTGTAAGTGTATAATCTAATGACTTTTAGTAAATTTATAGAACTGTGAAACCATCATTACAATCCAGTTTTTTTTTTTTTTTTTTTTTTTTTATTTCCATCATCCCAACAAGTTTTCTTATGGCCATTTTCAGGCAATCTCCATCTCTAGATCTACGCAGTCACTACTCTACTTTCTCTATGTATAGATTTGCCTTCTCTGGACATTTCATATAAATGGAATCATATAATATTTTCACTTAGCTTGCTGTTTTAGAAGTTCATCCATGGTATAGCATGTATTGGTAGTTTGTTCATTTTTATTGCTAAACAGTATTACATTGTATGGATACGCCATATTTTATTCAGACATTCACCAACTAATGGACATAGGAATTTTCCAGTTTTGAGCTATTATGTATAATTATGTTATGAATACTCACCTACAAGTCTTGCTGTGGGTGTAGGTTTTCATTGTATGGTATGAATTATATGGTAAATTGATGTTTAACTATTAACCATCAAATGGTTTTCCAAAATGACTATGCCATTTTACATTTACACTAGCAATGTATGAGGATTTCCTTGCCAACACTTGCTATTGTTTGTCTTTTTTATTATAGCTATTCTAAGTGAGTAGGAAGTAGCATCTTTATGATTTTAATTTGCATTTTCTAATGACTAATAATGTTGAACATCTTTTCATTTGCTTATTAGCCATTCATATGTCTTCTTTGGTAAAATACCTTTTCAAATCTTTTGCCGGTTCTTTTAGTTGTGTTGTTTGACTTCTTACTGAGTTGTCAGAGTTCTTTATGTATTCTGGTATTCTGGGTACAAATCTTTTACCAGATAAATGATTATAAATAATTTTCCCAGTCTGTGGCTTGACTTTCCACTTTCTCAATGTTGTTTTTTGAAACGTAAACATTTTTTTATTTTAATGAAGCCCAATTGACCATTTTTTCTTACAGTGATCATGTTTTTGGTATCATATTTAGAAACAGTTTGCCTAAAGCAAGGGCATGAAGATTTTTTTCTAGACTTTTCACAGTTTTAGCTCTTACATTTAGGTATATGATCCATTTTGAGTAAATTTTTGTTTATAGAGCAAGGTAAAGGTCTAAATTACTCGTTTTGCATACGGATAATCAATTGTCCCAGCACTATTTATTGCAAATGCTGTCCTTTGTTCATTAAATTGCCTTGGCAGCATTGTCAAAAATAAATTGACCTCCTCCGTTAGAATAGCAATGATCGAAAAACAAAATGAGAGGTGGAGCCAACAGGGCACCCTAGACAGACATACCACACACTGTCTTTCTGCAGCAAAGACTTAAAAAACTAAGTAAAACAGGCGTCAATCCTGGAAGCCTGAGAATCAAATGAAGGGATAAAGAAATAGACCAAACACGGAAGGGAAGAAAAAACTGACAGAAAATAGAGAATAAGGAGAGATATGGAGTGGAAGTTTCCTACCAGTTAACACGGCATAGCATCACCATCTTGAATCACAGCCAGTAAAGACCCTGGTCAGGGAGTGCAGGAAGGCAACTTCATGGCTCTCCCAGCAGGAGACAGAGCACCAGCAACCAGAAAAATATGCTTTCCCATCCCTCACCCTTCTGGTGAGAAGCAGCAGCAACCCCCCCAGCCCAGCAGCCTCCACCACCAGGGTCCACAACACGAGACACCATCCCCCTCTTCTGTCCGGTCCCCTCCCTCTGCGAAGCATTTTTTTCTTTCTTTCTTTCTTCCTTTTCTTTCTCCTGCTCACTTAGCCCTGAATTCAACCTCCCTTCCCTTACCACTAGCCCCCAGGTCTGCCCCACCCCCACTCCCTGGCCCCTACCACACTGCCATTTTTCTCTTTCTTCTTTTTCTTTCTCCCACCCACCTAGCCTTATACACCACCTCCCCCATTCCCACTGCCACAGCTAGAGAGCCACTGGTGCACCACCCACCTACCCCCCAGGTTCACCCCACCCTCACCCACCACACCAACATTTTTTCTTACTTTTCTTTTTTTTTCCCTTATTTTTCTTTCTCCCTCTAACTTAGCCCTGTAAGCCACCTCCCATCCCTTCCCACAAGACTCAGGTCTGCCATGCCCCCACTCACCAGTCCCCACCACACCACCATTTGAAATGTTCTTTTCTTTCTCTTTTCTCCTTTCTTACTTCTCTTTCTCCCTTGCACCTAGCCCTGTACCCCACCTTCCACCCCTTCCAGGTGGCCCTGGCCACACTGCTGCAGATAGAGTGCCACTGGTGCAATGGCCATCTGCTCTCCCAGGTCCGCCTGCCCTCACTTACCAGCCCACATTGTGCCACCATTTTTTTCTATTTTTCTTTTTCTTTCTCTCTCCCACCTAGCCACACATGCTGACCGCCCACCTTCCAACCAACTCTGAGGTCTGCCTTGCCCACATCTGTCAGCTCCCACAGCATCATCCTTTTCTTTCCTTTCTCCTCCCACCTAGCCCCATGCACCACATCCTGCCCACCTACTGGCGTCAGCCATGCTGCGAAGGTTAGAGCACCCCCAGTGCTCAGGTCCACTGAAGCACTGGACCTGCATCACCCCACGCACCATCCCACACCCCACTCATCTGGCAAAGGTCTTTGAATGCTCCCACAGTGCTGGACCAACATAGGAGGCAGACAGCCCCTGCCAGGTCCACCTGCAGTCATCTTGTCAATCTAATATACAATGAAGCCTGCTTGCCCTGCCTGCTGCTGCCCTAACCACTAGAGAGGGCTAGCATGCCCACAAATGAGCAAGCTGCACAGCACGGCCTGTCCCCCACCCTGATATATCAATACAAAACAAAAAAGTAGGCTGAAACAAAAAAACACACAATCAATAAGTAAAGAAAATAAAACATAAATATCTAGAGCTGGCAGACAATATCAAAACATATAAAAAAGCAGATCAAGATAGCTGCAGCAAGTGACCAAAATAAAGAATCAGATAACCATCAGGTAGAAGAAAAGGCAATGGAACTAGCTGATGTGGAATTAAAAACACTAATATTTAGGGATCTCTGGGAGATTAAGGAAAACACAAAAGAAAGAAAGGAAAAAATAGAATCATGGAAAACACAGACAAAATAAATGAAAAAATAGGCAAAATCAAAGAAAACACAGACAAAGCCACAGACGGATTCAGGAAAATAATACAAGGACAAAACATAAAAATAAGTAAACAATTAGAAATCATACAAAAAGAGCAACTAGAAATCCAAAAGCTAAATAACAAAATTTCAAAAATGGACAACTCAATAAAAGGTTTTAGGGGCAAATTTGAAACAACAGAAGACAGAATCAGCAAGACTGAAGACAAATTCATGGAAGTCACTCTGAGGAAAAATGAGAGAAAATAATAAAGAAAAATGAAGAAAACCTAAGAATTATGTGGGACATAATTAACAGCAAAAATCTGCATATGATTGGAATTCCACAACAAGTGGAGGAAATGGAAAATATAGAGGACGATTGAATATTTGCTGAAAGAAAACTTCCCTAACATCATGAAACATGAAAAACTGACTATCCAAGAAGCTCAATGAACACCATATAGGAAAGACTCCAAAAGAAAGTCACCAACACGTGTCATAACAGCTGAAAAAAACAAAAATTCACTTACAAAGGGTGAACAATAACACTAAGCTCTGATTACTCAGCAGAAACTATACAAGCAAGAAAGCAATGGGATGACATATATAAAATCTTGAAAGAAAAAAACTGCCAACCAAGAATAATATATCTTGCAAAACTTTGTCTTAGTCATCTAGTGCTACTATAACAGAAATATCACAAGTGGATGGCTTTAACAAAGAGAAATTTATTCTCTCACAGTCTAGTAGGTTACAAGTCCAAATTCAAGGCATCAGCTCCAGGAGAAAGCTTTCTCTGTTTGTCGGCTCTGGAGGAAGGTCCTTGTGATGCATCAGTCTTCCCTTGGTCTGGGAGCATCTCTGCTCAGGAACCTCAAGTCCAAAGGAAGCACTCTGCTCCTGGCACTGCTTTCTTGGTGGTGTGACATTCCCAGGTGTCTCTGCTCAGTTCTCTCTTTTATATTTCAAAAGAGATTGGCTTAAAACACTATCCAATCTTTTATATCTCATCAGCCTAACTGTTGCTAATCCATCTTATTACATCATACTGATAGAGTTTACTATACATAAGGAAATCACATCAGACTACAAAATTGTACGCAATCATACAATACTGGGAATTGTGACCCAGCCAAATTGATACACACATTTTTTTGTGGGGGGACATAATTCAATCCATGACGCTGTCTAAAATGTGATGGCAAAATTAGGACATTTCCAGATAAAAATAAATTCAGAAAATTAAAAAAAAACAAAACTCAAACTTACAAAAATATTAAAGGGAGTCCTTTGGTTAGAGAACCAACAACATCAGACAACGACCAGGGTCTAGGACACATGATCTCAACCAGATCCCAATCTATGTAAAGAACTCACAATAATAAAACTAAGGACTTAAAATAGGGAAACAGAGAAGTCAATCCATAAATGGCAACAATGTCAAAACAATTAAAGCAGGAATAAACAGTGTAGCTACAGAACTTTCAAATGGAAAGGAAGTCAAGGTGATATCAAGTAATAAAAGACTGGTTCAAACTTATGAAGATAAGGGTAAATTTTAAGGTAACCACAAAGAAAGTTAACAAATCTACTCATCAAAATAAAAAAGAAGAAAATCATAAAGACTTAGTAAACACAAAATCTATAATAATGAAACAAATGAAAAGAAAATCCACAGCCAAAAGGAACTCAGCACAGGAAGATAAAAGGAACAAAGAAAATGTCAGCACCACAAAAAAAAGAAAGAAAGAAAGAAAGAAAAGCAGAACAATATGACAGCAATAAACTTGACTCTATCAATAATCACACTGAATGTACATTGCTTAAATGCACCAGTAAAAAGACAGACAGTGGCAGAATGGATAAAAAAGTGACCCATCAATATGCTGTCTACAAGAGACAAACCTTAGAGACAAAGACATAAATATATTTAAAATCAAAGGATGGAAAAAATATACCAAGCAATAACTTACCAAAAAAAGAGCAGGAGTGGCAATACTAATCTCAAATAAAATAGATTTTAAGGCAAAATCCACCATAAAAGACAAGGAAGGACATTATGTAATGATTAAAGGGACAATTCACCAAGAAGACATAATCTAATAAATATCTATGCACCTAACAACAGGGCTTGAAAATGCATAAACTCTAACACACTGAAAGGAGAAATAGATAGTTCCACAATAACAGTAGGAGACTTGAACACACCATTGTTGGTAAAGGACTGAACATCTAGAAAGAAACTTAACAAAGATACAGAAGATCTAAAGGCCACAATCAACCAACTTGACTTCACAGACATATATAGAACACTCCACCCAACAACAGCGAAGTAGACTTTTTTTTCCAATATACATGGAACATTCTCCAAATTAAAATCACTATGTAGGCTACAAGAAAACTCTCAATAAAATCCAAAACACTGAAACAATACAAAGCATTCTCTCTGATCACAATGCCATAAATGTAGAAATCAATAACAGGAAGAGCAAGGGGGAAAAAAATCAAATATATGGGAACTGAATAACACCCTGCTTAAAAAGAACAGGGTCATAGAAGAAATCAAAAAGGAAGTTAAAAAATTCCTAGAATAAAATGAGAATAAAAACACATCATACCAAGGAGACTTCCAGGCAACATGGCGCTATAATCAGAAGCACCACACCATCCCTCTGCAGCAAAGATCAGAAAAACTAAGTCAAACACAGTCACACATCAATTCTGAAACCCTAAGCATCAAATGAAGAGATAAAGAACTCAGCCAAGCACCGAATGGAATAAGAAACTGACCGAGAACAGAGCGCGAGGAGAGATACATGCAGACGTTCCCTATCAGCTACCGCAGCATGGATCCACCATCTTGGACTCCTATTGGAGATCAGCGAACAAGAGGTATGAGAAAGCAGCTTCATGGAGCTTCCAGCAGGAGACAGAACAACCAGTAACCCACTATATAGGCTTTCCCACCACCCACCCTTCTTCATCCCCAACTTAGCCTCCTCTGCTTCCTGCAGCCACAGTCTATTGGCCAGGAAGCATAAGCTTCCCTCCAGTGCTGCTTGGATTCCACCCACCTGCACTGGCCAGCTCCCTGAGTGCCATTTGTTGGCTGCTAAGTGTTGCTTTTTTCCACTTCTTTAGATTTCTTCCTTAACTCTCACCACCTTCCCCTCCTTTCTCTCAAATACCTGGCTCCGTGCACCATCTTTGCCTCTTCCTGAAAGGCCGTGAAATGCTGCGCAACTGTGAAACTGCTTCCAGCCCATGCTGCCATGCTGGTGGGACCCTCAAGGCTTTTTTGTTTGTTTGCTCTGATTTGTTCTGTTTTGATTTGTCTGTTTTCTTTTTCTTTTCTCAGCTTGGGAACCCCTTCTATCTGGGAAGTACTGCACGGCTTGGAAGCTAGTCCCCTACTCTGTGCAGATGCACAGGGACACCCTTGGGGGCATTTCTTTCTTCTTGTTTGATTTTTTTTTTAATTTCTTTGTTTAGTTTTATTCTCTCTCTTATTCCCTTTTTGTCTTTCTTCATTTTCAGTTTCTCGATTTATTCTTTTTTACTTTTACCCTTCTTCTTTCTTTTCATTTTTGTTTTTCCCCATATCTCAGTCTCTCATCTCTCCACTCCAATAGCTAGCTCGCTTAGCACTCTTTTTTGTTTGTTTGTATGTTTTTGGCTCCTGTTCCTCTCTCCTCTCTCTCATCTTTCCCATATCCATCTTAGCTCCACACATCAAATCTATACCCTCCTTCCTGCCTACCTACACAGTGTGCTGAACATCACACTCCCAAGAAGCACAGGCACAGCCTACTGGAACCTGCCCTGCACTGATCCCTGGTCCACACTGCCAGCCCTGGTACGTGCCACAAAAAAACTATCCCAGCAACTCCCCTTGAGCTGGGCCTGCCCTGCTGTATGATACCTGAGTGACTGACCCTGCCCATTGAAGAAGGAGATAAAAAGTATCTTGCCCACAGACAAGCAAACAACAAAGAATGCACAGCCTGCCTGCTCAGACATAACCAAATAAAACAAAAAAGCAGGACGAAACAAACAAGTCTACAATCAGTAAATGAGGAAAATCACCACCGAATGTCCCACAGACAGCAGACAATATCAAAACATTTACAAAAACAGGGCAGGATGGTTCCAGTAGGTGTCCAAAATAAAGCACCGGATGACCTTCCAGTAGAAGAAAAGGCACTAGACCTAACTGACAGGGAATTCAAATCTCTGATTTTCAGAATTATCCAAGAGTTGAAGCAAAAAACAGACAAAAATGAGGAAAAAATAGACAAATTCTTGGAAAAGCAGAAAAATTCATGGAAAATACAGGCAAAAAATGGAAGAATTCAAGAAAATAATACAGGAACAGAATGCTAAAATAAATTCAGAACTAGAAATCATACAAAAACAACAATTAGAAATCCGAAAGATAAACAAGATTTCAGAAAAGGACAGTGTCATAGAAGGGCTGAGGAGCAGGTTTAAATTGATGGAAGATAGTATCAGTGAAATTGAAGACAAGCACTTGGATACAACTCTGAGGAAAAATCACAAAAAAAGAACGAAAAAATTGAAGAAATCCTGAGAATTATGTGGGATACAATCAAAGGCAAAAATCTGTGAGTGATCAGAGTTCCAGAACAGGGGGAGAAAACAGAAAACACAGAGAGGATCATTGAAGAATTGCTGACAGAAATCTTCCCCAATATCATGAAAGATGAAAAGCCGACCATCCAAGAAGCTCAACGAACCCCATATAGGATAAACCCCAAAAGAAAATCACCAAGGCATATCATAATCATACTCACTAAAACCAAAGATAAACAAAAAATCCTGAGAGCAGCTCGGGAAAAACAAAAAGTCACATGCAGAGGAGAAACAATAAGACTAAGCTCGGATTATTCGACAGAAACCACGCAGGCAAGAAGGCAATGGGATTACATATATAAAACCTTGAAAGAAAAAACTTGCCAGCCAAGAATAATATATCCTGCAAAACTCTTGTTCAAATATGTTGGTGAAATTAGATCATTTCCAGATAAAGAGAAATTAAGGGACTATATAAAAACCAAACCAAACTTACAAGACTTATTAAAGGAAGTCCTTTGATCAGAGAACAAACAATATCAGACCACAGGCTGAATATAGGACACAGGATTGTACTAGCCAGATACCAACCTAGGAAATGAACTCTTAAGGACTATGCAAAACCAAAAGAATTACAAAAGGGAACCAGAGAGGTTAATCTGTAAATGACAACAGCATCAGAACAATAAAAGAGGGAATAAATGGGGTAGGTATATAACCTTCTAATGGAGAATAAGTCAAGTGATACCAAGTAATAATAGACTGCCTCAAATCTAGGAAGATAAGTATAAATTTCAAGATAACCACAAAGAAAGTTAACAAACCTACTCATCAAAATAAAGAAGAAAAACATAAAGTCTCAGTAAAATTGAAACCTACAAAAACAAAAGAAATGAAAAAAAAATCCACAAACAAAAGGAACTTAGCACAGGAGAGTAACAGGAACAAAGAAAACGTCAGCACCACAAAAAAAAAGGCAATCCCACTCCTAGGAGTATATCCTAAAGAAATAAGAGCCATCACACTAATAAATATATGCACACCCATATTCATTGAAGCACTGTTCACAATAGCAAAAAGATGGAAACAACCTATGGTACAAACAAACTGTGGTACATACACACAATGGAGTATCATACAAAGATAAAGAACAATGATAAATCTGTGAAGCATATAACATGGATGAAACTGGAGGACATTATGCTGAGTGAATTAAGTCAATCACAAAAGGACAAATATTGTATGAGATCTCTACTGTATAACTCATGTAAAAGTTTACACACAAAAAGAAACAATCTTTGTTGGTTACAAAGGATGGGAGGGGTGGGGGGAACTAAACAGATAAGAGGTAACTTTGGTGAAGGGTAAGACAGTACACATTACTGGAGAACCCAGCACAACTTGTAAAGGAAAGGTCATGGAAGCTCCATAGACACCTCCAAACTCCCTGAGTGACCGAATTGCTGGGTGGAGGGCTATGGGGACCATTGTCTCAGGGAACATCTAGCTCAATTGGCATAACAGTTTATAAAGACAATGTTCTACATTCTACCTTGGTGAGTAGCGTTTGGGGTCTTAAAAGCCTGTAAGCAGCCAACTAAGATACCCCACCAGTCTCAACCCTTCAGGAGCAAAGGAGAATGAAAAGAACAAGACACTAGGAAGAGATCAGTCCAAAGGACTAATGGACCAAAGCTACACGGCTTCCACCAGACTGAGTCCAGTGCAGCTAGATGGTGCCTGGCTACCACCACTGACTGCTCTGACCGGGATCATAATAGAGGGTCCTGGACAGAGCTAGAAAAGGATGTAGAACAGAATTCTAACTCACAAAACAAAAAGGACCAGATTTACTGGACTGACAGACTGGAGAAACCCTGAGAGTATGGCCCCCGGACACCCTTTTAGCTCAGTGGTGAAGTCACTCCCAAAGTTCACCATTCAGCAAGGGATTGGACAGCCTCATAAAACTGGACTGATGATGCACAGCAGTGCAGGGACAAGGACTAGAAGGCAGGAGGGGACAGGAAACCTGGTGATAGGGAACCCAAGGTTGAGAAGGGACAGCATTGATGTGTCATGGGGTTGTTAACCGTTGTCATAGGGCAACATGTGTACTGTCTAATGAGAAACTGTTCTGCAAACCTTCATCTAAGGTAGAAAATAAAAAAACAGAATTATCTATGTGAAATCGAATTGATAACAGCAACTCAAAAGGTTTGATGGGAAGCCTAAAGGACAGTGAGTTCAAGATAATGGTGACTGAATAATTTGGAAAAGCATAGTGAGAGTAGCAGCACAACTGAAAGAATGTAATCAATGTCACTGAATTGTACATGTAGAAACTTTCAAAATGGTGTAACTTTGGCTATGTATATTTTCACCAGGGTTGAGAAGGGAGAGTGTTGACATGTTGTGGGGTTGTTAACCAATGTCATAAAACAATATGTGTACTGACTGTTTAATGAGAAACTATTTGTTCTGTAAACCTTCATCTGAAGTACAATTTAAAAAAATTTTTTTAAAAATCATACCAAAACCTTTGGGACACAGGAAAGGCAGTGCTCAGAGGTCAATTTATAGCAATAAACACACCCATCATAAAAGAGGAATGGGCCAAAATCAAAACATTCGCCCAACAACTCCAACAAATAGAAAGAGAACAGCAAAAGAGGCCCACATCACCAGAAGAAAGGAATAATGAAGATTAGAAGAGAAATAGAGAACACAAAAACAACAGAAGGAATCAACAAGATCAAAAGTTGATTATTTGAAAAGATCAACAAAAACGACAAACCACTGTCCAAACTGACAAACAAAAACAGGAGAGGAAGCAAATAACCCAGATAAGAAACGAGACAGATAATATCACTACAGATCCAACCGAAATAAAAAGGATCATAACAGAATACTATGAAAAATTGTACTCCAACAAATTCGAGAAAATAAAGGAAATAGATAAATTTCCAGAAACAAACTACCTACCTAAACTAGCACAAAATGAGATAAAAAATTTTAACATGCTCATAACAAGAGAAGAGACTGAAGAAGCTGTTTCAAAAACAAATAAAAACAAAAATCCTGCCCCCAAAAAAGTCCTGGCCTGGACAGCTTCACTGGAGAATTCTACCAAACATTCAGAGAAGAATTCACATCAGTAATACTCAAACTATTTTGGAGCATAGAAAAATGAGGAATACTCCCAGATTCATTCCATGAAGCCAGCATAACCCTAATACCAAAGCCAGGCAGAGACACCACAAAAAAAGGAAATTACAGACCAATATGTCTCATGAATATAGATGAAAAAATTCTCAACAAAATCCTAGCCAGTAAAATCCAGCATCATATCAAAAAAATAATACACCACAATCAAGTGGGATTCATAACTGGTATGCAAGGATGGATCAACATTAGAAAATCAAACAACATAATCTGCCCCATAAAGAGAACAAAAAAAAGGAATTACTTGATCATCTCAATCGACACAGAAAAGGCATTTGATAAAGTCCAACTCCTATTCCTGATAAAAATTCTCAATAAAATAAGAATAGAAGGAAACGTCCTCAACATAAAAAAGGCATCTACACAAAATCAACACTCAACATCATTCTCAATGGATAGAAGCTGAAAGCATTCTCCTTGAGAAAAGGAACAAGACAAGGATACCCTTTACCACCATTCCCATTTAACATTGTGCTGGAAGTCCTAGCTAGAGCAATAAGGCAAGAAAAAGAAATAAAGGGCATTGGAATTGGTAATGAAGAAGTAAAACTATCCTTATTTGCAGATGATATGATACGATACATAGGGAATTCCAAAGATTCCAAAAGAAAACTACTGGAACTAATAGAAAGATTCAGCAATATAGCGGGATACAAGAACAACATACAAAAATCAGTTGGATTCCTATACGCCAAAAAAGAGAACTTTGAATAGGAAATTAGGAAAACAATACCATTTTTAATAATCCCTAAAATGATAAAATACTTAGGAATAAATCTAATTAGGGACCTAAAAGAACTATACAAAGAAAACGATAAAACTCTACTGCAAAAGAGAACTACATAAATGGAGAAACATACCATCCTCATGGATAGGAAGACTCAATATTGTGAAAATGTCAATTCTACAGATATAATGTAGATCTAATGTCACTGATCTACAGATATAATGTGATCCCTATCTAAATACCAACAGCATTCTTTAACAAGATGGAAAAACAAATAATCAACTTTCTATGGAAAGGAAAGAGGCCCCAGATAAGCAAAGCATTAGTGAAGAAAAAAAAGGAGGCCTCACACTGATCTTAGAACCTACTATACAGCTATGGTAGTCAAAACAGCCTGGTACTGGTACAACAACAGACAAATAGACCAGTGGAACA
Organism: Dugong dugon; assembly: GCA_030035585.1. Classification (NCBI taxonomy): domain Eukaryota; kingdom Metazoa; phylum Chordata; class Mammalia; order Sirenia; family Dugongidae; genus Dugong; species Dugong dugon. The sequence goes on along the minus strand of CM057470.1, from coordinate 64,740,895 downwards.
GAATCAAGAACCCAGATGTAAATCCATCCACCTATGTGCAGCTAATCTTTGATAAAGAACAGAAGTCCATTAAATGGGGGGAAAAGACAGTCTTTTTAACAAATGATACTGGCAAAACTGGATATCCATCTGTAAAAAAAAAAAAAAAAAGAAACAGGACCCACACTTCAAACACAAAAACTAACACAAAATAGATCAAAGACTTAAATATAAAGACCATGGAAGAAAAAATAGGGACAATGCTCGGGGTCATAATACATGGCATAAATAGAATACAAACTATAACTAACAAAGCACAAACACCAGAAGATAAACTATATAACTGAGAGCTCCTAAAAATTAAACACTTATGCTCATCAAAAGACTTCACCAAAAGAGTAAAAAGAGAACCTACAGACTAGAAAATTATTTTGGCTATGATATATCTGACAAAGGTCTAATCTCTAAAATCTATAAAATAGGTCAACACCTCAACAACAAAAGGACAGACAATCCAATTTAAAAATGGGCAAAGTGTACGAACTGCCACTTCACCAAAGAAGACACTCAAGTGACTAACAGACGCATGAGAATATGCTCATGATCATTAGTAATTACAGAAATGCAAATCAAAACTACTGTGAGATACAATTTCCCCCCAACAATACTGGCATTAATCAAAAAAACAGAAAATAACAAATGTTGTAGAGGTTGCAGGGAGATGGGAACTCTTTTGCACTGCTGGTGGGAATGCAACATGGTACAACCATTTTGGAAAATGATATGGAACTTCCTTAAAAAGCTAGAAATAGAAATTCCATATGAACAAGCTATCCCACTCCTAGGAACATTCTAGAGAAATAAGAGCTGTCACACAAATAGGCATATGCACACCCATGTTCACTGCAGCATTATTCACAATAGCAAAAAGATAGAAACAACCTAAGTGTCTATCAGCAGATGAATGGATAAGAAATTATGGTACATACACACAATGCTATACTATGCAATGATAAAGAACAATGGTGAATCCGTGAAACATCTCACAACACAGATGAATCTGGAGGCCATTATGCTGACTGAAATAAGTCAATCACAAAAAGACAAATATTGTATGATACCACTATTATAAAAACTCAAGAAAAGGTTTACACACACACACGCAGACACACACAAACCAATCTTTCATGGTTACTAGGGAGGCAAGGGGAAGGGAGGGGAAATCACTAGCTAGATAGTAGACAAGTGTTAACTTTGGTGAGGGGAAAGACAGCAAACCTAGGGGAAATGAGCACAACTCGACCAAGGCAAAGTCATAGAAGCTTCATAGACACATTCAAACACCTTAAGGGACTGAGTTACTGGTGCTGAGGCCTGAGTATCATGGTCTCAGAGGAAATCTAGGTCAATTGGCATAACATAGGTTCATAAAGAAAATGTTCTACATCCTACTTTGGTGAGTACAATCTGGGGTCTTAAAAGCTTGTGAGCAGCCATCTAAAATACATCTATTGGCCCCATCCTGTCTGGAGCAAAGGAGAATGAAGAAAACCAAAGGCACAAGGAAAATATTAGTCCAAGGGACTAATGGACCACATAAACCACAGCATCTACCAGCGTGAGCCCAGAAAAACTAGATGGTGCCCGACTACCACCACTGACAGCTCTGACAGGCATCACAATAGAGGGTCCCTGACAGAGCAGGAGAAAAATGTAGAAGAAAATTCAAATTCACAAAAAAAGACGAGACTTAGTGATCTGACAGAGACTGGAGGAACCCCCAAGACTATGGCCCCTGGTCATCCTACCAACTCAGAACTGAAGCCCTTCCTGAAGTCCACCTTTCAGCCAAAGATTAGACAGGCTTATAAAACAAACAATAACACATGTGAGGAACATGCCTTTTCTTTCAATCAAGTATATGAGACCAAATGGGCAACACCTGCCCAAAAGCAAAGACGAGAAGGCAGGAAGAAACAGGAAAACTGGACAAATGGACTTGGGGAACCTGGGTGGAACGGGGAAAGTGTTGACACATTGTCAGGACCTCAACCAATACCACAAAGTAATTTGTGTATAAATTTTTGAATGAGAAACTAATTTGCACCATAAACTTTCACCTAAATAAAATTTTAAAAAAAGAAAGAAAACATTAGGTATTGGTGAGGTTGTGGAGAAACTAGAAAACCTCATTAATTGCTGGCAGTAATGTAAAATGGTACAGTCACTGTGGAAAAAAGTTTGGCATTTCCTTAAAAAGTTGAACATAGAACTACCATATGAGCTAGCAATTCCAATCCTAGGTATACACCCAGAAGAAGTGAAGCAGAAACACAAACAGAAACCTGTACTCAATGTCCACTGCATCACTTTTCACAATAGCCAAAAGATGGAAACAACTGAAATGTTCATCAACAGACGAATTAATGAACAAAATGTAATATCTACACATAATGAAATACTAGGTCATAAAGAGAAATGAAGTCTTGATGCATATCACAACATCGACGAAGCTTGAAAATATCATGCTTAGTGAAATAAGTCAATCACAAAAGAAAAAACACTGTATGATATCACTTATATGAAATAAGCAAATATATAGAAACCAAAGATTATTAGTGGTTATCAGGAGTGGGAAGGAGAGGGGAAGAGGAGTTTTTAGGGGGCATTGAGTTTATGTTAATGGTAGGGGAATGATTTGTTAAAGGATAGTAATAATGGTTGCAAAACTTGAAGTATGCGATCAATGTCACTGAATTGTACATGTAGAAATTGTTGAGATGGTATATGTTTTGTTATGTAGATCTTCAACACAATTAAAAATAATGATCTAAATTCAGGGGTTTATTTCTGGACTCTCAATTTTGCTCCTTCCATCTATGATGTCTCTTTTTATGTCAGCACCATACTGCCTCAATTACTGTACCTTTATATTATGTTGTAAATGGGGTAGTATATGTCCTCCAATTCTTTTCTTTTTAAAATTATGCTGGCTATTCTAGGTCCTTTGAATTTTGATATAAATCTTAGGGTCTGTTTGTCAATGTCTTAGGCTGGGTTCTCTAGAGAACCAAAACCAGTAAAGTGTGTAAATATATATATATATAGAGAGAGATTATCTCAAGGAAACAGCTCACGTGATTGTAGAGGCTAGAATGTCCCAAGTCCATGGATCAGGGTAGACGCCTCTCCCAAGTCACACAGCTGCAGAAGCTGGCAAGCCCACAGGCTGTGCAGATCGACAAATCCCCAGGTTCAGCAGATAAGCTGACAGCTCAAGTCCCAAGAACAGGAGATGAGAGGACAGGAAGCAGCTGCAGGATCCAGACAGAGCAAAAAGCCAGAACATCTGCTTATATACAGATGCAGACCACACCTCCAAGGAGACTCCCTTTCATCTGATTGGCTACTCACAGTATATTTAATCATGGGAGGGATTACATTAAAACACTGAGAATCATGGCCCAGACAAGTTGACACACAATCTTAACCATCACTGTCAAGTTCTACAGAAATTTTCTTGTGTCTTTGACAGGGGATTGTACTGATACAAAACTGTGTTTGATAGAGTATTTTCACAGGGATTTTGTTGAATCTATAGGCTAATTTCAGTGAATCACTACCAGTTACGGATTGAATTGTGCCCCCAAAAAATATTTATTGTAAATACTCCCATCTGGCAATAGGTTCTTCTTTGTTATGTTTATGAGGTTATATCAAGGTAGGGTGTGTCTTAAGCTAATAATTTTTTTTAATGTCTTTTTTTAATTGTGCTTTAGGTGAAAGTTTACAGCTCTAGTTAATTTCTCATGTGAAAGTTTATACACATTGTTATGTGACACTAGTTGTAATTCCTATAATGTGACAGCACACTCCCCCTTTCCACCCTGGGTTTCCGGTGTCCATCCAACCAGCTCCTGTCCCTTTCTGCCTTCTCATCCTGCCTCCAGACAGGAGCCACCTATTTAGTCTCATGTATCTACTTGAACTAAGAAGCACACTCTTCACAAGTATTATTTTATGTTTTATAGTCCAGTCTAATCTTTGTCTAAGAAGTCGGTTAAGCCAGTACTTTTAAAAAAATAATTTACTTTATTCCTTCTTGTTGTCTTGAGAATATACACAGAAGAACATGTACCAATTCAACATTTTCTACATGTACAATTCAGTGCCATTCCTCAAGTTTTGCAACCATTCTCACCCTCTTTTTTGAAATTGTTCCTCCCCTATTAACATAAACTCACTGTCCCCTAAGTTTCCTATCTAATCTTTCAAGTTTCTGTTGTCAGTTTGATCCCATACAGATAGTTCTTAAAATAGCACAATGCTAAAGGAGGGCATTCTTTACTAGTTGAGCTAAACTATTGTTTGGTTTTAAGAAGACTTTAGGGAATATTTTTGGTTTAAGGTTTAAAGATTATCTCATGGCAATAGTTTTGGAGGTTCATCCAGCCTCCATGGTTCCAGATAGTCTGGATTCCATGGGAATTTGAAATTCTTTTATATATTTTTCCTCTTTTGATCAGGATTCTTCTATGGAAACTTTGATCAAAATGTTCAGTAACGGTGGCTGGGCACCTTCCAGCTCTTCTGCTCTCATGGCAAAGGAGACAGTTGTGCATGGAGGCAATTAGCCAAAGATCCTATGTCCTCCTCCTATTCCTGACTATCCTTCCTTTGTTACTTCAGGTGAATAGAGACCAATTGTTGTGCCTCTCATGGTTGCTTGTAAGCTTTTAAGATACCAGGAACTATGCAACTAAGATAGAAAAGAAGCACTAAACACAATATTAGGCCAATAAACTGGGATGTCCCATGAGACCATGACCCTAAACCCCCAATTTCTTTAGAGATATAAAGAAAGCACTTCAGGGACAGAAGCAAGCAAGCAGAGATGGGAGACAATAGATACCATGCCACATGAGGATCACCAAGGAACCAATGAACAGAAGCTGAGAAAAGACAAGGACCTTCCCCCAGAGGTGAAAGAGAGAAAGCCTTCCCCCAGAGCCAATGCCCTGAATTTGGACTTCTAGACTCCTAACTGTGAAAAAAATAAATTTCTGTTAGTTAAAGCCACCCATTTGTAGTGTTTGTGTTATAGCAGCACTAAGAAACTAAGACACTATCTTAACAGTATTGAGTTTTCTAATCCATGGAAATGGTGTGTCTTTCTACTTATGTGGATCTTCTTTAATTCCTCTCAGCAATATCTACAATTTTCAGTGTATAAGTCTTACACTTCTTTTGTAAAATTTACACCTCAGGGGTTTTGGGGGTTTTCTTTTGAGTGCTATTATGAATGGAATAGTTTTCTTAACTTCATTTTCAGGTTGTTTGTTAGTGATATAGAGAAATACAATTGATTTGTATTTCTATTGATCTTGTATCCTATGATCTTGATGAACTAATTTATTATTTCTAGTACTGTTTGTTCCAGATTTCTTAGGAGTTCCCACATTCAGGATCAAATGATCCAGGAATAAAGAGGGTTTTACTTCTTTTCCAATCCAGATGCTTTCAACTTCTTTTTCTTGCCTTGTTGCACTGGATAGAAGCTCAAATACAATGTTGAAGAAATGGTAAAACAGACAGTATAGATTGCTTTATTCCCAACATTAGGGGGAAAGCATTCAGTCTTTCACATGTAAGTATGATGCTAGGTTTTTTGTAGATGCTCTTTATCAGGATGAGAAAATTCCATTATATTCCTAGTTTGTTGAGAACTTTTAGCACAAATGGGTGTTGGACTTTGTCAAATGCATTTTCTGAGTTTATTGTGATAATTATGTTGCTTTCACCCTTTATTATCTTAATATGGTGTATTACATTAATTAATTTTTTAATCTTGAAGCAACTTTGTATTCTTGGTATAAATCCCACTTGGTCATGGTGTATAATCCTTTTAATATGTTGCAGGCATTAATTTGATAATATTATAATGGTTTCTTTGTCTATATAAGGGATTTTGGTCTATAGTTTTCTTTTCTTATACTTTTTTTTAACTTTCATATCAGGTTATTACTGACCTCAGGATGAGTGAGATATAGTTCTTCTCTATTTTCAAAAGAGTTTGTGAAAAATTGGTATTATTTCTTCTTTAAATTTCTGATGGAATTTGTCTGCAAAGCCATCTGTGCCTGCAATTTTTTTGTGGGATTTTAGTTACTAATTCAATTTATTTTCTTTGTAGATCTTGTGGTGAAATGAGTTCTTTTATGTGGCCTTTGCCTTGGTTCCATGGGGGGAAAAATACAGTTGGGAGATTTGGGAAATTTTTTCCTCTAAATCCTGTTACAGTTGCCCTAGTTTTTCCAGAGAAATTTGTTTCTTTTGCCCAGGGAAGAAGCCAGTCCCTGTCAGCAGAAAATGTCAGTTATTACACAAATAGTGAAGCCACTTGCAGTCCAGTGAAGGGATTGGTCAGTTTTTTTCCAGCAAGGGGATTGGTCAGTTTTTATGCAAATAGTGGCTTGAAAATCTGTTCAATAGGATTGGAACCTTTTGATTAGCATCCAATTGTGTTAACCATTTGCATTACCCAGGGACTCTCAATTTCTTCTTTACCCATGTGTTATTTAGAAGTGTGTTGGTTAAATTCCACATATTTTGGGATTTCCTAGATTTGTTGTTTTCCACTGTTGTTTAATTCCACTGAGGTCAGAGAAAAATTTTTTTTACTATTTCAAAAAATTTATTAATGGTTATTTTTTGTCCTAACATATGATCTATGCTGGAGAATATTCACTTGAAAAGAATATATATTCTGCTGTCATTGAGTAGAATGTTCTGTAGATGTCTGTTAGATCAAGGTAGTTGATAAACCAAAACCAAACCAGAACCGTTGCCGTCGAGTCTATTCCAACTCATAGCGACCCTATAGGACAGAGTAGAACTGCCCCATAGAGTTTCCAAGGAGCACCTGCTGGATTTGAACTGCCAACCTTTTGGTTAGCAGCCATAGCTCTTAACCACTATGCCACCAGGGTTTCATGTTGTTCAAATTTCCTACAGCCTTGCTGATTTTCTGGCTAGTTGTTTTATCAACTATTGAGAGTGGAGTATTGAAGTCTCCAACTATTACTGTTAAATTGTCTATTACTCCTTTCAGTTTTGTCAGTTTTGCTTCATCTATTTTTGGGTTCTATTTTATGTGTGTGTCCATTTATGATTGTTATAGATTTATGATGAATTGATCCTTTTATCCATATGATATATCCCAGTTTTCTCTAGTCATATTTCTAGTCTTCAAGTCTATTTTGTCTGATATTAATATAGCTTTTTCAGATCTCTTACAGATACTATTTTCATGTTATACTTTTTTAACATCCTTTTACTTTCAACCTATTTGTGTCTTTGAATCTAAAGTGTGACTCTTACAGAAAGCATACACTTGTACCTTGTTTTTTTTTTTAATCATGTCTGACAACCTGCATTTTGATTGGACTGTTTAGTTCATTCACATTTAATGTAATTATAGATATAGTTATATTTACATATTTACATTTGTCATTTTATGATTTTTTTTTTTTTTTGCTACATGTCTCATGTGTTTTTATACCTTTGTTCCTTTCACTGCCTTCATTTTTTGTTAATTATTTTGGTATAACATTTTAATTATTTATTTTTTTTATTGTACTTCGGGCAAAGGCTTACACAACAAATAGTTTCTCCTGAAACAGTAGTACACATATTGTTTTATGACATTGGCTAACAACCCCACGACATATTAATCCTCTCACTTTTTGACCCTTTTTTTTTTTTTTTGGTGAAAATATACATAGCCAAAGATATACAATTTCAAAAATTTCTACATGCACTGTTCAGTGACAACGACTACGCTCTTCCAATTGTGCTGCTATTCTCACTTTAGATGAAGGCTTACAGAACAAAATAATTTCTCATTTAACAGTTAGTACACATGTTGCCCTATGACAATGGTTAACAACCTCACAACACATCAACACTATCTTTACTCAATCTTGGGCTCCCTATTACCAGCTTTCCTGTCCCCTTCTGCCTTCTGGCCCTTGTCCTTAGACTGCTGTGCCTCATTAGTCCCATTTGGTTTTATGGGGCTGTCCAGTCCCCGGCTGAATGGTGAACCTCGGAAATGACTTCACAACTGAGCTAAAAGGGTGTCTGGGGGCCATACTCTCGGGGTTTCTTCAGTCTTCTTTAGGCCAGTAAAACTTGTCTTTTTTTTGTGAGTTAGAATTTTGTTCTACATCTTTCTCTAGCTTTGTCCAGAACCCTCTGTTGTGATCCTGCTCAGAGCAGTCAGTGGTGCTAGTCAGGCACCATCTAGCTGTACTGGACTCAGTCCAATGGAGGCCTTGGTAGCTGGGGTCCATTAGTCCTTCAGACTAATCTTATCCTTGTATCCTGTTCTCTTCATTCTCCCTTGCTGCCAAAGGGATGAGACCAGTGGAGTATCTTAGATGGCCGCTCACAGGCTTTTAAGGCCCCAGATGCTACTCACAAAGGTAGAATGTAGAACATTGTCTTTATAAACTGTGTTATGCCAATTGAGCTAGATGTTCCCTGAGACCATGGTTCCCACAGCCCTCCACCCAGCAATTCAGTCCCTCAGGGAGTTTGGATGTGTATATGGAGCTTCCATGACCTTTCCTTGTACAACTTGTGCTGGTTTCTCCTGTATTGTGTACTGTTTCACCCTTCACCCAAGATACCACTTATCTATTGCCTATTTAGTATTTCCCCTCCACGCCTACCATCCCTGGAAACAAAGATTGTTACATTTTATCTTTGAACTTTTTCACGGGTTTCTACAATAGAGGTCTCATACAACATTTGTCCTTTTGTGATTGACTTATTTCACTCAGCATAATGGCCTCCAGTTTCATCCATGTTATGAGATGGTTCACAGATTCATTGTTGTTCTTTCTCTTTGCATACTACTCCATTGTGTGTATGTACCATAGTTTTTTTATCCATTCATCTGTTGATAGGCATCTAGGTTGTTTCCATCGTTTTGCTATTGTGAACAATGCTGCCATGAACATAGGTGTGCATATGTCTATTCGAATGACAACTCTTATTTCTCTAGGATATTTTCCTGGGAGTGGGATTGCTGGATCGAATGGTATGTCTATTTCTAGCTTTCTGAGGAAACGCCATATCATTTTCCAAAATGGTTGTATCATTTTGCATTCCCACAAGCAGTGCATAAGCGTTCCAATCTCCCTGCAGCCCCCCAAACATTTGTTATTTCCAGTATTTTTTAATCGTGCCAGTAATGCCAGGGTGAGAAGGTATCTCATTGCGGTGTTAATTTGCATTTCTCTAATGGCTAGTGATCGCGAGCATTTCCTCTTATGTCTGTTGGTCACATGAATGTCTTCTTCAGTGAAGTGTCTTTTCACTTCCTTTGCCCATTTCTTAATACAATTATTTGTCTTTTTGTTGTAGAGGTGTTAGATTTTCTGATAGATTATGGAGATTAGACCTTTGTCTAACTTGTACTGTCCAAAACTTTTTTCCCAGTCTGTAGGTTCTCTTTTTACTCTTTTGGTGAAGTCTTTTGAAGAGCATAGGTGTTTGATTTTTAGAAGATCCCAGTTATCTAGCTTATCTGTTGGGGTTTGTGTGTTGATGGTTATGGTTTGTATCCTGTTAATGCCATATATTAAGCCCGTAGTGTTGGTCCTATTTTTTTTTTTCTATGAACTTTAGTTTTTGGCTTTACGTTTAGGTCTTTGATCCATTTTGAATTACTTTTTGTATATGGCGTGAGGTATGGGTCCTGTTTCATTTTTTTGCAGATGGATATCCAGTTTTGCCAGCACCATTTGTTAAAAAGACTGTCTTTTCCCCATTTGATGGACTTTGGGCCCTTGTCAAAGATCAGGTGACGGTAGGTGGATGGATTTACATCTGGGTTCTCAATTCTGTTCTATTTGTCAATGTATCTGTCATTGTACCAGTACCAGGCTGTTTTGACTACTGTAGCTGTATGGTAGGTTCTGAAGTCAGGTAGTGTGAGTCCTCCAACTTTATTCATCTTCTTCAGCAGTGCTTTACTTATTTGGAGCTTCTTCCCTTTCCATATGAAGTTAATGATTAGTTTTTCCATCTCTTTGAAGAATGTTGTTGGTATTTGGATCGGGATTGTGTTGTATTTGTAAATTGCTTTAGGTAGAATTGTCATTTTCACAATGTTGAGTCTACCTATCCAGGAGCATGGTATGTTTTTCCATTTATGTAGATCCCTTTGGGTTTCTTGCAGTAGTGTTTTGTAGTTTTCTTTGTATCAGTCTTTTACATCCCTGGTTAGATTTATTCCTAAGTATTTTATCTTTTTAGGGGCTATAATAAATGGTATTGTTTTCCTGATTTCCTTTTCATCGTTCTCCTTATTGGTGTATAGGAATCCAACTGATTTTTGTATGTTTATCTTGTATCCTGGTACTCTGCTGAATAGTTCTATTAGTTCTAGTAGATTTCTCATGGAGTCTTTAGGTTTTTGATGTATAGTATCATATCATCCACAAACAGGGACATTTTAACTTCTTCATTACCAATTTGGATGTCCTTTATTTATTTATTTATTTATTTATTTATTTATTTATTTGCCTTATTGCCCTAGCTAGAACTTCCAGCACAGTGTTAAATAGGAGTGGTGATAAAGGGCATCCTTGTCTTGTTCCTCTTCTCAAGGGGAATGTTTTCAGCCTTTCTCCATTAAGAATGATGTTGGCCATTGGTTTTTCATAGATGCTCTTTATTATGTTGAGAAATTTCCCTTCTATACCTATTTTATTGAGAGATTTTTATCAGGAATGGGTGTTGGACCTTGTCGAATGCCTTTTCTGTGTCGATTGAGATGATCATGTGATTCTTTTCTTTCCTTTGATTTATGTGGTGGATTACATTCATTGATTTTCTAATGTTGAATCATCCTTGCATACTTGGTACGAATCCTACTTGGTTGTGGTGTATTATTTTTTTGATATGATGCTAAACTCTATTGGCTAGAATTTTGTTGAGAATTTTTGCATCTATGTTCATGAGAAATAGTGGTCTGTAATTTCCTTTTTTTGTGGCATGTTTGCCTGATTTTGGTATCAGTGTTATGTTGGCTTCATAGAATGAATTCGAAAGTATCACTTCCTTTTCTATGTTCTGTAACAATTTGAGTAGCATTGTTGTAAGCTCTTCTCTGAATGTCTGTTAGAATTCTCTGGTGAAGCCATCTGGGCCAGGGTTTTTTTTTGTTGGGGGTTTTTTATTGCCTTTTCAATCTCTTCTCTTATTATGGGTCTGTTCAGATTTTCAACATCACTTCATTATAGTTTGGGTAGGCCATGTGCTTCTAGAAATTTATCCATTTCCTCTAGGTTTTCAAATTTGTTGGAGTATAGTTTTTCATAATATTCTGTTCTAATCCTTTTTATTTCAGTTGAGTCTGTTGTAATGTCCCCCATTTCATTTCTTATTTGGGTTATTTGTGTCCTCTCCTGTTTTTCTTTTGTCAGTCTGGCCAGTGGTTTGTCGATTTTGTTGATTCTTTCAAAGAACCAACTTTTGGTTTTGTTGATTCTTTCTACTGTTTTTCTGTTCCTTATTTCATTTATTTCTACTCTGATCTTTACTATTTCCTTTCTTCTGGTGGCTGTGGGCTTTTTTCCTGTTCTCTTTCTATTTGTTTGATTTCTGCAGTTAATGTTTTGATTTTGCCCCTTTCTTCTTTTTTGATATGTGCATCTATTGCTATAAATTGTCCTCTGAGGACTGCCTCTGCTGTGTCCCAAAGGTTTTGGAATGATGTGTTTTCATTCTCATTTGATTCTAGGAATTTTTTTATTCCATCTCTGATTTGTCCTATTACCCAGTGATGTGTAAGCAGGGTATTATTCAGTTTCCATGTAATTGATTTTTTTTCCTTGCTCTTTCTATTGTTAATTTCTACCTTGATGGCATTGTAGTCAGAGAAGATACTTTGAATTATCTCTACGTTTTGGATCTTGTTGAGGATTGTTCTGTGGCCTAAGATGTGGTTTATTCTGGAGAACGTTCCATGTGCATTGAAAAAGAATGTGTAATTTGCAGCAGTTGGATGGAGTGTTCTATATATTTCTATGAGGTCAAGTTGGCTGATTGTGCCCTTTAGGTCTTCTGTATCTTTGCTGAGTTTCTTCTTAGTTGTTCTGTCCTTTACTGAGACTGGTGTGTTGAAGTCTCCTACTATTATTGTGGAACTGTCAATGTCTGTTTTCAGTGTTGTCAGAGTTTGTTTTATGTATTTTGGAGCCCTGTCATTGGGTGCGTAGATGTTTATTATGGTTGTGTCTTCATGACGGATCATCCCCTTAATCATTATGTAGTGTCCTTCTTTGTCTTTTGTGGTGGTTTTTGTTTTAAAGTCTATTTTATCTGAGATTAGTATTGCTATTCCTGCCCTTTTTTGGTAGTTGTTAGCTTGATATATTTTTTTCCAACCTTTGACTTTTAATAAATTCACATCTTTGTTTCTAAGGTGTCTCTCTTGTAGACAGCATATTGATGGATCCTGTTTTCTTATTCATTCTGTCACTCTCCATCTTGTTATGGGTGCATTGAGTCCATTTACATTCAGTGTAATTATTGATAGATGTGAGTTTGTTGCTGTCATTTTGTAGTGCTTTTTTTTATGGTGCTGAAGTTTTCTTTGTTCTTCTTACTCTCTTGTACTGAGTTACTTTTGTTTGTGGATTTTTTTCTCATTTCTTTTGTTTTTGTAGGTTTTGTTTTCGCTGAGACTTTATGTTTTTCCTCTTTTTTTATAAGTATGTTTGTTAACTTTCTTTGTGGTTACCATGAATTTTACCCTTATCTTTCTAAATTTGAAGCAGTGTACCATTACTTGGTATCACCTTGCCTTCCTCTCCATTAGAAAGTTCTATACCTATGCCGTTTATTCCCTCTTTTATTGTTTTGATGTTGTGGTCATTTACTGATTAACTGCTCTGATTCCCTGTTGTATTTCTTTTGGCTTTCGATAGTCCTCGAGAGTTCAATTCCTAGATTGGTATCTGGCTGGTACGATCCTGCATCCTAGATTCTGCCTGTGAGCTGAAGTTGTTTGTTCTCAGATTGAAGAACTCCCTTTAATAATTTTGTAAGTTTGGTTTGGTTTTTACATATTCCCTTAATTTCAGTTTATCTGGAAATGTCCTAATTTCACCATCATATTTGAATGAGAGTTTTGCAGGATGTATTATTCTTGGCTGGCAACTTTTTTCTTTCAAGGTTTTATATGTCATCCCATTGCCTTCATGCCTGCATGGTTTCTGCCAAATAATGTGAGCTTAGTCTTATTGTTTCTCCTCTGTATGTGACTTCTTGTTTTTCATGAGCTGCTCTCAGGATTCTTTGTTTGTCTTCGGTTTTAGTGAGTGTGATTATGATATGCCTTGGTGATTTTCTTTTGGGGTCTCTCCTATATGGGGCTCGTTGTGCTTCTTGGATGGCCAGCTTTTCACCTTTCATGATATTGGGGAAGTTTTCTGTCAGCAGTTCTTCAATGATCCTCTCTGTGTTTTCTCCCCCTGTTCTGAAACTCCAATCACTTGAAAATTTTTGCTTTTGATTGTATCCCACATAACTCTCAGGCTCTCTTCATTTTTCTTTATTTTTTCTGAGTTTTCCTCAAACAGAGCTGTATCCAAGTGTTTGTCTTCAATTCCACTGATCCCATCTTCCACTGTTTCAAGTCTGTTCCTCAGCCCTTCTATGACACCGTCCATTTCTGAAACCTTGTTGTTTATCTTTTGGATTTCTAATTGTTGTTTTTGTATAGTTTCTAGTTTTGAATTTATTTTGGCATTTTTGTGCCTGCATTATTTTCCTGAATTCTTCCATGAATTTGTCTGCTTTTTCAATAAATTTGTGTATTTTTTCCTCATTTTTGTCTGCATTTTGCTTCAACTCTTGGATAATTATGCGTATTAGAGATTTGAATTCCCTATCAGACATTTCTAGTGCCTTGCCTTTTTTCCATTGCAAAGTCAACTGGTATTTTATTTCGGAGGCCTAGTTGAACCATCCTGTCCTGTTTTTGTAAATGTTTTGGTATTGTCTGCTGTCTTCGGGGCATTCAATATTTATTTTTCTCGTTTATTGATTGTAGATTTGTTTGTTTTTTCCTTTGTTTTTTAATTTGGCTATGCCTGAGCAGACGGGCTGTGTGTTCTTTGTTGTTTGCTCATCTGTGGGCATGATACTTTTCACCACCATCTCCAAATGGCAGTGTCAGTCGCTCAGATATGGTACAGCAGGGCAGGTCTAGCTGAAGAGGAGTTACTGGGACGGGTTGTTTGTGGCACTTACTACCGCCACCTGGGTTGGTCGGTAATCAGTGTAGGGCAGGTTCCAGTAGGCTGTGCCTGTGCTGCTTGGTAGTGTGATGTTAAATGCATGGTGCAGGTAGGCAGGAAGTAGGGGGAAGATTGTTATGTGTGGAGCTAAGATGTATATGGGACAGACAAGAGAGGAACAGGAGCCAAAAACATACAAACAAAGAAAAAAGAATGCTAGGGGAGCTTGCCATTGGAGTGGAGAGATGTGAGACTATGAAATGGAGAAAAACAAAAAGGGGAAGAAGAAGGGGGAAAAAAAGAAAAGAAAAGAATGAACAAATAAAAATCAGAAAAGGAAAGAACAGCAAAGTTCCCAGGGATGCCACCGGTGTGGCTATGAGGTCTGGGGAAGTTGTTCTCAGGTGTTGCAGTACAGCCTGGCTAGAAGGCGTAGAGGTATTCAGCAGCAGGTGTTTAGGGAACAGAAAGAGAAGGAAGGTATAGACAGATGAGGAACTGAGTAATGAAGAAAGACAAAAAGAGAAAAAGGGGGGAAAGAAAACAAAATAAAAGAAAACAAGAAAAGCCCCCAAAAAACAGAAGGAAAAAAAACCCATGAAAAAAGAAATGCTCTCAAGCATCCCTCTGTGCATCTGCACAAGCCAAGGTGGTAGATTCCAAGCCATGCAGCATCGCCTGGCCAGAATGGGATCCCAACTCAACAAAAGGAAAAGAAAATAAACAAACACTTCAAAACAAACAAACAAAAGCCCCAGGATCCCACCAGCATGGCAGCTCAGACCACGAAGCAGTTCCACACTTGAATGGAGCTCCACAGCCCCTCAGGAAGAAGCAAAGATCGCACACGGAGCCAGGTATTTGAGCGAAATGAGGGGGAGGTGGTGACAGTTAAGGAAGAGATCAAAAGAAGCGGAAAAAAGCAACACCAGCAGCCAACAAATAGCACTCAGGGAGCCGGCCAGTTCGGGTGGGTGGAGTCCAAGCAGCCGGTGCTTCCCGGACAAGAGACTGTCCGCGGGAAGCAGAGGAGGCTGAGTGGGGGTGAAGAAGGGTGGGGGATGGGAAAGCATGTATTGCAAATTACCAGTTGTTTTGTCTCCCGCTGGAAGCTCCGTGAAGCTGCTTTCTCATACCCCTGTTTGCTGGTCTCTGGTAGGAGTCCAAGATGGCGGATCCACCCTGCTTTAGCTGATAGGGGACCTCTGCATGAATCTCTTCTCGCTCTCCGTTCTCTGTCAGTTTTTTCACTCCATTAGGTGCTTGGCTGAGTTCTTCATCTCTTCATTTGATGTTTTAGGATTTCAGGATTGCTGTTTTCTCTGTTCAGCTTAGTATTTCAGATCTTTGCTGTGGAGGGACGGCATGGTGCTTCTGCCTAGATCACCATTTTTCCATTTTAATTATTTTGTCTTTTTTCTTAGTAGTCGGTCTAGGGATTATAATTTGCATCTTAATTTATCATAACCTACTTCAGATGAATAATAATTTAGCTAAAATTAGACATTTTCCCCAATATAATTCCATATCCTTTCCCCTTTGTGGTATTGTTGTCCTATATATTGCATCTATATATGTTATAAATCCAGCAGTACAGTCATAATTATTTTTATGCAATCATTTCTTTTAAAGAAGTTAAAAGAAAAAACAGAAGAATATATATTCATACAATATTTTATAATAATCTACTCCTTACCATTTATAGAGCTCTTCATTTCTTCACATGGATTTGAATTACCATCTGGTGGTGTTTCCTTTCAAATTTAAGGACTTCCTTAGTATTCCTTGTAAGGCAGGTCTGCTAACAACACATTTTCTCTAGTCTTTGTCAAAGGATAGGGTTTCTTTTCTTAAAACTACATAGGAGAAAAAAAACACTAGTCTCAGTAAAGTTTAAGGCTTAGTTAGGAAAGAAATTGACTTTGTGTATTAGTTTATATAGCTTTTTATATAAGATAATTTCAGTACAGTGATTGGTGATAAAGTATAAAGATAGAAGATTATTTGTTTAAATAAATATTTCGAAATGGATATTAAGTGTAAAATCGTAGTACTGATTTGATTATTTGACCAAAGCATGTGATTTATTTTCAGGACCCTGATAGAGACAAAAATGTTGCCTAGTGACAAGTTAATCAAATATTAAACAAGTACCTTAGAGACTTTCTGGATATATAGACCAATAACAAATACGAGACTATGATCCCATTGTATCTTTGTTGTATGATCAATGGGACCAACATTTAGCTCTGTTTGCATTTTAAATCCTTAAAAGTAGAAGACCAAGAAAAGGTAACTGCTCCTCACAAATTCATCTGAAAATTTTTAAAAAGTAAGAAAAAGTCAAACTAAAACTATTAATAAAATCTATAGTATTAAAGTAGTGGTCTTGTCTATTTGAGGACAAGTGTGTATTTGTGTGTGTGTGTGTGTAAGTTCAGGACTAATCCATATGAACTATACACTCCACTTTATGGGAATTACCCATATTACACATGCTGGATGGATTAATGGTTTATAAAAAAATCTATTAGTTTTACTTCCTGAAGTTCAGTTTTCCTTGTGTTGTCATATAACAGTTCATCTTCAGTAAGTATCTGTACCTTGGGACAGGGGCCTCCTGGGACTTGGCACATAATTCATAATAATAATGGAAATGGCATGCTTAGCAATGATAGCCATGGGACCCCTGAATATTTGGAGGGAAGGAGAAGTTATATCACCCATGAAAAGTCTAATGAGATAGACAGATTTCAAGGGGAAATAATCATTTTGTCCTGCCCTTAGACCTTGCTCTACCAGTGAGAGCTGTGTCTAAAGTGTAATGATTCCAACATGCTCTTCTTGAGTATGAGATTATATAACATATGAGGTGAGTTCCTGAGAAGTCAGGCCTTTCACCAATAAATGCCAGCTTAATTAGATGCCTTAATTATGTCACCTTCACTCCCGGACACAACCCCGGGGACAGTTATATGACTGGTTTTTAGTTCAAAATCTCAGTCTCAGACTCCAATTTTTAATACAGTCCTTCAGACAGATAGCTATTGTCCCCTGCAACTTGGGAAATATTTGTATATTTGGGAGTTGGAAATATATTTCTGGGGCTTAGGAGAATTCAGAGAAGGAGATGGAGATCTGATAGTTAAAATATGTGTAAACCAGGTTGGCCTGTGTTATAGCTAACTCAGATTCCCTTCCTCCTGTTTACTCAGCAACTGGGAGGCAGCCATCTTGACGCAGGTGGAATGAAAGGATGTTATTGGTGTCTACTCGCCAGCAATTTTTCCCCTTTGTATCCAGATGTCCTATCAGCACAAGAACATTTTCAAAATGATCACAGAAATCTGTTACTGTTTCAGTTCTTCTTAAATATTAGCATCTTAAACTTGAAATCATTCTCCAAACTAGCATGTGCTAGGTAGCGGGACATATGAACTACTCAGAGAAAAGGGGCATTTGGGATGCATTAGAAATGCAATAGTAGCTCTGTAAAGTTGTTAATAATTAGGCACAGCTTTTGTCTCTATCCTTGCAGCTAGTGACATGAAAGTGATTAGGTTTCTAAAAAACAGATTAAGCTTACGAAATGTATTAAGTAACAAGGTTTTTAATCAATAGTTTATTGATTCCAGCAGGACAGTTGTGAGACCAAAAAGTTCTGGTTGCTAGTAGAATGTATTTATAGACCAGTGCACAGCTACTAAAAATAAATAAGTAAAGTCATAAATACTTTAGAGGAATTCAATTTCATTCTTTAGTTGTAACTCCAAGGCAAGGAAAAGAAATTACCATGATACTCATAAAAAATATTCTAATATAAGACCAGGAGATTTATGCCTTTCTTTCCTCTTTTTCATATCTGCATTATAGATAGACAAAGGGAGTTACTGATACATCCTACCATCTGTCTGTCAGTTTGCTGTACTGTGGTAGCTTGTGTGTATCTACGATGATGGGAGAAATGCTACCAGTATTTCAAATACCAGCAGGGTCACCCATGGTGGACAGGTTTCAGCAGAGTTTCCACACAAAGACAGACTAGGAAGAAAGGTCTGGGCATCTACTTCCAAAAATCAACCAATGAAAATCCCACGGATCACAACAGAATATTGTGTGATATAGTGCTGGAAGATGAGCCTCCTAGGTTGGAAGACAGTACAGAATGGTCACAACAATAGACTCAGACATACCAAGCATCATGAAGATGACACAGGGCTGGGTAACATTTCATTCTGTTGTGGGGTACCATGAGTCAGAACTGACTCAAGGGTAACTAACAAACACTAGCCATAATGGATCACTTTTATAGTCAGTGCCCAATAAACAGTACTTGAGGACATTTCCAACTTAAAATAGTATCCCAACGGCAGCCCACCAAAATAACCGTGAAAATTGAGAAATATGAAAATTTACAACCACACTAAAAATGTAGACTCTAGGCAACATAATGCTGGAAATGTGGAGAATTCTTCCCTAACAATGTGGCAAATGGAACTGGATTGAGAAACACATGTCCTAGCTTTACCACATGAAACAGAGATCTGCAAATAGACTGAAACATCCTTCATACCTAATTTTCTGCAGAAAATTCAGAAAATTGAGTCATACTATACCAACAGAAGACTGAACACCCATCCCTCTACCACTTGGGCATTATTTTTTGAGACAGTTGCACTACTGAGTGCCTTATTCATCCTGTCTCACTGTCTGTGTCCATTCAGAGATGGCAACTTGCAGAAAACAACCAGAAGGGAAAGAGCGGAAACCAGTGTTGGCTTGGTAGCTGACATAAGGGGAGGTCTGAAGTTGATTTGACTACCAGCAATAGGAGTTCTAGGAATCTCTGGATAGCTCAAATGATTAACAAATTTAGCTGCTAACTGAAAGGTCTACCCAGAGACACCTCAATATTCCCAGAGATGCCTTGTAAAAATCAGCCATTGAAAACTCTATAAAGCAAAGCTGTACTCTGACACACATGGGGTCGCCATGAGTTAGACTGAGTCATTGGCAACTGGTTTGTTTCATAATAGGCGTTATCAACAGAGAGAGAGAGAGAAGATGGAGGGGAAGAAATCATCCAAGCGGAATTTTCCAGAGATGAACAATTACAAGTTTAAAGATATGAATTTCCAGATTAAAAAGAGCCACAGATTGCCAAGTAGGCTAAAAATATAGACACCCCATGTATTTCTTTTTTTGTTTCTTTGTTTAAATTTATTTGTTTTTGTTTCCCTCATGTATTTTTTTTTTTTAAAAGAAACAGAAGAATTTGGTTTTTAATTATCATTCTTCCCTAGGAGTGGGGTTGTGAGAGTCTTTCATTTTCCATTTTCTATATTTCTCTATTATTCAGATTATATTTTGACAATAATGTAATAATCCAAAATGTTGTAATATTTCCATTTAAAATGTAACTAAACATGCATTCTAATCAAGAAATGAAGGAAGTTTAGAGGTCAATAATGAAGCAGGTATGACATAAAAGACCTGCCAAACGATGCAGAAACAAAATACGTATAGGGAAGCTTATTTGTTGTAAATGCACAAAAGTTAATGCAAATATAAAAAAAAAATTCTTAAAAGAAAAATGTGTACTATAATAAATAACCCCAGCTAATGTAAGAAAAGCAGAATGAAAACATACAAATTGCTTAATTCCTCACCTTTTATAAGAGAATTTACAAACACCTATCATTGCTTAATTTTTCCAATTAGGAAAACATAGATTGAAGATTGGTTTTCAAAAAAGTTTATAGCAATATATACAAGAGATATCATTTCTGAAACACTGTGGAAGATTAAAACAACAAAAAAACCACATAGACAAAGACATAAATTAAAGGAGATAACAGGAAAAATACAGCATAAATAAGATTATAGAGGTCAAAGAAACCAGTAAACACTACCCACCCACAGCTTCAGCTAGCATCTATATGACAATGACCCAGCTTAGTTTCCTGGAGTTGCTGCAACAAAATGCCACAAATTGGGTAGCTTATAAGAACAGAAATGTATTTTCATACAGTTCTGGAGACTAGTAGACCAAAATCAGGGTGTTCGCCATGTTGATTCCTTCTGAGGGCTCTGAGGGGGAGAATTTGCTCCATGCCTCTCCTAGATTCTGGTGATGGCCAGCAGTCCTCGGTGTTCCTGTGATCAAAGATGCATCTTCACATGGTCATCATCACCTCTGTCTCTGGGTATCTTCCCTTCTTTTATAAGGACACGAGTCATATAGGATTGGGACCCACCCTACTCCATTATGACCTCATGTTAACTAACTGATAACATCTTCAAAGACCCCATTTCCAAACAAGGTCAATTCACAGGTCCAAGGATCAGGATTTCAACATATTCAATCCATAACAACCCCATGTTTGTAATTCTAACGCAGACCTTTTTTTCTGAGCTCCACACATACTTCTGTCTACTTAATATCTTCTCTCAGAATGTCTCAAAGTCTCCTCAAATTCGACTTGGCTAAAACTAAACTTAACTCCCATACCTGATCTTCTTCCAAGTCTTCCCTATCTCCATGACTGTCATCCCCATCCATACAGGTGCTCAAGCTGAAAACCCAAGTTATCTGCACTCCTCCCTGCTCTGCCTAGTGGGACTCTCACAGATGCACTGCCACAACCTCAGCCATCAGCTCTCATGGCAACTCTTGCCACAACTTGCTTTCAGATCTTCTTGCTTTCCATAAGATCCCACTCTAAATGGTTTTCCTTTCTGCAGCTAGAGCAATCTTTTGGTAACACAAATATGATAAATCACCACCATCTTCTTCTTAAAACACTTTAGTGACTTTCCTGATCCTTTTGGGATGAAAGCAAAACACTTTAACACAGCTTACAAAGTCCTCAGTGTCCAATTTCTGCCTACCTTTCCTATCCCATTCTTTTTAACTCTCTCCCTCTGACCATCTACACTGATTTTCTCTCATGGACTAAAAGGGCTTTGTTCCCTCCTGCCACTGGGCCTTTACATATGCTGTTTCTGCTGCCTGGAATGCACTTCCTCCATCTCCTTACTCTGTTAATTTTCATTCGGGTTTCAAATTAAATATTTTCTCGGGTAAAACTTCTCTGACCCCAAGATTAGTACAGGTTCCAGATACACATCCTCACATACCACCCTTTACTCTTCCAATAAGGCCTTCATCTCCACTTTAATTACATATGTATTTGTATATTACTTGAATAATATCTGCCTTCCCCCCCAGACTGTAAGCTACATGAGGCCAAGGATTATGTCTGGTATATCTCAAGCATGTAGGAGAACTGCCTGACATATATTATGAATATATATGTATATATACATGTGTGTGTGTATATATATATATATATATATATATATATATATATATGAATATATATGTATATATGTATATGGATCCCTGGTGGCACAGTGGTTAAGAGATTTGCTGCTAACCAAAAGGTTCAAATTCACCAGGCACTCCTTTGAAACCCTAGGGGGCAGTTGTACTCTGTCTTACAGGGTCACTATGAGTTGGAATCAACTTGACGGAAACATGTTTCGTTTTTTCTTTTGGTCTATCTATCTATATGTGCATATGCATGTGTATATATATGTACATGTATATACATGTATATATAGACATAGACATATAATATTTCACTTATTTAAAAAATGTTACCCTGTTCCTTTAAAGAGTAGACTAAGAGCTTGGATTCTATGCATTTCCAAACAAGTCTTCATCAGATTATGTTTCTGAAAGAGTAAAATGTCTTTTTCACTCACAACTGTGTTTCGACAAAGACAAAAGGGATTTTCTGTTAAGTGATTATCTTCTTTCTGAAATTACAGAAGATCAACAGCTGGAATACGCATGGAGTCCGATGGTCCGTTTGTTTAGGGATGGTAAACATCTGCCTTGAAGGACTTATTTCTTTTGTACATTTGGGTCACTGCCTAAGTGTTTTGCTTTCCAAATACATGCCCCAAGTCCAAAGCTATGGTTGTTCGGAGACTGACATTTTTATATTTACATTGGAGACCAATGAGAAGTTCCTATAGCTAACTTCAAAACTCAGTTTGCAAATGTACCATTGTGAAAATGTGGGATGCATCAAGAATTTGGTGTTGTTACCAAATGCTTTAAATTCTGCATTTGGATATTGTAGTGATGCAAAATGAAGTTTGAGTGTACAACTCCCTAGGAGGGCCCTGTTGGGGGCTATAGAACCTCTCTCTGACCAAAAGTTGGTGGACTTACCTATCCAAGGTGACAGCATGCAAAAGCTTAGAAGAAACTGAAAGACTGCCATGTTGTAATATTATACTAACTTTCTCTCAAGCTTAAAAAGAAATCCATGATTTCCTTTAGGAAGCATGAAGGTAATGGATATGACCTTTGTTGGAGAAGAAATCACAGTTTTATGGGATCCTGGGAAAACTGAGGAATTTCTCATTGGGTGGAACTGAGATAAACTTAGGCCAGGATGCCAGCCTAGAAAATCTGATAACATATTGCACCCCACAACTGAGAGTGGAATAATCAAATGAGAGGTATGTAAACAAGCTACATAAACATGCACATACACACAAACACACATACACATATATAATATATACATACATATGAAAATGTGCCACATTATAACAAAAATTAATTCAAAATGGATCATAGAGCTAAAATTATAAAACTTCTGGGAGAAAATACTTGTGACCTTGGGCCAGGCAAAAGTTTCTTCAATAAGACAACAAAAGCATAATCTATAAAAGAATAAATTAATATATTGGTCCTCATCAAAATTTAAATTTTTTGCTCCTTGAAACCATCAAAACAATGAAAATACAAATCACAGGCTGTGAGAAATTATTTGCAAGTCTCATATCTGACAAACAACTTGTAGCCAGATGATATAAAGAACTCTCAACACTCAGTAAAAGTGATATCATCAAGATGACATGGTAGGCAGCTCCAAGCTCTCACTCCTCCCCCCTCAGAAACATTGCAAAACAAGCAGAAACTGTCAGAACCAACTTCATCAGAACTTGAGAAAACAGTCTTAGGTTTACAGGAACCAAGAAACACTGGATCAAGAAAAAGGTAAATTTAAAATGGTAGGAAAGCTTTGTGGCATTTTTACTTGCCCATGCTCCACCCCCTCAGTGGCAGTCTTGAAGGCAGCAGTCCGTGTTCTCAGTGTGGGATCCTGATCCCTGGTTATGAAGGGATAAGAACAGATCTTATACACAAATTGTTGTGTGCATCTGTTCTAACCTGCCTGGGCTACCTGAAGGACTGATGCAAGCCACCTATCTGAAAACTCACTTTGGGCACGCATTGGTCCAATTTTGGGTGGACGTTGCTCAAAAACACTGTAAGACTATCAATCCATAGCTGCTTAAAGAAAAAAGAGTACCATTGATCCATACACTAGACTACCAAAGATCTGAGAGGAAAAGCCATGGAGAGGGTTTCTTCTGGAAATTAGGGCATTCAAAAATACGTGAGTGAATTTCAAATTCTCATGGACTCTAGACTTTCTGGAGCCATGGAGGGTGGATGAACCCCTGAAACTATTGCCCTGAGATAATTTTAAACATTAAACCAAAAATATCCCCTGAAGTCATCTTAAAACCAAACAATAGTTTAGCTTAACTGGTAAAAAAAAGGTCTGCCTTAAGCATTATACTCTTTTAAGAACTATCTATATAGGATCAAATTGACAACAGCAACCTGAAAGATTAGATAGGAAACTTAGGGGGCAGTGAGTTTATGTTAATGAGGGAGGAACAACTCAGAAAAAGAGGGTGAGAATGGTTGCACAGTTCAAAGAATGTAATCAATGTCACTAAATTGTACATGTAGAAACTGTTGAATTGGTGTATGTTTTGCTATGTATATTCTCAACAACAACAAAAAATAAAATTTAGGAAAAAAAATTGCAGCCTGGGAAATCCTATGGGGCAGTTGTACTCTGTCATGTAGGGTTGCTATGAGTCTGAATCAACTTGATGGTATGCAACAACAACAAACAGGATAAGGAGGAACACACAGTTTAAATATCCAAAATGCCTTGTTTTCTTTCTTCCCACTTATGGAAGGCAGGGCATTACCTGAGGAAATATAGTTTCCATTTCCTTGTAGCAGGATTTTAAGTGTCAGTTATCTTACAAGATTAGTTTGATGACCATAGTGTTATAGTTTTAGCTTTGTATTAAAGCATAATATAAAGAAAAATGTACCTACCAAAAAAAAGAAAAGGGAAATTTAGAAAGCCATGCCATACCTAATGCAAGATGCATGCACAGAAAATATCTGGAAAAAACCTAAGCTTTCACCTCAGGTTTATCTCTAGCACTGTTCACAATAGCTAAAAGCTATTCACAATAGTTCCATCAACATATGAATGGATAAATAGAATGTGGTATGTACCTATAATGGAATATTATTGAGCCATAAAAAGGAATGAAGTTCTGGTATGTGCAACAACATGAATGAATCTCAAAAACATTATGCTGAGTGAAATAAGTCAGACACCAAAGGACAAATATTGTATGAGTCCACTTATATGAAATATCTTGTTGTTGTTCTTTGCCATTGAGTAGGTTTCAACTCAAGGTGACCTTACATATAACAGATTAAAATATTGCCCAGTCCTGTACCATCTTCATGATGGTCTGCATGTTTGACTACATTGTTGTGGTTATTGTGTCAGTCCACCTCAGTGAGGTTTTCTTCATTTTTGCTGACCCTCTACTTTACCAGACATGGTATCCTTTTCTAGTAATTGGTCTTTCCGTTGAGCTGTCCCGAGTAATTGAGACAAAATCTCATCATCCTCACTTCTAAGGAGCATTCTTGTATTTTTTTTAAGACTGATTTGTTCATTCTTTTGACAGTCCATGGTATATGAAATATTCTTTACCAGCAGAACGGTGGAGAATGCATAGAACCTTCTTTTGTCTTCCTTTTTCATTGTCCAGCTTCAACATACATATCAGGCAAGTGAAAAGACTATGGCTTAAGTCGGTGCACTTTAGTCATCAAAGTGACAATTTTGCTTTTTAAAACTTTAAAAAGGTCTTTTTGCAGCAGAATTTCCAGATGCAATATGTCATTTAATCTCTTGACTTCTGCTTCCATGGGCGTTGTTGATCCAAGTAGAATGAAATCATTGACAACTTCAGTTTCTTCACTGTTTATTATGATGTTGTTTATGGGCTCTGTTGTGAAGACTTTTGTTTTCTTCATGTTCAGGTGTAATCCACACTGAAGGCTGCAGTCTTTGAGCTTCATCAGTAAGTGCTTCAAGTCCTCTTTCTTTTCAGCAAGCAAGGTTGTGTCATCTGCATATTGCATGTTGTTAGTGGGCTTCTTCCGATCCTGATGTCACCTTCATATAGTCCATCATCTTGTATTACTTTTTCAGCATACAGATTGAATAAGTAAGGTAAAAGCATACAGCCCTGCTGCACATCTTTTCCAATTTTGAGCCACACAGTATCCCCTTTTTCTGTTTGAACAACTACCTCTTGAATCGATGTACAGGTTCCTTATGAGCACAATTAAGAGTCAAGGAATTTCAATTCTTTGCAATGTTATCCATAATTTGTTATGATGCACACATTTGAATGCCTTTGCATCGTCAACAAAACACAGGTAAACATCTTTCTGGTATTCTCTGCTTTCAGCCAAGATCCATCTGTTAATAACAATGATATCTCTTGTTCTACATTCTCTTCTGAGACCAGCTTGAACTTCTGACTGTTCCTTGTCAATGTACAGCTGCAGTTGTTTTTGATAATTGTTTTAGTTACCTAGTGCTTCTATAACAGAAATACCACAGTGGATGGCTTTAGCAAACAGAAATTTATTCTTTCACAGTTTAGGAGGTTAGAAGTCCGAATTCAGGGTGCCAGCTCCAGGGGAGGATTTTTCTCTCTGTGTTGGCTCTGGGGGAAGGTCCTTGCCATCAATCTTTCCCTGGGTCTAGGAGTTTCTCAGTGCAGGGATCCTGAGTTCAAATGATGTGCTCTGCTCCTGGCTCTTCTTTCTTGGTGGCAAGAAGTCCTTCTCTCTCTACTCACTTCTCTCTGCTTTTATCTCTTGTAGGGCAGTAAAGGACCATGACTGAAGATATATCCCACCTTAATCCTACTTAATTAATATAACAAACATAACCTAATCCTCATTAATATGACCTAATCTTGCCTCCTTAACCACAGGCAAAGGTTAGGATTTATAACACATCACAAAATGGAGGACAATCACACAATACTGGGAATCATGGCTTAGCCAAGTTTACACGTTTTGGGGAGACACAATTTGATTCTTAACATTCCACCCTTTGGCCTCCAAAAATTCATTTCCTTGCCACATGTAAAACACTTCCACCCCGTCATATCGTCCCAAAAATCTTAACTCAATTCCAAGTTCAAATTCCATCCTGGGACAAAATTCATCTATGAAGCTGTGAAATCTAAATACAAGTTATCTGCTCCCAAAGTACGATGGTGGAACAAGCACAAGATAGACATTTCTATTACAAATGGGAGAAATTTGAGGTAAAGAAGGAATAATGGGCACCAAGTAAGTAAAAAACCCAGCAGAACAATTTGCATTAGCTCTCAAGGCTTGAAAATAATCCTCTGCTCTCTGAAACTATGTAGGCAATGGCCCTGCCCTCCAGACTCTGGGTGTTGGCCATGCTGTCTGGATTCTGGATGGAGGCCCCTCGACCTTGGGCTTCAGCTCTGCCTTCCAGGCCCACTAAGATGGCAACTCTGCTCCCTTGGCTTTGGGTGGCCCCATTCATCTAGTTCAACTGAGTGGCAACCCCTTGGCCCTGGCAGGTTCCATTCTTCTGCCCCTTGGGCATGGCAGCCCTCATCCTCAGCTTTGGGTGGCAGATCTGGCCCTATCCCTCAGGTACCCATAAATGGCAGCCCCACACTCTGGAACTGAACTGGTGAAGATCTGACTCTTTGAAAACTAGGAGGCTGTGGCCTCACCCTTTGAGACCCCAGAGGTCATGGCTCCAAATCTTTTGAGACTGAGGTAGCTCTGCTGTCTCTGCTTCTGGTCTCTTCAACTTCTGCTTTCTGGTTCCTTGTTATTAATTACTTTTAAAAAATAACCTCTTATTTTAAAAAAGAATACTTGTTTATTTATTTTTATAGACTTTGAATTTGGGATTCAACAAGGAATAATTTATTCTCTTGAAAAGCAGCCATATAAAACAAATTTTAATATTTAAGTTTAAAACTGTGAAAGCTGGACAATGGATAAGGAAGACCAAAGAAGAACTGACGCCTTTTAATTATGGTGTTGGTAAAGAATATTGAATATACCATGGACTGCCAGAAGAACGAACAAATTTGTCTTGAAAGAAGTATAGCCAGAATGCTCCTTAGAAGCAAGGATGGCGAGACTTAGTCTCACATACTTTGGACATGTTATCGGGGGGACCAATCCCTGGAGAAGGACATCATGCTTGGTAAAGTAGAGGGTCAGCAGGAAAGAGGAAGACCCTCAACTAAATGGATTGACACAGTGGCTGCAACAATGAGCTCAAGCATAACAACAATTATGAGGATGCACACAACCAGGCAGCATTTCATTCTGTTGTACGTAGGATAGCTATGAGTTAGAACCAACTCAACGGCACCTAACAACAACAAAAGGTTTGAAACTATTTGTGATGTATTATGAAAAACATAAAATACATTGCAAAACAGCTGAGAATTATATATTATGAAAAATAGAGACTTTGAAATGGTCTCAGACCCAGAACTCAGGTATCTTATAGAGATTTTACCCAGGAAAGAATGTTGTGAGGACATTGCCAAAACTAACATTACTATAATTACCTGACCATACTCAAATCTTCAGCATTCCATCCATTACACTTACGATGTCAGAAGCCTTGCTTTACTAGCATAAAAATGTGGCATTCATAGGTAAAGGATAATTCCTATAATCTTGCAATAGAAGAAACCAGTTATTCTTACTTATTACTTACATTTTAGCTTCAGGCACAGACAATTAGAAACTTGTTAGCCTTTTAAATTTTAGATGAAGTTAGGCTTATGGCTATGCAAGAACCAAGTGATCCAGCTGAGCTTTTTACATCATTTTTTGGAATATTGTCACTAGTCTTATAATAAAGAAGACATTTAAGAATGAAATGGTCAGCCCATGTTTTGCTCATAGTGATTTTTCTGTTTCTCCGGATGATCCACCCCAAGCAATATTTGGACATTTGAACCAACTTCCTCAGAATACCCTCCAGAAATAATTCATTTTCCAGCCTTTATCAAGCAACTGGTTACTCTACTTGGAGTCATAACTGGTTTGAACTCTGGCTTGATGACATAGTAGCTATATGACCTTTAGCAAATTACTTAAACCCACTGACATTTAGCTTCCTTAACTGGTAATAAAATTTTTTTCAAAGGATTATGGTGAGGTTTAAGTGACCTTGTGTCCCATGCCTGAGAAAGTACATGTATCAATAAATGCTTGTTGAATCTGAAATCTAAAAATTAATATTCATTAAGGAGCTGACTAACAGGAA
Source organism: Dugong dugon (assembly GCA_030035585.1). Classification (NCBI taxonomy): domain Eukaryota; kingdom Metazoa; phylum Chordata; class Mammalia; order Sirenia; family Dugongidae; genus Dugong; species Dugong dugon. The sequence continues at coordinate 64,712,040 of CM057470.1, read as the reverse complement.
ACATCTACTGCCTTCTTCAGTAGTACTGCTGTAACAAACACAATTTATGAAAATTTTTATTCAGTCTCTTAAGAAAGGAGCCCTGGTGGCTCAGTTGTTAAAAGCTCAGCTGCTAACTAAAAGGTCGGCAGTTTGAATCCACCAACTGCTCCTTGGAAACCCTATGGGGCATTTCTGCTCTGTCCTCTAGGATCGCTATGAGTTGAAATCAACTCAATGGCAATGGGTCTCTTTTTTCTGTTTCTCAGTTGTTTTTTTTTTATTGTACTTTAGATGAAGGTTTACAGAACAAATAGTTTCTCATTAAATAGTACACATATTGCTTTATGACATTGGTTAACAACCCTACAACATGTCAACACTGTCCCTTCTCAACTTTGGGTTCCCTATTACCAGCTTTCCTTCCCCTCCTGCCCTCTAGTCCTTAGCCCTGGACTGTTGTGCCCCATTAGTGCAATGGGTCTCTTAAGAAAACAAATTTAAGTTGTTATTTCTTTACCCTTCCTCTTTTTTTGGACATATATTTTTTTGTACTCATGGTATTTTGTAATTAAATCATCCCCAGTGGAAATTTAGCTCTATCTTTATTTGGCTTCTGAGTTTTGTGTTACTCAAGAGCTGTATTTTTTTTCTTAAACATGCAAAAACTTGATGTCTCATAGTTTCCAAGCGAAAAATTATTTTCTTTAATTATTATTTGTAGAGTTTAATTATGCTCAAGCTAGATGCAGCCCTTGATGGTAATGAGTAGGTCATGCCCCTCTGGCCTTAAGTGTTAGTTAGGAAGAATGCGACAATCACACCTTGCTTTTCTGTCTTATTAGGTGGTGATGAAATCAGTACAACCTTGTCCCTTCCACTTTGATCCTACCCCTGACCTCTCCTATAGACAACACACACACACACACACACACACACACACACACACATATACACAAAGAGAGAAGTAAATTTAGGCATTTTTAAGCAGGAAAACCCAAATATATTGAAGAAAGCAAACTATAAATTAAGAAATATATATGACATACACTTTCCTTCTGACTCCCAGTACACCCTAAGGAGGTCCCTTTTTATTGCAATTGTCTAGTATTAATGAAAAATTGTAGAAACTCCAAATATTCAGTATTTCCAAGGTTGAAATCCTTTGGTTATGAAAATTTGGGTTACCCTGTCAGGTAAAGAATTCTTACTAGCTGAATGTTAACTAAGTGCAACATCTTTGAACTCCCATCCTAGGTTTTATTCTTTTCCATGGTAAAAGATATACCAAGGTAGAACCCAGAAAAGTCACATCCCACATTGCCTTGCAGCAGGGATATAGACATAGGATACAGGTTTTACTAATCAGATTCACCAACAGGACATTTGGATTCAGAAGTAAGCAACAAGAGAAGCCAAAAGTCATGACCATGCAGCCGTCTACTAGCAAGCATGATGCAGAGGTGTCTACTTCTTCAGGGCAGCAGAGCAGAGCTTCTGACATTCACTCCAGAGTCATGGATTTTTGCTAGAGAACGTCCCTAGCTTTCCTGGAGAGTCTTCAAACTATTTAATATTCTTTAATAGATACCTTTGCTTAAACTAGACATAGATTATTTTGTGTAAAAACCCTGAATGATATACTTTGTTTAGTAACATATTCACAAGAGCAGAATGTACAATAGTTGCTAAATAATGTATCTTCCACTTAAAAAAAGTGTGCATATGCAACAAAATACACAAAAAATAAATATTTTTAAAGCTTGTGGAATTCTTAGTGAGGTTTTTTATTGTTGTTGTTCTTGTTTTGTTATTTTCTTATTGAAATTCTGATTAAGATAATTGGAGTTTCACAGGCCATTGTAAAAATAATACAGAGAGAGCCTGAGAACCCTTTACCTAGTTTCTCACAATGATAACATTTTGCAAAACTACAGTACAATATTACAATCAGGACAGTGATGTTGATACAACCTGCCAACCTTATTCAGAATTCCCCAGTTCTACTTGTATTCGTTTCTGAATGTATGTTTGTGTGTTTAGTGCTACACAACTTTATCACATGAGTAGGTTTGTGTATACACCACTGTAGTCACAATACTGAGGAGTTCCATCACCACCTTGTATTGCCCATTTATAATGGCATCCGCTTCTCCTGCTGCCCTCACCCCTTGCCACGACCTGCCGCTAACCACTGGCAATCACTAATCTGTTCTCCATTTCTAAAATTATGTTATTTCAAGAAAATTATATAAATGGAATCTTATAGTATGTAACCTTATGAGATTGGATTTTTTTTTCTCACTAAGCATAATTCCCTGGATATTCATCCAAGTTTTTGCATGTACCACTAGTCTGCTCCTTTTTATTACTGAGTAGTATACCACAGTTTGCTTAACCATTCATCTACTGAAGGACATCTGGGTTGCTCCTAGTTTGGGAATATTACAAATAAAACTGCTATGAACATTCGTGTGTGAACATAAGTTTTTATTTTGCTATGGAACAAACGCCCAAGAGTGTAATTTCTGGGTTATATGATAATTCTGTGTTTAGCTTTATAAAAAACTGCTAACCTGTTTTCCAGAACGGTTGTGCCATTTTATATTCCCATCAGCAATGCATGAATGATAAACTTTCTCTGCATCCTCACCAGCATTTGGAGCTGTCATTTTTTTAAAAAATTTTAGCCACTCCAATTGTGGTTTTAGTTTGCGTTTCCCTGATGGCTAATGCTGTTGAATATCTTTTCACATATTTATTTGCTATTTTAATATCCTACTCACTACTCATACTACAGCCGTGCTTCAGGTCACCATTATTTATCAACTGAATATAGTTTCTCTTGAACTAGTCTCACATTCCTGTGTCTTGTTACAATTTACCTATAATCTACGTTTCCACTTTGAGTTACAGCAGAGTAGCTAGTTGTAGACCAATCTATGTTCAAAGAACAATCATAAAAACTCAAGAAAATGCAAAGAAATCTGTTAGAAGTCATCTTACAGTTACTCATCTAAGACATCATTAATGATCATGATCTTGGAGAAAAGAAAAATGCAAAGATATGGACCTAATATTAAGCACAAGTTTTTCCCTCAAAGGATTTCATGGTGATTCCCAAAGAGCTATTCCTAAGAAGTAGGGGTAAAGAAGAAATAGACCAACCTTCACAAAGACTGAAGAACAGCCTCCGGTCAGCTCAACACCCTGATTAAATTAATCTAATTGCCTGCCAGAAACAAAAGTTAGCCCTATCTTGACTAAAGTTAACCCATCCAGATAAGAAAATCAAAAAATTTCTACAAATTGCAAATCAAAACTACAACGAGATACCACTTCACCTTTGCATTACTGGCACTAATTTAAAAAAAAAAAAAAAAAAACTTTGGTGAAGGGTAAGAGAGTACACAATACTGGGAAGTTCAGTACAACTTGACCAAGGTAAGGTCATGGAAGCTTCACAGACACTTCCAAACTCCCTTAAGGAATGAATTACTGGGCTGAGGGCTGTGGGGACCAGAGTCTCAGGGGACATCTAGGTCAATTGGCATAACATAGTTCATAAAGAAAACATTCTACATCCTACTTTGGAGAGTAGTGTCTGGGGTCTTAAAAGCTTGTGAGCAGCCATCTAAGATACTCCACTGGTCCCACCCCATCTGGAGCAACGGAGAATGAAGAAAACCAAAGACACAAGAGAAAGATTAGTCCAAAGGACTAATGGACCACAACTACCACAGCCTCCACCAGACTGAGTCCAGCGCAGCTAGATGGTGCCCAGCTACCACCACTGACTGCTCTGACAGCGATCACAATAGAGGGTCCCAAACAGAGCTGGAGAAAAATGTAGAACAAAATTCAAACTCAAAAAAAGACCAGACTTACTGGTCTGACAGAGACTGGAGAAACCCCAAGACTATAGCCCCATGACACCCTTTTAACTCAGTACTGAAGTAACTCCTGGGTTCACCCTTCAGCCAAAGATTAGACAGGCCCATAAAATAAAATGAGACTAAATGGGCACACCAGCTCAGGAGTAAGGACGAGAAGGCAGGAGGGGGCAGGAAAGCTGGTAACAGGGAACCCAAGGATGAGAAGGGGAGTGTTGACATGTCGTGGGGCTGGCAACCAATGTCACAAAACAATATATGTATTAATTGTTTAATGAGAAGCTAATTTGCCCTGTAACCTACACCTAAGGTACAATTAAAGAAGAAAAAAAACAAAAACAAAAAATAACAAATGTTGGACAGGCTGCAGGGAGATTGGAACTCTTACGCACTGCTGGTGGGAATGCAGAATGGTACAACCATTTTGGAAAATGATACAGTGCCTCCATAATAAGCTAGAAATAGAAATATCATATGATCTAGCAATCCCAGTCCTAGGAATGTATCCTAGAGAAATAAAAGCTGTCACACAAATAGACATATGTACACTCATGTTCATTGCAGCCTTATTCACAATAGCAAAAAGATGGAAACAACCTAAGTGCCTATCAACAGAAGGATGGACGAACAAATTATGGCACATACACACAATGGAGTACTACACAATGATAAAGAACAATGATGAATCCATGAAACATTTCACAACATGGATGAATCTGGAGGCCATTATGCTGAGTGAAATAAGTCAATCACAAAAGGACAAATATTGTATGAGACCACTATTATAAAAACTCATGAAAAGGTTTACACACAGAAAAAAAAAAAAAAGCTTTGGTGGTTAAGAGGGAAGGGAGGAGTGGGGAGGGGAAATCACTAACTAAATAGCAGACAAATATTAACTTTGGTGAAAGGAAAGACAACATACAATATGGGGAAAGCCAGCACAACTGGACCAAGGCAAAGCCATGAAAACTTCCTAGACACATCTAAACACCTTAAGAAACCGAGGGCTGGGGACCATGGTCTCAGGGTACATCTAGGTCAATTGGCATAACATAGTTCATAAAGAGAATGTTCTACAACCTACTTCGGTGAGTAGTATCTGGGGTCTTAAAGCTTTAGAGCCATCATCTAAAATACATCTATTCATCCCATATTGTTTGGAGCAAGGGAGAATGAAAAAAACAAAGGTACAAGGGAAAGATTAGTCCAAAGGGCTAATGAACCACATGAGCTACAGCCTCCACCAGCCTGAGCCCAAAAGAACTAGAAGGTGTCCAGCTACCACCACCAACTGCTCTGACAGGGATCACAATAGAGGGTCCCAGACAGAGCTGGAGAAAAATGTAGAACAAATTCAAATTCACAAAAAAAGACCAGACTTACTGGTCTGACAGGGACTGGAGGGTATCCCAAGACTATGACCCCCTAACACCCTAACTCAGAACTGTAGCCACTCCCAAAGTCCACCTTTCAGCCAAAGAAACAATAACCATAAAACAAACAATAACAAATGTGAAGAATGTGCTTCTTGGTTCAATCACTTATAGGAGACCTAATGGGTAACACCTACCCAAAAGCAAAGACAAGAAGGCAGGAAGGGACGGGAAACCTGGAGAAATGGACCCAGGGAACCCAGGGTGCAAAGGTAAATGGGGAGAGGGCTGACATATCGTGGGGATTGCAACCAATGTCATAAAACAATTTGTGTATAAATGTTTGAATGAGAAACTAATTTGTGCTATAAACTTTCAACTAAAACACAACAAAAAAAAAAACCCTCTACAGTATCATAAATCAGTCACCAATCAATAAAAATATTATTGAACATACCAACAGACCAGACACAAATGGCCAAACGTGCAAGAGAAAAAAACAGACAATAAAAATAAATCAACAAGAGATCCAGATATTGGTGTTATTGAAATGTAAATTTTAAAATCACTGTAATTGATATGTTCAAAAATTCAAAGAAAAGATGCAGAATTTAAGCAGAGAAATGGGAACTATTAAAAAAAACAAATAAAAATTGTATATCTGAAAAGATTGTAACTGAAATAAAGAACTCAATAGATATGTTTAAAAACAAATTAGCCTGGGAGCCAGCAAACTTTTTTTTGCAAAAGTCCAAATAGTTAATATTTTAGGTTTTGTAGACTATTCAGTCTCTGTTGTATCTATTTAACTCTTCCATTGTAATGCAAAAGCAGCCATTGGCAATACATAAATCAGTGGGCATAGCTGTGTTCAAATAAAACTTTATTTAGAAAAACCAGCAGTAGGCTAGATTTGGCCTCCTAGCCATATTTGCTGATCCTTGGATTCGACACAGGTGAAGAGAGGATTTGTGAACTGGAATACAACAGTATAAAAAATCAAGAGAGAAGTACAAAAAGACAAGGATGAAAAACTCAGAAAACAGTGTAAAAGATAAACAGAGATGAAAACCCAGAAAATGAGAAGAGGGAGAATGAAGCAGAAGCAATATTGTATTTGAAGAGATAATGGATAAGAATTTTCCTAAACCTCAAGTCACAGACTTAAGTTATACTTCAAATCCCAAGCAAGAGACTACAAAGAAAAAAATTTACCTCTATGTATGTTCCTCACTGTAGGCCGAGTAATTTTCTAGACTACAAATCTACTTATGGCACTTCATACAGAAACCCTAAGGGGTTCCATAACAACACTTGGGATTATATTTAAACTTCTTAACATGCCCTATGAAATCTTTCAGAACCTGGCCCCAGTCAATTTCTCCAACCTCATCTGTCTACTCTTAACCTGCTCTGTTTTCCAGCCACACTGAACTTTTAACCATTTCCTGAACTGTCAAGTAGTTTCATTGATTTTCTCGAGCAGCTCCTTCTGTTTGCAATTTTCTGCCACTGATTTTCTTCCTTTAGAACACCTACTCACTCTTAAAATTCAGCACAAGAGAAACTATCTCTTTGAAGCTACTCCTGACTCTTCCTGTCTGTGATAGAATTAACTACAACCATTTTTGTGAACCCACTACAATTCAGCATCTATCATAGCCCTTCATTGGGCTCCCCTACCAGGGTATGAGTCCCTTTAGGGCAAGGATTAAGTGTTTCTTCTTTGTATATATTCCCCAGCACCTAAAACAATATCTATTTCACTATATAAAAGGCCCTCAGTAAATGCTTTTTGTATTTATGAATGCTGTTCAGGTAGAAAACCTAGGTTTCCAAACATAAAAATTGATGGCACCTATTGGCCCAATGGAGTCCCTGGTTGATGTAAATTGTTAACATACTCAGCTGCTAACCAAAACATTGGAGGTCTGAGTCTACCCAGAGGCACCTGTCATGGATTGAACTGTGTCCCACAAAAATATGTGTATCAATTTGGCTAGGGCATGATTCCCAGTATTGTGTGATTGCCCACCATTTTTTCATCTGATATGATATTCCTATGCGTTGTAAATCCTGTCTGTATGATGTTAAGAAGGTGGGATAGGTGGCAGTTATGTTAATGAGGCAGGACTCAATCTACAACTTTGGATTGTGTCTTGAGCCAATCTCTTTGGAGATATAAAAAGAGAAGCAAGCAGAGAGACAGGGGTACCTAATACCACCAAGAAAGCAGCACAGGGAGCAGAGCATGTCCTTTGGACCTGAAGTTCCTGCGCGAAGATACTCCTAGTCCAGGAGAAGATTGATGACAAAGACCTTCCTGCAGAGCCAACAGGGAAAGCCTTCCCCTGGAGCTGATGCCCTGAATTTGAACTTCTATCCTACCAGACTGTGAGAGAATAAACTTCTGTTTGTTAAGGCCATCCACTTGTGGTATTTCTGTTATAGCCACACTAGGTGACTAAGACAGCACCTCAGAAGAAAGGCCTGGTGAACTACTTTTTCTTAAAAATAAATCAGCCATTGAAAACCCTATGGAGCTCGGTTCTACTCTGACACATGAGTCAGAGTGACCAGGAGTCGTCATGAGTTGGAGTTGACTAGACAGCAACTGGTTATTAATTGTACAAATGTCCAACACTATGATTGTGGACAGTGCAGAGGACAGCAAGACACACAGTACGAGGTAGGGGGAGAATTAATTGGATAACACCGTACTGTATTCTCAAATGATCTTAAAAATTAGGCCAAGTGTGAAAAGACCCCCCACTCACTCTGAATGTCATTCTACACGTTTCCTTAATTAAGTCCCTGCAAAGTTTCTGCAAGATGGAAATATTTTTGTCATCACTTTATCAATTAGGAAACTAGGCCCAGACATTGCCCAAGATCACAACTAATAACAGACATACTTGCATTTCTGACCCATGTCAACCTTACTCCGAAGCTCATGTTTTTTTCTACTTTGCTACACCATCTTCTCCCCTGGTATTGGCTCTCCTTGAAAACTGAGATCTAGCCCAGGCCACTGAAACTTCTTGAGTACCAGAAGCATATAAAACAATTCTCCATGGTTGCCTATCTTGAATTGTGATACCATTATCCTGTTACAGACCAATTGGTGTGAAATCAGATCCTACGCGGGAGTAGAAAAAAGAATAAAAAGGGAAGACTCTGGCTCCAAGCTTGGTAAAATACAAAAACTTACTGGAACGCTGCAGAGGCCTGTTCAAAGTCTGCGTATATTCTGTCATTTGGCAAGAATTAAATAGAGCCTGTGTCCTCTAAGATTACTCTGTTACCTTCAGGATTATGTTACCCCTCATTATATTTAACCTATGGGAAAAGCTAACACAAAGCTGTGCTAAAGATGTAATAGGAAGAATATAATAAAGAACCCTCATGTCAAAGAGATAGAAGTTTCCCACCGAGAGCTGGTGCTGAATGAATTCCTTTTTGCTTCTGCATACTATCCCTGAGGGGAACTCAGCCTCAGAGGCCCACAGGGATACAATAAAGCAGTCCCAGCCCCTCTGGACAGATACAGGTGCTCTGGTCTTATTCATTGGTGAGGTGCCCAGACAGAGAGGGGCAGGAAGAAGAGAAGGGAGTTTAGAGCTGAACTTATCTTACTTAATCTGTATGAATTCCAGAAGGCCCTGGGGGAACCTGAGATTCCTAGACTTTTTCTCTTCTCATATTTCCTACTGGAAATCCCACCAGCTGGTGGGATGCTAAAATAGGTACCGTTTAGCTGGCTAATGAACTCCATATGCAATTGTTAAAAATATAATTGACACTTCAGACTCAGGATCTACAGTTTGCTTTTTACCATTTTCTGCTGCCTGGTGCTGCTGCCTGCTGGGAACTCTTTGTTTTCCAAGCTTCTTTGCCCCATTTGGAATTAAAAGTAGACGTTTGATGTGCTAATGTCTGGTTATAATGATATGTATCTGTTATGCTGATTAAATAAAATAACTAACGTTTGTAAAGCAAAGTGCCAGACACACAGTTGGCACTCTCTAAACCCTAACCAGGATTTACAATTTGCCCCCTACCCACCTTTTCCGGGCTCATTTCTCAGGACACAATGTCCTCCTCCGCTGAGGCCCAGCCCAGCTCACCTTCATGTCTATCTGCACTGAGATGTTCATTGTTCCCAGTAGCCGGGAGCTCCCTTCTTGCCTCCAGGACTTCATCCAGGCCTGCTATGGAGAAGGCCAAAGCAACCCCTGCAGGGAGGAAGCAGTTTTATCTCCTGAGCAATAAACTAAAGATTACTGAAGCTAGAGAACAGTATGCACAAACTTGGGCCCTCTCTATTCTTGAACTATTTGACTCTTCTGACTTTTGGGACAGAGCTGGCTCTCAATAAATTGTTGTCTAGCGAATGGATAAACAAGTGAAAGGGTTTACAATGATTTTGAGATGTTAGCTTATAAAAGTACCAAGTTTCTGTGCAATGTTTCCCCTTAGCGATAAGGGGTAGGGCAAATTTAAGTCACCCCGCCTTTCATGTCTCACACACACACAATAATCACTTAAATACCTAAATAATATAAGAACATAATTATTTTTTTAAGTAGCATATGATACTGCTGAGAAAGATGTCATCATCTGATTGGCTAGCAATCTACAATCACCTAAAGTTCAACATAAGATCTTAAAGATATGTTTTCTTTCAAATCTATGTATGTATAGTATAAGTTATACTAGGTGCAAGTTCAGAAAGCAATAATGCAACAGCAACAATAGTTAATTTTATTGAGGAATAACACTAAGTACTCTTCTTGAGTATTGCATTATGTATTCTATGAAGTCAGGATAGATAGGTAGGTAGGTAGATAGATAGATATAGATAAGCAGCTAGATAGACAGATATTGTAGTTGTTGTTAGTTGCCATGAGTCAACTCATCGATGAGTCTACTCTGACTCATGGTGATCTTATATATAACAGAACAAAACATTGCCCAGTCCTGAGCCATTTTCATGATTGTTAGTGTGCTTGAGTCCTTTGTTGCAGTAATTATGTCAATCCATCTCATTGAGGGTTTCCTTCATTTTCACTGACCCTCTACTTTACCAAATATGATGTATTTTCCTAGCGATTGGTCTTTCTGCCATCCTTGCTTCTAAGAAGCATTGTGGTTGTATTCTTTTAAGACTGATTTGTTTGTTCTTACAGCAGTCCACAGTATATTCAATGTTCTTTGCCAATACCATATTTTGAATGCATCAATTCTTTTGTATTCCTTTTTCATTGTCCAAGTTTCCCATGCATAATCACCATACATAGGTGATTGAAAAGAGCAAGGCTTGGGTCAGGTGCTTCTTAGTCGTCAAAGTGCCATCTTTGTTTTTTAAAACTTTAAATAGGTCTTGTGCAGCAGATTTTCCCAATGCAATATATTGTTTGATTTCTTGATATTGATTGTTGATCCAAATAGAATTAAATTGATGACAACTTCAATTTTTTTCTCCATTTATCATGATGTTATTTATAGGTCCTATATATAGCTATGTATGTATATACATATGTAGGTATAGATATATAGATGATGGATGTTAGGATGGTTGGATGAAAAGGTAGCTAGACAGACAGACAGACAGACGGATAGATACATACATACATACATCTTACAGGCAAGAAAACAAAGGCTCAGAGAGGTTAAGTAACTTGACAAAGACCACAAAGTGTCAACACTTAAGCTCATTACTATCTGACTACAAAACCTGTGCTCTTAACCACAACATACAATATTTTTCAATGATGCTAAAATTCAGACCAAGTGTGAAAAGACCCCCACTTGCTCTGAGTACTTGCTATGAAATCCTCCATAATTTTTAAAGTTAGGAACTCAACTCCACATTCCACCTTTGACTCAGAGGTATAATCCACTTAGTAAAGTATCACATACTTACATTCCCAGATTAATTTTGTTCTTTAAGCAGCTGCAAACTGTTCGTGTTGTCTTTGTGTGGCACAGTAAATTACTTAATATTGCCCTTCTAGCCATAGTCTTTATAAATCCCACCAAATGACCAGGTGGGACTATTCTAATTAGATATATGGAACGCTAACTATGGGATTAGTCAGTTTTGCCATCCCACTAGGTTTAAAATGAGCCATCCCAGAGGTGAGAGGGGAGGATCTCACCACCATCAAGGAAAAGGAGCCAGGAGCAGAGTGTGTCCTTTGGACATGGGATCCCTGCACTGAGATTCTCCTAGACCTAGGAGACAGAGAGAGAGAGCTGTAACACTGAAGACAGCAAGACGGCAAGAAGCAGTGGCAGAGAAACGGCAGCATCAGAATGAGGGGACTGGCAGGCGACTGGCAGGAGATGGTGTCATGGTCTTCCCAGTCCATGGAGTAAGAAGCTGAGTGCCTTTAGGCAGGTGGCTTGCTGGCAGAGTAATGCCTCTGGGCATTTGGTGGAGCTAGGTTTGCTGCCCCAGGATGGAGTTAAGAGCTGATGAGCACCTTCTGGCCAAGGCTTACTGGCAGAGTGGGGAGCCTCAGGGCACTTATTAGCAAGGATAAAAGAGCTTTGTAACACTTTCCCAAACAGGGCAGAGGCCAAGGGCCAGAGACAGGTGTGCCTGTGGGCAGGGCTGAGAAGAGACCTTCTTGCTGGAAGAACTGTACCCTGAGTGTTCCTGAACCCTGAAGTATAACCTGTTACTTCTCTAATGAACACCATAACCATGAGTATGGTTTGTGAGTTCTGTGTGGCCATTGGAACAAATCACCAAACTCAGCAGAGAAGTAGGGAGTGCTGTGGGAGGGATAGTTAGTGTCAGAATTGGTGTCAGAATTGGAGAAAGGAGGAATGTCTGATGTCTGCCTCATAGGAATCAGCCTTGGGCTGTTGATTTTGATTCTCCTTCCTCCTTGTGAAGTTGGAGGATATCAGACACCTCCACCAAGCCATTTTTACACTGAATGTTCACTGGATTCATGGGGAATGGGAAGGGAACTCTCCCATATTGAGGGTTTGCTGTGTGCAATGAATGAGGCTGGATACTAACCATACTATATCTCTTTCAATGAAATAAGAATGAGCAGAAATGTTGGTCTAATGGGAACAGAGGGAAAAAAAAGCTTCCCCACTATGTTGTTCCCACCCTTTACTAGATTTTCCTTAGTATTAGGAAGGGAAGATTTTTGGTCCCAGAAGGTCACCTATGAGGTTTGGTTTTAAAATCTCAGGAAAGTCTCCTGAGTTAAGTTCATGCCCTCTGTCCCCTCCTGCACGCTTATATCTAAAGGTCCGTAATTTAATATTAAAGGCTTTGCTTTGAGGATCTTATCCACCGTAAAATTGCCAAGACCCAGGAGTAGTAGTAATCTTCAAAATCATTTTCACCATAGGATGAATGAAATTAGAAGAACACTCTATAACCTACAGGAATATCCAATACCTCTACCACAAAAAGACAAATAATCCAACTAAACAATGGGCAAAGTATATGAACAGACACTTAGCCAAAGAAGACATTCAGGTGGCTAACAGACACATGAGGAAATGCTTGCAATCATTAGCCATTAGAGTGATGCAAATCAAAACTACAATGAGATACCATCTCACCCTGATATTACTGGCACTAATTAAAAAAAAAAGAAAATAACAAATGTTGGAGAGGCTGAGGGGAGAATGGAATTCTTATGCACTGCTGGTGGGAATGTAAAATGGTACAACCATTTTGGAAAAAGATATGGCACTTCCTTAAAAAGCTAGAACTAGAAATACCATATGATTCAGCAATCCCACTCCTAAGTAATATTCTAGAGAAATAAGGGTAGACATATGCACACTCATGTTCATTGCAGCATTATTCACAATAGCAAAAAGATGGAAGCAACCTAAGTGCCCATCAACAGATGGATGGATAAACAAGCTATGGTACATATACAAAATGGAATACTACACAATGATAAAGAACAATGATGAATCTGTGAAGCATCTCACATGGATGAATCTGGAGGGAATTATGCTTAGTGAAATAAGTCAATCACAAAAGGATAAGTACTGCATAAGATCGCTATTATAAAAACTCATGAAAAGGTTTACACACAGAAAGAAACCATCTTTGATGGTTACGAGGGAGGGGAGGGGTGAGGAGGGAAAAACACTAACTAGATAGTAGATAAGTGGTAACTTAGGTGAAGGGTAAGACAGTACACAATACTGGGGAAGTCAGCACAACTTTACCAAGGCGAGGTCATAGAAGCTTCATAGACACATCCAGACTCCCTGAGGGACCGAATTACTGGGCTGAGGGCTGGAGACTATGGTCTCGGGGGACATCTAGCTCAACTGGCATAACATAGTTTATGAAGAAAATGTTCTATGTCCTACTTTGGCAAGTAGCATCTGGGGTCTTAAAAGCTTGTGAGCAGCTGCCTAAGATACTCTACTGGTCCTACCCTATTGAGAGCAAGGGAGAATGAAGAAAACAAAAGACACAAGGAAAAGATTAGTTCAAAGGACTAATGGACCACAACTACCACAGCCTCCACCAGACTGAATCCAGCACAACTAGATGGTGCCTGGCTATTGCCACCAACCGCTCTGACAGAGATCACAATAGAGGGCCCCAGACAGAGCTGGAGAAAAATGTAGAACAAAATTCTAACTCACAAAAAAAGACCAGACTTACTGATCTGACAGAGACTGGAGAAAGCCAGAGAGTATGGACCCCGGACACCCTTTTAAGTCAGCACTGAAGTCACTCCTAAGGTTCATCCTTCAGCCAAAGGTTAGACAGGCCTATAAAACAGATAATAATACACGTAGCTCAACCACGTATATGAGACTAAATGGGCACACCAGCCCAGGGGCAAAGACAAGAAGACAGGAGGGGACAAGAAAGCTGGACAAATGGAAATGGGGAACCCAAAGTCAAGAAGGGGAGAGTATTGACATGTCCCGGGATTGGCAACCAATGTCACAAAACAATTTATGTATTAATTGTTTAACGAGAAACTAATTTGCTCTGAAAAGCTTTACCTAAAGCACAATAAAAAATAAATAAGTAAAAAGAAATTAGAAGAACCCAACATAAAGTTTGGTGCAGACCAGAGACAAAGAGGTTGTCACTGAGCATGAGAAAAGGCGCTGGAGATGCTTGAAAAGATGCTGGATCACTTTACAACATTCTTGCGTTTTGTTGCTGGTTACTGGGAAATAGTTGCTTCTATTGCCTCCTTTTATTCACTGCAGTCGTCTCTCCCAGCTGCCATGAATTCTGCCCCAACATATGTTTCAACAAAGTCAGTTAGTACCCCAAAATGCCAGTTTGTGGACTGGATATACATATAACCCCTTGAAAATGTACCCTGCTGGGCCCTGCCCCAAAGCTTTTGATTCAGTCGTTCTGGAATGGGAATCTGGGTTTCAGTGAGTCCTGAGTAATTGGGACGGGGAGCAGATTCCAGCCTCTGATGACCTTGAGAAGAATGGGGCCAGGGAGGTCCTATTTCATGTGCTCTTGCAATGCCCCAGAAGCATGGAGACCAGTGGGGAGGCTATATGAATATTGCATGTCTCTTAAATCAGTTTTCAGAAGTCATTAAGCCATAAAATTCGATTTCCCTGAAAAGTGTATATTGGTTTAATCTACAGGGCTGTACATGGACACTTGGGAGCTTGTGGTTTGGCTGTACTCCTTCTTTATTCCACCTTCATACCACCCAGAGGCAGGTACAATTTAATCATTTGAGTCAAAAACACGTAGCTCCCTAGCATCCTCTCATCATATCCTTCAATAACTCAGCCACTCTAAATTATTTACTAGCTCAGGCCCATCCTCTAAACTTTCTTCTAAAAGTTATCACATTATCAGCATAGGAAAATATGACTTTATCCAGTAGATAAGGGTTCACAGACACTCTTGTCCCTCTTTCAGTATAAAATTTGGCATCTTGGAAAGAATGCAAAGGAGAAAGAAAGCAAATGATGAGTAACTCCTGGGTCCTCTTGCCTATGTCTCACAAGGATAATCTATTGTATTTTAAGCCTTGATCAAAACAAGTCAATGTTTCTGTTCATAGAAACACATTATAAGAAACCCCACAAGTTGGCATACCCTAGAACAAAAGTGAAAGAGGATGGTATTTATCAGTAGTACTCATTCACCTGAGGATATTTGTAGTTCAATGGTGGAATTCTTGCCTCCCATGCAGGAGACCCAAGTTCAATTTTCAGCCAATGCACCTCAGGTGCAGCCACTACCTGTACGTCAGTTGAGGCTTGTGTGTTGCTGTGATGCTGAACAAGTTTCAGCACAGCTTCTAGATTAAGACAAACCGCAAAGAAAGATCTGGCAATCTACTTCTGAAAATCAGCCCGTGAAAATTCTGTAGATCACAACGGTCCAATCTGCAACCCATCATGGGGATGTTGTAGGACAGGCCAGCGTTCTGTTTCATTGTACATGGGGTCACCATGAGTCCAGGATGACTCAATGGCAGCTAACATCAACAACAATATATATCCACATTTGTTGTTGTTGTTGTTCTGTGCCGTTGAGTCAATTCTGACACAGAGCAAACCTACAGAACAGAGGAGAACCTCATAGGGTTTCCAAGGAGCAGCTGGTGGATTTGAACTGCCTACCTTTTGGTTAGCAGCCTGAGCTCTTAACCACTTCACCACCAGGGATCCATACACACACACACATATATATACATAGATATACGTTTATATATATATATATGTATATATATATATATATATATATATACATATATATATATTCCTTTGGAAATAAAAGTTATGAAGTAATGTCACTTCTCAGCAGATCCTTAGGCCAGGAAACTAACTTGGGTATGAGCATGCCTACACAGTCCCTAATAATAATCACTGGACAGAAATGTGATTGCTGGAATTCTCAAGCCATCCCTAAGTCCAGAGTATAATTAAATTTCCTATTAGAAATCCAATTTGTTGTGAGGGAAATTAAGTTGTTATTGCCTCTTGAATGTCAGCTGGCAGGCTCCATCTCTGGCTAATGCCTGTAATGATACAAACAGTCTTCTGAGCACAGCCCATATGGCAGCTGCATGTGGCATTTACAGTTGTTATAATAACACAACAGCCAGCCAAGAAGCACAACACAGCACACCTCTAACCCGCAAGTGACCTGATCATTAGCAGCTGTGTGGGGTTAACAGCAGGAGCACCTCATCTAGGGAGGCTTATTATTAATGTAAACACTGACCCTGGTAAATGGGGAAATGTATGCCAGGAGGAGCTCACTCAATCCCCACCCGTGTTGGTCAAACAAATGGGAAAAGCACACACTCAACAGAAAGAGCCATAAAATTAATGTAACACTCAGAAGAGGGAGTCTGGTGTCTTTGCCTACAACCACTCCCACAAACCCTGAACCGTAACTACAACATTCATCTTCGGGTTTGAGTGCTGGGTTAAATAACTTCTGTTCAAAGTGTGCTGTTTTGGGACAGATTGTTGACTCCAATGGCTTCCTGTTCCATTCATTGGATCATCTCACTTATATTTGCACTAAAGCTTCATTTTGTTTTCTACTCAGTCTACTATTATCGAGACCCATGTTTAAAGGTAAAACGTCTCCCAATATTTCTTTTCCTCCCACCCAACAGTTCCAAACACCTTTGCATCTGCTTCTGTCTGGTCCCTTTCAAATCTATACTCTAATTCCAGGGTCTGTTCTGGCGAAGTGTGTGAAAGTTGTTCTCATTAATTGCCATTTATGAATTGCAAAACTAATGGAAAACATATGGATGCTGAGGGCTGCTCGCACGGACTCTGCTTCTCTTGTTTTCTTTTTTATATTTGCCTCATTATAGAAGCGATTTTCCCTCTTTCTAACAAAGTTCTACTCCTTTCTTCTTTCCCTTATACAACCTATATCACTTATAATGCCACTAACTGAAAGTCTGTCAAATTAGATGATCATTATCAGTCATTAAATTACTTAACCTTATAACAATACATAATAATTGTTATTGTTAGCCGCCATCAGCTCAGCCCCTGACTCATGGAGACCCCATGCAAAAGGGAACAAAATGCTGCCCAGTCCTGTGCCATTCGCCATGATCAGTTGTAGATTGAACTGTCATGATTTATAGGATTTTCACTGATTTTCGAAAGTAGATTGCTGTGCCTTTCTTCCTAATCTGTCTTAGTCTGGACGCTCCCCCTGAAACCTGCTCAGCATCATAGCAACATACAAACCTCCTCTGACAGATGGGTGGCGGCTGCTCATGAGGTGCATTGGCCGGGAATCAAAGCAGGGTCTTCTGTATGGAAAGCAAGAATTCTACCACTGAACCACCACTATTCCCAGTAATAATTAAACATAAAAAAACAATATTTTACTGGGTGTACTAGTAGTTTAAGACTATCTGATAATAATAACGGAAATATTTATTAGGTCAGGTACATATATAATCTCATTCCATCTTCACAACAACTCTACTAAGCATCTTCCATTACTATCTCATTGTACAGGTGAGAGGACCGGAGCTTAGAGAAATTCAGTACTTGCTCCAAGTCTTACAGCCAGTGTAAACACTGAGATCCAAACTAGACTGATTTGACTCCCAAGCCCAAATGCTTCCCCACCAGCCAGTTGCAAGCTGTCAGCTCAGAGCCCTAGTTTCCTCTTTATTAAAGAAACAGAGTTAGGCAAAATGACCTCTAAGGACCCCTCCCCATCTCTGAAATACAAAAGGCTAGGAAATACAAGATGTGATCCTCAAGAGGTTTACCACGTACCTCTGAATCAGAAAATAAAGGCAAATAAATTAATGTGTTATATTTTGTAATTCACCTGTTTGTTATTTATAGTCTTTACCTTTAAAAATAATTTGAGGCTTCCAGTTCAAAGTAGCACATCCGCAAGACTTTTTACTCTCCCCTTTCTCCTAAAATCCAGGAAAATACACTACAAATTATACAAAGAAATGAACCGATGATCATACAGAGAAAGGGCACCGGGGTCACCAGAGGACAAGCAATTTCAGGAAGTTTTGAGGTGTCAGAATCAGAAAGGAGTGTGCTAAAGAGTGAAGCAGAGGAGACAACTGAGCAGCCCAGAATGCATGCAGGAGAAGGCTCCAGGGTAAGGAGGGTCCCATCTTCCAGAAGGATCCATGAGGAGCTCCCAGCATGGAGGTATAGAAGGCTAGAGAGAAACGTGGTAGAAGGGGGAACTATCTGAAGGTTTAACTACTGAATGCAGTGCCATTTGCCTCGCCCTCTCCCTGAGTTCAGTTCCCTGAGTCTAGGAAGCTTACTGTTTCTCCCAGAGTGAAAAAAAAAAAAAAGACTAAAAAGCCTCTCCTCTAAATAAATTAAACAAATTTCCCAGGAAGTGTAAGCATTACTGGGTGAGGACCCTAACTTTCATAGGTGAGTCCCTGGGTGGTGCAAACAGCTAATGTGCTTGGCTGCTAACCGAAAGATAGGTGATTCAAATTCACCCAGATGTGCCTTGGAGACAGTCCTGGCAATCTACTTCTGAAAAATCAGTCACTGAAAACCCTATGGAGCACAGTTCTACTGTGACACACGTGAGGTAGCCATGAGTCAGAATCGGCGGCAACTAGTTTCAACTTCACAGGCGTCAGTCCCCTTTCAGGCCATCTCAGAGGGAAAGCCAGCCTTCCTACTCGCAGAGGCCTAGCAATGAAACCTGCTAAAGCGCATAGGAACTTCACACAAACTACATCATCAACATGAATCCTTCATTCTCAAATATCAGCTTGAAAACTCTACTGTTGAGTCATTCCAACTCATAGCAACCCTACAGGACAGAGTAGAATTGCCCCACATGGTCTCCAAGGAGTGGCTGGTGGATTCAAACTGCCAACCTTTCAGTTAGCAGCCAAGCTCTTAACCACTCTGCCACCAGGGCCCCCAAATATCAACTGGCAACCCAGAATTACAAGATATATGGGCAAAACCAGGAGTAGGGTAAAAAAGAAAGACAAGATAAATGAAGAGAAATAATCCCCAAGGAATCAGAGCCATTCAGGTGATTAGAATAATAAAAATATAATAAATTGTATTGCTTAGCCTCAGTGCAATTTAAGAGGATATTTATCTATTAAAAAAAACAATAGTATGCTGAAAAGTGAATAATCAGAGAATATAAAAAAATGGTCTTGGAAATTAAAAATGAAATGTCAAAGGAAGAACGGGAAGATAAAGTAGAGTAACTCTCCTAAAGCATAGATCCAAACAGTAGAGGTAGAAAGGATGAAGAAACATATGAGAGAGACATAGAGAACAAATCCAGGCTGTTCAATATCTTGCTAATAGAATTGATTAGAAAAGATATCAGAGAATAGAAAGAAAATTATTAAATCTACAATGGAAGAAACTCAGCAATGAAAAAATACAAAATTCTTTATAATGTAAGGGCTGTTTTGTGATGGTCAAGATAAATGACAGAATACTACATCTAAAAGATTTGTCACGAAATTTAAGAACAGCACGGTTTAAAGATTAAATATCTCTGAAAACTTCGAGAGGAGGTGGGAGCAGAAACAAACTATGATTCACAAAGAATGAGAATTTGATTTCTCATGAAGATCACTGGATATTAGAAGACACTACTTTCAAAGTGCTGAGGGTAACTGTCTAAAATAGGACACTACTTTCAAAGTGCTGAGGGTAACTGTTTGAAGTAGACTTTATTTTTTAGAACAGTTGTAGATTTACAGGAAAATTGAGACAACAGTATAGAGAGTGCTCATGCATCTGGAATCCAGTTTTTCCTATTATTAATATCTCATATAAGTATGATACATTTGTTACAATTAGCAAACAAATATTGATACAGTATTATTAACTAAAGCCCACACTTTATTCATATTTCCTAAATTTCTGCCTAATGTCCTTTTTCTGTTCCAGGATCCCATTCAGGGTAACACATCGCATTTAGGTGCCATGTCTCTTTAGGCTTCTTTTGGCTATGACAGTTTCAAATGCTTTCCTTGTTTTCAATGACTTTGACAGTTGTGAGGAAGACTGATCAGGTTTTTTGAAGAATTCCCACTGCTAGAATTTGTCTGATTTTTTCTCATTATTAAGGAGCCATAGTGGCACAGTAGTTAAGCACTTGGCTGCTAACCAAAATGTCAGCAGTTGGAACCCATCAGCCACTCCTCGGGAGAAAGATGTTGCAGTCTGCTTCCGTAAAGGTTACAGCCTTGGAAACCCTATAAGGTAGTTTTACTCTGTCCTCTAGGGTCACTATGAGTCGGAATGGACTGAATGGCAATGGGTTTGGTTTTTTGGTTTCTCCTTATTAGACGAATATTATGGGCTTCTATACCATTTTCATCACATCATATAAAGGGTACATAATATCAACATGATTTGTCAGTGTTGATGTTGACCTTGATCACCTGGCTGAGGTAGTGTTTTTCAGATTCTCCACTGTACGGTCACTCTCTCCTACTCCGTTCTATGCTGTACTCTTTGGAATGAAGGCACTATGCACAGCCCCCACTAAATGAATGAAGAGTCATGCTCCCCCTTCTTGAGGGCAGAGTATGTACATAGATTATCTGGACTATTGCTATGTGGGAGATTTGTCTCTTCTCTCCCATTGCTCAATCATTTCTTTATAGCAGCACAGCCCATGGATATTTATTTTGTATTTTGGGTTATAATCCATTATTACTTTATTTATTTTGTGCTCAAATTATCTCAGCTTTGGCCATTGGATGCTATTTCAACTAGCTCCTGTGTCCCTTTGACATACTCCTATGAATGTGGGTTGTTTGCAGCTTTGTTTTTATCACTTCCTTGCTTTCTGGCACTACAAGATGCTCCAGGCTCACCTTGTGTATTTCCTACCCCAATCCTAGAACCAACCATTTCTCCATGGCGCCCTGGTTTCATTTACTGAGAATGGTATTAGAAAGCAAGATCTGAGCAATAGGTGTGTTCATTGCAACTGGAGTGTTGTTTCTTTTAGGCTCTCTCAAATGACAGAACAAAGAAATATATGTGTGTATTCTAACCAGTGTATATACATATAGTTATAACTGTTTCTGTATATAACTGTGTTTATGTTAAGCTAAATATGAGTTCATACTGATTTCTCCAACTCTAATCCACTACCACATGGATCATTCTAGCCTCCTCCCCTTGCTTATCAGTAAACACTCATTCCAACAGTGAGAAACCTGGATCCCACCATCTGCCCATCTGCCATACATTTACTTAATTGTTCAATTCCAGTATACATGTATACAGTATCAAAATCGCTAAACTGTATGCTCCATGGTAAACAACTTTATCAACTACCAGATAGTTCTTATTTGCAGTTCCTTTTGCATTTGTTTTGCAGACTCCACTAATCTCCAAAGTTACTTAAGTCAGCACCTCCCCATTCACTTCAGGGAGATGGTTTCATACATTTGTAACACAGTTAGATTCTTTTATCACAGTCTGTATTCTATCCTAGCATTCTCAACTTCCTAAATTATTTTTCTAATTTTCATAATCTGAAATTTAGTTCATTCAGTACCGTAAAGTTCTGTGGATTTGACAAATGCATAAACTCATGTATTCACCATTATAGTATCATAAAAAATAATTCCACCACTCTAAAAAGAAAATCCCCTATGTTTCACCTATTCCATGCCCCCTGCCCCACCCCACCCCACAAAAAACCACAATCTAAGTTATCAAATGTATGGACATAGACTTGTTCAATATTCTTTTATTTTCCTTTTAATGTCCATAGGATCAGTAGCGCTGGCCCATCTTTCATTTCTAATATTAGCAATTTGTGTCTTCTCTCTTTTTTCCATGGTTAGCCTGGTTAGAGGTTTATCAATTTTATTGTCTTTTCAAAGAATCAGCCTTTGGTTTTGTTGATTTTCTCTATTGCCTTCCTGTTTTCAATTGCATTATTTTTAATCTCATTTTATTATTTCTTTTTCCTGTTTTCTCTAGGCTTAAATTGTTTTCTTCATAGTTTCCTAAAATGTAGGCTTAAATTATTGAGTTTAAATATTTCTTCTTATCAATTTTATGCATTTAATGCTACCAATTTCCCTCAAAACACTGTTTGTTGCACCAGATAAATTTAGATAAGTTCTATTTTCAATTTCATTTAATTCAAAATATTTTTAATTTGTCTTAAAACTTCTTCTTTGACTCATGTTTCATTTAAAAGTGTATTGTTTAATCTCAAAATATTTTGGGATTTTCTTCCACCATCTCTCTGTTCATTTTACTTTAATTCCATTGTGGTCTAAGAATATGCTTCCTATGATTTCTATTCTTTTAAATTTGTTAATGTGTGTTTTCTGGTCCAGAATGTAATCTATTTTGATGAATATTCCACGTGACTTTGAGATGAATGTGTAATCTTCTATTGTTGTATGGAGTATGTTATAAACGTCAATGAGATCTAGTTGATTGATAGTGCTGTTAAGTTCAATTGTATCCTTACTGATTTTCTGCCTGCTTGATCATCAGTTACTGAAAGAGGGGAGTTGATGTCTGCAACTAAACACTGTATTTGTCTATTTCTCCACACAGTTCTATCAGCTTTTGCCTCACAAGTTTTGACATTCTGTTAACAGGTCCATATATGTCACGGATTTTGACGTCTCCTTGTAAAATTGACCCCTTTATCATTATGCAATACTCCTCTTTATCTTTGATAAATTTCCTTGTTCTAAAGTCTGTCTTGTAGGGAATTAATATAGCTTCTCCAGCTCTCTCTTAATTAGCATTCTGATGGTATATATTTTTCTATCCATTTACTTTTTAACTTATTTACATCTCTAAAGATTTTTTTTTTTTTGGCAGTATATGCTTGGATTTTTTTTATCCACTCTGACAATCACTTTTAATTGGTATATTTAGACTATTCATATTTAACATGATTATTGACTTTTGACCTGATTATTGGATTAATATGTACCATGTGTGTAACTGTTTTCTATCCATGGCATTTATTGTTTCTTTCTTTTTCTGGCTTTTTTGGTTTTAATTGAACATTTTGTGTGATTCACTTTATCTCCTCTCCTAGCATATCAATTCTACTACATTAGAAAAAAAAAGTGGTTGACCTGGGGATTGCAATATACATTTTTAACTCATCTAATCCCACCTTCAAATAATACTGTATGCTTCACATGTAGCACAAATATACCAGAGTATTTCCAATTCTTCACTTTTGTCTCTTATGCCTTTAAACAAAGGGTTGAATTGTATCCCCCAAAAATGTGTGTCAACTTGGCTAGTCTGTGATTCCCAGCATTGTGTGATTGTTCACCATTTTGTCACCTGATGTTATTTTCCTATGTCTTGTAAATCTTACCTCTGTGATGTTAATGAGGTAGGATTAGAGGCAATTATGTTACTGATGCAGGACTCGATCAACAACATTAGGTTGAGATATAAAAGATAGAAGTGAGCAGACAGAAAGGGGACTTCATACCACCAAGAAAATAGTGCCAGGAGCAGAGCACTTCCTTTGGACCTGGGGACCCTGCACTGAGAAGCTCCTTGACTAGGAAAGATTGATGACAAAGACCTTCCTCGAGAGCCCACAGAGAAAGAAAGCCTTCCCCTGGAGCTGGCACCCTGAATTTGGGCTTCTACCCTCCTGGACTATGAGAGAATAAATTTCTCTTTGTTAAATCTATCCACTTGTGGTATTTCTGTTATAGCAGCACTAGATGACTAAGACAGTTACCTTCTAGATAAATTTAGAATAAAAACATTATTTCACCTTCATTTATTCCTCTTGCTGTCTTTATGCCAATCCATGTTTTTGATGGACTATATCTTCACTTAAATTTGAGAGCAGAATAAAGACATTTTTAGATGTGAATGGACTCAGAACTGTCTAATAATTGAGGATTTCTTTAATGAGATTAGTAATAAAATGCAGAAACAAAATATTGGAAGCATTTGAATTCAGGAAATATATTCCCAACCTAGCAAGAAAAGAAGGGAGATCTCAGGATGACAGTTGGAAAGTCACCAGTCCATGGTAGAGCAGAAGGTTCAAGGGATCTCCAAGGAATGCCTGCAAAGGAAGTGGACTCCATACAGATATAACTGATAGGCTAGATAATTTGATGAAATGTTAAAGACACATAATTCTTCTGTCAACAAGAGAAAAGAAAGGCAATTAGGAACTCTGGTAGGGGGCTGGAGATTGTATAAGAAAGTCATGGTTGAATTCCCATTACAGCAGTAACATGAATAACCCTCCAGCAACAAAATATCTAGAAAAGACTATTTTATATGTGTGGCTGAACTGAGAGAAAGTAAGGAAAATCCTTAGAGGCCAATTACAAAGCTAATCCAAGAATCCAGAGAAATAAGTGAGCTCTGAATAAGTGAGCTGACTACCCTAAGAGCATCAGCAATACTCTATTACCTAAATCTTCACTTTTAAAAGCTGCTCAGGAGCTAAGTCCAAGGAGACTAAGTCTAAGAATGTGTCACTTTTTCAACAAAATGTCCCTTATCCAACAACTTGAAGAGGTGGATAAGAAACATCTTACGGAGCAGGGACATCTTCAGTGAAATAAAGAACCAAGAAAAAAAAATTAAACTACACCTCAAGAAGGAAGCAGCAAAGAAACTTTCTTATCATTACCTTGTCTTTGGATGAAGAGGGGGAAAAAAAATCTTCCTTAAGAGTTTGCAACTATGGGCTGGCTGTCATAAGGATTTGAGGCCTGAATTCATGCTACCAATATGTTCTAAAAACAAACAAAAGTAAATAAATAAATAAGCTGAAAATTTAGTCTAAAGTTATTCCAAGAATTTATAAGTTCTCCAGGCAGGATCAAACATAATCTTTTTCAGAGAAACTGCCCTTAATCTAGACCTCAAAAAATTCCTACTGATAAAGTTCCAATGAACACAACTTCACAAAGTATATGAGGAGAAAGACATTGTGAAAATAAGCCAAAGTAACACAGAGCAGAATTGACCAGAAAAGGCTCCAGAGATTGTTTTTATTAGGTACAAAATATAAGTAAGAATGTTTAAAGTGAATGAAAAAATATGGTAAGGAGGAAAAGACTAACAAAAATAATCAGATGAAGAATGAAAGAACCAACTGTAACTTTCAAAACCAAAAGTGCCAAATTTGCTTGATTGTAAACTCAGAGAGCTGTCCCACTAAAGGGCTGTAAAGTTTGGGCCCAAGAATTTTTGCCACGTGCTTAATTCTAACAGGAAAGTGTGGTGGTAGCAATGGAGATATCCGAGCCAGTGTGTTCAGAGGAGCAGGGTTTGATTAGAGTCACTTCTCTATGGGGCTGCAAGCCACCAGCCTGGTTATCAATAATTCTAGGGCTCTTTTTGCTGTTGTTGTTTTTGTTGTTAGTTGTCATCAAGTTGGCTCCAACTCATGGCAACCTTATGAGTAACAGAACAAAATGATGCTCGGTGCTGCAACATCCCCATGATCAGTTGTGGATTGGACCATTGTGATCCATAGGATTTTCATTGGATGATTTTTGGAAGTAGATCTCTGGGCCTTTCTTCTTAATCTTTCTTAGTCTGGAAGCTCCACTGAAACCTGTTCAACATAGTAATGTGCAGGCCTCCACTGACAGGTGGTGGGTTGTACATGAGATGCATTGGTCAGGAATCGAACCCGGGTCTCCTGCATGGAAGGTGAGAATTCTACCTCTGAACCATTACTTTATCTTTTCTTCACTAGTAGCACATACTTTGCCCCTGTGCCAACACTCCACTTAAACAGATGACACCACTGGCTTCCTAAAGTGCAATAGGCTTATTTTATCTTATCATGTTATCTTACCTTGTACTCTCTCTGGCTGGAATCCTCAGCAACAATCTATTCTGTCTCTGCTTCCCCACCTTCTAGGGCCCAAACTCCTCTGGTTTCCCTTCTCCTTCTGTAAATGTCAATGTGTTTCCTCTGTGTCAACTGGTCTCTAAATTTTTAATGCTGCCCAAAACTATCATTTTTCCTCCCATCATTCTACGCATTCTTCTGGGGTTGGTTACTCTACACCCATTCCCATTACTTCAACCATCACCTCCTGGGTTACTCTCCAGACTCACATTGCCAAACCAGTTGTCACACATGAACCCCAAGTTCAATTATCTTCACAAATCTTTCCTCCTAGTCAAGTTTCATGTCCTAGTTGCATCATCATCCCCAGTTACTGAAGCTAGGAAATTGGGAGTCATCCTTATTTTCTCCATTTCCCCCTCTCTAGCTCCTAGAAGAAATAAATCACCCAAATCCTGTCCATCATATTTCTCCTGAAAGAAGACATGAAAAAATCTATCGAATATGTCTTTTTTTTTTTTTTCCTTCTCCTTACTGCCAGGCTTTAGACTGTGGCACCACTGAATTCCAGCTGGTCTCTGTTCCTTCAAACAGGGTACTCTTCATTCCATTTTACAATGGGCTACCTAGCATCAGATTTAGTCTGATTAGTAAAGCTTGAGTCTCAGAGTCCCTCACTTACACTTACAAGTTATTATTTGTTTTTGTTTTATTTTCATGTTTTCCTCATTGACTCTAAACTCACTAACAGCAGGGATCAATATTCTCTTGTTCAGTGTTATGTATCCAGCACATAGTGGGTGTTCAATAAATATTTATTGAATAAAGATGAAAGTGTGGCTGTGGGTAAACAATCATGCAACAAACTGGAATCAGATGAGGCTTACATTAGAAGGATATTCAGAACAATAATGATAGACCAGTCTAAGATGAATAGCTTGAATAACTAGTAGGCCAAATAGTTGTGGTTTTACTACCTCTCCCAATACAAAACTGACTATTCGTGACAATAAGAATGAGGAGTGTCAGGGACAGAGCCAAGAAGGCAGACTAGTCAGATGCACTGGGCCATCCCACTGCAACAGAGACCCAAAAAAACAAGTAAAACAGATGCAGACATCAATCCTGGAGCCCTGAACTTTAAATTAAGAGATAAAGTATTAGGTCTGAAGTCACTGAGGAGAAGAAGAAACTGATAGAAAACAGGGAAAGAGATACGGAGTGGAAGCTCCTGGCCAAAAGGCATGACTCAGCATGGCCATCGTGGAAGAAAACCAACAACCCAGGAGGCAGAAAGGCACATCCATGGAATTCTCAATATGAGATAAAGGCATGGCATGGACACACCCAGAGCTAAGCAACTCCTTGAGTTGGCTGGAAATCAAAGAGGAGCCCAGACTCTTACCCACTGAGTGATCTGCTCTGCACACCGAGGAAAGGTGGTGAGGACTATCATGCCCACAGATAAGTGAGCAACAAAGAACGCCTGGCCCACCTGCCCAGACATAACCAAACAATACAAAAAATCAGGATGAAACAAACAAACCTACAATCAATAAATAATGAAAATAATGTCCGAATGTCTCAGAGACAGAAGACAATATCAAAACATACATACATATATATATATATACTTATAAACAGAACAAGATGGCTCCAGTAAGCAACCAAAATAAAGCACCAGTTGACCTTCCAGCAGAAGAAAAGGTACTGGAACTACCTGATAGGGAATTCAAAAGCCTGATATTCAGGGATGGAGGGTTAGAAAGGAGATCAAGGAAAACACAGAAAAAATCATAGAAAATACAGACAAAACCCACAAAAATATAGCCAAAATCAAAGAAAACACAAAGCAGTAGAAGAATTCAGGAAAATAATACAAGGAAAAAAATGTCAAAACAAAAACAATTAGAAATCATACAAAAACAGCATTAGAAATCCAAAAGATAAACAACAAAATTTCAGAAACGGACAACACAATAGAAGGTTTGGGAAGCAAATATGAAACAATAGAAGAGAGAATCAACAAAATTGAAGAGAAATTCATGGTGCCACTTTGTTTGAGGAAAAATCAGAGAAAAGAATGAAGACAAATGAAAAATACCCTAATAACTATGTGAAATACAATCAAGAGCAAAAATTAGAGTGATTAGAGTTCCAGAATAGGGGGAGAAAATAGAAAACACAGAGAGGATCATTGAAGATTTACTGACAGAAAACTTCCCTAATATCATGAAAGGTGAAAATCTGACCCTCTAACCTCAACAAACCATATAGGATAGACCCCAAAAGAAAGTCACCAAGGCATATCAGAATTACACTCGCCAAAACCAAAGACAATAAAGAATCCTGAGAGCAGCTCAAGTAAAACAGAGTCACATACAAAGAGGAAACAATAAGATTAAGCTCTGGTTAGTCGGGAGAAACCATGCAGGCAAGAAGGCAATGGGATAATATATATAAAACCTTGAAAGAAAAAAATTACCAACCAAGAATAATACATCCTGCAAAACTCTTGCTCAAATGTGATGGTGAAACTAGGACATTTCCAGATAAATAGAAAATAAGGGAATTTGTAAAAACCAAACCAAACTTAGAAGAATTATTAAAGGGAGTTTTTCAGTTAGAGAACCAACAACCTGAATATAGGACACAAGTCAGTATCAGTCAAATACCGACCTAGGTAAAGAACTCTCAAGGATAAAACTAAACTAAATGATCCAAAACAGGGAGCTAGAGATGTCCATCTGTAAATGACGACACTGTCAGAACAATAAAAGAGGGAATACACAGTGTAGGTATAGAACTTTCAAATGGAGAGGAAGTCAAGGTGATGTCAAGTAATAAAAGACTGGTTCAGGGTAACCACAGACCAAGTTAACAAACCTACTGATCAAAATAAAGAAGAAAAACAAAGTCTCAATAAACACAAAATCTACAAAAATGAAAGAAACAAAAAGAAATTCACAAACAAAAGGAACTCAGCACAGGAGAGTAACAGGAACAAAGAAAACATCAGCACCACAAAAAAAGCACTACAAAATGATAGCAACAAACTTACACCTATCAATAATCACATTGAATATAAAAGGCTTAAATGCACCCATAAAGAGAAGATAGTGACAAAATGGATAAAAAAAACCATTACCTATCAATAAGCTGTCTACAAAAGAAACACCTTAAACACAAAGCTATAAATATATTAAAAATCAAAGGATGGAAAAAAATATATTAAGCAAACAGCAACCAGGAGTGGCAATACTAATCTCAGATAAAATAGACTTTAAAACAAAATCCACCATAAAAGACAAGGAATGACATTATATGATGATTAAAGGGACAATCCACCATGATGACATAACCATAATAAATATCTATGCACCCAATGACAGGGCTCGAAAATACATAAAACAAACTCAACAGCACTGAAAACAGAAATAGACAGTTCCACAATAATAGTAGGAGACTTCAACACACCACTCTCAGTAAAGGACAGAACATCTAGAAAGAAACTCAGCAAAGATACAGAAGATCTAAAGGCCACAATCAACCATCTTGACATCACAGACATATATATAACATTCCATCCAACAGCAGCAAAGTATAAATTCTTTGCTAATGCACATGGAACATTCTCCAGAATAGACTACATCTTAGGCCACAAAGAAACCCTCAACAAAATCCAAATCATTGTATAATACAAAGCATATTCTCTGATCACAATGCCATAAAAGTAGAAATGAGTAACAGAAAGAACAAGGAAAAAAATCAAATACATGGAAACTGAATAACATCTTGCTTAAAACCACTGGGTAACAGAAGAAATCAAAGATGAAATAAAAATATTCTAGGACCAAATGAGAATGAAAACACATCATACCAAAACCTTTGGGACACAGCAAAGGCAGTGTTCAGGGGTCAATTTATAGCAATAAATGCACACATCAAAAAAGAAGAAGGGCCAAAATCACATTAGCCATAAAACTTGAACAAACAGAAAGAGAACAGCAAAAGAAGCCCACAGCCACCATAAGAAAATTATAAAAATCAGAGCAGGAATAAATGAAATTGAGAATAGAAAAACATTACAAAGAATCAACAAAACCAAAAGCTGGTTCTTTGAAAGGATCAACAAAATTGACAAAACATTGGCCAAATTAACAAAAGAAGAACAGGAGAGAAAGCAAACAACACAAATAAGAACTGAAATGGGGGACATTACAATAGACCCAACTGAAATAAAAAAGATCATAACAGTACTATGAATAAGTGTACTCCAAAATTACAAAACCTAGAGGACATGGACAAATTTCTAGAAACACATTACCTATCTAAACTAACACAAGCTGAGGTAGAAAATCTGAATAGACTCATAACAAGAGAAGAGATTGGGAAGGTAATAAAAATAAAAATAAAATAAAAAAAACTCCCAACAAAAAAGTCCTGGTCCAGATGGCTTCACTGGTGAATTCTACCAAACATTCAGGGAAGAGCTTACACCAGTACTATTCAAACTATTTCAGAACATAGAAAAGGAAGGAATACTTCTGAATTCATTCTACAAAGCAGCATAATCCTGATACCAAAACCAGGCAAAGACACCACAAAAAAAGAAAATTACAAACCACTATCTCTCATGAATATACATGCAAACATTCTCATCAAAACTCTAGCCAACAGAATTCAGCACCATATTAAAAAACAAAAAAATAACACCATGACCAAGTGGGATTCATACCAGGTGTGATGGCTAAGATTGTGTGTCAACTTGGCTGGACCACGATTCTCAGCATTTATATGTAATCACCCCCATGATGGGACCTGCTGTGAGTAGCCAATCAGTTGAAAGGGAGTTCCCTTGGGCAAATGGCCTGTATCCAAATATAAGTGGATGTTCTGGCTTTTCTCTGCTCTGGATCCTGCAGCTGTCTCCTGTTCATCTGACCTCTGTTTCTTGGGACTTAAGCTACCAGTTTACCTGCAAATCTTGGGATGTATTGATCTTCACAGCCTGTGAGCAAGAGCTCTGTTCTCCAACCTGCTGATCTTTCATTCACCAGCCCCTGTGGCTACATGAATCAGGAGAAGCCTCTATCCTGATCCACCATCTTGGGACATTCCATCATCTACAATTGCATGAGGCATTTCCTTGATATAAATCCCTCTCCATATATATATTTACATGCTTTACTGGTTTTGCTTCTCTAGAGAACCCAGCCTAAGACATTTTGTACCAAGAGTGGTTCTAGAGAAACAAAATTGTAAGGGTGAGTTTCTAAATTAGTTCTCAAGTCTGGTTAGTCTTAAAGATGTTGATGACTCTGCTTCCAGCAGTAAAGAAGGCACTGCTATTCCATGGCATGAGGTGATGATACAAGTATGCAAAATATCACCACCAATAGATCAGGTATGTGTGAAAGGCAAGGCTCTAGGTGAACACATGTGTGATATCTTTCTATAATTTTGTCAGAATTAGAAGTATAAAGAAGCTGGTTGGTTGGTCCCACTTTCACTAGACAAACTGGTGAAAGAAAGAGATGTGCTAAGGGCTTCAGAGTCAAAGCTCAAGTGCCACATAAAGGACCTCAAAGTTTCCACTTGTGCTTTGAATAAAAGCCTCATTTCTTGTAGTAACAGAGTTGATATTGCCAAAAACCAAACCCACAGTCTTATTGTAAGAGTGGCTGAATTACAATGCCAGCTCAATTGCCAACCTCGAGAGGTGTCCGCAGTTAAAGTGAGAGCATTGATTGTGAAGAAATGGGATCCTGAAACTTGGGATGGGGACATATGGGCAGATAATCAGGAAGTTGGAGACACTGAGCCTCTAAATTCCTTTGAATCACTCCTGCCAACAGAACCACTCCCATCTGAAGAGATTACTTCATGTCTGTCAACTACACCACCATGTCCAGAAAACCATTAGTCCTTCCACTCTCATCTAATGAGATTAGCCCTAGCTCAGCTGCTTCTAAAGCTTGCCTGAGTCATTGCCTGGCGCATTGCTTGAGGCAGATGCTTTACAAGATAATGCTGAATGTCCTCAAAACAATTCCACACTACCAGTTCTGGCTTCTAGACCTGTAACTAGACTTAAGTCCCAGCAAGCCCCAAAAGGTGAAGTACAAGGTGTGACACAGGAGGAGATATGCTACACTCCAAAAGAACTGATCAACTTTTCTAATATGTACTAACAGAAACCTGGAGAATATGTGTGGGAATAGCTATTAAGTGTGTAGGATAATGGTGCAAGGAACATAAAAATGAACCAGTCTGAGTTTATTGATATGGGTCCACTAAGTACAGATTCTCCATTCAATGTTTCAGCTTGAGAAGTTAGGAAAGGATCTAATAGTTTATTTGGTTGGATTGCTGAAGCATAAATTACAAGGTGGCCTACAGTAAATCAAGTTGAAGCACCAGACCTGCCTTGGTATACTGTAGAAGAAGTTATCCAAAGGCTTAGGGAAATTAGCATGCTAGAGTGGATTTATCAAGCTAGACCCACAAACCCACACATGGAGTGTCCAGAGGACACACCTTTTACCACAACTGTGAGGAACAAATTTGTGAAGGGAGCTCCAGCATCCTTGAAGACTGCTGTGATTGCTATTTTATGTAAATCAGATTTGACAGTGGGAACTGCTCTAACTGAATTAAGACTGCTAACTACAATAGGGCTGATTGGACCCCATGGTAGTAAGGGCCAAGTGGTGGTATTCAATTGACAAAGACAAGGTAGGCATGGTTACAGTAATGGACAGCAGAGTCAAAGCAGTAATCAGAATAGTCTGACTCATATGGACTTATGGCATTGGCTACTTAGTCTTGGGGTCCCTAGGCATGAAATAAATAGGAAATCTACTAAATATTTATTTGATCTGTACAAACGGATGAATTCTAGGTCAGGTGAACAGCAGTCTAACTTGAATCCCCAGAATACAGAGTCATGGTTCCTCAATCAATTCCCAGACTTGAGCAAATTTAAAGACCCACAACCCCTTGATAAAGGGAGGCCGGGTCCCCTTGAGGAAGGACTCCAATACACTGCCAAAAATTTTTACTGTTAATCTGTCTCCCAGCTTTCCCCAAAGGGATCCAGGGCCTTTTACAAGAGTGACTATTCATTGGGGAAAAGGAAATAATCAGCTTTTTCAGGGATTACTGGATACTGGCTCTGAACTGACACTAATTCCAGGAGACCCAAAAGGTCACTGTGACCCACAAGTCAGCGTAGGGGCATATGGAGGTCAGGTTATTAATGAAGTCTTGACTCATGTCTGTCTCACAGTAGGTCCAGCCCCTGGACCCATTCTGTAGTGATTTTCCCAGTTCCAGAATGCATAATTGGAATATATACACTCAATAACTGGCAGAACCCCCACATTGGATCCCTTAAAAATGGAGTAAGGGTTATTATGGTAGGAAAAGCCAAGTGGAAGTCATTAGAACTGCTCCTACCTAGGAAAATAGTAAACCAAAAGCAATACTGCATTCCTAGAAGGATTGCAGAGATTACTGCCACCATCAAGGACTTGAAGGATGCAGGGGTGGTGATTCCCACCACATCCCCATTCAGCTTACCTATCTGGTCTGTGCAAAAAACAGATGGATCTTGGAGAATGAAAGTAGATTGTCAAAAACTTAACCAGGTGGTGATTCCAACTGCAGCTGCTTTTCCAGGTGTAGTTTCATTGCTTGAGCAAATTAATACATCTCCTGGTACCTGGTATGCACCTATTGATCTAACTAATGCCTTGTTTCCCATACCTGTTTTGAAGAACCATCAGAACTTTGCTTTCAGCTGGCAAGGCCAGCAATACACTTTCAGTTGCCTACCTCAAGGCTACATCAACTCTCCAGCCCTATTTCATAATTTACTACTCAGGGACCTTGATCACCTTTCCCTTCCATGAGATATCACACAGGTCCATTACACCAATGACATTACGCTGATTGGACCTAGTAAGGAAGAAGTGACAATGACTCTGGACTTATTGGTAAAACATTTGCATGTTAAAGGGTGGGAAACAAATTCTACAAAAATTCGGGCACCTTCCACTTCAGTGAAATTTCTAGAGGTCCAGTGATGTGGGGCATGTCGAGACATTCCGTCTAAAGTGAAGGATAAGTTATTGCATCTTGCTGCTCTCACAACTAAAAAGGAGGCACAATGTCTAGTGGGCCTCTTTGGATTTTGGAGGCAATGTATTCCTCATTTGGGTGTGCTACTCTGGCCTATTTATCAAGTGACTCTGAAAGCTTCTAGTTTTGAGTGGGGCCCAGAACAAAGGAAGGCTCTGCAAAACGTTCAGGCTGCTGTGCAAGCCACTCTGCCACTTCAGTCATATGATCCAGCTGATCCAATGGTGCTTGAAGTATCAGTGGCAGATAGAGATACTGTTTGGAGTCTTTAGAAGGTTCCTATTGGTGAATCACAGTGCAGACCCTTAGGATTTTGGAGTAAAGCCCTGCCATTCTCTGCAGATAGCTACTCTCCTTTGGAGAAACAGTTTTTGGCTTGTGTGGCATGTAGTGGTTAAGAGCTACAGCTTCTAACCAAAAGGTAAGCAGTTCAAATCCACCAGGCACTCCTTGGAAACTCTACAGGGCAGTTCTACTCTGTCCTATAGGGTTGCTATGAGACAGAATTGACTGGACGGCAATGGGTTTGGGTTTTTTTTGGCTTGTTACTGGGCCTTAGTAAAGACTGAACGCTTAACCATGGGACTTCAAGTCATTATGAGGCCTGAGCTGTCCCTCATGAACTGGGTGTTGTCTGACCCACAGAGTCATAAAGTTGAATGTGCAGCAACACTCCATTATTAAATGGAAGTGCTATATACGAGATCGGGTCTAAGCAGGACCTGAAGGCACAAGTAAGTTGCATGAGGAAGTGGCCCAAATGCCCATGGTCTCCACTCCTGTCAGATTACCTTCCATCTCCTGGTCTGCACCTATGACCTCATGGAGAGGTCCTTATGATCAGTTGACTGAAGAAGAGAAAACTCGAGCCTGGTTTACAGATGTTTCTACACGATATGCAGGCACCACTCAAAAGTAGACAGCAGCAGCACTAGAGCCCATTTCTGGGACCTCCCTGAAGGACAGTGGTGAAGGAAAATCCTCCCAATGGGCATAACTTCAAGCAGTGCACCTGGTTGTTCACTTTGCTTGGAAGGAGAAATGGCCAGATATGTGATTGTATACTGATTCATGAGCTGTAGTCAATGGTTTGGCTGGATGGTCAGGAACTTGGAGGAAGGAACATGATTGGAAAATTGGAGACAAGAATTTATGAGAAAGAGTATGTGGACAGACCTCTCTGAATGGGCCAAAGAAGTGAAGATATTTGTGTCTGTGTGAATGCTCACCAAGGGGTGACCTCAGCAGAGGATGATTTTAACAATCAAGTGGACAGGATGAGGCTTTCTGTGGACACCAGTCATTCTCTTTCCCCAGCTACTCCCATCATTGCTCAATGGGCTCATGAACAAAGTGGTCACAGTGACAGGGATGGAGGTTATGCATGGGCCCAGCAACATGGACTTCCACTCACCAAGGCTGACTTGGCTACAGCCACTGCTTACTGCCCAATCTGCCAGCAGCAGAGACCAACACTGAGTCCCTGATATGGCACCATCACTTGAGATGATCAGCCAGCAACCTGGTGGCCAGTTTATTATATTGGACCACTTCCATCATGGGAAAGGCAGCATTTTGTCCTTTCTGGAATAGACACTTACTCTGGATATGGATTTTCCTTCCCTGCACACAATGCTTCTGCCAAAACTACCATTTGTGGACTTACAGAATGCCTTATCCACTGTCATGGTATCCCACACAGTATTGTCTCTGATCAAGGGACACACTTCACAGCAAACGAATTGTGGCAGTGGGCACATGCTAATGGAATTCACCAGTCTTACCATGTTCTCCATCATCCTGAAGCAGCTGGCTTTATAGAATGATGGAATGGCCTCCTAAAGACACAGCACCAGCTAGGTGACAATACCCTGTAGGGTTGGGGCAATGTTCACCAGGAGGCTGCATATGCCTTAAACCAGCATCCAATATATGGTTGTCTTAGTTATATCTATTGCTGCTATAACAGAAATACCACAAGTGGATGGTTTTAACAAAGAGAAGTTTATTTCCTTACTGTAAAGTAGGCTAAAAGTCCAAATTCAGGGTGGCAGCTCCAGGGGAAGGCTTTCTCTCTCTCGGCCTTCTCATTAGTGTTCCCCCAGACTAGGAGCTTCTCAGCACAGGGACCCCAGTCCAAAGGACGCACTCTGCTCCCAGCACTGCTTTCTTGATGGTAGGAGGTCCCCCAATTCTCTGCTTGCTTCCCTTTCCTTTTATCTCTTGTAAGGTAAAAGTGGTGCAGGCCACACCCTAGGGAAACTCCGTTTATATTGGATCAGGGATGTGACCTGGGTAAGTGTGGTGTTACAATCCCACCCTAATCCTCTTTAACATAAAATTACAATCACAAAATGGAGGCCAACCACACAATTCTGGGAATCATCGCCCAGCCAAATTGATCCACACATTTTTGGGGGGACATAATTCAAACCATGACAATGGTGCTGTTTCTTCCATAGCTAGGATTCATGGTCCAGGAATCAAGGGGGCAAAATGGAAGTGGTATCATTCATTATTACCCCTGATTCCTGTCCCTGTGACCTTATGCTCTGCAGGTCTAGAGGTCTTAGTTACAAAGTGAGGAATACTCCTTCCTGGAGACACATCACTGATTCCATTGAACTGGAAGCTAAGAATGCCACCTGGCAATTTTGGGCTCCTTATGCCTCTGGAACAACAAGCAAAGAAGGGAATTACCATACTGGCTGGTGTGATTGATCCTGATTACCAAGAGGAAGTCTGACTGGTATTACATAATGGAGGTAAAGAAAAGCATGTCTGGAATGCAGGAGATCCTTTAGGGCGTCTCTCAGTACTTCCAATGGAAAACTAGAGCAACCCAATTCTGACATGACTACTAATGGCCCAGTCCCTTCAGGAATGAAGGTTTGGATCACCCTACCAGATAAAGAACCATGACCAGCTGAGGTGCCTGCTGAGAGCAAAGGGAGTACAGAATGGGTGGTGGAAGAAGGTAGTTCTAAATGCCAGTTATGTCCACATGACCATTTGCAGAAATGAGGACTGTAATTGTTATAAGTATTTCTGCTTTGTATGTGTGCATCAACTATTTTTGGTTTTTTCACTTATAAAATATAAGATGTAAACAGGGCTAGTGCATTTTTGGTTGTATGCACGTTAGATATTATGTAAGGTGGAAGTATGACTTTGTAATTGTCTTTATTCAGAAACTATGTATGGTTTGTGGAGATGTGTACAGGTGCCAAGTTGACAAGGGGTGGACTGTGATGGCTAAGATTGTGTGTCATCTTGGCTGGGCCATGATTCTCAGTATTTATATGTAATCACCCCCATGATGGGATCTGCTGTGAGAAGCCGATCAGTTGAAAGGGGGTTTCCTTAGGCAAATGGCCTGCATCTGAATATAAGTGGACATTCTGGCTTTTGCCTGTTCTGCATCCTGCAGCTGACTCCTGTTCATCTGACCTCCAGTTCTTAGGACTTGAGCTAGCAGCTTACCTGCCAGTCTCAGGATTTATTGATCACAGCCTGTGAGCAAGAGCCCTGCTCTCTGCTCTGCTGATCTTGGGTTCGCCAGCCACTGCACCTACATGAATCAGAAGTCTTGCAGTCTTGTCTACTGATCTTGGGATTTGTCAATCTTCACAGTCTGTGAGCAAGAGCCCTGCTCTCCACCCTGCTGGTCTTGGGTTCACCAGCCCCTGTGGCTATGTGAATCAGGAGAAGCCTCTATCCTGATCCATGGACTTGGGATGTTCCAACCTCTACAATCACGTGAGACATTTCCTTGATATAAATCTTTCTCTATGTATATTTATAAGCTTTACTGGTTTTGCTTCTCTAGAGAACCCAGTCTGAGATACCAGGTATGCAAGGATGGTCCAACATTAGAAAATCAATCAAGTAATCCCCACATAAATAAAACAAAGGAAAAGAATCACATGATCATCTCAATTGATGCAGAAAAAGCAATCAATAAATCCAACACACATTCATGATAAAAACTCTCAATAAAATAGAAATATAAGGAAATTCCTCAACATAATAAAGGGTATCTATACAAAACCAACAGCCAACATCATTCTCAATGGATAGAGGCTGAAAACATTCCCCCTAAGAATGAGAACAAGACAAGGATGCCCTTTGTCACCACTCCTATTTAACATTGTGCTGGAAGTTCTAGCCAGAGCAATAAGGCAAGACAAAGAAATAAAGGGCATCCAAATTGGAAAGGAAGAAGTAAAACTATTCCTATTCATGGATGATATGATACTATACATACAGAATCCTAAAGATTCCCCAAGAAAACTACTGAAACTAATAGAAAGATTCAGCAGAGTAGCAGATACAAGATAAATATAAAAATCAGTTGAATTCTTATACACCAATAAAGAGAACTGTGAAAAGGGAAATCAGGAAAGCAATATCATTTATAATAGCCCCTAAAAAAAATAAAATACTTAGGAATAAATCTAACCACGGATGGAAAAGACCTATACAAAGGAAACTACAAAACACTACTGCAAGAAACCAAAAGAGACTTATATTAATGGGAAAACATACCATGCTCATGGATAGGTAGACTCAACATTGTGAAAATATCAATTCTACCCAAAGCAATCTACAGATACAATGCAATCTCCATTCAAATACCAACAGCATTCTTTAACAAGATGAAAAACTTAACCGTTAACTTTATATGGAAAGGGAACAGGACCCAGACAAATAAAGCATTATTGAAGAAGAAAAACAAAGTAGGAGGCCTCACATCACCTGACCTCAGAACCTACTATACAGCTACAGTAGTCAAAACAGCCTGGAACTGGTACAACAACAGATACATTGACCAGTGGAAAAGAATTGAGAAATCAGATGTAAATTCATCTATCCACAGTCACCTGATCTTTGACAAAGGCTGAAAGACCAGTAAATGGGGAAAAGACAGTCTTTTTAAAAAATGGTGCAGGCAAAACTGGATGTTCATCTGTAAAAAATTTAAACAGGATGCATATCTCACATCACTCACAAAAACCAATTCACAATGGATCAAAGATCTAAATATGAAACCTAAAGCTATAAAGATCATAGCAATAAAAATAGGGTCAAAACTAGGGGCCCTAATATATATACCATAAACAGGATATGAACCATAATTAACAATACACAAACTCCAGAAGATAAGCTAGATAAACACTTGTGCTCATCAAAAGACTTCACCAAAAGAGTAAAGAGAGAACCTGCAGACCTGGAAAATATTTTTGGTTGTGACATATCTGACAAAGGTTGCGTCTCTAAAATCTATAGGAAAATCCAGCACCTCTACAATCAAAAGACAAACAATCCAATCAAAAAATGGGCAAAGTATATGAACAGACTCTCAGCCAAAGAAGACATTCAGGTGGCTAACAGACACATGAGAAATTCTTGTGATTATTAGCCATTAGAGAAATGCAAATCAAAACTACAATGAGATATCATCTCACCCTGATATTACTGGCACTAATAAAAAAAAAAAAACCAGAAAATAACAAATATTGGAGAGCCTGCAGGGAGATTGAAACTCTTATGCACTGCTGATGAGAATGTAAAATGGTACAACCATTTTGGAAAATGATATGGCACTTTCTTAAAAAGCTACAAATAGAAATACCATACAATTCAGAAATCCCACTCCTAGGAATATATCCTAGAGAAATAAGAGCTGTCACACAAATAGACATATGCACACTCATGTTCATTGCAGCATTATTCACAATAGCAAAAAGATGGAAACAACCTAAGTGCCCATCAACAGATGAATGGATAAACAAGCTATGGTACATACACAAAATGGAATACTACACCATGATAAAGAACAATGATGAATCAGTGAAGCATCTCACAACATGGATGAATCTGGAGGGCATTATGCTGAGTGAAATAAGTCAATTACAAAAGGGTAACTATGTATGAGACCACTATTATAAAAACTCAAGAAAAGGTTTATATACAGAAAGAAACAATCTTTGATGGTTACAAGCGGGGGAACAGATGGAGAGGGAAAAAAACTAACTAGATGGTAGATAAGTGGCAAATTTGGTGAAGAGTAAGACAGTATACAATACTGGGGAAGTCAGCACAACTTGACCAGGGCAAAATTATAGAAGCTTCACAGACACATCCAAATGCTCTGAGGGACAGAACTACTGGGCTGAGGATGGGGACCATGGTCTTGGGGGATATCTAGCTCAATTTGTGTAACATCATCTATAAAGAAAATGTTCTGTCTCCGACTGTGGTGAGTAGCGTCTGAGGTTTTAAGAGCCTGAGGGTGGCCATCTAAGATACATCTACTTGTCTCATCTTGGCTGGGGCAAAGAAGAATGAAGAAAACCAAAGACACAAGGGAAAGATTAGTCCAAAGGACTAATGGACCACAACTACAGCAACATTCACCAGACTGAGCCCAGAGCAATGGTGCCCAGTTACCACCACCGACTGCTCTGGCAGGGATCACAGTAGAGGGTCCTGGACAGAGCAGGATAAAAAGTATCAACAATAACAACAAAAGACCAGGCTTGCTGGCCTGACAGAGACTGGAGAAATCCTGAGAACATGGCCCCTGGACACCCTTTTAACTCAGTACTGGAGTCACTCCTGAGATTCGCTCTATTCACAGGTCTATAGTGCCAATAATAACACACATGAGGAACGTGCTTCATAGTTAAGTCATGTCTAAGAGACCAATGGGCACACCAGCCCTAAAGCAAAGATGAGAATGCAGCAAAGGACAGGAAAACTGGACAAATAGAAACAGGGAACTGGGGGTGGAGAAGCGGAGAGCATTGGTACATCCTGGGGTTGGCAAATAAAGTCACAAAAAAATTTATGTATTAACTATTTAATGAGAAACTAATTTGCTCTGTAAACTTTCACCTAAAGCACAATAAAAAAAGAAAAAAGAAAGAGGAGCATGACTGGGCACATGAG
Source organism: Dugong dugon (assembly GCA_030035585.1). Classification (NCBI taxonomy): domain Eukaryota; kingdom Metazoa; phylum Chordata; class Mammalia; order Sirenia; family Dugongidae; genus Dugong; species Dugong dugon. Next base: position 64,670,875 of record CM057470.1, on the reverse strand, counting down.
TGGAATCAAGGAACTGTGCAGCAGGGAGCACCTGGCTAGGGAAGACATGAAAAGAGAGTCTAGCTTTTCCTGTCATTAGAGGAAGGGAGGGAGGAAGGGGAGGAAGGAGGAGAGAGAGAGAGAGCAAAGGAAACAAACAGGGAGGGTAGGAGGGAAGGAGAAAGGAGGCAGAGAAAAGAGACAGAGAGAGGGTGCAAGGAATGAAAGAAAGGAAGGAGGAAATGCCTTGAATATGATCGCCACAATACCTAAGAGCTGAGGAAAAATGCAGAGATGGAATTTTTAAAACCATTTTTCAAAATATTCCATATATCAAGTACATTAAGGAGTTGGCTACAACAATCTTCTAGGGCACTGTCAGCGAAAAGAAGACAGTGAAGCACAGGAACTAGCCTAGATGCATTGCTCCTTGGGGCACAGTTCTGCACAGAGACTACCAGTGTATAAAGCAGCCTTTTGGAAACAACTAAATTTAATAATGGGGAAGCACCTTGGAGAAGGGCTGGCCTGACTCATTTGCGGCATGAGTACAGACATGGAAGTGCAGAGAGAAGGGATATGCGCCTCACAGTTAACAAGGAGCAGAGCTCATAGAGGCCCCTAGCTCCCAGGCTGATTCACTTTCCACAGGTTCACTGGATCAGGATCCTGGCATGTGGGAAAAGGAACTTTGAGCAGCAAAGGAAACATCAAGAGGTCAGTTGCTTAAAATAGAGCAGAGTATTGCCTATGCTAGGAAGAGGGAAAAAAATGTAATTGCCAGAATCATGAGGTTAGAAATGGAAGCTATTAAAACTCAATTTTACTGTCCTACTGATTTCAAGCAAGAATATAGCAGCCGGGTGGGTTTTCCCCGAGATGCTGAAGTTCAGGCTATGTGGTTACCACCATGAAGTAGCCCACAAAGAAAAGATTTATTTTCACAAAGGTTAGAAGATGGATGATTTTCGCTGCAATCTGTTCCAGAAATAAATATACTAAAACTCAGTATTAGCTACGAATATTGTCATTCTGAAGACTATATGCAAATATCAATATTCAGCAAAGCCCCAAGTCAGGAACGGGCACAGGAGGCTTAATGCATTCTGTGACTTTGCTCATGACTTCAAGGAAGCAGCCAGCACATTCGAAGCAAATGGCACATAGAGGAATCCATCCAAAATTAGTTTGAGTTTTGTTGTCACTTGTCAATTGCCTAGAGGTTTCAAATGCGTGTGTGTGAGGCGTGTGTGCGTGCGTGTGTATGCGTCTCTGTGTCTGTGTGTGCGTTCACTGAGGGCAAGATGGAGATCAAGAGAGTGGGGAGACTATTGCCAGAGACTCAGATGCGTGCAGCTCTTGAACTCGAGATCAGCGCTGCAGTCCTCTGGTTTACGGTCTCTTACATAGGAGATTTGGCTCAAGTTTACCAACAGCATTGATAAATTGCCATATTTTTGAGCCAGGATAAAAGTCCATGTTTTGGGGTTTTTTTTTTTTTTTTCCCTTTTATTCATTTTTGAGTCAAGAAATAGGTCTTCTCAAGATGATTACAAAATTTAAAAACGGGCAGCTCAGACAAATAAGAAGCACCTTCATTTCAAAAGGCTGCAGGTTACTTAAATAAGTGAAGAGACCATCAGGTGCTCCTAGAGTCTTTATTATTAGCTTACTGCCACCCAGCATGACTCTCTAAGACTGTGCTCCTCCGTAACTTTGGCAGAGAAGCCCACTGATTCTGACTGCCAGCAGCCAGTTTCTGCAAAGACCACGCAAGGGACCAGAAGCAGCCAACTGGCATATTCTGGAGGTATGTGTTTCCCCCAAAGGAGCAAAAGACAGCGTAAATACTAGCAAAATGTATCACCAGGCTTCCACTGTGGGCCCCCAAAAGTTCATTTACTATTTTGCTTCTCATTGTTTTCATAATCAAAGCCCTGACACCATGCTGAAAAGAGAAAGGATTTACTGGGTCATAACAATAAAGAAAATTTTAACAGAAATATAAAACTTTAAAACTCCTGTAAACAAGTTTGATGATGAGGTCAGGGTAAGAGGGAAGAGAAGAAGAAAAATGTGCCTTGTGCTCTATCCAGAAAGCAGCATCTTATGAGAAACAGCTAGGGGGGATTTGATTCTCTTTTGAAAGATATCATATGCAGGTTCGAGCAAGATTTTAAACAGGATTCATCTGAAAGCTTTTGCAGTAGGCAAAAGACCCTCAATTAATTGAAAAGGCAAAACTGTGTGTGGCTGTATACAAAATGCAGATGTGTAGAAATAAATACAATTCTGGGCTGGCCCAGAGCCAGGTAAACATTTGACCTAAAAGCCTCCCTAATTTTAGTGAGCTGAAGTCTGGAAAAGTGATTAAGTATCTAAATGCAAGTGTTACCACTCTGTGCCCCAAGGGAATGCTGGGAGAGAAAGGAAGACTCTTATATCCTAATTAAAAGTCCGAGTTTTTGCCCCATGGAATGCAAAACGCTTTTGGATACAGGAAACTGTTCTTTATCCAGCTACACTCATAAAGCTGTCAATAAGTTATGAAAGTGGCCTTGATAGCGTGAAAAAAATCACCTCTTCTAAAGTGCTGGCTACTAATAAAAATCTTTTCTGTTCAACGAAGTCCAACAAATCATCTAGGATCACATAAATAGCAAATTTAACAGCAAATTAGCAAGGCTTATAAAATATATGACCACTTAAGCAGCAAGGAAAGCCAGAAATCAAGGTTAGAATTACTAAATTATGATTATCAGATTTTTTTCTTTTTATATTTTTCACTAGAAACCTTTAAAGATGTATTTTGAATGATTAAACTGCTTTAAAAAGGACATATAATTAAACTCTCTGTATTTGTGAGGATCAGAGCCACTCACACTCGATAACCACCAGAAAATGAGCAATGATTTGCATGCTGGGAGGGATCTGTGCAAACAATTTAAGCCTAGCTGTGTCTAGCATGCAATCTGCTGGTTATCCAGCTGTGTCTAGCATGCAATCTTCTGATCATCCAGCTGTGTCTAGCATGCAATCTTCTGGCTATCCAGTAATGGACATTAGACTTGTCTTCCAGATTTAGCCATTGCAGCTATGTGGGGTGGGGGGCGGGGGCGGGGAAGGACCCCCTTATGTCTATAGACTTCTAATGCTTTCAGAGAAATAAAATAGATACTTCTCTTTATAAACCTGACAACCATTTAATGAGTTTCTGATAAAGCTAGAAGCTTGCCTCTGCTTTGAAGAAGTCATTAATACAATTATGAGGAGATTTGGCCTGTAAATCCTCAATTGTTTTCTTTCTCTTGTTACGGAGATTCTCATTAGCTGTGCCCTGGAAAGCAGGTAGGGTCATTACTGAAATAGCACATTCCTGACGTTTCATGGAAGGCTATGCGGATTCTGTATTAAAACCAAATTCTCAAAGCTAGTGACTTTGCAATAAAAAGTCCTTTTCACCGTATCTTGGCACACACAATCTCTGCTTGGCACATTTTTAGGAAAATTTAAAAGGGAAAAAATTCAACACTTCTGAAGTTTTCAATCTTAAATAAGTATTAGATGGGCCGACACGTTTAAGACGGTTTCGTGACTGGTGTTTTTTAAAGCTACTGATATGCCTCTCACACTTGTCCCTGATGATGCTGATTCAAGAACATCTGGAAGGAAGACAGCTGACAGCAAGCACATAACTCCTTCTCTTCATCCTCTCTGCCTCTTAAAGATTAAAGAAAATGACCATCAGAGAAAAAAGAGGGGATGGGACCTGTGTGTTCTTCCTTGAGCGTCTGTCACCAGGAAGCGAAGATGCCGACCCCTTGAGATGGTAGGTAGTTATAGAGGTTAGAATAGTGCTGTCCAGTGGAAACACAATGCGATACCCAAATGTGAGGCACATGTGTAATTATAATTTTCCAGCAGCCACCAAAAAAAGAAGTAAAAATAAACTGGTGAGATTAATCGTAATAATACGTTTTATTTAGTCCAATGTATCGTCTCAACATGCTTATAAAAATCGTCAATGAGATATTTTATGTTCTTTTTTTTTTTTTTGTATTAGGTAGAGATAGATAGTTGTCATTGAGTCATCTCCAACTTATGGCAATTTTATGTAGACCAGAACAAAAAGTTGCTCGGTCCTGTGTCATCCTCACAATCACCAACATGTTCGAGTCCATCGTTGCAGCTACTGTGCCAATTCATCTCACTGAGGGTATCCCTCACCTTCATTGGCCCTTTACTTCACCAAACATAATGTTCTCCTCTAGCTAGTGATCCTTCCTGATGATGTGTTCAGAGCAAGCAAGTCAGACAATGTTCTGTTGTGATCCATAATGTTTTCATTGGTTGATTTTTGGAAGTAGATAGCCAAGCCCTTCTTCCCTGTCTGTCTTAATCTGGAAGCTCCGCTGAAACTTGTCCATCATGGGTGACCCTGCTGGTATTTGAAATACTGATGACATATCTTCCAGCATCACAGCAACATGCAAACCACCACAGTACACAAACTGACAGAGTGGTCTTGTACTAAATCAAAACTCCAGTGAGTATTTTATACTTAAAGCACATCTCAATTTGAACTAGCCACATTTCCAGTGCTCAATAGCCAGTGGCTATTTTATTGGACAGTGCAGGTTTGGAGGAGAAGTGCAACTACACCAAAAAGATAACCAGGGCCCAAAGGGCTTTTCTTTGAAGCATCTTCCTTATTGAATATAGCAGTACATATTTCTGAACTGCTTGGACTCTTCCCAATGTTGCAGGAGCCCCCCAAATCTATGACCTATGAACCAGGAAGCTTCAGCTACATCGCTTATTGACTGAAGGAAAAACAGAACAGAAAATCACACTTCAGAAAAATTGCTTCCTCCTATATCTTCCCTCCAGCACCCTCACAAACATCTGTACTTAACAGCCATGCTTTAATAAATACAAAGAAGAACTCACACAAAGACCAAATTTTCCTAAAAGTATTTCTTGAGTAACGCAAATAATATTTATAAAAGAAAGATGATGACTTAACATGACAAATTCAACACATATTATTGAGAGTCCACTACAGCCCTCAGAAAGGTGCTAGGTGCTAAAAAGGACACAAATACACACACACACACACACAAAATGCTCTAGGAGATCCACTCCTGGGGAAAAAGACATGCAAACACATAAAACAGCTAAATAACAAAGAAGGGAAGAACGTGACCAATCACCAAAACAAAGGGTAAAACATCTGTGAGGCTAGAGAAAGATCAGAGTGGATGGGAGTAACTGGAATTTGGATATGACATTTTCATTCAGTACTTTAAACATTAAAGTGAATTGAATTCTAGCAAAAATGAGAAAGCTTTAGAGATCCTTGAGTAAGGGAGCAGGAACGTGCTCTAATAAAATAGTATTCTGGGGAAAAAATGTGATAATAAACTCTCTTTTCTTCTCTCTCTCTCCCCTTCTCTCTCTCTCCCCTTCTCTCTCTCTCTCCATTCTCTTTCTAGGAAATCTTACCCAGTCTCATGCCTTTAAGTAAGTTGATAATGTGCTAATTTATGTCTCTAGACTTGACCTCTGTCTGGAGTTCCAGACTCATATAACCTACAGGCTACTTGAAATTTCTATTGAGATGTCAAATGAGCATCTCAAGGTGTCCAAAGAGGACTTTTTATTTTCCTGTGCTCCTGCCTTTCTCTCTCATCTCACTATGGCACCACTGGTGACTCAGCTGCTCAAGCAAAGACATCAAATCATCGTTGATTCCTCTTCATCTTTCTACCAGCATCTAATTCAACAACAAAAGTACCCTCACATTCAAATTATATCCTAAATCCAATCACATCCTTCCAATTCCCCTGCCGTAGTCCCAGTCCAAGCCATCATCATCTCCCATGTGGGTTGCTCTGATATTCCACACAACAGTCTTCTTCTCCCCCTCCACAATGCATTCTCCATAGAGTAACCCAGCTGATCTCTTTAAAGCATGCATCATGTTACACCTCTCCTTAAAATCCTTCAATGAGTTGGCTTCCTAACTCATTTAAAACAATATACAAACTTGTCACCATCAGTTTCAAAACCCTGCATGATCTGACTACTTCTGACTTCATTTCATATGGTTCTGTCCCTCGCTCTCTATCCACACTAGCTTTTATCTGTTTTTTGTTTGCTTGTTTTGGTTTTCTTGGAACACAGTAAGCTCTTTCTAATTTTTGGGCTTCTGCATACTATTCTCTCTCTCTCGTTGGAGCACTCTTTTCTAAGATCTTTCCATGACTGATACCTCTTGTCATGTAGATACCAGCTCAAAAATAACCTGCATTGAGAGGTCTTCCCTGACCATCCAATCCGATCGGCCACTTCCACTCTCATAAAAAATCAGTTGCCATTGAGTCAATTTCAACTCACGGTGACCTCATGTGTGTCAGAGTAGAACTGTGCTCCACGGGGTTTTCAATGGTTTATTTTTTGGAAGTAGATCACCAGACTTTTCATATGAGGTACTCTGGATGGACTCAACCTCCAATCTTTCTGTTAGCAGCCAAGCCTGTTAACTGTTGGCACCACCTAGGGCCTCCAATCATTCCCATAGCACTGTTTTATTTTCTTCATATCAAGTATCACTATCTTGACTTATTTTGTGTATTTATTTGTTTGTTTACTTGTTTATTGCCTGCCTCTCTTACTAGAACAAACCTTCAGGAAATTAAAATCTTGTCTGTTTTGTTTACCTCTCCATTTCCAGTCCCTGCCGGATGCATGTGGTAGGGAAGGTGATTTCCCCTGAAGTATGTCTATGTTATGCTGTCAGCAGGACAAATACAAAATTATTGTATATTTCCAAAGGCTATGGTTACTCAATCTCAGCCATGGAAAGGAAAAATAAATAAATGTATATGTACATATACATGTATATTCACTGATATATATATATATATGTATATATATATATACATATAATTTTTTGTTGTTGTTATCTACCCTCAAGGGAGCCCTTGACTCATGGTGATCCCATGCACAATGGATTGGATGTTGTGATCCATAGGGCTTTCATTAATACTAAATAATTACAAAAAAACAAAACATAAATTCAGTGCTCTAACAACATAATTAAGAAGCCCTGGTGGCACAGTGGTTAAATGCTCAACTGCTAACCGAAAGGTCTGCGATTCAAACCCAGCAGCCACTCCGTGGTAGAAAAGACTTGGAGATGTCCTCTGGTAAAGATTACAGCCTAGGAAACCCTGTGGGGCAGTGCTACTCTGTCCTATAGGGTCACTAGAAGTTGGAATCAACTCGATGGCAACAGGGAACATGTAATTGTCTGCATGTTAGTATTTCTCCAGCATCTTTTCCTGGATATTAGAAATTAAGAACTTTTTAATTATGTTTGAAAGAAAAACTTATAATTTACATTACATAGTTTTTCCAAAATTTTAAAAAATATACAGCAAAAATAATTTTATAAGGTTTCTCAGTATTTAAGATTTTTGTTTTTCATATAAATTAACTGAAATAGCAACCACTATAATGGCTCAAACATTATAAAAAACTCACTATAATATCTTTTTTTGGTTACAAAAGCAATGCATATTTTGATAACTACAGAAAAGCTCTATAAAGAAAAGTAATATTTAGGACATTTCCTTTGCCATGAGATAAACACTGTTAATTTTTTGGAATATTTTCTTCTATATTTATATATGTGCATATATAAATATTTTAATTTCAAAACAGGAATTGTTTTATACAAACTCTTTCATAATCTGTTAGTTTTTGCTTATAAACATATTGTGATTATTTTCCCTTGTCATTAAATACTCCTCTACAACATGCTTCTCATAGCTGCATACGGTTTATCATGTTTGGATCTTATATTGTTGTTGTTGTGTGCCATCAAGTCAATTCCAACTCATGTGACCCTTATATGACAGAGTAGAGCTGCCCCATAGGGTTTCCTAGGCTGTAATCTTTATGGGAGCAGATTGCCAGGTCTTTTGTCCCATGGAGCTGCTGGTGGGTTCAAACCGTTGACCTTTTGGTACCCAAGCACTTAACCATTGCTCCACTAGGGCTCACTTTGGATCGTATACTGAGGATTTGAAATTTTATCTAATCTACTTATCATCCCATTTATATATCTATTTGCCTTTGAAAGTATGCTTAAAAGTCCATTATACTTTCTTTTTTATGGTTTTTGTTAAAGCTTTAATCTACCTGGAGTTTATTTTAATACATGATTTGACAGCGGCATCTAATCTTTTTTTTTCCAAATAATTTACTAGCTAGGAGTCAACATTTAATGAATAATGTTTTCTCCACTGAATTGACACATAGTAACTTCTTATTTATTATTTTAGGCTTTCTTCTGGACATCCTGTTCCATTTCATTGACTAGTTTATTCCCACATCATAAAAAAAAAATTGAAACTTTATAAACTGCATTAATATGTGAGAGAGCAAGTCTCTTCTCATGATGATTACTTTTCCAAATTGTCCTAGCTATTCTCAGGCATTTAATTTTATCAAGCTAAATATTTAAAACCTTCAGACTTTAATTTAAATCTATTTTTTAATCATAGAGGTTCATTTGAAGATAAATAAGTATATTTGCCAATCTCATTTTCTAATAATTTTTCTAGACATTTACAAAGGACCTCCTTTTCTTTCCCCTTCTCAAGAATTTTTCTCCAACAATGATCCCCTCTCTCTTACAAACTTAATTCTTACTCAATCCTGGACTATTTGTATTAGCAAATAAGTATGGTCCAGTTTTTATTTTCTTTGGAAAAAGAAAAAAAGTCCAAACGCCACATGCTCCTACTGCCGCATATCTTTCATCCCTTTCATATCAAAACCTTTGGGAAGAGCTCTCTCAAATCAATGATGACACTTAACCTCCCAACCACTATACAACCTACTTAAACATGATTTCTTCTCCTGATGCTCCACCAAAATTATCCCTGTAAGGACATGAAAAATATCCTGGATGCAAATTACAGAACCTTCTCTGGCCTCTGTCTCGAAATCTTACTCCCTTGGCCTCTGTGACCTCACAGTTTGTTGATTTTCCTCCGACCTTACTGGATCCTTTGTTGGTGATCCTCCATTCCTGATGGTTGTTCATCTGGATAAACCGTGAAACCAACTGCCATCGAGTGAATTCCGACTCATAGTGACCTCATGTGTGAGTAGAATTGTGCTCCGTAGTGTTTTTCAATGGCTGATTCTTCAGAAGTAGCTCGCCAAGCCTTTCTTCCAAGATGCCTCTGGGTGGACTTGAACTGCCAACCTGTTGGTTACCAGCCAAGTGCATTAACTGTTTGCACCACACAGTTAAGCCATGAGGTCCTGGTTTCTCCTCTCTTCCTTCCTATTCTCTTCAATCTTTCAATATCTCCCCATCAATCACCTCTCCTGTTACATCACTAATTTTTCACTCTCTACAGAATCATGGTGTCAGCATTGACACATGCTGTTATTTCTCCCATCTTGCTTGACCTCACATCCCTTGCCAGCTGTAACCAAACTTCTTTGCTAGCCTTTAATCCTTGATTTTTTAAATTCCTAATTTGTAACCAGCCACCTCCTGAACTCATTTCCTAGCTTTAGGTGATTTTTTTTTTTTTAATTTTACTTCAGATAAAGGTTTACAGAACAAACTAGCTTCTCATTAAACAATTAGTACACATATTGTTTTGTAACATTGGTTACCAACCCCTTGACATGTCCACACTCTGCCTTCTCAACCTTCAGTTCCCTATTACCAGCCTTCCTGTCCCCTCCTGCCTTCTCGTCCTTGCCCCTTTAGTCACATTTTGTTTTATGCACCTGTCTAATCTTTGGCTGAATGGTAAACCTCAGGAGTGACCTTATTACTGAGCTAAAGAGGTGTCCGGAGGCCATACTCTCAGGGTTTCTCCAGTTTCTGTCAGACTAGGAAGTCTGGTCTTCTTTTTGAGTTAGAATTTTGTTCTACGTTTTTCTCCAGCTTTGTCCAGGGCTGTCTATTATAATCCCTGTCAGAGCAGTTGGTGGTAGTAGCTGGGCACCATCTAGTTGTGCTGGACTCAGTCTGCTGGAGGCTGTGGTAGTTGTGGTACATTAGTCCTTTGAAGTAATCTTTCCCAAGGGAAAGTGTCTTTGCTTTTCTTCATTCTCCCTTGCTCCTGACAGGGTGAGACCAGTGGAGTATCTTAGATGGCTGCTCACAAGATTTTAAGACCCCAGACACTACACCAAAGTAGAATATAGAACATTTTCTGTATAAACTATGTTATGCCAATTGAGCTAGAAGTTCCTAGAAACCATGGTCCCCATAGCCCTCAGCCCAGTAATTCAGTCCCTCAGAGAGTTTGGATGTGTCTTTGGTAGCTCCAGGTGATTTTAAGTTTGGATTCTCAGGTATGTAATTCTGTTATCAAAAGATAATAAATTTTCTCCTTTATTTTCAATCATTTTAACTTTTCTCATTATTGTTTCCTTATTTCATTGAATTCATAAAAATATCTAGAAAATCTTAATAAAATTGGTCCTATCAGGTATCCTTACCTGGTTTCTGACTTTAAGGATAACGTCTCTAGCACTCCAATATTAATTACATATGATATTGTTTGGGATAGATGTTCTTTATGATGTTAAGAAAGTGTCCTTTGTTTACAAAGAGTTTTTTTTTTTTTAATCAGTAGTAGATGTTGAATTTTATCTACTATACTTTGATATTCACATTAACACTCTTCCAAAAAAAAAAAAAAACACCCAATGACATTGAGTCGATTCCAACTTTAGGAGTTAGGACTTTAGGACACAGTAGAACTGTCCAAGAGAGTTTCCAAGGCTGTAATCTTTATGGAAGAAGACTGCTACATCTGTCTCCCATGGAGTGGCTGGTGGGTTCCAACCACTGACCTTTCAGTTAGCAGCCAAGCACTTAACTACTATGCAATAAGAGCTATGCAATTCATTTCAAAGGATCATAAAATCCTTTAAATTTGCATAGTGATTAATTATTTTAATAACTTTCCTAATATTTAGCTATCTTTATTGTCTCATGATAAATCCTATTTAGTCATGTATAATTCTGCTTTTAATATACTGCAATGCATGATAGTCAAAACAGCCTGGTACTGGTACAACAACAGATACATAGACCAATGGAACAGAATTGAGAATCCAGACATAAATTCATCCACCTATGAGCAGCTGATATTTGGTAAAGGCCCAAAGTCCATTAAATGGGGAAAAGACAGTCTCTTTAACAAATGATGCTGGTATAACTGGATATCCATCTGCAAAAAAAAAAAGGAAACAAGACCCATACCTCACAACATGCACAAAAACTAACTCAAAATGGATCAAAGACCTAGATGTAAAATCTAAAATGATAAAGATCATGGAAGAAAAAATAGGGACAATGCTATGAGCCTTGTTACATGGCATAAACAGAATATAAAACATTACTAACAATGCACAAACACCAGAAGAGAAACTAGATAACTGGGAGCTCCTAAAAATCAAACACTTACATTCATCAAAAGACTTCACCAAAAGAGTAAAAACACAACCTACAGACTGGGAAAAAAATCTGGCTACCACATAGCCAATTAGGGTCTAATCTCTAGAATCTACAAGAGACTGCAAAACCTCAACAACAAAAAGGCAAATAACCCAATTAAAAAATAGGCAAAGAATATGAACAGGCACTTCACCAAAGAAGACATTCAGGCAGTGAACAGATTCATGAGGAAATGCTCACGATCATTAGCCATTAGAGAAATGCAAATCAAAACTACAATTTGATATCATCTCACTCCAACAAGGCTAGCATTAATCAAAAAAACACCAAATAATAAATGTTGGAGAGGTTGTGAAGAGACTGGAGCACTTATACACTATTGGTGGGAATGTAAAATGGTACAACCACTTTGGAAATCGATTTGGTGCATCCTTAAAAAGCTAGAAATAGAAGTACCATACGATCCAGCAATCCTACTCCTTGGAATATATCCTAGAGGAATAAGAGCTGTCACATGAATAGATATATACACATCCATGTTTATTGCAGCACTGTTCACAATAGCAAAAAGATGGAAACAACCTAGGTGCCCATCAACAGACGAGTAGATGAACAAATTATGGTATATTCACACAATGGAATACTACGCAATGATAACGGGTAACGATGAATCTGTGAAACATCTCATAACATGGAGGAAGGCATTACGCTGAGTGAATTTAGTTAGTCACAAAAGGAGAAATATTGCATAAGACCACTATTATAAGAACTCAAGAAAAGGTTTAAACACAGAAGAAAACATTCTTTAATGGTTATGAGGGTGGGGAGGGAGGAGAAGCAGTATTCACTAACTAGATAGTAGACAAGAATTATCTTAGGTGAAGGGAAGGACAATACACATTTCATGGGAAGTCAGCACAACTGGACTAAACCAAAAGCTAAGAAGTTTCCTGAATACAGCCAAATGCTTTGAGGGACAGAGTAGCAGGGGCAGGGGTCTGGGAACCAGGGTTTCAGGGGACATCTAGGTCAATTGGCACAGCAAAGTTTTTAAGAAAATGTTCTGCATCCCACTTTGGTGAGTGGTGTCTGGGGTCTTAAAAAGCTAGCAAACAGCCATCTAAGATGCATCAACTGGTCCCAACCCACCTGGAGCAAAGGAGAATGAAGAATACCAAAGACACAAGGAAAATATTAGCCCAAGAGACAGAAAGGGCCACATAAAACAGAGACTCCATCAGCCTGAGACCAGAAGAACTAGATGGTGCCCGGCTACCACCAATGACCATCCTGACAGGGAACACAACAGAAAGTCCCTGACGGAGCAGGAGAAAAGTGGGGTACAGAACTCAAATTCTAGTAAAAAGACCAGACTTAATGGTCTGACTGAGACTGGAGGAATCCTGGAAAGCATGGCTCCTGTACTCTCTGTCAACCCAGAACTAAAATAATTCCCGAGACCAACTCTTCAGATAAAGATTGGACTGGACTGTGGGACATAAAATGATACTCATGAAGTGTGTGCTTCTTAGCTCAAGTAGACACATGAGACTAAATGGGCAGCTCTTATCCGGAGGCAAGGTGAGAAGGCAGAGCGGGTCAGGAGGTGGTTGAATGGATACAGGAAATCTGGAGTAGAAAGGAGGAGTGTGCTGTAACAGTATAGGGAGAGCAACTAGTGTCACATAATAATGTGTGTACAAATTTTTGTATGAGAGACTAACTTGAATTGTAAGTTTCACTTAAAGCACAATAAGTAAATAAAAATACTGCTATGTTTAATTTGTTAGTATTTTATTTAGCATATTGGCTCTTTTATACAGATAACTCCCTATGTTACATTTTTCTCCTGTATTTGCTAGACTTTGGGATCAGAGATATGAAAGTTTTCATTGTTTTCTAAAAATTTAGTATATATTATGATATAAATAATTGTTCCATAAAAATCAAGAACTCATCTGTAAAACTGAATTTAGCCTCTTTTTAAAGGGTGTACTTTTTTTTAATAATTTTTTTTCCTTTATGGATATTCAGATTTTCTTATATTAATTTAATTATTTTAATTTGGAAATTCATAATTCCCTGGAAATTTGAACATTTCATCAACATTAAATTTATTATCATGAAGTGTTATATTCTATTTTTGGTGTACTTTAAATTTTTCTTACTATTTTTATATTTAACTTTTCTCTTTCCTACCATTGCTTATTTTTTCTATTTTTTTCATTAGTACTACCTATTATGTGTTTTATTATCTCTTTTAAAGAACTATTGCATTAATTCATCAATTACTTTTTTTCTTTTATTAATTTCTGTTTTTAGTTTTATTATTCTTTTTCCTGCTTGCCTTGGTTTATTCAGTTCTTTTGTTATTTTTCTATTTTCCTTTGTTGAACGCTTAATTTATTTTAACTCTCATCAATTAGTAATAAACTATAATAGTATTAATATTTGTAAATGTACTAATGAGCTTTACTACTTTGCCTTTCTAAAGCATACCATTTACCCAAGTTCTCTTGAGGCAGCCTACTTGCCTAGGAATAATTAGGAATTATTGCAAGAGAAATTCGATTGAAACAATGAATGTTCTGCTTTGGGCATTGATAAGTAGGATTTTGCGGCAAGAAAGCATATTTGGCAGACATACCTTTGGCTTGAGAAAAAAACCAAGCCAAGCCCATTGCCATTGAGTAGAATTCTGACTCATAGCGTCCCCATAGGGCAGAGTAGAATTGCCCGCATTGGGTTTCCAAGGCAGACTGCCACACATTTCTCCCATGGAGGTGCTGGTAGGTTCAAACCGCCACTGACCTTTAGGTTAGCAGCCCAGAGCTTAATTTCTCCTTCTCCTCTGTTAGCATATCAAGTGCTGGGTTTCCAGGAATAAACACTGGGTATTTATGTGGTCCTAACATGCAGAAGAAGATGGGATAAATTATACCTGTCTAGCCACTGGGAGGAAAAGTAGAGGAAGACAGACATGTCACCACTTTCCCCAAAACTCACCCACAGAAAAGCAGGTAGTTAGATAAATTATTGGCAGAACTGAGGCGGGGGGGGGGGTGGTTTTTGCCCTATACCTTATATGGGATTCTAAGCTGCCTTGTTCCAAACCAGGGCACTACTTCAGGTGGTCTAGCAAAGGAGATCCCTGAGTTTAGTCTTTCTGGGCTGCTGGAGGTCCCCTGGGGCATGGTCCTGAGCTGAGAGCCAGGAGGCCCACTGTGGGGAACCAAGGTGCAACAGGGTATCCTCACAATAATGTAGGGTCTTCTGATCTCAGAGCATGGATAGAGGACAGAGCAGAGGCTCTGAGGCCTTAAGCCAGTGAGACTGAAGCGAGACTGAGCTTGCACGGCAGAGCACACTGCCCAAGTTAAAAGAGTAGATAGTGAAGGTTGCAGCATCAGAGGGAAGGTGGCTTCCCAGCAAACAGGCAAACAAGGAGACCTCTCACTAGAGACCAGAGGATGCCAGCCTCATGCACTCCAGGACCAGCCAGGATCCATCTCCTCCACCCAGTGGCAACAACTAAACCAGTTGCTGTTGAGTCGACTTTGACTCATGGCTACCCCATGCATGTCAGAGTAGAACTATGCTCCATAAGGTTTTCAGTGACTGATTCTTCAGAAGTAGATTGTCAGGCCTTTCTTCCAAAGCACCTCTGGGAGGAACTGAACTGTTAACATTTTGGTTAGCAGCGAAGGTCACCAGTTTGCACCACCCAGGGACTCCTTGCTGTCCATATATCCAGAAAACATCTTAAGATGAGAAGCAGATGAAAAAGAAGGATATCTTAGTAACTGAGAATTTTATTTAACAAAAACTAATCACTAGCTACAGGGACTGACTGAATTATTGCCAGCTCCATATTTCCAGTTGCTCAGGCTAAAACACACGGAGTCCTCTTTGAGACAATGATTCTACTCACACCTACATCCGATTCCACTGCAAATCCTGTGTTCTCAGTTTTCAAAATACATCCCAAATCTAACCACTTCCTACCCCCATTTTCACCAGCTCTCTAGTCCAAGCCAATGTCATCACTTACCAGGATTACTGCAACCCTAACTGATCCCTCTGCCTCCAGTATTGCCCTCCTCCCTCTACCTCTACCCCTGAAAAACTATTCTCAACAGAACAGCTAGAGTCATCATTTTAAATATAAATACAACCATGTCACTCCTCTGCTCAAAAGTTTGCATTTCACTCAGTCAAACCAAAGTTTGAGTTCATTGCTGACCTTCCCTCCACCTCTCTCCCTCTTTCTCCCCTCTCCTCTAGGCCCACACTGGCCTCCTCATTGCTCAGCTGTAAACCTTGTGGAGTAGGGATTCTCATCTGCTTTGTTAAGGGCTTATCTTCAATGCCTAATACAGTGCCTGGCACATGTTGTTGTTGTTAGTTAGTTGCTGTCAAGTCAGCTCCAACGCATGGCAACCTCATGTACAACAAAATCTGCACCATCTTCAAGATTGTTAGTATGCTTGACTTCATTGTTATGGCTACTGTATATTTTGAGTATCTTCCAACCTAGGGGGCTTATCTTTCAGCACTATATTGGACAATATTCTCTTGTGATCCACAGGGTGTTTCATTGGCTAATTTTTGGAAGTAGTTCACCAGGCCCTTCTTCCTAATCTGTCTTAGTCTGGAAGCTCTACTGCAACCTGTCCACCATGGTTGATTCTGCTAGTATTTGAAATAATGGTGGCATAGCTTCTGGCATTATAGCAGCATGCAAGCCCCACAGTACAACAAACTGACAGAAAAGTGGTGGGGCTGGTGCACAGTGCTCAATAAATAGCGGCCAAATGAATGAATGAATGGATTTAGATAAATCTCTAAACCAAAGGGAACACATAGTTGTTTTCACTAACCAACAGACAGGAGCTTGGGAAGAAGACAAGGTGAGTTACAGGCACAAGAAAAAATTTACATTTCTCACTACACATTTAAATTTTAGTGCGAATTAAACTTATGACCGCACCATAAAAATTTACATATAAAGTATGAAATTTTCTCTTTTCACATCTTTGGCTATATTCCATATGTTTTGGTATATAGTATATTCGCTCTCATTATTTTATAAATAGCCTATAATTGCAGTTTGGATTTTCTCATTCTCTAAAAGTTATTTTTAAAATGTTTGTAAATTTCTACATGTTTTGACTTTTGGGTTTTTTTTCCTTACCCTTTTGTTATTAATTTCTAATTTTATTGCAAAGTGGTAACAAATTATGGCCTCTTTTTTTTAAATTTGAGGTCTGGAAGATGATAAGATTTTTTTTTAATGTGTTATTTGATGTTTATGGCCTTATTGCATTTTAAGCTCAACAGCCATATTTTTATTTAGCAGCAAAATTTTGATCTCACGTTTGTTCCCTTTCCCTATTTTTCACTATGTTTCCAGTTTTAAAAGATTATTATCAAAGTTATAAAGACAAATTAGCTTCTCTGATGTTTTTCTCTTCCATGAAATGTCTGAGAGTTACTTAGATTACATTTTGGAATCTTTTCAAAATGAAAAATATTTTCATATTCTCTTATCATGATTACTTCATTTGCTCCTCATCATAATCTTATAAGCTAGATAGGGTAATTTATATAAGAGAAAACTTAGAATAGTACCGAATATCATAGCTTTGACATTAATTAGCATGACAAGAATTTAGGAAAATGAAAAAGGAAGTGAATTTATAGAGATGTAAAGTTGAAAGTTTAAAAGGTAAATGAATACAAAGCTAAACATACAATCTAGCAACCGCACTCCTAGGTATTTACCCAAATGAATTAAAAACTTATGTCCGCATAACTTGCACACAAATGTGCATAGCAAATTTATTTATAATTGTCAAAAATTGGAAGCAACCAAGATGTCTTTCAGTAGGTGAATGGATAAACAGCCTTTGGCACTTCCATACAACAGAGTATTATTCCATGATAAAAAGAAAAGAGCTATCAAGCTACGGAAAAAGCATGGCAGAACCATAAATGTATATTGGTAAGTGAAACAAGTCCGTCTGGAAAAGCTACATACTGTATGATTCCAACTATATGACATTCTGGGAAAGACAAAACTATAGAGACAGTGAAAAAATCAGTGATCGCTAGGGGCACAGGGCAAGGCAGGAGAGATGAACAGGTGGAGCACAGGGCATTTTTAGGGCAGTGAAAGTATTTTGCATGACACTGTAACGGCAGATACCTGACATTATGGATTTGTCAAAACCCATAGAACTTTACAACACAAAAAATGAGCCCTAATGCAAACTATGGACTTCAGTTAATAATAATGTATCAAAATTCTTTCATCAATTGTAACAAATGCACCACACCAATGCAAGATATTAATAATAGGGGAAATTGTACACAGAGGAAGGAGGTATGTGTGAGCTTTCTGCACTTTCTGCACAAATCTTCTGTAAATCTGAAAGTGCTCTAAAAAATAAAATCTATTAAAAAAGATAAATGAATAAACAAAGTAGCTGAAATATCCTGCAGTTCAATAAATGTTTATCGAATGAATGAACAAAATTCCCTTAGCCGTAAGTAAGTTGGGGTTAGCAGTGAGAGATAATTAAGCAAACAGCCCCAGCAGCCTCAATCTGCCCTCTTATTTGGAATTAACATTCATACTGTGATTCTCTTGTGAAAAGCAGAAATTTGAAAGCCCAGATGAATGGGCCTAGTAGAAAAAGAAATAATGTTTCTTTAAGGCTTGTACAATTTTCTATCATTGGCCTTTTCACATAGTTTACTTCTTCGATTATCTTGTTTTATTTCTGTAATAAATCAGCCTTCATTTCTAGACAAATTGGGCTTCACTGTTGTCAATTTTGTTTTTTTATCTTTTCATTTTAAGAAGCTTGAAGGCATCCATGAAAGCTAAGTAACCTTCACCTTTCAACTAAAAAAACTGGGTTGCAATAACCATTCAATTTCAGGTTCATCTTCTCCTGCTATTCAGTGATCAACCTGGAGAGGTGATCATGGGTCTGCATGAGGGGCAGCCCAGAGGGTGGTCTGCAGGAGTGAGGGTGAGGTCATTGCAGGGGCAGGGTGAAGGGTCAGGCTTTCCCCACTGCACCTGGAGGATATAAATGGGGATATTTTAGTCTCTAGCACAGGCCACTCCTTAGCCTGAGAGAGCACAAATATTTACAAAAGGAAAACCAAATAGGAGCTCTGCTGCATTGCTGCACTGTGCTGCTGAACTTAATGAAGGGTTTCTTTCACCCTATGGATTTCAAAGCAGCCTCAACTAAGGATACTAAAGCAAACAGAATATCTGAGATTTAATGGCAAGGAAAACATGCATGTAGCATAAAGCTCCATTATTATTCCTTAGCACTTCATTTTAAGTAAAGTGCATTACAGTGGCTTTTTGATGCACCACCCTGTCCCCTTGCTGTGAGGCAGGTCAGCTCCTTTGGTGATGACATGATTGGATGGCATGTGTCACTGGTCTTAGCCTCCTGACGACCATCAAGCAGGGATGTCCAGCTAGATCGGATGGATTATGATGATATGACACCTATAGGCAGTGTGGGGTACAGGGGACCCCACAGTCCAAGGTGATCCCTGGGAAACTATAAGTATTAATGGTAAGGGAGAAAGCGGGAGCCAAGTAGAACTGGGCATGAACTCAAGTTCTAGAAGTAGATCTATAAGCTTGGGACATATACCTAATCCTCTCTTTCTTTTCTTCTTGGTCTTTTATTTTAATTGAGGTAATTTACGAGAGTAAAATGCACATCCATCACCCATCTGTCAGTTTGTCATACTGTGAAGGCTTGCATGTTACTGTGATGCTGGAAGCTATGCCACTAGTATTTCAAATACCAGCAGGGTCACCCATGGTGGACAGATTTTAAAGGAGCTTCCAGACTAAGACAGACTAGGAAGAAAGGCTTGATGATCTACTTTCAAAAATTAGCCAGTGAAAACTCTGTGGATCACAGAATATCGTCTGAGACTTTGACTCACTTACTTTGGACACGTCATCAGGAAGGACCAGTCCCTGGAGAAGACATACCAATGATCATTAAGATGGTACAGGATCCAACGTTTTGTTCTGTTATACACGGGGTCGCCATGGGTCACAGCCAACTCAAGGGCAACTGGCAACAGCAACAACAACAAATGCACTTGTTACTACCACCCACAGAAAAATATAAAACATTTCCATCTCCCCAAAAAGTTTCCTGTGTCCTTTTCAGTGAATCCTTCCGAAGAATATGCACTATTTTGGTCACCATGGATTAGTTTTGCCTGTCCTGGAATCACACAGCATGCACTCTTAGGGCTTGATTTATTTCACTCAGTGTAATCACTGAGATTCAGTCATGCTCTTATGTGTATCAATAGTTCATTTAATTATTTATTACTGACTAGTATTCACTGTATGAATATATCACAGTATCCATTTTCCTGTTGATTAGCATTTGGGTTGTTGACAGTTTGGACTATTATAATAGAGTTGTTTTGAACTATCTTTTGTACAAGTGTTTTTGGAAGTACCATATTTTATACAAATAATGCGTTCCTTCTGCTTTTGTTTGCCAGCTGCATCTTTCCCTCATGAGGCATCCTCACAAGTGCTGCCATGCCAGTCCTCTTCTGCATGTTGCTGTAAAAAAATCAGCATAGCACTCCTGTGAAAATACCTCACAGGGGAGAGTGTGGCCGGCAAACACAGAAGACGTGCATTATTTGCGTAAAAATATGGTATATACACTGATTTCTCTTGGATATTCCTAGAAATGGGATTTCTGGGTCAGGTAGAGGAGGAATATGTCTAACTTTAAAAAATGGCCAACCCATTTTATATAGTGACTGAACCATTTTATACTCCCATTAGCAATGTATAAGCATTTCAGTTGATCCACATCCTTGCCAATATTTGGTATTGTTAGACTTTTTAATTTTGGCCATTCAGATGGGGATCTGATGATACCACATTTGATTTTAATATGCATTTCCTTGATGCAAAATGATGCAAAACACCAACTATTCATGTGCCTTTTGGTGATTTGGGTCTGTCTTTTGGTGCAGATCCTGATCAAATATTTTGCCCATTTTTAATTGAATAGTTTGTTTTTATTATTGATTTGTAAGATTTATTTACATATTCTGAAAATAAGTCTTTTGTTAAATTTATGTATCACCCTAATATTTTTAATTGTTTTCTCATTTGTAGAATGGGGGTAAAACTGTCTAAGATGATTAAATAAGTTAATGTATTGTGCTTGATGTCACTTCCATATCCATACCCTTGAACACAGATACCTTGTGAAGCATCAATTATTGGGCATTGAGTCCCAATGCTTGGCTCTTAGATGGAAAAATTAGATTAGATATAAAATATACTGCAAATGATTTTTTACTAAAAATAAATATGTAAAAAATCAGGACAACTTATTAAGTGTTTAATAAATTTTATTGTGTTGTCAATACTACTATAGTTGTTAGCATCTTTGACATAACAAGGCTCCAGTTGCTTTTTATACTTCCTTACATGGAAGAGAAAAGGATGCAATTTCAGCAAGTCACTATTGGCACTGATATTGCTAATAGGTAAGAGACATTGTCTTTAAAAATAAAGGCATAAAGGGATTACAAAAATTATACTTTTTAAGCTAACCACTAGAACATATAATTCAAACTTTTCTAATACCTGATTAAATACACCCACAAACAAAAGAAACAGACCACATAATGGTAGATTTTTTAAGTTGTAAAACCTGAAAACATGACATAAAGTAACATGCCATAACTGAGTCCAAACCTGTGTAGTATCATTAATCCAAAATGGACTAAATTCATCCATCAAAAGAAAGAAAGAAAAAAACTTTTGAATTGGCTTACAAAGAAAATGTGCCATAAATGGTACACAAGTAAAACATGAGTTGGAAAGACTGACTGTAATGGAGAGACAAATGTCAATAAAAAGAAAGCAGGGATTGTGATGTTAAAATCAAAGGACTTCTGGTCTCTGGTCTGACATATAAAGAGCTTGAAAGTCATTACTTTCATCTTCACAATAAGAAAAAATCTAAAATACTGAATATCAACAACTCTTCTTAGATCTTTCAGAGAATTGAGGTCACAGGGAAATTCACCTCCCTGAAAACTGGAAATATAGGCAAATACAGAAAATCTCAATTTGTCACAGCAAAAACTGCTGTTGGACTAAGTATCTGGTAGGAATACTTAAAGGTAATTGACTAATTGCTATAGAATGAGCAGGAACTAGCTTGAGAGATGTAAAACCTGGAGGCCCAGCTTTCAAGAGATCCTCACACTTTCATTTTACCTCCAGGAGCCCCATCAGGATTTCACTGTGAAGATTGGAGGAAAAATCTCCTCATTATGCCCAGAATGTTCTGTTCTCCTTAACAACAGCCAGCCCTCAAGAGAAAATGTATTACCAGAGCTGACCAACATGGGTTTTATCACAGCCTAACCAATGTGGAGAAAGTAAATACCCAAATCCAGCGCTTCTGATTCACCTAAGGGATGGAGGAAAAAAAAAAAAAAACATCTGAGATGAACTTATGAATGTCACAGCCCAGGGACATAGGCTTACTAAAGCACTGAGCCCTAATCATAGGATCATAGGAAATACTAGAAATCAAAAACACTTTAACAAAAATAAAGAATGATTCTGTTGGGCTTCTTAGTAGGTTGAACATGATCAAGAAAAAAATCAGTAGCTTAAAGATATGCAAATAGGAACTTTCCAAAGTAAAAAGCAAAGAGAAAAAAAGAATGAGAAAAATGGAACAGAATATCCAAGAACTATGGAACACTGACAAAAGGTGTAACATATTCATAATTAAGAATGCCAGAAGGAAAAAAAGGAGAGAAGGAATAGAAGAAATATTTGAAATAATAATGGCTGAGAATTTTGCAAAATTGTTGACAGACACCAAACAAAAGATCCAGGAATCTCACAGAATATCAAACCGGATAAACATTAAAAACTATATACCTAAGCATATCATATTGAAACTGCAGGAAATGAAAGATAAAACAAAAATCTTGAAAGAATACAGAGGAAGAAAACATCTTCAATACAGAGGAGGAAGGATAAGAATTACATTGGATTTCCCTTCAGAAGCCATGCAATTAAGAAAAGAATGAAATGAAATATGTAAAGTCTTGAGAGAAAAAAACAGCAGCCTAGAATAATATACTGAGCAAAATTATCCTTCAAAACTGAAAGAGAAATAAAGACTTACCAGACAGACAAAACTTGAGGGAATTTGTAGCCAGCAGACCTGTCTGGAAAGAAATTTAATGGAAGTTCTTTGGAGAAAATGAAAATGATGTAAGTCAGAAACTTGTATCTGTGTAAAGAAAGAGTGTTTGAGAAGAAATAAAGGTAAAATAAAATGTCTTATTTTTCTTATCCATAACTCATCTAATAGATAAGAATTTGTGCAAAATAAAAGTAATGGATGATCATAACTCATGAATGAGTGAAATGTATGGCAGCAGCGTTATAAGGGAAGGAGGGAGAAATTGGACATACTCTGTTATAAGATATCTACACTACCTTGAATCAGTATATTACTACTTGAAAATGGACTTAGATTTGTTGTAAATGTATATTGCAAAGTCTAGGGCAGCCACTAAAAAAAATTTTTTAAAGGAAGTGTAATTGATACGCTAAGAAGGAAGGAAAAAAAACAGAATCATATAAAAGGTTCAACTAAAATCAAAGAAGATAAAAAAGATTTGAAGGTAAAAAAAAAAAGGAAGAAAAGAAACACAGAACAAGGGTAATGAATAAGAAACAGAAAAATATGGTAGATATTAATCCAAACATATAATCTCTTTAAATGTGAACAGCTTAAATACACCAATTAAAAGAAAAAAAGACAGAGTGGATAGAAAAAAAAAAAAGATCCAACTATATATTATTACAAGAAATCCACTTAAATACAAAGGCACAGATAGATTAAAAGAATAGATAAAAATACATCAAACCAACAGTAATCAGAAGAAAACTGAAGTAGCTATATTAGTTTCAGACTAATCAGATTTAAGAGCAAGGAAAATTATCAGGGATAAACAAGGGTACTACATAATGATAGCAAACCCATTGCTGTAGCATCAATTCTGTCTCAGCAATCCTATAGGACAGCAGAGATCTGCCCTATAGGGTTTCCAAGGCTGCAATCTTCATGAAAGCAGATTACTACATCTTTCTCCCACGGAGCAGCTGGTGGGTTTGAACCACTGACTTTCAGTTAGCAGCCAAGTGCTTAACCATTGCACCACCAAGGATCCTTTACATAGTGATAAAGGGGTCAATTCTCCAAGAAGATATAACAATCCTGAATGTATATGCACCTAACAACAGAGCATCAAAATATGTGAGGCAAAAATTGATAGAACTGCAAGGAGAAATAGACAAATCCATAATTGTATTCAGAGACTTCAGCACTACTCTCTCGGTCCAGCTGACAAAACAATCAGTAAGGATATAGTTGAACTGAACAGAACCATCAATCAACTGGATCTAACTGACATTCTTAGAGTACTTCATCCAACAGCAGAATATACACTCTTTTCAAGTTCACTTTGAGTATTTACCAAAATATATCACATAAAACATACCGTAATATATTTAAAAGAATAGAAATCATACAAAGTAAGCTCTCAGATCAGAAAGGAATCAAAGTAGACATCATTAACAGAGAGATAGCTAGAAATTTTAAAATATTTGGAAGTTAAACACTTCTATGTAACACATGAGTCAAAGAAAGAGTCTCAAAATAGATTAAAAATATTTTTAAATAAATAAAAATGAAAATACATCTTATCAAAACTTATGGAATGTAGCAAAAGCAGTGCTTAGAGGGAAATTTACCTCATTGAATGCATATGTTAGAAAAGGAAAAAGACCCAAAATCAATAATCTAAGGTTATACATTAGGAAATCTGAGAAAGAAACTCAAATCAGGCAGAAATAATAAAAAATTAGAGAAGAAATCAATTAAATTAAGAGCACAAAATTAATAGAGAAAAATCCATGAGACCAAAAGCTTTTTCTTTGAAAAGATCAATAAAATTGAAAACATCTAGCCAGGCTAACCAAGAAAAAATTACTAATTACTAATTTCAAAAATAAAAGCGTGGCCATCACAACTGATCCAACGGATATTAAAAGGAAAATAAAGAAATATGAAGGACACAATCTACCAAAACTCACACAGGAAAAATAGGTCATCTGAAAAGTCCTGTAACTACTAAAAGAAATTGAAGCAATAATTAATAACCTTCCACATAAAAAACACCAGGCCCAGATGGCTTCATTGGTAAATTCTACAAAACATTTAAAGAATAAACAATACCAATCCTCTATATGTACTTTCTTCCAGAAAACAGAAGCAGAGGATATACTTCCTAAATCATTATATGAGGCTACCTTTACCCTAATAGTAAAACTAGACAGACTTACAAGAATGGAAAATTACAGACCAATATCTCTCGTAAAAATAGATGAAAAAATTGTCAACAAAATATTAGCAAATCAGATACAACAATGTATAAAAATAATTCTAAACGATGACCTAGTGGGATTTAATCAAGGTTTGTAAGACTGGATCAACATTTGAAAATCAATTAACGCAATCTGTCACATCAACAGGCTAAAGAAGACAAATCACTTGATAATATCAATTTGTTGTTGTTGTTGTTAGGTGCTGTCAAGTCAGTTCCGACTCACAGCAACCCCATGTACAACAGAACAAAACACTGCCCAGTCCTGCGCCACCCTCACAACCATTGTTATGCTTGAGCCTGTTACCACAAAATGCAGGTCTGAGCCACCTGCAGCAAAAGCCAATACTGAGACAGGTGTGAGGTGAGCAGCAAGAGTGTTTTACTGTATATCGATATGCAGGAGACAGAAGGGAATGCGATCAGAGGATTTTATCAGGACAGGGTCAGGATCCGAAGAGTCTGTGGAATGTTAGTTCCCCTTTGAGGTGGGCATGATGAACTCGTTCCAGACATGCTGACCTTCTGCGGGTATTCTTGAACATCCTTTGTTCAGTTGTCTTACCTTCAGATTTCATCACTCATTCTACCTCCCAAAGAGGAACTTAGGTTAATTTTTAAACTCTTATAAAATCATGGGAAAACAAGAGAGAACAGAGAAGGATAACAAACCAAAATCATAGGAGCATGCAGAAGTAGCTATGCAAACTATGCATTAACAATATCACAATACCCAGGACGCTAAGCCTACACAGCTGACAATACATGTGAAATTCCCACGCAGCGCCTTTCAAGCCCATTGTTGCAGCTACAGTGTCGACGCATCTCGTTGAGGGTCTTCCTCTTTTTCGATGACCCTGTACTTTACCAAGCATGATGTCCTTCTCCAGGGACTGATCCCTCCTGATAACATGTCCAAAGTATGTGAGACACAGCCTTGCCATCTTTGCTTCTGAAGAGCATTCTGGTTGTACTTCTTCCAAGACAGATTTGTTCGTTTTTTTGGCAGTCCGTGGTATATTCAATATTCTTCGTTAACACCACAATTCAAGGGTGTCAATTCTTCTTTCGTCTTCCTTATTCATCATCCAACTTTCACATGCATATGAGGCAATTGAAAATACCATGGCTTGGATCATGCACACCTTAGTCTTCAAGGTGACATCTTTGTTTTTCAACACTTTAAACAGGTCTTTTGCAGCAGGTTTACCCAATGCAATCCGTCTTTTGATTTACTGACTGCTGCTTCCATGAGTGTTGATTGTAGATCCAAGTAAAACAAAATCCTTGACAACTTCAATCTTTTCTCCATTTATCATGATATTGCTTACTGGTCCGGTTGTGAGGATTTTTGTTTTCTTTATGTTGAGGTGTAATCCATACAGAAGGCTGTGATCTTTGATCTTCATCAATAAGTGCTTCAAGTCCTCATCACCTTCAGCAAGCAAGGTTGTGTCATCTGCATAACGCGGGTTGTTAATGAGTCTTCCTCCAATCCTGATGCCCTGTTCTTCTTCACAGAGTCCAGCATTTCAGATTATTGCTCAGCATACAGATTGAATAGGTATGGTGAAAGGGTACAACCTTTGATTTATTTTTGTGACTTCCCTATTTGGATTTATATCTGGTTGCTCTGTCGTGTGTTCTAGTCTTGGGTTGTTATCTGTGTTATTGATTTTCTAACCAGAGGACTCCCTTTAGTATTTCTTGTAATTTTGGTTTAGTTTTTACAAATTCCCTAAACTTCTGTTTATCTGAAAGTGCCCTAATTTCGCCATCATATTTGAGAGACAATTTTGCTGTATATATAATTCTTGGCTGGCAATTTTTTCTTTCAAGGCTTTATATATGTTATCCCATTGCCTTCTTGCCTGCATGGTTTCTGCTGAGTAATCCGAGCTTATTCTTATTGATTCTCCTTTGTAGATGACTTTTCCTTTACCCTTAGCCACTCTTAAAATTCCGTTTAATTTTTGGTTTTGGCAAGTTTGATTATAACATGTCTTGGTGACTTTCTTTTGGGATCTACCTTGTGTGGGGTTCGATGAGCATCTTGGATAGATATCTTGTCATCTTTCACAATATCTGGGAAGTTTTCTGCCAACAAATCTTCAACAATTCTCTCTGTATTTTCTGTTATCCTCCCCCCATTCTGGTACTCCAATGATTCGTAGGTTATTCCTCTTGATAGAGTCCCACATAATTCTTAGGGTTTCTTCTTTTTTTTAAATCCTTTTATCTGATTTTTCCTCAAATAAGTCATTGTCAAGTGCTTTATCTTCAATCTCACTAATTCTAACTTTCATTGCCTCAATTCTGATCCTATGATTTTCTATTGAGTTGTCTAACTCTGAAATTTTATTGTTAATCTTCTGGATTTCTGTTTGCTGTTTCTCCATGGATTCTTGCAGACTGTTAAATTTGTCATTGTGTTCTTCCATAATCTTCTTAAGTTCCTTTATTGCTTTATCTGTGTGTTCCTTGGCTTGTTCTGTGTTTTGCATGATCTCCTTCCTGATCTGTTGGATAGTTCTGTATATTAATCTTTTGTATTCTACCTCCAGTAATTCCAAGAAGTTCTCTTCCTCTGGAAATTTTCTTGATTCTTTGTTTTGGAAGCTTGCTGAAGCCATCATGGTCTGCCTCTTTATATGATTTGATATAGGTGGTTGTCTCCGAGCCATCAATAAGTTATTATATTCATTGATTTTACGTTTGCTTATTTTTTCCTAGCTTCTTGTTTTGTTTCAATATGACCAAATAGGCTGCTTGTGTGAGCTAGTTTGATTATTGGCACCTCTGAAGCTCTTATATCCTGTCACCAAATGGTTAGAGCTATTACTAGGTATGTGAGCCCAGAAGTCTGTTTACTTTTCTTGTATGGATTCAGCTCAGGTGTCCAGGTAGTCAGTCACCAAGTATATGGTGCAGACTCTTACCTACAGTCATAGATGGGCAGGAGTGATTGGAATAGGCACAGGTATGTGGCTGCAGTAGGAGGTTATGTGCTGAGGAAGGCAGGGGGGTGATGGCTGCCCCTGAGTGTCTGGGAGGAAAGCAGGTCCCTGCTCCCAAAAGTGCGTAGGTGGGTGGGTTTTGCAGCCATACTGTGGGCACCCAATGCTGTTGGCTGTAAGGCCTGGGAGTCACCATTATTTTTGGAGTCCTGTCATGGGTGGCTGGTGGTGTGGGTGGAGTCACCAGTCCTCAGGTCCCTGATGTGGGTATGTGAGGACCCTGCTTAATGGGCAGAGTGGTGTCAAATGTCACAAATCTGCTACTTCACCTTATGGCAGATACAGTTGAAAATAGGCTTCAGGTATATACCCTGTTGTACTGTGGTAATGAGGGCCTATGCTGTTGAAATGGGCCCACACAGGTCTATGCAGGGGTGAAAGGCATTCAAAGTCCATGAACCCCTTATGCCAGTGCCTAGACAAATGGGTTGTGCCTGCCCTGAGTTCCCGGCTTAGGGGAGATGGCAGATTATTTTTTCCTTTTTGTTAATTTATTCCCTCTCTAAAGCTGGGAGAATGGCTCAGGGTGTGTGATGGGTCCTACTTCCTGCCCAGGGGATGCAGCAATCACTGAAGCTGTCCCAGGACCCAGTGCAGAGGAGGGAGGGGGCAGGTAAATGTGAGAGAGATTCTTCCCAAAGTGGGTATTTTTTGATCCGCATAGGTTAGATGCACATACTTATCTTTTCCTGATTGAGAGCCACTTTTCACTGGTTCTGGAGGCTTGAGTAGACTCTCCGCCACTTGGTCTCTTCCAGTGTGGAAAATGCATCCCAAGCACCACTGCTTGCCTCACTGTGCACGCCAGCCTATTCAGCCTGCAGGGTGCCAGTTCCCCCTGGGTCAGGTCTGGCAACTCCTTGCTCCTTCTGAACCATCTCTCCCTCCCTCTGCTGCTCAGTCCAATTCCTCAACTTTGCTGTTAATGTTCAGGGTTCCTAGGGTTTCATATATAATTGATTCACTTGCTTTTTGGGGTCTTTATTGTAAGAGGGACCACAGGAAGCATCTAACTACTCCGCCATCTTGGCCCTGTCTCCTCAGCTCTTTTACTTTATCTTTTCTTCCTTTTGCTTTAGCTACTCAGTGTTCAAGAGCAAGTTTCAGAGTCTCTTCTGACATCCATTTTGGTCTTTTCTTTCTTTCCTGTCTTTTCAATGACTTCTTTCTTTCTTCACGTATGATGTCCTTGATGTCATTCCACAACCAGTCTGGTTTTCGGTCATTAGTGTTCAGTGCGTAAAATCTATTCTTGAGATGATCTCTAAATTCAGGTGGGATATACTCAAGGTTGTACTTTGGTTCTTGTGGACTCGTTCTAATTTTCTTCAGTTTCAACTTGAACTTGCATATGAGCAATTTATGTCCTGTTCCGCAGTTGGCCCCTGGCCTTTTCTGACTAATGATATTGAGCTTTTCCATAGTCTCTTTCCACAGACACAGTTAGTTTGACTCCTGATATTCCATCTGGCAAGGTCCATGTGTAGAGTCACCATTTATGTTGCTGAGACAAGGTATTTGCAATGAAAAAGTCATTGGTCTTGCAATATTCTATCATGCAATCTCCAGCAATGTTTCTATCACCAAGGCCCTATTTCCCAACTACCAACCCTTCTTTGATTCCAGCTTTTGCACTGCAATCACTAGTAATTATCAATGCATCTTGATTTCATGTTTGATCAATTTCAGACAGCAGAAGTTGGTAAAAATCTTCAGTTTCTTCATCTTTGGCTTAATGGTTGGTGCGTAAATTTGAATAATAGTTGTATTAACTGGTCTTCCTTGTAGGCGTACAGATATTATCCTATCACTGACAGTGTTATACTTCAGGATAGATCTTGAAATGTTCTTTTTGATGATGAATGCAACGCCATTCCTCTTCAAGTTGTCATTCCCAGCATAGTAGACCATATGATTGTCCAATTCAATACCACTCCATTTCAGCTCACTAATGCCTAGGATATCAATGTTTATGTGTTCCATTTCATTTTGGACTATTCCCAATTTTTCTAGGTTCATACTTCGTGCATTCCATGTTCTGATTATTAACAGATGTTTGCAGCTATTTCTTCTCATTTTGAGTCATGTCACATCAGAAAATGAAGGTCCCAAAAGCTTGACTCCATCCAGGTCGTGAAAGTCAATTCTACTTTGAGGAGGCAGCTCTTTGCCAGTTATATTTTGAGTGCCTTCCAACCTGAGGGGCTCATCTTTCGGCACTATATCAGATAATGTTCTGTTGCTATTCATAAGGTTTTCACTGGCTAATTATTTTTAGAAGTAGACAGCCAGGTCCTTCTTCCTAGTCTGTCTTAGTCTGGAAGCTCAGCTGAAACCTGTCCAACATGGGTGACCTTGCTAGTATTTGAATATCTGTGGCACAGCTTCCAGCAACATGAAAGCCCCCACAGTATGACAAACTGACAGAAACATGGTGGGATAATATCAATAAGTGAAGAAAAAGAATTTGATAAAATCCAATACCCGTTTATGATAAAAACTCACAGCAAACTAAGAATAGAGGGAAACTTCTCCAACTTGATAAAGAACATCTACAGAAAACCTATAGCTAACATGAGACTTAATGGTGAGAAACTAGACAGTTTCCCATAAGATCAGGAAAAACAGAAGGCTTTTCCTCTTACTACTACTCCTACTCAACAAGATGAGAAAAGTAAATAAGTATTCATATTGGTAAGGAAGAAATGAAACTGTCTTTGTTCACAGATGATATGATTGTCTATGTAGAAAATTCCATAAAATCAACCAAAAAATTCCTGGGCTAATAAGCAATTATAGCAAGGTTGTAGGATACACGGTTAATATACAAAAGTCAATTGCTTAACTGTATACTGGCAATGAAAATTTGGAATATGAAATTAAAAACACAATTTATATTAGCAACAAACAATGAAATATTTAGGTATAAATGTAATAAAATATGTACAAGATCTATTTGGCATAAACTACAAAACTCTGATTAAAGAAGTCAAAGTAGATCTAAATAAATAGAGAGATATTCTATGTTAATAGATAGCAAAACTCAACGTTATTGTGACAATTCTTCCAAATTTGATCCATAGATTACACACAGTTCCAATAAATACCCCAGGAAGTTACTTTGCAGATATCAGCAAATCAATTCTAAGTCTATATGGAGCATAAAAAAGACCCAGAATAGATAACACAATACTGAAGAACCAAATGGGAGGACTGACACTACCTGACTTCAAGATTTACTATGGTAAGCTATCAAGATAGTGCGGTATTGGTGAAATAATACAAAAATAGACCAATAAAACGGAAGAGAATTCCCAGAAATGTTGTTGTTGTTAGGTGTCGTCAGGCTGGTTCTGACTCATAGCAACTGTATGTATAAAAGAATGTAACACTGCCCGGTGCTGCGCCATCCTTTTAATCATTGTTACACTTGAGGCCATTGCTGCAGCTGCTGTTTGTCAATCCATCTCATTGACAGCCTTACTCTTTTTCACTTTTCACTGACCCTCACTTTACCAAGCATGATGTCCTTATCCAGGAACTGATCCCTCCTGATAACATGTCCAAAGCATGTGAGATGAAGTCTTACCATCCTTGCTTCTAAGGAATATTCTGGTTGTACTTCTTCCAAGACAAATTTGTTCATTCTTTTGGCACTCCATGATATATTCGATATTTTTTGCCAACACCATACCTCAAAGGCATCAATTCTTCTTCAGTCTTCCTTATTCATTGTTCAACTTTCTCATGCACATGAGGCAATTTAAAACACCATGGCTTGGGTCACGTACACCTTATTCCTCAAAATGATGTCTTCGCTTTTTAATACTTTAAAGAGGTATTTTGCAGCAGATTTGCCAAATGCAATGTGTCATTTGATTGCTTGACTTCTGCTTTCATGGGTGTTGACTGTGGATCCAAGCAAAATGAAATCCTTGACAACTTCAAACTTTTCTCCATTTATCTTGATATCGCTTATTGGTTCAGTTGTGACGATGCTTGTTTTCTTTATGTTGAGGTGTAATCCATACTGAAGGCTGTTGTCTTTGATCTTCATCAATAAATGCTTCAAGTCCTCTTCACTTTCAGCAAGCAAGGCTGTGTCATCTGCATAATGCAGGTTGTTAATAAGTCTTCCTCCTTTCCTGATGCCCTGTTCTTCTTCATATAGTCCAAGTTTCGGATTATTTGCTCAGCATACAGATTGATTAAGTATGGTGAAAGGATGCAACCTTGATACATACCTTTCCTGACTTTAAACTATACCGTATCCCTTTGTTCTATTCCAACAACTGCCTCTTGGTCTATGCACAGGTTCCTTACGAGCACAATTAAGTATTCTGGCATTTCCATTCTTCACAATGTTATCCATAATTTGTTATGATCCACAGTCAAATGTCTTTGCGTAGTCGATAAAACACAGGTAAATATCTTTATCGTATTCTCTGCTTTCAGCCAGGATCCATATGACATAAGCAATGATATCCCTAGTTCCACGTCCTCTTCTGAATCCAGCTTCAGTTTCTGGCAGTTCCCTGTTGATATACTGCTGCAACCACTTTTGAGTGATCTTCAGCAAAATTTTACTTGTGTGTGATATTAATGATATTGTTTGATAATTTTCACATTTGGTTGGATCACCTTTCTTGGGAATAGGCATAAACATGGGTCTCTTCCAGTCGGGTGGCCAGGTAGCCATCTTCCAAATTTCTTGACGTAGATGAGTGAGCACTCTCAGCACCGGATCAGTTTGTTGAAACATCTCAATTGGTATTCCGTCGATTCCTGGAGCCCTGTTTTTAGCCATTCTCTTCAGTGCAGCTTGGACTTCTTCCTTCAGTGCCATCAGTTCTTAATCATATACTACCTCCTGAAATAGTTGAACGTCGACCAATTCTTTTTGGTGTAGTGACTTTGTGTATTCCTTGGATCTTCTTTTGATGCTTCCTGCATCATTTAGTATTTTCCCCATAGAATCCTTCACTATTGCAACTCGAGGCTTGAATTTTTTCTTCAGTTCTTTCAGCTTGAGAAATGCTGAGCATCTTCTTCCCTTTTGGTTTTCTATCTCCAGGTCTTTTCACATTTCATTATAATACTTTACTTTGTCTTCTCGAGTTACCCTCTGAAATCTTCTGTTCAACTTTTCTACTTCATTGTTTCTTCTGCCCGCTTTAGTTACGTGACATTCAAGATCAAGCTTCAGAATCTCTTCTGACATCCATTTTGGTCTCTTCTTTCTTTCCTGTCTTTTTAATGACCCTCTGCTTTCTTCATGTATCATGTCTTTGATGTCATTCGGTAACTCATCTGGTCTTCGAAAGCTAGTGTTCAATGTGTCAAATCTATTCTTGAGATGGTCTTTAAATTCAGGTGGGATATACTCAAGGTTGTTCTTTGGCTCTTGTGAACTTGTTCTATTTTTTTTTCAGCTTGAACTTGAACTTGCATATGAACAATGATGGTCTCTTCCACAGGCAGCCCCTGGCCTTGTTCTGACTGATGATATTGAGCTGTTCCATCATCTCTTTCCAGAAATGTAGTTGACTTGATTTCTGTGTATCCCATCTGGTGAGGCCCCTGTGTACAGTCGCCATTTTTGTTGTTGAAAAAAAGTTATTTGTAGTGGCTTGCATGTTGCTGTGATGCTGAAAGCTATGCCACTGGTATTGAAATATCAGCAGGATCATCCATGTTGATCAGATTTTAGCTGAGCTTCAAGACTAAGACATACTAGGAAGACGGACCTGGCAGTCTACTTCTGAAAAAAATTAGCCAGTGAAAACCTTATGAATAGCAGCAGAACATTGTCTGATATAGTGCCAAAAGATGAGACCCTCAGGTTGGAAGACATTCAAAATATGACAGGGAAGAGCTACCTCCTCAAAGTAGAGTTGATCTTAATGACATGTATGGAGGAAAGCTTTTGGGACTTTCATTTGCTGTGGCATGACTCAAAATAAGGAAGAAACAGCTGCAAACATCCACTAATAATAGGAACATGGAATGTAGGAAGTATGAATCTAGGAAAATTGGAAACCATCAAAAATGAAACAGAATGCATAAAGATTGATATCCTAGGCATTAGTGAGCTGAAATGCACTGGTATTTGCCATTCTGAATCAGACAACCATATGGTCTACTATGCCAGGAATGACAACTTGAAGAGGAATGGCATTGCATTCATCATCAACAAGAACATTTCAAGATCTATCCTGAAGTACAATGCTGTCAGTGATCGGATAGTATCCATACGCCTTCAAGGATGATCAGTTAATATGAATATTATTCAAATTTATGCACCAACCACTAAGGCCAAAGATGAAGAAACTGAAGCTTTTTTTTTTTTTTTTTTACCAACTTCTGCAGTCTGAAATTGAACAAATATGCAATCAACATGCATTGATAATTACTGGTGATTGGAATGTGAAAGTTGGAAACAAAGAAGAAGGGTCAGTAGTTGGAAAATATGGCCTTGGTGATAGAAAGAATGCCAGAGATTGCATAATAGAATCCCAGAAATAGACCCACACAAATATAGTCAACTGATCTTTGACAAAGAAGCAGAGATAATTCAATGGAGAAGGATAGTCTTTCCAACAAATGATGCTGAAACAACTGGATGTCCACATGAAAAAAAAAATGAATCTAAATACAAAAATTAACTCAAAATAGATCACATACCTAAATGTTAAATGCAAAGCTGTATAATTTCTTGGAGAAAATCTAGATAACCTTGGGTAGGCCATGAGCTTTACTGATGGAATGATTGTGTACTTGAACCTCCCCTCCAAAAAAATCTACTGAAAACTCAACACAAGCAATGAAAGAATTCAGTAAAAAAGCTGTGTACAAAAATAATATACAGGTAAAAAGGATTGAAGTACTGATGCATGCAACATGGATGAACCTTGAAAACATTATACTAAGTAAAAAAAGCCACATGTTGTATGATTCCATTTATATGAAATGTCCAGAATGGGTAAATCCATAGAGACAGACAGTGGATTAGTGGTTGGAAAGGGGGAGGAATGGGGAGTGACTTCTATTAAGTATGGGGTTTCTTTTTGGGTTGATGAAAATGTTTTAAAATTAGATA
Organism: Dugong dugon; assembly: GCA_030035585.1. Taxonomy (NCBI): domain Eukaryota; kingdom Metazoa; phylum Chordata; class Mammalia; order Sirenia; family Dugongidae; genus Dugong; species Dugong dugon. The sequence goes on along the minus strand of CM057470.1, from coordinate 64,635,759 downwards.
GTGGTGATGCTTGCAAAATTCTATGAAAACACTAAAAATCACTGAACTGCAGTCTTTAAAAGGGTGAATTTTATAATATTCAAATTATGTTTCAATAAGCCTCTGCACTCAGACCTAGAAAGGGCATCTAGGCACATAGCAAATCTGGGGCCATATGAGTTCTGGGATGGAGTGGCATCCAGCATGCAATGGGACCCAGACCTGCAGGCAGCCAGACCTTGGTGAGGGCACAGTGGGCAGAGAAGCCTGAGAACACAAACCTCAAAGGAGCCATCTTGGTGCACCACATATCTGGGGCTGTATGAATCCCTGGAGGGAGTGGCATGTGTCACACAGTGAGAAATGGACCCAAAAAACAGACACACCAGTGAAGACATTGCAGGCCATAAAACCTCCACACACAGACCCAGAAACAGCTGTTTGGGCTTCTCCCCAAGACGATGGCCTGGACAGGTATGCACCTCCACTCCTCCACAACAATTAAAGAAAAAAGATAAAAAATAGACCAAATAAAGTGTTGCAACCAATGGATTCAGAACTCTAGAAACCAGCTCAAAAGATAAACATTTTTCTTCTTCTTTTTCTTTTTTCCTTGTTTTTTCTTTTTTTGCTCTACTACACAGGAACCCCTGCTGCATAACCTCCATAGCAGTGAAGCCAGCTGTTAACCATGAGCCATGAACTGCAGGCATAAAACCATGCTACCTTAGTCCAAGAGGGAGGTGAAAAGCCTGGCTTTAGCTGACAGGCTGGTAGATTAGATTCTTCACAGCTGTCGGCGGGCATCAACGGGGGAGTGGGAAGATACAGGCAGGACTGAGAGAAAGGAGAAAGGGAAGGGAGGGAAGAGAGAAAAGGAGGAAAGAAGAGAGAAAGAAAAAATACTAGCTCTGCCATCAGATTACATAACAAAAGTGGTAGTTAATGGCAGTTAATCACAGTAAACAAAGGGTTACCAAAGGCAGGTCTCTGAGATAAGGTTGCCCCTGGAAATTTGAAGCTTGTGCTGAGACAGAGAGCCCCGTGGAGAACTGTTCCTAGCTCCAAGTCAGAATTTAAAAGATCAGAGCACCCTCTAGTGGAATATAGGAGGAGGAAGGGCCAAAAAAGAAAAAAAACAAGAAGAAGCTAACGAACCAATCACACAAAAACAATCCCTGGAGAAAAAGAAAACTCTGAATACCAGAATTAACACAGTATAATGCTCAACTGTCCCAGGTTCAACAAAAAATTGTAAAGCATACCACAAGACAAGAAAAGATAGCCCACTCAAAAGAACAATATGAGGAAACTGAAATCAGTACTATGCAAGTCTTATTAATGGGCAAAATAGAGAACTTTCAAACAATAACATTAACTATACTCAAGGAATTTGAAGAACACACAAACAATAAATTAGAGGGAATCAGAAAGCATGAGAATCTCAATAAGGAGATAGTAAACATGAAAAAAGTAGAAAATTGGCACTGAGGAATACAATAAATGAACTGCGTAAAGCAAAGGAAGGATTCAGCAATAGATCTGAGTAGACAGAAGAAAGAATAAGTGAACTAGAGGACAAGCTAGCTGAATTCACCAAGACTCAAGAAATCAGGAGAAAAGAATAAAGAAAAATGAATAAAACCAAATGGAACTATGGAATCCCATTAAGCAAAACAACTTACACATTATAGAAATACCAGAAGGAGAGGAGAGAAACAAAGGGAAAGAAAGAATATTTGAACAAATAATGGCAGAAAACTTTCCAGACCTGAGTAAGGAATTGAACATGGAAATCCAAGAAGCTCTATGAGCTTCAAATAGGATAAACCTAAAGATATCTACCGAACGAAGATTTGTAATCAAACTCTTGAAAATTGAAGAAAAGGAGAGAGTTTTGAAAGCAGCAAGAGAAAAGCCCAACATAATATATAAGGGGTCTTTCATAAAGTTAAGTGTCAATTTCTCCTCAGAAACCTTGGAGGCCAGGAGGCAGTGGAACAATATATACAAAGTGTTGAAAGAAAATAACTGTCAACCAATAATTATCTATCCAGCAAAACTGTCCAACAAAAATGAGCATGATGGAATGGCAAGAAGCTCCAAATAGCTAAAGTAATGTTGAAAGAAAAGAATAAAGTAAGAGTGCTCACACTTTCTGATTTTAAAACATACTATACAGCTACAATAATCAAAACAGCCTGGTACTGGTATAACAATAGACACACAGACCAATGGAATAGAATTGAGAGTTCAAAAATAAACCCACACATTTATGATCAACTGATTTTTGACAAGAGTGCTAAGTCCATTTGATGAGGAAAGCAGAGTCTCTTCAATAAATGGTGTTGGGAAAACTGGATTTCCACAAGAAGAAAAATGTAATAAGATCCACACCACACACCTCACACTAAAACAAATTCAAAATGGATTAAGGACCTAAATGTGAAAACTAAAACCATAAAATTCTTAGAAGAAAATGCAGGGGCAATGCTGCTGAGCCTATCTTTTAACAATGGATTATCTAATACAATAACAAAAGCACAAACAGCAAAAGACAAAATATATAAATGGAATCTCATAAAAATTAAAAACTCTACCAAAAAAGTGAAAAGACAAGCTACCAACTTAAAGAATACCTTTGGAAACCATATATCCAATAAGAACCTACTAACCAAAAAAAGTTTGGATAAATAATAGCCAAATACATCCCAAATTTGAAAAAAAGATATGAATCTACACATCCAAGAAAATCAACAAACTCTAATCAGGATAAACTCAGAGAGATCCATACTGAGGCACATTATACTCTGACTGACAAAATCCAAAGACAAAGAGAGAATCTTTAAAGCAGAAAGAAATAAGGAAATGATCACATACAAGGGAGCTTCAATAAAATTAACATAAAACTTGTCATCAGAAACCACAGAGGCCAGAAGACAGTGGAATGATATATTTACAGGGCTGAAAATAAAAATGTCAACCAATATTCTCTATCCAGCAAAACAATCCTTTAAAAATGAGGACAAAATTAAGACATTCCCAGTTAAACAAAAGCTGAGAGACTTTGTCACCAGTATACCTGCCCTAAAGAAATGCTAAAGGGAGTCTTTCCAATGGAAAGGAAAGGACACTAGACAGTATTTCAAAGCTGTACATAGAGGGAAAAAAAAAGATCTTCAGTAAAGATGATTTTATAGGCAAATATAAAGGCCACTTTTATAGCATTTTTAGCTGGTAATTCTAGTTGTTATGTCTTACATGCTTTAAAATGACAAACGCATTAAAAGAGTATAAATTCATGTAATTGGCACATGATATATAAAGATACCATTTACGACAACAACAACATAAAGGAAGAACAGAGCTGTATAGGATCAGGGGTTTTGTATGCAATTGAAATTAAGTTGGTATCAATTTAAAGTACATTGTTATAAATTTAGGATGTTATGTGTAATCCCTACGGTGACTACAAAGAAAATATTTTTTAATTTAAAAATAGGGAATGAAAATGATTTACAACAAAAAATCAATAACACAAAGTGAGCAGTATGCAGGAAATAGGGGGCATAAAAAATTTAAGACATACGGAAAACCAATACGAAATGGCGGAAGTAAATATTTCATTATCGGTAATTAAATGTAAATGGATTAAACTCTCCAATCAAAAGGTAGAAATGGGCAAAATGGGTTTAAAAAAAAATGACCCTACTATATGCAGTCTACAAGATACTCACTTTAAACCAAAAGACACAAATAGGTTGAAGTGAAAGGATGAAAGAAATATTCCATGCAAACAGTAACTGTAAGATAGACTTCCAGTCAAAAACTGTTTCTAGACACAGAGAAGGATATTATTTAATGATAAAAGGGTCAATTTTACAAGATATAAAAATTATAAATATATATAATCTTAACAACAAATCCCTATAAAGCAAACATAGACAGAATTAAAGAAAAAAAAATATAGTTTTATAATAATAGTTGTAGGTTTCATCACAACACATTCAGTAATGAGTAGAACATCTAGACAGAAAGTCAATGAGGAAATAGAACACTGAATACCACTACAAACTAAGTAGAACACTCCACCCCAAAACAGCAGGGTACCAATCTTCCCAAGTGCACACAGATCATTTTCCAGGACAGATCTTATATTAGGTAACAAAACAAGTTTCAGTAAATTTAAAAAGACTGAAATCAAACAAATTACCTTCTATGTCTCCAATGAAATAAAACTAAATTAATAACAAGAGGAAAACTAGAAATTTTGCAAATAAGCAGGAATTAAAAAACACATTCTTAAATAAGCAGTGAATCAAAGAAAAATTATAAAATACTGGTTAGCTGAGAAGAAGGCACTCTAGGCAGAAACACCACGCCGTCCCTCCACAGCAAAGATCCGAAAAACTAAGCCTAACAGAGAATCAACAATCCTGAAACCCTAGAACACCAAATGAAGAGATAAAGAACTCAGCCAAACACCAAACGGAGTGAGAATACTAAAAGAGAACGGAGAGCGAGGAGAGACTCAGGCAGAGATTCCTTACCAGCTAACGCAGCGCGGATCCACCATCTTGGATTCCTATCGGAGACCAGCAAACGGGAGAGCAGCCTTGCAGAGCATCTGGTCGGAGACAGAACGACCGGTAAACTGCGGTGCGCGCTCTCCCACCACCCACCCCTCTCCGCCTCAGCTGGGGATCCCCTGCTTTCCGTGGCCAGGGTCCCTGGGCTGGGGGGTGCTGGTGCTTGGATTCCGCGCGCCTGGGCTGGCGGCTTTCTGGGAGCCGTTTGCTGGCAGCTAGCGAACCTTTCTCTGCCGCCTCCCCCTCCTTTTGCCTGGGTGCCTGGTTCCGAGTGCCGTCTCTGCTCTCTCCTGCGGGGCTGTAGGGCTGCGTTCGGCCGTGTGGCTGTTTCCAGGTCTGGGCTCCCGCGCGGGTGGGATCCTGGGGCCTTTGTTCGTTGGCCCCTCTGCTTCCCGTGGCCACGGTCACTTAACCCCGAGACTACCGGCTTCTTGGAATTCGCGCCCCTGAGTGGGGGCTCTCTGGGTCCCATTTGTAGGCACTGACTGCTGGTGTTGCCCTTTTTTTTTCTCAATTTTATTTTTCTTCCTTTTTTGATTAGTTTTGTCATCTTTTACCTCTTTTTCTCTTTTGTCTTTCTTCATTGCTTAATTTCTTGTCTCTCTATCTCTTCCTTCTCTTTCTGATCCCTGAATACCAGGCGATGTATGCCTCTGTACCTTCTGGCCAGGCTGAGCTGTGAAAATTGAGACCGACTCCCCCAGAACTCACAGCTGCATCGGTGGGATCCCTGGGAACTTTGCAGTTCTTTAACTTTTCTGATTTTTATTTGGTCATTCTTTCCTTTTCTTTCTCTTCCCCCTTCTGGTTTCCTCCATCCCATAGTCTCTCATCTGTACATTCCAACGACAAGCTCCCCTAGCATTCTTTTATGTTTGTACGCTTTTTACTCCTCCTCCTCTCTCCTCTCTCCCATATCCAGCTTAGCTTCACACATAACCATCTTCCCGCTGCACCCTACCTACCTGCACCGTGCACTAGACATCACATCACCAAGCGGTGCAGGCACGCCCTATTGGAACCTGCCCAGCACTGACTACCGACCGTCCTGGTGGCTGCGGTGAGTGCCACAAGCAACCCATCCCAGTGGCTCCTCCTCAACTAGATCTGCCCAGCTGTACCACAAGAACGAAAAAAAAAAAAAATCTACAATCAATAAACGAGAGAAATATCTACTGAATGCCCCGAAAACAGCAAACAATATCAAAACATTTACAAAAACAAGACAAGATGGCTCCAATAGGCGTCCAAATTAAAACACCAGATAACTCTCCTGTGGAAGAAAATGCACTAGAAGTACCTGATACGGAACTCAAATCACTAATACTCGGAATTTTCCAAGAACTGAGGCAAAAAGCTGACAAACATGAGGAAAAAATAGACAAATTTATGGAAAATACAGACAAAAAATTGGAAGAATTCAGGAAGATGATGCAAGAACAAAATGCCAAAATAAATTCACAACTCGAAATTATACAAAAACAACAATTAGAAATCCAAAAGATAAACAACAAGATTTCAGAAATGGACGGTGTCATAGAAGGGCTGAGAAGTAGATTTGAAACCATGGAAGACAGGATCAGTGGAACTGAAGACAAACACTTGGATACAACTCTGTTTCAGGAAAACGCAGAAAAAAGAACAAAGAAAAATGAAGAGACCCTGAGAGTTATGTGGGACACAATTAAAAGCAAAAACTTACGAGTGATTGGCATACCAGAACAGGGGGAGAAAACAGAAAACACAGAGAGGATCATTGACGAACTGCTGACAGAAAACTTTCCCAATATCATGAAAGATGAAAAGCTGGTCATCCAAGAAGCTCAACGAACCCCATATAGAAGAGACCCCAAAAGAAAATCACCAAGACATATCATATTCACACTCGCTAAAACTAAAGACAAACAAAGAATCCTGAGAGCAGCTCGTGAAAAACAAGAAGTCACATACAGAGGAGAAACAATAAGACTAAGCTCAGATTATTCAGCAGAAACCATGCAGGCAAGAAGGCAATGGGATGACATATATAAAATCTTGAAAGAAAAAAATTGTCAGCCAAGAATAATATATCCTGCAAAACTCTCATTCAGATTTGATGGTGAAATTAGGTCATTTCCAGATAAACAGAAACTAAAGGAATATGCAAAAGTCAAACCAAACTTACAAGAATTATTAAAGGGAGTTCTTCGATCTGAGGACAAACAGCTTCAGCCCTCAGGCAGGACCTAGGACCTAGGACGCAGGTTCACATGAACCAGATACCATTCTAGGAACTGAACTACAGAGGACTTTCCAAAAACAAAAGATATACAACAGGGAATCAGAGAAATCAATCAAAGGATGACAACAACATCAAAACAATGAAAGAGGCAACAAACGGCATAGGTATAGAACCTTCCAAAGGAGAAGAAGGCAAGGCGATACCAAGTAACGGTAGACTGCTTCAAAATTATAAAGATAAGGGTAAAATTCATGGTAACCACAAAAAAAGTTAACAAACCAACTCATAAAATTAAAGACGAAAAACATAAAGTCTCAACAAAAACAAAACATACAAAAACAAAAGAAATGAACACAAAATCCACAAACAAAAGGAACTCAGCACAAGAGAGTAAGAAGAACAAAGAAAACTTCAGCATCACAAAAAAAAGCCATACAAAATGACAGCAACAAATTCACATCTATCAATAATTACACTGAACGTAAATGGACTCGATGCACCCATAAAGCGACGGAGAGTGGCAGAATGGATAAGAAAACAGGATCCATCTATTTGCTGTCTACAAGAGACACATCTTAGAAACAAAGATGTGAATTTATTAAAAATCAAAGGTTGGAAAAAAATATATCAAGCTAACAACTATCAAAAAAGAGCAGGAGTGGCAATTCTAATCTCAGATAAAATAGACTTTAAAACAAAATCTACCATAAAAGACAAAGAAGGACACTATATAATGATTAAGGGGATGATCCATCATGAAGACATAACCATAATAAATATCTATGCACCCAATGACAGGGCTCCAAAATACATAAGAAAAACGCTAACAGCACTGAAAAGAGAAATTGACAGTTCCACAATAATAGTAGGAGACTTCAACACACCACTCTCAGTAAAGGACAGAACAACTAAAAAGAAACTCCGCAAAGATACAGAAGACCTAAAGGACACAATCAGCCAACTGGACCTCATAGACATATATAGAACAATCCACCCAACCGCTGCAAAGTACACATTCTTTTCCAATGCACATGGAACGTTCTCCAGAATAGACCACATCTTAGGCCACAGAGCAATCCTCAACAAGATCCAAAATGCTGAGATAATTCACAGTATCTTCTCTGACCACAATGCCATCAAGGTAGAAATTAACACTAGAAAGAGCAAGGAAAAAAAATCAAACACATGGAAACTGAATAATAATCTGCTTACACATCAATGGGTAATAGAAGAAATCAGAGATGGAATTAAAAAATTCCTAGAATCAAATGAAAATGAAAACACATCATACCAAAACCTTTGGGACACAGCAAAGGCAGTCCTCAGAGGACAATTTATAGCAATAGAGGCACATATCAAAAAAGAAGAAAGGGACAAAATCAAAACATTAACTACAGAACTCAAACAAATAGAAAGAGAACAACAAAAAAAGCCTACAACCACCGGAAGAAAGGAAATAGTAAAGATCAGAGCAGAAATCAATGAAATAGAGAACAGAAAAACAATAGAAAGAATCAACAAAACCAAAAGTTGGTTCTTTGAAAGAATCAACAAAATCGACAAACCACTGGCCAGACTGACAAAAGAAAAACAGCAGAGGGCACAAATAACCCAAATAAGAAATGAAATGGGGGACATTACAACAGACCCAACTGAAATAAAAAGGATTAGAACAGAATATTATGAAAAACTATATTCCAACAAATTTGAAAACCTAGAGGAAATGGATAAATTTCTAGAAACATACGGCCTACCCAAACTACAACAAAGTGATATTGAAAATCTGAACAGACCCATAACAAGAGAAGAGATTGAAAAGGTAATAAAAAAACTCCCAACCAAAAAAAGCCCTGGCCCAGATGGCTTCACTGGAGAATTCTACAAAACATTTACAGAAGAGCTCGTACCAGTTCTACTCAAGTTATTTCAGAGCATAGAAGAGGAAGCAACACTTCCAAATTCATTCTATGAAGCCAGCATAACGCTGATACCAAAACCAGGCAAAGACATCACAAAAAAAGAAAATTACAGACCAATATCTCTCATGAATATAGATGCAAAAATTCTGAACAAAATTCTAGCCAATAGAATTCAGTATCATATCAAAAAAATAATACACCACGACCAAGTAGGATTCATACCAGGTATGCAAGGATGGTTTAACATTAGAAAATCCATCAACGTAATCCACCACATAAATAAAAGGAAAGAAAAAAATCACATGATTATCTCAATTGATGCAGAAAAGGCATTTGACAAAGTCCAACACCCATTCCTGATAAAAGCTCTCAATAAAATAGGTATAGAAGGGAAATTTCTCAACATCATAAAGGGCATCTATGCAAAACCAACAGCCAACATCATTCTTAATGGAGAAAGGCTGAAAACATTCCCCCTGAAAACAGGAACAAGACAAGGATGCCCTTTATCACCACTCCTATTTAACATTGTGCTGGAAGTTCTAGCTAGAGCAGTAAGGCAAGAAAAAGAAATAAAGGGCATCCAAATTGGTAATGAAGAAGTTAAACTCTCCCTGTTTGCAGATGATATGATACTATACATAGAAAACCCTAAAGACTCCACGAGAAATTTACTGGAAGTAATAGAAAGATTCAGCAGAGTAGCAGGATACAAGATAAACATTCAAAAATCAGTTGGATTCCTATACACCAGTAAAGAGAACGATGAAAAGGAGATCAGGAAATCAATACCATTTTCAATAGCCCCTAAAAAGATAAAATACTTAGGAATAAATCTGACCAGGAATATAAAAGACCTATACAAAGAAAACTACAAAACACTGCTGCATGAAACCCAAAGGGATCTACATAAATGGAAAAACATACCGTGCTCATGGATAGGCAGACTCAACATTGTGAAAATGGCAATTCTACCTAAAGCAATCTACAAATACAATGCAATTCCGATACAAATACCAACAACATTCTTCAAAGAGATGGAAAAACTAATTATTAACTTTATATGGAAAGGGAAGAAACCTCGAATAAGTAAAGCACTACTGAAGAAGAAGAATAAAGTTGGAGGACTCACACTACCTGACTTGAGAACCTACTATACAGCTACAGTACTCAAAACAGCCTGGTACTGGTACAACAACAGAGACATTGAGCAATGGAACAGAATTGAGAACTCAGATGTAAATCCATCCACCTACGGTCACCTGATTTTTGACAAGGGCCCAAAATACATCAAATGGGGAAAAGACAGTCTTTTTAACAAATGGTGCTGGCAAAACTGGATATCCATTTGTAGAAAAATGAAACAGGACCCATACCTCACACCATATACAAAAACTACTTCAAAATGGATCAAAGACCTGAATATAAAGCCTCAAACTATAAAATTCATAGAAGAAAAAATAGGACCAACACTTCAGACCTTAATACATCGCATTAACAGGATACAAACCATAAACATCAACACAAAAAACCCAACAGATAAACTAGATAATTGGGATCTTCTAAAAATCAAACATCTATGCTCTTCAAAAGATTTCACCAAAAGAGTTAAAAGAGAACCTACAGACTGGGAAAAAATTTTTGGACAGTACAAGTCAGACAAAGGTCTAATCTCCATAATCTACAAGAAAATCCAACACCTCTACAACAAAAAGACAACCAATCCTATCAAAAAATGGGCAAAGGAAATGAACAGACACTTCACCAAGGAAGACATTCAAATGGCCAACAGACACATGAGGAAATGCTCGCGATCACTAGCTATTAGAGAAATGCAAATTAAAACCACAATGAGATACCATCTCACCCCGGCATTACTGGCACGAATCAAAAACACTGGAAATAACAAATGTTGGAGGGGCTGCGGGGAGACGGGAACTCTTATACACTGCTGGTGGGAATGCAAAATGATACAGCCATTTTGGAAAATGATATGGCGTTTCCTCAGAAAGCTAGAAATAGACGTACCATTCGATCCAGCAATCCCACTCCTAGGAATATATCCTAGAGAAATAAGAGTCATCACTCGAATAGACATATGCGCACCTATGTTCATGGCAGCATTATTCACAATAGCAAAACGATGGAAACAACCTCGATGTCCATCAACAGACGAATGGATACACAAACTATGGTACATACACACAATGGAGTACTATGCAACGAGAAAGAACAATGAATCGGTGAACCATCTCATAACATGGATGAAACTGGAGGACATCATGCTGAGTGAAATAAGTCAATCACAAAAGGACAAATATTGTATGAGACCTCTATTGTAAAAACCCATGAAAAAATTCACATGCAAAATGTAACAATCCTTGTTGGTTACCAGGGATGGGAGGGGGGGGGGATACTAAATAGGTAATAGGTAAGTGGTAACTTGGGTGAGAGATGAGATAGTACATAGTACAGGGGAAACTAACACAACCTGCACAAGGAAAGGTCATGGAGGCCCTATAGACACATCCAAACCCCCCGAGGGACTGAGTTGTTGGACGGAGGGCTCTGGGGACCATGATCTCGGGGAACATCTAGCTCAATTGGCATGACACTACTTATAAAGATAATGCTCTACATTCTACCTTGGTGAGTAGTGTCTGGGGTCTTAAAAGCCTATGAGCGGCCATCTAAGATACTCCACTGATCTCATCCCTTCGGGAACAAGGGAGAACGAAGAGAACAGGATACAAGGAAAAGATCAGTCCGAAGGACTAATGGTCCACAGCTACCAAGGCCTCCACGGGACTGAGCCCAGTACAGCTGGATGGTGCCCGGCTACCACCAATGACTCCTCTGACCAGGATCACTACAGAGGGTTCTGGGCAGAGCTGGAGTAGGATGTAGAGCATAATTTTAACTCCCCAAAAAAAAAAAAAATAAGAAGAAGAAGACCAGATATACTGGCCTAAAGAATACTAGAGAAACCTCGAGAGTGTGGCCCCCAGACACCCTTTCAGCTCAGAGGGGAAGTTACCTTCAAGGTTCGATGTTAAGCCTGGGAATGGACACCCCAGTAAAACTAAATGGGACTAACGATGTACAGGAGTCCGGTGACAAGGGCCAGAAGGCAGAGGGAGAGTAGGAAACTGATGATAAGGAACACAAATTGAATAAGGACACTGTCGATGTATTGTGAGATTGTTGACCACTGCTATAGGGCAACATTTGTTGTAACTATTAAATGGGAGGCTTTTTTGTCCTGTAAGCCTTCATCTTGGGCGAGAATGGCAGCACAATTGGAAGAGCATAGTCAATATCACTTAAATGTGTAAGTAAAAAGTTTTGAAATGGTGTTTAAATAAAATAAAAATAAATAAATAAATAAATAAACAAATGAGACTAAAGAGGTACAATAGTCCACTGACAAGGTCCAGAAGACAGAAGGGGACAAGGAAGCCCCCTGGTGATAGGGAACACAAGGTGGAGTAAGGATATTCTTGATGTGCTGTGAGATTGTTAACCATTGTCATAGGGCAACATGTGTAGTAACTGTTAAATGAAAAACTATTTTGTTCTGTAAGCCTTCATCTTAAGTGAGAATAACAGCACAGTTGGAAGAGCGTAGTCAATGTCACTGAACTGTGAATGTAGAAAATTTTGAAACGGTGTATCTTTGGCCATCTGTAATTTTCATCAAAAAAAAAGGTTGAGAATTTAGAGGCTTAATACGTTGTGGGGTTGTTAACCAATGTCAAAAAAAACAACATGTGTACTACTATTTCATGAGAAACTATTTGCTCTGTAAGCTTTCACCTGAAGTACAATAAAATATATATTAAAAAAAAAATTATAAAATACTTAAATATAAAGGAAAATGAAAGTACAATATACCAAAATTTATGGAATATGGAGAAGGCAGTGCTCAGATGGATTTTATAACTGTGACTTACCTACATTAAAAAAGACAAAAGGTCTCAAATCAATAACCTAACTTTACACCTTGAGTAACTAGAAAAAGAAGAGCAGACTAAGTCCAAAGCTAGTGGAAGGAAGAAAATAATGAAGATTAGAGATAAATAAAGAAGAGAAAAACAATAGAATCAATCACAGTAGAAGGTGGTTCTTCAAAGAGATCAATAAAATTTACAAATCTTTAACTAGACTGACAAAAAAAAAGAAGTCACAAACTAAAATGAAAAATGAATGTGAAGATATTACTAAAGATCACACAAAGATAAATGTATTATAATAGAATACTATGAATACACCAAAAAATTAGATAATCTAGATCCAATCGACAAATTCATAGAAACACATAAATTACCTAATTGATTCAAGAAGGAAAAAAAAAATCTTAACAGACATATAACAATTAAGCAGATTTAGTCAGTAATCAAAAATCATCCAACAAAGAAAAGCCCAGGACCAAATGTCTTCCCTGGTGAATTCTACCAAACATGTAAACAATTAACACCAAAACTTCCCAAACTCTTCCAAAAAATAAAAGAGAAGAGACATTTCCTAAGTCATTCTATGAGGCTAGCATTACACTAATAGATAAGGACACCACAAAAAAAGAAAACTACAAACCAATAACCCTTATGAATTGTTGTTATGTGCCATTGAGTCAGTTTCAACTCATAGCGATCCTACATACAAGAGAACAAAAAGGGGCCAGGTCCTGCACCAACCTCACAATTGTTATGCCGGAGCCCATTGTTGCAGCTGCTGTGTCAATACATTACCTTGAGAGTCTTTCTCTTTTTCACTAACCCTCTGCTTTACCAAGCATGATGTCCTTCTCCAGGGACTAGTCCCTCCTGATAACATGTCCAAAGTACATGAGACAAAGTCTCGACATCCTCACTTCTAAGGAACATTCTGGCTGTACTTCTTCCAAGACAGATTTGTTCATTCTTCTAGCAGTCCATGGTATATTCAATATTCTTTGCCAACAGCATCATTCAAAGGTGTCAATTCTTCTTTGGTCTTTCTTAATCAATGTCCAGCTTTCACATGCATATAAGGTGACTGAAAACACCAAGGCTTCAGTCAGGCATACCTTTGTCCTCTAAGTGACATCTTTGCTTTTTAACACTTTAAAAAGGTCTTTTGCAGCAGATTTGTCCACAGCAATGCATCGTTTGATTTCCCAACCACTGCTCCCATGAGCTTTGATTGTGGATCCAAGTAAAATGAAATCCTTGACAACTTCATTATTTCTCCATTTATCATGACGTTGTTTACTGGTCCAGTTGTGAGGATTTTTTTTTTTTTTTAATTGTACTTTAGATGAAGGTTTACATAATAAACTAGCCACTAGCCTCTCATTAAACAGTTAGTACATGTATTGTTTCATGACATTGGTTAACAACTCCATGACATGTCAATACTCTCCCTTCTGAACCATGGGTTCCCTATTCTCAGCTTTCCTATCCCCTCCTGCTTTCTCATCCTTGCCCCTGAGCTGCTGTGCCCCTTTAACTCTCCTTTTGTCCTTTGGGCCTGTCTCATCTTTGACTAAAAGGTGAATCTCAGGAGTGACTTTATTACTGAGCTAAAAGGGTATCTGAGGGCTGTATTCTCGAGGGTTTTCCAAGCTCTGTCAGGCCAATAAGTCTGTTTTTTTTTTATGAGTTAGAATTTTGTTCTACATTTTTCTCCAGCGCTGTCCTGGACCCTCTATTGTGATCCCCGTCAGAGCAGGCAGTGATGGTAGCCGGGCACAATCTAGTTGTACCGAACTCAGTCTGATGGAGGCTGTGGTAGTTGTGGTCCATTAGTGGACTAACCTTTCCCTTGTGTCTTTAGGAGTGAGACGAGTGGAGTGTCTTAGACGGCCGCTCACAGGCTTTTAAGGCCTCATACGCTACTCACCAAAGTAGAATGAAGAACATTTTCTTTATAAACTATGTTACGCCAATTGAGCTAGATATTCCCTGAGACCATGGTCCCCACAGCCCTCAGCCCAGCAATTTGGTCCCTCAGGGAATTTGGATTTGTCCACAGAGCTTCCATGACCTTACCCTATACAAGTTGTGCTAGCTTCCCCAGTATTGTATACCAACTTAACTTTCACCAAATTTGCCACTAATCTATTGTCTATTTAGTGATTTTTCCACCCCCACACCTCCCCTCACTTGTAACCATCAAAGATTGTTTCTTTTTGTGTGTAAACTTTTCATGAGTTTGTATTGTAGTGGTCTCATACAATATTTGTCCTTTTATGATTGACTTATTTCACTCAGCATAATGCCCTCCAGATTCATCCATGTTGTGAGATGCTTTGCAGATTCATCATTGTTCTTCATCATTGCATAATACTCCACTGTGTGTATGTATCATAGTTTGTTATCCATTCATCTACTGATGGGCATCTACATTGTTTCCATCTTTTTGCTATTGTGAATAATGCAGCAACAAACATGGGTGTGCATATATCTATTTGTGTGACGGCTCTTATTTCTCTAGGATATATTCCTAGGAGTGGGATTGCTGGATCATATGATATTTCTATTTCTAGATTTCTTAGGAAACACCATATCATTTTCCAAAATGGTTGTACTCTTTTGCATTCCCACCAGCAGTGCATAAGAGTTCCAATCTCCCTGTAGCCTCTCCAACATTTGTTATTTTCTGTTTTTTTGCTTCGTGCCAGTAATGCCGGGGTGAGATAGTATCTCATTGTGGTTTTGCTGCGCTTTTCTCTAATGGCTAATGATCTCGAGCATTTTCTCATGTGTCTGTTGGCCGCTTGAATGTCTTCTTTGGTGAAGTGTCTGTTCATTTCCGTTGCCTGTTTTTTAATTGGATTATTTGTCTTTTTGTTGTAGAGGTGCTGGATTTTCCTGTAGATTTTAGAGATTAGACCTTTGTCGGATTTGTAATAGCCAAAATTTTTTTCCTAGTCTGTAGGTTCTCTTTTTACTCTTTGGTGCAGTTTTTTGATGATCGTAAGTGTTTAATTTTTCGAAGATCCTAGTTATCTAGCTTATCTCCTGGAGTTTGTATGTTGTTAGTTATGGTTTGTATCCTGTTAATGCAGTGAATTAGAGTCTCTAGCACTGAACCTATTTTTTCTTCTATTATTTTTATACTTTTTTGTTTTATATTTTGGTCTTTGATCCTTTTTGAGTTAGTTTTTGTGTATGGTGTGAGGTATGGGTCCTGTTTCATTTTTTTGCAGATGGACATCTAGTTTTGCCAGCACCATTTGTTAAAAAGACTGTCTTTTCCCCATTTGATGGACTTTGGACACTTGTCGAAGATCAAGTGACCGTAGGTGGAAGGATATACATCTGGTTCCTCAATTCTGTTCCATTGGTCAATGTATCTGTCACTGTACCAGTACCAGGCTGTTTTGACTACCGTAGCTGTATAGTAGGTTCTGAGGTCAGGTGGTGCAAGTCCTCCTACTTTACTCTTCTTCAATAGAGCTTTACTTAGCCGGGGCTTCTTCCCTTTCCATAAAAGTTAATGATTAGTTTTTCCATCTCTTTAAAGAATGTTGTTGGTAATCGAGATTGCATTGTATTTGTAAATTGCTTTGGGTAGAATTGTCATTTTCACAAAGTTGAGTCTACCTATCCATGAGCATGGTATGTTTTTCCATTTATGTAGATATCTTCTGGTTTCTTGCAGTAGTGTTTTGTAGTTTTCTTTGTATAGTTCTTTTACATCTCGGGTTAGATATTTTCCTAAGTATTTTGTTTTTGTAGGGGCTATTATAAATGGTATTGTTTTCTTGATTTCCTTTTCATTGTTCTCTTTATTGGTGTATAGGAATCCAACCGATTTTTGCTTGTTTATCTTGTATACTGCTACTCTGCTGAATCTATTAGTTCTAGTAGTTGTCTTGTGGAGTCTTTTGTGTTTTTGATAATATAGAATCATATCTTCTGCAAATAGGGACTGTTTTACTTCTTAATTACCAATTTGGATGCCCTTTATTTCTTTTTCTTTCCTTATTGTTCTAGCTAGGACTTCCAGTACAATGTTAAATACGAGTGGTGATAAAGGACATCCTTGTCTTGTTCCTATTCTCAAGGGGAATGTTTTCAACTTCTCTCCATTAAGAATTATGTTGGCTGTTAGTTTTGTATAGATGCCCTTTGTTACACTGAGGAATTTCCCTTCTATACCTGTTTTACTGAGAGTTTTTATCAAGAATGGGTGTTGGACGTTGTCAAATGTCTTTTCTGTGTCGATTGAGATGATCATGTGATTCCTGGCCTTTATTTTATGTGGTGGATCATGTTGATTGATTTTCTAATGTTGAACCATCCTTGCATAACTGGTATGACTCCTACTTGGTCGTAGTGTATTATTTTTTTGATATGATGCTGAATTCTATTGACTAGAATTTTGTTGAGATTTTTTGCATCTATATTCATGAGAGATATTGGTCTGTGATTTTCTTTTTTTGTGGTGTCTTTGCCTGGTTTTGGTACTCGAGTTATGCTGGCTTCAGAGAATGAATTTGGAAGTATCCCTTCCTTTTCTATGTTCTGAAAATAGTTTGAGTAGTACTGGTGTAAGCTCTTCTCTGAATGTTTTGTAGAATTCTCCAGCAAAGCCATCTGGGCCAGGGCTTTTTTTGTGGCAGTTTTTTAATTACCTTTTCTATCTCTTCTCTTCTTATGGATATGTTCAGATTTTCAACTTCATTTTGTGTCAGTTTGGGTAGGTAGTGTGTTTCTAGAAATTTGTCTATTTCCTCTAGATTTTCCAATTTTTTGGAGTATAGTTTTTCATAATACTCTGTTATGATCCTTCTCATTTCAGTTAGGTCTGTTGTAATGTCCCCCATTTGAGTTCTTATTTGGGTTATTTGCATCCTCTCCTGTTTTTCTTTTGTCAGTTTGGCTAGTGGTTTGTTGATTTCGTTGATCCTTTCAAAGAACCAACTTTTGGTTTTGTTGATCTATTGTTTCTCTATTCTCTATTTCATGTATTTCTGCTCTGATCTTTATTATTTCCTTTTTTGTGGTGGCAGTAGGCTTCTTTTGAGGTTCTCTTTCTATCTGTTCAAGCTGTGTAGCTAATGTATTGATTTTGTCCCTTTCTTCTTTTTTGATGTGTGCATCTATTGCTATAAATTTACCTCTGAGCACTGCCTTTGTTGTGTCCCAAAGGTTTTGGTATGATGTGTTTTCATTCTTATTTGATTCTAGGAATTTTTTTATTCTAGCTTTGATTTCTTCTATTACCCAGTAGTTTTTAAGCAGGGTGTTATTTAGTTTCCATGTAATTTTTTTTTAACTTGCTCTTCCTGTTGTTAATTTTTACTCTGATGGCATTGTGATCAGACAAGATACTTTGTATTATCTCAACATTTTGGATCTTGTTGAGGATTCCTCTGTGACTTAAGATGTGGTCTATTCTGGAGAACATTCCATATGCATTGGAAAAGAATGTGCACTTTCCAGCTGCTGGACGGAGTGTTCTATATATGTCTATAGGTCAAGTTGGCTGATTGTGCCCTTTATGTCTTCTGTATTTTTGCCAAGCTTCTCCCTAGATGCTCTGTCCTTTACTAAAAGTGATGCATTGAAGTCTCCCACTATTACTGTGGAACTGTCAGTTTTTCTTTCAGTGCTGTTAGAGTTTGTTTTATGTATTTGGGAACCCTGTCATTGGGTGCATAGATGTTTATTATGGTTATGTCTTCATGGTGGATCATCCCCTTAATCATTATATAGTGTCCTTCTTTGTCTTTTATGGAGGATTTTGTTTTAAAGTCTATTTTATCTGAGATTACTATTGCCACTCTTGCTCTTTTTTGGTAGTTGTTAGCTTGATATATTTTTTTTCCAACTTTTGATTTTTAATAAATTTATGTGTTTGTTTCTAAGGTGTGTCTCTTGTAGATAGCATATTGATGGATCCTGCTTCTTTATCCATTCTGTCACTCTCTGTCTCCTCATGAATGCATTTAGGCCATTTACATTCAGTGTAATTATTGATAGATGTGAATTTATTCCTGTCATTTTGTAGTGATTTTTTTTGTGGCACCAACGTTTTCTTTGTTCCTCTTACTCTTCTGTGATGAATTCATTTTGTTTGTGGACTTTTTTTCTATTTCTTTGTTTTTGTAGGTTTTGTTTTTACTGAGACTTTATGTTTTTCCTCTTTATTTTTATGAGTAGTTTTATTAACTTTCTTTGTGGTTACCATGAAATTTACCCTTATCTTTCTAAGTTTGAAGCAGTATATTATTACTTGGTATCGCCTTGCCTTCCTCTCCATTAGAAGGTTCTATACCTACACCGTTTATTCCCTCTTTTACTGTTCTGATGTTGTTGCCATTTACAGATTAACTGCTCTGATTCCCTGTTGTATTTCTTTCGGTTTTGGATAGTCCTTGAGAGTTCATTTACTAGATTGGTATCTGGCTGGTACGATCCTGCGTCCTAGATTCAGCCTGTGACCTGAAGTTGTTTGTTCACAAACCGAAGGACTCCCTTTAATAATTCCTGTAAGTTTGGTTTGGTTTTTACATAATCCCTTAATTTCTGTTTATCTGGAAATGTCCTAATTTCACCATCATATTTGAACAAGAGTTTTGCAGGATATATTATTCTTGGCTGGCAATTTTTTTCTTTCAAGATTTTATATATATCATCCCATTGCCTTCTTGCCTGCATGGCTTCTGCTGAATAATCTGAGCTTAGTCTTATTGTTTCTCCTCCGTATGTGACTTCTTGTTTTTCTTGAGGTGCTCTCAGGATTCTTTGTCTTTCATTTTGGTGAGTGTGATTATGATAGGCCTTGGTGATTTTCTTTTGGGGTCTATCCTATATGGGGTTTGTTAAGCTTCTTGGATGGCCAGCTTTTCATCTTTCATGATATTGGAAAAGTTTTCTGTTGGCAGTTCTTCAATGATCTTCTCTGTGTTTTCTGTTTTCTCCTCCTGTTCTGGAACTCCAATCCCTCGAAAATTTTTGCTTTCGATTGTATCCCACATAATTCTCAGAGTCTCTTCATTTTCCTTCCTTCTTTATTCTGAATTTTCCTCAGAGTTGTATCCAAGTGTTTGTCTTCAATTACGCTGATCTGTCTTCCATTGTTTCAAACCTGCTCCTCAGCCCTTCTATGACACTGTCCATTTCTGAAATCTTGTTGTTTATCTTTTGGATTTCTAATTGTTGTTTTTGTATGATTTCTAGCTGTGAATTTATTTAGGTGTTTTGTTCCTCATTATTTTCCTGAATTCTTCCATTTTTTTTTTTTTTTGTCTGTATTTTCCATGAATTTGTCTGCCTTTTCAATGAGCTTGTTTATTTTTTTCCTCATTTTTGTCTGCTTTTTGCTTCAACTCTTGGATAATTCTGAGTATTAGAGATTTGAATTCCCTATCAGGTAGTTCTAGTGCCTTTTCTTCCACTGGAAAGTCATCTGGTGTTTTATTTTGGATGTCTACTGGAACCATCCTGTCCTGTTTTTGTAAATGTTTTGATATTGTCTGCTGTCTTTGGGGCATTCAGTAGTTATTTTTCTTGTTTGTATTGAGTGTAGATTTGTTTGTTTCATCCTTTTTTGTTGTTTGTTTTATTTGGCTATGTCTGAGCAGGCGGGCTGTGTGTTCTTTGTTGTTTGCTCGTCTATGGGCATGATACTTTTTGCCTCCTTCTCCAGTTGTAGGGTCAGTTGCTCAGATATGGTACAGCATGGCAGGTCTAGCTGAAGAGGAGTTGCTGGGATGGGTTGTTTGTGGCACTTACTGCAGCCACTGGGGAGGGCCAGTAATCAGTACAGGGCAAGTTCCAGTAGGCCATGCCTGTGCTGCTTGGTGGTGTGATGTTAAGCACATGGTGCAGGTAGGCAGGATGGAGGGGGGAGATTGTGATGTGTGGAGCTAACATGGTATGGGAGAGAGGAGAAGGGAACAGGAACCAAAAACATACAAACAAACAAAAAAGAGTGCTAGGGGAGCTTGCTGTTGGAGTGGAGAGATGAGAGACTATGAAATGGAGAAAAACAAAAAGGGGAAGAAGAAGAAAAAAAGAAAAGAATGAATAAATAAAAGTTAGAAAGTAAAAAGAACAGCAAAGCTCCCAGGGATCCCACCAGTGTGGCTACAAGGTCTGGGGAAGTTGTTCCCAGGTATTGAAGTACAGCCTGGCTAGAAGGCATAGAGGTGTTACCGAGCACCAGGTATTCAGGGGACAGGAAGAGAAGGAAGGTATAGAAAGATGAGAAACTGAGTATTGAAGAAAGACAAAAAGGGAAATGAAAACAAAATAAATTAAATAAGAAAAGCCCCCAAAAAAACAGGAAAAAAAAAAAAAACGAGAAAAGAAATGCCCTCAGTGTTCCTTCTGCATGTCTCCACAAGCTGAGGGGGTAAGTCCCAAGCTGTGTAGCACTGCATGGCCAGAACGGGCTCCCAACTCGAGAAAAGAAAAAGAAAACAAACAAACAATTCAAAACAAACAAACAAAAGAGCCCCAGGATCCCACCAGCATGGCAGCATGGACCAGGAAACAGTTCCACACTTGAACGGAGCTCTGCAGCCCCTTAGGAAGAAGCAAAGATGGAGCACGGAGCCAGGTATTTGAGAGAAAGGAAGAGGTGGTGAGAGGTAAGGAAGAAATCAAAAGAAGCAGAAAAAAGCAACACCAGCAGCCAACAAATGGCTCTCAGGGAGTTGGCCAGTGTGGGTGGGTGGAATCCAAGCAGCCAGTGCTTCCTGGCAAAGAGACTGTGGCCATGGGAAGTAGAGGAGGCCGAGTGGGGGTGAAGAGGGTTGGGGGATGGGAAAACATATATCATCAGTTACCGGTTGTTCTGTCTCCTGCTGGAGGCTCCATGAAGCTGCTTTCTCATACGCCTTATTTGCTGGTCTCTGATAGGAGTCCAAGATGGCGGATCTGCACTGCATTAGCTGATAGGGGACCTCTGCACGAATCTCTCCTTACTCTCCGTTCTCTGTCAGTTTCTCACTCCATTTGGTGCTTGGCTGAGTTCTTTATCTCTTCATTTGATGTTTTAGGGTTTCAGGATTGCTGTTTTCTCTGGCTTAGTTTTTCGGATCTTTGCTGTGGAGGGATGGTGTGGTGTTTCTGCCTAGAGCACCATGTTGCTGGAAGTCCGACATTGCTGCATATTTTTACCCTCCCTTTACTGAATGTAAGATAATTTGGAATTGCTGAGGCAAAGATTTGGGATAATTCAATGAGAGATAGTGATGGAATGATGTAACTGGATCACATAGGGCAGGCATAGGAAATATGTGGCCTTAGGCTTCCACTCCCAGATATCCAAGTCATGGCAGGCCTCCCAAATCAATCACAACACTGTTTCTCATTGAATTCAGATGCACCTTTAGGTCCTCTTTCAACACAATGGTCCAGGCAGAGAGGCCAACATCCATCAGAGCTAGTGCACTAATTGAAACCTACTTGCCAATTTTGGTGCTGGGCTTTGAGTGCCATAAGACAAAGTTTGATCATTATTCCACTGGCAGCAGGAAGCCACTGATGGCTTTTGAGAGGGAAGACTGATGTACGGAGAACAGTAAGTCTGGTAGAAATGTGAAAAATAGGCTGCAGGAATGAGAGACTGGAGGCAGGCAGATGAGTCAGACCATTGTTTCATAACTTTGATGGCTAGTAACATGGAGAAAAGGAAATATTAAGCCATACTACATGCTTACATTTTCCGAAGCGTCTGTATCAAATGATACCAAGGTAACTATTTTTGAGTATCTTAATTCTGAGTATGTTTATGCATATGTATGCATTATTGTAAACTTAGGACATGTCATATTTTAACCCCAGTTTTAATTCTTATATATAAGGGAATTCAAGAAAATCATTCTCTTGTCCTTTTTAAAATTTTGTTCTGACTTACATCCTTAGGAAATCTGACAGCGAAATCTGATGAGAACAACTATAACAGAAATATTAGCAAAGTAGAGAGCAGAGAAAAATTTGGTTACAGGTTGCTGTAGGTTTTCCTCCAATGTTTAAATTAACTCAACCTGCCTGCTGCTCAGGAGCAGAGCATTTCAATGCAGAGGGCTTTCCTTGGGCTTCCAAGTCAAGATAACCTTGTTTATGAAGACACCCACACCAGAGATGCCATTCACAGCATCAGAAGGGGTACCAAACTAGGAATCTAAAGGCATAGACTATACATTGTGAATTATGCATTAATTATTAACCTTTCTGAGTACATTTTCTTATTTGGAAAACAGGAGATTTGAAATAGACATTCTCTAAATACTCCTTTGATTCTAATTCTCTCTGATCTCTATGTGTCATTCCCTGACACTGCAGCGGGAGTGGCCACAGTAACAACTGAAAGAAAAAAGAATAAGCACCTTCTATGATGAAATAAGACTCTAAGAACCTATGAATCAAGAAGGTTCTTATCATTACTTTGCATTTAACAACATGGACTTAGCCCCAAACTTCTGGCCATGGAGTGTGAATTTCGATAAGACCCTGAAATATCTGGGGTCATTCTGGGGTACTTAAATAATAATTTATATTCTGCATAAATAGTCTGTCCTTAGAGTGTGCCTATGCATCTCCTTATCCTATTGAAATCAGGAAGTGTCTGCCATAGGGACCTCCAAATTGATGAATGATGAGGCCTTAAACAATTTTCCAACTCTTCTGTAGCTTGCAAAGCAGCTTATGTTTTATCCTGCATTGCTCTATCACAACAATAAAATCAGCACCATATGGTGGATGAGACCCAGACTAGGGAAAAGAGGGCCTGCCTTTGAGGACATCTGGAAGTCCTTTAACACATGCACTCCAACTGACTTGAGTGTATCATTTATAGTTGGTTGTGTGCCCGTGTGCTGAAGATACCACTACTGAGCTTTGACTGTATGCAACGGGCCTACTTAGCTGATAAGAAGCCTTTCTTGACCAAATAATGCTTTTATTTTATTTTTATCACTTCCATTTCTTGGAGTTTGGTTTCTTTTGGAATGTGTAATCTTTATGTAGTGAATGGCTCTGAATCCAAAAATTCAGGGCCAAATGGTGTCAAGGGTCCATAGTTGCAATATCTCAGAGGAAAACTAGAAATTGTCCCATGGCATCTGGAGTCATTCAATTTATTGAGGTTTAATAATTTGGGAGAGGGTAAATCATGGAATACCTAAATGGGGCCTGGGCACCAGGAAATGTATTTAGTGTCCAACTATTTGTGGAAACTGTTGCATCAACTTGAGGAACATTATCCCACTTTGTTGGAGCAGCTCATCAGTCTTTGCTCTCCAAAATTTGAAAAAGTGCTTGATATTTTAACGGTATCGTTAATGGCCATTGCACCATTAAAATATCCATAAAGACACACACACACCCCCAAAAAAAAGACCAAAATTCATAACTATTGGAAAAATAAAGCTTAACAAGCAACATTTTTCCAGAACCCAAGATGATTCACCACTGTTGGAACTTAAGAAGCCAACACAACTGTTGGTCACCCTCCTTCAGTGCTTACTATTGCTGTGTAAAAATACTGCAGAAAATGCCTCAAATTAAGGTGGATGGAAAATATGTATTAGGTACTGTAGTAGGCTGAATAAGAGATCCCAAAAACATCAGGTCCTAGTCACTGGAACCTGAAATATTACCTTATGGAAAAAGGGTTTTTACAGATGTGACTAAATTAATGATTTTAAAACAAGGAGATTATCCTGGATTATCCAAGAGAACCCTAAATGCAATTGCAAATGTCTTTATGAGAGAGAGAGAGAGGGAGATTACACATACACACACAGAAGACAATGTGACCACAGAGGCAGAGATTGAAATGATGCAGCCAACTGGCCAAGGAACGCCGCAGCTACCATAAACTGGAAGAGACAAAAGAACAGACTCTCCCCTAGAACCTCTGGAGGGAACTTGGTCCTGCCAACACTTTGATTCTGGGCCAGTGATACTGAATTAGAACTTCCAGTTTTCAGAACGGGAGAGAATAAATGTCTGTTGTTTTAGGTCACTGAGTTTGTGGTAATTTGTTACAGGCAGTTATAGGACACTAATAAAGATGTATTATCATGGGTTTGGCAACCAATGTCACAAAACAATACGTGCATTAATTGTTTAATAAGAAACTAATTTGCTCTGGAAACGTTCACTTAAAGCACAAATTAAAAAAAAGATATTAAAAAAGAACATTTATATCTAACAGGAAGTTGTTTTAAACTAAGGTTTGCATCCTCTGGAGATACACAGACTTTCCAAGAGGCCAGGGAGAATTTTCAGCAAATCAATTTCCAGATCATCAATGTCCATATATACTCTTTCCTGAAACTGATCTGCCTGAAAATGTACCTGTGGTAGAGGTATCAGGTGGTTCTCATTTCTCACTTCCCCTTTCACGGTAACCTCCCACTTCAACAAGAAAGGCATACCTCTTATCCATTCTGAATCTTATCGTGCTATATTGCTATAGGGTGAGAAAAGGTCCCAGGGGATAGACAATTCAAAATGTTAGTGTCCGAGGAATGTCTTTGAGCCAAGGCACCAGAAACTCGTGAGCATGGAGTTTTCAGTTGTTCCCCTACCAGAATATTTCTATTAAAGTCAAAGCATGGTACTGGGTCCTATGTTGAGATATTCTCAATTCAGATATATCATAGATTGGAGCAGCAGAAGGGGTGGCAATTTTTTAATGACTTAGACTTTTCTATCCTCTGACTATTATCAATGCATACAGCACTCCTGAGGGAGACATTGGTGAGAGCAAAGCAAAGAAGCTGTCAATATGAAATACTGAAGGAAGCGGAGTATTACTTTAACAAGGCCACAAATTCAGAGCAAGGATCCATGCCTTGTCTCTTTATGTATCTGTCATATGATTAGAATAGTCAGGATTCACACACACACACACACACACACACACCCCACAGGGAATGCCAGTCTACCAGACAGCTACAAGCACATCTCCATGCATTTTCAACATTCTCAGGAAAAACAAAGAGCTTGGTGAGTTGCATATTTCACATCATTTCAAGAAGGAGGTAGTAAAAATTTCCATGGTTTCTTTCAATAGCTCACTGTTATAGGTTTGAGTAAAAGAAGCATATAAAGCCAGTCACAAAATGGTAAATATTGTATGATCTCACTTACATGAAATGTCTAGAACAGGAATGTGTATAGAGATGAAAGTTTATTAGTGGTTATCAGAAGTGGACAAGAGGGAGGGGGACAGGAGGCCACAGTGCTTAAGAGACACGGTACTCCTGTTAAGGGTGATGGACAAATTTGGGGACAGATAAGGGTGATGGTAGAACAACATGAAAAATATTAATCACTGTCATTAAACTGTACATATGAAGATTGCTGAAACAGCAAATGTTTTGTTACATATATATTTACCACAATAAAAAATAAATTTAAGAAAGTAAGATAGAGTTTTTATTTTCATAATTTATTTGCTTAGGCTCATGACAGAAATTATTTCATTAAACTTTTGCCAAAAGATCATTGGGTATTATAAATCTATATTTATTTTTTACTTGGCAAAAAGTCTTCTGCTGTGTTTCTCACCACATGCTTATTTATTCACTTTGATCACATACTTATGAAATCAGATTAGCATAATTAGAATATAAACATAGCACCTCAAACTATCATTAGTATGCCTGGTATAAGCTCCTTGCTTACCAACAACCCCAAATCTTCTCTTCTTTTTTGTATTTAATTTCCACAATGTATATTCAACTCTTCTTTCAAAAAGAGAATATTAATGTATGGATTCAGGACAAAATATGCCAACATGCAATCTAGCACAAGATGCCCTAAAATTTATAAAATACCTTCATTTAATTTGAATTAGTTCTTCCTCATATTTAATAGTATGATATAATATTTAATTTAATAATAATATTTATATTTTATTCTAATTTTGTCAAATTATAGAAATTGTTTTCAACAATAAAATTAAATTACTAATCCATATATATTAATATTCAAGTGTCTGACTGTCATTTGTAACGACAATTTGTGATTACCTAGGAAACTTTGGCATTAATAAATAGGTCACAGCCTATTACAGGGAAACAGTAAAATGTGTAATTTCCATTTTCATGGGGGCGTGTTTTAAGTCAGCTTCATTTAATTTTATTTCTATGAAAGGGTGCCTAGAAGTGGAAGACTAATAAGTAAAATTAACGTCCACTTGATAAGCTTCAGTAAAGCCTTTCCACTTCCCCAAAATTAAGAAAATGAACGACAAATGATTGGGTTAACAGTTTTTGTTTTGTTTTTTAAGTCATATGGCTTTCAATTCTTTGTTTTCAACAAAATTTAAGAAGGCCCTAATTGAGCTGTTAGCATATAAGAAATTAAAAATAATTTTTGATGAGAGAGCACGTGCGATTTTTGATGTATTATTCAAAGAGTTAACGTAAGTGAATGGCACTTCTGCAGAAACAAAACTACTTCCATTTGCATCGATTTATATGAACAAAGTTTCTCAGCACTTAAATCTATAAAAACAAAAAAATAGAAGTGATGGTTTTCATACAATAAATATTATTCATACATAAATATTTAAGCCTAATTAAAAAAAAAAAAACAACCATTGCCATCTAGTCAATTCCAACTCATAGTGACCCTATAGGATAGAGTAGAATTGCCCTGTAGAGTTTCCAAGGAGAGCCTGGTGGATCTGAACTGCCATCCTTTTAGGTTAGCAGCTATAACTCTTAACCACTATGCCAAGAGGGTTTCCAATTTTTAAAAAAGAACCCTGAGTTATCTCACTGGAAGATGTATTTCCAAGAAATATTACTTTTATGGGTAACAATTATATATCAAAATTTAAAATATGTTTATCTTGCTTGAGCAATTGTTTTCTAATAATTACCATGATGATAACTCAATCCAGTAAGCCCCGTTCTAAACTTGCTTACTTGATCATCTGCCCCTGTCAGGGATTGTAACTTTGAAATGAGGCTTTGATTCTGTAGGAAGGTGCTGTGGTTGGGAGAGAGATAGATGCCAGCCATACCTAGTGGCAGAATCTTTGATGTGGTGAAAAAAATGTGAAATTGTTCACTACAGATGATCTGGTAAGCTAGGTAAGTGCCGTGCTTACCTTGCCTATTGGATAACCTGCCCCTGGTGAAAATATACACAACAAAGCACACACCCATTTAACAATTTTTTTTACATCTACAGTTCACTGATGATGGCTACACACCTCACCATTCACCCTATCCCTGCCCACATTTTTTTCACTACAATCAGCTCAGACCCTCTGCCCCCCAGAGAAAATTTTTAACACTTAAAGACTTATAGTCAGAAGAAGGAAAGCAATGAATTCTAATCTATATACTTTTTTTTGCAAAGAGATATTACGGGGTGATTAATTAAAGACTTTCACTTTCATAAAAAATATATTTACATTAGGCAACAACAAATGCACAAGAGAAGACAACTTAGATAATAGGGACCTCAGGAAAATTAAGTATTTATGTTCCTCAAAAGACTTTATCCAAAGAGTAAAGACAATCTACATACTGGGAAAAACATCTTTGGAAACTATATATCTGATAAGGGTCTAATATCCAAAATATATATAAAACTTCTATAACTTAACAACAAAAACACAACCAAATAAAAAAAATAGGCAAAGGACATGAACAGACACTTTACCAAAGAGGATGTTTAAGTGACCAATAAGCACATGAAAAGATGCTCATCATCATTAGCTATTAAAAAAGCCCATTGCTGTTAATTGATTCTGACTCATAGTGACCCTATAGGACAGAGCAGAACTGCCCCATAGGGTTTCCAAGGAGCAGCTGGCAGATTCAAACTGCTGACCTTTTGGTTAGCAGCCAAGCTCTTTACCACTGCACCACCAGGGCTATTAGAGAAATGCAAATCAAAACTACAGTGAGATACCACCACACCTCTACTAGAATGACAATGATAAAAAAAAAAAAAGAAAATAATAATGTTTGTGAAGATGTGGGGAGATCATTCCTGGTGGGAATGTAAAATGGTACAACCGCTGTGGAAAACAGTATGGCAATTGTCATGGATTGAATTATGTCCCCCCAGAAATGTGTGTATCAAGTTCGCTGGGCCATGATTCCTGTTAGTGTGTGATTTTCCCATGTGTGGTAAATCCTGCCTCTATGATGTTAATGAGGCAGGATGGGCGGCAGTTGTGTTAGTGAGGCAGGACTCAGTTTACAAGATTGGATTGTGTCCTGAGGCAATCTCTTGAGATATAAAAGACAGAAGTGAGCAGTGAGACAGGGGGACCTCATACCATCAAGAAAGCAGTGCTGGGAGCAGAGTGCATCCTTTGGACTGGGGTCCCTGCACCGAGAAGCTCCTAGTCTGGAGGAACACTGAAGAGAAGAAGGCCGACAAAGAGAAAAAGCCTTCCGCTGGAGCTGACACCCTGAATTTGGACTTTTAGCCTACTTCAACTGTGAGGAAATAAACTTCTCTCTGTTAAAACCATCCACTTGTGGAATTTCTGTTAGAGCAGCACTAGATGACTAAGACAGAAATTCTTCAAAAAATTAGAATTAGAACTACCATATATACCTAGGTATATACCCTAGTGTCTTAGGCTGGGTTCTCTAGTGAAGCAAAACCAGTTAAGCATCTATACATATAGATGGCAGGGGAGGGGGGTTATATCAAGGAAATGGCTGACTCGGTTATAGAGGCTGGAAAGTCCCAAGTCCATGGGTCAGGCTAGAGGCTTCTCCTGACTGACGTAGCTGCACGGGCTGGCAAACCCAAGATCAGCAGGTCAGACAACAGGCCTCTGGCCCACAAGCTGCAGAGGCCAACAAACCCCAAGATAAGCAGATAAGCTGGCAGGCTGCTGACTCACAGACTGAGGAGGCTGATAAATCTCAAGATCAGCAGGTAAGCTCAAGTCCCAAGAACCGAAGGTCAGATAAACAGGAGCCAGGTGCAGGATCCAGAGCAATCAAAAGCCCATGAGTCTTGCCAGAAAGTCCACCTATACTGGATGCAGGTCACACCCCCAAGGAAATTTCCTTTCAACTGATTGGCTACTTACAGCAGATCCCATCATGGAGGTGATCACATTATATCAGATCTCATCACGGAGGTGACTACATCATCATACAGCTCCCAAACTACATCATAACTGCAAAACCACTGAGAATCATGGCCCAGCCAAGCTGACACACAACCTTAGCAATCACACCTAGGGACCTAAATGTAGTGACATAAATAGACATATGTAGACCGATGCTGATACCAGCACTATTCACAATAGCAAAAATATGGAAACAACCCAAGTGCCCATCAACAGATGAATGGATAAACAAAATGTGGTGCATACATACAATGGATATTATTTTTAAAAAATGAAATCCTGATATATCCTATAACAGGGATGAAAGTCAAAGACATTATGCTGAGTGAAATAAATCAATCACAAAAGGACAAATATTGTATGGTCTCACTTACATAAAATGAAAAGAATAGGAAAATATATAGAGATATAGTGGTTACTAGGGGTGGGAGGGGAGAGGGAGAGGAGAAATCGTTCTTTGTGAAGTTGTGAATTTTTGAATATGGTGATGGGAAAATTGGCATTGACTAAGGGTAATGGTTATACAGCCTGATTAATGTAACTTATATCACTAAGCTGTACACACACAAAAAAAAAAGGTGAAATGGCAAATATAGTGTTATATATAACTTCACAACAACAGCAGCAAAAAAAAAAAAAAAAAAGATGCAGCTCCTGATAATATTAGGTACAATTAATTATCTCATAGGATTAGTTTTCTTGGTTCAAAAGTTAAGGGTCATTGTTTTGTAGGTTTATACAGTCAAATGGCCTAATACTATCTTGAGCTTCTGTTCTATCTCTTAGTTTCATGAGTAGTGCCTAGGGTCTTCAAAGCTTGTGAGCAACCACCTAGATACAGCAATTGGCCTGTATTTGCCTGGAGCAGCAGAGGAAGAAGGAGACCCAGGAATTGGAGAAGGAAATGGACTGCAGCTCTAATTGCCTCTATAAACAGCTATCTCTTTTGCCATGAGACAAGAATAAATGGATGATTCCTGGCTACCATTACTGAACACTTTGATCAAGGACCCAATAGATAGATCCTGATCAAAAGGAGAAAAAATGTGGAACATAACTTCAAAATCTAATGACAACCAGACTTATTGGATCCACTGAGACTGGGGGAACCATGGAAACTATTGCACAGAAATAATATTTAAGCCTTGAACCAAAACTATCCATAGAAGTCATCTTTGAACTAAAGAACAATTTAGCTCAATTAATAAAGAATATTGGCTAGACTTCCAGGCAACATAGCACTACAGACAGAAGCACCATGCTGTCCCTCCACAGCAAGGATTCGAAAAACTAAGTCAGAGACACATGTCAATCCTGAAACCCTAAGCAACAAATGAAGATATAAAGAACTCAGCCAAACACCAAATGGAATAAGAAACTGACAGAGAACAGAGAGAGAGGAGAGATACATGCAGAGGTCCCCTATCAGCTAATGTAGCATGGATCTGCCATCTTGGACTCCTAGCAGAGATTGGTGAACAGAGGGTACAAGAAAGCAGCTTCACAAAGCTTCCAGCAGGAGACAGAACAACCAGTAACCAGTGATATACACTTTCCCACCCCTCGCCCTTCTTCACCCCCACTCGGCCTCCTCTGCTTCCTGTGGCCACAGTCTCTTGGCCGGAAGCATAGGCTTCACCCCTGTGTCACTTGGATTCTACCTGCCCACATTGGCCGGCTCCCTGAGTGCCATTTGTTGGCTGCTGGTGTTGCTTTTTTCCACTTCCTTAAATTTCTTCCTTACCTCTCACCACCTCCCCCTCCTTTCTCTCAAATACCTGCCTCTGTGTGCCATCTTTCCTTCTTCCTGAGAGGCTGCAAAACACAGCTCGACTGTGAAACTGCTTCCCAGCCTGTGTCACCACGCTGGTGGGACCTCTGGGGGCTTTTGTTTGTTTGTTAGTTCTGATTTGTTCTGTTTTGATTTGTTTATTTTCTTTTTCTTTTCTCGGCTTGGGAGCCCCTCATAGCTGGGCAGTACTCCGCAGGTTGGGAGCTACTCTCTTACTCTGTGCACATGTGCAATGGCATCCTTGGGTACATTTCTTTTTCCTCTTTTTTTTTGGGGGGGGGGGTTGTTTTTTGGGTTTCTTTATTTTGTCTTCTTCTCTCTCTTTTTCTCTTTTTGTATTTCTTCATTTCTCAGTTTCTTGTCTCTCTACTTACCTTCTCTTCCTGTCTCCTGAATACCTGGCATTGTGTGACACTTCTACCCCTTCTAGACAGGCTGTACTTCACAGCCTGGGAACAATTTCCCCCAGTCCTAGAAGCCACATCAGTGGAATCCCTGGGGGTTCTTTCTTTTTTTTTAATTTGTACTGTTTATTCATATTTTTGTATTTTACCATTTTTCTTTTTGTTTTTCTCCATTTCTCAGTCTCTCATCTCTCCACTCCAATGGCAACCTTGCTTAGGACTCTCTTCTCTTTATTTCTCTGTTTGTGTGTATGTTTTAAGTTCCTATTCCTCTCTCCTCTGTCTCCTCTTTCCCATACTCATCTTACCTCCACACATAACAATCTTCCCCCTTCTTCCTGCTACCTGCATCGTGCACGGAACATCACACCCCCTAGCAGCACAGGCACAACCTACTGGAACCTGCCCTGCACTGATTCCCAGCCTACCCTGTTGGCCCTAGTACGTGCCACAAACAACCCACCACAGCCACTCCCCTTCAGCTGGACCTGCCCTGCTGTACCATACCTGAGTGACTGACCCTGCCCATTGAACAAAGAGGTGAAAAATACCATGCCCACAGACGAGCAAACAACAAAGAACGCACAGCCTGCCTGCTTAGACATAACCAAATAAAACAAAGAAGGAGGACGAAACAAACAAATCTACAAACAATAAACTAGGAAAAAAACTACTGACTGCCCCGAAGACAGGAGACAATATCAAATATTTACAAAAAAGAGGACAGGATGGTTCGAGTAGGCATCCAAAATAAACCACCAGATGACTTTCCAGTCGAAGAAAAGGCACTAAAACTTCCTGACAGGGAATCCAAATCTCTAATATTCAGAGCTATCCAAGAGTTGAAGCAAAAAGCAGACAAAAATGACGAAAAAATAGACAAATTCATGGAAAATACAGACAAAAAAATGGAAAAATTCAGGAAAATAATACAGGAGAAAAATGCTAAAATAAATTCACAACTAGAAATCATACAAAAACGACAATTAAAAATCCAAAAAACAAACAACAAGATTTGAGAAATGAACGGTGTCATAGAAGGGCTGAGGAGCAAGTCTGAAACAACGGAACACAGTATCAGAGAAAATGAAGACAAACACTTGGATACAGTTCTGTTTGAGGAAAAATCAGAAAAAGAACAAAGAAAAATTAAGAAACCCTGAGAATTACATGGGATACAATCAAAAGCAAAAATCTGCAAGTGATTGGGGTTCCAGAACAGGGGGAGAAAAGAGAAACCACACAGAGGATCACCAAAGAACTCCTGACAGAAAACTTCCCCGATATCATGAAAGATGAAAAGCTGACCATCCAAGAAGCTCAACGAACCCCATACACAATAGACTCCAAAAGAAAATCACCAAGGCATATCATAATCACACTCACTAAAACAAGGACAAATAAAGAATCCTGAGAGCAGCTAGAGAAAAATAAGAAGTCACATACAGAGGAGAAAAATAAGACTAAGCTCAGATTATTTGGCAGAAACCATGCAGGCAAGAAAGCAATGGGATAACGTACATAAAACCTTGAAAGAAAAAAATTGCCAGCCAAGAATAATATATCCTGCAAAACCCTCATTCAAATATGATAGTGAATCGGACTTTTCCAGATAAACAGAAATTAATGGACTATATAAAAACCAAACTAAACTTACAAGAATTGTTAAAGGGAATCCTTCGATCTGAGAACAAACATCAGATCACAGGCTGAATCTAGGATGCAGGATCATAACAGCCAGATACCAACCTAGGAAATGAACTCTCAAGGACTATCCAAAACCAAAAGAATTACAACAGGGAACTAGAGAGGTTAATCTGTAAATGACAACAACATCACAACAATAAAAGAGGGAATAAACAGTGTAGGTATAGAACCTTCTAATGGAGAGGAAGGCAAGGCGATACCAAGTAATAATAGACTGGTTCAAACCTAGGAAGATAAGGGTAAATATCAAGGTAACCACAAAGAAAGTTAATAAACCTACCCATCAAAATAAAGCAGAAAAACATAAAGTCTCAGCAAAAACAAAACCTACATAAACAAAAGAAATGAAAAAAACCCACAAAAAATAGAAATTCAGCACAGGAGAGTAAGAGAAACAAAGAAAACTTCAGCACCACAAAAAAAAGCACTACAAAATGACAACAACAAACTCACATCTATCGATAATTACACTGAATGTAAATGGCCTAAATACACCCATACAGAGAAAGAGAGTGACAGAATGGATAAAAAAACAGGATCCATCAATATGCTGTCTACAAGAGACACACCTTAGAAACAAAGATGTGAATTTATTAAAAATCAAAGGATGGAAAAAAATATATATCAAGCAAACAGCTACCAAAAAAGATCAGGAGTGGAAATACTAATCTCAGGTAAAATAGACTTTAAAACAAAATCCACCATAAAAGACAAAGAAGGACACTATATAATGATTAAGGGGATGACCCATCATGAAGACATAACCATAATAAACATCTACGCACTCAATGACAGGGCTCCCAAATACATAAAACAAACTCTAACAGTACTGGAAAGAGAAATTGACAGTTCCACAATAATAGGAGACTTCAATGCACCACTCTCGGTAAAGGACAGAACATCTAGAAAGAAACTCAGCAAAGATACAGAAGACCTGAAGGGCACAATCAGCCAACTTGACTTCATAGACATATATAGAACACTCCACCCAATGGCTTCAAAGTACACATCCTTTTCCAATGCACACGGAAAAACGTTCTCCAGAACAGACCACATTTTAGGCCACAGAGCAATCCTGAACAAGATCCAAAATGTTGAGATAATACAAAGTATCTTCTCTGACCACACACCATCAAGGTAGAAATTAACAACAGGAAGAGCAAGGAAAGAAAATCATTTACATGGAAACTGAATAACACCTTGCTTAAAAACCACTGGGTAATAGACGAAATCAGAAATGAATCAAAAAATTCCTAGAATCAAATGAGAATGAAAACACGTCACACCAAAACCTTCAGGACACAGCAAAGGCAGTCCTCAGAGGACAATTTATAGCAATAGATGCACACATCAAAAAAAGAAGGAACAAAATCAAAACATTAACTACAGAACTAGAAGGAATAGAAAGAGAACAACAAATAAAAGCCCACAGCCACTAGAAGAAAAAAAAATAATAAAGATCAGAGCAGAAATAAATGAAAAAGAGAACAGAAAAATAGAATCAACGAAACCAAAAGTTGGTTCTTTGAAAGGATCAACAAACCTCTGGCCAGACTGACAAAAGAAAAACCGGAGAGGATGCAAAGAACCCAGATAAGAAATGAAATGGGGTCATTACAACAGACCTAACTGAAATAAGAAGGGTCATAACAGAGTATTATGAAAAACTATACTCCAACAAATTCGAAAACTGAGAGAAAATGGATAAATTTCTAGAAACACACTACCTACCCAAGCTACCACAAAGTGATGTTGAAAATCTGAATAGACCCATAACAAGAGAAGATACTGAAAAGGTAATAAAAAAAACTCCCTACCAAAAAAAAAGCCCTGGCCCAGATGGCTTCGCTGGAGAATTCTACCAAACATTCAGAGAGGAGCTTATACCAGTACTACTCAAACTATTTCAGAATATAGAAAAGGAAGAGAAACATCCGAATTAATTCTATGAAGCCAGCATACTCCTGATACCAAAATCAGGCAAAGACGCAACAAAAAAAAGAAAATTACAGACCAATATCTCTCATGAATATAGATGCAAAAACTCTCAACAAAATTCTAACCAATTGGATTCAGCATCATATAAAAAAAATAATACACCACAACCAAGTAGGATTCATACCAGATATGCAAGGATGGTTCAACATTAGAAAATCAATCAATGTAATCCACCACATAAAAAAAGGAAAGAAAAGAATCACATGATCATCTCAATTGATGCAGAAAAGGCATATGACTAAGTCCAACACACATTCCTGATAAAAAGTCTCAATCAAATAGGTATAGAAGGGAAATTTCTCAACATAATAAAAGGCATCTATGCAAAAGCAACAGCCAACATCATTCTTAATGGAGAGAGGCTGAGAACATTCCCCTTGAGAACAAGAACAAAACAATGATGCCCCTATCTCCATTCCTGTTTAACATTGTGCTGGAAGTCTTAGCTAAAGCAATTAGACGAGAAAAGAAATAAAGGGTATCCAAATTGGTAATGAAGAAGTTAAACTGTCCCTGTTTGCAGATGATATGATACTATACATAGAAAATCCTAAAGACTCCACGAGAAAACTACTGGAACTAACAGAAAGATTCAGCAGAGTAGCAGGATACAAGATAAACACACAAAAATCAGTTGGACTCCTATACACCAACAATGAGAATGATGAAAAGGAAATCAAGAAAACAATACTATTTATAATAGCCCCTCAAAAAATAAAATAATTAGGAATAAATCTAACCGGGGATGTAAAAGACCTATACAAAGAAAACTACAAAACACTACTGCAAGAAACCCAAAGGGATCTACATAAGTGGAAAAACATATACCATGCTCATGGATAGGTAGACTCAACTTTGTGAAAATGACAATTCTACCCAAAGCAATTCACAAATACAATGCAATCCCAATCCAAATACCATAACATTCTTTAAAGAGATGGAAAAACTAATAATTAACTTTATATGGAAAGGGAAGAAGCCCCGGATAAGTAAAGCACTATTGAAGAAGAAGAATAAAGTAGGAGGACTTGCACTACCTGACCTCAGAACCTACTATACAGCTACAGTAGTCAAAAAAGCCTGGTACTGGTACAACGACAGATACATTGACCAATGGAACAGAACTGAGAACCCAGATGTCAATCCATCCACTACATCACATGATCCTCAACAAGTGCCCAAAGTCCATCAAATGGGGGAAAAGACAGTCCTTTAACAAATGATGTTGCAGCAGGACGGTTATCGGGATGGCAAAGACAGTAACCAGCTGCACAACTCTTACAGAGAAGCGGGTCCAGGAGGGTCACTCTGAGGAGTTGACCCCCAGCTTCAGTCCTAGGAGTTTATTTATAGTCAATACAGCAAGTAGTGAAGCAAATAACAGAACAATGGGCTTTGGGTGAGTAACAATAAGTTTTGGGCAAGGGAGAAAGAATTCAGGTAAACAAGCCAATCAGTAACAGGGCAATAGGTTTGGGAAAACAAGTTGTGCCTAATCTCATTCTTATCGCTGACAAGTCTCCAACATGTCGTATACAGCATAGAGGCCTGTGGGGGCTGCAGTTGTCAATAGTGCAGCCATGTTTAAATGGCGTATATCCCACAAATGATACTGGCAAAACTGGATGTCCATCTGCAAAAAAATGAAACAGGACCCATGCCTCACACCATATACAAAAACTAATTCAAAATGGATCAAAGACCTAAATATAAAGCCAAAAACTATAAAGTTCATAGAAGAAAAAACAGGATCAATGCTAGAGGATCTAATACACGGCATTAATGGAATACAAATCATAACCAACAACACACAAACTCCAGAAGATAAGCTAGATAACTAGGATCTTCTAAAAATTAAACACTTATGCTCATCAAAAGATTTCACCAAAAGAGTAAATAAAGAACCTTCAGACTGGGAAAAAACTTTTGCACATTACAAGTCAGACAAAAGTCTAATCTCTAAAGTCTACTAGAAAATCCAACAACTCTACAACAAAAAGACAAATTATTCAATTAAAAAATGGGCAAAGGAAATGAACAGATACTTCACCATGGAAGACATTCAAGCTGCCAACAGACACATGAGGAAATGCTTGTAGTCACTAGCCATTAGAGAAATGCAAATTAAAACCACAATGACATATCATCTCACACTGGCATTACTGGCACGAATCAAAAAAACTGGAAATAGCAAATGTTGGAGAGACTGCAGGGAGATCAGAACTCTAATGCACTGCTGGTGGGAATGCAAAATGATACAACCATTTTGGAAAATGATATGGCACTTCCTCAGAAAGCTAGAAATAGACATACCATATGATCCAGAAATCCCACTCCTAGGAATATATCCTAGAGAAATGAGAGCCGTCACACGAATAGACATATGCACTCCTGTGTTCACTGCAGCATTGTTCACAATAACAGAAAGATGGAAACAACCTAGATGCCCATCAACAGATGAATGGATAAACAAACTATGGTACATACACACAATGGAGTATTATGCAATGATAAAGAACAATAATGAATCTGTGAAGCATCTCATAACATGGATGAATCTGGGGGACAGTATGCTGAGTGAAATAAGTCAATCACTAAAGGACAAATACTGTATGAGACCTCTACTGTAAAAACTCATGAAAAATTTTGCACACAAAAGGAAACAATCTTTGCTGGTTACAAGGGATGGGAGGGGTGGGAAAGAATACTAAATAGACAATAGATAAGTGGTAACTTTGGTGAAGGGTAAGACAATACACAATACTGGGGAAGCCAGCACAACTTGCCCAAGGAAAGGTCATGGGCGCTCCATAGACACATCAAAACTCCCTGAGGGACTGAATTGCTGGGTGGAGGGCCGTGGGGACCATGGTCTCAGGGAACATCTAGCTCAATTGGCATAACACAGTTTATCAAGAAAATGTTCTACATTCTACCTTGGTGAGTAGTGTCTGGGGTCTTAAAAACCTGTGAGTAGCCATCTAAGATACTCCACTGGTCTCACCCCTTCAGGAGCAAGGGAGAATGAAGAAAACAAGATACAAGGAAAAGATTAGTCCCAAGGACTAATGGACCACAACTACCACGGCCTCCACCAGACTGAGTCCAGTACAACTAGATGGTGACTGGCTACCATCACTGACTGCTCTGACTGGGATCACAACAGAGGGTCCCAGACAGAGCTGGAAAAAATGTAGAACAAAATTCTAATTCACGAAAAAAGACCAGATTTACTGGTCTGACAGAGACTGGAGAAATCCCAAGAGGATGGCCCCCAGACACCCTTTTAGCTCAATAAGGAAGTCACTCCTGAGCTTCACCGTTCAGTCAAAGATTAGACAGCCCCATAAAACAAAACAAGACCAATGGGGCACAATAGTCCAGGGACTAGGACTAGAAGGCAGGAGGGGACAGGAAAGCTGGTAATAGGGAACCCCAGTTTGAGAAGGGACATTGTTGACATGTCATGAGGTGGTTAACCATTGTCATAAAACATACGTGTACTGTTTAATGAGAAACTATTTGCTCCATAAACCTTCATCTAAAGTACAATTAAAAAAAAAAAAGAATATTGGCCTTGAGTATTGTGCTTATTTAAAAAATTATTTATATGAGATGAAGTTGAAAATAGTAACTCTAAGGCACAGGTAAGAGCTTTAAGGGGTAGAGACTCTGTTAACTGTGGTGAAACAATATGGGTAGAGATAGCGAGAATGGTGACACAATGTGAAGTATGTAGCCAATGTCATTGAACTGTACCTGTAGAAATTGTTGAATGGGTGTATATTTTGTTGTGTATATTTTCACCAAAAATTAATAAATAAATATTATGTATATATATGAAATAACTAGGATAAAATTCTGTGGGAAAGCATAAAGGAAATATTAATTCCAGGAGAAAAGGAAATAATGTAAAATATTTAACTGTTGCATGTTGTTCATGTTTTTCCCTCCCAGCTTAATTGAGGTATAATTTACCTTTAATAATATTCACCCATTTTAGGTGCACAGTTTGATGAATTTCGGTAATTGTATACAGTAAGTAGGCATCATCAACACATAATGTTTCCAGCATCCTATAAAGTTTGCATTTAACACACTTCACCAATCACTAGTTCCTAGCAAAAACTGATCTGTTTTCTGTCACTCCAGTTTTGTCTTTTCCAGAATTTCATATAAATGAATTCATACATTATGTTGTATTTTGTATTTTATTTCTTTCAATTAACATATTTTGTTCCTTTCTATTGAAAAGTGGTGTACCATAGTATAGATATACTACAATTTGTTTATTCATTTACTTGTTAGTCACATTTGGGTTGTTTTCAGATTTTGACTATTAAAATAATCCTGCTATGTATATTCATGTACATGTCTTTGTGTAGACATATGCTTTCTTTTCTCCTTGGGTAATATCAATGAATGGGTTTGCTAGGTTGTATGGTGGTTTGAACTCACCAGGCAGCTCTGAGGGAGAAAGACCTGGTGTCTGCTCCCTTAAAGATTGTTGTTGTTTTTGGGTGCCGTCAAGTCAGTTCCGACTCATAGCAACCCTATGCACAACAGAATGAAACAGTGCCCAGTCCTACACCATCCTCAAAATCATTGCTGTGTTTGATTCCATTGTAGCAGCCACTGTGTCAATTCATCTCGTCAAAGGTCTTCCTCTTTTTCATTGACCCTCTACTTTACCAGACATGATGTCCTTCTCTAGGGA
The DNA here is from genome assembly GCA_030035585.1 of Dugong dugon. Classification (NCBI taxonomy): domain Eukaryota; kingdom Metazoa; phylum Chordata; class Mammalia; order Sirenia; family Dugongidae; genus Dugong; species Dugong dugon. The sequence continues at coordinate 64,595,361 of CM057470.1, read as the reverse complement.
CTGGTCCCTCCTGATAACATGTCCAAAGTACATGAGACAAAGTCTCACCATCTTCACTTCCAAGAAGCACTCTGGCTGTATTTCTTCCAAGACATACTTGTTCATGCAGTCCATGGTATATTCAATATTCTTCACCAACACCATAATTCAAAGGTATCAATTCTGCTTTGGTCTTCCTTATTCATTGTCCAGCTCTTGCATGCATACGAGGTGATCGAAAATATGATGGCTTAGGTAAGACACACCTTAGTCCTCAAAGTGACATCTTTGCTTTTTAACACTTTAAAGAGGTCTTTTGCAGCAGATTTGCTCAATGCAATACGTCATTTGATTTCCCGACTGCTGCTTCCTTGGGTGTTGATTGTGGAGCCAAGTAAAATGAAATCCTTGACAATGTCAAGCTTTTCTCTATTTATCATTATGCTGCTTATTGGCCCAGTTGTGAGGATTTTTGTTTTCTTTATGTTGAAGTGCAATCCATACTGATGACTGTAGTCTTTGATCTTCATCCATCAGTAAGTGCTTCAAGTCCTCTTCATTGTCAGCAAGGAAGGTTGTGTCATCTGCATATTGCAGGTTGTTAATGAGTCTTCCACCAATCCTGCTGCCACATTCTTCTTCATATAGTCCAGCTTCTTGGATTATTTGCTCAGCATACAGACTGAATAACTATGGTGACAGGATGCAACCATGATGCACACTTTCTGAGTTTAAACTACGTCGTATCCCCTTGTTCTATTCGAACAACTGCCTCTTGGTCTATGTGCAGGTTCCACATGAGCAGAATTAAGTCTTCTGGAATTCCCATTCTTCACAATGTTATCCATAATTTGCTATGATCTACACAGTTGAATGCTTCTGCATAGTCAATAAAACACAGGTATGATCTCATTGGGAGGAAGGGCTGCCACATAAGAAGGGCCCTGAAGCAAAGAAAAGAATTGTTGCATATTTAGAAATCAAGACTCAGCTCTGACTTCTCTGGACTCTGTGCTTCACCAACAGAGGAACCCCATGGAGGCAGGAGGGGACAGGAAACCTGGTGAAAGGGAACCCAAGGTTGAGAAGGGACAGTGTGGACATGTCGTGGGGTTGTTAACGATTGTCATAGGACGATACGTGTACTGTTTAATGAGAAACTATTTGCTCTGTAAACCTTCATCTAAGGTACAGAAAAAGAATTATCTATGTGAGATCAAATTAACAACAGCAACTCAAAAGGTTTGATGGGAAGCCTAGGGGACAGTGAGTTGAAGATAATGGTGATGGAATAATTTGGAAAAGGATAGTGAGAATAGCAGCACAACTGGAAGAATGTAATCGATGTCACTGAATTGTACATGTAAAAACTTTTGAAATTGTGTAAGTTTGGCTATGCATATTTTCACCAAAAAAAAAAAAAAAAGTACTCCAAGGTTGAGAAGGGAGAGTGTTGACATATTGTGGGGTTGTTAACCAATGTCATAAAACAATACGTGTACTGACTGTTTAATGAGAAACTATTTGTTTTTCAAACCTTCATCTAAAGTACAATAAAAAAAATTAAAAACAAAAAAACACAGGTAAACATCTTTCTGGTATTCTCTGCTTTCAGCCAAGATTCATCTGACATCAGCAATGATATCCCTCGTTCCATGTCCTCTTCTGAATCCAGTTTGAATTTCTGGCAGTTCCCTATCAATGTACTGCTAAAACCATTTTTGAATGATCTTGAGCAAAATTTTACTTGTGTGTGATGTTAATGATATTGTTGGATAATTTCCCCATTCTGTTGGATCGCCTTTCTTTGGAATGGGCACAAATATGAATCTCTTCCAGTTGGTTGGCCAGGTAGCTGTCTTCCAAATTTCTTGGCATAGACAAGTGAGCACCTTCAGCTCTGCATCCATATGTTGAAACATCTCAGTTGGTATTCCATCAGCTCCTGGAACCTTGTTTTTCGCCAATGCCTTCAGTGCAGCTTGGACTTCTTCCTTCAATACCATCACTTCTTGATCATATGCTACCTCCTGAAATGGTTGAACGTCTACCAAGTCTTTGGTACAGTGACTCTGTGTATTCCTTCCATCTGCTTTTGATGCTTCCTGTGTCATTCAATATTCTGCCCATAGAATCCATCAAAATTGCAACTTGAAGCTTGAATTTTTTTCTTCAGTTCTTTCAGCTTGAGAAATGCTGACTGTGTTCCTCCTTTCTGGTTTTCTAACTCCAGATCCTTTCATATTTCATTGTAATACTTTACTTTGTATTCTCAAGCTGTCCTTTGAAATTTTCTCTTCAGCTCTTTTACTTTATCATTCCTTCCATTCACTTTTGCTACTCTACGTCCAAGAGCAAGTTTCAGAGTATCTTCAGATGATCTTCAAAAAGATCATTCATTTTGGTCTTTTCTTTCTTTCCTGTCTTTTTAATGACCTTTTTCTTTCTTCATGTATGATGTCCTTGATGTCCTCCCACAACTCATCTGGTCTTTGGTCCTTAGTGTCCAATGCATGAAATCTATTCTTCAGATGGTCTCCAAATTCACGTGGGATATCCTGAAGGTGGTATTTTGTCTCTCATGGACTTATTTTAATTTTCTTCAGCTTCAGCTTGAACTTGCATATGAGCAGTTGATGGTCTGTTCTGCATTCGGCCCCTGGCTTTGTTCTGACAAATGATATTGAACTTTTCCATCATCTCTTTCCATGGCTGTAGTCAATTTGATTCCTGCATTTTCCATACAGCGAGGTCCACCTGTATAGTTGCCATTTACGTTGTTGAAAAAAGGTATTTGCAATGAAGAAGTCATTGATCTTGTAAAATTCTATCATGTGACCTCCAGCATCATTTCTATCACCAAGGCCATATTTTTCAACTACCAACCCTTCGTCTTCATTTCCAACTTTTGCATTCCAATCACCAGTAATTATCAATGCATCCTGATTGCATGTTCGATCAATTTCAGACTACAGAAGCTGGTAAAAACGTCAATTTCCTCATCTTTGGCCTTAGTGGTTGGTGCATAAATTTGAATAATAGTCGTGTTAACTGGTCTTCCTTGTAGTCATATAGATATTATCCTATCACTGACAGCACTGTACTTCAGGATAGATCTTGAAATGTTCTTTTTGATGATGAACATGATGCCATTCCTCTTAAATTTGTCATACTCAGCATAGTAGACCCTATGATTGTCTGATTCAGAATGGCCAATACTAGTCCATTTCAGCTCACTAATGCCTGGGATATTGATCTTTATGCATTCCATTTCATTTTTGATGATGTCCAGTTTTTCTAGATTTATACTTTGTACATTCCACACTCTGATTATTAATCCATGTTTTCAACTGTTTCTTCTCATTTTGAGTCATGACACATCAGCAAATGTAGATCTTGAAAGCCTGACTCCATCGAAGTCATTAAGGTCAACTCTATTTTGAGGGCGCACCTCTTCCCCCGTTGTCTTTTGAGTGCCTTCTAACCTGAGGGGCTCATCTTCCGGCACTATATCAGACAATATTTTGCTGCTATTCATAAGGTTTTCACTGGCGAATTTTTTTCTGAAATAGATTGCCAGGTCTTTCTCCCTAGTCTGTCTTAGTCTGGAGGCTCCACTGAAATCTGTTCACAAAGGATGGCCCTGCTGGAATTTGAAATAATGGTGGCCAAGCTTCCAGTAGCACAGCAACACGCAAGTCACCACAGTACAACAAACTACAGACGCATGGTAGCCGTAAAGACTGCAGCCTAGAAAACCCTATAGGACAGTTCCATTCTGTCCTATAGGGTCGGTATGAGTCAAAACTGACTTGATGGCACACAACAACAACAACATGGTAAGAGTATATTTAACTTTCTAAGATGCTGCCACGCTGTTTTCCAGAGTATCACTTTCCATTGCCATCAACAATGTATAAGAGTTTCAGTTGCTCCAACTCCTCACCAACACTTGCTACTGTAAATTTTTTCATTTTAGCTATTCTAGTAGTTGTGTGGTGTGATTTTAATTTGCAATTACTTGATCACTGGTGATGTTTCATGTGCTTGTGAGCCATTTATATACCTTCTTTTACAAAATGTGTGTTCGTACATTTGCCTGTTTTTTAAAACACTTTGAGTTATAATTCACATTCTATACAATTCACCCACTTAAAGTGTATAAGTCAATGGTTCTTAGCGTTTTCACAGAGTTGTGCAACCATCAGCAAATCCATTTTAGAACATTTTCATCAGTCTAAAAAAAAAACGCATACACATTAGCAGTCACTCCCCACTTCCCACAATATCCTCAATCTTAGCCAACCACTATTTACGTCTCTGTAGATTTACCTACTCTTGAAATTTCATATCAGTGGAATCATATAATATGTGGTAAGAATCCAACAATTCTAAGACCACTCCAGAATAATTAACCATATTCCCTCACTTAAGTAGTTTTTGTCTCTAAATCAGGGCTTGAAAGAAAGAAATGATGCCCTGGTTTTTCATCCACAGGTTTTATTTCCATTGTGCACCTCCGAGTACCTACCACTCTAGCTGATCCAAACTAGCTTTTTCTCTTCTTCCTTTCCTCTAAACTTCTGCGTCCAAGGAGGTACTTCTGACTGGAGTTACGAAGGAAAGAAAATGACTTCATCTATTTTGACCATTCTTAATATTTTGTTTTTCTGCGTATTGTTGAGCTGTAAGATGTCTTTATTGTTTTAGATACAAACCCTCTGTCAAATACATATTTTGCAATTTTTTTTCCATTCTGTGGACTCCCTTTTGATTCTTAATTTTGTTTTTCAAAAAGCAAGTTTTACATTTGCATGTTCATATTATCATTTTTGTTTTGTGGTTTTTGCTTTTTGTACTCTACTTAAGAAATCTTTTCCTAATCCAATATGAAAATGTTTCCCCAATGCCTTCTTCTAGCAATTTTATATTTTTAGGTCTTACTTTTAGATTTATGATGCATTTTGCTTTGAAGCATATGATGCATTTTGAATTAATATTATGGTGTAAGTTAATAGTCCAAGATTGTTACATATATTTTTATATATTTATATATATATATTCATATCTCCAGAACCATTTGTTTAAAAGGCTGTATTTTCTTCAATTGAATTACCTTGACACAAACCTTTTCAATGAGGGACTTGGCTAAAGTAGTCCAGGTACAAGTTGGGAGGGATGCTGGGACCCCATTCTCCAGACCACAAGGAGAAGTCAAATATTATGAATCCCAGTTAGTAAACATCGCTGCCGCAATAAAACGTACAACCACAAATACCAGCACTCCCTCCTGGGTGGCAGAGCATTTCTTGGGTAAGTTTCTGACTTGCTCCCTGGATGCATGCTTGTCTCCACGTGTTCCCAAATTGGCTCAGCATGTTCCCCTCACCAATCTTCCATCTTCCTTCAGCTTGGGAAAAGGTATTTCTTGCACTTTAATTTCATTCTCTTATTTATTTTTACTTTTCATTTGTTTATTTGGGCTCTAAATTGGGGTGTGCGTGGGGCTCAGCAAAATTCTCTAAGAAATATGATTCCGATTAAACTTCCATTTTATGACACCAATCACTTGTTCTAGTCTCTTAAATTCACAGATTGAATTCTTCATACTTGCATGAAGATTTTAACCATCATTTTATTGTTAAATGTTTCCCTAAAGAGGCAAATAGTTGCCATCAAGTCAATTTCAACTCATGGTGACCTCATGTGTGACAGAGTAGAACTGTGCTCCATAGAGTTTTCATTGGCTGATTTTTTGGAAGTACATCCCCAGGCTTTTCTTCCAAGGTGCCTCTGGGTGGACTTAAACTGCCAACCTTTCGGTTAGCAGCCTAGTGTGTTAACCATTTGCAGCACCCAGGGACTACAGAGGCAAGAGTATTCAAAATATCTATTAAAAATGTCAGTAATCATTTTTCCAAGAGAAAATATAAAAAGAGTTAAACACGACTGCAAGACTGTCCCATCAAGGCAGAATGGTAATGTCATTAACACATACACAAACAGGAAATAAAAACTGGCTTGGAGAAACATGAATTCATTTTAGTTGAGGAGAGTGATGGTGGTGGGACTTCCAAATGGGTGTATAAGAAAGACAAGTGGGAATAAAAATGGGAACAAAGGAGAAAGACCAAGACTTCCCATAGAATTGAGTCTTCTTTCCATAGAATTGAGTCTTCTTTCTGTGTAAATATGTAAATGTGTAGGAAAACCTCAAAACAATGCACAGGAGAAAAAGACCCAGAAAAAATAAAATATATTGAACATTGGGGAAAGCCTACATCTGGGTAGCAGAAGGAAAAAGAACATTTAAGAAAGGCAAGAGGAGGCTTGGTCAGAGAAAAGAAAGAAAACAGGATAGACTAGGCAGTTCTTTCCACACTGTTTTACGCACGCTCAAGATACACAACTGTTAAGGGATGATATGCAAAATAAAGTGCTTTGAACAAGTACATGAGGTGATGCTGGGTTAAACCTAGTTAGGAAGAGTCATTTACCGCAAGACTCTATAGAGCCTTTAGTGTACAGATTTGCCTTCTGCAACTCTCGAGTATGTCATGGCATTTCTCTAACTTACTTGGCCACAGAGCACTTATTTAGAGTGACACCTATTGACTTCTCATGGAACGAGTGCTAGTGTTCCAAGATACGGAGTGTGGGAAACACTGGTGTGAAAGAATGGCAACAAAAGGAGGAAAGAATTTTAAGAAGGTATCAGAAATATGGTTTGATTTCTCTGTGGATTAGAAGGGTCTTCAGCATCCAAACATGGCCAGAGATCTTTGAAAAAGTAGGGCCTTCTCATAGTCTAATGTCTAAGAGTTAAGTCTACAGTGAGAACTTGAGCCTTACAAATATTACTTGAGGGTGTATTTTGACTAATGCTCATCATAACATAATAAATAACTTTCTTTCATTTTGCTTCTTAGCTAGAGCCCATTGCGACAAAGACATCTAGCAACTGCTGAAATATTCTACTAACGTTCATATGTTTTATTTTTCTCAAGCCCTTTTCTTATGTAGGTAAGAAAGAATGAATAAAGGAAGGAAAGAAGGAAGAAAGGAAAAAGGAAAGAAGAAAGGAAGGAGGAGGGAGAGAAGGGGAAAAGAAGGAAGACTAGATTTTATTCTGCTGGGCCTGCATCCATAGAATAATTTATCCCCATTTGCACCTTTGCGGGTTTCATAATATCAGTTGAAGAGTTGGAAACAGTGGCTGTTGTTGTTGTTAGGTGCTGTAGAGCTGGTTCTGACGCAAAGCGACCCTGTGTACAACAGAACCACTGCCCAGTCCAGCGCCATCCTCACAATCGCTGGAGGAAACAACAGTTATAGGTGAAAATATCTACATATCTTGTTTTCAGAGTTTTTCACGCTAGACATCACTTAATTCTGATATTGGGAGAAAACAGGGAGGGATGTGAGCTGGGCTAATAATCGAGTTTCATCTCACCTCCAGAGCCAAGAGACTTCTTTTTTTTTCCTCCTGAGATTTCCCTCCCAAATAATTTGAAAAGAATAAATTTCTCAGGGCAGATAACTTAAGAAGTCTCCATTGTGGTCATGACTGGCAGACTGCATTGATCTGAGGTAGGATATTGGCTGTCAAGCTGCCACCAAGCCAAGAGAGAACCCCGTCTGTCTTTGATATGGAAATCCAAAGGGTGAGATTCTTGTTGAATGGGCTTATGCAGCCTCTGGTGATGACAAAGAATAGAAGCAGAATCAATGAAGTCCTATTCTTGTTAGTGGAAGCAGCTTGGAATCAGCTTCCTGTTAGCCAGGTCCTTTTGATTCTACTGACATCTATGGGCTGTGACTTTGCTGTGCGCCTTCATTTTCTTTACAGATTCATTGTCCCAACTCTCACATGTTTTTTTAAAGGTTTTCTATATGGTTTTTAAACATGATGGAGTAAACCTACTACATAGCCAAACAAGGCACTCCAAGGACTGCTTGCCTTTCTATCCTCCAGATGAGGAGAAAGAATCCTATCAAAAGCCACACCCTGAGTTTAGTTATTACCGTATTAGCTTTTCCGAGTGTATCTCATTTTTCACCCTGCTTACTCAGGCGATTACAGAGAGATGGCTTATCTCTACAAAGTGTTATTGGCATACACAGAGTATGTAGTTCTGGTGTATAATAATATCAGTATAGTATACATCACCTATTTATTATTCATGTTTGGCTAATACTCACTGTATTATCAACAAAATCGTAAGGACGAACAAGTTGTTTTTTGGCAAGCTACACAGGGCACAAGCCTTGAAATAAATCCCGAGAGCCTTTCCAGACTTTGATGAAGTCTACTTCTCCACTGGATTTTCTGCTTTGAAACACATGGTCTATCCCAACATCCATTTCCGCTCCAGCCTTTAAGATCACACCAGCTTATTGTAGATACACATCTGCACTGTCCAGATACACACTTTTTTGACTTGAGACTCCACATTTATTTTTTAATGCAGAATACTCCACCCATTCTTTAAAGTGCTTTGCCATATGTCAACCATTAACTCCACAGTTACGATGAGGATTTTCTTTCTGAATCAAACAGGCTAACTTCTTTGAATGGCACTGAGTGCAAGCAGAAATCTTGCATTTACCGTAATGAGAAAATTCACAAATCACATACATCAGTATGAGCAGTACTATGTTCCAGTGGGCTAGGTGTCCATCAAGAACTCTAAACAAGGGTCCCTGACAGAGCAGGAGAAAAGTTGGGTGCAGAACTCAAATTCTAGTAAAAAGATCAGACTTAGTGGTCTAACTGAGACTGGAGGGATCCCAGAAGACATGGCCCCCGGACTGTCTGTTGGCCCAAAACTGAAACCATTCCCAAGGCCAACTCTTCAGACAAAGATTAGACTGGACTAGGGGACATAAAATGATACTCGTGAAGAGTGTGCTTCTTAGCTCAAGTAGATACATGAGACTAAATGGGCAGCTCCTGTCCAGAGGTGAGATGAGAAGGCAGAGAGGGTCAGGAGCTGGTTGAATGGACGTGGGAAATCAGGGGTGGAAAGGAGGAGTGTGCTGTCACAGTATAGGGAGAGCAACTGGGGTCACATAACAATGTGTGTGTAAATTTTTGTAGAGACTGACTTGAATTGTAAACTTTCACTTAAAGCACAATTTAAAAAAAGAAGAACTCTTACAACAACCATAACAATAACTGGAAGACTATAAGAAGACACATTCTTGGTTAAAAATGTACCTAGACTAGTTATTGGGTGCCATCCATTCAATTCCAACTCACAGAGACCCCATGTGACAGAGTAGAGCAGCCCCATAGGGTTTTCTTGGCTCTAATCTTTATGGAAGCAGATCTCCAGGTCTTTCTCCTATGGAGCTGCTGAGTGGATTCGAACCACCAACCTTTTGGTTAGCAGCCGAGCGCTTAACCATCGTGCAGCCAGAGCTCCCTACCTAAACTAGAGGAACTATGAAATACGTTGCCCATGAATTTACTCTTTACTTGTAGGCATGATACATTGGGGCCCAACAGAGCTGAGTATGAGACCTGGCTCTGCCACTGATTATAGGGGTGAGCCTGAGCAAACTATTTCCTTTCTCTGAGGCTTACGTTCATAAGCTGTAAAATATAAAGGGCAAATATTTACATTTCTGACATAGTTATACTAAGTCTACTGCAAAACTAGCCATCATATGTATATAGTTTTGATAAAAGAAAAGAAGGCCAATAATCAGTAAGAAGAAGCCCAACCCTCTTAGGGTCCTTTGCTATGTTCCTTCCTGTGTCCTCCTTTGCTCCAAGATACCCTATATCACTAGTTCCCAAACCTAGCTGATCAACAACATTAAATGGAAAGCTGTTACAATTATGTGTCCCTGGGCCTTACCCTTCATTTTCTCATTCATTAGGTCTAGAATTGGGTTAATGATCTATATTTTCAGTGAGTACCCCAAGGTAATGCTGATGATCAGCTAGATTTGGGAATCACTGTCGTCCCTATAGAAGAATCTGGGAATTCCTTTGAGATCAAACAGTGTAATGCTTTTACCCCTAAGCTTCTAAAACGAGAGAACTCTCCACATGAAACTGTCTCATTTCGTGTGTATGTGTGTGTTTAAAAAAAAAAAAAAAGAAAGAAACAGATGCCATTTATGGGTTCTCTGAGACCAAGGAGTGCCATGAAACTGTATAGGGCTTTGTCATCGTAGGTTTGATATCTCTCTAGAGCTCAGAGAGAATCATTGTCACTAAGGTAGCATTCTGAATTCTTGAGGAACAGTGGGTATCCCTTCCTTAAAGACTATATCCAGGCTTGCTGCCCAATAATTCACAAGGCATCCCCCACCCCAAGTTAAGGGTTGTTGTTAGCTGCTGTGGAGTCAGCCCTCAACTTATGGTGAACCCATGCACAATACAATGAAATGCTTCCCAGTCCATCCCCATGATCAGTTGTAGATCAGACCATAGGGTTTTCATTGGCTGAATTTCAGAAAAAGATAATCAGGCCTTTTTTCCTAGTCTGTCTTAGTCTGGAAGCTCCTTGAAACCTGTTCAGCATCATAGCAACAAACAAGCCTCCACTGACAGACAGATAGTGGCTTCAAATGAAATGCATTGGCTGGAAATTGAACCTGGGTCTCTGGCATGGAAGGTGAGACTTCTACCACTTAATCACCAATGCCCTCTGAAGCTAAGGGTGGATAAAGTTAAATTACTTGCCAACCACTTTCCAAGTGAACCTATATTCAAAGCATAATCCTATCCATAGAAGTTCTGCTCTAGAAATAAGCATTTCATTGAGGAAATGCATAAAATATCAAAGTTCCACATAAGTAATGATCCTCAGTCTTAAAGGACCTGGTTTGGATTTGAAGCTCGGGAGCCAAAAGGTTGGAATTCAGGGCCCAAGGGTGTGTTTGATATTTATAAATTGCATTCTTGTGCCCAGTCTCACACCAGGGTTTCCACCAAAGTCCCCAGAGGTTAATTAATCCTTTAATAGAAATACATCTTTCTATTCTTTCACACCACATTGCCTCCCTTTTCATCCAAATAAACACAGCATTCCAAAACCAAAACTCATAGCAACCCTATAGGACAAGGTAGAACTGCCCCCAAGAAGTGGCTGGTGGATTTGAACTGCCGACTTTTTGGTTAGCAGCCGAGCTCTTCACCACTGTGCCAAAATACAGCATTAAAAGATGCTAAAACCCTTAAGATAATTTTTAAATTAGGGATTGTTTCAGCCTAGAAGTTAAAGGAGACAGCAAATGTACTCAATTCTTCACCTAGAAAACTAAAAGCAGAATTTATTTGGTGTTGGATTCTGCCCTTTTCCTTTGCCACAGCCCTTGGTCCCACTCCCCCTTCTTTCTTTTGGAAGAGGAGAAACTGACAGCTTAAACAAAGCCCTGGGGAACAAAGAACTCTTACATGAAATGAACCTCCACTGCCCCTCATTCCAGCCTAACCCCAGCCTCCTGCCCCTTAGTCTAGACCTTGAGGCCAGGCTTATTTCATCCCAAGAAAAAGATGAAGTCTTCAGATGATGAACACTAACTCCTCAGCACCCATTTAAAAAAATCTACCATTAATATAGAGTGACACTGAATTCCCTGGTAATCGGATTAGGGCATATTGCTCAAACTGTCATTCAGAGCTGAAGCCAATTTATCTCTTTGCTGATATGAAGCTAAGCTTATTGACTCAGTCTGCTGCTGTCTCTTTGGAATCATCAAGATTTTGACTTCTTCAAGCCAACAATTTTATTTGCTTAATGTTGGGTGAAGAGATCAGGGATTTAGAGAGGGTTTTTCAACATCCCTGCCATGCTTAGTGAGAAGATAGATTCCTTCCTCTGGACCCTTTCTCCCTCCATCACCAACACACACAAACACACACACACCCCCCACAGACAAACACCCACTACACACAACAAAACACACAAACACACCATTCAACATACAACAAAGCACACATAACACACACATACAACACACACACAACACACCCATCACAACACACACACTCAACACACAATAAAACATACATAGCACAACACACAGAGATACAATACTCACAAACATACGCACAACACACACAAAAGGACATATGCAAACACAGACACACACGCACAATTAGAAGAAAGGAATTCAAGTCTGCTGATTGTTACATCAAAAAGTGGTGTTTCCATGGATCCAGGAGAGCAATTTTCAAACTTTAGGAGGCCATAGGGATCACCTGGCCAAAACTGTGCCCTTTTGGGGCAAGACGTGTGAAAAATTCTGGTCCTTACATCTATATACTCTGTCAGAGGTCGACTTTAACCACAGCATGCCAGCTTTCGGATGGAGATCACGAGCGATTAGAGTGAAAGAAACGCAATTTTTTATATTACTAGGGTCTCGTCAGTAATACTCAGCAAACTCCCTAATATTCATGGGATATGTAGTACTCACTCCACACAAATGAGGCAGTGGTGGTTTAATGGCGGAATTCTTGCCTCCCATGCAGGAGACCCAGGTTCGATTCTCAGCCTACGCACCTCATGAGCAGCCACCGCTCACCTATGGTGCTGACAGGTTTCAGGAGAGCTTCCAGACTAAGACAATCTAGGAAGAAAAGCCTGGTGATCTACTTCTGAAAATCAGCCAATGGAAACCGTATGGATCACAGAAGTCTGATTCGCAACTGACCATGGGGATGGAGCAGGACTGGGCAGTGTTTCATTCTGCTGCGCGTGGAATTACCATGAGTCAGGGGCCAACTCTGGCAACTCTGGCCAGCTCATAGCAGCTGACAAAAATAACAACAACAATCCAAACAAGGCTCTCTAGCTCCCTTCAACCTCCATTCAATGACAAAATAAGAGAGCCACAGCAAAGAAAGCAAAACTTCCTCCTAGATTGAGAACTAAAAATAAAATTGTTATTCAAACTAGAGGTGATTCAGGGTAGAGGGGTCAGGATAGCTAGGACTCCATATGGTATATAAAAGAACATGGGAATTTGAGTCAAATGAACTCAAATCTCCCTTATCTAAGTTAAGAGTTTGATGATCTGGCACAAGTGACTTATCCTTCCTGATACTTGTTTCCTTGTCTGTAACATGGGATAATAACAGATTTATATCTGCTTTGCCTTCCTCATGGGATTGTTTGTGGGTCAAATGAGATAATAAAGAAAAATCTCTACACATTAATAAAGGTTGATTATCAGTCACTCATGTATAAAAAAAAAAACCAAACCCGTTGCTGTTGAGTCGATTTCAACTCATAGCAACCCTATAGGACAGAATAGAACTACCCCATAGGCTTTCCAAGGACTGGCTGGTAGATTCAAACTTCCAACCTTTTGATTAGCAGCCAAGTTCTTAACCACTGGACCATCAGGGCTCCAACTCATGTATATAGTCATCGTAATCACTGGAAGAGTCTAGAAAAGCAAAGGTTAAAGAGATACCTGATGGCTACCTTCAAATGCTTAATGAATTATGTGAAGAGGCAATAGATTTGTCTTATATAAGTTCAGGTAAGAACTAGTGACAAAATTCAAATTTCAAAGGGGTGGATGTGCACTCAGCTCATCTTAATTCAATGGAGCACATTGTATCTGCCAGATGTTCTACCACGTGCCCACCTGCTTTCAAGGAGTATGCACAAAGAGAAAACATGGAGAGGAGCTGGCTTTAGGTCAGATATAAATGATGTGTAGGAGTTTACCAGGAATACATGTGTTAAAAACTATGCTATATGGGGGGAGACGGTATCAACAAAAGTGAGAAGGTGGGAGGTATGTTTGGAGAACAGTGACTATTCACCTTCACCACACAACATCAGAGGATATATGGGCGACTGCAGAAGGATTTGGAGATGAGACTGGCTGGATAAGTTGAGATCAAGCTGTGAAAGGCCTCACAAATCATACTAAAAAGTATGAGTTTAATTCTATAGGCAGTGGAAGCTACTGGAACTTTTTAGACTGCAGAGCCACAAGATGATATTTGTATTTTAGAAAATATCTTACTGATCACCTGTCCCTGATGAAACACTGAGATATAAGCAGGAAGAAGATACTATGCCTACAGAGGTAGAGACAGACACATTTTCTGCTCTGTCACCTCACCTCTCAACTGTGAGGACTGTCTCCCTGAAAACCTCCAGTTAGGAAAATTTAATGTATCAGAACTTAGGACTTGAGAAACAGGGTTAGGGAATCACAGTCACAAATGAGCTCGTGAAAGCTCTTGTAATTATGTTTATGTTCACAATTATAAAGGCCTTCCACTAAATATGAAGACTATCAATGACATTTCTCTGAGATTCATAAACATTCATTGTCATTCCTACTTTATGCTTACTAATACAATTGTTGAGATGCTTGTAAATCTCTTTTGTCTGCTGCTGACTGACAGCACACTGAGACGCACTGTCTTAGTTACCTAGTGCTGCCATAACACAAATACAAGTGGTTGGCTTCAAGGAACAGAAATATGTTTTCTCACAGTTGTGGAGGCTAAAAGTCCAGATTAGGGTCTCAGACATGCTGATTCCTTCGGTGAGTCTCTCTCCTAGTTTCTGGTGTCAGCTGAAAAATTATTGCTGTTCCTTGTAGATGATCCTCAAATGTCCTGTGTGTGTGTATTATGTGTGTGTATGCATGTCTATTCTGATCTTTTGCCAACTCAGAAGTGATTTAGGTTTAGGATCTACCCTACACTGGTGTGACCTCAATGATTGATTGATTGTATTACATTAGATTGCATTGTGAAAGGTGAGTATATTGCATTACATTAAACCAAAAACCAAACCCATTGATGTCCAGTCGATTGCAACTCATAGCAACCCTATGGGATGGAGAAGAACTGCCCTATAGGATTTCCAAGGAGCTGCTACTGACCTTTTGGTTAGCATCCAAGCTCTTAACCACTGTGCCACCAGGGCTCCTACATTACATGTTACATTACATTAGATGTTACGTTAGGTAATTGTATCATATTACATTAGATTGCATTACGGAAGGTAATCTGTTCTACCCAAGGCCAACTGATTTAATCACATATAACTACTCCGTATCAGCAACTAGCCTAGTATTTGGCCAAACCACTGGGAATGATAGCCTAGCCAAGTTGACACATAAAATTAATTATTGCATGCATCTTCCCCTCAGGACTATTCCTACATCTAAATGCTCAATAACTTCAAATTTATGGCCAGGGTTGTTGGTTCCTGCCTCCCTTGATTCTACCAGTCTCTATAGGGAAGTTACATATGCTGAAAATGCAAACATGATATCCTATGCCGGGTGGTATTTTCCACCCTTTTTCCCCTCAATTTGTATGGTTCTGTCACTCGACATTGCCCTGGATAATTTCATGCCATAACATGCACTGTCAACTTGTCGTACACCTCTCAGCATCTTTAATTCCTCAAAGAAGTGAGAAAACAGTTCTGAAATCCCAGCTTGCTTTTAACCTCTTAACCTCAACTGCCTTTATTTCTCCTAAGCTTCATTGCCAAAGTCTCTATGTCACCTCTGCTGTCTACTTTACCTCCTGTACTTGTGTTTGAGGGAAACCTAATCTTTATAAGCTAGAATGTCAAATAAACAGAAATTTTGGACTCAGAATGGCAGTGCAGTGTAAGAAAAGTGCTATTGGAGACTCTGTTCTACACTGTCTAGAGAGGTATGAACAATGTGCTCAAGACGCACAGAGTCATCAATAGCCATAGCATCTTATCAGTGAGGATGTTTTCAACTGCAAGATATAAAATACTTGACTAAAAGTGGTCCAACAACATTCTGTCCCTTAGTCAGATATCCAGAAGTAGGTGGTTGCAGGGTCACTGCAGTGGGCCCACCATGTCGTCAAGAACCCAGGTTTGACCCATCTTTCTCCTCCATCAGAATATTGGTTTGGTCCTTAGGCTCATCTGCTCATGATCACAAGATGGCTGCTGCAGCTCTAGGCATCATGTCGTCACACAAAAGTATTCAAAGACAGAAAGAAGAGTTGTTTCTCTTTGTGCATCTCTATTAACTAGCTTCCCAGAAACCTTCCGTATTTCCCTTTGATCCTACTGATTATCTGCCCAAGACCAGGCTGAAGAAAAGGTTGTACATACAAATATCTGATATACTAGCCTTTATGCGAGGGGACAACCTCCATCATGGGCAGGACTGACAGTCTATTGACCACTTGTTCCAGTTTTCCTGGGACTTTCCTAGTTTTAAAACTGAAAGTGCACGTCTTGGAAAACCCCTCTGTCCTGGGCAAGCTGGGATGGTTTGACACTCATCTTTTACACTAGCCACATATAGGGTGGTGGTAGAGTGGAACAGGTCATAGGAATATGCTCATAGCCTCAGGACAGAGATGAAGTGGAGCAAATGACATTTGGGATAGGGTGAAGGAGCTGTTGCATGAGCTATCCTGAAATAGAATCAACCAGTCTTAGCCAGCAACTTGTGAAAGTTGAAGGAAACCAACTTATTGATGACTCTAGAGGTCCTGGCTTAAGTCATAAGAATACCCATTTATGCTTTCAAAGTTCTGTGGGTCAGGAGTCCAGGCACAACATGGCTCAGCTGGGTCTTCTGCTCTGGGTCTCACAAGACTGAAATCAAGGAGTTGACTTGGCTGGTCTGGGCTCTTCTGGAGGTTTGGGGAAGATTCCATTTCCAAGCTTATTCAGGTAGTTGGTAGAATTCAGTTTCTGTGATTGTATGACTAAAGTTCCAGTTTCCTGGCACAAGGCACCCTTCATTTTCAAGCCAACGATAGCACATCTCATCCTTTTCCCACTTTGAATCTCTCACTTTCCCTTATGATACCAGCTGGTGAACAACAACAAAAACAAAAAAATCTCTTGCTTTTAATGGCTCATGTGATTAGATTGTTGTTGTTGTTATTTGCCATCAAGTTGATTCCAACTCATGGCAGACTCCACATGTGCAGGGTAGAACTGCTCCACAGGGCTTTCAAGACTATGACCTTTGAGAAGCAGATCACTAGGCTTTTTTCCCGGGTGGCTCTGAGTGGGTTTGAACTGCCAATCTTTTGCTTACTAGTCCAGAGCTTAATTGTTTGTGCCACTTAGTCACGTGTGATTAGATTAGGCTCACCCAATAATTCAGGATAATCTCCTTATCTTAAGGTCATCTGATTAGTAACTTTAATTACAACTGGAGTGTCTTTTGTCATGTAATATCATATATTCACAGAAGTAACAACAAGGGTGAAGGTCATGGGGACCAAAATTCTGCCTATCACAGATGGTTAAGTGAAATAACTAGGAGGTCATTGGTGACTTTTTACCACAGCAAAGAAGAAAGATGTTCCAAAAAATAAAAATCGTCATGCAATAAAATCATCAGTGTTAGGAAGCACTGGGCCCTAAAAAATTTAGGGCCATTTGTAATGCTCTTGGAAAAAAAAAAATCCTGCCCTAAGAAAAGATAGGACTGGATGATTCTTAAGGTTCTGTCTAACTCTAAGATCCTACGATTCCAATTTTCCAAATTGTCGTAGTCCTGCCAAATAGAAAAAAAATAAGGTATGTTTGATTAAAGAAAACAGTGAATTTTTAAGAAAATGATCAAACCATGACAATACAGATGTTTTGACTTCCCATGAAAATGACTTGCAGTGAAATCTGGATCCAAATTCCAACGACTTTTTTTAATGAGATGGAGAAACAAATCACCAACTTCATATGGAAAGAGAAGAGGCCCTGAACAAGTAAAGCATTACTCAAGAAGAAGAACAAAGTGGGAGGCCTCACACTACCTGATTTTAGAACCTATTATATGGCCACGGTAGTCAAAACAGCCTGGTACTTGTACAACAGACACATAGACCAATGGAACAGAATTGAGAATCCAGACATAAATTCATCCACCTATGAGCAGCTGATATTTGACAAAGGCCCAAAGTCTGTTAACTGGGGAAAAGACAGTCTTTTTAACAAATGGTGCTGGCATAACTGAATGTCTATCTGCAAAACACTGAAACAAGACCCAAAGCTCACAACATGCACAAAAACTAACTCAAAAAGGATCAAAGACCTAAATATAAAATCAGAAACGATAAAGATCATGGAAGAAAAAATAGGGACAATGCTAGGAGCCCTAATATATAGCATAAACAGAATACGAACCATAAGTAACAATGGACAAACACCAGAAGAGAAACCAGATAACTGGGAGCTCCTAAAAACCAAACACTTATGCTCATCAAACAACTTCACCAAAAGAGTCAAAAGACAACCTACGGTCTGGGAAAAAAATTTTGGCTACAACAAATCCAATCAGCATCTAATCTCTAAAATCTACAAGATACTGCAAAACCTCAATAACAAAAAGACAAATAACCCAATTAAAAAACGGCCAAAGTATATGAACAGGCACTTCATCAAAGAAGACATTCGGGTGGCTAACAGACACATGAAGAAATGCTCATGATCATTAGCCAATAGAGAAATGCAAATCAAAACTACAATGAGATATCATCTCACCCCAACAAGGCTAGCATTAATCCAAAAAAACACCAAATAATAAATGTTGGAGAGGCTGTGGAGAGACTGGAACACTTATACACTGTTGGTAGGAATGTAAAATGGTACAGCCACTTTGGAAATTAATTTGGCGCTTCCTTAAAAAGCTAGAAATAAAAATGCCATATGATCCAGCAATCCTGCTCCTTGGACTATATCCTAGAGAAATAAGAGCCATCACACAAATAGATATATGTACACCCATGTTCATTGCAGCACTGTTTACGATAGCAAAAAGATGCAAAAACCTAGGTGCCCATCAATGGGCGAATGGATAAATTATGGTATAGTCTCACAATGGAATACTACACAGCAATAAAGAACAATGATGAATCCATGAAACATAACATGTAGGAATCTGGAAGGCATTATGCTGAGTGACTTTAGTCAGTCACAGAAGGACAAATATTGTATAAGACCACTATTATAAGAACTTAAGAAAAGGTGTAAACACAGAAGAAAACATTCTTTGATGGTTAAGAGGGTGGGGAGGAAGGGAGAGGGTTATTCACTAACTAGATAGTAGACAAGAATTATCTTAGGTGAAGGGAATGACAGCACACACTACAGGGGAAGTCAGTAAAACTGGACTAAACCAAAGCTAAGAAGTTTCCTGAATACAAACAAACACTTCGAAGGACAGAGTAGCAGGGGCGGGGGTCTGGGAACCATGCTTTCAGGGGACATCTAGGTCAACTGGCATAATAAAGTTGATTAAGAAAATGTTCTGCATCTTACTTTGGTGAGTGACATCTGGGGTCTTAAAAGCTAGAGAGTGGCCATCTAAGATGCATCAGTTGGTCCCAACCCACCTGGAGCAAAGGAGAATGAAGAACACCAAACACACAAGGAAAATATTAGCCCAAGACGGAGGGCTGTGGGGACCATGGTCTCGGGGAACATCTAGCTCAATTGGCATAACACCATTAATAAAGACAATGTTCTACATTCTACCTTGGTGAGTAGTGTCTGGGGTCTTAAAAGCCTATGAGCAGCCATCTGAGATACTCCACTGATCTCATCCCTTCGGGAGCAAGGGAGAATGAAGAGAACAGGATACAAGGAAAAGATTAGTTCAAAGGACTAATGGTCCACAGCTACCAAGGCCTCCACCGGACAGAGTCCAGTACAGCTAGATGGTGCCCGGCTACCACCACTGACTGCTCTGACTGGGATCACAACAGAGGGTTCTGGACAGAGCTGGAGAAGGATGTAGAACAAAATTCTAACTCACAAAAAAAAGACCAGATTTACTGGCCTAAAGGAGACTGGAGAAACCCTGAGAGTATGGCCCCCAGACACCCTTTTAGCTCCGTGGTGAAGTTATCTCCGAGGTTCACCGTTCAGCCTGGGAGTGGACAGCCCCGTAAAACCAAATGGGACTAATGAGGTACAGTAGTCTAGTGACAAGGGCCAGAAGCCAGAAGGGGACAAGGAAGCTGGTGATAGGGAACCCAAGGATGAGTAAGGATATTATTGATGTGTTGTGAGATTGTTAACCATTGTCATAGGGCAACATTTGTAGTAACTGTTAAATGAGAAACTATTTTGTTCTGTAAGCCTTCATCTTAAGTGAGAATAGCAGCACAACTGAAAGAGCATAGTCAATGTCACTGAACCGTGCATGTAGAAATTTTTGAAATGGTGTATATTTGGCTATGTGTATTTTCACCAAGAAAAAAAGGTTGAGAAGTTAGAGGGTTGACATGTTGTGGGGTCATTAACCAATGTCATAAAACAATATGTGTACTAATGTTTCATGAGAAACTATTTGTTCTGTGAGCCTTCACCTGAAGTACAATAAAAAGATAAATAAACAAAAATAACATAAAAATATAAAAAAAAAATATTAGCCCAAGAGACAGAAAGGGCCACATAAACCAGAGACTCCACCATCCTGAGACCAGAAGAACTAGATGGTGCCCAGCTACCACCAATGACTGCCCTGACAGGGAACACAACAGACAGTCCCTGATGGAGCATGAGAAAAGTGGGGTGCAGAACTCAAATTCATGTAAGAAGACCAGACTTAATGGTCTGACTGAGACTGGAGGATCTCCAGAAAGCATGGACCCGGACTCTCTGTCAGCCCAGAACTAAAACCATTCCCGAGGCCAACTCTTCAGACAAAGATTAGACTGGACTGTGGGACATAAAATGATACTCGTGAAGAGTGTGCTTCTTAGCTCAAGTAGTTACATGAGACTAAATGGGCAGCTCCTGTCCAGAGGGCAGAAGAGACAGCAGAGAGGTTCGGGAGCTGGTTGAATGGACACAGGAAATCAGGGGTAGAAAGGAAGAGTATACTGTAACAGTATAGGGAGAGCCATTAGGATCACATAAAAATATATGTATAAATTTTTATATGAGAGAGTAACTTGAATTGTAAACTTTCATTTAAAGTACAGCAATAAAAAAAAAAAAGACTTGCAGTGAAACTTAAAAGCAGGGATGTGCAGAAATTGACTTTTCCTTTCAGATTTCATGGACTTATTTGTTCTGAGAAAAAGCATAGAGTTACTTAGAGATTCCCAACGTTGCCCATCTTGTACCAGACCCCCGCTGATTGGGCAATATTATGAAACACTCCCTTGAAAGAGGCTATTAGGATATCTCACCAAGTCATGGTTTCATGAACCTTTCTCCTTTAGGTGACAGCCAGAGTGTGGAAAGTGGAAACAGACTGTGTGGCCCCACCCTGAGACTAGGCTTTTATTGGTGGTAAACGACGGGAAGTGGTTGCAGGCTGGATGGAGTTGGGAGGAGTAGGGGATGAAAGATCATGAAACTTTGCTTTGAAAAAGTCCCATGGTTCTAAAACCCTATCAGAGTGGGAATTTAAATAAAACAAAAAATTAAACCAGTTGCAGTCATGGCAATCCCATGTGTGTCAGAGTAGAACTGTGCTCCATAGAATTTTCAATAGCTGATTTTTCAGAAGTAGATCATCAGGCCTGTCTTTAAAGGCACCTCTTGGTGGACTCAAACTGCCAACCTTTTAGTTAGTAGCCAAGAGCTTAACCATTTGTGGCACACAAGGACTCCTTGGAATTTAGATAGACAAAGAGATAGTAAGCAAACATACCAAAGTTAGGTGCAAGAACGGGATAAGCAATCACATGCCTTAGACAACTTAGGTTTAAATGCAGTAATCTTAATTATTTGTTGCAGAGACAAGATACGAACATCCCCGTTGCCACAGCCATCAACACTACAACTACCTCTTCCAAGAGTGAAGAATAAAAAAGTCCCCAGATACACAAAAATAACTTATAGGTCAAAGGAAAGATTCCAAATAATTGTTATAACAAAATATAAGGAGTAACAGAAGCTGAAAAGATTTGGACACTTCACCAAAGAAGAAATGTGGATAATGAGTATGCTCTAAGGCATTAGTCTTTAGGGAAATGCAAATTAAAAACATAATGAGATACCACTACACATCTACTAAAACAAACAAAAAAAAAAAACCAAACTCGTTGCCATCGAGTCGATTCCAACTCACAGTGACCCCATAGGGTTTCTGCAGAAGCAGACTGCCATATCTTCCTCTTGCAGAGCCACTGGTGGTTTCAAACCATCTACTAGAATGGCTAAAACTAAAAGGACCAACGATCTTAAGTGCTAACAAGGATACAGAGGAACCGGAACTCTCATGCATTGCTGGCGGGAATGAAAAATTGCAGAGCCTCTTTAGAAAACTTGTTGGCAATTTCTTTTTACGTAAAGAGACATTTACAGTATGACTCAGAAATTCCACTTCTATGTATTTACTCAAGAGAAATTAAAAAAAAAAAAAGTCCACACAAAGACCTCTAAGTGATTGTTTAATCATAATAGAAAAAAACTAAGAATAACCCAAACGTCCTTTAACTGATAAGCGGGTAAACAAACTGTGGTAACTTTATACAGTGGAATACTGTTCAGCAACAAAAAGGACTAACTACTGATTCAATCAACGATAAGAATGAGGCTTACATGAATTTTTCTAAGTGAGAGAAATCAGAACCAAAAGGCTAAATGTTGTATGGTTACATTTATACAACATTATGGAAAAAGAAAAACAGATCAGATGGGAAAATTTAAGAACGGTAAGGGTGATGGTTGAACAATCTGATGAACACAATGTCACTAAACTGTACATGTGAAGACTGTTGAAATGGCAAATGTTTTGTTACATTTATATTTACCACAATAAAAAATAATAATAATCAAAACAAAAAACAGATCAGCGGTTAAGAGGGGTAAGATGGCAGAAAGGGGCTGACGACAAAGGGGCAACAAGAAGGTATTTTTGGGATGAATTGTGCCCCCTCCAAATATGTGTTGGAATTCTAACCCCTATATCTGTGGGTGTGATCTTGTTTGGAAATAGAGTTTCCTTGTTATGTTAATTAGATCATACTCAAGTAGGGTGGGTTCTAAATCTCATCACTTCTGAGTTGTAAAAAGAGCAGATTACACACAGAGACACACAAATGGGGAAGACAGATGCTATGTGAGGCTCTCCAAGGAAACAAGAAACATCCAGGGCCACGTACAAGGAAGGAATTGACACGGCCAAGACCCTGATTCGGACATTTAGCCTCTAGAACTGTGAGAAAATAAATTTCTGTTCTTTAAAGTCACCCACTTGTGGTATTTCTATTACAGCAGCACTAGGAAACTAAGTCAAGTATTATAACAAATGTTAATTTCTTAGCTTTGACAACCTGTACCATGTTTATGTAAGATGTTACATTACATTAGAGGAAGCAGGATGAAGGATATACAGGCACTCTCTGTACTATTTTTGTAATTTTTCTATAAATCGAACAATATTTCAAAATAAAAGTTTAAAAACCTGTAATTATAGATCTTTAGAAAAATAACAATAATATTTAAGTTATGAAATGCAGCCGAAGCTAAACTTGAAAGGAAATTACAACTCTTACATGTCTTTTATTATTAAAAGAAAGAATGGAAACAAAAGAACTAAAAATTTTCATTCAGGAAGTTTAAAAATATACATATATATACATACATCCAATAAAAGGAAAAGGGAATAATAAGGATAAGAGTGAGTATCAATAAACTGGAAGAAAGAAAAACAGAAGTAGTGCTAAATGAATTCAAAATAGAAAACACAAGTATGCAATTTAGAGTATAAAAAAAGGATATTACCATTTCTTTCCATTTGTCACCATGGATAGATAGAAAAACTTTAAAACCTTAAAAAAATGTTACGTATTATTTTCTTATTTTAGTAAGTGGAGAATATTCTATGAAATGGTGGAAAATACATTTAAAAAATTTAAAAAGCCTAATAAAGATGGAAGAAAATTTAAAAATGTTAAAGATCTACACACAAAAAAGTCCCAATCTTAATTAGTTTTATAAGTGAGTTTTTTCAAACCTTCAAGAAATAGTTAACTCTTACGTTAACTAAAAGACAAAGATAGAAAACTTGTCAATGCATTCTCCAAAATGAGGATTCTTATGGCAAAAACCTGATAAATAAAAAATTTTAAAGTTCATATATATACATTAACTACTATCTCATAGAGTTTCAACTTTGACTTTTAGAATTTTCTTTAACATCTGTCAAATTTGGAGACTGAGAATTGGAGAAACAGAATAAAAATACTTTTAAAAATATTTGAGTCATTCTGTTTTTTTCTGTTAGCTCTATTACACTATTTGCCCTAGAAAGGGCCTTATACAACATTCCTTATCCTTATTGTTCCCGTTGCATCTTAGAAAGCCCCTGTGATTTTTCCCTACCTCAGTACTTTGCTGTTTTTATACACTCATGCCAGCCACTTGTTTCCATTTGTCCTTTGTATTATGCTTCTTCCTACATCTCTTGTGCATGTTTTTCAAAATGTGAATTAATCCTGTGAAGCATCTCATAACATGGATGAAACTGGAAGGCATTATGCTGAGTGAAATAAATCAATCACAGAAGGGCAAATATTGTATGAGACCTCTCTTGTAAAAACTTGTGAAAAGGTTTACACCAAAAAGAAACAATCTTTGATGGTAACAAGGGATGGGAG
This sequence comes from Dugong dugon, assembly GCA_030035585.1. Classification (NCBI taxonomy): domain Eukaryota; kingdom Metazoa; phylum Chordata; class Mammalia; order Sirenia; family Dugongidae; genus Dugong; species Dugong dugon. The sequence goes on along the minus strand of CM057470.1, from coordinate 64,570,811 downwards.
GGGTGGCAGGAGGAAATTAAAAAAAAAAAAAGTGGATTAATCAGGAAGTCTAGCCACATTGATTTCTACAGCTGTCTCCCCCTTTTCTTCTTCATCAAAAATCATTTGTAATTATATTGTCAGAATTTAATTTTTGAGAGCATTTGATCCTTTGTGGGCTATAGTCCCTTATAATGATTTCAGGTTCAGAATGCTAGGTCTTTTTCTGTAAAGTTGGAAACGTGAAGGCCTAGGGACAAGGAGCCACATCTAGCTATCTAGGTTCCCTTCCTTGGTGCTTGTGAGATGGCATACTTTCTTTCTCTAAAGCTCTTTTCAATTCTACTTAACCAACAATTTCGTCCAAGCTGATAAAACAGCAGTTTCACTATACTTTTAAAGAAGTGAGATTTCCCAAATATCAATCCTTAAAAAAGAAGGGGGGTGGGGTATTCGTTCTTTACATTTTTCACATACAAAGCAGACCTAAGGTGGCATCCATTTCTCTCATACTAGTACTGACAGGGTTAGCCAGTTGCCATTGAGTGAACACCAACTCATGAGGACCCCACGTAATCAGAGCAAAACTGTGCTCCATAGGGTTGTCAGTGGCTGATTTTTTAGAAATAGATCACCAGGCCTTTCTTCTGAGGAGCCTCTGGGAGGAATCAAACTGCCAGCCTTTCAGTTAGCGGCCGTGTGTGTTAACCATTTGCACCACCCAGGGACTGCACTAACAGAGTTAAACAACTCTAAAAATTCAGTGAGCTTGACTAGCGCTCAGGAACATCTTCTACAAAACTAATTAAGCTCAAACGGCTCTGTTTTCACTCTACCAGTTTTAGAGTACCCTACAACACTTTTGATAATGTAAGAGATACAAATATGCACAGCTCTCCCCGCACTGGGAGCCATAGACCAGCACAAGTTAGCTGAGGATCAAGAGTATTTCCACTGGCAGTGGACCCAGCCGAAACCAACGGCAGAGTCAGTTTCTGAGATCTAAGCACACGGAGCCAAAGATCTCCACGGGGCCCAAAAGCCTTTGTTGTGCAGCTGCGTTGCATCATTGCTGGAGAGCAGCTGCAGTAAAACAGCAGTGTTGCTCGAATGAAACCAAGCAGGCTGGCACGCACCGCGAGCATTCAGAGGGAAAGACGCTGAGCGGTGACCTCTCCCGCCTCCCACGTTGCGCACCACTTAAGTCTAACCGTGGAAGACTATTGCAAGAGTGTGTGCAGGACATTAATTTGTGTTTTATTATTATTTTTTCACTTCCTTCCTTCTCACTGTCTGCATTCCAAAGAAGGTGCTAAGGCCTTACCCATTGCCGTGAAGTCGATGCCAACTCACAGCGACCCTATAGCACAAAATAGATGGCCCCATAGGGTTTCCAAGGAGTGCCTGGTGGATTTGAACTTCAGACCTTTTGGTTAGCAGCCAGAACTTTTAACCACTGTGCCACCAGGGCCACTAAGCCCTTACTGGGCTGTTAATTTGTTTTGGGGCTTTTTGTTTTTTTGTTTTTGAGCTTGTTAAAACTACCAAAAGAAAAAAAGATAAAGTGATAGATATCTGTGTACCCGCTACCAGAATTAACAAAATGTTAACTTTTTTCCACTTTTGCTTCAGATTTTAAAAAGTAATAGAAATTTATATATATATATACATTATTTAGAAAAGAAGATACAGAGTGATACATGCTCTAGGACATATTTGTTTACATTTTTTAAAACATTACCTACCCTTTGTTTCCCTCTCCAACGCCACTAATCCTCACCCTTCCCACAGGAAACATATATTCATATTCATATGACATAATTTTTGTGGTTTTTTAATATATACAAAGTATCTATCATACAGCATATATCCCTGTCTCTGCTTCTGCCTCTGTCTCTCTGTCATATCTCTGTCTCTGTTGTTCTCTCTCTGTAAATATATATATAATATATATACATATTCATATATGTATTCATATACCAGATACGTATATATATGTATGTATTTGGTAAAGTAGAGGGCCAATGGAAATGAGAGAAACCCTCAAGGAGGTGAACTGACAATAGCCACAGCTATGAACTCAAACATACCGAGGATCATGAAGATGGCATGGGACCGGGCAACATTTCATTCTGTTGTACATAAGGTTGCCATGAGACTTGACTCAACAGCAACACATACACACATACATACACACACACACACATATGGATAAACAATATATGTATAATGTTTTGTGGGTTTTTAAACATGTAAACAAATGTATACTACAGCATATATCATCTTTTTATCACCCAATATTATGTTTGGGGGAATTGTAGTTGTCTTTGATACACTGATATATTCGTTCTAGTTCACTCATTTTTTTTCCTTTGTACTATCTCACAGCATGAGTATATCATAATGTATTTATCCATTCCTTTATTGATAGACATTTGTGTTGTTTCCAGTTTTTTGCTACTATGAACAGTACTGTAGGGAACCTGTCTTCTAGGACATGTCTGTGAGAGTTAAGTTTATATACTGAGAAGTAGAACTGTTTATGCAGAGCAGAAGTCAGCAAAACCCCAAAGCCAAAACCAAACCCACTGCCATCGCGTTGATTCCAACTCACAAACCAGATAATGAATATTTTAGGCTTTAAGAGCCAGTCTCCATTGGAACTACTCAACTTTGCTGCTGTAACGTGGAATCACCCATAGACAATACAAAAACCAATGCATGTGGTCGTGCTCCAAAAAAACTGCCAACTACCTTCCTAGAGCGTATGCATCTTTACCGTCACTGGATATGGCCAAATCGCTCCCCAGAGCACCTGTGCTCATTTACCCTTCCACTGGCGGTTCTATTTCCATACATTCTCCCTTCATATTTTCTTGCCTTAGAGACTTCTGCAAAGCTGAAAACAGAAGTTGCTTGAAGTCAACAGATCCTCATTTTGTTAGGAGCCTGAACTCACTGGAAAGACTGTGTTTGGGCTTCAGGGTAGAATGAGATGAGGGCTCACAGACTTGGAAGGCCACCAGAGAAGGGGAGAGGTTTTCCCCACACGGGGGTAGGTTGGTCCCTTGGGCAGCAGAGACCCATTCACTCCTCTGGGACAGGATGTGGCCGACCACAGAGTGATGGATGGCTGCGTGATGAACCTAGGGAGGCTGCCCAATAAGATCTCCAGCCTCAAGGAAGCACAATAGCAGCAGACTTGCCCCACTTCAGAGGTCATATGGACATAGAGGATGAACATCTCAGCCATAACCAGGAGGACACAAGAAAAGAGGGACCTCCCTGATTGTCTTAGCAGCCCAAGACCCTTTAGGATCATTATACAATCCTGGAGCAGAAGAGGAGAAGAAATTCCCAATAATAAATTCCCTTGAGTTTGTAAGACTGTTTTAAAGGTTAAAAAAAAAAAAGGAAGAAGAAACGAAACAGGAAGAATCCTGATATTTGCCACTTATGTTTCACCAACTGCAAGAGGGTTTAGCTAGGAATCTTCTCCTATGTTTATTCAAATGCTGACTATCCTTCAAGGCCCTGTTCCTTTCTCACCTTCTCCAGGAAGCCACCTCTAAGAACACCAGACACAGTTCTTTCTTCTTTTACTGAACATTTATTTGAATGTAGAATAAAGGAATGATGAAAAGGGGGACTTTGGAGTTACTTAGATCTGCATTAAAATTCTTCCTCTTCTATGTATCAGCTCTGTGATAATGGAAAATTTACTCAACCTCTCTGGGCCTACTTCCCCATCTTTAAAAACAGGGTGAATAACAGAGCCTACCTCACAGGGTTGTTGTGAGAATTAAATATGTCAAAGTTCAGAACACAGCAATTTCTCAAAAAATGCTAGCAATCATGTCTTTTTACTTATTATTGGCCATTATTGCACTTACTCTCTATAACATATATTTCAATATTTCATTGCTCTGAGGATGTTTATCTTACTGTATTATAGTTAAGTATGTGTACATTGTTTCTTCCCATCACATTATGAATAATTCCAGGGCAAATTTTTTGTATTCATTCTTTCATTTCTACTGCATAACATCAAATGTTTGTTGAATAAGAGACCTTATGAAAAAATTGACTAAGGTTGTTTTGTGTTCTAATTGATTCATGCATCAATCAAACATAAGGATAAAACAAAAATCTTACAGCATTCTAAAGGACTCAAAGTTTACCTCCAATGAAGTTATTCTTAGGAAGCTGCTTGCAAAATCAGACAATATATCTAGATAGAGCAAGATGTGGAATCCAGAGACAATGAATCCAACCCAGGACAGGAGTAAAGAGAATTCCCAGAATGACAGCAACAGGCCTAGACTAGAACCAGTTCAGACTGAGAGTGAGTTAGAGGGAGGAAGGATAGGAGAAATTGATGGAATATCTCGTACCATTGAGAACTGGGGAAATTTTGAGACTATGATAAAGGCAATTAATAGAATAGAAAAAATAAGAGACTCCCATTTAAACTTCAACGTAGGGAAAAATTCTCTTTTGAGTGATGCACACACACAAAACAGTTGCCGTGGAGTATATTCTGACTTATGGTGACCCCGTGTGTGTCAGAGTAGACTGTGCTCCATACAGTTTTCAATGGCTGATTTTCTGAAAGTGGATCACCAGGCATTTCTTCCAAGGTGCCTCTGCTAACCTTTCAGTTAGCAGTCAAGTGTGTTAACTGTTTGCACCACCCAGGGACTCTAAGTGACACATAGATCATTACATTCTATACTTAATAAAGAAATTTTAATCATAGCATAGTACTTAGTTCTGTAGAAAACAATAACCATGTAACCATAAGTGGGCAAATGTTATGTATTAGTTTTCTATTCTTAGAATCAACTCTACCAAATCATGGGAAACAATGGTGCTTGCACAGCAAAATGGAAAACATCATGGAAACATAAAGATTCTGTGAAAAAAGTTGGGGTGGTAGAAGGGGGAGAGAACCAGCATTCTGATTCTGCAGAATGGAGGTATCTTAAATGGTTGCTAGAATAAGAAATGGGAATTGAGGCATAGTGTTTAAGTGTGCAGATGTCACCAAAGGAAGAGATTGGTAATGATAAAAATGTATTATACTTAGGGGATAGGATGGTGGTGATAAAAGTGATTAAGTTATTATCTATCAAGCAAGAAAACAATAGGCAACAATTAGAAGAGATTCATCTAAAATTAGCAGCATATCTGTAGAGAAAAGCCCCAGAAGAACTTCAAACAGAAATGATTAAATGCTGTTGCTTCTGGGGAGAACTAGGAGTAGGGAGGGAATGAGGGGGATGGACAATTTCTTTGCATTTAAAACCTTTCTCTGTTACTTGATTTTTTAATCATGTAATGTATTTTTTCCATGTCATATTTTGATAATATTAGAATTTTTGAAAATTTAAAGACAATGTCTACCAACCAAATGTATGTTTTGCCTATTGCATTGGCAAAAGTAAAAAGGACTGCAAAAGCCATTATTGTTGAGAGTATAGGGAAGTGCAGGCCCTTATTCTCCCTATTAGAAGAAAAAATGGTGTAATCTTTGCAGGATAATTTAGCAGTATATGCCAAAAATTAAAAATGATTATTCCCCTTGACCCAGAAGTGTGGTTTTTAGAAAATTATTCTGCAGGTACATTCACACAGTTGTACAATAATTCGTCTAAAAGATGCTCAATGCAGCATTGCTTGCAATAGTAAAAACTTGAAATATATACATACACATGTGCACACACATACATAAATATATATACACACATATATACATATATATAATCTTTTATGTATATATAGAAAGAGCCCTGGTGGTGCAGTGGTTAAGTGCTTGGCTGCTAACCAAAAGGTCGGCAATTCAAACTCATCAGTCGCTCAATAGGAGAAAGACGTAGCAGTCTGCATCTGTAAAGATTACAGTCTTGGAAACCCTCTGGGGCAGTTCTACTCAGTCCTATAGGGTCCGCTATGAGTCGGAATCGACTCTACGGCACACAACAACAACAATGTACAGGCATACTTTGTTTTATTGTGCTTCACTTTATCGCACTTCGTAGATACTGTGTTTTTTACAAATTGAAGGTTTGTAACAACTGCATCAAACAAGTCTATTGGCACCATTTTCCCAACGGCATTTGCTCACTTTGTGACTCTGTGTCACATTCTGGTAATTACTGCAATATTTCAAACTTTTCCATTATTATTATATCTGTTACGGTGATCTGCAACCAGTGATCATTGATATTACTATTGTAACTGTTTTGGGGAGTCATGAATCAAGCCCATATAAGATGGCGAACTTAATCAACAAATGTTGTGTTCTGACTGCTCCACTTACTGGCTGTTCCCACATCTCTTCCCCTCTCCTCAGGCCTCCCTAGTCTCTGAGATACAAAAATATAGAAATTAGGCCAGTTAATAACACTACAGTGGCCTCTAAGTGTTCAAATAAAAGGAAGAGTCACACGTCTCTCACTTTAAATCAAAAGCTGAAATGATTAAGCTTATTGAGGAAGGCATGTCAAAAGCTGAGATAGGCCAAAAGGTAGGCCTCTTGTGCCAAACAGTTAGTGAAGTTGTGAATGTAAAGGAAAAGTTTTTGAAGGAAATAAGATGTGCTACTCCAGTGAACACAAGAATGATAAGAAAGCAAAACAGCCTTATTGCTGATATGGAGAGAGTTTCAGTGGTTTGGATAGAAGATTAAATCAGCCACAACATTCCCTTAAGCCAAAGCCTAATCCAGAGCAAGGCCTTAACTCTCTTCAATTCTAGGACGGCTGAGAGAGGTGAGGAAGCTGCAGAAGAAAAGTTTGAAGCTAGCAGGATTGGTTCATGAAGATTAAGGAAAGAAGCCATCTCCATAACATAAAAGGGCAAAGTGAAGCAGTAAGTTACCCAGAAGATGTAGCTAAGATAATTGATGAAGGTGGCTACACTAAACAACAGATTTTTAATTTAGACTAAATAGCCTTATATTGGATCAAGACGATGCCATCTAGGACTTTCATAGCTGGAGAAGAGAAGTCAATGCCTGGTTTCAAAGTGTCAAAGGACAGGCTGATTCTCTTACTGGGGGCTAATGCAACTGGTGACTTTAAGTTGAAGCCAATGCTCCTTTACCATTTGGAAAATCCTAGGGCCCCTAAGAATTATGCTAAATCTACTCTGCCTGTGCTCTATAAATGCAAAACAAAGCCTAGATGATAGCACATCTGCTTACAATATGGTTTACTGAATATGTAAAGCCCACTGTTGAGACCTACTGCTCAGAAAGAAAAACATTGCTTTCAAAACGTTACTGCTCATTGATAATGCACCAGGTCACTCAAGAGCTCTGATGGAGTTATATAAGGAGATTAATGTTGGTTTCATGTCTGCTAACAAAACAGCCATTCTGCAGCGCATGGATCAATGAGTACTTTCAATTTTCAAGTCTTATTATCTAAGAAATACGTTTTGTAAAGCTACAGGTGCCACAGATAGTGATTTCTCTGACGATCTGGGCAAAGTAAAATGAAAACTTTCTGGAAAGGATTCACCATTCCAGATGCCATTAAGAACATTCCTGATTCATGGGAGGAGGTCAAAATATCAGCATTAACAGGAGTTCGGAAGAAGTTGATTCCAACCCTCATGGATGACTTTGAGGGGTTCAAGACTTCAGTGGAGGAAGTAACTGAAGATGTGGTGGAAATAGCAAGAAAACTAGAATTAGAAATGGAGCCTGAAGATGTGACTGAATTGCTGCAATCTCATGATAAAACTTTAACCAGTGAGGAGTTGCTTCTTATGAATGAGCAAAGAAAGTGGATTATTGAGGTGGAATCTACTCCTGGTGAAGATACAGCAAACACTGTTGAAATCACAACAAAGGATTTAGAATATTACATAACTTTAGTGGATAAAGCAGTGGCAGGGTTTGAGAGGACTGACTCCAATTTTGAAAGAAGTTCTACTGTGGGTAAAATGTTAGAAAACAGCATCATATGCTACACAGCAATCTTTCCTGAAAGGTATCTTTGTGGCAAACTTCATTGTTGTCTTATTTTAGGAAAATGCCACAGCCACCCCAGCTTTCAGCTACCACCACCCTAATCAGTCAGCAGCCATCAACATCAAGGCAAGATCCTCCACCAGCAAAAGGATTATGACTCGCTGAAGGTCCAGATTATGGTTAGCATTTTTTAGCAATAAACTATTTTTTAATTAAGGTATATACATTTTTTTTTAGATTTAATGCTGTTGCACACTGTCTTGATCATCTAGTGCTGCTGTAACAGAAATACCACGAGTGGATGTCTTTAACAAAGAGAAATTTATTTTCTCACAGTCTAGTAGGCTAAAAGTCCAAATCCAGAGCATCAGCTCCAGGGGAAGCCATTCTCTCTCTGTCGGCCTTCTCATCAATCTTCTTCCAGACTAGGAGCTTCTCCACGCAGGGATCCCAGGTCCGAAGGATGCTCTGCTCCCGGCACTGCTTTCTTGGTGGTATGAGGTCCTCAGTTCTCTGCTTGTTTGCCTTTCCTTTTATCTCTTTTTTTTTTTTTTTATATATATATTTTATTGTACTTCAGGTGAAAGCTTACAGAGCAAATAGTTTCTCATGAAATAGTAGTACACATGTTGTTTTTTGACATTGGTTAACAACCCCACAACGTATTAAGCCTCTAAATTCTCAACCTTTTTTTTGATGAAAATTACAGATGGCCAAAGATACACCGTTTCAAAAATTTCTACATTCACAGTTCAGTGACATTGACTACGCTCTTCCAACTGTGCTGTTATTCTCACTTAAGATGAAGGCTTACAGAAAAAATAGTTATTCATTTAACAGTTACTACACATGTTGCCCTATGACAATGGTTAACAATCTCACAGCACATCAAGAATATCCTTACTCCACCTTGTGTTCCCTATCACCAGGGGGCTTCCTTGTCCCCTTCTGTCTTCTGGACCTTGTCAGTGGACTATTGTACCTCTTTAGTCTCATTTGTTTATTTATTTATTTATTTATTTTTATTTTATTTAAACACCATTTCAAAACTTTTTACTTACACATTTAAGTGATATTGACTATGCTCTTCCAATTGTGCTGCCATTCTCGCCCAAGATGAAGGCTTATAGGACAAAACAGCCTCCCATTTAATAGTCACTACAAATGTTGCCCTATAGCAGTGGTCAACAATCTCACAATACATCGACAGTGTCCTTATTCAATTTGTGTTCCTTATCATCAGTTTCCTACTCTCCCTCTGCCTTCTGGCCCTTGTCACCGGACTCCTGTACATCGTTAGTCCCATTTAGTTTTACTGGGGTGTCCATTCCCAGGCTTAACATCGAACCTTGAAGGTAACTTCCCCTCTGAGCTGAAAGGGTGTCTGGAGGCCACACTCTCGAGGTTTCTCTAGTGTTCTCTAGGCCAGTATATCTGGTCTTCTTTTTTTTTTTTTTTTTTGGGAGTTAAAATTATACTCTACATCCTACTCCAGCTCTGCCCAGAACCCTCTGTTGTGATCCTGGTCAGAGGAGTCATTGGTGGTAGCCGGGCACCATCCAGCTGTACTGGGCTCACTCCCGTGGAGGCCTTGGTAGCCGTGGACCATTAGTCCTTCGGACTAATCTTTTCCTTGTATCCTGCTCTCTTCGTTCTCCCTTGTTCCCGAAGGGATGAGATCAGTGGAGTATCTTAGATGGCCGCTCATAGGCTTTTAAGACCCCAGACACTACTCACCAAGGTAGAATGTAGAGCATTATCTTTATAAGTAGTGTCATGCCAATTGAGCTAGATGTTCCCCGAGATCATGGTCCCCAGAGCCCTCCGTCCAACAACTCAGTCCCTCGGGGGGTTTGGATGTGTCCATAGGGCCTCCATGACCTTTCCTTGTGCAGGTTGTGTTAGTTTCCCCTGTACTATGTACTATCTCATCTCTCACCCAAGTTACCACTTACCTATTACCTATTTAGTATTCCCCCCCCCCTCCCATCCCTGGTAACCAACAAGGATTGTTACATTTTGCATGTGAATTTTTTCATGGGTTTTTACAATAGAGGTCTCATACAATATTTGTCCTTTTGTGATTGACTTATTTCACTCAGCATGATGTCCTCCAGTTTCATCCATGTTATGAGATGGTTCACCGATTCATTGTTCTTTCTCATTGCATAGTACTCCATTGTGTGTATGTACCATAGTTTGTGTATCCATTCGTCTGTTGATGGACATCGAGGTTGTTTCCATCGTTTTGCTATTGTGAATAATGCTGCCATGAACATAGGTGTGCATATGTCTATTCGAGTGATGACTCTTATTTCTCTAGGATATATTCCTAGGAGTGGGATTGCTGGATCGAATGGTACGTCTATTTCTAGCTTTCTGAGGAAACGCCATATCATTTTCCAAAATGGCTGTATCATTTTGCATTCCCACCAGCAGTGTATAAGAGTTCCCGTCTCCCCGCAGCCCCTCCAACATTTGTTATTTCCAGTGTTTTTGATTCGTGCCAGTAATGCCGGGGTGAGATGGTATCTCATTGTGGTTTTAATTTGCATTTCTCTAATGGCTAGTGATCGCGAGCATTTCCTCATGTGTCTGTTGGCCATTTGAATGTCTTCCTTGGTGAAGTGTCTGTTCATTTCCTTTGCCCATTTTTTGATAGGATTGGTTGTCTTTTTGTTGTAGAGGTGTTGGATTTTCTTGTAGATTATGGAGATTAGACCTTTGTCTGACTTGTACTGTCCAAAAATTTTTTCCCAGTCTGTAGGTTCTCTTTTAACTCTTTTGGTGAAATCTTTTGAAGAGCATAGATGTTTGATTTTTAGAAGATCCCAATTATCTAGTTTATCTGTTGGGTTTTTTGTGTTGATGTTTATGGTTTGCATCCTGTTAATGCCATGTATTAAGGTCTGAAGTGTTGGTCCTATTTTTTCTTCTATGAATTTTATAGTTTGAGGCTTTATATTCAGGTCTTTGATCCATTTTGAAGTAGTTTTTGTATATGGTGTGAGGTATGGGTCCTGTTTCATTTTTCTACAAATGGATATCCAGTTTTGCCAGCACCATTTGTTAAAAAGACTGTCTTTTCCCCATTTGATGTATTTTGGGCCCTTGTCAAAAATCAGGTGACCATAGGTGGATGGATTTACATCTGAGTTCTCAATTCTGTTCCATTGGTCAATGTCTCTGTTGTTGTACCAGTACCAGGCTGTTTTGAGTACTGTAGCTGTATAGTAGGTTCTCAAGTCAGGTAGTGTGAGTCCTCCAACTTTATTCTTCTTCAGTAGTGCTTTACTTATTCGGGGTTTCTTCCCTTTCCATATAAAGTTAATAATTAGTTTTTCCATCTCTTTGAAGAATGTTGTTGGTATTTGTATCGGAATTGCATTGTATTTGTAAATTGCTTTAGGTAGAATTGCCATTTTCACAATGTTGAGTCTGCCTATCCATGAGCATGGTATGTTTTTCCATTTATGTAGATCCCTTTGGGTTTCATGCAGCAGTGTTTTGTAGTTTTCTTTGTATAGGTCTTTTATATTCCTGGTCAGATTTATTCCCAAGTATTTTATCTTTTTAGGGGCTATTGAAAATGGTATTGATTTCCTGATCTCCTTTTCATCGTTCTCTTTACTGGTGTATAGGAATCCAACTGATTTTCGAATGTTTATCTTGTATCCTGCTACTCTGCTGAATCTTTCTATTAGTTCCAGTAAATTTCTCGTGGAGTCTTTAGGGTTTTCTATGTATAGTATCATATCATCTGCAAACAGGGAGAGTTTAACTTCTTCATTACCAATTTGGATGCCCTTTATTTCTTTCTCTTGCCTTACTGCTCTAGCGAGAACTTCCAGCACAATGTTAAATAGGAGTGGTGATAAAGGGCATCCTTGTCTTGTTCCTGTTTTCAGGGGGAATGTTTTCAGCCTTTCTCCATTAAGAATGATGTTGGCTGTTGGTTTTGCATAGATGCCCTTTATGATGTTGAGAAATTTCCCTTCTATACCTATTTTATTGAGAGCTTTTATCAGGAATGGGTGTTGGACTTTGTCAAATGCCTTTTCTGCATCAATTGAGATAATCATGTGATTTTTTTCTTTCCTTTTATTTATGTGGTGGATTACGTTGATGGATTTTCTAATGTTAAACCATCTTTGCATACCTGGTATGAATCCTACTTGGTCGTGGTGTATTATTTTTTTGATATGATACTGAATTCTATTGGCTAAAATTTTGTTCAGAATTTTTGCATCTATATTCATGAGAGATATTGGTCTGTAATTTTCTTTTTTTGTGATGTCTTTGCCTGGTTTTGGTATCAGCGTTATGCTGGCTTCATAGAATGAATTTGGAAGTGTTGCTTCCTCTTCTATGCTCTGAAATAACTTGAGTAGAACTGGTACGAGCTCTTCTGTAAATGTTTTGTAGAATTCTCCAGTGAAGCCATCTGGGCCAGGGCTTTTTTTGGTTGGGAGTTTTTTTATTACCTTTTCAATCTCTTCTCTTGTTATGGGTCTGTTCAGATTTTCAATATCACTTTGTTGTAGTTTGGGTAGGCCGTATGTTTCTAGAAATTTATCCATTTCCTCTAGGTTTTCAAATTTGTTGGAATATAGTTTTTCATAATATTCTGTTATAATCCTTTTTATTTCAGTTGGGTCTGTTGTAATGTCCCCCATTTCATTTCTTATTTGGTTTATTTGTGCCCTCTGCTGTTTTTCTTTTGTCAGTCTGGCCAGTGGTTTGTCGATTTTGTTGATTCTTTCAAAGAACCAACTTTTGGTTTTGTTGATTCTTTCGATTGTTTTTCTGTTCTCTATTTCATTGATTTCTGCTCTGATCTTTACTATTTCCTTTCTTCCGGTGGTTGTAGGCTTTTTTTGTTGTTCTCTTTCTATTTGTTTGAGTTCTGTAGTTAATGTTTTGATTTTGTCCCTTTCTTCTTTTTTGATATGTGCATCTATTGCTATCAATTGTCCTCTGAGGACTGCCTTTGCTGTGTCCCAAAGGTTTTGGTATGATGTGTTTTCATTTTCATTTGATTCTAGGAATTTTTTAATTCCATCTCTGATTTCTTCTATTACCCATTGATGTGTAAGCAGATTATTATTCAGTTTCCATGTGTTTGATTTTTTTTCCTTGCTCTTTCTAGTGTTAATTTCTACCTTGATGGCATTGTGGTCAGAGAAGATACTGTGAATTATCTCAGCATTTTGGATCTTGTTGAGGATTGCTCTGTGGCCTAAGATGTGGTCTATTCTGGAGAACGTTCCATGTGCATTGGAAAAGAATGTGTACTTTGCAGCGGTTGGATGGAGTGTTCTATATATGTCTATGAGGTCCAGTTGGCTGATTGTGTCCTTTAGGTCTTCTGTATCTTTGCTAAGTTTCTTTTTAGTTGTTCTGTCCTTTACTGAGAGTGGTGTGTTGAAGTCTCCTACTATTATTGTGGAACTGTCAATTTCTCTTTTCAGTGCTGTTAGAGTTTTTTTTATGTATTTTGGAGCCCTGTCATTGGGTGCATAGATATTTATTATGGTTATGTCTTCATGATGGATCATCCCCTTAATCATTATATAGTGTCCTTCTTTGTCTTTTATGGTAGATTTTGTTTTAAAGTCTATTTTATCTGAGATTAGAATTGCCACTCCTGCTCTTTTTTGATAGTTGTTAGCTTGATATATTTTTTTCCAACCTTTGATTTTTAATAAATTCACATTTTTGTTTCTAAGATGTGTCTCTCGTAGACAGCAAATAGATGGATCCTGTTTTCTTATCCATTCTGCCACTCTCCGTCGCTTTATGGGTGCATTGAGTCCATTTACGTTCAGTGTAATTATTGATGGATGTGAGTTTGTTGCTGTCATTTTGTAGTGCTTTTTTTTGTGATGCTGAAGTTTTCTTTGTTCTTCTTACTCTCTTGTGCTGAGTTCCTTTTGTTTGTGGATTTTGTGTTCATTTCTTTTGTTTTTGTAGGTTTTGTTTTTGTTGAGACTTTATGTTTTTCGTCTTTATTTTTATGAGTTGGTTTGTTAACTTTTTTTGTGGTTACCATGAATTTTACCCTTATCTTTATAATTTTGAAGCAGTCTACCGTTACTTGGTATCGCCTTGCCTTCTTCTCCTTTAGAAGGTTCTATACCTATGCCGTTTGTTCCCTCTTTCATTGTTTTGATGTTGTTGTCATCCTTTGATTGATTTCTCTGATTCCCTGTTGTATATCTTTTGTTTTTGGAAAGTCGTCTGTAGTTCAGTTCCTAGAATGGTATCTGGTTCATGTTAACCTGCATCCTAGGTCCTAGGTCCTGCCTGAGGGCTTAAGCTGTTTGTCCTCAGATCGAAGAACTCCCTTTAATAATTCTTGTAAGTTTGGTTTGACTTTTGCATATTCCTTTAGTTTCTGTTTATCTGGAAATGACCTAATTTCACCATCAAATCTGAAAGAGAGTTTTGCAGGATATATTATTCTTGGCTGACAATTTTTTTCTTTCAAGATTTTATATATGTCATCCCATTGCCTTCTTGCCTGCATGGTTTCTGCTGAATAATCTGAGCTTAGTCTTATTGTTTCTCCTCTGTATGTGACTTCTTGTTTTTCCCGAGCTGCTCTCAGGATTCTTTGTTTGTCTTTAGTTTTAGCGAGTGTGAATATGATATGTCTTGGTGATTTTCTTTTGGGGTCTATTCTATATGGGGTTCGTTGAGCTTCTTGGATGACCAGCTTTTCATCTTTCATGATATTGGGAAAGTTTTCTGTCAGCAGTTCCTCAATGATCCTCTCTGTGTTTTCTGTTTTCTTCCCCTGTTCTGGTATGCCAATCACTCGTAAGTTTTTGCTTTTAATTGTGTCCCACATAACTCTCAGGGTCTCTTCATTTTTCTTTGTTCTTTTTTCTGTGTTTTCCTGAAACAGAGTTGTATCCAAGTGTTTGTCTTCAGTTCCACTGATCCTGTCTTCCATGGTTTCAAATCTACTTCTCAGCCCTTCTATGACACCGTCCATTTCTGAAATCTTGTTGTTTATCTTTTGGATTTCTAATTGTTGTTTTTGTATAATTTCGAGTTGTGAATTTATTTTGGCATTTTGTTCTTGCATCATCTTCCTGAATTCTTCCAATTTTTTGTCTGTATTTTCCATAAATTTGTCTATTTTTTCCTCATGTTTGTCAGCTTTTTGCCTCAGTTCTTGGAAAATTCCGAGTATTAGTGATTTGAGTTCCGTATCAGGTACTTCTAGTGCATTTTCTTCCACAGGAGAGTTATCTGGTGTTTTAATTTGGACGCCTATTGGAGCCATCTTGTCTTGTTTTTGTAAATGTTTTGATATTGTTTGCTGTTTTCGGGGCATTCAGTAGATATTTCTCTCGTTTATTGATTGTAGATTTTTTTTTTTTTTTTTTGTTCTTGTGGTACAGCTGGGCAGATCTAGTTGAGGAGGAGCCACTGGGATGGGTTGCTTGTGGCACTCACCGCAGCCACCAGGACGGTCGGTAGTCAGTGCTGGGCAGGTTGCAATAGGGCGTGCCTGCACCGCTTGGTGATGTGATGTCTAGTGCACGGTGCAGGTAGGTAGGGTGCAGCGGGAAGATGGTTATGTGTGAAGCTAAGCTGGATATGGGAGAGAGGAGAGAGGAGGAGGAGCAAAAAGCGTACAAACATAAAAGAATGCTAGAGGAGTTTGTCGTTGGAATGTACAGATGAGAGACTATGGGATGGAGGAAACCAGAAGGGGGAAGAGAAAGAAAAGGAAAGAATGACCAAATGAAAATCAGAAAAGTTAAAAAACTGCAAAGTTCCCAGGGATCACACCGATGCAGCTATGAGGTCTGGGGGAGTCGGTCTCAATTTTCACAGCTCAGCCTGGCCAGAAGGTACAGAGGCATACATCGCCTGGTATTCAGGGATCAGAAAGAGAAGGAAGAGATAGAGGGACAAGAAATTAAGCAATGAAGAAAGACAAAAGAGAAAAAGAGGTAAAAATATGACAAAACTAATCAAAAAAGGAAGAAAAATAAAATTGAGAAAAAAAAAAAAAAAGGGCAACACCAGCAGTCAGTGCCTACAAATGGGACCCAGAGAGCCCCCACTCAGGGGCGCGAATTCCAGGAAGCCGATAGTCTCGGGGTTAAGTGACCGTGGCCACGGGAAGCAGAGGGGCCAACGAACAAAGGCCCCAGGATCCCACCCGCGCGGGAGCCCAGACCTGGAAACAGCCACACGCCCGAACGCAGCCCTACAGCCCCGCAGGAGAGAGCAGAGACGGCCCTCGGAACCAGGCACCCAGGCAAAAGGAGGGGGAGGCGGCAGAAAAAGGTCCGCTAGGTGCCAGCAAACGGCTCCCAGAAAGCCCCCAGCCCGGGCGCGCGGAACCCAAGCACCGGCGCCCCCCCGCCCAGGGACCCCGGCCACGGAAAGTAGAGGGGTGAACGAACAAAGGCCCCGGGATCCCACCCACGTGGGAGCCCAGACCCAGAAACAGCCACACGCCCGCACGCAGCTCCACAGCCCCGCAGGAGAGAGCAGAGACAGCACCCGGACCCAGGCACCCAGGCAAAAGGAGGGGGAGGCGGCAGAAAAAGGTCCGCTAGGTGCCAGCAAACGGCTCCCAGAAAGCCCCCAGCCCGGGCGCGCGGAACCCAAGCACCGGCGCCCCCCCGCCCAGGGACCCCGGCCACGGAAAGCAGAGGGGCGAACGAACAAAGGCCCCGGGATCCCACCCACGCGGGAGCCCAGACCTAGAAACAGCCACACGCCCGCACGCAGCCCTACAGCCCCGCAGGAGAGAGCAGAGACGGCACTCGGAACCAGGCACCCAGGCAAAAGGAGGGGGAGGCGGCAGAGAAAGGTTCGCTAGCTGCCAGCAAACGGCTCCCAGAAAGCCGCCAGCCCAGGCGCGCGGAATCCAAGCACCAGCACCCCCCAGCCCAGAGACCCTGGCCACGGAAAGCAGGGGATCCCCAGCTGAGGCGGAGAGGGGTGGGTGGTGGGAGAGCGCGCACCGCAGTTTACCGGTCGTTCTGTCTCCGACCAGATGCTCTGCAAGGCTGCTCTCCCGTTTGCTGGTCTCCGATAGGAATCCAAGATGGTGGATCCGCGCTGCGTTAGCTGGTAAGGAATCTCTGCCTGAGTCTCTCCTCGCTCTCCGTTCTCTTTTAGTATTCTCACTCCGTTTGGTGTTTGGCTGAGTTCTTTATCTCTTCATTTGGTGTTCTAGGGTTTCAGGATTGTTGATTCTCTGTTAGGCTTAGTTTTTCGGATCTTTGCTGTGGAGGGACGGCGTGGTGTTTCTGCCTAGAGCGCCATCTTGCCCCTCTCTCTCCCTTTTATCTCTTGTAAGATAAAATGTTGTGCAGGCTAAACCCTAGGGAAACTCCCTTTACATTGATTCAGGGATGTGACTTTAGTGTGTTACACAATCCCACCCTAATCCTCTTTAACATAAAATTACAATCACAAAATGGAGGACAACCACAAAATAATGGGAATCATGGCCCAGCCAAACTGATACACATATTTTTTTGGGGACATAATTCGATCCATGACACACACTTAATAGACTACAATATAGTGTAAACATAACTTTCATATACACTGGGAAACAAAAAAACTCGTGTAATTCACTTTATCGCAGTATTTGCTTTATTGTGCTGGTCTGGAACCAAACCTACAATATCTCCAAGGTAGACCTGTATATATAATATATATATATACATTATATACATAAATAACCCCCATGCGTCTGTCAGTTTGTCGTACTGTGGGGGCTGGGGAAGAGTCACCTCCTCAAAGTAGAGTTGACCTTAATGACGTGGACGGAGTCAAGTTTTCAGGACCTTCATTTGCTGATGTGGCACGCCTCAAAATGAGAAGAAACAGCTGCAAACATCCATTAATAATAGGAACAGGGAATTTAGGAAGTATTAATCTACGAAAATTGGAAATCGTCAAAAAGGAAATGGAACGCGTAAACGTCGATATCCTAGGCAACTGAAATGGACTGGTATTGGCCATTTTGAATTGGACAATCATATGGTCTACTGTTCTGGGAAGGACAAATTGAAGAGGAATGGCCTTGCATTCATTGACAAGAAGAACATTTTAAGATCTATCCTGAAGTACAACACTGTCAGTGACAAGATATCCATACGCCTACAAGGAAGACCAGTTAATAGGATTATTGAAATTTATGCACTAACCACTAAGGCCAAAGATGAAGAAATTGAAGATTTTTACCAACTTCTGCAGGCTCATATTGATTAAATATGCAATCAGGATGCATTGATAATTAATGGTGACTGGAAGGTGAAATTTGGAAACAAAGAAGAAGGATCAATAGTCAGAAAATATGGTGTTGTTGACAGAAATGGTGCCAGAGATAGCATGATAAATTTTTGCAAGACAAACGACTTCTTCATTGCAAATAGCTTTTTTCAACAACAGAAACGGCGAATATACACATGAACCTCAGAGGGTGGAAAACACAGGAATCAAATCGACTACGTCTGTGGAAAAAGATGATGGAGAAGCTCAATATCATCAGTCAGAACAAGGCCAGAGGCCAACTGCAGAACAGACCATCAATAGTTCATATGCAAGTTCAAGTTGAAGCTGAAGAAAATTAGAACAAGGACACGAGAGACAAAGTACTACCTTGAGTATATGCCACCTGAATTTAGAGATCATCTCAAGAATAGACTTGAGGCATTGAACACTAATGACAGAAGACCAGACGAGTTGTGGAATGACATCAAGGACATCATACGTGAAGAAAGTAAAAGGTCATAAAAAGGCAAGAAAGAAAGAAAATACCAAAATAGATGTCAGAAGAGACTATGATTCTTGCTCTTGAACATACAGTACATAAAGTGAACTGAAGAAATGACGAAGTAAAAGAGCTGAACAGAAGATTTCAAAGGGCAGCTCGAGAAGACAAAGAAAAGTATTACAATGACATGTGCAAAGACCTAGAGTTAGAAAACCAAAGGGAAAAACATGCTCGGCATTTCTCAAGCCAAAAGAACTGAAGAAAAATTTCAAGCCTTGAGTTGCAGTAGTGAAAGAGTCTACGGGCAAAATACTGAGTGATACAGGAATCATCAAAAGAATATGGAAGGAATACACAGAGTCACTGTACCAAAAAGAATTGGTCAATGTTCAGTCATTTCAGGAGGTAGCATATGATTGAGAAACAATGGTACTGAAGGAAGAAGTCCAAGCTGCATTGAAGCCATTGGCTAAAAACAAGGATCCAGGAATGACGGAATATCAATTGAGATGTTTCAACAAATGGATACAGCTCTGGAACTGCTCACTCGTCTATGCCAGGAAATCTGGAAGACAGCTACTTGGCCAAACAACTGGAAGAGATCCATATTTGTGCCCATTCCCAAGAAAGTTGATTCAACCGAATGTGGAAATTATCAAACAATGGCATTAATATTGCATGCAAGTATAATTTTGCTGCAGATCATTCAAAAGTGACTGCAGCAGTACATTGACAGGGAACTGCCAGAAGTTCAAGCCAGATTCAGGAGAGGACATGGAATGAGGGATAATATTGCTGATGTCAGATGGATCATGGCTGAAAGCAGAGAATACCAGAAAGATGTTTACCTGTGTTTTATTGACTATGCAAAGACATTTGACTATGTGGATCATAACAAATTATGGATAACATTTTGAAGAATGGGAATTCCAGAATATTTAATTGTGTTCATGACGAACCTCTATGCAGTTCATGAGGAAGTCTTTCAAACAGAACAAGGGGTTACTGCATAGTTTAAAGTCAGGAAAGATGCGCATCAAGTTATATCATTTCACCATATTTATTCAATCTGTATGCTGAGCAAATAATCTGAGAACCTAGACTATATAAAGAAGAATGGGGCATCAGGATTGGAGGAAGACTCATTAACAACCTGTGATATGCAAATGACACAACCTCACTTGCTGAAAGTGAAGAGGACTTGAAGCACTTACTGATGAAGATCAAAGACCACAGCCTTCGTATGGATTACACCTCAACATAAAGAAAACAAAATCCTCACAACTGGACCAGTAAGCAACATCATGATAAATGGAGAAAAGATTGAGGTTGTCAAGGCTTTCATTTTCCTTGGATCCACAATCAACGTCCATGGAAGCAGCAGTGAAGACATCAAAAGACATATCGCACTGGGCAAATCTGCTGCAAAAGACCTCTTCAAAGTGTTAAAAATCAAAGATGTCACTTTAAAGACTAAGGTGTGCCTGACCCAAGGCATAGCGTTTTCAATCACCTCATATGCATGTGAAACCTGGGCAATGAATAAGGAAGACTGAAGAAGAATTGATGCCTTTGAATTGTGGTGTTGGCGAAGAATATTGAATATACCATGGACTGCCAAAAAAATGAACAAATCTGTCTTGGAAGAAGTACAGCCAGAATGCTCCTTAGAAGCAAGGATGGTGAGACTTCATCTCACATACTCTGGACATGTTATCAGGAGGGATCCGTCCCTGGAGAAGGACATCATGCTTGGTAAAGTTGAGGGTCAGGGAAAAAGAGGAAGATCCTCAAGAAGGTGGATTGACATAGCAGCTGCAACAATGGGTTCAAGCATAACAAAGATCATGAGGATGGTGCAGGACTGGGCGGCATTTAGTTCTGTTGTACATACGGTCACTATGAGTCGGAACTGACTCTACAGCACCTAACAACGACAACAACAACATAAATATAAATAAAGGAGTAAATTATGGCCAACCATACAATGTGGCTATTTTATAAATGGATACAACAGAAGTAATGTCCTATATTTATGGCATTGTTTACCATAGCAGAAAACTGAAAACAACCTAAAACTGGTAGAGAAATTGTTGTATAGTGACATAATGAACTTCTATTCAGCAGTGGAAATGAAACAGCACTGAACACACCGACACAGTCATCATAAACATAATACTGAACACAAAATAAATCTCAGAAGAACATATCAACATGATATCATTTTTTAAATTAATAAAAGTAGGCAAAACAAAACAATATGCTACTTGGAGACAAATACACACATTATAAAACTATTAAGAAAAGCTAGGGGATGAGAAAAAGTGGGGATAACCTGCGGGGAACTAGAGAGAGAATGGAGGCAGCAAAAAATAAAGTTGCAACACTATTGCTCATGTTCTATTTCTTGAGTGGTAGAATCACAAGTATTCTTTAATTTTATAAATTTCCATTAAAATAATAATATAGATAATCGTATACATGCCAAGACCTCTTTAACATGTTAGAAAGCCAAGACGTCACCTTGAGGACTAAGGTGCGCCTGACCCAAGCCATGGTGTTTTCAATGCCTCGTATGCATGTGAAAGCTGGACAATGAATAAGAAAGACTAAAGAAGAATTGATGCCTTTGAATTATGGTGTTGGCAAAGAATATTGAATATACCTGGACTGCCAAAAAAATGAACAGATCTGTCTTGGAAGAAGTACAGCAAGAATGCTCCTTAGAAGCAAGGATGGCAAAACTTTGTCTTACTTACTTTGGACATATTAGCAAGAAGGACAAATCCCTGGAGAAGGACATCATGCTTGGCAAAGTAGGGGGTCAGCAAAATAGAGAAAGACCCTCAATGCTAAGGACTGACACAGTGGCTGTAACAATGGGCTCAAATAGAGGAACGAGTGTGCAGATGACGCAGGATTAGGCAACGTTTTGTTCTGTTGTACATAAGGTTGCTATGAGTCAGAACTGACTTGACGGCACCTAACATTCATGCCTTATCAAAAATTGTATCTATGTGCATATGTAATAAAATACAATTTTAAAAATTAGGCATATCTCTACTTTCTGAGGTGGAAACTTTGGAATGATGTCCCCATTTTATTATTATGTGAAAAAATGAAAACATAGCTGTACCCATTAGTATAATCCCATTTGTAGGAGGGAGAAATTATGTTTAACAAATATATGCTCCATATTAATAGGCCATATCTGAAAAGATATACACAAAATCTGTCTAGGTCCTCTCTTAGGAATGAGATTGGAGGACTGGGAAAAGTAGTTTTTATCTTCCGTTCTACATTGCGTATGTTTTATACTTCTTTAGATTGAGAACTTACCAAATAATAGTCTTAAAGTACATAAAATTAGGAATATAACAATGTTATAATGATAAGTAATATTGAGTACTTACCATTGCTGCATAGTGAGCACGCAATAATAGTTATTATTATTATTATTCATAGGCAGGCAGCCAGTATGCTGAAACTATGCAACAACAGGAGCAGCTGAAGGAAAAGGAGACTCTTAACCTGGAAAAGAGGAGAGTCTTATTTTCTCTTATCCTATCTTTGAAGACAATAATTTAAGGACCATCATTTAGAAAAATGACATGTTCATTTTGTATATTTCCAAGAAGAAGAACTAGACCCCTAAACCATAGCAAAGTTGTTAGCTGCCATGGAGTTGGCCCCTGAGTCATGGCAAAGCCATGCACAGTGAGTGGAATGAAATGCTGCTTCCAGCGTCACAGCAGCACACAAGCCTCCACTGACAGATGGGTGGTGGCTGTGCATGAGGTGCATTACCTGGGAATAGAACCCGGCTCTCCCTCATGGAACGTGAGAATTCTATCACTAACCACCAGTGCCCCTTGGACTAAAGCTATCAAGAGACACAAAGTTCTTCCCAGGATGAAATAAGCTGCCTCATGGAGTGGCAAGCTCACTGCCACGCACTGTGGTTCAGGCTCAGCCCAGAAAACCATTACTCAAAGATGGTCTTTAAGATCTCCTAAAATGACATTCTATTTTTCAAAGTCAAAGGCAGCAGAGCTGCCTAAGAGAAGCTAGAGCTCATACATGCATGCTGGGAGGTATAAACGAGGGTCTCTTTCCCATCCTTTCTCAGGGTGGAAAACGATGTGTTGGCACTTACGTTCCAAGGTAACTGCTGAAATCATGAGTCTGGCTGGGATCTTCCAGATGCTGGGTGAGAGATCGTCACTTCAACAAAGTTTGTGAAGGAAATAAGACCAGCACACCTCTCTCCTCTGAGTCTTAATATGACAATGTGGAGCCTCCCTCAAGAAGAGATTCAGAAGAGAATTCTGAAGAGGGAAAAGACAGAGCAAGGACTGAAAATGAGAATAAGGGCAACAGACAGCCACGAGGCTGCACAAAGTCAGGCCAAAATTGCCTCAGGTGATGGTAATCTGAGCGGGATTGACCACAGGTTGAATCAGGGACAAACCCTGGCATGAACTGTTAGCAGGCATGAGAAGTCTGGCAATTTGTAATTTCTGGAGAATTCCCCTTAAATTCCTTTCACTTCAGTAAACATGATGAGAAACCACTGCTCGCTGTGTATGTGGTCCCTGTCGCACACAACAGGGGAGGTCAAGTCAGGCCAGAGAAAGGGACATTCAGGGGCCACAGTGTCACAGGTGCTGTGCGCAGAGGGGCAGCCACCCTCTACTGGCATCTTGGAGGACTGCAACAAGGCGGCTATAGGAGGCTGAACCCCAGCTTGGAGACAGACAGCACCTCACAAGTAAGGAAAATGTTTAGGACAACAAGTATCTTGGTTAACGGCAAACAAGATAATGTCTCCCTCTACCTAGAAATTCCATGGGCTGAAACCATCCTCACAACCAATTAGAAATTTTGCAGAAGAATGAGTTTTGAAAATGACCGAAAGCCGGTCAGCGTCATCATTACAGAGTCCCTGGGTGGCACAAAAGCGAACCCTTGGCAACCAACTGAAAGGTTGGTGGTTTGAATCCACCCAGAGGCAGTCCACTTGCGAAAGATTACAGCCATTGAAAACTCTGTGGAGCAGTTCTACTCTGAAACACATGGGGTCGCCATGAGTCGGAACTGACTCAGTGACAACTGTTTTTGGTTTTTTGGTATCATCATCATCATCATCTTTTTTATTTGCTTGGGAACCAGTAGTTTACAAAACACTTCCACATTCATCAACTCAGTTCTCACATACCTCTGTGAGGTATTGTTTTCCTGCTTTCTATAGGAATGCAGACTGCAGACATTCCAGAAGGTTCTGTCACAGGGCTAGGATCCCATGTCTGCTCTTGGCTTGTCCTTCTGCCCTGTCTCCACTGCACCGTAAAATGCAAAGTCCCCAGGAACAGCTCTCTACATTGGGAAATGTTCATGACTCTCAGTTAGATTCAAGGTTCTGTAACCAGAGAACCCCCCGGTGCACTGGAAGCCAAGGTCTCAAGCCATTTACCGCACTGTTAAGGAACCTGTGATGAACCAGTTGCCACTGAGTCACCTGGACTCAGTGGCAATCCCATGTGTATTAGAGTAGAACTGTGCTTTATAGGGTTTTCAGTGGCTGAGTTTTCAGAATTAGATTGCCAGGCCTTTCTTCCAAGGCACCTCTGGGTGGACTCGAACCTCCAACCTTTAGTTTAGCAGCTGAGCATGTTAACTGTTTACACCTCTCGGGGTAGGAAGATGGAATGAGAGCAGAGTCTTTGGCATTTATGGATTATTTGCATGAGCCTGCACACAACCCAGGAGCCCTGGTGGCACTGTGGTTAAGTGTTTGGCTGCTAACCTAAAGGTCGGCAGTTTGAATCCACCAGATGCTCCTTGGAAAGCCTTTGGGGTAGTTCTACTCTGTCCTGTAGGGTTGCCATGAGTTGGAATCGACTCAACGGCGACAAGTTTGGTCTGGTTTTTTGGCACACAACCCAAGCCATTCCTTGCTTTATAGCATTGCTTTTCTTCTCAGCAGAGTTGCATGTTTTGCAATTACAACATAATAAAGGAAAGCTTGGATAGGGTGGGTTGTCTGTGATTTTTCCTGGTACCCATAAGTTAAACTTTTGACACCAATGTCACTCTGCCATTTGAATCAATGAGGCCAGGAATTAGTGAGACAAGGACAGTAGCAGATCAAGTAAAGCCCTCTTGTCTTATCTCAGCCAAGGTGGTGAGCCCCTCAGCACCTTGTCAAACACTAAAGTTAATCCCATTTTATTTTCAAATCACTTTTTTTTTAATGTACTAACCATGAAGCAACAGGGGGAAGGGACATTCTACAATGATTTATGATGTGTTAACAGCTAAAGAAAACCTAAATAATGTCTCCATAAAGAGCCATGATCGCGTTTTTAATTAAGAGCCTCAAATTTAATGGAAGGCATAATATGCCCATTCATTTCAAGGTATTGGCCTCACCGGGTAACCCAGCAGTCAGGCCCAGGACAGGAATAATGACTTTCAGTTCACACCTCAAAGTCTTCTGTTAAAGAAAATAACAATAAAGTCAGATCCCTTTTAAAACCTGAGTTTGGGAATTTTAGCCCAGAGAAAAGACACATTTTGTCACAGGGACTCTTGTTACTATTTCTGTGCCCACAATAGCTTGCTCAGTGCTCCAAGTAACTCAGACAGCCTCTAAGTTTTAATATGCAGCTAGGTTGCTCTAAATGTGCCCTGTGCGTGCGCGTGCCTGTTTCCTTTCAAATTCCTGCCCCAACCCTGGGGAGCCTGTGCTCTCCGAGAAACAAGCTGTTACTGTCACTTCCTCAAACCGGCCCCTTAAATGATTTTCCTTCCCCAGCTCTTTCACTCAAGACAGGAATTGAGTGAACTAAAAGAAAAGTCAGATTATAAGGCCCTGGAAGGAAGTGGTAACAATATTAGATTCTGTGTATTTGCTGCTTCCCACGTGTCATGTTCTGCAGGCTCTGGGATAAGCGTGAGGTAGTACTATCTCATTTAATCCTGGCAACAATCTTATGAGGGGAGAGTAGTATTATCCCATTTGCAGATGGGAAACTGAAGCTTGGAGAGGGTGAGGAATCCACCCCAGTTATTAAGCAGCACCAGACTAAAAACCCAGTCCTTCGCCTCAAGAAGTTTTGGGTCTTCATTATGGATTGAATTGTGTCTCCCAAAACTTGTGTTGGAGTCCTGAATCCTATACCTGTGGATATAATTTTTTTTGGAAATAAAGTTTACTTTGTTGGGTTAATGAGGCCATATCAGTATGGGGGTGTGTCCTAAACCTAATCACTTCTGAGTGTTGAAAAGAGCAGCATAAAGAAAGGAACAAGCAAGCACAAACAGGGAAAGACAGGTGCCACGTGAAGATTGCCGAGGAACCAGGGAAGACCAGGGTTACAGAAGCCGAGACAGGGATCTTCCTGCAGAACTGACAGAGAGAGAATATCCCCATAGCTGGTGCCCTGAATTTGAACTTCTTGCCTCCTAAACTGTGAGAAAATAAAACTCTGTTCTTTAAAGCCACCCACTTGTGGTATTTCTGGTACAACAACATTAGGGAACTAAGACAGTCTTGTTGGGAAGCTAGGACTCAGTACAGAGAGAAAGAGAACTAATCATAGAGGACCACAAACTATAAGAACCCAACAATGAGAACTAAGGGTGCAGAGCCCTACAAGAGAACCAGGAAGTTCCAAGAGCAGGACACCTGCTTGGGGGCTTAAAAAAGGGGTGGGTTCAATCTTGACCTTTAAGCACACACAGACTTCACAAAAACAGAGACTAATGCAAGGATGAAGCGAATTACATAAGCCAAAGTTTGCCTAACTTCCTTCTCTGGGCCATGTTTGGAATTTTTGCTATATCCACTGTCATGGATTGAGTGTCTCCCAAAAATATGTGTCAACTAGGCCATGATTCCCAGTATTGTGTGATTGTCCACCATTTTTCCATCCGATGCTATTTTCCTGTATGTTGTAAATCCTACCCCTATGATGTTAATGAAGGAGGATTAGAGGCATTTATGTTAATGAGGCAGAACTCAATCTATAGGATTAGACTGCATTTTGAGTCAATCTCTTTTGAGATACAAAAGAGAGAAGCAAGCAGAGACACAAGGGGGCCTCATACCACCAAAGTACAAGAGCCAAGAGAATAGCGTGTCCTTTGGACCCCGGGTCCCTGTGCTGAGAAGCTTCTTGACCGGGGAAGATTGATGACAAGGACCTTCCTCCAGAGCCAACACAGACAGAAAGCCTTCCCCTGGGGCTGGCACCCTGAATTTGGATTCTTAGGCTCCTAGACTGTGAGAGAATAAATTTCTCTTTGTTAAAGTCATCCACTTGTGGTATTTCTGTTATAGCAGCACTAGATAAATTCTGCCTGGACACACTACTATTATTTTCTCAATATTTTTCTTTATTCATATCACCTTTAAAAAAAAACTTAAATGCATTTTAAAAGGAAATATTATATCACTACTTTAATTTGAAAAGTAGGAACATTTGGTCAAAAATAAACAAGTAGCCCAAAACAGTAAATGTAATAAAAACAAAATAATGCTCTTTAAATTAAAAAAATAAATATAGAAAAACCAATAGAATAATACTAGAAATTAGAAACTTCAATAATTTGCAAAAAAAATACCTGAAAAGAAGCAGTCTTTGACTCAGTCATGCGTGTGACTCCTCATTCTGTGTGTCCAGAAGGGCTGGTTGGGTCACCCATACATGCACAGACCTGGGCCTTCCTTGGTCCTGAGGCCCAGGCTTCAGTTCTGAGGCCAGGGTCACAATGTGGTCAGGCACGTGGAGAAATATCAGCCAAGATCAGAACAGCCCCTGCTTTGCTGTAGTTCATCATCCCAGAGGAAATATGGCATTTTAATGTTATTTATCTGCTATGTGTCTAAATTACAAAGTGCTATAAGAACATGTGGGAGACCCAGGTTTCGTTCCCTGTCAGTATACTTCATGCACAGTCACTGCTCATCTGTCAGTGAAGGATGGCATGTTGCTATTATACTGAAAAGTAGAGGGTCAGCAAAAAAGAGGAAGACCCTCAATGAGGTGGATTGACACGTGGCTGCAACAATGGGCTCAAGCATAGCAACTATTGTGAAGATGGCGCAGGATGGGGCAGCATTTTGTTCTGTCGTACACAGGGTCACTATGAGTCAGAATGGACTCAACAGCACCTAACAACAGCAACAACATAAGAACAAAGGGATGAGCTCTCTAAGAAACCAGAGCAGAAGTGGGAGAACTAGCACTAAGTGTGGATAAGCTGGAAGCCTCTGGCGCATGCTGACAACAGAGCCACAAGTAAAGGGGACTCGGACCGCCTGTTCTGCTGGGTAGCTGAAACAGCATATTTGCTGCAACAACTAATCTCTGCTTGACAAGTTATGTGGTACAGGGGGAAGGAGGTGTGAGCTTCAAAAAATAAGACTGAGGTTCAAGTCTTAGCTATGCCACTCTGGAGGTGTTTAATCTTTGGCAAGTTATTCATACTCTCTTTGCCTCATTTTCCTGATCTGTAAAATGGGATAAATATGACTGGGTGAGGAACTGAGGTGATGATTAGATGAGGTAATGTGTGTTAAATGCCAGCATTACAAACAAACAAAAAAAAAGGTAGCTTTTATCCTTGAGGACACAAGCTGTTGTCTTTGAGTTGACTGTGACTCATGGCAACCCCATGTGTGTCAGAGTAGAACTGTGCTCCATAGGGCTTTCAATGGCTGATTTTTCAGAAGTAGATCTCCAGGCCTTTCTTCTGAGTTGGTGAACTCAACCTCCAACCTTCTGGTTAACAGCCACAAGATGAATAAAATTTCCAGATCAGTTTGATTTGTTGTCTTCACTTAGACATGAGACAGGCCTGAGGTGTCTGAAGGCCATTAGCATCCTTGTCAGAGACCTCTCCCACTCTCTTTCTCTTAGATTCTGGGAGCAATCTTTACTCAAACCACATTCTCCCTGTCTATACTTATCCTTTCTTCCAAATCTAAAAGGCAGACTTCCAGTTCAAGACCTAGGGTGCCTTCCTGAGATTTCTCTGAAAGAAAAATAGGGAAGTTAGAAAAGTATTAAGCCTTGAGCAATTAAAAGAATGGGAGGGGGAAGTCACCAGGTCTGCAAATTTCCAGAAGGCACAAAAGGGATAAGAGTGTTGACAGGTGAAACAGGCAGACGGAAGCTGCAGCTGGAACATAAGGAGGGGCTCCGAGAGGAGATGAGACAGTCTGTACAGGGGAACCCACAGCAGGCTTTGGGAAAGAGAAAAGGGTGCTTGTCAAATGTCATGTCAAGAGCAGAAGGGCTTGTTGAAGGTTTGCATTTGGCAGATGTGTTGGCACCAACATCCCCATCATATATACAGAGCTCAAACAGCTGACGCTTATCCTCAGGCCAAAAAAAAAAAAAAAAAATCTCCTTTCAAAAGAAATCAAAAGTACTTGTTAAAAATATTAAACGTAGTCAAAAGTATCTAAAGACAGTGCCAGTTGCTGTCAAGTTGATTCTCACTCATGGCGACACTTGTGTGTCAGTATAGAACTTTGCTCCATAGGGTTTACAATGGCTAATTTTTCAGAAGTCAATTGCCAGGCCTTTCTTTCAAGGCACCTCCGGGTGGACTCGAACTTCCAACCTTTCGGTTAGCAGCCAAGCACATTAACATTTTATACCACCCAGGGACTTTGTGGTAAGACAAACTTTCTAAAAAAATATTTTATTATGTTTTAGGTGAAAGTTTACATAGCAAATTAGGTTCCCATTTAACAATTTTTATACAACTTGTTCCATGACTTTGGTTACATTTTTCACAATGTGTCAACATTCTCATGATTTCCTTTTTTTTTTTTTTTTTTTTTTTTGTATTCTGTTTCCATTAATCTAGCGTCTCTGCCTCTCCATAGCTTCACATCTTTGTTTTTGGGTAAATGTCGACCGTTTGGTCTCATGTAGTTGATTATATAAGGAAGCACAGCATTCACAGGTGATATTGTTTGTTTTATAAGCCAATCTATTATCTGAATGAAAGGTGACCATCGGGAGTGGCTTCAGTTCCAAATTCAAAGGGCGATAATCTCAAGGGTTCCTTTAGTCTCTATTGGTCTTGTAAGTCTGGCCTTTTTTAGGAATTTGAGTTTTGTTCCACATTTTTCTCCCTTCCTATACAGGACCTTCTATTGTGTCCCTGGTCAGAATGGTCAGTAGTGGTAGCCTGGCACCATCTAGTCGTTCTGGTCTCAGGCTAGATGAGGGTGTGGCTCATGTGGGCTGTTAGTCTTGTGGACTGGTTTCTTCTTTGAGTCTTTGGTTTACTTCTTTCTCTTTTGTTCAAATTGAGAAGAGACCAATGGTCATATCTTAGATGGCCACTCACAAGTTTTTAAGACTCCAGACTCTACTCACCAAACTAGGATGTAGAACATTATCCTTATGAACTATGTTATGCCAATTGACTGAATTATCGCATGAGACTATGGTTCCAAGCCTTCAAACTCAGTAAACCAGTTCCACAAGGTGTTTGGTTATGTCTAGGAAGTATTCATAACTGTGCCGGCTTCTGCAGTTTATTATATATGTGATGTATATGCAGTGCACATAAACATGTATATACATATGTCTACATATATGCCTGTACATACACACTTGTATACTCATATACTCACGTGCCTTCCTATACACATATATGCATACATGTCTACCTATGTAACCACATACATATTTTTTTGGTTGTTATTAGTATTGTTACAAAATTGCATGTTATAGCATTGACTGAAATTGTTCCTTACTCCTGCATACTTCTTAGGGTTTTCATTTATCTTGGACAAGTTGTACATACTTCACACATTTGGGTATTGCCTTTCCCATCACTAAAAAAAAAAAAAAAAAATCTACGATCTAGAAGATGATTCCCTCTTCCTCCTCCTCCCGTTCCTGGTAACCATCAAAAAATGTTTCATTCTGTGTGTATACCTATTCTTAACTTTCTATAAAAGTGAGACCATACAATATTTGTCCTTTTGTGATTGACTTATTTCACTCAGTATAATGTTCTCCAGATTCATCCATATTATAAGATGTTTCACAGACTCCTCATTATTCTTTATAGTTGCATAGTATTCCATTGTATTTATGTACCACAATATGTTTATCTATTCATCTGTTGATGGGCAGTTAGGTTGTTTCCATCTTTTTGCTATTGCAAATAATGCTGCAATGAACATAGGTGTGCATATGTCTATTCGTGTGATGGCTCTTACTTCTCTAGGATATATACCTAGGAGTAAGATTGCTGGATCATAAGTTATTTCTATTTCTAGCTTTTGAGGAAGCGCCATACCATCTTCCATAGTGTTATACCATTTTACAATCTCACCAGAGTGTGTAAGAGTTCATATCCCCCCACAGACTCACCAGAATTTGCTGTTTTCTGTTTTTTTAGTCATTTCCATTTTTGCAGGGGTGAGATGGTATCTTAGTGTAGTTTTGATTTGGATCTCTCTAATGGTTAATGATCATGAGCATCTTTTCATGTATTTGTGGGCCACCTGAATGTCCTCTTTGATGAAGTGTCCATTTCATTAAAGAATGATGTTGGGATTTGAATAGGAGTCACATTATGTGTATAGATTGCTTTTGGTAGTATTGACATTTTCACAATGTTAAGTATTCCAATCCATGAGCATGGAATATTTTTCCATTTATGTAGATCTCTTTTAGTTCCTTGCAGTAGTGTTTAATAGTTTTCCTTGTATAACTCATTTATGTCCCTTGTTAGGTTTATTCCTAGGTATTTTATCCTTTTGTGGGCTATTATAAATGGTACGGATTTCTTGATTTCCTTATCAGAGTCCTCCTTGTTAGTGTAGAGGAACCAAACTAACTTTGGCATGTTGATCTTGTACCTTGCCACTTTGCTGAATCCATCTATTAGTTCCAGTAACTTTCTTGTGGAGTCTCTAGGATTTTCTATGTATAGGATCATGTCATCTATAAACAAGGATAGCTTTACTTCTTCCTTTCCAATTTGGATACCCTTTGTTTGCCTTTCTTGCCTTATTTCTCTAGCTAGAACTTCAGTACAATGTTGAATAAGAGTGGTGATAAAGGACATCCATGTCTCATTCGCATTCTCAAGGGGAATACTCTCAATCTTTATCCTTTGAGAATAATGTTGGCTGTTGGTTTTGCATATATGACATTATGTTGAGTAATTTCCCTTCTATTCCTATTTTGCAAAGAGTTTTTATCAGGAAAGGGTGTTGGATTTTATGAAATGCCTTTTCTGCATCAATTGAGATGATTGTGTGAATCTTGTCCTTTGTTTTATTTATGTGGTGGATAATGTTGATTGATTTTCTAATGTTGAACTATCCTTGCATCCCTAGTATAAATCCCACTTGACCATCATGTATTTGTTTTTATGCTGTTGAATTTTATTGGCTAGAGTTTTGCTGAGAATTTTTGCATCTATATTCATGAGGGATATTGGTCTGTGATTTTCTTTTTAGTAGTGTCTTTGACTGGCTTTGGTATCAGGGTTATGCTGGATTCATAGAATGAGTTAGGGAATATTCCTTCCTTTCCTATGTTCTGGGATAATTTGAGTAGGATTGGTGTCGACTCTCCTCTGAATAGTTGGTAGAGTTCTCCAGTGAAGCCATCTGGGCCAAGGTTTTTTTTTTTCTTGGGAGATGTTGTTTTGTTTTGTTTTCTTAATGACATTTCGATTTCTTCTATTGTTATGAGTCTGTTCAAATTTTCTACCTCTATTTGTGTTAGTTTAGGTAGGTAGTGTGTTTCTAGAAATCTGTCCATTTCTTCTAGGTTTTCAAATTTGTTGGAGTACAATTTTTCATAATATTCTGTTATGATCCTTTTTATCTCAGTTGGTTCTGTTGTAATGTCACCCATCTTATTCATTATCTGGAAATGTGTATCTTCTCATTTTTTTCCTTTGTCCGTTTGCCTACTGGTTTTCAATTTTATTGATCCTATCAGAGAACCATCTTCTAGTCTTGCTGATTCTTTCTATTGTTTTTTTGTTGTTGTTTTCTATTTCATTTATTTCTACTCTGATCTTTATTATTTCCTTTCTTCTGGTGACTGTGGGCTCCTTTTGCTGGTCCTTTTCTATTTGTTCCAGTTGTAGGGTTAAGCTATTAATTTTGTCCCTTTCTTCTTTTTTCTGGAGAATGTCCCATGTGAGTTGGAAAAGAAAGTATACTTGGCTGCTGTTGGGTGGAGTGTTTGATATATCTCTAAGAGATTATGTTGGTTGATCATAGCATTTAGCTCTTCCGTGTCTTTGTTGAGCTTTTTTCTGGATGTTCTATCCTTCACTGAAAGTGGTGTGTTGAAGTTTTCTACTACTATTGTGGAACTGTCCATCTCTCTTTTCAGTGCTGTTAGAGTTTATGTATTTTGGATCCCTGTCATTGGGTGCATAAATATTTATTATAGTTATGTCCTCCTGGTGTATTGACCCTTTAATCATTATATAGTGTCCTTGCTTATCATTTGCGGTGGATTTTACTTTAAATTCTATTTTGTCAGAGATTAATATTGCCACTCCTGCTCTTTTTCGAGTGTTGTGTGCTTGATATCCTTTTTTCCATCCTTTCACTTTTAGTTTCTTTGTGTCTTTAAGTATAAGGTGTGTCTTCTTGTAGGCAGTACATAGACGGATCATGTTTTCTTATCCAATCTGCCACTTTTTGTCTCTTTATTGGTACATTTAGTCCATTTATATTCAGTGTAATTATTGATAAGTATGAGTTTAGTGCTGTCATTTTGATGTCTTTTTTTGTGTGCTGTTCAGTTTCTTTGTTCCACTTAATTTTCTGTCCTGAGTCGTTTTTCTTTATGTATTTTCTTTTCATCTTTTTCATTGTTGTTGATTTTGTGTTTGCTGAGTCTGTACATTTTTCTAGTTTTTTATTTTGACTTGTAAGATTGTTAGTTTCCCTCAGCAAAAATACAGAAGACCTAAAGGGCACAATAAGCCAACTGGACCTCATAGACATATATAGAACAATCCATCCAACCGCTGCAAAGTACACATTATTTTCCAATGCACATGGAACATTCTCCAGAATAGACCACATCTTCGCCCACAGAGCAATCCTCAACAAGATCCAAAACTTTGAGATAATTCAAAGTATCTTCTCTGACCACAATGCCATCAAGGTAGAAATTAACACTAGAAAGAGCAAGGAAAAAAAAACAACTACATGGAAACTGAATAATACCCTGCTTACACATCGGTGGGTAATAGAAGAAATCAGAGATGGAATTAAAAAATTCCTAGAATCAAATGAGAATGAAAACACATCATACCAAAACCTTTAGGACACAGCAAAGGCAGTCCTCAGAGGACAATTTATAGCAATAGATGCACATATCAAAAAAGAAGAAAGGGACAAAATCAAAACATTAACTACAGAACTCAAACAAATAGAAAGAGAACAGCAAAAAAAAGCCTACAACCACCAGAAGAAATGAAATAGTAAAGATCAGAGCAGAAATAAATGAAATAGAGAACAGAAAAACAATAGAAAGAATCTACAAAACCAAAAGTTGGTTCTTTGAAAGAATCAACAAAATCAACAAACCACTGGCCAGACTGACAAAAGAAAAACAGGAGAGGATGCAAATAACCCAAATATGAAACAAAATGGGCAACATTACAACAGAACCAACTGAAATAAAAAGGATTATAACAGAATATTATGAAAAACTATACTCCAACAAATTTGAAAACCTAGAGGAAATGGATCAATTTCTAGAAACACACGGCCTACCCAAACTACAACAAAGTTATGTTGAAAATCTGAACAGACCCATAACAGGAGAAGAGCTTGAAAAGGTAATAAAAAAACTCCCAACCAAAAAAGGCCCTGGCCCAGATGGCTTCACTGGAGAATTCTACAAAACATTTACAGAAGAGCTTGTACCAGTTCTACTCAAGCTATTTCAGAGCATAGAAGAGGAAGCAACACTTCCAAATTCATTCTATGAAGCCAGCATAACGCTGATACCAAAACCAGGCAAAGACGTCACAAAAAAAGGAAAATTACAGACCAATATCTCTCATGAATATAGACGCAAAAATTCTGAACAAAATTCTAGCCAATAGAATTCAGCATCATATCAAAAATATAATACACCACGACCAAGTAGGATTCATACCAGGTATGCAAGGATGGTTTAACATTAGAAAATCAATCAAAGTAATACACCACATAAATCAAAGGAAAGAAAAGAATCACATGATCATCTCAATTGACACAGAAAAGGCATTTGACAAAGTCCAACACCCATCCCTGATAAAAGCTCTCAATAAAATAGGTATAGAAGGGAAATTTCTCAACATAATAAAGGGCATCTATGCAAAACCAATGGCCAACATCATTCTTAATGGAGTGAGGTTGAAAACATTCCCCTTAAGAACAAGAACAAGACAAGGATGCCCTTTATCACCAGTCCTATTTAACATTGTGCTGGAAGTTCTAGC
This sequence comes from Dugong dugon, assembly GCA_030035585.1. NCBI lineage: Eukaryota > Metazoa > Chordata > Mammalia > Sirenia > Dugongidae > Dugong > Dugong dugon. The sequence goes on along the minus strand of CM057470.1, from coordinate 64,535,577 downwards.
TAGAGCAATAAGGCAAGAAAAAGAAATAAAGGGCATCCAAATTGGTAATGAAAAAGTTAAACTGTCCCTGATTGCAGATGATGTGATACTATACATAGAAAACTTTAATACTCCATGAGAAATCTACTGGAACTAATAGAAAGATTCAGCAGAGTATCAGGATACAAGATAAACATTCAAAAATCAGTTGGATTCCTATACACCAGTAAGGAGAACGGTGAAAAGGAAATCAGGAAATCAATACCATTTTCAATAGCCCCTAAAAAGATAAAATACTTAGGAATAAATCTGACCAGGGATGTAAAAGACCTATACAAAGGAAACTATAAAACACTACTGCATGAAACCCAAAGGGATCTCCATAAATGGAAAAACATACCATGCTCATGGATAGGCAGACTCAACATTGTGAAAATGACAATTCTACCCAAAGCAATTTACAAATACAATGCAATCCCGATCCAAATACCAGCAACATTCTTCAAAAAGATGGAAAAACTAATCATTAACTTTATATGGAAAGGGAAGAAGCCCCAAATAAGTAAAGCACTACTGAAGAAGAAGAATAAAGTTGGAGAACTCACACTACCTGACTTCAGAAACTACTATACAGCTACAGTAATCAAAACAGCCTGGTACTGGCACAACGACAGATATATTGACCAATGGAACAGAATTGAGAACCCAGAGGTAAATCCATCCACCTACGGCCACCTGATCTTCGACAAGGGCCCAAAGTCCATCAAATGGGGAAAAGGCAGTCTTTTTAACAAATGGTGCTGGCAAAACTGGATATCCATCTGCAAAAAAATGAAACAGGACCTATACCTCACACCGTATACAAAAACTACTTCAAAATGGATCAAAGACCTGAATATAAAGCCTAAAACTATAAAGTTCATAGAAGAAAAAATAGGACCAACACTTCAGGCCTTAATACATGGCATTAACAGAATACAAACCATAACCATCAACGCACAAAACCCAACAGATAAGCTAGATAACTGGGATCTTCTAAAAATCAAACACCTATGCTCTTCAAAAGACTTCACCAAAAGAGTCAAAAGAGAACCTACAGACTGGGAAAAAATTTTTGGACAGTACAAGTCAGACAAAGGTCTAATCTGCATAATCTGCAAGAAAATCCAACACCTCTACAACAACAAGACAAATAATCCTATTAAAAAATGGGCAAAGGAAATGAACAGACACTTCACCAAAGAAGACATTCAAATGGCCAACAGACACGGGAGGAAATGCTCGCAATCACTAGCTATTAGAGAAATGCAAATTAAAACCACAATGAGATATCATCTCACCCCGGCTTTACTGGCACGAATCAAAAACACTGGAAATAACAAATGTTGGAGGGCCTGAGGGGAGATGGGAACTCTTATGCACTGCTCGTGGGAATGAAAAATGATACAACCATTTTGGAAAATGATATGGTGCTTCCTCAGAAACCTAGAAATAGACATACTATTCGATCCAGCAATCCCACTCATAGGAATATATCCTAGAGGAATAAGAGTCGTCACTCTAATAGACATATGCACACCTATGTTCATGGCAGCATTGTTCACAATAGCAAAACGATGGCAACAACGTAGGTGCCCATCAACAGATGAATGGATACACAAACTATGGTACATACACACAGTGGAGTACTATGGAACGAGAAAGAACAACAATGAATCTGTGAACCATATCATAACATCGATAAAACTGGAGGACATTATGCTGAGTGAAATAAGTCAATCAAAAAAGGACAAATATTGTATGAGACTTCTATCATAAAAACCCATGAAAAAGTTCACACACAAAATGTAACAATCTTTGTTGGTTACCAGGGATGGGGGGGTGGGGGGGAAAATACTAAATAGGCAATAAGTAAGTGGTATCTTGGGTGAAAAGTGAGACAGTACACAATACAGGGGAAACTAACACAACCTGTACAGGTAAAGGTCATGAAGGCCCCATGGACACATCCAAACTCCCCGAGGGACTGAGTTGCTGGGCGGAGGGCTCTGGGGACCATGGTCTGGGGGAACATCTAGCTCAACTGGCATGACACTACTTATAAATATAATGCTCTACATTCTACCTTGGTGAGTAGTGTCTGGGGTCTTAAAAGCCTGTGAGCAGCCATCTAAGATACTCCACTGGTCTCATCCCTTCGGGAGCAAGGGAGAATGAAGCGAACAGGATATAAGGAAAAGATTAGTCCAAAGGACTAATGGTCCACAGCTACCAAGACCTCCACCGGACTGAGTCCAGTACAGCTAGATGGTGCCCGGCTACCACTGCTGACTGCTCTGACCAGGATCACAACAGAGGGTTCTGGACAGAGCTGGAGAAGGATGTAGAGCATAATTCTAACTCACAAAAAAAAAAAAAAAAGACCAGATTTACTGGCCTAAAGGAGACTGGAGAAACCTCGAGAGTATGGCCCCCAGACACCCTTTTAGCTCAGTGGTGAAGTTACCTGCGAGGTTCACTGTTCAGCCTGGGAGTGGACAGCCCCATAAAACCAAATGAGACTAAAGAGGTACAGGAGTCCAGTGACAAGGGCCAGAAGGCAGAAGGGGAGAAGGAAGCTGATGATAGGGAACACAAGGTTGAGTAAGGATACTGTTGATGTGTTGTGAGATTGTTAACCATTGTCATAGGGCAACATTTGTAGTAACTGTTAAATGAGAAACTATTTTGTTCTGTAAGCCTTCATCTTAAGTGAGAATAACAGCACAATTGGAAGAGCGTAGTCAATGTCACTGAACTGTGTATGTAGAAATGTTTGAAACGGTGTATCTTTCACTATGTGTATTTTCACCTAAAAAAAAAAAAAAGGTTGAGAATTTAGAGGGTTAAAATGTTGTGGGGTTGTTAACCAATGTCATAAAAGAACACGTGTACTACTGTTTCATGAGAAAGTATTTGTTCCGTAAGCCTTCACCTGAAGTACAATAAAATATATATATATAAAAAAAAGATTGTTAGTTTCCTTTGTGGTTACCTTAATATTTACTCCTATTTTTCTAAGTTTATACCAGTCTTTGCTGTCTTTATATCGCCTTGATTTCCTCTCCAAATGAAAATTCCATGTCTACATTTTTTAAGTCCCTCTTTTTTTGTTTTAATGTTGTCATCTCTTACATATTGACATCTGTTTCCCTATTTTCAGTGTTTTAGCTTTGATTTACTTTTGTGACTTCCCTATCTGCATTGATACCTGGTTGCTCTGTCCTGTGTTCTAGTCTTGGGTTGTTATCTGATGTTATTGATTTTCTAACCAGAGGACTCCCTTTAGTATTTCTTGTAATTTTGGTTTGGTTTTGCAAATTCCCTAAACTTCTGTTTATCTGGAAATGCCCTAATTTCACCATCATATTTGAGAGATAGTTTTGCTGGATATATAATTCTTGGCTGGCAGGTTTTTTCCTTCAAGGCTTTATATATGTCAACCCATTGCTTTCTTGCCTGCATGGTTTCTGCTGAGTAGTCCAAGCTTATTCTTATTGACTCTCCTTTGTAGATGACTTTTCATTTATCCCTAGCCACTCTTAAAATTCTCTCTTTATCTTTGCTTTTGGCAAGTTTGATTATAATATGACTTGATGACTTTCTTTTGGGATCTACTTTATGTGGGGTTCGATAAGCATCTTGGATAGATATCTTGTCATCTTTCACGATATCAGGGAAGTTTTCTGCCAACAAATCTTCAACAATTCTCTCTCTATTTTCTGTTATCTGCCCCCTTTCTGGTACTCCAATCACTCATAGGTTATTCCTCTTGATAGAGTCCCACATAATTCTTAGGGTTTCTTCATTTTTTTTTTAATCCTTTTATCTGATTTTTCCTCAGATAAGTTGGTGTCAAGTGCTTTAATCTTCAGTCTCACTAACTCTGACTTCCATTGCCTCAGTTCTGCTCCTATGACTTTTTATGGAGTTGTCTAATTCTGAAGTTTTATTGTTAATCTTCTGGATTTCTGATTGTTGTCTCTCTATGGATTCTTGCAGCCTGTTAAATGTCATTATGCTCTTCTCTAATCTTTTTAATTTCTTCTACTGTGCGTTCTGCATTTTGCTTCATTTCCTTCGTAATTCCTTGAAGAGTTCTGTATATTAATCTTTTGTGTTCTGTCCCTGGTAACTCCAAGAAATTTTCCTCCTTTGGAAAATTTCTAGATTCTTTATTTTGGGAGCTTGCTGAAGCCATCATGGATTGCCTCTTTATGTGATTTGATATTGACTGTTGTCTCTGAGCCATCAATAAGTTATTATATTTATTTATTTTATGTTTGCTTACTGTGTCCTAGCTTCTTGTTTCGTTTTGATATGCCCAAATAGCTGCTTATATGAGCTAGTTTGATTATTGGCACCTTTGAAGCTCTAATGTCCTGTCAGCAGATGGTTAGATCTGTTACTAGGTATGTGAGCTCAGGAGTCCGCCCACTCCTCCTGTATGGATTCAGCTTAGGTGCCCAGGTAGATAGCCACCAAGTGTGTGGTGTATGCTCTCGCTTACAGTCCTAGATAGCCATAGGTGATTGGTGTAAGCACAGGCATCTGGCTGCAGCAGGGGGACACACTCTGAGCAAGACAGGGGGCTGACAGCCACCCACAAGTGTCCAAAAGGAAGGTGTGTCCCAGCTCCCTAGAGCATGTAGCTGGGTGGGTTTTGCAGCCAGACTATGAGCACCTAATGCTGTTGGTTGTAAGAACTAGGGGGCACCTCCTATTCATGGGCCCTTATAACAGGTGGGTAGCTGGAATGGGTGGAGCCACCAGTCCTCAGGCCTCTGATGTGGGTAGATGAAGACCCTGCTTAATGGGCAGAGAAGTGTCAAATGTCAAGAACCTGCCACTTCACAGCTGAACAGTTGAAGTTAGAGTTCCGGTATATACCCTGTTGTACTGCAGTAATGAGGGCCTATGCTGTTGAGATGGGCCCACACAAGTCTATGCAGGGGGAAAGGCACTCAAAGTCTGTGGATCCCTTATGCCTGTGCCTAGGCAAAAGAGCTGTGCCTACCCTGGGTTCCTGGCTTACGAGAGTCAGCAGTTTATTTTTTCCTGTTTGTTAATTTGTTCACTCTCCAAGGCAGGGAGAATGGCTCCAGGCATGTGATTGATCCTACTTCTGGCCCAGGGGACTCAGCAATTGCTGAAGCCAGTCCGGGACCCAGTGCAGAGCAGGAAGCGTGGAGGTATATGGGAGAGAGGTTTTTCCCTAAAGGGGGTGTTTTTGATCATGCGGTAAGCCATACACAAGTACTTATCTTTCATCGAGGGCTGCTTCTCACTGGTTCTGCGTGGCCAAGTAGACTCTCAGCAGCTGGGTCTCTCCCAGTGCGGAATACACCTCCTGAGCACCAACGCTTGCCTACCTCACTGCTCACTTCTGAGCTGATCAGGCCTGAAGGGCTCAGGCTCTCACTGGGTCAGGTCTGGCAACTCCTCACTGTTTCCAAACTGTCTATCCCTCCTCCTACCACCTAGTCCAGTTCCTCAACTCTGCCTTTGATGATCAGGGCTTCCAGATTGCCATATATAATCTAGTGACTTGTTTTTTCAGGCGTTTGTTGTAAGAGGGTCCACCGGAAGCATCTGGCTACTCCGCCATCTTGGCCCCACCTCCTCCCTTTCTTCTTTTTTGATGTGTACTTTTATTGCTATAAATTCTCCCCTGAGTATTGCTTTTGCTGTATGCCAAAGGTTTTGGTATGTGTCTTAGTTATCTAATGCTGCCATAACAGAAATACCACAAGTGGATGGTTTTAACAAAGAGAAGTTTATTTCCTCACAGTCAAAGTAGTCTCAAAGTCCAAATTCAGGGCATCAGCTCCAGGGGAAGGCTTTTTCTCTCTGTCGGCCTTCTCATCAATGTTCCCCTGGACTAGGAGCTTCTTGGTGCAGGGACCCCAGTCCAAAGGACGTGCTCTGCTCCTGGCACTGCTTTCTTGATGGTATGAGGTCCCCCTGTCTCACTGCTCACTTCTGTCTTTTATATTTCCAGAGATTGCCTCAGGACACAATCCAGTCTTGTAGATCAGGTCTTGCCTTACTAACACAACTGCCACCCATCCTCCCTCATTAACATCATAGAAGCAGGTTTACAACATACAGGAAAATCACACAGCACCAGGAATCATGGCCTAGCCAAATTGATACACACATTTTTTGGGGGACATAATGCAAACCATGACAGTATGTTTTCATTCTCATTTGATTCTAGGAATTTTTTTATTTTGTTCTTTCTTCTATTACCCAGTAGTTTTGCAGTAAGGTGTTATTGAGTTTCCATGTATTTATTTTTCCTTGTTCTTTCTGTTATTGATTTCTAGTTTTATAGCATTATGATCAGAGAAGATGCTTTGTATTATTTCAATGTTTTTGAATTATTTTGAGATTTGATTTGTGGCCTAGAATATGGTCTATTCTGGAGAATGATTCATGTGCACTGGAGAAGAACGTGTACTATGTTGCTGTTGGGAGGTGTGTTCTATATGTTTATGTGGTCAAGTTGGTTGATTGTGTTTAGATCTTCTACATCTTTGTTGAGGTTTTTTTTTCAAGTTGTTCTTGTTCATCATTGAAAGTGGTATGTTAAAGTCTCCTACTATTTTATTACTGTAGAACTGTCTATTTCTCTTTTAAATTCTGTTAGAGTTTGTTTTATGTATCTGGAGTTCTGTCACCGGGTACGTAAATATATATTATGGTTAAGTCCTCTTAGTGGATTGACGATTTAGTCATTATATAGTGCCCTTCCTTGTCTCTTATAATGCATTTTGATTTAAGGTCTATTTTATCAGAGATTATTATTGTCACTCTTCCTCTTTTGACTACTGTCTGCTTGGTATATTTTTTTCCATCCTTTGATTTTTAGTTCATTCATGTCTTTGTGTCTAAGGTGTGTCTCTTGTAGGCAACATATTGATGGGTCATTTTTGTTTTGTTTTGTTTTGTTTGTATCCATTCTGCCACTCTCTGTCTCTTGACTGGTGCATTTAAACTATTTACATTCGGTGTGATTATCGATAGGTATGAGTTTACTGCTGTGATTTTGTTGTTTTTGTGTGTGTGGTGTTAATGGTTTCTTTCTTCTGCTTAAATTTTTGTGCTGAGTTATTTTTGTTTATGGATTTTCTTTTTGTTTCCTTCATTGTTGTTGATTTTGTGTTTGCTGAATCTTTTTGATTTTCTTTTTCTTTATTTTGGTGAGTATATTTATTAATTTTCTTTGTGGTTACTCTGAAATTTACCTTTATCTTCCTACGTTTAAAACAGTCCGTTATATTTTGACATTGCTTTGACTTCCTCTCCACATGGAAGTTCTAGAACTACATCATATATCTCCCTTTTTATTTTGAAGTTACCATTGTTTACATTGAGATTTTTTGTTCCCTGTTTTCAGCTTTGCAGCTTTATTTTGCTTTTGAGAATTGTTTATCTGAACTGGTATCTGAGGATGCTGTCATGTGTCTTCATCACAGGTTGTTGTCTGATGTCACTGATTCTCTGTCCGGAGGACTTCTCTAGTATTTCTCATATGGTTGGTCTGCTTTTTATAAATTCCCTTAATTTCTGTTTATCTGGGACTGTCCTAGTATTGCAATTATATTTGAAAGACGATTTTGCTGTCTATATGATTCTTGGTTGGCAATTCTTTTCTTTCAGGGTTTTATATATGTTATCCCATTGCCTTCTTGCCTGCGTGGTTTCTGCCACTAAATCAGAGTTTAGTCTTATTGGTGCCCCTTTGTAGGTGATAGTTTGTTTTTCATGAGTTGCTCTCAAAATTCTTTCTTTGTCTTTTGTTTTGGAAGGTTTGATTATGATGTGTCTTGGTGAGTTTCTTTTGGGATCTATCTTGTATGGGGTTCTTTGAGCTTCTGGGATGGAAAACTTCTCTTCCTTCATGATATTAGGGAAGTTTTCTGCTGATAAATCTTCCACAAATCTCTCCATGCTTTTTTTTTTTTTTCTCCTCCTGTTCTGGAACTCCAGTTATGTGTAAATTATTCCTCTTGATATTGCCCCACATAACTTTTAGGCTTTCTTCATTTTTCTGCGTTCTTTTTTCTGATCTTTCTTCAAACAAATTAGTATAAAGGGATTTGTCCTCTATTTTGCTGATTCTTTCTTCCATTGATTCAATTCTACTTATATGTCCTTCTGTTGAGTTATCTATTTCTGATATTTTATTGTTAATCTTCTGGATTTCTACTCGTTGTTTTTGTATGGTTTCTAATTGCTTATTTTGTCTTTTCATTCTTTGTGTTGTTTTCCTGGATTCTTCTAGGGTTTTGTCTGTGCTTTCCTTGATCTCTTTGAGGATCCTATATACAAGCCTTTTGAATTCCTTGTCAGGTAGTTCCATTAGCATTTTTTCCTCAGGAAGGTTTTCTGCCCCTTTGTTTTGTTCACTTATTTGAGCCGTCTTATCCAGGTTCGTCATATGATTTGTTATTGTCTGCTGTCTCTGAGGCATTAAGTTTGATGCTAGCAGTTAGTGCACTCTCTGGAGGGCAAGGCAAGACTTCCCTATCCTCTGTGAGGGAGTGCTACCCAAACGGATGGGGTGTGCCCACTGTGCACAGACAAATTGGAGTCTCAGTAAGTGAGGAGGTATCAAGAGGTTTCAGTGCACATGCAGATGGCCTGCAGGAATAGTTTGGGTGTGGAATGTGTGCTCTTGCTACTGGTTAGATGTTATATGAGGGCCCTAGGGTTTCCTGGTCATCATTTGGCAGGGGTGTAGTTGATGTCTGTCAGGGTGTGACTGGTGTTGCTGGTGAGGTGATGTGTCTATCTGGCCAGTCACCTTGGTGTAGGTGCAGGGATTATTCTCACTGGTCACTGGGTTGGGTGCTGTGTGTGCACACTACAAGTTGCCAGGTGGTTGAGGAGAGGGTGCATGGGTCATTGGTCATCAGGTGGGTGACACAGGAACTCACACTGCCATTTCCAGGCCGGGTGGTTGGAACAGACACAAGCCTCCAGTTGCAGAGAGTGGTGGTGTGGGAGACGTGGTGGGGGGTGCTGCCAATCCATGGGCACATGCTCATAGGACATGTCCCCAGTCCACTGGAGCATGGCATAGTGGAGGATGCCCCACCAGTCATGGGCCCCTGGCATAGGTGTCTGGGAGGAAGAGGGAGTGTCACCAGTCCGTGGGCCCCGGAGTGGTGGTTGGGCAGAGAAGGGGGTGCTGCCAGTCTGTGGGCCGCGGCACAGGCAGCTGGGTGGAGCAGGGGGTGCTGCCAGTCCATGGATCCCTGGCACAGGTGTCTGGGCAGAGGAGCAGTTGCCACCAATCACGGGCCCCCAGCACAGGGGGCAGGGCAGTGGGGAGTGCTGCTGGTCCACGACCATGTACGGTGAGGGTGGATAAGGGGAATGGGAAGCACAGCAGGTCTGTAGGCCTCCTGCACATGGGGCTGGGGATGCAGTGAGTACAGTAACTGCACTTAACTTTCACTGGGTGAGGAGTGCTTCTTCCTGGCTCTGGATGTGGGTATGGGGGTGCTTCTGCTTGGCAGCACCAGATGATAGGATATTCAGCTGGTAACACTGCTTGCTTTGTCTCAATATGGCCACACAGGGCAAGTCTGGCTAGCAAAATGCTGACGATCTGTAATTCTCTGTCTGGTGTTTCTGTACAGTCTCTCCTTCCAGTTGGCACTCAGTCTGATTCTTCAGCCTTCCCTTTAATACTCAGGGTTCCAAAGTCATCATCTATATTTGGTTCACTTGTTTTCTCAAGTCTTTGTTGTAACGGGGACGTTATGAGGCTTCTGACTACACCACCATCTTGGACCATCCTCAAGACAAACTGTTTTTTTAAAAATTTCTTGAAGCACTCAAAGTTTGCCTCACTGCTGACCAGCAGAGAGGAAGGGCAGTGGATATTAGAATTGTAAAATTATCTCTGAGAAAGCATTTTAAAATGCCTGGAATCCAGATTTCTGGCTTTCATGGAATTTGGGGTAACCCACACAGGCCATTGCCTTTAGGTGTCCTTTTGAAACTTAAGCCTTGAAAAAACTGGTTGCTAAAAGCCACTTTTGAGTTGAACAATGATCTAGGTAAACTAGTAAGACTGTTTTGCCTTGGGCATTTTGCTCTTTTGTAGAATTCAGTCAGTTTCAGGAAACAGGCTCCAAGGTTCAGACTGAGAGGTATGTTTAGGGTAAATCGGTAATTATTTTGATTGTTCTTCAAGACAATGCTGTATGAAAATCCTTCCTGACCACAAATTTGTTTATAAGTTCTCTTCCAACCATTTTTGTCCATGGCAATGCTGATAAAAATGTTACCCCAATTTGCAAATTGCATATTCAATAAACTTCAATCAATTTCTATTATTGGCTTAATATGATTTTTTTTTAACATCTCAAAGGATGGTTGAATTTTAAGCAAACAAATCTGCATATTAGAAGATTAGCTGTATATGGGTTGGTCTGTTATCCTCAACCTGGGCCTAGGCTGTTTCTACTTTGGAGGTCAGTCATGTTTAGGCACACATAACAGATTTTGGGGCTGCTGACCAGAAGTCTATTCTCACAAAGCCTGAGGAGGCTCTAAGGAGAAACTTAACCAAAGGGAAGAAAGTGTAAGGGAGGCAGTATGAGCCCATGACAAGGTCTTTCTCTGTCAGAGGAGAGAAGTCGCTGTGAGTACAGCAAGCTGCTGTTTCCAGCCCAGCCCTCATGATTCATGTTTCCAAAGAAAGAAACTAAAAGCTCGAAGCTTTGTTTTCACTGAAAGCTCCCCACACTGTGGTGTAGAAAGCACTGTTTGTCAACCCCCCTTCTAATAAAGGGGGGCTGTCACAGAGGGAGGACTCCCTGGATGGTGCAACAGTTAAATGCTCGGCTACTAACCAAAAGGTTGGTGATTCGAGTACACCTAGAGGTTCCTCAGAAGATAGGCCCGGTGATCTTATTCCAAAAAATCAGCCATTGAAAGTCCTATGAAATGCAGTTTTATTCTGAAACACATGGTGTGGCCATGAGTTGGAGTCAACTCAACAGCAACTGGTTTGGTGTGCAGGGGACAAAGAACTCAGTCTGGCCTTTTGTCTCTGGTTCCTGAAAATGGCCCTTGGAATTCCCCACCAATCAAGGTGTCTTTGTTTTTCTAAAACAGCCAGGCAACACTTAAATAGGTGGAAATGAGTTGGGAACCCTCAACTTCACCTTGGCAACAGGCCTCAGGATATAATAGGGGGATATATAATAAGGCCTCAGAACAAATCACTGCCACCTCTCCTCTGAGGCCTAATGTTTATTAGCAACATTAAAGAGATATCATTCTGGGCTGGCACCAAGGTGTCAGACCCACCCCCTACCCCAGAGCAGTGGAAAAAGTCTACATTGTGCTCTGTGTGGCATGTCACATAGGCTTTGGGTTATAAAAATCATTGAGGAAGGGACTTTGGCTATGGTGTTAGGTGGAGGCATGCATAGAAGTGTTGTCCATCTCCAGCGGGAGAGTTTCCAGAATCCAGGGAACACCAATTCCTTGAAACAGTTCCCTTTGCGTTCCTCGTCTACTGTGCTATGTGGAAGCACATATAGAAGAGTTGACACTATTTCTGCTTGGACAGCCTTCTTGAATCAAAGAGATGCTAAAATATGGATCTGAATTTGTTATGGTGTGCCATCTGCTTCTTTTTTGTAAGTAACAAAACCTACTTTCCACGTGCTCTGGGAGTGTCTTGTGTATTGAGGCTCTGATCAGAAGGATGTGATATTCATGGAGGAATAACTATTAGTGATTGGTGTCCTTTTTCTAATGGCCTCTGGCTATTTAGGAATCTGGAACAACCTCTGAGTGTGTCACAGTTTGGTTTTGGTTACTGAGGGAAAGGAACATTCCCCCACTTCACTGCGAGAATCTGAGCTGCTTGGCCCCTCCAGAGTCCTGGTGAGGCAATAGCTATGGTCTACAGAGGAAATGCCTGGTAGTGCATGGAAGATGCTGGTGAAGCAGAAGGGACAAAAAAAGTATGGTAGATTCCTCTCCATGCCTACAGATGCCTTTCCAGTTCCTGAATTACCCTTCCTCACAAGCATACCGTGGAGACCGCCCCACCCCCACCCCAGGAAAAAGAGTGGGGCACTTTGCAGGGCCCCAGAGTGTTGCAGGTGAGGGCAAGATCCAACACACAGAGATTACAAATAAATTAGTAACAATCAATATTATATGTAAAGAACCAAGGGGGGAAAAAAGTCTAAGCCAAACCTGATAGTCCACTAATTTCAAGAAAAATCATCTATAATCAAATTCTTATGCAATACAACCAAACACCTCTTGGGATTTGGTTCCTTGGTTTGGAGGTTTAAGGTCATGTTTTCATGGGACATCCCAGTTAATTGGCCTAATATCATGTTTAGTGCTTCTGTTCTACCTCCTAGCTCGTTGCATAGTGCTTAAGGTCTTAAAAGCTTGCAAGTGGCCATCCAAGACACATCAATTGGTCTCTATTCACCTGGAGCAACAGAAGAAGAAAGAGAGTCAGGAATAGGAGGAGGAAATGAATGTGTGACTTATTGGCTCCATGAACAACTGCCTCCTTCACCATGAGACCAGAAGAACTGGACGGTGTCTGGCTACCATTACTGAACATTTCAATTAAAGATTCTATATAAGAATCCTGATCAAAAGGGGGAAAATGCAGAACAGAATTTCAAATTTTCATGGAATCCCGATTTTCTGAAGCCATGGAGAATGGGTGAATTCCTGAAATTACTGCCTTGAGATAATCATTAAACCTTAAAACCTAAACCAAAAATATTACCTGAAGTCTTCTTAAAACCAAATAATAGTTTAGGTTAACTAGTCAAGAATGCCTGCCTTGAGCATTGTGCTGTTTTAAGATGTATCTATATAGGACAAATTGACAATGCCAACCTGAAAGACTACATAGGAACCTTAGGGGGCAGTGAGTTTATGTTAATGGGGGAGGAAAAACTAGGAAAAGGAGGGTTAGAATGGTGGCACAACTTGAAAAATGGAATCAGTGTTACTGAATGGTACATGTAGAAACTGTTGAATTGGTGTATGTTCTGCTGTGTATATTCTCAACAACAACAAAAATATAAAATAAATTATATTAAAAAATTCTTATGCAATAGAATTTTAATAGCCCCATAGAATTTTATTATTTTTTAAGAAATTAATTCCTCTGTTAAGAAAATAATTATTCAGAATTCAAGCCAGAAACGAATGTGTTCCAGATTGAAAAAAAGGAATTGTGTACTTTTCCAAAATAAATATTTGCCACCTGTTTGTGAATGATAAATGATCATTATTCACTTGTTGCCTTACTTCTTGTTTCTGTATGTCCTCATGAGGTGGTAGTCAGGTGTCCTGGTAAAGAGCATGACTTTGGAACCACGTCATTGCAAAGGTAAGAATTCTATTTCTGCAAAGTGAAGTTACAAGTATCTTATTCTTTTGCCTTGATTCCTCACTTGTAAAATGGAGATTAAAATATTACCTTCATCAAAGAATTTCAGAGAGGAGGAAAAGAGTTAATATAAGTACAGCACTTAATACAATGCCTGGTGGTAGGGGAGGGGCAAGATGGCAGGTAAAGTAGTTGCTCCTCTGTATCCTTCTACAACTAAGACAGTGAACAACAAATAAAAATAAGCACAGACAGAGATTTCTGGGCTCTGGACAGCAGCTGAAGTGTTAGAGAACCGAAGTGAGACTCAAATCAGGAGAGAGATAGAGCAGGGACAGCAGAAAGTCTGAGATTTGCCAATTGCTGGCACCTTACCTGCTGGCTCAGCTCACTGTGGCCATCTTTCCATGTGGACATGCAACACCCCAGAACAAAGAACCAAGGATGTCATCTACACTGAGGACACACACTGGTTCAGAGATTCTAGGTAGGCAGCCTTAGAAAAGTCAGGCAAAAGGGGTGGCGTGCTTTCAGTCAGGGTAGAACTGAGAGACAGTGGCATATTGGCACAATGTGGATTTGAAATCCAGAAAACTGAGGAAAGTGCAGTCCAATTAAAGTGGTGCAGATTGGCTGTGGGACCTCAAGAGCAGGGAAGCCAAGCGTGCACTTGGGGAGGGGCACAGTGAAGCTGAAATGCTGCAGATGAGTACTATTGAGTCTACTGAGACCAGAGGCTGAAAGGTACTGGGACTCAACCCACAAAAGAACTGCGGGACTCATCCACAGGCCAGGATGAGAAAAGCACATCAAACAGGCAATCCAGCCAGCACCAACTAGCTTCTACCTAACAACCAGGCACCACAGAAGACCCAGCTCAGGATTGCCCCAAACCGCTATGCCCTCCCTGCCTCAGGAAGGCCAAGCCCCACCCCTCCCACCTGTGACCAGTGGAAAATACCCTGCCTGCACAAACAGCCACAGAGGGAAAGCCACACCCCACTTCACAGATAGATGTGAGGGAATCCTGCCCCAGGGTTGCTGTCATCTCAGGAAGGACACACCCAATCATACCACAGAAAGCTGAGTCAGCGCTGGAAGAACAAAAAGGTCAGAGTGCCCCCTAGTGGAGTATAGGGGAAGAAGGTGGAATTAAAGTATAAAAAAATACTTTCTGGAAATACAGAAAATTCTGAGTGCCAGACTATTACAGTAAGATATTAAAATGCCCTGCATTCAACAGAAAAAAATATAAAACATACGATATCACAAGAGAAGATGGCCCAATCAAAATAAAACCATGCAGAAGCAGAAATTTCTCCAGTGGGGACCAGGTTAATGGGAAAAATAGAAGACCTCCAGACAACAATCTTAAATATGTTCAAAGAACACACAGAACACAAACTAATGGAGATCAGGGGAAAAAATTAGAAACTCAATAAGGATATCAAAAATGTTAAAAAAAAAAAAAAAAAGGAAAGAGAGCAAAATACATCCACTCCTCACTTATCTACATGGTTAGGTTCTAAAGACCAGGTCGTTATGCAAAAATCAGTGTTATATGAAAATGGAGGTTGACCACATCAGATCACAAAATGATGACTACATCATTACATAATTGTCAAATCACATCATTACATGACTGTCAAATTACATCATTACGTAACTGTCAATCCACTAAGAATCATGGCCCAAACAAGTTGACACATAACTTTAACCATCACAGCCACCATTACTCTTGTCTTGCACCTTGGCATTCATTACTGCCAGATATACGTTGTTAATGCAAAAATAGTCAGACAGTAGATTTTTTACTGTTGTAAATGCAAAATGTCGGATACCAAGATAGTCAGTAAGTGAGGAGTGGGTGTACTGAAATTGAAGAATAAAATTATTGAATTAGAAAATACGAGAGAAACATTCAACAATTGAGTTGGACAGAATATAGAATAAGTGGACTAGAAGACAGGACAACTGAACTTATCAAGTTTCAGGAGAAACCAGAGAAAAATATACAAAGCCAAATGGAATTGTGGGATTAAGAAATACAGCATTAGGATATTTGGAATTCCAAAACAACAGGATAGTAAAAAAGACATAGAAAGAATTTTCCAAGAGATAATCACAAGGAATTTCCCAGGCCTGAATAAGAAAATGAGCCTGCAGATCCAGAAAGCTAGACAAAGCCCAAACAGAAGGAATATAAAGAGGTCTATGCCACAACACATTGCAATAAAATTCTTGGAAACCAAAGACAAGGAGAGAATTCTGAAAGCAGCAAGAAAAAGACACTATCTTACATACCAGGGTTCCTTCATAAGAATTAGTGTAGATTTCTCCTCGGAAATCCTGGAGGCCAGAAGACCAAAAAGTGACATAAATGTAGTATTGAAGGAAAATAATTGTCAACCAAGAATTCTTTACCCAGCAAAGATATCATTCAAAAATTAGGGGGAAATCAAAGCATTCCCAAATAAACATAAGATCTGGGAATTTGTTACAACCAGACCTGCTCTGCAAGTATTGCATAAGGACATTCTTCAGATGGAAAAGAAAGAACACTAGACGAATACTCACATCTGCACATGTGAAAGGGGGAAAAAGAAAGAGAAATCTCCAATAAAGGTAATAACAGGGCAAATATAAGGACCAAGAATACAGTATTTACAGGGAGTAAATTCAATAGTTAAGTTCCACAAGCAATACAAAGTCAAGTGCATAAGAAATAAATACAGATTAAATTTATCAGATATAGGATGTATAATGATGTAACTGGAGACTCATCAACAGAAAAGAAGGGAGGATCAAAACAGGAATGTTTTAGTATGTTAATGTTGTACATTACTTGTTGTTTGTATGTTAAATGTTGGCATTAAGCTGAAATAAGTTTCTAAAATTGTAAGTTATTCAATGTAATACTTGTGGCAACAACTAAGAAAATACTTAGAAAAAATACCAAACTGGGAAAAGGAAGAAATCAAGAAGGCTCACCACCAAAAAAGCAGCTAAAAACAAAAAATAACAGAAATATGGAAATGATGGGACAAAGAAGATACAGGACACACAACAATCAACAAAATGAATGAAGTTTTTACTTCATTTTCAGTAATTAAGTGTAAATGATCTCAATTTCCCATTCAAAAGACAGAGAGTGACAGATGGATAAAAAAACATGACCCATCCTTATGCTGTCTACAAGAGACATACCTTAGACATAGGATAAACAGACCAAAAGTAAAAGGATGGAAAGAATATTCCATGCAACTACTAACCAAAAAGAGCAGGAGAGGGCATACTGGTATCAGATAAAATAGGCTTAAAGCAAAATCTATTATAAGAGATGAAGAAGTACATTACATAATAATAAGGTCAATTCAACAAGACATAACAACTATAAATATATATGCACCTAACATCAGTGCTCCAAAATATATGAAACAAATACTGACTGATACGAAAGGAGTAATAGGCAACTCCATAATAGTAGTAGTGGACTGTGATGGTTAAGGTTGTGTGTTAACTTGGCTGGGCCAGTGGTTTGGCAGTTGTATGATGTTGCGATCACTTCTACGATGAGATTTTATATAATGTGATCACCTCCATGATGGGATCTGCTGTGAGTAGCCAATCAGTTGAAAGGGAGCTTCCTTGGGCGTGTGCCTGCATTAACTGTAAGTGGACATTATGGAAAGTCTCTGGGGTTTTTGCTCCCTCTGGATCCTGCAGTTGGCTCCTGTTCATCTGACCTCTGGTTCTTGGGACTTGAGCTAGCAGCTTACCTGTGGTCTTGCCTGTCAATCTTGGGATTCATCGATCTTCCCAGCCTGTGAGAAAGAGCCCTGCTCTCTGACCTGCCAATCTTGGTTTCACCAGCCCCTGTGGCTATGTGAAGAGAAGCCTCTATACTGACCCACAGACTTGGGGCATTCCAGCCTTTACAACCTCATAAGCCATTTCCTCGATATAAATCTCTATATATACATATATTTATATGCTTTACAGGTTTTGCTTCTCCAGAGAACCTAGCCTAAGACGGGGCTTAAATACACCACTTTCAACTCTGGACAGAACATTTAAACAGATGATCATTAAGGCAGAGGCAACATGGCACCCTTGACAGATGCATCTGCTGTCCTTCTGCAGCAAAGATCCCAAAAACTAAGTAAAACAGATACAAACGTTAATGCTGGAACCCTAAGCATCAAATGAAAGGATAAAGAACTAGATCAAACATCAAATGGAATAAGAAACTGAAGCAGAACAGAAAAAGAGGAGAGATAGAGTGGAGGTCCCCTGCCAACTAACACCACACAGCATCCAAACCAAACTTACGAGAAATATTAAGGGAAGTCAATCGGTTAAAGAACCAGTAACATCAGATAATAACCAGAGTTTAGGACACAGGACTGCATTATCCAGATAACAACCTAGGCAAAGAGCTCTCAATGATAAAACAAAGCTACGAGACTTAAAACAGGGAAACAGAGATGTCAATCTGTAAATGACAACAATGTCAAAACAATAAAAGGTGGAATAAACAGTGTAGGTATAGAACTGTCAAATGGAAGGGAAGTCAAGGCAATCTCAAGTAATAGAAGATTGGTTTAAATTTAGGAAGATAAGGGTAAATTTCAACATAACCACAAAGAAATTTAACAAACCTACTCATCAGAATAAAAAAGAAGAAAAACATAAAGTCTCAGTAAACACAAACTTACAATAATGGAAGAAAATACAATAAAATCCACAAACAAAAGGAACTCATCACAGAAACAAAGAAGAGGAGCAAAGAAAATGTCAGCACCATAAAAAAAAGCCCAACAATTAACAGCAATATACTCATACCTATAATCACACTGAATGTAAATGGATTAAATGCACCTGTAAATAAACAGAAAATACAAGAATAGATTAAAAAGCATGACTTGTCAATATGCTGTCTACAAGAGACATACCTTAGGCACAAAGACATAAATATATTAAAAATCTAAGGATGAAAAACTATTTCAAGCAAACAGTAGCCCAAAAAAGGGCAGGAGTGGCAATACTATCTCAGATAAAATAGACTTCAAGGCAAAATCAACCATAAAAGACAAAGAAGGACATTATATAATGATTAAAGGAACAATCCACCAAGAAGACATCACCTTAATAAATATCTATGCACCCAATGTCAGGGCTCCAAAATGCATAGAACAAACTCTAATAGCACTAAAAAGAGAAATGGACGGTTCCAAAATAATAGTGGGAGACTTCAACACATCACTCTTGGTAAAGGACAGAACATCTAGAAAGAAACTCAACAAAGATACAGAAGATCTAAAGACCAAAATAAACCAATATGATCTCATAGACATATACAGAACACTCCACTCAAAAAGAGCAAGGTATCCATTCTTTTCCAATTCACATGAAACAGTCTCCAGAATAGGCCACATTTTAGGCCACAAAACAACCCTCCAAAAAATCCAAAACATAGAAATAATATAATGCATTTTCTCTGAACACAATGCCATAAAAGTAGAAATCAATAACAGGAAAAGCAAGGGAAAAAAATCAAATACATGAAAACTGAATAACATCTTGCTTAAAAACAACCGGGTAATAGAAGAAATCAAAGAAGGAATTAAAAAAATGCCTAGAACTAAAAGAGAATGAAAACACATCGTATCAAAACCTTTGGGACACAGCAAAGGCAGCGCTCAGAGGTCACTTTATAACAGTAAACACACATATCAAAAAAGAAGAATAGGCCAAAATCAAAACATTAGTCCTACAACTAGAACAAATAGAAAGAGAACAGCAAAAGAAGCCCACAGCCACCAGAAGAGAGGAAATAATAAAGATTAGAGCAGAAATAAATGAAATAGAGAACAGAAAAATAATAGAAAGAATCAACAAGACCAAAAGTTGGTCCTTTGAAAAGATCAACAAAATCGAGAAGCCATTGGCCAAATGGAAAAAAATAAAAATAAAAGAAACAGGAGAGGAAAAAAACAACCTAAATAAGAAATGAGAGGGGGGACATTACAACAGACATAACAGAAATAAAAAGAATCACAACAGAGTACTGTGAAAAACTGTACTCCAACAAATTTGAGAAACTAGAGGAAATGGGTTGATTTCTAGAAACACACTAACTCCCTAAACTAAAACAAGCCGAGATAGAAAATTTGAACAGACTCATAACAAGGGAAGAGATTAAAGAGGTTAAAAAAAAAAAAACTCCCAACAAAAAAAGTTCCTGGCCTGGATGGCTTTACTGGAGAATTCTAAAAAAAATTCAGAGAAGAGCTCACACCAGTACTCCTCAAACTATTTCAAAGCAGAGAAAAAGAAGGAAGGAATACTCCGGAATTCATTCTATAAAGTCAGCATAACCTTGATACCAAAGCCAGGCAAAGATACCACAAAAAAAGAAAATTATAGACCAATATCTCTTATGAAGATAGACGCAAAAATTCTCAATAAAATTCTAGCCAATAGAATTTAGCATTATATAAAAAATATAATATACCACATTCATACCAGGGATGCAAGGATGTTTCAACATTAGAAAATCAATCAACCTAATCCATCACATAAATAGAACAAAAAGAACAGAATCACATGATCATCTCAATTGACACAGAAAAGGCATTCGATAAACTTCAACATCCATTTCTGATAAAAACTCTCATAAGATAGGAATGGATGGGAAATTCCTCAACACAATAAAGGGGATCTATACAAAACCAATGGTTAACAAAATTCTCAATGGAGAGAGGCTGAAAGCATTTCCCCTGAGAATGGGAATAAGATAAGGATGCCCTTTATCATCACTCCTACTTAACATTGTGCTGGAAGTCATAGCTAGAGCAATAAGCCAAGAAAAGGAAATAAAGTGCACCTAAATTGGAAAGGAAGAAGTAAAACTATCCCTGTGTGCAGATGATATGATCCTATACATAGAAAACCCCAAAGATTCCACAAGAAAACCACTGGAACTAATAGAAAGATTCAGCAGAGAAGCAGGATACAAGATCAACATAAAAAATCAGTTGGATTAGTATATTAGAACTTTGAAAAGGAAATAAAGAAAACAATACCATTTATAATAGCCCCTAAAAATATAAAATACTTCAGAATAAATCTACCGGGGACATAAAAGACTTATACAAAGAAAACTACAAAACATTATTGCAAGAAACTAAAAGAGATCTACATAAATGGAAAAACATTCCTTGCTCATGGAAAGGAAGACTCAACATTGTGAATATGTCAGTTTTACTCAAAGTGATCTACAGATATAATACAATCCCAACCCAAATACCAACAGTATTCTACAATGAGATGGAAAACATAATCACCAACTTTATATGGAAAGGAAAGATGCCCCGGAAAAAGTAAAGCATTATTAAAGAATAAAAACAAAGAAGAAGGCCTCACGCTACCTGATCTCAGAACCTACTATACAACTATGGTAGTCAAAACAGCCTGGTACTGGTATGATGACAGACATATAGACAAACTGAACACAATCGAGAACCCAGGCATAAATCCATCCACCTATGGTTAGTTGCTCTTTGGCAAAGGACCAAAGTCCATCAAAAGGGGAAAAGAGATTCTTTTTAACAAATGGGGCGGCCAAAACTGGATGTTGACCTGTAAAAAAAATGGGACAGGGCCCATACCTCACACCATACACAAAAGTTAACTCAAAATGGATGGAAGACCTAAATATAAAACTTAAAATGATAAAGATCATAGAAGAAAAAGTAGGGACAAAGCTTGGGTCAGGCACACAATATGGTGCCTCTTTAAAAAGCTAGAAACATACTATCCAGCAATCTAACTCCCAGGGATATATCCTAGATAAATCATATCCATCACACGAACAGACAAATGCACACTCATGTTCATTGCAGCATTATCCACAATAGCAAAAAAGATGGAAGCAACCTAAGTGTCCATCAACAGATGAATAGATAAACAGATTATAGTACATACACACAATGGACTACAAAATGATGAATCCACAAAACATCTCACAACATGGATGAATCTTGAGGGCATTATGCTGAATGAAATAAGTCAATCACAAAAGGACAAATATTGTATGAGACCACTATTATAAAAACTCAAGAAAAGGTTTACACACAGAAAAAAAACAATCTTTGATGGTTGCGAGGAATGGGAGGGAGGGGGAGAGGAAATCACTAACTAGATAACAGACAAATGTTAACTTCAGTGAAGGGAAAGATGACACACAATATTGAGGAAGTCAGCACAACTTGACCAAGGCAAAGCCACAGAAGCTTCCTAGACACAAACAAACACCTTGAGGATCCAATTTACTGGGGCTGAGGGCTGGGGACCATGGTCTCGGGGGACATCTGGGTCAATTGGCACAATATAGTTCATAAAGAACATGTTCTACATCCTACTTTGGTGGGTAGTATCTAGGGTCTTAAATGCTTGGGAGTGGCCATCTAAAATACATCTATTTGTCCCATCATGTTTAGAGCAAAGGAGAATGAAGAAAACCACAGACACAAGGAAAATATCAGTCCAAAGGACTAACGGACCACATGAACCACAGCCTCCACCATCTGAGCCCAGAAGATCTAGATGATCCATGCTACCACCACCGACCACACTTACAGGAATCACAATAGAAGGTCCCAGACAGAACAGGAGAAAAATATAGAACAAAATTCAAATTCCAAAAAAAAAGACCAGATTTACTGGTCTGACAGAGTCTGGAGGAACTCCCGAGACTATGGCTCCTGACACCCTGCTAACTCAGAACTGAAGACACTTTCAAAGTTCACCATTCAGCCAAAGATTAGACAGGCCTATAAAACAAATAATAACACACATGAGGAACGTGCTTCTTAGTTCAATCAAGTATACATGACCAAATGGGCAACACCTGCCCCAAAGCAAAGATAAGAAGGCAGGAAGGGACAGGAAACCCGAATGAATGGACATGAGGAATCCAAAGTGCAAAGGGAAAGGGAGAGAATGCTGACACATTGCAGGAATTGCAACCAATGTCACAAAACAATTTGTGTATAGATTTTTGGATGAGAAACTAATTTGTGCTGTAAACTTTTACCTAAAACACAATAAAATTTTAAAAAAATAAAAATAAGATTAGTAAGAACATGGAGGACTTAAATAATACCATCAGCCAACTAGACCTAAGGAACATATCTAGAACACTTCACCCATTATCAGAACAATACACATTTTTCTCCTGTGAATATGGAACATTTTCCAGAATAGACCATATGCTAGGCCACAAAACAAGTCTCAACAAATTTAAAAAGATTGAATTTATACAAATTATCTTCTCTGACCAAAAAGGAATAATATTAGAAATTAACAGCAGAAGCAAAACTAGAAAATGCACATATTCATGGAAATTAAACAACACATTACTAAATAACTATTGGGTCAAAGTAGAAATCAAGGGTAAAATTAAAAAATAACTGGACTTAAATGAAAATTAAAACACATTATACCAAAACTTATGGGATGCAGTTAAGGTAGTCCTCAGAAGAAAATTTACAGCAATAAATGCCTACATTAAAAAAGAAAAAGATCACAAATAAATAGACTAATTCTACAGCTTGAGAAACTAGAAAAAGAAGAGTAAATTAAACTTAAAGCTATTAAAAGAAAAAGAAATAATAAAAATTAGAGCAGAAATAAATAAGATAGAGAATAGACAAACAGTAGAGAGAATCAACAAATCCAGAAGTTCGTTCTTTGAAAAGATTAATAAAACTGACAAACTGCTTGCTAGGCTAACAAAGAAAGACAGAAAATGAAAATAACCAAAATAAGAAATGAAAGTGGAGACATTACAATTGACTCAACTGAGATAAAAGGATCATAACAGAATACTATGAACGACTGTACTGCAACAAAATTTATAACTTTGATGAAATGGACAAATTCCTAGAGGCATAGAACCTATCGAAACTGGCTCAAAAGGAGGTAGAAAATCTCAACAGACCCACAACAAGCAAAGATACTGAACAGTAATAAAAAGCCTGCCAACAAAGAAAAGTGCAGGACTTGATGGCTTCACTGTAAAATTCTATCAAACTTTTAGAGAAGAATTGACACCAATTCTGTTCAAACTCTTCCAAAAAGTAGAGGAAAAAGGAATACTCTCTAACTCTTTCTCTGAATCCAGCATTACCCTGGTACCAAAGCCAGACAAAAACACCATAAGAAAAGAAAACTACCTTTGACCACTCCTATTCAATATCTCAGCATTCCTATTCTAGTCCTAGCCAGAGCAATAAGGCAAGAAGAAGAAATACAATATCCCTTATGAATATAGACGCCAAAATTCTCAACAAAATACTAGCAAACATAATCTAAAAGCATTTTAAAAGAATTATACATCATGATCAAGTGGGACTTGTTCCAGGAATGCAAGGTTGGTTCAACATTAGAAAATCAGTCAATGTAATACACCACATTAATAGAACAAAGGAAAAGAACTATACAATCCTCTCAACTGACACAGAAAATGCATTCAATAAAATCCAGCACTATTTCTTGATAAAAGCTCTTAACAAGATAGGAATAAAAGAGAAGTTCCTCAACTTAATTAAGGGCATTTATAAAAAACCAATAGCCAACATTATACTCAATGGAGAAAGATTGAGAACTTTCTCCTTGAAAATGGGAACAAAACAAAGATGCCCACTCTCACCACTCCTTTCCAATATTGTACTGGAAGTCCTAGCCAGACCAAAAAGGCAAGAAAAATAAATAAAAGGTATTCAGATTGGAAAGGAAGAGGTAAAATTATTTCTACTCACAGATGACATGATCCTATATGTAGAAAATGCCAAATAATCTACCAGAAAGCTTCTAGAACTACTAAAGGAAGTTAGTGAAGATACAAAGATATTTTGCAGGATACAAGGTCAACACACAAAAATCAGTTGGGTTTCTATATACCCGCAATAAGAAATCTGAAAAGGAGATTAAGAAAACAACTCCATTTACAACAGCATCTAAGAGAATAAAATATCTAGGAATAAATTTACCCAGGGATATGAAATACTTATACAATAAAAATTATAAAACACTGCTGAAAGAGACTAAAGAGGACTTAAGTAGATGGAAAGATGGTCTGTTCTCATGGATTGGAAGACAATATAGTCAAGATGTCAACACTATGCAAAGCTATCTACAGGTAAAATGCAATCCCGATCATAATTCCAACAGCATTCTTTATGGATATGGAAAAACTAATCCATAATTTTATATAGAAATAAAAGATACCCCAAATAGCTAAAGCAATTTTTAAGAAGAATTAGGAGGCCTCAAACTTCCTGACTTCAAAACATATTACACAGCTACAGTAATCAAAACAACCTGGTACTGGATTAATGATAGATGCATAAACCAATGGAATAGAACTGAAAATCCAGAAATAAATGCAAACTTCTGTGGTCAAAAGATTTCCAACAAAGGGGCTAAATCCATTTGGTGGGGAAGGAACAATCTCTTCAACAGATGGTGCTGGCAAAACTGGATTTCCACATGCAGAAAAATGAAACAAGAGCCATACCTCACACCATACATACAAACGAATTCACAATGGATAAGGGCCTAAACGTTAAATCTAAAACCATAAAGTTCTTGAAAGAAAGTATAAGAGCAAAGCTTTGGAACCTAATTTTCTTCAATGATAGATCTGCAAACGCAACAATAAATGTGTGAACAATAGATAACATAACATATCTGGGACCTCAGAAAAGTTAAATACTTAGGCGCATCAAAAGACTTTATCAAAAGAGTAGAGACAACCTACAGACTGGGGAAAAAAATCTTCAGGAATGACATAACTGATAAGGGTCTACTATCTAAAATATATAGAAAACACCTACAACTTAACGTCAAAAAGACAAATAACCCAGTCAAAAACTGAGCAAAGAATATGAACAGACACTTCAGCAAAGAGGATAATCATATGGTCAACAGCCACATGAAAAAAGGTTCAGTGTCATTTTTTTTATTTTGTTTTTATCTTAACCATCCTAGTGGGAGTGAAATAGTATCTCATTGAGGTTTTGATTTTCATTTCTCTGATGGCTAATGGGAACCCTGGTGGTGCAGTGGTTAAGAGCTCAGCTGCTAACCAAAAGGTCAGCAGTTCAAGTTCACCAGTCCCTCCTACCCCATAGGGTTTCCAAGGAGCGGCTGGTTGACTCAAATTGCCGACCTTTTGGTTAGCAGCCGAGCTCTTAACCACTGCACCACCAGGGCTCCCATTAGCCATCACAGAAATGAAAATCAAAACCTCAATGAGATACTATTTCACTCCCACTAGGATGGTTAAGATAAAAACAACCAAAACAAAAATGGAAAACAAGAGTTGGAGGGGACTTGGAGAAATTATAACACTCATCCATTGCTGGTGGGAATGCAAACTAGTACAGCTTTGTGGAAAACAGTCATAGTACAGCTTTGTGGAAAA
The DNA here is from genome assembly GCA_030035585.1 of Dugong dugon. Lineage (NCBI taxonomy): Eukaryota > Metazoa > Chordata > Mammalia > Sirenia > Dugongidae > Dugong > Dugong dugon. The sequence continues at coordinate 64,509,661 of CM057470.1, read as the reverse complement.
CAGTCTGGCAGTTCCTCAAAAAACTAGAGGTAGAGTTGCCATATGAGCCAGCAATTCCACTCCTAGGGATCTAATAGAAGTGACACGAACAGACATATGCAACACTTATGTCCATTGCAACACTATTCATAATAGCATAAAGATGGAAACAATCTAAGTGTCCATCAGTGGATGAAGGGATAAGTAAAACGTAATACATAATCTGAGAAGCTGGACTATATGATGAAGAACGCAGCATCAGGACTGGAGAAAGACTTATTAACAACCTGCGATGTGCAGATGACACAACCTTGCTTGCTGAAAGTGAAGAGGACTTGAAGCACTTACTGATGAATATCGAAGACTATAGGCTTCAGTATGAATTACAACTCAACATAAAGAAAACAAAAATCCTCACAACTGAACCAATAAGCAACATCATGATAAATGGAGAAAACATTGAAGTTGTCAGGATTTCATTTTACTTGGATCCATAATCAATGCCCATGGCAGCAGCAGTCAAGAAATCAAACGACATATTGCATTGGACAAATCTGCTGCAAAAGACCTCTTCAGGTTTTGAAAAGCAAAGATGTCACTTTGAGGTTTAAGGTGCACCTGACCCAAACCATGATATTTTCAATCACCTCGTATGTATGCGAAAGCTGGACAACGAATGAAGAAGGACAACAAAGGATTGAAACATTTGAATTATGGTGTTGGAGAAGAATATTGATATACCATGGACTGCAAGAAGAACGAACAAATCTGTCTTTGAAGAAACACAGCCAGAGTGCTCCTTAGAAGCAAGGATGGTGAGACTTTGTCTTACGTACTTTAGACATGTGATTACGAGGGATCAGTCCCTGGAGAAGGATGTCATACTTGGTAAAGTAGAGGTTCAGCAAAAAAGAGGAAAACCCTCAATGAGATGGACTGACACAGTGGCTGTAGCAATGGGCTCAAACATAACAAGGATTTTGAGGATGGTGCATGACCGGGCAGTGTTTCATTCTGTTGTGCATAGGGTCACTATGAGTTGGAACCGACTCAATAGCAACTAACAACAATAACAAATACAATGGAATACTACTCAGCAATAAAGAAATATGAGTTCCTGAAACATCTTGGAACGTAGATGAACCTGGAGAACATTATGTTGAGCGAAATAAGTCAATCACAAAAAAAAAAAAAAAGTATGTTCTCACTTTTATGAAATGACATAAACAGGCAAATATACAGAAATTAAAGTTCCTTAGTGGCTACCAGGGGTGGCAAGAGTGGGTAGGCTCACTCTCTAGATAATAACCCATTGCCCTACAGTTGATTCAACTCATAGTGACCCTATAGGACAGAGGAGAACTGCTCCATAGGGTTTCCAAGGAGCAGCTGGTGGATTCAAACTGCCAACCTTTTGGCTAGCAGCTGAGATCTTAAACACTGCGCCACCAAGGGTCCCTCTGGATAGTAGGCACTCATTATTTTGGTGATGAGAAAGGCAACTCCGAATGAAGATGACGTGTAGTCAGCTTGATGAAGGTAAATGATGTTACTAAATATACACAAGAAAAAAAGACCTTTTGGTAATTGCTATGGCATATATAATTTTGAAATAACGGTAACAAAAACCAAAAAATATATGTTTGGCCTATATATGTATATGTATATTGACATATATGTGTATAAGTATGTATATGTGTATATACAGATATATAATAAAGCACATAGGGAGCATAGTTATGAATACTTCTTAGACATAATCAAACACTTTGTGAGATTGGTTTCCGGGGTTTGAAGGATTGGGACCATAGTCTCGTGGGGCATCTCGATCAACTGGCATAATACAGTTCATAAAGTTTACGTTCTATGTCTTAGTTTAATGAGTAGTACCTGGGATCTTAAAAGCATGTGAACAGCCATTTAAGATACAACTATCAGTCTCTACTCATCCACAGCAAGACAGAAAGAAGGAAATCAAAGACTCAAAGAAGAAACTAGTCTACAGGACTAACAGTCTACGTGAACCATGGACTCATCTACCATGAAACCATAAGAACTAAATGGTGGCTGGCTACCACTTCCAACCATTCTGAACGAGCGGGGCCACAAGAGATGAATCCTGACAGAATAGGAGAAAAATGTGGAATCGAATTTAAAATCTTAAAAAGTCCAGACTTACTAGACCAGTTGAGACTGGAGGACTCCCCGAGACTATTGCCCTGAGATACTCTTTGAATCCTGAACCAAAACTAGCCCCTGAGGACACTTTTTAGCTAAATAACAGATTGGCTCACAAAATAAAGAATACCATCTGTGAGTACTGTGCTCCTACAAAAAATCATCTATATGATACCAAACTGTCAAAAACTACTTTAAAACAAAGAGGGCAGGGAAACTAGCTTAATAGAAATGAAACAAGCAGAACAGAAATAATAAAGAATGTAACCAATATCACTGAACAATTTGTGTAGAAATTGCTGAATGGGAACCTAAACTGCTGTGTAAAACTTCACTGAAAATACAATAAAATATTACAGGTATTCCTCGACTTACGACAGGGTTCCTCCGTTCTAATAACTTTATCGTAAGTCGGTTCTGATGGAAGTAGAATACCTCATTTTTTTAGTTTGCATTATTATCATCTTTTCTTATCAGTATCTTTTAAAATTCAGTCTTTGTCTTTAGGGGATGGAAAGATCACATACAAACTTACAGATATATTTTAATACATACATACATAAAAATACACAAATCATAAAAATTTACCCAAGAATGAAGAAGAGTTGGATGACATTGGCATTGTAATAATGCCACTTGTGGAAGGTTCTGGATCATCTGGATTATTCCTGGGAATGGGGATGGCATTTCCAGTCAGAAAATTAGTGAGAGCTATCTGTATGGTCCTTTTCTTTTTCTTTTCTCATGCATTTCATGGTAACATCTCACTGCTTCCTGAATCTGCCTATCAACTTCAGCAAAGCAATCAGCATTTGAGTCCATGTTTTCAAGAAACTGAAGCCTCTGATTTAATTTAGAAAAAACTCCAGCTAATCCCTGACTATAAAATTTCTGGATGACTTCCCTCCTTCCTTTTCCTCGGTACTTCTTTCTTCCTCAGCATTTTTTTCCTCTTCAAAATCCATTCAGTCCCGATCTGTCAGTTTCCCTTTGCTGTTATCTATGAGCTGTTCCACATCAGTGATACTAAGTTCTAAATTCAGCGTTCCTGCCATATGGACAATTTTTCCACCATCTTCCATCATATTATCCCGAGCAAACGCCTGGAGCGAGTTCACATTAACTCAGCAGTTTTTTCCATATCCCCTTCCTTCCTTTTTCCACAACTCCCTCCCAGGAAGATGTACTAGTGAAAAGATGGACCAAAAAAAAATGGAGCAGTAGTAAGTGTGGTTTGTTGTAACTCTAATACATTGTAAGAAGTGACTACCTATACTTGAAACAACAACAAACACAAAAAACAATGCCTGGTGCACAGTGAGCAGTCAATGAATGTTACCAGCATCACTAGCATCATGGAAGGTCAGAACTGATAAGAACCCAGGGGCAGTCCAGTCCCTTCACCTACCTGTTGAAGAATCTGAATTGCAAAGAAATGTTTGAAGCCAGAGTCTGGTCTTCAAATCAAGTATACTTTCTGCTTAACTGAGAACCTCTTTGACACAAAGTACACCTGTAAAACAAAAAGCAAGAGTTGTTTATTCTATGAGTACTTTAAAGACCGTCTTAAAATAATTCCTTGACAATGTGGTTTAAAATATTATTCTCTTGAGAAATAGGATGCATACAAATCTCTTTCCCAGATCTATGGTATCTTAGGGAGCAGTCTCAGGATCCAGAAGATCAGGTGATTTATATTGTTTCCAAGCATTGCAGACCATCACAGCGCTGGATCTACATATAACAGAGTCCACTATGGGTCATATCAAATAGCATGCCTGGCTCCCCAAAGTAATTCCTCCTGGCTTTCAGAGGGCCAGGGAAAGATTTCTTACAAATCATGCTTTTTCCTGGAGATCCTGCTTAAAACACTGGAGTACCTACCAACTCCACATGTCTCAACTGGAAGATAATAGAATACTTATAATTTATTATAATACCTAAGTTTATAACTTACTCTTTTCAAAAATTAGAACAGACCCAAAGTTACTCCAGTTGATTTAGGAAATAATATTGGAGTTATTACCTTTCTTTGAGCATAGAGAATGTGACTCAGCTGGAGCTGGGCTCACAAGGGCTCACAAGGACTCACAAGGACATATCAACTGGGCCCTGAGGTATAAAGACAATAGCTAAGATACTCTTGGAAAATATCTTTTAGGGAAACTTTCACATAAAGCCAATCAAACACAACGCAAAAACTTTCTGCTCTTTTCCTGTTAGCATTTAGTGAATAGAAATTTGTTGAACCAATGAAGACCCTCCTGACTCTCGTTACTGAAAACTTGTACCAACGATTGTTACGAAAGACAATTCAAAATGTAGGATCACAGTTTATAGCCAATCTGAAAAGGCTAAGCTTTCAATAGTTTTGCCCATTTGTAATGTTAATATATACTGATGACTCTGTAACTGTTCTTTGGACTCAGGCAGACATGGCTCTGGCAGCATGGTTGTCCACTTCCCACTTCTGTCCTTTTGAATATATGCCGAATAAAGCTTTCTTTTTGCTTCACTAAACTTTATATTTTTCCCCTACAACACAGTAGAAACATTGCTTTCACTCATCAGCATTTTGATGTGCTTTTTCCAGCAAGAAAGAAAGGAGAGGGGTATTAGCTGGAAGACCAAGATTCGAACATAGGAGTGTGTTGCACATTTGACAATCTTCAGTTATATATGTTACAGAAGAAAACAAATGCCTCAACTAACTTAAAACTGATAAGCAATGCCTATGATTTTGGAAGTTTAGTTTGGGTGCATTTTCCCTGAATGGATCATTTTACCCTTGCTCTCATGACAATCAATACACCTCAACTCAGAGGTGTCTAGATCTGAATTCCGAACTTTTAAGGGAAAGTGTTGTCTCCCATGAGGAAATGAAATGTTTTTCCTTTTTGACAATGTTAGAATTCTGCCTTAAGTGTTGCAATGAGGATTGTAGTTAATGTTTGTAAAGTGCCTGACAAAGAAGGTGCTCAATAACTTTTTTTTTTCTTTTTTTAACTTGTAAAGTGGGTAGAGCCATCATAATGCCTCTACTTTTGAGGAAACTAGGTCTCAGAGAGGTTAAGTCACAGAGCCAAGGTCATAGAACTAGTAAGCGGTACAGTTGAACCCAGTGCTCTGTCGTCAGTTATACTTATTGCCGTCGAGTCAATTCCAACTCATAGCAACCCTAAAGGAGAAAGTAGAATGTCCCATAGGGCTTCTGAGGCTGTATAGGCAATCCCAGGGTTACAAATGAGATCCGTTCCTATGTCTGTCTTTAAGCCAAATTCGTAGGTAAATGCAGTGCGATGGATCAATTTTGTACGGCCTTTCTCATTATGTCTTGTAACTCCCACCCAAGTGATTGGGTGGGACTGTGCAAATAGGGTAACTGTGGCCACCAAGAGGGTTGGTCAGTTTTACCACTCTGCTGGGCTTGAAATGAGCCATCCCAGAGGCAGGAAAGAGAGAATCCCAACACTACCAAGGAAGAACAGCCAGAAGCAGAGGGCCTGTCATTTGGACCTGGGATCCCTGTGCTAAGAAGCTCCTGGACCCAGGAGACAGAGAGTGAGCTGAAGATGGTGAGAAGTGGTGGCAGAGAATCAGTGGCAGGAAAGAGCAGCAGGAGAAACCATGCAATGGGCTTCCCAGCCCACAGAGCAAGAAAGCTGAGTGTCTTTGGGTAAAGGCAGAGGGCCAAGGACAGGCATGCCTGTGAACATGGCTAGGAAGAGGCTGTCCTGATGGAACAACTGTATCTTGAGTGTTCCTGAGCCTAAACTGTAACCTGTTACTTCCATAATAAACCCTATAAACATGAGTATTGTCTGTGAGTTCTGTGCAGCCACTGCAATGAATTATTGAACCCAGCAGAGTAGAGTGTGCCATGGGAGGGATGATTGGTGTCAGAATTGGTAAGGATGGCAGAGAGAGGAGGCATGTCTGATTCCTCATAGGAATCAGCCATGGGCTGTTGCTCTTGATTCTCCTTCCCCTTCGTGAAGTGAGTGGAAGTCAGACACACCCCTACATTATTTTTTTTTTTTAATTGTACTTCAGCTGAAGGCTTACAAAACAAATAGTTTCTCAGGAAATAGTAGTACACATATTGTTTTATGATATTGGTTAACAACCCCACAACATGTCACCCCTCTCCCTTCTTGACCTTTTTTTTTTTTAGTGAAAATATACATAGCCAAAGATACACCATTTCAAAAATTTCTACATGCACAGTTCAGTGACATCAACTACGCTCTTCCAATTGTGCTGCTATTCTCACTTTAGATGAAGGCTTACAGAACAGAATAGTTTCTCATTTAACAGGTAGTACACATGTTGCCCTATGACAATGGTTAACAACCTCACAACACATCAACACTGTCTTTACTCAACCTTGGGTTCCCTATCACCAGCTTTCCTGTCCCCTTCTGCCTTCTGGTCCTTGTCCCTGGACTGCTGTGCCTCTTTAGTCCCATTTGGTTTTATGTGGTTGTCCACTCCCCGGCTGAACGGTGAACCTCGGAAATGACTTCACCACTGAGCTAAAAGGGTGTCTGGGGGCCATACTCTTGGGGTTTCTCCAGTCTCCTTTAGGCCAGTAAATCTGGTCTTTTTTTTGTGAGTTAGAATTTTGTTCTACATCCTTCTCCAGCTCTGTCCAGAACCCTCTGTTGTGATCCCGGTCAGAGCAGTCAGTGGTGGTAGCCGGGCACCATCTAGCTGTACTGGACTCAGTCTGCTGGAGGCCTTGGTAGCTGTGGACAATTAGTCCTTTGGACTAATATTTTCCTTGTATCCTGTTCTCTTCATTCTCTCTTGCTCCTGAAGGGATGAGACCAGTGGAGTATCTTAGATGGCTGCTCACAGGCTTTTAAGACCCCAGATGCTACTCACCAGCTAGAATGTAGAACATTGTCTTTATAAACTGTGTTATTCCAATTGAGCTAGATGTTCCCTGAGACCATGGTCCCCACAGCCCTCCACCCAGCAATTCACTCCCTCAGGGAGTTTGGATGTGTCTATGGAGCTTCCATGACCTTTCCTTGTACAAGTTGTGCTGGTTTCCCCTGTATTGTGCACTGTCTCACCCTTCACCCAAGATACCACTTATCTATTGCCTATTTAGTATTCCCCCCTCCCACCCCTCACATCCCTGGTAACCAACAAAGATTGCTACATTTTATGTGTGAACTTTTTCATGAGTTTTTACAATAGAGGTCTCATACAATATTTGTCCTTTTGTGATTGACTTATTTCACTCAGCATAATGTCCTCCAGTTTCATCCATGTTACGAGATGCTTCACAGATTCATCAAATGTTTGTTTTAGTATATAACATATACTTTACCTTTCTATGCATATAAAACATTTAAGAAACACTTCCAAACCACACAATGTTTTCATGAGTGTCACAAAGCAGTGTGTGCGTTTTGTCGTAGTGAAACACCAGACTTACACTTTGTTAGAAATAAAAACAAAGTTTTATTGAAGGATAAAATGTTTCGTGAAAGGGGAGACACACAAGCACCCAGGCAGAATGCTGAAGTGTTCCAAATTGCAGGAAGAGAGAGAGGTTTTTATCAGGCGAAGCAAGCAAAGGTGTGTGTGTGGAGGGGGAGGGCGGAGTAGGAGATATATGGCTAAAGTTATAAAGGCTTTGTCAAATTACAAACTCTGTTAACATTAATCTCTAACCTAACATAGATCTCTAATCTAACATTAATCTCTAACCTCCTGGAATATGCTTGACCAAGACATTTTTCATAACATCAGCGAGTCTATTTGCTAACATCATGGGGAACAACTGAGTTGACTTTCTGCATGTTTGCCTCTCCCTCTTATTTTAAGGTAACAAGCTATACTTTTACAGATTTACAAGAGGCAGCAGAAATGGAGTGAAGGTCTCGGTGAGGGAATGAAGTCTGATTTGAGGGAGTCAGTAAATTAGAACTAAGACTTGTTTATTTGGCATTTACCTCATCTTGGTTACACAGTTATGAGACAATTGCAGGACTTAATTTTTACTTAACATTATCAATTCTATTTCCTCACCTCCTAGGACAATGTTGACTAAAAGTATTCTCCCTACGACAAGCTGCATAAATATTCTTAGCAAACATCTTTCAGTAAACAATTATTAGCACAAACTAAAACCTTGCTCTTTTTGTGTTAAACTTTTACAAGAGGCTGAATGGTTTTTTCAGCAAAAGTAGAAGCTTCTAGGTCAGACTGCAGTTTGATTCAAAAATAGAATTTAATTTAGATCTGGGTCAGTCATTTTAGACTATGCCAAGCACCCTGGTTTTAAGGTCTGCATACACAGTTTATTATTACAAATCCTTGTATTTAACTCAAATTTTTAATATAATAGGTTTTATGGCAGTCCATTCTTAAGTATAAGCTGTCCATAAGTCAGACATTTGTAACCCGGGGACTGCCTGTAATCCTTACGGAAGAAGACAGTCACATCTTTCTCCCATGGAGTGGCTAGTGGGTTCGAACCACAAACCTTTCAGTTAGCAGCTCAGCACTTAACCACTGTACCACCCAGGTTCCTTATCATCAGTTTTAGGCTACCCAAAAGAAATCTGTTGGCAAAGAGCAGTGGACTTGGGTGGTAGAGAGACTGATACTAAAAAGTACAAGACTATGGAAAACAGTGTGGTGGTTCCTCAAAAAGTTAAACAAAATTACCATGTTGTTGTTGTTGACTTGATTCTGACTCATGTTGACCCCTTATGTGTCAGAGTAGAACTATGCTTCACAGAGTCTTCAAGGCTGTGAACTTTTGGAAGCAGATCGCTAGGCCTTTCTTCCAAGACACCTCTGGATGGGTTTAAACCACCAACTTTTTGGCCAGTAGAGTGCTTAACCATTTGCGCCATCCAGGGACTCCACTGTTGTTGTTGTTAGGTGCCGTGGAGTTGATTCTGACTCATAGCAATCCTACAGGACAGAGTAGAACTGCCCCATAGGGTTTCCAAGGGGCCCCTGGTGGATTCGAACTGCTGACCTTTTGGTTAGCAGCTGAGCTCTTAACCACTACGCCACCTGGGTTTCCCTCATTACCATAAGACCCAGCAATTCCACTCCTAGGTATATAACCAAAAGAATTGAAAGTAGGGACTGTTGGGAAAAAGCTACTAAAAACAAAATGTATTCCCAATCCAGAAAACCTCTCCACAAAAATAGAAGAGAAAGAAAAGCTTTATTATTGAATAAGCATTAAACCAGAATGTGATGCATCACAGGCAATGTGCTAAAGAGATTTCAAAGACAGAAAGGAATCTTAACCTTTATATAGCTAAAGGGATACAATCCATTACATTCATGTTTTCAAGATAATTGTTAATTTTCTACAAAGAAAGAATAGGGCTGGGCACCTGAGTTTATGCTAATCTCCTTCTAGGAAACAGGAAGGTAGGGGAGGCTCACCTGAAGATATATTTCAAAGAGATAGCTGCAGATCTTTGAGATCTTTGAGAGGACCTCTTAGATTTACATACTTTTCAAAGAGACAAAGAAAGAATTTACAATTACCGGTTATCTAAAGTGAATTCTGAAAGAAAAAGGGAGGAGGGGATCCTCTTCCCTTACTTTCAACAGGGAGAATTAAAACTTCTTATTTTCAATTTGTATTCTTTCCTTGCATGATTCAAACAGATATTTGTACACCAGTGTTCACTGCAGCACTATTCACAATAGGCAAAAGGTAGAAACAATCTAAAAGCCCATTAATAGATGAATGGATAAACAAAATCAAGTATATACATACAATGAAACATTACTCAGCCATAAGGAGAAATGAAGTCCTGAGACATGCTACAACATGAGAGAACCTTGAAAACATGTTGAGTGAAATAAGTCAGTCACAAAAGGACAAGTATTGTATGGTCCTACTTATATGAAATCTAGTACAGTCAAGTGTCTAGAACAGTTTATTAGTGGTTACCAGAGGCATGCAGGGGGGGAGGGGGCAAAGGAGGACTCATTGCTTAGGGGTCACTGAACTTCTGTTAAGAGTGATGAAAATATTTGGAAGTGGATAGTGGTGATGGTTGAACAACATGAATGCAATTAATGTAACTGGATTGTACATGTAAAAAATGTTGACATGGCAAATGTTTTGTTACATAAATATTTACCACAATTAAAAAGAAAACATATTGAATAAAATAGTTTGACAAGAGAAAACAGCTACAGGGTTAGCTGAGACTTCCTGACAATTTACCCACAGACATTATAAAACCTGGAGAAGGAAGACTTGACCATTAAGGTGGCAGAGAGCAGACATACTCCTCAGAATTCTTACTGGAGTTTGAAACTAGAGGCCTCCCAGTTATGCCAGGTAGAAACAAACAGACAAAACTTTCTGGGAAATAAAGAAGAACATGGAAAACTTGCTCCCAAGGACTTCAACAGAAAGTCCCTCATTCATCTGTAAATGATGTGCTGGCCTACGCAGCTTTGCAGAAAATTGTGCAGTTGAAGGATCTCTGACAAAGTCCCCCTTTAAATGAAACTTCCACTCCCTACAATATCAAACTTTGCAGTCTCACAATTGCCTCCTATCTTCAATAATAAAGGATACCCTGGAAGAAGGGAATGGCCCAGAAGAAGGCATGAAACCTACAAATGGAGACAAAGAAAAGAGTGAGGCAAAGTCAGCATTTAAGAAGCCAAAAGAGATTCCCCCCCATCCCAATTTACAAACTCCTGTTTGGACAGTGAGAGGTGGGAGAAGGGAGAAAGGAGTCACTGTGATCCCTTGGTCTCATGGATTGAATTACGTCCCCCCAAAAATGTGTGTATCAATTTGGCTGGGCCATGATTCCCAGTATATTGTGTGGTTGTCCTCCATTTTGTGATTGTAATTTTATGTTAAAGAGGATTAGGGTGGGATTGTAACACCACCCTTAGCTAGGTCACATCCCTGATCCAATGTAAAGAGAGTTTCCCTGGGCTGTGGCCTGCACCATCTTTTATTTTACAAGAGATAAAAGGAAAGGGAAGCAAGCAGAGAGTGGGGGAGCCAAGAAAGCAGTGCTGGGAGCAGAGTGCATCCTTTGGATTCAGAGTTCCTGCACTGAGAAGCTCCTAGTCCGGGGGAAGACTGATGACAATGAGGACCTTCCTCCAGAGCTGACAGAGAGAGAAAGCCTTCTCTTGGAGCTGACTCCCTGAATTTGGACTTCTAGCCTACTAGACTATGAGAAAATAAATTTTTCTTTGTTAAAGCTATCCACTTGTGGTATTTCTGTTAGAGCAGTACTAGATGACTAAGACACTTGGTGAACTTTGTTGTTGGAATAAAGAACCCTATTCTTCCTTGACCGGTTTCACTAATATATATATTTTTTTATTTTTTGGAGATGACCGAGTATCACTGTACTTATTTATTTATTGTACTTTAGATGAAAGTTTACAAAGCAAATTAGTTTCTCATGAAATAATTAATACACATACTGTTTTGTGATATTGATTGCCAACCCCGTGACATGTCAACACTCTCCTCTTTTTGACCTTGGGCTCCCCGTTACCAGCTTTCCTGTTCCCTTCTGCCTTCTCGTCACTGTCCCTGAGCTTGTGTGCCCATTTAGTCTCATTTTATGGGCTTGTCTAATCTTTGGCTGAAGGGTGATCTTCAGGAGTGACTTCAGTACTGAGTTAAAGGCATTCACCAATATTATGAATTTTCTTCTCAAGTATGCCTTTTGATGAGGTTAAATAATTTTTCACAGTAAGCTCTAATTTTTCAAAATTCATGCCATATAGGCACTTAAAAAATGTTTGTTGAGTTTTAGTCAATATCAGGAAAGTGAAGGCCTTACTCCCTGAGGTCACATGGGGAATTCCATGACCTGGTCACTGACTCACCCACCATGTAGCCTTGTGGAAATCACTGAAGATTCCTAAGTTTTCATTTTATTACCTCTAAAAGTAAAACAAAACATATTACGTATTGCTTTTTCAATCAAATAAGTAAATTAGACATTTTAAAAAGCAAACACACCATGAATGTTTGGGTCAATTTCCATCTGCATAGAATCTAGTCTAGGTCATCCTAAAAAAAGATACCTTCCATGATCCCACCTCATCTCCAGATCCTGCCCTATTTCTCCACTTTCCTCTTCAACTGACCTTTCAATAGGATTAGCTGTAATCACTCCACTTTCTCACCTCCTGTCCATTCTTATACCCTCTCCAATCTGGTTTTCAAATCCATCACTCCAATAATTGTTTTAGATGAAGTTTCCAATGACATCTACCTTGCTAAATCCCATGGACAGTTTTCTATGCTCATCTTCCTAACCACCCAGAAACATTCACAACAGTTAATCACTCACCTTCTTTTGGCTTCTGTGACCACACATTTTCCTTATTTTTCTTTCTACCCTTTAGTTACCTCTTCCTCATCTGAGCAATGTTCAGATGTATAGGCCCTTCTCTTCATGCTCTGTACTGTCTCACTAGATGATCATTATCAATTCTCATGGATAAAATCATCCATGTGCTGATAATGCCACCTCAGATCACTTCTCTGAGATCTTGACTCCAGTATCTAACTGCTTACTTGTCATCCCCACTTGGATGTATCAGAACATGAATCATTCCCTCCCCACTAGGAAAAAAAATCTTATTGTCCTGCAGCCACCAGTCTTATCCATCTCTGATTCCTGTGATGTAGATATTTCCACCATGGCCAATGTCAAGCTTCCAACATGACCTACCTGAAGGTGGAATTGGGGAGAGACGCTCACAAGCCAGCCAAGCCAGGTCCAACATACCAATAGCTGTAAGCAACTTATAATCAGAGAAAACCAGGTACATGGCAACTTGACTATATCCTGGTTAAGACAGCAGCCTGAGCTAAAGAAGTTAATGAGGCTATTATTTGACATGCATTCAGGGAGGGTGAAGCTTTTGAGACTGAGTAATGCACAGAGAGTGAGTTGAAACAGTAGTTTTTACTATATTGGGAAACTAAAAAAGGAAATCATTGGATTAGGATGTCCATCTTAAGGTAGAAAGGGACAGGGGTAAAAAGATCCCGCTATAGAGCCAGCACACTGACACTGCTGAAATCTAGGTTTAAAATTCATCTTTCTTGTTGCTCACTGACTAAAATGATAACTGGACCGGGGTTTTTTGGTAAAATTTTAGGAAACTAAACTACTAAACTAGTAACTGGAGTGGTGGTATCTTCTGGGAACTAAAGATCTGGGGAATCTGATCTTAAGTTTCATCCAAAATGCTGTTCCCTGTACCCTTCTTACCCTGCTTTGACCTGTCCTCTGACTAGGATGCCAAGACAGGAACATTGGGTCTCCAAGTAGCCAAAACACAGCTTGGCACCTAGTTGCATCCATATATATTTTATAAATGAATCAACGAACAATGAATGAAAGAAATGAAACTTTTGGTCGTCCAAATCAGAGAATGTCTATAAACAATTTGTAATGAATATACGATGCTTCCTTTCCTTTGGGGATCAATCTCTTCCCTACTCCTTGTGCTCTCGAGGGGGTAGAAATCACAGATTCCACTGCTCTCCAACAGGGGCAAGCATGTGACCCAGGATGGCCAATCAGAGAATCACTGACCATAGGGAGTAGTTCAGGCCTGTGCATGTGACTCAATGCAAGCCAATCAGGTATCCACCAAGACTTTTCTGTTGAAAAGTCTAATTCTTGCCTTTGGAATCTTAGCATTGGGAAGATGAACAGTTGGAGCTGATAATAGCCACCTAACCCAGCCTGCCTGCAGGTTGCCCATCTTCAGGACAAGGGAAATTGGCCAGCATGTATTTTTTGCTTAAGTTATGTCCTGCCACTTGCAGGCAAAAGAGTACTGGGGAATTCAATGTTACTACTGCTAAAAACAGCAGTCAGAAAATGGTAGCTATCAAATGCACATTTTGTAGGAAATATGTTGACGAGAGCACAGTGTATCTAAGTTACTAACATTTTCCTCTTTAAGCTATTCTCATTCCATATGTGGTTCAAATGAGATACAGAAACTTCCCATGGTCCTATGCAGCACACGTTTTTATAACCTCTTTGAGCACCTAGACATTTAACTGTCATGCATTGAGATCCATGCAAACTTGTGGCTGGTGCTAAATGGTTCCAGAAAATAGAAGAAAACTCAACTACTGGTGACCTTGTCACCTATCTTTGCTCTTCTTCCCATGAAATAACAGCACCTTCTCTAAATAAACGTTGAAATTATCAGTTTGAAGATGGCTGCATGTCTCAAAATGGCCCTGTTTGAAGAATGTCTCAGGGTCTACCTCAAGAGATGGGTGAGATGCTGTTTCCCCATCTTTTGCTCAACCAGGGAGGTTCAGCTTGAATTACTTTATATATTGGGCCGCTACATATAAGTTTCTTTGAAGAGAAGATTCTACTGGAGAAAAAAAAAAAAAAAGGTTTGTTTGAGGAGCCAACATGGCACTATAGACAGAAGCACCTTGCCGTTCCTCTGCAGCAAAGACCAGAAAAATTAAGTAAAATAGATACGAACATTAATCCTGGAACCCTAAGTACCAAATGAAGGAATAAAGAACTCGATCAAGCACTGAATGAAATAAGAAACTGAGAGAGAACAGAGAATGAGGAGAGCTAGGGAGTAGAGGTCCCATACCAGCTAACATGGCTGGATTCTCGTCATCTTGGGCTTCAGCCACCAAAGAACTCAGGGATTACTGGAAGGCAACTTCACAGGGCTCCCAACAGAAGACAGAGCACCTGGCAACCAGGGATAAATGCTTCCCACTCCCACACTTCTTCCCTATACGAGGCCTTGGCCACCTGCCAATGGGCCACAGTCGCTCAGCTGGAGAGATAACAGCTCACTGCCAAGGAGGTCTGCCCCACCCAACAAGCAAGCCCGTTTGGTGCCATTTTTGTTTGTTTTTCCTTTTGGTTTATATTTTTGTTTGCTTGTTTGTTTGGCTTTTTTAAAAATGTTGCTTCACTCTCTCCCTTCCTTCCTTTCCTTTCTCCAACCCAGCTAGGCCCATGTGCCATCCCCTCACGTTCTTGATGGGCTGTGATTTTTTTGGTTTGTTTGCTTTGTTTTGTTTTTTTCTTTTTCTTTTTGGTTGTTTTTTGATGCTGATTTTTTGTCTTTTTTTTTCCTTTTCTTTTCTTGCTATTATTTCTTCTCTCTCCCTTCCTTCCTTTCCTTTCTCCCATCCATCTAGCCCTGTGCACCGCTCCCAATTTCTTAGTGGGCTGTGCTGTACCGCTCAGCTGGAGAGCATCTGGCACACAGCTTCCCCAGGTCTGGACTGCCCCTACAGACCAGTTCCCTCAGTGCCGTATTTTTTATTTTTCTTTATCTTTCCCCTTCTTCTTTTCCTTCTCCCTCCCACCTAGGCCCTGCATTGCCTCCGCCCCATCCTTAGAAGCTGCGCCATGCCACCCATCGAGAGACACATCAGCTTGTGGCCACCCCAATTCCATCATGCCCCTAATGGCCAGCGGCCCCCTATCATTTTTTTAAATTTATTTTTATTTGTTTGTTTGGTTTCTTTCCCCTATTTTCTTTCCTTACTCCCACCCACCTAGCCCCATGCACCACCCACACTGATTCTCAACAGGCGGAGCTATACTGCTCAGCTAGAGAGCCACCAGCACATGGCCTAGCCAGGTCTGCCCCACCCCCACCCACCAAATCCTACTGCACTGCCATTTACTTTTTTCTTTTCATTTTATTTTTTACTTAATCTTTTGCTTCTTTTTTTTTACTTTTTTGCCTTTATTGCTTTCTTTTCTTTCACCCACCCACTTAGCTCTGCACATCACATCCTCTCCTTTCCCTCCTGCCTATCTGCACCATGCACTGAGTGCCATGTCCATGAGCAGTACTACACAGTCCCCCGGAATCAATCTTGTGCTGCCCCCCAGACCCACCCAGTCACCCCCAGTTCATGCCTCAAACTACCCATCCTTGTCCCTCCACCCACACTGGACCCACCATGCTTCACCATAGCTGAGTGACCAGCCCTGCCCACCTGGACAAGGTGGTAAGAGGTATCATGCCCACAGGCAAGCAAGCAACAAAACACGCCCAGCCCACCTGCCCAGGCATAACAAAATACAACAACAAAGCAGGATGAAACAAGCAAATCTATGATCAATAAGCAAAGAAAATAATTTGGGAATGTCCCAGAGACAGCAGGTGATATCAAACATATAAAAAAACAGGAGAAGACGGTTCCAAAAAGTGACCAAAATAAAACACCAGATAACCTTCTGCTAGAAGAAAAGGCACTGGAACTACCTGATAGGGAATTCAGAACCCGACTATTCAGGGTTCTCCAACAGATGAAGGAAAATGCAGATAAAAAATAAGGAAAAAAAGACAAAATCATAGAAAATACAGAAAAAAATCATGGAAAAGACAGACAAAACAATGGAAGAAATAAAAAAATAATACAGTAACAAAACATCAAAATAAATAAATAACTAGAAATTATACAAAAGCATCAATTAGAAATCCAAAAGAGAAACAAGATTTCAGAAATGGACAGTGCAAGAGAAGGTTTTAGGAGCAAATTTGAAACAATGGAAGACAGGATCAGTGAAATTGAAGACAAATCCTTGGCTACTATTTTTTTGAGGAAAAATCAGAGAAAAGAACTAAGAAAAATGAAGAAACCCTGAAACCTATGTGGGATACAATCAAAAGTAAAAAATTGCGTGTGATTAGGGTCCCAGAGCAGGAGGAGAAAACGGAAACCACAGACAGGATTATTGAAGATTTGCTGACAGAAAACTTCCCTAATATCATGAAAGATGAAAAGCTGACTATCCAAGAAGTTCAACGAACCCCATATAGGATAGACCCCAAAAGAAAAACACCAAGCCATATCATAATCACACTCTCTAAAACCAAAGACAAGGACAGAATCCTGAGAGCAGCTTGAAAAAAATGAAAAGTCATATACAAAGGGGAAACGATAAGACTAAATTCTGATAACTCAGCAGAAACCCTGCAGTCAAGAAGGCAATGGGATGACATATATTAAATATTGAAAGAAAAAAAACTGCCAACCAAGAATAACATATCCTGCAAAATGCTCACTCAAATATGATGGTGAAATTAGGACATTTCCAGATAAACACAAATTAAGGGAATATGTAAAAATCAAACTAAACTTACAAAAATTATTAAAGTGAGTCCTTCGGTTAGATAACCAACAACATCAGAAAACAACCTGAATCTAGCACATAAGGCAGCATCAGCCAGATACCAATCTAGATAATGAACTCTCAAGGATAAAACAAAACCAAAAAAGGGAACCAGAGACGTCAATCTGTAAATGACAACATCAGAATAATAAAAGAGGGAATAAACAGTGTAGGCATAGAACTTTCAAATGGAGAAGAAAGCAAACCATTATCAAGTAATAAAAGACTGGTTTAAACTTAAGGAGATAGTGGTAAATTTCAAGGTAACCACAAAAAATGTTAACAAACCTACTCATAAAAATGAAGAAAAACATGAAGTCTCAGTAAACACAAAATCTACAAAAATGGAAGAAATGACAAAAAATACACAAACAAAAGGAATTCAGCACAGAGAGTAACAGGAACAAAGAAAATGTCAGCACACACAAAAAAGCACTAAACGATAAACTCAAACCTATAAATAATCATACTGAAGGTAAATGGCTTAAATGCACCCATAAAGAGACAGAGCATGACAGAATGGATGAATAAAACAGGACCCATCAATATGCTGCCTACAAGAGACACACCTTAGAAACAAAGACATAAATTTATTAAAAATCAAAGGATGGAAAAAAATATATCAAACAAACTGCCACGAAGAAAAAGCTGGAGTGGCAACGCTCATCTCAGATAAAATAGACTTTAAAACAAAATGTACCACAAAAGACAAAGAAAGTCATTACATAATGATTAAGGGACACCCATCATAAAGACATAACCATAATAAGTATATATGCACCCAATGACAGGGCTCCAAAATACATAAAACAAACTCTAATGGCACTGAAAAGAGAAACATTGTGGTGGACATCCCAGCTAGAGCAATAAGGCTAGAAAAAGAAATGAAGGGCATCCAAATTGGTAAAGAAGAAGTAAAACTGTCCCTATTTGCGGATGATATGATACTATACATAGAAAACCCAAAAGACTCTGTGAGAAAACTACTGGGATAGAAAGATTCAGCAGAGTAGCAGGATACAAGATAAACATACAAAAATTAGTTGGATTCCTTTACACCAATAAAGAGATCTACAAAAAGGAAATCAGGAAAACAATACCATTTATAATAGCCCTTAAAAAAAAAAAAAAAAAAAAAACCCTTTGGAATATTTCTAACCTGGGACGCAAAAGACCTATACAAAGAAAACTACAAAACACTACTGCAAGAAACCAGAAGAGACCTACATAAATGGAAAAACATACCATGCTCATGAATAGGTAGAGTTAAATAGTGAAAATTGTCAATTTTACCTGAAGCTATCTACAAATACAATGCAATCCTGATCCAAACACCAAAAGCATTCTTTAAAGAGATGGAAAAACAAATCATTAACTTTACATGGAAAGTGAAGAGGCCCTGGATAAGTAAAGCACTATTGAAGAAGAAGAATAAAGTAGGCAGTCTTGCACTACCTGACCTCACAACTTACTATACAGCTACAGTAGTCAAAACAGCCTGGTACTTGTACAATGACAGACACATTGACCTATGGAACAGAATTGAGAACTCAGATGTAAATCCATTTACCTAAGGTCGCCTGATCTTTGACAAAGGCCCAAAGTCCATCAAATGGGGAAAAGACAGTCTATTTTACAAATGGTGCTGACAAAACTGGATGTCCGTCTGCAAAAAAATGAAAGAGGACCCATACCTCACAAAAACTAATTCAAAATGGATCAAAGACCTAAATATAAAACCAAAAACTAAAAATATCATAGAATAAAAAATATGGTCACCTCTAGAGGCCCTAATACACAGCATTAACAGGATACAAACCATAACTAACAATATGCAAACATCAGAAGATAAGCTAGATAACTGGAATCTTCTAAAAATTAAACACTTACACTCATCAGAAGACTTCACTAGAAGTAAAAAGAGAACCTACAGACTGGGAAAAAAATTTTGGACAGTACAAATCTGACAAAGGTCTAATCTCCAAAATCTACAGGAAAAGCCAACACCTCCACAACAAAAAGATAAATAATCCAATTTAAAAATGGGCAAAGGATATGAACAGACACTTCACCAAAGAAGACATTCAAGTGGCTAACACATACATGAAGAAATGCTCATGATCATTAGGCATTAGAGAAATGCAAAGAGATACCATCTTACCCCAACATTACTGGCACAATCCAAAAAAACAGAAAATAACAAAAGTTGGCAAGGCTGTGGGAACAGTGGAACTCTTATGCACTAGTGGTGGGAATGCAAAATGGTAAAGCCATTTTGGAAAAAGCTAGACATAGAAGTACCATATGATTCAGCAATCCCACTCCTAGGAATGTATCCTAGAAAAATAAGAGCCATCACAAGAATAGACATATGCACACCCATGTTCATTTCAGCGTTGTTCACAATAGCAAAAAGAGGGAAACAATCTCGTAGCCCATCAACAGATGAAGGATAAATAAACTATGGTACATACACACAATGAAATACTACACAATGATAAAGAACAATGATGAATCTGCAAAGCATCTCATGGCATGGATGAATCTGGAGGGTATTAGGCTGAGTGAAATAAGTTAAATCACAAAAGGACAAATATTGTATGAGACCACTACTATAAAAACTCATGAAAAGGTTTACACACAAAAAGAAACAATCTTTGATGGTTATGAGGGAAAGGAGGGCTGGGAGAGAAAAACACTAAATAGACAATAGGTAAGTGGTAACTTTGGTGAAGGGTAAGATGGTACACTATACTGAGGAAACCAGCACAGCTTGTCCAATGGAAGGTCATAGAAACTCCTTAGACACATCCAAACTCCCTGAGGGACCAAATTACTGGCTGAGAGCCGTGGGGACCATGATCTCAGGGAACACCTAGCTCAATTGGTGTAACATAGTTTATAAAGGAAATGTTCTACATTCTACTTTGGTGACTAGCGTCTGGGGTCTCAAAAGCTTGTGAGTGGCTATCTAACATATTCCACTTGTCTCATGCTATCTGGAGTGAGGGAGAATGAAGGAAACCAAAGACACAAGGGAAAAATTCATCCAAAGGAGTAATGGAGCACAACTACCACTGCCTCCACCAGACTGAGTTCAGCATAACTAGATAGTGCCCAACTACCACCACTTACTGCTCTGGCAGGGATCACAATGGAGGGTCCCAGACAGAGCTGGAGAAAAATGTATAACAAAATTCTAACTCACACACACAAAAAAAGACCGGACTTACTGGTCTGACAGAGACTGGAGAAACCCTGAGAGTATGGCCCCCAGACACCTTTATAGCTTAGTAATGAAGTCACTCCTGAGGTTCATCCTTCAGCCAAAGATTAGACAGGCCCATAAAACAAAACGATTCTAAATGGGCACACCAGTTTGGGGGCAAGGAAGAGAAGGCAGTAGGGGACAAGAAAGCTGGTAATGGGGAACCCAAGGTCAGGAAAGGGTGAGTGTTGACATGTCATGTGGTTGGCAACCAGTGTCACAAAATAGTACGTGTATTGTTTAATGAGAAAATAGTTTGCTCTATAAAACTTCATCTAAAGTACAATAAAGAAGAAAATTAAAAAAATTTGTTTGAGACCCTCTACCACAGTAGACCCTGGGTTAGTATTCACTGCATTAATAAATGAATGAGTAGGTATTCAGGGACTGAAGTTAACACCCCACCCTAAACATCCTCTGCCCTGTTGACTTAATAACTTGTCTACTAACCAAAAGGTTGGCGGTTGGAACCCACCAGCCACTCTGCAAGAGAAAGATGTGACAATCTGCTTCTGTAAAGATTACAGCCTTGCAAACCCTATGGGGCAGTTCTGCTCTGCCCTATAGGATCGCTATGAGTTGGAATCAACTTGACGACAATGGGTTTGGTTTTTTGGTTGACTCATGAGTCAGTCACACTAAGAGCAGAGGCATCACCACAATGTTTAGCAGCACTGGTGCTCTTAACGAATCCCAATTCTGCCGTGAACTAGACATGTGACTGTCTTATTTACCTACTGCTGCTGTAACAGAAATACCATCCGTGGGTGGCTTAACAAACAAATTTATTCTCTCACAGTCTAGGAGGCTAGAAGTCTGAATTCAGGGTGCCATCTCCAGGGGAAGGCTTTCTCTCTCTGCTGGCTCTAGAGGAAGGTCTTTGTCATCAATCTTCCCCTGGATCTAGGAGTTTCTCAGCACAGGGACCCTGGGTCCAAAGGATGTGCTCCCCTCCCAGCTCTTCATTCTTGGTGGTAGGAGGTCCCTCTCCTCTCTGCACGATTCTGTCTTTTATATCTAAAAAGAGATTGACTCAAGATACAAACTAATCCTGTAGATTGAGTCCTTCCTCATTAACATAACTGCCTCTAACCCTGCCTCATTAACATCATAGAGGATAAGATTTACAACACATAGGAAAATCACATCAGATAACAAAATGGTGGAAAACCACACAATACTGGGAATCATGGCCTAGCCAAGTTGATACACATTTTAGGAGGACACAATTCAATCCATAACAGTGATCTTGGACTAGTTATTTAAGTACTTCCGATTCCTTAGCTAACAAGTGAGGATAATAGTAGTACCTACCTCAGAAGAGGAGTTCCTGTGTGGTACAAATGGTTAATGCTAACTGAAAGGTTGGAGGTTCAAGTCCATCCGGAGTCACCTTGGAAGAAAGGCCTGGCAATCTGTTGTTGTTAGGTGCCAGTGAGTCAGTTCAAACTCATATGTACAATGGAATGAAACATTGCCCAGTCCTGCAACATCCTCATAATCATTACTATGTTGGAATCCATTGTTGCAGCCACTGTGTCAATCCATCTCATTGAGGATCTTCCTCTTTTTTGCTGACCCTCTACTTTACCAAGCATGATGTCCTTCTCCAGAGACTGGTCCCTCCTGATAACATGTCCAAAGTAAGCAAGACAAAGTCTCGCCATACTTGCTTCTAAGGAGCATTCTGGCTATACTTCTTCCAAGACAGATTTGTTTGTTCTTCTGGCAGTCCATGGTATCTTCAATATTCTTCGCCAACACCATAACTCAAAGGCATCAATTCTTTTTCAGTCTTCGTTATTCACTGTCCAGCTTTTGCATGCATATGATGTGATTGAAAAGATCATGGTTTGGATCAGGCGCACCTTAGTCCTCAACGTAACATCTTTGCTTTTTAACACTTTAAAGAGGTCTTTTGCAGTATATTTGCCCAATGCAATGCATCATTTGATTTTTTGACTGTTGCTTCCAGGGGCATTGATTGTGGATGCAAGTAAAATGAAATACTTGACAAATCAATATTTTCTTCATTTATCATGATATTGCTTACTGGCCCAGTTGTGAGGATTTTTGTTTTCTTTATGTTGAGGTATAATTCATACTAAAGGCTTTAGTCTTTGATCTTCATCAGTAAGTGCTTCAAGTTCTCTTTGCTTTCAGCAAGCAAGGTTGTGTCATCTGCATATGGCAAGTTGTTAATGAGTCTTCCTCCAATTCTGATGTCTCATTCTGGTAATCTACTTCCATTGAAAACACACATGGGATTGCCATGAATCAGAGCTGACTCCACAGCAACTGGTAACTGGTAAACCTGAGACAATTGTTGTAAGAACTAAATTCCATTAAACACATAAAGTATTTACAACAGTGCCTGGCACTAACCCTGAGGGAAATCCAAGTCATTCAGGACCTTTGCAAGCTTTTCACACTCCACCAAAAGCAGTGACTCTACTTTTCTATTTCTGTCTCAGAATATTTGGAGAGAACAGTAAGGCTGGACAATTGGGAAAACCAAACAGAATGCCCATTATGCACATCTGTGGTTGTGTAGGGTGGGACAGGGTGACTTATTTTCCCCTCCCACATTTTTTAGAAGAGGAAAAAAAATTAAAAAAAGAAAAGAAAAATGCTGACATACTTTGGGCTATCAGTCCCCTGGGTTTTGTGCAGGGAATGGCTATTGATGACTAATCTGATATCAGGGGTACCTTGACAGCCAAAGACTTAATTTATGAAGTGTTTAGTACATTCCTGACAAAAATCTGCTCCAAAATATGGACACATGTTCATTCATGCCTTATGGCTCCCAGCTGCAGAACTGCAGCTATAAACACGCCTTGCTGGAAGCTAGTGGAGTACTAGGAGTGGATTTCCAGGAACGAGAGTGTCTTCAGAGTGGGCCAGAGAACATGGCTCCCCCTAGATGGGGGCTTACAAGAATGAGGGCACAAGCAGGCTCCCTGCTTGGGGAAGAGGAGGTCTGAGGATTGGGTTTTGCCTGTTGGAAGAACCCAACACTCTCCAAATTCACTCTTTCTGGAATTCTGCTACTAACAATAAGGAGCAAGGGGCAGAGGTGATTTATTCCTCTCCAATTTGTAGATACAGATGTGAAGACCTATGCCTTCCTGGAGTGAATTTATTTAATAAAAAGTGTCAACCATTTGACAGAAGGAAAAAGCAGGCTTTGAAAGCAATTTAGGACAGAGCCTTCTACAGCCTGAGAAAAGTTTACTTTAGTGGGAAGACTTCTGCTTGATTTACCTGAGTTTAAATAACTGTTAAATGTCTGATGAATGAATAAGTGAACGCACAAATAAATGAACTAATTTAGGCAAGTCGCTCTTTGCAGAAAACTGAAATCCAATTGCCATTGCTCCTAGTGACATTGACCCCATATGTGTCAGGGTAGAACTGTGTGCCATAGGGTTTTCCATGGTTGATATTTTTGGAAGTAAATCACCTGACCTTTCTTCAGGGTGCCTTTGGGTGGAATCAAAACTTCAACCTTTTGGTTAACAGCCAAGTGTGTTAACTATTTGCACCACACAGGGGCCTGAAGTGTTTTGGAAAGCATAGCAAACTGAGAGTTTGAATGTATGAGTTCTAGGATTGCCAATGAGATGCTTTCTTGTTTTGCGACTTCGTCAAATTATTTACCTTCTTTAAACCTGGATTTCCTTAACTGTAGAATTGAGCAATATGCTCTGACTACTTCACAGTACTATTGTTCAGTTCAAACAAAATCACATGCATAGAAGCACATTTCAACTATAAAGCCAAGTTCAAACAGAAGAGATTGTGATGCAGATAATGATATAACCACGTGGCTGTGTGAAGTTCTGTGGCAGCTGTTTACAGAAATGGTGGACTAGGTATGGAAAACTGAGGAAACAATGGTCACCACACACGCCGTAAAAAAACAAAATGCAATGTTAACTTCAAATAATAGCGGACCCTTGATCAAGCTTTAATGAGATGTAAATAAGTAGTTTTTAATAAAGAAATTCTACTGATCTGGCATCTGTAATTTTTGTTGAGTGGGTGTCTGAATTATAAGAAGAAAAAGAAATATGCATGTTGGTGGTCAGGCTTGTGGGGTTGTTATTAAATTTGCCTTTGTTTTTTACCTTTTCTTTTCTGACTCTCAATAAAGCAAATTTAATACACTTTCCACTGTACCTTGACTGTTTTTTTTCTTTTGGCAGAGATCTTGAATGTATTGTAAGGCTACAGGAAGCATTTAAAATGAAGTGTCTTAGTTCTCCCAAAGTAAACCCTGAGGCAAGGATTTGGGTGCATGCAGTCTCTGTGGGAGGTGATTCTGAGAGGCACCATGAGCAAGTAGGGGAAGTGTGACTGGGAAGGGGGAAAAGCCAATCATGTGTCCATTATGGTGTGGGTTACTGCTGTGGGCAGCTGGGGCTAAATCCTTCTGGGGACCCTTTACAGACTGAGTAGAGCATGCTTTAGAATTTTGCCTTCAAGAGGTGAGGGAGCACTGCTTGAGGCATGTTACAGATTGAATTGTGTCCCCTCAAAATATGTTAGAATCCTAACCCCTATACTTGTGGATATAATCCTATTTGGAAATCAGGTTTTCTTTGTTATGTTAATTAGATCAGACCCAAGTAGGGCAGGTTCGAAATCTCATCACTTCTGAGTTATAAAAAGAGCAGATAAGACACAGAGACTCCCATTTGTGGGGGAAGACAGATGCCATGTGAGGATCACCAAGGAATCAAGGAATGCCCAGGGCTATTGACAAGGAAGGAATTGACATGTCCAAGGCCCTGATTTGGACATCAAGTCTCCAGGACTGTGAGAAAATACATTTCTGTCTTTAAAGCCATCAACTTGTGGTATTTTTGTACCAGGTAATAAGACAAGGCACCGTCTAAGGGTTAACTCCCTGTTGCTTCTGGTCAACTCCAGCACAAGCTGAGCATACCTGAGCAGCCAGAGAAAGTCCTCAGGCAGAGAGAGGCAGGATCTGACTAAGGAAGCATTTAGGGTACACGGGAACCATCCACTGAAGATGCAGGTGAAAGCATACTTACTTCCAGGGTATGCCAACGTATGTGGAGCAACATGGGCAGAATCTACTACACAAAGAAAACATATCTGGACAAAAAATAGTCTTAAATTATAAATGTACTTGATAATCTCATAACAACACTCAACCTCACTGGTGACTTCCCCTATGGTCTAACGATTCTGTGGAGCATAGAACCTGGAACTGAAAACTGGGCTTTGAAATACTCAAAAAATGAAGGTGTCTTCACTTTCAACCTGTGGCCTCCTGCATCAGAATTACCTGAAGGGTGCCTATTAAAAATGCATATCCCTGGGCCCTTCCTAGATTTATGGAATTACAGTCTGGGGAGAGGAGGTTACTATGGTATATACATTTATAATGAAGATCCCTAGTGACTCTGCTAAAAGCTTATTTACAATCCACAGCCCCAGCTTTCCCGAAAACTCCAGCAGCTCAGTAATCACTTAAATTTTGTCACAGTAGTGGAAGATGCCGTTTGTCCAGGGGCCATGGCCTCTGGGACTTAATCCTAGCAAGGATGCTGGCTGAGGATGGCCACATTGTCCTGATGACCCAAGGCACCTTCTGCCCGGGGGGTTATGATGCCGAGAGATCCTCCTTCACTGTCTAACTTGGCACATCCCAATACTGTTCCCCTTTCAACCTTTGCAGACTTCAGATCCCCCTACATCCTCCCAGTTACAGTCTAGTTCATTCATTCACCCACAATGGGTTTGTGGGAAGAGCCCTGGGGAAGGGCCTAGAGCATCATGAAGCACTGGCTTCTATAGACAGTTGAGGAATAAATGAGTGGTCCTGTGCATCCTCTGTTGTAGTCTGTGTTTTCTACCTCATTCTCTCCTCTCCCTTGTCTCTTCACCTCCAAGCACCATTTCCCACCTTCTATATAATTCCTCCTGTTTCCTTACTCCCCTCCTCCCGCCCCTCATCCTCCCCCTTTATGTAGCTCAAATATAGAACTAAATTATATGCTTATTTGTTATTCTTATTAAATGTAATTTTACCTTTCCATAGTTTGCAAAGCATATAAGACATTTTTGTATTACTGTCTCTCTCTCTCAAAGTAGTCTTCTTTGACATCTTAGCCCTAAAGTGTTTCCTCTTAACATACGGAGCTCTCAATTTATCTTTCCCCAGTCACTGGACATTAGTAGGGAAGAAAACTTTTATGAATATCTTATTGCGTGAACACGCACACACAAACACACACTGTCTTGGGGGCAGTGCCAGCCTGCACTTTATGTCAAGAAACATGAACTCTTGGTCTCAACAACCCATCTTTTTATTGTTATTAATCCTCCAATTCCATACTTAACTGAAGATGATTAAGTCAAGAGCTCAGATCTAAAGGATTTTTTTTTCAAACACAGAAGAAACTGAGGTTGATTTTAAATTACATGAAGAGGCAGAAAAGGAAAAGTAAGGATCAAACTTTATTCCACATTACAAGCTTAATCTCCTCTAAAACCTATCCTGTGAGGGGAGAATTACCTTTACCCACGTGATAACACTGCTAGCCTGAAGCCTGATTTAAGGAATGTACCATCATTCAGAAACGTCAGCTAGTTTATAGCCCTCTTTACATAGAAGTCTATAAATCCAGCAAGTGTTAAGAAGGAAAGGGGGGATCTGGGTGGGAGCACAAGGAGTGAGTCATGATGTCTAAGAGGAACAAGTGCTGAGTCTTGGATGATTTATAGCTTATAAAATAAGAAAAGAGTAGAGCTGGGAGGATTTCAAAAGGCCCTGTTGGTACTATGCCTTGATGTCAGGTACTCAGAAACCCAGGAACTCACGAGACCAGACATGCTCCCCCAGGCCTGTCAGCCTGGGAGGATGACATCAACAGATACATCCATTTTAAAGATGAGAAAACTGAGAATCAGGAGGATCATGTAAACTGCCAGTAGGACGTCTCCTTGACTTTAAATTTATGAGCTAAACACAGTACATAGAACCACCAGTGCTTTAAAACCGAAACCAAACCAGTTGCCATTGAGTCAAGTCCAACTCATATCACTCCATGTGTGTTAGTGTAGGATTGTCCTCCACAGAGTTCTCAATGGCTGTGAGCTTTCTGAAGTAGATTGTCAGGCCTTTCTTTTTCTTTCTTTCTTTTTTTTTTTTTAATATTTCATTGTGTTTTTGGTGAAAGTTCACACAGAAAATTCAGTTCTCATTTAACAATTTCTATACATACTGTTCAGTTCATTGGTTACATTTTTCACAATATATCAGCATTCTTATTTCCATTCTGGTTTTTCCCTTTCCATTTATCTACCTTCCCTGACCCCCTTGCCTTCTTATCTTTAGTCTAGGGTAAATGTTCACCATTTGGTTTCATTTAGATGATTATTTTGAGGCACACAGTGCTCATGGGCGATATTATTTATTTTATGAGTCAATCTGTCATTTGGCTGAAAGGGAACCTCTCAGAGTGGTTTGAGTTTCAAGTTTAAAGAGTATCTCAGGACAACAGTCTCGGGGGTTGATTTAGTCTCTACTGGCCCAGCAAGTCTGAAGAAAGGCAGAATTTTAACTGTTTACTACAGTTAACTGTCTTCAAATGATCTGACTTCTTTTCTACATATATTTTTGTGTCCATCTGTCTCCTATGAATTGAATTTCATGTCCTACTAGGTGAAATTTTTATGACCTTGTTATGGATTGAATTGTGACCCCCTAAAATGTGTGTCAACTTGGCTAGGACATGATTCCCAGTATTGTATGATTGTCTACCATTTTGTTATCTGGTGTGATTTTCCTGTGTGTTGTAAATCCTATCTCTATGATGTTAATGAAGCTGGATTAGAGGCAATTATGTTAATAAGGCAGGATTCAATCTACAAGATTAGGTTGTATCTGGAGTCAATCTCTTTTGAGATATAAAAGAGAGAAGCGAGCAGAGAGACAGGGGGACCTCATGCCACCAAGAATGAAGAACCAGGAGGGGAGTGCGTCTTTGGACCCAGGGTTCCTGTGCTGAGAAGCTCCTCAACCAGGGAAGCTTGATGACAATGACCTTCCCCCAGAGCCGACAGAGAAGAGAAAGCTTTCCCCGGAGCTGGCATTCTCATTCAAAAATTTATACACAAATTGTTTTGCGACATTGGTTGTAATCCCTGCAATGAGTCAGCACTCTCCTCCTTTCCTTTAAATACCTCGGGTTCCCTATGCCCATTCATCCAGTTTTCTCGTCCCTTCTTGCCTTCTCGTCTTTGCTTTTGGGCGGGTGTTACCCATTTGGTTTCGTATATTTGATTGAACTAAGAAGCACATTGCTCACATATGTTATTGTTTGTTTTATAGGCCTGCCTAATCTTTGGCTGAAAGGTGAACTTTGGGAGTGGCTTCAGTTCTGAGTTAGGATGTTCAGGGGCCAGAGTCTTGGAGGTTCCTCCAGTCTCTGTCAGACCAGTAAGTCTGGTCTTTTTTTGTGAATTTGTGTTTTGTTCTACATTTTTCTCCGGCTCCATCTGGAACCCTCTATTGTGATCCCTGTTAGAGGGGTTGGTGGTGGTAGCCAGGAACCATCTAGTTCTTCTGGGCTCAGGCTGGTGGAGGCTGTGGTTCATGTGGTCCATTAGTCCTTTGGACTAATATTTTCCTTGTGTCTTTGGTTTTCTTCATTATCCTTTGCTCCGGACAGGATGGGACCAATACATGTATCTTAGATGGCTGCTCATAAGCTTTTAAGACTCCAGATGCTACTCACTAAAGTAGGACGTAGAACATTTTCTTTATGAACTGTGTGTGCCAATTGACCTAGATGTCCCCCAAGACCATGGTCTCCAGCCCTCAGCCCTAGTTACTCAGTCCCTCAAGCTGTTTGGACGCGTCTAGGAAGCTTCTATGGCTTTGTCTTGGTCAAGTTGTGCTGCCTTCCTCTACATTGTGTGTTGTCTTTCCCTTCACCAAAGTTCACACTTGTCTACTATCTAGTTAGTTACTTCCTCTCCCCACCCCTCCCCTCCCTCATAACAATCAGAGTGTTTTTTTGTTTTTTCCTGTGTAGAAACATTTTCTTGGGTTTTTATACTTGGCCTTTTATGATTGACTTATTTCACTCAGCATAATGCCCTCCAGAAAGACCTTTCTTTAGAGGTGGCTCTGGGTAGATTCAAACTGCCAACCTTTTGGTTAGTAGCTGAGTGCTTAACCATTTGTGCCACCCAGGGAATCAATGTTGACTTAGTAGTTAATTAAAAAAAAAACAAAAACAAAAAAACAAAAATCAAAAACAATTGCCCTCAAATTGACTCCAACTTATGGCAGCCCCATATGTGTCAGAGTAGTACTGTGCTCCATAGGGTTTTCAATGGCTGAGGTTTTAGAAGTAGATCACCAGGACTTTCTTCTGAGGATCCTCTGGGTGGACTCAAACCTCCAACCTTTTTGTTAGCAGCAGAGTGCACTGACCATTTTCATCACCCAGGGACTCCAGTTCATTTATAAGGAGCAATAGAAAGACTTTCTAGAAGCTGGTAAAGGAAGGTCAGGAAGCAGTGGGAGGTGATGCAGTCATTTTGAATGGTGAGTTGAATTTACCGGGAGGAACTTATCTGATATGTCCCCAAACCCCAACATGGGAAAGATAATGCAGTTCACATTATTATGCTTCCGTCCTTCCCAAGTAAAGTTGGGGTGCATGGGTTGGGAAAAGATGGGAACTTTATTGAACATGCAGTGATTACATGTCTACTATACCAGACCAGAAACAAGAGCAGAGGGATACATGCTTGGAGCTTGTTTCTCAGCTGTCAAGGGGAAGGAAAGCAATATTCTTGTTTAGATGCAATTGCACTAGTTTTAATACCAGTCCTCATCTACTAATTTGGCCCTAAAAGCCACACTGAGAGCATGCATGCATACACACTCTCTCTTCCTGTCTCTCTCTCTCACTGTTCACACACCTAGGGCATTTAAAAAATGGACTTGGGGAG
This sequence comes from Dugong dugon, assembly GCA_030035585.1. Classification (NCBI taxonomy): domain Eukaryota; kingdom Metazoa; phylum Chordata; class Mammalia; order Sirenia; family Dugongidae; genus Dugong; species Dugong dugon. The sequence continues at coordinate 64,479,037 of CM057470.1, read as the reverse complement.
AGTTTTGTGTCCTCCCCCAAGATGGCAACATAAGTAGTTGAGGGTCTCCATTACCCAACAACAATTAAGAATAAAAGAAAGAAAGAAAATAGCACAAACAACGCAGTGGAACTCATGGACTTGGAACTCTAGCAACCAGTCCAAGAAATAGAGCATCTGGCAGAAGAGAAAGACTACGAGGTAAGAAAATCTTGCTCTCCATTCCGTAGGAGAGCCCTTCCTGCCCAGGCCCCATGTAAACAGCCAAAAACATTGTCAGCAGTGATGGAAAATTTGATTTCCACATGCAGAAAAAATGAAGAAGATCCATACCTCACTCCATACATAAAAATTAGTTCAAAATGGATCAAGGACCTAAATGTTAAATCTAAAACCATAAAGTTCTTAGACGAAAATATATGGGTAAAGCTATGAGACCTAATTTTTTTATATATATATATATATATATTTTATTGTACTTCAGGTGAAAGCTTACAGAGCAAATAGTTTCTCATGAAATAGTAGTACACATGTTGTTCTGTGATATTGGTTAACAACCCTACAACGTATTAAGCCTCTAAATTCTCAACCTTTTTTTGATGAAAATTACAGATGGCCAAAGAAACACCGTTTCAAGAATTTCTACATTCACAGTTCAGTGACATTGACTACGCTCTTCCAACTGTGCTGTTATTCTCACTTAAGATGAAGGCTTACAGAACAAAATAGTTTTTCATTTAACAGTTACTACACATGTTGCCCTATGACAATGGTTAACAATCTCACAGCACATCAAGAATATCCTTACTCCACCTTGTGTTCCCTATCACCAGGGGGCTTCCTTGTCCCCTTCTGTCTTCTGGACCTTGTCAGTGGACTATTGTACCTCTTTAGTCTCATTTTTTTTTTATTTTTTTATTTTATTTAAACACCATTTCAAAACTTTTTACTTACACATTTAAGTGATATTGACTATGCTCTTCCAATTGTGCTGCCATTCTCGCCCAAGATGAAGGCTTACAGGACAAAACAGACTCCCATTTAATAGTTACTACAAATGTTGCCCTATAGCAGTGGTCAACAATCTCACAATACATCGTCAGTGTCCTTATTCAATTTGTGTTCCTTATCATCAGTTTCCTACTCTCCCTCTGCCTTCTGGCCCTTGTCACCGGACTCCTGTACCTCGTTAGTCCCATTTAGTTTTACTGGGCTGTCCATTCCCAGGCTTAACATCGAATCTCGAAGGTAACTTCACCTCTGAGCTGAAAGGGTGTCTGGGGGCCACACTCTTGAGGTTTCTCTAGTATTCTTTAGGCCAGTAAATATGGTCTTTTTTTTTTTTTTTTTTTTTTTTTGGGGGAGTTAAAATTATGCTCTACATCCTTCTCCAGCTCTGCCCAGAACCCTCTGTTGTGATCCTGGTCAAAGGAGGAGTCATTGGTGGTAGCCGGGCACCATCCAGCTATACTGGACTCAATCCCGTGGAGGCCTTGGTAGCTGTGGACAATTAGTCCTTCGGACTAATCTTTTCCTTGTATCCTGTTCTCTTCATTCTCCCTTGTTCCCGAAGGGATGAGATCAGTGAAGTATCTTAGATTGCCACTCATAAGCTTTTAAGACCCCAGACACTACTCACCAAGGTAGAATGTAGAGCATTATCTTTATAAGTAGTGTCATGCCAATTGAGCTAGATGTTCCCCGAGATCATGGTCCCCAGAGCCCTCCGTCCAACAACTCAGTCCCTTGGGGGGTTTGGATGTGTCTATAGGGCCTCCATGACCTTTCCTTGTGCAGGTTGTGTTAGTTTCCCCTGTACTATGTACTATCTCACCTCTCACCCAAGTTACCACTTACCTATTACCTATTTAGTATCCCCCCCCCCCCAATCCCTGGTAACCAACAAGGATTGTTACATTTTGCATGTGAATTTTTTCATGGGTTTTTACAATAGAGGTCTCATACAATATTTGTCCTTTTGTGATTGACTTATTTCACTCAGCATGATGTCCTCCAGTTTCATCCATGTTATGAGATGGTTCAAAGATACATTGTTGTTCTTTCTCGTTGCGTAGTACTCCATTGTGTGTATGTACCATAGTTTGTGTATCCATTCATCTGTTGATGGACATCGAGGTTGTTTCCATTGTTTTGCTATTGTGAATAATGCTGCCATGAACATAGGTGTGCATATGTCTATTCGAGTGATGACTCTTATTTCTCTAGGATATATTCCTAGGAGTGGGATTGCTGGATCGAATGGTACGTCTATTTCTAGCTTTCTGAGGAAACGCCATATCATTTTCCAAAATGGTTGTATCATTTTGCATTCCCACCAGCAGTGTATAAGAGTTCCTGTCTCCAAGCAGCCCCTCCAACATTTGTTATTTCCAGTATTTTTGATTCGTGCCAGTAATGCCGGGGTGAGATGGTATCTCATTGTGGTTTTAATTTGCATTTCTCTAATGGCTAGTGATCGCGAGCATTTCCTCATGTGTCTGTTGGCCATTTGAATGTCTTCCTTGGTGAAGTGTCTGTTCATTTCCTTTGCCCATTTTTTGACAGGATTGGTTGTCTTTTTGTTGTAGAGGTGTTGGATTTTCTTGTAGATTATGCAGATTAGACCTTTGTCTGACTTGTACTGTCCAAAAATTTTTTCTCAGTCTGTAGGTTCTCTTTTAACTCTTTTGGTGGAATCTTTTGAAGAGCATAGATGTTTGATTTTTAGAAGATCCCAATTATCTAGCTTATCTGTTGGGTTTTTTGTGTTGATGTTTATGGTTTGTATCCTGTTAATGCCATGTATTAAGGCCTGAAGTGTTGGTCCTATTTTTTCTTCTATGAATTTTATAGTTTGAGGCTTTATATTCAGGTCTTTGATCCATTTTGAAGTAGTTTTTGTATATCGTGTGATGTATGGGTCCTGTTTCATTTTTCTACAAATGGATATCCAGTTTTGCCAGCACCATTTGTTAAAAAGACTGTCTTTTCCCCATTTGATGTATTTTGGGCCCTTGTCAAAAATCAGGTGACCGTAGGTGGATGGATTTACATCTGAGTTCTCAATTCTGTTCCATTGGTCAATGTCTCTGTTGTTGTACCAGTACCAGGATGTTTTGAGTACTGTAGCTGTATAGTAGGTTCTCAAGTCAGGTACTGTGAGTCCTCCAACTTTATTCTTCTTCTTCAGTAGTGCTTTACTTATTCGGGGTTTCTTCCCTTTCCATATAAAGTTAATAATTAGTTTTTCCATCTCTTTGAAGAATGTTGTTGGTATTTGTATCGGGATTGCATTGTATTTGTAGATTGCTTTAGGTAGAATTGCCATTTTCACAATGTTGAGTCTGCCTATCCATGAGCATGGTATGTTTTTCCATTTATGTAGATCCCTTTGGATTTCATGCAGCAGTGTTTTGTAGTTTTCTTTGTATAGGTCTTTTATATTCCTGGTCAGATTTATTCCTAAGTATTTTATCTTTTTAGGGGCTATTGAAAATGGTATTGATTTCCTGATCTCCTTTTCATCGTTCTCTTTACTGGTGTATAGGAATCCAACTGATTTTTGAATGTTTATCTTGTATCCTGCTACTCTGCTGAATCTTTCTATTAGTTCCAGTAAATTTCTCGTGGAGTCTTTAGGGTTTTCTATGTATAGTATCATATCATCTGCAAACAGGGAGAGTTTAACTTCTTCATTACCAATTTGGATGCCCTTTATTTCTTTCTCTTGCCTTACTGCTCTAGCTAGAACTTCCAACACAATGTTAAATAGGAGTGGTGATAAAGGGCATCCTTGTCTTGTTCCTGTTTTCAAGGGGAATGTTTTCAGCCTCTCTCCATTAAGAATGATGTTGGCTGTTGTTTTTGCATAGATGCCCTTTATTATGTTGAGAAATTTCCCTTCTATACCTATTTTATTGAGAGCTTTTATCAGGAATGGGTGTTGAACTTTGTCAAATGCCTTTTCTGCATCAATTGAGATGATCATGTGATTTTTTTATTTCCTTTTATTTATGTGGTGGATTACGTTGATGGATTTTCTAATGTTAAACCATCCTTGCATACCTGGTATGAATCCTACTTGGTCGTGGTGTATTATTTTTTTGATATGATACCGAATTCTATTGGCTAGAATTTTCAGAATTTTTGCAGCTATATTCATGAGAGATATTGGTCTGTAATTTTCTTTTTTTGTGGCATCTTTGCCTGGTTTTGGTACCAGCGTTATGCTGGCTTCATAGAATGAATTTGGAAGTGTTGCTTCCTCTTCTATGCTCTGAAATAACTTGAGTAGAACTGGTACGAGCTCTTCTGTAAATGTTTTGTAGAATTCTCCAGTGAAGCCATCTGGGCCAGGGCTTTTTTTGGTTGGGAGTTTTTTTATTACCTTTTCAATCTCTTCTCTTGTTATGGGTCTGTTCAGATTTTCAATATCACTTTGTTGTAGTTTGGGTAGGCCGTATGTTTCTAGAAATTTATCCATTTCCTCTAGGTTTTCAAATTTGTTGGAATATAGTTTTTCATAATATTCTGTTATAATCCTTTTTATTTCAGTTGGGTCTGTTGTAATGTCCCCCATTTCATTTCTTATTTGGGTTATTGTGACCTCTGCTGTTTTTCTTTTGTCAGTCTGGCCAGTGTCAATTTTGTTGATTCTTTCAAAGAACCAACTTTTGGTTTTGTTGATTCTTTCTATTGTTTTTCTGTTCTCTATTTCATTTATTTCTGCTCTGATCTTTACTATTTCCTTTCTTCCGGTGGTTGTAGGCTTTTTTTGTTGTTCTCTTTCTATTTGTTTGAGTTCTGTAGTTAATGTTTTGATTTTGTCCCTTTCTTCGTTTTTGATATGTGCATCTATTGCTATCAATTGTCCTCTGAGGACTGCCTTTGCTGTGTCCCAAAGGTTTTGGTATGATGTGTTTTCATTTTCATTTGATTCTAGGAATTTTTTAATTCCATCTATGATTTCTTCTATTACCCATTGATGTGTAAGCAGATTATTATTCAGTTTCCATGTGTTTGATTTTTTTTCCTTGCTCTTTCTAGTGTTAATTTCTACCTTGATAGCATTGTGGTCAGAGAAGATACTGTGAATTATCTCAGCATTTTGGATCTTGTTGAGGATTGCTCTGTGGCCTAAGATGTGGTCTATTCTGGAGAACGTTCCATGTGCATTGGAAAAGAACGTGTACTTTGCAGCGGTTGGATGGATTGTTCTATATATGTCTATGAGGTCCAGTTGGCTGATTGTGTCCTTTAGGTCTTCTGTATCTTTGCTGAGTTTCTTTTTAGTTGTTCTGTCCTTTACTGAGAGTGGTGTGTTGAAGTCTCCTACTATTATTGTGGAACTGTCAATTTCTCTTTTCGGTGCTGTTATAGTTTTTTTATGTATTTTGGAGCCCTGTCATTGGATGCATAGATATTTATTATGGTTATGTCTTCATGATGGATCATCCCCTTAATCATTATATAGTGTCCTTCTTTGTCTTTTCTGGTAGATTTTGTTTTAAAGTCTATTTTATCTGAGATTAGAATTGCCACTCCTGCTCTTTTTTGATAGTTGTTAGCTTGATATATTTTTTTCCAACCTTTGATTTTTAATAAATTCACATCTTTGTTTCTAAGGTGTGTCTCTTGTAGACAGCAAATTGATGGATCCTGTTTTCTTATCCATTCTGCCACTCTCCGTCTCTTTATGGGTGCATTGAGTCCATTTACGTTCAGTGTAATTATTGATAGATGTGAGTTTGTTGCTGTCATTTTGTAGTGCTTTTTTTTGTGATGCTGAAGTTTTCTTTGTTCTTCTTACTCTCTTGTGCTGAGTTACTTTTGTTTGTGGATTTTGTGTTCATTTCTTTTGTTTTTGTAGGTTTTGTTTTTGTTGAGACTTTATGTTTTTCGTCTTTATTTTTATGAGTTGGTTTGTTAACTTTTTTTGTGGTTACCATGAATTTTATCCTTATCTTTCTAAGTTTGAAGCAGTCTACCGTTACTTGGTATCGCCTTGCCTTCCTCTCCTTTAGAAGGTTCTATACCTATGCCGTTTGTTCCCTCTTTCATTGTTTTGATGTTGTTGTCATCCTTTGATTGATTTCTCTGATTCCCTGTTGTATATCTTTTGTTTTTGGAAAGTCCTCTGTAGTTCAGTTCCTAGAATGGTATCTGGTTCATGTGAACCTGCGTCCTCGGTCCTAGGTCCTGCCTGAGGGCTGAAGCTGTTTGTCCTCAGATTGAAGAACTCCCTTTAATAATTCTTGTAAGTTTGGTTTGACTTTTGCATATTCCTTTAGTTTCTGTTTATCTGGAAATGACCTAATTTCACCATCAAATCTGAATGAGAGTTTTGCAGGATATATTATTCTTGGCTGACAATTTTTTTCTTTCAAGATTTTATATATGTCATCCCATTGCCTTCTTGCCTGCATGGTTTCTGCTGAATAATATGAGCTTAGTCTTATTGTTTCTCCTCTGTATGTGACTTCTTGTTTTTCACGAGCTGCTCTCAGGATTCTTTATTTGTCTTTAGTTTTAGCGAGTGTGAATATGATATGTCTTGGTGATTTTCTTTTGGGGTCTCTTCTATATGGGGTTCGTTGAGCTTCTTGGATGGCCAGCTTTTCATTTTTCATGATATTGGGAAAGTTTTCTGTCAGCAGTTCGTCAATGATCCTCTCTGTGTTTTCTGTTTTCTCCCCCTGTTCTGGTATGCCAATCACTCGTAAGTTTTTGCTTTTAATTGAGTCCCACATAACTCTCAGGGTCTCTTCATTTTTCTTTGTTCTTTTTTCTGAGTTTTCCTGAAACAGAGTTGTATCCAAGTGTTTGTCTTCAGTTCCACTGATCCTGTCTTCCATGGTTTCAAATCTACTTCTCAGCCCTTCTATGACACCGTCCATTTCTGAAATCTTGTTGTTTATCTTTTGGATTTCTAATTGTTGTTTTTGTATAATTTCGAGTTGTGAATTTATTTTGGCATTTTGTTCCTGCATCATCTTCCTGAATTCTTCCAATTTTTTGTCTGTATTTTCCATAAATTTGTCTATTTTTTCCTCATGTTTGTCAGCTTTTTGCCTCAGTTCTTGGAAAATTCCGAGTATTAGTGATTTGAGTTCCCTATGAGGTACTTCTAGTGCATTTTCTTCCACAGGAGAGTTATCTGGTGTTTTAGTTTTGACGCCTATTGGAGCCATCTTGTCTTGTTTTTGTAAATGTTTTGATATTGTTTGCTGTTTTCGGGGCATTCAGTAGATATTTCTCTCGTTTATTGATTGTAGATTTTTTGTTTGTTTGTTTCGTTCTTGTGGTACAGCTGGGCAGATCTAGCTGAGGAGGAGCCACTGGGACGGGTTGCTCGTGGCACTCACCGCAGCCACCAGGACGGTCGGTAGTCAGTGCTGGGCAGGTTCCAATAGGGCGTGCCTGCACCGCTTGGTGGTGTGATGTTTAGTGCACGGTGCAGGTAGGTAGGGTGCAGCGGGAAGATGGTTATGTGTGAAGCTAAGCTGGATATGGGAGAGAGGAGAGAGGAGGAGGAGCAAAAAGCATACAAACATAAAGGAATGCTAGGGGATCTTGTCGTTGGAATGGACAGATGAGAGACTATGGGATGGAGGGAACCAGAAGGGGGAAGAGAAAGAAAAGGAAAGAATGACCAAATAAAAATCAGAAAAGTTAAAGAACTGCAAAGTTCCTAGGGATCCCACCGATGCAGCTATGAGGTCTGGGGGAGTCGGTCTCAATTTTCACAGCTCAGCCTGGCCAGAAAGTACAGAGGCATACATCGCCTGGTATTCAGGGATCAGAAAGAGAAGGAAGAGATAGAGAGACAAGAAATTAAGCAATGAAGAAAGACAAAAGGGAAAAAGAGGTAAAAGATGACAAAACTAATCAAAAAAGGAAGAAAAATAAAATTGAGAAAAAAAAAAAAAAAAGGGCAACACCAGCAGTCAGTGCCTACAAATGGGACCCAGAGAGCCCCCACTCAGGGGCGCGAATTCCAAGAAGCCGGTAGTCTCAGGGTTAAGAGACCGTGGCCACGGGAAGCAGAGGGGCCAACGAACAAAGGCCCCGGGATCCCACCCGCGCGGGAGCCCAGACCTAGAAACAGCCACACGCCCGAACGCAGCCCTACAGCCCCGCAGGAGAGAGCAGAGACGGCACTCAGAACCAGGCACCCAGGCAAAAGGAGGGGGAGGCGGCAGAAAAAGTTTCGCTAGCTGCCAGCAAACGGCTCCCAGAAAGTCGCCAGCCCGGGCGCGCGGAATCCAAGCACCGGCGCCCCCCAGCCCAGGGACCCTGGCCACAGAAAGCAGGGGATCCCCAGCTGAGGCGGAGAGGGGTGGGTGGTGGGAGAGCGCGCACCGCAGTTTACCAGTCGTTTTGTCTCCGACCAGATGCTCTGCAAGGCTGCTCTGCAAGGCTGCTCTCCCGTTCTCTGGTCTCCGATAGGAATCCAAGATGGTGGATCCGCGCTGCGTTAGCTGGTAAGGAATCTCTGCCTGAGTCTCTCCTCGCTCTCCGTTCTCTTTTAGTATTCTCACTCCGTTTGGTGTTTGGCTGAGTTCTTTATCTCTTCATTTGGTGTTCTAGGGTTTCAGGATTGTTGATTCTCTGTTAGGCTTAGTTTTTCGGATCTTTGCTGTGGAGGGACGGCATGGTGCTTCTGCCTAGAGCGCCATCTTGCCCCCTACCAGAGACCTAATTTTTTTAATGATAGATTATCAAATGCAACAACGAATGCATGCACAGGAGAAGTCAAAATAGATATTGGGACCTTATAAAAGTTAAATACCCATGTTCATCAAAAGACTTTACCAAAAGAGTAAAAAGACAACCTACAGATTGGGAAAAAAATTCCGAGAACCATATATCTGATAAAGGTCCAATATCCAAAACATACATATGACTTCTACAACTTAATAACAAAAAGGCAACCCAGTCAAAAAAATGAGCAAAGGACTTGGGTAAACATTTCACCAAGAAGAATATCTAAATGTCCAACAAACACATGAAAAGATGCTCAGCATCTTTAGCCATTAGAGATATGAAAATCAAAACCACAATGGAGTCTCACCTCACCCTCACTAGGATGACTAAGATTAAAAATAAATAAATAAAAAACAAATGTTGGCAAGGATGTGGGGAAATGGGAACCTATATCCATTACTGGTGGGAATGCAAAATGATACAGCTATTGTAGAAAACAGTGTGGTAGTTCCTCAAAAAATTAAAAATAGAACTACCATATGACTTAACAATTCCACTCCTAGGTATCTACCTAAGAGACTTAAAAACAGCAACACAAAGAGACCTATGTACACAAATGTTCATTACAGCACTATTCACAATAGCCAAAGGTGGAAACAACCCAAAATTCCATCAATGGGTGAATGGATAAACAAAACGTAGTACATACATACAATAGAATACCACTCAACTATAACACGAAATGAAGTCTTGACACATGCTACAACATGGGTTAACCTCGAAGACATTAAACCAAAAACCAAACCCATTGCTGTTGAGTTGATTCTGACTCACATAAGTCAATCACAAAAGGACAAATATTATATGAAATGACAAAAATAGGCAAATATATAGAGACTGTCATGGTTTGAATTATGTCCCCCAAAACATGTGTGTATCAATTTGGCTGGGCCATGATTCCCAGAACTGTGTGGTTGGCCTCCATTTTGTGATTGTGATTTTATGTTAAAGAGGATTAGGGTGGGACTGTAACACCACCTTTACCCAGGTCACATCCCTGATCCAATATAAAGGGAGTTTCCCTGGGGTGTGGCCTGCACCACCTTTTATCTCTCAAGAGATAAAAGGAAAGGGAAGCAAGCAGAGAGTTGGGGACCTCATACCATCAAGAGAGCAGTGCTGGGAGCAGACCACATCCTTTGGACGGGGGTCCCTGGGCAGAGAAGCTCCTAGTCTGGGGGAACACTGAAGAGAAGAAGGCCAACAGAGAGAAAAAGCCTTCCCCTGGCGATGATGCCCTGAATTTGGACTTTTAGCCTACTTTAACTGTGAGGAAATAAACTTCTCTTCATTAAAACCATCCACTTGTGGTATTTCTGTTATAGCAGTGCTAGATGACTAAGACAGAGACCAAAGTTTATTAGCAGTTACCAGGGGTGGGAGGGAGGGGGAAATGAGGAAACATTGGGAAATAATGAGTTTCTGTTTTTGGTGAAGGGAAATAATAGCATCAATTAAGGGAAATGGCTGCACAACGTGATTAATGTCATTGACATCACCGAGCTACACACCTGAAAAAGGCTGAACTGGCAAATATTGTGTTATCTATATTTCTACAAAAAAAAAGACAGCTGCTGATACTGCCTATGTACAACCAAACACTTTATGATTTTGTTTTCTTGGTTCAAAGGTTTAGGTTCTTGGTTTCATGGGCCATTCCAATCAATTAGCCTAATATTGATTTTAGTGCTTCTGCTCTACCTCCTAGTTTACTGTGTAGTGCCTGAGGTCTTAAAAGCTTTCGAGAAGCCATTCAAGGTACAACAATTAGTCTCTATTTTCCTGGAGCAGCAGAGGAAGATCCTCAGGAATTGAAGGAGAAACTGGAATACATGTCCAATTGCCTCCATGAACAACTGCCTCCTTTGCCATGAGACCAGAACAAGATGGTGACCAGCTACCATCATTGAACGATTTGATCAAAGATTCTACAGAAGAATTCTGATCTAAGGGGAAAAATGTGGAACATAACTTCAAATTCTCATGGAATCCAGATTTTCTGGAGCCATTGAGGCTGGATGACTCCCTGAAAATTTGCCCTGAGAAAATCTTTAAACCTTAAACTGAAACTATCCCCTGGAGTCATCTTTAAACCAAACAATACTTTAGCTTAATTAGAAAAGAATGTCTGTCTTGAGTATTGTGTTCTTTTAAAGAATTATCTATATGGGATCAAATTGACAGCAACAGCTCATAAGGTTAGATAAGAAGCTTAAGGGGCAGTGAGTTTGTGTTGAGGCTGGTGAAAAATTGAGAAAAGGATATCAAGAAACATGACACAACTTGAAGAATGTAACCAACGTCAGTGAATTGTACATGTAGACATTGTTGAATTGATTATTAATTTTTTGCTGTGTATATCTTCACCAAAAATAAAAATAAGAGAAATGTGAAAATATAAAACAGCAATATGGAACTGAGTTTAGGGGCCACATTGCCCTATATGAACACTCAGTGCAAATTAGAAAAAGGCACATGGCCTCTCTGGGCAGGTGCATAGCTTCGTGAGTGGTTACTGACCTTGTATTAGGAAAAAGAGCCCTCCCTCTATGTAGACAGAGCCTGTGGCAGAGTGAATGCTGTGTCAGGAACAGTGTGGGCTGAATTTTACCCCAACTCACCCCCTCAGCTGCCATTATATGCAATGTCTAAGTGCACATCCACACCTGGCAGCCTGGTGATTCTTGGGACAGGCCCCAACTTTGCCCAGGTACCTGGCTTTGCTATTTTCATTTGTTCTTCTTTCTGTCTGTATTCCCTGAAGGGCCTCGCTATAACCCAGACTCAAATATATCTCTGCCTGAAATAAAACTGGGCACTGGTCTGTCACTTTTAGGGTTCCCTAGACCCTCACTGCTGGGCCTTTGGTGGTTCAGTGGCAGAATTCTTGCATTTCATGTGGGAGACCTGGGTTTGATTCCCAGACAATTGGTATCAAGCGCAGCCACTGCCCATTTGTCAGTGGAGGTTTGCGTGTTGCTATGATGCTGAATGGGTTTCAGAGGAGCTTTCAGACTAAGATGGACTAGGAAGAAAGGCCTGGCCATGTACTTTTGAAAATAAGCCACTGAAAAGCCTATGGCTCACAATGGTCTGATCCTTAACTGACCATGGGGATAGTGCAGGACTGGGCAGTGTTTTGTTCTATTGTCCATGAGGTCACCATGAGTTGGGAGTCAATTCAATGGCAGGTAACAACAACAATGGGAAAACCAGTGAACAGGGACAGGAATCCTTCTGAGGTTGGAGGGGCATCTCATTCCCTTTCCTACTTGACCATGAAATCCTCTAATGTCTAATACGACAGGAAGTCAAGGTAAACACACACACGTGTACCCACAACCAATAGACCAAAAAGAGGCTATATGACTTGAACTAAACCATGCCCTGAATCATTCACTCATTTATTCAACATTTATTACATCATTTATGTGTGCCAAGCTCAGTGATAAGCATCATGGAAGGAAAGTGATGCTTACAAGCTCCCTGGCCCTGGAGCTGATCTCAGGGCTGGCTCCAGGTCTACCCTAGGGCAGAACAAAGAGAGCTCACATAATCTGAACCAAAGTGCACCACAAGCGCCCCTCCTGGCATGAATTCCAGCCTGAAGTCTCAGAGGATTCCCTGGAGCCATATAGTCCAGGATGGCTTGAAGCTGGGTGGGTCCCATTGGGCAGCTGTGGCTGGATTTCTTTGCCAGACCATTTCCTGTCCCATTAATAATACTTAAGTAATTACGTGGAAGATGCCAGAGGGGAGTGGAGGAACAAGACGGGTGCGGTAGGATGTGAGAAGATTTCCTATGAAACAGCAAGAACTTTTCCAAGCCAGAAATAACTGAGCTTTGGGGGCTGTTGCTCTGATGTGGTGAAGTATGTCTGTACTACAGGGAGGAGATACTATTTCTCCCTAAATTAAAACTAGAGGCATCTTTGGAGTTCCATTCCTTTTTTCATTTAGAGGAAAACTGGATTTTATTGAAATAAGCTATACAACCAAGAGGGAACCCTAGGGAGATGCCAGGGAATGTACCACTTCCCCTGTTTGGATTTGGGGTAACTTTTCCTCTTGTCTATTCCACTGGCTGGGAGGCTGCTGGAATCAGTATCCTAAGCTGCTTGCTACCTTCTACCAGAAATCTTCGAAAAACATGCGCTCACCACATGGCAGCCAATTCTACTGGAAACAGCAGGTGAGACTACAAAATAATTCACACAACTGCCATCCTGGTCCTTTCTTAAGACAATATAAACTGCAGGGTCAGAGCTGTGCTGCAGGGAAATCAATATCACATTGTGGTGTGTGTGTATCTCAGCCCAAGCTTCCCAAGAGCAATTACCATATGAGGGCGCGCACATGCACATATACGTGCACACACATGCATGCCGCACACCTGTGCCCTGGTGAACTTCTTAGTTTCTTGGCTGTCCTTCAATGGGAAGAATGGTTGCTAAATTGGATCTTGGTTTCCCTGACATTTTATTCTTTGTAAATACCCTGTGGCTCATAAATATGACACACTGGCTTAAAACAAGAAGCCCACATGGAAGGAGAGGAGGGCGCAGTCTGCCAAAAGATGCAAATGCTAATACTAGAGACACCTTGGTGACTTCCCTCCAACATGTCTTTCTTCTGTTGGACAGCTGTCCCAGGAGCCAGTATGGAGCTGTGAGAAGCACATTAAGACTGACCTGGCTTGCAGCCCTGTCTGCCCGCTGTGAAATGCGGGCTTCAGCTGATCTTCTCTAAGATCCCTTCCAATGATGATAGTTTATGAGTCTCTGATTACCTAAGATTTGTAAAACCGACAGAAGGTCTTTTATGCACATAAAAAGAAACAAAGCCTTTAACTCATCAATTCTATTCCTAGGAATTTATCCTAAAGAGATAATCCAACATGTGTGCAAAGCTGTAGGTACAAGAATGTTCACCACAGTGTTATTTATGACAGCAAAGAATTGGGAAACCTCAATATTCAGCAATAGGGGACTGGTTAACTCAGCATTTCCCAAAGTGTGTTCTGTGATATAAATGGGTATGACAGCAAAAAAAAAAAAAGAAGAAGAAGAAGAAAAAGAAGGGTGGTTGAAACATTCCATGGTCAAATATTTTAAAGAAACATCAGTTTAAACAAAGAACAAAGTTAAACAGATTTATTTACCGTGGAACTTCATTACCTTTTATGCAGCACATATTAAGAGCTCGCTAAAATTTGTTGAATGATGGAACAGATTAATGAATATTTATGATCAGAAAAAAAAAACTATCTACTTTTGTTTTTTTCTTTTTAGTCATGGACCATTATGCCTCCCAGTATAGTATAATAAAAAAACCCAAACCCATTGCCATCAGGTCAATTCTGACTCATAGTGACCCTATAGGACACAGTAGCACTGCCCTACAGGGTTTCCAAGGAGAAGCTGGTGGATTTGAACTGCCAACCTTTTGGTTAGCAGTTGAATCCTAAGCCACTGTGCCACCAGGGCTCCATAATGTATATAGTATAGTATGGTATAATCTAGTATAGTGTTCATTTATAGAGCCTAAAGGGTGAGAGTGTATGTTTATTTCTGTCTTTATTTTCTGCCTTGATCCAGGAAGACAGGGTTATACTTACACAGTTCCTGGAGGTCAAGCCATCCTGCCTCAAGACCCTTTAGATGCAGGACCTGGGCCTAGAGAACAGGAGAGCAGTGGAATACATTGTTCATGCACCTATCTAACAATCTCCCACTGTTTTCTATAAAAATAATTAGTTCAGAGATGGAAATAAATATTTATTTGAAATCCCAGATCTCAGAGTCTTCACCTAATACCTACTGACATGGCAACTTCTCACAGGCAATATCTACATTCTAAATAAGACCCGGGGGTATGTATGTTATTTATGATTATGACTCTTTACTCTGATTCTTTTGCAGAATCCTCTCCTTGCTGAGCTGGGCTGGACTGCACCCGAGTAAAAAAGGTTTCTTTGTGCCTCTGTTCTAAGACTTAATCTAAAACTCAACATAGTATATGGCAGAATCAAGAATTTAGAAATATCTTGACAGGTTGACACATGAGACCCAAAGCCAAAACGTTATTGGCCACAATAATAATAGCTAACATTTATTGAGTGCTTAGTGTATGCCAGCATTGTTCTAAATGGCTTTATAGGTATTAAGTTAGAATTCTTACAGCAATATTTTGAGGTGAATACCATTGTAATCCCCTATTTTACAACTGAGGAAAATTAAAGAATACAGAGATAAAGCAATTTCCCCAAGGTCACACAGTTGAGTTGGAATCAACTCGTCAGCAACGGGTTTGGTTTGGTTTTAGTCTGACTAGCAAATCCATGCTCTTAACAACCATATGATCCTGTCTGATAAACTGGCCCTAGATTCCTTTTTTTAAAAAAAAAAAAAGAAGTACCATGCCATCCCTCCACAGCAAAGATCTGAAAAACTAAGCCAAACAGAGAAAACAGCAATCCTGAAACCCTAAAACATCAAATGAAGAGATAAAGAACTCAGCCAAGCACCAAATGGAGTGAGAAAACAGACAGAGAATGGAAAGTGAGGAGAGATTCACGCAGAGGTCCCCTATCAGCTAATGCAGCGTGGATCCGCCATCTCGGACTCCTGTCAGAGACCAGCAAATAGGGGTAGCTTCACGGAGCTTCCAGCAGGAGACAAAACAACTGGTAATTTGCAATATACGCTTTCCCACCCCCCACCCTTCTTCATCCCCTCTCGGCCTCCTCTGCTTCCCCAGGCAACAGTCTCTTGGCCAGGAAGCACCGACTGCTTGGATTCCAACTGCCCACACTGGCCAGCCCTCTGACTGCCATTTGTTGGCTGCTGGTGTTGCTTTTTTTCACTTCTTTTGATTTCTTCCTTACCTCTCACCACCTCCTCCTCCTTTCGCTCAAATACCTGGCTCTGTGCGCCATGTTTGCTTCTTCCTGAGGGGCTGCGGAGCTCTGTTTGAGTGTGGAACTGCTTCCCGGTCTGGGCTGCCATGCTGGTGGTATCCTGGGGCTTTTGTTTCTTTGTTTGTTTTGAATTGTTTCTTTGTTTTCTTTTCCTTTTCTCGATTTGGGAGCCCATTCTGGCCAGGCAGTGCTACATGGCTTGAGACCTGCCCCCTCAGCTTACACAGGCACACAGCGGGATCCCTGAGAGCATTTCTTTTTTGGGTTTTTTTTTTTTCTGTTTTTTTGGGGGCTTTTCTTCTTCTTCTTTTTAAAATTTGTTTTGTTTTCTTTTCCCCCTTTTTCCCATTTTGTCTTTCTTCATTACTTAGTTTCTCATCTCTCTAATCTCTCTATACCTTCCTTCTCTTGCTGTTCCCTGAATACCTGGCACTGACTATCTCTACGCCTTCTAGCCAGGCAGTACTGCAAAATCTGGGAACGACTTCTGCAGACCTTGTAGCTGCATAGGTGGGATCCCTGGGAACTTTGCTGTTCTTTTTTTCTTCTAAGTTTTATTCATTCTTTTCTCATTTTTTAAAATTCTTCTTCCCCTTTTTGTTTTTCTCCATTTCATAGTCTCTCATCTCTCCACTCCAACAGCAAGCTCCCCTAGCACTCTTTTTTTGTTTGTTTCTATGTTTTTGGCTCCTTTCCCTCTTTCCTCTCTCCCATAACCATCTTAGCTCCACACATAACAATCTCCCCCCCCATCCTGCCTACCTACACCGTGCGCTTAACATCACACCACCAAGCAGCACAGGCACAGCCTTCTGGAACCTGCCCTGTACTGATTACCGCCCCACCCTGGTGGCTGTAGTAAGTGCCATAAACAACCCATCCCAGCAACTCCTCTTCTGCTAGACCTGCCCTGCTGTACCCTATCTGAGTGACTGACCCTGCCAATTGGAGAAGGAGGTGAAAAGTATCATGCCCACAGATGAGCAAACAACAAAGAACTCACAGCCCGCCTGCTCAGACATAGCCAAATTAATTTAAAAAAAAAAAGGAAGAAACAAACAAATCTACAATCAATAAATGAGAAAAATAAATACTGAATGCCCTGAAGACAGCAGACAATATCAAAACATTTACAAAAACAGGACAGGATAGTTCCAGTAGGCAACCAAAATAAAACACCATATGACTTTCCAGAGGAAGAAAAGGCACTAGAAATAACCTGTTAGGAAATTCAAATCTCTAATACTCAGAATTATCCAAGAGCTGAAGCAGAAAGCAGACAAAACTTAGGAAAAAATAGACAAATTCATGGAAAAGGCAGACAAATTCACAGAAAACGCAGACCAAAAAAATGGAAGAATTGAGGAAAATAATGCAGGAACAAAATACCAGAATAAATTCACAACTAGAAATTATACAAAAACAACAATTAGAAATCCAAAAGACAAACAACAAGATTTTAGAAATGGACGGTGTCATAGAAGGGCTGAGGAGCTGATCTGAAATGGTGGAAGACAGGTTCAGTGGATTTGAAGACAAACACTTGGATACAACTCTGTTCAACTCTGTACAACTCTGTTCAAAGAACAAAGAAAAATGAAGAGACCCTGAGAGTTATGTGGGATACAATCCAAAGCAAAAATCTGCGAGTGATCGGAGTTCCAGAACAGGGGGAGAAAACAGAAAACACAAGAGGATCATTGAAGAACTCCTGACAGAAAACTTCCCCAATATCATGAAAGATGAAAAGCTGGCCATCCAAGAAGCTCAACGAACCCCATATAGGTTAGACCCCAAAAGAAAATCACCAAGACATATCATAATCATACTAGCCAAAACCAAAGACAAAGAATCCTGAGAGCAGCTCGTTAAAAACAAGAAGTCACATACAGAGAAGAAACAATAAGACTAAACTCAGATTATTCAGCAGAAACCATGCAGGCAAGAAGGCAATAGGATGACATATATAAAACCTTGAAAGAAAAAAACTGCCAGCCAAGAATAATATATCCTGCAAAACTCTCGTTCAAATATGATGGTGAAATTAGGACATTTCCAGATAAACAGAAATTAAGGGAATATGTAAAAACCAAACCAACCACACAAGAATTATTAAAGGGATTCTTCAATCTGAGAACAAACAACTTCAGCACACAGGCTGAATCTAGGATGAAGGATCGTACCAGCCAGATACCAATCTAGGAAATGAACTCTCAAGGACAATCCAAACCAAAAGAAATACAACAGGGAATCAGAGCAGATAATCTGTAATGACAACAACAACAGAACAGTAATAGAGAGAATAAATGGTGTAGGTATAGCGCCTTCTAATGGAGAGGAAGGCTAGGCAATACCAAGTAATAATATACTGCTTCAAACTTAGACAGATAAGGGTAAATTTCATGGTAACCACAAAGAAAGTTAACAAACATACTCATAAAAATAAAGAGGAAGAACATAAAGTCTCAGCAAAAACAAAAGAAATGAAAATAAAATCTACAAACAAAAGTAATTCAGCACAGGAAAGTAAGAAGAACAAAGAAAACATCAGCACCACAAAAAAAAAAAAAAGCACTAGCAAATGACAGCAACAAACTCACATCTATCAGTAATTACACTGAATGTAAATGGAATCAATGCACCCATAAAGAGACGGAGAGTGACACAATGGATTAAAAAACAAGATCCATCAATATGCTGTCTACAAGAGACACACCTTAGAAACAAAGATGTGAATTTATTAAAAGTAAAAGGTTGGAAAAAAATATATATCCAGCTAACAACTACCAAAAAAGAGCAGGAGTGGCAATACTAATCTCAGATAAAATAGACTTTAAAGAAAAATCCACCATAAAAGACAAAGAAGGACGCTATATAATGATTAAGGGGACAATCCGTCATGAAGACATAACCATAACAAACATCTACACACCGAATGACAGGGCTTCAAAATACATAAAACAAACTCTAACAACACTGAAAAGAGAAATTGACAGTTCCACAGTAATAGTAGGAGACTTCAACACACCACTCTCAGTAAAGGACAGAACAACTAAAAAGAAACTCAGCAAAGATACAGAAGACCTAAAGGGCACAATCAGCCAACTTGACCTCATAGACATATATAGAACACTCCATCCAATAGCTTCAAAGTACACATTCTTTTACAATGCACATGGAACGTTCTCTGTCGTAGCGGCGGCGAATGTCGGGATGGCGGAGACAGTAACCAAACACAACTTTTCAGAGAAGTGGGGCCAGGAGGGTCACTCTAAGGAGTCGACCCCGGCTTCAGTCCCAGGAATTTATTTATAGTCAATACAGCAAGCAGTGAAGCAAGTAACAGAACAATGGGCTTTGGGTGAGTAACAATAAGTTTCGGGCAAGGGAGAAGGAATTCAGGTAAACAAGCCAATCATTAAAGGGACAATAGGTTTGGGGAAACAAGTCGTGACAAGTCTCAACATGTTGGGGACAAGTCCCAACATGCTGTGCAGAATAGAGGCCTGTGGGGGCTGCAGTTGTCAATAGTGCAGCTATAATTAAATGGCATACATCCCCCCAGTTCTCCAGAATAGACCACATCTTTGGCCACAGAGCAATCCTCAACGAGATCCAAAATGTTGAGATAATTCAAAGTATCTTCTCTGACCGCAATGCCTTCAAGGTAGAAATTAACAATGGAAAGAGCAAGGAAAACAAATCAAT
Source organism: Dugong dugon (assembly GCA_030035585.1). NCBI lineage: Eukaryota > Metazoa > Chordata > Mammalia > Sirenia > Dugongidae > Dugong > Dugong dugon. Next base: position 64,459,665 of record CM057470.1, on the reverse strand, counting down.
TACTTGGAAACCAAATAATACCCTGCTTAAACATCACTGGGTAATAGAAGAAATCAGAGATGGAATCAAAAAATTCCGAGAATCAAATGAGAATGAAAACACATCATACCATAACCTTTGGGACACAGCAAAGGCAGTCCTCAGAGGACAATTTATAGCAATAGATGCACACAGCAAAAAAGAACAAAGGGACAAAATCAAAACATTAACTGCAGAACTCAAACAAATAGAAAGAGAAGAGCAAAAAAAGCCCACAGCCACTGGAAGAAAGGAAATAGTAAAGACCAGAGCAGAAATAAATGGAACAGAGAACAGAAAAACAATAGAAAGAATCAACAAAACCAAAAGTTGGTTTTTTGAAAGAATCAACAAAATCGACAAACTACTGGCCAGACTGACAAAAGAAAAACAGGAGAGGATACAAATAACCCAAATATGAAACAAAATGGGCAACATTACAACAGACCCAACTGAAATAAAAAGGATCATAACAGAATATTATGAAAAACTATACTCCAACAAATTTGAAAACCTAGAGGAAATGGATTAACTTCTAGAGAAACACTATTTACCCAAACTAAAACAAAGTGATGTTGAAAATCTGAACAGATCCATAACAAGAGAAGAGATTGAAGAGGTAAGAAAAAAACTCCCAAAAATAACCCTAGTGCAGATGGCTTCACTGGAGAATTCTACAAAACATTCACAGAAGAGCTTGTACCAGTACTACTCAAGCTATTTCAGAGCATAGAAAAGGAAGCAACACTTCCAAATTCATTCTATGAAGCCAGCATAACGCTGATACCAAAACCAGGCAAAGATGCCACAAAAAAAGAAAATTACAGACCAATATCTCTCATGAATATAGATGCAAAAATTCTTAACAAAATTCTAGCCAATAGAATTCAGCATCATATCAAAAAAATAATACACCACGACCAAGTAAGATTCATACCAGCTATGCAAGGATGGTTCAACATTAGAAAATCAATCAACGTAATCCACCACATAAATAAAAGGAAAGAAAAGAATCACATGATCATCTCAATTGATGCACAAAAGGCATTCGACAAAGTCCAACACCGATTCCTGATAAAAACTCTCAATAAAATAGGTATGGAAGGGAAATTTCTCAACATAATAAAGGGCATCTATGCAAAACCAATGGCCAACATCATTCTTAATGGAGAGAGGCTGAAAACATTCCTCCTGAGAACGGGAACAAGACAAGGATGTCCTTTACCACCAGTCCTATTTAACGTTGTGCTGGAAGTTCTAGCTAGAGCAATAAGGCAAGAAAAAGAAACAAAGGGCATACAAATTGGTAGTGAAGAAGTTAAACTGTCCCTTTTTGTGGATGATATGATACTATACCTAGAAAACCCTAAAGACTCCACAAAAAATCTACTGGAACTTATAGAAAGATTCAGCAGAGTAGCAGGAAACAAGATAAACATACAAAAATCAGTTGGATTCCTATACACCAGTAAGGAGAACGATGAAAAGGAAATCAGGAAAACAATACCATTTATAATAGCCCCTAAAAAAAATAAAATACTTAGGAATAAATCTAACCAGGGATGTAAAGGCCAAAGAAAACTACAAAACACTACTGCAAGAAACCCAAAGGGATCTACATAAATGGAAAAACATACCATGCTCCTGGATAGGTAGACTCAACATTGTGTAAATGACAATTCTACCCAAAGCAATTAACAAATACAACACAATCCCGATCCAAATACCAACAACATTCTTCAAAGAGATGGAAAAACTAATCATTAACTTTATATGGAAAGGGAAGAAGCCCCGAATAAGTAAAGCACTACTGAAGAAGAAGAATAAAGTTGGAGGACTCACACTACCTGACCTCAGAACCTACTATACAGCTATGGTAGTCAAAACAGCCTGGTACTGGTACAACGACAGACACATTGACCAGTGAAGGAGAATTGAGAACCCAGATGTAAATTCATCCACCTACGGTCACCTGATCTTCGACAAGGGCCTGAAGTCCATCAAATGGGGGAAAAGACAGTCTTTTTAACAAACTGTGCTGGCAAAACTGTATATCCATCTGCAAAAAAATGAAACAGGACCCATACCTCACGCTGTACACAAAAACTACTTCAAAATGGATCAAAGACCTAAATGTAAAGCCAAAAACTATAAAGTTCGTAGAAGAAAAAATAGGACCAATGCTACAGGCCCTAATACATGGCATTAACAGGATACAAACCATAACCATCAACACACAAACCCCAGAAGACAAGCTAGATAACTGGGATTTTCTAAAAATCAAACACCTAGGCTCTTCAAAAGTCTTCACCAAAAGAGTAAAAAGAGAACCTACAGACTGGGAAAAAATTTTTGGACATAAACAAGTCAGACAAAGGTCTAATCTGCATAATCTACAAGAAAATCCAAGACCTCTACAACAAAAAGACAAATAATCCTTTTAAAAAATGGGCAAAGGAAATGAACAGACACTTCACCAAAGAAGACATTCAAATGGCCAACAGACACGTGACGAAATGCTCACAATCACTAGCCATTAGAGAAATGCAAATTAAAACCACAATGAGATACCATCTCACCCCAGCATTACTGGCACGAATCAAAAACACTGGAAATAGCAAATGTTGGAGGGGCTGCGGGGAGATTGGAACACTTACGCACTGCTGGTGGGAATGCAAAATGATACAACCATTTTGGAAAATGATATGGTGTGTCCTTAGAAAGCTAGAAATAGAAATACCATACTATCCAGCAATCCCACTCCCAGGAATATATCCTAGAGAAATAAGAGTCGTCACTCAAATAGACATATGCACACCTATGTTCATGGCAGCATTGTTCACAATAGCAAAAAGATGGAAACAACCTAGATGCCCATCAACAGATGAATGGATAAACAAACTTGGTACATACACACAATGGAGTACTACTCAACAAGAAAGAACAATGATGAATCTGTGAATCATTTCATAACATGGATGAAAAGGGAAGTCATTATGCTGAGTGGAATAAGTCAATCAAAAAAGGACAAATATTGTCTGAGACCTCTATTGTAAAAAACCATGAAAAAGTTCACACACAAAATGTAACAATCTTTGTTGGTTACCAGGGATGGGAGGGGTGGGGGGAAAATACTAAATAGGCAATAGATAAGTGGTATCTTGGGTAAAGGGTGAGACAGTACACAATACCGGGAAAAGCAGCACAACTTGTACCAGGAAAGGTCATGGAAGCTCCATAGACACATCAAACTCCCTGAGGGACTGAATTGCCAGTTGGAGGGCTGTGGGGACCATGGTCTTGGGGAACATCTAGCTCAATTGGCATAACACAGTTTATAAAGGCAATGTTCTACATTCTACCTTGAGGAGTAGTGTCTGGGGTCTTAAAAGCCTGTGAGCAGCCATCTAAGATACTCCATTTGTCTCATCCCTTCGGGAGCAAGGGAGTGTGAAGAGAACAGTATACAAGGGAAAGATTAGTCCAAAGGACTAACGGACCACAGCTACCAAGGCCTCCACCAGACTGAGTCCAGTACAGCTAGATGGTGCCCGGCTACCACCACTGACCGTTCTAACCAGGATCACAACAGAGGGTTCTGGACAGAGCAGGAGAAGGATGTAGAACAAAATTCTAACTCATAAAAAAAGACCAGATTTACTGGCCTAAAGGAGACTGGAGAAATCTCGAGAGTATGGCCCCCAGACACCCTTTTACCTCGGTGGTGAAGTCATTTCCGAGGTTCACCGTTCAGCCTGGGAGTGGGCAGCCCCATAAAACCAAATGGGACTAATGAGCCACAGCAGCCCAGGGACAAGGACTAGAAGGCAGAAGGGGACAGAAAAGCTGGTGATAGGGAACCCAAGGTTGAGTAAGGACAGTTTTGATGTGTTGTGAGTTTGTTAACCATTGTCACAGGGCAACTTGTGTACTGCTTAATGAGAAACTCTTTTGTTCTGCAAACCTTCATCTAAAGTGAGAATAGCAGCACAGTTGGAAGAGCGTAGTCAATGCCACTGAACTGTGCATGTAGAAATTTTTGAAATGGTGTATCTTTGAAATGGTTGAGAAGGGAGAGGGTTGACATGCCATGGGGTTGTTAACCAATGTCATAAAACAATAATGTGTACTACTGTTTCATGAGAAACTATTTGTTCTGTAAACCTTCACCTGAAGTACAATAATAAAAAGGAAAAAAAAATTGTTCTGTTGAAATATAACCAAACCCATTGCTGTTGAGTTAATTCTGACTCATGGCAACCTCATGTGTTACAGAGTAGGACTCCTCCACAGAGTTTTCTTGGCTATAATCTTTATGGAAGCAAATGGCCAGGTCTTTCTTCTGCAGCATGGCTGGGTGTGTTCAGATGGTTAACGTTTTGGTCAGTAGCTGGAAGTAAACCATTTGCACTACCCAGAGACCTACTTAAATATAACACACTGGATTTTAACTATACAGCTTGATGAACTTTTATAATGATAGCACACCTGATTAGCAACTATCCAGATCACAAATTAACTACAGCCCATAAGCCTGCCTGATTATTACCTCTCCGAAGGTAATCACTGTTTCGACCTATATCACCATAAATTAGTTTGACCTATTTTTGAACCTTATGTAAGTGTAATCACAAAATATATGCTCTTCTTTTGTCTGTTATTCACCCCCATTCACTGTTCATCTGTGAGGTTCATCCATGTTGTTGAATGTGTAAGAGTGGTTAATTTTTCTTCATTTCTGGCCTACAAACTGTTTTTGGACAGCCCATGAGCTAAGAACAGTTTTTATATTTGTAAATGTTTGAAAAAATTCAAAAGAAGAATAATATTTGGTGACAAGTAAAAATTCTACAAAATTCAAATTTCTGTGCCCATAAATAAAGTTTTACGAACACAGCGATGCTCATTCACTTATGCATTGTCTATGGCCGTTTTCTGCTACAACAACAAAACTGAGTGGCTGTGATAGAGACTTATGGAGTGCAAGGCCTAAAATATTTACTATCTGACCCTTTATAGAAAAAGTTTACTGACCCCTGCTATATAGTGTTCCACTGTATGAATGAACTAGAATTTATTATCCATTCAACAGTTGATAGACATTCGGGCTGTTTTCAGTCAGGGGCTATAGCAAACAGTTATGTTATGAACATTCTTGTAAATGTCTTTTGGTGCATATATGGACATATTTCTGTCTGATATTGTCTTAGTCATCTAGTGCTGCTGTAACAGAAATACCACAAGTGGATGGCTTTAACAAACAGAAGTTTATTCTCTCACAGTCTAGTAGGCTAGAAGTCCAAATTCAGGGCATCAGCTCCAGGGGAAGGCTTTCTCTGTCAGCTCTGGAGGAAGGTCCTTGTCATCAATCTTCCCCTGCTTCTGCATGAAGGAACCCCAGGTCCAAAGGACATACTCTGCTCCTCGTGCTGCTTTCTTGGTGGTATGAGGTCCCACTGTCTCTCTGCTTGCTTCTCTCTTTTATATCTCAAAAGAGATTGGCTTAAGACACAATCCAATCTTGTAGATTGAGTCCTGCCTCATTAACATAACTGCCGCTTATTCCGCCTCCTTAACATCACAGAGATAGGATTTACAACATATAGGAAAATAACATCAGATGACAAAATGGTGGACAATCACAAAATACTGGGAATCATGACCTTCCCAAATTGATACACATATTTTTGAGGGACACAATTCAATAACTATTCAATATAACTATTCAAATGTTTAATTTTATTAGATACAACCAGTTTTCCAAAGTGGGTACACCAATTTATACTCTTACCAGTAATATATGTGGCAACTTTGTCATAAATCAGGTGACTGAATATGTGTGAGTCCATTTCTGGATTCTCTCTTCTAGTCTAACGATCAGTTTGTCTTCCTTTTATTAACAAAAACAATCTTAATTAATATATCTTTATAACACATCTTAAAGTATAACACGTCTTTATTGTTCTTCAACCTTGGCTACTCTTCTTGCTGCTGTTGTTAGCTGCTGTCGAATTGGCCCCTGTTTTAGTTATCTACTGCTGCTATAACAGATATACCACAAGTGGATGGCTTTAACAAAGAGAAATTTATTCTCTCACAATCTAGGAGGCTAGAAGTCTGAATTCAGGGTGCCAGCTCCAGGGGAAGGCTTTCTCTCTCAGCTCTGGGGGAAGGTCCTTGTCAACAATCTTCCCCAGTCAAGGAGCTTCTCAGTGCAGGGACCCCAGGTCCAAAGGACATGCTATTCTCCTAGCTCTTGTTTCTTGGTGGTATGAGGTCCCCCTGTCTCTCTGCTTGCTTCTTTTATATCTCAAAAGAGATTGACTTAAGACACAACCTAATATAGATTGAGTCTTGCCTTATTAACATAACTGCCTCTAATCCTGCCTCATTAACGTCATAGAGGTAGGATTTACAACATATAGGAAAATCACATCACATGACAAAATGGTGGACAATCACACAATACTGGAATCATGGACTAGCCAAGTTGACATATATTTTGGTGGGACACAATTCAATCCATGACAGCCCCCAACTCATGGCAACCCCATGCACAATGGAATGAAACTCTGCCTAGTCATGTGCAAACCGTGTGATGGGTTGCAAATCAGATCCCTGTGATCCATGGAGTTTTCATTGGCTGATTTTCAGAAGTAGATCTCCAGGCCATTCTTCCTAGTCTGTCTCAGTCTGGAAGCTCCATTAAAACCCATTAAGCATCATAGCAATACACAATCCACCACTGACAGATGGGTGGTGGCTGCACATGAGGTCCACTGGCCAGGAATCAAACCTGAGTCTCCCACATTGGAGGCAAGGATTCTACCACTGAATCACCAAGCCCTCATCTGACTATTCTTAGCCCTTTCCATTTCCATATAAATTTTAGAATCAGCTTGTTAATTTCCACAAAAATAAAATCTGCAGAGATTTTTGATTGTGATTGCATTGTTTATAGATCAATTTCAAGCAGGCAATATATTGTAACAATATCCAGTCTTCCAATCCATGAATATGGTATTTCCTTTATTGTCAGCAATGTGCAGTTTTCTGTGTAGAAGTCGTCAATATCTTTCACTGGGCATTTCCTAGGCATTTGATATTTCTGATACTCTTTTAAAACACATCTTTCCATGAATTCACCAAAATAACAAAACTGCTCTACTCATTGGTCCCCAAGTACCTCTTGGACATCCTTCTCAAAGTCCTCATCTCAATCCTCTTCTCATGAGATGTCCTCCTTGCTTTTCCCACATACTAGGACCTCAATTTATGTTTCAAATCCAGAAAAAAAAAATTCATCTCTTAATTGAAATCTTCCCAGACCCCTCCAATTCTGCAATAATGTCCCACACTCAGTTAATGGCACTTGGTATCTGTATTGTTTATTTATCAAGTAATGATCCTGTGCTACTTGGAGTCTTTTGGGAGTAAATTGTTAAGGAATTTTTCACCGTCAACATACAACTTTTTATATCTTGTGTCCTCAAATAGGAGCCCTCTTGGCACAGTGGTTAAGAGCTACGGCTGCTAACCAAAAGGTTAGCAGTTCGAATCCACCAGTAGCTCCTTGGAAATGCTATGGAGCAGTTCTACTCTGTCCAATAGGGTTGCTATGAGTCGAAATCGACTCAACGGCAATGGGTTTTTCTTTTTGTTTTTTTTTTTTATCCCCAAGTAAACTGCACATTTACTGAAGACTAATGTACGTTATCTTTCACTTTTAGTATTCCTCAAATGTTCTTCCAGGGTAGTGTGTTCAGAAGGAACTTAATGCTAGCCCCTTTTTTATTAAATACTAAATTTATTTCCCTGAACACAGTTTAGCTGGAGATTGATGTGAACTGGTTAGCCATTTCCTATTCTTTCTAAAAACTGGCTCATACATCATACACATAGTAATTCATGGATTTAAAATCTTTTAATGTTTTAAAGCTAAACTTTACAGTGAGTTAAGAGAAACATTTTTTTTCTTTCTTTATTTTTGATTGAAGGGGTAGGCAGCTAGTTCAAAAAGAGATTGGGGGGGATAACACCTTAATTACCATTTAGACTTTTTTAGCTCATAAAGTCCCATTGAATGAGGCCATGAAATTATAGAAGATGCAAATCCGTTATCCATAATTTGCAGTTGTTGACATGCGAGACCCTGTGTGTATTAATAAATCAGTTTTCAAAATGCCAAGCAGCATTTCTTGGCTCATAAATAGCAACAGTGGCCTGTATGACCCAAATAATTTGTTTCCTCATTGGGAAATCCTTAGATGTAGCCAAGCAAGTTGAAAACACAGAATGGCAGAAATATGGAGAGAAGTAAGAGGGAACTGGCCAGATCAAGACTGGAACATAGTTTGCTCCCACAGTAGCTTCCATGAATTGGGATAAAGTCAAATGATGAGGGAATGAAAATTAGAAAGATCAAGCTTTTGACAAAGGGGCCTTCATGGAGAGTCCATGCACAGATCATTGGGGGCTTATGTTTTGTTTAAGAAAAAAAAAAAAAAAAATTATACCACAACCAGCCTGATCCCTCCAAATGCTCCTAGCAGCTGGCTTCTAGAGATAAGGCAGAGGTATTTCACAGTCTAACACTAATCATATTTGGGCTTTTCAAGTAAGATTGGACCATGCATTTTTTTTCTTCTATAATGTTTATTTTTAAGTTCAAAGCAAGAACTTGTTATATATGTGAAAGATCCTCTTGAGTCTAAAATGCAAAACAGAGGGAGAGAGAAGTGAGGGATGCAGTATGAGGTGTGGGTGGGGGTGGAAGTTGGAGAGAAGACTCACATCTCTTTTCAACACAACCTAGTCATTAACATGTGGAATTCTTATAAAAATCCAGGCTGCCCCAGCAGATACCCACATGAGGGTGTTGGCTGCTACCAAGGCTCCCAGGCCTCTGGGGTGGGGTGCAGAGAGGGGCTTGAAGACTGATAATGTCCTGGGATGTTCTGTCTGACACATTCTGAATCATGACGAGCATCTTTATTCCTTTGCCAGTCCTCCCATCAATCCCCGCCCCCTCCCCCCGCCCAAGTAACACTCTCCCTTCAGTAAGACATCCTGTGACCCACATACTAGGTACATCATTTCCTCGGACCATTATTAGAGAAGAAACTGTAGTCTATGCCGAAAAGGCTCAGTTACTGGTTAACATCCTTTTCGTGAAACAGTTCTTCCCAGTTTTGTCCACATTATAGCTCTTACATGTTTGCCTTCATAGTGTATCAAACTGGGTTTGAGTCAATGTCTTCAGGCTAAAAATAAATGGCCATCCTTATATTAGATCAACACTGGTAACCAGCAGTTGTTCATCTTTACTCCTCCTCTCTCCCACTACTCCAGCTTTCTCTTCCAAACTACTTCACGAAATCTCATTCCCCAATCCCATACCCATAGGGGATAAGAGGATGAAAAAACCTTCATCTACTAATCCTATATACTGCCACACAGATATAACTTCACCCCTCTATACATTTGTCCATGCTGTTACTTTTACCTAGAAGGGTTTCACCTCTATTTTTTTGCTTATTGAACTCCTAGTCACTATTCAAGATCCATTCTGACTGTTACCTTCTCAGGGATTGATGGATGTATGGATAAATAGATGTATAGATTGTTGGTTAGAAGGAGATGTTGTTGTTGTTGTTGTTGTAGTTAGGTGCTGACGAGTAGGTTCTGACTCATAGCAAGCCTCTGTACAACAAACAAAACACTGCCAGGTCCTGCACCATCCTCACAATCCTTGCTATGTTTGAGCCCACTGTTGCAACCACTGTGTCAATCCTTCTTGTTGAGGATCTTCTTTTTTGCTGACCCTCAAGTGCTTCAAGTCCTCTTCGCTTTCAGCAAGCAAGATTGTGTCATCTGCATATCGCAGGTGTTAATGCGTCTTCATCCCATTCTTCACATAGCCCCAGCTTTTCGGATTATTTGCTCAGCATACAGATTGAATACGTATGGTGAGAGGACACAACCCTGATGCACACCTTTCCTCATCCCCTCATTCTGTTCGAACGACTGCCTCTTAGTCTATGTATAGGTTCTTCATGAGCACAATTAAGTGTTCTGGAATGCCTATTCTTCAAAATATAATCCATAATTTGTTATGATCCACACAGTCGAATGCCTTTGCATAGTCAATAAAACACAGGTAAACATCTTTCTGGTATTCTCTGCTTTCAGCCAAGATCCATCTGACATCAGCAATGATGTCCCTCATTCCACATCCTCTTCTGAATCCAGCTTGAATTTGTTGATGTACTGCTGCAACCACATTTGAATAATCTTCAGCATAATTTTACTTGCATGTGATATTAATGATATTGTTTGACTATTTCTGCATTCTGTTGGAACACTTTTCTTTGGAATGGGCATGAACATGGATCTCTTCCAGTCAGTTGGCCAGGTAGCTGTCTTCCAAATTTCTTGGCATAGACAAGTGAGCCTTTTCAGCATTGCATCCATTTGTTGAAACATTTCAATTGATATTCCATCAATTCCTGGAGACTTGTTTTTAGCTAATGCCTTCAGTGTAGCTTGGACTTCTTCTTTCAGTACCGTTGGTTCTTAATCATACGCTACCTCCTGAAATGATTGAATGTAGACCAATTCTCTTTGGTACAGTGACTGTGATACAGGAAGGTAAATATATTGGTTTTCTATTGCTGATGTGTAATAAAGAGTCTGATTCCATTTTTTGATGTTTGATTGCTGACAGTGTTTAAACAATGTTTAAGCACTACCCAATGTTATTCTTCTTCTGTCCTACATCTGGCCAAACTGATAAGAAAGTCCACGTGTTATGGATTGGGTTGTGTCCAAAAATATATGTCAATTCAGCTAGGCCATGACTCCGGTATTGTGTGGTTGTCCACCATTTTATCATGTGATGCAATTTTCCCATGTGCTATAAATCCTATAACTATGATGTTAATGAGGCAGGATTAGAGGCAGTTATGTTAATGAGGCAGGACTCAGTCTACAAGATTAGGTTGTATCTTAGGTCAATCTCTTTTCAGATATAAAAGAAGTGAGCAGTGAGACAAGGGGACCTCATACCACCAAGAAACAAGAGCCAGGAGAATAATGCATCCTTTGGACTCGGGGTCCCTGTGCTGAGAAGCTCCTCACCCAGGGGAAGATTGATAACAAGGACCTTCCTCCAGACCTGACAGAGAGAGAAAGCCTTCCCCTGGAGCTGGCACCCTGAATTCAGACTTTTAGCCTCCTAGACTGTGAGAAAATAAATTTCTCTTTGTTAAAGCCATCCACTTGTGGTATATCTGTTATAGTAGCACTAGATAGATAAGATACCAGGTGACCTCTCCATTGGTGCCAGTGGGAAGTTTAAACCATGCATGGGAACACTTACCTCATCCCCACCTTTTAACCAACATAAAAACCCCATGCCAGTCTCCATGCCTTCCCTTGTTTTCTCAAGTCATTTTTGGACCTGATTGAAAGCTACACTGGTCTCCCCTGAACGGCTCATTACGCAAGTAATAAACCTCCTCATACTCTTTTTGTGTCTTGACATCTGATCCACATTTTGGGTGGGGGTCCATATTGTCTCTGACAGTTAGCTACAACATGCTGTAACAAATTACCAGAAACTGAGTGACTTAAAACTACACAGATTTATTACCTTACAGTTCTGTAGTTCAGAAGTCCAATACAGGTTTCACCAGACTAAAATCAAGGCTATCAACAGTGTTTCTTTCTATGGGCTCTGAGAAAGAACCCATTTCTTTACTTTTCTTACTTCTAGAGGCTGCCTACATGCCTTGGCTCGTGACCTCTTTTCTCTATCTTCAAAGCCAGCAACGTTACATCTCTCCAACCCTGCTTCCATAGTCACATCTCTTTCTCTGACTAGGAAATGTTTTCCACTTTTGAGCATTCATATAATTAGACGGGGTCCACCCAGATAATCCAGAATAATCTCATCTCAAGGCCATGCCTTTAATCAATTACATCCGAAAAATCCATTTTGCTGTGTAACATAACATATTGACAGGTTCTGGGGATTAGAGTGTAGACATTTTCAGGATAGTAGGATTATTCTGTCTACAACAATAATCTAAAGTTAAATACCAATACTTGCCAGTCATTTCCTCCAGCTATGAGGTTAATCTGTATAAATCAAGTGAAATCGGGATTGGAAGAGTCCCGGTCAACAATAACAAAAATTCATGATCTATAGGCAGCATAATGGAGTTGGGTTGTTGCTGATGTTGTTATTTTCCAGTAATAATAGGTTACTCCATGTCTTTGCTTCCATTTACCAAGTGTGTGCTGTGAGAGGATGGCAGGAGTTGGCACAGAGTTTTCTTGGAAGATTGCTGGGTAGTATTTGCATCCAGCCAGTGCTGTTGGTTTCAGGGGCATCATGATCAACCAGATCCAAAGGCCTGCAGATCTGGTTTCTAAAAACACCCATCTGTAGAAGTGCATTGTTGGACAGGTAAATATACATGACTTCAGCTGCTCGATGAGTGAGATATTTTAATATCTTAATTTTTTCAATGAAGGGGCAGGTTAGTGATGTTAAGTAAATTGCTTGAGGTTACTGTTACTAAGTGATAGTTTGGGGATTCAAACCAAGCACTCTGACTGCAAGATTTATGCTTTTTTCTACTGTATCATGATGCATTCAAATTGTGGTATTGGTGAAGAATATTGATTATATTGTGGATTGCCAGAAGAACAAACAAATCAGTCTTAGAAGAAATACAACCAGAAGGAAGGATGGAAGACCTGATATACTTTGGACATGTCTTCAGGAAAGTCCAATTGCTAAAAAAGACGGTCAGGGAAAACCTCACTGAGATGGATTGACACAATAGCCACAACCATGGGCAAACATACCAACTATCATAAAGATGGCGCAGGAATGGGCAAAGTTTCATTCTGTTATACATAAGGTTACATGAGTCAGAGCCAACTCGACAACAATTAACAACAGCAACGTAGTGCTGGAGAGTGATGGACAGTTTTCCTTATGCCTGGAGCACTAAGCCTCAAACGGGGTATGTAGTAAAGTGACTTCATACGGAGACAGGAGTCAAGGTTCTGCTTCTTTGCCTGTCGCCTTTGTTTATAAGATCTTGGTTATATTTATTCTCTGGAGATGAGTCCCTAGGACATTTACATATCACTTATTTCAAAGCAGAAGGCCATGTTAGATAGAATTTTTAAATTTCTTATAGGTCAAGGATGTATTTTCCTGAATAAAATATCTTTCGTAAATTGAAGGCCCTAAATAGTGTTCTTTTAATAATGCAATCTTTGCCTGTGGAATTTTTTTTTTAAAGGGAAAAAAAAAATGTTTAGAAAATACCCTCACAGAGACCCACCCTGTCTGGCAGTCATTTAATTACAGCCAAAGAGGCAAAAGTGCTGTACTGGAAAGAAGGTTAGTTTGGAAGACAAGAAACTTAGGTTTGAGTTTCCTATCTACCACTCACTAGCTGGGTGCCCTCTGGTAAATCATCTAGACTCTCTGTGTCTCAGCTCCCTCATCTGTAATCGGGGGACATAATATGGGGATATTTGCCTGAAGGAGCCCTGGTGGTGCAGTGGTTAAGCATTCAGCCATTAACCAAAAGGCCAGAGGTTCGAACCCACTGGCTGTTCTGTGGGAAAAAAATATGTCAATCCTCTTCCATAAAGATTACTGTCTTGGAAACCCTATGAGCAGTGGTGTCTCTATGGGAGCATAGGGGTGAGGATTGTACTTGGTGACATTGTCAGAGGGGCTGACACCAAAATGATTGTCTATAAAATTTTTGTGCAGTGTTTCAACAGAAATTTATTATTTTTTATAACAATATCCCTGTAGTTAGTTATAACAACAAAGAAAATATTTCATAAGCCCAGCTTACATGTATCAATATGCCTACAAGGCTAAAACTTTATACTAATCTACTTTTTGACCTTTCTAATCTGCTTGGGGGGCCCTGGTGGTGCAGTGGTTAAGAGCTTGGCTTAAAAGCACAGCTGCTAACCAAAAAGTTGGCAGTTAGAATCCACCAGCCGCTCCTTGGAAACCCTATGGGGCAGTTCTATTCTGTCCTATAGGGCTGCTATGAGTTGATATTGACTCGACAGCAATGGGTAATGTGCTTAGGTCAGAGCTGTCATTATCACCCAACTACAATGATGTTTCAAATCATGTGGTTTTGTCTGCTACAGGAGGAAGTCCATGAGGGGAGGGTTGACACCATGAGTTATCACACTGGTTGTCACCAACCCTACTGATGCCACTGCCTATGAGGCAATTCTACTCTGTCCTATAGTGTAGCTATGAGTTGAAATCGACTCGACAACAATGGGTTTGGTGTTTTAGTTTACTTGCCTTACATCTTTTTAATGTAAAAGTGATTTTTTTAACTGTAAAGAGCTATATAAATGCAGGTTATTGTTGTTGTTATTGTTATTATTATAATCAGGACAATGAGGTGAAGTAGAAAGAACCCTAAACCAAGCATCAAGAAATTATCCTCTCACAGTACCTGACCTCAGAACCCACTATACAGCTACAGTAGTCAAAACAGCCTGGTACTGGTACAATGATACATTGACTAATGGAACAGAATTGAGAACCCAGATGTAAATCCATCCACCTACGGTCACCTGATCTTCGACAAGGGCCCAAAGTCCATCAAATGGGGAAAAGACAGTCTTTTTAACAAATGGTGGTGGCAAAACTGGATGTCCATCTGCAAAAAAATGAAACAGGGCACATACCTCACACCATACACAAAAACTAACTGAAAATGGATCAAAGACCTAAATATAAAGCCAAAAACTATAAAGTTCACAGAAGAAAAAATAGGATCAACGCTACAGGCCCTAATACACGGCATTAACAGGATACAAACCATAACCAACAACATACAAACCCCAGAAGATAAGCTAGACTACTGGGATCTTCTAAAAATGAAACACTTAGGCTCATCAAAAGACTTCACCAGAAGACAAAAAGAGAACCTACAGACTGGGATAACATTTTTGGACATTACAAGTCAGACAAAGGTCTAATCTCTAAAATCTACAAGAAAATCCAACAACTCTACAACAAAAAGACAAATAATCCTATTAAAAATGGGCAAAGGAAATGAATAGACACTTCACCAAAGAAGACATTCAAGCGGCCAACAGACACTTGAGGAAATGCTTGCAATCACTAGCCATTAGAGAAATGCAAATTAAAACCACAATGAGATACCATCTCACCCTGGCATTACTGGCACGAATCAAAAACACTGGAAATAACAAATGTTGGAGAGGCTGTGGGGAGATTGGAACTCTTATGCACTGCTGGTGGGAACACAAAATGATACCAGCATTTTGGAAAATGACATGGCGCTTCCTTAGAAAGCTAGAAATAGAAATACCATACTATCCAGCAATCCCACTCCTAGGAATATATCCTAGAAAAATAAGAGCCGTAACACAAATAGACATATGCACACCTATATTCATTGTAGGTCTGTTCACAATAGCAAAAAGATGGAAACAACCTAGATGCCCATCAACAGATAAATGGATAAACAAACTATGGTACATACACACAATGGAGTATTATGCAACGATAAAGAACAATGATGAATCTGTAAAGTATCTCATAACATGGATGAAACCAGAGGATATTATGCTGAGTGAAATAAGTCAATCACAAAAGTACAAATATTGTATGAGACCTCTACTGTAAAAACTCATGTAAAAGTTTACACACAAAAAGAAACAATCTTTGTTGGTTATGAGGGATGGGAGGGGTGGGGGGAAGCAAATAGACAATAGATAAGCGGTAACTTTGGTGAAGGGTAAGACAGTACACAATACTGGGGAAGCCAGCGCAAGTTGTACAAGGAAAGGTCATGGAAGCTCCATAGATACATCCAAACTCCCTGAGGGACTGAATTGCCGGGCGGAGGGCTATGGGGACCATGGTTTCAGGGAACATCTAGCTCAACTGGCATAACACAGTTTATGAAGATAATTTTCTACATTCTACCTTAGTGAGTAGAGTCTGGGGTCTTAAAAACCTGTGAGCAGCCATCTAAGATTCTCCACTGGTCTCACTCCTTCAGGAGCAAGGGAGAATGAAGTGAACAGGATACAAGGAAAAGTTCAGTCCAAAGGGCTAATGGGCCACAGCTGCCACAGCCTCCACCAGACTGAGTCTAGTACAGCTAGATGGTGCCCAGCTACCACCACTGACTACTCTGACCGTGATCACAACAGAGGATCCTGGAGAGAGCTGGAGAAGGATGTAGAACAAAATTCTAACTTACAAAAATAAACCAGATTTACTGGCCTGACAGACTGGAGAAACCCGGAGAGTATGGCCCCCAGACACCCTTTCAGCTCAGAGGTGAAATCACTCCCAATGTTCACCATTCAGCCGGGGATTGGACAGCCCCATAAAACATAATGGGACTAATGAGGCACAGCAGTCCAGGGACAAGGACTAGAAGGCAGGAGGGGACAGGAAAGCTGGTGATAGGGAACCCCAGGTTGAGAAGAGACAGTGTTGACATATCGTGGGGTTGTTAACCATTGCCATAGGGCAATACGTGTACTAACTGTTTAATGAGAAACTATTTGTTCTGTAAATCTTCAACTAAGGTACCAAAAAAAAAAAAAAAAGAATTATCTATGTGAGATCAAATTGACAACAGCAACTCAAAAGGTTTGATGGGAAGCCTACGTGCCAGTGAGTTGAAGATAATGGTGATGGAATAATTTGGAAAAGGATAGTGAGAATAGCAGCACAACTGGAAGAATGTGACCGATGTCACTGAATTGTACATGTAGAAATTTCTGAAATGGTGTATCTTTGGCTATGTATATTTTCACCAAAGGAAAAAAAAGGTCCTCCAAGGTCGAGAAGGGAGAGTGTTGACATGTCGTGGGGTTGTTAACCAGTGTCACAAAACAATATGTGTACTCACTGTTTAATGAGAAACTATTTGTTCTGTAAACCTTCACCTAACGTACAATAAAAAAAAAAAAATTAAAAAAAAAAGAAATCACCCCTGCCAATAAGTAATTGGGTGACTGTGGGCAAACCAACTGACCACTCTCTGTCCAATTTCCTCTATACCCAAATGAAGAGTTAGACTAAGTGATTTTTTGTAGTCCCTTTCAGCTCTAAAATTTTAATATTCAGCATTGAATCATTATTTCCAGCATATGTGGTTAGCCCATCTAAAGCACTGGTTCTTGATCTTGTGGTCTGAATGCATTTTAGCCGCCTTTATTTTTAGCTCTGGTGGTCTTTTTGATGTGTCTGCCTCAGCAGAAGCATATGCTAGCAGCAGTTGCTCTAGCCCTGGCCTGCTTGCCTGATTAAAAGAGCATACCGAGCATGTGCAGAACTCTGTAGCCACCATCCTATTGCAGAGAACACTTGAATCCAGAAATGTAGATATGTTCATTCCCAAAGAATATGTCTAGAGACCTTCAGCATAAAAAGCAAAGAATGAGAAATGGGATTTGAGTTCTGTCCCCAGTACCACTTAGGAGTACTTTGGTAAGTACTTGTTGTTGTTAGTTGCCATGGAGTCAGCATCAATTCATGGCAACCCCATGTACAACGGAACAAAACATTGCTGGGCCTGCACCATCTTCACGATTGTGGGCATGCTCGAGTCTATTGTTGCGACCACTGTGTATTTTGAGTGTCTTCCAGCCTAAGGGGTTCACCTTCCAGCACTATATCCGACAGTATTCTCTTGTAATCCATAGAGTTTTCACTGGCTAATTTTTTTAAATAAGATCACCAGGCCTTTCTTCCTAGTCTGTCTTAGTCTGCAATCTCCACTGAAACCTGTCCACCACTGGTAACCCTGCTGGTATTTGAAATACCGGTGGCATAGCTTCCAGCATCAGAGCAACACGCAAGCTACCACAGTGCAACAAACTGACAGTCAGGTGATGGGGCAAGCACTTAATCTCCCTGAAATTCTGGGCCTCGACTGATGAATGTATGAATGATACTACCTCATCCCCTTCTCTTCATCTCATTTAATCCCTCAATTGCACTGTGTGGAGTTTATAAACTCTTACATACCATAGAGATGAAAGAAAGAATAAAAAAATAAGGAAGAATAAGAGGAGAAAGAAGAAAACAGGGGAACAGCTTTCAGTGTTCATGGCCATAGCTACCTGGCCCATTGTTGGAGCCATTTAATCCAAATTCCATTATGTAGTGTTTCCATTGTGTTAACCACAAATGTAATGAGTCTAAAATGTGGCATAAGTGAAAATGCCCTATAGGACATTTTTACTGTGGTTCAACACTAGAGACAATGTCCCAGATTAATGCCAACCTATTGTCCCTTATTTGCGGACTCAGATGCTCAGTAAGTTATAATTCATCCTAAATGTATTGTCATCCGATCCACAGTTTTCTCTCTTATCTACATGTGGGAGACTTTGCATACATAGCTCAATACCTGACTCAAATTCAATGAACTATCTAAGCAAGATACCAGTTAAGATGCACTAGGTTTCCAGTACTTCTTTGATAGAGCTAGTCTAGTTCTGTCCCATCAAAAAAGGAAACACGGAAAGTCTGGAATCACACTCATAACTAATAATAGATGGCCATTTTTATCTACATGCTCACAAAGCCATTAAACGCCCTGCTTGGCAGGTCTGATCAAAGGCCAGAGGATCCACTCTCAGGTTAACAGCCTGTTCCCATGCGTGTTTAGACAATGCTACCTGGCTCATGGGTTTGGTGACTATTTAAAGAATTCCCTTTTGCAAACCTGGGATCTTGCCTCTCTCCAGGCTTCTATTTTCCACCCCATTTCTCACAATTGCTCAATGTGTCCTAGTAGGCATTCTTTTCCAGAGACCTTTAGGAATTCCAGGAAAACAGGCTAAAGTTTTAAAGTACTAGGCAGGATAAATCTTTAAGGTTTTACTAGGCCTGGAATCAGGAATTTCTGTATATAAGAACTGAGGATTAAACTCTTCAATCTAGAGGGGGAAAGATAGCAATGGAATTTTTAAGAGACATATTTGGTATTCATTTGGTAGAAAATGATTTGCACAGATGTAAACATTGATCAAACTCACATGCTAATTATCCCACTCTCCACTTCCCTTTGCTTAAATCTTCTCAAGATGCCCCTAGGTTCCAGAAAAGGAGACAGAATTGCCTGCAGCTTGGCATGTGAGACGCCTTGCTCCTAGGGCAGTGCTGGGTACGCCTAGCTTCTTAGTGATGTTAACCAGAGTTGGCTGCTGGGATCTTAGAGGATCAAAAGGAATTTTTTAAAATTGTACTGGAGCCCAGAAGAAAGCCCATAAAATCACTTCCTTGTGTCTGTGGGTTCCACCCGTTAATAGTCTGCCAAATCCAAATACCTGAGAAGGCAACAGGGTGCCAGAGGAAAGAGAAGCTAACTCTGGGGGAAAAGATTAGATCACCAAATTCTAGATTCATCAGCAAATGATAGAGTCAAAGGGGGTACATCCTGTGCATGCTACCTGTGTATGATTTAGGGAGAGAGTTAAATAGTTTTCTTCTATGTCCCTAGCTAGTATTCCCCATCAGTGTTGTAAGAAATCCACACACCTAAACATCTACTAGTGAATGAGGCTTTGGGAAAAGGGAAGGGTAGGGACAGGAAGAGGCATCCTAGATGTGGGGAGTCTAAACTAAGAAGAAGAAAGTTGATTCGTTTTTTGTTTTTACTTAAGACAATAGATTCTTTCAGTTCCTTCTCTTGTCTCCAATATTTTTCCAGTGAAAGCTATATTCACTTTCTCTACTTTTGTTCTGCCCCAGTAAATAGCATGACTATGAATATGAACAAGGCACAGTTGTTTCCCTTCCCCACTCTGCTATCTTCATCAAAACATCAAAGATAAACTCTGCTTCCTATTCCTACTTCAAATTGAATTCAGGCATAAAGTCCACCTATATTCAATACGTGTGCCTTGGTATATGCTATTCCTGCCACTAGCATGCCCATTTTCACTTCACAAATCTCTCGTGACTCACCACAAACATCAGCCCCTCTGAGGCCTATCTTAACTTGCACCACCTCTATAGCCCCACAACAAGCCCTCATGCCCTCTGCCTACTAGCACAAGCTGGTCTCTCTTTGTGAGCTCATGTTGTTGTTGACGTTAGCTGCCATCTAGTCAGCTCTGACTCATGGTGAGCGCATGTGTAACAGAACGAAACGTTGCCCAGTCCTGTACCATCTTCATAATTGTTGGTATGTTTGAGCCTATCGTGTCGACTATTCTGTCAATCCATCTCATTGTGGGTTTTCCTCATTTTCACTGACAGTCTAATTTCCCAAACATAATGTTCTTTTCTAGCTGTTGATCTTTCCTGATGATATGCCTAAAGTAAGCAAGTCAAAGTCTCGCATCCTCGTTTCTAAGGAGCATTCTTGTTGTGTTTCTTCTAAGACTGATTTGTTCATTCTTCTGGCAGTCCGTGGTATGTTCAGTATTCTTTACGAGCACCACGGTTGAGAATGCATGAATTCTTCTTTTGTCTTCCTTTGTCACTGTCCAGCTTTCAAATGCATATGAGGTAAGTAAAAAGACCATGGTTTGGGTCAGGCAAACCTTAATTATCAAAGTGAAATCTTTGCTTTTATTGCTTTAAAAAAGTCTTTTGCAGCATAACGTTTGTATATTCTTTTGGTATAATGCTCCTTACACTTCTGTTTTCTCAACTGTGAGTGACTCAAAGGCAAGATCCATGCCTTATTCATCTTTTATTATTAGCACAAATAAATCCTGGCTGAATGAATGAATGATCTTCAATCCACCCCAAACCCTCAACTTCATTTTTTGCTTTCATTAACACCATTTATGGTCGTCCATGCACAATGTATAGGGAGGACCATGGTAAATGGACAACACCATAATACATGCAAGTATGTAGTTCTGCAGGTGGTATTATATATAGAGCATGAATACAATTATCTTACATGGTCAGTTTATTGATCTTCTTCACTCTTCATCACCTAAGTCACACTATACCCCAAACAACGATAGTAAGAATTGAGACACATTATGTAAAAGATTCCATGTATTGTATCCTCAACAAATGATTGTTGAATGAATTACCTGAATGATGCTTTTATTCATTAAAAGCAACACAATAAAAAGCAACACAAATAGGAGTACATTTGCAAGATGCTGGGGTAATTTCCTATAATTGTTTTTATGGTATATGTGCTGTATGGGGCACAAATGCTTAATAAATGTTACTTGTCGTCATCATTATCATCATCACCACCACCACCACCATCATCAGCATCAGTGCTTGGTATTTCAATTTAAACATGAATCTATTACTTAAAGCCTGGGTGTCTACCATCACCATTATGATTTAATATCTGGGAATTCTAGCCAATGCAATCAGACAAGCAATAATAGCAGTTGTATGTGCCAGGTACTTTACTATGTGCTTTACAGGCAATATTTCATTTAATCCTCATAAAAGCCCTATAAAGTAGGTATCATTATTCATCTTTTACAAATGAGGAAACTAAGCTTCAGAGAATTGGGGAAATTGCAGAAGGTTAAAGTTAGTAGGTGGTGCAGCTGGAATTTACCCTGGTCTGTCTGTCTCAAACATCTATGTTTTTTTAACACTACACCATATTCATCTATAAGAAAAAGAAATAAAAATAATAAATATTGACAAACATTTCCTACAAATGATATGATTATCTCTCTGCAAAGCCTAAGACATCCAACTTAAAAACTATTAAAGCTAACATAAAAATACAAAACTATTAAAACTAATTACAAAATAAATATTCAAAATTTATGCTTTGTTAATATATCCCCAATAATGCTTTCATCATGCTTGGTAAAGTAGAGGATCAGCAAAAAATAAGGGAAACCCTCAAAGAGATGGATTGACACAACAGCCAAAACAATAAACACAAACTTACCAACAATCCTGAAGATGGCACAGGATCAGGCAACACATCATTCTGTCATCCATAAAGTTACCGTGAGTAGGAGCTGACTTGATCGCATCTAACAACAACAATAAGGTATTAAAAAACATAATGCCATTTGAAGATCTCATTACAATAACAGTAATTTCTGTTTGTTTGTTTTAAATATTACTTCATGTGCCTCAATCCAGGGGATCTGCTTTCTATTATGGTTTCTATCAATCCAACTCTCTCCTCCCATGACCAGGGTTAGGTATGTCTTGGTGGTGAAAACTTATTCAAGTCGTGGGAGTAAAATTCATAAGTAATATTCATGGCTCTACTGCTCACCTAAAGGCTGGTGGTTGAAACTCACCCAGCAGTACAGTGGAAGGAAGGTCTGGTGGTTCGCAGCCAAGAAAACCCTATGGAGCACAGTTCTATTCTGTAACGCATGGGGTCACCAAGAGTTGGAATTGACTCAACGGCAATAGTTTGGTTTGGTTTGATTTATGTGAAGAAAACAACCAAAAAACTTTACTGAGGGAGACACAATAATGAGAGAAAAGAAAAATATATTCCATGTTCCCAGGTAGGAATATTTAATATTGATAAAATATCAAATTTTCACAAATTTAGATTACATCTAATACAATAAAAACTCCAACAGGATTATTTTTCTTAATTTTTACATTCACATGAAAGAATATACACACTAGAAATGTCAAAAATATTTTGGAAAAGGAAAGTTATCAGAAGGTCTTACCACACAAATATTAACATGCAATATTTAAAATAATACAGTAAAACTTGCAAAAGTCAGAATGTGTCTGAGGTGGAAACCTGTCAGAGAAGGAAAACTCAAATATTTTCCACTAAAAGGAGAAACAGAAAAGTGGTAAGACTGTACCCTATCAAAGGCAGAAAACTTGCAAGACCTGGAAAAACAAGGCAGTACCATTGAGTTCCAGCTCTTGAAGGTTTCACTGTAATTAAACCAGTATGTTACTCATACCAAATTAGAAAAACATAGTAATAAAATACAATCCCAAACCAAACCCTAAGGCTGTTGAGTCAATTTCGACTGATAGCGACCCTATAGGACAGAGTAGAACTGTCCCATAAGGTTTCCAAGGCTGTAATCTTTACAGAAACCAACTGCCAAATCTTTCTCTCACTGAGTGGCTGGTGTGTTCGAACTGCTGACCTTTCGGTTGGTAGCCAATTGCTTTCATCACTGTGCTACCAAGGTCCCTTAATAAAATATAATAAGAAGTATAAAAGCAGCCCCATATATGTATGTATGCATGTATGTGTGTGTATATAAAAATAGTTCCGGGGAAATTGGTTAATCATTTAGAAAGCAAATGTGAATTCTAAACTCACAGCACACTCTAAGGAAAAAAAGGAAAACATGAAACATAGTAAACATTTATATATAATTTTTAGCAGGGTAGAGCTAAAGTATCTTATCAAAGGCAGATATGTAAAATAATAAGATTGACATATTTGATTAAGTAAAATACTATAATGTATGTAAGCCAAAAGAAAATTGAACAACAAACGACAAACTTAAAACAGTATTTTCAAGTTATACAGTGAAAGCTTAATTTCTCCACATATAAAGCTCTTGTATGAAACCATTAGAAAGAGATAAACATTCCAATTGAAAACTCAGCAAAGGCATTACAAAAGAGACAATACAAATGGCTATGCTACAAATAAACTTTACTAAAAATCAAAGAATTGAAAAGCAAGGCATCTTTGAAATAATGCTACTTCAAATATCATATTGGCTATGATTTTCTAAACAGCTGGCTAGATTAGGATAAGAGGCAGTTTCATACCCTACTTGTGAGGAGTGTAAGTTTTTGGAATCTTTCTGGAAGGCAATTTTGTAAGAGATATGAAAAATACTTTACCACTACGTATACTTTCAGGGAGCACCAAAAGAAGATGGAAGAGGTGGAGCCAACATGGCACCCTAGACAGACACATCATGCCGTCCCTCCGCAGCAAAGACTTGAAAAACTAAGTAAAACAGATACAAATGTCAATCTTGGCACTCTAAGCAACAAATTAAGGGATAAAGAACTCGATCAAACACTGAATGGAAGAAGAAACTGAAGGAAAACAGAGAATGAGAGAGATTTGGAGTGAGGTCCCCTGCCAGCAAACACAGCATAGTGTCACCATCTTGGAGCACAGCCAGCAATGACCGCAAACAGAGAGTATGGGAAGACAACTTCATGGAGCTGCCAACTGGTAGACAAAGCATCTGGTAACCAGAGAAACATGCTTTCCCACCCCTCACCCTTCTGCTCCATATACCACCTCCACCCTTTCCTGACAATCCACACTGCACCACCTTGGCTAGAGAGCTACCATCTCACAGCCAGCCTGAGTCTCCCCTGCCCCCACCTGCTGACTCCTGTCACACGACTTTTTTTTCCTTTTCCTCTTTTTCTTTCTCCCTCCCACCTAGCCCCATATACCAACTCCCCCTCTTCCCAACAGGCCATGTTGCACCACCTCAGCTAGAGAGCCACCAGCCTGCTGCTGCTCTGGGTCCACATGGTTCCCTTCCACCAGCTCCCACTGTGCCATATTTTCTCTTCCATTTCTTTTTCCCTCCCACCTAGCCCTATACACCACCTCTACCCCCTCCCACTGGGCCATGCTGCATCATCATAGACAGAGAGCCACTGGCCCGCTGCCACCCTGGATCCCCTCCAACCCTACCCAATGGCTCTCACCATGCCATTATTCCCCCTTCTTCTTTTTCTTTCTGCCTCCCACCTAGCCTTGTATGCCACCTCTACCCCTTCCCACCAGAACAC
This sequence comes from Dugong dugon, assembly GCA_030035585.1. NCBI lineage: Eukaryota > Metazoa > Chordata > Mammalia > Sirenia > Dugongidae > Dugong > Dugong dugon. The sequence goes on along the minus strand of CM057470.1, from coordinate 64,434,860 downwards.
AATACATTGCCACAGCTAGATAGCCAGTGGCCTGCTACCAGCCCAGGTCCACCCCACCCCCATTTGACAGCTCCCAATGCACCATTTTTTTCTTCTCCCTCCCACCTAACCCTGTACATGACCTCCCCCTCTTCCTGCCAGGCCATGTTGCACCGCCAAGGCTAGAAAGCCATCGGCCTGCCACTGTCCCAAGTCCACCCCAACCTTACCCACTGGCTCCCACCACACCTTTTTTTATTTTATTTTTTTATTTTCTTCCTTTTCTTTCTCCCTCTTACTTATCCCCATATGCCACATACTCCCCTTCCCACCAGGCTGCGCTGCACTGCCTCAGCTAGAGAGCCATTGGCCTGCCACTGCCCTGGGTCCACCTCACCTCCACCCAACATCTCCTACCGCACAACCATTTATTTTTGCTTTTTTTCTTTTTCTTCTTTCTCCCTCCCACCTAGCCCTGTAGGTCACCTCCTCACCTTTCTAACTGGCACTCGGGTCTGGCCCACCCCTACTTACTGGCACCCACTGCATGGTCAGTTTTTTAATTAGAGAGCCACCAGCCTACCACAGCCCCAAATCCACTCCACCCCCACTCACCATGCCACTTTTTAATTTTTTTTCCCTTTCTTCCTTTTATTTCTCCCTCCCATCTAGCCCTATACTCCATCTCTACCCTTACCTGCTGGTCTCTGCTGCACTGCTGTGGCTTGAGAGCTATCTACCTGCTGCCACCCTTGGTCTGCCCTGTTCCTACCTGCTGGCTTCTGCCCTGCCACCATTTTTTTCTCTCTGTTCTTTCTTTTCTTTCTCCCTCCCGTCTAGCCCCATACATCACCTCCCCTCCCTTCCCATCAGCCCTCAGGCCCACCCCACTCCAACTCACCAGCCTCCACCACCCAGTTTTTAAATTTATTTTCATTTTCTTTATTATTATTACTTTTTCCTCTCTTTCTTCCTTTTATTTCTCCCTTATACCTAAGCATGTATGCTACCACCCCCCTTTCCCACTGGACCCCTGGACCCCACCACACCACCACAGCTAGAGAGCCACTGGTGCAGCCCCGGGTCTACCCCACTTCCACCCATGGCTCCCATCATGCCATTATTTTTAGTTTCTTTTTTTTTCTTTCTTTTCTTTCTCCCGCCTACCTAACCCAGTACATCACCTCCTCTTCTTTCCCACCAGTCCCCAGTTCTGCCCCACCGCCATTCACCAGGCCCACTGCACTGCCATTTTTTTCTTTTTTCTCTCTCAACTTTTTTTTCCTCTTTTTTCCTTTCTTACTTTTCTATCTCTCTTCCACATAGCCCCATATGCCACCCTCAGCAGCAGCTACACTTTTTTTCTTTCTCTTTTCTTTCTTCCTCCACATAGCCTCATTCACCACTCATACCTTCCCACTGGCCCTTGCTATGCCACCACAGCTAGAGTATCCCCAGCTCAGATGCACCACTGCACAGGGCCTGCATTGTAACTCCCCTCCCACCATTCAACTAGCTGCTGAATGGTACAAAGCAAGCCTGTACCACTCCCTGTCTGACACCCTCATCTATCTGGTGAGGGGCTGTGAATGTTGCCACATTGCTGGACCCTCATCAGGAGGTAGACAGTGCCCACCCAGTCTGCCCTCAGCCACAGCACCAAACCAGCATACAGCAAAGGGAGTGAGCTCTGCCTGCTGCTGACCTGTCAACCTGGAGATGTTGAGAGCTGTTGTGCCCATCGATGAGCAAGCAGCAAAGCACACCTGGCCCGCCCACCCTGACATATCAAAACAAAACAAAAAAGCAGGATGAAACAAATGAACATACAATCAATAAATAAAGAAAATAATACCTTAATGTGTCAGAGACAGCAGACAATATCAAAACATAAAAAAAGCAGGATAAGATAGCTGCAGCAAGTGAACAAAATAAAGACTCAGATAACCTTCTGGTAGAAGGCAGTGGAACTATCTGATATGGAATTCAAAAGACTAATATTTAGGGCTCTTCAAAAGATTAGGAAAACATAGACAAAACCAAGGGAAAAACAGACCAAACCATAGAAAATACAGATAAAGCAACAGAAGAATTCAGGAAAATAATAATAATAATAAAAAAAAACTTCAAAATAAATAATTAGAAATCATACCAAAAGAGCAACTAGAAATTCAAGAGATAAACAATAAAATTCCAGAAATGGAGAACTCAATAGAAGGTTTTAGGAGCATATTTGAAAAAACAGAAGACAGAATCAGTGAAATTGAAGACAAATCCATGGATGTCACTTTGTTTAAGGAAAAATCAGAGAAAAGAATGAAGAAAACCTAAGAATTCTGTGAGAAACAATTAAGATAAAAAATTTGCATATGATTGGATTCCAGAACAGGAGGAGAAAATGGAAAACACACAGAAGACTGTTGAAGGTTTGTAGGTAGAAAACTTCCCAAATATCATGAAAGACAAAAAAGGTGACCATCCAAGAAGCTCAAAAAACTCCATATAGGGTAGACTCAAAAAGAAAGTCATCAAGACATATTATAATCACACCTGCCAAAACTAAAAACACAGAAAGAATCCTGGGAGCAGCTCGAGAAAAATGAAAAGTCACTTACAAAGAGGAAGCAATAAGATTAGAGTCTGATTACTCAGCAGAAACTATGCAGGCAAGAAGGCAATGGGATGACAAATACAAAACCTGGGGGCGGGGGGGGGGGGTACCTGCCAACCAAAAACAATATATCCTGCAAAATTCTCTAATACAATGGTGAAATTAGAACATTTCCAGATAAACAGAAGTTAAGGGAATTCGTAAAAACCAAACTAAATTTACAAGAAATATCAAAGGGAATCCATCGGTTAGAGATCCAATAACATCAAATAACAGCTGGAGTCTAGAACACAGGACAGAATTAGCCAGATACCAACCTAGCTAAAGAACTCTGAATGATAAAACAATGCTAAAAGACTTAAAACAGGGAAACAGAGATGTCAATCTGTAAATGATGACGTCAAAACAATAAGAGGGAAAATAAATGGTGTAGGTATAGAACTTTCAAATGAAGAGGAAGTCAAGGCAATATCAATTAATAAAAGACTGGTTCACACTTAGGAAGATAGGGGTAAATTTCAAGGTAACCACAAAGAAAATTAACAGACCTACTCATCAGAAGAAAAACATATGGTCTCAGTAAGCACAAAATCTATAATATGAAATAAAATAAAATCCACTAACAAAAGGAGCTCAGCACAGGAAAGTAAGAGGAACAAAGAAAACACCAGCACCACAAAAAAAGCACAATATGACAGGAATAAACTCATACCTATCAATAATTGCACTGAACTTAAGTGGCTTAAAAGCACCTGTAAAAACAAAAAGAGTGGCAGAATGGATAAAAAAGCATGACTCATCAATATACTGTCTACAAGAGACACACCTTAGACAAAAAGACTAAATATATTAAAAATCAAAGGATAGAAGAAAATATATCAAGCAAACAGTAAACAAAAAAGGGCAGTAGTGACATAATAATCTCAGATAAAATTGATTTTAAGGCAAAATCAACCATAAAAAACAAGGAAGGATATTATATAATAATTAAAGAGACAATTCACCAAGAAGACATAACCTTAATTAATATCTATGCATCCAACAACAGGTCTCCAAAATACATAAAACATACTCTAACGGCACTGAAAAGAGAAATAGACAATCCCACAACAATAGCAGGCGACTTCATTACAGCACTCTTGGTAAAGGACAGAACATCTAGAAAGAAACTCAGCAAAGATACAGAATATCTAAAGGTCAAAATCAACAAATTTGATCTCACAGACATATACAGAAACTCCACCCAACAGCAGCAAAGTATACATTCTTTTCCAATGCACATGGAACACTTTCCAGAATAGACCATGTTTTAGGTCACAAAGCAACCCTCCATAAAATCCAAAACATCAAAATAATACAAAGCATTGTCTCTGATCACAATGCCATAATCGTAGAAATCAATAGCAGGCAGAGCAAGGAAATTAATCAAATACATGGAAACTGAATAACATCTTGCTTAGAAACTACTGGGTAATAGAAGAAATCAAAGAAGGAATTTAAAAATTCCTAGAATTAAATGAAAATGCATCCTACCAATACCTTTGGGACACAGCTAAGGCAGTGCTCAGAGATCAATTTACAGCAATAGGTATACATATACCAAAAAAAAAAGAAAGAGACAAAATCAAAATGTTAGCCCTACAACTAGAACAAACAGAAAGAGAACAGCAAAAGAAGCCCACAGCCACCAGAAGAAAGGAAATAATAAATATTAGAACAGAAATAAATGAAATAGAGAACAGAAAAGCATAGAATTAACAAGACCAAAAGTTGTTTCTTTGAAAAGATCAACAAAATTGACAAACCATTGGCCAAACTGACAAAAGAAAAGCAGGAGAGGAAGCAGATAATCAAAATAAGAAATGAGATAGGGGACATTACAACAGACATAACTGAAAAAAGATCATAACAGAATACTATGAAAAACTGTACTCCAACAAATTTGAGAACCTAGAGGAAATGGACAAATTTCTAGAAACACACTACCTACCTAGACTAACAGTAGATGAGATAGAAAATCTGAACAGATCAATAACAAGAGAAGAGATTGAAGAGGTAATTAAAAAAAAAAACTCCTAACAAAAAAAGCCCTGTCCTAGATGGCTTCATTGGAGAATTCTACCAAATATTCAGAGAAGAGTTCACATCAGTACTACTCAACATATTTCAGAGCATAAAAAAGGAAGGAATATTCCTGAATTAATTCTATGAAGGCAGCATAACCCTGATACCAAAGCCAAGCAAAGACATCACACACAAAAAAAAATTATAGAACAATATCTCTGATGAATACAGACCCAAAAATTCTCAACAAAATTCTAGCCAGTAGAATTCAGCATCATATCAAAAAAATAATACCATGATCAAGTGAGATTCATACCAGGGATGCAAGGATGGTTCAACATTAGAAAAACAATCAATATAATCCACCATAGAAATAGAAAAAAAGAAAAGAATCACATGATTGTCTCAATCAATGCAGAAAAGGCATTTGATAAAGTTCAACACCCATTCCTGATAAAAACTCTAAATAAAATAAGGATAGAAGGGAAATTCCATAACATAATATAGGGCATCTATACAAAACCAACAGATAACATCATTCTTAATGGAGAGAGGCTGAAAGAAATCCCCCTGAGAACAGGAACAAGACACAGTGTCTTTATCACCACTCCTATTTAACACTGTGCGGGAAGTCCAAGCTAGAACAATAAGGCAATAAAAAAATAAATAAATAATGGCCATCCAAATTTGAAAGGAAGAAGTAAAACTATCCCTATTTGCAGATGATATGATCCTATACATAGAGAACCCCAAAGATTCCACAAGAAAACTACTGGAGCTAATAGAAAGATTAAGCATAGGAGCAGGATACAAGATCAACATAAAAAATCAATTGGATTCCTATAAACTAACAAACAGAACTTTGAAAAGGAAAACAATACCATTTATAATAGCTCCTAAAAAGATAAAATACTTTGGAATAAATCTAACCAGGGACATTAAAAGACCTATACAAAGAAAACTACAAAATACTATAGCAAGAAACCAAAACAGACCTATATAAATGTTAAAATATACCATGCTCATGGATAGGAAGACTCAACATTGTGAAAATGTCAATCCTACACAAAGCAATCTACATATATAATGTGATCCTGATTCAAACACCAACAGCATTCTTTAACGAGATGGAAAAACTAATCACCAACTTCATATGGAAAGGAAGGAGACCCTGGATAAGCAAAGCATTACTAAAGAAAAGCACAAAGCAGGAGGCCTCACACTACCTGATCTCAGAACCTACTATTCAGCCATGATAGTAAAAACAGCCTGGTACTGGTACAACATAGACTAATGGAACAGAATTGAGAACCCAGGTGTAAATCCATCCACCTATGATCAGCTGATCTTTGACAAAGGACCAAAGTCCACTAAATGGGGAAAAGACAGTCTTTTTTAACAAACGGTACTAGCAAAACTGGATGTCCACCCTTGATAAAATGAAACAAGACCCATACCTCATACTATACACAAAAACTAACTCAAAATGGATGAAAGACCTAAATATAAAACCTAAAAGTTTAAAGAGCATGGAAGAAAAAATAGGGACAACACTAGGGGCCCTAATATATGGCATAAAGAGAATATATACCGTAACTAACAATGCACAAACACCACAAGATAAACTAGAAAACTGGGAGCTCCTAAAAATTAAACACTTATGCTCTTCAAAAAACTTCACCAAAGGAGTAAAAAGGGAACCTACAGACTGAGAAAAAAAAAATTGGCTATGACATATTCAATAAGAGTTTAACCTCTAAAATCTATACAGCACTTCAACATCTCAATAACACCTCTACAACAAAAATACAAATAATCCAATTAAAAAATGGGCAAAGGACATGAACAGACACGTCACCAAAGAAGACATTCAGGTGGCTAAAAGATGTATGAGAAAATGCTTGTGATCATTAGCCATTAGAGAAATGCAAATCAAAACTACAATGATATACCATCTCACCCTGACCTCACTGGCACTAATCAAAAAACCAGAAAATAACTAATGTTGGAGAGGTTGTGGGGAGTTTGGAATGCTTATGAACTGCTGGTGGGAATGTAAAATGGTTCCAACCACTATGGAAAACAATATGGCACCTCCTAGAAATAGAAATAACATATGATCCAGCAATCCCACTCCTAGGAATTATATCCTAGTGAAATAAGAGCCATCACAGGAACAGACATATGCACACCCATGTTCACTGAGCCCTGGTGGCACAGTGGTTAAGAGTCATGGCTGCAAACCAAAAGGTCAGAAGTTGGAAATCACCAGTCTCTCCTTTGAAACCCTATGGGGCAGTTCTACTCTGTCCTATAGGGCTGCTATGAGTCAGAATCGACTCAACAGCAATGTTTTTTTGGGGGGGGGTTGGGGGAAGGATCACTGCAGAATTGTTCACAATAGCAAAAAAATGGAAACAATCTAAGTGCCATCCACAGATGAATGGGTAAACCAATTATGGTACTATGCAATGATAAAGAACAATGATGAATCCACAAAACATCTTACAACATGGTATGAATCTGGAGGGCATAATGCTGAGTGAAATAAGTCAATCACAAAAGGACAAATACTGTATGAGACCACTATTATAAAAACTCAAGAAAAGGTATACACACAGAAGAAAACAATCTTTGATGGTTATGAGGGAGGGGAGGGGCAGGGAGAGGAAATAACTAACTAGATAGTAGATAAGTGTTAACTCTGGTAAAGGGAAAGACAAAACACAATATAGGAGAAGTCAGCACAACTTGACCAAGCCAAAGTTATAGAAGCTTCCTAGACACATCCAAATGCCTACAGGGACTGAGTTACTGGGGCTAAGGGCTGAGAACCATGGTCTCAGGGGACATCTAGGTCAACTGGCATAACATAGTTCATAAAGAAAAATATTCCACATCCTACTTCAGTGAGTAGCGTCTGAAATGGTATTGAAAGAAATCCAAGTTGCACTGAAGGCACTGCGGAAAAATAAGGCTCCAGGAATTGACAGAATACCAGTTGAGATGTTTCAACAAACAGATACAACACTGGAAACACTCATTCGTCTATGCCAACAAATTTGGAAGACAGCTACCTGGCCAACCGACTGGAAGAGATTCATAGCTGTGCCCATTCCAAAGAAAGTTGATCCAACATTATGCATAAATTATCAAACAATATCATTAATATCACACACAAGTAAAATTCTGCTGAAGATAATTCAAAAATAGTTGCAGCAGTATATTGACAGGGAACTGCCAGAAATTCAAGCCAAATTCAGAAGAGGACGTGGAACAAGGGATATCATTGCTGATGTCAGATGGATCTTGGCTGAAGGCAGAGAATACCAGAAAGATGTTGTCCTGGTTATCTATAGCTGCTATAACAGAATGCCACAAATAGATAGCTTTAACAAAGAGAAATTTATTCTCTCACAGTCTAGGAAGCTAGAAGTCCGAATTTAGGGTGCCAGCTCCAGAGGAAGGCTTTCTCTCTCCGTCAGCTCTGAGGAAGTTCCTTGTCATCAATCTTCCCCTGGTCTAGGAGCTTTTCAGTGCACAAACCCTGGGTCCAAAGGATGTGCGCTCCTGGCTCTTCTTGCTTGGTGGTAATGAGGTCCACATGTCTCTCTGTTCACTTCTCCTTTTACATCTCAAAAGAGATTGACTCAATATAAAATCTAATCTTGTAGATTGAGTCCTGCCTCATTAACATAACTGCCGCTAATCCCACCTCATTAACATCATAGAGGTAGGATTTACAACACACAGGAAAATCACATCAGATGGCAAAATGGTGGGCAATCACACAATACTGGGAATCAGGGCCTAGCCAAACTGACACACAATTTTGGGGGACACAATTCAATCCATAACAGATGTTTGCCTGTGTTGCATTCACTATGCAAACGCATTTGACTGTGTGGATCATAACAAATTACAGATAACATTGCAAAGAATGGGAATTCCAGGACACTTAATTGTGCTCATGAAGAAACTGTACATAGAACAAGAGACAGCAGTTTGAACAGAGCAAGGGGATACTGCCTGGTTTAAAATCAGGAAAGGTGTGTGTCAGGGTTGTATCCTTTCACCATACTTATTCAATATGTATGCTGAGCAAACAATCCAAGAAGTTGGACTATATGAAGAAGAACACAGCATCAGGATTGGAGGAAGACTCATTAACAACCTGCAATACTCAAATGACACCTTGCTTGCTGAAAGCGAAGAAGACTTGAAGCACTTACTGATGAAGATCAAAGACTACAGGCTTCTGTATGGATTACACTTCAACATAAAAAAAAAAAAAAAAATTCTCACAACTGAACCAATCAGCAATATCATGATAAACGGAGAAAGTCAAGGATTTCATTTTACTTGGATCCACAATCAACGCCCATGGAAAAAGCAGTGAAGAAATCAAATGATGTATTGCATTGGGCAAATCTGCTGAAAAAGATCTCTTTAAAGTATTGAAAAGCAAAAATGTCACTTTGAGAATTAAGGTGCGCCTGTCCCAAGACATGGTATTTTCAATCATCTCATATGTATGCAAAGCTGGACAATGAAAAACAAAGACCAAAGAAGAATTGATGCCTTTGAATTATGGTGTTGGCAAAGAATATTCGATATGCCATGGACTGCCAGAAGAATGAACAAATCTGTCTTGGAAGAAGTACCGTCAGAACGGTCCTTAAAAGCAAGGTTGGTGAGCTTTCATCTCATGTATTTTGGACATGTTATCAGGAGGGACCAGTCCCTGGAGAAGGACATCATGCTGGTAAAGTAGAGAGTCAGCGAAAAATAGGAAGTACCTCGACCAGATGGATTGACAGAGTGGCTGCAATAATGGGCTCAAACTTAATGATGGGATTTTGAGGATGGCACAGGACCAGGCAGTGTTTCATTCTGTTGTACATACCATTGCTATGAGCTGGAACTGACTTGGCAGCACCTAACAACAACATACTTGGTCTAGAAGCAATAGTACCGAAATAACCATAGATGTAAATAAACATTTAGCTTTTAAAAAGTTTATTGAATCATTGTTTATAGTAGTGAAAACTGGAAATAATTTAAATTTCCAACTTAGGGAAATTGTTTAAAAATTATTTTACATGTACTCACAATGACATATTATGCAGTCATTAAAAATGACAGTGCTTCATCATATTTTATGACATGCATAGATGTTCACAATAATGAAAAATGATGCGAGATAGTTGCCATTTAACTCTGACTTACGGTGAGCTTACGTACAATAGAACAAAATGTTGCCTGATCCTACATCATTCTCCTGATCATTGGCATGTTTGAGTCCATCTTTGTGTCTCTTGTGTCAATCCATCTCACCAAGGATCTCCCTCACCCTCACTGCCCTCTGCTTCACCAAATATGATGTCCTCCTCCAGTGACTGATGCTTTCTGATGATATTCCAAAGCAAGCAAGCCAGACAATGTTCTGTTGTGATCCATAGGGTTTTCATCGGCTAATTTGAAAGCAGATAGCCAGGCCTTTCTTTCTAGCCTGACTTAGCCTAGAAGCTCCACTGAAACCTGTACACCATGGGTGACCCTGCTAGAATTTGAAGTACTGGTGGTACAGCTTCCAGAATCACAGCAACATGCAAGGCACTGCAGTATGACAAACTGACAGGCAGTGGAAAAAAGATTATAGGACTGTACAGAGTGGTGCTATCCAATAGAACTTTCTGTTGATGGAAATGTTCTATATCCACATCACCCAATATGGTAGCCACTTGTCACATGCAGCTTTTAAGCACTTGGAATATGGCCAGTGTGACTGAGGAACTGAATTTTTATTTTTACTTATTTTAACTAATTCTGATTTAAGTAGCCACATGTTGCTAGTGGCTACCATATTGGACCATGCAGACATATAGTATGATCCTATTTTTGTCCCCGTATCTAGGTGCAGTAATAATACTGGAAAGATGTATACCAAAATATAAACTGGTTATCCTTGAGGAGAGGGTCTATGGGTGTTTTATTTTATTTAAAAAGTTTGTTTAAATATGGGGGGGGGGAATTATTTTAAAAATAGGAGTACAGAGTGCTATGAACTACTTTGAAAACACTTTTCTGTGTGGTGAGTGGTGAAGACTCCGGGCCCTTCACACAGGTCCCTGATGGGTTGGCCTGACCACCCAGACAGAGTCGTACTTAACTGGAGTCCCAAGCTCTTTCCCAAGGACCATTCCAGATGTCACTGCCCCACATCTCGGCACACCAAGGATCGCATCCCCAGAGCCAGGGCCCGGGGCTTTGGTCAGTGTTACTTTTCTAACAGTTTTCTTAACTGATGGGCAAAGAGTAATAAAAACTCGTGTGACTGACATGGCAGGAGGCCTGGTCTTAATAGAAGCCACGCTGCACGCTAGGAGATCAGCGGGCATGTTTCCCTTCAGCGCTGCTTATCACACCCTGTCAGGGCTTTTCACCACATTGTGTGCCCGGAAAGGGGAAGCTGGCTTCCCAGGATGGCTCCCAGCCCAGTTCCCCATCCCAGGAGCCAGGCCTAGCCATGCCTCAATGATGAAAAATTATCCGAGCTGCTGCAACAGCGGGAGAAGGAATCCTCCCACCTCTGGGCAGTCCCAGGTACCAAGAACTGCTCTGATACTGCAGGAGTCTCCACAAGGGAAGTTCTGCCAGGCGCCCTGTTTGGGGCCAGCACGCCATGCTCTTTCTGCCTTCCTTTGTCTTTGCATTACCCTAAGACCAGCATTGAGTACATCAGGCATGAATTCCACCCCTCTCCGCTCGCCTAATCATAGCATTTATCAGTCACAGAACTTTTTTTTTTTTATTGTACTTTAGACAAAGGTTTACAGACCAAACAGTTTCTTATTAAACAGTACACATATTGTTTTATGACAATGGTTAACAATCCCACAACATGTCAACACTGCCCCTTCTCAACCTTGCGTTCCTTATACGAGCTTTCCTGTCCCCTCCTGCCTTCTAGTCCTTGTCCCTGGACTGTTGTGCCCCATTAGTCTTGTTTTGTTTTATGGGGCTGTCTAATATTTGGTTGAAGGGTGAACCTTGGGAGTGTCAGTCACAGAACTGTTATCTGCTTAGTCCAATGAGGCCTCAGAATCCTTCTCAACACAGGATAGTCATCATTGATTAACCTGAAATGGCACACCAGAAGAAAGTCATCAGGCCCCAAAAATAAGTTTTTTGTCTGATTGGTCAGGGTTTACAGAGCCCCTACTGAAATCAGGGTCTGCTTTTTGGACAGTTGAGAGCAAATAAGAATAATCCCTTATACCTGTGGACTGTTTTATACTTTGCCAAGCAATTTTGGGTACATTTGAAGATCTCAATAACTCTGTGAAGTAGAAACAGCTGGTGTTAGCTTCTTGACCTGCATTCTGGGTCCAGGACTTGTTCACTAGTTAATGTAATGCATGTTGTGAAATTGTACTTAGGGAGCTTTATCCTAGATTATTCAATTCTAAACACACTGTGCTGCTGCTCTACTCAGCTGGCAGCAGAAAAGCCCCAAGACCCCTAAGGTAGTCCAGTTGAAATATATATATATATATATATATATATATATATATATATATACACACACACACATATATATGGGGAGTCACTATGAGTCATAATCCACTTGATGACAACAAGTTTTTTGTTTGTTTTTTTTTTTTTAATGGGGAGTGGTGAAGAGCTTGGGTTCCTGAGTCAGCCTCGAGCACTGGGTAGAAAACTTGGCTTCCCCACTTATTAGCTGTGTGACCTTAGAAAATTTCTCAGCCTCTCTAAGTATCAGTTATCCCCACTATAAAATGCAGATAAGAAAGTACCTACGTCATAGACTGTCTGTCAGTTTGTCAGACTATGGTGGCATGCATGTTGCTATGATGCTGGAATCTGTGTCACCAGTAATTCAAGCCATGCCATTGGTATTTCAAATACCAGCAGGGTCACCCACGGTTGACAGACTTCAATGGAGCTTCCAGACTAAGACAGATGAGGAAGAAAGGCATAGCCAATGAAAACCCTATGGATCACAACAAAATACAGAGCTACTGCACTTTATCTCCTTTTTAAATTTTATATTTGTTCCTGTGTCTACAAATCCCTTCAAGTAAAAATTCTGTTTTAAAATAATAAAAAACAAAAGAAAACAAACCCATTGCCATCGAGTCTTATTCTGACTCATAGCACCCTTACAGGACAGAGTACAACTGCCCTATAGCGTTTCCAAGGAGTGGCTGGTGGATTCCAACTGCCAACCTTTTGGATAGCAGCCGAGCTCTTAACCACTGTGCCACCAGTGCCCCTTTAAAATACTGGCTTCCTCTATTTCTGTGTTGTTGTTAGTTAAGTTGGGGCCAACTCATGGCAACCTCATGTACAATAGAAGGAAACATTGTTCAGCCCTGCGTCCGCATAACGATCAGATAGATCATAGGTATGCTTGAGTCCACTGTGGCCACTAGGGGACTCGTCTTCCAGTACTACATTGGACAATATCATGTTGTGATCCATAGTTGTTTTCATTTGGCTGGTTTTTAGAAGTAAATTGCCAGGTCTTTCTTCCTAGTCTGTCTTAGTCTGGAAGCTCTGCTAAACCCTGTCCACCATGGGTGACCCTGCTGGTATTTGAAATACTGGTGGCATAGCTTCCAGCATCGGAGCAATGTGCAAACCACCACAGTACAACAAACTGACAAACAGGTGGTGGATTTCTATGTTGCTTCCCAGTTTTTTGATCATGTAATCTAAAAAACAGACAGTGTTGATCTAAACAGTAGCAGCATATGACTCATTATTCATAGCCACAGTAATATTGACTGACTTTTTTTTCACGTTCTCATTTTCCTCCTTTCCAAGTTTCTGTCCTGCATTTAGCATCATTTATGACAAACCACATCAGCATGATCCAGTCCAAACCACACATCACTCTAGGGCAAATTAATAACAGCCTACAGTAAAATAATAGCAGCAGTGAGCAAATAGTTAAGTTTAAAATAAATTTAAGTCATTTCAATGGAGTCAGTAAACCATCATGTGAAATCAAACTCAGGAGTCCGTGAGGTATCAGAGAAAACGATTTTATGGGCATTTTCTCAGACTTGTGGATAAATCTTCCTGGTCAGCCACAGTCCATTCCAATCTAGGATGCAGGTAGCTTCTGTGGAATATGAAATTCTCTTCCAATCACAATGTGCAGTCAACAGTCAGAGTTCCATTTCAGTGCTGATGCCAACAACATCTTGCACTGTTTTGTGACCACCTCAGTTTTATATTTCCATTATTTTCCAGAAAGCCCTACCCCTCATTAGATGAGTCATTCTCAAGGGCTGTGGTGTGCTCTTATCTCAACATCTCCAAAGCTGTAAATTTCTCCATGTAGCACATGTATTCCTCCAGATGAGTTGTTAGAAGGCTGATCGTGGAGCCAAAGCAAACTTTAATGGCCCAATGCATAATTACAAAACAAAAACAGTTATAAACATTTGGCACATCTACATATTGACAAGGAATGATCTAAATTACTCCTCCAGAACCATGCCAGGCCCTCGGCATTTTTATTAGGATTAAACATTTTGGTTGAATATCAGCTTTCTTATTGCAAGGGATCCTTCTTCTGGCGGAATGAGTCTGCATTTTATAAAAAGACTCCTTCCCCTAGGAGTAACACTGTTTATTCTCATTATTGTTATAACTAGGCAGCAAAGTATAGTCATATTCCATTCAAAAGCAATTACTAGGGCGTATTAGTTAAGAGTTGACATCTGGAGTCAAATTTTTGTTGTTAACTGCCGTTGAGTCAGCCTCTGACTCATGGAGACCCCAGGCACCGTCCCCATGATTAACTGCAGATCAGACCTTTGTGATCCATAAGGTTTTCATTGACTAATTTTTGGCAGTAGATTGCCAGGCCTTTCTTCCTAGTTTTAGTCTGGAAGCACCACTGAAACCTCTTCAGCATCACAGCAACACACAAGCCTCCGCTGACAGATGATGGGTGGTAGCTTCGCATGAGGTGCACTGGCCAGAAATTAAACCCTGGTCTCCCACACGGAAGGCAAGAACTCTACCACTGAACCACCAACGTCCCCCTGGAGTCAAACTCCCTGGGTTCAGATTCTGCTTCTACCACTAACTACATGTGTGGCCTTGAACAAGCTATTTAATCTCTCTGTGCCTCAGTTTCCTCAACTCTAAAAAAGATACAATTCTCTAAAATAGGATAAAATAATACCGCTTGCCTCATAAGGCTGTAAGGATTAAGGTATTACATGTAAATCACCTGGTAAGGTACCTGGCATATAGAAAGTGTCCAGTAAGTGTTAGCTACAGATTGCCAAGAGCATTCTTTCCTGGTGTTACCACCTTGCGCGTAGGGTATCCAGGTCACAGTGATCTCAAAGAACCATCTTCTTTTTTTTTTTTATCGTACTTTAGGTGAAGGTTTACAGAATAAATAGTTTCTCATTAAACAGTCAGTACACATATTGTTTTATGACATTGGTTAACAACCCCATGACATGTCAACCCTCTCCCTTCTCGACCTTTTTTTTTTTGTGTGTGAAAATATACATAGCCAAAGATACTCCATTTCAAAAATTTCTACATGCACAGTTCAGTGACATCAATTACGTTCTTCCAGTTGTGCTGTTATTCTCACTTTAGATGAAAGTTTACAGAACAAAATAGTTTCTCATTAAAAAGTTAGTACACATGTTGCCCTATGACAAGGTTAACAATCCCACTACATGTCAACACTGTCCTTACTCAACCCTGGATTCCCTATCACCAGCTATCCTGTCCCCTTCTGCCTCCTAGTCCTTGTTCCTGGACTGCTGTGCCTCATTAGTCCCCTTTTGTTTTATGGGGCTATCCATCCCCTGCTGAACGGTGAACCTCAGAAGTGACTTCACCCCTGAGCTAAAAGGGTGTCTGGGGGCCATACTCTTGGGGTTTCTCCAGTCTCTTTCAGGCCAGTAAATCTGGTCTTTTTTTTTTTTTTTTTTGAGTTAGAATTTTGTTCTACATCCTTCTCCAGCTCTGTCCAGAACCCTCTGTTGTGATCCCAGTCAGAGCAGTCAGTGGTGGTAGCTGGGCACCATCTAGATGTACTGGACTCAGTCTGATAGAGGCCTTGGTAGCTGTGGTCCGTTAGTCCTTTGGACTAATCTTTTCCTTGTGTCCTGTTCTCTTCATTCTCCCTTGCTCTCGAAGGAGTGAGACCAGTGGAGTATCTTAGATGGCTGCTCACAGGTTTTTAAGGCCCCATACGCTACTCACCAAGGAAGAATGTAGAACATTGTCTTTATAAACTGTGTTATGCCAATTGAGCTAGATGTGCCCCGAGACCATGAGGACCATCTTCTTTTTAAAGAAGGTGTCTCGTTGATTTCTCCCCTACCCTGTGGAGGTTCCATGGACCCAAGAATAAGAACCTCTGATGGAGACAGACATGCTGCAGCCTCTGGACTTGGTGACAGTGACTCTCCATCGCCCTCAGACATGGCTGCCCGAGAAGGATGGCTTCAGAACTCTGCTATGGCCTGTTTCTGTCTCAGCCTACTACAGAAATGTTCTCTGTCACCCTGGCCAGTTATCAGGATGCCACCAACTCCATTTAACCTGAACTGTTAAGCACTCTATTTTTAAATTAACCTTGGATCAGCAAAGTAATATCTGTTCTCCAAATACAGTCATATTTTATGCAAGCAGTGACAAGCTAATTAAGTTAATTATTATAACACCTATCTGTATAATGAAACTAAGCCTGGATGATTCCAGCTGCTTCTCCTTAAACTGCATCCTAGCAATGATTAAAAAATAATTAATATTTCACCAAAGACAGGAACAAGAAGTTAATTAAAAGATTGAGGTGCAGCCTTAATGAAACATATCCAATTGTGTTCACCACAATACTCCACAGCCAAATCCCTTCTCAGAAGAGAGATGAACACCAACAAACATCTGGCTTTTCTTGAAAGCACTTAGAAAACATTAACATCTCCCCTTTGCTCCATCCAGCAAACATTCTAGGAACCTCTCTTTGCCTTTGAGTGAAATAAAGGAATTGCTTTCATTTATTTATGCAGAGTCAGTTGACTGAAATAAATTCCAAATGTAGACCAGTAATATTACTTTTTGGGAGATTACATCCTCAAAACCGTCACTTCTCTGAGAGTATCCCAGACACTCAAAAAGATCCCAGCCTCACTGGACCCAAGAAAACTAACTAGTCCCATTTTTATTTAACTAATTGCCCCATCTTCATAAAAGAAAGATTAAACAAAATGTCATGCTTGAGAAAACTTAGAATTTTACTTTGATTCAACTACTTAATTTACATAATCCAGGCACTGGGTTCCTTATAAAAACCAGTTGCCGTCAAATTGATTCTGACTCATGGTGACCCCGTACGTGTCAGAGTAGAACTGTGCTCCACAGCATTTTCAGTGGTGGATTTTTCAGCAGTAAATGGCCAGGTACCTCTGGGTGGACTTGAACCTCCAACCTTTTGGGTGGTAGCCTGACACATTAACTGTTTGCACCATCCAGGGGCTCAGAGTTCCTTACAGAAGGAGAGAAAGATGGCTTGTTTGCTGGGCATATGGGGCAACTGGAACAGAGATGGGACACATTTCTAAACCAGCAGGAATCCCAGGGCCCCAGTCACACTCTCTGCACCAGCCAAAGTGCTTTATGGAGACTAGAATCATCTCCAAAGGGAGGGAATGGAAATTAGCGAAGTTCTATCTTAGCCAAAATTAGAACCAACAACAATTTTTTCCTTCAGGTTGGAAGACCTGGGTTCTCATCCTCATTCTACCACTGAGCAATTTTGTGTCCTTTGCAGGATGCTTTGCCTCCTTGAGCTTCTGTCTCCTTTTAACACTATGTGTCTGTGATACTAGCTCACTGAGTTTTTGTAAGGAAAAAATGAAATAGGGCAGGTATTATTAAGCCTATTTTACGGAAGAAGAACCTACTACTTACAGAACTTAACAGAACTTTGTTAAAGTTACATGGATAAGTAGGTAGGCAGCTGCAGTTGAGTGGGCCCTGATTCATGGCAACCGTATGTACTACAGAACCAAACGTTGCTGGTCCTACACTATCTTCACTATTGCCGGATGTTCAAGCCCCTTGTTGCAGCTATTATGCCGATGCATCTCACCGAGGGTCTCCTTTGCCATTGCTGGCCCTCTACTTCACCAAACATGAAGTCTTCTTCCAGCAACTGATCCCTCATAATGTGATGCGTCCAAAGTAAGTAACTTGGACAATATTCTCTTGTGATTCATAGGGTTTTCAGTGCCTGATTTTTGGAAGTAGATTGTCAGGCCTTTCTTCCTAGTCTGTCTTAGTCTGGAAGGTCTGCTGAAATCTGTCCACCATGGGTGACCCTGCTGGTGTTTGAAGCCCTGGTGGCATAGTTTCCAGCATCATAACAACACATAAACCACCACAATAAGATGACTGACAGGTGGCGGTGGTACAGTTACTTCTTGTTGTTGTTAGATGCCGTTCGAGTCAATTCTGACTCATAGTGACCCCATGTAAAAGAGTACAACAGCCCCATAGGGTTTTCTAGGCTGTAATCTTTACGGAAGCAGTTTACCAGGTCTTTCTCCTGTGGAGGTGCTGAGTGGATTTGAACCACCTACCATTTGGTTAGCATCCAAGCACTTAACCGTTGCACCTGCAAGGCTCCTTATTAGTTTCCCTGAAACTCCAGAGTTCAGACTAAACCAAAACCAAACCAAACCTGCTGCTGTTGAGTGGATTCCGATTCACGGGGACCCTATAGGACAGAGTAGAACTGCCCCATAGGGTTTCCAAGGAGGGGCTGGTGGATTCAAACTGCCAACCTTTTGGTTAGCAGCCAAGCTCTTAACCAGTGCACCACCAGGGCTCTGACTTCAGACTAAACACCAGATATTCTAATTCCTCATCAAGTGCTCAATATCTGATGTGTAAAAAAAGGCATAGACTAACAAAGCCTCCAGGTTCTTTCCCTACAAGGAAGCCCCTCCCCAGACATGGTGACGAAATCTGAGGACACGGGAACACCATGGGCATGACAATACTTGTTCAGCAGAGCAAGGGGGTGGGGATTGTTTTCTGTTGTGGGATGCTTCCAAAGAAAGAGGGAAGGGGCTCTATTAAGGGCCACGTCCACATGAAAAGCAATCTAATCTAGTCAATCCAGATGGGACTTTGCTACAGTAACAAATCCTGAGGCGCTCATCATTAACACCTCATTTGGAACTGGCTCTCGTGCTCTTCCTCTCAGGAAGCAATTATACTCAGATGCGCTTTGCCTCGAAATTTTATCCCAGCTTTGGGTTGCTGGGGCACCAGCAAAACCTGGTGGAAAGGAGTTTTTGCTCATTTATTTGGAATGGGGGATTTGCGTGCTGGTGTCAAGTGAAAGGTGACGACATTTTAGAAAGGGCTTTGGTGGCTGAAGAGGGATTGGCGAGGAGGGGGAGATTTTTCAGCGAGGGAAACACAGACATCCAAATGTGATTCTATAAATCCAGGCTGAGAAGTGCCATTGTTTTGAGGGTTGGGACACAAACCAGGTGTTGCTTCCTTAAGGGTCTCTGCTACTGGTCCCGGAGGGCCTCAGAGCCCTTCCTCTTGCAAGAGGACCCAGACTCGTTCTCAGCCTCACAGGGGCCATCACGCCTGCCACTGAGGAATCACACACATATGTTCTAGGGAAGGAACTCCAGGTAGAAAAGGATCTTGCGTTGGAAATCATAGACCAGGGGGCATCTCCTCAATCCCCCCCACCCCCGACAGTGCAACTCATCAGTGGTCACAGCAAAGAACATTTAACTTTTCAGAGGTCACTTTTTGTTTATAAAGTGCTTTCATAATCACAATCTCATCTGAGCCTCAAGCAAACAAAACAGCTATTATTATCCCCATTTAACAGTTGAAGGAACTGAAGCCCAGAGAGGGTAAGTGGATTATGTCTAACAGGAGACTGAATGAACAAATGGACAATGACTAGACCATACAAACATAAAACTCTGACCCACAACCCGCAGCATCCTGCCCAGGAAAGTCAGACCACTATCTGCAGCTACAAGTCCAGGAAGCCGAACAACAATCCCTGTACCAATGGGCCCCGAATGGCCAGGAATTGATTAATAACTGACAGCTTCCTTAATTTTTGTCCAGCTTAGGACCAACCAGAGAAGGCCAAATATGTCCCTTCTAACAAATCACATGAGACCCCTGGTGGTACAGAAAATGATCCACCACCCATCTGTTGGTTTTTCATACTGTGGTGCCTTGCATGTTACTATGATCCTGGAAGCTATGCTGCTGGTATTTTAAATACCAGCAGGGTCACCCGTGGTGGACAGGTTTCAATGGAGCTTCCAGACTAAGACAGAATAGGAAGAAAGGCCTGGTGATCTACTGCTGAAGATTAACCTATGAAAACCACGTGGATCACAGCAGAATATTGTCCAATACAGTGCTGGAAGATAAGCCTCCTAGGTTGGAAGGACTCAAAATACACAGTGGACTAAAGCATACCAATGATCGCAAGCATGGCGCAGGACCAGGCAATGTTTTATTCTACTGTATATAAGGTCACCATGAGTCAGAGACAATTCAATGGCAACTAACACCAACAAGGATGCCTTTCTTTTCTGAAAGGATTCCAAGCCCTCGCTAGTCCCCTAAGCTGCTCTGCTTGTCTAGTCTTTTCTTCTTTTATATTTTATATTTTTCCTGAAGGTGACGTATGGAAGGATCCAGATGGTTCTAGTCAATTCAGTAAGTGTGTATTGAGCAGTGCGACCTGCTGGTAAGAGCTTGGCCTCTGGAGGTGGACTTCTTGGATTCATATCCTGGTTTCCACAGGTAGTAATCATAGAATTTTGAACAAGTTACTCCACCTCTCTGAGACTCAGTAGACCTATCTCACAGGGTTAAGGAGCCCTGGTGTCAAAGTGGTTAAGCACTCAGCTGCTAACCAAAAGGTTGGTGGTTTGAACCCACCAGCCGCTCCATGGGAGAAAGACGTGGAAGTCGGCTTCCATAAAGATGGCAGCCTTGGAAACTGTATGGGGCAGTTCTACTCTGTCCTGTAGGGTTGCTATGAGGTGGAACTGACTCGACAGCAAAGGGTTTGGTTTTGTTTTTTACCTCACAGGGTTAGTCTGAGGATTAAATGAGATAAAGCATGTGCAGTTTTAGCACATTGCCTGGCATATAGTAAGAGCCCAATAAACGTTAGCTGTTACCACTGTTACATTTCCACAAGAGCACCTAATACAGTGCCTTGCTCATTTCTGAGCAAGGCAAAAGTCTTGCCTTCAGGAAGCTTACAGTCCAGTGGCTGAGATAACACATATCACAGAACACTAGGTTGGCAACAAGCCTTGATACAGAAGAGTGGTTCTCAAAGCTGAGCATGCACGACACTCAAGTGTGCATCTGCTGGGGCACATAATGACAGACTGCTGCCTGCCTTTCGACTTCTAACAAGTTCCCAGGTGATGTTGCTGCCTCTGCTCCAGGAACCACACGTTGAGAACCACTGGTGTAGAGAAAATATACCAATATACAAGTACACTTTGTGCTTTGGAAGCACAAAGTCCTAAATTCAAATTCTGGTTTTACTTTTCCCTAATGGTGTGACTTGAGCAAGTTAGTTAATCTAGCTGAGCTACCATTTCCTCCTTTGTAAACAGCGGGAGGGTTAACTGAGATAATATATGCAACTGAGTAGTCAGCATGTAGGAAAGAGCGACCCCACCATGTGCCCGCACTTCCATGAGCGTACACTCAAGCAAGATGTACTAGAAGCACAGAAGGACATATTAATCCCAGCTGGGAGGGAGGGCTGGGGAGGAAGTTAAATTTGAACAGAGTCCTAAGCAGCTGAGTCATAGTGATAGTAACATGCTGTTGTTGTTGTTAGCTGCTGTCAAATCAGCCCTGACTCACGGCCACCCCATGCACAACAGAAGAAAATGCTGCCCCAGTCCTGTGATTGCGGAGTCAACCATTGTGATCCATAGGGTTTTCACTGGCTGATTTTCAGACATAGATCACCAGGCCTTTCTTCCTATGCTGTCTTAGTCTGAAAGCTCTGCTGAAACATACTCAGCATCATAGTAACAAGCAAGCCTCCACTGACAGACAGGTGGTAGCTTCGCATGAGGCACATCAGCCAGGAATTGAACCTGAGCTTCCTGCGTGGAAGGGGAGAATTTTACCTCTTAACCACCACTGCCCCTCTCAATAGTAACATAAATGCTTTGAATCCCTTAAGTAACAAACCCGGGATATTGAGCAAGGGAGTAATTAAAAGCACATTTCACCATATTTTGATTGACTTTGACCCTCTGTACCTTGAAGTAAGAGTGAAGGCAGATAGCCAAAAGGCACCCAATCCTTTCCAACCATAATCTCCATATAATAACTTCCAAACACCATGGCTTCACGAGACCTCAGGTCGGGGTTTATATTCTATGCATAAAAGCACCAGGAATTTACCATGCCAAAGAATTTTTTTTTCTAATTAAAAAATTACCCATTGCCATAGCGACCCTATAGGAGAAAACAGAACTGCCCCATAGGGTTTCCAGGGCTGTAATCTTTACAGAAGCAGATTTACACATCATTCTACCCCACAGAGGCTGGTGGGTTCGAACCTTTTGGATAGCAGCCAAGCACTTAACCACTGCACCACCAGGGCTCCTAACTAAAAAATTAGGTTCTCCTATTACCCAAGCTAGCTATCTGCAGGCACTACCGTCCATGCATTTCACTCACTCATTGTTACAATTCAACACTTCACGCATTTGTAGTTTGAAAATGTTGATGTAACATGGGGCAGACATTTCCTGAACTCACCAAAAATTTGACAACCAGCTCCCAGGAGAGTCATTTCAAATCGCTAAACGTATTTACCCACAGCAGAACCCAGGGTCCTGAGTTAACACTGCATTTCCGTGGTTTCAATCTTTTCCTTCATGGACCTTTGCCTGGCTTCCAAAAGCCACAGAATATGGCCCATTTTGACATCTGGCAGTGCCTGCAAAGTAAAGATGCAGGCCAGGAAGAGCAGGGTGGGAGAGGAGTGGGGACTTCAGGCCCACCACAGAAGGAATCTGGCCCTTGGTTGCCTAAATTGTGAGCTTGCAGCAGGGTACAAGTCAGCACGGCCAAGACACTGGACACTGGACAAGGAAAGTCCTAAGTCTAACATGGTGGATTGGGACCGCAGAAGCTGAGAAGGGAGGATCACACAGGAAGAACCCAGACGCAAATGGAAGAAAAAAGCAATTTCAGTTTTCTTCCAGCCCAACAGCCCATTGGCAGGTTACTGCTACAAGAATTGTTAGCCTGATTTCGTCCCACTTCAGGAGTATACCAGGTTTTTCAAACGATATTTCATGAAGTTCTCATGAGCAAGAGCCACTCGGAGCACTTCTCATTTCCAAAAATCAGTATCACTGTCTGTGTCCTTGAGACCACAAATCAGATGTCTACAAGCAGCTATCTGCAAGTTCCTCTATGCCTCCAAATTCTTCCCAAGATTCTTCTTCCACCTTTGTTACCTGTCTCCAGTCTGACTTCTCCTCCAGTCTTTAGTAAAAGTGAGCACCTAGGTGTGTTCTGCCTGCTCTCCTCTCCTCTTCTTGCAATAAACCAAATAGCCCACTACATAAAACAGGCCGTGCTGAGCAAAAGCATGCTCTATAGATGCAGCCTAATGCCACATGTCATTTGATTTCTTGACTGCTGCTTACAATCAATGCCCATGGAAGCAGCAGTCAAGAAATCAAACGACATATGGCATTAGGCGAATCTACTGCGAAAGATCTCTTTAACGTGTTAAAAAGCAAAGATATCACTTTGAGGGCTAAGGTGCGTCTGACCCAAGCAATGGTATTTTCAATCACCTCATATGCATGCGAAAGTTGGACAATGAATAAGGAAGACTGAAGAAGAATTGATGCTTTTGAATTATGGTGTTGGCAAAGAATATCGAATATACCATGGACTGTCAGAAGAACGAACAAATCTATCTTGGAAGAAGTACAGCCAGAATGCTCCTTAGAAGCAAGAATGGCGAGACTTTGTCTCTCGTACTTTGGACATGTTTTCAGGAGGGATTAGTCCCTGGAGAAGGACATCATGCTTGGTAAAGTAGAGGGTCAGCGAAAAAGAGGAAGACCCTCAACGAGATGGGTTGACACAGTGGCTGGAACATTGGGCTCAAACACAGCAAGGATTGAGAAGATGTCACAGGCCTGGGCAGTGTTTCATTCTCTTGTACACAGGGTCGCTATGAAGTGACTGGATGGCACCTAACAACAACAACAACATAGATGCAGCAAGGAATCCATGTGTGGTGCAAACAGTTAATATGCTCGGCTGCTTACCAAA
Organism: Dugong dugon; assembly: GCA_030035585.1. Classification (NCBI taxonomy): domain Eukaryota; kingdom Metazoa; phylum Chordata; class Mammalia; order Sirenia; family Dugongidae; genus Dugong; species Dugong dugon. The sequence continues at coordinate 64,410,787 of CM057470.1, read as the reverse complement.
AGGTTGGAGGTTAGAGTGCACCCAGAATTGCCTGGTGATCTACTTCCAAAAAATCAGCCACTGAAAACCCTGGGGCGCAGTCCTACTCTGACACACAGAGCTGACTTATTGGCAACTGGCTGTAGATAAAGCATTTCTCAAACTCTAAGGTGCATATGAATCACTTGGAGCTCTTGTTTAAAGGCAGATTCTGACTCAGTGGGTGTGGGGTAGGACCTGAGCTTCTGCATTTTGGACAAGCTCCCAGGCAAAGCTGACTGCTGCTGGTCTGCAGACCACATTTTGAATTGCATGGTTGTAGAGGATCACAGGAAATTTATTAAAATCAGATCAGAAGCTCCTGTCATTCTGGCTCATCCACTGGGACATGGAGAAAAAACTTAAATGTATGGATCCCATCTTAGTGATGGATATAATGGAAGTGGGTTTTATTTGTGGAACAGTTGCCCATTATCATGCTAAACTTATGGGTTATGGATGCCATGCTGTGGCATTTCTTGATTAGACTGATAGCATGGGGGGATTATGCACAGTGACACCCAGTGTGATGGGGTGGAAACTTACATTGATGCTGAAATCAGAAAACATGAGTGTGAGTCCCAAGCTGTCCTCATTACTAACTGTGTGAGCTTAAACCTGCCCCTTAGCCATCCTGCTGTTGTCCCAATTTGAAAAATAGAAAGAAATAATAACTGTCCTACTTAACCTGACACGGCTGCTGTGAAGATGGAATGAGGTAAAATATGGGAAATTTCAATGCAATGGCAAATGATAAAGTATTGATAACCCCCTTTGGCCTCAATAGAGTATTAGCAAATATGGGGTGTGAAATAACCCTATAAAAAGAAGGCTGCCAACAATTTCAACATCCCATAAAGCACCCAATGTCCAAGTTGATTTTAATATGTTATCTGCTGTCAAGTCTGCCCCACAATCATGGAGACCCCATGCACAAATGAACAAAATGCTGCCCAGTCCTGCGCCATCCCCATGATCAGTTGTCAGTCAGATTACTGTGATCCACAGGTCTTTCACTGGTTGATTTTCGAAAGTAGATCATCAGGCCTTTCTTCCTAGTCCATCATAGTCTGGAAGCTCTGTTGAAACCTGTTCGGCACTGTAGCAACATGCAAGCTTTTACTGACAGATGAGTGGTGGCTGAGCATGAAGTGCACTGGCCAGGAATGGAAGCTGGGACGTCTGCGTTGAAGGTGAGAATTCCACCACTGAAACACCACCGCCCAGCTCATTTCAATATACTGCCCCATGTTATCATCCTCCCACTCTGACATCCGGAGGAGAGGTCTTGTAGTATAATAGCATTCACTTAGCACATGAAGTGATTAAACGTGTCAGCTCGTTTTCCTAATATCGTAGCTGTGAGATTTCTACAGTCTGCTTACTTCAAACTTGGCCATCCCTTCAGCGGAAACATCTCCAGAAAGTGGCCCTTCTGAAAACGGGTTCACTTTAGCCCCGAGTGGATTCTTTACTAACGTTGGCCCTTAAGGAAATAATTACTGAAAGTGTCCCATCCAAATACCCCTCTTTGTCTGGGGGAGGATGTCACATTCTGGGAACCTTTAAGGAGGACCAGAAAGGAGAAGCTGAAGGGGTTAATTTTTTGAACTGGCCATCTGAAAAAGAAACCTTGGCTAGTAAGACTGAAGTCCAGTCAGAAATTATGTCTATATGAAAATAATAATCCCTGCATAAGCATTCGCCAAAGAGCCCAAGCTTCTGCATCCAATTTGTATCACATTTAGACAAGTGATGTTACAATCCTGGGCCCGTATATTATACAATTACAGAATGTGATTTTCATTATGTTATTAAAGTACTAGTTGTTATTATGGGCCATACTGCCTGCAGATGTTCCCCCAGAAGCATGGTTGCTGCTGCTGCTGTGACAGGGAAATTTCTTCCTCTTGGTGCCACCTTAGTCCTGCTAAGGCACGGTCCTGTTGGGGTTAACAGGAAGCTCCGCTCCTCAGCCCCCAGATTGTTGTTGATTGGGCTCACCTTCTGGGAGAAACTGGACTCCTGCAGAGGCCAGCCCTGTAAACGGAACTCTCCCTCCCTGAGTTGTCATTAACCCTTTTCTCTCGGCAGGCAGCAATTCCCACAAATTTAAACCAGACGGGCAAGACAGTCTTTGCAAGAGGGAAGAAAATGCATGTTTATATTCTCCACATGGAAAATGAATAGGAGGTGTGTTCCATGCATTAGTCATACATTTTGAGAAATCTGTATTGGATATTACATGAAATTGGAATTGGCTGGAGGGTCATACCTAGTGGGGGGAAAGAGGACTTCACCAGCCTTGGATAAATCTGACCCCGTTGACCATTCTAACAGCCTTTGGGATCAGGGAGTTGTGGGTCGGACTGGGTCTGCCACAAATCAAAACTTTGGTTGATAATATCAGTTTGATCACTCAGCAACTATTTATTGTGTGTATTCAGTGCACAGGGGTCAATGGGCTTCAGAGAGGGTTCAGCCCAAGAATTTTAGGATAAGGTCAGAAAATGTCACCTTCTAAAGCTGAAGCTAATAAGAAGTAACATGAAATTGGAGCAATTAGCCATCTGCAGGGGGAAAGAGCCTTTTGGCAATGTGTTGCAGGTGAGACTGGAGTGTTTCCTCAATCTCCACCTAGAAGCCATGATGTCGCCACAGCAGGTCAAGAAGAGTACGCTTTAAGGAATGTAAGGCAGCTATTACTGTGCAGCTCTTGGAACCGAGGGGCAGGCTGCCCTCCCACTGACCCCTCCAGACAGTGACCTGAGAGAAATATCCCTGAAGTGAGAGGGTCATCAATCTAGTTACCCCAACGTGAGGGAAAGATCCCCTAGGAACAACCAATACCCTTTGACTTAATCCTATACTCACTCGCTGACTTAGTTTCCTAGTGCTGCTGTAACAGAAATACCACAAGTGGGTGACTTAAAAGAACAAAAATTTATTTTCTCACAGTTCTGGAAGCTAGAAGACCAAAGTCAGGTGTAGTTCTAGGGGGAGGTCCTTCTTTGTCTATTTCAGCTTCGAGGAGCCAGCAATTCTTGGAGTTTCTGGGTTTGTAGATTCATCTGCCTCCACCATCATCAAATGGAGCCTATCTTCCCTCATACATCCTTGTTTCTGTGTCTAATCTGCTCTTTTTATAATTCGGAAGTGATTAGGTTGAAGACACACCCAACACTGATACAGCTTCATTAACATAAAGAAAACCTTATTCTCAAATGGGATTACTTCCACAGGGTTAGGATTCCAAGACATATTTTGGAGGGAGGATGCAATTCAATCCATAACACCAACCAAATTTTTCCAACTAACAGATACCAATTACCCTATCCAAGATAGTGCCCATGGGGAATTAATAAATTAACATTCCAGTAGATGTTTTTCTTGAATATGAGGTCAAATTCACACTAATTAAGTCTGAATGTCCCTGCTTAGATTTGTAAAATGGAATCCTGAGCCAGCACGGACCGTACAGAAATCCAAACAACTCCATTCATTCATTCACTCATGTATTTCCATGACCTTATAACAGTGACATCTCTGTACAGGATATTGTGCTAGGCAACCCAAATCATTGATTGAGGGCTGAACCTTAAGAGGGAGTGTAATCTTGGATGAAGCAGTTCCTCGTAGCTGTGGGTAATTCTCAGTGAGGGACATAGCCTGTGTCCTCATAGCTGCGAGCACTATTCCCAGGAGCTGGGAGATGGGTGCAGAGGCCTTGATAAGGGCATTTATGTTCCCAATGGGGTTGGATCCCAAACATGAATGTGGTTTCCTGGTAAACTGGACTGGACCACATATGAGCTGCAAGGACCCCTTTTGCCAAGGCTAAACTAAATTCAGCCCGTGTGACTCCTTGGCTGCTACTACATGAAATTCTAAAGGCCATGAAGAGGAAAAACATATCCTCCCAGGCAGCGGTAGACCCAGCCACCAGGCAAAAGAGATACACCAAAGGCCAATCCAGAAAGAGGACAACAGACCTCCAAAAAGAGCAGATGCAAAGATGGACCATCTGCCATTTTGGGATGCTCAGTGACCACTGTCTCTTCTTATGGTAATATCATCCCAATTTTCCTCTGGGGGACCATTCCTTTCCCACCATCAGTCTGTGAGTGTTGATTGGACTGACCCTTCAGTCCTCACTCTAGGGGCAGGCAAGTACACCAGTCCTGGAAAACAAGACAGAAGCATACCCTGCCCCTGGGATTGATTCAGAGCTGGGCATGTGACCCTAGCTGAGACTATCAAAGCCAATGAGCATCATCCCCAGGACTTCCACTGGAATCTTTGTGAACACGGTTGCTCTCTTTCTGCTGGGCTTGCTAAAATGACAGACCATCTGCTGGGAGTTTGGCCACATCTGCTCTCTCCTGGATAGAGTCTGTCTGAGAATGAGGTTAAAAGAGCACAGAGCTGAGAGGCAGAGGGTGGGATGGATTCCTGGTGATACCTCTTGAGCACTTAGACCTAGCCTTACCTGAAGACCCTTTACCTGATGTATTCCTGGACTTTTCATTGCATTCAACTAATAAGTCCTGTTTTGCTTAAGCCCCGTAAGTTGCTTTTTGTGACTTACAACCAAATGACTGATTTCCCATGAAGCTGGTGTTGGCAGCAAACGTCCCTTTTCTCCCACCTTAATCTATCCCCATTCCTTACCCTTCAGATGAGCAACCTTCCTACTTCCCAGGGCAGAGTCGGGGAGGAAGCTGCAGCTTCCTTAGAAGCCAACAGTGACTTGGGTGGAGCTGGTGGAGGAGTGGGGATGTGAATGTGACCTTTGAAAATCACCAGGGTGGGCAGAGAGGAGGTATACGGGAAATGGAATGGGTGCCCAGCAGTAGGAAACGGGGCGAGAAAACATGGAGGCATGATCTAGAGAGGCAGTGTGCGCAGTGGTGAGCATCAGGGATGGCAGCATTAGCCTCCTTGACTTGAATCTTTGCTCTTCCCTATCAGCTGTGTGACCTTGGGAGTTCCTTCCACTGGAATAAAAGTGACCCTTCCCTCATATGATCGCTGTAAGGGTTCAGTGAGTTAAGAGTTTGTAAAGTGTTTAGGAAAGTGCCTGGCACTTACTAAGTGCAGAATTAATTTTAATGGTTATGATTTTTATCTTGAAGAGGGAGAAAACCTCTTTAGCTTGCGTAGTGAAGTAGAAGTAGAAAAGCAAATATGGCTGAAGAGGTTAGCATGGGCCCCTGATGGAGGATGTGACCTGGGAAGCCTGGCTCTAGGCTCAGAAGTCCATTCTGTGTGAGTGTGGCAGGCTAAATAATGGTCCCCTAAAGATGTCCACAGCCTAATCCCAGAGCCTGTGAATATGTTCTCTTCCATAGCAGAAAGAACTTTACAGATGTGATTATGGTCCAGTTAAGGATCTTGAGATGGAAAGATCATCCAACGTAATCACAAGGACCCTTATAAAAGGGAGGCAAAAGAGTTAGAGAAGGAGACGTGATGATGGAAGCAGAGGTGGAAGAGATGTGGGGCATGACTCAAGGAATATGGACAGCCTCTACACAACACACACCCATTGCCGTCGAGTGGATTCCGAGTCATAGAGACCCTACAGGACAGAGTAGAACTGCTCCATAGGGTTTCCAAGGAGCAGGTGGTGGATTCAAACTGCCGACCTTTTGGTTAGCAACCATAGCTCTTAACCACTATGCCACCAGGGTTTCCATGGACAGCCTCTAGAAGCTGGAAAAGGTAAGGACGTGGATTTTCCCCTAGCACTTCAGAAGGAATGCAGCCCTGCCAACCCATTTTAGATTTCTGATCTTCACAACTGCAAGATAGTAAATTTGTGTTGTTTTAAGCCACTAAGCTTCTGGCACTTTGATACTGCAGCAACAGAAAATGCACACAGTAAGCAAACAGAGAAGTGAGCTTTAAGACAGAAATATAAGCGGTTGCCCAGGCTGGGAGCAGATGTGCGGGGACTGCTAGGGAGGGGCACAGGAACCATTCAGGGAAGATGGAAATAGTCTCTATCCTGCCTGGAGTCCCCAGGTGGTGCAAATGGTTAATGCGCTCTGCTGCTAAGCAAAAGGTTGGCGGTTCCACCCAGAGGAGCCTCAGAAGAAAGGCCCGGCAACCTACTTCCAAAAAACTCAGCCATGAAAAATCCTAAGGAGCACAGTTCTACTCTCACATGTATGGGGAATCAATTCAACAGCATTTGGCTTGGTTTTACTTGAGTGTATAGGTTTGTCAAAACTCACCAAACTACACTTAAAATGGAGGCAGTTATGTGTGGGAGTTACATCTCAATAAACCTGAGAAAGACAGAAATTTTCTCAAAGCTTCTAATTGTCCCCATTAAGGGGATGGCGACAGTTCTGGATTCCTATCTGTATTAGGCAATCACTTTATAGATGTAGAGCTGGAGGCTCGGAGAGGTGAAGAGACTTGCCCCAAGTCACATGGCTGGGTGCCACAAGCAGACACAAGAACGGAGGATTGTGACTCCCACCCAGACCTCCCTCCCACACTGCTCTCTTGGTCTAACGCTGACACACCTGAGGAAGGGTAAGCAGGCGTGCCGGTGATGGCCCGGCAGTGCGTGCTGCCACTTTTCTGCAGACCTAGAACCTTACCGTCCACGTGTTCCCTCCCAAAGTGCTGAGACATTCCCTTTCCAATTCCCAAGGTGAAGGTGCAGCAAAAGCAGCCTTTTCCTTCTTTCCCCACTGCAGAGCACCATGAGAACAAAGCGCCCAGCCTGGGGCAGAGCAGTTACGAGACTGATCTCCTCTCATGAAATTCTGTTTTCCTCAAGTCAGGAAGATGTCTGCCCTCCACCCTACGCCTCCCTGGGCATCTCTCTGACCTGATGCTCAGCTTCAATGGGATCCAACTGCACCCTCTGTGGGCACTGCTATGTGAATTTAGCCACTGCCCTGGCCTGAAAGTCCTAACCTTTTGGAGAGCAAAGCAGTAACTTTCCCAAGCCTTGAGACAATTCTCTGGCACCTGGAAAATTCAGCCCAACATCTCCTATTTTGCAGAGGCTGCTCTGCTGGGAACTCTAAGCCTTTCTATGTTTATTATTCCACTTCCTCAAACAAAGCTTCAAGAGGCAGAAAGGAGTAAAAGTCCACCTTTTAATTTTGCAGGCAGGCAGGGAAAGGTCAAAACAGAAACGGTTGAAATAAGGAGACTGAGGAGTTTCCCAGGTGGCTCAGTGATTAAGAGCTCGGCTGCTCACCAAAAGGTCTGCAGTTCCAATCCACCAGCCGCTCCTTGGAAACCCTCTGGGACAGTTCTACTCTGTCCCGTAGGGTCGCTGTGAGTCGGAATTGATTCAACAGTAACAGGTTTGGTTTTTTGGTTTCCAACCTCTGAAAACCACCATCACTATGCTACTCAGGGGCCCTCAAATTCCCAGCAACCCTAGAGGGCAGTGCTAGAAGGTTAGAGCCCCCCAGGCTTCCAGGCAGAACAGAAGACCGGACCCCCTTCATGCTGCAGACATGACTTCACGGAGCACGCTTCCCCGGTAGGCGCACTGAGTGTCCCCAGCAAGGCAGCCAGCGTCCAGTGAGGGTGTAATTGCTTTTGGATGATGATGTTTTGCTGTGTCCAGGTGATCAGCTCAGCAGGAAGCTGTGGACTTTCTCCAGGAGGGCAGAAATGGCAGGTGGACAAACATTAGCTGGGCATAGAATTTGAGGGCTCCAACGTGTCCTTTTCACAGATTTTAGAAATTCCTAGAATTGAAAGGGGTCTTAACCATCCCTTAGTCAAACGTTGTTGTTATTGTTAACTGCTGTGGAGTCAGCCCCTGACTCTGGTGACCTCATGCACAATGGAACAAAACACTGCATGGTCCTGCCCCGTCCCCATGGCCAGCTGCAGATCAGACCATTGTGATCCACAGAGTTTTCATTGGCTGATTTTTGGAAGATCACCAGGACTTTCTTTCCAGTCCTCTTAGCCTAGAAGCTCCAATGAAACCTGTTCAACAACATAGCAACAGGCAAACCTCCACTGACCAATGGGTGGGGGCTGCACATGAGGTGCATGGGCCAGGAATCAAACCCTGGGAGACATGGAAGGCAAGAGTTGTACCACTGAACCACCATTGCCCCCAACCCCAGTCAACTTTAGGGCCAAAGAAAATAGAGTATGTCCCCTAGCACCAGTCCATGCAGGCACCACTAGGAGACTCTCCTAAGCAAACTCTGGGATGGTGGCAGAAGTGTGGAGGGGGGCAGGCAGTAAACACGTGAGATCGCCCCCAGGTACCGCTCGTCCTTGTTATGACACTATCCCACTACCCAGCTCCCATTCTTCAGATGCCACATCATTATCTTTCGGCTTCTAAGCAGCAAATCATTAAGCCAAGCATCCAAAATGATGAGTTGTTGCCCAGAATCTTTACAGTGTCCTTGGCATAGCAAAGACTGCAGGTAGGAAAAGTGCTCATTATGAAGTACGGCGCTTTTTTTTTTTTGAGTTTATACTTGAAAGCAAGATACCCAGCCATGAGTTCCAGCGTCAGAGCAGAAGTCTGAGAACTGTTCCCTATGTTCCTCATACTTTATAGCAGTGGTTCTCAATCTGTGGTCCCCAGATTAGAAATGCAATTTCTTGGGGCCCTCTCCAGCCCAGAAATTGTGGGGTTAGGGCCCCCAAATCTGCCACCTTCACAAGCCCTCCAGGTGATTCAGATGCCCAGTAAGCACCGCCTTCCCCCTGTCTGAGTTACAGGCCCCTTTGAGAATCTGACTCCATCTAGCAGCTCTCCTCAAGGGAAATGCACATGGGAAAAAAATGTGTACAGTCTCAAGGGGGGTGCAAAGACCACCTTGAAGCCCCTTCAAGAAAACCCCGGAGCATCCAGGGAACCTGGCTGAGAACGCCCACTCTGCCTATAGAATCATATATCCTTAAAGTTACAAGGGACATTTGGGATCTTTGGACCTGGGCCCTAGATCCCAGACAGGTAGGTTGAAATCACCCTGCAAAGTTCACAGCAGCAAAGCAAGTACTCAGCCTGTGCTGTCATCACCCCTCCCCTCCCCAAGCAGGTCCTGAAAAGCCCCCTCTCAACACTGCCTCCCCCTTCAGTTTAACTGATTCCCAGAAGGGAAAGGAGGGTTTATGAGTTTGCTAGCATGGCCATAACAGAATACCACCAAGTGGGTGGCTTTAAACAACAGAAATTTATTGTCTCACGACTCCGGAGGCGAGAAGTCTGAATGCTGGGCCCTGCTCTCTCCGAGGGCTCTGCCGGGGAAAGCCTTCCTTGTCTCTCTGGCTTCTGGTAGCCCCAGGTGTCCTTGGCTTGCTTGTAAGTACATCTTCCCACAATCATCTTCCTTCTGTCTGTCTCTCTGTGCCTCTTCCCCTCTTTTAAAAGGACACCACTCAGACTGCATTAGGGCCCACCCTACTCCTGTATGACCTCATGTTAACTGGTAACACCTTCAAAGAGCCTATTTCCAAACAAGGTCACATTCACAGGTACCAGGGGTTCAGACTGTAACAAAGTTCTGAGAACTGCCATCAGAGTGGCACTCTAAGCTTTTCACCACAACGTTGGTGAACTCGGTTTTAGAAATCAAAAGCCAAATTTAAGAAAGCAGAGAGAGAGGGAGGGAGGGAGGAAGAAGGGAAGGAGAGAAGGAAGTTCCCTCTGCTCTATGAAAACAAAACAACAAAATGAAAACTAGAAAAAAATACAAAGAGTGCAGCAACCCACTTTCAACACTACATGGCGGTCATACAAATGAAAACAAAAAAAAACAAACCCACTGCCATAGAGCTCATTGACTCACAGCGACCCTACAGGACAGAGTAGGACTGCCTCAGGGTTTCCAAGGAGCAGCTGGTGGATTCCAACTGCCGACCTTTTGGTTAGCAGCCAAGCTCTTAACCACTGTGCCACCAGTGTTCAATTAAGCCAGAGGTCCATCTGGCCCAGAGCCAAATTTGGCTTCTATGAGTTAGAACCTACTTGATGGCAATCAACAACAACAGCATATCCTTTTTGGCCCACAAAGTGTTTTTAAATATTTTTGGGAAATTTCACATAAAAATCTAGACCACCAGCCTCTCTTGAAAAACAATAAAACGATCTGGCACTCTCTGGGCCTGCATCTCAGGGCAGCATCCCTGGCGCTGAGTAGAGCTGACCCTTCAGATGGAGCGTAGGTGCTTTAGTTTGTCCTGGTCCTCTCCCTGCCTCCTTGTCCACTCAGCCACATTACCGGGCCCCTGTAGGCTCTAGAGTTTGCCACCCTAATCATCCAAAAACCACCTGTTATGGGTTGAACTGTGTCCCCAAAAAAGATACACTGAAGTCCTAACCCTCTTACCTGTAAATGTCACCTTACTCGAAATAGGATCTTTGCAGGCATAATCAAGGTAAGATGAGGTCATCCTGGAGTAGGGTGGGCCCTGATCCAATGACTAGTGTCCTTTGAAGAGGAGAGACAGACACAGAGGGAGGGTGAGGCAGGGACTGGCATGATGTGTCTACAAGCCAAGGAACCCCAAGCATTACTGGCAGCACCACAAACTAAGAGGAAGTCATGGAACAGATCCTCCCCTAGAGCCTTCGGTGAGAAATGGCCCTGCCAAGACCTTCATCTTGGATTTCTACCCTCCACAACTCTGAGAGGATAAATTTTTGTTGCTTTAAGCCTCCCAATTTGTGGTACTTTGTTACCTAAGAAATTAACACACCACCCAAGAGGAATACAAGTGACTTTTAGGCAATGATTGATTCTGAAGAGCCAAATGAAAGCCAAAGAACCATGTAATGCATTTTTCTGTTCTTCTAGAACCTTGACTCTGGTTTTGCTGTCTGCATCCCCATTTTCCTGCTCACCCCAGAGGCAGAGAGGTACCTGTTCTTTGTGCCAACACAGCACACTATAGTTTCCCTATCACAGGGCGCATCGTATTATATTTTAATTGCCTAGATACTTTACTGACTCCCCCATTAATTTGTAAATTCTATAAGGGCAGAAACTAAGAGGATCTAGTTCACTACTGAAACCCTTAGCCCAGTACCTGACTCTTGAAAAGGAAGTTAATAAGGGAGGGAGGGAGGGAGGGAGAAAGGAGAGAAGGAGGGAAGTTACTCAACACAGTAGGTCTCCAAGCTGAGTAGACATCAGAATCACAACACAGACAGTGGACCTCACCCCCGGAGTTTCTCATTCTGTAGGTCTGGAGTGGGGCCTACACATTTGCTTTCCTAACACATTCTCAGGTGATAGATCACCTCCTCTAGTTCCATCTTTTAAAAACATCTAGCTTCTGTAAATAGTTCACAGGTTTTTCATCATTCTTTCATCTCTATTTTAGAAAGTAATAGATGCTCAGTAAAGAGTGATCAAATGACATGTATATGAATGGGTTTTGCTATCCCTTCTGCAAGCTGCCTTCTGTACTCTGGAGGAAAGGGGCTGCCACAGTGATTTGCTTCCCACTGGAGGAGCAGGCTCACTGTCATACAGGAAGGCCAACCACACTTTTCCCTGAGCAACAACTTTTTGGATGCCAAATGCACAAAAAATGAGGGGGAGAAAGAAATGTGCAAAATGAAAAGTACTTCAACTATATAGCTCATACCAGGCCTTTGAGTTGTGGTGCTGGCGAAGAATATTGAATATACCATGGACTGCCAAAAGAACGAACAAATCTGTCTTGGAAGAAGTACAGCCAGAATGCTCCTAAGAAGCAATGACAAGACTTCGTCTCACACACTTTGCGCATGTTATCAGGAGGGATCAGTCCCTGGAAAAGGACATCATGCTTGGTAAAGTAGACGGTCAGTGAAAAAGAGGAAGACCCTCAAGGAGATGGACCGACACAGTGGCTGCAACAATGGGCTCAAGCATAGCAATAGTGAGGATGGTGCAGGACCTGGCAGTGTTTCATTCTGTTGTACACAGGGTGGCTATGAGTCGGAACCGACTCCAAGGCACCTAACAACAGGCAATACTGTATATCAGACATCTCCTCCTCTCCTCCCCACACCAAATGGTGAAGTAAAAGAGTGGCAAATCTAGCAGACATTGCTAATCAAGCATAGCATTCTTGTTCTCTGAGCATGGACCTGAGTCCTGAGAATCCTTCTCAACACAGCAGTCCAAGCAGCTACTCTCAGCCAATGTGAGTTGGTCCATGGGGTACAAATTCCTTTCTGCCTGATATCCTGGCAAGGAGCTGCTTGAGAAGACCTTGCAATTAAGAAATCCCTGCCCTTCTTAAATCTTGGACCCTAATGTGTCCGGGGAGCCCCTGGGTGGTACAAATGGTTAACACGCATGGCTGCTAACCAAAAAGGTGGCAGTTCAAATCCACCCAGAGACAGCTGGGAAGAAAAGCCTGGTGATCTACTTCCAAAAAATCAGCCGCTGAAAACCCTATGGAGCACAGTTCTACTCTGACACATGGCGTCACCCTGAGTTGAGGTTGACTCAGTCACAGCTGGTTAACTGGTTAATGTGTCAGAGGAGACTGGGAAGTCCATGGTGTCTAATGTGAACCAAACCTGAGGAACAAGACTGAAAGAAGGGGAGCTATTCAGCAAATGGAGCACAGGGTCACCGCAAGGCTTGTTTAACTTCAGGTTATTGGTCACAGAGATGCAGTTGACTGAGGAATTTTGTGGAGAGCTAAGTAATGTATATCAAGTGAAGCCCCCTGAGAACAAAGTGCCAGACTGGTAAGAACTTGTCCGCCTTCTGGGACGCTCAGCTGCAAACCATCTGGATGAGTGCATAGCTGCAATCGTCACAAATCTTAGCCCACGGGGGCAAAATGGGTGTACACTGCCACCAAGCGACCACAGCTGGTAAAAACAATGAGGCTAGGGAAATAGGGAAAACCAACAAAAGCCTAATGAATAGACAGATAAAAGGATACAAACTTTAGTTATTTTATTTTAGCCTTCTTCAGTTAACCAAAACACACGTTCACATTACTGTATATAAAACACGTGGAAAAGTTGTAAAGTGAAAATCTTTAAAGATTCCCAAGCTAGGTATTGCTGGTCAAGAAAGAATGGATGGATTGGGAATTCCATTCAGGCCTCTTGGATCCCGTCCAGATGTTCAACCAGCTGGTCATACCAAGTCCCCTCCCGTCAATTACTTTTCTTGATGTTTCCAATCAACAGTATTATATATGTGATGCTATAAACTTTTACATTTAATATTAGCTCATAACTCAGGACCCTAAACCAGATGTTTGGGGTGAGAAAGAAATTGATGGCTTATCAGGAGACGCAACCCAGGCCACTGGCTGCTCTCCAGGCATCCTACCAGCTGAGCTGCAACGCAGAGTGGTTACTACCAGCTCCCTCTAGTCTTGTTCTGAGAGACAGGGAGGGAGGGGCGGGGAGCAAGGATAAGCATAAAGATGCAGAAAATCTTGTATGAGTTGTTTTTTCTTAGAAAACAGGAGCCTGTAGCATGGTCTTAAACACTAACGTCAGGTATCTGTGATCCTCGAAACCTTTGTGACATGAGGAAGGTGCAAGGAGGTGGGGATGGTGGGGGGAGAAGGTGAACTTCTTGGCCAAAGGAGGCCATGAGCTGACACAGGCTGGCTGTCACAAATGAGGTTGGACAATATCTTTCAAATGTGAACTGACTTCCCCTCCCAGTGGTTCCCAACTTTGCACTTCCCCCTGCAGGCAGCTAGGACCCCTCTGTGAGGCGTCAGCAGAGGAGAAGGCAGAGAACAAAGTCTTCAGGGCTTTGGTTTCCAGAAGCCTAAGCCCCCAGGGGAGTGAAGGGGAGACAAACTGGGGAGAAAGCTCATGAGGGAGAGGAGTTCCCCTACAATCCCACTTTGAACATACCCCGCCGTCTCTGGAGAGGGAGCAGAAATATTAGTGGCTCTTGGAGAAAGGGGCCCTGTGCCCGGCTTCCTGGGCCAGGGTCCTGGGGAGGTAAGCTGATTCTCCTGCCTCAGGGTGGTTTATGGTCTATAAAGGTCCTCAAGAATGCTGAATTAGCAAATACCCCGCCAGCCTTGTTTAACCACAGGTGGGCTTTTTCCGGGATGGAGCCCTAGTGATGAAGTGGGTTAAAAGCCCTTGACTACTAACTGGAAGGTCTGTGGTTCTAACCCACCAGCAGCTTCACGGGAGAAAGATGGGCAGTCCACTTCAGTAAAGAATCTACAGTGCTGGAAACCCTGTGGGACAATTCTACTCTGTCCTATAGGGTCACTATGAGTTGGAATCAGCTCAAAGGCAACAGGTTGGGGCTTTTTCCTCCTCTCTGTGCATGCATGCGTCTACAGATGACCCAGAGAACACCGCAGGTGTTTCATGAGCACTCTATGAGTGTTTGAAATATGGAATCAGCCACGATGCAACTGACCCCAGACTGGGCAGATGGGGCCAGAGTAATTCCAAATGAGACAATCTGTGAAAAGCACTACGCAGAGGGCCTGGTACAGGGTAATTCCTCAATGAATTGCAGCTGCTAACTGCTTTTATTAGTGTGCTCGAGTTTCAGTGTCTTTATAACCACCAAGGCCAAGTTCCCTGTGGTAGATGAAGGGACATTCCCACAGCAAGGTCTCTAAGCCAGCATAGGTCCCCATCCTTCTACTACCCCTCCTGACATTACAGAAGACCACTTTCATCTCAGTTTCTTCAAAGTAACCACTCTAGGCTAATGATTCCACAGAAACACCAGAGAACCCACGTACGTATGTCTTTCCTCATCATCCTACCACACTGGCAGACTGAAGTCAGAGAACTGGGATCTACTGGTGAGATACTGGGAGAGTAACTGCCTCTCTGGGGCTCAGCTTCTTCATCTACAACACCAGGAGGTTTTATACCAGGAATGGCAAACAAATTTAATTTACATGCACCAGCCAGTGTATGAGTAGTGGCCTTCAGAAACAGTGTTAAGAAGGATTCTGAGGTAGTGTCTGTGGTTAGGGGGAGAAAATGCTCTGATCCGCAGGCACAGCATGGAGTATAGGGACAGTTGGGCTACTTGTGGCCACTCCCCTGTTTTACTGTAACTGACCTTTCAGTAGCATTTGCCTGATTAAATTTGCCCTCTTTGCTGAAAAACTTTCTTAGTTTTGAGATTCCACACTCTACCAGGTTTCCTCTGCTTCCCTGGCTGCTCCTTCTCATCTTCCTTTCCAAACCCACCAAACTCACTGCTGTCGAGTTGATTCCAACTCATAGCAACCCTGCAGGACAGAGCAGAACTGCCCCGTAGGCTTTCCAAGACTGTAATCTTTACGGAAGCAGACTGCCACATCTTTCTCCTGCAGAGCCACTGGTGGGTTCGAACCGCTGTCCTTTCAGTTAGCAGCCGAGCATTTAACCTCCGTGCCACAGGGACCCTCTGCTTAAGATGTAAGTAATGGAAATGTTGCAGTGCCCCAGGATTGGGCCTGGGCCAAATTTTCTTCACTGTATGAGATTACTCACCCTAGGAGATCCCATCTAGCCCTGTGCCTTTAAACAACATCTGAATGTCAATGAATTCCAGATCTATATCTTCAACCCTAAAACCCCTTGCCTTCCGGTCAATTCTGACTCACTGTGACCCTACAGGACAGAGTAGAACTGTCCCACATGGCTTCCAAGGAGTGGGTAGTGGATTTGAACTGCCAACCTTTTGGTTAGCAGCCGAGCTCTTACATATATGCCTGACTACTTGATTTATCCACACACAATAAACCAGTTGCTGTCCAACAGACTCCAACTCACATCGACTCTCCTGTGTGGAAAATAGAACTGTACTTCATGGGTTTTCAATGGCTGATTTTTTCAGAAGTAGATCGCCAGGACTTTCTTCCAAGGTGCCTCTGGGTGGCCTTGAACCACCAACCTTTTGGTTAGGAGCCAAGCGCTAACCATGTGCACCACCAGGGACTCCCTCTACATTTAATGGATCTCTAGTGGTGCAGTGGTTAAGAGTTCGGCTGCTAACCAAAAGGTCAGCAGTTTGAATCCACCAGCCGCTCCCTGGAAATCTAGGGGCAGGTCTACCCTGTCCAAACATAGCATGATGAAAACAGAACTGTCGCTTTTCACCCTAAATCTGCTCCCCTCTGTCTTTTACTGTCCTAATAAAAGGCAAAGTAGCTCTGGTGGCACTGTGGTTAAGCACCTGGCTGCTAACCAAAACATCAGCGGTTAGAACCCACCAGCCGCTCTGCTGCAGAAAGATGTGGCAGTCTGTTTCAGTAAAAATTACAGCCTTGGAAACCCTCTGGGCCAGTTCTACTCTGTCCTATAGGGTCACTGTGAGTGGGAATTGAATGGATGGCACCCAAACAACAACAATAAAAGGCAACCCTACCCACCCACTTGCCCAGGTTAAAATCTTGGAGCTAGCCTTGATTCCCGAATTTCCTTTATCACTACCTTGCCCCCACCAATCCTTCAGAAGTACTGAGGACTCCACTTCAAAACCATACCCTTAACTTATCCCACTTCTTTTCCTCTCCGCCATCTCTGCCTAGCCTAGGCTGTGATCACCTGAGCCGCTACAGGCCTTCTAAGGCTCCTGCCCTCCCTTCCCATCTCCTCTCCATGCGACAGCCAGAGTGAAGGGCTGCGAATGGTCATCTGATCCTTTCACCATTCCACTGCCCTGAGGCAGAATGCTACCATCAGTTTCCATTGCCCTGAGAATAAAATCCATCATCTGTCTCCTTTTTCCCTAAGGAGGACACCTCCTAGAGCGAAGTACCAACAAGTAAATGATGACAATTATTCAGCGTGGAAACTGCCAGAAAGAGAAAGGGGATGATATTCTCAGCCTGGTGAGGAAGGGAGAGAGAGAACTGTTTATCAAGTACTTGCTCTGTCTCAAGGCCTTTACCCCTGTTGTTGTTAGGTGCTGTCATCAGTTCTGACTCACAGTGACTTTATGGACAAGAGAATGAAACCTGCCTGGTCCTGTGCATCTTCATGATTGTCGGCATGTGTGAGTCCATTGTTGTGACCAGTGTGTATTCTGATTGTCTTAAAACCTAGGGGGCTCATCTACCAGCCCTATATTGAACAGTATTTTCTTATGATCCATAGCGTTTTCATCAGCTATTTTTCAGAAGTAAATCACCAGGCCTTTCTTCCTAGTCTGTCTTAGTCTGGAAGCTCTGCTGAAACCTATCTACCATGGGTGATTCTGATGGTATTTGAAATACTGGTTGCATAGCTTCCAGCATCATAGCAACACAGAAGCCACCACAGTATGACAAACTGACAGACAGGTAGTGGACTTTACCTCTACTATCTCCTTTAAACCTTATGACAATCCTGGCACGCTAGGCTCAGAACGGCTAAGAAACTTGTCCAAGGTTACCTGGCTGGTCTGAGTCAGGCCCCAAACTCCAACTCAGAGCAGGCTGGCCCCAAAGTCTATGAACTCTTGACTGTGTCACACCACACCGCTTCTTGAGACTTCTAGCTGTTCCCATGGGCAGCCCCCCTCTCTGGACGGCCCCTGGTACCCAGGGCCCCAAGGGAATCTTGACACACTGGGGGTCACCTCCAGGGAACACAGCATCTGCCTCCCGTGCCTCCCCTGGCTTAGCGTCCTGCAATGGGCTTTCTCAAATGTGAGTAACATAAGGAGCTGCCTTCAATGAAAACAATACATTTGAGATAGCTGAGATTGTATCTGTGAAATTCATGTGAGTTCATAATTAAACAGTAAATCCTGATCCCTTGGGAAATCACTTGGCACCAGCAGAACCAGAACTATCAAAGCAAACGCAGCACTGAGGTGGGTGGCATCCTTAACCCAGTGGCCTCCCTGAGGCTTCTAGTAATTACATTATTTTAGAATACCTTCAAATGGAAAGTGCTAAACTGTAGAATTTCTATAGAATTCTCATATCCCCAAGAATAAATCAACAAACCCTCAGAGATCTGAGAATCTCAGCCTGAAAAATCCTGACCTGCAACATATAATTAAAACTCCAAGTCATAATCTTCCTTTTGCTAACTTCCCAGTTACATGCCCTGGCTCTCCTTTATCCTGCTTTATCCTCCCTTTATCCTCCAATAAGAGCAAGCTGCTTGAAGGACAACATAGTGAGGTGGGAAGAATGTAAGATTTGGAACTAGACTGCTTGGGTTTCCATTCTTACTCCATTACTTAGTAGCTTTGTAATCGTGAGCAAGTTAATCCCTGTATGCCTCAGTTTCTCATCTGTGAAATGGGGATAATAATAAGAGATACCTCACAGGATGCTGGCGAAGATGACATTATTAATATATGAAAAACTCTTGGAAGAGTCCCTGTCACAGAGCTGGCACTCAGTGAAGACTGGGTATGTATCACTCTGCAGAGTTTCCTGGAAACAGTCAACCCTCTTTTCTTCATGTCTCCACACGGGCTGTTCCCTCTGGCTTGAATACTCTTCTTCATCTGCCATCCTAGAAACGTC
The DNA here is from genome assembly GCA_030035585.1 of Dugong dugon. NCBI lineage: Eukaryota > Metazoa > Chordata > Mammalia > Sirenia > Dugongidae > Dugong > Dugong dugon. Next base: position 64,392,346 of record CM057470.1, on the reverse strand, counting down.
CTTTTTTTTTCCACTCCTCAAATCCCAACCATACCATACGTTCTGTGTGAAGCCTTCCTTAACACCATTATTCTGTCCCGGGATTATACCATATTACCACACATACTTGAATTGCTTAGTTGTGTGTTAGATAAGACTCTCAATATAAAAAATCGATTGTGTAAAAATTATTACTGTATTTCTTATAACTTATTTCCATTCTGAGCCAATATCCTGCTGAAAACTCCAACTTCAGAGTTTCAGAGGCCCTTGGCTCCCCAAGGGGCCATGTCAGGATTACTGGGGGTCTTAGTGCCTCAACAGTTCCACAGTTGTGACCCTCTAGTGGCGGGTGGTGTGTGGCACTCTTCCCGGGCCTTCTTAACTCTGACTACACCTCCCCTTCTCTGAGCCGGGAGAACTGAAGACAGGGCCCAAAAGGAGGCTGATTTTAGGAGCCACCGAGAAAATATTTCATTGAGAATGAGGGATGAACCTAGATCTTGCATTGAGAATCTAGAAGACTTACCTGCTCCAACCTACAGTCAGTCGAGAGAAAGCAACTCTGTGCCCACTAGATAAACAGGAGGGGCTGCTCTCCTCCAGATAAGAATGCTCTAGTCACATACACCGGGGCGCTGGTGGCGCAGTGGTTAAGAGCTCGGCTGCTAACCAAAAGGTTGGCAGTTCGAACCCACCAGCCGCTCCTTAGAAACCCTATGGGGCAGTTCTACTCTGTAGTATAGGGTCGCTATGAGTCGGAATCGATTCGACAGCAACCGGTTTTAATCACGTGGACACAGTTGTCTCAGTCTATCCCTGCTTCTGAGCAAGAACTACCATTTGAAACATGTATTCTTAAGGATTACAATGGAAATAAAATCAGCTAAAGCCTCTAAGCGTTAGCGCTAAATAATTTATCTCCTTACGTTAAATTCTCGTAACAGCCATATTAAGTCGGTATTGAAGAACGAACTAATCGGTGGATGCGGGACTCGAACCAACAGCAAAACGCCAGACTCCGAATTTTTTCAGGCACTGCGCTTCCGGAAGTCCCGCCCCAGGTTAGGGGACTGTATCAGGAAAAAGCTGACTCTGAGAAAGCCGGAAAGGGACGAGGGGAGGGCTGTTCAAGGCGCCTTCCTCCTCTCTATGGCCCCCGCCCTTGACAGGTCCAGAGCTACAAGACTCCTCACTATTGGATGCGCAGCCCCGCGTAGGCGGGGCCGGTAGGTTCGCGGCGTGCTGATTGGTCAGGCCCGCCATGCGGAGAGGAGCGGCAGTGCTTGGGGAAGGCGGACGGTGGTTCCTGGCCTTTCCGAGCTCTGAGGGAAGTGGGTGCATGTGGGCTCTCCGCTCGCTGCTGCGGGCCGCGGCTGGACGTACCATGTCGCAGGGGCCCGCCCGCCGCCAGCGGCCGCCAAAGGACCCACTGCGGCACTTACGCACGCGGGAGAAGCGCGGTCAGTCATGGGAGCCCGGGGGCCCGAACACTGTGTACCTGCAGGTGGTGGCCGCCGGCGGCCGGGACGCGGGCGCTGCGCTTTACGTGTTCTCCGAGTACAACCGGTCAGTGCGCCTCGCTGCACCCCCTTACCCAGCTCCGTCCACCCCATCCAGACGGGTCCTTAGTGCTGTGCAGCCCGGGGCCGTCGCACACCTCTCTGTGCTTCTGTTTCTCCTGTCTTACACAAGAGGGATTTCACTGTTGCAGCGGTTCTGGGCCTTTTGGTGCCGGGGGCGGGGGGGAGGCGGTCTTAGGTTCCTGACCTCTGTATGCCCATAAAGGAGCCCTGGTGGCGCAGTGCTTAAAGCGCTTGACTGCGAACCGAAATGTTCGCGGTTGGAAATCGCCACCTGCTCGGCGGGCGAAAAATGTGGCAGTCAGCTTTCTAGAGATTTGCAGCGTTGGAAGCTCTATGGGGTCCCTATGAGTCGGAATTGACTGAATAGCGGTGGATGGGCATGTCCATATGGTTTCCAGGGATCCTTGGAGAACTTTGGAGTTTGGTTTCCCTAACCATCCTCTTCCCAACCCTTTTGGTTTCTGGCTCCGTCTTAGCACATCCTGAGGGGCACTTTCTCCCCTGCGCCTGAGGCACTGGCCTCATAGTCAGTGGGTGGGGTTGACAGGTCTGATGAGGTGATGGGGGGAATGATCCGTCTGGCCCCAGCACCATCCTACCCACGCCGCCAGCCCTCCCTGCCTCTGCTGAGGAGGGTTCAAAACCTGGCAGAAAAGCGGCCTGGTGGTACAATGTAGATTTTTTTAGTTCAGAGTCTACAATGAAGTGTCTGATTGCTGTCAAAGATCTCAAATAAAAGAATCTTCTGAGTATTTTGGGTAACGTTTGCCCTGTAGGTATCTCTTCAACTGTGGAGAAGGCGTCCAGCGACTCATGCAGGAGCACAAGTGAGTCAGCCATTTTCCTCTGGGGTGGGGATGGTTATGGGGTTTGAAAGCTGAGGTGAGAGGCGAGACTGTTTTTATCACATAAGTGGTCCCTGGTCATTTTATCCTGCCAAATGTCTTCTCTTTCTTAGGCTGAAGGTTGCTCGTTTGGACAACATATTCCTGACACGAATGCATTGGTATAATGTTGGGGGGTTGTGTGGTGAGTATGATCTTTCCAGGATCAGAGGTTGGAGGGGAGTCTCTGGGATTTTAACCTGCCTCGCCCTTTTTCTGCCAATCCTGTGGGTCCAGAGGAGCTGGAATACTTTCTGTGCCAGCCTAGTCTGCTGCAGCTTGGAGCATCAAAAGCTGTGACTCAGAAGAGCAGATTTTAACGTGGATACAGCCTCCCTGCTAAAGTGGATTTTAGCATGGCATCCACTTGGTTTCTTGGGCTGCTGGGCCAGAGATCTGTGGGAGTAAATGGATAATACAGAAGATGTGATTACAGTAAGTCTGTTTATCACTGAGACTCTGGCAGCCACACAGAGACACCCACTATCCAGATTACCCTGTTACTCATCTCCCTGCTAGGAAGGCCAAGGCCGTGTTGCAGCCAAATTCTGTAAGCATCACAATGTGCTAGGAGGGAGTGGAGCTTTGGAGACCTGTTCAGGACTAAGACTAGGGCTGGGGTGTGAAATTTAAGGCCACCCCTTCACTTGTCCAACCCTGAGAGTGAGCACCTCCTTAAGCTGTGCGGCCTAGACACCTCACTCACCTTAGGCCAGCATCGCCTCGACTCTGCACACTCTCCCTGATGACTGTGGAGAAGTGGGAATGAAAACAAGTAGATGAATTGCTGGATAAGTGAGGGCTGTTCTCGTGGTCGTGGCTATAGATCACATTAATGAGTGATCTGTGTTTGAGGTGTTGATTTTATTCATCCTTTTTTAGGAATGATTCTTACTTTGAAGGAAACGGGGCTTCCAAAGTGTGTGCTTTCTGGACCTCCACAACTGGTGAGTGTCTTCTGAGGCAGCTTTCAAACTCCAGCCCCCTCCCCATTTAATGTTAGTGATAGTAACTAACTTTTATTTTTGCAAAGTGGTCTTTGAGATAACTGGTAATGCGGTAGCTGAACACTTCACCTTGCAAGGTGAATAGACCTGAGTTCAAAACATTGTGTGTGACCTTGAATGACTTACTTTACATCTCTAAGCCTCAGTTTCTTCATTTATAAAATGGCTATAATGTTTCATAGAGTTATTGTTAAGGATTAAATGAGGTAGCACATATAAAGCACTAAATCACTTCATTAGATGTTTGGCATCCGGTAGGCACTCAGTAAATGGTAGCTCTTGTCCTTATTTATTAAGTTTTAGACATCTTCATACCTTCCAGACCAGCCATCTGTGTGAACTTGTGCACAAGAGAGCTTGTGTGCATATTGTTGATGCCAAACCTATGGAGTGCAGCTGTTCACTTCCTAGTTCTTAGGAAGAAAGGCAGTTAATCACCAAGTCCTGTTAATTCTGTCATCAAAATACATCACATCGATCCATTTGTCTCTGAGTCATCAAAGCCTTCATTATTTTTCACCCTGTCTGCTACAGTACCCTTCCCTATCCAGGCTTGTCTCTCTATTCTGTCTGCCACACAGTAGCCCATGTGTAGGCATGTCACTTCCCAGCCTAAAACCCTCCAGGGCTTTCCATTGCAGTACAACCCAAACACCTTGATGTGGCTACAAGTCCTGCAGGCTTGGCCCTTCCCTGTGCTTTCCTCTGTATTCTCCTTACCAAGCTGCAGCTACTTTGGCCAACTCTTAGCTATTCTAACCTGTTCCCCAGTGATGCCCCTTCCCATCTCAGGGCTTACATCCATACGTGAGTTCTTTCTAGAGTGCTCCTTTCAGGGTCCCTGAGTGGTACAACAGCTAAGTTCTCAACTATTAACTGAAAGGTTGGCGGTTTGAACCTACGCAGAGGTGCCTTGGAAAAAAAGGCCTGGCAATCTTCTGATAGATGACAGCCTTGAAAACTCTGTGGAGCAATTCTGCTCTGAAACATGTGGGATCACCGTGAGTCAGAGGTTTAGTTTGTCTGGTTTCCCTCCTCTCGTTCCCTGCCTGTCTCCTGAGTGGTCCTTTAGGGCTCAGCTGAAAGGCCGTTCACTCAGGAGCTGCCCCTGACTCCCCAGACACATTGGATCCCTGCAGCCTGCATCTTTTCATTTTTATGGCATAGCACTTACCACAGTTGTATTAAGTGGCTATTTGAGTTATCGTTTGTTTAATTTTTGCCTTCTTCACTGAATTCTAAACTTTACGGGGACTAAATCCTTGTTGTATAACATACAGTGGGCATTCTAAGTAAGTATTGATGTAGATGAGGTTGAAGATGTCTTACAATTTGTTTGATATGGTACCTGTTAACACCTCTGTGGACTTGCATACATTGCTGTGTTCTGCATTCTTGCAACCATAATTGCTCATTTTCTTCTTTTTCTTTTTTAGGAAAAATATCTTGAAGCTATCAAAGTATTTTCTGGCCCATTGAAAGGAATAGATCTGGGTATGTCTGTGACAGTGACTCATTCTCCATTTCTTTCCCGCATATGCTCCAACCTCTCAAATTGCAATCCATAAAAATAGATCCACATCAAACCTTAAAATCAAACTCTTCATCAGTGTAAGGGGCATTTTCAGAATATTGCCTGAAGCATTTTCTACGTCTCGACTTCACACCACCAAAATATAGGCTAGATAGGCAGGAGTGCTTTAAAAGGGCGTGTATTCTGTGTCCCGGTCTCCACTCAAGCACCGGGGCTCTTTCCCTAGTCCTGGATGTGGCTCTGATAGTTGATCTGCCTTGACTTCTTGCAGTGGGAAGAGGAGATGCCATGGAGGGATGTAAACGTTTTGTGTCCCCCTTTGTACACTGAACTTCAGCCATAGCTGTGCTGGCAGGAATCGGCCTCTCGATGGGAAGGGACACAGCCATAGATGCAGGCAGGGCTCTCATCTTGGGGCCGGTGCACATCTTCGGCTTGTGAATGCTCCTCGTTAGTACGAGCATTGATATTTCAAAACGTGTTAAATTCAGGTGCCAGAGTCATTTCCAACTCATGGTGACCCCATGTGTGTCAGAGTGGAAGGTAAACTCCATTGGGTTTTCATGGCTGATTTTTTGGAAGCAGATTGCCACGTTGAGTGGACTTGAACCTCCAAACAGCAGCCAAGGGCATTGCTGTTTGCACCATCTCGGGACTCCTCAAATGTATACTGGCTCTTATAGTTGAGATGGTGGATTTTCTGGCCTCACAATGCTGTGTGTTAACTTGTGCCTAGAGGATAGTCACTAGTCACGATAACATGTTTTTCTCTTGGATGTAGTAAATATTAATGGCTGATAAAAGTATGTTTTTGTTTCTTTTCTAAAAGCTTTAATCTACTCGGAAATTCTCATTTTAGTGACAAATTTCCACCAAAAATGCAAGGAAATTGAGTTGCTTGTGGTTAGTGATCTCTGAAATTAATTTTGTGATGCCTTTACTAATGCAGCCATGTTTTCTGTTGCCTCTTTATCACTTAGCTGTGCGACCCCACTCAGCGCCGGAATACAAAGATGAAACCATGACGGTTTTCCAGATCCCCATCCACAGTGAGTATAAAGGTCAGATTTCCGAGGAGGAGGGTGTAGGTCCTCAGTCGTAAGGAAGGAGGATGTGGGTGAAGATAGAAGCTGGTAGAATACTCACGCTGTGGACCTTGTTTGGAGCATGATTTGGAGTTTGAGCAGAGGAGCTGAGATGTGACGCCTGCCCTGGAGGAGCTTCCAGTCCTGTGGACAGACACATTAACTCGTGTGAAATGACAGTGATTGTACTTTGGAATATCGAGCGCTGTCAGAAAGTAGACTGCACTCAGGTTTGCACATTCCTTGCATGAGGTTTATTCGCCACAGCTCTAAGTACCTTTCTTTGAGAGGATCTGGCAAGATGTGTAGGTGAACATTAAACATGGGTCATGACATCCTACAAGAAGCTAGGGTCAGAAGCTTGTGCCAGCATTCTCAGGTACCATGGTCTGATGATATGGCTTTGACTTCTAGATCAGATTCTGCCACATCAGTCTCGTCCTTGAGTCAGGCTGACACATTCTGTATTAGGCTTTACTTAGATGTATATAGAGTCCAGGGCAGTTGGTACTTTCCTTGACGGTGCTAACTAGTATGCTACTTTCTGAGGGGTATGGATGAGCATACCCAAGAAGGCCAGAGTAGTCACAAGCTGCCCGGAGATGAGGCTTACATTGCCCCCAGGGTGGGAGGAGGGAGGGAGGTGAGGGGGTGGTCAAAGCAAAGGCACAAGTGCCTCTGGGCTGGTGAGAGGGTGAGTCTGGCTGGAAGTCTCCTGGCCTGATCACTCCCGGCCAGATGTTTTCTCTGACCTACCTGCAGCTGCCTTCATGCCCCGGCCCATCTGTGTCCCCCTGCCCTTCCTTTCTAGCACCCTTTCTCCCCTCCAGGGCCCTGAGCAGTTTACTTTTATATGCATTTGTGATCAGGGCCTCAGTGGCTCGGTTTTGCTGCTCATTGTTTTCCTGATACCCAGTGGACATGGAGGAGCAGGCAGGGCTTCTGTTGAGACCAGCAGCTGTACTCCAGCTTCTCAGAGCACTGAGTTGTTATTTTCACCTTGAGACATAAGTGCAAACTAGGATGCTTCTCAAAGCGGGAACTAACCTTCAGACCTAGGTCTGTTTATTTAGAGTGATTAACATGTGCAAACCAGCCTGCAGCCTTCATGCTTTTTAGTCAACAAAGACTGTGGAGTTCCTATTACGGATAAGGCTCTGAGATACACAGAGACATAAAGATGAGTAAGATGTATTAGTACTCAGACTAGTTGGGGAGGTAACTAGTTATTTTCTCCTCTAATCAGAAGCATGCTGAATTTAACTGGCTTTCTGGCATTTGCACACATGAACATCTGGGCTTTGGCTGTGAGCTCACTGTATGTGTTAAGTTGCTTGTTTCTTGTACTGACCAGGTGAGCAGAGCTGTAGAGACCACCAGCCAGCCCAGAGACCAGAAAGACCTCTCGGCAGGCTCAGTCCAAAGCAGCCTTCAGACTCTGGATCAACTGAAAATGAGCAGCACTTTCCAGATGGTAATGGTGCTTCATACAGGTCGCTGGGAGGGACTTGCATTCTCTCCCTGTGATGCTCTAAACTGGAATCATTGTTATAAGAAATGATGTGTATAAGGACAGACGTGTTGTCCTTGGCATGTTGGTCTGTGGGGAGGAGAAAGGCTGTGGTAGTACCTGAGCTCTAAGGCCAGTCTGTAGCCCTGGGGAGGCCTAAAGCTTTGTGTTCACTTTATCAGAGGAGGGCAGGGCCTGGCAGATTGTAGTTTTCCTTAATGCAGCTTCACTTTTGATGAGAAGCTATACCTGCTAAGCTGACAAAGCAGTCATACCAGTGAATGGTCAGCACCTTTTCTTCCAGAATGACAACTTACTGAGAAACTGACTTAAAATTCCAAGATTAGGGTCTCGAAGGGGTGAGACTGTTTAAGGTTACTCATATCCAGGAAAGCACATTAGGTCCCGTTCTGTCCAAGGTTGTCTTTTTCTGGATAACACGGGGGGTGGAGGAGAGTGACACCCAGATATCTCTGCAGGCCGTTTTTTTTTTTTTTGTACTTCAGGTGAAGGCTTACAGAACAAATAGTTTCTCATGAAACAGAAGTACACGTTTTATGACATTGGTTAACCACCCCACAACATATCAACCCTCTAACTTCTCAACCTTCTTTTTTTTGGTGAAAATACACATAGCCAAAGATACACCATTTCAAAAATTTCTACATGCACAGTTCAGTGACATTGACTACGCTCTTCGAATTGTGCTGTTATTCTCACTTAAGATGAAGGCTTACAGAACAAAATAGTTTCTCATTTAACAGTTACTACAAATGTTGCCCTATGACAATGGTTAACAATCTCATAACACATCAACAATATCCTTACTCAACCCTGGGTTCCCTATCACCAGCTTCCTTGTCCCCTTCTCTGCAGGCCGTTTTTATCATCCCTGCTGTTTCACATATTCTGATACTTGTTTGTAAAGCACATTACAGTTTATTTTTCTCTTTTCTCTACTGCTATATAAAATGTGCTTTGATTTGTTTTTAATTTCACTTGCCATTCTAAAACAAAAGTGTTTTACTTTTACCCAAACCTCAACTTAAGTACTCATACAGGGAAAAAAAGGTGTGCTTGAGAATGTTAGTACACTTTTAGACATTTGTATTGGGAAGGTTTCGTCCATTTAATTTTTACTTAAAGTCAAACTGGGGATCAGATTATCATCTATTTGTGAAACCTGTACAAACTTGCCATTTACTTTGTTATAACCAAATATGTTTTTCGTCAGGTGTTAGCCAGAAAATGGATGGCAGGGACCCTTCCTTGGTGGTAGCTTTTGTCTGTAAGGTAAGAGAGCCTTTCTGTTGAGTTTTAAGGGAATGTGCACATGGTAGCCAGCAAGCTGGTTAGCACCGGTTCAGTAATCTGAAGGTAGCCACTGAGCTGTGCCAAGCAGAAACACAGATAGAGACGTATCTCACAATATCACCTATACTTTATATCCTTTCACATTCCTTTCCCGTGCTCTGGCAGGCCACATATGTATTCTTTATTTGGCTGGATTTCAGGAATTGTTAAAGGCAGCTTTATGCTTCTTCAAATCAGTGAGGCCTTTATTTGGACTCTTTCAGCTCTGTTTTATTTTATTTCTTTGTACTGTAGTTGTCAAGGTGTTAACATCGGACCAATTTTAATATTAGCTAGCATTCATAAAGGCCTAGATCTGCAAATCTGAAATTGAGCAAATTCTGTTAAAAGAATTTATTACAGTAAACTATTTTTAAGATATGGCTAATGGCCTGTTTTTAATAGGACTTTGCATAAAAATTTTATTATAATATCTTACCTGCCACAGATAAACTTTTGTCTAGAGTATGGTGAGAGTATCCTGTCCTTTTGTAGGGCTTTTTTTTTTTAAGAAATAATGTTGATTTTAAAATGTGTTTGAAACTCATCTAAATTCTAGCACTCACAAGTGAAAATGATCACTGAAGGTCAGCAATAATAGTAGTTGTTATTTGCAGGGCCATTGCCAGTATCAAGTCTATCAGTTTATTCAAACAATAATAGTAATGTTCATAAAAGTTAAGTACCATTGTTTTTAGGTTTATTACTTACATGTATTTTGAGTTTTTAGGTAGCAAAATAACTTTTTAAAATTATTTTATATGATCTTTACATTGCATTAGATCCTTCCGACGTCAGTTATATTGGTCATGACAGAATGTGTTTTGTTTGTTACGGCTCACTCTTAGAAACTCTGGCGGTTGCCCTGTTACCCGGCAGCTGCTCCTGGGCGCTGGCAGGCTCTGACGCTGGGTAGCCGCCTGCTGCCAGCCCTGGCTTTGCTTGTTTGCCATCAGTTGCCTCTTCTGAGAGCTGCTGTCACTGGCTAGCCCCAATTTGCCGCATGTCTGTTATGGGGGTGGAAGCCAGTGAAGCTGAAGGTCTGAGTTCTGGGAGGTCAGAGAACACAGGCTTTGGGCACAAGGGCCTGAGAGACTCTGACTGGATGGGAGAGAGTGGACTTCCAGCAGCTCTTGGACTGCTCAGGGTCTGGTTGTGTTAGGTGCGCACGCATACCCTTCCTCTAAGACACTGTTTTCCAAACTGGAAACTCTAGAATCCTGAGAATAAGACTTTGGGACCCAAATTTGAGACTTTGCCCCAGGAGTAACTTTCTGGCTTCTGGAATCTAAACAAAAATGCAAATATTTCATAAAGATTTAACAGAGAGGAGTTCCGGCAAAATGGCGCTCTAGGCAGAAGCACCACGCCGTCCCTCCACAGCAAAGATCCGAAAAACTAAGCCAAACAGAGAATACAACAATCCTGAAACCCTAAAACATCAAATGAAGAGATAAAGAACTCAGCCAAGCACCAAATGGAGTGAGAAAACTGACAGAGAACAGAGAGCAAAGAGAGATTCATGCAGAGGTCCCCTACCAGCTAATGCAGCGTGGATCCACCATCTTGGACTCCTATCGGAGACCAGCAAATGGGGTACGAGAAAGCAGCTTCACGGGGCATCCAGCGGGAGACAAAACAACCGGTAATTTGCGGTGTGCGCTTTCCCACCCCCCACCCCTCTTCGCCCCGGCTTGGCCTCCTCTGCTTCCCACAGCCACGGTCTCTTGACCGGGAAGCGCCAGCTGCTTGGATTCCATACACCCAAGTGGGCGGCTCTCTTGGTGCCATTTGTTGGCTGCTAGTGTTCCTTTTTTTTCCTGCTGCTTTTGATTTCTCCCTTGCCGCTCGCCACCTCCCCCTCCTTTCCCTCGAGTGCCTGGCTCCGTGCACCATCTTTGCATCTTCCTGAGGGGCTGCAGAGCTCCATTCGAGTGTGGAGCTGCTTCCCGGTCTGGGCTACCGCGCTGGTGGGATCCCGGGGCTTTTGTTCATTTGTTCATTTTGAATTGTTTGTCTGTTTTCTTTTCCTTTTCTTGAGTTGGGAGCCCTTTCTGGCCAGGCGGAGCTGTGTGGCAAGGAACTCCCCTACAGCTTCCACAGACATGAGAGGGATCCCTAAGAGCATTCCTTTTTTTGTTGGTTTTTTTTTTTCTTTTTTTTTTTTCTGTTTTTTTGGGGGGGGCCTTTCTTGTTCTTTTTTTTTTTTAATTTCTTTTGTTTTCTTTTCCCTCTTTTTCGCTTTTTGTCTTTCTTCATTGCTCAGTCTCTCATCTCTCTATATCTTCCTTCTCTTTCTGATACCTGAATACCAGGCGTTGTATACCTCTACTCCTTCTAGCCAGGCTGTACTGCAAGACCTCAGAGCGACTTCCTCAGACCTCGTAGCTGCATCGGTGGGATCCCTGGGAACTTTGCGGTTCTTTAACCTTTCTGATTTTTTATTTATTCATTGTTTTCTTTTCTTCCTCTTCCCCTTTCTGTTTTTCTCCATTTCGTAGTCTCTCATCTCTCCAATCCAATGGCAAGCTCCCCTAGCATTCTTTTTTGTTTGTTTGTATGTTTTTGGCTCCTGTTCCTGTCTCCTCTCTCCCATATCCATCTTAGCTCCACACATAACAATCTCCCCACTGCATCCTGCCTACCTGCACCGTGCACTTGACATCAGACCACCAAGCAGCACAGGCACGGCCTACTGGAACCTGCCATGCACTAATCACCGACCCGCCCTGGTGGCTGTAGTAAGTGCCACAAACAACCCGTCCCAGTAACTCCTCTTCAACTAGACCTGCCCTGCTGTACCATATCTGATTGACTGACCCTGCCAGTTGGAGAAGGAGGCAAAAAGTATTGAGCGCACAGATGAGCAAACAACAAAGAACACACAGTCCGCCTGCTCAGACATAGTCAAAACTTTTTTTAAAAAAAGGGACGAAACAAACATCTACAGTCAATAAACGAGAAAAATAACCACTGAATGCCCCGAAAACAGCAGACAATAACAAAACATTTACAAAAACTGGACGGGATGGTTCCAGTAGGCATCCAAAATAAAACACCAGATGACTCTCCTGTGGAAGAAAATGCACCAGAACTACCTGATAGGGAATTCAAATCTCTAATACTCGGATTCTCCAAGAACTGAGGCAAAAAGCTGACAAACATGAGGAAAAAATAGACAAATTCATGGAAAATACAGACAAAAAATTGGAACAATGCAGGAAGATGGTGCAGGAACAAAGTGCCAAAATAAATTCACAACTAGAAATTATACAAAAACAACAATTAGAAATCCAAAAGATAAACAACAAGATTTCAGAAATGAATGATGTCATAGAAGGGCTGAGAAGCAGATTGGAAATGGTGGAAGAAAGGATCAGTGGAATTGAAGACAAACACTTGGATACAACTCTGTTTGAGGAAAACTCAGAAAAAAGAACAAAGAAAAATGAAGAGACCCTGAGAGTTATGTGGGACACAATCAAAAGCAAAAATCTGCGGGTGATTGGAATTCCAGAACGGGGAGAAAACATAAATCCCAGAGAGGATCATTGAGGAACTGCTGACAGAAAACTTCCCCAATATCATGAAAGATGAAAAGCTGGCCATCCAAGAAGCTCAACGAACCTCATATAGAAGAGACCCCAAAAGAAAATCACCAAGGCATATCATACTCACACGCGCCAAAACCAAAGAGAAACAAAGAATCCTGAGAGCAGCTCGTGAAAAACAAGAAGTCACATACAGAGGAGAAACAATAAGACTAAGCTCAGATTATTCGGCAGAAACCATTCAGGCAAGAAGGCAATGGGATGACATATATAAAATCTTGAAAGAAAAAAATTGTCAGCCAAGAATAATATATCCTGCAAAACTCTCGTTCAAATTTGATGGTGAAATTAGGTCCAGATAAACAGAAATTAAGGGAATATGTAAAAGTCAAACCAAACTTACAAGAATTATTAAAGGGAGTTCTTCGATCTGAAGACAAACAGCTTCAGCTCACACGCAGAACCTAGGATGCAGGATTGTACGAGCCAGATATGAATGTAGGAAATGAACTCTCGAGGACTATCCAAAACCAAAAGAAATACAACAGGGAATCAGAGCAATTACTCAGTAAATGACAACAACATCAAAACAATAAAAGAGGGAACAAATGGCATAGGTATAGAACCTTTTAATGGAGAGGAAGGCAAGGTGATACCAAGTAAGTGTAGACTGCTTCAAACTTACAAAGATAAGAGTAAAATTCATGGTAACCACAAAGAAAGTTAACAAACCAACTCATAAAAATAAAGACGAAAAACATAAAGTCTCGGCAAAAACACCTACAAAAACAAAAGAAATGAAAAAAAAATCCACAAACTCAGCACAAGAGAGTAAGAAGAACAAAGAAAACTTCAGCACCACCATAAAAAACACTACAAAATGACAGCAACAAACTCACATCTATCAATAATTGCACTGAATGTAAATGGAGTCAATGCACCCATAAAGAGACGGAGAGTGACAGAATGGATAAGAAAACACGATCCATAAATATGCTGACTACAAGAGACACACCTTAGAAACAAAGATGTGAATTTATTAAAAGTCAAAGGTTGGAAAAAAATACATCAAGCTAACAACTACCAAAAAAGAGCAGGAGTGGCAATTCTAATCTCAGATAAAATAGACTTTAAAACAAAATCTACCATAAAAGACAAACAAGGACACTATATAATGATTGAGGGGATGATCCATCATGAAGACATAACCATAATAAACACCTACGCACCCAATGACAGGGCTCCAAAATACATAAACTCTAACAACACTGAAAAGAGAAATTGACAGTTCCACAATAATAGTAGGAGACTTCAACACACTACTCTCACTAAAGGACAGAACAACTAAGAAGAAACTCAGCAAAGATACAGAACACCTAAAGGGCACAATCAGCCAACTTGACCTCATAGACATATATAGAACACTCCATCCAACCGCTGCAAAGTACACATTCTTTTCCAATGCACATGGAACGTTCTCCAGAATAGACCACATCTTAGGCCACAGAGCAACTCTCAACAGGATCCAAAACACTGAGATAACTCGAAGTATCTTCTCTGACCACAATGCCATCAAGGTAGAAATTAACAATAGAAAGAGCAAGGAAAAAAAACCAACTACATGGAAACTGAATAATACCCTGCTTACACATCACTGGGTAATAGAAGAAATCAGAGATGGAATCACAAAATTCCTAGAATCAAATGAGAATGAAAACACATCATACCAAAACCTTTGGGACACAGCAGAGGCAGTCCTCAGAGGACAATTTATAGCAATAGATGCACATATCAAAAAAGAAGAAAGGGGCAAAATCAAAACATTAACTGCAGAAATCAAACAAATAGAGAACAGGAAAAAAAGCCCACAGCCACCAGAAGAAAGGAAATAGTAAAGATCAGAGTAGAAATAAATGAAATAAGGAACAGAAAAACAATAGAAAGAATCAACAAAACCAAGTGTTGGTTCTTTGAAAGAATCAACCAAATCGAGAAACCACTGGCCAGACTGACAAAAGAAAAACAGGAGAGGACACAAATAACCCAAATAAGAAATGAAATGGGGGACATTACAACAGACCCAACTGAAATAAAAAGGATTATAACAGAATATTATGAAAAACTATACTCCAACGAATTCGAAAACCTAGAGGAAATGGATAAGTTTCTAGAAACACGGCCTACCCAAACTACAACAAAGTTATGTTGAAAATCTGAACAGACCCATAACAAGAGAAGAGATTGAAAAGGTAATAAAAAACCTCCCAACCAAAAAAAAGCCCTGGCCCAGATGGCTTCACTGGAGAATTCTACAAAACATTTACTGAAGAGCTTGTACCAGTACTAGTCAAGCTTTTTCAGAGCATTGAAGAGGAAGCAACACTTCCAAATTCATTCTATGAAGCCACCATAACACTGATACCAAAACCAGGCAAAGGCGTCACAAAAAGAGAAAACAACAGACCAGTATCTCTTATGAATATAGATGCAAAAATTCTGAACAAAATTCTAGCCAATAGAATTCAGCATCATATCAAAAAAATAATACACCACAACAAACTAGGATTCATACCAGGTACGCAAGGTTGGTTCAACATTAGAAAATCAATCAACATAATCCACCACATAAATCAAAGGAAAGAAAAGAATCACATGATCATCTCGATTGATGCAGAAAAGGCATTTGAGAAAGTCCAACACCCATTCCTGATAAAAACTCTCAATAAAATTAGGTATAGAAGGGAAATTTCTCAACATAATAAAGGGCATCTATGCAAAACCAACAGCCAACATCATTCTTAATGGAGAGAGGCTGAAAACATTCCCCTTGAAAACAGGAACAAGACAAGGATGCCCTTTATCACCAGTCCTATTTAACATTGTGCTGGAAGTTCTAGCTAGAGCAGTAAGGCAAGAGAAAGAAATAAAGGGCATCCAAATTGGTAATGAAGAAGTTAAACTCTCCCTGTTTGCAGATGATATGATGCTATACGTAGAAAACCCTAAAGACTCCACGACAAATCTACTGGAACTAATAGAAAGATTCAGCAGAGTAGCAGGATACAAGATAAACATTCAAAAATCAGTTGGATTCCTATACACCAGTAAGGAGAACAATGAAAAGGAAATCAGGAAAACAGTACCATTTTCAATAGCCTCTAAAAAGATAAAATACTTAGGAATAAATCTGACCAGGGATGTAAAATACCTATACAAATAAAACTACAAAACACTGCTGCAAGAAACCCAAAGGGATCTACATAAATGGAAAAACATACTATGCTCATGGATAGGCAGACTCAACATTGTGAAAATGTCAATTCTACACAAAGCAATTTACAAATACAACGCAATCCCGATCCAAATACCAACAACATTCTTCAAAGAGATGGAAAAACTAATCATTAACTTTATATGGAAAGGGAAGAAGGCCTGAATAAGTAAAGCACTACTGAAGAAGAAGAAGAAGAAACTTGGAGGACTCACACTACCTGACTTTAGAACCTACTATACAGCTACAGTAGTCAAAACAGCCTGGTACTGGTACAACGACAGATACATTGACCAATGGAACAGAATTGAGAACCCAGATGTAAATCCATCCACCTAAGGTCACCTGATCTTCGACAAGGGCCCAAAGTCCATCAGATGGGGAAAAGACAGTCTTTTTAACAAATGGTGCTGGCAAAACTGGATATCCATCTGCAAAAAAATGAAACAGGACCCATACCTCCCACCATATACAAAAACTACTTCAAAATGGATCAAAGACCTGAATATAAAGCCTAAAACTATAAAGTTCACAGAAGAAAAAATAGGACCAACACTTCAGGCCTTAATACATGGCATTAACAGGATACAAACCATAACCATCAACGCACAAACCCCAATAGATAAGCTAGATAACTGGGATCTTCTAAAAATCAAACACCTATGCTCTTCAAAAGACTTCACCAAAAGAGTCAAAAGAGAACCTACAGACTGGGAAAAAATTTTTGGACAGTACAAGTCAGACAAAGATCTAATCTCCATAATCTAGATGAAAATCTAACACCTCTACAACAAAAAGACAAATAATCCTATTAAAAAATGGGCAAAGGAAATGAACAGACACTTCACCAAGGAAGACATTCAAATGGCCAACAGACACATGAGGAAATGCTCACGATCACTAGCCATTAGAGAAATGCAAATTAAAACCACAATGAGATACCATCTCACCCTGGCATTACTGGCAGGAATCAAAAACACTGGAAACAACAAATGTTGGAGGGGCTGCGGGGAGATCGGAACTCTTATGCACTGCTGGTGGGAATGCAAAATGATACAACCATTTTGGAAAATGATACGGTGCTTCCTCAGAAAGCTAGAAATAGACATACCATTCAATTCAGCGCACTCCTAGGAATATTTTCTAGAGCAATAAGAGTCGTCACTCGACATATGCACACCTGTGTTCACGGCAGCATTGTTCACAATAGCAAAACAATGGAAACAACCTAGATGCCCATCAACAGATGAATGGATAAATGAACTATGGTACATACACACAATGGAGTACTATGCAACGAGAAAGAACAACAATGAATCTGTGAACCATCTCATAACATGGATGAAACTGGAGGAGATTATGCTGAGTGAAATAAGTCAGTCACAAAAGGACAAATATTGTATGAGACCTCTATTGTAAAAACCCATGAAAAAGTTCACACACAAAATGTAACAATCTTTGTTGGTTACCAGGGATGGGAGGGGTGGAGGGGAAATACTACATAGGCAATAGATAAGTGGTATCTTGGGTGAAGGGTGAGACAGTACACAATACAGGGGAAACTAGCACAGCCTGTACAAGGAAAGGTCATGGAAGCCCCATAGACACATCCAGACTCTCTGAGGGACTGAATTGCTGGGTGGAGGGCTGTGGGGACCATGGTCTCGGGGAACATCTAGCTCAATTGGCATGACACAGCTTACAAAGACAATGCTCTACATTCTACCTTGGTGAGTAGTGTCTGGAACCTTAAAAGCCTGTGAGCGGCCATCTAGGATACTCCACTGGTCTCATCCCTTCGGGAGCAAGGGGGAATGAAGAGAACAGGAGACAAGGAAAAGATTAGTCTGAAGGACTAATTGTCCACAGCTACCAAGGCCTGCACTGGACTGAGTCCAGTACAGCTAGATGGTGCCCGGCTACTACCACTGACTGCTGTAACCAGGATCACAACAGAGTGTTCTGGACACAGCTGGAAAAGGATGTAGAGCATAATTCTAACTCACAAAAAAAAGACCAGATTTACTGGCCTAAAGGAGACTGGAGAGACCTCGAGAGTATGGCCCCCAGACACCCTTTTAGCTCAGTGGTGAAGTTATCTCTGAGGTTCACTGTTCAGCCTGGGAATGGACAGCTCCATAAAACCAAATGAGACCAGCGAGGTACAGGAGTCCAGTGACAAGGGCCAGAAGGCAAAAGGGGACAAGGAAGCTGGTGATAGGGAACCCAAGGTTGAGTAAGGATATTGTTGATGTGTTGTGAGATTGTTAACCATTGTCATAGGGCAACATTTGTATTAACTGTTAAATGAGAAACTATTTTGTTCCGTAAGCCTTCATCTTAAGTGAGAATAACAGCACAATTGGAAGAGCGTAGTCAATGTCATTGAACTGTGTATGTAGAAATTTTTGAAACGGTGTATCTTTGGCTATGTGTATTTTCACCAAATAAAAAGTTGAGAAGTTAGCGGGTTAATATGTTGTGGGGTTGTTAACCAATGTCATAAAACAACATGTGTAGTATTGTTTCATGAGAAACAATTTGTTCTGTAAGCCTTCACCTGAAGTACAATAAAATATATATAAAAAAAAAAGAAGATTTAACAGAGAAAATAAAATCAACTGGAATCTCAACACTCAAAAACTTACCAACATGGCATTTCTAACCTTTTTCTGTTATTGTGTGTGACATTTATAGCTCCTGAAAGTGTTTGGACAGACTTTTTTAAGTATAGAATGATGACTTTAAGGTTTTTTGATAGGATTGTTGTTTGCCCTTCTAGTAAGAGCATATTGGGAATTTTTTTATAACAATTTTTCTCCAATATAAAAATAGCAACATTATATTGCCAAATACTTGAAAGATAGAGAAAAAGCATTCATAATTTTATTGCCTGATCACTGTCGTTGGACTGTTGGGTTCTGCAGTGATTTGCTTGATCAGTTCTCTGCTGGACAATGTCCTGCTGTTGTTCCTTTAGCTGTTCATTGATGGGCACAGACTGAGAAAACAGAATAGTGTTTCTCTTCAAGGTAGCAGTACCAGTTGCTGTTGAGTTGATGGTGACTCATGGCGACTCTGTGGGAGGCCCTGGGTGGTGCAAACAGTTAACTCGCCCGGCTGCTAACAGAAAGGTTGGTGGTTCGAGTCCACTCAGAGGCACCTCAGAAGAAAGGCCTGGCAATCTACTCCTGAAAAATCAGCCATTGAAAACCCTGTGGAGCACAGTTCTAATTCTCAAGGATAATTGAGGGTTACATATTACTAACTTTGATATGAAAATAGATTACATTTTATTAAACTTAGAACTTAATGTTGAGAATAAATCTCTTATGTTTTAAATCATTTAGCTTTTAGTACTACAGTGTTTAAAAACAAATCAGTTTTTCGGAATATATATACCTATACGTACCTTCTTAAAGCAGTAATGTTCATTTTAAAGAGTAAATCATTAAGCGGGGAAAAGCAGATTAGTACACTTCTAAGAAAATTGACTTAAACCAGGCTTCTCTGTTAGTAATGAAGTTACGTTTCTGTTCTCCATTGCAGCTTCATGTGAAGAAAGGAAACTTCTTGGTGCTCAAAGCAAAGGAGCTGGGCCTCCCAGTGTAAGAGTCAGGGACGCGGCTTTGGGGAACGGGTGGGTTTGCCTTTGTTCATAAAACGTCCTCCTCTCAGAGGGCTTTCCTCTTCATTTCAGGGGGACTGCTGCCATTGCCCCTATCATTGCTGCTGTGAAGGACGGGAAAAGTGTTACTTTTGAAGGAAGAGAGGTGAGACGCCTGGTTTCCTTTCGTAATGTTTCCATAGTTGAAGGTAGGCCGGGAACACTGCACAGATTCACTGCCTGGTTCAGGCCTCACAGACTACTTTTTGGGGCAGTGGAACCGCTTGGCTGGCTGTCACTTGGCTAAGCGATAAAGTGGGAGCTTTATTCTAGAGGTGTCCTGCACATCGACCCTGGCTGCTTTGAGTACTTCTGTGGGTTCTGTATCTGGTGGTGGTTCTGATGAGATGGATTGCCTTCCCTTGTACTTGAGCTGGGGGCAGTGTCTAGCAGCGTGTCCCATAAGGATGGACTGGCACACACCTCAAAGGGATGCTCCCTGTGTTCTCTGCCAGTGTCTAAGGGGGTTAGGGCCAATGGCCACAGACCAAATAGAGTCTTGAATGCTGGGATTGGCTCTCTAACCACTCTCGGTCTGCACTGCCTTCTGCAAGCTAGTTCCCGTCTATTACTTATAAATTATGGGACTAGGACGGCTGTGGTGATGATTCTTAACGCTCGCTCTGTGCTCTGTGGGCCTTGCTCAGGCTTGCAGAAGTGGGATTGTGTCACAACCACAAGTGCATCAAAGGCCATCTTGATTTGTCCATGAGCTGTGACTCTGCCCTGGGAGGCACCACAACCCAGTATCGGCTTATTTAATTTTGCAGATTTTGCCTGAAGAGATCTGTACTCCTCCAGATCCTGGCCTTGCTTTTGTTGTGGTAGAATGTCCAGATGAAGGATTCATACAACCCATCTGTGAAAATGCTGTCTTCAAGAGGTAAGGAGGGCTCTCAGGGATGGGAGAAGCCCCGCCCACAGCACATGGGCTTCTCACCTGAGCAGTGATGGCACGAGGGGTGGAGCCGTGTCTGTGCACAGCCGTTGTACTGAGGCCGAGGCTCCAGCCCGAGAGCCGTCTGTCACACTGGCGGGCTTTACATCACCTGCCGTGAGCGTTGTGGTGCACGCTGCCTTGAAGTGAAATTAGAAAAAATGGAAAACCAGAGACCATTGTACAGTCTAGAAAGTCAACAGTTTGTTCAAGTTCTGAGTCCAGAGTAAATTCTAGAACTCTTGATTGGATTCTAACTAATACTCAAAATACATCATTTGGATTATTCTTACCTACCTGAATTTTCTTAACTTTTATCTACATTGAAACAAGTAAGGTAGATCAGATATGTTTGAGATGATCTTGGTCAAGGGTCTGTTGAGGGCCGGAGTCACAGCCTGGGAACAGACCAGAGTGCTGTCGTGTTTTGTCCTCTAAGGAAGTTGGTCACTTTTGCAGTTTAGCTTTAATCCTAGGTGGACTCTGACCAACACATCTGTTTTCACTTTTCTCCTGTTCTTAATGGTTTATTCTATTTTTTTTCCTGTTCCTTATTTTTATTTATATGCATTTTTCACTTCTTTTTAGCACAACAGAGCTGTTCCCTCTAAGGGGACCCGGGGACCCTGATGCACAGGTTTTGTGTTTCAATCAGTCATGGGCAGTGGTGCTGGCAGGCCCCTCCCGTGAATGGGGTGTGAGTTGAGACCCCCTGTGCACTCAGGTGTTGCTCTCAGCTGGTGTGTTTGGTGGGGGAAGGATGAATAAAAATAGCTAGTGTGTTTCTTTTTTTTAAAGGAACTGGAACATGTTAATGAGTGTTAATCAACATGTTAGTAAGTGGTTGTCTGTCTAGGTGGTGGAATTAGAGATGATTTTGATTTTTTCTACCTGTGACTCAGGTCCTCTGGAAGGCCAACACCAAGGTGAAATTAGAAGTGCAAGAGATTCATTGGGGAAGCACCTGTGAAAAGTCACAGGGACAGAGAGAGTGGGAGTAGGGGGAGAGGGCCTTGTGCACTTTGCAGGTCTGGCCCTTGTGAAAGGAGGGAGGGCAGGAGGAGGGACAAACAGGAAGAGCACCAGCAACAGCACGCCCTGATAGAGGCCCCGCTGCGGCCAGGAGCAGTGGCCCGGCTTGGCGCCCCGCTGCATTGGGGAGCAGTGGCCCGGCTTGGCGCCCCGCTGCATTGGGGAGCAGTGGCCCGGCTTGGCGCCCCGCTGCATTGGGGAGCAGTGGCCCGGCTTGGCGCCCCGCTGTGCTGAGGCTCTGCAGGGAGCAGCCGGAGCAGAGTGTGGCCTGGGCTGGAAGGCTGTTAGCTCGCTGCTGTGCCCGTGGCAGGGGCTCTTGGGAAGGAGAGCTGGGACGTGCCTCCCAGGCTGGCAAGTGCCTCCCAGGCTGGCACAGTCCATCCGCGCAAGTTCTGAATCTTGAGTTTGTGTCACTTTACAAAGTAAAGCCCCACTCTCCCTTCCAGGTACCAAGGGAAGGCCGATGCCCCCGTGGCCCTGGTGGTTCACCTGGCCCCAGAATCTGTGCTTTTGGACAGTAGATACCAGCAGTGGATGGAGAGGTACAGAGGGCCGCCCAGTGGCTCACAGGGCAGCTTGCTGGGTGGGGAGGAGTTCCCATTCTCCACCCTTCTCACTGTGTTTAGTCAGGTGCTACCTCCCCTTCCTTCAGCCCCTGCCTGCACATTCTCAGCCCCCCAGCTCTCTGGGATGACTGCCAGGAGCATCCCCTGTACCTCTCCTGTGAGGAAACCCACCCCTAGGTGGCGGAGTGTGTGCATGTGTATGTGGAGCTTGGCTACAGCAAGAGTGCGGTTTCACACAGACACCCACGCTCCGTACTCAGCATCTGAGCAAATAGTGCCTTTTTGTTGATGATTTTACATGTGCATCCTAGAGAAGAGACTTGAGAGCATGCATTGATAGCTTCAGTTTATTGAGTGCTTGCTGTGTGTCAGGCAGTGTGTTAAATACTTTACAATTTATTTAATCTCTCAACAGTCCTGTGAGGTAGATATGTTACCAAAATTTAGTAACTGGAAGGAGTGTTGGCTTTACTTTTACCTCTTGGCTTCATTGGCCAAGGCTGGCGTTAGGTGCGAGGGGTTCTTTGAGTTGAACTTCGGGGATGGAGTAAGCGTGGGTTGCATTTCTGCCTCCCTTCTTGTTTCTCCCCACATATCTGCCTTCACCTCCTTCCCTGTCAACCCTGGCAGCTCTTCTCCGTACATGTAGGGTTAGAGTGTTAACAGGCATCATCTGCTTTCCTCTTAGTGTGTCTTTTCTTCTTCCACCCCATTCTCCATTTTGTTTTCTTTTCACATCATTGTCAATAGGCCCAAACATCTTCATTGGTTGTGTTTTTCCCCAGCACTCTTCAGCGCACCCCAAAGGTAGCGGGTGTGTGGAGAGGACACTGGATTTTGAGACAGGAGACGTAGAATCACGTTTGGCCACTTTGTAAGCAGTCACTGACTCTCTCTGAACACTTCCTTTTCTCCAGTGCTGCCCACTAGATGAAACGTCCCATAAAGTGTGCTGCAAACGTCAGGTCTTTTGTCTTAGGTTTGGGCCTGACACGCAGCACCTGATCCTGAATGAGAACTGTGCGTCAGTTCACAACCTCCGCAGCCACAAGATTCAGACACAGCTTAACCTCATCCACCCCGACATCTTCCCCCCACTGGCTGACCTCCGCCATAAGGTAGCGTCGCAGGATAACCCGGTCGGCCCTGCTCCTGCACTTCCTTTCTCTCCATGGAGTGTGTCTGTGTTTCTGTCACTTCCAGGGAGAAGGTGCCACCTCCCGTGTGCCTGCTGTGCGGGCTGAATGCCTCCTCAAGTACCAGCTCCGTCCCAGGAGGGAGTGGCAGCGGTCAGTGTGGGCCCACGCTGTCGTTCCCACAGTCGGGTCAGCAGGCTTTCCGTACAGGCCTGGATTACAAATAGTTGAAGCTTTGTGGGCAACAAAGAGCCACAGAAAACACATAATAAATGGATATGGCTGCATTCTGAGATTTATTTACAAAAACAGACTGACCCTAGTCCAAGTTGAGGTGGGGGGACTGGGACAATTGACTGTCCTTCTCTAAAACTGTTCCCCTGAATAATAACAGTGATACATGCGTATTGTTTTACTGTATAGAAAATAGGAAATGCACGATGAAGCAAATCAGTCACCCACAATCCCGTCACCCAGAGATAATGATTGTTAATGTTTTTTACTTTGTGTATGTGGGGATGTATTATAAAAATGTATATACAGGTTTGTAGCCCAACACATTGTCAACCTTTTCCTGCATCATTAGTCTTCAGTAACAAGGTTTTTATTGGTATTCCAGATAGGGAGGTTTACTCATTTGAGATGTTACCAATTTTTTGCTATTTTTCTGAAACAATAAATATCTTTAATATAAAGCTATAAATGGAAGTCTGTTCCCTTAGGGTAATTCCTAGACGTGGGATTGCTGGGTCAGACTGAAGCTTTTTTAAGATGTTTGATCAATATAAATTGTCATCCAGAAAAGCTCTACCAGTTTATACTCCAACTAGTAATGTGAGAAAATGCCACACATCTTTAACTTTTAAGATGTGAATCTTGAATAATTTGAAGTATCCTAACTACTCCACAGTGTCTGCATTAGAATAGATCAGGTTCTGCAGTATTACTGGATGTTCACGTGCTGTTGTGGCTGAACTGTTAGGGCTCTTTAAGAACTGTGTGGTAGCATGATTCAGAACAACACAGGACATCCTGGGGTTGGCCCTTTGTCAACATCTGCACAGGCTGTTCTATAAATCAGTGATTAACAACCTAGCGATATGCAGATTTACTGTGTAATTGTTAAAAATACAATTCCTTGGCCCTGCCCCAGGCCTGGAAACCCTGGGGGCATAGTGGTTAAGACCTACGTCTGCTAACCAAAAAGTTGGCAGTTTGATTCCACCAGCTGCATCTTGGAAACCGTATGGGGCTGTTCTACTCTGTCCTATAGGGTCGCTATGAGTCAGAATCGACTCGACGGCACCAGGGTTTTTTTTTTTTGTCGGGGGGGCCCCAGCCTGCTGAATTAGAATCTTGAGAGTTAGGCTTGGGACTCACATAAGCTCCCAGGTGATTTTAATGCTCACTCAGGTTGAAGATTCACTGGTCCAGGGCCCTGCTACTCAGTGTGGTCAGGACCAGCATTATCTGGGGTCTTGCTAGAAATGCTGAATTTCAGGCCCCCTGGCCCCCGCCCCCAGCTCCCAAATCAGGTTCTGCATTTTAAGAAGGTTCCCAGTGAAGTAGTAGTGGGCACATTAAGAGCCACTGCTCTCAGGACGTGCTTCTCAACCCTGGATGATTTTGCCCCGCAGGGGACGTTCGGCATTTCTGAAGATGTTTTTCATTATCACAGCTGGAGGTGCAGGTGCTACTGGTGTTTAGTGAGTAGAGGCCAGGGATGCTGCTGAACATCCTACAATGCACAGGACAGCTCCCACAAAGAATGATCTGCCTCAGACATCCTTAGTGCGAGGTTGAGAAGCCCTGCTCTAGAGTGTGCGCCACGGCTCTCTAGTTGTCAGGCTTTGAGGAGCTAGAGCTATACAGAACTTGTCCTGAAACCTGCCACTTAGCTGAGACAGGTTCCAGAAGGCAGCAGAACAGAACAGCTTTCTGCAGATTGTTTCCATGAATTTATTTATTCAGGCTATCCAACTTGGTTTTTGCTTGAGACCCTGTACCACCTTGTTCATCTGAGATGCTTTCTCCCTGCAGGGATGCCATTCTTACCTGCAATCCGGATGAATTCACAGCTGAGGCCCTGGAGCTCCCCGATTTCCAGGAGAGCATTCAAGAGTCTAGGAAGAGTGTGCAGGATGGCCCTGCCCCAGCAGGTGAGCAGGAGCCCACCGATGGCCTCTCTTCCCTGGCTCTGCCTTCCCACAGGGGCTTCATGGTATCGAACAGAGTCCTGCCAGGGCACATTCTGCCCTGATTGATTTATTCAGTGCAGTGCCTCTCTGCTGTACGCTAGAATGATATGGAGGGGGGGAGCCTTTAAAAATACCAGCACCTGCCCCCATCCCAGACCAGTTAGATCAGAATATTTAGTGCTAGCACCCAGGCATTCTTCACAAGGTGCACTCTGAGAGAGATGCTTGTGGGAGCTCCTGTGAGACTGTGGAAAGAACATGGCTGGGGGCTTAGGCCTAGTCCTGGGTCTAGTCTGGGGTCTAGTCCTGGGTCTAGGCCTGGATCTAGGCCTGGGGTCTAGTCTGGGGTCTAGGCCTGGATCTAGGCCTGGGGTCTAGTCTGGGGTCTAGGCCTGGATCTAGGCCTGGGGTCTAGTCTGGGATCTAGGCCTGGGTCTAGTCTGGGATCTAGGCCTGGGTCTAGTCTGGGATCTAGGCCTGGGTCTAGTCTGGGATCTAGGCCTGGGTCTAGGTCTGGGTCTAGGCCTGGATCTAGGCCTGGGGTCTAGTCTGGGGTCTAGGCCTGGATCTAGGCCTGGGGTCTAGTCTGGGGTCTAGGCCTGGGTCTAGGTCTGGGTCTAGTCCTGGGTCTAGTCCTGGGGTCTAGTCTGGGGTCTAGGCCTGGGTCTAGTCTAGTCCTGGGTCTGCTGGTAAGTATCCGAGGAAGATACCGGCCAAGTCACTCACCTTGTTGGGCCATAAATGCCCCATCAGGAAGTGGTCAGAGGAAGTGCCTGCCTCTGCTCTTGTCATTGGTTTTCCTAGCGTTATTTTCAGCTAATGATAAAGTGAGAACACTGCAGTAGAATGCAGATTTGGGGTTGTAATATAGCCAAATGATATTTCACCAAACTTCAGTCTCTGCTTGGAGATCAGAACCAGACAGCATTAGTTCCACGTCCTAGCAGTGGTGGCTAAATTTTCACCTCCTTCTGGGATCGCTTTCCTGAATATGTTATGGAAAAGACTTCCCTGGCATATTTCCTTTGTGTATCTGAAAGAGCCACTGAGATCACAGGACACTTGCAGATGTGCCCGTGGGGCCACTCAGGCAGTGTGAGGCCCTGGAAGGGTGCAGCCTTCGGAAGCATCAGATCTGTCTGAACTGGAATCCTGGCTCTGCTGCTCACCATGTCTGAGGCTCAGGAAAGACCTGGCTCTCTGTGCCTGTCTTCTCACCTATAAATGAGACGTTACCTACCTGGCAGGGCTGTGGGAGAGTTCACATAAAACACAATACATAGAGTATAGTTAGCTAGACACAAGGCGATACCTCCCTGTAAAGGAAAGAAGTTCTTCTTCTTTTTATTTATATATATATTTTTATGGAACTTTAGATGAAGGTTTACAGGACAAATTAGTTTCTCATTAAACAGATAGTACACACATTGTTTTATGACATTGGTTACTCTCCCTTCTTGACCTTGGGTTCCCTATTACCAGCTTTCCTGTCCCCTCCTGCCTTCTAGTCCTTGTCCCCGGGCTGTTGTACCCCATTAGTCTCATTTTGTTTTATGGGCCTGTCTAATCTTTGGCTGAGTGGTGAACCTTGGGAATGACTTCATTACTGAGCTAAAAATGTGTCTGGGGGCCATACTCTTGGGGTTTCTCCAGTTTCTGTCAGGCCAGTAAGTCTGGTCTTTTTTTGTGAGTTAGAATTTTGTTCTACATTTTTCTCCAGCTCTGTCCAGGACCCTCTGTTGTGATCCCTGTCAGAGCAGTCAGTTGTGGTAACCGGGCACCATCTAGTTGTACTGGACTCAGTCTGGTGGAGGCTGTGGTAGTTGTGGTCCATTAGTCCTTTGAACTAATCTTTCCTGTGTATCTTTAGTTTTAGAAGTCCCCCTTTCAAAAAAAAAAAAATTAAAAGCATTAGCTAGAGCAGTTCTGTTGAAGAAAGGACTGCAGGATTCAGTTGTCGTCCCCAGACAGCCCTTCACTCACAGGAAGGTGTGGCCTGCAACCTGGAGGACAGAGTCCTGTGAACTGGTCCTGAGATGGTCAGTCCGTCTCCCATTACTTTCCAGTTCCTGGAGCTGGAGTGCCCTCTTGGGAAGCTGAACTCACTGCTTCAGGCTGCCTTAGACTATGCCCGTCTCAGGGCTGAAACCCAGTTCATTTTTGACCAGAAGAAATGGACTGTTTACATGTGTTTTTCCATAGAGAAGAGAAGCCAGTATCCGGAAATAGTCTTCCTTGGAACAGGGTCTGCCATCCCAATGAAGATCCGAAACGTCAGTTCCACACTTGTCAACATAAGGTATTACAGCTCTTCCCAAAAATGCCATTCATCAAGGCGCATGCTTATTTCTTAAGCAAAAGTCCTGCCCCACCCACCAGGCTAACTGGAAAATAGAACTGAGTAAGACCCTGTAAGCTTGACATCTTGGCTGTAGTGCCCTGGAAGAGGAATCATAGCTGTTAATGTATTTTATAGACTTAACTGCTAACTTACCCTTCTGGGAATCACCAAAAATTGTCCCGTTATGTCTTTCAATAAAAATAGATGATACTCAAGGGACACCAACTATATGCCTGGCACCATGCTAAGAAATTTTCACACTAATCCTGTGACATAGTGAATAACTGCCCATTTGGTCAGTGAGTAAACTGGTGCAGCTCCCACAGCTGGCAGTGGCAGATCCAAAGTCTGAACTGGTCTCTTAATTGTTGCATGTCTCGTCCCTCTAACTACTTATTGTTGGTATGTTAAGAAAGCTTTTGGATTTGACACGTGTATTTTGTTTTGTATTCAGCTCCCTTACTGGATTGTCCTTAGATGTTTCTTTAGTTGATGCTTTTGGTTTTGTCTGCTGTCATTTATCTGCAAAGAGGTTAATCTAAGGCATTTTGAAATGCTGTGTGCCTCTGCAGATACCTACATTAAGGAAGTGAGATTGTGAAGTACCAGGTTAGTTTTTACATTGGGCTTTGTCGTCTTTGATCTAGTGGTAGATGGTAACCAAATAATGCATTTACACATACTCAGCCATTGTCTGATGTATCTTGGTATCAGAAATGCACAGACGCGGGGGCGTGCTTCTCTCCCGATTGAGGAAGTGCAGCAGGGTGACTGTGGGTGCGCTGGCCTCCCAGGGAAGACAGGCTTCTTTGGGTGCTTGCCCTGAAGCCCCTGGAGTGGCCCTGTGAGCCTGCTGGAGTAAACCTGCAGGTGCTCTCGCTGGCTGCCTTTCCCTGCCCCCACTCCAGCATATCCTGGAATCCGAGACTTCTCTCTGAAAAGAGGGTGACCCCTCCCAGTCTCCAGGGCACCCCCTAGAGAAGCATGTGCCCGAAGGGTTTGAAACGACCACGTCCATCTCAGCAGAGGTTCTCAGCCGACTGAGCGTCAGAAAAGCCTGAGGATCTTGTCAGAGCAGAGCCCTCTGAGCCCTGCCCGAGACCACCTAAATCAGGAACTCAGGGGCAGCCAGGCATCATGGGCAGCCAGGCATCATGGGCAGCCAGGCATCATGGGCACCCAGGCCTGCCGCAGACGAGCCTTGAGAAGGACCTGAGGAGGGACTGTATGTAGCACAAGCCCCTCTGGGCACAGCGCCTGTCTGGTATTGTCAGCAGAGGCTTTGCTGCGTTCCGCCTAATACCCAGATGTGCACTGGTACTGTGCATCTTTCTGCACCCCCGTTCCACCACAGATGCTTCATTTCTCTGATGCCCAATGTTTGTATAGCTGTTTATACCTTAAAGGACTGTAGGGTTCCACTATGGGTAATTCTTTCATATAAAGAGGATGGACATTTAAAATTGCCTTTGTGGTTGAATCATTGGCTTTTATCTAAGTTCCTCAAAGAAAAAGCATGAGAGGTTATGGAAGACAAATAAGCATAGCAGCTTCCTGCCGTAGCATAAAAAGCCTTCTCCAGAGTGTAAGGAACCCTCTCGTGGTGGTGAATCTGTTGCTCTCTCTCTCTAGCTCCGACCGGTCTCTGTTACTGGACTGTGGTGAAGGCACGTTGGGGCAGTTGTGCCGTCACTATGGTGATGAGGTGGACAGGGTCCTGGGCACACTGGCCGCCGTGTTTGTGTCCCACCTGCACGCAGACCACCACACGGTGAGTGCTGGGCTGACAGCTCTGCCCTGGAGGCCAGGCGGTGTCCTTCACCCACGTTTTCCTGCCGCTTGCCAGTTTTTCCTAGACCAGACTTGCCTGAAGCTCTTGTTTTTCATGTCCTCATCAGGAAATGGTCTTTTACAAAACCCTAGTAGTCATTCCGCTCATTTATGTTTCTTGTTTTCGTGCAGTAGTAGGGGTCGTGCCTTTAGTTCACCGATGTAACTTTGATCTGGGTTCGGAGACTTGGCTGTGAGCCATCAGTGGGGCATCTCAGTTGACACTCGAGGTCCTTACCTCGATCTCCCTTCCTTTCCAACACTGGTCACTGTTTTCTACCTGTACATTTCGGTCCACGTGAGCCAAACCCCACTGTGGCCTTGTTAGAGGGATGGTGGTTGATAGAAATTAGGAACTATTGTGAGATTATAACTGCAGAACCGCAATAGGGAAGAAAATAGGGTTTGAATGTGGTTAACCCATGTTTCCTTTTCACTCCCCAGGGCTTATTAAATATCCTGCTGCAGAGAGAACGTGCTTTGGTGAGTGCGGCCCTTGACTGGCATTCCGAATCTCACTGGTGACACATAATCACACCTCCTGCCATTCCATACAGTTTGTGTGGAAATGTTTTGCAGTTGATTTGAGGCTGTGGTTCCTTTGTTTCAGGCATCACTAGGAAAGCCCCTGCACCCCTTGTTAGTGGTTGCCCCCACCCAGCTCAGGGCCTGGCTCCAGCAGTACCATGACCAGTGCCAAGAGATTCTGCATCACATCAAGTGAGTGTCCGGGCAGCCTGACCACCAGGGCTGCCGTCGTCTGCCTCCCCCTCCTTAGAAAGCTCAAGGTTGTCACTGGGGACACTGCGTGTTGCTCCCCTGCAAGTGTGTCTTCATCCCAAAACGCAGAGATGGGGTAAATGCTTTGACTCAAAAGCAGAAATCATTAGATGGTTTTCACTTAAATGGTTGTTTTCTTTGAAGCATTTTTTCTCAACCCTTATTTTCATTCTGTGCTAGTTTCTATACTTTTTTCCAACATTCCTCCATGAAATGGCTCCAGGGCTGTGCACCTGGATGGTGACTATCACAGAGACATCCATTGCAGGTGGATGAAGGGCAGTTCAAGGGAAAGGCAGTCCCTGTCTGAAGTTGCCCATGACGGCTTGAAAAAGGCCCTCTGTGGCTTTATCTGTGAGCATGCTCATCTGTCAGCCCTTTTGCAGCAGCCTGGGAATTTGTGCCTGGTTTATTGGAGTACTCTTTCCTTGTTTTAGTGACTGCCATTTAATTATGTTTCTTCATAAGAATGATTGAGGCTCTCTAGTGACAGACTTGATTGATTCCAGTTGTTAAATGTTTTATTTTTTGATGTTTAATCTTTTCAGTTTGATTCCCGCCAAGTGCCTTCAGAAAACGGCTGAGGTCTCCAGCCCCATAGTTGAAAAACTGATTAGCTCACTGCTGGAAATGTGTGATTTGGAAAAGGTAAGCGGCCCTGTGGGGACAGGGAAGGGGCCGCGCGGGGACAGAGGAGGGGCAGCATGGGGACGGGGGTGGGGTGGGGCGGGGGCGGGGCCTCGTGGGGACGGAGGGGGTGCTGTGGGCCGAGCTGCAGAGCCCTCATCCTGCCCTGTAGTTCCAGACCTGCCTGGTTCGGCACTGCAGGCACGCTTTCGGCTGTGCGCTGGTGCACGCCTCTGGCTGGAAAGTGGTCTATTCGGGGGACACCATGCCCTGTGATGCCTTAGTGCAGATGGGTGAGTAGAGGTCGCTGTGGGGCTTGTAGCTACAGGGTCATGTGGGCTAGTCTGTAAGTCAGCAGAGGCAGCAGACTTGGGTCCTGGCCCTGACAGACTCTGGGTGTCACTGTAACATGCAGACAGGTCACAGGACGCGGGAAGCCCAGTGTTTGCACCAGGAAACTGTTGGTGAAGCCCGGGTGTGTGCTTTTTATGCCTGGGACTCTGTTCTGATGCCTGTGTGTTCTCTAGGGAAAGATGCCACCCTCCTCATACATGAGGCCACGTTGGAAGACGGTTTAGAAGAAGAAGCGGTGGAAAAGACACACAGGTAAGGAAGGCCTTCTTATTCCCCTTCTAGCCCACAGTTCCCCCAGCCCTCATCTGTTTCTGCCACGTGGAACTTTGAGGAGCCTTCCGTTCCCCGTTGGGAAAGACTCTGCCCCCCAACAACACGTGGCTGCCGAGGGCTGAGGCAGTTCTCTTACAGATGCTCTGCCTTTATGTATGCAACGTTCTCTGGGTTCTAGGGTCGGTGATGGTTTGGGAAAGAATTGGAAATATGCTGGAATAAACTGCAAGACAGGTCAAGGAATTACCAAGGGAAGTGGTGGAGGGGCAGAGGGGCCCGGGAGCTGGATCTTGGTCTGCTATTTTAATCAAGTGTGCTCTGCCCCAGGGAAGATGCCCTGTGCTTTTTCTCAGATGCCCTTGCTGCCAGCCAGCACTGTGGGCTGACCAGCCCCCAGGTGTATGGGCCTGATTTAGGGGAGTGTGTGGCAGCCGGTCCTCCAGAGTTTGCGGTAGCTAATGAGCACGTAAGGGGACCTGCCAACCTCCCTGGGAGCGCTGAGCGAGTTTGAGGGCCAAGTCTGTGCTGGCCCTCCATTTAGGAGTCCTCCCTCAGGCTCAGCTTCAGTCCTTTCTCTGCAGCACGACTTCCCAAGCTATTGCAGTGGGGATGCAGATGAACGCCAAATTCATCATGCTGAACCACTTCAGTCAGCGCTATGCCAAGATCCCCCTCTTCAGTCCTGACTTTAACAACAGAGTCGGAATCGCCTTTGACCACATGAAGGTCTGTATGTCGTGGACTATGGGATGGGGACTGGGATAGTGGACACTGCACAGGGTGGTGGTGTCTCCCCTCAGGTTCCGTGGCTGCCTGTGTAAGAGGATATATCTTACCCCAGACTGCGGGCGCTGCACAGGGTGGTGGCGTCTCCCCTCGGGTTCTAGGGCTGCCCGTGTAAGAGGATGTATCTTACCCCTTGATTCATATCTGGTCACACTCACAACCAGGCTGACAGTCGAGGCCTTCTGTTGCAGGGGCTGCTCAGAAATCAGCCTCCGTCAGGCCACTGGGGATTACGAAGGCCTGTGATAGGCCCAGTCTGTTCAGTCATCACGAGCCTGGGGACAGGTGGCATTCTCTCCCCTCGTGGGTGGTGAAGCTAGGCCTTACTCCCAGGCCTTCTGGAATGAAGCGGCAGAGAATAAGCCAGGGTTTGTTGTTTTGGGAGCTTGATTTTGAACGTCTGGATTGCCTTTCCCAGGGACCAGTATGGCCACCTTAGCCAGGAGGAAACATCACTGACTCCTCTCTCCTGGCGCTGTGTTAATGCTGTGGTGGGCTGACTGGTGAGGAGAGGGCTTGGTGCTGCTATGTGAGCATGTTGCCCACAGCTCGTCCCCTCGCGGCCTCCTGGGGTGCTCACCTCCTTCTTGCCTTCTAGGTCTGCTTTGGAGACTTTCCCACGGTACCCAAGCTGATCCCCCCGCTCAAAGCCCTGTTTGCCGGTGACCTGGAGGAGATGGAGGAACGCAGGGAGAAGCGGGAGCTGCGGCTGCTGCGGGCGGCCCTGCTGTCCAGGGAGTCCCCGCAGAAGAGGGTGCCCAGGGACGAGCCTCCAAGCCCACAGAGCAAGAAGGCCAGAGCCCAGTGAGGGGTCAGAGTGACCGTGCGTGGGTGCCAGTGTCTGCTCTCCTGCCCAGTCGGAGGCAGAGGGCACAACGCGACAAGGAGGGCACTCAGGAGTAGATGGTGACGCTGGGCCTTGGTGGGGCTCCGGCACAAGGACCCATCTGCCAGAGCCCTCCTGGGACCTGGGGAGCCACAGGCATGGAGGCTGCTCAGCAAAGACAGCAAGTGGAACTAATCCCCATGCCAGTCGGCTTTGGAAAAGTCATGGAAAACAGGACAGCTTGCCTCCCCTGGTCCAATGACGGTGTGCCCTCTGCACTCGAGACCAGCCAACTGCATAGGGAGCGGAAAGGAAGTCTGCATGTCCGGGACACTCGAACACAATAAAGATTCAGTTTGGAACCCTGCGTTCTCTCTCTTGGTCCTGCATATGTCACCCTGGTGAGTCCTCTCCTCGCTGTAGCCACTGCCATCAGGGCCCAGTGTGCCCCGGGTGCCCAGCAGGCCCCATGTGCCCAGCCTGCCCTGCTCTGACTGCAGACGGGGCCTCCCCATCACTAGCCTAGTATGTGACAGAATCGGGCTGCACTGGCTCCAGGCACCTTCCCCACACCATGTGGGAGCGCCGGGTGCCCGCTACAGTGGACTGACGAGACTCGTTATCTTCGTTGCTTCTGGGTGAGGCATGGAGCAGTGGGCTGGCTCTCGCCTGCCCCGTGGTGAGAGAGTGACTTTTTGCCCTTGAGAGGACTGAGCAATACCGCATTAGGCTGGCTCCTTGCGGGGGTTTAAAAACACTAAGTGCTTGAAAATTGAGACAATTTTCAGAGATCTATTTAGTATTTATTTGTGTAGAAAGAGCTTTTGAGACCAAGGACTCTACCTTCCCTGGTGAGTCAGGGTCCCCAGGAGGCAGCACCTCAGATCTAGTCCTGTGTCCCCAGATGTTGTTAATGAGACAAGAAGCCAGGCTGTGCTCAGGGATAATCAGTCTATTTTAATAACATTACTTTTGACAGCTGTTTGTACATGTATTTAAAGGTCATTTTCGACCCCTGGGCTCCAATACAAAGTGGGTCCTGAACCGCCCTTGCCAGGAAGTGAGCAAAGCTGTGATGTCAGAATTTTGCAAACCCCACCATCCAAGAAAGGTGATTGTACACCATGTCAGGAAAAATAACAAAGCGTTTAAATTTTCATTGTACACCTGTACACTGGTTTAGATTGAATGGTTCAAATTAAACAAATATAGATTTCATATATACAAATATTATATCATATATAGGTTATATTATATCTATTTTAAAAGGACAAAATTGTAGTTTGCTTTTGCATGCATGACCCAAATCTGGTTCTTACTCCCTTAATCCCAAAGTGCGAACAGGCTCCCCAGTGCCCTCCCGGGCTCTCTCGCTAACAGATGGGGTTCATGAGGGGATGAGTGGCGGGTGCTGGTGCTCCCTGGGCTGGCTGCCTCTTGTCGACATGCTCTGGGCAACAGAATTATTGCTATTCACTTGTAACCTCCAGAAAAGAGCCAGGCTCCAGGCCCTATGTACCTAGCAAGCTCTGCCAGAGATCTAACATTCTGGGGCCCAAACTATCTTTGGGCCCTACTGACAGCCTCAGGATCATTTTTAAATCCAGAAGTATAAAACAACAGGAAATAATAAAAGGAGCTTCCAGTCATATAAATAAAACTATTAGGAAGTGAAACATACTTGGTTTTAAGCAATTTACTTTTGAGCCTTCTGACTAAGGGCAGCCATAAGGTTCTATCACTGGCTCCCCCACCTCCCCCACAAGCAGCAGGAAAAGGCCAGTGCCCCAGGATGTCCAGAAGTCCCCCTGTAAGATAAAGCTGATATTGCAGGGCTAAACATTAGCTGTCAAAGGAAAGACAGCAGCCCCAGGTCTAACCAGCCAGTCGCCTCAGTACCCCCTGCCCTGCAAAGGACCTTTCCAACAAGCAGTCCCTTGGGTGGAGAGAGGTGGGTGCTGCTTGGCATGGGAGGCCAAGAGTGGATCAAAAGAGGCACAAAGTCAAAAGGCAGATAAAACAAAAGGCCCAAGTAACCACCTGAAAGGAACAAACACAATACACACCACCATGCACCGCCCGGGCCGGAGCCCACGCTCTGTGAAATCCAGCCTCATGCTGGCAGTGACAAGGAGCCAACAACACAGCACGCTCACAGCGCTCCCGGCAGCAGGCGTCCGGGCACACGGATGTACACGTGGGTCGGGTGGGTGGGCGGGAAAGCCGTGTCAGAGGGCAGTGCTCTCAGACTCCTCCTCCGAGTCCCTTTTCTCAGTCACTGAGTGTCGCCGCACGTGCTCCAGGGGGCTCAGGCGGAGCGAGGACCCGAGCTCTACGTGGATAGAGGGGATATCAAAGTGGACAAGATCTGGAAATTGGCAGAGAGAGAGGTGGGTGAACAGAGGCACCCAGCTAAGGAGATGCTGCTCACTGCAGGCAAATACAGTTAGCGCTAGGCAGCAGTCATCTGCTCATTTTAGGGACAGAGTGCTTAGGGGCCGGTTGAAACCTTCTATTGCAGGGTTGGTTTAGGGTCACACCCGTTCAGCTTTTGTAAGCTTGGCATCTGATTCTGCCACAGTCAGGACTGCCTGAACAGTTCCCCCAGATTACACTTCAACCCTGCAGCTCAGCCCTGGATAAGAAGGATGCCCTCTGTGTGGGTCTCAGTGGCATCACTGTGAGAATTTCAGGGCTGTACTTAGTGCCCTTGGGTCTGCAGGGATAGGGCAGGGGGCACTGGAGAACACCCTTTCTCCCATCTCTATGGATGAGTGACGGAGTCCTCAGAATGGCCGCACTGTGGATGGGCGATGGCGGTGCAGGGGCTCCCTCGGGCCCTGGTGATAGCTGTAGCAGGCTGTTTACTTCAGCCACAGGAGAAGCCCTGCCAGCTAGCCTGGGCACTAGGGAGGCTGTGTCCCCTGTAGTGACTTTCTGCCTAGGCCCACAGCACCCTCTTCCACGAGGCTCTGCTGCTTTGCAAGGAGCTCTGGGCTATGTCTCTATCGGGAGTATACAAAGGTCATTACTCCTGGGGAGATGATCAGAGGATGCACCTGCAGTGACCAGGGTCAGCAGCTACGGAACTCAGGACTTCTGTGGCTGGTAAGGGCGATTTGGAAATCTGAGAGCCAGCAGCTGAGCAAATGCCAGGCTCCTGGCTGACAGGCCATCATGGGCATCAGGGCCTGGGGTGCAGCCCCTCCACTGGACTTCTCTGTGGGCTGGAGGCCACTCATTGGGAGGTCCAGAAGCCAGAGAAGCCCTTCTCCCCATCCTCAGCCTGGCTGGCCGGCCTAGATCAGGGGCAGCTCTCAGGGGTGACAGGAGGTGGCACTAGAATGGGAGCTGCTCCCGGCTAGCCTTAGGAGGGTTTTCTTTTGTTTTTAAACAATTAAATGTTTAGTCTGAGAAATAACCCTACTTGAGTACACAGACACACACTTGCACACTGTCCTAAAAGACATACAAACATGTACACTCTGGGACAAAACACCTTCTCCCTCTTCCCACCCTCAAGTGGTCCTCAAAACGCCCTTCCAGCCTGTCTTCATTTTGCCGGCTGTCAAGCAGAGTCTCGGTGGGTTTGAGGCTGGCTCGGCCAATGCCACCTGCTCACCCTGAAGCAGGGGCTATTCCTCCTAAAAGGGTGTTTGTGGGCCTCTGGGCCTGTCTCTGCCCTCCCTCAGCACCTGGGCCTGTATCTCCTGTGTACCAGGGCAAGGCTGTGCCTGGCGGGGCCTCCTGTGCGGGTCAGAGCACAAAACACCATCTCTGTCACGAATCAGGAATGCTACCTTGGTAAGTGTCTTACCTTCCCTGGGCCTCAGTGTCCTAAGCAGTCAAATGGGAATAATAAAGGGTGATGATGAGCTTCATTCAACACGACAATACCAAGAAAGTGATTAAAGCGTGCCCAGCCCAGAAGAGGCGCGTGATGTCAGCTGTCACTGATACCCTCCAGCCCCCTTAAAGAGAGGCCTGAGGGAGAAGGCAATGAGCGAGGCAGGGCACAGGGTCTAGGGAGAGACGCGCCCGCTGACGTTCATGGGGAGAGGGGAGCTGGGATGGCTTGTTTGGCAGGTGGCTTCCAAAACGTCTGTTAGAGACCCGGCAGTTAGTGCCGCTGCCCTCCTGCCTGAGGCCGCTGTGCAGAACCAGGGGCTGAGAGGGAGCACCCCTGGGGGCCTGGAGGGCTGAAACTGGGGAAAGCCCTTCCCTCGTTCACTCTGGCCACCCTCACAGAGGCAAACACCTCATTCCTCCTGGGGTGTTTCATGCTCTTGCCTCCGTTTATAGGAGCTGACCAGGCAGATACTGGTATAAATGCTCCGCAAACAAATTACTGAGTTGGATTGAAAGGATCTAGCTGGCCACGCACATCGGGGGCGTGGGCGAGGCTCAGGTAAGAATTCTGAGACTGTGGGTCCTCCCTCAAGGTTTGCCAGCTCTTGGCCCAGAGGAAGACAGGTTAGAGATGAAGCCTGAGGGTGGAGATCCACAGGTGCATGCTTGGGAGGCTGCTGGAACAGTCCCGGGTCCTGAGGACTCAGCCTCGGCGAGGTCCCTGTGCCTGCCTGCACCAGCCTGTCCTCCCACGAGGAGGCGAACCCTCCCTGGGGCACTGAGCACAAAAGCCTTCAGCCAGCGGTCAAAACACAAAAGTCAGCCACGTCACATGAAGAACAGATCTGGCACCCGCCCAGGTTCTAAGCTAAAGGGGGAGGGAATGAGGAGCTGACACTGGGTGGTTCTGAGGAGAAGGTGGGGAAAGAGCTCAGCTTTTTGCTAGTTTTCTCCCCTGGCTCCTCCTAACGAAAAGGTGGAAAATAATAAAAGCCAGTGATTCCAAAAAGCCAAATCAGCTCAGGGGCCGGGTGGGTGCTGTGGAGGCTGGGGAGGCAGGAGGAGCGTAGCAGCCCAGCAGAGCCCCATGCAGAGGGGAGGGAAGGAGCCAGGGGCCAGCGGCCGGCCTGTGAGCTAGCCGTGTGGAGAGGGTGCGAGGCTGGAGCCAGCTTACCCTGAACAGCCCCTCACACGTATCCAAAACTGCGTCACTCACGTCACACAGCTGCAAGAACACAATGATAGGATTGGGAGAAAGGAACAGACATGCAAAACGAGAACAGTCACAGGTGGGCCATACGAAACTCTAGGGCTTTTCTTTTGGCTCAGAAACCAGACACACGGGACAAGAAAGTCTGCTCCCGAAGGAATATGAAGACAAAGCAGAGTGTACATGGAGGTCAGCAGGTCTTCAGCCTGCACGCCAGAACGTGAAGCACTATGTTTCTCAGACAACCTGAGGGTCACTGTCCCTCAAATAAGTGCCCCTTCCTGGGTCTTCTACGAGTAAACATCCTCTGCAGCCTCTGCCCACCCTGTGGCCTGCAATACCAACACTACCAATGTCCCTGCCTGGGGAGGCTGGGAACTCCAGCAGCCGCCACAGGGCCAATGTGGTCAGGGGGACACCCCCCAGGGCAGGAGACCTGTGAGCTCCCTCCTCTCAGGAAAACATTTGTCACCACAGCAAGAACTGCCAGCTGGGAAGTGGGCTCGCTGCCATTTTCCCAGGAGGGGCGGTCCTTTGCTTTTCCTAAGCCTCAGTGGAGATGGCAGCAGCTGAGCTCTGGGCAGTAATCTCATTCCAGAATGAGGAAGCCAGATTACCGGGAGGTGATTACCCACAATATCTACTCCTGACCCCACACACACACTTAAAATGGACAAGCCTTTTCTGAGGCAGCAGGGAGCCCAACTCTGCAGGCTCAGTGCTGCCATCCAACCAAGGGAAGCCTTGCTCTTTTGGCAAAAGATGTGGGGGGCTGAGGAGGCACTGTGGACCTAGGCCACGGCTTGAGCTGGGACTCAGGGTCTCGAGAGAGACAGAGAGAGAGAGAGACAGAGAGACAGAGAGAGAGAGAGAGAGAGAGAGAGAGAGAGAGAGAGAGAGAGAGAGAGAGAGAGAGAGAGAGAGAGAGAGAGTGTGAGAGAGAGAGAGTGTGTGTGTGTGTGTGCGCGCGCACGCTCCAATCCAAGGTGTGTCTCTTCCTGTTACTTGGGACAATATTAAAGAGATGTGCACAGGCTCTCTGCCATGTAGTGACACAGTGGGCTGACTACTCCAGGCACAGTCCAATAGGCTACCTGCCTCCCCGAAAGAGGAAAATGCAAGACTGACTTCAGCAGTTATCACAGATATGCCCCTGAGGCTATCATCTCATGTAGTCAGTATCTGGGAGACAGTTCAAAACTGTTCTCTTTTTCTTCCAACCAATGAGCAGTCTCTGCTAAACGTGGTATGTGTTTGGGATTTCACCTCACCCATTCTTCTGGGGGTAAACAGATCAGTCTTTTACTTTTAAATTCAGGGCAAAACTTAACTTAGTAGCTGCTGCCTTGTCCAATTAGCTTCTCAAGGAATTAGGGGACAGGGGTGGGGAGTGCATGTCTTTTCTGAAACTGACCACTCTCTAGTGAAAATATATTGCTAAAAATCTATCTTTTTAGTAAGGCTTA
The DNA here is from genome assembly GCA_030035585.1 of Dugong dugon. Classification (NCBI taxonomy): domain Eukaryota; kingdom Metazoa; phylum Chordata; class Mammalia; order Sirenia; family Dugongidae; genus Dugong; species Dugong dugon. The sequence goes on along the minus strand of CM057470.1, from coordinate 64,352,708 downwards.
TTTTGACTAACAGGGAAGATGTCTGTGGTTCTTGGCCCTCGTTCTCAAGGTAAGGATTTGTGCCTGTGTAGTTGCCTGGGGTCCACGCAAGGAGAGCCTCAAATACCACACCTGTATTTCACACCAGCTGTTTTGGCATCACTGAGGCTCCACTCCAAAGCCAAAAAATTAAGATCAGATGCAGAATTCTGGGTTGCCGGGCATTAGACTGGGAGAAGTCCCCCTGACGGGCAACTTGGATTCAGAGGGGCTGCTTTCCACTGGCTTTCCTGGTGGCCGGCTAAGGAGATCATCCTGTGCACTACACATGGCACCAACACAGCAACCTCATTCAGACAGGAAGCCCTGAACGCAGCAAAGCCAACCAACCCTCCCTCCATGCAGCACACTCTGCTAAGGTTCACGGAAAAACGCAAGGGAGCCAGAGGCTTGGTTACCTGTGGACATGCTCTCCCCAGGGGACATGCCATCTAGCATAGGGTGCTCCGCAGGCTGTGGACTAGAGGCTGAGAGGTTTACTGTGGGAGGCTGAGGCGGTGGCAGGGTGGGTCTCTGTCGGGGCTTAGGGGTGGGCCTCGATTTGGCAGAAGTGCTTGTAAAGACAGAAGGAGAGGACAGAGGCGGGGCTGCTGCAGCTGGGGAGAGCTGGCCGGAGGCCAAGGAGTACCCTTGAGGGTAACTCAGTCCATAGGGTGATGGGGTGCTCGGAGGGGTGGGAGACAGGCTGACTGGGGAGGGCTGGCCGGTGGCGGGCTGCTCAGTCATAGGCCCCAACTGGCCAAAGGGAACCTTGGGTGGAATTGGTGCCAACTTCTTTGAAACTGAAAGAGAAAACACAACACAACACAAGGTTGTTAAATGCAGTGCATTCAGTGCGGCTTGTCTGCATACCCTTCAGGTAAACCTGTCAATCTTCCACCCACTCCTACCTCTCCCGACACTGAGAGAGACTAAAATTTACACCGTGTTATACAATACAGGAATACGTTGTTAAAAAAATTAACTGAGAACTGCAAGTTTTCCTATCTTTCCATCTGTTAACTAATTTCTGCTCCTCTTTTCTGGATTCTTGCCATGATCTACACACACACAAACAGCCAAGTTGGAGAGCCAATGTCTCCTGCACAGGTAATGGACTGGTTTCCAGTGACTGCCATCACCTGGGAGTGGTAAAAGGCCTCACAGCTCCACCCTGAGAAGAGGGACTCAGTCATGCCAGGGAAAGCCGAAGAGGACTGGAGCTCAGCTGAGACCACGGAGTCCCGGCCAGGACAAGCCTTCAGGGTAGGAAGCACTTAATTTTGGCTGAAACTACCAATGCTTCTGCCTAAGTCACTTCCCTTCCCTGGATCACTGTAGAAAAGGCTGGTTTATAAAACAGGACGGAGTCACTTGTGGCTGCTATCCACCATGCCCCTCTCCTACCAGCTTCACCAAGATCCGCCCATGGTGGTGCTTAATGGGAAGGTCACATTCAGACCATCTCCCACCTTGAGCGCTGAGGGTGGGCTGCCCTGGGGTCTCCTGGTGGAGACCATCATGCAGGACCACGCTCTTGGCTGCCATGGTGGGGACCTATGACCCAACTCTCTGGCCACAGAAACCGCCTGCCTCCATCACTGTGTCTTCCCCTCTCCTTTCCTCTCCCCTCCCCCTCGCCTCGATCCTGCCTACCTGCCTCACAGGTTTTCGTTTTTGTTCTTTCATTCATTCAAAAACTGCAGCCTCTGGGTGCAAGCATATACTCATCTACTATGTTTTTCAAGCACATCATTGCCCCAACCTCCTTGTAAGGGCTGGCTGTGGAGGCACTAATTCTTTTCAGTCCTCAGGGAGGCATCAGGGACTCTTCCTCCCCACCCCCATCAACACAAATATCTTGTGTACGTCTCTGGCTCTTTTGGCCTGCAGTGTGGAAAAGAAAAGGACTCACTCTTTAGAGTCCCAACAACCTGGGTTCAAATTCCTATCCTGCCACTTATCTACTACATGCACTGGGCAACTTATTTACACCTCTTCTATACAATGGGAAGAACAGTATTTTCCCCACAGCACTGTGATAATTAATTGGATAATTAAATGGGATCATGTATGTAAAGCACTATGTACTTATGACTTGGAGCCTCTGGGCAGTGCAAATGGTTAATAAGCTCAGCTGCTAACCAAAAGGTTAACAGTTCACATCCACCCAGAGATGTCTCGGAAGAAAATCCTGGCAATTTATTTCCAAAAAATCAGCCACTGAAAATCAGCCTATGCAGCACAGTTCTATTCCGGCACACATGGGGTTGCTACAACTCAAAGCTGACTCAATGGCAACTGGTGGTAATTATGACTTACTAATAAAACCACTTAATTTTCTAATTTCATATTTCAACTCTACTCCCTGAGTACAGAGTAAGTTTTCACAGCAGCTGTTATTGTTAATGCATGACTGGCAGAGACTGCTGATATAGGAATTACTATTTTGGGTGAGAAGAAAGTGGAAGCCCTAGGTATTAATGCTTGAACATGTCTTCTTATAAATGAGCTGAAAGTGGGAGGGCACACTGGCACCACTGTATTTGTGACGACACACTCTGGGTAGTGACAGGACTTGGCCATGATGTTAAACTGTAGGCAAAGTGTCAAAAGAACTAGTAGTCAAAAAAAAGGCAAAAAAACCCCTAAATGTATCAATAATGGTCAATGGCAGAGGTGGAGGGTGAAGAAGAAAATTATACCTTTCAAACAGGGCTTCAAACCAGTTCGAAGCTGTTCAGTCGTGGCCATCAGAAACAAGGGCAGTGTAAGCTCTGCATAGCAACCAAAGCTCCTGCCCATGGGATTCTGCCCCAAGCAGGAAACAGCACCGCCCCACTCAAAGATGGCAGCTGACCATGCAGCTTTGAATGTGTGTCGCCCTCCAAGGTCCTGCCGATAATCCAATCTCTCACATCAGGGAACTTTCAGGAGACAATAATCCAATCTCCTGCATCAAGAAACTTTTAGGAGCCTGATACAAGAGATTAGATTATCAGCAGGACTGTGGAGAGGAAAACATTCAAAGCGGCATGGTCAGCCGCCATCTTTGAGCGGGGCGGCGCTGCTTCCTACTAGGGACAAAATGCGAGCGGCAAGAGCTTTGGTTGCTATGCAACACACACGTTGTCCTTGTTTCTGTTGGTCAATGCTGAACCTTTCAAACTGGGTTAAAGCCGTGCTTTCAAATGATGGCTCTGAGCTATGGAGTGTCACTCAGGAAAGTGACCTGAGTCACTCTAGACTGTCCTCCTTGCATAGGTCCAATGTGCTGTGGAAAGTAAAAAGGCCAACCTAACAGTGGCCTTAGGAAACAGACCGGGCAGGAACAGGAGCTCTGACCCTCCACTGGGCAAGACACTGACAGGATGGGGGATTAAAGGGCTTGGTAAACAAAGAAGTACCACAGAGCTTTGACATGTAGATGGAAAGGCAAACCTGATGAGGTAGCATATGATCAAGAACTGATGGTACTGAAGGTAGAAGTCCAAGCTGCACTGAAGACACTGGCGAAAAATAAAGCTCTAGGAATTGATGGAATATCAATTGCAATGTTTCAGCAAACAGATACAATGCTGGAACACTAAAATTCCACCCCACCACTAACCCCTATTCAACCTTCAAGATGCAGTGTCCTCTGGGCCACCGTCCCTAACTCCTGAGTCTGGAAGGGGTGTCCCCATGTGTCTCCACAGTGCCCCATGTGCCCCCACCTCCAGCACACAGTACCACCCTTGTAGCATAGTTGCATGTTTTCCTTTCCAGAGAGGCTATGTCTCTCTCTCGTACGGTGGCACCCTCTGTACCCAGCACAGAGTAGGGGCTCAATAAATATTTGCAGAAAGTATAAAGAATGAAGGGGGTAATGGGAGTTCAGTGGTAGAATTCTCCCCTTCCATGCAAGTAGGAGACCTGGGTTTGATTCCTGGCCAATGCACCTCATGTGCTGCCACCACCTGTTTATAAGTGTGGATATGCATGTTGCTATGATGCTGAATAGCAACATTATGGATACCAGTGCAACACTGTCTGCGATAGTGCCAGAAGATGAGCCCCTCAGGTTGGAAGGCACTCAGAATACCACTGGGGAAGAGCTGCCTCCTCAAAGTAGAGTCAGTCTTAATGACATGAATGGAGTCTAGCTTTCGGGACCTTCATTTGCTGATGTGGCATGACTCAAAATGAGAAGAAACAACTGCAAATATCCATTAATAATCAGAACATGGAATGTACGAAGTATGAATCTAGGTAAATGGGAAGTCATCAAAAATGAAACGAGAGAGTCCGGCAAGATGGCGCTCTAGGCAGAAGTACCACGCCATCCCTCCATAGCAAAGATCAAAAAAACTAAGCCAAACAGAGAATCAACAATCCTGAAACCCTAGAACATCAAATGAAGAGATAGAGAACTCAGCCAAACACCAAATGGAGTTGAGAATACTGAAAGAGAATGGAGAGCGAAGAGAGATTCATGCAGAGGTCCCCTACCAGCTAACGCAGCACGGATCCACCATCTTGGACTCCTATCAGAGACCAACAAACGGGAGAACGGGAGAGCAGCCTCGCGGAGCATCCAGTGGGAGACAAAACAGCCATCTCTCATCTGTTCATTCCAACGGCAAGCTCCCCTAGCATTCTTTTATGTTTGTATGTTTTTTCAATCCTACTCCTCTCTCCTCTCTCCCATATCCAGCTTAGCTTCACACATAACCATATCCCCGCTGCATCCTGCCTACCTGCACCGTGCACTTGACATCACACCACCAAGCTGTGCAGGCACGCCCTATTGGAACCTGCCCAGCACTGACTACTGACCGTCCTGGTGGCTGCAGTGAGTGCCACAAACAACCCGTCCCAGTGGCTCCTCTTCAGCTAGACCTGCCCAGCTGTACCACAAAGACGAAACCAAAAAAAAATCTACAACCAATAAACGAGAAAAATATCTACTGAATGCCCCAAAAACAGCAAACAATATCAAAACATTTACAAAAGCAAGACAAGATGGCTCCAATAGGCGTCCAAATTAAAACACCAGATAACTCTCCTGTGGAAGAAAATGCACTAGAAGTACCTGATAGGGAACTCAAATCACTAATACTCGGAATTTTCCAAGAACTGAGGCAAAAAGCTGACAAACATGAGGAAAAAATAGACAAATTTATGGAAAATACAGACAAAAACTTGGAAGAATTCAGGAAGATGATGCAGGAACAAAAGGCCAAAATAAATTCACAACTAGAAATTATACAAAAACAACAATTAGAAATCCAAAAGATAAACAACAAGATTTCAGAAATGGATGATGTCATAGAAGGGCTGAGAAGTAGATTTGAAACCATGGAACACAGGATCAGTGGAACTGAAGACAAACACTTGGATACAACTCTGTTTGAGGAAAACTCAGAAAAAAGAACAAAGAAAAATGAAGAGACCCTGAGAGTTATGTGGGACACAATTAAAAGCAAAAATTTACGAGTGATTGGCATCCCAGAACAGGGGGAGAAAACAGAAAACACAGAGAGGATCATTGAGGAACTGCTGACAGAAAACTTTCCCAATATCATGAAAGATAAAAAGCGGGCCATCCGAGAAGCTCGACGAACCCCATATAGAAGAGACCCCAAAAGAAAATCACCAAGACATATCATATTCACACTCGCCAAAACTAAAGACAAACAAAGAATCCTGAGAGCAGTTCGTGAAAAACAAGAAGTCACATACAGAGGACAAACAATAAGACTAAGGTCAGATTATTCGGCAGAAACCATGCAGGCAAGAAGGCAGTGGGATGACATATATAAAATCTTGAAAGAAAAAAATTGTCAGCCAAAAATAATATATCCTGCAAAACTGTCGTTCAAATTTGATGGTGAAATTAGGTCATTTCCAGATAAACAGAAACTAAGGAAATATGCAAAAGTCAAACCAAACTAACAAGAATTATTAAAGGGAGTTCTTCGATCTGAGAACAAACAGCTTCAACCCTTAGGCAGGACCTAGGACGCAGGATCATACGAACCAGATAACTACCATTCTAGGAAATGAACTCTCGAGGACTATCAAAAACCAAAAGAAATACAACAGGGAATCAGAGCAATCAATCAAAGGATGACAACAACATCAAAACAATGAAAGAGGGAATAAACGGCATAGGTATAGAACCTTCTAATGGAGAGGAAGGCAAGGCAATACCAAGTAAGGGTAGACTGCTTCAAACTTAGAAAGATAAGGGTAAAATTCATGGTAACCACAAAGAAAGTTAACAAACCAACTCATAAAAATAAAGACGAAAAACATAAAGTCTCAGCAAAAACAAAACCTACAAAAACAAAAGAAATGAACACAAAATCCACAAACAAAAGGAACTCAGCACAAGAGAGTAAGAAGAACAAAGAAAACTTCAGCACCACAAAAAAAAAAAGCACTACAAAATGACAGCAACAAACTTCAATCTATCAATAATTACACTGAATGTAAATGGACTCAATGCACCCATACAGAGACGGAGAGTGGCAGAATGGAGAAGAAAACAGGATCCATCAATATGCTGTCTACAAGAGACACACCTTAGAAACAAAAATGTGCATTTATTAAAAATCAAAGGTTGGAAAAAAATATATCAAGCTAACAACTACCAAAAAAGAGCAGGAGTGGCAATTCTAATCTCAGATAAAATAGACTTTAAAACAAAATCTACCATAAAAGACAAAGAAGGACACTATATAATGATTAAGGGGATGATACATCATGAAGACATAACCATAATAAATATCTACGCACCCAATGACAGGGCTCCAAAATACATAAAAAAAACTCTAACAGCACTGAAGAGAGAAACTGACAGTTCCACAATAATAGTAGGAGACTTCAACACACCACTCTCAGTAAAGGACAGAACAACTAAGAAGAAACTCAGCAAAGATACAGAAGACCTAAAGGACACAATCAGCCAACTGGACCTCATAGACATATATAGAACAATCCATCCAACCGCTGCAAAGTACACATTCTTTTCCAATGCACATGGAACGTTCTCCAGAAGAGACCACATCTCAGGCCACAGAGCAACCCTCAAAAAGATCCAAAACGTTGAGAAAATTCACAGTATCTTCTCTGACCACAATGCCATCAAGGTAGAAATTAACACTAGAAAGAGCAAGGAAAAAAATCAACTACATGGAAACTGAATAATACTCTGCTTACACATCAATGGGTAATAGAAGAAATCAGAGATGGAATCAAAAAATTCCTAGAATCAAATGAGAATGAAAACACATCATACCAAAACCTTTGGGACACAGCAAAGGCAGTCCTCAGAGGACAATTTATAGCAATAGATGCACATATCAAAAAAGAAGAAAGGGACAAAATCAAAACATTAACTACAGAACTCAAACAAATAGAAAGAGAACAACAAAAAAAGCCTACAACCACCGGAAGAAAGGAAATAGTAAAGATCAGAGCAGAAATCAATGAAATAGAGAACAGAAAAACAATAGAAAGAATCAACAAAACCAAAAGTTGGTTCTTTGAAAGAATCAACAAAATCGACAAACCACTGGCCAGACTGACAAAAGAAAAACAGCAGAGGGCACAAATAACCCAAATAAGAAATGAAATGGGGGACATTACAACAGACCCAACTGAAATAAAAAGGATTATAACAGAATATTATGAAAAACTATATTCCAACAAATTTGAAAACCTAGAGGAAATGGATAAATTTCTAGAAACATACGGCCTACCCAAACTACAACAAAGTGATATTGAAAATCTGAACAGACCCATAACAAGAGAAGAGATTGAAAAGGTAATAAAAAAACTCCCAACCAAAAAAAGCCCTGGCCCAGATGGCTTCACTGGAGAATTCTACAAAACATTTACAGAAGAGCTCGTACCAGTTCTACTCAAGTTATTTCAGAGCATAGAAGAGGAAGCAACACTTCAAATTCATTCTATGAAGCCAGCATAACGCTGATACCAAAACCAGGCAAAGACATCACAAAAAAAGAAAATTACAGACCAATATCTCTCATGAATATAGATGCAAAAATTCTGAACAAAATTCTAGCCAATAGAATTCAGTATCATATCAAAAAAATAATACACCACGACCAAGTAGGATTCATACCAGGTATGCAAGGATGGTTTAACATTAGAAAATCCATCAACGTAATCCACCACATAAATAAAAGGAAAGAAAAAAATCACATGATTATCTCAATTGATGCAGAAAAGGCATTTGACAAAGTCCAACACCCATTCCTGATAAAAGCTCTCAATAAAATAGGTATACAAGGGAAATTTCTCAACATAATAAAGGGCATCTATGCAAAACCAACAGCCAACATCATTCTTAATGGAGAAAGGCTGAAAACATTCCCCCTGAAAACAGGAACAAGACAAGGATGCCCTTTATCACCACTCCTATTTAACATTGTGCTGGAAGTTCTAGCTAGAGCAGTAAGGCAAGAGAAAGAAATAAAGGGCATCCAAATTGGTAATGAAGAAGTTAAACTCTCCCTGTTTGAAGATGATATGATACTATACATAGAAAACCATAAAGACTCCACGAGAAATTTACTGGAACTAATAGAAAGATTCAGCAGAGTAGCAGGATACAAGATAAACATTCAAAAATCAGTTGGATTCCTATACACTGGTAAAGAGAACGATGAAAAGGAGATCAGGAAATCAATACCATTTTCAATAGCCCCTAAAACGATAAAATACTTAGGAATAAATCTGACCAGGAATATAAAAGACCTATACAAAGAAAACTACAAAACACTGCTGCATGAAACCCAAAGGGATCTACATAAATGGAAAAACATACCATGCTCATGGATAGGCAGACTCAACATTGTGAAAATGGCAATTCTACCTAAAGCAATCTACAAATACAATGCAATTCCGATACAAATACCAACAACATTCTTCAAAGAGATGGAAAAACTAATTATTAACTTTATATGGAAAGGGAAGAAACCTCGAATAAGTAAAGCACTACTGAAGAAGAAGAATAAAGTTGGAGGACTCACGCTACCTGACTTGAGAACCTACTATACAGCTACAGTACTCAAAACAGCCTGGTACTGGTACAACAACAGAGACATTGACCAATGGAACAGAATTGAGAACTCAGATGTAAATCCATCCACCTACGGTCACCTGATTTTTGACAAGGGCCCAAAATACATCAAATGGGGAAAAGACAGTCTTTTTAACAAATGGTGCTGGCAAAACTGGATATCCATTTGTAGAAAAATGAAACAGGACCCATACCTCACACCATATACAAAAACTACTTCAAAATGGATCAAAGACCTGAATATAAAGCCTCAAACTATAAAATTCATAGAAGAAAAAATAGGACCAACACTTCAGGCCTTAATACATGGCATTTACAGGATACAAACCATAAACATCAACACAAAAAACCCAACAGATAAACTAGATATTTGGGATCTTCTAAAAATCAAACATCTATGCTCTTCAAAAGATTTCACCAAAAGAGTTAAAAGAGAACCTACAGACTGGGAAAAAATTTTTGGACAGTACAAGTCAGACAAAGGTCTAATCTCCATAATCTACAAGAAAATCCAACACCTCTACAACAAAAAGACAACCAATCCTATCAAAAAATGGGCAAAGGAAATGAACAGACACTTCACCAAGGAAGACATTCAAATGGCCAACAGACACATGAGGAAATGCTCGCGATCACTAGCCATTAGAGAAATGCAAATTAAAACCACAATGAGATACCATCTCACCCCGGCATTACTGGCACGAATCAAAAACACTGGAAATAACAAATGTTGGAGGGGCTGCGGGGAGACGGGAACTCTTATACACTGCTGGTGGGAATGCAAAATGATACAGCCATTTTGGAAAATGATATGGCGTTTCCTCAGAAAGCTAGAAATAGACATACCATTCGATCCAGCAATCCCACTCCTAGGAATATATCCTAGAGAAATAAGAGTCATCACTCGAATAGACATATGCACACCTATGTTCATGGCAGCATTATTCACAATAGCAAAACGATGGAAACAACCTCGATGTCCATCAACAGACGAATGGATACACAAACTATGGTACATACACACAATGGAGTACTATGCAACGAGAAAGAACAATGAATCGGTGAACCATCTCATAACATGGATGAAACTGGAGGACATCATGCTGAGTGAAATAAGTCAATCACAAAAGGACAAATATTGTATGAGACCTCTATTGTAAAAACCCATGAAAAAATTCACATGCAAAATGTAACAATCCTTGTTGGTTACCAGGGATGGGAGGGGGGGGGGATACTAAATAGGTAATAGGTAAGTGGTAACTTGGGTGAGAGATGAGATAGTACATAGTACAGCGGAAACTAACACAACCTGCACAAGGAAAGGTCATGAAGGCCCTATAGACACATCCAAACCCCCCGAGGGACTGAGTTGTTGGACGGAGGGCTCTGGGGACCATGATCTCGGGGAACATCTAGCTCAATTGGCATGACACTACTTATAAAGATAATGCTCTACATTCTACCTTGGTGAGTAGTGTCTGGGGTCTTAAAAGCCTATGAGCGGCCATCTAAGATACTCCACTGATCTCATCCCTTCGGGAACAAGGGAGAATGAAGAGAACAGGATACAAGGAAAAGATTAGTCCGAAGGACTAATGGTCCACAGCTACCAAGGCCTCCACGGGACTGAGCCCAGTACAGCTGGATGGTGCCCGGCTACCACCAATGACTCCTTTGACCAGGATCACAACAGAGGGTTCTGGGCAGAGCTGGAGTAGGATGTAGAGCATAATTTTAACTCCCAAAAAAAAAAAAAAAAGAAGACCAGATATACTGGCCTAAAGAATACTAGAGAAACCTCGAGAGTGTGGCCCCCAGACACCCTTTCAGCTCAGAGGGGAAGTTACCTTCAAGGTTCGATGTTAAGCCTGGGAATGGACACCCCAGTAAAACTAAATGGGACTAACGATGTACAGGAGTCCGGTGACAAGGGCCAGAAGGCAGAGGGAGAGTAGGAAACTGATGATAAGGAACACAAATTGAATAAGGACACTGTCGATGTATTGTGAGATTGTTGACCACTGCTATAGGGCAACATTTGTAGTAACTATTAAATGGGAGGCTGTTTTGTCCTGTAAGCCTTCATCTTGGGCGAGAATGGCAGCACAATTGGAAGAGCATAGTCAATATCACTTAAATGTGTAAGTAAAAAGTTTTGAAATGGTGTTTAAATAAAATAAAAATAAATAAATAAATAAACAAACAAAGGAGACTAAAGAGGTACAATAGTCCACTGACAAGGTCCAGAAGACAGAAGGGGACAAGGAAGCCCCCTGGTGATAGGGAGCAGAAGGTGGAGTAAGGATATTCTTGATGTGCTGTGAGATTGTTAACCATTGTCATAGGGCAACATGTGTAGTAACTGTTAAATGAAAAACTATTTTGTTCTGTAAGCCTTCATCTTATGTGAGAATAACAGCACAGTTGGAAGAGCGTAGTCAATGTCACTGAACTGTGAATGTAGAAAATTTTGAAACGGTGTATCTTTGGCCATCTGTAATTTTCATCAAAAAAAAAGGGTGAGAATTTAGAGGCTTAATACGTTGTGGGGTTGTTAACCAATGTCAAAAAAAACAACATGTGTACTACTATTTCATGAGAAACTATTTGCTCTGTAAGCTTTCACCTGAAGTACAATAAAATATATATATTTAAAAAAAAAAAAAAAAAAAAGAAGAAAGGGACAAAATCAAAACATTAACTACAGAACTCAAACAAATAGAAAGAGAACAACAAAAAAAGCCTACAACCACCGGAAGAAAGGAAATAGTAAAGATCAGAGCAGAAATCAATGAAATAGAGAACAGAAAAACAATAGAAAGAATCAACAAAACCAAAAGTTGGTTCTTTGAAAGAATCAACAAAATCGACAAACCACTGGCCAGACTGACAAAAGAAAAACAGCAGAGGACACAAATAACCCAAATAAGAAATGAAATGAGGGACATTACAACAGACCCAACCAAAATAAAAAGGATTAAATAGAATATTATGAAAAACTATATTCCAACAAATTTGAAAACCTAGAGGAAATGGATAAATTTCTAGAAACATACGGCCTACCCAAACTACAACAAAGGGATATTGAAAATCTGAACAGACCCATAACAAGAGAAGAGATTGAAAAGGTAATAAAAAAAACTTCCAACCAAAAAAAGCCCTGGCCCAGATGGCTTCACTGGAGAATTCTACAAAACATTTACAGAAGAGCTTGTACCAGTTCTACTCAAGCTATTTCAGAGCATAGAAGAGGAAGCAACACTTCCAAATTCATTCTATGAAGCCAGCATAACGCTGATACCAAAACCAGGCAAAGACATCACAAAAAAAGAAAATTACAGACCAATATCTCTCATGAATATAGATGCAAAAATTCTGAACAAAATTCTAGCCAATAGAATTCAGTATCATATCAAAAAAATAATACACCATGACCAAGTAGGATTTATACCAGGTATGCAAGGATGGTTTAACATTAGAAAATCCATCAATGTAATTCACCATATAAATCAAAGGAAAGAAAAGAATCACATCATCATCTCAATTGACGCAGAAAAGGCATTTGACAAAGTCCAACACCCATTCCTGATAAAAGCTCTCAATAAAATAGGTATAGAAGGGAAATTTCTCAACATAATAAAGGGCATCTATGCAAAACCAACGGCCAACATCATTCTTAATGGAGAGAGGCTGAAAACATTCCCCTTGAAAACAGGAACAAGACACGGATGCCCTTTATCACCAGTCCTATTTAACATTGTGCTGGAAGTTCTAGCTAGAGCAATAAGGCAAGACAAAGAAATAAAGGGCATCCAAATTGGTAATGAAGAAGTTAAATTCTCCCTGTTTGCAGATGATATGATACTATACATAGAAAACTCTAAAGACTCCACGAGAAATCTCCTGGAACTAATAGAAAGATTCAGCAGAGTAGCAGGATACAAGATAAACATTCAAAAATCAGTTGGATTCCTATACACCAGTAAAGAGAACGATGAAAAGGAAATCAATACCATTTTCAATAGCCCCTAAAAAGATAAAATATTTAGGAATAAATCTGACCAGGAATATAAAAGACCTATACAAAGAAAACTACAAAACACTGCTGCATGAAACCCAAAGGGATCTACATAAATGGAAAAACATACTATGCTCATGGATAGGCAGACTCAAAATTGTGAAAATGTCAATTCTACTGAAAGCAATTTACAAATACAATGCAATCCCGATCCAAATACCAGCAGCATTCTTCAAAGAGATGGAAAAACTAATTATTAACTTTATATGGAAAGGGAAGAAGCCCCGAATAAGTAAAGCACTACTGAAGAAGAAGAATAAAGTTGGAGGACTCACACTACCTGACTTCAGAACCTACTATACAGCTACAGTAGTCAAAACACCGTGGTACTGGTACAACAACAGATACATTGACCAATGGAACAGAATTGAGAACCCAGATGTAAATCCATCCACCTATGGTAACCTGATTTTCGACAAGGGCCCAAAGTCCATCAAACGGGCAAAGAATTTTTTTTAACAAATGGTGCTGGCAAAACTGGATAGCCATTTTCAGAAAAATGAAACAGGACCCATACCTCACACCGTATACAAAAACTACTTCAAAATGGATCAAAGACCTGAATATAAAGCCTAAAACTATAAAGTTCATAGAAGAAAAAATAGGACCAACACTTCAGGCCTTAATACATGGCATTAACAGGATACAAACCATAACCATCAACACACAAAACCCAACAGATAAACTAGATAACTGGGATCTTCTAAAAGTCAAACACCTATGCTCTTCAAAAGACTTCACCAAAAGAGTCAAAAGAGAACCTAGAGACTGGGAAAAAATTTTTGGACAGTACAAGTCAGACAAAGGTCTAATCTCCATAATCTACAAGAAAATCCAACACCTCTACAACAAAAAGACAAACAATCCTATCAAAAAATGGGCAAAGGAAATGAACAGACACTTCACCAAGGAAGACATTCAAATGGCCAACAGACACATGAGGAAATGCTCGCGTTCACTAGCCATTAAAAGAAATGCAAATTAAAACCACAATAAGATAGCATCTCACCCCGGCATTACTGGCACGAATCAAAAATACTGGAAATAACAAATGTTGGAGGGGCTGCAGGGAGATGGGAACTCTTATACGCTGCTGGTGGGAATGCAAAATGATACAACCATTTTGGAAAATGATATGGCGTTTCCTCAGAAAGCTAGAAATAGACATACCATTCGATCCAGCAATCCCACTCCTAGGAATATATCCTAGAGAAATAAGAGTTGTCACTCGAATAGACATATGCACACCTATGTTCATGGCAGCATTGTTCACAATAGCAAAACGATGGAAACAACCTAGATGCCCATCAACAGATGAATGGATAACCAAACTATGGTACATACACACAGTGGAGTACTATGCAACGAGAAAAAACAACAATGAATCTGTGAACCATCTCATAACATGGATGAAACTGGAGGACATTATGCTGAGTGAAATAAGTCAATCACAAAAGGACAAATATTGTATGAGACCTCTATTGTAAAAACCCATGGAAAAGTTCACATGCAAAATGTAACAATCCTTGTTGGTTACCAGGGATGGGAGGGGGCTGGGAAATACTAAATAGGCAATAGATAAGTGGTATCTTGGGTGAAAGGTGAGACAGTACACAATACAAGGGAAACTAACACAACCCACACAAGGAAAGGTCATGGAGGCCCCATGGACACATCCAAACTCCCCGAGGGATTAAGTTGCTGGACGGAGGGCTCTGGGGACCATGGTCTCGGGGAACATCTAGCTCAATTGGCATGACGCTACTTATAAAGATAATGCTCTACATTCTACCTTGGTGAGTAGTGTCTGGGGTCTCAAAAGCCTGTGAGCGGCCATCTAAGATACTACACTGGTCTCATCCCTTTGGGAGCAAGGGAGAATGAAGAGAACAGGATACAACGAAAAGATCAGTCCAAAGGACTAATTGTCCACAGCTACCAAGACCTCCACCGGACTGAGTCCAGTACAGCTAGATGGTGCCCGGCTACCACCGCTGACTGCTCTGACCAGGATCACAACAGAGGGTTCTGGACAGAGCTGGAAAAGGATGTAGAGCATAATTCTAACTCACAAAAAAAAAAGACCAGATTTACTGGCCTAAAGGAGACTGGAGAAACCTCAAGAGTATGGCCCCCAGACACCCTTTTAGCTCAGTGGTGAAGTTACCTTTGAGGTTCACTGTTCAGCCTGGGAGTGTACAGCCCAGTAAAACCAAATGAGACTAACGAGGTACAGGAGTCCAGAGACAAGGGCCTGAAGGCAGAAGGGGAGTAGGAAGCTGATGATAGGGAACACAAGGTTGAGTAAGGATACTGTTGATGTGTTGTGAGATTGTTAACCATTGTTATAGGGCAACATTTGTAGTAACTGTTAAATGGGAGGCTATTTTGTCATTAAGCCTTCATCTTAAGTGAGAATAACAGCACAATTAGAAGAGCGTAGTTAATGTCACTTAAATGTGTACGTAAAATTTTTGAAATGGGGTATCTTTGGCTATGTGTATTTTCGCCAAAAAAAAAAAAAAAAAAAAAGCTGAGAATTTAGAGGGTTAAAATGTTGTGGGGTTGTTAACCAAAGTCATAAAACAGCATGTGTACTACTGTTACATGAGAAACTGTTTGTTCTGTAAGCCTTCACCTGAAGTACAATAAAATATTATAAAAAAAAAAACCAGCAAAAAAAAAAGAAAGAAACGAATGCATAAAGATCTATATCCTAGGCATTAGTTAGCTGAAATGGACTTGTATTGGCCATTTTGAATCAGAGAATCATACTGTCTACTTTGCAGGGAATGACAAATTGAAGAGGAACGGTATCATGTCCATTGTCAAAAAGAACATTTCAAGATCTACCCTGAAGTACAAATCTGTCAGTGACAGGATAGTATCCATACGCCTACAAGGAAGACCAGTTAATACGACTGTTATTCAAATTTACACACCAACCACTAATGAAGAAATTAGTGAATGAAGAAATTGAAGATTTTTACCAACTTCTGCAGTCTGAAATTGATCAAATATGCAACCAAGATGCATTGATAATTTCTGGTGATTGGCATGCAAAAATTGGAAACAAAAAAGAAGGATCGGTAGCTGGAAAATATGGCCTTGGTGTTAAAAACAATGTGGGAGATCACATGATAGAATTTTGCAAGACCAACAACTTCTTCATTGCAAATACCTTTTTTTCAACAACATAAACGGCAACTATACACGTGGACCTCGCCAGATGGAATTCACAGGAATCAAGTTGACTACATCTGTGGAAAGAGACGATGGAGAAGCTCAATATCATCAGTCACAACAAGGCCAGGGGCCAACTCCAGAACAGATCATCAATTGCTCATATACAACTTCAAGATGAAGCTGAAGAAAATTAAAACAAGTCCATGAGAGCCAAAATATGACCTTGAGTATATCCCACCTGAATTTAGAGACCATCTCAAGACAAGATTTGACACACTGAACACGCTGATGATCAAAGACAAGATGAGCTGTAGAATGACATCATACATTAAGAAAGCAAAAGGTCATTAAAAAGACAGGAAAGAAAGAAAAGATCAAAATGTACGTCAGAAGACACTCTGAAACATGCTCTTGAACATAGAGTAGCTAAAGCAAAAGGAAGAAATGATCATGTAAAAGAACTGAACAGAAGACTTTAAAGGGCAGGTGGAGAAGACAAAGTAAAGTATTGTAAGGAAATGTGCAAAGACCTGGAGTTAGAAAACCAGAAAGGAAGAACACACTTGGCATTTCTGAAGCTGAAAGAACTGAAGAAAAAAATTCAAGCCTCAAGTTGCAATACTGAATGATTCTACAGGCAAAATATTGAATAATGCAGGAAGCACCAAAAGAAGATGGAAGGAATACACAGAGTCACTGTACCAAATAGAACTGGTCAATGTTCACCCATTTCAGGAGGTAGCATATGATCAAGAACCGATGGTGCTGAAGGTAGAAGTCCAAGCTGCACTGAAGGCACTGGTGAAAAATAAAGCTCTAGGAATTGATGGAATATCAATTGCGATGTTTCAACAAACAGATACAATGCTGGAAGTGCTCACTTGTCTATGCCAAAAAGTCTGGAAGACAGCTACCTGGCCAACCAACTGGAAGAAATCCATATTTGTGCCCATTTCAAAGAAAGGTGAGCCAACAGAATGAGGAAATTATCAAACAATATCATTAATATTGCAGGGATATCAATGCTGGTGTCAGATGGATCTTGGCTGAAGCAGAGAATACCAAAAAGATGTTTACCTGTGTTTTACTGACTATGCAAAGGCATTTGAGTGTGTAGATCACAACAAATTATGGGTAACACAGCAAATTCTAGATCACTTAATTGTGCTCATGTGGAACCTGTAAATAGACCAAGAGGCAGTCGTTCAAAATGAACAATACGGAATGGTTTAAAATCAGAAAAGGTGTGAGTCAGGGTTGCATCGTTTCACCATACTTACTCAATCTGTATGCCGAGCAAATTATCCGAGAAGCTGAACTATATGAAGAAGAATACAGCATCAATATGCAGATCACACAACCTTGCTTGCTGAAAGTGAAGAAGACTTGAAGCATTTACTCATGAAGATCAAAGACTACAGCCTTCAGTACAGATTACACTTCAACATAAAGAAAACAAAAATCCTCACAACTGGACCAATAAGCAACATCATGATAAACAGAGAAAATACTGAAGTTGTCAAGAATTTCACTGTACTTGGATTTACAATCAACACCCATGGAAGCAGCAGCCAAGAACTCAAACAACATATTGCATTGTGAAATCTGCTGCAAAAGACCTCTTTAAAGTGTTAAAAACCAAAGATATCAGTTTGAGGACGAAGGTGCCCCTGATCCAAGCCATGATATTTTCAATTGCCTCATATCCACGCAAAAGCTGGACAATGAACGAAGACTGAAGAAGAATTGATACATTTGAATTACGGTGTTGGCGAAGAATACTGAATATACCATGGACTGCCAGAAGAACAAACAAATCTGTCTTGGAAGAAGTATAGCCAGCATGCTCCTTAGAAGTGAGGATGGTGGACTTCATCTCATGTACTTTGGGCATGTTATCAGGAGGGACCAGTCCCTGGAGAAGGACATCACGCTTGCTAAAGTAGAGGGTTACTGACAAAGAGGAAGACCCTCAACAAGATGGGCTGACACAGTGGCTGCAACAATGGTCTCAAACATAGCAAGGATTGTGAGGATGGCACAGGACCATGCAGTGTTTCATTCTGTTGTACACAGGGTCGCTATGAGTTAGAACCGACTCCACCGCACCTAACAACAACAACTAACACGATGCTGAATAGGTTTTAGTGGAGCTTCCAGACTAAGAGGGACTAAGAGAAAGGCCTGGAAATCTACTTCCAAAAATCAGCCAATTAAAACCCTATGAATCACAATGGCTGGATCACATTGTACATGAGGTCTCCATGAGTCAGGGCCTGATCAATGGCAGCTAACAACAACAACAAAAGGAATGAATGGGGAAACTAAAAAGATCAAAGGGCTGAGTGATGACAGACTAGGATAATGCGATTGCCACTGTAGCCTGGAAACAGAAAGCTGGAGTGGAACTGGTCATGAAGGCAACGTGTGGATAAGATAAACAGCTCAATTCAACAAATCCTGGAACTAAAGCCCTGTAGAAGCCTGAAAGGTCTAAGGTTAGAACAGATTAAGCAATATGTTATTTTAAACAAGTTCGCAAAGAGATGACATAAGGTGAAAAACACAAAAGTTTTGGGTAAGTTCAGATCCATTACAGCTCCACATTTGTTCAATGTCACCAGTGAGCACAGCTTAGCTTTGGGAGTGATTTCACTGAGAGTGGCTGGGCTTCCCCAATGGGTTCCAGAGGCACAATCCTGGGTTGAGCAGCTCATGGGTCAGGGTGGCAATTCTATCTCAGGTTTTCCAAAACAGAAGTATCACAAGTCAGGGCTCATGAAGAAACGATTCTGGACTCACTCCTCTTGGTCACTACACATCCCCTACAAGCATCCCAGGGGTGGGCAGCTGTGCACGGCCCAGGTTGAGGGGGCGGACCACCAGTAGAAGACCCCATGCAGCTTTTTAAATGATGGAGGTAGGGCTTGGCAAGGTCTGTGGAAAATACAAGCCGTGTCATCCTGCACAATGATTTTTGCACTGAAGTCTTCGTATAAGGGAAGCCCTTTTTATATATGCCCATAAAGAGCCTGCCTTTCAAATGAGTAAACTGAGGAGTAAGCTGAAATGATCCCTCTTGGGGTTGGTTAACTTCCCAAAGCTCTAACCCTCAGACCAGGAATTTTTCACTAAACCTCAAAGTTTCTAAATATCCACGCTAACCAAAAGCAAGCCCATTGCCGTTATGTTGATTCTTGCTTATGGTGACCCTACATGTTACAAAGTAGAACTTCTCCATAGGGTTTCTTGACTGTTACCTTTACTGAATCAGATCACCATGCCTTTCTTCCACAGTGCTACTGGGTTAGCTGCAACACCAACTTTTAGGTTAGCAGCCAATTGCAAACCACTTGCACTACACAGGGACCTAACTGTTGTTGTTAGGTGCCACCAAATCAATTCCGACTCATAGCGACCCTATGTACAACTGAACGAAACACTGCTCGGTCCTGCGACATCCTCACAATCCTTGCTATGTTTGAGCCCATTGTTTCAGTCACTGTGTCAATCTATCTCATTGAGGGTCTTCTCTTTTTTGCAGACCCTCTACTTTACAAGCATGATGTCCTTCTCCGGGGACTGGTCCCTCCTGATAACATGTCCAAAGTATGTGAGACGAAGTCTTGCCATCCTCACTTCCAAGGAGCAGTCTGCGTGTACTTCTTCCAAGATGGACTTGTTCATTCTACTGGCAGTTCATGGTATATTCAATATTCTTTGCCAACACCATAATTCAAAGGCGTCAATTCTTTGGTCTTCCTTATTCTGGGACTTAATATTCATGCTAATTGAGGGAAATGAGTTGACCTCAAGTTGCACAGCTCTTAGGCCTGAGACTACTGACACGGGCAGAAGCGGCTTACCTTTCCGGAGGGTGTGAGGACTCTGGTCTGCAGGCGGCTGGCTGGGGCTGGCCCCTGGTTGCACCCCTGGTTGTGTCCCTGCACAGGGTATCCCCTGGCTGGAGCCTGGACTTCCTTTCTGCACAGACCCAGGAGAAAGTTCTTTGCTTTTAGACGTACTGAAACACAAACACACAGAACAAAGGAGAACCCTGAGCTCAGTTGACATCAGTACTAGCCTTGCCTATAGTCATCCGATGTGCTGTTCTGCACCCAGCTCAAGCCCATCCCAGCTCTGGTCTGCCCCACTCCCTTCTTAAAGCCTCCAAAGGTGCCCCATGAGATGCCCGCCCCTTCCTGGACTCCACTCCCGTCCCTCTGGCCCTTGGCATGCACTTCCAGCTCCCTTTCCACATCTCTGCCCAATCACCACAGTAGACCATAAGAAACATAAGGGCAGGGTCCTCAGACATCTCACGATATCTTGTGGTCAACATGGGAATTGTTGGGCATTCGGAAACTAGAGCATGCTGTCTACACAGCATACTAGGGACAAGGGACTTCTGTGGGGCAGTGGGCTGGACAAGGGGTGATGCCTCCAGCCCACAGTGCGCCAACTCTCCAGCTGCTCCCTTGGGCTTTCAGCACAGGCCCCAAGCAGGGGAGGCATCCTGTGACCCATCTTCAAACTCGGTAACAGGTTTAGCAGATGGCAGGTTGACACAGACCCTGGCTGTGCTCCTGGACTTGGGCCCTGAGGCAGTTCACGTCTCAGTCCTCTATGCTTAGGGGGGAGTGAGGGCCAATGGAAGTGTGAGAATATGGGCTTTTGATTCCCTCTAATTGATAAGAGGTACCCAAGGTCACTAGCCCTCAGAGAGAAGTCATACTTCACTTTTAGGCCCTTTCTCAGGCATTCCCCTACAAGTAAAGCACATGTCAAAAGACAGCCTGCTCAACTCAACACTACAGACAGGAAAGCCAAGTACATGGCAGATTCCTCACTCCCCACCGTCCTCTAACACACCATCATGGCGGTCATTACTAATTGCCCCAATATTTCACTCCACGTGGTTCTAGCTCCTTTTCAACATAATGCTCCAGGTGGCCCCTCGCAAACCATAGGAGTTGACCCTGGGGTCGGTAGCTACTTTACTAGAACCTACCTAGATTCTGTAGCCCTCAGGTAGGGAGTCGGGACTTGGAAGATCTAAATCCTTCACAGTGCAGCCCCTTTCCCCACAAAAGCAGCTACAGCCCACTTCTTCCCTAAATTTATTCCATAATGCCAATTATCAAAGAGCTCGTAATAAATGGTGGGAAAGGCTGTAGTGAGAAACTGGGCTGAAAAACGAAATGGTATGAAAGTACAATTTGTGATTCCCCACGTGGGGAATAAAGGAAAGACCATACTCAAGGTACTAGAATTTCTCGACCTGTCAGGATGAGTTTTACACTACACCCAAGTAATTCCCAAAGAAAAAACACCATCCATTTCATCCAGAGAGGCCAAAAAAGCAACAATTCCTCTCTCTACCCTGTTAAAGAAAAACCACAACAAACACAGAAACAGAACATCCTGGCCTCACTGAGGCTGGGTAAGGGCTTGTCCTTTATTTTTCCTCAGGCACAAGGCAACTAGGCACCCAGGCATTCATGTCAAATATCCACCTACCCTTCCATCCACCTCTGCCGCCATCAAAGTCAAACAAGTGCAAAAAATGGTTTCTTGTGGGTTAACAGACTTTTCTTCCTTTGTTTTGCTGTGAAGACAAGACAACTGTCCAAGGACTCTAGGGAACAAGGTGCTCTTTGTTCTTTTCCCCCTACAAGGTACACTTTCCCACCACAGAAACAAGTATTTACCTACTTAGCCTTGCTCCTCTCTCTCCAGCATAGGTGCAGCTGACCCAATGGGGAGAGGTGGGTGTAAGGTGATTATTAGGAGCGCTAAATGAATCAGGCATGGTTAGGGTACGTTTGAGGACCGGTTAGTTGTGGGGATGCATGGCTCGGTCAGTGAGCTGGGGCACACAGGGACAGGAAGCGGAGTTTGCGGTGAGAGTTAATGTCAAGCAGTTGAGCAGGACGCGGAGGCAGCCAGCCCAGAGAGCCCCAGGCCTGAGGGGAAGGAGCTGAAAGCAGATCCTGGGGCATGGAGGGTGGGGGTGAGCCAGAGGGAGGGGAGGGCCTGCCATTCTCAGGGGAGGGGGAGCCATAACAGGAACTCGGCAACTGGAGGAAACATCATCTGTGCTGCAAATGTCCAGAAACAGGAAAAACCCAAACAACGGAACACCCATTTGAACTAGGAGGAATCCATGTAGGGAGAGACAAAGAGCCGCAGAGGATGAATTAAGAACACTAACACCCAAAGAAAAGCTTCTGAACCGATCACCCCCAGAGAAAGGCAGGGTGGTAGGGGGCTGCAGAGCAGTGTGACTGACCTTTTAAGTCATCTGAGCGGCCCACCCTGCTCATAAGTGACTTGGGAAGGCCACACACTCAGAATGTTCCTAGGCTCCCTTCAGAGTTTGGGGAAAATCCATCTTTGAGGGTCATTTTTAGAAGGAGCCAAATACCATTTGGCATCAAGTTTCATGAAAAAAATGGGCAATTAGGAAGAAGCCAGGGAGTGTCCTCCAAGGGACCAGTCCCAGCACGTCTCCTGCCTGTCCGTGCATTCATTCTCTCCTTGTCAGCCTCCCTGGCCAACCACGGTGGGCCTCTGCTTCTGCAGAGTTCCTTCTGCCCTTCAGCACCTCTCACGCTGACCTGAAGCCTGATGCCTGCATAGCCAGTACCAGCCTCCCTTCATTCCAAGTCAGAGCCATCAGCTACACCCCAAGCATACTCAGTGCCAGCCCCCTTCCCAATTCTATGATTGCCCCCTTTTCCGTTTCTCATTTCCTAATTTCACAGGGACAGTATTTTGTATTCATTAGAGAGAAAAAGTCTGCAACCCCCTCATTTAGGTGTGTGTGTACGTACATGTGGTGGTGGTGGATGACAAGGGGTGTGTGTGTCCACGTGTGTGTGTCTAGGAAAAGACTGGGTTAGAAGGTCCAGCTTCGCAAAGTCTCCAAAATTCCCCAGTAGTGGTGGTGAAGGAACGCCATGTCCCTAACAGAATGCACAGCCGTGTCTGCTTAGAAGGACCTTTCCTAGTTCTCTGAATTGTTGTTTGAGAACAGAAACAGAAAAGCATTTCACTGTGCAATTCCCACTTCCAGATCTCCTTCTGCCCTCACCCCTTCCAAGGCAGGGCGTCCTTCCCCTGGATCCAGGAGAAGGCGTTTTGTGATAACTGGCAGTGCCTGCTTGCTTGCTGGACCTGAACACATTAAGGGCAGAGATTGTATCTTTCACCTATGGATGGAGAAGGTCCTTGGTAATGGTTCACTGAACCAGTCGTGGAATGATTTGTTCTCTCTGCTTTTCTTCCCCCAGGAAGCTGGAAATGCCACCATGTGGCATGCTGCAAAGGTCGCCAGGCCCATTGCAACTGTCACCTCCACTCCTGACTTGGGCCCATTTCAGCAGCAAAAATGACTGGCACAAACCTGACTGTCACGGAGTGGAAGAGAGAAATACCGACATTCTAAATTTCAGAATACGTGGGAAGGGAAAATGGAGAATCGCAGACTGCCTACACTGCTTGCTGTAGCAAGCTGCCACCTTATTTTTTTGTCTGGGAATGTTATTCTTAGAAAGCCTGGACTCTCTGATAAGCTACAGAGCTGGAAAAGTCTAATTTGGTACCAGTTTGATGCAGAAAGCTGTACGTGAGTGCTTAGAATCAGGGAGAACGATCAAGTCTAATAGGCCTCGAGCGGGTGCAGCAAACCCAGGCACCCCCGCGCCTCAGTCCAGCTCCCCAGGACGCCGGCCCCGCTTACCTGGTGCGCTCTGCAGTGGTGCCGGGCTGGAGGCCCATGCTAGATGGAGAAAGCGAGGGGGCAGCCGGGCTGTCCAGAGGCTGCTCGCGGAGGGGCGATGGCGGCAGCGGAGACAGCTCAGCAGGTGGGGCGGGAGGCTGCATGGAGGGCGGGGCACAAGATGCTTTCCTGCCTACGGAGGAGCCTCTTCGGGCCACCCAGGATGTGTCCATGACTCTCACGCCCATGCTAGTGAGGGACACAAAGACACATGCTTAGCTGCACACACAGGTGATGGTCTCCCTCCCCCCATGAAGCAGAAACACTCAAGCACTCAAAGTGTTGGAAGAACAGCAGCGCAGCCTTAGCACCCTCTTGCGCCCAGGGAAGCAATGCATTTGGGGCTGCACTCTGCGGTGGGGCCCCAGGAGAGCCTTCCCAAGCATCTGGGCTGCTCAGGGGCCTGCGGAAACAGCCCTGAGCAGGCGGGCAGCGGAGGTGGCAGCTCGCAGCTCGGGGTTGGCAGGCTGGGCTTCATTCAACCCTCCAAGAAGCCAGCTGGCCTTAGGATAATGGCCTGCCAAGCTCCCTAGGTGCGGAATCCATGCTCTCCTCGGAGCAGAATGGGGTACCGGCACCCACTCTGCCCAAGTGGAAGCTGGGAGTGAGTGGGACAAAGGCAGGGATAGCATCACACTAGAACACCGACCAGGCAGGCAGCCACTCCAAGCTGGGGCTGCTAAGAGGAGACATCTAAACATACTTCTTCTGTTTCTAACTTGGGGTTTAGAGCACGGGGCTGAGTCAGGACTCCTGCTTGCCCCAGCCCCACCACTAGCAATGACCCTAGCCAAGTCACAACCTCCACAGGCCACCCTGCAACTTTAATGATGGGAACACGGTCAGCTTCAAGTAAATCTGCTAAGCAGCCAAACATGGCACATTACCCCTCTAGCAGAGCTCAGGGGACATAGCTCGCTTGGTTTTAAAAGCCTGAACATGGCCTTGCAGCTACCAGAGGATACCGTACCTTTGGATTTTCCTAAGGCTGCAGGGACAGAAACATACAGATATTAGTGTCAAAACAACTATGTCTTTCTTTGGACATCAAGGCTGTCTTTCTGCAAGGGGTCTCTTTTGGGAAGGATCCTGAGGTGAGGTTTTTACAATGCCATGAAATCATTCCAGTTTAGGTGGTCTCTCCAGCTAAAGTGACTTTTCTATTTGTAAGGGAGAAAATTGTATCCTACCAAGCACATATGAAAACAGGTGAAGAGTTGATACTGATGTGTGTATGTGTGCATGAATGTTATAAGGGAGACAGAAATCAATACAAGCAGCCATCTGCTCACTTCTCTAAGTTATTTGAACTTAGAAAGCAGTGAGTTCCTTCTCCTCTGATCTAGCTTCCAAGTAAGGAGGTGGCTGGTGCTGTGATGGGCCAAGCCCTTTGTTGACTAAGGCTGGAGGTAACATTTCTAGTATTAAATGAGACAGAAGCATTTATGCAGGGAGAAAAAAAGATACTCCCGGCCAGCATTTGTCTCTACCACTTACATGCACAGTGGGCGTTAGGATGTGGGTACTTTCACCCCTTTCCCACCAAATGGCCACCTACATTGGTTGGAGGCACACAACTATTACACCATGAAATCCTGCCCACCTAAAAGGTAACATTTACCTTGTAGAGGTGCAGCAAAATACAAAAAATGGTTCAGGTTTGCAGACTGGTTGTGAGAGGTCCTTTAAGGAAATCGGCTTTGGGATATAGCCTGTAATGAGTAGCACAGTGGGGGATCAGGTGCTAAGAACTGAGTGCAGATGGAATGGAGACAGCTTACTGACACTGCTTCCTCCCTAGGATCACCGGAGGCCCTTCATGTCTAGTGCCATTGCTAATACTTCTCATCTCCTTTGGATGGCTCTGAGGAGACACCTGGGTGTGCGAGGATCTCTTTTTAGGACTCACTAGATTCAAAGTCAGCTTGGGTCTCAGAACCCTCTACCAATAAACAAGCACCTTCCATGTAAGATAACCAGAGGGGTGGTGGCTCAGTGGTAGAATTCTTGCCTTCCACGTGGGAGACCTGTGTTCGATTCCAAGCCAATATACCTCACGTATAGCCATCACCCATTTGTTAGTGGAGGTTTGCATTTGCTATGATGCTGAATAGCTTTTAGTGACGCTTCCATACTAAGAGAGACTAGTAAGAAAGGCCTGACAGTCTACTTCTGAAAATTAGCCAGTGAAAATACTATGAATCACAACAGAATACTGTCCCATACAGTGCTGACAGATGAGCCTTCTAGGTTGGAAAGCACTCAAAATACACAATGGCTGCAACAACGGACTCAAGCATACCAAAAATCATGAAGATGACACAGGACCAGACAACGTCTTGTTCTGTTGAACCTGGGGTCACCATGCGTTGGAGCTGACTTAATGACAACTAACAGCAACAACAACAAACGTGATACGGAAGAGTTACCTAACACCTATTATCCTCTGATCATCCTCTGTAAATGAGAGTGATGACATCACTCTCTCTGCGCTGTTGCAGGAAACAAACAGAACAATGTGCATAAGCTACCTAGCACCTACTAAGAAATTAGTAAGTGGGTGACTTGATGATGATGTCTTTTTAGGTGCCAAGTACCTACGATGGAAACAACAAAAACCCAATGGGGAAGGAAATGAGAGTGAACCCAAGTCTCAAACAGTCTGGTCAAGGGGGGAAGAGATGCATACTGTATCACTGAATCAGCACCAGCGAGAGAAGGAAATACTGGGAAGACCCATCTGGGTCATGTCATCAGGGGGAGTCGGATCTGTTATGAGATTTCTTCCTTTCCTTCCACTGGCCCTAAAATATCTTAAGATTTTTGGGGTGGGTTTTCTGATGGAAGTAGAGAAGAGAACAAAAAACAAGGAACAGAGGTAATTAAGAGTCCCTTCCCTCTAGGTTCCTTAGTTTCCTAGGGTTCTGGCGAATCAGACAGGCCAATGTGGGTGTGATGGTTAATTTTATGTACCAGTTTGGCCAGGCTGTGGTGCCCAGTTGTTTGGTCAAATACTAGTTTAGATATTGCTGTGAAGGAATTTTGTTGATGTGATTAACATTTACAATCAGCTGACTTTAAGTAAAGGATATTATCCTTGATAATGTGGGTGGGCTCATCCAATCAGTTGAAAGCCTAAAGAGCAAAATTAAGGTTTCTGGAGGAAGAAGGAATTCTGTAAGACTGTAACACAGAAATCCTGAGTTTCCAGCTGGCCCTATAGATTTTGGACTCATGAATGCAACATCAACTCTTGCTTAAGTTTCTAGCCTGCCTGCCTGACAGACTTTGGGCTTGCCAGTCCCCATAATCATATGAGCCAATTCCTTAAAATCAATCATAGATATACATGTATATATATACATTATAAAAAAAAAAATCAGTTCCCGTCAAGGCAATTCTGATGCATGGTGATCCCATGTGTCTGCACTCCGTAGGGTTTTCAATGACTGATTTTTTGGAAGTAGACTGCCAGACCTTTCTTCTAAGGCACATCTGGGTGGACTAGAACCTCCAACCTTTGGTTAGCAGCTGAACATGTTAGTTGTTTGCACCACCCAGGGACTCCTCCTTGGTCTAGCTTCCAAGTAAGGAGGTAACTGCTAATGTTATGTGACAAGCAAGAAAATTACCTGGTAATGCATCACATTACCAGATGGGTGCCCTGGAGAGCTGCGGCCAATGAGAAGGGAACCTATAAATCTGAGGTCATGGGCATGAAGACTTACCCTTGCCTATACTTAGCCAGTGAGGACAGAACCAAGTATTTCCAGCTTTTCTGGAGATAAATGCTCTCCTAAATAAGTAGCAACAACTATCTTAACTTCCCCAGTACAAATAAAGGCCAAAGAAAATTCTTGCACAACCACTCCAAAATGGCAGGATCTGGAATAAGCCTCTCTTTGTTGAGGAATTGGAGAATGGGGAGGAGGGAGCTGACAATTTCAGTTAGAGACATTAGAACCACAATTTCTAACATTCTACTGCATAACTGCCCCACCAAAAGTTGTGGGTCAGGATCTTTCGATCCACACCCCCAACTCCTACCCCAGCCAATGCCCTGCCATTGGGACATCCTGTCCTGAATGGACCGCTTACAAAAACTAAAAGGGACAAAGCCCTGACCCAGTGAAAACACAGGCTGAAATCTGGAAGTTAGAAGATTCTCAGCTTTAAGGAGAATAGGCAACTACAAGCAGAATTACACTTATCACTGGCCAAAAGTTTGCCGTGGAAAATTCCAGGTAACAAATTGTCAGTGTTAACAGGTTTCTTTTGCTTTTGTTTGTTTTTCTTCCCCTTTGAAGGAAAGACATCCATCTTGCTGTTTCTGAATCCTGGTCAGGAAAAATCCTAGCCAGAGGAGGTATCACCAACTACGTGGATTTGAAGTATTCAAGTATTTAGAGACCCGAAAGGTTTTGATTTTTGTTCCAGAGATCAGCTAAACTGGGCAAAGGCCAGCCAAGAAAGAGGAGACAAGAACACCTGATGGCTTCCAAATACCCACTAAAGACATGGAAGTTCAGGGACTGTATAAGATGAACTTGGGAATCTCTGCAGCAGTGGCAGGGATGCACCAGTGTCACCAGATGGTGCCCTGGAGAGCTATGGCCAATGAGAGGTGAACCTATAAATCACAAGTTACTGGCACGAAGATCTACCCTTGCTTAGACATAGCCAGTGAGGACACAACCAAGTATTTCCAGCTTTTCTGGAGATAAATGTTTTCCTAAATTAGTAGCAACAAGTATCTTAACTTCCCCAATACAAATAAAAAGACCTAAGCCCTTTACAACTGTTTCACAGACTTGGTCCCAGCATCCATGAATGTTTATGTCCTGGAAAGGAAGCCAAGGTGAGCCTGGGGCAAGAATATACCTCCCAAAGATTCATTTGGTCAATGTGATCCAAAAATATGAGTAAAAATTCCCATTAGTATCCAGGATGACTTTCTAAGTAAGCGTGTCTTATCATAGTTTGGGCTCTGTCTGGAATAAAATTATTGTACCATCAGTCCATAACACATTCCCTTTTAGGGTCACTTTTACTTTTTTTGTGTGCTGTCTACTCTCTCCCACTGTAGGGTCTACAGAGGACCTCTCTCAATAGTTCCTTAGGACACTAGTTCTGACTGTCTCAAGATGGTAGGTCTTATGGTCTACTAAATTTGAGAAATGATGTATACTGCAATCCCCCTTGTGGAGATTCTTGGCATAGAACAGCATATTAAAGACTCTAAGAAGTCATACATTAAAGAAACTTGTTTAAATTTGTTGAGTTATATGTTTCTGGAACTCATTAGATCCCAAATTCCTACCATTCACCACCCCTCCCAGCCATAATACAATGAACAACCTGTAGAACTGGTATTTCATACAGCATAATTCAGATGTCTTGATATTCCTCTCAGTCAAGTGTGCCTATTTCAAATTTTGGACCATCTAGATTAAGGTCCAGATGGGTGGAACAAGATCTGATGCAAAGCAGCTCTCAGACCAGGCAGAGAATGAGTCACACACTGCACTGAGCTCCAAGGGAAGTCTCCAGCCCTGGAGTAAAAATCTGCATAGGCTGTTTGGATTGCTGTCAACTGGCCCTGGTAGAGGACCTCTGAGGATCAGGCCACTGTGGAGTCACTGAAATGGCTACAGGTATGTCAGGATTCAGGAATGGAAGGAGAAGTTGCACCTTGCCTTTTGAGTGCAAACAGCCAAGATAATTGGCATCTCAATGGCCAGACTGCTATTCTACTGGGATCCAAGGAGCTTTCTGTTGGAGCCTTCCCAGCATGGATGTAGTGCTACAAGATGTAGAACTAAGTGAGGGACACTGGACAGATGTACAAACCAGCAGGACAAGTATAGCCAGAAGGAAGCAAACAGGATTCAAGGCAAGAGGAAACTGGGACTTAAGGTAGGGAACAGAGTGGTGGTAGTACTAGAAAGGTCTGTCTGAAATCTGAACCTGGCCACGTTCAGGGGGCAGAGGCAGAAAGGGGAAGGACAATAACCATCAAGAGGAGAGAAATGGGATGCTGGGAAGGAAACTTGACAACAACTGCCATTTCTTATTCTTGCTTCTGGGCTTCCCCACAGGTCCTTCAACAATCTGGCACAGCTTATCTAGACTCCTCTATCTTCACATTGTTTTCTCCTCTGTGCGTGTCAGTGTTCAATCTCCCTCTGCCTCCCTTGTATAAGGATATATGTGATTGCATTTAGGACCCATCTGGATAATCCAGGAAAATCTCCTCATCTCAAGATCCTTAAACCATATCTACAAAGACCCTTTTTCTGAATAAGGTAACATTTATAGGTTTCAGCCATTAGGACCTGA
Source organism: Dugong dugon (assembly GCA_030035585.1). NCBI lineage: Eukaryota > Metazoa > Chordata > Mammalia > Sirenia > Dugongidae > Dugong > Dugong dugon. The sequence continues at coordinate 64,322,210 of CM057470.1, read as the reverse complement.
TATCTTTGGGGAGAAGCATTATTCTGCTTACCACAGTGACGAAAAATGTATCTGTGAGTTCCTGAATCTGGCCCTAGCTTCCTGTGTTATTATGGAACGGGGAAGGAATTAGGACCACGGTAAAAAGAGCAACCTGCTTTGATATCTTATATGTAACAGACAGCAGCCCAGGAAAGTGTCACTGGCCATTTTCTTTCAAATTGTACCCGGTTATTTCACCCATTATTTAAAAACAAAACAAGATCGTTTCACTGAGACAAAATTCATATTTTCAGGAGGCAGGGCCAAGATGGCAGAGTAGTCAGAGGCTTCCAGTGGACCCTCTTACAACAAAGACCCCCCCAAAAAAGTGATTCGATTATATATGGCAATCTTGGAGCCCTGAACATCAAAGGCAGAGTTGAGGAACTAGACTGAGTGCAGGGGGAGGAAGAGACAGTTCGGATGTAGCAAGGAGTTGCCAGACCCATCCTGGCGAGAGCCTGAGCCCTTAAGGCCTGAGCAGCTTGGGGGTAAGCGGTGAGGCAGACAAGCAGCCGTGCTGGGGAGGCACGTTTTCTGCACTGGGAGATACCCAGCACCAGAGAATCTATGCAGCCACTCAGAACCAGTGAGAAGCAGCCCTCATCAGTGAAAGATAAGTAATTGTGGACGGCCTACCTCTCTCCCATTGACCTCCCTGCTCCCTGCTCTGCACTGGGTCCCAGACCAGCTTCAGCAACTGCCGAGCCCCTGGGCCGGAAGTAGGATCCATCACACGCCGGGAGCCATTCTCCCTGCCTTGGAGAGTGAACAAATTAACAAACGGAAAAAATAAACTGCCAGCTCCCCTAAGCCAGGAACCCAGGATAGGCACAGCTCCTTTGCCTAGGCACAGGCATAAGGGATCCATGGACTTTGACTGTCTTTCCCCCTACATAGACTTGAGTGGGCCCATTTCAAGAGCATAGGCCCTCATTACCGCAGTAGACCAGGGTATATACTGGAATTCTAACTTTAACTGTTTCAGCTATGAAGTGGCAGGTTCTTGATATTTGACACTGCTCTGCCCATTAAGCAGGGTCTTCACCTACCCATATCAGGAGACTGAGGACTGGTGGCTTCACCCATGCCAACTAGCCACCTGCGACAGGGGCCCAAGAATAAGAGGTGCCCCCCAGTCCTTACAGCCAACAGCATTGGGTGCTCATAATCCAGCTGCAAAACCCACCTACCTACGCGCTCTAGGGAACAGAGATATGCCTTCCTCCTGGACACTCGGGGGCAGCCATCAGCCCCTTGCCTTGCTCAGAGTGTGTCCCTTGCTACAGCCAGATGCCTGTGCCTATACCAATCACCCAGGCCTGTCTGGGACTGTGAAAGCCTACACCACACACTTCGTGGCTATCTACCTGGGCACCTAAGTTGAATCCATACAGGAGGAGTGGGCGGACTCCTGAGCTCACATACCTAGTAACAGATCTAACCACCTGGTGACAGGACATTGGAGCTTCAAAGGTGCCAATAATCAAACTAGCTCATACAAGCAGCCTATCTGAGCATATCAAAACCAACAAGAAGCTGGGACACAGTAAGCAAACATAAAATACATAAGTATAATAACTTACTGATGGCTCAGAGACAACAGTCAACATCAAATCACATAAAGAGGCAATCCATGATGGCTTCAGAAAGCTCCCAAAATGAAGAATCTAGAGATTTTACAGAGGAGGAAAATTTCCTGGAATTACTGGAGGCAGAATACAGAAGATTAATATATAGAACTCTACAAGAAACTAGGAAGGAAATTAAGCAAAACGCAGAACACACAATAGAGGAAATTAAAAAGATTAGAGAAGAACATAATGACAACTTTAACAGGCTGCAAGAATCCACAGAGAGACTGCAATCAGACATCCAAAAGATTAATAATAAAATTTCAGACTTAGACAACTCAACACAAAGTGAGAGGAGCAGAACTGAGGCAATGGAAGTCAGAATTAGTGAGATTGAAGATAAAGCACTTGACACCAACTTATTTGAGGAAAAATCAGACAAAAGGATAAAAAAAACTGAAGAAACCCTAAGAATTATGTGAGACTCCAGCAAAAGGAATAACCTACGAGTGACTGGAGTACCAGAATGGGGGGGAATAACAGAAAATAGAGAGAATTGTTGAAGATTTGTGGGCAGAAAACTTCCCTGGATATTGTGAAAGATGACAAGATATCTATCCAAGATGCTCATCGAACCCACAAAAGAAAGTCATCAAGACATACTATAATCAAACTTGCCAAAACCAAAGATAAAGAGAATTTTAAGAGCAGCTAGGGATAAATGAAAAGTCATCTACAAAAGAGAGTCAATAAGAATAAGCTACTGTGGAGTAGTCCGACTACCCATAACAAAACCAGGCAGGCAAGACAGCAATGGGATAACATGTATGAAGCCTTGAAGGAAAAAAACAGCCAGTGAGGAATTATATGCCCAGCAAAACTGCCTCTCAAATATGATGGCGAAATTAAGGCATTTCCAGATAAACAGAAGTTTAGGGAATTTGTAAAAACCAAACCAAAATTACAAGAAATACTAAAGAGAGCCCTCCGGTTAGAAAATCAGTAACATCAGATAACAACCAAACACCAGAACACATGACAGAGCAACCAGATAGCAATCAAGATAGGGAAGTCACAAAAGTAAATCAAAGCTAAAACACGGAAAATAGGGAAACAGATGTCAATATGTAAAAGATAACAACATTAAAACAAAAAAGAGGGACTTAAAAAATGTAGACATAGATTTTTCATATGGAAAGGAAGTCAAGGCTATATAAAGAAATAAAAGACTGGTATAAACTTAGAAAAACAGGTGTAAATATTAAGGTAACCACAAAGGAAATTAACAATCCTACAAGTCAAAATAAAAAACTAGAAAAATATAATGACTCAGTAAACAAAAAATCAACAACAATGAAAAAGATGAAAAAGAAAATACATAAAGAAAAATGACTCAGCACAGAAAACTAAGTGGAACAAAGAAACTGTGAATGACACACAAAACAAAGACATCAAAGTGACAGCACTAAACTCATACCTGTCAATAATTATGCTGAATGTAAATATACTAAACACACCAATACAGAGTCAGAGAGTGGCAGACTGGATAAAAAAAAACATGATCCATCCATACGCTGCCTACAAGAGACACACCTTAGTCTTAAAGACACAAACAAAAACTCAAAGGATGGAAAAAAATATGTCAACCAAACAACACTCAAAAAAGAGCAGGAGTGGCAATATTAATCTCTGACAAAACAGACTTTAAGGTAAAATCCACCACAAAGGATAAGCAAGGACACCATACAATGATTAAAGAGTCAATACACCAGGAGGACGTAACTATAATAAATATTTACGCACCCTACCACAGGGCTCCAAAATACATAAACCCTAACAGCACTGAAAAGAGAGATAAGACAGCGCCACAATAGTAGTAGGAGACTTCAACACACCACTTTCAGTGAAGGACAGAACATCCAGAAAAAAGTTCAACAAAGACACAGAAAAGTTAAATGCTACAATCAAGCAACTTGATCTCATAGATATATACCAAACACTCCATCCAACAGCAGCCAAGAATATTTTCTTTTCAAATGCACATGGAACATTCTCCAGAATAGACCACATATTAGGCCATAAAGCAAGCACTAACAAAATCCAAAACATTGAAATATTACAAAGCATCTTTTCTGACCATAAAGCCATAAAAGTAGAAATCAACAACAGAAAAAGCAAGGAAAAAAAATCAAACACATGGAAACTGAACAATACTTTGCTCAAAAACCACTGGGTTATAGAAGAAATTAGGATGGAATAAAGAAATTCATAGAATCCAATGAGAATGAAAACACATCCTACCAGAGCCTTTGGGACACAGCAAAAGCAGTGCTCAGCGGTCAGTTTATAGCAACAAATGGCACACATCCAAAAAGAAGAAAGGGCCAAAATCAAAACATTAACCCTACAACTGGAACAAGTAGAAAGAGAGCAGCAAAAGAAGCCCTCAGGCACCAGAAGAAAGGAAATAATTAGAGCAGAAGTAAATGAAATAGAGAATAGAAAAACAGTTGAAAGAGTTAACAAGACCAAAAGCTGGTTCTCTGAAAATATCAACAAAATTGATAAACCATTGGCGTAACTGACAAAAGAAAAACAGGAGAGGAAGCAGATAACCCATATAAGAAATGAGATGGGTGATATCACAACAGACACAACTGAAATTAAAAGAATCATAGCAGAATACGATGAAAAACTGTACTCTAACAAATACAAAACCTAGAGGAAATGGACAAATTTCTAGAAACTCACTACCTACCTAAACTAACACAAACAGAGGTAGAACAACTAAATAAACCCATAACAAAAGAAGAGACTGTAAAGGTTATTAAAAAACTCCCAACAAAAAAAATCCCTGGCCCGGATGGCTTCACTGGAGAATTCTACCGAACTTTCAAGGAAGAGTTAACACCACTACTACTAAAGGTATTTCAGAGCATAGAAAAGGATGGAATACTCCCAAATTCGTTCTATGCAGCCAGCATAACCCTGATACCACAAAAAAAGAAAATTACAGACCAATATCCCTCATGAACATTGATGCAAAAATCCTCAACAAAATTCTAGCCAATAGAATTCAGCAACATATCAAAACAATAATTCACCATGATCAAGTGAGATATAAACCAGGTATGCAGGGATGGTTTAACATTAGAAAAACAATGTAATCCATCACATAAATAAAACAAAAGACAAGAACCACATGATCTTATCAATCTATGCAAAAAACGCATCTGACAAAGTCCAACGCCCATTCATAACAAAAACTCTCAACAAAATAAGAATAAAGGGAAATTCCTCAAGATAATTAACGGCATTTATACAAAGCCAACAGCCAACATCATCCTAAGTGGAGACACTCTGAAAGCATTGCCCTTGAGAACAGGAACCAGACAAGGATGGCCTTTATCACCACTCTTATCCAACACTGCGCTGAAGGTCCTAGCCAGAGCAATTAGGCTAGAAAAAGAAATAAAGGGCATCCAAATTCGTAAGTGTCTTAGTCATCTAGTGCTGCTGTAACAGGAATACCACAAGTGGATGGTTTTAATGAAGAGAAGTTTATTTCCTCACAGTTAAAGTAGGCTAAAAGTCCAAATTCAGGGCGTCAGCTCCAGGGGAAGGCTTTTTCTGTCGGCCTTCTTCTCTTCAGTGTTCTCCCGGACTAGGGGCTTCTCTGCGCAGGGACCCCAGCCCAAAGGACACGCTCTGCTCCCAGCACTGCTTTCTTGATAGTATGAGATCCCCCAACTCTCTGCTTGCTCCCCTTTCATCTCTTGAGAGATAAAAGGTGGTGCAGGCCACACCCCAGGGAAACTCCCTTTACATTGGATCAGGGATATGAGGTGGGTAAGGATGGTGTTACAATCCCACCCTAATCCTCTTTAACATAAAATTACAATCACAAAACGGAGGCCAACCACACAATTCGGGGAATCATGGCCCAGCCAAATTGATACACATTTTGGGGCGGACATAATTCAATCCGTGACAGTAGGGAAGAAGTCAAAGTATCTCTATTTGCAGATGACATGATCTTATACACAGAAAATCCCAAAGAATCCACAAGACAACTACTAGAACTAACAGAAGATTTCAGCAAAGTTTCAGGATACAAGATAAACATACAAAAATCAGTTGGATTCTTTTACATCAATAAAGAGAACCTCAAAGAGGAAATCACCAAATCAATACCATTACAATAGGCCCCACTAAAATAAAATACTTAGGAATAAATCTAACCAGGGATGTAAAAGACCTATATAACGAAAACTACAAGACACTACTGCAAGAAACAAAAAGAGACCTGCATAAGTGGAAAAACATACCTTGTTCATGGATAAGTAGACTCAACATTATGAAAATGTCAATTCTACCTAAAGCGATCTAGAGATACAATGCAATCTTGATGCAAATCCCACCGGCATTTTTTAATGAGATGGAGAAACAAATCACCAACTTCCTATGGAAAGGGAAGAGGCCCTGGATAAGTAAAGCATTACTCAAGAAGAACAAAGTGGGAGGCCTCACACTACCTGATTTTAGAAACTATTATACCACCACAGTAGTCAAAACAGCCTGGTACTGGTACAACAACAGATACATAAACCAATGGAACAGAGTTGAGAATCCAGACATAAATTCATCCACCTATAAGCAGCTGATATTTGACAAAGGCCCAAAGTCCATCAAATGGGGGAAAAGACAGTCTCTTTAACAAACAGTGCTGACATAACTGGATATCCACCTGCAAAAAACTGAAACAAGATTCATACCTCACACCATGCACAAAAAACTAACTCAAAATAGATCAAAGACTTAAATATAAAATCAAAAACGATAAAGATCATGGAAGAAGAAATAGGGGCAATGTTAGGAGCCCTAATACATGGCATAAACACAATACGAACCATAAGTAACAATGCACAAGCACCAGAAGAGAGACTAGACAAATGGGAGCTTCTAAAAATCAAACACTTATGCACATCAAAAGACTTCACCAAAAGAGTAAAAAGACAATCTACAGACTGGGAAAAAATTTCTGGCTACAACAAATCCAATCAGCATCTAATCTCTAAAATCTACAAGATACTGCAAAATCTCAACAACAAAAAGGCAAATAACTCAATTAAAAAATGGGCAAAGGATATGAACAGGCACTTCGCCAAAGAAGATATTCAGGCGGCTAACAGACACGTGAAGAAATGCTCATGATCATTAGCCATTAGAGAAATGCAGATCAAAACTACAAAGAGATATCATCTCACCCCAACAAGGCTAGCATTAATCCAAAAAACAAAATAATAAATGCTGGGGAGGTTGTGGAGAGACGGAACACTTATACACTGTTGGTGGGAATGTAAAATGGTACGACCACTTTGGAAATCTATTTGGCGCTTCCTTAAAAAGCTAGAAATAGAAGTACCAATACAACCCAGCTATCCCGCTCCTAGGAATATATCCTAGAGAAATAAGAGCCATCACATGAATAGATATATGCACACCCATGTTCACTGCAGCACTGTTCACAACAGCAAAAAGATGGAAACAACCTAGGTGCCCATCAACGGATGAATGGATAAGCAAATTATGGTACAGCCACACAATGGAATACTACACAATGATAAAGAACAAGGATGAAGCCGTGAAACATCTTGTAACATGGAGGAAGATGGAAGTTATTATGCTGAGTGAGTTTAGTCAGTCACAGAACAACAAATATTGTATAAGACCACTATTATAAGAACTCATGGAAAGGTTTAAACACAGAAGAAAACATTCTTTAATGTTTATGAGGGTGGGGAGGGAGGGTGAGGGTTATTTACTAATATGTTAGTAGATGAGAATTATGTTACGTGAAGGGAAGGACAGCACACACTACAGGGGAAATCAGCACAACTGGACTAAACCAAAGCTAAGAAGTTTCCTGAATACATCAAATGCTTTGAGGGACAGAGTAGCAGGGGTAGGGGTCTGGGGACCATGCTTTCAGGGGACATCTAGGTCAACTGGCATAATAAAACTTATTAAGAAAATGTTCTGCATCATACTTTGGTGAGTGGCGTCTGGGGTCTTAAAAGCTTACAAGCAGCCACCTAAGATAAGATGCATCAACTGATCCCAACCACCTGGAGTAAAGGAGAATGAAGAACACCAAAGACACAAGGAAAGCATTAGCCCAAGAGACAGAAAGGGCCACATAAACCAGAGACTCCATCAGCCTGAGAGCAGAAGAACTAGACGGTGCCCGGCTACCACCAATGACCGCCCTGACAGGGAACACAACAGAGAGTCCCTGATGGAGCAGGAGAAAGGTGGGGTACAGAACTCAAACTCTAGTAAGAAGACCAGACTTAATGGTCTGAATGAGACTGGAGGATCCCCGGGAAAGCATGGCCCCCGGATTCTCTATCAGCCCAGAACTAAAACAATTTTCGAGGCCAACTCTTCAGACAGGGATTGGACTGGACTGTGGGACATAAAGTGATACTCGTGAGAAGTGTGCCTCTTAGCTCAAGTAGATACAAGAGACTAAACAGGCAGCTTCTGTCTGGAGGTGAGATGGTAAGGCAGAGAGGGTTAGGAGTGGGTTGAATGGACATGGGGAATCAGGGGTGGAAAGGAGGAGTGTGCTGTCACAGTATGGGGAGAGTAATTAGAGTCATATAACCATGTATGTATAAATTTTTGTTTGGGGAAAAAAAAATTTGTATTTTCTTTTTTAACCCTGATTAAAATTTCAACAAAACAAGCTTTAATTTGTTATTGTTTCAATGGGTAGTTTGAAGCTTTTCAAATATGTCTCATAGACTTCAGCAACTCAGAAAGGGGAACATAAAGATATGCCCCAATATTGCTAAGATAGCAAAGAAACTCAACTGATGCAAATTCCTTTCCTCTCCCCCAAAGCACACACAATGTTAGGCACATTTCTCTTAAAGGCAATGAAAAACTGATGAGCTGCTAGCTCGCTGCACCTTAAGGTGGGTGTAGGGATGCTGAACCCTGACAACTCAGTGAGAATTGCCCTCAACTGCTAAGATCGCTACTTAAATTACAGTTCAATTAATCAATCAACTTTTAAAATTAATTTCATTAAATAAATTTTAGTAAATTCATTTAATTTTAACATACATAAAATACATGTTATTGTATGTGCAACAGTAAATTATATAATACATCTCCTACCCCCTTTCAAGTATACAGTGGCAGTTTCAACTTTAAATCAGAACAGATAAGCAGAATGGGCACATCGTTTACAAAGTTCCCAGGCAAGAGGACTTTATCAGCGATGAGGCACCCGCCTGAAGCATCACTGTTGAAGCTTCTGCATGTGCCTGCTACTTCAGCAGCACAGAGGACTTGGACACCGCGATGATTCCACAATGGTAACTCCGTCTTAGAGGCCATCTGGATGGCTTTTCAGAGGGACTGGGAATCCCACCAGGTCTGGCAGGGAGGACGGAGGAGCATCCCTCTCATGCAGAAACGTGGCGCCAAAGGTGGCAACTAGTTCTCCATAACCTACCCAGTTCTAGAACTTACCCTCAGGGCGTTCTCATCAATTAGATTTCAGAAAGGAAGGGAGTTACTCCAAAGCACAGGTGGCCTCAATCCCAGCACTGACTGTGGCCATTAGAGCAAGATTTACAAACCAATTCTAATGCATCCTCATTCTCTCTCTGCAAAGATCAGATTCTAAATAAGCTCCTTTTAAACTTCAGGAATTTTCCCCTACTTACATGAACTTCTAAGAATTTCCATTTTTTTCCTTCTCCATCTAGCAGATGGAGAATAATCCACACAGCTCACCCTTATTTTCCCTGTAGGGAAATTGTCTCTTATGGGTAAGTTAACACACAGGGATACTGGTCATTCAAAAGATACTGCCACCATCATCATAGGAAATAGGAACCTATGTCAGCAATGCCAACTCCCACTCAGAAAAGGAGAGAGTTGAAAAGATTAACACGCCTCTACAACTCTTGGGTTTTCAACCTTCCTTTGGAAGCCCTTTAGGCCATATGCCTTTCAAATAGATCTTTCTGGCTGCTCAGTGGTCTGTCTGGGAAACGGAAGGTTGTTGCTGCTTCATTTCCTGTTGCCTGAATTTCTCATACTCCCATTCAGTCTTGATGCTCACAGATACCTTGAAGGAGCAGTCACTGAATTTTATTTCATAGCAGTAATTTTTAATTCCTAACCAAAGTTTATTAACTGACTTATTCGACCAACTGATGCAATCCATTCCTTTTATGAGACATATTAACCGATGCCATTAGCTTGCTGACCCTCGTGTGGGTCCACATGCTTTGTCTGCCATAGCTTAGTAAATGCTTACCGTAAGTCAGCTACGTCTGTTTTGAAACCTGTTATGCTCACTCTACTTATTACGGGAATTATGTTATTCAATTAAATTATTATGTAAACACATTTTATGTGAGTGTGGAGAGAGGTGCTTCTATGCTAACCAAGCTGAATGCATTTATAAACATCTCTTAACATTTGCATCTAACCAGGTGTGGGGGTCAATCATAAAAGACGGGAAAAATCTTTAAAAATCTAGAAATATTTTACACTCAGATAACTTCAAATTTTAGGTTTTTGAAATGGGAATGTTAGAATCTGCATTAAAGGAGTTATTTATGCAAGAAGGCCGATGAAGAATGCAAATAAGCAGACTCATAATCAAAGTAAAGCCCTACATCAAAAGATTGGAGAATTGACATACATTCATAAATTTTGAGTCATGATAGTATTTATGCATTTTTGATTTTTAAATTCCCCTTAACCAACTTTTTTTTTCCTTTTATGAGAATGAACCAATATCGACTACAATTGTGTCAGCTAAGAAGGCTGTCCTTACCTCTGTCTCAAGGGAAGAAAGCCAGCAGTCTCTTCCTTGACAACACAGACGAAAACGTCAAAGGTGCAGTGACAGTTTAATTGCTACAAGTCACCTAAACTGCTGCTAGTAAAGGCAACCTTCCAGTCAGTCCTGTTCCTTCCTTACATCTCATCCACCCTCCAGCCCCCAACATTGAGAAAGGGACACTAAGTCATACCCATCCTTTTTGTAAAACTCCAGCATCATATTATCTGTGGCGACGCTAAGGGGCCGGCGGGCCTGCTCAGGCTGGCGTCGGTCCGCGGGGTCCATGTCAGGGGAGGGCATGGAGCTGTAGTTGGCGTTATGGTTCACATGTACCGGACTCCCATAGTTCCCTGTAATGTTGAATTCTATCTCTGTGGGAAAGAAAGAAGGGGTGTACATGATCTCCTCGTCTGTCTCTCTCTCTCTGGGCGGGGGGAGGATGAGCAGAAATGGCTTCTTCATACTTCACCCTTAGAAAATGCTGTCCAATGGTTCAACATTAGAAACTGTATTGATATAATTCATCTTCTTTATATAATTCATCATATTTACAGGCAAGGGAGAAACCACATGGGATCACCATGATAGACATCCGAGAAAGCAATTTCCATTTGTGATTTACAAAAACTTAGGCAACAGGAACACGTGGGTACTTACTGAAAAAGACAAACTATTGCAAACCTCATGTTTAACAGTGAGCATCAGAGCAGTCTTAATAAAACCAGGAACAACAGCAATGCTCACTCACAATCATTATTTAACACTATTTGAGAAATGCTAGCCAATGCAATTAGTCAATAAAACAAAATAAGAGATAATATTGCTATGTGTAGATAATGAGATTGTCTTTCTGAAAAATCAAAGAGAATGAATTAAAAAGGATTAGGAATATTTAGAGATTTCGTTAAGGTTGTGGGCTATCAAATAGAGACAGAAATGCTCATCCCAGCTTTCCTCTGTCATATAGCCTATTTGCAAAGGTAATGAACTAGCTCACCCACAGAACCTACAGAATTACTGACTTTAGTGCCTATCTCTTTCACTCCTTTATCTTGATTTCTGACCCTCACCCAACTCTGTGTCATCAGCAGAAGTCTCGCGAGATCAGCAGCAGCTCGAACGTCTTCAGTTAGATCAGCTCTGATCGATTGCCTCTGATGTACAGAGCACAAGCTTATTAACGTTTGGTCTTCACAGGGACTAACGGCTTGTCCTTGACAGCCAAGAGCATATTCTTAATGTTAACTAAACATAAGGTATGGCACCAACTTTTTTTTTTCCTTAAAGAAAATCCAGAACTTAGTGTATTAACTGCTGTTTCCTCTAAGTTTTTAGCATGGAGAGCCAGCCACGTTTGAGGGCCATGATGCTTCCATGACTCTGAACATTTCTGAAACTCCCTCTCATGGAGCTGCCTTCAGAGCCTAATTCTGAACCAGATACAAAAATGAACCTCACTGCTCTGAGCTCCACCTTTCCATGCTAAGGGGCAACTCAGAGGACATAGCCCCACAGCAGCAAGGGGAGTGCTCCCAGGCAGTCTGTAAAGTCCCCGGGCCTCACAGGCCTCTACCTCCCTCTCCATCCACAAAGTGAGGAGTTTGGACCAGAGGATCTCTCCTGTCTTCCTGCACCAACTTCTGTGATCTGTGGATTTAAAGCATCCCATGGTGTGGGATGTGAGACCAGTAAAATCCACAGATGGGGTTATACAGGCTGTGGATGCCTACAGGACAGAACCTCCCCTGGACAGGCATTAGGAGTTTAGGAAGCTGCCGTGACTCTACCACCTTACCTGAGTGTATTTGTGTGCGTGTGCATGTGTGGGTGCGTGTGCATGCATGTAAGAGAAAGAATTACAAACAAAACAAACAAAAATCTTTGGGCAGTGGTACTTGAGTTTCCAAGGCTCAGAAGTCACAGTGGCACTCTTACTCTTTCCTGGTCCCTCACCCCCACCCCTGCTCCCCAACTCTCTGGGCCCACACCTGGATGCCACCACGTACCCCCAGGGAAGAACCAGTCAGCATGCTGGATGATGGGTTCGATGATTCCAACAATCTGCAGTGAAACCGTGGTCATCATCTCTGTGATGTTCCTGCAAGGTACACAGCAGAGGGAGGCAGGCAGGTGGGGTTATCAGCTGAAGCAGGTGAGAGGCACTGGGTCTTCTGGCCACAGCGCCCAGAGCAGAGCCCTGGACTGGAGCCCTGCAGACCGAGGTGTGAGAGCAGGCTTTCTCTTGGGAAAGACACTTAACTTTTCTCAACTTCTCTTTCCCCATCTACCGAATGGGGCTAACCACAGTGGTCCCCCTTACAGAGACGTTAAACAAGCAATGTACATGAAATCACAAGTATGAGGCACCTGCAGTGTGAAGTATGATCATTATAACCGCCAGACTTATACTCCTTCCCAATCTTGTTCTCTCTTCGCAGCCAGCCCTCTCTCCCTCTGAATCCTGGTGTTGGGGTGGGTGCTCCTATGACAGGGTGTAGGGAGGCCTGGAAGAGTGTGTGGGGACAGGTGTCATCATATTCCTGGCCCTGACACTGATCCCAAGGAGACCTTCACTCTCATCTGTGGCTCTGAGACCATCAGTGACAAAGATCTGCAAAAGAATCCTGGGCACCCCCTGAGGCTGAAACAGGAGCAGGCCACAACAGAAAAATGACTTGAAAAACAACTGAGGCAGTGAGTGTCTGGGGCCCGGTGGCTCTGCCCACGCCCCCCACCCCCTCTCCATCAACAATATGGCCTCTCCTCACTGTACTCACCCTTCCGCTTGTGGCCACAGAAGGTTGGGTCCTAACACAATTGCCATGTTACTGGGGGTCATCTTGTTTATATCTTGATATTCTGACAGCTTGGATAAAAATTTGATCAAGTACCTGAAAGGAAATGAGAAGCGCCAGGTTTAACTCGGGCTCAACATCAGCCATGTCCCTCCAGGACCAGGCATAAGCTTCTCTCTGGTAGCACATCCTATTGACAGGCCAAGTCAGACATGCTGCAGCAGAATGAAGACACATCAGATATCAGGAAACAGGAACAGAGACTCAGATCCCATTCGGCTAGACGTCAGCACACACCTCAACTGACTCTGGCCAGATAAACTCTCCACCTTTCCTTTTGACTCAGTATACAATTACCTAAATTTCCTTCCTCTTTTCAAATCTTGGTCACCTGCTATCCTTTCCCTGTGTGCAGAGGTGACAAGCAAAGTGTCTGCACATCACTGGATTCACAACCAATGCCCAAGAAGCAGCAGTCAAGAAATCAAATGACATACTGGCCAAATCTGCTGCAAAAGATCTCTTTAAAGTGTTAAAAAGTAAAGATGTCACTTTGAGGACTAAGGTGCACCTGACCCAAGCTATGGTGTTTTCAATCACCTCCTACGCATGCAGAAGCTGGACAATGAATAAGGAAGACTGAAGAAGAACTGACACCTTCGAATTGTGGTGTTGGTGAAGAATACTGGATATACCATGGACTGCCAAACGAATGAACAAATCTGTCTTGGAAGATGTACAACCAGAATGTTCCTTAAAAGGGAGGGTGGCAAGACTTTATCTTAGGTACTCTGGGCATGCTATCAGGAGGGACCAATCCCTGGAGAAGAACATCATGCTTGGTAAAGTAGAGGATCAGAGAAAAAGAGAAGACCCTTAATGAGATGGACTGACACAGTGGCTACAACCATGGGCTCAGCCCTAACAACAATTGTGAGGATGGCAAAGGACTGAGCAGTGTTTTGTTCTGTTGTACACAGGGCCACTATGAGTCAGAACTGACTCAATGGCACCTAACAACAACAATCACTGGCAGTGACATCCACACGGGGTGGCGTCCCTTGGGCTTCCTCAGTGGGGCTTTCTGGACAGAACTCATGAAGAAAAAGTTAAACACAGAGTTACCATATGACCCAGCAATTTCACTCCGAGGTATACACCCAAAAGAAATGATAAGTCCACCCCAAAATTTATATACAAATGTTCACAGCAGCATTGTTCATTACAGTCCAAAAGTGGAAACAATCCAAATACCCATCAACTGATGAATGAATAAATGTGTTATAGACACACAATGGAATATTATTCAGTCATAAAAATTAATGAAGTTCTGACACATTCTACAGCATGAATGAATTTAAAAACATTAAGATTTCTTTTATTGGGTGAAAGAAGTCAGACAAAAAAGGCCACATATCATATGGTTCCATGTATATGAAATGTCAAGAATAGGCAAATCCATAGAGACAAAAAGCAAATTAGTGGTTGCCAGGGGCTGCGAGGAGGGGAGGAGAAATGAGAAAAGACTGTTAATGTGTGCAGGTTTTCTTTTTGGGGTGATGAAATGTTCTAAAATCAGAGAGGGATGATGATTGCACAACTCTGTGAATAAACTAAAAACCGCTAAATTCTATATTTAAAAGAGTGAACTTTATGGTATGTGGATTATATCACACAAAGCTGTTATTAAAAAAAAAAAAAAGAGAATGAAGAAGCTAGGCACAAAAACTGACTCTGGAGAACCATACTAAAAATCTGCCAGGCTCTGACAAGAGGGCCCACCACCCAGGGGCACATGTTTCTCCTGGACTCTCAGTTACAAAATGCCATGTCCCAACCCTGTTTTGCTTGGATCACACTGAAGTGACTTCCTCGGGGGTTTTTATTCACCTTCTGCCAGCAGAAAGACCACCCAGCTCAGGTCCAACCATGTAATCACTAGGCTGTCACTGCGCCACCCACAGCTACTCCTGACCACGTCTCACCCTCCAAGAGCCCACACACCACTGGAACCAGGATGTGGCATCTACACTGACAGCAGATCATCCACGGGCTGTCAGTGCGCCATGACACAGTCAGCAACACCTGGCAAGTGGTATCCAACTGATTTGTGCCCTTGAGATCTTTTTTCAATTGTGGTTAAATACATACAGCATATAATTTGTCATTTTAACCATTTCTGAGTGTACAATTCAGTGGCATTAATTACACTCACCATGGTGTGCAACCATCACCATGACAGCAACTGGTATGGAAACTGAAACTCAGTACCCACTGAGCAATCACTCCACAAGGCCCTTATCCCAGCCCCAGTAGCCACTAATCTACCCTCTGTCTCTATGCATTTGCCTATTCTAGATATTTATGTAAGTAGGATTATATAATATTTGTCCTTTTGTATCTGACTTATTTTACTCAACATGTTTCCAAGATTCATCCATGTTGTAGCCTGTATCAGGACTTCGTTTCTCTTTATGGCTGAATAATAGTCCATTGCATGTAAACCGTATTTTGTTTATCCATTCATCTGTTCGTGAAAACATGGGTTGTTTCCAACTTTTGGCTATTGTGACTAATGCTGCAACACACTGACGTACAATTATCTGTTTGAGTCCCTGCTTTCAGTTCCTTTGGGTATATATGCTCTTGGGATTTTTAACAGGAAAAAAAGTCAGGCAGCTGACAGCAGGAGCTGAAGCTGAAAATATGGATTACAAGAAGCACTGAGACGAGGTGGCAGGTCTAGGAGGGATGCTGGCAAGATAGGGCGAGGAGGAAGTAGACAGTATGAAGAAGCAGAAGCCAAGGCAGAGGGAAGATCTACTGAGCAGCACAAGGTACAATTCCGGGTCAGCAAGAAAAGTGAGACAGAGATATCTGGAACACAGCTAGGTCTTGTGAATGCTGGAGCACTAGAAACTATTCCCTATAGTCCCTTCTTCCTGTGGGCTAGCTCAAGGCAACTGCTGCCTCCTATGGCTCCAGAGTTGGTCAGCTTCTCCCAGGTATCCATGAACACCCATCTTTACAATCAATCCCAATCTCTTAAAATCTCTCAAGTATTCATCTTTGCTCCTTTCAAAGACCAGAGCTGGATTAGCCAATGGCCAGTAACCAACCAAAACCAAACCTGTTGCCATCGAGTTGATCCTGACTTACGGCGACCCCATGTGTTACAGAGTAGAACCGCTCCATAGGGTTTTCTTGGCTGTAATCTTAAAGGAAGCAAATCGCCAGGCCTGTCTTCCCAGGTGTCTCTGGGTGGGTTTGAACACCAACCTCTCAGCTAGTATTTGAGCACTTAACCATTTGTTAGGTATCCTCAAAAGTCATGTAGCTTCTTCAAGTCTGTTTCCTTATCTGCCCTACCTCCCAGAGCTGTCTGAGGGTTGAAACACACGTACACACTAACAGTGCCTGGACACTGTACAATGGCATGGAAGGTAGTGAGCCTCATTTTCAGCCAGGATACCGTGTGTCTAGGACTTAAATAAACACAGCCCAAGTGCCTCCAGGGTCCACTCACCGGATGTTGTTGTGGTTGGCCTTGGGTAGTTTTTCACAAGCATTCCACAGAGCCTGAAGCCTCTTGTCTTGCTCCTGAATACTGTGGAATTAACAGAAAAAGTCATTGGTTGAACATGAAACAATGAAGTATCACTGGTGGTCACCTTAACTAATCATTGTAATATTTGAGCATGAGGAATTAAGTGATGTTACTGACAATATCAGCAAGCTATTATTCACATTTTTTATGACGGCTTCTCCTTCCAACCTTCTCCCTTGTCCTGTGCTGTTTTAAAAATAGACTTTGTTTTTTAGAGCAGTTTTAGGTTTACAGAAAAACTGAACAGAAAGTACACAGAGTTCCCATATATTCCCCCTTCCCATACCCTCCCTCACAATTTCCCCTATTATTAACATCTTGCATGAGTGTGGTCCATTTGTTGCAATAAACTGATAATGATACACTATCATTGACTAAGGTCCATACTTCAGTATTTACTCTGTGCTGTACAGTCCTTATGGGCTTTGACAAAGGCTTCATGTTGTGGGTCCACCAATACAGTATCACAGAGAATAGTTCCACTGCCCTAAAAACGCCCTGTGCTCCACCTATTCATCTTTCTCCTCTGCCCCCTGGATCCCTGACCAACAATGATCTCTTTACCGCTTCTACGGTTTTGTCTTTTCCAGAATGTCCTATAGCTGGAAGCACACAGTATGTCGGCTTTTGAGACTGGCTTCTTCACTTAGCAATAAGCATTTAAGGTTCCTCCATGTCTATTGTGGCTTAGTAGCTCATTTGATTTTATTGCTAAGTAATACTCCAATCCACCACCCCTCTGTCAGTTTGCCGTACTGCAGTAGCTTGTGTTACTGTGATGCTGGAAGCTATGCCACCGATATTTCATAAGCCAACAGAGTCACCCATAGTGGACAGGTTTCAGCAGAGCTTCTAGACTAAGACAGACTAGGACAAAAGGCCTGGCAATCTACTTCCAAAAATTACCCAATGAAAACCTTAAGGATCACCACAGAACACTGACTCGCCTGCTTTGAACACATCATCAGAAGGAATCAAACTGTTGGAGGAGGACATCATGTTTGGTGAAGCAGAGGGTGTGGCAGAGCCTCGGTGAGATGCACTACCACAAAAGCCACAGGGACAGACTCGAACACACCAGTGACCGTGAGAACGGCACTGGGCCAGGCAGCATTTCGTTCTGTTACGCAGAGGTTGCCATGAGTTGCAGTCCACTACGTGGTAACTAACAACAATGCTCCACTGTAGAGATGTACCACAGTTTACCCATTTACCTATGGACGGACATCCTGGTCACTCCCAAGTTTTCAAAATTATGAATAAAGCTACTGTATGTCCTGTGTGATTTTAAGAAAGCTTCACCTGTACAGGTCACGATGTCATGGGTGAATATGTGCCATGGCAGCAAGTGAGGACAGGAGGCCAGAGGCCAGAGACCTGCTCTGGAGAAGGAAGGGGGCCAAAGGCCATGGAGTTGTCAAGACTACGATGCTGACACAGAGACACGAGACACTAGGCAGGGAGTTCAACCTGCTTATACTTCATGGTGGCAGCCTACGGTCCAGACTAGTGCATGTTATTTAATGCGTATTAAGTTTCTCGGCATCTAACACATACTAGAAGCTTAATGAGTAAAGTCAGTGAGCTTGATATACACCAGTTGCCACAGCACTGACTCCAACTCATGGAGACCCCACGTATGTCAGAGCAGAACTGTGATCCATAGGTTTTCAATGGCTGATTTTTCAGAAGTGGATATCCAGGCCTTTCTTCCTAGGCACCTCTGGGTGGACTCAAACCTCCAACCTTTCAGTTAGCAACTGAGCACATTAACTGTTTGTACCACATAGGGCCTTCTGAACTAGATGAAGATATCAGGGAATCTGACCAAAATTTTAGGACATAATTCAGGGACAAGTTCCACAAACCAAAGGATTCTCCACTCTACAAAAAGACTCACTCTAAGGGTTTCTCTATTAACAAGCCCCCCTAGAATGAGAAAATACACACACAAAAACAATTAACATCATAAGACAAACTTTTTACATATTTTTCATGAAAGTCTACATCAAAGCCTACATGGATAGCAAGGCCTTATGCTCAAGGAAGCTTTTCGGCAGAAAATGAAATGGGTGAAGCCCCAGCTCTGACCGCTGACCTGGGGCAAGAGGCCAGGGTGGTGGCCCTCGTCCCCAGGATTCATTCCTGGGTACAGAGAGGTCCTTCAGCAGAGCCTGACCAAGCCAAGAAAGACTCCCTTCTCCCCTGGGTTCAGTTTTGAGGAAGAAGCAGACATCCTCCAAAGGGAACTTTTACTAGGAAACTAAAGTGAAAACCCAGCATTCCATTTAGGAATGGAAAGTAACAGATCGCGTTTTTAAATAGTCTGACTAAGGTCTGGCCCAAGAGGGTTTCGCACAGGGAGGTCATGAAGACTAGTGTTACAGAGAGGTTTCTGAGTGAGACAGACCCGGCTAAATTCCAGCCTCATCCTAACTGTGAGTCTCATGCCAGTTACTTAACCTCCATGAACCTCACTTTGATTTGTGAAATGGGGCTACTAATAGTGCTTCCCTCAGGTTGTTGTGAGGGGATTAAAGGAGACTCTGGATGAAGCACTCAGCAGAATGTCTGGTTCATTAAAGGTCCCAGTGACTGTCCACTGCTGTGACTGTTCTCACACTATCAGCCAATGGCAGCAGCCCTACTTCCTTTCCACTCTCCAACCTTTTCAAGGGCGAAATGGAAGATGGTGCCAACATCTTTAATTCAATAAACATCAACAAATAGGTACCCAGTTTCTAGTGTGTGTACTGTCCTAAAGCTGGGAAGAAGGAAACAATCAGAGGTTATTGCTTACTTGGAGCTCAGAGTCTAATTGGCTAGACAAACACATCTGTAAACAGGACGATCAGTTATTATTGTTGTTTTTTTCTATTGTGGTAAATAAATTATGCACATACTTATATACACATATAACACAACATTTGACATTTCAACATTCCTCACATGTACAATTCAGTGACACTGTATAACGTTCATCACGCTGTTCAACAACTACCCTTATGTGTTTCCAAGTTTCTCCGTTACCCTTAACAGAAGGTCAGTGCCCTCTAAGCAATGACACCCCTTTCTCCCTCCCTTCTGCCCCTAGTGACCACTAATAAACTCTGATCTCTACACACCTGTCTGTTCTAGATATTTCATATAAATGGGATCCTACAATATTTTTCCTCTGGTGACTGACTCACTTCACTTAGCGTAATGTTTTCATGGTTCATTCATGTTGCAGCATGTATCAGGACTTCATTTGTCTTTATGGAAGAATAAATTCCACTGTGTGTATGAACCACGTTTTTTATCCACTCTTCACTTGGTGGACATTTATATTGTTTTAAGCAGGGAATTATCATCCCATCCAAGTTGAATGGGCTGGATCATGACTTCTGGCTGCTTTCCATTGTATTGTCAGAGAAGGTCGCTCTTAGGAGGTTGTACTTAATAAGGCCCAAATAACCAGAAGGAGCAACCAGGCCAAGGACTTGGGAACAGCTGCAGTCAGAGGGAACAACTAGTGTGAAGACCTCAGTGCTTCCATCCTAAGGAAGCTTCCCATGATTGGAGCCTCAGTTCTTCTTGTATCCTCTGTCTGTTCTCTCTCAGCCCCTGGGCTATTCTGAACCTCTATTCTGCATGAGCCCTCCTGGCTGGTGCAAATGGTTAACATGCTTGGCTGCTAACAGAAAGGTTACAGGTTCAAGTCCACCCACAGGTACCTTGGAAGTAAGGTCTGGTGATCTATTTCTGAAAATCAGCCATTGAAAACCTTATGGAGCACCGTTCTACTCTAACACACATGGGGCCACCGTGAGTTGGAACTGACTTGACTGTACTTGTTGTTATTCTGCAATACTTTATCATGGAGGCATTTAATTTATCTGACTTGCCAAGATGCGTCCTTTGAATTTCACACCATCTTGCACTGTCCTGGGAAGCCCTAACTTTAGCCCTCACTGCTTCCCTGCCTCCAACTCCAGCTACTGGATGTGCCACCCAGGGCTGACCTGCCAGTGTCCTGCTGGGTCTGCCTGAAGTACAATCCCCTATAAAGGCTGGTGCTGCCCTCTGGTGACACTCAGCTTCTTCACCAGAGGTCAATGGTTATCAAACCAATAGCCTTGGGAACACTGGAAAAAGAGTCCAGACCAATTACATCGAAGTCACTGACATAAAGGTCCAGGCACTGGTATAATTTAAAAGCTTTCCAGGAGATGCTGATGCACACACAGGGTTGGAAATCACTGCTCTAAGCAAAATTTCTTTCTTTAGGTGATGTGACCTTAACAGCAGGCACCATCATTCCCAGGAGTCTTTAGGAACTATGTGCATATCCTCCAGGAGCAGAATTGAGTCCTGTGTTCCCTTGGTTCAAAGACACTCACCTTTTGGAGGCATCTGGATCAGTCCTATTCCCTAACAAAGATACATCTTTGCAAGTGAGCTGCGAACCAGGGTCTCTCAGACAGGTCCGAAAGATCTAGCTGGCCTGCCTTTCTCTAGTCGTATAGCTCAAGGTTACTTCTATATTCAGTAGTTGAAATGGACAGTTTCAATCAAAGGCTATGTTCTCACTTGACTTCATTTTTAGGACCAAAGTCTTGGTCTGGAGAGGCATAAAGTGCTGTGGTTAAGACAGTGGCTCTGGAACCACACTCCCTGGATTCGAATTCTGGTTCTGCCATGTGTTGCTGTTGTTGTTAGCTGCACTCAAGTCAACCATGACTGATGGTGACCCATGCACAACAGAACAGAATGCTTCCGGGCCCTGCACCATTCCCATGATCAGGTGCAGACTGGACCACTGTGATCCACAGGGTTTTCATTAGCTGACTTATGGAAAGAGCTCACCAGGACTTTGTTCCTAGTCAATATGTCTTAGCGTAGAAGCTCTGCTGAAACCTCTTCAGCACTGTAGCAACGTGCAAGCCTCCATTGACCAATGAGTAGTGGCTGCGCATGAGGTGAACTGGCCAAGAATGAAACCAGGTCTCCCATATGGGAGGTGAGAATTCCCACCAACGCCTTCTTCTGCTATTTATTAGCAGGGTGATATTTGGCCAGTTACATACCTGTTCTATGCCTCAAATTCCTAATCTATGAAATGGGGAAAACAGAACAACCCGCTTCATACGGTTGTTACAAGAATTAAATGAGTTAAAAACACACAATGAGCTCAGAATCCTGCCAAGCTTTTCATTTACTCAATAAATGGTACTGGGTTATTATTATCACTACTGAACTGAGCACTCACTATCGACATGAGATGTAAGAACACCGTCTCTTCCGCCAGCCACTTAAAATGCAGAATCTCTATCCTAGTGTGGAAAAACAGTAATTATACAACTTGATTGGAGCTAGCTTTCTCTAACTCTACACATACAAGCCTGGTTTCACTTCTGGGTCAGCTCCCAGTTCTTAAGGAAGTTGATGGGTTAGCATCAGAGACATACTTCAGGGTTCCTTCTGACAGGCTAAGCCGCCTGCTCCTTACAACTACATCCCATGACTTGAAATCATTTCCCTTCCCGGGCGCCTGGCTGAGGTAGTTATTCCCTCCAGTCCCACTCTGATAAAATGGTCTCTTTCCCTCATCTCTTCTGCCTGGACTCTCTCTACCCTCATCTCCCTGCCATCCTCCCTCTGGTGCCAATTCTCCCACTGCAGTGCCTCCTGTTTCCTCAGTAGCCGTGTCCACTCACTCAGTAAAAACAGACTCCTCCCAACAGTGGCATTTACTGAAAACACTTCTTGTCTATAGCCAGAGGGAATGTATAGTAGAGTCTGAACACATGTATAAACTGAGGAAAGCGGCCAGGAATCAAAAGGGAAAACTATGCTTACGTGCCACAAATCTGGCATGGCTGTGACATTGCCTGCTTTGCCCCAGACCCCTTGCTCTCTATATATCCTCCATCTTCCCAAGACTGGAGTCTTGAGCCTTTCTTCATCCTGTGGCCTCCTGGCTGAGGTCCTCTCCCTCTGGATCACCTTCAGGAGGCTGCAACAGGGTCCACTGCCCACATGCTATTAGTATTATTATTATTTTTATGTTAGTTATTAATTACTTCCACCTTCTGTCAGTGGTGGCTTGCATGTTGCTGTGATACTGGAAGCTATGGCACTGGTGTTTCAAACACCGGCAGGGTCACCCACAGTGGTCAGGTTTCAGCAGAGCTCCCAGACTAAGACAGACTGTAGAGAAAGGCCTGACGATCTACTTCCCAAAGTCAGCCAGTGAAAACCTTATAGATCACAACAGAAAACTGTTAAATTTGCTTGCTTTGGACACATCATCAGGAGGGATTCATTGCTAGAGGGGGACCATCATGTTTGGTAAAGTACAGGGCCAGTGAGGGCAAGGGAGGACCTTGGTGAGATGAACCGGCAAAACAGTTGCAACAATGGACTTGAACATGCCAGCAAACATGACAATGGCACAGGATTGGACAACACTTCATTCTGTTGTACAAAAGGTTGCCATGAGTTGGAGTCAACTCAACAACTATCTATATCTACTTATTAATTAGTTGTTGTCAAAATATACAGTATTATTTTGAGTGTGTTGGGTGCTTGTTTTGTCTTTTTACAAAAATAGGGTCTCTTTGTTAACTGCTTTATTTCACTCAACAAAAAAGCTACATATCCTTTCACGTTAGCAAGAATAGCTGGAGGCGGGGCCAAGATGGCGGAGTAGTCAGATGCTTCCGGTGGTCCCTCTTACAACAAAGACGCGAAAAAAACAAGTGAATTGATGATATATGACAATCTAGGAGCCCTGAACATCAAAGGCAAAGTTCAGGAATCACACTCAGTGGCAGGGGAAGGAGAGATAATGCAGAAGCAGCGAGGAGTTGCCAGACCTGACCTGGCAGGATCTGGCACCCTGTGGGCCAGATCAGCTGACATGCGCAGTGAGGCAAGCAGTGGCATTCGGGACACATTTTCCATGTCAGGAGAGAACGAGCAGAGAGTCTGCTCAGGCCTCCAGAGCCAGTGAAAATTGGCACTCAATTGGCAAAAGACAAGTACATGTGTTTAACCTACCACAAGGATCAAAAAACACCCCATTTGGGAAGAACCTCTCTCCCATTTACCTGCTCCCTCCCCACTCTGCACCAGGTCCCAGGTCAGCTTCAATGACTGCCATGTCCCCTGGGCTGGAAGTAGGACCCGTCATGTACCCTGAGCCATTCTTCAAGCCTTGGAGAGGGAACAAACTAACAAACAGGAAAAAATAATCTGCCAGCTCCCTAAGCCGGGAACTCAGGGCAGGCACAGCTCCTTTGCCTAGACACAGGCATAAGGGGTCCACGGACTCTGAATGCCTTTCACCCCTGCCTTTCACCTGTGTGGGCCCATTTCAACAGTGTAGGCCCTCATTAGCACGGTACAACAGGGTATATACCTGAAGCCTAACTTCACTGTATCAGGTATATGGTGGGTGGCAGGTTCATGATATTTGATACCGCTCTACCCATTAAGCAGGGTCTTCACCAACCCACATCAGGGGCCTTATGACTGGTGGCTCCACCCATGCCACCTAGCCACCTGAGACAGGGGTCCAAAAATAAGTGGTGCCTCCCAGTCCATACAGCCAATAGCACTGGGTGCCCACAGTCCAGCTGCAAAACCCATCCACCTACACACTCTAGGAAACAGGGATACACTTCCCTCCCAACACTCAGGGGCACCCATCAAACCCCTGCCTTGCTCAGCACATGGCCCCCTACTGCAGCCAGATACCTGTGCCTACTCCAATCACCCTTGCCCATCTAGGACTGTAGGTCAGAGCCTGCACCACACTTGGTGACCATCTGGACACCTGAGCTGAATCCATATAAGGAAAGTAAACAGACTCCTGGGGTCACATACCTACTACCAGATCTAACCACCTGGTGGCAGGACATTAGAGCTTCAAAAGTGTCAGTAATCAAACTACCTCACAGGAGCAGCCTACTTGGGCATATCAAAACAAAACAAAGCAAGAATCTAGGACACAGTAAGCAAACATAAATAAATATAATAACTTACTGATGGCTCAGAAACAAGAGTCAATCTCAAATCACGTAAAGACGCAGACCATGATGCCTTCAGCAAACTCAAAAAATAAAGAATCTAGAAATTTTGCAGAAGAAGAGAACTTCTTGGAATTACCGGAGGTAGAATGCAAAAGATTAATACACAGAACTCTTCAAGAGATCAAGGAAGAGATCATGCAAGATGCAGAACAAGCCGAGAACACACAGACAAAGCAACAGAAGAACTTAAGAAGACTGCAAAAGAGAACAATAACAAATTTAACAGGCTGCAAGAATCCATAGAGAAACAGCAATCAGAAATCCAGAAGATTAACAATAAAATTTCAGAATTAGACTACTCAATAGAAAGTAATAGCAGCAGAACTGAGGCAACAGAAGTCAGAATTAGTGAGACTGAAGATAAAGCACTTGACACCAACTTATTTGAGGAAAAGTCAGATAAAATAATTTTAAAAATTAAGAAACCCTAAGAATTATGTGGAACTCTATCAAGGAGATAACAGAAAATACAGAGAGAATTGTTGAAGATTTGTTGCAGACAACTTCCCTGATATCGTGAAAGATGACAAGATATCTATACAAGATGTTCATCGAACCCCACATAAGGTAGATCCCAAAAGAAAGTCACCATGACATAGTATAATAAAACTTGCTAAAACCAAAGATAAAGAGAGAATTTTAAGAGGGACTAGGGATAAACGAAAAGTCATCTACAAAGGAGAGTCAATAAGAATAAGCTCGGACTACTCAGCAGAAACCATGCAGGCAAGAAGGCAATGGGATGACATATATAATCCGTGAAGTAAAAAACTGCCAGCCAAGAATTATATATCCAGCAAAACTGTCTCTCAAATAGATGCTGAAACTAGGGCATTTCCACATAAATAGAATCTGCAAAAAACCAAAAGGGAGTCCTCTGGTTAGAAAATCAATAACATCAGATAACAACCCAAGACTAGAACATAAGACAGAGCAATCAGATACAAACAGAGATAGGGAAGTCACAAAAATAAATCAAAGCTAAAACACTGAAAATAGGGAAACAGAGACATCAATATGTAAAAGATGCAAACATTAAAACAAAAAAGAGGGACTAAAAAATGTAGTCATAGATCTTTCATATGGAGAGGAAGTTAAGGCGATATAAAGAAATAAAAGACTGGTTTAAACTTAGAAAAACAGGGGCAAACATTAAGGTAACCACAAAGGAAACTAATAATCCTACACATGAAAAGAAAAAACAAGAAAAACATAAAGACTCAGCAAACACAAAATCAAGAACAGTGCAAAAGATGAAAACAGAATACATAAAGAAAAACAACTCAGCACAGAAAATTAAGTGGAACAAAGAAACTGTCAACAACACACAGAAAAAGACATCAAAATGACAGCACTAAACTCATACCTATTGATAATTACACTGAATGTAAATGGACTAAATGCACCAATAAAGAAACAGAGAGTAGTAGAATGGATAAAAAACACGATCCATCCACAAGCTGCCTACAAGAGACATACCTTGGACTTAAAGACACAAACAAACTAAAACTCAAAGAATGGAAAAAAATATATCAAGTAAACAACACTCAAAAAAGAGCAGGAGTGGCAATATTAATCTTGGACAAAATAGACTTTAAAGTAAAAGCCACCACAAAGGATAAGGAAGGAAACTATATAATGATCAAAGGATCAATACCCCAGGGGAACATAATCATAATAAATATTTAAGCACCCAACAACAGGGCTCAAAAATACATAAAACAAACTCTAACAGCATTGAAAAGAGAGACAGACAGCTCCACAACAATAGTAAGGTTAGGAGACTTCAACACACCACTTTCAGTGAAGGACAGAACATCCAGAAAGAAGCTCAATAAAGACACAAAAGATTTAAATGCCACAATCAATCAACTTGGCCTCATAGACATATACAGAATACTCCACCCAACAGCAGACAAGTGTACTTTCCTTTCCAATGCACATGGAACATTCTTCAGAACTGACAACATATCTGGCCATAAAGCAAGCCTTAACAGAATCCAAAGCATTGAAATATTACTAAGCATCTTTTCTAACCATAAAGCCATAAAAGTGTAAATCAGTAACAGAAAAAGCAAGGAAAACAAAATCCAACCCATGGAAACTGAACACCACCTTGCTGAAAAACCACTGGGTTATAGAAGAAATTAATGATCAAATAAAGAAATTCACAAAATCAAATTAGAAGGAAAACATATCCTACAAGAAACTTGGAGACACAGCAAAAGCAGTGCTCAGAGGTCAATTTATAGCAATAAATGCACCCATCCAAAAAGAAGAAAGGGCCATAATCAAAACATTAACCCTACAACTCAAACAACTAGAAAGAGAGCAGCAAAAGAAGGTCTCGGGCACCAGAAGAAAGCAAATAATAAAAATTAGAGCAGAATTAAATGAAACAGAAAATTGAAAAACAATTGAAAGAGTTAACAATAACAAAAGTTGGTTCTTTGAAAAGATCAACAAAATCGATAAACTACTGGCCAAACTGACAAAAGAAAAACAGAAGAGGAAGCAAATAACCGGTATAAGAAATGAGATGGGTAATATCACAAGAGACCCAATTGAAATTAAAAGAATCATAACAGAATACTATGAAAATTTGTAGTCTAACAAATTTCAAAATCTAGAGGAAATGGACAAATTTCTAGAAACTCACTACCTACCTAAACTAATACAGAGATAGAACAACTAAATAAACCTATAACAAAAGAAGAGATTGAAAAGGTAATTAAAAAACTTCTAACAAAAAAAAAGCCCTGGCCCTGATGGTTTCACCGGAGAATACTACCAAACCTTCAGAGAACAGTTAATGCCACTACTACTAAAGGTATTTCACAGCATAGAAAAGGACGGAATGCTCCGAAACTCCCTCAAGGAAGCCAGCATAACCTTGATACCAAAACAAGGTAAAGACACCACAAAAAAAAGAACATTACAGACCAATATCCCTCATGAACATAGACACAAAAATCTTCAACAAAATTCTGGCCAACAGAATTCAACAACATAGCAAAAAAATAATTTACTAGGACAAAGTGGGATTCATACCAGGTATGCAGGGATGGTTCAACATTAGGAAAACAATCAATGTAATCCATCACATAATTAAAACAAAAGACAAGAACCACATGATCTTATCAACTGATGCAGAAAAGGCATTTAACCAAGTCCAACACTCATTCATGATAAAAACTCTCAGCAAAATAGAAAACAGAATGGAAATTCTTCCACATAATTAGGGCATTTATACAAAGCCAACAGCCAACAACATCCTAAATGGAGACAGTCTGAAAGCATTCCCCTCGAGAACAAGAACTAGACAAGGATGCCCTTTATCACCACTGTGCTAGAGGTCCTAGCCAGAGCAATTAGGCTAGAAAAAGAAATAAAGGGCATCCAAATTGGTAGGGAAGAAGTCAAAGTATCTCTATTTGCAGATGATATGATGTTATACCCAGAAAACCACCAAAGAATCCACAAGAAAACTACTGGAACTAACAGAAGATTTCAGTAAAATACCAGGATACAAGATAAATAACAAAAATTGGTTGGATTCCTCTACACCAACAAAGAGAACTTCCAAGAGGAAATCATCAAATCAATATCACTTACAATAGCCCCCAAGAAGATAAAACACTTAGGAATAACTCTAACCAGAGACGTAAAAGACCTATACAAAGAAAATTACAAGACACTACTGTAAGAAACCAAAAGAGACCTATGTAAGTGGAAAAACATACCTTGCTCATGGATAGGAAGACTCAACATTGTGAAAATGTCTATTCTACCCAAAGTGATCTACAGATACAATGCAATCCTGATCCAAATTCCAATGGGATTTTTTAATGAGATGGAAAAACAAATCACCAACTTCATATGGAAAGGGAAGAGGCCCCAGATAAGTAAAGCATTACTCAAGAAGAACAAAGTGAGAGGCCTCACACTACCTGATTTTAGAACCTATTATACTGCCATGGTAGTCAAAACAGCCTGGTACTGGTACAACAGATACATAGACCAATGGAACAGACTTGAGAATCCAGACGTAAATTCATCCACCTATGAGCAGCTGATATTTGACAAAGGCCCAAACTCCGTTAATTGGGGAAAAGACAGTCTCTTTAACAAATGGTGCTGGCATAACTGGATATCCATCTGCAAAAAACTGAAACACAACCCATACCTCACACCACACACAAAAACTAACTCAAAATTGATCAAAGACTTAAATATAAAATCGAAAACAATAAAGATCATGGAAGAAGAAATAGGGGCAATGCTAGGAGCCCTAATACATGGTATAAACAGAATACAAAACATTACTAACAATGCACAAACACCAGAAGAGAAACTAGATAACTGGGAGCTCCTAAAAATTAAACACTTATGCTCATCAAAAGACTTCACCAAAAGAGTAAAAAGACAACCTACAGACTGGAAAAAAATTTTTGCTATGACAAATCCATTCAGCATCTAATCTCTAAAATCTACAAGATGAACAGGCACTTCACCAAAGAAGACATTCAGGTGGCTACCAGATACATTAGGAAATGCTCATGATCATTAGTCATTAGAGAAATGCAAATCAAAACTAGAATGAGATACCTTCTTATTCCAACAAGGACAGCATTAATCCAAAAAACACAAAATAATAAATGTTGGAGAGGTTGTCGAGAGACTGGAACACTTATACACTGTTGGTGGGAATGTAAAATGGTACAACCACTTTGGAAATTGATTTGGCGCATCCTTGAAAAGCTAGACATAGAAGTACCATATGATCCAGCAATCCCACTCCTTGGAATATATCCTAGAGAAATAAGAGCTGTGACAGGAATGGATATATGCACACTCATGTTCATTGCAGCACTGTTCACAATAGCAAAAAGATGGAAACAACCTAGGTGCCCATCAACAGATGAATGGATAAACAAATTATGGTATATTCACACAGTGGGATACTACGCAACGATAAAGAACAACGATGAATCTGAGAAACATCTCATAACATGGATGAATCCAGAAGGTGTTATGCTGAGTTAAAGTAGTCGCAAAAGGACAAATATTGTATGAGACCATTATTATAAGAACTCAAGAAATGGTTTAAACACAGAAGAAAACATTCTTTGATGGTTATGAGGGTGGGAAGGGAGGGAGAGGGGTATTCAGTAACTACAGTAGACAATTATCTTAGGTGAAGGGAAGGACAACACACAGTACAGGGGAAGTCAGCACAACTGGACTAAACTAAAGGCTAAGAAGTTTCCTGAATACAACCAAACATTTCAAGGGACAGCATAGCAGAAGCGGGAGTCTGGGGACCATGGTTCCAGGGGACATCTAGGTCAACTGGCATAACAAAGGTTATTAAGAAAACATTCTGCATCCACTTTGGTCATTGGCATCTGGGGTCTTAAAAGCTAGCGAGCGGCCATCTAAGATACGTCAATTGGTCCCAACCCACCAGGAGGAAAGGAGAATGAAGAACACCAAAGACACAAGGAAAGTATTAGCCCAAGAGACAGAAAGGGCCACATAAACCAGAGACTTCATCAGCCTGAAACCAGAAGAACTAGATAGTGCCCGGCTACCACCAATGACTTCCCTGACAGGGAACACAATAGAGGGTCCCTGACAGAGCAAGAAAAAAGTGGGGTACAGAACTCAAATTCCAGTAAAAAGACCAGACTTAATGGTCTGAGACTGGAGGGACCCCAGAAGACATGGCCCCCAGACTCTCTTGGCAACGCAGAACTAAAATCATTCCCGAGGACAACTCTTCACACAAAGATGAGACTGGACTACGGGACATAAAGTGATACTTGTGAAGAGAGTGCTTCTTAGCTCAAGCAGATACATGAGACTAAATGGGCAGCTGCTGTCCGGAGGTGAGATGAGAAGGCAGAGAGGGACAGAAGCTGGTTGAACAGACATGGGAAATCCGGGGTGGAAAGGAGGAGCATGCTGTCACATTACAGGGAGAGCGCCTAGGGTCCCATAGAAATGTGTATATAAATTTTTGTATGAGAAATTGACTTGAACGGTAAACTTTCACATAAATTTCTAGGCTTTCGTTATTCCAAATAACTGTACATGCCTCTTCATTGGTAGTTCAATGGTAGACTCTCGCCTTCCATGCAGGAGAGTCCGGTTCAATTCTCAGTCAATACACCTCATGCACAGCCACCACCCGTCTGTCAGCGGAGGTTTGCGTGTTGCTATGATGTTGAACAGATTTCAGCAGAGCTTCCAGACTAAGACAGACTAGGAAGAAAGGCCTGGCAACCTACTTCCAAAAATTATCCAGTGAAAACCTTATGGATCATAATATCAGATCCACAATCAATCACAGGGACGGTGCAGGACCAGGCAGCATTTTGTCTCATCATGCATGGGGCTGCTATGAGTCAGGGGCCAACTTCACGGCAGCCAACGCAACAACTACAGCATGCCTCTCCGGCTCAGGTACAAGCACTTCTCCAGGAGAAATACCAGGACACAGGTTACAGCTTTCCTGACTTCAGTCAATACTTCCAAGTCAACCCCCATCCACAAGACACCCCAAAACTTGAGTACTCACTTGGAAGCCTGAATCCACTCGTCATACAGTTCAAAGGTCATGAGAGGTTCTGGCAATTCTCGGAGGTAAGACTTCAAAGCTCCTGGCAGAAAGACAGTATTAGCCACGGGCAGTTATGATGTGGCAGAGACACGCTCGCAGCAGCCAGCACGGCCCTGTGGGTCACATCCAGGGATGGGCTTCCTGACCATACGCCAAGGTCAAAGGGTTCCTGCATGAACAGATCTGAGGCTCTGGCAGCGGGACCAGGATGACCATCTCCTGGGCCTCCCCACTCTTATTTCCCCCCATCACCTTGGCACACTGAGGAGGCCCCCTGCCAGGCATCATAAGCACCAGGCCTTGGAGCTGGACCCGAAGAGGACACGTTAGAAGCATGTGGAGGAGCCCCTGGCTCAGTGTCCCTATATGCAGCCATATCCCTCACACTCACCCCTTCCCCATGAGCATCTACATCACAGGGGAGCCCCTACATCACAGGGGAGCCCCCACCTCACAGGGGAGCCCTCACCTCACAGGGGAGCCCCCACCTCACAGGGGAGCCCTTACCTCACAGGGGAGCCCCCACCTCACAGGGGAGCCCCTACATCACAGGGGGCCCCCACCTCACAAGGGAGCCCCTACATCACAGGGGGCCCCCACCTCACAGGGGAGCCCCAACATCACAGGGGAGCCCCTGGCTAAGAGGCTATGGACGCACCTGCAATGGCATGGGGGTCAGCCGAGTACTCCTGCACATCCACCACACAACAGTCCAGGGCAGCTTTCAGCTTCTTCAGCTTGGATGCAGAGGGAGCAACTCGGAAGAGTCCCTACCAACAGGACAGAAAGAGCAGTGGACAACCTGCAACTTACAGGTGCAACCACAAAACAGTCTACCTACTCCTCCCCTCCAAGACTTCCTCGGTGCATTTTCCTAACACCATGATTCAGTACTGTGGCTGCCGTGTTCTAAACGTTGTCTTCTTCAGAAATAAGCAGCTTGAGAGTAGGAACTGGGTCTTACCCACTGCTGTGTCCTCAGTGTCTAGGGCCTGGTGTAGCACATGGCATTGGTTCATTAAGTATGTGTAGGATAAACAAACCTTAGGCACTCAGACTTCTTGTTCGTGTATATTTAAGATATATTTTGGAAAAGAATTTGGGTGAGGGCTGGTCAAACTTGGGAGTTTAGTAAGTTGCACGTGAAAAGGTCTACAGGGTGTGCGTGTGTGTGTGTGAATGTCTGAGTATATGTGTGAGTGTGAGTGTGTGTGTGTGTGTGTTGCTGGCGATAGCAAATGAAGATTCCTGACACCACCAAGTGTTATGGATTAAACTGCACCCTCCAAAACAGATATGCTGAAACCCTAATCCCCAGCACCTGGGAACATGACCTTGTTTGGAAACTGAGGATTTGCAGATGTTATCAGATAACAGAAGGTCATACTGCAGTAGGCTAGGTCCTGATCCAATATAACAGGTATCCTTCTAAAAAGGGGGAAAAGCCACCGAGACAGACACAGCGGGAAGACGGCCAGGTGAAGATGAGGGCAGAGACTGGAATGATGCTGCTACAGGCTAAGAAACGCCCGGAGCTACCAGAAGCCAGGACAGACAGGGAAGGGTCTTCCCTAGAGCCTTCAGAGACAGCATGGTCTAGCCGGTACCCTGAATCCAGACTTCTAGCCTCCAGCACTGTGCAATAATAAATCTCTGTTGTTTCAAGCCACCAAGTTCATGGTACTTCATTCTGGCAGCCCTAGAAACTAACCCGTGGTGGCCAGAGGCAAGAAGCTGAGCCAGGAAGCAGAGGGAGGACAAACCGCAAGGAGGGCTGGAGGAGGAACATCACAGGCAGCTACGTCGTCAGGGCCGGACCAAGTCATGGGATGTGTCAACCTGGAGGTCCTTGAGGATTGCTGAGGGCGGCTTTAGCCCAGTGGTGAAGGCAGAAGCAGCAATGTCGGGAGAAGAGCAGTAAGTGGTGGTAAGGATGCAGAAGCAGAAAACGTTTTTTCTTAATCGGGCAGCACAAAAAACAGAACCAAAGAGCAAGGGAAGGAGCATGAGGCCGCAGCAGGGCTGAAGGAAGGTGTTTCCTAGGCTGCAGAAACCCGAGCACATTTGTTGCTGAAGGAAAAGAATTGATGAGAAGTAGGGGAGGATGCAAGACAGACAGGGAGGGCTGGTGAGAGGCAGAATGCCGATAAAGGGCCAAGGGGAAAAAGTCAGGGAAGCCGACAGAAGACAAGGGGGTCCATTCAACAACCAGTTTACATGGACTAGATACTTGATATGAATATTGTTATTTTTTAGGTGTGACAATGCTATTATAGTTACAGTAAAACCTGAGAAAGCTGCAACTGTGTTAAGGCAGAAACCTGTCAGAGAAGGAAAACTCAAATACTTTCAACTAAAACAAGCAACAGAAAAGTGGTAAGATGCACCCTGTCAAAGGCAGAAAACCTGTGAGACTCAGAAAAACATGGCCATCCTGTCATGTTCCAGCTCTCACAGGTTTTCCTGTATATTTAAAAACATTCCTGATCTTTTAGAGACACATACGCAAGTATTTACAAATGAAATAATATGATGTCTGGGATTTGCTTGAGAATATTCAGGACAGGTGTGGAGGGCAGAAAATGGGGGATAGAGATGAACAACATCAACCATAAGGTGGGTGATGAGGCATATTTTCTTCTATGTTTAACATTTTCCATACTGTAAAAACAAAACGATGGAGAAATAAAAGGACCAGCACACCTCCTCCACGAAGGGGTCTCTCGGGGACTGTGGAGCCTGTCTCACCTTTTAATGGATAACACCCATGGCAATGCCTGGTGGTATAAACTGAATGTGTCCTCCAAAGAGTTATGCTAAAGTCCTAACTCCCATACCAGTTTGAAATAAGGGTTTTGTTTTGTAATGTTAATGAGGTCACACCAGGGTAGGGTGAGTCCTGAACCTCATCCCTTCTGAATGGTGTCCTACACAGAAAGCCGAATAGACACAGACACACAGGTGGATGAGAGACACCGTGTGAGGACTAAAGGAACACCAAGGATTACCAACAGACCCAGAAACCAGGAGAGCGGCCCACCAGAGGAAATGGCATGACCGAGATCCTGATCTGGACTCTGAGCCTCCAGAACTATGAGAAAATAAATTTCTATTCTTTAAAGCCACCGACTTGTGGCATTTTTGTTATGACAGCACTAGGTAACTAAGACACCTGGCACATAAAAAGGTCAAAAAACATTTACTCCCATTCCTTTTGCATATCCAGCATCTAGAATAGGGCCTGGGATATGGGAGGCAAAAAGAAAAAAAACCACATCATCAATTTCAACTCATGGCAACCCCATGTGTTATAGAATAGAACTGCTCCATAGGGTTTTCTTTCCTGTAATCTTTATGGAAGCAGATCACCAGGCCTTTCTTCCGTGCCGCTGGGTGAGTCTGAACCACCAACCATTAGGTTAGTAGTTGAGTGCAAACTATGTGCGCCACCCAGGGATCTTTCATACAGGAGGCAGTCAACATGGATTTGAATGTTCCGCAGCATTTATAGTTTGCTCCAGTTATATGGGGCAAAAGACTTAAACTATTTTAGATTAATCACATTTGTTTAATAGATACCAGACTCATCTCTCCCAATAAGTTTGTGAGCCCGCTATCTCATTCTCTTTCCAACTTTGCTCGGTATTGAATGCATAGCATGCTCTAAATAAACACTGATGGACTAACCAGATCAGAGGAAGATGACAGCTTTTAAATAGCCTACGTAAGAAGCCAAAGCTGAGGTCTACCTCCCAGGAAAGGATTTACACAGCAATAAAAACAGCAACCGTCAACTTCTCTTAGACGTTTTTCACATATGGCTGGCTCTTAAAAAGTACCTTCTAATGTCTCAATCAATCATATGTTCAGGATCTCTAGAAACAGTTATGATCAAAAAGATTAAGAGGTCTATTTTTAAAATTAAGAAACTTATTAGGCCAAGAAAAAAATCAGTAGCATGTCCAAACCAGCTGACACTGAGTTGACTCCGACTCATGGTGACCCTATGTGTGTCAGAGTTGAACCAGGCTCCATACAGTTTTCAGTGGCTGATTTTCTAAAGTAGATCTCCAGGCCTTTCTTCCAAAGGCACCTCTGGGTGGACTCAAACTGCCAATCTTTCAGTTAGCAGCCGAATGTGTTGTCTGCACCACCCAGGGGCTCCCAAGTCCTGTTAAACATGAGGAGAGAATGAAGGATGGCCGGAGGGTGGCCCTAAGTTCTTCATGGCCCAGTGGCACCACAGCATCTCCCACAGTCCTCCACTCTCCCTGGAAGAGTGAAGGCTCATGGGAGAAAACAGGACTGATTTGTGTTGTGTGGGAGAGGGAGCTGAGTGCCAAGGTATGTAAGGGGTGACAGATACAGGAGAGGAGAAAAATCACGCAGGCTCTGTCTGGTGGGAGAAGCGGCCTGCTCAGGGCAGGCTTGGCTGTGCCGAGACCCACCTCCTCCTGCATCCCGCACTCAAGCAGCATCGTCACACACGCCTCGATGGGGAAGGCAATCTCTCGGCCGCTGATGGTGAGGTGCTCCTCCAGGGGCTTCCCGAAGGAAGGCTTCTCCACCCAGGCCTCTGATGGGGGAGAGGTAAGAAAAGGGCCAGCAAGCAGTTAGTACAGGTCAGGTCACAGATTCAGGATTCTTTCTTTCCTCTTCCCATTCAGATTCTCCTGAGTCTACCTCAGAAATGGGGTCTCCATTTTTTCAGTGTGGGTGATAGTGGGAAGGGAGGGCAAGGCCAATGACAGACCAGCTGTATCCAAAGCTGCTGGGCTTCATGTTACACGTGCATACCCAGTCACACACACACACACACACACACACACACTCATGTATGTGCACGCACACACATACCTACACACACCTATGCACACTCATACGCATGCATACACACACACCTGCATACCCATGCACACTCACACACACATGCACGCACACCTACACACACCCATACACACACACACGCACCCATGTGCACGCACACACCCACACATCTATACACATCCATGCATACACACATACATGCACCCACTCACACACCTACCCACACCCATGCCCCCACATACATGCATGCACACACACCTATACACACACCTGTGTGCATGCACTCACACCTACACACTCACAACACTCGTGCATGAACACACTCACACCCATGCACACTCACACACATTAACACAGCCCTGAATCATCCCCTTAGAGGCAAGCATCGAGTGTGCTTTGCTTCACTGTAACTGGATCAAGTCCCCAGCTTATTCAGTTCTAGAGGCTCATCTAAATGTGACCCTTTGGGCAGACTGTAAGGGTGAACAAAATAAAGGGGGCTCATCTCATCTGGGAAGAGATGCAGGCTCCCACCTCCCACCTCCACCTTACCCTGCTGTGCTTTTATCTGAGGCAGCACAGCCTGCAGGAGCGTCAGTGACTTCCTGTGGTATTCAGCTTGCACCTCGATCAGCTGAGAAGACACAAGAGCAGGGATTACTCTCTGCCAAAGGGCAGAGAGCCTAGACTGCTGTGGCTAGCAGAGTGCCCCTGCCTCAAGGGGCTGCCTTGCACCCGAGGGAAACAAGTGGAGTCCCTGCTGCCTCCTCCAACCCCATAAAATGACGGGCCTGCTTCCTCTTTATCCTCGGTAGCAGGGGTGGTAGACATTTGGGAGGCAAGTGAACCGTAAGGAAACTGGGGGACCACACCAGAGCTGGAGGCTGCCTTAGAGAGCTTGCTGTTGTTCACCATTGCCTTACCTCACACCCCATTCACCAAGTGAAAGGTAACAAGGAGAGATATAAGTGTGTCTATGGATAAGATATTTAGAAATCCATTTGCCTACAAGATACAGTTAAATGCCATTAATCTGTATACAGCTAGGTTGCTACAAAGTTAGATTAATAATATTTAACTGATCAGAAATCTTGTGGCTTTCTGAGAGGTGAAATTGCTCTGGCTAGTAATGTAGACCAAAGAACAAACTCCTCCAAGGTGTTCTACTTTGACCATCCTATTAATACAAAAGCTGCTACAATGCTGATAAAAGCAGACGTAAAGCTATGAACAACGGCTATTTCATTTATTTTCGGAACCCTTCCCCACCACTCCAAAAATATTGAGACTGCATTGGAGGTGGGGAGGAGTAATCACTCTGTGTGAACGTCAGATGTAGAGGGAAGATCCTATTATGTTCAAGTAGGACAAAAGTAAAACAATGTGGAATTTTGTTTTAAAAATCAGAATATTGAAATAAATGGTATACAAATGATTAGTCTGAAAAAGATCAGAATGTCAAAGGTTCCATTAGTTTTAGAACCTCTAAAACTATGTATTTGTTGCTGTTAGGTGCCATTGAGTCAGCTCTGACTCATAGCAACCCTATGTACAACAGAACACTGCCCTGTCTCGAGCCATCCTCACAATTGTTGTTATGCTGGAGTCCGCTGTTGCAGCCACTGGGTCAATCCATCTTGTGGAGCGTCTTCCTCTATTGTGCTGACCCTCTACTTTACCAACTGTGATGCCCTTCTCCAGGGACTGGTCCCTCCTGATAATATGTCCAAAGTAAGTGAGATGAAGTCTCACCATCGTTGCGTCTAAGGAGCATTGTGGCTGTACTTCTTCCAAGACAGACTTGTTCATTCTTGTGGCAGTCCATGGTATATTCAATACTCTTTGCCAACACCATAATTCAAAGGCGTCAATTTTTCCTTATTTATTTTCCAGCTTTCGCATGCACGTGATGTGACTGAAAACACTATGGCTTGGGTCAGGCACACCTCTGTCCCCAAAGTGGCATCTTTGCTTTTTAACACTTTTGCAGCAAATTTGCCCAATGCAATGAGTCTTTTGATTTCCTAACTGCTGCTTCCACAGGCATTGACTGTGGATCCAAAATAAATGAAATCCTTGACAACTTCAATATTTTCTGTTTATCATGATGTTGCTTATTGGTCCAGTGGTGAAGATTTTTTTTTATATTGAGGTGTAATCCATAGTAAAGGCTGTAGTCTTTGATCTTCATCAATAAGTGCTTGAAGTCTTCTTCACTTTCAGTAAACAAGGTTGTGTCATCTGCATATTGCAGGTTGTTAATGAGTCTTCCTCCAATCCTGATTCCCTGTTCTTCTTCATATAGTCCAGCTTCTTGGATTATTTGCTCAGCATACAGACTGAATAAGTATGGTGAAAGGATACAACCTTGATGCACACCCTTCCTGACTTCAAACCCCTTGCTCTGTTCAAATAACTGCATCTTGGCTCTATATACAGGTTCCTCATGAGCACAGTTAAAAATTATGTATTACCTTCACAAATAAAAACAAATGGATTATACTTAAAAAAATACTACTATTTTAAATTTGCTTTCCAAGTTAGAAGTAAATGCCTATCAGCTCCTCTGAACTCCTGGATCACCAATGAAAATTTGGGAGGATT
The DNA here is from genome assembly GCA_030035585.1 of Dugong dugon. Taxonomy (NCBI): domain Eukaryota; kingdom Metazoa; phylum Chordata; class Mammalia; order Sirenia; family Dugongidae; genus Dugong; species Dugong dugon. The sequence goes on along the minus strand of CM057470.1, from coordinate 64,283,204 downwards.
GCTAATAGCTCACAGCTATTCTACCATACTCATCAAGGCATTTTAAACTTTTCAGGAACTCTCCTCCTTTCTCTTCTCTGTATTGTTCCACTACTTCCCTGATCATAAAGAAAAGTTTTAGGTCTATTCCCATTTTTAATTTTTTAACTTTATAGTTTTTTTCTCAAAAGTGTCTTCTGACTTGCCTTGCATTTACCCCAGTAAAGGCCAGTGTCCTAAATATTCTGACCAGATTTTTTCAAGTGTGGATGATTCAGACCCTGTTTCTCTGCTCTCTAGGTCTGCTTTCATTGACAAGAGGCAGGCAAACAGCCCACATCAACCATACTTTACCTACCTGTCACCATCTTTGGCAAAAAAGCTGGATGAAAGCAAACACGTGCTTTATAAGGGATTATCTTCCCAGTCTTCTTCACCAGTACCTCATTACCATAGACTAGCATTTCTCAGCCTCAGCACTACTGACGTGCTGGGCTGCATAATCCTTTGTTTTGGGCCTGTCATGTGCATTGCATGATGTTCAGCAGCATCCTTGGCCTCCGCCCACTAGATGCCAGTAGTTTCTCCACAGTTGTGACAACCAAAAATGCCTCTAAATACTGCCAAATGGCCCCTGGGGAAAGGGGCAAAGTCACCTCCAGTGGAGAACCACTGGTGCAGTTCAGAGTTGCAATAATTCTCAGGGATGGGGGTGGGTTTTCTTTTCAGGTTTTGAGAGAAAACCACACAGGTAGAAGGGTCAAAGTCCCAGGCTTTTCTGTGATGTGCTCGACCAAGGAGCCCCTGAGTCCATCTCCACACTGCCTTCCTGGCTGCACCATGACTCTTGCAAACAGACTGAGCAGTCCCACCTTTCTGGACCCTTACCTTTTGAAAGTAGTTTGCATAGTCAATTTCTTTGGCCACAAAACTGTACATGTCAGCTGAGAGCTGGTCCTGTGGAAGGCAAAATAAACAATGAAGGTAAAACATACAATAGCACGTGGCTAATGCAGGAGTCCAGACATCATAGAAGAAAGAGTCCTAACCATCCCTTAATCTCATTTTTAATCATACTTGACTCATTACAAATTCTTCCCATGGGCATTTCCTTGTTTCCCAACTGCAACTCTAGAGAATGAGTAAGTGTGAAAAGAACACCTATGCCAGGAGCTTCCCCAGGGATTTTCACACATGGGCCAGATATAGAGTTAGGGAAACTGGTGTGGGGGAGTGATGTGCGAGGTATTTCCATACATCTCTCCAGCCTGTGCCCCTACTCGGAAGCAAGCTCCAAGTTATACCTGGTGTTGCTGCTCTCCATCCCCTTCTCCTTAACCATTCATTCTCATTACCAACTGGTGGATCCCAAGCATATGGGGGAGAGATGGAAATGCAGCAGCTGGAGGGAAGAATGGATAAGACAGATGGGCAGAGAAAGGATTGCTGACTCAAACCTTGGCCAACTCTGGGCTCATCCAACATCACATACAAATCTAATAGTGTTGACAGTCCTTGCCATTTAGCTCTCTAGGGGATCATACAGCAACGACCTCATGCTGCACCTGAATCTGGTGTCTTCTCAGAAGGGAAGAGTTCTCCATTGCAAAGAATCCCCCATAGCATGTATAATAACAGCATATTTCAAGCAGGATGTGGAGTCTATCACTAACCGTATTTTTTAGCACATCTCTTCTCTGAGCTTGTGTTCATCTAGACAGTGGGGGGGGGGGTGGATATTATGGTCTCTGTGGGTCCTCCCTGTTGGGCAGCCCTAGGCAGGAGATCCTTAGAAGAGATGCCTCAGTGGGAAGAGGGTAGCCTGTAAGTTCAGGTTGAGGTGAACACAAGAAGAAGAAAGTGCACCAGAGGCTGAATGAATTAAAGCAGGTGGCTACTCATTCAGGAAGAGCCTGAATCACGAAACATCAGGCCTTCCATGGCCCCCTCATAACCTCAGCCCTTCCAGCTGCCAACTAAGCAGTGTTTTAATTCTCAGCAAAACCACTGGGATATACAGAAGCAACGTTTCTTTCTCTGGTATCCTTGAAAGCTTCTGGAGAGATCATCAGAGCTCTTGTACAGGGGCAACAGACCCAAGTCACAGAGTTAAAGGAGGGAAACCGTGCTCTGGAGAGCTTCAAGCATAGACTAGACAATGCTGTGTTTGATAAAGTTTCAGAGAAAAAAGAAACGGAAACATGAATTAGCCTTCACTGAGAGCAAGCAGTCTAGGGGTTGGACACAATGTTCGATGGAATTCTCATGTAACTCTCTTAGGTAAGTATTGAATTTCTAATTTGTGATGAACAGGTGCCAAGAATTAAAGGACTTTATCTTTCCTATCCACTGTCTCAAAAGTGTTTAGCAGAGTGAAAAAGACAAAACAAATCTGTTGCTATTGAGTTGATTCTGACTCATAGTGACCCTGTAAGACAGAAGAACCGCCCCACAGAGTTTCCAAGGAGTGCCTGGTAGATTCGAACTGCCGACCTTTTGGTTAGCAGCCGAGCTCTTGACCACTGCGCCACCAGGGCTCCTTAATAGAAATTTGCTGAATGAACAAATGAAGAAACTGAGGCCTAGAGAGTGTAAATTCCCAAAAGGGTAAAATGGGCTTTACGATGACCACAGCTTCCTTTCACCGACGGATCCCTGAAATGGATGCCTCTGTAGGGCTGCTAAGTCCAACAAAGACTAAAGAGAGAGAGGTTTCGCTGGCTACCAACCTTGTCTGCCATCCCCCAAAGCAGTGCCCAGGAGAGGGCGTCCCCAGCCTGGCAGTGGTGAGGGGGACCTGCCATGTTAAGGAAAACCAGTCGGGTAATAACAATGACTCAGCAGACAGAGGAAAGGAAGGGGCCCCTGAAAGGCTAAAAGCCAGATCAAATACACCGTCAACATCTCAGCGTTTGAGCTTCTCCAAGACATGATGTGAGAAAATACAGATCTTCTGTATGTGACCTCAGGAAGATGAAAAGGATTTTTCAAAGGTACGATTTCATTGCTGTATGATTATGCTAACAATGGGGATTCCAAATAAGACATGATGCAAATAGGAAATAAAAGTGGGAAGTGTCAATCGAATTTCCACTTATTTAAATCATCAGAAACTTTTCTTCAATAGAAGAAAAATACACTTTCAACAATAATCACCAGAGTTTGTGTTAAAAAAATCTTCATTTGCTTTCTGATTATGCAACTAATCCACACTCAGAAAAATATAAATAACCAAATTCACCTGTATTTCCACCACACAGATAGTCTCTATAAATACTTTGATGTTTGTTCATTTCATATCTATTCTGAACAGTCACATATATTTTTGATTGCCTGACTTACAAAAGTGGGGCCAGACTGCTTTGTAGCTTATTTACCCCCAGATAAACATGCTTTCTAATGGTTACGTGGTATTTTTACTATATGCGCAGACTGTTGTCTCTATGCTGGATATGGTGTTTCCAATTTCTGACAATTAAAAATAATAACTGAATGAATATCTGCTTATACAAGTTTGCACCCAGCTATTGATTACTTCCTAGGATAAATTCTGCAGCTAAAAATTACTCCTGATTACATACCTACTTACATTCAGATTAAAAAATATTAGAAAGATAATTATGAATTGGGACATTAAGGCTTTTGATATATATTGCCCAATATCCATTGGAAAGATCACCATTTACACTATGAGGTGCAATCCATATGTGTTTGGTTTTTCATAACTTTTTGATTTTGTTTAATCAATCACTATTAAATTTATATGGGAAATTTCAATAATACGCTCTTAACTTGCATTCTTTTGATCTGAGGTTAACTTTTTTCTAGATTTACTGTCTATTTATGTGTGTCCCACTGTCCATTTCTTGTTGGCACTGAGTATCCATTTTCCTATGGGAGTCGTCATCTATTTATGCATAAGATTTCTAAGAGTTAAAAGTCTGACTGCTAACCAAAAGGCTGCCAGTTCGAATCTACCAGTCGCTCCTTGGAAACTCTAGGGGGCAGTTCTACTTTGTCCTATAGGGTCACTATGAATCAGAATTGACTCGATGGCAGTGAGTTCCATCTTTTTGTTTTTTTTTTTTTAGATTGATGAGACCGCTGACTTTATCAAATAGTGCTAATATTTACCCCCAATTTTCCATTTGTCTTTTGATTTACAGATTTTTTTTTTTTTGGCACTGTACTTTTATTACAGCTTTTCCATGTATTCAAACCTATTAAATTTTTCTCCTTATGATTTCCCTCTATGGCAACATGCTTAGAAAGGGCTTCTCAACCAACTATATATATACATGTGTATATATATACACATATACACACATATTACGTGTGTGTATATATATACGTATGTATATATATTCCATAAAGAATACAAAATTTAAATCTTTAATGTATTTGGAATTTAATTTGGTGCTTGGGTCCCTGGTGGTGCAAACAGTTTGTGCTCAACTAGTAACCTAAATCAAATTCACCCAGTGGCATGGTGGAAGAAAGGCCTTGCAATCTGCTTCCCTAAAGACCATGGCCAAGAAAACTCTATGGAGCAGTCTTAATCTGTAACACAGGGGGTCGCCGTCAGCTCAGCGGCAATGGGTATTAGATACAAAACATTTATTTTTTTTTCAAAGAGCTAACCAAATAATTCAGAATCATTCATGAACAGAGCAGATTATCCTTATGGATTGGAAATGTCAACTTCATTAGATGAAACATTTCATATACTTGGGTTTTCTTCTGGCTGGAATAGCTTATTTATTTTTTTGTTGATCTATTTATTCTTGAAATAGTTGTTGTTAGGTGCCGTCAAGTCAGTTCTGACTCACAAGGACCCTACATACAACTGAACAAAACACTTCCCAGTCCTGCACCATCCTCACAATCATTGCTATGTATGAGCCCAGTATGTGGGTAAATGAGAATGCCCTGTCCAGCTTCCATAGTGGTGCTCTGCCTGACGTGTCAGGGAAGCTCCCAGCAGTGGGTCAGGGAAACCCATGCCAGTAGAAGCTCTGCCACCAGCTAGCTTCCTACTTGGTGTGGCTGTGCATGCCCTTAGACCTCATGGGGTACATTCTTCTGGGAGAAGGACTTCCAGGTAACATAAGTACTTCCCACTAGTCCACAGCCTTCCAAATTAGGGGGTAGTGATGGGTTCTGCCAGGGTCTCCTTTACTTACTTACCATGACATAAAACTAATTTTCTAACAAGAGGAGTTGCAAATCAAGACTCAATGTTGTCTTCCGGTCTGACGGGATGGTACTATATTTAGTGACGCCGCGATGGCCCTTTCACCTAATTCCAGGGCTACCGCAGACATTTCCCCCTATTTTTACAATATGTGCTCACTTAAGTTGACTGTGAGGACAGCAAAGAGGGTTAGACACCTACATTTCAGTTGCCATCTTTCCTGGATTCAAGTTTGATTTTCTCAAAAAAATGAACAGTATACATTAGAGAAGAATAAGATGGAAAACAAGAGACATAAGTTAAACAGGCAGGGGGGTGGGGAGAAGGGGAGAGGGAGAGAGAGGAAGAGAGAGGTGGGGGAGGGAGGGAATGGGAGAGGCTGGCTAAGCAGGCAAGATAACCACCTGGGTGAAGCACAGGGGAGACTATAAGGACTAGCATGTAGGGAGACAGCATCTCAAGGGCAGATAAAAGTAGGAAAGGCGAAGGTAGGAAGTATTATCTTCCAGTGAAAACCTCAGGGCTATAGTCAAGCTTTGACTATACTCTGAATGAAAACAAAACAAAACAAAACAAAATCGATACGGCAGTCATCAGGTGGATTAATTTTATAGTCACTAACTTTATAATTTCAAGCAACTGTCTCTATGTACAGGTTCCGCATGAGCATATTAAGTGTTCTGGAATTCCCATTCTTCCTAATGTTATTCATAATTTGTTATAATGCACACAATGGAATGCCTTCGTGTATTTGATAAAACACACATAAACATATTTTCATTATTCTCTGCTTTAAGCCAAGATCCATCTACCAACAGCAATGATAAGCCTTGTTCCAACATCCTCTTCGGAATCCAGCTTGCACTTCTGGCAGGTCCCTGTTGATGTACAGCTGCAGTCATTTTTAAATTATCTTCAGCAAAATTTTGCTACCATGTGATATTAATGATATTATTCAATAATTTCCACATTCTATTTAATCACCTTTCTTCAAGTATGGATCTTTTCCATTTGGCTGGGCAGCAGCTGTCTTCCAAATTTCTGGACATATACGAGAAAGCACTTACAGCATTGCATTCATTTGTTGAAGCATTTCAACTGGTATTCTGTCTATTCCTGGAGCCTTGTTTTTCACTTAATTGTACTCATACAGGATCTGTACAGGGATCAAGAGGCAGTTGGTTCAAACAAAACAAGATAATACTGTGTGGTTCAAAATTGGAAAAGGTGTGTGTCAGGGTTGTATTCTTTCACCTTAATTACTCAATCTGTAAGCTAAACAAATAATCTGAGAAGCGGACTACATGAAGAAGAATGCAGCATCAAGACTGGAGGAAGACTAACAACCTGCAATATGCAGATGACACAACCTTGCTTGCTGAAAATGAAGACTACTTGAAGCACTTACTGATGAAAGTCAAAGACTACAGCCTTCGGTATGGATTATGCCTGAACATGAAGAGAACAAAAGTCCTCACAACTGGACCAATAAACAACATCAAGATAAATGGTAAAGAAATTAAAATTGTCAGTCAACATCCACGGAAGCAACAGTCAAGAAATAAACAGTGTATTGCATTGGGCAAGTCTGCTGCAAAAGACCTTTTCTTAATGTTTTAGAACACAAAGATATCATTTTGATGACTAAGGTGCATCTGATCCAAGCCATGGTCTTTCAATTGCCTCATATGCTTGTGAAAGCTGGATAATGAAAAATGAAGACAGAAGAATTGAGGTGTTTGGATTGTGTTGCTGGCAAAGAATACTGGCTCTACCATGGACTGCCAGAAGAATGAACAAATCAGTCTTAGAAGCGAGGACGGAGAGACTTCGACATGCTTACTTTGGGCACGACATTGTTTGGTAAAGTAGAGGGTCAGTGAAAATAAGGGAAACCCTCAATGAGATGGACTGACACAATAGACTCAAACATCCCAATGATCATGAAGATGGCACAGGATCGGGTAGCGCTTTGTTCTGCTATACATAAGGTCGCCATGACTCAGAGCTGACTCTGGTAACTAACAACATCTTCTCTATTTTTTCTTCATTGCTCACAGGTTCTTTCTTACTTTCTCTCCTCTTGGTGAAATATTACCAGCCACTCACATTTCCTTAGATGTATTGGTTCAGTGGTCTTTTATAGGGCCCTGGAAGAAAAGAAAAAGCAGGTACGCGTTGCAAAGAGTGGGGCTTGTCTCCTTTTGACGTGTGGAAGCAAAGCAGGGATTTGGCAGGTTCCTAAAGGAGTGCAGGCAAGGAAGTCCACCAGCCCATTTGCCTGACGTCCCAGCTGGTTCTGTCTCATGGAACCCACCACAACTCAGTTTTCTTGGTAGGCTAAAGCTCACTTGGTCCCACAGATCGGGGAAGCTCTGCTTGGCCCTCTCTGTGCCTCAGCAAAGAGGAATCAGATTGCCACTTTGTTCACCTTCAGCCCACAAGAGTTCAATTTCTGGTATGCCACAATTTAGGGGGCCCTAAAGACTTGTCTTAACTGCTGAGGAAAAACCAATCCATGAAGTTACAAGGAAAACCAATCCATTAAGGAAACCCAGAAAGGAGAAGGAGAAAGACCAAAGTTGATATTTAGAAAAAATGACAACTGATGAAGTACAAATAAAAGAAGATCAGATGGGAACTTTAACAAAAGCAATTACTGCTCTCAAGAGGATCAGCTCAGCATACAATAAGACTACCCACAGCAAAGCGTGTGGTTTTATTAACTGGATATAAAGATGGTAAAGTTCACAGATGTCACAGACTAGCCAAGATAACCAAGAAAAAGAGCGGTGGCTACCTTACTAAGTATTGCATTTGCTGTATAACCATTATAATAGAAATTGTGCAATACTGGCCCAGGAATAAACAGATTATTGGAACACAGAGAGTCCAGGAATAAATCTGAGAATTTAAAAATAGTAGGATTTCACTTCAGGGAGAGGTGGTTTATTTAATAAATGGTACTGTATGGCATAATTGGCTATCCATCTGAAAGGAAACAAAAATAAAGCTCTACCTCACACCACGTACAAAATAAATTTCAAGCGTTAAAATGCATAAAATGGGAGAGGCGGAAGTACTATAAGAAAATTAAAGGAGAAAACGTTTGTAACCTTGGGGGTGGAGGATGTCTCCTTCCTAATGAACCAAATGGGCCACCTAGGACCTTTACTTATGTAAAGAAGATACATACAAGGAATCTTATTAAGTCGTTAACGGAAAATGTCAACATAAAGTCAAAAGACAAATGGCAGACTGGGAAAAACATCTGCAACACAACAGAAAGAAAAAAGTTTAATATGCCTAATATACAGAGTATGTTCATAAATAGATATTTTAAAAAATAGAAATATGGGGTCAATTATACAAATAGGCAATTCACCAAACTGGAACTGCAAATATCTAATAAATACAGAAAAGATACCACCATTAATATTCATGGCAATTAAAATTAAAATTACACAGAGATAGCTTTATTCCCCAGCAGTCTGGCAAAAACGGGAAACTTCCACAACACACGTGACAGGTGAACATGAGGGACAATGTGTGCTTTCACAGACTGCTGCTGGGGTGTGACCTGCAGCTTCCTTCTCAGAAAAGTAAACTGCCCGCACCTATTAAAGGAAAGATACAGTCTTTGACCAAAAACATAGGCCTTTGGGAATCCAGCTTACAGAAAAAAATTCCTTGTGTATGCAGATATACATATAAACATCTCTATTATATCATTTTTGGGGATGGGAAACAAACAAAAATCTCACACCAACGTGAATGTCCTTCAATAGGAAAACAGTTAAATAAATCATGGAGTATGTATATTCCTATTATGGAATATATTATCACCTTATTAACAGACTCTAGCTTCCTTATGCTTATAACTTTTGTGGCCACTTGGCATGTAAGAAAGTACACTGTTCACAATAAAGTCTTAATAAATATTGGTTAGGAAGGTGGTTGTCACCTTCTTTGGAAATAGAAGGGTTGCTAGGCAGAGGGGATGCTTCTCTTGATATATTTTTGTATTTTTTACTAATTTACGGTAAACATGTATAGCTTTTATAATCTCTGAAGAACTACATATATACATTCATACATACATACATATATACATTCATACATACATTCATACAGACATACATACATTCACACATACACACATACATTCACACATACACACATACATATATACATTCATACAGACATACATACATTCATACATACATATATACATACACAATACATACATACATTCACACATACACACATACATATATACATTCACACATACACACATACATATATACATTCATAAATACATACATACATATATATAGGGAGAGAAAGAGGACAACAGCAAAGGTATAAAGCTCTGCAGGAATGTATAAAGCTATTAACTGCTTATTCTGATGTAGGGGAATATTCAAATTCAGCATCCTCTCTTAACATCATCTTGTCTTTTTAAAAAGAAATTTTAAAAAATTTCTTAACTGAAGAATATAGGTTCGTGGTCGATGGGTAGGGAATAGACAAAGTGAACTAAGTTACAGGAGAGAAGAGCTATACTTCACAGCACCAGATAGATATCTGCCATTTACACTGGAGTTCAAAGGACCAACCAGCTTTACTCATGCTGAACCTTGGGTCTGGAGTATTGGTCTTACTTTGCTTGGTTCCATAGTACTGTAGGCTGAGAGATAATGTATTCTTTAAAAATCTTTCAATGTTTCTAATTCAAGAGAGAAATTCTATCTGCCTCTGCATGTCACCTGAATGTTAAGGTCAAAGCCACCTGGACACGGTGGCTGTAAAAGACCAAGCCAACGGGCACACAGCCAGGACGAAGAGAGCCACGAAGAACAGACTCCATATGCAAAGTACTTAAACCAGCTGCCATTTAGTCAACTCAGACTCAGGGAGACCCCATGTGTGTCAGAGTAGAACTGTGCTCCATAGGGTTGTCAATGGCTGATCTTTTTCTGAAGTAGATCGCCAGGCCTTTCTTCCGAGGTGCCTCTGGTTGTAGGAGAACCACTAATCTTTTGGTTAGCAGCTGAGCATGTTAACCATTCATGACACCCAGGAACTCCCCTCTAACGTTGTATGTAATTAAGACAACAAGTACCCAAAACAGTTACATAAACATGGTAGTATTTTTGTTTCTCGGATCTACATACAGTTGGTTTCTCGGGAAACCCGAGCTGACACAGGAAATGTACCCAAGAGTGCAGATACACAGGGTATCATGAATGGTGTACTGCTAAGTAAGTCCTACAAAATGTCTGTGGGGAGAGGAGATAGGAAGCATCTGAACAAGTATGACGAAGGGCATCATTCCATGAATGCAACGTCCCGGTTCTTAGAATGATGCACTCCTGCCTTAAAAAACGGGCAGTTTCCTTTTCTACGATGAGTATCTCCTTGGCTAGCATTTCAACTTCAAAGAACAGTGTCTTCCAGGAGGCGAAGGATTGATAAGGTGACTCAGGAAATATTGAAAGGTAAACAAGAACATAAACAATTTAATATCAACAGTGAGTGAAGCCTCTCCTATTTGTCTAAATTGTCAGCCATCCTGGGTGGTCTCGAATTTACTACTGGCAACTCAGATGACTTACAAAAGCATCGTGTAGAATCAAGGATCATTTCCTCTTCACCTACTATGTAGGAACACCAAGGACAAACCAACTGCTACCACCTTGTCTAGGTCACCATCAAAATTCAACTCTTTGGGATCATGCTGGGCCTTTGGAGACACCAGCAGACAAGCATGGGGGCATCAGGCTGAACGAGAGGCTCAGTAACAAGGTTTTACAGAACTCCAGTGAACAAAATGGGAATCCCTTAGGGATCCCTGGTCTGTCCTAGCAGAGGAGCAAAGAAAGCGGGTACCCTGCAAATCTCCACTCTGTTGGCAGCCTCCTCCATTTCTTCCCTGAGGGCATCAGCTTTGGCACCCGCAGGCTGTAAATTGCTGGACAAACCTGAAGACCTGGAAGTCTGCTGCCACCTGACAGAAAACAGGAGAAAAAAAGGAGAGATGTGAGATAGGTAGAGCCTTCGGGATACTGTGGGATAATGAAGAAAATAGCTGGTTACAAATATGTCCTTGCTTAAAAGGAGAGGTAATAGAAAAGTCCTAAGTACTGTGGTTGCTGTTGTTTGCTGCCATCAAACTGGCTCCCAACTCATGGCGACCCTGTGCCCAAGGACGTAATGCTGCCAGTCCTGTTCCTTCCCCATGATCAGCTGTGGACTGGACCACTGTGATTCAAAGGGTTTTCCCTGGCTGATTTGTGAAGCAGATCGCCAGGCCTTTCTTCCTGGTCTGTCTTAGTCTGGAAGCTCCACTGAAAGCTGTTAAGCATCACAGCAACATACAAGCCTCCAGTTACGGGTGGTGGCTGCACATGGGGTACTCCGGCTGGGAATCAAATCCAGGTCTCCACAAGAAGGTGAGAATTCTACTACTAGACCAGGAGAAAGGGAGACATGCAGCAACTGCTGACTGGAGCTGAGGCTCTGCAGACCCTTCAGACAGGATATGCATTCTCCAGTTTGCCGCCATATTTTCCTACTGTCTTCCCCAAACTAAGGCCAAATGACAATCTCCATCACTTTCTTCTAAGCACAGCCTATGTCATTCATTTGGAGTCCCTGGGTGGCATAAACTGTTAGTGTGCTTGGCTGCTAACCAAAAAGTTGAAGGTTCAAGTCCACCCAGAGGTGCCTTGGAAGAAAGGCCTGGTGATCTACTTCTGAAAAAAGCAGCCACTGAAAAACTTACGGAGCACAGTTCTACTCTGATACTCGTAAGATCACCATAAGTCAGAGTTTACTCAACAGCAAGTGATTTGGTTTGGGGCTTATGCCATTTAGGTACGCTCCCTGACTACCCTGTGGGCATTTGAGTTTGGATACATTCACTTACTTGGCTGAAGCAAATGATATATGCCAAGTGCAAAGACAAGCAGATAAGATTAAAAACAAAATTGAAAGTAAAAATCTACACTGACAAGCACAAAACAACTTACTAATATCAACATTTGGATATCTCATGGATATTTTCTTAAACATTTATTTTTGTGAGGAGGAGCATACTGGCTTCCCAAGGAAGCCACACTGGGAACTTTCATGGGGAGTACAAACATTTCTGGCAGCCATGTCATTATCAGGAAATTACCAAAAGGAGGCCCTGAAAGAAGGCTCCAATTACACGAGATTCCAGCCCAGGCAGTCAACAGGGGACAAAAGGATTCATGGTGGGGGTCTTCCCTTAACTTTATAAACTTAAAGGCTTACAGGGGTCAGCAGCAAGAAAAGTTAGTCAAATCAGCCATTATCTTAAAATAAGTCCACTTGATTATTTATTTCCTACTTTCGATAGAGACATAAGACACAAAAGTATTTTCTCAACTCCAAGAAAAACAGCAGTGTAGTTGTGATAACCAACAGCAACCAGACCTGGCTTCTTCAGTCTTAGGAAGTCAGGAGGGAGGGAGGGCTGGGGGTGCTTAAGGGTGGGTGCTACCCTGTCCAAGGGGGAGCTGCTCTCAGCTCCAGCTGATGATGCCCAGGCAGCAGTGTGGCTGTGAGTTACCAGATGTTTCAACTGACAGAAGAAACCTGAACTCCCTTGATGAAACGTGGCAACCAATTAAACACACATCTTTTAAGACACCATGCAGGCCATTCCTGCATGGACCAAACCAGCCACTGCTGCCTTGGGCGGAGACCATCAGCCTGCAGCCTCCAGAGCAGAGGTACAGACTGCATCGCCCTCCTTCTGAGTCAGGAATCTAATCACTGTGTTTTCTCTACTCCATTTTTCTTTTCTGCTTTGTGAGGTACAGAAAACAAGCAAAGCGCAGGGCTCCGTAATACAAAAAAGAGAAAGTAAAGGGCTATTTGTCATTAGCAAAAAGTAGTGAAATAAATGACTATCACTTAAAAAATGCACCCATGGGAAAATTACTTAAAGAGGCTTTGGGATATCAGGATGCTTGACACTTCACAAATGGACACGCATCCTGATTCCAGGGTAAGAACTCAGGGGAAATTAAAGACACGTTCTACTCAATGCCATTTCAAAATCTAGGTTGAAATAAGTTCACAGATAAGGACTAGTAAGACGTCTGGATAATTCTTTCTTATAAAGGTCTGCCTTGCATAAATATTTAATTAATACCGCCCATGTTTAACTATTATAAATCAAGAATTAAAGTTATTGCTTTGTTTATATGAATAAAATATGAGATGCCGCAGCTGTGACTTAGATCCCAGACAATACATAAGCCTTCAGAGTGGACTGAGATCGAAGTCCAGCCACCACCTGGCCGTGCTACCTGCAAGAAAACAACTAGTCACTGATGGAAGTATACAAAAAATGCACTGACCACATACACAAAGCTGATCTCTACTGGTGTGTACATCTGGATTAGATTTACAAAACAAAAACAAACAAAAAATCCCAACGGATTCATACTAAAAAAAAAATATGTTTTAGTATAAAAAAAAAATTTTCCCAAGTTATCTCATCCATCTCTTCCCTTAGTCTCACCTCTTTTTTTCTCATTCTTTAGTCAGTATGCTGGTACTTTAAAAACCTACACCTTTTCTCTCCCATTAGAGGGAATTTTATTTGAAATATATAAGTAATTCATTTTGATATTATAAAAATAGTAATAATAAGATTCCAAGAAATGGCCCCTTTACGGAAACTGACTAACAAAATATCAAGGGAAACCTGGAAGAATATGTATAGGTAGTCATTTGTTGGGAAAAGTGACATTAATTATGAATTTCAAGGTATGGTGGTCATCTCAGACATTATTCCACACATAAACTCAAAGGTTGGACTGATCTGCTAGAGAAGAAACAGGGATCTGGACATAGTCCAAGGAGTGTTTGAGCTTTGCGATTTGACGAGGCAGAAAGATTATTTCCTCCCACTCAGAGAAACTGATGTGACAACATCATTCTCAGACGTCTATGACTATCTGACCTGGGCGAGATGAAGGCAGGACATAAGCCTCAATGAAGGGTAGATGAGAGAAAAGGACCAGAAATGAAGGTAGGGAATTTCAGGTACCTGGGGAAGGATAAAGAAGATAAATGCAATGTCAGTTCAGGGTACCATGAAGTCTAGAAGAAATAGGAAAGTTTCTTTAGTGGGACATTTATTGTTCCATTTGCCCAGTCTTCGCATTTCCTCTGTCATCGGAATTCCTCTCTCTTATGGACTGAACTGTGTCTGTCCAAAATATATGTTGGAATCCTAAGCCGTATACCTGTGGATGTAGTATAATGCAATGTGATTACCTTACATCTAAAGTAATGCAATACAGTCACCTTCCATAATGCAATATAATCAATTAGTTGAGATCATACCAGTTAGAGTGGATTCTAAACCTAATCATTTCTGAACTACAGAAAAGGGCAGAATGGACACAGAGACACATGCAACACTAGGGAAGACAGATGGCCACGTGAGGATCCTATATAAGCCAAGGAACCACAGAAGGTCTAGGACTACATACAACGAAGGAATCAACACAGCCAAAACCCTGATTTGGACTTCTAGTCTCCAGAACTGTGAGAAAATGAATTTCTGTTCTTCAAAGCAACCCACTTGGGGTATTTCTGTGACAGCAACAATAGGAAACTCTTCTGGAGTTCCTGCTCTAATATGCGGTCCAAATGGGAGCTGCCATTTTTTGCCTGATCCTCCCAATGACTGGCTCAGGAGCGGGCCCCTGATGTAAGTCCTGTCAGGGTACAAACTTCATCACCTCAGCCAACTGGCAGGTCAAAAAAGTGGGAATATATGCAAGGTCTGGACCAGTGGAGGCCCCTCCTTTTCACTGAGAAAGAGGAAGAGGGCTCTTGCTGGGGAGACACAAGCCCCAAGGAGTTTCCAGTGACCATGAAGAAAACAGATTTAGGAAAAAGATGTCTGTAGGTGGAGAGAAGTAGAGGTGGGGGTGCAGAATGACTCTTGACGGTAAACAAGACTTGGCTGCCAGTCCCAGGGGTACTCAAACCTGCCATGGTTCCCGAATCTCAGTTATTCACTTCTCCTCTAATTCCATGAGCTGCCCAATAGTCTTCCAAACACTCCCTTGTTTTACTGACATTAGTTCACATGCTTCCAAAGAAGGTACGGAAGGGCTCAGAGGTAGCAGTTCAGCAGAGGTGTAAGGTGCCTTGGACCCAAAAGGGTTGACCTTGAGATGCATGTCCAACAAAAAGAAGGGCTGACTTTGAGAAGTAATGGGGCTCCTTCTTTAACTACCACTGTGATAGTTAATTTTGTGTCAACTTGACTAGGCTATGGTTCCCAGTGGTTTGGCCAAACACTAGCCTAGGTGATATGATGATCAGATGTTATATAATGTAATCACGTTCCATAACATTTCATAATGTAATATAATATCAACCAATCAGTTGAAAAAGGTATTTCCTTAGGATGTGTTCATCGTCCAGAGTATAAATAGTCATTTTGGCAGAATTCTCTCTCTCTCTCCACTCAGCGTTCTTTCTGCCTGACCTACAGATCTTGGGATGCAAGCCTGCAGTACTACCCAGATTGGTGCCTGACCTAAAAATTCTGGACTTGCAAGCCCTGCCCCCAACAACTGCATGAGCATATTCCTTCAAGTAAATGAATCAATCATCCCTCTCTCTCTCTCTCTCTCTCTCTCTATATATATATATATATATGCATGTATCTGCTTGCTGAAAGTAAAGAGGACTTAAAGCACTTACTGATGAAGATCACAGACTACAGCCTTCAGTATGGATACCTTAACATAAAGAAAACAAAAATCCTCACAACTGGACCAATAAGCAACACATCATTATAAACAGAGAAAAAACTGAAGTTGTCAAGGATTTCATTTTACTTGGATTCAAAATCAACACCCATGGAAGCAGGAGTCAAGAAATCAAAAGACACACTGCACTGGGCAAATGTGCTGCAAAAGACCTCTTCAAAAAAAGTGTTAAAAAGCAAAGATGTCACCTTAAGGACTAAGGTGCACCTGACCCAAGCCATGGTGTTTTCGATCGCCTCATATGTATGTGAAAGCTGGACAATGAATAAGGAAGACTGCGGAAGAATTGTTGCCTTTGAATTATGGTGTTGGCAGAGAATAATGAATATACCATGCATTGCCAGAAGAATGAACAAATCTGTCTTGGAAGAAGTACAGCCAGAATGCTCCTTAGAAGCAAGGATGGTGCGACTTTGTCTCACATACTTTGGACATGTTATCAGAAGGGATCAGTCCTTGGAGAAGACTATCATGCTTGGTAAAGTAAAGGGTCAGAAAAAAAGAGGAAGACCCTCAAGGAGATGGATTGACACAGTGACTGCAACAGTGGCTGCATAACAAGGATCACGAGGATGGTGAAGGACCAGGCAGCGTTTCCTTCTCTTGTACACAGGGTCACTATGAGTCAGAACTGACTCAACAACACCTAACAACAACGACATCTCTGCTTCTGTTTCTTTGGAGAACCCTGACTAAGAAATTACCAAACCAAACCTATCACAGAAAAGATGTTTGTGTATCATTCACATTCCACTCAATCCATAATCTTTAATTCAGTATAAATCATCCTTAACTCCATTCTTCCCATCTATAATCTTCTATTTATCTTTTAAGCTTCAGTCTTTTCTAAAAATACTAAGGTCTATGTAACTGCCTTTGGTACTAACAATCAAAATGGGCTGATAATATATAAAAAGGTCCCTCCCTTTGTTGAAAGGCATTGTGTGTCCCCACCTAGAACATACTGTTTATTTCTAGGTAGTGTAATTCAAGAAAGACAGAACAGGACTAAAGGAAGCTTTGGTAATCAGAAGTAGGATGCTGCAAGGAATAGAACCTAGTATGTGCAACTGGCTAAGTAGAGGTGTAGCATAGGGTAGCTAGGGGTAGTGAAACCCCAGACTGTGTCAGAAGAGCAGCTGGAGATCCTTGTTATTCAATGGCAGAGCATTTGGTCTTACTCCCACTGCTGTATCGTGGGGTGCAGTCCTCATGCTGACCAAGGGTGAAGCGTTAAGGGAAATGGCAGGAAGCTGGGGTGGGTTGCTTCCTCTTGTGACTCATCCTGCAGCCTATGATCTACACTGATGGAGAACCCATCACTTAAGGCCTTGAGTTAGATCTTACACCATGGGTATTAAAGTACAGATTTGAAGGGAAGTCAACTAATGTTTGAGACAACTGTATTGCTAATGATCTGTCCAAAGCAATCTTCAATGTCCAAATTCATAGCCACAGAAAGCAGACAGTGAAAACCATCAATGTGATAAAGGAGATGGGTCAGATTTATATAGATTTTTCAATCTGTAACAACAAAGATTGTAAAGGTCCCGTTGACATTTATAATTATAGAAATTTGGATAGGGGAGTGTTATGTATTGAATTCTGTCCCCAAAAAATGTGTGTCAACTTGGCTTGGCTATGATTCCCAGTACTGTATGGCTGTCCACCATTTTGTGATCTGATGTGATTATCCTACGTGTTCTAAATTCTAATCTCTATGGTGTTAATGAGGTAGGATTAGAGGCAGTTATATTAATGAGGCAGGACTAAATCTATAGGATTAGGTTGACCTTGAGTCAACCTCTTTTTAGACATAAAAGAAAGAAGTGAGCAAACAGGAAAAGGACCTCCTACCACTAAGAAAGAAAAGCCAGGAGCAGAGCTCATCCTTTTGGACCCAGAGTCCCTGCACTGAAAAGCTCCTAGACCAGGGGAAGACTGATGACAAGGACTTTCCCTCAGAGCCAACAGAGAGACAAAGCCTTCCCCCAGAGCTGGCACCCTGAATTCAGACTTCTACCCTCCTAAACTGTGAGAGAGTATATTTCTCTTCGTTAAACCCACTTGTGATATTTCTATTATAGCAGTACTAGGTAACTAAGACAGGGAGGTGATTTCCTTACCAAATTCCAGTACACAAGACATGACTGGCTGAAAATATGAAAAAGTTTGTTAAATCATGGCTATCCCTAAATGACACATCTCTAAGTATTCAGAACTCACACCACATACCACTTGGTGTCGCCATTAAAAACATAGCAGTAGACCAGACAGACTCTGGCTGTGGCCAGGGTAACTCTCCTCCTCACAAAAAGACTAGACAAAAACCATAAGTGGAGATGGTGATGACATGCTTGGATGCCAGCATTTGGCCCTCTACTGGAAGCTCTAGGCTGAAAATTTGAGTTTTCCTTATAGAAGCAAAGAAAAGACCTCAGAGCTAAGACACCCAGGTTCCCTGAGAAGGAAATCACTCCACAAACCCAGGAACATAGCGTCCACCATCATCACACTGGGACAATCAGCATTGTCCAATCATCTTACGTGACTCTCAACACATGGTACTTGAATACAGGGTCGTGGGAGGCAATTTTAGGTGGTACAGGTACGGTAACACCAAGTCAATAACCCCATCTCTACTCCTCCAGGTATGCTAAGGAGACAGCCTCGGGTCTGGGCCAGAAAGACTTTAACACTGCTCCAACTCCTCCTCCTCTTCCTTTTCAATAAAGGAGACAAGCTTCAGGATCACAGCCTTCCACAGACAACAGGGCCCCAAATCTAATGACACTGGCTTTGCTTTCATCCTGTTTACCTTTAGGCTTACCTGGTATTTGCAGCAAAGGACACTGGTTCTCAAGTTATGGTAGTGATATAAAATTTCTTTCCAAAATAAATTTATTTTAAAAATGTGAATCAAGTTTTTAAAAAAAAAAAAAAAAAATACATAAGCACAGATGGCAAAAATCATTCAGGTGGACCAAGGTTTGGGAAGCACCTGAAGAATCCTTCATTCTCTGCTAACCTAACCTGTTTTATTTCTGGTCCTGGAGAACTGCCCTATACTTTTGATTGATCCAGAGGCAGACCTCGAGTTTCACAAGTAGTTACAGCATCAGTTTCTTTTTGAAAAGCACTCTGCAAGGGCTGTGACAAACAACTGATATTCAACACAACTTCCTCAGGTCAATCCACAAACATTGTTACTACCTTTGTTCAGGTAAGGAAACTGCCAGCCTGGGACAGCAAAAGACTTGACCCAGGTTACAGTGCAGCTGGCCTGGATCTTGATACCTGATCTTCTCTCACTGCAGAACTCTTTATCCTACATCTCTCTGCCCAATCGTACTGGTTTTTGTTTTTATTTAAGAAAATTAAAACAAGATATGGAGATTATTAAAACTGACCTACAAAAGACCTAAGGTAGAACCCACATAGTTCCTGTCATGTTAATACTCATGAGCCTGCATTCTTTCACCTTGCACATGTCCACACACAGGTACGCATACACCACTGTAAAAGAAAGCAGGTACGAACTGTCATGATACGTGACAGGTGTAGTCAATGCCCCTCAGGGCTCCTGGCACTCCTCTGCTTTCATAAGAGCTTTCTGGTGGACTCTGGGAGACAGCTGCAGGAGAAGAGCAGCACTGTAGGAGCTCAGCTTCTCTCAGAATGGTCTTAGGTTTAGAGAGGCTATATCTACACTTTCTGTCAGCTTCAGGAAAAGAGGAATGAGTCTCTACAGGAAAAATTCTTCCCTCATTTTGTTGTTGTTAGTGTCTTTGAACCAGCCCCAGCTCATGGTGAACCCATGGACAACAGGATCAGACCATTGTGATCCATAGGGTTGTTGTTGGCCGATTTTTGGAAGTAGATTGCCAGGCCTTTCTTCCCAGTCTGTCTTAGTCCGGAAGCTCTACTGAAACTTGTTCAGCATCATAGCAACACGCAAGTCTTCACTGATAGATGGGTGGTGGCTGTGTCTGAGATGCACTGGCCTGGAACTGAACCTGGCATCCACATGAAAAGTGAGAATTCTACTCTCTGCCCTTTTCCCTCATTATAAATACGCATATCATCTGCCCTGCCTCTTTGATCTCAGCTCCTACTACTCTCCCCTTTGTTCCTTATCCTCCAGCTATCTCACCTTCTTTCTATGCACTGAATAGGCCAAACTTATTCCCGCTTCAAAGCCTTTGGTTTGCTCTTCCCTCTGCCTGGTACAGTTTTACTTCCATCAGATGTCTCCATAGCTGCCTCCTTCTCATCGTCTCAGTCTCGGGTCAAGTGTCGCCTCCTCCAAACACCCTTCTCTGTTTACCCTTCCTAACGCTGCTGCCTCTTTCCCCATCACTGTCTCCCTTAATGCAGTTGCTTTGTATGACTCGTGGCTTTCTGAAACTGTTGTCTGTTCACTTGCCTATTGTCTGTGTCCCAGACTAGCCTGCAACCAGCATGAGAGCAAGGACCTGCTATCGCTACCTCAGTACTATTATCTCCACAGCCCAGCATGTAGTAGGTGCCCAAGGAAAACATACACACACATATCTACACACGCTACGATTACCATTCCATCAGAGAAACACAGACGACAGCAAAAAAACTCCACTGTACCTGGTCCGGGAGGAATCCATGTCCAGCACCAACTTTGCTAAATGTTTCCTCTGTTTTTGAATATTTGGAATTTCTACCTGTGGTTATGGGAGATAAGAGTGAAAGATATCATCCAACTGAAGATCAAGATCAAT
Source organism: Dugong dugon (assembly GCA_030035585.1). NCBI lineage: Eukaryota > Metazoa > Chordata > Mammalia > Sirenia > Dugongidae > Dugong > Dugong dugon. The sequence continues at coordinate 64,262,442 of CM057470.1, read as the reverse complement.
ACTTAAAGAATGAAGGACAGTCACCCGACATGTTTGCTAGATGTTTCCCAATCTTTATTTTCAGATTAAATTCTTGATTCCTTTTCCTCAGGTAACCTCTGCTCTCTCCTTGCTGACCATCTGCCAGGCCCTCCATCAACCCAGGCCAGCTCAGAGGGGGCAGCATAGGGGCCAACAGGGGAAGTGAATGAAGGGGACCCGCCGTCAGGTCTGATCCCCAGCCCTAATTCCAAAAGGAAAGCAGGAATGAAATTAGGATGAATTTTGATATAAATAAAGTACAATTTGTCTAAAGTAGATCATGAATAAACACTGTCGTGGCTTTTCTCAGCTATGAGAAGTTCCTCCATATTGGTTGTATGGAGATGCTTTATTTATATCTTTATTTCTAAAAATGACTTCAGTGAACATTCCAGTGCCGGATTTTGGTTTTAGGCTCAGCAAAAGTAGGGCAGGATGTGAGAATTAAAAAGAGAAACTGGCCATAAATTGAACTACTGAGTCATCTTAGGCTGGGGCTTTCATATAAGGAAACAATGTGAGGAAAATCCAGTGTTCTCTGCAGTGCTTTCCATTCATTCTTCTGACCAGGGATGAGTAATGAACCGAGTGTCACAACGGTCATGAAGAAGGAAGGGAAGGGCAGTGGTCAGCTGGGCACCCTCAATCACCATCTAGCTTCAAGGCAAAGCTGGAGAGGCCCATGGGTTTCTTGTACAAACATGCCAAGTGAGTCTCAGCACCCAGATCAGACTTGCTCTTCGGGTTTGCTCAGGCTTTGGCCAGAGCCCCCAGACCACCCTTATTTAGAGTAGAGGGCCTCTCATGAATGTTCTAGGCTAGGGGATGACCTGCAATGTAATGGGCTCTGAGAAGTCTAGAGCTGGTCTATGTCAAAGCATCATACCTAGGATCTCCCCCGGAAGGACAGGTGAGTGCATGTTGCTGTGATGCTGGAAGCTATGCCACTGGTACTTCAAATACCAGCAGGGTCACCCGTGGTGGACAGGTTTCAGTGGAGCTTCCAGACTGAGAAAAACTAGGAAGAAGGACCTGGCAAGCTACTTCTGAAAAAACTGGCCAGTGAAAATCTTATGAATAGCAGCGGAACACTGTTGGAGACAGTGTTGGAAGATGAGCCCCTCAGATTGGAAAATAATCAAAATACAATGGGGAAGAGCTGCCTCCTCAAAGTAGAGTGGACCTTAATGATGTGGATGGAGTCAAACTTTTGGGACCTTCATTTGATGATGTGGCATGACTCAAAATGAGAAGAAACAGCTGCAAACATCCATTAGTAATCAGAACATGTAATGTATTAAGTATGAATCCAGGAAACTTGGAGGTTGTCAAAACTGAAACAGAGCACTTGAAGATCAATATCCTAGGCATTAGTGAGCTGAAATGGACTGGTACTGGCCAACATGAATAGGACAATCATATGGTCTACTATGCCAGGATTGACAAATTGAAGAGGAACGGTGTCACATTCATTGTCAAAAAGAGCATTTCAAGATCTATCCTGAAGTACAATGCTGTCAGTGTGCAGTGGGATGGATCGTTTTTATATGGCATTTCTTGCCATGGTCTTATAACTCCCACCCAAGTGACTGGGTGGGACTATGCAAATAAGCTAATTGTGGCCCACAAGGGATTGGTCAGTTTTGCCATCCAGCTGGGCTTAAAATGAGCCAACCCACAGGCAGGAGGAGAGGATCTCACCACCACCAAGAAGAGGAGCCAAGGGTGGAGTGCGAGTTTTGGACGCGAGATCCCTGTGCTGAGAAGCTCCTGAAACCAGAAGATGGAGAAAGAGAGATGTAACACCAAAGATGGTGAGAAGCAGCAGCAGAGAAATGGCAGTAGCAGAATTAAGAGACCAGCAAGAGACAACCCAGCCCAGGGAGTGAGAAAGCTGAGTGCCTTCGGGCTGAGGCTTACTAGTGGAGTGAGGTGCCTCAGAGCACTTATCACAGATCTAAAAGAGCTTTGTAACACTTGCCGGAGCAGGGCAGAGGCTGATGGGCCAGAGAGAGGCATGCCCGTGGTCACAACTGAGAAGAGGCTGTTCTGATCAAAGAACTGTACCCTCAGTGTTCCTGAGTCTTAACTGCAACCTGTTACTTCCCTAATAAACCCCAGAATCGTGAGTATGTCTGAGTTCTGTGTGGCCATTGCAATGAATTGCCAAACTCGGCAAAGAAGTAGAGAGTGCCATGGGATGGATGGTTTTTGTAAGAAATGGTAAAGATGGGGGAGAGAGGAGGCATATCTGACCTCAGCCTCATAGGAATCAACCTTGGGCTGTCGAAGTTGATTCTCCCTCCCCCTTGTGAAGTTATAGGAGGTCAGATGCCTCTGTCATGCCACTTTACACATGGATAGCATAATATCCAAATGTCTACAAGGAAGACCAGTTAATAGACATTCATTCAAATTTACACATTGACCACTAATGCCAAAGATGAAGAAACTGAAGATTTTTACCAACTTCTGCAGTCTAAAATTGATCAAACATGCAACCAAGATGCATTGATAATTACTAGAGATTAGAATGCAAAAGTTGGAAACAAAGAAGGATTAGTAGTTGGAAAGTATGGCTTTGCTGGTAGAAATGACATTAGAGATCACATGATGGAATTTTGTAAGACCAACAAACTATTAACTGGAAATACCTTTTCTCAACAACATAACTGGCAACTATACACATGGACATCACCAGATGGAATGAATACATAGGAATAAAATCGACTACATCTGTGGAATGATATGATGGAGAAGCTCAATATCATCAGTTAGAACAAGGCCAGTGACTACCTGTGAAATAAACCATCAATTGTTCATATGCAAGTTCAAGCTGAAGCTGAAGAAAATTAAAACAAGTCCACTAAAGTATATCCCACCTGAATTTTGAGACCATCTCAAGAATGGATTAGACACACTGAATGCTAATGACTGAAGACCAGACAAGTTGTGGGATGACATGAAGAAAAAAAAAGGTCATTAAAAAGACAGGAAAGAAAGAAAAGACCAAAATGGATGTCAGAAGAGACTGAAACTTGCTCTTGTATGTAAAGTAGCTAAAGCAACAGGAAGAAATTATGAAGTAAAAGAGCTGAACAGAAGATTTCAAAAGGCAGCTTGAGAAGACAAAGTAAAGTATTATAATGACATGTGCAAAGACCTGGTGTTAGAGAACCAAAAGGGAAGAACATGCTCAGAATTTCTCAAACTGAAACAACTGAAGAAAAAAATTCAAGCCTACAGTAGCAATACTGAAGGATTCTATGAGCAAAATATTAAACAACGCAGGAAGCATCAGAAGAAGATGGAAGGAATACAAAGAGTCACTGTACCAAAAAGAACTGGTCGATGTTCAACCATTTCAGGAGGTAGCATATGATCAAAAACCAATGGTACGGAAGGAAGAAGTCTAAGCTGCAGTGAAGATTTGGCAAAAAACAAGCTCCAGGGATTGATGGAATACCAACTGAGATGTTTTAACAAACGGATGCAACGTTGGAAGCCTTCACCAGTGTATGCCAAGAAATTTGGAAGACAGCAACCTGGCCAACTGACTGAAGAGATCCATATACATGCCCATTCCAAAGAAAGGTAATCCAGCAGAATATGGAAATTATCGAACAACATCACTCACACCACACAAAAGTAAAATTTTACTGAAGAGAATTCAAAAATGGCTGCAGGAGTATATCGACAGGGAACTGCCATAAATTCAAGCCAGATTCATAAGAGGACGTGGAATGAGGGATATCAATGCTGACATGAGACAGACCTTGGCTGAAAGCAGAGAATACCAGAAAGATGTTTACTTGTGTTTTATTGACTATGCAAAGCATTCGACTGGATGGATCATAACAAATTATGGATAACACTACAAAGAACAGGAATTCCAGAACACTTAACTGCGCTCATGCAGAACCTGTACATAGACCAGCAGGCAGTGGTTTGAACACAACAGGTGGATACCGTGTGGTTTAAAATCAGGAAAGGTGTGTGTCGTGGTTTTATCTTTTCACCATATTTATTCAATCTGTATGCTGAGTAAGTAATCTGAGAAACTGAACTATATGAAGAATGGGGCATCAGGATTGGAGGAAGACTTCTCAACTACCTGTTACATGCAGATGACATAACCTTGCTTGCTGAAAGTGAAGAGGACTTGAAGCACTTACTGATCAAGATCAAAGACTACAGCCTTCAGTGTGGATTACACCTCAGCATAAAGAAAACAAAAATCCTCACAACTGTACCAATAAGCAACATCATGATAAATGGAGAAAAGATTGATGTTTTCAAGGATTTCATTTCACTTGAATCCACAAGTAACCCCCATGGAAGCAGCAGTCAAGAAATCAGTCAACGTATTGCAGTGGGCAAATCTGCCGCAAAAGACCTTTAAAGAAATGTTGAAAAGCGAAGATGTCACTTTGTGGACTAAAGGGAGGCTGACCCAAGCCATGATATTTTCAATTGCCTCATATGCATGTGAAAACTGGACAATGAATAAGGAAGACCAAAGCAGAATTGATGCTTTTGAATTACAGTTTTGGCAAACAATACTGAACGTACCATGGACTGCCAGAAGAATGAACAAATCTGTCTTGGAGGAAGTACAACCAGAATGCTCCTTAGAGGCAAGGATGGCCGAGACTTTGTCTCACATACTTTGGACATGTTATCAGGAGGGACTAGTCCCTAGAGAAGGATATCATGCTTGGTAGAGGGCCGGCAAAAAAGAGGAAGACCCTCAACGAGATGGACTGACACAGTGGCTGCAACAATGGGCTCAAACACAGCAATGATTGTGAGGATGGCGCATGACCAGGCAGTGTTTCATTCTATTGTACATAGGGTCACTATGAGTTGGAACCAACTTGTCGGCACCTAACAACAACAAACCCTTTGAATACTTCTTACCAGTTACCGGTTGCCGTCAAATTAACTCTGACTCATGACGTTCCTTGTGTCTGAGCAGAACTGTGCTCCATAAGGTTTTCAATGACTGAGTTTTCAGAAGCATATGGCCTGGCCTTTCTTCCAAGGTACCTGTGGGTGAACTTGAACCTCTAACCTTTCGATTAGCAACTGAGCACATTAATCATGTGCACCACTCAGGGACTTGAATATTTTTAGGCACTTGTAAATATTTATCTATACATCTGTCCCACAAATAGCACCAGTGGATGTGGAATTGCTGGAGCAGTGCAGAGAAGAAACCAGAGATGGTACAGGTCAATACTCTCTAATATGGTAGCCTCTAGTCACATGTGGCTATGTAACTTTAAATCCAAAGTGATGAAAATTAAATAAAATTTAATCAAAAAATTTAGTTCCTCGGTCGCACCAAGTACACTTTAATTGCTCGATATACACATGTGGCTATTGGCTACCCAACTGCGCAGATAAAGGACACTACCATCATCGCAGAAGTTCTACCGGTAAGTGCTGGTTAGATCTGACATGACCAATACAAGGTAACTGGAAGGGAGAGCCAGGGTGTAGGGCACACAGACCGCCCAAACATTTCCTTCTTCACTTCATAAAATCTCACTTGGTTAAGGCTCACAAAATTGGCACATAGACATTAAGGCTTATTTTATTTAAAAAAATAGTTTTATTTTGTGTCCTTTAAAGTCCAAAAAGAATGGGCCTTTATAAGCATAAATCTACTGGACGCAGGAGACTGGGGACCTTTTCATTTCAGAGGACTGGAAACTGGTGGAGGGATTGGCTGGTGATGACAGTCAAGACCCTAACCGACTTTTATAAATCAAATCTCTGTAACGTCAACAGAGAAGAAGAGTATGCGTAGGAGAAGGGGATGGCTGGCAGCTGAAAGGGCTACCACATTTGGGAATCTTGACCAGGTGGTGAGATGATTCTCCACTCATTGTATGTGACTCCTAAAATGTGGGACTCGAACGATGGGGTTATGGAAGGCAATTTTAGGTGGTGAAGGTACAGTAACACCAAGTCAATACCCCCTCATCAATTTGTCCTCTACTCCTCCAAGTACACTAAGAAGACAGCCTCGGGTCTGGGCCAGAATGACTTTAACACCTCTCCAACTCCTCCTCCTCTTCCTTCTTAATAAAGGAGACAAGCTTCAGGGTCACAGCCTTCCACAGACAACAGGATCTGAAATCTAACGACACTGGCTTTGCTTTCATCCTCTTTACCTTTATGCTTATCTGACATTTGTAGCAAAGGACACTGCTTCTCAATTTACAGTAGTAACATAAAATTCCTCTTTAAAATAAATGTATTTGAAAATGTGAATACATCAGTATTAATCGCTAATGAACAGCGTCAGGGAGTAGCACGAGGGCTAGAAACAGTAATGAAGCTGCAAGTCAAGTAACTAACTCTCATGCTCACTAATGCCGATTTTTAGTCCTGCTCATACCTCAGCCAGCAAAAACAGGGGCTCGATCACATCTCTCTCTACTTGCAGTTCAAAATGTATCAGCTCTTGAGCCAGCTTGTCCTCCGTCTCTCCACAGAGTTTTAGCATCTTCCTGCAATAGAAGGAAAAAAAAAAACTATACTAAATATCCTAGAATTCCACCTGCTTCAAATTCCTGTCACCTCCTGGCTCAGTGTACTTTCCTGAGGCAGTACTAATATGGTGGTTGATTTCCAGGACATTCCACTGACCACCTTGCTCCACCTGTTTTCATCTCTGAGATTACTGATTTTTCATATGATGCTGAGTGCCTACTGTATGCCTGGAGTAAAAGGGCCCGTGTGGGAAAACAGAAGAGAAACGCGGGGAGAAGAAGCAGACTCACGTACACCCAATCCACAGGCCTCAAAGGAGCCAGACGCTTCTCTCTCTTCTGAGAACACTGAAGGAACTAGCTAAAACAGATCCACTAACAGACTAGCCTCAAACACATACCAAAAACTCAGTTTTAATAGGTTCTAGTAGAAAGAAAACCCTTTTATCTAAGCCATCAAAACTTACTTAGTGCTGGGTGGGTAGACAATTATCCAATGAAAAAAACCATTCCAAAATTAATAATGAGTGAATAACAGAAAACCTGAATGAGTAGAAAGTTATGCCATGTTCCTAGATGATGGGATACAATATTCAAAGGTGTTAATCTCCCCTTAAAAGGTATGCAGGTAGTCCTTGCTTTTCACAATATCATGTTAAATGAAACTCATGTAAAAACGTTTTACAAATCACTAAAAGGTTAAGCAATGAGATCAGAAAAGTCTGTCACTTTTCTAATCTTTCTCTCAAGACACTGAACCATCTCTGATGTGAATGAGTTTCATATTCTTGAACTAGTGTCTTCCAGAATAATTAGTTATTATTCTGAAGTTAGTATGTACTTTTCCTGTCCATATTTTTGCACTTTTACTACATATGCATATGTTCACATGTAATATATAATACTGCTGCTTTGCCTCATAAAAAAAAGTGTACAGTAATGGCTTAACATTGAACACATCCTTCTACTACTTGCTCTTTTAATTCATCATATGTTTTGGGTTTATCCATCTTGATACATGCAGAATTATTTCATTTTTCTATACGAAATTACATTCTATCAATATACCACTATTTATTAAGCTCTTCTATAATCAACAAGTGTGTGTGTGTGTGTGTGTGTGTGTGTGTGTGTGTGTGTGTGTGTGTGTGTGTGAAAATATACAAGCCAATACCACAATTTCTACATTTACAATGCAATGACGTTGATTACATTCTTCATGTTGTGCAGCCATTATTGCTATCCTCTTCCAAAGTATTCCACCACCATTAACATAAAACTCAATGCCCCTCAAGCAAGAACTTTCCCTTGCTCCCTCCGTCCTACCCCTGGTTACCATTAATGGTCTTTGGTTTCTACACATTTGCTTGTTTCACATAGGTAAGATCATACAGTCTTTGCCCTTTTGCAACTGACTTATTTCACTCAGCATGTTTTCAAGGTTCACCCATGTTGTGGCATGCTTTGGTTTCTACATATTTGCTTGTTTCACATAGGTGAGATCATACAGTCTTTGCCCTTTTGCAACTGACTTATTTCACTCAGCATGTTTTCAAGGTTCACCCATGTTGTGGCATGCATCAGGACTTCATTTCACTTCATTGCGCAGTAGAATTCCATTGTATTTATGTACCACATTTTATTTATCCAGTCATCTGTTGATGGACATTTAGCTGATTCCATCTTTTGGCTACTGTGAAAACTGCTGCCATGAACACTGGTATACAGGTTTCTGTTTGTGCTCCTACTTTCGTGTCTTCTAGGAATACACCTAGGATTGGGACTGAATCAATAGTGTTTTGCTATTACACATAATGCTGCAGTAAATATGCTTGTGCAGTCTCTTTTTGCATGTGTAAGAGTTTCTCTGCATGAAGAAGAGGACACACGTTCTTACAATCCTGATGGACATGACCAATGGCTCTCCAAAGTGACTGGACCAACTGACCCTCTCAGCAGTGTGTAAGGGAGTTCCCGTTACTCTACACGCCTGCCAACCTTTGGAATCAGTAGGCTATGTAATTTGCAAAACTGGTGGATATAAATACTATCACATTCTGGTTTTAAGCTGCATATCCTTGACTACTGGCGAGACGGAGTATCTTTTCATGTGTTTTGGGCCATTCAGGATGTCTCTTCCATGAAGTTCCTATTCATATTCTTTGGCTATTTTATATGGGGATCCAGTTGTTTGAATTTGTGGGAGTTGTTTATATGCCTACACATAAATGTGTGAACGTATAATGGATACTAATTCTTTTCCATATTTGTTGCAAATATCAATTTGCAGGTGTGGTTTATCTTTGTACCTTTTTAATAGTGTCTTTAATCTGATTCTTCTGGTACTTTTCTCCATATTTCTAATGCTCCTCTTACCTGTTAATTTTAAGCTTTCTCTACTGACTGTCAACTATAGAAAAAGAAAATGGAGCTACTGTTACATTTCCCCTTCTTCCATTTATTTCTATCGGTAGATATTCAGTATTTACACTACATTATGACTCTCTATGCTATTTAGAGTTTGCAAAAGTACAGGGTCAGGGAAAAAGAGGAAGACCCTCAACGAGATGGACTGACACAGTGGCTGTATCAATAGACTTAAGCATAGCAACAACTGTGAGGATGATGCAGGACTGGGCAGTGTTTTGTTCTGTTGTACATAGGGTTGCTGTAAGTCAGAACTGACTCGACAGCACCTAACAATAACAACGCTATTCAGAGCTAAGCCAGGTAGTAACTGATTACTGTTCCTTCCTGCACATTTATTTTTCCTCCTGGAGTTAAAAATTGCCTTGCTGTGGTTTGCTTGTTTAGCTTTCTATGATGTACCCAAGTGAGCCAAAATTCCTTGTCATTTTTTTAATCTGTCTCTCAAGACATGGAACCATCCTTGATGTGAATGAATTTCATATTCTTGAATTACTCTCCCAGACCTGTGCCAATCTGGGTTCAGTTTACCTTCTGTCTCTCAGGCACAGCTCTCCTCCTGGAATCTTCCTTCACCATTTCCTGGGACTCTCTCAGCCTGTATCCTATGTCGGATCTCCTGTTTACTGTACCCTGTGTCTACATCTTTCTTGGTTACTTTCTCATTATGAAACACATCTTGCTTTAGTTTCCTGAGAAAGTTTGTGGGAAGTCAGATTTTTGAGATCTTGCATGTTGCAACATTCTCTTCTACCCTCACACTGACTGATAGTTGGGCAGGAATTGAATGCTACAATGGCTATCATTTTCCTCCAGAATTTTGAAGGTATTGTTGGATAACCTTCTAGCTGCTGGTAAGTCTAAAAGTATTCTGATTTCTCATCCTTTGTATGTGATAATTTTTTCACTAGAAAGCTGTAGAATCTTTTATTTGTCATCAGTATTCATGATACTGAGCTGTGGCATAGGTTTATTTTCTTCTATTGTATTGGGTGCTCAATGGGCCCTTTCAGTATAAACTCATGCATGTCCTTCAGTTCTGGAAAATTCTTCTGGATTTATTATTACTTCTTCCTCTACTTTTCTAATAACATCTGCTATTCAAGCACAGGACTTCCTGGATTGGCTCTCTAATTTCCTCACTTTTCTATTTTCCATTTCTTTGTCTTTTTGCTCTCTTTTCTAGATGATTTCTTCAACTTTATCTTCCAAATCTACTAAGATTTTCGTATCTGCTGTCATATTTTTTTTTCTGTGGGCTTTTTTAGTCTCTGAATGTTTCTTTTCTACAAATATTTCTTATTAACATCATGTTCTTACTTCATGGACGCATTATCTTCTCTTATCTCTTGAAAACATAAGTGAGCTTTTTTGAAATTCTCTCCTCCCCCAAACAATTTCTATTTCTCTCAGAGTTGAATAGTTCCAGATTGTTTTGGTCTCTGTTTCATTTTAGAGCATTTTCTCAGTTATCTGGTGATCTTTTGTGCATGTCTATATTTAAGAGCAAAGATTAAAAAGCTCTGTGTTTGTGAGTGAAGCTTGTCAACTATGAGTTTCTTTGTAGGATGATTTGCCTAGGCCATTCACTAGAGAACTGCCCTCACTCCAAAGTCCTTGGATTTTCAGGTCATTCTTCTCGAGCAGGTCAAATTCCCAGGGAAAGCTCTTCCAATTTCCTGCCTAGAGGGTAAAGACTTGGGTTGCATGAGTGGGGGAAGAGGGCTGAGGAGTCTCATCATCATATATTAATTGGCTTCATCCTCTGCTTTACTGAATGGTATTCTTGCACTCTACTGTAACTGGTATCCCCCAGTCTAGAGATACTGTTTTACCCCTCCAGAGAATAAGTCTCCAGATTTCTGCTGCGGTAATGGGCGGGAGAGTAAGAGTCTCCCAGAGATGTGGCATGGGGAGGGGTCTTGGTGATCTAAGTGCTACTTCAATAGCTTTCAACCATTATTCATTATTTTAATCAACCACCCCACTCCCAAAGACCTACTGTTCCACAGATACCCGGTGCCACCAACTCCTGAGCCTTGTAATCATGTCATGGTGTAAATTATGTTGCATCTCAGCATACCCTACTTCAGGTTTGTGATTCGACTTTCTAGGATTTGCTAAATCAGTTACCAGGCATTCATATGCTTTATAGCCCACAAAATGTTGCTGCTGTTGTCTTTTCTCCTGGTTTTTTCCAGTCTTGTGGGCTTCTGTTTTCAAAAAAAAAAAATCCCTTTATTATAGTTTTAGTGGATTGTGGAATGGAACAAAATTAGATGTGTATGTTCAATCTATCATCTCTATCTGTAAGTCCTCCATCCTTCTACTCTCAACCTTGCTGGGTCATTATGCTTTAGATATCTCTTGGAAATAGCATACAGTTGGATTTCATTTTTATCTACCTGAAGTATTCTATATTTTAAACAGCTCAGTTTATTACATTTACATTTCCTATGATTACAGATTATATACGCAGAAATTGCCATTACCTTCATTTTCTGTTTTCTATCATGTTTTTTCTTTGTTTGCTATTTTCTCTTGTATCCTTTTGTCTTAAGTTATCTAGTGCTGCTATACAATAGAAATACCACAACTGGATGGCTTTAACAAACAGAAATTTATTTTCTCACAGTTTAGGGGGCTAGAAGTCCCCATTCATAGTGCTGGCTCACGGCGAAGGCTTTTATTGGCTCTGGATGAAGGTCCGTGTCGATCAGGACAACCTCTTCTCAGCCATGTCCACAAGCAGGCCTCTCTCTGGCCATCAGCCCCTCGGCCCGACTTCTGCTCTGCTCGGGCAAATGTTACAAAGCTCTTTAGCTCCACCGGTAAGTGCCCAGAGGCACCCCACTCTGCCAGGAAGCCTACTACCCGAAGGCACTCAGCTCTCCGCTCCGTGGGTTGGCTCCCGCTACACCTCATGCCAGTCTGCTGGTTCTGCTGCACAGGTCTTCTGGTTCTGCTGTCGCCACTTCTCACTGTCTTGCACTGTCTCCAGTGTTATAGCTCTCTCTGTCTCTTGGTTCTAGGAGTTTCTTAGCACAGAGGTCCAAAGGACACGCTCTGCTCCTGTCTCTTCTTGGTGGTACTGAGGTCCCCATCTCTGCTTGCTTCTCTCTCCTTTTATCTCTTGTAAGATAAAACGTGTGACTCAAGTAAGGGCATGACTTGAATAAGGGCAATAAAAATGGTAACCAGGGTAAGGGTGTGATCGGAGTCACACCCTCTAGTAAGGTGGTACTCAAGATACATCTCACCCTAATCCTGCCTCATTAACGTAACAGACAATTCACTCCCAAATGGGACCATAACAACAGGCATAGAGGCTAGGACTCACAACACATCACAAAATGGAGGATAATTACATCAGATACAAACTGGAGGACAACCACACAACACTGGGAATTATGGCCTAGTCAATTTGACACATATTTTGGAGGAACACAATTCAATCCATAACATTCCACCCTTTGGCCCCCCAAAATTCATGTTCTTGCCACATGTAAAACACATTCACCATATATCATCCCAAAAGTCTTAAATTGACCCCAAGTCCAAAATCTCATCTTCTGCAAAATTCCTCTTCATCTGTAAACCTATGAAATCTAGAATACAAGTTATCTGGTTCCAAGTACAATGGTACAACATGCACAAGGTAAACATTTACATTATAAATGGAAAGAAGGGATAACAGGAATCAAGCAACTCCAAAACCTAGCAGAACAACTTACATTAGCTAGACCATTTGGGCAATGGCCCTACCCTCCAGACTCTCAGTCTTGTCCACACTCTCTAAATTCTAGGTAGAGACCCTCTGGCCTTGGGCTTCAGCTCCACCTCCCAGGCCCATTGGGATGGCAACTCTATTCCCTTAGCTTTGGGTGGCTCCATTCTCCTAATCTGAGTGGTGACCCTACCCCCTTGGCTCTGGCAGGCCCCATTCTTCTGCTCCTTGGGCATGGCAGCCCCTCCCCCTCAGCTCTGAGTGGCTGTCCAATCCTCTTGGCCCACCTGAATGGCAGCCCTGCACTCTGGAACTGAGTTGGTAGAGATCTGACTATGAAACCTAGGAGGCTGTGACTCCACCCTGTGAGATCTAGTAGACCATGGCCCCACTCCTTGAAACCTAGTCAGCCTTGCTTCCCATGCTTCTTCGAACAGTTCTGCTGATCTCTGAGCTGCTCCAGGGATGGTCCTTATCTTTTCTTGCAGGACAACAGACATAGCTCCTTTGGCCCATTTCTTGCCCTGTAGAATTCCAAGAGGTAGACAGTTTTCTTTCCCTTTGCTCTTTCTCTGTCCCCTTCAGTCTACGCTGATGGGTTTTCTGCTGTCGTAGGGGTTACATCCATCAGTATAAAGGGTTAATTTCTTTAACAAAAGATTGTGCAGCCACATCCTTGGTGAACATTCTAGTACATGTGTCCTTAGTCTATACAACAGAATTTTCCAAATCTTTAAGTTGTTTTCATTTTGCACAGTTCATTTTTAAGTCCATCTCTTTCCTGTCGCATTTTACTATAAGCGGCAAGGCGAAAACATGCAGCCCCTTTAAAATCTTGCTTAGAAATTTCATCAGCCAGATATCAAGTTCATCACTTGTAAGTTCTATCTTCCACAAAACATTTGAATATAATTCTGACAAGTTCTTTGCCACTGCATAAAAAGCACTGCCATTGCTCCATTTTCTAAACAAATGTTCATCATTTTCCTTTAAGGCCTCACCAGAAGTGCATTTAACATCCACAATTCTAGCAACATTTTGTTGCTGATGTCGTATGTACTCTCTAAAATGATACTTTCTCTATAGCTTTTTCACTCCCTTCTGAGTACTCATCAGAATTGCCTTTGACATTCATAATTCTACCAACAGTCTTAATCGATAAAGACAAGGTGGGCATGGTTACTGTAACAGATAGCAGAGTCAAAGCAGTAATCAGAATAGTCTGACTCATATGGACTTATGGCATTGGCTACTTAGTAATAGTGTCCCTAGGAGTGAAATAGATGGGAAACCTAATAAATATTTACTTGACTTGCACAAGTGGAAGAATTCTAGGTCAACTGAACAGCAGTCTAACTTGAATCACCAAAATAGACAGTCACAGCCCCTCAATCAATTCCCAGACTTGAGCCAGTTTGCAGACCCACAACCCCTTGAATGAAGGGGAGGCTGGGTCCCCTTGAGGGATAACCCCATTGTACTGTCAAAAATTTATACTGTTTATCTTTTTTCCCAGCCTTTCCTAGGGGGATTTAAGACCTTTTATGAGAGTGACTGTTCACTGGAGAAAAGGAAATAATCAGACTTTTCAGGGACCACTGGACACTGGTTCTGAACTGATACTAATTCCAGGAGACCCAAACCATCACTGTGCCCACTGTATGGAGATGAAGTTAGTAATGGAGTCTCAGGTCCATCTCACAAGTGGTCCCCGAATCCATCCTGTAGTGATTTCCCCAGTTCCAGAAAGCATAATTGGAATAGACATACCCAGAAACTGGGAGAACCCCACACTGGATACACGACATGTGGAGGAAAGTACATTTCCTACCTAGGAAAACAGTAAACCAAAAGGCTATCATATTCCTGGAAGAATCACAGAGATTACTGCCAACATCAAGGACTTGAAGGCTGCAGGGGCATAGATTCCCATCACATCCCCATTCAACTTGCCTATATTGGCCTGTTAAAAAACCAGATGGATCTTGGAGAATGACGGTGGAGTATCATAAACTTAACCAGGTGCAGGTGGTGACTCCAATTGCAGCTGATACTCCAGATGTGGATTCATTGGTTGAGCAAATTAATACATCTCCTGGTATCTGGTATCTGCCTTTCACTCGATTCCAGTTTCGAAGGATCACCAAAAGAAGTTTGCCTTCAGCTGGCAAGGCCAGCAATACACCTTCACTGTCCTACTCCACGGGTATATCAATTCTCCAGCCCTATGTCATAATTTAATTCGCAGGGAACTGGATCGCCTTACCCTTCCACAAGATGTTGCAACTGGTCCCTTACATTGATGATATTATGTTGACTGGACCTAGTAAGGAAGAAGGGTCAATGACTCTGGACTTATTGGTAAGACATTTGCATGCTAGAGAGTGGGAAATTTATCCCACAAAAATTTAGGTGTTTTCTACCTCCATGAAATTTCCAGTGGTGTGGTGCATGTTGAGATATTCCTTCTAAAGTGAAGGATAAGTCATTACAGCTTGTAACAACAAAAAAAGGAGGCATAACACCTGGTGGGCCTCTTTGGATTTTGGAAAAAACATATCCCTCATTTGTTTGTGCTACTCTGGCCCATCTATCAAATGACTCAAAAAGCTGCTAGTTTTGAGTGGGGCCCAGAAAAAGAGAAGGCTCTGCAACAGATTCAGACTGACGTGCAAGCCACTCTGTCACTTGGCCCATATGCTACAGCTGAACCAATGGTGCTTGAAATGTCCATGGCAGATATAGATGCTGTTTGGAGTCTTTGGCAGGCCCATACTGGTGAATCGAAGTGCAGACCCTTATGATTTTGGAGCAAAATCTTGTCTTCCTATGCAGATAACTACTCTCCTTTTGAGAAACAGCTTTTGTCTTGTTAACGGGCCTTAGTAGAGACTGAAGGCTTAACCATGGGCCACCAAGTCACCATGTGGCCTGAGCTGTCTATCTGACCTACAAAGTCATAAAGTCAGACATGCACAGCGCTACTCACCCCATCATTAAATTAAAGTGGCATATATAAGTTCAGGCTCAAGCAGGACTTGAAGGCACAAGTAAGTTGCATGAGGAAGTGGCTCAAATGCCCATAGTCTCCACACCTGTCACATTGCTTTGCCCCTCCTAGTCTGCACCTATGGCCTCATGGCCATTTCCTTATGATGAGCTGACTGAGGAAGAGAAAACTCGTGCCTGGTTTACAGATGGTTCTGTGCGACAGGCAGACACCACTCGAAAGTGAACAGCAGCAGTACTGCAGCTACCTTCTGGGACCTCCCTGAAGGAAAGTGGTGAAGGAAGATCCTCCCAATGGACAGAACTTCAATCAGTGCACCTGAGTGTTCACTTTGCTTGGAAGAAGAAACAGCCAGACGTGTGACTGTATACTGATTCTTGAGCTGTTGCCAATGGTTTGGCTGGATGGTCAGTGACTTGGAAGGAACATGATTGGAAAACTGGTGACAAGGAGATATGGGGAAGATGTATGTGAATAGACCTCTCTGAATGGGCCAAAGAAGTGAAAACATTTGTTTCATGTGACTGCTCACCAAAGGGTGGCCTCAGCAGAGGACTTTAATAATCAAATGGATAGGATGATGCATTCTGTGGAAACCAGTCATACTCTTTCCCCAGCCACTCCTGTCACTGCCCACAGGGCTAATGAACAAAGTGGCCATGGTGGCAGGGATGGAGGTTATGCATGGACTCAGCTACATGGACTTCCAATTACCAAGGCCAACTTGGCTACAGCCACTGCTAAGTGCCCAATCTACCAGCAACAGAGACCAACGCGGAGTCCCTGATATGACACCACTCCTCGAGGTGATCAGCCAGCAATCTGGTAGCAGGTTGATTACACTGGACCACTTCCATCATGGAAAGGGCAGTGTTTTGCCCTTAGTGGAATAGATAGTTACTCTGGATACGGATTTGCCTTCCCTGCATGCAATGCTTCTGCCAAAACTACCATCCATGGACTTACAGAATGCCTTATCCACCATCATGGTATCTGTTATGGATTGAATTCTGTCCCCCCAAAATGTGTGCCAGCTTGGCTAGGCCATGATTCCCAATATTGTGTGATTGCTCACCATTTTGTCGTTTGATGTGATTTTTGTATGTATTGTAAATCCTACCTCAATGATGTTAATGAGGTAGGATTAGCAAGAGTTATGTTAATGAGATAGGACTCAATCTACAAGACTAGATTGTGTTTTAAGTCAATCTCTCTTGAGATATAAAAGAGAGAAGCCAGCAGAGAGACATGGGGACCTCATACCACCAAGAAAGCAGTGCCGGGAGCAGAGCGTGTCCTTTGGAGCCAGGGTTCCTGCACGGAGAAGCTCCTAGACCTCAGGAAAATTGATTACAAGGACCTTTCCCCAGAGCCGACAGAGAGAGAAAGCCTTCCCCTGGAGATGGCACCGTGAATTTGGACTTCAAGCCTCCTAGACTGTGAGAAAATAAATTTCTCTTTATTAAAGCCATCCACTTGTGGCATTTCTACTATAGCAGCACTGGATAACTAAGACAATATCCCACACAGCATTGCATCAGATCAAGGGACTCACTTCATAGCAAATGAAATACAGTAATGGGTCCATGCTCGTGGAATTCACTGGTCTTACCATGTTCCCCATTATCCTGAAGCAGCTGGCTTGATAGAACGATGGAATGGCCCTAAGACAAAATTATGGTGACAGCTAGGGGGCAATACTCTGTAGGGGTGGGAAAATGTTTTCTAGGAGGCTGTATATGCTCTAAACTAGCATCAGATATATGGTGCTGTTTCTCCCATAGCCAGGATTCTCGGGTCCAGGAACCAAGGGGTGGAAATGGGAGTGGAACCACTCATTATTACCCCCAGTGACCCACTCGAAAAATTTTTGCTTCCTGTACCCGCAACCCTATGCTCTATAGCTCTAGAGGTCTTAGTTCCAAAGGGAAGAATGATACCACCTGGAGATACAAAACTGATTCCAATGACCTGGAAGTGAAGAATGCCACCCAGCCACTTTGGGCTTCTCATTTCTCTAGATCAAAAGGCAAAGAAAAGAGTTGCCATACTGGCTGGTATGATTCATCCTGATTACTAAGGGGAAATCAGATCGATATTATATAATGGGGGTAAGGAGGAATGTATCTGGAATGCAGGAGATCCCTTTCAGTGTCTGTTAGTACTACCATGCCCTGTGATTAAAATTTAATGGAAAACTACAGCAACCCAATTCCGACATGACTACTAATGGCCAAAACTCTTCAGGAATGAAGGTCACCCCACCAGGCAAAGAATGATAACCAGCTGAGGTACCTGCTATGGGTAAAGGGAATACAGAATGGGTGGTGGAAGAAGGTAGTTCTAAATGCCAGTTATGACCATGTGACCAGTTGCAGAAACGAGAACTATAATTGTGATAAGTATTTCTTGTTTCATTGTGTGTGTGTGTGTGTGTGTGTGTATCTCAAAGCTGAAGCTGAGGAAAATTCAAACAAGTCCACTAGAGCCAAAAGACGACCTTGAGTATATACCACCTGGATTTCGAGACCATCTTAAGTATAGACTTGATACAATGAACACTAATGACCAAAGACCAGATGAGTTGTGGATTGATTATAAAGGACATCATACCTGAAGAGAGCAAAAGGTCATTAAAAGACAGGAAAGAAAGAAAAGACCAAATGAATGCCAGAAGAGACTCTGAAATTTCCTCTTTAATGTAGAGCAGCTAAAGTGAATGAAAGAAATGATGAAGTAAAAGAGCTGAACAGAAGATTTCAAAGGAGGCTTGAGAAGACAAAGTAAAGTATTATAATGAAATGGGCAAAGACGTGGAGATAGAAAACCAAAAGGGAAGAATATGCTTGGCATTTCTCAATCTGAAAAAACTGAAGAAAACATTCAAACCTCAAGTTGCAACACTGAAGGATTCTGTGGTCAAAATACTGAACAATGCAGGAAGCATCAAAAGTAGAAGGAAGGAACACACAGAGTCACTGCACTAAAAAGAATTGGTTGACGTTCAAACATTTCAGGAGGTAGCATATGATTAAGAACCAATGGTATTGAAGAAAGAAGTTCAAGCTGCACTGAAGGCGCTGGCAAAAAAACAAGGACTCAGGAATTGACAGAATATCAATCGAGATGTTTCAACAAATGGATGCAGCACTTGAGGTGCTCACTCATCTATGCCAAGAATTTGGAAAACAGCTATTTGGTCAACTGTTGGAAGAGATCCACACTGGTCCACATTCCAAACAAAGGTGATCCAACAAATGTGGAAATTATAAAATAATATCATTATTATCACACACAAGGAAAATTTTGCTGAAGATAATTCAAAAGCGATCACAGCAGTGCATTGACAAAGAACTGCCAGAAATTCAAGTCAGATTCAGAAGAGGACAAGGAACTACAGATATCATTGCTGATGTCAGATGGATCTTGGCTGAAAGCAAAGAATACAAGAAAGACGTTTACTTGTGTTTTATTGACATGTAAAGGCATTCGACTGGGTGGATCATTAACAAATTATGCAAAACATTGCAAAGAACAGGAATTCCAGAACACTTAATTGTGCTCATGCAAAACCTGTAGATAAACCAAGAGGCAGTCCTTCTAACAGAACAAGGGAATACTGCAATGTCTTAATCAGGAAAGGTGTGGGTCAGGATTGTATCCTTTCACCAAACTTATTCAATCTGTATGCTGAGCAAATCTGAGAAATTGGACTATATGAAGAACACGGCATCAGGGTTAGAGGGAGACTGGTTAACAATCTACATTATGCAGATGACACAACCTTGCTTGCTGAAAGTGAAGAGGGCTTGAAGCACTTACTGATAAAGATCAAAGATTACGATTACGGCCTTCAGTATGGATTACACCTCAACATAAAGAAAACAAAAATCCTCACAATTGGACCAATAAGTAACAATAAATGGAGAAAAGATTGAATTTGTCAAGGATTTCATTTTACTTGGATCCACAATCAACACACATGGAAACAGCAGTCAAGAAGTAAGATGACGTATTGCATCGGGCAAATCTGCTGCAAAAGACCTCTTTAAAGTGTTAAAAAGCAAAGATGTCACATTAAGTACTAAGGTGCGCCCAACCCAACCATGGTGTTTTCAGTTGCCTCATATGTATGCGAAAGCTGGACAATGAATAAGAAAGACCAAAGAAGAATTGATGCCTTTGAATTATGGTGTTGGTGCAGAATACTGAATGGACTCTCAGAAGAACGAACAAATCTGTCTTGAAGAAATACAGCCAGAATGGTACTTAGAAGCAAAGAGGGGAGACTTTGTCTCACATACTTGGACAGGTTATCAGGAGGGACCAGTCCCTGGAGAAGGACATCATGCTTGGTAAAGTGAAGGGTCAGCAAAAAAGAGAAAGTCCCTCAATGAGATGGACTGACACAGTAGCTGCAACAATGGGCTCAAACATAGCAACAATTATGAGGATAGCGCAGTACCAGGTAGTGTTTCATTCTGTTGTACATAGGGTGACTATTAGTAGGAACCAACTTGATGGCACCTAGTATTTTTGTTTTCTTCCTTCCCTTATCCCATCACTCATAAGATATAAGATGAAAATTGGGTTTGTGCGTTTTTGGTTTTCTACATGTTAGTTGTATCATGTTAGGCACAAGTATGACTTTATAATTATCTTAGAGATTATGTATAGTTTAAAGAGATGGTGTACAGCTGCAAGTTGGCAAGGGGTGGACTGTGATAGTTAATGTTATGTCTCAATTTGGCTAGGCTATGATTCTCAATATTATGTAAGTATCCTCCATTTTTGTGATCTGATGTAATTATCCCCCATTTTGTGATATAATCACCTCCACGATGTGATCTCATGTGATCAGCCAATCAGTTGTAAGGGGAGTTTACCTCGGGGTGTGGCCTACACCCAATGTATACATGGATGTCTGGCAAAGCTCACTTGCTTGCTCTGGATCCTGTTTCCCACTCATCATCTCATCTCTGGTTCTTGGGACTTGAGCCAGCAGCTTGTTATCTGACCTGCTGACTTTGGGATTCTCCAGCTCCACAGCCCTGTGAGCCAATAGCCTGCCGTCTGATCTGTCGACTTTGGGATTCACCAGTTCTGCAGCCCAGTAAGTCAGCAGCCTGTGGTCTGATCTGCCAACTTTGGGATTTGCCAGCTTCTGCAGCTCTGTGAACCAGCAGCCTGCCATCCGATCTGCCAATTCAGGATTTGTCAGCCCCTGCAACCACATGAGTCAGGAGAAGCCTCCAGCCAATGCCTAACTTTGGGACTTGCTAGCCTCCACAACTGTGTAAGCAATTTCCTTGAGATAAATCTCACTCTCTCAATCTATAAGATGTATATACATATGTTTCACTACTTTTGCTTCTCTAGAGAACCCAGCCTAAGACACATTTCTTTTTTCCTCTATTTTATTCATTTCCCTTTTAACTCTTTTACTAGTTTGGAAATCATGCATTCTATTTCTATTCTTTTTGTGGTTACTCACACTTGACTTTAAATTTAAATGTAGTATCTTTATCCTCCTTTCAAACAATACAAGCATTTGAAACATGATTTCCCCCCCCCAACGTTGTTATTATTAACTACTATTTTAGTTTCATTTTGCTTTTAACTCCCCAAAATTAATTATTATTATATTATTATTTTCTTTAAATCAATGCTTATTTATATTTCTTCACATATTCACTAATTGCTTTCTTCTACCTTGCTACTTGCATTTCACTCCTTTCTTCTGAATATACAGGTAGTCCCAGCTTACGATGTACTCAAGCAGGGCTGGATTAACCAGTAGGCAAGGTACACACAGGCTTACAGTAAGCAAGGTATGCACAGGCTTAACTGTGTCTACTTACTAATGTAGCGCATAATTTCACGTGGGTTTCACCACATCTTTGATATGGTGAAAAACAGATGAAATCATACACTACAGATTAGTAAGCAAACACAAGTAAGCCCAAAGTACCTTGCTTATTGGGTAATGTGCTCCTGTATTCAAGTTACAACGAACTGCACTTAAACCAACCGTTTTTTATTTGTTTTGTACATCTTATTGTTAGTAATATGTACTGCATACAATGTTGCAGCACATAATCTGCTGATGTTATCATTCTCATGCCAACCCCCAAAGACAAATAAAGATCAGATTTATAGATACTGATAACAAAAGGCAATAATAATCAAAACTAAAAAAAATGAGAAAAAATGAGATATTCGACTTACATCAGAATTGATTTATGACAGAGTTGTCAGAATGGAACCCTGTCATAAATTGGGGACTAGCTGTAATCTAGTTCACATAATCTTAAGTAGTTCTTTCAGTGATGTGGGTAAAGGATCTAGTTTTACCATAAGTAAAGTGGCCTTCATCCTTGGCTCCTGAGGAATAACCTTGGAGTAACAGAGCACCTTGGTCTTGGACTTCTAGGCGGGGCAGATTATCCAATAGGAAAGGTAAACACAGTGCTTACCGTGCTTACCAGATCATCTGTAGCGAACAGCTGTTTCTGGAGTGAAATTGTTCATTGCAGATTAGTAAGTAAGCACAGTAAGCCTATGCTTACCTTGCTTACTGGGTCATCCAACCCTGTCAAGGATTATAAATTTGAAAACAGGCTTTGATTCTGTAGGAAGGTGTTGTGGGGTTGGGAAAGAGACAGATGCCAGCCATACCTAGAAGTAAAATCTTTGATGTGGTGAAAAAATGTGAAATTGTTCACTATACATGATCTGGTAAGCAAGGTAAGCACTGTGCTTATCTTGTCTATTGGATAATCTGCCCCTGCTTCCAGGCCACACTGGGAGGATTTGTGCTGGAGAGTGGGGGCTGGCCAGACTAGTAATGACTCATCTGGGAGGCTGATATTAACTAGTTCCAGGAGGCATAATTAACCTACCATGCAGGACTGGCCAAAAAAAGCTTGAAACTCCAAGGCTCAGAGAGCTTCCTGGTTGGCAAAGGGAGCATGACGTGCCTTCTCTGAGACAGGACAGCTCCACACTGGGAACTTGCCCAGACCTCGCCCATGCATCTCTTCCTTACGTTGATCCTAGTTTATACCCTCTTACTATAGTAAAACCTGTAGCTGTAAGTATAATACCTTCCATAAGTTCTGTGAGTCGTTCCAGTGAATTAACGAACCCAAGGACAGTGTCCTCTTAGGTTGTAAGGTCTGCCCTAGCCACAGGTAGCTAGGGACAGACAGAGAGAATGCTGTGTGGGTGGCCAGTGTCATAAATGACGGAAAAGTGGGAAAGCAGGGTTAGAACTGACCTCTGCCCTCTAGGAACTGGCTTCATGGTGAGTCTCATCTATGAAGCTATAGTCCCAAGCGAGAATATGCAAGCAGGAAATTTTCTAAATCTTTGCCTGAAAATATCTTTATTTCCCTCTTATTCTTGAATAATTTAGTTTATCATAGAATTCTAGGTTTCTTGTATTTCTGCTGTGAAGATATGCCTCCATTATTTCTTGGCACTTTATTTTTGCTGACCAATAGCCTGCTGTCCATTTAATTTGTCTTTCCTAGGTAATCTGTCTTTTTCTCTGGTTGCTTTTACATTTTTCTCTTTTTTGTTAATAATCCACAGTTTTACTAACATATGTCCACGGATGGATTTCTTTATGTTTATCTAAATTGGGACTTTTTGTGCTTCCTAAGTTTAAAGACACGTTCTTCTTCAAATCTGGGGGGAAAAAAAAAATCAACCATAATCTCCCCTTCTCTCTGTTTTTTTCTTCAGGAACTCCTATTAAACCCCTTCTCATTCTATCATTCATCATTCATGACTCTTAATGTAATATCTACATCCTTATCTCTTGGGCTTCATTCTGCTCATTCTACGTGGTGACTTCACACCTGTTTTCAACTCTGCGAATTCTCTTTTTGTATGTAATCTCCAGTTTATGTCAGTTAAGTTTTAAAACTACGATAAAACACAATTTTAAAAAGTTCTACTTGGAAGTTCTGATACATGTATCACATGGATGAACCTTGAAAACATTATGCTGAATGAAATCAATCACAAAACAACAAATAATTGTATGATCTCATTTATACGAAATATCTAGAATAGGCAAACGTACAGAGACCAACATTTATTAGTGGTTACAAGGGTCAGGCAGGTTGGAGGGAACGGTAACTAACTTAGCCAGCACTGAGCTTCTGTTAAGGGTGATGGAAAAATTTGGAAACAGATAATGGTGATGGTTGAACAACATGATAAACACAATTAATGTCACTGAATTGTACACGTAAAGAAAACTGAAATGGCAAATGTTTTGTTAAATATATATTTACGACAATTTTTTTTAAAAAGTTCTATTTGGTTTTTCTTCAATTTTGCCTATTCTTTTTTCATATTGCTTGATGCTTTTGTCAAGGATTTTTTGTCTTTAATTTTTTAAATTTCATTTTAAACATATTATTTTACATTTTCTTTCATATTGTTAGTGTACTAATTCTCCTACGGATTGTATCTGCTAACTCTCCTTCATGATGATTCTATTTTTAGTTTGTTTCACTGTGAGCTCAAAACCAGCAGGGATTGTTCTTACGGGACAGGAAGGTTTCATATTTGCTACTGCTGGAGCCCGAGGGATTTCAGTTGTCCTTCAATGGTTTTATGTTAATTTTTCCACTGGGGAGTTGCCTCTCCACATAGAGAACATAACTTTGGAGCTAGTGTTTTGATTTCACACAGGTTACCTTTCCTTTTTCTCCACCCAAGTACCCAAGCTGACTTCAGGTAACCTCAGTGCTTCCCTGAGGAGTTCTAGTCCCTTTTTACAGATGGGAACGTACCTGAATTTGGCACAAGCCCACATACAGTGTCACCTTACCCAAGAAGTGTGTCATCTCCCAGGATAGCCGACCCTTCCATCAAGCATTGGGCCAGTGTCGTCAAAGGCAATTTTTTCTGAAAAAAGAAACAAACATTATAATGAAAACTATTTCCAACAGTAACCTGCATACTCTGAAGTAGCAAAAATACAAATACCTGCCCATATACTAGTTACTAGCTAAGAAATAAACTGATTAAAATATGTTAAAAACCTAAAAATTCAGTCTATGATGATGGTTAGCATTTAACTTAGTGGCTGCCTAGGACTGAGGTATCATTTGCTCTCTTCTCTTCCCTTTGCTCTCCCCCACTTCACCTATAAGGATACTGAGTTTTCGAAAGATTAAATTGCCCAAAGATCTATAAAAGCTGCTAAAATGCGCTTCCCTAGCTAGCAGGATCCATGCTAAGACAGCTAGTCCCAGGCAAAACAGCCTTAGCAGGATTCATCCTGCCCAGTAATCTGCGACAAAAACGAGTGATTAAAATAAACTTTCCTCAGACTCTAGGGCTCCAATATAACCTTAAGAATGAAGGGGAGCAGAAGACAGAACATCCCAGGGTTTGGATGTTAATTTGAATGTCTGGCATGACTGTTTTCTCTAAAAGCTACCTTGGATTTTATAAGTTATCGCAGTTTGTAGGATGACTGAGAGGCAAAAAGTCTCATTGCAACATTCACCTTGTTCCTCAAACACGTGCACACTCACAGACACATATACACACACATTCTCACGATCCACATCCCTTGTCTCTGAAAGCTACTGTCCACTATCCTCTCATTACAGGTCCAGGCAACTGGCTCTTCTGTGCTTCACCCTCCCAGAGACTTCTAGTTTAGGGCTCAGTAGTTCACAAGGGCCTCTCTGGTCTAACGGTGGGGGCAATTAACATACCAGTGGCTTACACTTATTTTAACACCCAATTATGTTAAGCACTCTGCTAGGCATTTGCATTTAACTCTCAAAACAACCCTACTGGGTAGGAAATCATTATTGTTATTACCATTTTACGAATGAAGCAACCAAGGCTGATAGAGGTAATTAACTTGACTAAGGTCATGCATAACTAGGCAGCAGTAGAGCTGGACTTGGACCTTGGATGGTCAGATTCCAGAGCTTACACTCTGAGCCGTCTTGCAAATTGTCACTGTATAGAACAGGAAGAACTCAAACTGGCTTGCTGGTGCATTAGGAGGGTTCTATGCCTAAAATACTAATGGGCTGTCCATTCCTGTCACAATCTATCTTTAACTTTGCCCTGAGAATGTAGCAGTGGTAGAGAGACAAGGTCCCTGCTCCCATGGAGCTTCATGTCAGTGACAGGGAACAGTTAAGTTAGGAAATGAATGATCACAAAAATTCCAGGTAATAACATGTGCTATGAAGAAAATAAAATAGGGTGATGTGATTTAGGCGGGGGAGTAAACACATTAGGTGGTCAGTCAGGAAAAGCTTCACCGAGAAGGTGACATCTGAGCTGAGAACCGAACAACGTGAAGTTCCTGGCCATGCAATGCTGTATGGGAACATTCCATACAGAGCAAGTGCCAAGTCCCCAAGGTGGATATGAGCTAGGCACCGTGTTCAGGAACAGAAGGTCAGTGCAGCTGGAGAGTAACGCCTGAGGAAGGAACAAGAGCTGAGCTCAAAGATGCAGGAGAGGACCTGTCACTGGCGTCTAGGGGTCAAGGTCAGGAGTCTGGATTTTACTGTATAATAGGAACACTTTGGTGGGATTCATACAGAAGAGTGGCATCAGCTTGCTTCCATTTTAAACACTTGCTCAGGCCATTACAGAGACTGGATTATGAAGGGGAAGGGTGAGGGGCAGGAGTTGAGGGTGGAAGATCTGATAGGAACCGTTGTGTTCAGGCAAGAGATGACAGTATCTTGGACTAGAGAGGAAAAAGTCAAGTAAATGGGTATTCTTTGGAGGTAGAGTCAGCTGGCTTACTGAAAGACTGGATGTGGGGAGTATGGAAAGTGAAGAATAAATATTTAGGATAAATCTAACACTTAGACTTGACAAATTAGGTGGATGTGCAGTACTCTCTTACTCTGCTAGATCTTCCCACTGTTTGAGCTTAAAAAGCTTTAGATGCTTTAGGTGCAGGGGTACTTGATCAATGGCCTTTTGTCTGCTCACCCTGTATTTTCTCCCTGGGTGATTCAACCACTCCCATGGATTCAACAGTCACTCACGCCTGAGACCCTGAAACCCCTTTCCATGCTTCACATCTATTTGATTACCAAGTCCTGGATGTTATACCTCCAATAGCTACCAAATCTGCAACTGTCCTCAATCTTGACTGTCTCCATCCTGCCTCAGTAGACTGCTCCAGTATTTACCAAACTGGCGCTCCTATTTCCTCCACTGCTGTAATCCATGATTCACACAATAGCCAACAGATGTGATTGTGATACCCCATCTAATTCAACTTTGGCTTCCCGCTGCTCTGAGGGACGAAGCCCAGCTCCTGACCATGACCTCCAAGGTCCCTGCAGTCTCATCTCTTGCCCCTCACCTCCCTTCTCTCTATACCCTAGTCACTCTGGCCACCTGTGTGTTTGTCAGAGTCCTTCCTGTATTTGGGAATTTTGCACATGCCACACCCTGTCCTAGAAGCACTGTCACTCTGCTGGTGCTGCCAGCTTTCGTTTATCCTCAAGGAAACGTTGTACTAATTAATTCCTGGTAAGCTGTTCTTCTCAGCACCTTTCTGAGTGTAGTGGCTGCTTCCCTTGAGCCTGTAAGCTTCCAGAGGACAAGGATCCTTGGCATGTACACTGCCTTGCATGGCAGACCTGGTACTCCCTAAACATGTGTTGAATAAGGTGGAGAAACACTTTCTCACATTAACAGTGTATTTGTGGAGCTTGACTTTGTGATGAGAAATGCGAGGATTGTGACAAAACAAATATTTTTATCATACTGAGAGTCTTAATCAAAATGAAAACCTGTGAACTAACTAACAGTTTGCCTTGATTAAGGGAGGCAAAATGGAAACATAATTCACATCCTTTCTCTTCCCCTCCCATGTAAGAAACCCAGCTGAGCTAAGTATCCATGGGGTAACACTGCTCTGGTCACTGAGATCGTGGCAAACCCCCACCCCCCGCCACCAACATGTGTGGTAGCTAGCCACAACTTTCAGACCTGAACCTTTAAAGGCTGGTGATAAATGTTTAAGTGTGTCAAACCATAACTGAACTGCTATGAGCTGATGAACCTGTTGAAGGAAAAGTGACAAAAGTGACAGGTGACCTGTTTTGAAAAGAACCACAGCGGACTGGTGAACACCCTGAGACTCTCTGCCTGGAGTGCAGAAGCATTAACTGCAGCAGCCTCAGCTCTGTGTCTTCCCCTCCCTGTCCTGGGCTGGACTGTTATTCCTTCATCCACCCTTCCTTTGTCTGCTCTCTTCTATTTGTTGTTGTCAGCTGCAGTTGAATAGCCTGACTCATAAAGTTTAGTGGAACGAATTGCTGCCTGGTCCTGCTCCATCCCCACAATTGGTGGCAAATCAGATAGTTGTGATCCACAGGGTTTTCATCGGCTGATTTTCAAAAGATCACCAGGCCTTTCTTTCTAGTCTATCTTAGTCTGGAAGCTCTGCTGAAACCTTTTCAACATCATCATTATGGCAAGCCTCCATTGATGGATGAGCGTTGGCTGTGCATGAAGAGCACTGGATGGGAAATGAACCGGATCTCCTGCATGGAAGGCAAGAATTCTGACACTGAACCACTACTGCCCACAGACCTACCACCTTTTGAGTCCAACTGTTGTGGCCCATATGCCAATCCATCCCAATGAAGGTTTTCCTCATCTTTGCTGGACCTTCACTTTAGCAAAAATGATGTCTTTCTCCAGCAACTGGTCCCACCTGATGATGTCCAAAGTAAGTGAGTTGAAGTATGGGGCAATACTCTGTGATCCACAGGGTTTTCAGTGGCTAATTTTAGGAACTCTCACAGGTCTGTCAGTTTGTTATATTGTGGTGTCTTGCATGTTGCTGTGATGCTGGGAGTATGCCACTGGTATTTCAAATACCAGCAGGCTCACCCATGGTGGGCAGGTTTCAGCTGAGCTTCCAGACTAATATAGACTCAGAGGAAGGACCTGATGGTTTACTTCTGAAAAAACTGGCCAGTGAAAACCTTATGAACAGCAGCAGAATATTGTCTGGTATGATGCCAGAAGATGAGACCCTCAGGTTGGAAGGCAGTCAAAAGGTGACTGGGGAAAAGCAGCCTCCTCAAAGTAGAGTCAACCTTAATGACGTGGATGGAGTCAGGCTTTTGGGACCTTCATTTGCTGAAGTGGCACAACTCAAAATGAGAAGATACAGCTGCAAACATCCATTAATAACTAGAACATGGAATGTACGAAGTATGAATCTTGGAAAACTGGAAGTCATCAAAAATGAAATGGAACACATAAAGATCAATAGCCTAGGCATTAGTGAGCTGAAATGGACTAGTATTGGCCATTTTGAATCAGACAATCAAACGGCCTATTATGCCAGGAATAACAACTTGAAGAGGAATGATGTCACATTCATCATCAAACATCTCAAGATCTATGCTGAAGTCCAACACTGTCAGTGATAGGATAATATCCATACACCTATAAGGAAGAACAGTTCATTCCACTATCATTCAAATTTACGCACCAACCACTATGGCCAAAGATGAGGAAATTGATGATTTTTACCAACTTTTGCAGTCTGAAATTGATCAAACATGCATTCAAGATGCATTGATTAATTACTGCTGATTGGGATGCAAAAGCTGGAAACAAAGAAAGACTGGTGGTTGGAAAATATGGCCTTGGTGATAGAAATGATGCCAGAGATCACATGATAGAATTTTGCAAGACCAACAATTTCTTCATTACAAATACCTTTTTTCAACAACATAAATGACAACTATACACGTGGACCTCATCAGATGGAAAACACAGGAATCAAATCGACTACATCTGTGGAAAGAGATGATGGCAAGCTCAGTATCATCAGTCAAAACAAGGCCAGGGGCTGACTGCAGAATAGACCATCAATTACTCATATACAAATTCAAGTTGAAGCTGAAGGAAATTATAAAGTCCACAAGAGCCAAAATACAACTCTGAATATCCCACCGGAATTTAGAGACTATCTCAAGAATAGATTTGATGCACTGAACACTGATGACTAAAGACCAGACAAGTTATGGAATGACAAAAGGGATTATCATACATGAAGAAAGCAAGAGGTCATAAAAAGACAGGAAAGAAAGAAAAGACCAAAATGGATGTTAGAAGAGATGCTGAAGTGTCTCACTGTACCAAAAGCAATATTCAAGGGTCCTTGTAGGTCACTTGCAACCCCCAAATCTGCAGCATGATTTTTCTCCATGATGTCTTCAGTCACACTTGAGACAAATGGACTCTAGGAAGGAGCTGAAGCAGAAACAAGAGGACCATCAAAGATAAAGCTTCCCTCGAGATGGGGTCTCAAGCATGCTCCTGCTATCCTCCTGGTTGTTCCACTCTGGGGGGAATAGCAGAGGGGCCTCACTTGCCTAGGGAGAACGATGGATATCTCAGGCACAGCTCAAGAGCCAAAGTGGCGGGAAGCATGGCCATACCACAGAAACAAGGAGCCTGGGTTGCTTGGATGCTCAGACATATAAACGGCTGTATGGGTGGTACAGTAACTGTAGTGCTTGGCTGCTAACTGAAAGGTTGGCGGTTCAAACTCACCAGCCCAGCTCCACGGTAGAAAGATGTGGCAGTCTGTTTCCATAAAGATTACAGCCTTGGAAACTCGTTTTGGCAGTTCTACTCTGTCCTATAGGGTCACTATGAGTTGGAATCGACTTGACGGCAACCTTTTTTTTTGTTTGTTTTTGTTTTTGTTTTTATGGATGGTACAAATGGTTAACAAGCTCAGCTGCTAACCGAAAGGTTGGAGGTTCAAGTCCACCAGCGGTGCCTCAGAAGAATGCCTGGCAATCTACTTCTGAAAAATCAGCCATTGAAAACCCTATGGACTACAGTTCTACTCTGACACACATGGGGTCACCATGAGTTGGAATCCACTCAAAGGCAACTTCTTTTTTTTTTTTTTTTTTAAATGAACAGCCACACTAAACAGCTGAGGGCACTTACTGAGCGTTTGTCAGCTTCCGTCCCTTGCTGGCCCTGAAGACATGCAGTCAGCTTCTTGTGGGTGCTGTGGGAAACCTGCTTCACCAGCTCCAGGCGCTTCTCCACCTGCCGTAGAACAGTGGGTGGTGTCAATGGGAAGAGGGCAAGGTCCGGAGAAGTGGGGTTGTGGGGTCCGGACAACCCTGGAAAAGGACTCTGACCCATGTGTCCACAAAGACAAGGAAAGCTGGGGGACAACACCCAGACGTGGAGAACCGGCGGAGGAGGGATAGCAGACTCTGGTATCCCTGGCTAACCCTGCACTGAAATGGCCTTACATTTCTACTGGAAGATCTCACTGAAATCACTGTGCTGTGATACAGAATAAAAAGCTGTACTTCGGAACAGTCTGTATTAGCAGTGGCTTGAGAAGTTTAAACAGCATTGGGAATGGCTTAGTTTTAGAAGGAAAGCATCTTTGGTGTCTTTGAGCTAAGAGCTTACCTGAAGGAGGTCTTCACTCAGAACTTCAGTCTTTTCTGCCCTAAATAGGAGATTGAGAAACAGATCAGTCAGAAAACTAGGAGCACAGTCCCATAATTACTCCCCTCTCGTCACTATGGAAAGACCAGAAAAACAGAGACATTAACTAGTAGGAGAATTTCTAACAAGAGAATATATAGACAATTAATATTGGAATTTGCTGCGTATCAGCATACTAGCAAACAAGATAACCTGAAGAGTCCCTGCTACAGATTAGAACCTGGATTAACGACAACAAACATACTTCTTTTGTTCCCAGACATATTTTTTAAGTAACAGAACTAAGCAGGTTCTGCCACCCAAAGCCCTTGGCCTTTCCCAAAAAATCTAGCAAAAGTGGCAGAAATCTGATCAGGGATCAATAAACAGTGAACATGGAGACAGTATTAAGTCCTGGTGACAAATGCAAATACCACCTCCAAGATCTGGCAGCCAAGTTTACACAAGAAAGTTCGGGCTTGCCACCTCAGATTTCCACTTTCAGTGAAAGGACTTGGAAGCTGGCTGAAGTGGTCACACAATCTGTTAGCACCCCCTGACTCACATCAGAGGCCAATGCAAATCCTCTTTGGAGCACAACTATCCCAACTTATTACCTCCGGATTCTCACAGATAAGGTTCAGTCAATGAGTGCTTGCACATCTGTGCACGCATGCTCTCTCTCTCACTCACTCACACACACATACACATACAAACTGCAAATTCACATGAAGACAAATCAAGACTAAGAATACGGAGAAAGAATAACATATAGAGCCTGTTGTTGTTGTTGTGTACCCTCGAGTCAATTCCAACTCACAGAGATCCTAGAGGGCAGAGCAGAACTGCCCCATAGGGTTTCCTAGGTATACGGTCGCTATGAGTTGCAATCGACTCGATAGCAACAGGTAACGGCTTAATTTTTACAGTAGATTGCCAGGTCTTTCCTCCAGTGGAGTAGCTGGTGGGTTCCAACCACCCACCTTCCTGTTAGCAGTCGAATGCTTAACCATTTCGCCACCAGGACTTTTTATAGAGAGCCTAAAGGACTTCAATTATTGGAATTATCAGTGATTGCAACATGTGCATGAAGCATTTAAGAATAAATGATACACTAAAAATTAAATAACAGAACTTTCATTTCTGGGAAGATAGAGTAAACATGCTTTTACCTATTCTTCTTGCTAAGTACAACTAAAAACCTGACACATTATATACAAAACAAACATAAGATTCTTAAAGGTGAAGAGAAAGCAGACTGGCTAGGTACGGCTAGAATTACGCAGAAGGTTTTTTTTTTTTTTGCTTCATATATCCTAGACTTGGAATATAAAAAGTGCTTCATTTATCCTAGACTTGGATCAACCATGTGCCCCCTGCCTGCTGGGGTGGGGTCGGAGGAGGCCTAGCAGAAAGTCGGGGCTTTCATCACCACCCAGAAGAAATGCAATCCCAACCAAACTTCCAGCAGCATTTTTGTAGATATAAACAAGTTGATTCCAAACTGATATCAAAGTACAAATGAACTAGAAGAGCTACAACAATTTAGAAAAACAAGAAGAAAGCTGGAAGACTCACATACCCAATTTTAAGACTTACTATACAACTAATTAAAAGAGTACGGTATTAGTGAAAGGAAAGAAACCTAGAACAATGGAACAGAATAAAGAGTCCAGAGATAGACCCATAGAAA
Source organism: Dugong dugon (assembly GCA_030035585.1). NCBI lineage: Eukaryota > Metazoa > Chordata > Mammalia > Sirenia > Dugongidae > Dugong > Dugong dugon. Next base: position 64,229,554 of record CM057470.1, on the reverse strand, counting down.
TATGATGAACTGATTTTTGACAAAGGTACAAAAGCAATTCAATGAAAGGACGATCTTTTCAACGAATTGTGTTGGACAACTGAACGTTCATATGTAAAGAGTCACATACAAAAATGGACTCAATGAATCATCCATCTAAATATAAAACATTAACATAAAACTCCTAGAAGAAAACATAGGGGAAAATATCTGTGACCTTGGGGTAGGCCACGAGTTAGATACAACATCGAAAGCATGCTATCTATAAAAGAAAAACAGTGATACACTGGACTTCAAAAAAAGAAAGAAAATAATAATGATTATAATAAAATAATAATAATAAAAGAAGAAAACAATAAAGAGAAGTTAGTAAAACAGAAAAAAATCATACAATAGAATCAATAAAGTCAAAAGTTCATTCTTTGAAGAGACTTAATAAAATAGCAAATGTCTACAAGATTTATTTAGGGAAAAATAAGAGAAATAAGAGCTAAACAATAATAGAAAATGAAAGCTGACCATAAACAGAGATGCTACAGATACTAAAAATATAAATAAAACTTATGAACAACTTTATTTGAAAACTCAGACAAAACAGTCAAACCCCTAGAAAAATAAAAACAGAAATATCAAGAATAGGCAAATGCATAGAGACCCAAGCTTACTAACGGTTACCACGGGCAGGCAGGAGGAAGGGGGAAAGGGAAACACAATGCTTAGGAAACACTGAGCTTCTGATAAGGGTGACCGAAAAATTTAGGAATGCTTAATGGTGGTGGTGCAGTGGTTAAGAACTATGGCTTCTAACCAAAAAGGATAGCAGTTCAAATCCACCAGTCGCTTCTTGGAAACCCTATGAGACACTTCTACTCTGTCCCATAGGGTTGCTATGAGTTGGAATCAAATCAACGGCAAATCAGTTGTTTTCCTTTTTAATGGTGGTAGTTGAAAAACATGATGAACACAGTTTATGTCACTGAACTGTACATGCGAAGATCGTTGATACAGCAAATTTTTTACTATCTATATATCTACCACAATTAAAAAACTCATCTTAAAATATATATACTGCATAAAAAGAAAACAGAACATCTGAAAAGTCCTATAAACATTAAAGAAGTTAAACTAGTAATTAAACACCTTTCCACAAAGAAAACAGCGTACCGAGATTTTATACACGCAAATTTTTAACAACTGTGTCTTTCCAAATTTACACAACCTCTTAAAAAGAGGAAAAGAAGCAACACATCCCAACTCATTCTTAGTGTCAAGTATAACTTGATACCAAAACTAGACAAGGACAGTACAAGGATAATTATAGATCACTCTCAGATATTAATGGTACAAAAATACTAAACAAAATAAATTAGCCCATTATGAACGAGCTAGATTAATTGATGGAATACAAGGGTGGTTTAACTTTAGAAAATCTGTAACTGTAATTCATCATTGAAAGAGTAAAAGATAAAACATATGACCAACTCAAAAAATGTAGAAAAATTTTTAATAAAATTCAAGGCTTAATATATCTGATAAGGGTTTAATATCCAGAATATACAAAGAATTACAACAACTCAATGACCCAAAAAAAAAAAAAAAACTAATTTAAAAATGGGTAAAAGACTTCGTGGTGTTAAGAATTTAACTTTACCTAAAGTAATGTGGTCTTGCCCTTGTTTCCTGAGACAGAACTCTAGGCTCTTGGAATTTCCGGAGTAATACAGGTACCTTTATTATCTAAAGCCTCCAGGTAATACCTGAGGATCTATGCAAATGAGTACGGGGATGGATGGCCAGACCACAAAGACCACCTGGTAGCCTGATATCAGCTAATCTCAGGGAGGGAGGGGGCACGATTTAATCAATTATGCCTACATAATGAAGCCAATAAAGGCTATGAACACAGAAGCTCCATGGGCTTCCTGGTCGGTGAAAGCTATCCATGCACGTGGGAGGGTAATGCACCCTTTGGGACATGGAAGCTCCACATTGCAGACCCTCCCAGACCTCATCCTATGCATCTCTTAGTTTGCATCCTTTTTGCTATAAAAGTTGTAATTGCAGGTGTAGCACTTTCCATGAGCTCTGTGAGTCATCCCAATGAATTATCAAACCCAAAGGAGTAGTGGGAGCCATCAGATTAGAAGTTAGGGTGTCCTGCGGACTCCTAAACTTGCAGCTGGCATCTATTAAGCAGTCTGAAGGATGCTGTCCTTTTAACTTCTGAAATCTGAGCTAGCTCTGGGTGTCTAGGGTCAGAGAAAGAAGTGCCACCTGGGCAGCTGGTGTCAAAACTGAACAGAGAAGTGAGAAAGTGAGGATTTGTTGTATCCTCATAGGTGAGGACAGAATAGTAGGATTCTGAGATTTCCACACAACACAGCTGACATCAGAACTGGGACTCACTAGGAATGCAGACTTGAAAAGACATTTCTCTAAAACAATATATACAATTGGCCAACAAGCACATGAAAAGATGCACAATGTCATTATCCATTAGGAAATGCAAATCAAAACAACAGTGAGATGCCACTTCACACCCTCTAGGATGGCTAGTATTAGAAAAACAGAAAATAACAAGTGTAAGCAAGGATGTGGTAACACTTGTACACGGCTAGTGGGAATACAAAATGGTGCAGCTGCTGTGGAAAACAGTTTGGTGGTTCCTCAAAAAGTTATATGCAGAATTACACTCCTAGATACATACTCAGAAGAACTGAAAGCGGGGACTCAAATACTTGTACATCAATGTTCATTGCAGTATTATTCATAACAGCCAAAAGGTGGAAACAATGGAAATGCCCAACAACAAATGAATGTACATACATACAATGAAATATTACTCAGCCATAAAGACAAAGGAAGTTCTGACACGTTATGCCATGAACGAACTTTGAAAACATTATGCTGAATGAAATAAAAGTCACATACAAAACTAAAAATATTCTATGATCTCACTTAACGAAATATCTAGAATAAGGAAGCCCATAGAGACAAAAGTTTACTAGTGGTTATCAGGGGGCTAAAAGAGGGTGGAATGGGGAGTCACTGCCTGATGGGTAGAGAGTGGCTGTTTGGGGTAAGTTTTGTAAATATATAGCAGTGATGGTTGCACAACATGGTGAATGTCATGTCACTGAATTATGCACCAAAAAATGGTTAAAATGACGTTTTTTATTATATATACTTTTACCATAATAATTTTCTTTTAATACCTATTCATGAAAAATAGTAAAAAGGAGGAAATCTTTAACTTATATTTTTAAAGGAACCTATAAAACATTATTCTTAATGGGGACATGTTGGAAGCATTCCCTTTATAATCTGGAATAAGAGCAGGATGTCTATTATCACAATCTACCTAGTTTAGTAAGTAAATAAAGATGAAAAACTAAAAACTGAAAAGGGAGAACCTAAACTGACATCATTTGAAGATGACACATGTGTCTACAAAGAAAATCTTAAATAATCTACATAAATATTGAATTAAGGAAAGTTTAGAAAGGTGGCTGGATATAAGATCAATATAACAAAATCAATATAACCAATAAATACTTAGAAAACCTAATTTTAAAAATATCATTTATCACAGCAAAGAAATTATAAGTAACCTGGAATAAATTTCATAAAAGATGTGAAACCTTTTACGGAGAAAAAATACAAACTTTAGTAGAAGACATTTACAAAGACAATAATGGGACAGATAAACAGTATTTAGAAACAGGAAGAAATCAGTTTTGTAAAGATGTCAGTTCTCATCACATCAACACAACTTCAATGAAAATCTTAATGAGGTTTTTTGTTTTTTTTTTTTTTTAAATAATTTAACAAGCTCAATCTAAAATTCATATGCAAATGTAAAGGCTTAAGAATGCCCATTTTGGGGTGGAGGGGGCTATTCTTAAGTTTTTGCATTTGCAGATAAACTTTAGATTCAGCTCATTAAATTATTTAAAAAAAAAAAAATCAGAGAAAGAGGGTCAGCAAAAGAGAGGAAGACCTTCAACGAGATGGACTGACACAGTGGCTGCAATGATGGGCTCAAGCATAATAACAATTGTGAGGATGGTGCAGGACCAGGCAGTGTTTCATTCTGTTTGTACATCGGAACCAACTCAACAGCACCTAACAACAACAACAACAACAAGAATAACTAATATTCTGCTTAAGAAGAATAGGTTGGGAGAGTTTCACTATCAGATACTGAAACTTATAAGTCACAGTAATTAAGACACTATTCTATCAATGTACACATTGATCACTTGGATAGAAGAGAGTGCCCAGGAACAAACCCACACAGATATGGGAAACTGATGACAAGCGTGTTATCCCAGACTGGGAAAGGGAAGAGGGAGAAAACGAGTTTTTCAGTAATAGTGCTGGGACAACTGTTTAACTACATGAGAATAAAAAAAGGGGGGGAGAAGGGTTTCTACACCACACCATGTACAAAAGCCAAGTTCCTATGAATTAAAGACTTAAAGATAAAAGGCAAGGCATTAAAAGTCCTAGGAAAAAAATAGAATATCTTTCCTACCATGGAATGAGATTTAGATATATACATATATGGAAGACTAACTATAAAATAAAATATTAGTAAATATATTTACATTAAAATTGATAACTTCTATTATGGTGGTTAAAAAAAAGGTGAAAAGAAAGCCATAAACTGGGAAAAGATATATGTAAGAAATATAACCATCAAAGGATTAACATTCAGACTCTCAACTCCTACAAATCAACACACACACACACACACACACACACAAAATCAATTCCCCAGAATAACGGGCTAAAGACTAACACTTCTTAAAAGAAGAAACTCCAATGATTATCAAATGTAAGAAAACCTGGTCAACTTCATGAGCAATCAGGGATATACGAACTAAAACCACAGGAGATGTCATTTCACACCCACCCAACAGGCAAAAATGCAGAAGTTCAACAATGTCCAATGGTGGAGATACAGAGTAAGGAAGTTCCTACATACTATTACTGTAAGCATAAATTGTTAAAAGCATTTTAGAAAACAATGGGGCATTATCTTGTACACTTGACACTGCAACTCAGCACCCAAATGTAGTAGCATCTTGGAACAAAACACTTCTACTGTTTTTGATGCACACTGATACTTTCTACTACTACCACTAAATTGATTTCACTATCACTGATGGATAGGAACTTGCAGTACAAAAACTGCTGTAGTAAAGAAGTTTTGGCACATATTTACCAGGAAGCATTTACACATCAATATGAAGAAAATAAAAATCCTTGCAGCTAGACCAATAAACAACATTATGATAAGCAGAGAAAATAACTGAAATTGTCAACGATTTCATTCTACTGGGATCAACAATTGACGTCCATGGAAGTAGCAGTCAAAAAAATCAAACACTGTATTTCCCTTAGGCAAATCTGCTGCAAAAGACCTCTTAAAATTTTCAGAAGGGAAGAGTCACTCTGATGACTAAGGTGCACCTGACCTAAGCCACTGTCTTTTCAATTGCTTCATATGCAAGCAAAAGCTGGTCAGTGAAAAAGGACAACAGAAGAAGAATTGCTACACTATGAATTGTGGTGTTGTCAAAGAATATTGAATATACTGTGTGTGAAACTGCCAGAAGAACACATCAATAAGTCTTGGAAGAAATACAGTTAGAATCCTCCTTAGGGGCAAGGATAGAGAGACTTAGTCTCACTTATTTTGGAGATATCATTAGGAAAGCCCAATCGCTAGAAAAGGACATCATATTTGAGAGAGGGTCAGTGAAAATGAGTGAAACCTTCAATCTGACAGATAGACACAATAGCGACATCAATGTACTCAAACGTACCAATGATCATGAAGATGTTGTAGGACCAGGCAATGTTTCATTCTGTTATACGTGGGGTTGTCATGAGTCAAAGCCAACTCAATGGCAACTAATAACAACAACATTCACACAGTACTCATAGGAACATGTGCGCATGCGTATGTGTGTGTGAAAAAATTAGAAAAAGAAGTCATCAAGAAGAAAATAAATAAATTGGGATATATTTACACAATGTCATATTATACTTTAATAAAAAGTAATTAAGTAAAATTTACCCACAACAATGTTAAGTGGGAGAAAAATAACAAAAAGACTGCTTAAATTATGATACCATTTACATAATGATCAAAATCAGCCACCACTAAACAACATATTATCTGGGGATAAATACATATGCAATAAAATTTTTTTTAAAAAAGCAAGGGAATTATAAGATACACAAAATTTAAAATAGAGTTATTTCCAGGGAAGAGTGGAAGATTGAATTGGGGGGGAATATACAGGCGATTTCAATGAAACTGGTAATGTTCTGGTTCTGAATTTGTATAGCAGGCACATGGCTTTCTTCTTAATATGGTTCTTAACTTATATATACAAGAATATATGTATTCTATGTATTAAATAATAGAAAATATAAAAAATGAACAAAAACTAAGCAATCTAGTTAAATACTAAGTATTAAGCATAAACTTTGTATAAATGATTCCCACAAGATTAAAAAGTAAATAAATAAATAAAACAAACACTCATGAAACAATTTCTTTACAGTTTTTACTACTTTTTGCTTAAAAATAAAAGCTGAGTTTCGGTGCATCTTGATGGCTAGTAGAGCTATTATTCACAAATCAACTACATGTAAACGATAATAACCAATAAAAACACTGTAGCTACATGTCTGATAAGGGGGCAGCAAGCTCTCTCCTGTGAAGGAAAAGGATCTTATGCTGAGGACTAATTCTGCTCAACTTTGTTCTTAAAATTTGGGGTCATAAACTTATTTAAAAACCACAACTATTGAAAAAAATTCTAGAACCATATTCCACTGACTAGGGAAAAGACTCACCAAACCAACCAGTTGCCCTGGAGTCGACTCTGATCCATGGTAACCCCATATGTGTCAGAGTGAAACTGTGGACCACAGGGTTTTCAATGGCTGATTTTTTGCAAGTAGATCATCAGGCATTTCTTCCAAGACATCTGGGGGTGTAATCAAACCTCCAACCTTTCGGTTAGCAGCCAAGCACATTAACCATTTGCACTACTCAGGGACTCCCAAAGCACCTTAAGGGAGCATTAAACACCTGACCCACGGAAGTCAACTTCCAAGAAGGGAGGCGAGCTAATGGGTGATACTATTTCTGGAAAGGTTGGTATTTTCAGCCTCATCTTTATAAATGAAATCCAAATCAAGATAACGAAAACGATCCACCATTTTCAGGGGATGAATCATTCTGCAGAATGACTGTGTAGGTGTCAGGCTCTGTGTAGGTGTCATCTTGGTAGAAGTCCTGCCTCCCTCGTTTTTTTTTAAAACTGACAGAGTAAAACAAAATAGAGCCTTGGCAAACTGATCTAAAAATTGTGCATTGTTCTGCTTATAAGCCTCAGGAGAGCAATCCACACCACCCAGAAAAATCTTCATTGTTGCCAGTGCTACAGTAACTTGTTAGGTCACACTGCTATTTCCCAAAACGTGTTCCATGAAAAAACAGACTCATAGGATGCTCTGGAGGAAAAGGGTTTTGTAGACAAATAAGTCAGGGGAACACTGAATATGACAGTTGCCCTTGAAGGAGTCTCATTAAAACACGAAAGGCCCTGAAAAGTCCTGCAGTGAATAAAATGGTTTAATTATGGTTAACCCATCATCTCCCAATTTATGGAAATATGAAAATGTATCTCATGTAACACCAATTAACAACCACATCATGGGTGCTAAACACACTTCAGGAAATGCAGAGCTAAAGAACAACCACTACCATTATCTTCCCCAACGTGTGACCTTGGAGTTCTGGCCTCATCACAAAAAGAAACATAGTCAGACTGAGAGCCAAGCAATAAGGACTTTCCAGCTGCCATCTCAGAAGTCACTGATCTAAGCAGCGAGGCTGGTTTAAAGCAGAGATAATCTCATTACAAATCATTTCAGGTAAATAAGTCACCAACTTCCAACATCCAAGAAGTCGTCAAATACTCCTAACTGTGTTATTACTATTATTTTCAGACATGAGGCTCTGGTGGTTTGATTCCTGGCCAATGTAACTCATGCACCACCCGTCTGTCAGTGGAGGCTTACACTTTGCAGAGCTTCCACACTAAAACGGACTAGGATGGTTAGCATGGCAGTCTAATTCTGAAAACACTATGGATCACAAAAGTCTATGCCTCAACCCACCATGGGGATGATGCAGGACTGGGCAGTGTTTTGTTCCATTGTCAATGGGGTAACCATGAATGAGGGGCCAACTTGATGGCAACCAACAACAACACAATTTTCAGCATCTGCCCCCCACTTTCTATTCTCATAGTTCCAGACTAGGCCCTACAGAACTCAGCTCTGGACTAATACAAGGACCTTTTAGCCCATCTCCTCATCTCCATTGTCTTCACCTCCCTTCATCATTTACTCTGCCCTTCATTGTCCCTATATATTCTTCCAAAAATACCTCCAGTGACTTGCTTTTGCCTGATGCCTAGTAGGTGTTCTGATCAGTGTTTACAAGCATTACATCACTCATTCCTTAAAACAACCTGATGGGGGTTTTGTACCCACTTTTCAGACAAAGTGATTGTTATGTTGTTATGTTAGGTGTCATTGAGTCAATTCCAACTCACAGTGACCCTACATGCAACAGAAAGAAACACTGCCCGCTCCTGTGCCATTCTCACAATCTTTGCTATGTTTGACCCAATCGTTGCAGCCACTGGGTCCATCTGTCTCATTGAGAGTCTTCCTCTTTTTCACTGACCCTCTACTTTACCAAGCATGATGGCCTTCTCCAGGGACTGGTACCTCCTGATAACATCACCAAAGTACATGAGACGAAGTTTCGCCATCCTCGCTTCTAAGGAGTATCTGACTGTACTTCTTCCAAAATAGATTTCTTCATTTTTCTGGCAGTTCATGGAATATTCAATATTCTTCGCCAATACCATAACTCAAAGGCATAAAAGCTTCTTCCATCTTCCTTATTCATGGTACAGTTTTCACACACATATGAGGCAAATGAAAATAACATGGCTTGGGTAAGGCACACCTTCGTCCTCAAAGTGGCATCTTTGCAAACAAAGTGGGAAGTCAGACACTACTTGATTTTAGAATCTATTATTCCGCCATGGTAGTCAAAACAGCCTGCTACTGGTACAACAATAGACCAATGGATACACAGACCAATGGAATAGAACTGAAAATCCAGACATAAATGCATCCACCTACGAGCAGCTGATATTTGACAAAGGCCCAAAGTCTGTTAAATGGAGAAAAGAAAGTCTCTTTAACAAATCGTGCTGGCATAACTGAATATCCACCTGCAAAAAAATGAAACAAGACCCATACCTCACACCATGCACAAAACACTAACTCAAAATGGATCAAAGACCTAAAAATAAAACCTAAAATGATAAAGATCATGGAAGAAAAAATAGGGACAATGCTAGGAGCCCTAATACATGGCATAAACAGAATACAAACCATAAGTAACGATGCATGAAAACCAGAAGAGAAACTAGATAACTGGGAGCTCCTAAAAATCAAACACTTATGCTCATCAAAAGACTTCACCAAAACAGAAAGAAAACAACCTATAGACTGGGAAAAAATTTTTGGCTACAACAAATCCAGTCAGTGTCTAATGTCTAAAATCTACAAGATACTGAAAAACTTCAACAACAAAAAGACAAATAACCCAATTAAAAAACAGGCAAAGGATATGAACAGGCACTTCACAAAAGAAGACATTCAGGGGACTACCAGAAATATGAAGAAATGCTCACAATCATTAGCCATTAGAGAAATGCAAATTAAAACTACAATGAGATACCATCTCACCCCAACAAGGCTAACATTAATCCAAAAAACACAAAATAATAAATGTTGGAGAGGTTGTGGAGAGACTGAAACACTTTATACACTGTTGGTGGGAATGTAAAATGGTACAACCACTTTGGAAATCAATTTTGTGCTTCCTTAAAAAGCTAGAAATAGAAGTGCCATACAATCCAGCAATCCCACTCCTTGGAATATATTCTAGAGAAATAAGAGCCATCACAAGAATAGATATATGCACACACATGTTCATTGCAGCATTGGTCACAATAGCAAAGAGATGGAAACAACCTAGGTGCCCATCAACAGACGAATGGATAAACAAACTATGGTATATTCACACCATGAAATACTACACGACGATAAAGAACTACAATGAATCTGTGAAACATCTCATAACATGGATGAGACTGGAAAGCATTTTGCTGAGTGAAATTAGTCGCAAAAGGACAAATATTGTATAAGACCACTATTATAAGAACTCAAGGAAAGGTTTAAACACAGAAGAAAACATTCTTTGACGGTTACGAGGGTGGGGAGAGAGGGAAAGGGGTATTCACTAACTAGATAGCAGACAAGAATTACCTTAGGTGAAGGGAAGGAAAACACATACTACAGGGGAAGTCAGCACAACTGGAGTAAACCAAAAGCTAAGAAGTTTCCTGAACACAACCAAACACTTCGAGGGACAGAGTAGCAGGGGCAGGGGGTCTGGGGACCATGCTTTCAGGGGACATCTAGGTTAATTGGCATAACAAAGTTTATTAAGAAAATGTTCTGCATCCCACTTTGGTGAGTGGCATCCGGGGTCTTAAAAGCTGGCAAGCGGCCATCTAAGATGCATCAGTTGGTCCCAACCCACCTGAAGCAAAGGAGAATGAAGAACACCAAAGACACAAGGAAAATATTAGCCCAACTGACAGAAAGGGCCACATAAACCAGACACTCCATCAGCTTGAGACAAGAAGAACTAGATGGCGCCCGGCTACCACCAATGACCACCCTGAGAGGGAACACAACAGAGAGTCCCTGACAGAGCAGGAGAAAAATGGGGTGCAGAACTCAAATTCTAGTAAAAAGACCAGACTTAATGGTCTGACTGAGATGGGAGGGACCCTGGAAGACATGGCCCCTGGACTCTCTGCCAACCCAGAACTAAAACCTTTCCCAAGGCCAACTCTTCAGACAAAGATTAGATAGACTGGACTATGGAACATAAAATGATACTTGTGAAGAGAGTGCTTCTCAGCTCAAGTAGATACAGGAGACTAGATGGGCAGCTCCTGTCTGGAGGCGAGATGAGAAAGCAGAGGGTCAGGAGATGGTTGAATGGACATGGGAAGTCAGGGGTGGAAAGGAGGAGTGTGCTGTCACAGTATAGGGAGAGCAATTAGGATCACATAACAATGTGTGTATAAATTTTTGTATGAGAGACTAACTTGAATTGTAAACTTTCACTTACAGCACAATTTAAAAAAAAAAGTGACACCTTTGCTTTTTAACACTTTAAAGACGTCTTTTGCACCAAATTTTCCCAATGCAATGTGTCATATGATTTCTTGACTGCTGCTTCCATGGGCGCTGATTGTGGATCCAAGTAAAATGAAATCCTTGACAACTTCAATCTTTTCTCTGTTTATCATGATGTTGCTTATTGGTCCAGTTGTGAGGACTGTCATGTTCATTCTGACAGACTCTATTTCTTGGCAATCCTAATGCCAGTACCCACTTCTTCTTCCTTGCTGCTTTCCACTATAGAGAGTGGAAAGCTGAATGAATACTGTCACAATCTCCCTGAAACCAGAAGCACCCACATGACCTGGTCCTAGCCCATGAAACAAAGCAGAAGTGTGCCGCAAAGCCATCTGAGAAAGCTTTGCAGATACAGATAAAAACAAATAGGACATGGTTGTCAGCCTTTTTCCCTTCTTGTTTTGAATGCAGACATGATGGCAGGAGTTGCATCAGCCATACCGTGACCATGAGGGAGTGGCAAAGAGAATTGCAGAGATGTCAGACCTGATATCACTAAGTCACTGATCCAATTCTAACAACCATTTAAGCCTGGACTTCTCTTTGACAGAAATAAACTCTTTCGTGAGCCATTCTAAATGGGCTTTCTACAAAGCTCAGTGCAATTCTAGCTCAATACACTGGTCGCAGAAGATCTCAATCTGAAGGTTAGTTTTATTCCGGGATAAAACTACAAATATTTGATGTCTGAAATTTTCCCATAGCGCTCTCAGTCTTAAAATTACTAGAGCAATTATTAAATTTTCCGCAAAGCTCTGATACTAAGCAATACAGGGATACACATCAGAGGTGTGGTTTGGAGAGTGACTGACAAGGGCTTCCTAGAGGAGGTGGGCACTGGCAGGCCTTGAAGGCTGGGCAAGATTTGGCCAGAAATATGGGAGAAGGTCAGAAATGGCAGAGCAACCACCAAAGGCTATATCCTAGCAGCAAAGAAAGGCTATTAAATAAAGAGAGTGAGGTAGCTGCTGTTGTTGTTAGGTGCCGTCAAGTCGATTCCGACTCATAGCAACCCTGTGTGCAACAGAATGAAACACTGCCTGGTCCTGTGCCATCCTCACAATCTTTGTTATCCTTAAGCCCACTGTTGCAGCCACTGTGTCAATCCATCTCCTTGAGGGTCTTCCTCTTTTTAGCTGACCCTCTACTTTACCAAGTAGAATGTCCTTCTCCAGGTAATGATCCCTCCTGACAACACGTCCAAAGTATGTGAGACGTAGTCTCGCCATCCTTGCTTCTAAGAAGCATTCTGGTTGCACTTCTTTCAAGACAGATCTGTTCGTTCTTTTGGCGGTGCATGGTATATTCAGTGTTCTTCACCAACACCACAGTTCAAAGGCGTCAATTCTTCTTCAGTCTTCCTTATTCATCATGCGGCTTTCACATGCATATGAGGCAATTGAAAACACCACGGCTTGGGTCAGGCACACCTTAGTCTTCAAGGTGACATCTTTGCTTTTCAACACTTTAAAGAGGTCTTTTGCAGCAGATTTGCCCAATGCAATGCATCTTTTCTTGTTGTTGTTGTTTAAAAAATTGTTTTCATTTTAATGATCTGAGTAACAAACAAATACACAAAACTGTCATTTACATATCCACACACCAATGCAATGCATCTTTTGATTTCCTAACTGCTGCTTCCATGAGTGTTGATTGTGGATTCAAGTAAAATGAAATCCTTGACAAGTTCAATCTTTTGTCCATCTATCATGATGTTCCTTATTGGTCCACTTGTGAAGATTTTTGTTTTCTTTATGTTGAGGTGTAATCCATACTGAAGGCTGTGGTCTTTGATCTTCATCAGTAAGTGCTGCAAGTCCTCTTCACTTTCAGAAAGCAAAGTTGTGTCATCTGCGTAACACAGGTTGTTAATGAGTCTTCTTTCAATCCTGATGTCCCGCTCTCCTTCACATAGTCCAGCTTCTCAGATTATCTGCTCAGTATACAGACTGAATAGGTATGGTGAAAGGACACAACCCTGACGCACACCTTTCCTGACTTTAACCCAGGTAGTATCCTCTTGTTGTTTGAACAACTGCCCCTTGATCTATGTACACACTCCTCATGAGCACAATTAAGTGTTCTAGAATTCCCATTCTTTGCAATGTTATCTATAATTTGTTATGATCCACACAGTCAAATGCCTTTGCATAGTCAATAAAACATAGGTAAACATCTTTCTGGTATTCTCTGCTTTCAGCCAGGATCCATCTGACATTAGCAATGATATCCCTGGTTTCATGTCCTCTTCTGAATCTGGCTTGAATTTCTGGCAGTTCCCTGTCGATACACTGCTGCAGCTGCTTTTGAATGATCTTCAACAAAATTCTACTTGCATGTAATATTAATGATATTGTTCAATAATTCCATGTTCGGTTGGATCACCTTTCTTGGGAACAGGCATAAATATAGGTCTCTTCCAGTCAGTTGGCTAGGTAGCAATTTCTTGGCATAAAAAAGTTAGTACTTCCAGTACTGCATCCGTTTATTGAAACATCTCAATTGGTATTCTGTCAATTCCTGGAGCCTTGTTTCTCACCAGTGCAGCTTGAATTTCTTCCTTTAGTACCATCGGTTCCTGATCATATGCTACCTCCTCAAATGGCTAAACGTCGACTAATTCTTTTTGATATAGTGATTGTGTATTTCTTCCATCTTCTTTTGATGTTTCCTGTGTTGTTTAATATTTTCCCCAGAGAATCCTTCAATATTGCAACTCGAGGCTTGAATTTTTTTTTCAGTTCAGCTTGAGAAATGCCGAGCATGTTCTTCCCTTTTCCAGCTCTTTGCACATGTCACTAATACTTTACTTTGTCTTCTCGATCCACCCTTTGAAATCTTCTGTTTGGCTCTTTTACCTCATCATTCCTTTCTTTTGCTTTAGCTACCTGGCTTTCAAGAGCAAATTTCAGAGTCTCTTCTGACATCCATTTTAGTCTTTTCTTTTTTTCCTGTCTCTTTAATGACCTCTTGCTTTCTTCATGTATGATGTCCTTGATGTCATTCCACAACTCATCTGGTCTTCGGTCACTAGTGTTCAGTGTGTAAAACCTATTCTTGAGACGGTATCTAAATTCAGGTGCGATATACTCAAGGTCGTACTTTCACTCTCATAAACTTGTTCTAATTTTTTTTTTTTAGTTTCAACTTAAACTCGCATATGAGCAATTGATGGTCTGTTCCACAGTCGGCCCCTGGCCTTGTTCTGACTGATGATATTGAGCTTTTCCATCATCTCTTTCCACAGATGTAGTCGATTTGATTCCATCTTGCAAGGTCCACGTGTATAGTCTCCATTTATGTTCATGAAGAAAAGGTATTTGCAATGAAGAAGTCATGGGTCTTGCAAAATTCTGTCATGGGATCTCCAGCATCATTTCTATCATCAAGGCCGTATTTTCCAACTACCGATCCCTCTTCTTTGCTTCCAACTTTCCCATTCCAATCACCAGTTTCTTCTCGTTTTGAGTCGTGCCACACCATCAAATGAAGGTTCAGAAGTAGACAGCCGGGTCCTTCTTCCTAGTCTGTCTTAGTCTGGAAGCTCAGCCAAAACCTGTCTACCATGAGTGACCCTGCTGGTATTTGAATACCAGTGGCATAGGTTCCAGCATCACAGCAACAGGCAAGCCCCCACAGTACAACAAACTGACAGACGCGTGGGGGAGAGTTAGGTTAATGACAGGAAAATGATGTTTTAAAAACTAAAGGACAAGAAGAGAAGTGGAGTACCATTAGGGGCAAAGTTATTCTATAACAGGGGTTCCCAACTTGGGCTCTAAGGATGGGCTTCAGGGAATCCATGAACTCCAGGAAACTGCATGCAAGACTGAATGGATTTTAACTTCTGTTAGTCTTCAAAGGATGCATGACTAAAAAATTAAGAAACTCTATCAAGGAAAACAGAAACCCTGGTGTCATAGTGGTTAAGTGCTACGGCTGCTAACCAAAAGGCCGGCAATTCGAATCCACCAGGCGCTCCGTGGAAACGCTATGGGGAAGTTATACTCTGTCCTATAGGGTCTCTAGGAGTCAGAGTCGACTCGATGGCAATGACTTTTTGTTTTATGAAGGAAAATAGGTTGGGGATAAAATAGAGGAATTTACTTGAGGAGTTAACTTTTTTGTTTGTTTTAAAATTACTTATTTCAATTTTTATTTTGAAAAACTGTTAGGTTTACAGAAGAATGATAAAGATAGAACAGAGAACACCTGTATTCTGCTATGTTGACATCTTACATAACCGTGGTACATTTATCAAACTAGAGATGAACTGATACATTACTATTTACTAAACAACAGACTGTATCTGGATTTCACCAGCTTTTCATGACCACCCTTCTTCTGTTCTAGGATCCCACAATGCATTTACTGTCATGTCTCCTTAGGCTCCTCCTGGCTCTGACACTTTCTCAGTTTTTTCTTGTCTTGGCACTGCTGAAGAGTACTGACCAGGTATTTATAGAATGACTCTCAGCGGGGGTTTCTTTGATGTTTTCTCATGACAGCACTGGGGTTTTGGATATTTGGGAAGAAGCCCACAATGGCAGGTGCCCTCTCATCATATCATATCAGGAGGTATGAGACAACAACATGACTTATCACTGGTGGTGCTGACCTTGCTCACTTGATAAGGTGGTGCCTGCCAGGCTTCCCCACATGAACGCACCATGTTTCGCTTTCCATATTCTATCCACTGTAAGAGAGTCACTAAATCCATCTCAGCCAGGGGAGGAGGATTAAGTCCACCGCCTGGAAGGAAGAGCATCAAAGAATCTGTGGACATATAACATATTTTTTAAAAGGTGTTCAGCATCATGAAGGCTAGAATGCAAATGGAAACTGAGCACCCACCTGGAGGGCTGTTGCATGTGGGGTGCAGGTGGGTGCAGGCTGAGAAAGGGCAGGTATGAGGTGCTGGGGAGAGGAGCAGGAGTATGCAGGAGGTAGAAGACACCACGGAGGGGAGCGCCCGGCTTGGGGGGTGTATGGTGACGGTGGGGTGCCTTTAAATGGAAAGGATGTCGGTGTTTAAGGATGCTGGTTGGTGAAGAGATGGGCTAAGGAAGAGACAAACTGATTCCACAGGTTGCTGCTACCCCATGGAATAATTTATGGTAGAAGTAATGACACCCTCCAGCGGGGACGGTAACGTCTTGCTGGTGGAACTGCCACCTAAGAGGAAAAAGTTGTCTCTTGAAATACTTAAATCCACTTTTTCCTTTAAGCAACCTCTAGGATAAGTATTAATACCCTCACAAGTAAAACCTCCTCATTCTGATCACTGCGAGTCCCCAGAGACAGGGATGGCTCATTCAAAAGCCTTAGAGAGTAAGCAATTATCACTCAGGGAAAAATGTCCAAGCCAGCCTCCCTAATCCTCCATTCAGAAATATTAATCTACAAAGGATTATCACAAGAAAACTCTAAAGCATTAAAGAGAGAAAAAAAAATGACTGAAATCATATACCCGGGAAACCAGTGATGGACAGTTTTTGTTAAAATGTGACATGCACATTCCTAAAAGTCACCACACTATGAAAAATCATGCAGTAGAAACCATAGAGCTTATGAAAAACTGGGATTAGGTACACAACACTCAAAAGCTTTGTTCCTGACACATAGTTAACAATGATTGTTGCTGTGAGCTGTCATCAAGTCGGCCCTCGACTCACGGCAACCCCAGGCACGAGACTGGATTGTTTTATTGGCTGATTTTCAGAAGCAGATCACCGGGCCTTTCTTCCTAATCTGTCATAGTCTGGAAGCTCTGCTGAAACCTGTTCAGCGTTGTAACAACATGTAAGCTTCCACTGGCAGATACGTGATGGCTACATATCAGGTGTACTGGCCAGGAATCAAACCTGGGTCTCCCCCACGGAAGGCATGAATTCTACCACTGAAGCACTGCTGCCCTACTAATAAAAAACAACTGCACGGTTTTTCTCATGTTAAACGGTTAGGAAACATAAAACTACAATAAATATGGGACTTTACCTTGAAAAAGCCCTGAAGTTCGCTTGTGAAAGTGGATGTTGGAAGGGCTGCAGCTTATGAGTTATTGTGAAAGGTGGAAGGAACATTCTCTAAAGTCCAAGAGAAAGCTGTAACACCATCTGTGGATGGGTGTGGCTCCTAACACCTCGGTGAACTGAAGCAGCTGGCAGATGTTTGAGGCATGTGCGTGTATGCGTTTTGTGTACTTTGGACTGTGGCTGGGTTCAGCAGGATGCATCTCCAGAGCTCACCTACCGTGTAACACTTACTTTGTGTTTCCTAATATATCAACTGCACTGCAACAAATCCAGGTTTTCAAACAAGTGTGATAGTAGAGCTGACTGTAAGGCATGTGTTGTCAGCTGCCATCAAGTTGGCCCCCGACTCACGGCAACCCCACGCACAGAGGAACGAAACACTGCCCGGTCCTGTGCTATCCCATGATCAGTTGCGGATCAGACAGTTATGATCACAGGGTTTTCGTTAGCTGATTTTTGTAAGTAGATCTCCAGACCATCCTTCCAAGTCTGTCATAGTCTGTAAGCCCCGCTGAAACCCGTTCAGCATTGTATCAACACACAAGCCTCCACTGACAGACAGGTGGAGACTGCATATGAGGCACATTGGCCGGGCATCGAACCCAGGTCTCCTGCACGGAAGGCAAAAATTCTACCATTGTGGTGTAATAGACTGCTTTTTGTGTGGCCTTTCTAGCCATGGTCTTATAACTCCCAGCCAGGTGACTGGGCAGGACTGTGTGATAGGGTAACTGTGGCCCACCAAAAGGATTGGTTGGTTTTGCCATCCTACTGGGCTTGACATAAGCCATCCCAGAGATGGGAAAGAGAAGAGCCCACCACCACCAAGGAAGGAGAGGCCAGCAGGAGAGATCCAGAAGCAGAGACTCAGCAGCAGTAGACAGTGCAGTGGGCTTCCAGGCCCCCGGAGAAAGCCGAGTGCGTTTGGGCAGAGACTGAGGAGCAGGGAGACCCATGCCTGCAGGCACAGCTGGGAAGAGGCTATCCTGATGGAAGAACTGTATCCTGAGTGTTCCCGAGCCTGAACTGTAACTGTTACTTCCCTAATAAACCACATAATCGTGAATATGGTCTGTGAGTTCTGTGTGGCCATTGCAATGAATTATAGAACCCAGCAGAGAAGTAGAGAGTGCCGTGGGAGGGACGGTTGGTGTCAGAACTGGTAAAGATGGCGGACAGAGGAGGCATGTGTGACCTCCACCTCACAGGAATCAGCCTTGGGCTGTTGATCTTGGTTCTCCTTCCCCTTGTGAAGTTAGAGGAGGTCAGACATGGCCCCCACGCCATTTTTACAACCACCATGTACATATATGGGTGTATCTACATTATATATTTACATACAAGTAATACATCATTATAAATGCAGAAAATATTGAAGTTGTCAAGGATTTCATTTTACTTGGATCCACAATCAACGCCCACGGAAGCAGCAGTCAAGAAATCAAATGACATATTGCATTGGGAAAATCTGCTGCAAAAGATTTCTTTAAAGCGTTAAAAAGCAAAGATATCACTTTGAAGACTAAGGTGCCCTTGACCCAAGCCATGGTATTCTCAATCGCTTCATATGCATGTGAAAGCTGGACCATGAATAAGGAAGACTGAAGAAGAATTGATGCTTTGTATTAAGGTGCTGGTGAAGAATACTGAATATATCACGGGCTGTCAGAAGAACGCATAAATCTGTCTTGGAAGAAGTACAGCCAGAATGCTTCTTAGAAGCAAGCATGGCAATACTGTCTCATGTACTTTGGACATGTTATCAGGAGGGACCAGTCCCTGGAGAAGGACATCATGCTTGGTAAAGTAGAGGGTCAGTGCAAAAGAGGAACACCCTCAACAAGACAGACTGACACAGTGGCTGCAACAATGGGCTCAAGCATAACAACGATTGTGAGGATGGCGCAGGACCAGGCAGTGTTTCATTCTGTTGTACACAGAGACGCTATGAGTTGGAACCGATTTGAGAGCACCTAACAACAACAGTACATATTTATATTAATATATCATTGTATTAAGATATATAGATATAGGTGTATAGAGAGAGAGAGAGAAAGAAACTGCAGTATAAGCATATTATTTAGAAATATGGAGGTAAACCACTAGAAGAAGTAAAAACAGAATCCATTAAAAGTAATTGTCTCCAAGGGAGCAGGACTGAGAGCTGGAGCTGGTTAAGAGGGCCGATACCTTTTCATCGTAAGTCCTTCTCTAGTATTTGATTTTTTATTTTTTACTTTTACTAGTATTTGATTTTTTAAACCATATTCGTCTATTTTGGTTTAAAAAGAAAAGAAAAAGAACAATATCCAGAACTGCCAGACCTATGGAAACAGACACGCCCACCCACTGCTGCTGGAAGTACTAATTGGTACGACCTTCCCTGAGGGCAATACGGCAATATGTATGAAGAGCCTTAGGAACGTGTGGAAACTCTCTTGTCAAAGAAACCTAAATGCAGGACTTCATCCTGAAAAAAATAATTAGGGATGTAAACAAAGGTTTGTATCAGAAAGGTCATCACAGCATTTATCTTTGGGGTTTAAGTAGTACTTCATCTTTCATTCTCAGCCCTTCACTGTCCGAACATATTGAAAAACCCAAAGATACAACAGGGATTGATTAAATAAGTGGACTATCATGAAAGTACTAAAAATTACAACCTATATTTGAAATGGAAAGCTATTTAAGATATATTAAATGAAAACAGGCAAATTACAAAGCAGCATGCATAGTTAAAAAAAGTAAAATATGCATAAGCAGAGAAAAATATGTTAAGCTATATGGCCAAAATGTTAACAGACAATCCTCTCTTCTTCCCTGACTGTTTTAAACCTTCTAATTCGTCTACAATGAGCTATACCTGTATAGCAAGAAAATACAAACTAAAATATTTTATATGCCACGTGAGATAAATTTAGGAACAAGCTAACTTATAAGTAACCTATCTTAATATTGCTAAGGTGAACCAAATGCCTAAATTTGTTAAGAGGAGGTTTAAAAACATTGCATTTATTTTAGAATCTCGTAAATCTTACTTTTTTTCCTAGTCCAAAATCAGAAATTTTTCAACTTGCTGCAAAATTCCAGGCATTATTTTTCAATCTCTAATCTGTGGTCATTTTTGTTAACTGCCATCTAGTCCTGCTCTCCTAGAGTCCTTCCAGCAACATGTACTCTTACAAGGGCATTTTCTAGCCCCAAGGTTGAGTCTACTTTCACAAAAATATATCAAAACCACAATGCCTTTATTATAACAAACCTTTAAATATGCATCTTGTCCTCCAAACAATTTTAAGTTCCTTTCGTTGTTGTTGTTAGCTGACTCATGGCGAACCTCTGCACAACAGAAAAAAACGTCACCCAGCACTGCACCATCCCCACGATCCCTTGCAGATCAGACCATTGTGAACCACAGGGTTTTCACTGGCTGATTTTCAGAAATAGATCCCCAGGCCTTCTTCCTAGTCTGTCTTAGTCTGGAAGTTCTGCTGAAACCTGGTCAGCATCACCACAACATGCTGACAGACGGGTGGTGGTTATGCATGAGGTGCATTGGTCTGAATTGAACCCAGGTCTCCTGGATGTAAGGTGAGAATTCTACCACTGAACCACCACTGGATATATACATTTTGCAAAATATCTCACAGTACATGGACCACGGTTGTGAATGGGTTTTTCTCAAGATTTCAGAAGTGGTTTGGGTATGCAGATATGGTGGATCTGGTGATCTTGGTGTTATCTGATCTCTGGAGCGTGTTCTTAATCTTCTACCTCAACCTTCTCTTAGTCATTGTGAAGCCTGAGGGCTCTGGGACTTTCATAGTTTTAAGGAGTGATTATAGCATGATCTTGGAGCCCTAGATTTGAATAAAAAGCTTTCTTTGCACTAATCACATTATTACTCTGCTCATGATTTTGTTTCCTCATTTGCCAGAGACCACAGGCTTATTCTGGGGTGGTGATTGAAAAAACAAGACCTAATATGTAAGCACTATGAGTTTGAATCAACTTGACATTTGTTTTTAATATGTAAGCATAAAAAGGATAGATGGATTCCAAACTGTCCTTCGGCATCGTTTTCTTATTACCTGTCATTGAAGAAAGGTTCTCTGAGGTGGTGTGAGTGTGATTCTCTCAAGTGTAAGAAGGTACTCGATGGCTTGCAAGGTCTTTTTCAGGCCCGTGGCTCTGGGCACAGTTTTAAAAATAAACCTATGGTCAAGTCCACCAGAAAGTGGTTTGTAAGGACAGGTCTCCAAGGGCAAGCCTGTAAAACTTAAAATGAAAAAATATACTGGTACACAATTCCTCTGTGACTGGTAAATTTTAACTGGGAAGGCTGCCTCAGGCTCTGGTAAGGACTGGGGAGACAATTCCTCACGGTGAGAGAAAGATTAGGATCACAATCATGGACTTGCTCTTTACCGCCTCCTGCCCCTGACATCTCTGGCAAGGCATGGCTATGAAAGTCCAATCGATGGTATTTTGCTCAGAGAGTGCTAGTCCTTGATTACCTCTATCAGATACGAGAAAAGTCCCTGTCTTCGTTTCCTTGTGCTGCTATAACGGAAATACCATAAGTGGGTGGCTTTAATGAACAGCAGTTTATTTTCTCACATTTCAGGAGGCTAAACAAAACCAAACTCATGGCCACTGAGTCAACTCTGACTCATAGTGACCCTACAGGACAGAGGAGAACTGCCCCATAGAGTTTCCAAGGAGCAGCTGGTGGATTAAAACTGCTGATCTTTTGGTTAGCAGCTGAGCTCTTAAGCAATGTGCCACCAGGCCTCCTTTCAGGAGGCTAGAAGTCCAAATTCAGGGTGCTGCCTCTAGGAAGAAGGCTCTCTGTCAGCTCTGGGGAAGATCCTTGTCTCTTCTCTTTCAGCTTCTGTAGCCCCTGCGTCCTTGCTTCCTTGGCAATCTTCACTGGGCGTCCATCTCCTTCCTGTCCCACTCCCCATCCCCATCTGTGTTTGCTTCTGTGTCTAACTTGCTCTTTTTGTATCTCAGCAGTGAGTAGGTTTTAGACACACCCTGCGCTGATACGGCCTCATTAACATAATAAAGAAAACTTTTTCCCAAAGGGGACTACATCCACAGGTATAGGAGTTAGGATTCCAACATATATTTTAGGGGGCACAATTCAATCCAATCCATAACATTTCCCAACAAGAAAAATGCGGATGACAGTGCCTTGTATCTCTCTCTCATTACCCTTTTCTATCCTCCAGAGCTCTTTCTGGGAACTGCTATATGTTAGCTCCTCATTATGGTTGCTGTCATGGTTCCCTGTGGCTGAAACGTGCACCTTCTAAACCACTTTTTCCATTTCCAGCTATCCCATGTTCCCTCTGCATAACTCAACTAATCTCTAAGCCACTCTGTGATGGCTCATTCGGCAGACGTGTAGCCACAAATCAAGGTAGGCAGACGGTCGTCTACAGTAATGCTGTGGGATCTCAGCTGATGCTGGGTATGCAAACGCAAGGTGCTGATGATGCTCTCCAGGTTGGGGTCTATGGGAAAAATGTTTCCAAGCAAAGTAAGGTATTAGTTTCTTCATGCTGCTGTAACAAAGTGCCATAAACTGACTAGCTTATAAGAACAGGGATTTATTCACTCAGTTCTGAAGGCTAGTAATCCAAACTCAGGGTATCAGCAGCGACATGCTCTCTCTGAAAGCTCTAGGGGAAGATCCTTGGCTTGCAGTTGAAGCATAACTCCATCTTCCATCTTCACACAGCCATCTTCCCTCCTCTGTCTCTCTGGATCTCTTCTCCTCCTCTTTTATAGGACACCACTTAGATTGGATTAGGACTCACCCTACTCCAATATGACCTCATATTAACTCATAACATCTTCAAAGATCCTATTTCCAAACAAGGCTACCTTCACAGGTACCACCAAACCCACTAAACCCATTGCTGTTGAGTCAACCTCAACTCACAGCAACTCTGCAGAACACAGTAAAAGTGACCCATAGGGTTTCCAAGGCTGTAAATCTTTACAGAAGCAGAGTGCCACCATTTTTCTTCCGTGGAGGTGCTTGGGGTTTCGAACCGCTGACTTCTCGGTTAGCAGCCAAGCAATTTAACCACTGTGCCACCAGGGCTCCAGTTCACAGGTACTGTACTTACCATTATGGATCAAATGGTGTCCCCCAAAAAGAAAGGTTGAGTTTCTAACCTTGCAGATATCTGAGTTAGGAATTCAAGCTTTTTGGGAGACATCATTAAATCCACAACAACAAGTATGCAAAACCTCTGTTTGTCTGAGGTAAAAAATACTCAAGGTAGATAATAAGATGTAGACCTGAAAGTTACACGCTGAAAATCAGCTTTCCCTTTGTTGTAGGGTATTTACTCAGGAGAGAAGATAAGAACCCAATTCATCATAAAGGATCTTCTCACACCTAAAATCGTAATTAAACCTATTTGTCTGCATTAATATATCAGTAATAAGCAACACCCATGGAAGCAGCAGTCAAGGAATTAGACTGCCTTAGTTATCTAGTGCTGCTATAACAGAAATATCACAAGCAGGTGGCTTTAACAAACAGAAATTTATTTTCTCACAGTTTAGGAGGCTAGAAGTCCAAATTCAGGGTGCCAGCTCTAGGGGAAGGCTCTCTCTGTGGGCTCTGGAGGAAGGTCCTTGTCTCTTCTGAGCTTCTGCTCCTGGGCGATCTTCACGTGGCTGGGCATCTCTCTTCCCCCATCTGTGCTCCCCTTGCTTGTTTAATCTCTTTTATATTTCAAAAGAGACTGAGTCAAAATACATTCTATACTAATCTTGCCTCATTAACGTAACAAAGACAATTCATTTCCAAATGGGATTAAAACCACAGGCATACAGGTTAGGATTTAAAACACATATTTTGGGGGACAATCTAATCCATAACAACCAAGTGAGTAAGCAAGTCATCTGAGTAAGCAAGCCTTCAGATGACTCCTACGTCATGTCTGACCCATCACAGCCAATGTCAAATGAAACAGAGATAAGCCCTGCCCAGAGATGTCTCCTTGAGCCCTGCCCAAATAGGCAGATTCATCAGGAAAATAAAGGTTATTGTTGTTTTAAGTCACCAGTTTTGGGGTAGCTTGTTATACAACATTAGATAAGCAAAATAAAATCAAACGAGTTGCCATCGAGTTGACCCCCGTGTCAGAGTAGACTTGTGCTCCTTAGGGTTTTCAGTGGTTGATTTTTCAGAAGTAGATCACCAGGCCTTTCTTTCTAGGTGCCTCTGGGTGGACCCAAACTTCCAACCTTTCTATTAGCAGGGTATGAATTAACCATTTATACCACCCAAGGACTCACAGACAAGAAGTATACCAAACCAAAAAAGCCCTTGCTGTCAAATCAATTCCAACTCACAGCAACCCTACAGAACAGAGTAGAAATGCCTCACAGGGTTTCCTTTCAGGAGCGGCTAGTGGATTCGAACTGCCAACCTTTTGGTTTGCAGCTGTAGCTCGCCACAGCTCTCAATCACTGTGCTTCCAGGGCAGTATACAAAAGAAAAAAAACCCATTGCCGTCGAGTTGATTCTAACTCATAGCAAACCTACAGGACAGAGTAGAACTGCCCCACAGGGTTTCCAAGAAGCCCCTAGGTGGATTCGAACTGCTGACCTGTTGGTTAGCAGCTGTAGCTCTTAACCACTATGCGACCAGGGTTTCCAGTATAGACACCAGTATTAAAACAAACAAACAAACCCACTGCTGCTGAGTTGATTCCGACTCATAGTGACCCTATTGGACAGAGCAGAACTGTCCCCACAGGGTTTCCAAGGAGCACCTGGTGGATCTGAACTGCCAACCTACTGGTTAGCAGCCATAGCTCTTAACACCACTTATTTGTTCACTGTGTTTCTCCACAGAGAAAATGAGGGACATGTACTCAAACCACCTTCTCCCTAGAATCCTCCACAGTTTATACATTGTTGCAATTTTTCATGGTTCTCAAGATTTCAGTGTTGTCTCCACGCCTTTCCTTGGTCTTAGAGATGGCTTTGAGAAGATTCTAGAACCATCCACTTCTTTGGTACTAAAATGTCAGTGAAAGGTAAAATGTGAGGAAACTGGCATAATATAATAATTATTTTATTTTATAAAAATAACTTAGCAAAAGGAGACATGCTAAATGTTATGTCATTTTCAGGTTGAGATTTTCAAATATCTTGAGTTATCTCAGTAAATGACACAAGATTTTTTAAATTGCAGGAGAAAATACCCTTAAGTGAATTCATTAAACCAGGTCAAGAATTTTAGAAATATGGTGTAATGGGATTAGTGATCAGAGGTCCTTGGTTCTCACTGGGCTGTTTCAAACAACAAGCTGGCCATGGTCCACTGAAGCTATTTTTCTCAGGGCCTCAGTTCCTTCATCTGTTAAACGAGAAAATTGGGCTCAATGACCTTTAAAAGGATCCTGTCAGCTCGGCCATTCCAAGGAAGCTTAATGAATATTCATATGGAGACACCAAGAACATCCTGTCCACCCAAACCCCATCATTTCACAGATGAAATAACTGATAAGAACTTGAGAGGTTTGCAGGCAAGTGAGAGATTAGGACCCACGGAAAAGAAAGAAAGAGAATTCCCCCACTGGAACAATATGCTACCATGGAACACTGCTCATAGGGCATCAATTCAGATGGTCTCAATATATAGCTGCACCCTACCTCCAATAAAATTCATTCATGCCCCCCACATGTGTGACCTTTGCTACCAACCTGTTATGGATTGAATTGTGTCCCCCAAAAATCAATGTGTCAGCTTGGGTAGGCCATGATTCCCAGTATTGTGTGATTGTCCACCATGTTGTCATCTGATTTGATTTTCCTAAGTGTTGTAAATGCTACCTCTATGATATTAATGAGGCAAGATGAGAGGCTGTTATGCTGATGAGGCAGGATTCAATCTACAGATTAGGTTGTATGTCGAGTCAATCTCTTTTGAGATATAAGAGAGAGACGTGACCAGAGAGATATGGGGACCTCATACTACCAAGAAATAAGAGCCAGGAGAGTAGCATATCCTTTGTTTTGTTTTTTTATTGTACTTTAAATGAAGGTTTACAGAACAAATAATTTCTCATTAAACAGTACACATACTGCTTTATGACAGTGGTTAACAACTGCATGACATCAACACTTTCCCTTCTCGACTTTGGGTTCCCTATTACCAGCTTTCCTGTCCCCTCTTGCCTTCTTGTCCTTGTCCCTGGACTGTTGTGCCCCATTAAACTCGTTTTGCTTTATGGGGCTGTCTAATCTTCGGCTGAATGGTGAACCTCAGGAGTGACTTCATTACTGAACTAAAAGTGTGTCTAGGGGCCATACTCTAGGGGTTTCTCCAGTCTCTGTCAGCCCAGTAAGTCTGGTCTTTTTTTGTGAGTTAGAATTTTGTTCTACATTTTTCTCCAGCTCTGTCCGGGACCCTCCGGTGTGATCCTGGTCAAAGCAGTCAGTGGTGGTAGCCGGGCACCATCTAGCTGTAGTGGACTCAGGCTGGTGGAGGCCACGGTAGTTGTGGTCCATTAGTCCCTTGGACTAATCTTTCCCTTGTATCTTGTCTTCTTCATTCTCCCTTGTGAGACCAGTGGAGTATCTTAGATGGCTGCTCACAGGCTTTTAAGACCCCAGACATTACCCACCAAGGTAGAATGTAGAACATTTTCTTTACAAACTGTGTTAAGAGTAGCATATCCTTTGGACCCAGGGTCCCTGTGCTGAGAAGCAATTCGACCAGGGAGGACTGATGACCAGGACCCTCCCCCAGAGCCAACAGAGAGAGAAACCCTCCCCCTGGAGCTGGCACCCTGAATTTGCACTTCTAGACTTCTACACTGTGAGGGAATAAATTTCTAATTGTTAAAGCTATTCATTTGTGGTATTTCTGTTATAGCAGCACTAGATAATTAAGACACAACCTCAGAATGACCGAGAAGTCGGAAAGCAGAGTAGGCTCCAGTGGCTCTAAAGACATCATCAGGATATGGCTTCACTCCCATCTTTCAGGTCAGCCTTCCTCCGTATGGGCTCCATTCTTTGGCAGACTCTTCCCTCATAGTTACACGATGGCAGCCAGCAGCTCCAGGTGTAAAGCCTATCTTCTCAGTAATCCCAACAGTCCCAGTAGAAGTCCCAGGATAGAATCTCGCCAACTATGAGACAGAATGTTTCCTCTGTCACACACACACATACAAAGTTCATGTTCCAATCCCTATAACATGTGAAGACGTTACCTTACATGGCAATAGGGACTTGGCAGATGTGATTAAATCGAGGACCTTGAGATGGGAAGATTATCCTGGATTATCTGGGTGGGTCTAATGCAATCCAAGGGTCCTTAAAAGTGGAAAAGGAGGCAGAAGAGGGAGTCAGAGGGTGATGTGATTATGAAAGACATGGTCAGAGTGACATAATGTGAGAAGGACTCTACCCACTGCTGCTGGCATTGAAGATGAAGCAAGGAGGCTACAAACTAAGAAATATGGGCAGCATCTAGAAGTCAAAAAGGGTGAGGAAAACAGATTCTCCAGAAAGGACACCCCTACCAACACCTTGATTTTAGCCATGAGATCCATGTCAGTCTTCTAACCTCCAGGACTGTAGATTTGTATTGCTTTAAAGTTGCTAAGTTTGTGATAATTTGTTACAGCAGGAACAGGAAATAATACACTCACTATCTGATCCAATTTGGTTCACCTGTCATGCCTGACTCAGTGATTTTGGCCAGACCTGAATAGCCTCCTACCTCTAAATCTTGGGGTGAGACCAGCTCCACTCATGCAAAAGGGACTGAAAGAATGCAGAAGTGATTCCTTGCAGAAAATCAGGGGGCTATCACCAGAACAAGCAATGATGGAAAACAGACACACACACAAAGAAGATATCCAGTCTACACAGGGACAGATGGGAGGGCCAGAAGAAACCCTGAGTGTATCTCTTGGACACTGAAAGTTCTGAAAAGAAAACTTAGACCATAGGTGGCATGTGAACTTAGCTTTCTTCTGAAGGTCACAGTTTTGCAGGAAAGAGGAAATACAAATTGAATAGCTGGGTCCACGAATGAAGTAACTAGACTGTATTTTCTGGATTGTCTCCTGACAGGAGATGAAGCCAATCTTGTAAACGCTAGAGAGAATACATTTATCAGGAGTCTTATTAACCTGATCAGGAAATCCTTAAAGTATAAATTGGAATGGGGAAAGAGAGAGAAAGATTAGCCATATAAAACTGTACAACTGGATAATTACAGATGAAAGCAAATATGACTCAACAAGAGAACAACAATGGGAAATCAAGGGAAGTATTAAGAGAGAAGTAGTCCTCAACATTGTGAAAATGTCAATTCTGCCCAAAGCAATCCACAGATACAGTGCAATCCTGATCCAAATTCCAATGGCTGTTTTTAATGAGATGGAGAAAAAAACCACCAACTTCATATGGAAAGGGAAGAGGCCTCAGATAAGCAAAGGATTGCTGAAGAAGAAAAACAAAGGGCTAGGACTCAAACTACCAGATTTTAGAACCTATTATACTGCCACGGTAGTCAAAACAGCCTGGTACTGCTACAACAACAGATACATAGACCAATGGAACAGAATTGAGAATCCATATATAAATCCATCCACCTATGAGCAGCTGATATTTGATAAAGGCCCAAAGTCTGTTAATTAGGGAAAAGACAGTCTCTTTAACAAATGGTGCTGGCATAACTGGATATCCATCTGCAAAAAACTGAAACAAAGCCCATACCTCACTCCATGCACAAAAACTAACTCAAAATGGATCAAAAACCTAAATATCAGATCTAAAAGGATACAGATCACGGAAGAAAAAACAGGGACAACACTAGGAGTCTTAATGCTTGGCATAAACAGAACACAAACCGTAAGTAATGATGCACAAGCACCAGAAGAGAGACTAGATAACTGGAAGCTCCTAAAAATCAAACACTTACGCGCATCAAAAGACTTCACCAAAAGAGTAAAAAGACAACCTACAAACTGGGAAAAAATTTTTGGCTATGACAAATCTGATCAGCATCTAATCTCTAAAATCTACAAGATACTGCAAAACCTCAACAACAAAAAGATAAATAACCCAATTAAAAAACGGGCAAAGAATATGAACAGGCAGTTTGTCAAAGAAGACATTCAGGCAGCTAACAGACACATGAAGAAATGCTCACGATCATTAGCCATCAGAGAAATGCAAATCAAAACTACAATGAGATACCATCTTACCCCAACAAGGCTAGCATTAATCCAAAAACCACAAAATAATAAATGCTGAAGAGGTTGTGGAGAGACTGGAATACTTACACACTGTTGGTGGGAATGTAAAATGGTACAACCACTTTGGAAATCAATTTGGTGCTTCTTTAAAAAGCTAGAAATAGAAGTACCATAGGATCCAACAATCCTGCTCCTTGGAATATATCCTAGAGAAATAAGAGTCATCACATGAATAGATATATGCACACCCATGTTCACTGCAGCACTCTTCACAACAGCAAAAAGATAGAAACAACCTAGGTGCCCATCAACAGATGAATGGAGAAACAAATTATGGTATATCCACACAATGGAATACTACGCAACAATAAATAACAATGATGAAGCCGTGAGACATCTTATAACATGGAGGAATCTGGAGGGCATTATGCTGAGTGAATTTAGTCAATCACAAAAGGACAAATATTGTATAACACCACTATTATAAGAACTCAAGAAAAGGTTTAAACACAGAAGAAAACATTCTTTGATGGTTATGAGGGTGGGGAGGGAGGGTGAGGGTTATTTACTAACTAGATAGTAGACAAGAATTATCTTAGGTGAAGGGAAGGGCAGCACACACTACAGGGGAAGTCAGCAAAACTGGACTAAATCAAAGCTAAGAAGTTTCCCAAATACAATCAAACACTTCGAGGGACAGAGTAGCAGGGGTAGGGGTCTGGGGACCATGCTTTCAGGGGACATCTAGGTCAACTGGCATAACAAAGTTTATTAAGAAAATGTTCTGCATCCGACTTTGGTGAGTGGCATTTGGGGTCTTAAAAGCTAGCAAGCGGCCATCTAAGATGCATCAGTTGGTCCCAACCACCTAGAGTAAAGGAGAATGAAGAACACCGAAGACAAAGGAACGAATTAGCCCAAGAGACAGAAAGGGCCACATAAACCAGAGACTTCATCAGCCTGAGACCAGAAGAACTAGAAGGTGCCCGGCTACCACCAATGACTGCCCTGACAGGGAACACAACAGAGAGTCCCTGATGGAGCAGGACAAAGGTGGGGTGCAGAACTCAAATTCTAGTAAAAAGACCAGACTTAATGGTCTGACTGAGACTGGAGGAATCCTGGAAAGCATGGCTCCTGTACTCTCTGTCAACCCAGAACTAAAATAATTCCCGAGACCAACTCTTCAGATAAAGATTGGACTGGACTGTGGGACATAAAATGATACTCATGAAGTGTGTGCTTCTTAGGTCAAGTAGATACATGAGACTAAATGGGTTAGGAGCTGGCTCAATGGACATGGGAAATCAGGGGTGGAAAGGAGGAGTGTGCTGTCACAGATTAGGGAGAGCAATTAGGGTCACACAACAATGTATATACAAATTTTTATATGAGAAACTAACTTGAAATGTAAACTTCCACTTAAACTGCAATGATAAACAAAAATAAAAAAAAGGGAGGAGTCCTTGAGGAGCACAAACAGTTAAATGCTGGGCTACTAACCAAAAGGTTGGAGGTTTAAACCCACCCAGAGGCACCTCAGAAGAAAGGCCTGCTGATCTACTTCCAAAAACATCAGCCATTGAAAACTCTGTGGAGCACTGTTCTATTCTGACACACATGGGGTCAACTCTGTGCCAACTAATTATTAAGAGGGAATAACAAAGAAGAGTTAGAGAACAATCTTTGGCCCAGATGCCAACCCAAAATATGGGCAATAAAGAGGACTTGAAGCACTTACTGATAAAGACCAGTATGGACTACAACCAACATAAAGAAAACAAAAATCCTCACAACTGGACCAACAGGCAACATCACGATAAACGGAGAAACTATTGAAGTTGTCAAGGATTTCATTTTACTCGGATCCACAATCAACATCCACAGAAGAAGCAGTCAAGAAATCCAAGGACACACTGCATTGGACAAATCTGCTGCAAAAGACCTCTTTAAAGTGTTGAAAAGCAAAGATACCACTTTGAGGACTAAGATGTGCCTGACCCAAGTCGTGATATTTTCAATTTCCTCATATGCATGCAAAAGTCCGACAATGAACAAGCAAAATTGAAGAAGAATTGACACCTTTGAATTATGGTGTTGGCGAAGAATATTGACTATACCATGGACTGCCACAAGAATGAATACGTCTGTCTTGGAAGAAGTACAGCCAGAGTGCTCCTCGGAAGCGAGGATGGCAAGACTTCGTCTCACTTACTTTGGACATGTTATCAGGAGGGACCAGTTCCTGGAGAAGGACATCATGCTTTGCAAGGTAGACGGTCAGAGAAAAAGAGGAAGACCTCAATGAGATGGACTGACACAGTGGCTACAACCATGGGCTCAAGCACTGCAAAGACTGTGGGGATGGCGCAGGACCAGGCAGTGTTTCCTTCTGTTGTACACAGGGTCACTATGAGTCAGAACCAACTCGACGGCACCTAATAACAACAAAGTAGCCTCCAATTTTCAAGTGCTGATGAGAATACAATCTGGCTTTTACCAGATCTGATGGGTATGGATTCATGCCTGGAAGAGGAGGGCAGATCTATTCTAGGACTTAAGAGACGCTCTCTATCCCTTGGTGGTCTTTCTTTTAGTTCATCCCAATTTGCCCCTATTTGCTACATTCAAGGTAAAACCCAAAAGGTCAGATCAGGCTGAGGGCTTAAACCACGGAAAAGGGGCCTAGGAGGATTGCTTCAGTCTGGCCCTGATTTCAGAAGTATAGAAAGAATCCTTACACTCCACATGATCTCCCCCAATATAGCTACCACCCCAGCCAGCAATGGGAGGGTTTTCCTATATCTTCTCTTTTGGAAATGCTCTCTCGGGCACTCAAGGTGACAGGGAGGGGTTGGCTCTGGTAGAGGAGTTCCAGAGACCCATCACAGCTAATAGAGGATCGGGCAAGTACAGTAAGGAGTTAAATGTGGCCACTGTACACATGCTTCCCATAGGTGGCTGACCTGGGGGCTTTTAGAGCATCAGAACTGGTTAGAACTTTCCATTCCTAGGAGATCTGTGCCCATACACTCTGGGCTAATACACATCCAAAGGCTTACTACACGCTTGGTAAAGAACTTACTCCTGTTCCTCCTTTCCAGGATTGACTACTAAATGCTGGCATCTCAAAATGCATGTAAGTGAGAACCGACTGGGTCTTGAGTATAAGTAACATTAGTGACAAAAAGACAAACTGGGTAAGTGTCAGCAAATCCCCAACCTAGGAGTCCAGCAATTCACAGTGCTGAGTGAGTCCAGCTTATCACATGCCCCTCACTCCAAAAGTGAACCCTGTCTAAAACTGGGCATAATCGTTAGCAACAACTGGTGCTATCTGCTGAATATAGATACCGGAAGTCCTGTTTGTGGAATGGACAGGATATAAACAAATAAAATGAACAGCCGAAGCAAGTAAGGTTTGTCAGCAGACAGGGTGGCCTGTCACAGGAAACACAGTCAAGAGTCAAGGCAGCTTGCTCCGGGCTATCCTACCATTGTACAAAATCCTCACCAAGACAGCTGCGTTAGAAATCTTGTTCTCCATGAAAATATAAACCCACCCTAAAGAAAAAAAAAAAAAAAACAAGCCAAAACACAGACACAAAACAGCAGGTGTCTGTACCACTAAGTAAGGGGGTGGGGGACAACCTGCTGTATGTTTTCTGGGCCGTGGCCAACTCCACCACTGACCTCAGTTCAGTACTCACGTGGCCTGTGATCAGGCATGCGCAGATTTCAGCTGAGATACAGATGGCCCTGAGCACTGGTGGGTGGCAACGCTATGAGCTGGGCATTCACTCCATGGCATACATCTGGCTTTTTGAAAAAATATTACATTCTAAGTTTGACATTTAATCTGTCCTTAGTTGTAGGTTCTCCAAATCTTTCTGCCTGGAAGATAGGGCAGATCTATTCTAGGACTTATGAAAAGCTGTCTATCCCTTCGTGCTCTTTTTCTTTAGTGTATCCCTGCTTGCCCCTATTTGCTACACCCAAGGCAAATTAGTCAGCAGTTCATCAACGCAAGTACTCTATTTAAGATCTGACCAAAGCAGAAAGCAGTAAAAGGATGTTGTTGTTGTTGTGATTGCTGTTGTTGTTGTCAGCTGCCACCAGAATCAGCTCCAACTCATGGCTACTCCATGTACAAGAGAACCAAGTGTCACCCGGTCCTGCACCTTCTTCACCTTGTTGTTGGTACACTAGAGTCCACTGTGGCCACGGTGTATTTTGAGTGCCTTCCAACCTAGGGGGCTCGGCTTCTAGAACTGTATTGGACAGTATTCTGTTATGATCCATAGAGTTTTCATTGGCTTCTTCCTACACCATCTTAGTTTGGAAGCTCTGCTAATACCTGTCCACCATGGGAAACCCTGCTGACATTTGAAATACTGGTGGCACAGCTTCCAGCAATACAAAAGCCACAGTGTGACAACCGGACAGAAGGTGGTAGAGTAAGAGGATAAACATTCCTTTTCTGATGGTGTCCTGGGTGAGGTGACTTTTGGCATTTCAAGGCAGTTCATTCCTTGCCCCCTCAAAATGTTGGAGAGGGATGCATAAAATACCACAATTGAACGTTCAATCCTTTGGAGGCTTCCCCTGTTAGAACTCATCAGACACTGAGGCATGAAGGATTTAACCATTTCCTTGCATAAAAATGAGCTTCCAGTGAAAGAAAGGGGTGGGAAGAGGATTACAAGGCTTGGGGACAACTGTCTGCACTCAGATTCAGAAGTGTCTCTGTCAGTAATCAGCAATATGCAACTGTTTTTTTATAAAATGTGGTAAGAAGTGGGGAAAGGAGGCTTTTCTAGAAAAAGGTGTATTCATTATGTTTCTAACTGTAAGTTATTTTCAAGGAGTCCCTAAGCGGCATCCACCAGCGGCTCCTTGGAAACCCCATGGGGCAGTTCTACACTGTCCTATAAGGTGGCTATGAGTTGGAATGGACTCGACAGCAACGGCTTTGGTTTCTTCTCTTGGTTAAGTGGCATAAATGATTAAATGCTCAACTACTAACTGAAGGCTGACAGTTCAAACCCATCCAAAAGCACCTCATAAGAAAGGCCTGGTGATCTGCTTCCGAAAGGTCACAGACATGAAAACCCTACGGAGCACAGTTCTACTCTGACACACATGGGGTGGGCATGAGTTGAAACTGACCGGACGGCAACTGGTTTGTTGATTTTATATATTATTTTTAGAACTAAAATTCCAGAAAGTAAATCTCAAAATACGGGGAAGGCACAGGGATAGGCAGAGGAAGCATCATCAAGGATGGGGTCTTTGGTTGGTTAAAAACCACCAAACCCTCATTACTTGTCAGGCAGATTGCTGAAACTTAACATTCATTTAGAGACTATTAACAACATCATTTTATTGATAGAGAAATTAAGGTTTGGTGGCTTAAGTATCCTCCCCAAGTCAGGAAGCCTGGAGGAACAGATATGAACCCTGTCTGATCCCAGAGCCCACTTTCCATTGCTTATGTCAGATCAGTGTTTAATACATTTGGAAATGCTGGCAATCTCCAAGGCGCCTTCCCGTCTATTGTAGAAGACAGTGAGGATGAGAATGCAGAAATAAACTTTACCTACTTCACAACTGCTTAGGGCAAGCTCTCCAAGTATTTCTATACGTAGTTCTACTACTTTTAAAAAATAGCTCCAAATTATAGCTCTCAAACTACCTGTAGGGGCGCGAGAGTACATCTGTCTGCCATCTCCGACACACTTGTCTTTTATCGGCCCTAAACCTCTGGAAGCTGCCACCTGACATGCAATCTGACAGCCCCAACCCTGCAGCCAAAACTAACTGGATGGGGGGGATAGATGACTAGCCAGATTCTCTTGGGATTTTAAAATAAGAGAGGACAGCCCGACGCTGGTGAGATCCCGGGGCCTTTGTTCGTTCACCCCTCTGCTTCCCGTGGCCACGGTCTCTTAACCCTGAGACTGCCGGCTGC
The DNA here is from genome assembly GCA_030035585.1 of Dugong dugon. NCBI lineage: Eukaryota > Metazoa > Chordata > Mammalia > Sirenia > Dugongidae > Dugong > Dugong dugon. The sequence goes on along the minus strand of CM057470.1, from coordinate 64,193,923 downwards.
TTGGAATTCGCACCCCTGAGTGGGGGCTCTCTGGGTCCCATTTGTTGGCTGTTGGTGTGGCATTTTCTGCTTCTTCTGGTTTCTCGCTTGCCTCTCGCTGCCTCCCCCTCCTTTTGCTCGGGTGCCTGGTTCCGAGCGCCGTCTTTGCTCTCTCCGGCGGGGCTGTGGGGCTGCGTTTGGGCGTGTGGCGGCTTCCAGGTCTGGGCTGCCGCGCTGGTGAGATCCCGGGGCCTTTGTTCATTAGCCCCTCTGCTTCCCGTGGCCACGGTCTCTTAACCCCGAGACTGCTGGCTGCTTGGAATTCGCACCCCTGAGTGGGGGCTCTCTGGGTCCCATTTGTTGGCACTGACTGCTGGTGTTGCTTTTTTTTTTTTTTTTTTTACTTTTATTTTTCTTCTTTTTTGATTAGTTTTGTCATCTTTTCCCTCTTTTTCCCTTTTGTCTTTCTTCATTGCTTAATTTCTCATCTCTCTATCTCTTCCTTCACTTTCTGATCCCTGAATACCAGGCGATGTATGCCTCTGTACCTTCTGGCCAGGCTGTGCTGTGAAAACTGAGACCGACTCCCCCAGACCTCATAGCTGCATCGGTGGGATCCCTGGGAACTTTGCAGTTCTTTAACTTTTCTGATTTTTATTTGGTCATTCTTTCCCTTTCTTTCTCTTCCCCCTTCTGGTTTCCTCCATCCCATAGTCTTTCATCTGTACATTCCAACGACAAGCTCCCCTAGCATTCTTTTATATTTGTATGCTTTTTGCTCCTGCTCCTCTCTCCTCTTTCCCATATCCAGCTTAGCTTCACACATAACCATCTTCCCGCTGCACCCTACCTACCTTCACCGTGCACTTGACATCACACCACCAAGCTGTGCAGGCACGCCCTATTGGAACCTGCCCAGCACTGACTACCGACCGTCCTGGTGGCTGCGGTGAGTGCTGCAAACAACCCGTCCCAGTGGCTCCTCTTCAGCTAGATCTGCCCAGCTGTACCACAAGGATGAAACAAAAAAAAAACTACAGGCAATAAACGAGAGAAATATCTACTGAATGCCCCAAAAACAGCAAACAATATCAAAACATTTACAAAAACAAGACAAGATGGCTCCAATAGGCGTCCAAATTAAAACACCAGATAACTCTCCTGTGGAAGAAAATGCACTAGAAGTACCTCATACGGAACTCAAATCACTAATACCCGGAATTTTCCAAGAACTGAGGCAAAAAGCTGACAAGCATGAGGAAAAAATAGACAAATTTATGGAAAATACAGACAAAAAATTGGAAGAATTCAGGAAGATGATGAAGGAACAAAATGCCAAAATAAATTCACAAATCAAATTTATACAAAAACAACAATTAGAAATCCAAAAGATAAACAACAAGATTTCAGAAATGGATGGTGTCATAGAAGGGCTGAGAAGTAGATCTGAAACCATGGAAGACAGGATCAGTGGAACTGAAGACAAACACTTGGATACAACTCTGTTTCAGGAAAACTCAGAAAAAAAAACAAAGAAAAATGAAGAGACCCTGAGAGTTATGTGGGACCCAATTAAAAGCAAAAACTTACGAGTTATTGGCATCCCAGAACAGGGGGAGAAAACAGAAAACACAGAGAGGATCACTGACGAACTGCTGACAGAAAACTTTCCCAATATCATGAAAGATGAAAAGCTGGCCATCCAAGAAACTCAATGAACCCCATACAGAAGAGACCCCAAAAGAAAATCAACAAGACATATCATATTCACACTCGCTAAAACCAAAGGCAAACAAAGAATCCTGAGAGCAGCTCATGAAAAACAAGAAGTCACATACAGAGGAGAAACAATAAGACTAAGCTCAGATTATTTGGCAGAAACCATGCAGGCAAGAAGGCAATGGGATGACATATATAAAATCTTGAAAGAAAAAAATTGTCAGCCAAGAATAATATATCTTGCAAAATTCTCATTCAAATTTGATGGTGAAATTAGGTCATTTCCAGATAAACAGAAACTAAGGGAATATGCAAAAGTCAAACCAAACTTACAAGAATTATTAAAGGGAGTTCTTCGATCTGAGGACAAACAGCTTCAGCCCTCAGGCAGGACCTAGGACCTAGGACGCAGGTTCATATGAACCAGATACCATTCTAGGAACTGAACTACAGAGGACTTTCCAAAAACAAAAGAAATACAACAGGGAATCAGAGAAATCAATCAAAATATGACAACAACATCAAAACAATGAAAGAGGGAACAAACGGCATAGGTATAGAACCTTCTAAAGGAGAGGAAGGCAAGGCGATACCAAGTAAGGGTAGACTGCTTCAAAATTATAAAGATAAGGGTAAAATTCATGGTAACCACAAAGAAAGTTAACAAACCAACTCATAAAAATAAAGACGAAAAACATAAAGTCTCAGCAAAAACAAAACCTACAAAAACAAAAGAAATGAACACAAAATCCACAAATAAAAGTAACTCAGCACAAGAGAGTAAGAAGAACAAAGAAAACTTCAGCACCACAAAAAAAAGCACTACAAAATGACAGCAACAAACTTCCATCTATCAATAATTACACTGAACGTAAATGGACTCAATGCACCCATAAAGAGACGGAGAGTGGCAGAATGGATAAGAAAACAAGATCCATCAATTTGCTGTCTACAAGAGACACACCTTAGAAACAAAGATGTGAATTTATTAAAAATCATAGGTTGGAAAAAAATATATCAAGCAAACAACTATCAAAAAAGGGCAGGAATGGCAATTCTAATCTCAGATAAAATAGACTTTAAAACAAAATCCACCATAAAAGACAAAGAAGGACACTATATAATGATTAAGGGGATGATCCATCATGAAGACATAACCATAATAAATATCTATGCACCCAATGACAGGGCTCCAAAATACATAAGAAAAACTCCTACAGCACTGAAAAGAGAAATTGACAGTTCCACAATAATAGTAGGAGACTTCAACACACCACTCTCAGTAAAGGACAGAACAACTAGAAAGAAACTCAGCAAAGATACAGAAGACCTAAAGGATACAATCAGCCAACTGGACCTCATAGACATATACAGAACAATCCATCCAACCGCTGCAAAGTACACATTCTTTTCCAATGCACATGGAACGTTCTCCAGAGTAGACCACATCTTAGGCCACAGAGCAATCCTCAACAAGATCCAAAATGCTGAGATAATTCACAGTATCTTCTCTGACCACAATGCCATCAAGGTAGAAATTAACAACAGAAAGAGCAAGGAAAAAAAATCAAACACATGGAAACTGAATAATAATCTGCTTACACATCAATGGGTAATAGAAGAAATCAGAGATGGAATTAAAAAATTCCTAGAATCAAATGAAAATGAAAACACATCATACCAAAACCTCTGGGACACAGCAAAGGCAGTCCTCAGAGGACAATTTATAGCAATAGAGGCACATATCAAAAAAGAAGAAAGGGACAAAATCAAAACATTAACTACAGAACTCAAACAAATAGAAAGAGAACAACAAAAAAAGCCTACAACCACCGGAAGAAAGGAAATAGTAAAGATCAGAGCAGAAATAAATGAAATAGAGAACAGAAAAACAATAGAAAGAATCAACAAAACCAAAAGTTGGTTCTTTGAAAGAATCAACAAAATCGACAAACCACTGGCCAGACTGACAAAAGAAAAACAGCAGAGGGCACAAATAACCCAAATAAGAAATGAAATGGGGGACATTACAACAGACCCAACTGAAATAAAAAGGATTATAACAGAATATTATGAAAAACTATATTCCAACAAATTTGAAAACCTAGAGGAAATGGATAAATTTCTAGAAACATACGGCCTACCCAAACTACAACAAAGGGATATTGAAAATCTGAACAGACCCATAAAAGCAGAAGAGATTGAAAAGGTAATAAAAAAAACTCCCAAGCAAAAAAAGCCCTGGCCCAGATGGCTTCACTGGAGAATTCTACAAAACATTTACAGAAGAGCTTGTACCAGTTCTACTCAAGCTATTTCAGAGCATAGAAGAGGAAGCAACACTTCCAAATTCATTCTATGAAGCCAGCATAACGCTGATACCAAAACCAGGCAAAGACATCACAAAAAAAGAAAATTACAGACCAATATCTCTCATGAGTATAGATGGAAAAATTCTGAACAAAATTCTAGCCAATAGAATTCAGTATCATATCAAAAAAAAAAAAAAAATACACCACGACCAAGTAGGATTCATACCAGGTATGCAAGGATGGTTTAACATTAGAAAATCCATCAACGTAATCCACCACACAAATAAAAGGAAAGAAAAAAATCACATGATCATCTCAATTGACGCAGAAAAGGCATCCGACAAAGTCCAACACCCATTCCTGATAAAAGCTCTCAATAAAATAGGTATAGAAGGGAAATTTCTCAACATAATAAAGGACATCTATGCAAAACCAACAGCCAACATCATTCTTAATGGAGAGAGGCTGAAAATATTCCCCTTGAAAACAGGAACAAGACAATGATGCCCTTTATCACCACTCCTATTTAACATTGTGCTGGAAGTTCTAGCTAGAGCAATAAGGCAAGAGAAAGAAATAAAGGGCATCCAAATTGGTAATGAAGAAGTTAAACTCTCCCTGTTTGCAGATGATATGATACTATACATAGAAAACCCTAAAGACTCCACGAGAAATCTACTGGAACTAATAGAAAGATTCAGCAGAGTAGCAGGATACAAGATAAACATTCAAAAATCAGTTGGATTCCTATACACCAGTAAAGAGAATGATGAAAAGGAGATCAGGAAATCAATACCATTTTCAATAGCCCCTAAAAAGATAAAATACTTAGGAATAAATCTGACCAGGGATGTAAAAGACCTATACAAAGAAAACTACAAAACACTACTGCATGAAACCCAAAGGGTTCTACATAAATGGAAAAACATACCATGCTCATGGATAGGCAGACTCAACATTGTGAAAATGGCAATTCTACCTAAAGCAATTTACAAATACAATGCAATCCCGATACAAATACCAACAACATTCTTCAAAGAGATGCAAAAACTGATTATTAACTTTATATGGAAAGGGAAGAAACCCCGAATAAGCAAAGCACTACTGAAGAAGAAGAATAAAGTTGGAGGTCTCACCATACCTGTCTTGAGAACCTACTATACAGCTACAGTACTCAAAACAGCCTGGTACTGGTACAACGACAGAGACATTGACCAATGGAACAGAATTGAGAACGCAGATGTAAACCCATCCACCTACAGTCACCTGATTCTCGACAAGGGCCCAAAGTCCATCAAATGGGGAAAAGACAGTCTTTTTAACAAATGGTGCTGGCAAAACTGGATATCCATTTGTAGAAAAATGAAACAGGACCCATACCTCACACCATATACAAAAACTACTTCAAAATGGATCAAAGACCTGAATATAAAGCCTCAAACTATAAAATTCATAGAAGAAAAAATAGGACCAACACTTCAGGCCTTAATACAAGGCATTAACAGGATACAAACCATAAACAGCAACACAAAAAACCCAACAGATAAACTAGATAACTGGGATCTTCTAAAAATCAAACATCTATGCACTTCAAAAGACTTCACCGAAGGAGTGAAAAGAGAACCTACAGACTGGGAAAAAATTTTTGGACAGTACAAGTCAGACAAAGGTCTAATCTCCATAATCTACAAGAAAATCCAACACCTCTTCAACAAAAAGACAAACAATCCTATCAAAAAATGGGCAAAGGAAATGAACAGACACTTCACCAAGGAAGACATTCAAATGGCCAACAGACACATGAGGAAATGCTCGCGATCACTAGCCATTAGAGAAATGCAAATTAAAACCACAATGAGATACCATCTCACACCGGCATTACTGGCACGAATCAAAAGTATTGGAAATAACAAATGTTGGAGGGGCTGCAGGGAGATGGGAACTCTTATACACTGCTGGTGGGAATGCAAAATGATACAACCATTTTGGAAAATGATATGGCGTTTCATCAGAAAACTAGAAATAGACATACCATTCGATCCAGCAATCCCACTCCTAGGAATATATCCTAGAGAAATAAGAGTCATCACTCGAATAGACATATGCACACCTATGTTCATGGCAGCATTGTTCACAATAGCAAAACGATGGAAACAACCTTGATGTCCATCAACAGATGAATGGATACACAAACTATGGTACATACACACAATGGAGTACTATGCAACGAGAAAGAACAACAATGAATCTGTGAACCATCTCATAACATGGATGAAACTGGAGGACATTACGCTGAGTGAAATAAGTCAATCACAAAAGGACAAATATTGTATGAGACCTCTATTGTAAAAACCCATGAAAAAATTCACATGCAAAATGTAACAATCCTTGTTGGTTACCAGGGATGGGAGGGGAGGGGGGGGGAATACTAAATAGGCAATAGATAAGTGGTACCTTGGGTGAGAGGTGAGATAGTACACAGTACAGGGGAAACTAACACAACCTGCACAAGGAAAGGTCATGGAGGCCCTATAGACACATCCAAACCCCCCGAGGGACTGAGTTGTTGGACGGAGGGCTCTGGGGACCATGGTCTCGGGTGGACATCTAGCTCAATTGGCATGACACTACTTATAAATATAATGCTCTACATTCTACCTTGGTGAGTAGTGTCTGGGGTCTTAAAAGCCTGTGAGCGGCCATCTAAGATACTCCACTGGTCTCATCCCTTCGGGAGCAAGGGAGAATGAAGAGAACAGGATACAACAAAAAGATTAGTCCAAAGGACTAATTGTCCACAGCTACCAAGGCCTCCACCGGACTAAGTCCAGTACAGCTAGATGGTGCCCGGCTACCCACTGACTGCTCTGGCCAGGATCACAACAGAGGGTTCTGGACAGAGCTGGAGAAGGATGTAGAGCATAATTTTAACTCCCAAAAAAAAAAAAAAAAAAAAAAGTCCAGATTTACTGGCCTAAAGAATACTGGAGAAACCTCAAGAGTGTGGCCTCCAGACACCCTTTCAGCTCAGAGGTGAAGTTACCTTCGATGTTCGATGTTAAACCTGGGACTGGACAGCCCAGTAAAACTAAATGGGACTAACGAGGTACAGGAGGCCGGTGACAAGGGCCAGAAGGCAGAGGGGGAGTAGGAAACTGATGATAAGGAACACAAGTTGAGTAAGGACACTGTCGATGTGTTGTGAGATTGTTGACCACTGCTATAGGGCAACATTTGTAGTAACTATTAAATGGGAGGCTGTTTTGTCCTGTAAGCCTTCATCTTGGGCGAGAATGGCAGCACAATTGGAAGAGCATAATCAATATCACTTAAATGTGCATGTAATAAGTTTTGAAATGGTGTTTAAAAAAAAAAAAAAAAAAAACCAAATGAGACTAATGAGGTACAGTAGTCCAGTGACAAGGGCCAGAAGACAGAAGGGGACAAGGAAGTCCCCTGATGATAGGGAACACAAGGTGGAGTAAGGATATTCTTGATGCGTTGTGAGATTGTTAACCATTGTCATAGGGCAACATGTGTAGTAACTGTTAAATGAGAAACTATTTTGTTCTGTAAGCCTTCATCTTAAGTGAGAATAACAGCACAGTTGGAAGAGCGTAGTCAATGTCACTGAACTGTGTATGTAGAAATTTTTGAAACGGTGTATCTTTGGCTATCTGTATTTTCATCAAAAAAAAAAAAGGTTGAGAATTTAGAGGCTTAATATGTTGTGGGGTTGTTAACCAATGTCATAAAACAACATGTGTACTACTGTTTCATGAGAAACTATTTGTTCTGTAAGCCTTCACCTGAAGTACAATAAAATATAAAAAAAAAGAAAAAGAGAGAGGACAGCCCGTTTGTGCTTGGACTGTAAGGGGTGAGTGGGCAGAGAAGCTGCAGGGAGGGCTGCCGCTCGGGTGCCGAGCAGCTCTGCCTCCAACGGCGGCGCATCTCCCGTTGCTAAGACTCCCGGCTACACTTTAGATTCGGCATCTCAGCACCTCTAAGCATGCCTGCAGATGCTCACAATAATCTGGCTTTTTCTTAACACAGCTTGAGGTGGGTTTTTATTATCATTATTATTTCACTGTGGTAAAATATATCTAACAAAAATTTTGCCATAGGAACCAATTTTAAGTGTACAGTTCAGTGACATTCACTATGCTATGCAACCATCACCATTATCCACTTCCAAAGCCTTTCATCATTCCTAACAGAAATTCCGTACCCTTTCAACAACACCTCCATACTGCCTACTCCTCCTAGTCCCTGGTAACCTTTGGTAAACTTTTGCCTCTGTGCATTTGCCTATTGTAGAAATTTCATGTAAGTGTGATTATACACTATTGGTCCTTCTGTGACGAATTATTTTACTCAGCATAACATTTCCAGCATTCATCCATGTTGCAGCACGTATCAGAACTTCACATCTCTATATGCCTGAATAACATCCAACTGTATGGCTATAGCACATTTTGTTTACCCACTCGTCTGCGGATGGACACTTGGGTTGTTTCCACCTTTCGGCTACTGTCAATAGTGTTGCAGTGAACACTGGTCTAAGGTTGTTTGGTTTTGTTTTGTTTTGTCTCTTGCAGTTATAGGTTTGCCCAGATAGCTATGATACAGGGCCTTGCCCAGAGTTCTTGCATAGGTAGGGCCTATTTACCACCTCTGGCCTCCAGGCATTTCAAAACTTATACCTGTATTCTTTATGTTATTTACATGTTTGTGTCTGAATAATAATAGTAGTTTTCATTTAATAAAGGTCTACTCTGAGTGCCAGACCTATGCTGGACTCTTTATCACACAAGCGTTTCTCAAATCTTCAGTATCCACGGAGCACTTAATTGGCCTTCCACACACAAAGACCCCCAATTTTAGACAAATCTTAATAAGCAGCCTTAAGTAGGTATGGGAATTTAGAATACAGAAAATTGGATCAACTGATTGTTCAATAAGTGGTGTTAGAACAACTGGATATCTCTTTGGAAGAATTCCATTACTCAGAAAATGCAGAAAAATAAATATCAAATGGACTGCATAGTTATAAAAAATAAAATCATGAAAAAAATTAGGGGAAAAATGAAGACAATTTATAATCTTATGGTGAGAAAGGCCTTCCCAGGCATGACTCCAAAATCAGAAACCATAATGAAAAAGGATAAATTTCACTGCAGAAATTTCTTAAACTCCTACATAAAAAAAAGACATGATAATAAGTGAGAAACTGAAGGAAAATATTTGCAATACACATAACAAAAGACTAATTCTCTTTGCAAAGGGTTCAGCAGTATTTACGAAGAGTAGGTGAAATGTGAAAGACCACACGGAACCATTACCTTTCTCCCATCCACCCGCCATTGCAAACCTCTCCCCCTAAGTGGCCCCTGAAATCTAGCCTTCTGTCTTAGTCATCTAGTAGCTAGAAGTCCAAATTCAGGGCATCAGCTCCAAGGGAAGGCTTTCTCTCTCTCTCTGTCGGCCTTCTCATCAATATTCCCTTGGTCTAGGAGCAAGCATCTCAGCGCAGGAACCTCAGGTCCAAAGGACACACTCTGCTCCCGGCGCTGCTTTCTTGGTGGTTTGAAGTCTCCCTGTCTCTCTGTTCGCTTCTCTCTTTTATATATCTTGAGACTGCCTCAAGACACAATTCAATCTTGTAGATTCAGTCCTGCCTCACTAACACGACTGCCACCCATCCTCCCTTCATTAACATCATAGAGGCAGGATTTACAACATACAGGAAAATCATACAATACTGGGAATCATGGCCCCACCAAATGGATACACGCATTTTTGGGGGGGCATAATTCAATCCATGACATCTTCCTTTACTTTTTCTATACATATACATATATCCACCACCTGTCTGTCAGTTTGTCATGCTCCAATGGTTTGTTTGTTGCTATGATCAGAGAAGCTACGCCACAGGCATAGCTTCAAATACCAACAGGGTCACCCATGGTAAACAGGTTTCAGCAGAGCTTCCAAACTAATAACAGACTAGGAAGAAAGGACTGGAGTCTACTTTCAAAAATTAGCCAATGAAAACCCTATGAATCACAACAGAATACTGTCCAGTATGGAGCTGGAAGGCACTCAAAATACAATGGACTTGAGAATACCAACAATCATGAAGATGGCACAGGACCAGATAATGTTTCCTTCTGTTGTGCATGGGTTGCAGCCAACTTGACAGCAACTAACAACAACGTTATGGATTAAATTGTGTCTCCCAAAAATATGTGTTGTAAATCCTAACCTCTGCGTGTGGTTATAATCCCATTTGTGAATGGGTTGTCTTTGTTATGTTAATGAGGCAGGATGAGGGTATATTTTGAGTCAATCTCTTTTGAAGTATAAAAGAGATCAAACAACTAAGCAAAAGAAGCAGAGATGGGAGAAGAGGGATGCCAAGTTACATGAAGATCGCCCAGGAACAGAGGCTAAAAGAGACGAGGATTTTCCCCCAGAGCCGACAGAGAGCCTTCTCCTAGAGCCAGCACCCTGAATTTGGACTTCTAGCTTCCTAAAGTGTGAGAAAATAAATCTGTTTGTTAAAGCCACCCATTTGTAGTATTTCTGTTATAGCAGCACTAGATAACTAAGACAATATACATATACACACATGTATGAAACACAGACATACTTTTTATTTTTTTACATATTCGGCTCATACTGTCCTGTGACTTTTTGCCTGTATGACATGTCTTAGAGATCTTTCTATGCATCTACGTATAAGTCTACCTCACTTTCTTTATCAGCTGCATTGGATACCATAGATAACATCATCATTTATTTAACCCTTCTCCAACGGATACATATTTAAGTTGCTTCCCATGTTTCACTAGTATAAATGATGTAATCCTCAAATTCTTTTACATGTATCTTTGTGCGTATATGCCATGATATTGTCAAATGGAAAAAAAGGTTATGTTGTTGTTGTTAGGTGTCTTCAAGTAGATTCTGACTCATAGCGACCCTATGTACAAGAGAACAAAACACTGCCCGGTCCTGTGCCACCCTCATAATCATTATGTTTGAGCTCATTGTTGCAGCCACTGTGTCAATCCATCTCATTGAGAGTCTTCCTCTTTTCCCATGACCCTCTACCTTATCAAGCATGATGTCCTTCTCCAGGGACTGGACCCTCCTGGTAACATGTCCAAAGTACGTGAAACGAAGTCTCACCATCCTTGCCTCTAAGAAGCACTCTGGTTGCACTCCTTCCAAGGCGGACGTGTTTGTTCTTTTGGTAGTTCATGGTATATTCAATGTGCTTCACTAACACCACAATTCAAAGGCGTCAATTCTTTTTTGGTCTTCCTTATTCACCATTCAGCTTTTACGTGCATATGAGGTGACTGAAAATACCATGGCTTGGGTTAGGTGCACCTTAGTCTTCAAGGTGATATCTTTGCTTTTCAACACTTTATAAGAGCTCTTTTGCAGCAGATTTGCCCAATGCAATACGTCTTTTGATTTCTTGACTGTTGCTTCTATAGGTGTTGATTGTAGATCCAAGTAAAATGAAATCCTTGACAACGTTAATCTTTTCTCTGTTTATCATGATGCTGCTTATTAGTCCAGTTGTGAAGATTCTTGTTTCCTTTATGTTGAGGTGTAATCCATACTGAAGGCTGTGGTCTTTGATCTTCATCAGCAAGTCCCTCAAGTCGTCTTCACTTTCAGCAAGCAAGGTTGTGTCATCTGCATAGCACAGACTGTTAATGAGCCTTCCTCCAGTCTGATGCCTCGTTCTTCTTCATACAGTCCAGTTTCTCGAATTATTTGCTCAGCATACAGACTGAATATGTATGGTGAAAGAATACAGCCCTGACGCACACCTTTCCTGACTTTAAACCACGCAGTATCACCTTGATTGGTTCAAACGACTGCCTCTTGATTTATGTACAGGTTCCTCATGACCATAATTAAGTGTTCTGGAATTCCCATTCTTTGCAATGTTATCTGTAACAGTCAAATGCCTTTGCATAGTCAATAAAATACAGGTAAACATCTTTCTGGTATTCTCTGCTTTCAGCCAGGATCCATCTCACATTAGCAATGATATCCCTGGATCCACATCCTCTTCTGAATCTGGCTTGAATTTCTGGCAGTTCTGTGTTATAAAACTATGTATTTATGGTTTTACCCCAACCTGGTTTTAAAAAACAATTACATACACATATGTACAGAGAAAACAAATTAGAATAAACATATGAAAATTGTTATTAGTGGATACTATTTGATAATTGGATTGAACAATGAGCTTTCTTTATACTCTTCCAGGTTTATAATTTTTCTACAATGAACACTATACCTTAATCATAAGAAAAAATACATTTCTCTGTGCGCTAATAAATTCTGAATGATGACATAGAGACATCAGTTTCAGATTATAACAATGATTTCAATCACTTAGACTCCTTTTCCCACTTAACACTTTCTGGTTTCTCAGCTCGGTGTTCTAGGGTGGCGATGATACTGGAAGCATGACTCTGGATAAGAACGGGATTGTTGCACACGTTAACACATCTTCTAACAGGTAAGAATTGAGGAGCTCTGAAGGACCATCCAGGATTCACACGTTCATTATCACAGGGAGTCAAACTGTAGAAAGCTCCGCCATCAAGCAGGAACCAGGGGGCAATGAGGTAGCATCGTAGGGCAGAGTCTGTGGTCAAAGCTGAGGGCCCGAGACGAACAGAAGAGAGTTCAGGTGCTGTAAGCTCCTGGAATGAGTCTCCTAGGAAATGTCTTCCATGGGATAATGAGATTACCAGGAAACAGTCCTCCTGGGTAAGACTGTGAAGACCTTAAAAGCCCTTATGTTAACTGTGTGGACATAATTATACAGATAACAGAGAGTCATACTGGTTGTTCACTTTTTGTGTTGGTATATTTCTTTAGTAGTCCCTGGGTGGTACAAATGGTTAAGTGCTCGGCTGCTAACCAAAAGGTTGGCGGTTCGACTCCACCCAGAGGTGCCTCTGAATAAAGGCCTAGCGATCAATCTACTTCCAGAAAATCAGCCACTGAAAACCGTATGGAACATAGATCTACTCGGACAACATGAGGTCACCATGAGTCAGATGGACTTGATGGCAACTGGTTATATTTGTCTTATCAGAGCTGCCTGCCAACAATGCTCCTCTCACCTCTAAAACCCATATCTTCCATAGCTCCCTTGACCCTTCGAAAAAGTCTAGCCTCCTCGGTCTCTCCAAGGCCTTGTAGATACCTGCACACACTCACAGCTGCAATGTGACTGCCGACGTGTGCTCATGCCTAGTAATCACTTAACTGGTGAACGATAAAGCAAGATAGTGCCTGTGGCACAGTAAGAAACTGTACTCAGCCTCGGATAATAAAGATTCAGCCAATGTGGCTTGCTAATGTCAGTTATGCTGGAGGTATCTGAGGTTGTTAAGTCCCCCTTGGGCTTCCTGCAGGTAGACAGGGCCTCTCCTTGGACAAGCAGGTTAGCACCCAGAAGTCCAGAGAGGCCAGGCTCACTGCACATGCCCTGTGTAACACCCTGTGGTGGGCTCCGTTACTCCGGCTCCTTCCTGCCAAGCCTGCTTCACCTGGGTTTCTAACCCCCACCCTAGGCATTTGCTTCCTAAGCTTCCATCCAGGGGCACAGCACACTTTGGCGAAAGAGAACATGAACCAGCCGCCAGTTGCCATCCAGTGGATTCTGACTCACAGCAATCCCATGTATGCAGAGTAAAACTGCTCCACAGGGTTTTCATGGCTGTGACCTTTCAGAAACAGATCGCCAGACCTTTCTTCTGAGGCGTCTCTGGATGGGTTCGAACTGCCAACTTTTCAGCTGAAGTTGAGGGCTTAACCATTTGTGCCACACTGCAGATCAGACAACTATAAACTCAGTCTGACTTTTCCCCTGGTTGCTGCTCACAAGTCACTGCAAGCCTAATATTCCTTGCATGCTCTACCTGCAGAAGCCATCTGAAACCTCTGCCTCCTCCCTCAGAGGCCCCATCCTCCCTCACTCTGTCTCAGCTATGACTTGTCTCCCACCTCACTGAGGAGATGGAGGCCATTTGGGAAAAGCTCCCATCTGCCTGCTCACCGCCATGACATACTTGTTTCTAAACCCAGCCTCTAACCCTCGCTGCGCTCAGAGGTAGAGGGTCCCGCCTCCTCCCCACCCTGTCCTTGGTTATGCCAAGCTATATGGCAGCCCTGAAGAGTGCCCGAAGGGCAGTTGGCCTTGTAGAAGCTGAGGCACAACTGTAAGAGATCCGAGAGAATCCACGGTGAGAGGAGTGAGGAGCCAGGTCAGGAGAGACAGGGTGAGCTGGGGTCAGGGCACACACGGAATCAAACAGTCCGGATGAGCAGAGGGTAGAAGCCAGGCAGAGAGGGAGGGACAGCCCAGTGGAAAGACAAGAAAGGCAGGCTGCAGGATGCTCAGAAAAAAACAAACCCGCTGCCATCGAGTCGGTTTCAACTCATAGCGACCCTATAGGACAGAGTGGAACTGTCTCATAGGGTTTCCAAGGAGCGGCTGGTGGATTCGAACTGCTGACCTTTTGGTTAGCAGTTGAACGTTTAACCAAGGAACCAGGAATCTACAGGAACCCAATGTGGCAAAGCAGGTGAGCAGGAGAACAGGTTTGCAGACAAGCAACAAAAGCAGCCTTGATAACAGAGGAAAATCGAGTTCACTGTGTCCTGTCTCCGGGAACGTGTATACATGGGTCAGGGTAACTGAGAACCTCGGATTGATAGGAGGGCAGCAATAACAGCAACTCCTGACAGGAAGATCAGTTCCTGCTCCACTGCCTCATGCCCCTTCATTCCTCCTCACGGACTATAGCCTTCCCAGCCCCTTCCTCACATTTCTATTTCTATCCCGTTACTGCCAAACTTTTCTCACAAATGGTTCACCTCTGTTTTCTAAACACTAATTCTCTTTGTAACTCCCTCCATTCCGTTCCCCCATCCCAAGACAGCTCACGGGGCAGGATCCACGTGCCACTTTGTGACCCCTGTAGCACTTCTTATGGAGTCCCTGGGTGGTGCAAATGGTTAACCTGCTTGGCTGCTAACCAAACGGTTGGAGGTTTGACTCCACTCAGAGGTGCCTCAAAAGAAAGGCCTGGTTATCTACTTCTAAAAAATCAGCCATTAAAAGCCAGCCTATGGAGCACAGGTCTATTCTGACACACATGAAGTCAACTCCACAGCAACTGTTTTTTTGTTTGTAGCCCTTCACCAGTTACCCGTTGCTGTCGAGTTGATTCCGACTCATGGTAACCCTATAGGACAGAGTAGAATGGCCCCACAGGGTTTCCAAGGAGTGGCTGGTGGATTGGAACTGCCGACCTTTTGGTTAGCAGCCTGGCTCTCAACCCCTGTGCCTTGAACACAGGTGGTGCCTTCAGTTACTCACGGAATGTTATAATATTCCTCACACTCAGAATCTTTTTCTGTGTAATATACATTTACTTTTTAAAAAATCCACCTGACTATGCAATCTTACACATTTCTCCATTTGGGGAAAAAAAAAAAAAACTGAGACAGAATGAAACTATATAGCACAGAAAAAAAAAAAAAAAGAAATCACAAACATGATATTTATAATAGAAAGAATTACCCAAAACGGTTCACAGAGGTTCTTTGAAAAGACATATAAAATAGACAAACCTGTGGGAAAAGTAATCCATAAAAACCAAGCAAAGCACAAACAACAAACAGTGTGAAAGAGAGTTTTTTTTTTCACAAAAAAAGTTCCTAGAAACATATACCTTTACCAAAACTGATTTAAAAAAAGAAAATTTTAAAAATTGAAGACTCAGGGATAACCTAAATTTAATCAGAATTTGAAATCTATCCCCCACCATATCACTTTTCTCTAAGATAAAGTAAAACAATCCGCCAGGTTCAGATGGTCTCGCAGGCAAGTTATACCCACAGTTGAGGAACAGATTTATTTCCATGTTATCTACTCAAACTACTCCAAAAAACAGGGCGTGGGGTGGCCATTCAACTCATTCTTACACCTTTGAGACCAGAATCAAATGAAGACGGCACAAGGAAATGGATGGAACAAGCTCATTTTTCTAACAGCTGGTTTTCAGAAGAGACCCCGCCACTTCACTAAAAGGTCACCTTCCCCAGCCTCCCTTTGCTTTAGATGTGGCCATGGTAGATATCTTTGACTAATGAAATGTGGACAAAAGTGTGGTCAACTTTATTTCTGGAAAGCCTTCTTAAATGGAGGGACGGTGATACCACGTTCATCGTAACTTCATGTCTTCAGAAAATAAGGAAGATGGCCTGTGGAGGTGAGGCCGTGAGGAGGTCTGTGATAAAACTGTGGGGTCCCCAATACCTGGCATGTCTTCCTACCTTCTAGATTTCTTTTATGCAGAAGAAGAATAGCCTTCTATCCTCTTTAAAGCTTCTATTTTGTTTAAGGAGCCCTAGTGCTGCAGTGGTTAAAGTGATCAGCTGCTAATCAAAAGGTCAGCGATTCAAACCCACCAGCCACTCCACGGGAGAAAGATGGGGTAGTCTGCTTCCATAAAGACTTGTAGGCTTGGAAACCCTACAGGGCAGTTCTACTCTGTCCTAGAGGGTCACTACGAGTCGAAATCTACTTGACAGCAGTGGGTTTTTGGTTTAGTTTATTTTAACCATTACCCATCTGTCAGTTTGTCGTACTGTGGTAGCTTGAGTGTTCCTAAGATGCTGACAGCTATGCTACCTGTATTTCAAATACCAGCAGGGTCACCCATGGTGGGCAGGTTTCAGGGGAGTTTTCAGATAAGGCAGACTAGGAAGAAAGACCTAGTGATCTACTTTCTAAAATTAGTCAATGAAAACCCTATGGATCACAACAGAGTACTGTCTGATACAGTGCTTGAAGATGAGCCCCCTATGCTGGAAGGCACTGAAGTACACAGTGGTTGCAACAATGGACTTGAACATGCCAATGACCGTGAAAATGGTGCAGCACCAGGCAACGCTTCATTCTGTTGTACACAGGATCACTCAGCGGCAACTGACAACGACGCCAGCAACATTTTGTTTAAAGCTCTACCACTTGGGATTTTTCTATCATACGTAACCCCAGCTAACTCCAAGTGATGACTGGGCTAAACGAGCATGGGAGATGAGAAGAGAGGCAGTGGTGACTTGCCCTTCTTATGTGGGCCTGGCAGGCAGGGCCTGAGCAATCAAGACTTTGCCACTCCTGACACTGACAAAGCTGCTCAGAGCCACATGATACGGATGCCTGAGAAGTACAAAACCAAGAGTTCAGAGTGGAAAGGGATACTACACGTCATCCAACTTTGTCATTTCACAGATGAGGAAAGTGGGAATGCTCACATAAGATGATGCAACTGTTCACAGACACAGTGGGGAAGTAAAGTTCACTTATGATTTTCACATAGGTCTCAGACTGTCTGTTATATGCATGGTTCTCAGGGATACAGAAGAAGTCTCCATGTTTAGGCAGATGCCCATTCATTCACCAAATATTTATTGAGTCCCTCTATGTGCCAGGTACTGTCCTCTGCCCTAAGGACCCAGCAGGGCACACAGAATACCTGTTTTTGCAAAGCACTTTGGGTACGAGACCCTGGCATTTCATAGTGACTGAGGTGGAGGAAGATCAAGTCCTGATGTCTCCAGGCATCAGGAGGTAAGGCTGTGAGTGCTGGTGAACTTGGGGGCTAGGTGAAGGAGGGTAAGATTCCTTTTGGAAGCTCCGTGCTCCCTCTTCACTCCTACAAATGGTGACGTGGAGGCCAGCAAAGAAGTGATCTTCTTCAGAGCACAGAAAGCCCCTGATGTCCTCCTGATGCCTGTCTATGAATGTGCGGGCTTGGGGAAGGTAGTCTTACCCCACGCACACAGGAAGGAAAGGTATTCCTTATAGGTCAACGAAACTGAGTAAGGCCATTATAATTTCTAAAAAAGGGCTCTCTTCTTGCCATCTGAGCTATTGTAAAGTTAGATCACATTTAGTATTTAAATAAATGCAGTGAAAAGCAATTGGCTACACACAATTGTGTGAGTATGAAACCCTGAACTTGTCCTGGGCTCTTTATCAACCAGCTCTGAACCAATCAGTTGTTGTAGAGTCAATTCGGACCCATGGCAACCCCACGTGCACTGGAATAGAACTGTGCTCTGTAAGGTTTTCTTTCAATGGCTGATTTTTCGGAAGTAGATTGCCAGGCCTCTTTTCCAAGGTGTCTCTGGGTGGACTTGAATCTCTAACCTTTTGGTTAGCAGCGAAGTACGTTAACTGTTTGTACCCCAGCCCCCCGCCCACGGACTCTTAACCAGCTCTGGGATCTTGGGCATTTCACTGTATCTACCTAGACCTTCATGTCCTCATCTGTAAAATGGAGCCGGCTGGAAGCTACTTTCTGAGTTTTCTTGGCTCTAAAATTTGATCATTTTATATTTATACTTGCTCTATCATTTGACAAATCTTTCTGTGTCACTGGCATTCAATTTTGGCAACGCTTACCTACTTGTATCCTACCAGGCAAAAGTGAATCTGGTGCCCTTGAACTGAAGCATAAGGAAGATCTGAATGCTCTTTTATGAGTTGTTTCTTTTTAGTCTTGGGCAAAAGGAACGTTTCCACAACAGACAAACTGGATCATCACAGAGTCATTCACCTGAACAAACGTTTCCTGGACGACTCTGTCATCCTCAGCCGTCCAACATCAGATGCTGCTCGAACGCTGCCTATTTTCATTAAGTACCATCATATTTTCGCACCCGACAGAAACTAATCTTTTAGAAAGGCAATAATTAACAATTACAGTCAGAACCAGTTAGGGCCTGAGTTTAGATAATTCTCACTGATTAGCAAAAGCCAGATTAATTGGGGTCAGACACATCCAAGGTGAGAACATGTAAGCCAAACCAACAAAGGACAAAATCAGAAGGAAAAGCAAGATTACTCACCGATGTCAAAAGCAGAGAGATCAAGTTTCAGGGAGCAACCATGACACAAATCAGCAACAGAAAATCAGGTTCAGGGTAAGCAGCCAAGCTAACGTTGAGCATGTGCGTGAAGACCCTGAGGCTCGGAAGACACAAAGCACAGACTCACAGACTGGTTCAGCGCCAGGCTGGAAGGGTGGGTCTAAGAAACAGAAAGACATACCTCTGTTCACCCAACTGCTTCTGAACTGACTTTGAGAAGTGTGGTATGCAGACTATGAAAAGCATACACATGTACACACACAAACCCCAGGAAAAGATCTCTCACGGGCAGACCCTAGAAAGGACTCATTTTCATTATAACACAAAAGAATACATTTTTAATGCTCTCTGTACCTAGAACGGAGTCCCTGGGTGGTGCAAACAGTTAAGTGCTCAGCTGCTAACCAAAAGGCTGGAGGTTTGAAACAAGCCAGAGGCACCTCACAAGAAAGGCCTGGTGATCTACTTGAGTACTACTGAGTGCAGTTCTACTCCGCAACACATGGGGCCCACTATGAGTTGGGATCAACTCCACAGTAACTGGTTTTACCTAGAATATAGCTGTTACGGATTGAATTGTGTTCTCCAAAAATGTGTATCAACTTGGCTAGGTCGTGATTCCCAGTATTGTGTGACTGTCCAACATTTTGTCACCTGATGTGATTTTCCTTTGTGTCGTAAATCCTACCTCTATGATGTTAATGAGATGGGATAAAAGGCAGTTATGTTGATGAGGCAGGGCTCAGTCTACAGGATTATGTTGCATCTTAAATCAATCTCTTTTGAGATTAAAAAAAAGAGAGACAGAGAAGGCAGCAGAGGGACAGGGGACCTCCTACCACTATGAAAGCAGAGCCAGGAGCAGAGCACATCCTTTAGACCTGGGGTCCCTGCGCTGAGAAGCTCCTACACCAGGGGAAGACTGATGACAAGGACATTCCCCTAGAGCCAACAGAGAGAGAAAGCCTTCTCCTGGAGCTGGTGTGCTGGAATTCAGACTTCTAGCCTCCTAGACTGTGAGAAAATAAACTTCTGTTTGATAAAGCCATCCAACTGCGGTATTTCTGTTATAGCAGCACCAGATAACTAAGACAATAGTCAACATTTATTTTGATAAACACATATTTTGTGTTCCTTCTAAGAAAACATATGATATCACCAAATAAGAAATGGTTTCTGCCTCAAGGAGCTTCGACTCTAGTAGAGATTCTGAAGCAATCAGGGATTTCAGAGGTGTATAAGAGCTGTGGCATAGGTTTATACAAACATTAACAGAGAACTCGGTAATCAACTTCCAGAAGAATCTTCTGACTTAAAAAGGAAACAAAACAAAGCAGGCTTTGGCATGAATTACAGGGGGAAAAAATGAATACATTAACAGGGATACTGGAAATGATGAAGGATATGCATGCTTCATACCCAATCAACAGATAAAAGTGAGAAAATGAGTGGGTTGATGCTGACAACGTGGTTGAAGCAGCACAAAATGTTACCATGCAGAAATAACAAGTCATCTCAAAGCCTGCATTTCTACACTAAAAAAAGGCAGTAAAGGAGGTCCCAGGAGAGATGGCAACTTGGAAACTGGCTCTTCTACTCTTTGTTTCAAAGTTACTATTAACATTATATTTAACAGGAAGCCATCTATGCTATACTTTAGAAAAGAAGGTGAATATCAGGTTTCACATTTTCCATTCTATTCTCACTGAAAGTAGCAAATAACAAGGAACAGGCTGATATTTGTCTTTACTCACGATCACATGGTTGTCTGATCACCTCAGTATTATTTATAGCTATATAACGCATGCATTTTTGTGATTTGCTCGTGATACAGAAACACATCGTGAACTGTGTTTTTCTGAAAAACTACACATTACACAAAACTGCATGCTAAAAATACCAGGCTTATTGGAAAAATAGGGTTGGGGTAAGCCTACACAGTGTTGTCACCAAAGCACTAACAGAAGCAATGGCCATGCTAATAAAGGCACTCGCATAGTTGGAAAGCCACGTTAAACCCAAATTATTTTTTAAGTAGGTTTTACTGTAGGAAAGAAAAAAGTGAGTGTAGCTTGATGGAAGGCGTACAGAAGTACTAGGCTCATTTATGGAGGTAAGAGCACAATACACAAACATCAAAGAGAACATCCTTTCACTTCACTCCACAACCTACCCCACCCCACCCCACCCCACCCCACCCCACCCCACCCCACGGACTTCCAAGACCAAGCACAATGCCAGAAAACTAGTAAAAACCAGTTGCTGTTGAGTTGACCCCAACTCATGGTGACTCCATGTATGTCAGAGTAGAACTGTGCTTCACAGGGTTTTCAATTACTGATTTTTCAGAAGTAGATTGCCAGGTCTTTCTTCCGAGGTACCTCTGAGTGGACTTGAACCGCCAACCTTTCCATCAGTGGCTGAGCATGTTAACCATGTGCACCACCTAGGAACTCCAAGCACAATGCCAAGCTCAGTAAAAAGAATGAAGAGGCATCACAATGTTAACATATTCCTCCTGTGTTAGTCATCTAGTGCTGCTATAACAGTAATACCACAAGTGGATGGCTTTAACAAAGAGAAATTTATTCTCTTACAGTTTAGGAGGCTAGAAGTCCAGATTCAAGGTGCCAGCTCCAGGGAAAGGCTTTCTCTCTCTTTTGGCTCTGGAGGAAGGTCCTTGTCATGAATCTTCCCTTGGTCTAGGAGCTTCTCCACGCAGGGACCCAGGGTCCAAAGGACAAGCCGTGCTCCCAGTGCTGCTTTTTTTTGGTGGTATGAGGTCCCTGTCTTTCTGCTCGCTTCTCTCTTTTATATCTCAAGAGATTGGCTTAAATTGTAGGTCAATCTTGTACATTGACTCTACATTAACTGCAGCTAATCACCTCTTATTAACATCATAGAGGTAGGATTTACAACACATAGGAAAATCACATCAGATGACAAAATGGTGGACACAATACTGGGAATCATGACCTAGCCAGGTATTTTGGGGGGATACAATTCAATCCATGATGCTCCACACTTGGTGCAGTCAGCCTTTTAGTTCATTTTATATTCAGCTCGTTTCTTGGTTTAAAACAAAACATTTAACACGCTGGGGGAACTGCAAATGAAACAATGCCCCTTCCACACTGTGCTGGCATCATCCCTCTATTTAGCAATCAAGAGTAATCTAATTTCATTACAAAACACACATAGCAGCAAATCAGTCTGTCCTGTCATTTCTAATTATTATTTAAAACATATATATGGGCTAATATATCAAATTACTAATATCAAATTGTGCTGAGCTACAATAAAAAAAAAAAAAAGAATGTAATTCAGAAAGGGTTGAAACAATATTAATACTGCAAGCCCCTTCAAACACTCTGTCAGTGTTGTGCTACTTAATGGGTTAAGCTTCACCTAAAAATGCCATTATAAAGAATTCTCACCTTCACTCCAACCCCATAAAAGTTTTTGCTCTGAATGAGAGACGATCATTTAAAGCTACTCTGCAGCTAAGTCAACATATGATTGATGTGCAGTAAAAATGAATTTCAACTGGCTGCTAACCGAAAAGTCAGTGGTTTGAACCCACCAGCCACTCCTTGGGAGGAAGACGTGGCAGTCTGCTCCAGTACAGATTTACAGCCTTGGAAACCCTATGGGGCAGTCCTACTCTGACGTACAGGGTCATGAGGAGTTGGAATCGACTCGATGGCACTGGGTTTTAGTTAAAGGAACTAAGTAAACAAATAGTAAAAGTGTTCCCCAGTTGAAATACTTATAAACAGTCTCCAATCAAGTTTTTTCACTAATTCTCACGTTTCTTACTCAGATATCTTACTCAGATATTTACCGCGATGAACAACATCATGTGAGATGACACAGCATTTGAAGATGTCTCAGATTTTCACGGTAACTAGAAACACTGCAAAAACAATTTTCAGTACTGTCCCTTTGATGGATGTTTTTACAGTCTCAATTATTTTGTTTTTAGCATAAAATGTTTTCCCATAGAAATCTGGTGAAACGCATTATAACATATCTGTGCCTCAGAAGGAAGGCCTGGTGATCTACTTCCAAAAGATTAGCCATTGCCGTTGCTGTTGAGTTCACCCCAACTCATGGCGACCCCGTGTGTGCCAGGGTACAACTGCGCTTCATAGGGTTTTCAATGGCTGCTTTTTCAGAAGTAGATTGCCAGGTCTTTCTTTTGAGGCACCTCTGGGCAGACATGAACCTTCAACCTTCGGTCAGCAGCCGAGTGCATTAACTGTATGCACCACACACAGTAAGCACTTAACATTTTTAAAAAGTTGAGGTATAGGAAGAAGAATCCAAGAGGAGACTGCGCTGGACTAGGTGGTGACCCAAAGGACCACTGGCAGGGCCCATCACGCATCACAGAAATAACCCTGTACCAAGTAACCAGGTCAGCAACACAATCCAAGGGAAATTCACATTCTATAAGACAGGGGGGGAAAAAAGTGAAAGTGGCAGAAAAATATCAAGAGAGACGGGGAGGACCTGAGTCTGAGTTGCCATCAGCTAGGCGATCGTAAAATGGAGATAATTATGCCTCACATCACAGGATTACTGTGAAAACATACATACATGCAGACATTAGTAAGCTCTCTGATATGAAACCCCTGTGCAGAGTCAGAGTGCAACGCAGACGCTGGCACGATTCCAGGACTCTCAGTGTCTTCTTAGGAACTCACACACCCTCTCCTTCCTTCCCCAACCCTTGTTCCCATCTAGCTGCACTGCCCTCAGAGACAAAACAGACATAAGGGAAAGATCACCCGTAAGCTGTGTCTCAAAGTCCCTGGGTGGTACAAACAGCTAAGCGCTTAGCTGCTAATCAAAAGGCTGGAAGTTTGAGTTCATGCAGAAGTGCCTTAGAAGAAAGACCTGGCAATCTACTTCTGAAAACTCAGCCATCAAAAACCCTAACGAGCACAGCTCTACTCTAACACACGTAGGGTAACCAAGAGTCAGAATCCATGAGAAGGCAGCTGGTTTACGAAGGACACTCTCTCCAGTTCTGCAGCAGTCTCAGAACAGAGTAGGAATAATGGGAATACTGAGCTCCCAAGTAGTGCTGGGCCCCAGGCACAGATGCTATGAGTATAAACAAAATATGAGTATATTATGGGGGAAGAAAAAGGTCAACCCATATCAGATCTGATTTCCATCAGAACAAGAAAAGAACTGTGATTTTGTAACTTGGAACTAAATTCATTAAAGAAGCAACAGTAGGCACAATCCTAATGCTTTGGCTTTGGAGTTCCTAGGTGGTGCAAACAGTTAAAGTGCACAGATGCTAACCGAAGGGTTAGAGGTTCAAGTCTACCCAGAGGTGCCTCAGAAGAAAGGCCTGGTGATCTACTTCTAAAAACTCAGCCACTGAAAACCCTACAAAGCACAGTTACACTCTGACATACATGGGATCACTATGAGTCAGGGTCAACTCGATGGCAACTGAGAAAAATGCATTGCTTTTACAAACAACAGAGGTAAACAAGTGACTTTGGTGCAGCGGGCAGAGAAAGAACAGGAAGTGACAGGATTTTACCTGCGTGTGATATTAATGATATTGCTTGATAACTTCCACATTCTGTTGGATCACCTTTCTTTCGAACAGGCACAGGTATGGATCTCTTCCAGTCGGCTGGCACAGACGAGTGACCACCTCCATCACTGCATCCATTTGTTGAAGAAACATCTCAGTTGGTATTCCGTCAATTCCTGGAGCCTTGTCTTCCGTCAATGCCTTCAGTGCAGCTTGGACTTCTTCCACCAGTACCATCAGTTCTTGATCATATGCTACCTCCTGAAATGGTTCAACGTCGACCAATTCTTTTTGGTACAGTGACTCTGTGTGTTCCTTCCATTTCGTTTTGGTGCTTCCTGTGTCATTTAATACTTTCCACGTAGAATCCTTCAATATTACAACTTGAGACTTGAATTTTTTTCACGAGTTCTTTCAGCTTGAGAAACACCGTGTTCTTCCCTTTTGGTTCTCTAACTTCAGGTCTTTGCACATTTTATTATAATACTTTACTTCGTCTTCTCAAGCCCCTCTTTGAAATCTTGTTTAGCTCATTTACTTCAACATTTCTTCCATTCGCTTTAGCTACTCTACATTCAACAGCAAGTTTCACAGTCTCTCCTGACATTCATTTTAGTCTTTTCTTTCTTTCCTGTGTTTTTAACGACCTCTTGCATTCTTCATGTATGATGTCCTTGATGTCATTCCACAACTCGTCTGGTCTTTGGTCATCAGCATTCAATGCATCATATCTATTCTTGAGATGGTCTCTAAATTCAGGTGGCATATACTCAAGGTCATATCTTGGCTGTCACGGACTTGCTCTAATTTTCTTCAGCTTCAACCAAGATATATCAGTGTATGAAACAGACAACAACCTCTGCCTTTGAAAACCTTGCATTACAGTGTGGGGAGAAGGCAAATGAACTTAGTATACATGTAGAGTTAGTCCGAGACAAATGCCATGAGGGGAAGATAAAGCAGGGGGTGTGGGGGGGGGGGGGGCATAAACGCTAAGGCAGTGGGACTGCAATTTTAACTAGGGTGGTTAAGGAAGGCTATATCAAGAAAGTGGCATTTGAGCAAAGACTTACAAAATGTAAGGCAATAATGCATGAAGATATGATGAGAAAAAACATTTCAGAGAGAAGAAAGAGCTACTGTAAAAAGCCTTTAAGGTGGGACTATGTTTGATGTGATTATGAACAATGAAAAGGGTAGTTTGACCAACATTGACAGTGATGTAACCAAATGATCACCCTCAACCATTAGGGATTATAACAGAAGCTAGGTACGGTGAGATAACCAAATGATCACCCTCAACCATTAGGTTTTATAAACCATTAGGGATTATAATAGAAGCTAGGTACTATGTTTGAAGCTTAAAACCGGGTGGGAGGCCGGAGAAGGCTTAGTTTCATGTGTACATGGGGATAAACGATTATGCAATGTAGCTGTGCTAAGGGTCAAAAGAGCCAATAAACAGACAATAAATGGTATAGGAAGCCAAAAATAGGAGGGTTCCTGGAAGCCTATGAACATCAGAAAGGGGTTCAAGAGTGATTTTGGACATACCTTTGGCCTGGTAGGATAAGGCTTAGATAACCAGAGGAAAGGGAGTCACTGTATCAAGAAGAAACAGCAAGAATAAACATGATGAAATAGAAACAAGAATGGCAGGCCAGCCTGGCTAGATGAAAAGTGTGACACAGAACCACTCAGTAAACCAGTTGCTGTCAAGTAGATTCCGATTCATGGTAACCTCATGTATATCAGAGTAGAAATGTGCTCCACTGGGTTTTCAACAGCTGGCTTCTTGGAAGTAGGTCTTTCTTCTAAGGCACCTCTGGGTAGACTTAAATCTACAGCCTTTTGGTTAGGAGTCAAGCATGCTAACCATTTGCACCACCCAGGGACTCCTTCATATGGAACACAGTTATGGTAAGGATAGACAGGTACTTTGGACCCCAGGGCTCCAGTAGCTTTCAGGTGGGTTCTAACTTTCAAAGAACAATTAGTACTTATCTTATACAAACTGTCCCAGAAAACAGAAATGAGAGTTGCCTGATTTATCTGATCAGACTAAACCTTGCAAACCTCATTGGCCTATAGAAAATAAAGCTATAGGCCAATTTCACTTACGGATGTGATGAAAAAGTCCAAAATAGAATATTAGGTAATCAAATCCAACTATTGATTTTAAAAATATATCACAATTAGCAGTGTATATCCCAGGAGTGCCAGGACCTACAGCTTCATGTACTGCATTTATAAAGTAAAGGAGAGACATTATTTCAGACAGCATTTGATACATTTCAACATCTACTTACGATTTAATTTTTTCTTAAAAAAATGAAAACAGTCATGGCAAATAAGGATAAGAGGGAAGTTCTTATACTTAATAAAGTATCTACACGTGAACCAAAAACCTAGAGCAAGTGGCAATCCAAGGTACAACAATCGGTCTCTACTCACCTGGAGCAGCAGCAGAAAAACATGAGAGAGTCAGGAACAGGAGGAGGAATATAGAATGTGTGGCTAATTGCCTCCATGAACAACTGCCTCCTTTGCCATGAGACCAGGACAACTGGATAGTACTCAGCTACCATTACTGAACTTTTTGACCAAAGATTCTATAGAACAATCTTGATCAAAGAGGAGAAAAATGTGGACTAGAATTTCAAATTCTCATGGAATCCAGACTTCCTGGAGCCACTGAGGGTAGATAACCCCTGAAACTATTGTCCTAGGTAAATCTTTAAACCTTAAACTGAAATTATCCCTGGGAAGTCATATTTAAACCACGTTGTTGTTGTTAGGTGCCATCATAGCGACCCTACATACAACAGAACGAACCACAGTTTAGCTTAATTAGCAAAGAATGTTTACCTTGAGTATTTTGCTCTTTTAAAGAATTACCTATATGTGATCAGATTGACAATTAGCACCTCACAATGTTAGATAAGAAGCTTAGGGTCACTGAGTTTATGTTAATTTGGAAAAGGATATCAAGAAAGATGGCACAACCTAAAGAATGTAACCAACATATGGATGTTGTTGAATTTGTTTTGTTGGGTACATTTTCTCTCCCACACACACGCACACACCTAGAACAGATATTATACTCAACAGAGAAACTTGTAGGAGTCTCATTATCAGTGTTATTTACCACGCTCTGGAAGTTCTGACAAATGAGAAAGAAAAAATATAAGGCATAAAGGAGACATAAATCTATCATGTGTAGGTAACATGTTGAACCATATGCTATTGCAGATTTTGTGGGCCAAAAATGATTAAATATCAATAATTTCATAAGGTTCAAACTGATACTAAGAAAAGCTAATAGAAAGCAAACTATGAGAAGCAATAAGAGACTCCATCAAGGTTGCTGACAGGAATTACAAAACATCAATACAATTACTCTACAGCAGCAAAACCCAAATATAAACTATAACATAATATCATTCACAAGAGCCATATAAACCATGAAATACACAGAAATTAACTTAACCAACACACTAGGTCTCTATGGAGAAATGTATTAAACTATAATAAAGACAGAAAATGATTTGCATAAAAAGAATAATGTCCATGAAGCAGTTGGCTGGATGTACACACAATATTGTGGATAGAGCTGAAAATCAGTGAAATAAAATAAAACAAAATGGGATCTAGAGTAAAATACAATTCATTTAAATATTCAAAAACAACAATACACACTTTACAAGAATAAAAACCAGTTGCCATCGAGGCAATTCTGACTCATAGTGACCCCGTAGGACAGAGCAGAACTGCCCCATAGAGTTTCCAAGGAACGGCTGGTGGATTCGAACTGCCAACCTTTTGATTAGTAGCCAAGCTCTTAACCACTACACCACCAGGGCTCCTGGTGTACATGTTATGTGTTCATCCAGTCCACTGCTTCTAATTGCTTCAATTTATAAGAATACATAGAGACAAAAGATAATACATTAGAATTGTTACTATGGCAAAGAAGGAAAGGTGTTAAATAAATAAGGGAGCAGGTTTACACAGACCAATGATGACAGTGCACCATGACCTGAGAAGTAATACTGACTCAGCTCTGTACTGAAGATCCAATAAATAAAGGAAATAAATTTTTGGATATTTTCTGATATATAAAAAGGACCATCATGTTTTAAAGTAGTGACTGGGTGTTGGGAGTTGGGAAGAAGAAAATGCAAACTGATATCTAGGAAGATTCATCTGGCATTGTTGACTAGAGAAAGTTGAAGTTGGGAGAGAATACTGGCAGGGCACCAATAATAAATCTATTATAATTGCGTGAGCCCATAAGAGCCTGTTGGAACGAATGGAAAAATAAAAACGGTCAATTTTAAGGGACCACATCAAGAAAGAAGCAAGAAAAATGTGTAACTGAATGGGAATGGTGGGGGCGGAAAAGCCCAGGATAACTCCAAGCATTCTTGTCTTGGTGTCTGGCACCAAGGACAGAAATAGAAAACTCTGGAGATGGGGCCAAGATGATAAGTTTGGTTTTAGAAATAGAAGATTCAGTACAACGTGCTGCTGTAGCCAAAATGGCCAATGAAATTTAAGAGCATTGGGAAATAAAAATACAATCATCTCCTTGAATAAAGCCATGGTCCAATTACAATGAGAACAAAATTGGCTCTGGTTACTACACCCAAGAAAATGAAGGAAAAAGACATAAAGAGAAGAACAGAGGAGAGCAAATCCAATGATTAAGTCAAATGGCTGGGTAAGCTTCCTTAAGAGACCAGACTAAAAGAGTCTGCAGAGAAACAGACTAAGGGAATGTAAAAGGGTTGCAAAACAGCAAATTTGAAAAAAATTCAATATCTCTTGAATCAAAAGTGTTTATGAACAAAATATTCTAGAATGAACACAAAGAACTCCTTCAAAGAATAGTGCATACAGCCATGAAATGCGTTAGCCCCACTGGCTCTGGCCATAGGTGGAAAATATAAATCTAACACTCCCAGAGTCATACAATCACTATTCGCTGAGTGTCTTCTATGTGTTACAAATCATGGTAGGCACTGAGAACACAACAATGGGTTAAAACAGACATGGTCCTTAGTGTCATAAAAAATAGTAATCATATAATCCTATGAATGAATAAATATTGGGAAACTACTGTTAGACCTTCAAAAGGAAAGAAACCCAGCTCTAAACATAAAATAAGACAACCTGACTTAGTTATCTAGTGCTGCAATAACAGAAATATCACAAGTGGGTAGCTTTCAAGAAAAGAAGTTTATTTTCTGGAGTCTCAAAGTCCCAATCAGAGTCTTGGCCGAGTAGATCCCTTCTGTGGGCCTCTCTCCTAGTCTCTGGTGTCTGTCAGCAATCCTCGGCACTCCTTCTCTTGTAGAAGGGTCCTCACAGGTCATGTGTCTGTCCCCTGTGTCTGTGTGTCTATTCTGCTCTCTTTGTAACTCAGAAGTGATTAGGTTTAGGACCTAATTGTTGGTGGGTACTGCTGAGTTGATTCAGACTCACGGCAACCACATGTGACAGAGTAAAACTGCCCTATAGGGTTTTCTTAACTGTAATCTTTGAGGAAGCAGATCACCAGATCTTTCTCCCTCAGAGCTGCTAGGTGGGTTGGAACCACCAACCTTCTGGTTAGCAGTAGAGCACATTAACGTAACAAAAAAAAACCCTATTTTCAAACAGGATTACATCCACAGGTACAAGGGCCAGGATTTCAATATGTATTTTGGGGAAACACTATTCAGTCCATAACACTGACCTAAACTGGGGTCAAATGCTATGAAAGATCTTCCCCCAAAAGTGATACTTTAGCTAAGATCTGAACCTCTGTCAGGGCGGCAGAGAGCAATGCGGGCAGGAGGCAAGGTAATGCAGAAGCAAAAGGAGGAAGGTAAGAAAGGAGGCTGGAGGCACATCAAGGCCAGACCATAAAGAGCTTTATCTGGATGTATTAAGGTTTTCTGTCATTATCCTCAGAGCAATGGGCAAGTACTAAAAGTAGTACTTTGAGGATGATACCAGATTTGTCAAGGGTTTCTGACTCATCCAACTGGATGGATGGTGGTAATGGCAGACACTAAAATAGGCAAGCCTGGAAGACCAGAAGGACAGAAGACACCAATTAGGTCTTGGACATGTTGAATTTGAGGTACCTTTGAACATCTAACTGGAGACTTCTCCCTAGACCAAGTCACCATTACTTCTTTCTTAGATATTAGCCTCCTAAGTGGTCTCCCTCCTTCTACGCTTCCCCTCTACTGTTTATTCTACACAGAGCAGGAAGAGTGATCTTTTGAAAACTGTAAGTAAAATCGTATCACTCCTTTGTTCAAAATTCAAACTTTTTCCCGTAGTGTATAAGGCCCTGTGGATCTACAGATGGTCACTGAAGATAAAGACATGAGGAAATTACATAGGGAGAGATTACAGAACAATCCATGAGGAAATCCAATATTTAAAGTCACTATAGAAGATAGGACTCCCTATGTGGTGCACATGGTTAACACATTCAGCTACTAACCAAAAAGTTAAAGGTTTACATCCAGCCAGAGGACCCTGGAAGAAAGCCCTGGTGACCTACTTCTGAAAAATCAGCTATTAAAAACTCTGAAGCACAGTTCTACTCTGACACACGTGGGGTTGCCATAAGTCTCAGTTGATTCAACAGCAACTGGTTACTGGCAGAAGACAAGCCTGCAACAGAAACAGGAGTGGCCAGAAAAAGGGGAAGAAACCCAGCGAATGTGTATCATTGAGGCCAAGCAGGCGAGAAGCATTGCAAGAAAAAGTGATCAACAGTGCTGCATGCTACTGAGAAGGCAAACACAAAAGTTTCAGAGATGTTCACTGGATTTAGCAATATGGAGGGTGACCTTACTGAGTGGTCTGGTAGAGTGATGTGGATAGAGCAATAGGCCAGAGCCAGATTAGAATGGGATACAGAGTGACTGTGTGAAAAAGAAATGAAGACAGTGAATACAAACAGGTCTCTCCAAAGTTTAGCTATGAGAGGAAGGAGAGGTAAGTGGGGGGCAGAAGGAATGTCAAGGAGGATTTGTTGCTGAGACGGAAGTGATAACACGAGTTCAAACACTGATGGAATAAAGTATTCGAAACAGCTGTTGACTATACAGGAGAAAGGAGGGATACTAGATAGTATAACCAGGTTTGGGAGGAGATGAGATGCAGAGTACAGATGGAAGGACAGGAATAAAAGAGAAAGGATACCTCCTCTATTAGAACAGGTGGGAAGAAGGAGGGGAATGGTTATAGATATAGGCAGTCTTTAGACTTCATAAAGGAGCCCTGGTGGTATAGCGGTTAAGGT
The DNA here is from genome assembly GCA_030035585.1 of Dugong dugon. Classification (NCBI taxonomy): domain Eukaryota; kingdom Metazoa; phylum Chordata; class Mammalia; order Sirenia; family Dugongidae; genus Dugong; species Dugong dugon. Next base: position 64,162,047 of record CM057470.1, on the reverse strand, counting down.
CTGGGTTGCTAACCAAAAGGTCGGCAGTTCAAACCCACCAGCCGCTCTGCAGGCGAAAGATGTGGCAGTCTGTTTCCATAAAGATTACAGCCTTGAAAACTCTATGGGGCAGTTCTACTCTGTCTTATGGGGTCACTATGAGTTGGAATCAACTCTACATTAACGGGTAGACATCATAGGAAAAAGTTAAAATCAGTCCCATCTATCTAATAGTTTCAAGGTGGCAGAAGTTTGAGAAAAGAGAAAAATGCTACAGTTTCGGAGAACGAAGGAACAAGCTAATCTGATTCAGAGGAAGCAATGCGGGCCCATCTGAGTAAGGTAGTGAAGAATTCATAGCAATATCACCCTGCTTTATTGAGTCACTTCCTCCATCAGGGTTTATCTCCACTGGAGACACAAAGATCATGGGAAGCATTTTAAGAGGGTTTGATGGTTAGCAAGTTGATTAGAAGTATTACAGGAACCTAAGATTCTTTTTTTTTTTTTTTTAAGGTTTTTTCTTATTGTACTTTACATGAAGGTTTACAAAAATAGTTTCTCATTAAACAGTCAGTACACATATTGTTTTATAACACTGGTTAACAACCCCACGACATGTCAACACTCTCCCTTCTTGACCTTGGAGGACCTTTCTTTGGTGAAAACATACATAGCCAAAGTTACACCACTTCAAAAGTTTCTACACATACAATTCAGTGACATCGATTACATTCTTCCACTTGTGCTGCTATTCTCACTATCCTTTTCCAAATTATTCCATCACCATTATCTTCAACTCACTGCCCCCAGACTTACCATCAAATCTTTTGAGTTCCTGTTGTTAATTTGATCTCACATATATAATTCTTTGTTTTTTGTTTTTTTTTTTTTATACCTTAGAATGTTTGCAGAACAAATAGTTTCTCATTAAACAGTCGGTACACATATTGCCCTATGACAATGGTTAACAACCCCAAGACAAGTCAACACTGTCCCTTCTCAACCTTGGGTTCCCTATCACCAGCTTTCCTGTCCCCTTCTGCCTTCTAGTTCTTGTCCCTGGACTGCTGTGCCTCATTAGTCCCATTTTGTTTTGTGAGGCTGTCCAATCCCTGGCTCAACAGGGAACTTCAGAAGTGACTTCACCACTGAGCTAAAAGGGTATCCGGGGGCCATTCGGGGTTTCTCCAGTCTGTCAGGCCAGTAAATCTGGTCTTTTTTTGTGAGTTAGAATTTTGTTCTACATCCTTTTCCAGCTCTGTCCAGGATCCTCTATTGTGATCCTGGTCAGAGCAGTGAGTGGTGGTAGCCAGGCACCATCTAGCTGTACTGGACTCAGTCTGGTGGAGGCCTTGGTAGCTGTGCTCCATTAGTCCTTTGGACTAATCTTTTCCTTGTATCTTGTTCTCTTCATTCTCCCTTGCTCCCGAAGGGTTCAGACCAGTGGACAATCTTAGATGGCTGCTCACAGGCTTTTAAGACCCCAGATGCTACTCACCAAGGAAGAATGTAAAACACATTATAAACTGTGTTACACCAATTGAGCTAGATGTTCCTGGAGAACATGGTCCCCACAGGCATCCCGCCCAGCAATTCAGTCCCTCAGGGAGTTTGGATGTGTCTATGGAACTTTCATGACCTTACCTTGTACAAGTTGTGTTGACTTCCCCAGTATTGTGTACTGTCTTACCCTTCACCAAAGTTACCACTTACCTATTGTCTATTTAGCTCCCCCCTTACCCCTCCCATCCCTCATAACCAACAAAGATTGTTTCTTTTTGTGTGTAAACTTGAGTTTTTACAGTAGAGGTCTCATACAATATTTGTCCTTTTGTGGCTGACTTATTTCACTCAGCATAATGTCCTCCAGTTTCATCCATGTTATGAGATGCTTCACAGATTCATTATTGTTCTTTATCATTGCATAATACTCCATTGTGTGTATATACCAGAGTTTGTTTATCCATTCATCTGCTGATGGGCATCTAGGTTGTTTCCATCTTTTTGCTATTGTGAACAGTGCTGCAATGAATATGAGTGTGCATGTCTATTTGTGTGATGACTCTTATTTCTCTAGGATATATTCCTAGGAGTGGGATTGCATTTTGTAGTGCTTTTTCTGTGGTGCTGACGTTTTCTTTGTTCCTCTTACTCTCCTGTGCTGAGTTCCCTTTGTGGATTTTTTTTTTTTTCCATTTCTTTTGTTTTTGTAGGTTTTATTTTTGCTGAGACTTTATGTTTTTCTTCTATATTCTGATAAGTAGGTTTGTTAACTTTCTTTGTGGTTACCTTGAAATTTACCCTTATCTTCCTAGATTTGAACCAGTCTATTATTACTTGGTATCTCCTTGCCTTCCTCTCCATTAGAAGGTTCTATACCCCTAAGATTTATTTCCTCTTTTATTGTTCTGATGCTGTGGTCATTTACAGATTAACCTCTCTGGTTCCCCACTGTAATTCTTTTGGTTTTAAATAATCCTTAAGAGTTCATTTCCTAGGTTGGTATCTGGCTAGTACAATCCTGTGTCCTAAATTCAGCCTGTGATCTGATGTTGCTTGTTCTCAGATCAAAGGACTCCCTTTAATAAGTCTTGTAAATTTGGCCTGGCTTTTACATAGCCCCTTAATTTCTCTTTATCTGGAAATGACCTAATTTCACCATCATATCTGAATGAGATTTTTGCAGGATATATTATTCTTGGCTGGCAATTTTTTTCTTTCAAGGTTTCATCCCATTGCCTTCTTGCTTGCATGGTTTCTGCCGAATAATCTGAACTTAGTCTTATTGTTTCTCCTCTGTATGTGACTTTTGTTTTTCTCTAGCTGCTCTCAGGATTCTTTGTTTGTCTTGGTTTTAGCAAGTTTGATTATGATATGCCTTGGTGATTTTCTTTCGGAGTCTATCCTATACGGGGTTCATTGAGCTTCCTGGATGGTCAGCTTTTCATCTTTCATAACACTGGGGAAGTTTTCTGTCGGCAATGCTTCAATGATCCTCTCTGGATTTTCTGTTTTCTCCTCATTCTGGAACTCCAATCACTGGAAAATTTTTGCTTTTGATTGTATCCCACATAATTCTCAGGGTTTCTTCATTTTTCTTTGTTCTTTTTTCTGATTTTTCCTCAGAGTTGTATCCAAGTGTTTGTCTTCAATTTTGCTGATCCTGTCTTCCATCATTTCAAACCTGCTCCTCAGCCCTTTTATGACACAGTCCATTTCTGAAACCTTGTTGTTTATGTTTTGGATTTCTAATTGCTGTTTTTGTATGATTTCTAGTTATGAATTTATTTTAGAATTTTGTTCCTGTATTATTTTCTTGAATTCTTCCATTTTTTTGTCTGTGTTTTCCATGAATTTGTCTGCCTTTTCCATGAATTTGTCTATTTTTTCCTCATTTTTGTCAGTTTTTTGCTTCAACTCTTGGATAATTTTGAATATTAGAGATTTGAATTCACTATCAGTCAGGTCTAGTGCCTTTTCTTCTACTGGAGGGTCATCTGGTGTTTTATTTTGGATGCCTACTGGGACCATCCTGTCTTGTTTTTGTTAATGTTTTGATATTGTCTGCTGTCTTCGGGGCATTCAGTGGTTATTTTCCTCATTTATTGATTGTAGATTCATTTGTTTTGTCCTGCTTTTTGTTTTATTTGGTTATATCTGAGCAGGCGGGCTGTGCTTTCTTTGTTGTTTACTTGTCTGTGGGCACGATACTTTTCACCTCCTTCTCCAGTGGGCAGGGTCAGTCACTCAGGTATGGTACAGTAGGGCAGGTCCAGCTGAAGGGGAGTTGCTGGGATGGGTTGTTTGTGGCACATACCAGGGCTGACAGTGCGGACCGGGAATCAGTGCAAGTAGGTTCCAGTAGGCTGTGCCTGTGTTGCTTGGGAATGTGATGTTCAGCACACGGTGCAGGTAGGCAGGAAGGAGAGGGTAGATTGTGATGTGTAGAGCTAAGATGAGTATGGGAGAGATGAGAGAGAGGAGAGAGGAACAGCAGCCACAGACATACACACAAACAAAAAAGAGTGCTAAGGGAGCTTGCTGTTGGAGTGGAGAGATGAGAGACTGAGAAATGGGGAAAAACAAAAATGAAAAAAATAGAAAAAGGGTAAAAGAAAAAAAATGAATAAATCGAGAGACTGGAAATGAAGAAAGACAAAAAGGGAATAGGAGAAAGAAGAAAAAAAAACAAAGAAGCAAAAAAAAAAGAAATACCCCCAGGGATGTCCCTGCACAGAGTAAGGGAGTAGTTTCCAAGCCACGCAGTGCCTGGACAGAAGGGGCTCCCAAGCCGAGCAAAGAAATGGAAAACAAACAAACAAATCAAAACAGAACAAATCAGAGAAAACAAACAAACAAAAAATCCCCAGGGGTCCCACCAGCATGGCAGCATGGGCCGGGAAGGAGTTTCACAGTCGAGCGGTGTTTCACAGCCTTTTGGGAAGAAGCAAAGATGGCACACAGAGCCAGGTATTTGAGAGAAAGGAGGGGGAGGTGATGAGAGGTAAGGAAGAAATCTAAAGAAGCGGAAAAAAGCAACACCAGCAGCCAACAAAAGGCACTCAGGGAGCCAGCCAGTGTGGGCAGGTGGAATCTAAGTGACACCGGCATGAAGCTGGTGCTTCCTGGCCAAGAGACTGTGGCTGCAGGAAGCAGAGGAGGCTAAGTGGGGGTAAAGAAGGGTGGTGGGTGGGAAAGCCTATATCGCTAATTACCAGTTGTTCTGTCTCCTGCTGGAAGCTCCGTGAAGCTGCTCTCTCACACCCCATTGCTGATCTCCAATAGGAGTTCAAGATGGCGGATCCGTGTTGTGGTAACTGATAGGGGACCTATGCATGTATCTCTCCTCACTCTCTGTTCTCAGTCAGTTTCTTATTCCATTCGGTGCTTGGCTGAGTCCTTTATCTCTTCATTTGATGCTTAAGAGTTTCAGGATTGATGTGTGACTCTGTTTGACTTAGCTTTTCTGATCTTTGCTGCAGACGAATGGCATGGTGCTTCTGACTATAAAGCCATGTTGTCCAGAAGTTGGAACCTGAGATTCTTAAGAGTTATCCTCCCTACTTCATAGTGGTAAATATATAGGTAACAAAACATTTGTCATTTCAACAATCTCTGCATGTACAGTTCAGGGACATTAACTATGTACGTCATGTTGTTCAATCATTACCCTTAAACATTCCCAGATTTTTTCATCACCCTTAACAGAAGCCCAGTGTCCCCTAAGCATTGAAGAGTCATTCCTTTTATCATAATGGACAATCATCTCTTGCCAAGAAACATGCTTTTGGGGATAGCTGCTGTCAAGAAAGTCTGACAGACAGAGCATAATACTACAGAGTCTATACTCAGCTGTAAATTTTACCAAGGCAGACTTCTGAGCTAAGAGACTCTGCAGTGAAAGAAGACAGAAAGCAAAATGACAACGCAGCAGATGAGGGGAAGTTCTACCCAGTACCACCGCCATCTTGATAGTTTAACAAAACAGTCTGTCCAGCACTTCCTGTTGGCTGCCACATCATTTGTGAGCGCAGAACAGTTGCCCCTCCCTAAGTCCAGCCTCAGAGTTAGGTACATGCCATAGGAGGGAGAGGATGGTGCAGTAACTAGGCAAGAGGGCAGCCAGAACCAACGTTTCTTTATTCAATGGATCTCCTTCCCGGCTGAAAACAATTGTTTTTGTTCAGCCATCATCACTTCCACTCAAGGCCTAAGAAGATGAGACAATTCTATCCTGGTTTGCAGATGGTTTGCATTGTAGACTTTGGTATCTTCCCATGAATAATTAATAGCAATGGTTTATTAAATACAGTATGACCTTACTATGGAGGTCTATGCTCCATAGACTTCTTGGCAGTGAACTCCCTGAGGCCTTGTAGTTTTAACCCAGGCAAACAGCAGAAATACCACCAGTCTCCCCTCCAAGCCAAACTCAGTCATTCATAATCTATTGCAGGGGTCAGCACTCCATAGCCTGCAGATCAAATCAGGCCTGCCGCCTGTTTTTGTATGGCCCATAAACTAAGAATGCCTTTACATTTTTAAATGATTGGGGAAAAAAAATCAAAAGTAGAATAATAGTTTGTGACGTGAAAATTGGATGAAATTCAAATATCAGTATCCATAGCTAGTTCTATTGGAACACAATCGTGCTCATGCATTTACATATTATTGTGGCTGCTTTCACACTATAAGAGCAAAGTTGAATAGTTGCAACAGGGACCACATGGCCCACAAAGCCTAAAATATTTACTGTCTAGCCCAGTACAGATAAGTTTACTGACCCTTTACCTATTGGGGTTCGTCCTGCCCAAATCCAAGATTAGACTCTCAATCCTTTAATGGGCACCTAAGCAAACTATCAATAACTGGAATTGGCCCCTAGAGCCAATGATACCCAAGGGCCATTCCAGTGCCAGGACCTCGGGTATTTTTAAATGGAAACTGGAAACATGGTTTACAAATCTGTTACTGTCAGAATAATCCTGGAAGCTGCCAAGCAAAAGCAAAAGGACTAAACTGAGCTTTCCCTATAGCATGTCAGTCAAACCATAATACAAAGCGGAGTTATTTTTTAAATAAGCAGCACTGTGAACATGAAAAAGGTTGATTCATATTGGTCAGAAAACATTCTAAAGGAAGGAAAGATAACGCTCTTCTTCCCATGTTTTGTTTTGTCTGTTTTCTCTAGTTGGTATTTTGAGATCAGAAATCAAGCACAGCTCTCAAGGTCAAGTGAGGCCAACAAGAGCTATTGTCTAATCATGATGGCCCGTGCAACTCCATCAAGTCTCTTCTACTGCAAGGAGACTGGTTTTCTAACACTGCATAATGCACACTGCAATGGATTCAACATACATCAAATGAATCAATTCACTGAGATGAACTAAGGTACCTGCACAAATGTAACCACGATAGTTACTGTACTCAAGACATGTTTGGAACTCTTCTTGGTAAACAACCTTCTGAGCAAACAAAACAAAATAATCTATCTTTGAAACCTCAGTTTCACTGTGAATACTGTCCTTTATAACCAACATGCAGGTAAATGGAAGCCCCTGAAGGTATCGCAGCCTTTACTCATCACCATACCTAGTTTTACATTTTGATTGTCTCCAATCCTTAGTGACGTGCACAACTGTCCTGTCTTGATTCACATCATATTTGGCCTGTGCCTTCTTGGCCTCCTCTTAACTCAGCTGTTTGTTCAAATACATCCTCCAGATCGGTGCGATTGTCATTACTGGCAGAAATCTTCCCAAATGCCAAACTCCAATCTGATGGTCACAACTGGAAAGACCACAGAGATTAGGGCAGTTAACCACAGCTAAAACCATGATGGCTTCTTCCTCTTCCACAGCCTCCCTAAGGCTTTAGATGCAGTCTTCAGAGTCTCTGACTGTCAGAACAAGTGAAGGAAACAGATTCCTCTCCCCAGGGTCATCCATTCTCATGCCTTCAATGACTATCGCTCAACGAGAACATAAAATCTCCACCATTCAATCCTCTTTCCCAAGCTCTATCTACTAATTCCAGCTGATTGGTAGCTTGGCATAGTGGTTAAGAGCTCGGCTGCTAACCAGAAAGTCAGCAGTTCGAATCCACCAGCTGCTCCGTGGAAATACTACGGGGCAGTTCTACTCTGTCTTATAGAGTCACTATGAGTCGGAATCGACTCGATAGCAACGGGTTTGGTTTTTTGGGTTTTGGTAGCCATGTCTACCTAGAAATCCTATTATCACCTGACTTACCACACTGTACAATGCCTCAAGAGGCATTACACAGAAGCTTACTCTATCACCTGTCTCCCACTAGTCCCTATGTTCCTCGAGGACAGGGTCCACCTCATTAATTCTTATAATCCCACAACAGTGCCAAGCACACAGTACAGGCACAAAAGAAGTTTATCAAATCCACTTTCCAGGTCATAACGTAGAAGTAAATCTGATGAAATACTCCCCACATACCATAAGAAGTAACTTTTTTTCTTTTACATTTTTTAGCTGAAGTTTTTAAAATTGTATTATTCAATATTGGGTAGTTACAAAAGAATATTTAAAACATTTAAAAGCTGCGTAAAATGAAACAGAAAAGGGAGCCTAGAAAATGATCCACAGATGCCGTCAACTGATTTGTGACAAAGAGACCACCACAATACAATGGGGAAAAGATGAGCTTTTCAGCAAACGGCACTGGAGACACTAGACATTCGTCTGAAAAAGATGAAGCCAACCTTAGGACACCACACTCAAACATTTACTTGAGGTCGATTATCAGCCTAGATGAAATCCCTGAAAGGTCACACTGTTCACACTCCTGACTGCTAACTGAAAGGAGGGAGGTTCAAGTCTATCCAGAGGCCCCTCGGTAGAAAGGCCTGGTGACCTACTTCTGAAAAATGAGCCACTGGAAACACTATGTAGCCCAGTTCTACTCTGACACACACGAAGTCACTATGAGTTGGAGTTCACTAGATAGCAACTGGCTTTATTTTTTATAGACGTAAATATGAAAGGTAAAATAATAAAGCTTCTAAAAGGAAGCATAGAAGAATATAATTTTTTCAACAGGATATAAAAACTATTAACCATAAAAGAAAAAAAATGACAACTTGAACGTCATCAAAATTAAAAAATCCGTTCGTCAAAAAACATTATTAAGAAAATGAAAAGGCGAGCAATAACTGGCAGAAAACATTGGTAACAATATAACTAACAAAGGATGTAGATCCAAAGTATATAAAGAACTCCTACAAATCAAGGTAAAGAATCCAATTTAAGCCTGGGAAAAGACTGAACAGGCACTTCACAAAAGAGGATATCTAAATGGCCAATAAATCATGAAAAGGTGTTCAACATCATTAGTTGTCAGGGAAATGCATATTAAAACTAAGTGAAATACAACTGCACACCCCACTAGAGTGACGAAAATTGAAAGGACCGACGATATTGACAAGGGTGTGGAGCAAATGGACTCTCATACATAACCAGTGAGAGCGTAAAATGACACAACCACTTGGGGAAACTGGTTGGCAGTTTGTTATAAAATTGACCCAGTAATTATACTACTCTCGCATATGTGCCCAAAGAAATAAAAACATATGTTCACAAAAAGACTTGCACAAGAATATCCATAGCATTTTTTTTTCCAGAAAAGCCAAAAACTGAAAACAATCCACAGGTGAATGAATAAACAAATTATGATATATTTGAGCAATGGAATACTAAATAATAAAAAACAATAAACTACTGATACATGCAGCAATGCAGATGAACTTCAAAAATAACACGTTGAGGGAAGAAGCCACAAATAAGTACCCACTATGTGATTCCATTTTTGTGAAACCCAACTGTTCCAACACTATTTGTTGAAAAGACAATCCTTTCTTCATTGAATTGCCTTTGCATCTTTGTCAAAATCAACTGACCATATTTGTGTGGGTCTTTTTCTGGACTCTCCACTTCTTTTCACCAATCTAAGTGTATAACTCATCATCATTACCATACTGTTTTGATTACTGTAGCTTTACAATAATTCTTAATTAAATTGAGTCGAGTGTGATCCCTTCAACTTTATTGTATTTTTTTTTCCCCAAAATTGTTTCTGGATAATCTAGTTCCTTTGCCCTGCCACACAAACATTACAGCCCACTTGTCTATAACCCATTGCTATCAAGTCAATTCCAACTCACAGTGACCCTAAAGGACAGAGTAGAACTGCCCATAGGATTTTCAAGGTACAGCTAGTGGATTCAAACTGCCGACCTTCTGGTTAGCAGCCAAGCTCTTGACCACTGTGCCACCAGGGCTCCAACTTGTCTATAGCTACAGAAAACAAAAACAAAAACAAAAACTTGCTGAAATAACCTTTAGTAGCATCTATAAAGACAATTACATCATCCACAAATAGGTGCAGTTCTATTTATTCCTTTCCAATCTGTATGTCTTTTATTCCTTTTCCTTGTCTTACTGCACTGACTGGGATCCCCAGTACAATGCTGAGTAGGAGAAGTGAAAGGGAACATCCTCTGCTCAGCTACAATCTTAGAAGAAAAGCATTCAGTTTTTAACCATTAAATATAATGTTAGCTGTAGGTTTTTTGTAGATATCCTTTTTCACATTTTATCAACGTCCTTTATCCAAGTTTGATGAGATATTTTATCATGAATGGATTTTGAACTTCGTCATATGTTTTTTCTGCATCAACTGATATGAGCACATGGTTTTTCTTTTTCAGTCTGTTAATATGAGAGTTTACATTGATTTGTGAAAGTCTGACATATATTCCGAGAATAAATCCCACTTGGTCAGTGTATTGCTCCTTTTATATATTGTTACATTTGATTTGCTGATATTTTTGAGAAACTTCCATCTATATTCACGAGGGCTACTGGCCAATAGTTCCATTTTCTTTTACTGTCTTTTTCTGGTTTTGTTATCAAGACAACGCTGGCTTCATAAGATAGTTGGGAAGTGTTCGCTCCTTTTCTATTTTCTGAAATACATTGTGCAGAATTGGTGTTATTTAAGTTTTTCATAGAATTCACCAGTGAAACCATCTAGGCCTGAAGTTGTTTGAAGAACTCAGTTTCACTGGTGAGTTTTCGTAATGTGTGACTCTCAGGGAATTGGTATATTTTATCTAAGTTGTTCCATTTATATACATAGAGTTGTTCATAGTATTCTTTTTTATACTTTCAATGGATTGTCAGGTCTGTAGTGGTATCACCTCTTTCCTGGTACTAGTAATTTGTGTCTTTTTTTTTTTTTTTTCCATTAGCCAGGTTGGCTAGTGGTTTATCACTTTTATTTATCTTTTAGGACATCAGCTTTTTACTTTCAGGACTCTTGTTTTTCTGTTTTCTATCCCATTAATTTTCACTCATATCTTTATTATATCTTTCCTCCTGCTTGATCTGGGTTTATTTTGACTTCTTTTTCTATTTTCTTAAGGTGAAAGCTTACATTATTCATCTCAGATCTTCTTTTCTAATACAAGCATTTAATAATTTCAATTTTCCTCTAAGCATGCTTTAGCTACATCCCATACGTTGATATGTAGTGTATTCATTTTGGTTCAGTTCAAAATATTTTTTAGTTTCTCTTGAAATTTAGTCTTTGAGCAATGGCTTACTGAGAAGTGTACTGTTTTAACATTTGGTATTTTCTAGTTATTTTCTGTTACTGATTTCTAGTTCAATTCTATTACGCTTAGAGAACACACTACGTATGATTTCAAAATTTTAAATTTGTTAAAAATTATTTTATGGCCTAGTATATGTTCTATTTCAATGTCATGGATTGAATCGTGTCCCCAGAAAATATCTGTCAACATCGCTGGGTCATGATTCCCAGTATTGTAGAGTTGTGTACCATTTTGTAATCTGATGTGATTTCCTTATGTATTGTAAATTCAATCACTATGATGTAACAAGATGGATTAGCAGCAGTTATACTGGTGAGGTATACAAGAGTGAATAGTGTCTTAAGCCTATCTCTTTTGAGATATAAAAGAGAGAAGTGAGCAGAGACACATGGGAACCTCATACCACCAAGAAAGCAGTGCCCGGAGCAGATCACATCCTTTGGATCTGAGGTTCCTGTGCTGAGATGCTCCCAGACTAAGAGAAGACTGACAACAAGGACCTTCCTCCAGAGCCAACAGAGAAGAGAAAGCCTTCCCCTGGAGCTAACACCCTGAATTTGGACTTGTTGCCTACTGCTCTGTGAAAGAATAAGCTTCTCTTTGATGAAGCCATCCACTTATGGTATTTCTGTTATAGCAGCACTAGATGACTAAGACACTCAGTGAATCCCATGAGTACTTAAAAAGAGTATGCAGGGACTTCCAGCAAAATGGCACTCTAAGGAGAAGTACCACGCCGTCCCTACACAGCAAAGATCCAAAAAACTAAGCCGAACAGAGAAAACAGCAATCCTGAAACCCTAAAACATCAAATGAAGAGATAAAGAACTCAGCCAAGCACCAAATGGAGTGAGAAAACTGACAGAGAATGGAGACCAAGAAGAGATTCATGCAGAGGTCCCCTATCAACCAACACAGCATGGATCCGCCATCTCGGACTCCTATCGGAAACCAGCAAATACAGGGTACGAGAAAGCAGCTTCACAGACCTTCCAGCGGGAGACAAAACAACTGTTAATTTGCAATATATGCTTTCCCACCCCGCACCCTTCTTCACCCCCACTCAGCCTCCTCTGCTTTCTGCGGCCACAGTCTCTGGTCTGGGAAGCACCGGCTGCTTGGATTCCACCTGCCCGCACTGGCCGGCTCTCTGAGTGCCATTTGTTGGCTGCTGGTGTTGCTTTTTTTCTGCTTCTTTTGATTTCTTCCTTACCTCTCACCACCTCCCCATCCTTTCGCTCAAATACCTGGCTCCGTGCGCCATCGTTGCTTCATCCTGAGGGGCTGCAGAGCTCCATTCGAGTGTGGAACTCCTTCCCGGACTGGGCTGCCACGCTGGTGGGATCCCGGGACTTTTGTTTGTTTTGAATTGTTTCTTTTCTTTTCCTTCAGTTGGGAGCCCGATCTGGCTGAGCGGCGCTGCATGGCTTGGAACCTAACCCCTTTGCTTGCACAGACACCCAGAGGGATTGCTGAGGGCATTTCTTTTCTCATGGGTTTTTTTTTTTTTTTTCTGTTATTTTGGGGGGGGTTTCCTTGTTCTTTTTTCTTTTTTTAATTTCTTTTGTTTTCTTTTCCCTCTTTTCCCCTTTCTGTCTTTCCTCATTACTCAGTTTCTCACCTCTCTATACCTTCCTTTTCTTTCTGTTCCCTGATTACCTGTTGCTGAATACCTCTATGCCTTCTAGCCAGGTTACTGCAATACCTGAGAACAACTTCAACAGATCTCATAACCACACCGGTGGGATCCCTGGGAGCTTTGCTATTCTTTTTCATTTCTGATTTTTATTTATTCATTCTTTTCTTTCTTTTCTTCTTTTTCTTCCCCTTTTTCTTTTTCTCCATTTCATAGTCTCTCATCTTTCCACTCCAACGGCAAGCTCCCCTAGCACTCTTTTTTGTTTGTTTCAGAGTTTTTGGATCCTGTTCCGCTCTCCTCTCTCCCATATCCATCTTAGCTCCACACATAACAATCTCCCCCACCCATACTGCCTACCTGAACCATGCACTTAACATCACACCACTAAGCAGCACAGGCACGGCCTATTGGAACCTGCCCTGTACTGATTACTGACCTGCCCTGGAGGCTGTAGTAAGTGCCACAAACAAACCGTCCCAGTAACTCCTCTTCAGCTAGACCTGCCCTGCTGTACCATATCTGACTGACTGACCCTGCCAATGGGAGAAGGAGGCAAAAAGTATCATGCCCACAGACAAGCAAACAACAAAGAAAACACAGCCCGCCTACTAAGACATAGCCAAAATGAAAAAAGGACAAAACAAATCTACAATCAATAAATAAGAAAAATAAATACTGAATGCCCCAAAGAGAGCAGACAATCTCAGAACATTTACAAATACAGGACAGGATGGTTCCAGTAGGCATCCAAAATTAAACACCAGATGACTTTCCAGTGGAAGAAAAGGCACTAGAACTACCACATAGGGAATTCAAATCTCTAATACTCGGAATTACCCAAGAGTTGAAGCAAAAAGCAAACAAAAAAGAGGAAAAAATAGACAAATTCATGGAAAAGGCAGACAAACACATGGAAAATACGGACAAAAAATTGGAAGAATTCAGCAAAATAATGCAGGAACAAAATGCCAAAATAAATTCACAACTAGAAATTATACAAAAACAACAATTAGAAATCCAAAAGAAAAACAACAAGATTTCAGAAATGGATGGTGTCATAGCAGGGCTGAGGAGCAGATCTGTAACGGTGGAAGACAAGATCAGTGGAATTGAAGACAAACACTTGGATACAACTCTGAGGAAAACTCAGAAAAAAGAACAAAGAAAAACGAAGAGACCCTGAGAGGTATGTGGGATACAATCAAAAGCAAAAGTTTTCAAGTGATTGGGAGTTCCAGAACAGGGGGAGAAAACAGAAAACACAGGGAGGATCATAGAAGAACTGTTGACAGAAAACTTCACCAATATCATGAAAGATGAAAAGCTGGCCATCCAAGAAGTTCAACGAACCCCATATAGGATAGACCCCAAAAGAAAATCACCAAGGCATATCATAATCACACTCGCCAAAATCAAAGACACACAAAGAATCCTGAGAGCACCTAGTAAAAACAAGAAGTCACATGCAGAGGAGAAACAATAAGATGAAGCTCAGATTATCTGGCAGAAACCATGCAGGCAAGAAGGCAATGGGATGACATATATAAAACCTTTAAACAAAAAAATTGGCAATCAAGAATAATACATCCTGCAAAACTCTCATTCAAATATGATGGCGAAATTAGGACATTTCCAGATAAACAGAAATTAAGGGAATATGTAAAAATCAAACCAAACTTACAAGAATTATTAAAAGGAGTTCTTCGATCTGACAACAAACAACTTCAGCTCACAGGCAGAATCTAGGACACAGGATCATACCAGTCAGATATCAATCTAGAAAATGAACTCTAATGGACTATCCAAAACCAAAAGAAATACAAAAAGGAATCAGAGAAGTTAATCAGTAAATGCAACAAAATCAGAACAATAAAAGAGGGAATAAATGGTGTACGTATAGACCTTTCTAATGGAGAGGAAAGCGGGGCAATACCAAGTGATTAATAGACTGCTTCAAATTTAGAAAGATAAGGATAAATTTCATGGTAACTACAAAGAAAGTTAACAAACCTAAAAATAAAGAGGAAAAACAAAGTCTCAGTAAAAACAAAACCTACAAAAACAAAAGAAATGAGAAAAAAATCCACAAACAAAAGTAACTCAGTACAAGAGAGTAAGAAGAACAAAGAAAACGTTAGCACCACAAAAAAAAAGCACTACAAAATGACAGCAACAAACTCACATCTATCAATAATTACACTGAATGTAAATAGACTCAATGCACCCATAAAGAGACGGAGAGTGACAGAATGGATAAGAAAACAGGATCCATCAATATGCTGTCTACAAGAGACACACCTTAGAAACAAAGATGTAAATTTATTAAAAATCAAAGGTTGGAAAAAAATATATCAAGCAAACAACTACCAAAAGAAAGCAGGAGTGGCAATACGGATCTCGGATAAAATAGACTTTAAAACAAAATCCACCATAAAAGACAAAGGAGGACACTACTGATTAAGGGAACGATCCATCATGAACACATAACCATAATAAACATCTACGCGCCCAAAGACATGACTCCAAAATACATAAAACAAACTCTTAACAACACTGAAAAGAGAAATTGACAGTTCCACAATAATAGCACAAGACTTCAACACACCACTCTTAGTAAAGGACATAACAACTGAAAAGAAACTCAGCAAAAATACAGAGGACCTAAAGGGCACAATCAGCCAACTTGACCTCATAGACATATATAGAACACTCCATCTAACAGCTGCAAAGTACACATTCTTTTCCAATGCACATGGAACATTCTCCAGAATAGACCACATCTTAGGCCACAGAGCAACCCTCAACAAGATCCAAAATGTTGAGATAATTCAAAGTATCTTCTCTGACCACAATGCCATCAATGTAGAAATTAACAACAGAAAGAGCAAGGAAAAAAAACCAGTTACATGGAAACTGAATAATACCCTGCTTACACATCACTGGATCATAGAAGAAACCAGAGATGGAATCAAAATTTCCTAGAATCAAATGAGAATGAAAACACATCATACCAAAACCTCTGGGACACAGCAAAGGCAGTCCTCAGAGGACAATTTATAGCAATAGATGCACACATCAAAAAAGAAGAAAGGGACAAAATCAAAACATTAACTACACAACTCAAACAAATTGAAAGAGGACAGCAAAAAAAAAGCCGACAGCCACTGGAAGAAAGGAAATAATAAAGATCAGAGCAGAAATAAATGAAATAAAGAACAGAAAAACAACAAAAAGTATCAACAAAACCAAAAGTTGGTTCCTTGAAAGAATCAATAGAATCGACAAACCACTGGCCAGACTGACAAAAGAACGCAAATAACCTGAATCAGAAACGAAATGGGGGACATGACAACAGACCCAACAGAAATAAAAAGGATCATAACAGAATATTATGAAAAACTATACTCCAACAAATTTGAAAACCTAGAGGAAATGGATAAATTTCTAGAAACACTCTACCTTCCAAAACTACAACAAAATGATGTTGAAAATCTGAACACACCCATAACAAGAGAAGACATTGAAAAGGTAATTAAAAAAACTCCCAACAAAAAAGAGCCTTGGCCCAGATGGCTTCACTGGAGAATTCTACAAAACATTCACAGAAGAGCTTTTACCAGTTCCACTCAATCTATTTCAGAGCATAGAAAAGGAAGCAACACTTCCAAATTCATTCTATGAAGCCAGCATAACGCTGATACCAAAACCAGGCAAAGACATCACAAAAAAAGAAAATTACAGACCAATATCTCTCATGAATATAGGTGCAAAAATTCTCAACAAAATTCTAGCCACTAGAATTCAGCATCATATCAAAAAAATAATACATCATGACCAAGTAGGATTCATACCAGGTATGTAAGGATGGTTCAGCATTAGAAAATCAATCAACGTAATCCACCACATAAAAAAAAGGAAAAAAAGAATCACATGATCATCTCAATTGATGTAGAAAAGGCATCTGACACAGTCCAACACC
Organism: Dugong dugon; assembly: GCA_030035585.1. Taxonomy (NCBI): domain Eukaryota; kingdom Metazoa; phylum Chordata; class Mammalia; order Sirenia; family Dugongidae; genus Dugong; species Dugong dugon. The sequence goes on along the minus strand of CM057470.1, from coordinate 64,145,301 downwards.
GATTCCTGATACTCTCAATAAAATAGGCATGTAAGGGAAATTTCTCAACATAATAAGGGGCAGCTATGCAAAACCAACAGCCAACATCATTCTTAATGGAGAAAGGCTGAAAACATTCCCCTTGAGAACAGGAACAAGACAAGGATGCCCTTTATCACCACTCCTATTCAACATTGTGCTGGAAGTTCTAGCTAGGGCAATAAGGCAAGAAAAAGAAAAAAATGGCATCCAAATTGGTAACGAGGATGTTAAGCTGTCCCTGTCTGCAGAAGACATGATACTATACACAGAAAACCCTAAAGACTCCATGAGAAATCTACTGGAACTAATAGAAAGACTCAGCAGAGTAGCAGGATACAAGATAAACATTCAAAAATCGGTTGGATTCCTATACACCAGTAAGGAGAACAATGAAAAGGAAATCAGGAAAACAATACCATTTTCAATAGCCCCTAAAAAAATAAAATACTTAGGAATAAATCTAATCAGGGATGTAAAAGACCTATACAAAGGAAACTACAAAATACTACTGCAAGAAACCCAAAGGGATCTACATAAATGGAAAAACATACCATGCTCACGGATAGGTAGACTCAACGTTGTGAAAATGACAATTCTACCCAAAGCAATTTACAAATACAACGCAATCCCAATCCAAATACCAACAACATTCTTCAAAGAGATGGAAAAACTAATCATTAACTTTATATGGAAAGGGAAAAAGCCCCAAATAAGTAAAGCACTACTGAAGAAGAAGAAGAAAGTTGGAGGACTCACACTACCTGACTTTAGAACCTACTATACAGCTACAGTAGTCAAAACAGCCTGGTACTGGTACAACGACAGATACATTCACCAATGGAACACAATTGAGAACACAGATGTAAATCCATCTACCTATAGTCACCTGATCTTTGACAAGGGCCCAAAGTCCATCAAATGGGGAAAAGACAGTCTTTTTAGCAAACGATGCTGGCGAAACTGGATATCCATCTGCAAAAAAATGAAACAGGACCCATACCTCACGCCATATACAAAAACTAATTCAAAATGGATTGAAGACCTAAATATAAAGCCAAAAATTATAAAGTTCATAGAAGAAAAAAATAGGACCAACGCTACAGCCGTAATACCCAGCATTAACAGGATACAAACCATAATCATCAACACACAAACCCCAGAACATAAGCTAGATATCTGGGATCTTCTAAAACTCAAACACCTATGCTCTTCAAAAGACTTCACCCAAAAACTAAAAAGAGAACCTACAGACTGGGAAAAAATTTTTGGACAGTACAAGTCAGACAAAGGTCTAATCTCCATAATCTACAAGAAAATCCAAGACCTCTACAACAAAAAGACAAATAATCCTATTAAAAAATGGGCAAAGGAAATGAACAGACACTTCACCAAAGAAGACATTCAAGCGGCCAACAGACACTGAGGAAATGCTTGCAATCACTAGCCATTAGAGAAATGCAAATTAAAACCACAATGAGACAGCATCTCACCCCAGCATTACTGGCACGAATCAAAAACACTGGAAATAACAAATGTTGGAGGGGCTGCGGGGAGATCGGAACTCTTATGCGCTGCTGGTGGGAATGCAAAACGATACAACCATTTTGGAAAATGATATGGTGCTTCCTTAGAAAGCTAGAAATAGACATACCATACAATCCAGAAATCCCACTCCTAGGAATATATCCTAGAAAAATAAGAGTCGTCACTCGAATAGACATGCACACCTATGTTCACGGCAGCACTGTTCACAATAGCAAAAAAAACGGAAACAACCTAGATGCCCATCAACAGATGAATAGATAAACAAACTATGGTACATACACACAATGGAGTATTATGCAACGAGAAAAAACGATGAATCTGTGAACCATCTCATAACATGGATGAAACTGGAGGACATTATGCTGAGTGAAATAAGTCAATCACAAAAGGACAAATATTGTATGAGACCTCTACTGTAAAAACTCAAGTTTACACACAAAAAAGAAACAATCTTTGTTGGTTACCAGGGATGGGAGCGGTGGGGGGTAAATGTTAAATAGGCAATAGGTATGTGGTACCTTGAGTAAAGGGTGAGACAGTACACAATACTGGGGAAACCAGCACAACTTGTATAAGGAAAGGTCATGGAAGCTCCATAGACACATCCAAACTCCCTGAGGGACTGAATTGCTGGGCAGAGGGCTGTGGGGACCATGGTCTCAGGGAACATCTAGCTCAATTGCATAACACAGTTTATAAAGGCAATGTTCTACATTCTACCTTGGTGAGTAGCATCTGGGGTCTTAAAAGCCTGTGAGCAGCCATCTAAGATACTCCACTGGTCTCATCCCTTCGGGAGCAAGGGAGAGTGAAGAGAACAGGATACAAGGAAAAGATTAGTCCAAAGGACTAATGGACCACAGCGACCAAGGCCTTCACCAGACTGTGTCCAGTACAGCTATACGGTGCCCAGCTACCACCACTGACTGCTGTGACTGGGATCACAACAGAGGGTTCTGGACAGAGATGGAGAAGGATGTAGAGCATAATTCTAACTCACAAAAAAAGGACCAGATTTACTGGCCTGAAGGAGGCTAGAGAAACCCCAAGAGTACGGCCCCTAGACACCTTTTTAGCTCAGTGGTGAAGTCACTTCTGAGGTTCACCATTCACCCGGGGAGTGGACAGCCCCATAAAACCAAACGGGACTATTGAGGCACAGCAGTCCAGGGACAAGGACTAGAAAGCAGAAGGGGACAGGAAAGCCGGTGATCGGGAACCTAAGGTTGAGTAAGGATAGTGTTGATGTGTTCTGAGGTTGTTAACCACTGTCATAGGGCAACATGTGTACTCACTGTTTAATGAGAAACTATTTTGTCCTGTAAACCTTCATTTAAAGCGAGAACAGTAGCACAATTGGAGGAGCGCAGTCGATGTCACTCAACTGTACATGTAGAAATTTTTGAGATGGTTTATCTTTGGCTATGTATATTTTCACCAAAAAAAAAGGTCGAGAAGGGAGAGGGTTGACATGTTGTGGGGTTGTTAACCAATGTCGTAAAACAATATGTGTACTACTGTTTCATGAGAAACTACTTGTTCTGTAAACCTTCACCTTAAGTACAATTAAAAAAAAAATTATGGAGGCAAAGAAAACAAGCTGTTAAAATCTGAGCTGATTATAAGTATAAATACTATGGGACACTCTTTGTGGGAGCTGTCACTGTGTGTGTGGTTATTTGTATAATGAGAGAAAATGAAAAATAGAAATTGAGTTGGAAGACTATTACATAATGATAATGAAATGATTTTATGAAATAAAGATTAAGTGGGTTACTGTGACTTTACTTTTCAAAGGGTTCTTGTTCAGCCATGGATATTAGTCCTTTTTGGTTTGAGCCTGGAGGGGAAGTGACTTCTCAAAGTTAGGTGTTTGTTTTTTTGAGGGTGACAGATTTATGTATGTTTTTCCTTGATTTAAATAAAAGATACATTTTCATAGTGAGCCAGTACAGAGACGCACACCCACACCAGAAACAAATTTCATTCAATAGAACTTACTTTCAGTATTTAAAAAAAAAAACCTCCATGAATTCTCTCAAGCAATAAAATGAGAGGAAAGGGAGTTTTCAAAGCTTTTGCAGTGCTATTTGTAACTGGTCTATGCGTGTACCACCCAATGGTCAGTTTGGGACCTCGGCAGTGTCTGGGTTCTAGTCTACCACTTATTTGCTTTGATATTGGGCAAGTCCCTTATCTTCTCTTGACCAGTTGACTGTCCTATAAAATGAAGTCATGGGGCTCTAGCCAGATTATGAGTTTACACATCTATCCCAGACTTCAGTGACTAGTCCATTCTCCACATCAAACTCCTACTGGCGTTTTAGTCATTATCTGTTACATACTATATTCTCTTATTCACTATTTCAGTCTTTCCTACCCAACTAAGGTTATTTCCATATTCCTCCCAGTATTGAAAACAATAAACATTTACTGAATATGAGGGGAAATCACTTATTTCCTCACAGAATTGATGTAAGGTGGGTGGATGGGGGGGGGGGGTGGCAAAGAAATGAAATAGGCACCTGTGCATAAGCTTGCAAACGCTAAATGCCTAAAGAATAATCATCAGGGGCACCCTGCTTCTCCCTCCTCTATTATATTCTACAGATTCCTAGGAGACCAAGGAGAATCAACAAAGGCAGAAGAGGATCTTTTTGAAAATCAGAAGAGCAACCTGCAGTACAGTCCTTTTGTTATGGATTGAATTGTGTCCCCCCAAAATGTGTGTCAACTTGGCTAAGCCATGATTCCCAGTATTGTGTGGCTTTCCTCCATTTTGTAATCATATGTAATTATCCTTTGTGTTGTAAATCCTAATCTCTATGATGTTAATGAGGCAGGATTAGAGGCATTTATGTTAATTACACAGGACTGGATCTACAACATTAGGTTGTATCTTGAATCAACCTCTTTTGAGATATAAAACAGAAGCCAGCAGAAGAGAGGGACCTCATTACCACCAAGCAAGAAGAACCAGGAAAACCTGCCCTTTGGATCTAGGGTCCCTGCACTGAGAAGCTCCTAGACCCAGTGGAAGACTGATGACAAGGACCTTCCTCCAGAGCTGAAACAGAGCCTTTCCCTGGAGCTAGAACCCTGAATTTGGACTTCTAGCCTCCTAGACTATGAAAGAATGAATTTCTGTTAGTTAAAGCCATCCACTTGTGGTATTTCTGTTACAGCAGCACTAGATGACTAAGACGCCTTTTATCCTCGCTTCTCTGCAAATGGAGGAGAGATGTGAAGGCAAGTTGGAGGGTTCACTGGAAATATAAGCAGCATTTCAAATGCAGCATGTGGGAGTGCGTGTGTGGGGAGGGGGAGGATGGAAAGGGTAGGGGATGGTGTGTGGGAATAGGATGGGATGGGGCAGGGGAGGAAGCAGAACGGTTTTCTCACAACAAACCGATCCTAACAGTTAACCATGATTCAGAATATCTACCACCTAAGATCTGTGGAAAGGAAAGGCGGTCTTTAAAAAAGACAGAGAAAAAAGAATAAATCAAAAAGAAAACATAAGGAGTGACCAAGGCATAAAGAGAAATAGAGGAAAACATGACGGGTACCTCAGTGGGGGAGTATACCAGGGAGAAGAGAAGAATTAAAACAACAGAAAAAAAATGTATGTGTGTATGTGTATGCACACATACATGCATATATACGTGCATACACACATATATTTACTTTATATATGAGTTTTCCTGAAGTACTGGTGGTTCAGTGGTGGGAATCTCAGCTTCCATGCAAGAGACCCAGGTTCGAATCCCAGCCGATATACTTCAAGCACAGCCACCACCCTTCTGTCAGTCTGTCAGAGGCCTGTGTATTGCTATGACACTAATTATGTTTCTGCAGAGCTTCCAGACTTAGACAAGAAAGAAAGGTCTGGAGATCTATTTCCAAAAATCAGCCAATGAGAACCGTACAGATCACAGCAGTCCGATGCGCAACCTATCATAGGGATGGCACAGGACCGGACAGCGTTTTGTTCTCTTCTGCACAGGAGTCACCATGAGTTGGGGGCCAACTTGGTGGGAGCTAAAAACAATAGGCTTCCTTATCTTTCACCCTGGCCTTGCTGCAAGTAAGAAATTAATCTTTATTTGCTCAAGGTACAAGAAAGTTATCAAAACAAGCTGGGTAGATTTATCCAGGGTGATGGGCACAGGTCTATGGCTTTGTGCACCCCCATCCCCTCCAAAAAAGTTCTTAGCACATGCATCAGAATTTGACCGATCCCAGTGGGGAGAGAGTACAAATTTTAGGCTTATCAAAGAGGTATGATTAAGAAGTCCTGATAAATACTGTTGTAGGCAATTAAACTTTTAGCCAGAAATGAAAAGACAAAACAATTGATAAGCCTGACAGGGAAGGAAGCAATTGCTCTTCTATACAAGGAGAAGAAATCCCAAAATCTGATGCTAACAGGGTTGGGTGAAAGAAGCTAGTGAGCCACGGCCGGAGCTGAGTCACAGTAAGAGTCTCAATTCCACACTGGTACTCACGTGGGCCAGAAGAAGCGTCAGCATCTCGGTGGCATTCTGGGTATGGCTTGCCCACAAGCGTGACCTTGCACTTGTGCATGTTAAATCATAAAAAATGATTTGTGTAGTTCCTTATTCATATGGTAAAACAGTGTAGAGGCTGGTGCAGAGCAGCATTAAGGAGATTGGCCTGACTGCAGTCTTAGCCAATAGTGAGAGGCAAGGAAGTCTGGGTAACCTAAGGCCCACTTCACCAAGGACCCTGGCATATATGCATGGGACCTGCCATTTAAATAAACACAATATTCCAGATACCAGTATCAGTTGCCTTCACGTCAGTTCTGAGTCATGGTGACCCCATGTGTTGCAGAGTAGAACTGTGCTCCATAAAGTTTTTATGCCTGTGACCTTTCAGAAGCAGGTTTCCAGATCTTTCTTCTGAGATGCTTCTGGGTATGTTTGAACCACCAACCTTTCAGTTAACAGTCAAGCACTTAACAGTTTGCACCACACAGGACTCCATTTGAGATAAACCAAACCAAACCCGCTGCTATTGAGTCAATTCCGACTCACAGTAACCCAACAGAGGGCTATTATGAACAGCAGCGGAACATAGTCTGATATACTACCAGAAGATGGGCTCGGGGGGTTGAAAGGCACTCGAAATACGACTGGGGAAGAGCTGCCTGCTCAAAGGAAAGTTGACCTTGCTGAGGTGGCACAACTCAAAATGAGAAGAAACATCTGCAAATATCCATGAATAACTGGAATCTGGAATGTGAAAAGTATAAAGCTAGGAAAATTGGAAGTCATCAAAAATGAAACAGAATGCATAAAGATCGATATCCTAGGCATTAGTAAGCTGAAATGGACTGATATTGGCCACTTTGAATCAGACAATCATATGGTCTACTGTGTCAGGAATGACAAATTCAGAGGAATGGCATCACGTTCATCGTAAAAAGAACATTTCAAGGTCTATCCTGAAATACAACACTGTCAGTGATAGGATAATATCCATACGCGTACAAAGACGACCAATTAATATGACTATTATTCAAATTTGTGAACCAACCACTGATACCAAAGATGAAGAAATTGAAGATTTTTACCAACTTCTGCAGTTTAAAATCGATCAAACATGCAATCAAGAGGCATTCATAATTACCGGTGACTGAAATGCAAAACTTGGAAACAAGAAGGATCAGTAGTAGGAAAATATGGCCTTGGTAATAGAAATGACACTGGAGATTGCATGACAGAATTTTGCAAGACCAAAGACCTATTCGTTGCAAATACCTTTTTCAACAACATACACAGTGACTAAACATACGGACCTCCTTGGATAGAATACACAGGAATCAAATCAACTACACGTGTGGAAAGAGAGGATGGAGAAGCTCAATATCATCAGTCAGAACAAGACCAGGGGCCAAGTATGGAACAGACCCATCAACTGCTCGTATGCAAGTTAAGTTGAAGATGAAGAAAATTAGAATAAGTCCATGAGTGCCAAAGTACAACTTCGACTATATTCCACCTGAATTTAGATACTATCTCAAGAATAGACTGATGCACTAAACACCAATGACCAAAGACCACACAAGTTGTGGGATGACATCAAGGACATCATAAACAAAGAAAGCAAAAGGTCATTAAAAAGACAGAAAAAAAAGAAGAGACTAAAATGGATGTCAGAAGACACTCTGAAGCTTGCTCTTGAACACTGACTAGCTAAAGCCAATGGAAGAAATGATGAAGTAAAAGAACAGAACAGAATATTTCAAAGGGCTCTTGAGAAGACAAAGTAATACATTTTAATGAAATGTGCAAAACTGCTAGGAAAATCAAAAGGGGAGAAGACACTCAGCATTTCTCAAGCTGAAGGAACTGAAGAAAAAAATTCAAGCCTCAAAGTGCAATACTAAAGGCTACTATGAACAAAATATTGAACAATGCAGGAATACAGTCACTGCACCAAAAAGAATTGGTTGCCATTGAACCATTTCAGGAGGTAACATACGATCAAGAACCACTAGCACTGAAGGAAGAAGTCCAAGCTGCACTGAAGGCACTGGTGAAAAACAAGACTCCAGAAATTAAGGGAATACCAATTGAGATGTTTCAACAGATGGATGCAATGCTGGGAGTGCTTATATATCTATGCCAAGAAATCTGGAAGACAGATTCCTAGCCCATCAACTGGAAAAGATTCATATACATGCTGTCTTAGGCTGGGTTCTCTAGAGAAGCAAAACCAGTAAAGTGTATAAATATATATATAGAGAGAGATTATATCAAGGAAACAGCTCACATGATTGTAGAGGCTAGAATGTCCCAAGTCCATGGATCAGGGTAGAGGCCTCTCCCAGGTCACACAGCTGCAGAAGTTGGCAAGCCCAAGATCAGCAGGTCGGAGAGCAGGGCTCCCGCTCACAAGCTGTGCAGATAGACGAATCCCAGGTTTGGCAGATAAGCTGACAGCTCAAGTCCCAAGAACGAGAAATAAGACAACAGGAAGAAGCCGCAGGATCCAGAGAGAGCAAAAAGCCAGAACGTCTGCTTATATACAGATGTGGGCCACACCTCCAAGGAGACTCCCTTTCATCTGATTGGCTACTCACAGTATATTCAATCATGGGAGTGATTACATTAAAACACTGAGAATCACGGCCCAGCCAAGTTAACACACAATCTTAACCATCACAGTCCACCCCTTGTCAACTTGGCATATGTACACGTCTCCTTAAACCGTACATAATATCTGAATAAAGACAATTAGAAAGTCATACTTGCGCCGAACATGATACAACTAACACGCGTACAGTCAAAAATGCACTAGCCCCATTTACAACTTATAAGTGAAGGAAACAAAAATATTTGATGCACACATACAAAGTAGAAATACTCATAGCAATTACAGTCCCCATTTCTGCAACTGGTCACATGGCCGTAACTGGTATTTCGAACTACCTTCTTCCACCACCCATTCTGTATTCCCTTTGCCCTCAGCAAGCACCTCGGCTGGTCGTGGTTCTTTGCCTGGTGGGGTGACCAAACCTTCATTTCTGAATAGTCTGGGTCATTAGTAGTCATGTCAGAATTAGGTTGCTGTAGTTTTCCATTAACTTTAATCACAGGGCATGGTAGTACTAAGAGATGCCCAAAGGAATCTCCTGCATTCCAGACACACCTTCTTTACCTCCATTATGTAATATCAGTTTGATTTCCTCTTGTAATCAGGATCAATCACACCAGCCAGTATGGTAACTCCCTTCTTTGCCTGTTGATCCAGAAGCATAAGGAGCCCAAAGTGGCCAGGTGGCATTCTTAACTTCCAGTTCAATGGAATCAGTGATGTGTCTCCAGGTGGGAGCATTCCTCCCTTTGGAACTAAGACCTCTAGCCTGCACAGCATAAGACTGAGAGGACAGGAAGCAAAAATCTTGCAAGTGGGTCACTAGGGGTAATAGTGAGTGGTGCCACTCCCATTTCCACCCCTTGATTCCTGGACCTGTGAATGCTGGCTATAGGAAAAACACCACCATATATTGTATATACAGCATATACAGCCTCCTGGAGAACACTGCCCCAACCCTGCAAGGTACTGCCACCTAGCTGGCACCGTAATTGTGTCTTTAGAAGACCATTCCATTGTTCTATCAAGCCAGCTGCTTCAAGATGATGGGGAATACAGTAAGACTAGTGAATTCCATGAGCATGGGCCCACTGCCACACTTCATTTGCTGTGAAGTGAGTCCCTTGATCTGACGCAATGCTGTGTGGGATACCATGACGGTGGATAAGGCATTCTGTAAGTCCATGGATGGTAGTTTTGGCAGAAGAACTGCATGCAGGGAAGGCAAATCCATATCCAGGGTAAGTATCTATTCCAGTAAGGACAAAACGCTGCCCTTTCCATGATGGAAGTGGTCCAATGTAACCAACTTACCACCAGGTTGCTGGCTGATCACCTCAAATGATGGTGCCATATCGGAGACTCAGTGTTGGTCTCTGCTACTGGCAGATTAGGCACACACCAGAGGCTGTGGCCATGTCAGCCTTGGTGAGTGGAAGTCCATGCTGTTGGGCCCATGCATAACCTCCATCCCTGCCACCATGGCCACTTTGTTCATGAGCCCATTGAGCAATGGCGGGAGTAGCTGGGGAAAGAGGATGACTGGTTTCCACAGAACGCATCATCCTATCCACTTGATTGTTAAAATCATCCTCTGCTGAGGTCACCCTTTGGTAAGCATTCACAAGAGACACAAATATCTTCACTTCTTTAGCCCATTCGGAGATGTCTATCCACATACCTCTTCCCATAAATCCTTGTCTCCAATTTTCTAATCCTGTTCCTTCCAAGTCCCTGACCATCCAGCCAAACCATTAGCCACAGCCCATGAATCAGTATATAATCACACATCTGACCATTGCTCCTCCCAAGCAAAGTGAACAGCCAGGTGCACTGCTCGAAGTTCTGCCCATTGAGAGGATTCCCCTTCACCACTGTCTTTCAGGGAGGTCCCAGAAAGGAGCTGTAGTGCTGCCGCAGTCCACTCTTGAGTGGCGCCCGCATATCGCACAGAACCTTTTGTAAACCAGGCACGAGTTTTCTTCCTCAGTCAACTGATCATAAGGAACTCCCCATGAGACCATAGGTGCAGACTGGGAGATGGAAGGTAATGTGACAGGAGTGGAGACCATGGGCACTTGGGCCACTTCCTCATGCAACTTACTCGTGCCTTCGCGTCCTACTCAGGCCCAATCTCGAATACACCACTTCCATTTAATGATGGACTGCTGCTGTGCACATCCAACTTTATGGTTCTGTGGGTCAGACAACACCCAGTTCATGATGGGCAGCTCAGGCCTCATGGTGACTTGGTGTCCCATGGTTAAGAGATCAGTCTCTACTAAGGCCCAGTAACAAGCCAAAAGTTGTTTCTCAAAAGGAGAGTAGTTATCTGCAGAGGATGGCAGAGCTTTGCTCCAAAATCCTAAGGGTCTGTGCTGTGATTCACCAATAGGGGCCTGCCAAAGACTCTAAACAGCATCTCAATCTGCCACTGACACTTCAAGCACCATTGGATCAGCTGGATCATATGGTCCAGGTAGCAGAGCGGCTTGCACAACAGCCTGAACCTGTTGCAGAGCCTTCTCTTGTTCTGGTCCCCACTCAAAACTAGCAGCTTTTCAAGTCACTTAATAGGCCGGAGTAGCACACCCAAATGAGGAATATGCTGCTTCCAAAATCCAAACAGGCCCACTAGGTGTTGTGCCTCCTTTTTAGTTGTGGGAGCAGCAAGATTCAATAACATCCCTCACTTTAGACGGAATGTTTCGACATGCCCCACATCACTGGACCCCTAGAAATTTCACTGAAGTGGAAGGTGCCCGAAATTTTGTGGGATTAATCTCCCACCCTCTAGCACGCAAATGTTTTACCAATAGGTCCAGAGTCATTGACACTTCTTTCTTACTAGGTCCAATCAGCATATGTCATCAATGTAATGGACCAATGTGATGTCCTGGGGAAGGGAAAGGTGATCAAGATCCCCGTGGACTAAATTATGACATAGGGCTGGAGAATTAACGTAGCCCTGAGGCAGGCAAGTGAAAGTGTATTGTTGGCCTTGCCAACTGAAGGCAAACTGCTTCTGGTGGTCCTTTGAAACACGTATGGAGAAAAAGGCATTAGCCAGATCAACAGCTGCATACCAGGTACCAGGAAATGTATTAATTTGCTCAAGCAGCGAAATTACATCTGGAACAGCAGCTGCAATTGGAGTCACCACCTGGTTAAGTTTTCGATAATCTACTGTCATTCTCCAAGATCCATCTGTTTTTTGCACAGGCCAAATAGGTGAGTTGAATGAGGATGTGGTGGGAATCACCACTCCTGCATCCTTCAAGTTCTTGATGGTGGCAGGTATCTCTGCAATCCCTCCAGGAATGCGGTATTGCTTTTGGTTTACTATTTTCCTAGGTAGGGGGCAGTTCTGATGGCTTTCACTTGGCTTTTCCTACCATAATAGCCCTTACTCTATTTGTCAGGGATCCAACGTGGGGGTTCTGCCAGTTGCTGAGTATATCTATTCCAATTATGCATTCTGGAACTGGGGAAATCACTACAGGATGGGTTCGGGGACCCACTGGACCTACTGTGAGAAGGACACGAGCCAAGACTCCATTAATAACCTGACCTCCATATGCCCCCACTCTGACTGGTGGGCCACAGTGACTTTATGGGTCTCCTGGATTTAGTGTCAGCTCAGAGCCAGTATCCAGTAATCCCCGAAAAGTCTGATTATTTCCTTTTCCCCAATGAACAGTCACTCTCTTAAAAGGCCATAGATCCCTTTGAGGAAGCCTGGGAGAAAGATTAACAGTAAAAATTTTTGGCAGTGAATTGGAGTCCTTCCTCAAGGGGACCTGGCCTTCATTCAAGGTGTTGTGGGTCTTTAAACTCTCTCAAATCTGGGAATTGATTGAGGGACCGTGACTCTCTATTCTGGTGATTCAAGTTAGACTGCTGTTCACCTGACCTAGAATTCGTCAATTTGTATAGATCAAGTAAACATTTAGTAGATTTCCTATCTACTTCACTCCTAGGGACACCATGACTAAGTAGCCAACTCCTTAAGTCCACATGAGTCACACTATTCTGATTACTGCTTTGACTCCTCTGTCCATTACTGTAACCATGCCCACCTTGCCTTTGTTGATTGAGTGCAGCCACTTGGCCCCTACTACCACGGGGTCCAATCAGCCCCACTGTAGTTAGGTGTCTTAATTCAGTTAGGGCAGTTCCCACTGTCAAATCTGGCTTACATACAATAACAATCACAGCAGTCTTCAAGGATACAGGAGCTCTCTTCACAAATTTGTTCCTCACAGTTGTGGTAAAAGGTGTGTCCTCTGGACACTCCATGTGTGGGTCTGTGGGTCTAACTTGATAAATCCACTCTAGCATGCCAATTTCCCTAAGCCTTTGGATACCTTCTTCTACAGCATACCAAGGCAGGTCCGGTACTTCAACTTGATTTAGTGTCGGCCACCTCATAATCCACGCGTCAGCAACCCAACCAAAAAAACTATTAAATTCTTTCCTAACTTCTCTAGCTGAAACATTGAAGGAACAGTCTGTGCTCAGTGGACCCATATCAATAAACTCAAACTGCCATCTTTATGTTCCTTGCACCATTATCCCACACCTGTAATAGCCATTCCCACACATATTCCCCAGGTTTCTGTTTGTACATATTAGAAAACTCAAGTAGTTCTTTTAGAGTGTAGTGTACCTCCTCCTGGGTCACACTTCGTACTTCACCCTTTGGGGCTTACCGGGACTTAAGCCTAGTTATAGGTCTAGAAGCCAAAATGGGTAGTGTGGAATTGTTTTGAGAACATTCAGCATTATCTTGTAAAGCATCTGCCTCAGGCGATGCTCAAGGCAATGACTCAGGCAAGTCCTCTTTAGAGGCAGCTGGGCTAGGGCTAATCTCCTCAGATGGGAGTGGAGCAGCTAATGGTTTTTCTGGGCAGGGTGGTTTAGCAAACAAACATGAAGTAATCTCTTCAGATGGGACTGGTTCTGCTAGCAGGAGTGCTTCAACAGAATTTACAGGCTCAGTGTCCCCAGCTTCCTGATTATCTGCTCATATGTCCCCATCCCAAGTCTCAGGATCCCATCTCTTCCCAATCAATGCCCTTACTTTAACTTCAGACACCTCTCAAGGTCTGCAATTGAGCTGGCGTTGTAATTCAGCCACTCTTACAATAAGACTCTGGGTTTGGTTTTCAGCAATTTCGGCTCTGTTACTACAAGAAATAAGGCTTTCTTTCAAAGCACAAGTGGAAGCCTTCAGGTCATGTATGCGGCACTTGAGCCTTGACTCTGAAGCCCTGAGTGCATCTCTTTCCTTCATCAGTTTGTCTAGCGAAAGTAAGACAAACCAACCAGCTTCCTTATACTTCTCATTCTGACAAAGCTGTAGAAAGACATCACAAATGTGTTCACCCTGAGCCTCACCTTTCACCAATACCTGATCAACCGGTGGTGATATTTTGTGTATTTATATCGCCACCTTGCTCCATAGACTAGCAGTGACCTCTTGACTTCTGGAAGCAGAGTCATCAACATCTTTATGACTAACCAGACTTGAGAACCAATTTAGAAAACTCATCCTTACAATTTTGTTTCTCTAGAGCCACTCCCGGTACCAAATGTCTTAGGCTCAGTTCTCTAGAGAAGCAAAACCAGTAAAGTGTATAAATATATACAGAGAGAGATTATATCAAGGAAACAGTTCACATGATTGTAGAAGCTAGAATGTCCCAAGTCCGTGGATCAGGGTAGAGGCCTCTCCCAGGTCACACAGCTGCAGAAGCTGGAAAGCCCAAGATCAGCAGGTCGGAGAGCAGGGCTCTCACTCACAGGCTGTGCAGACTGACAAATCCCAGGTTCGGCAGATAAGCTGACAGCTCAAGTCCCAAGAACGAGAGATGAGACAACAGGAAGCAGCCACAGGATCCAGAGAGAGCAAAAAGCCAGAACATCTGCTTATATACATATGCGAGCCATACCTCCAAGGAGATGCCCTTTCAACTGACTGGCTACTCACAGTATGTTCAATCATAGGAGTGATTACATTAAAACACTGAGAATCATGGCCCAGCCAAGTTGACACACAATCTTAACCATTACACATGCCCATTCCAAAGAAAGGTGATCCAACAAAATGTGGAAATTACCGAACAATATCATTATATCACACACAAGTAAAATTCTGCTGAAGATAATTCAAAAACAGTTGCTGCAATACATCAACAGGGAGCTTCCAGAAATTCAAGCCAGATTCTGAAGAGGATGTTGAACGAGGGATATCATTGCTGATGTTAGATGGATCTTGGCTGAAAGCAGAGAACACCAGAAAGATGCTTACCTATGTTTTATTGACTATGCAAAGGCATTGGACTGTACGGATCATAACAAATTATGGATAACGTGGCAAAGAATGAGAATTCCAGAACACTTAATTGTGCTCATGAGGAACCTGTACATAGATCAAGAGGCAGTCGTTTGAACAGAACAAGGGGATATTGTGTCGTTTAAAGTCAGCAAAGGTTGGTGTCCAGGTTGTATCCTTTCACTATCCGTATTCAAACGGTATGCTGAGCAAATAATCTGAGAAGTTGGACTATATGAAGAAGAACGGGGCATCAGGATTAGAAGAACAACCTGCATTATACAGATGACACAACCTTGCTCACTGAAAGTGAAGAGGACTTGAAGCACTTGCTGATGAAGATCAAAGGCTACAGCCATCAGTATGGATTACACCTCAACATAAAGAAAACAAAAATCCTCACAACTGGACCAATAAGCAACATCATGATAAACAGAAAAAATACTGAGATTGTTAACGATTTCATTTTATTGGATCCACTATCAATGCCCATGGAGGTAGCACTCAAGAAATCAAAGAATATATTGCATTGGGCAAATCTGCTGCAAAAAACCTCTTTAAAGTGTTAAGTATCAAAGATGTTACTTTGAGGACTAAGGTGCACCTGACCCAAGCCATGGTATTTTCAATTGCCTCATGTGCATGTGAAAGCTGGACTATAGATAAGGAAGACTGAAGTAGAATTGATACTTTTGAATTATGGTCTTGGCAAAGAACATTGAATATACCACGGACTGCCACAAGAATGAACAAATCTATCTTGGAAAAAGTACAGCATCCTTAGAAGCAAGGATGGCAATACTTCATCTCATGTACTTTGGACATGTCATCAGGAGGGACTGGTCCCTGTAAAAGGACATCATGCTTGCTAAAGTAGAGAGTCAGCGCAAAACAGGAAGAGCCTCAAGATGGACTGACACAGTGGCTGCGACAATGGGCTCAAAGAAGGCAACAATGGAGCAGGATCAGGCACTGTTACATTCTGTTGTACACAGGGTCACTATGAGTCAGAGTCGAATCAACGGAACCTAAAAACAATTATAGAATATGAAAGGCAGTGGTGGAAAAATCAATTGTCACTGAGTGAATTCCAACTCCTGGCGACCCCATGTGTGTCAGAATAGAACTGTGCTCCATAGGGTTTTCAAAGGCTGATTTTTTTTGGAAATCACCAGGCCTTTCTTCTGAAGGGCCTATGCTCAAACTTGAACCCCCAACCTTTTGGTTAGCAGTTGAGTACTTTAACTGTTCGCACCACCCAGGAACTGGGTTTATTGTACCGTCATGTCTTACGTGTTGCTGTGATTCTACAAGCTATGCCACCAGTATTCAATACCAGCAGGGTCGCCCATGGTGGACAGGTTTCAGCAGAGCTTCCAGACTAAGACAGACCAGAAAGAAAGACCTGACAATCTACCTCCAAAAATTAGTCAGTGAAAACTTTATGGATCACAACAGAACACTGTGAGACTCACTTGCTTTGGACATGTCATCAGAATAGAGCAATCACTGAAGAACATAATGTTTGATGAAGTAGAGGGACTGAAGGCAAGGGAGACCCTCAGTGAAATGGATTGGCATAACAGCCACTATGATGGACTTTAACATGCCGGTGGTGATGAGGATGACTCAGGGCCGGGCAACATTTCATTCTTTTGTATATGAAGTCAGCACGAGTCAGTCAATTTGACGGCAACTACTGATCTGTCTATTATAGAATATGGAGTCCCTGAGTGGTGCAAACAGTTAATACGCTCGCTGCTAACCAAAAGGTGGGGAGTTCGACCAAACTTACTGGTCTGACAGAGACTGGAGGAAGTCCTGAGACTATGGCCTCCTGAAACCCTGCTAACTCAGAACTGAAGCCACTCCCCAAGTTTACCTTTCAACCAAAGATCACCCCATTGCCACTGAGTCAATTCCAACTCACAGTGACTCGTATTATACAACAGAGCAGAACTGCCCCACAGTGTTTCCAAGGAGTGGCTGATGGATTCAAGCTGCCAACCTTTTGGATAGCAGCCAAACACTTAGCCACTGCGCCACCAGGGCTCTGGCGAAAGATTAGACAGGCCAAAACACAAACAATAAGACTCGTGAGGAACGTGCTTCTAGTTCAATCAAGTATACAAGACCAAATGGGCAACACCTACCTGCCTAAGAGCAAAGATGAGAAGCAGAAACGGGCAGGAAAACTGGAAGACTGAATACAAGCGAAAGGAAGAGAGTGCTGACACACTGCAGGGGTTGCAACCATGTCACAAAACAATTTGTGTATAAATTTTTGAATGAGAAACTAATTTGCACTGTGAAGTTTTCATCTAAAGCACAATAAAATTCAAAAAAAAACAAAAGGTTGGTGGTTCAAGTTCACCCAGAGGGACCCAGGACGAAAAGCCCTAGGTCCTTTGGTGACCTACTTCAGAAAAATCAGCCATTGAAAACCCTATGGAGCACAATTCTACTCTGACACACATGGGGTCACTATGAGGCAGAATCAACTTGATGGCAACTGGCTTTAACTGGCTTACCTGACTCATAGTAGGTGTAACGGACACGAGACTCTCTTTAGGAATGAAGAACTTCTTCCCAGCTGCTGGGAATGCAGCCAGACAACCATCCTAGGCTGTCTGTCCTTGCATGGCTGAAGATCATGAAGATCACTGTCTTCCAGGGGAACCCACATCCAATGACTGATCAGTGCCGAGGTATAAAGGCTCAGCACCTCCTCCTTAGCTCAGGACAACTCTGAAGGGACTCATCGCTCTAGATTCCCACATGGAATCAGCTAAGGCCCTTTACGTGGACTGCATCACAGTTCAACTCTCCTTCTGTCTAGTCCTGCTTCCTTGCCTTCTTGTCCACAGGAGCTGACGCTAAAAGCTCTGCCTAATAAGCATTCTGCAAGTTATTCACATTATCTGCTCCCCAGGACTCAGCCTATGACAGTAAGTGGTCAATAAACATCTGTTTAATAAGTGACCTCTTTATAAGCGGTCACGTCCTACACATTCCTCTTCACAGGTATGACTTTCAATGGCACAGGTAAGGCTCATGAACTGAAGATACTTTGGAGTTAAAGACAATACCCATTGCCACTGAGTCAATTCTGACTCATCGGGAGCCTATAAGACAGAACTGCCCCCATTGGGTTTCCAGGGATCGGCTGATGGATTTGAACTGCCAAGCTTTTGGCTAGCAGCCTGAGTTCTTAACCACTGCGCCACTAGGGCTCCAAAGACAATATACTAGACACTAATTCAAAAGTTATGTCATGTTTCCCTTAATATAGAAAAAACCTGGATATCATGAAGGCATGATTACAAGCCTAAAACTACAAACTTAGCATGGGAAAAATCAATTTTGTAGCGATAAAAAAAAATTTCATCTTTGACACCTTCCAGAGCAGCACAAACAGCCTCATCTCCCCACACCTGACAAGGACCTGCTCCTGCCTTTTGTAAAGCATTGTGGACAACACAGACATGGCCCAGAGATGGGCAGGCCTGACCCCTGCAAACCCACACAGCTTCCAATTCAGTGATGAAAAAACTGAAAGCAACTAGACCCAGCAAGAACCAGTCTGGACTTGGGGGTGGGGTTAGCTTCCTGTAAGTCAGGAGAACTTCTTGTAGGGGATGGACACCTGGACAAAATTAGTATCCTGTAAGAAAGAAAGAAGGAGAAAGTATTCTGAGTAAACAACAGTAGTGTCTACTATTGCTTGGTGTAAGCCAGCATTTTGAGTGTGAAAACCTTTTTTTGTGGGATACTCATTCCTAAAACTAGAGTTAATAGACTGTATCATGGGAAATCAAAGCACAATGAAGTAAGTGATATAAGAGAATAAACAAGGTGCTACAGAAGCACAATGATGGGGAGAGAGACAGGGAGAGGTAACATTCGGACAGAGCTCTGAAGAATGAAATGGACAAACAATTGAGGCCCTTCTGTACCCCAGACACTGTGCTGGGGATTTACAGACAAGTATAAGAGACAGATGTATGCAGAACTCTAACTATAATACAGTACATCAAGCGTTATGCACCAGGATGAACAAGTACATGTTGGTGGTTCAGTGGTAGAATTCTTGCCTTCCATGTGGAAGACCTATGTTCAATTCCCAGCCAGTGCACCTCATGTGCAGCCACCACACATCTGTCAGAGGAGGCTTGTGGGTTGCTATAATGCTGAACAGTTTCAACAGAGCTTCCAGACTAAGAAGGACTAGGCAGAAAGGTCTGGCAATCTACTTCCAAAAATCAGACAATGAAAACCCTACAGATCACAACAGTCCAATCCGCAACCAGACATGGGGATGGCACAGAACTGGGGGCAGTGTTTCATTCAGTCATGCATGGTGTCGCCATGAGTCAGGGACTGACTTTAGGGCAGCAAACAACAACAAGGAATAAATGTGCTGGAATACAGAAGAATGGCTCTGATAAATAGAAAAGAAAGGCAACAGCTTGCTCAAATAAAACAATGAATGCCAAAGTAAGAATATGGGAACTCCATCAGCTAACATTTCCCATGATACATTCGACAAACTTTAGCTTGAGAATTTTGTATGGGAAACCCGGAAAAAATGGTGTTCACCCTCAGAACTCTAGGTTAAAACAAGCTATAGCGGACACTGGGTAGCTATCTACCCAGAATGCTTTCCTTTGTCCTTCCTAACAGAACTCTAATTTTGTCTCCAGGTATCAGTCCCTCCCCATAAAGCATCCCTGACTTAAAGGAAGCTAACCCCACCCCTAAATCTAGATGGGGTCTTGATGCATCTAAGCCAGTCCTCATAATCCTACCTCCCCTGACAGTGACTAGTTCAGAGACCCAGGCTCCCTCTGGAATGTGTTAATGGTCCATGGTATACAAGTAAAGGAGGTTGTCGTAGGTTATAGGAAAAGACTTTTATCCAGTGACTGGGACCATTTGGGCTGCTCCTCTCTCTCTCTCTCGTCTCTTCCTTGGTTTGTGAACATGGAAGCCAATGACCTCCATTGCTGCTGCCACCCATATTTGGACCATGAAAACAGCCAGTCTGAGAAAAGACGAAGACACAGACGAGGGCAAAGGAAAGCAAAATGAGAGAAAGATGCCAGTTGCTCTGATCACAAGGCCCCTGGACTCTCCCTACCTTTGGATGCCCTATCACCTGAAATTAAGTCTCCTTATCATTTAAGCCACTCTGAATGATGACATCTATTTACTGTAACTAAAAGCATTCTGATCACTAGTTTACTGCAGAACTTCTTAGAGCCTTAGATACAAACACAGGTAGTAAATCCGTTCAGATGAACATATAGTATAAAGCATTTTTCACAGATCTAAGATATTCTCCCCAAAATTTGGTAAATAATAAATAAATGAGAATGACATTCTTCAGTTCATAAATTGAAAAATGTGGTCCGGCTTGTATTGGAAGAAATGGGAGAGAAGAGACTCGGGGCAGGAATACAAGGAAGGAGATCACTATAATAGTCAAGGGTAGAGACACTGGATGTAATGAAGGTACAGACATGAAAAAGAAAAAATAGACAGATTCGTAGTAACTGACTGGATATGCCTTTCAGTTAATGGCCAAGCGCTTAACTGTCCGTGCCATCAGGGCTCCTTAAATGGCTATGTAGGGGCGATCAATAACTTCTCTAAACACTGGGACAAATGTGCTCTGGACCACTGCTAAATGAGCAGATTCCTGGGCACAATGGCCAAGATGAG
Source organism: Dugong dugon (assembly GCA_030035585.1). NCBI lineage: Eukaryota > Metazoa > Chordata > Mammalia > Sirenia > Dugongidae > Dugong > Dugong dugon. The sequence continues at coordinate 64,124,549 of CM057470.1, read as the reverse complement.
GTCTCGGATGTCCTTGATTAGAGAGCCAGGTCAGCATCTGGGTGTGCTGAATAACCATCATCCCTTCCCCTTTCTTTGGGTAATGGCTCTGATTTTCTTTTCGGGATGTGCCCTTCCCCTACTCCAGTATTTGTGGGCTGTCAATCAAGATAACTTCTCACCCTCCCTTTTCCCTAAGGAATGATCAGGTCACATGACCCAAATAAACCAATTAGACTCCCTCCTGTGACTTAATCACGCAAGTGACCCAATCACAGAAACAACTGGAAAGCCCCTGAAGAGGCTGTCCAGTCACCATATAGCAGGGGTGCTAACTGGTCATTGGTCCTTCCCCGGGGATGTGCTGCCCAGCTTGTCCATTCATGTGGTGAGCCACCCCAGACCCTTCCCAAAACTCCTTTTTTTAGCTTAGCTTAGTCTGTTGCTGCAGCTGAAGATCCCTCAGTGATCACGGAAACATGTCACACAGACCCAGCTTCAAACTACGACGTTTTCACTACGTCTTTAACATTAGCAGCAATAACCTAAAAAGTTATTAGCATATCACTTCCTAGCAGCAGATTCTTTTACCCTGAGATCTCACATCATATACTTTCCAGAGCATGAAGATAAGAGGTTTCCCATGTTTGAAACCAAGGCTCAAGAGAACCTCAAAAATGTTTGTACTTAAGACCTGTCAGGGACCCTAACTTAAAAAATTCATTAGAAGACATTCCAGCAACATTTGCCCACCTTGTTTTAAGTAGAGTTTTTTAGTTCCAGGAGCTTTTTTTTTTTTTAATATAATACATGTTTATTTTAAGAAATTTGGAAGTTAAAGAAAATCACAAGCAGCAGAAACCAAACCACTCATAATCCTGCCCAGAGATTAAGTACCACATGCTTATCCCTCCTGTCTTTCTTGATTTCTTTCCAGTCTTTTATTCTACATATTTTTTAATACAGTCTCAACTCTGTGTGATCTCTGCAGCCTGTTTCCTTATCTTAAGCATTTCTCTCCTAACATTTCTCCCCTAAACATTTTTTAGTGCTATTTTAAAAAATAAAATAAAGTCGATACAATTGTATAAGTGTACCAGAACTTGCTTAATCATTCTGCTAATATTAGACATCTAATTTTCCCACTTCTCCCCTACTGGCAGTCATTAGAGCGCATCACTGTCAGGGCCAGCAGATCTGGAAGCAAATCCCCAACCACCTCCCTCATCACCTGTGCAACCTGGAGCAACAGCTCACCTGTCCTGAGACTCATGCAGAAAAGAGAGGAATGCTCAGGATCTGCTCTTATAGTTGAGAGAGTTAAAAAAACAATGCACGCAGAGTATTCACAAGCGTCTGTCACAGATACACGTAATAAAGAACGGCTATGGTTAAGAGCTCGGCTGCTAACCAAAAGGTCAGCAGTTTGAATCCACCAGCCGCTCCTTGGACATCCTATAGGGCAGTTCTACTCTGTCCTATAGGATTACTGTGAATCAGAATCAACTCGATGAGAATGAGTATGGAACCTAAGTGAGTGGGTACATGTGTGCATAAATACAATAGTGAACATAATGAGATTCTTAATGGTGACCTGTGTGTGTCAGAGTAGAACTGTACTCCAAAGGGTTTTTAATGGCTGATTTTTTCAAAGTAGATTGCCAGGACTTTCTTCCAAGCTGACTCTGGGTGGACTCGAACCTCCAACCTTTTGGTTAGCAGCTGAGCACGTTAACCATCTGTACCACCTCAAGGCTCCAAACAGGTAATACAGCTATAGCTTTTCTGGGTGTCCTCCATCCAGGTCCATAGAAGAATTGACTTTCCTGGCTCCATTTGAAGTGGGGTGTGACCAGGTGATCTGCTTTGGCCAATGGTCACTTCCAGAAGACTCGCTAGGAGACAGTGCATGCTTCACCACATCCACATTTCCTGCCTCTGCCATCACAGAGCCACGGGTAGAATGGAAGCTATGGTGGCCTGAGGCCTTGCAGAGCTATTCCCACCCCCATCAGCCAGTGCTGTGCATCCGGGTGATTTTGTTGTTGTTGTTACAGCAGCACAACCTAGACTATCCAGAATGATACTATAACTATTAGTTATAATGGGTACTAAATGAGTGAAGCCATCACTATCACTGATATCTCAAGTTATTACCTCTAGTCATGGCAGAGGGGACTGTGGTGAGCAGGAGTACACAGAAAGGTGTAAAAAACAAACAGGCAGTGGGAGAGGAAAGACAGAATACTCCTGGTCATCAACTGTGGTCAAGCTCCCTGTATCCAGTCATATCTAGTGAACCTTTACGACTAGTTCTAGCCAATGAAATATGAACAGAGGTGACATTTGTAAATTCCAAACCAAGACACTTAAGAGCCAGTATGCCATATACCATCACTACATTCTCTCTTCATCTTTAGCAGTGACTAAAGTCATACACTGAGATTGGAAGGTGAGAAGGGGGAAAAAGATGGATGCAGTCTGGATCCCTACATCACACATGGAAGAGAGCTGTCCTTGAGAGTTCCCTGACTCACACTGGATTGTGCATGACTTCAGAACAAAATTTTGGTATGTTAAGCCACTGAGATTCCAGAGCTCAATGTGTTGCCACGGCAGAGCCTAACCTATCCTTACTAATACACCATAGAAGACTAGACAAGGAAAAACAAAAGCAAAATTAACCCAAGGAAATCAGTAGGAAAGAATCGAAAATAAAAAAGCAGAAATTCACTACAAACAGAAAAACAATACACTGATCAAGAGTTAATAAGTCTTTTTAAAAAAAGAATAGGTAATAGATTAAACCTATGAGTGACTGGAGTACCAGAACAGGGGGGGATAACAAAAAAAAAAAAAAAAAACCAGAGAGAATTGTTGAAGATTTGTTGGCAGAAAACTTCCCTGATATCATGAAAGAGGACAAGATATTTATCCAACATGCTTATCAAACCCCACATAAGGTAGATCCCAAAAGAAACTCACCAAGACATTTTATAATCAAAGTTGCCAAAACAAAAGATAGAGCCTAAGTTTAAGAGCGGCTAGGGATGAACGAAAAATCATCTACAAAGGAGAGTCAATAAGAATAAGCTCGGACTACTCAGCACAAACAATGCAGGCAAGAAGGCAATGGAATGACATATATAAAGCCTTGAAGGAAAAAACTGCCAGTCAAGAATTACGTATCCAGCAGAATTGTCTCACAAATATGACAGCAAAATTAGGGCATTTGCAGATAAACAGAAGTTTAGGGAATCTGCAAAAACCAAACCAAAATTACAAGAAATACTAACGGCAGTCCTCCAGTTAGAAAATCAGTAACATCAGATAACAACCCAACACTAGAACACAGGACAGACAGAGCAGGTATCAACTCAGTCAGGGAAGTCACAAAACTAAAACACTGAAAACAAGGAAACAGATTTCAATATGTAAAAGATGACAACATTAAAACATAAAAGAGGGACTTAAAAAACCCAGTCATACCTTTTTCATATGGATAAGAAGTCAAGGCAATATAAAGAAATGAAAGGCTGTTACAAACTTAGAAAAATAGGGGTAAATATTAAGGTAACCACAAAGGAAACTAACTATCCTACAAGTCAAAATAAAAAACTACAAAAATACACAGACTCAGCAAACACAAAATCAACAACAGTGAAAAAGATGAAGAGAAAATACATACAGAAAAATGACTCAGCACAGAAAATTAAGTGGAACAAGGAAACTCTGAACAACACACAAAAAAAGACACCAAAATGACAGCAATAAACTCATACCTATCAATAATTCTGCTGAATGTAAATGGACTAAATGCAGCAATAAAGAGAGAGTGGCAGACTGGAAAAAAAAAAACACGATCCACCTATATGCTGCCTACAAGAGACAAACCTTAGACTTAAAGATACAAACAAACTAAAACTCAAAGGATGGGAAAAAATATTAAGCAAACAACACTCAAAAAAGAGCATGAGTGGCAACAGTAATCTCTGACAAAATAGATTTTAAAGTAAAATCCACCACAAAGGATAAGGAAGGACATTATATAATGATGAAATAAACCAGAAAGACACAACTATAATAAATATTTATGCACCCAACAACACGGCTCCAAAATAAATAAAACAAACTCTAATAGCACTAAAAAGAGAGATAAACAACGCCATAATAGTAGTAGGAGACTTCAACACACCACTTTCGGTAAAGGACAGAACATCCAGAAAGAAGCTCAACAAAGACACGGAAGAGTTAAATACTACAATCAACCAACTTGATCTCATAGACATATACTGAACACTCCACCCAACAGCAGCCAAGTTTACTTTCTTTTCCAATGCACATCGAACATTCTCCAGAATAGACCACATATTAGGCCATAAAGCAAGTATTAACAAAATCCAAAGCATCCAAATATTACAAAGCATCTTTTCTGATCATAAAGCCATAAAAGTAGAAATCAACAACAGAAAAAGCAAGGAAAACACACCAAACATATGAAAACTGAACAACACCTTGCTCAACAACTATGGGTTATAGAAGAAATTAAGGATGGAATAAAGAAATTCATAGAATCAAACGATAATGAAAACACACCCTAGCAGAACCTTTGGAACACAGCAAAAGCAGTGCTCAGAGGTCAGTTTATAGCAATAAATGCACGTATCCAACAAGAAGAAAGGGCCAAAATTGAAACATTAACCCTACAATTAGAACAGGCAGAAAGAGAGCAGCAACAGAAGCCCTCAGGGGCCAGAAGAAATGAAATAATAAGAATTAGAATAGAAATAAATGAAATAGAAAATAGAAAAACAATTGAAAGACTGAACAAGACCAAAAGCTGGTTCTATGAAAAGATCAACAAAATTGATAAACCATTGGCCAGACTGACAAAAGAAAAACCAGACAGGAAGCAGATAACCTGTATAACAAATTAGATGGGTGATATCACAACAAACACAACTGAAATTAAAAGAATCGTAACAAAATACTATGAAAAATCATACTCTAACAAATTTGAAAATCTAGAGAAAATGGACAAATTTCTAGAAACTCCCTACCTACCTAAACTAACACAAACAGAGGTAGAAGAACTAAATAAACCCATAACAAAAGAAGAGATTGAAAAGGTAATTAAAAAACTCCCAACAAAAAAAAGCCCTGGCCCAGATGGCTTCACTGGAGAATTCTAACAAACTTTCAGAGAAGACTTAACACTACTACTACTATATGTATTTCAGAGCATAGAAATTTATGGAATACTCTCAAACTCATTCTATGAAACCAGCATAACCCTGATATCAAAACCAGGTAAAGACACCATAAAAAAAAGAAAATTACAGACCGATATCCCTCATGAACATTGACCCAAAAATCCTCAACAAAATTCTAGCCAATAGAATTCAGCAACATATCAAAAAATAATTCACCAGAGTTCTGGCAAAATGGCGCTCTAGGCAGAAGCACCACGCCATCCCTCCACAGCAAAGATCCAAAAAACTAAGCTAAACAGAGAATACAACAATCCTGAAACCCTAAAACATCAAATGAAGAGATAAAGAACTCAGCCAAGCACCAAATGGAGTGAGAAAAATGACAAGAGAACAGAGAGCAAGGGGAGATTCATGCAGAGGTCCCTTACCAGCTAACGCAGCGCAGCTCCACCATCTTGGACTCCTATCGGAGACCAGCAAACAGGGGGTACGAGAAAACAGTCTAACAGAGCTTCCAGCAGGAGACAAAACAACCGGTAATTTGGGATATACGCTTTCCCACCCCCCACCCTTCTTCACCCCGACTCGGCCTCCTCTGCTTCCTGCGGCCACAGTCTCTTGACTGGGAAACAGCGGCTGCTTGGATTTCACAAACCCGAACAGGTGGCTCTCTGAGTGCCATTTGTTGGCTGCTGGTGTTGCCTTTTTTCCGCTTCTTTTTATTTTTTCCTTGCGTCTCCCCACCTCCCCCTCCTTTCGCTCAAGTACCTCATTCTGTGTGCCATCTTTGCTTCTTCCTGAGGGGCTGCAGAGCTCCGGTAATTTGTGATATATGCTTTCCCACTCCTTACCCTTCTTCACCCACACTCAGCCCCCTCTGCTTCCCAAGGACACAGTCTCTTGTCCAGAAACACCAGCCTGCACTAGCTGGCTCTCTGAATGCCATTTGTTGGCTGCTAGTGTTGCTTTTTTTTTTTTCCCCTGCTTCTTTTGATTTCTTACTTGCCTCTTGCCACCACCCCCTCCCTTTGCTCAAACACCTGGCTCCGTGCGCCATCTTTGCTTCTTCCTGAGGGGCTGCAGAGCTCCGTTAGAGTGTGGAGCTGCTTCCCGATTTGGGCTGCCACGCTGGAGGGATCCTGGGGCTTTTGTACATTTGTTTGTTTTGAATTGTTTGTTTGATTTCTTTTCCTCTTCTTGAGTTGGAAGCCCTTTCTAGCCAGGCTGAGCTGCACCGCAGGGAGTCTCCCCTTCGGCTTCTGCAGACATGGAGAGGGATCCCTGAGAGCATTTCTTTTTACGTTAGTTTTTTTTTGTTTGTTTGTTTCTTTATGTTCCTTTGGGGGCCTTTCTTGTTTTGTTTTGTTTTTTTAATTTGTTTTGTTTTCTTTTTCAATTTTTCCATTTTTTGTCTTTCTTCATTACTCAGTTTCTCGTCTCTCTATATCTTCCTTCTCTTTCTGTTCCATGAATACCTAGCGTGTACTTCTATGCCTTCTAGCCAGGCTGTAATGCAACTCCTGAGAGCGACTTCCCCAGACCTCACAGCTGTACCGGAGGGATCCGTGGGAACTTTCCGGTTCTTTAACCTTTCTGATTCTTATTTATTCATTCTTTTCTTTCCTTCCTTCTCCCCTTTCTGTTTTTCTCCATTTCATAGACTCTCATCTCTCCACTCCAACAGCAAGCTCCCCTAGCACTCTTCATTTTTTTGTACGTTTTTGGCTCCTGTTCCTCTCTCCTCTCTCCCCTATCCGTTTTAGCTCCACACATAACAATCTCCCCGCTGCATCCTGCCTACCTGCACCATGCACTTGACATCACACCACCAAGCAGCACAGGCACGGCCTACTAGAACCTGCCCTGCACTGATTACCGAACCACTCTGGTGGCTGTAGTAAGTGCCACAAACAACCCGTCCCAGTAACTCCTCTTCAACTAGACCTGCCCTGCCGAACCATATCTGAGTGACTGAACCTGCCAGATGAAGGAGGCAAAAAGTATCGTGCCCACAAACAACAAAGAACACACAGTCTGCCTGCTCAGACATAGTCAAAATTTTTTTTAAAACAAAGGGACAAAACAAACAAATCTACAATCAGTAAACAAGAAAAATAAATACTGAATGTCCCAAAGACCAGATTTACTGGCCTAAAGGAGCCTGAAGAAGCCCCGAGAGTGTGGCCCCCAGACACCCTTTTAGCTCAGTGGTGAAGTTACCTCCGAGGTTCACTGTTCAGCCTGGGAGTGGACAGCCCCATAAAACCAAATCAGACTAGCGAGGTACAGGAGTCCAGTGACAAGGGCCAGAAAGCATAAAGGGACAAGGAAGCTGGTGATAGGGAACCCAAGGTTGAGTAAGGATATTGTTGATGTGTTGTGAGATTGTTAACCATTGTCATAGGACAACATTTGTAGTAACTGTTAAATGAGAAACTATTTTGTTCTGTAAGCCTTCATCTTAAGTGAGAATAACAGCACAATTCGAAGAGTGTAGTCAATGTCACAGAACTGGGCATGTAAAAATTTTTGAAACGGTATATCTTTGGCTATCTGTATTTTCACCAAAAAAAAAAAAAAAAGGTTGAGAAGTTAGAGGGTTGATATGTTATGGGGTTGTTAACCAATGTCATAAAACAACATGTGTACTTCTGTTCCATGAGAAACTATTTCTTCTGTAAGCCTTCACCTGAAGTACAATAAATAAATAAATAAATAAAGAATTCACCATGATCAAGTGCGATCTATACCAGGTACGCAGGGATGGTTCAACATTTGAAAAACAATCAATATAATCCATCACATAAATAAAATGAAAGACAAGAACCACATGATCTTATCAATCACTGCAGAAAACACATTTGACAAAGTCCAACACCCATTCATGATAAAAACTCTCAACAAAATAGGAATAGAAGGGAAATTCCTAAATATAATTAAGGGCTTTTATAGAAAGCCAGTAGCCATCATCATCCTAAATGTAGAGACTTTGAAGCAGTCCCCTTGAGAACAGGAACTAGACAAGGACGCCCTTTATCACCACTCTTATTCAACCTTGTTCTGGAGGTTCTAGCCAGAGTAATTAGGCTAGAAAAAGAAATAAAGGGCATCCAAAATTGGTAGGGAAGAAGTCAAAGTATCTCTATTTGCAGATGATATGATCTTATACACAGAAAACCCCCAAGAATCCACAAGAAAACTACTGAAACTAATAGGAGATTTCAGCAAAGTTTCAGTATACAAGAAAAAACATACAAAAATCATTTGGATTCCTTTACACCAACAAAGAGAACCTCGGAGAGGAAATCACCAAATCAATACCATTCACAATAGCCCCCGAGAAGATAAAATACTTAGGAATAAATCAAACCAGAGACGTAAAAGATCTATACAATGACAACTACAAGACACTACTGCAAGAAACCAAAAGAGACTGCATAAGTGGAAAAACATACCTTGCTCGTGGATAGGAAGACTCAACATTATGAAAATGTCAATTCTACCCAAAATGATTTACAAATACAATGCAATCCCGATCCAAACTCCACCAGCAATTTTTAATGAGATGGAGAAGCAAATCACCAACTTCATATGGAAAAGGAAGAGGCCCCGGATAAGTAAAGTATTATTCAAGAAGAAGAACAAAGTGGGAGGCCTCACACTACCTGATTTTAGAACCTATTATACTGCCACAGTAGTCAAAACAGCCTGGTACTGCTACAACAACAGATACATAGACCAATGGAACAGAATTGAGAATCCAGACATAAATTCATCCACCTACGAGCAGCTGATATTTGACAAAGGCCGAAAGTCTGTTAATTGGGGAAAAGACGGTCTCTTTAACAAATGATGCTGGCATAACTGGATATCCATCTGCAAAAAGCTGAAACAAGAGCCATACCTCACTCCATGCACAAAAACTAACTCAAAATGGATCAAAGACTTAAATATTAAATTGGAAACAATCAAGATCATGGAAGAAAAAATAGGGACAATGCTAGGAGCTCTAATACATGGCATAAACACAATACAAACCATAAGTAACAATGTACAAGCACCAGAAAACAGACCACATAAATGGGAGCTCCTAAAAATCAAACACTTAAGCTCATCAAAAGACTTCATCAAAAGAGTAAAAAGAGAACCTATAGACCAGGAAAAAATTTTTGGCTACGACAAATCTGATCAGCATCTAATCTCTAAAATCTACAGATACTGCCAAACCTCAACAACAAAAAGATAAATAACCCCATTAAAAAATGGGCAAAGAATATGAACAGGCAGTTTGTCAAAGAAGACATTCAGGCAGCTAACAGACACATGAAGAAATGCTCACGATCATTAGCCATTAGAGAAATGCAAATCAAAACTACAATGAGATACCACCTTACCCCAACAAGGCTAGCATTAATCCAAAAACCACAAAATAATAAATGCTGAAGAGGTTGTGGAGAGATTGGAACACTTTACACTTTTAGTGGGAATGTAAAATGGTACAACCATTTTGGAAATCAATTTGCTGCTTCTTTAAAAAGCTAGAAGTAGAAGTACCATAGGATCCAGCTATTCCGCTCCTTGGAATATATGCTAGAGAAATAAGAGCCCTCACACGAATAGATATATGCACACCAATGTTCACTGCGGCACTGTTCACAATAACAAAAAGATGGAAACCTAGGTGCCCATTAACAGATGAATGGATAAACAAATTACAGTATATCCACACACCGGAATACTACGCAACAGTAAAGAACAACGATGAAGCCGTGAAACATAACATGGAGGAAGCTGAAGGTCATTATGCTAAGTGAATTTAGTCAGTCACAGAAGGACAAATATTGTATAACACCACTATTATAAGAACTCAAGAAAAGGTTTAAACAGAGAAGAAAACATTCTTTGATGGTTACGAGGGTAGGGAGGGAAGAGGAGGGTTATTTACTAGCTAGATAGTAGGTAAGAATTATCTTAGGTGAAGGGAAGGACAGCACACACTACAGGGGAAGTCAGCACAACTGGACTAAATCAAAGCTAAGAAGTTTCCTGAATACAATCAAACACTTTGAGGGACAGAGTAGCAGGGGTAGGGGTCTGGAAACCATGCTTTCAGGGGATATCTAGGTCCACTGGCATAACAAAGCTTATTAAGGAAATGTTCTGCATCATACTTTGGTGAGTGGCGTCTGGGGTCTTAAAAGCTTGCAAGGGGCCATCTAAAATGCATCAATTGGTCCCAACCACCTGGAGTAAAGGAAAATGAGGAACACCAAAGACACAAGGAAAGTATTAGCCCAAGAGATGGAAGGGGCCACACAAACCAGAGACTTCATCAGCCTGAGACCAGAAGAACAAGATGGTGCCCAGCTACCACCAATGACCACCCTGACAGGGAACACAACAGACAGTCCTGGATGGAGCAGAAGAAACGTGGGGTGCAGAACTCAAATTCTAGTAAGAAGACCAGACTTAATGGTCTGACTGAGACTGGAGGTACCCCGGAAAGCATGGCCCCTGGATTCTCTATCAGCTCAGATCTAAAACAATTTCCAAGGCCAACTCTTCAGCTAGGGATTGGAGTGGACTGTGGGACATAAAGTTATACTCATGAGGAGTGTGCCTCTAAGCTCAAGTAGATACAAGAGACTAAATGGGCAGCTTCTGTCCAGAGGTGAGATGGGAAGGCAGAGAGGGTTAGGAGCTGGTTGAATGGACATGGGCAATCAGGGGTGGAAAGGAGGAGTGTGCTGTCACACTATGGGGAGAGCAATTAGAGTCACATAACAATGTACGTATAAATTTTTGTATGAGAAAAAATTTTAAAAAACTAGAAAAAAAAGAAAATATAATCAACTGTCTTTTATAGGTAGGTAACTTGTGGGTGAGCTATGGTTAAGATATAGCAAGACCCTGAGGCAAAGGCTAATGAGTTCTAATGGCCAAGCCAAAGAGCTGTCTTGGTTGAAGGTGGGATGAGGGACCTAGCCTGATTCATTGCTCCTCCCACCCAAAGGATAGGAGTCTAAGGATAAGGATTAATCCACCACTGCTGAGTGGTGCAAACAGCTGCTAACTGAAAGTTTGAAAGTTCAGGTCTACCCAGAGGCACCTTTGAAGAAAGGTCTGGTGATCTACTTGTGAAAAATCGGCCAAAGAAAACCTAATGGAGCACAGTTCTACTCTGGCACACGTGGGGTCATCATGAGTTGGAGTCAACTCTACCAAAACTGGTTTTGGCTCACCTGGGCAGCTAAGCCCATCTCAGAGTCCTGCCATAAGTGACAAACAGGTTGGGAGGGGGTTGGGGGGAAAAACTAGAAAGCCTAGATATAGAAAAAAGTGGTGAAATATTTTAGTATGTGATAATAATGATATTTCGATACTGTGGGTATGAATTAAAGTATTCAATTTAGATAACTATTTGTAAAAACAAATAATAATAAAAGGAAAATCAAACCTGATACTTAACTCATGTAATATACCAAAATAAGTGACTTTTGAATTCAATATTTGATGGTAAAATGAAAATCTATAAATGGTAGTAAAAATACATAACAAAAATACATGAATATTTATGTAATCTTGGGCTGGGATAAAGTGTTTCTAAGTATAACCATCAACCATAAATTATTAACAGACTAAGATCACAAAATATTACATTTCTGCATGGAAATTTTTTTAAAAAGACAAAAAATTTAAAAGGCAAAAAAACTGTAGAGAGATGTGTGTGGCATATGACAATGAATACATATGCTTAATATGGTTTAAAATAATACCTCAAAAGCAGTAAAAAACAGTTATGAACATGGCTTTAGAAAAATGGGTTAAATAATATATAGAGGCATTTCACAAAAGGTAACAAATGTTCCGTAAATTTAAAAAATGCTCAATCTTACTAAAAATGAAAAGATGAGAAAGGAGAGATTTCTGTCTACACCCATGCAATTCACAAAGTTCCAACAGTAGTTACTGATAAGGTTGGAAAGTGGAAATTGACAATTCTACCAAGGATATGAATTCTACTAAGGTTTTTACCAGCTACTGCAGTCTGAAAATAACCAAACGTGCAATCAAGATGCATTGATAATTGCTGATGATTGTAATGCAAAAGCTGGAAACAAACAAGGATCGGGAGTTGGAAAATATAGCCTTGGTGACAGAAATGATCCTGTAGATCAAATGATAGAATTCTGCAAGACCAATGACTTATGCATTGCAAATACCTTATTTCAACAACACAAAAGGCGACTATACACATGGACCTCAATGGATGGAAAACACAGGAATCAAATCAACTACATCTGTGGAAAGAGATGATAGAAAAGCTCAATATCATCAGTCAGAAAAGACCAGGGGCCGACTTTGGAACCAGATCATCAATTTCTCATATGCAAGCTAAGTCGAAGCTGAAGAAAATTAAAACATGTCCAAAGTAAGACCTTGAGTATATCCCATCTGAATCTAGAGATGATTTCAAGAATAGATCGATGTGTGGAACACTAATGACTGAAGAACAGACAAGCTGTGAGATGACATCAAGGGCATCATACATGAAGAAACCAAAAGGTCACTAAAAAACAAGAAAGAAAGAAAAGACCAAAATGCGTGTCAAAAGAGACTCTGAAACTTGCTCTTGCACTCTGTAGAGTAGCTAAAGTGAATAGAATAAATCTTTATCTAAAAGAATAGAAAAAGATGGAAGATTTCAAAGGGTGGCTAGAGAAAACAGTATTATAATGAAATGTGCAAAAACCTGGAGTTAGAAAACCAAAAAGGAAGAATATGCTAGGCATTTCTCAAGCTGAAAGAACTGAAGAAAAAATTCAAGCTTCAAGTTGCAATTTTGAAGGATTCGATGGGCAAAATATTGAACAATGCAGGGAGCATCAAAAGAAGATGGAAGGAGAGGGACTTCCAGGAAACATGGCACTATAGTCAGAAGCACCACGCCATCCCTCCGCAGCAAAGATCAGAAAAACTAAGTCAAACAGTCACACGTCAATCCTGAAACCCTAAAAATCAAATGAAGAGATAAAGAACTCTGCCAAGCACTGAATGGAATAAGAAACTGACTGAGAACAGAGCCTGAAGAGCGATACATGCAGAGGTCCTCCATCAACTACTGCAGCACAGATCCACCACCCTGGGCTCCTATCGGAGATCAGTGAACAGGAGGTATGAGAAAGCAGCTTCACGTAGCTTCCAGCAGGAGACAGAACAACCGGTAACCCATGATATAGGCTTTCCCACCCCCCACCCTTCTTCACCCTCATTTAGTCTCCTCTGCTTCCTGCAACCACAGTCTATTGACCAGGAAGCACAAACATCCCCCCAGAGCCGTTTGGATTCTACTGGCCCGTACTGGCCATCTCCCTGAGTGCCATTTGTTGGCTGCTGGTGTTGCTTTTTTCCACTTCTTTAGATTTCTTCCTTACTTCTCACCACCTCCCCCTCCTTTTCTCAAATACCTGGCTCCATGCGCCATCTTTGCTTCTTCCTGAACGGCTGTGAAACACTGCTTGACTGTGAAACTGCTTCCTGGCCCATGCCGCCACACTGGTGGGACCCCAGGGCTTTTTTGTTTGTTTGTGTGCTCTGATTTGTTCTGGTTTGATTTGTTTGTTTGTTTTCTTTTTCTCTTCTCGGCTTGGGAGCCCCTTCTAGCCAGGTAGTACCACGTGGCTTGGAAGCTAGTCTCTTACTCTGCGCAGATGCACAGGGACATCCCTGGAGGCATTTCTTTTTTCTTGTTTTTTTTTGTTTGTTTGTTTGTTTTGGGTTTTTTTTTTTTCCATTTCTTTGTTTAGTTTTCTTCTCTCTCTTATTGCCTTTTTGTTTTTCTTCATTTCCAGTTTCTCAATTTAGTCATTTTTTTCTTTTACCCTTTTTCTCTCTTTTTTTTTTTTCATTTTTGTTTTTCCCCATTTCTCAGTCTCTCATCTCTCCACTCCAATAGCAAGCTCCCTTAGCACTCTCTTTTGTTTGTGTGTATGTCTTTGGCTCCTGTTCCTCTCTCCTCTCTCTCATCTTTCCCATACTCATCTTAGCCCTACACATCACAATCTACCCTCTCCTTCCTGCCTACCTGCACCGTGTGCTGAACATCACATTCCCAAGCAACACAGGCACAGCCTACTGGAACCTACTTGCACTGATTCCCGGTCCGCACTGTCAGCCCTGGTATGTGCCACAAACAACCCATCCCAGCAACTCCCCTTCAGCTGGACCTGCCCTACTGTACCATACCTGAGTGACTGACCCTGCCCACTGGAGAAGGAGGTGAAAAGTATCGTGCCCACAGACAAGTAAACAACAAAGAAAGCACAGCCCGCCTGCTCAGATATAACCAAATAAAACAAAAAGCAGGACAAAACAAATGAATCTACAATCAATAAATGAGGAAAATAACCACTGAATGCCCCAAAGACAGCAGACAATATCAAAACATTAACAAAAACAAGACAGGATGGTCCCAGTAGGCATCCAAAATAAAACACCAGATGACCCTCCAGTAGAAGAAAAGGCACTAGACCTGACTGATAGTGAATTCAAATCTCTAATATTCAAAATTATCCAAGAGTTGAAGCAAAAAACTGACAAAAATGAGGAAAAAATAGACAAATTCATGGAAAAGACAGACAAATTCATAGAAAATATAGAGAAAAAATGGAAGAATTCAAGAAAATAATACAGGAACAAAATGCTTAATAAATTCACAACTAGAAATCATACAAAAACAACAATTATAAATCCAAAACATAAACAACAAGATTTCAGAAATGGACAGTGTCATAAAAGGGCTGAGGAGCAGGTCTCAAAAGATGCAAGACAGAATCAGAAAAATGGAAGACAAACACTTGGATACAACTCTGTTTGAGGAAAAATCAGAAAAAAGAACGAAGAAAAATGAAGAAACCCTGAGAATTATGTGGGATACAATCAAAAGCAAAAATATGCGAGTGACTGGAGTTCCAGACTGGGGGAGAAAACAGAAAAGACAGAGAGGATCACTGAAGAATTGCTAAGAGAAAACTTCCCCAAAATCATGAAAGATGAAAAGCTGACCATCCAAGAAGCTCAATGAACCCCACATAGGATAGACCCCCAAAAGAAAATCACCAAGGCATATCATAATCACACTTGCTAAAGCCAAAGACAAACAAAGAATCCTGAGAGCAGCTCGAGAAAAACAAAAAGTCACATAGAGAGGAGAAACAATAAGACTAAGCTCGAATTATCTGGCAGAAACCACGCAGGCAAGAAGGCAATGGGATGAAATATATAAAACCTTGAAAGAAAAAAATTGCCAGCCAAGAATAATATATCCTGCAAAACTCTTGTTCAAATATGATGGTGAAATTAGGTCATTTCCAGATAAACAGGAATTAAGGGACTATGTAAAAACCAAACCAAACTTACAAGACTTATTAAAGGAAATCCTTCAATCTGAGAACAAACAGTATCAGACCACAGGCTGAATATAGCACACAGGATTGTACCAGCCAGATACCAACCTAGGAAATGAACTCTTAAGGACTATGCAAAACCAAAAGAATTACAAAAGGGAACCAGAGAGGTTAATCTGTAAATAACCACAGCATCAGAACAATAAAAGAGGGAACAAATGGTAGAGGTATAGAACCTTCTAATGGAGAGGAAGGCAAGCGACACCAAGTAATAATAGACTGGTACAAATCTAGGAAGATAAGGGTAAATTCCAAGGTAACCACAAAGAAAGTTAACAAACCTAGTCATCAAAATAAAAAAGGAAAACATGAAGTCTCAGTAAAAATAAAGCCTACAAAAACAAAAGAAATGAAAAAAAAAAATCCACAAACAAAAACAGCTCAGCACAGGAGAGTAACAGGAACAAAGAAAACATCAGCACCACAAAAAAAAAGCACTGCAAAATGCAATCCCACTCCTAGGAATATATCCTAGAGAAATAAGAGCCGTCACACTAATAGACATACGGACACTCATATTCATTGAAGCACTGTTCGCAATAGCAAAAAGATGGAAACAACCTAGATGCCCATCAACAGACGAACAGATAAACAAACTATGGTACATACACACAATGGAGTACTATGCAACAAGAAAGAACAATGATGAATCTGTGAAGCATCTCATAACATGGATGAAACTGGAGTACGTTATGCTGAGTGAAATAAGTCAATCACAAAAGGACAAATAATGTATGAGACCTCTACTGTATAACTCATGTAAAAGTTTACACACAAAAAGAAACAATCTTTGTTGGTTACGGGGGATGGGAGGGATAGGGGGTACTAAACAGATAAGTGGTAACTTTGGTGAAGGGTAAGACAGTACACAATACTGGGGAAGCCAGCACAACTTGTACAAGAAAAGGTCACGGAAGCTCCAGAGACACTTCCAAACTCCCTGAGGGACTGAATTGTTGGGCGGATGGCTATGGGGACCATGGTCTCAGGGAACATCTAGCTCAATTGCATAACACAGTTTATAAAGACAATGTTCTAATTCTACCTTGGTGAGTAGCATCTGGGGTCTTAAAAGCCTGTGAGCAGCCATCTAAGATACTCCACTGGTCTCACCCCTTCGGGAGCAAGGGAGAACGAAGAGAACAAGAAACAAGGAAAAGATCAGTCCAAAGGACTAATGGACCACAGCTACCACAGCCTCCACCAGACTGAGTCCAGTACAGCTAGATGGTGCCTGGCTACCACCACTGACTGCTCTGACCGGGATCATAATAAGATGGGCCTGGACAGAGCTGGAAAAGGTTGTATAACAGAATTCTAACTTACAAAAAAAGAAGACCAGATTTACTGGCCTGACAGACTGGAGAAACTCCGAGAATATGGCCCCCAGACACACTTTTAACTCAGTGATGAAGCCCCTCCTGAAGTTCACCGTTCAGCCGGGGATTGGACAGCCTCATAAAACAGAACAGGACTAATGAGGCACAGCAATCCAGGGACAAGAACTAGAAGGCAGGAGGGGACAGGAAAGCTGGTGATAGGGAACCCAAGGTTGAGAAGGGACAGTGCTGACATGTCATGGGGCTGTTAACCATTGTCATAGGGCAATATGTGTACTAACTGCTTAATGAGAAACTATTTGTTCTGCAAACCTTCATCTAAGGTACAAAAAAAGAAAAAAAACAGAATTATCTATGTGAGATCAAATTGACAACAGCAACTCAAAAGGTTTGATGGGAAGCCTAGGGACAGTGAGTTGAAGATAATGGTGATGGAATAATTTGGAAAAGGATAGTGAGAATAGCAGCACAGCTGGAAGAATGTAATCAATGTCACTGAATTGTACATGTAGAAACTTTCGAAATGGTGTAACTTTGGCTAGGTATATTTTCACCAAAAAAAAAGTCCTCAAGGTTGAGAAGGGAGAGTGTTGACACGTCGTGGGGTTCTTAACCAATGTCATAAAACAATATGTGTACTGACTGTTTAACGAGAAACTATTTGTTCTGTAAACCTTCATCTAAAGTACAACAAAAAAATTTTTTCAAAAAGATGGAAGGAATACACAGAGTCACTGTACCAAAAAGAACAAGTCGACGTTCATCTATTTCAGGAGGTAAGATCAAGATCCAATAGTACTGAAGGAAGAAGTCCAACCTGCACTGAAGACACTGGCAAAAAATAAGATTCCAGGAATTGACAGAATACCAGCTGAGATGTTTCAACAAATGGATGCGGTGCTGGAGGTGCTCACTCACCTATGCCAAGAAGTTTGGAAGACAGTTACTTGGCCAACTGACTAGACAAGATCCATATTTGTGCCCATTCCAGAGAAAGGCGATCCAACAGAATGAGTAAATTACCAGATAATATCATTAATATCATACACAAGTAAAATTTTGCTGAAGATCATTCAAAAACGATTGTAGCAGTACATTGACAGGGAACTGCCAGAAATTCAAGCCAGTTCAGAAGACGACGTGGAACGATGTGTCATGGATTGAATTGTGTCCCCAAAGAACATATGTCGGCTTGGCTGGGTCATGATTCCCAGTATTGTATAATTGTGTGCCATTTTGTAATCTGATGTGATTTCCTTATGTGTTGTAAATTCAATCACTATGATGTAATAAGATGGATTAGTGGCAGTTACACTGATGAGGTATACAAGACTGGATAGTGTTTTAAGCCAATCTCTTTTGGATATAAAAGAAAGATACGAGCAGAGACACATGGGAACCTCTTATCACCAAGAAAGCAGTGCTGCGAGCAGAGCACATCCTTTGGACCTGAGGTTCCTGTGCTGAGATGCTCCCAGACCAAGGGAAGACTAATGTATCACAAAGACCTTTCTCCAGAGCCAAAAGAGAGAGAAAGCCTTTCTCTGGAGCTATTGCCTTGAATTTGGACTTGTAGCCCACTAAACTGTGAGAGAATAAATTTCTCTTTGTTAAAAGCCATCCACTTGTGGTATTTCTGTTAGAGTAGTATTAGATGACTAAGACAAGTGGGATATCATTGCTGAAATCAGATGGGTCTTTTTTTTTCTTTTAATTGTGCTTTAAGTGAAACGTTGTAATTCAAGTTAGTTTCTCATACAAAAATTTATACACACATTGTAATGTGACCCTAGTTGCTCTCCCTATACTGTGACAGCACACTCCTCCTTTCCACCCCAGATTTCCAGTGTCCATTCAACCAGCTCCTGACCCTCTCTGCCTTCTCATCCCGCCTCCAGACAGGAGCTGCTCAGTTAGTCTCATGTATCTACTGGAGCTAAGCAGCACACTCTTCATGAGTATCATTTTATGTCCCATAGTCCAGTCTAATCTTTCTCTGAAGAGTTGGCCTCAGGAATGGTTTTGGGCTAACAAAGAGTCTGGGGATCATGTCTTCTGGGGTCCCTCCAGTCTCAGTCAAACCACTAAGTCTGGTCTTTTTACTAGAATATGAGTTCTGCACCCTACTTTTCTCATGCTCCATCAGGGATCAGATGGATCTTAAATGAAAGCAGAGAATACCAGAAAGATGTTTACCTGTGATTTCTTTACTGTGCAAAGGCATTCAACTGTGTGGATCATAACAAAATATAGGTAACATTGCGAAGAATGGGAATTCCAGAACACTTAATTGTGCTCATGAGGAACTGTACATAGACCAAGAGGCAGTCATTGAAACAGAACAAGAGGATACTGTGTAGTTTAAAATCAGGAAAGGTGTCTGTCAGGGTTGTATCCTTTCACCATACTTATTCAATCTGTATGTTGAGCAAATAATCAGAGAAGCTGGACTATATGAAGAAATATGCAGCATCAGGACTGGTGGAAGACTCATTAACAATCTGCAATATGCTGATGACTTTGCTTGCTGACAGTGAAGAGGACCTGAAGCATTTAGTGATGAAGATCAAAGACAACAGCCTTCAATATGGATTACACCTCAACAAAAAGAAAACAAAAATCCTCACAACTGAACCAACAAGCAACATCACGATAAGCACAAAATATTGAAGTTGTCAAGGATTTCGTTTTATTTGGATCCACAATCTATGCCCATGGAAGCAGCAGTTGAGAAATCAAATGACGTATTGCATTGGGTAAATCTGCTGCAAGACCTCTTTAAAGTGTTGAAAAGCAAAGATGTTACTTTGAGGACTAAGGTGTGCCTGACCCAAGCCATGGTATTTTCAATCACTTTACATGCATGTGAAAGTTGGACAGTGATAAAGAATTGATGCCTTTGAATTATGGTGCTGACGAAGAATATTGAATATATCATGGACTGCCAGAAGAACGAACAAATCCGTCTTGGAAGAAGTACAGCCAGAACGCTCCTTAGAAGTGAAGAAGCGAGACTTTGTCTCACATACTTTGGACATGTTATTAGGAGGGACCAGTCCCTGGAGAAAGACATCATGCTTGGTAAAGTAGAGGGTCAGTGAAAAAGAGAAAGACCCTCAATGAGATGGACTGACACAATGGCTGCAACAATGGGCTCAAACATAACAACGACTGTGAGGATGGTGCTGGACTGGGCAGTGTTTCTTTCTGTTGTACATGGGGTCGCTATAAGTCAGAACCGACTTGACGGCACCTAACAACAACACCAATAAAGATGGGAATATAATATGTGTATGTGTTTGTACCTATGTAATATATTCATTTATATTACACAGTCATGAAATATACACACTATACCTATGTAATACACACACTGCTATCAACTGGATTTACATACTCTGTGATGTGGCACCCTGGTAGCACAGTGGTTGAGAGCTATACCTGCTAACCAGCATTGATTCTATTTCTAAGACCTCATCCTAGGAAAGTAAACTGGTGACAAATATTTGCTAAATGATTAGCAAAAGGAAATGGGTTGACTATAATGGGATATTACACAATCTTGAAAAGTTATATTGTAGATATATAGTTATTGACATGGCATGATATTCAAAATATAATACCAAGATAAAAATCAGGTTACAAACCAGTATATACAGCATGGTCTCTATCTCTTTTTGAAGACTATATACACACCTATTTAACACTTAGAAGAGTATATCCAAATTATTGACTGCAGTCTCTAGGTAGTAGGATTCTTTGTTCTTTTTTTTCCCCTCTTTTTGTCGATTTGTAAATTTGATTTTTCTAGAATAAACAAACATTACTTATGTAACAAAAAAGAAAGTTAAAAAAAGTAAATTGAATTCTGTGGGAAAATAAACATTTATTCTCAAAACAAACTCTAAAGTTGGAAAATGAAAGCAAAAACATCTGCCTCCCCAACAGAAAAGAGAGTTTAAATTGCTAGACAGTCTCCGAGCTTCCCAAAGGCAGTGACTCTGGGTGGCAGTTCCCCGGGAACCCATGTCCAGGCAGAGCCCTGACTCTCCTGCTCTCACCCCTCAACCTTCTCTTTGATGTACAACTAACTCAACTCAGAGCCGAAGCATATTTTTATATTTGCTGTCACTATTGAGGAGTCCACAGGTGCTGCAGAGACTTAACGTGCTCAACTGCTAATCAAAAGGTTGCAAGTTTGAGTCCACCCAGAGGCACCTTGGAAGAAAGCCCAGTGATCTGCTTCCCAAAAATCAACCACTGAAAATCCCACGGAGCACAACTCTACTCTCACCCACCATGAGTCAGAATCAACTTGATGGCAACTGGTTTGGTTTTTGGTTTTTACTGAGTTATTGAAATAGTACTTGAAATAACCGGCTGTTGACTATTAACAAAAGGCACACATACTAACTCTCTCAAAAAAAAAAATCACCGTGAACTAAATTCCTATATTACTCACGTAGCCACTGATTCACTTTTTCACTGTGGTACTGGCCCTAGAGACAAAAAAAAATAGTCCCCAACATCCCATCACAAAAAATACTAAATATTAATAAATATCTTTGGTGAAGGCAAAACAGGAGAAGAAGTAATCGATTGTTTTTTAAGAAACTGGGTTGTGCACAGTGACTTGCAGGTCTGGGATAACAGAATTCTGCAGAAAATCCAGGCAGTCCCACACTGATTGTTGAGCACAGCCGAGCAGAAGGCTGAATGCCAGCAGACCTGCAACAGCAAGGAGCTTGGAAGACAAGGGCAGAGAATATTCTCTCCAGACATACTAGTGCATTCATCACTTGGCTGGTACGTTCTGTTATCTCCCACACTGATACACAGGTGGTGAGGCCTGGACATTCCATAGAACTCGAATTAAAAACTTTGCCCGGCGCTCCTCGGGGGACGGGTTTAGGTCTCTCTGACCAGCCCTGCTGGCTAACAGGAAGACTTGGCAGGGCCTGGGTTGGTCTGCCAGGTCAGGAAAATAGCAAAGTGGGGACAAAGCAGCTTAGTGACTAATTTGGACTTGGTCCTGACTTTTCCCCAGTGTCCTATCAGTTGGATTATGGCTCCTTAGAGCCTTACTGAAGGACAGGTCAGTGTCTCAGAGAAGCCTTCAAGGAAAAGGTGCCTGCTGGCTTCAGCTGCCTTGGCCGTGCAGCCCTGAGCAGAAGTGCCTGCAGCACCAGCACTCCTGCAGGCGGCTGCTTCCTCAGCATGTCTGGGTACCGCAGGCTGCTGCATGCCCGCTGCAGTGGGATCCTCCGCGCTGCATGGCAGCAATGATGCTCAGCAAAGCGGTACATCAGAAACCATGCCAGCTCAGCGCTGGACGCCGAGCAGTCTAGGAATGGAAAGCGGGGCTCTGCAGACAACACTTTACCTTCCGCCCACCAACACGCAGCCTCTCAAACTAGATAATCCAACCCATGCCAAGCAGCCTTCTTCTCTGCCCTTGCACTTCTCTTCCCTCTCTCTAGTCCCTGCTTACACTCAGACCCTTTGGGCATCACTGGTTTTTACACAAGCACACAGAGCCCGTTTATAGCCGTCACTGGGCAGTGGCAGTGGGAATCAGTTTATAAGCACCACCTTATAATTCACAAGGAGTCCCTGGGTAGCACAAACAGTTTGCACTCAGCTACTAGCCAAAAGGTTGGCAGTTCAAACCCACTCAGAAGTGCCTGGGAATTTCTGCTCCCAAAAGGTCCCAGCGATGAAAGCTGTATGGTGCCATTCTACTTTGCACACACGGGATTACTATGAGTTGGGGTTGACTCAACGTTAACTGGTTTGATATAGTTAGGAAGCCCAACTAAGTTTCTGGAAGAGTAAATGCGCAACCAGAACAGAAAAATGCAGTCAGCACCATTGACCATCTGTGTGGACAAGCTCACGTCAACCTCACAGCAGCCCTCTGCGCTAGGGGCTCCTGTGCCCACATTGTGCAGACTGAAAAAATCTCCTCCTCACCAGACCAAGCTTCTCCATTTCACTTCCATTTTTTGTTTCAGTTAGTGGGTCTCTTTGGTACCAGATTTCAGCTCAGGGCTTTGTTCACCAAGACAAATGCCACATCCAAAAAAACACTCTATGTCTTTCAGGGTGCCTTTCAGCTCCCATAAATCAGGGCTGAACTAAATCACCCATAAACACTGCTCTACCCTTCTGAAGCTCAGCATTGCAGCTGCGCCTCACCCTCTGCACACCCATCACCATCGCAAAATTAAGGAGGCATGGTGTCAGGAGCTTCTCCTGTCTTTGAACAACTCATGTGTCTTCCATATGTGCAATACAGGTATTTTTGTTCACTTGTTCATTCAGTTGCCAAAGAATTTCAAAGAACCTAGTATATGCCAAGAGCCGGGGCCGCTGTCCCTGCCCACAAGGAGCTTAAAGTCTAGTGGAAGAGAGAAACCGGAAAAGATAAAATTACAAGACAGTGTAACCATGGTAGGCCTTGAGAATGTAAACTCTAAGAGAACAGGGGTTTTGCTTTGCACTGCAATATTCCCTGGACCAGAAGAGTGGCTGGCACTTGTAGACCTCCAATAAACACTTAATGAATGAATGAATGCCATCGTGCCTAAATCCAATAATAAGAGTTGCCCAAAGATACTTGCAGCTAGCATTCATTAAGTAAGCACTTACTAGTGCTAAGCACTGTGTTAGGCACTTTCCAGAGGCCATCTCATGTAATTATTACTACAATTACTACACTACCACAGTGCAATTCTTATTATTCCCATTTTGCAGATGAGAAAACTAATGTGCTGAAGATTCCATAGTCCAGTAAGCAACAAACCAGAGCTGTCCAACTTCAAAGCCTGTGGTCCTATCCATTAGGCACTTGGTGTCCTAGTCTTAAAAGGTCAGGGAATGCTTCCCAAAGGATGAACTGAAGTAAAGGGAAAGATAGAAGAAAGTTCAAAGAAAAGGAGTATGTGCAAATACTGGATAAGTAGCTAGACCGATCAAGAGATCACACTCTTACCAGTCGCTTTTCCCAGTCTCTGATGCCCTCTCTACTCCTCAGATGCTGAGCACTTACAGGGAAAGCCCCAGTAACCCAACAGAGTTAGCTTTAGTATGGCAACTCCTACACTGTTAAAGTGGCTTGGCCCCATCCCTAACAGTTTTATACTCAAAAGAACTCTAGAACCTACAACTTAGAAAAGGCAGGCCAGGCAAGGAGCCTTCAGGAGGCCCAAAGAGCAGCGCTCAAGCCCACCTCTGATCTTCCCTCAAAGAGAGGGATGTCACCACTTCAAAAATCTGCAAGGATAAAAATCAAATGACTTGATAAAGCAAACTATCAACTCCACATCTAAACTCTGAACTTCCAGTCTTATGTGCTTCTATTGATTCAAAAAATGAAGAAGCAATCTGTGGTACTTCTGCTCCACTATACACAGGATCATGACTCAGTGTACTCTTAACAAGATAAGGTAAATGCTCTTTTTATTTATGCTCGCAAACCCATAAGTAAATTGCTTTAGTCTTGTCAATAAACATTAATTGAGCATCAACTGTCTACAAGACATTGCACTACATACACTAGGCATACAACAGTGACCGATACATTCTCTTGGGGGCAGACAAAGAAAACACAAATAAATAAATAAGGGCATTTCAAAGAGTGACAGTGCTGTGATAAAAACTAAACAGAAAAATGGGCTAGAGAGCAACTGGGGAGGGCCTCTCGGAGGAGGTGACATTTGAACTAAGACTTGAATGATGAGAAAGAGGCACACGGGAAGAGTACGTTCGCAGACAAGCAGGGAAACAAGAACAAAAGCTCTGAGAAGGAAATGAGCAAGGTGTGTTTGGGGCAAGGAAGGTCACTGTGGCTGAAGCGCAGTGAATAAGGAGGAGTGTGGAAAAGAATGAGTACGGAGACACAGAGAAGGGCCAAACCAGGTATGGTCTTGTCGACCATTGGAAGGATTTGGGAGATTAAGCGCAATGAGGTGCCACCGGAGGCTTTGAAGCAGCAGGGTAACATGACCCGATTTTCTCTTTAAAAGGTCCCTCTGGATTTTATCAAAGTGGATGCAGACTGGCCCTCATTTTACTTGGTGCATGACAGAGTGGATGACGTCAGATAAAGAGGCAGAATTAAACCACACACCAACACCCACCAGAGTCCCAACAAACAAGTCAAAAGTAGCTCTCGGTGATCATTTTTTGGACTTCCAAGAACGTACTCTCAATAAGTAAGACCACTTTTCTGACACAAAACTTCCCCTCACCCTTTTTAGTTTCTTCCTAGGATCAGGATGTAAAATAAGGCAGTTTGCCCAAGGTTCACAAAACTTACCTGTCCGCAGCAAGTCCTGAAAAGAAGCACCTCATGGGCAGCCACCACCCATCTGTCAATGGAGGCTTGCATGTTGCTATGATGCTGAACAGGTTTCAGCAGCGCTTCCAGACAAAGATGGACTAGGAAGAAAGGTTTGGTGATCTACTTGTGAAAATCAGCTAATGAAAACCCTATAGATCACAAAGGACCAATCCCATTGTGCACGGGGTCACCATGAGTCAAGGCTGACTTGGCAGCTGCTAACAACATTTAGATTCTAGCATTGAACTCAAACCCCAAGACCAAGCAAGACAAGCAGTCCAAGTCTACCGTCAGAAGCCTCCTGACACTCAGCTGTTCTGACATGATGGCTGATGCCACCACAGGGTGATGTTGACATGAAGACATCAACGGCTGGTCAGCTTGACTGTCATCTACTGAACAACCAGTACGAGGAAACACTATTTCAGTGTCCAACATATCAAAAGGCAGCCCACGTGAGGCTATATTCGTGGCAATGCCATGCCAGAAATCTGGGCTAATCTGACTCTGCTATTCATAAGTTCTCCCTCATGTTAAAGCACACGTGTTTGGGAAGGAAAAACGAATCCAAGTCAATTTTAGACATTGTTACTTGGAAACCATCTGGAGGCCCTGGAAGCTTGAGAAGCCATGGCATCCCCTGGCCTCGAATGCCCAGTGTAACTAGGGCAGTACGCTTAGATCAGAGTTTAGATGTCCCCTATTCCCCAAGGATGTCCCCACCCCCACCCTACCAGGTGCCAGCTCAGGCTCTACTTCCCACCCAAGAAAGGAATTTGGTTTCTTGGTAAACCTAGTGGAGAGCCCTACATGTGTTGAGCTTGCACTTGAATTGCACTGAAGGCTGGGTTCTTTGCCTTTTGATTGCTTTACAATTGCACACCTGAATTCCTTTGCCACAACAGCAATGGAAACCAGTCCCCAGGTGCAGGAGTTCCATGAAAAATCCCGTCCACCTAATAATGCCCCCTTCAGAGAAGGTCTAGCTTTGGAGGAAGCCCACCAGAGCCATTATGTAACGTTAATAGATTCTGGCACTCCGCAGAGCTGCTCCCAGAGACACTAGCTCAGATGTAGCCCGTTTTCACAGTGGTGCCAGCAGGCTGGGTCCTGCAGCTTCCTGGCGCCTGGCTCTTCCAGATTGTGGGGCGTCTGTCCCCCTCCCCTACCTGGCGACGATCCTGGGCTTATCCTATTTTCCAGAGGAGGTGGGCCTCCCTTTCCGCAGGCTCCACTGAAATCCGCCTTAGGACCAAGCCTACAGCAGCGCCATTCCACTAGCACCTTCCCTGCACCCCTCCCTCTCCCCACCACCAAACGCCTAAGACACCGAGCCAGGAAAGTGATCCAGAATCTCGTACAGCCATAGTCCCTGAAAACAAACAAGGCAGGATGGGCAGGCTCAGTTCTGCCAAACCGACCAGGCCCAGCACTTCTCCTGGACCATCGAGAAGCCCTGAACTCGGCGCAAGGGAGGGATCTTCCGAGACTGACTGAGGCTCGGCTCCCTCCAGCACAATCAGAGCAAACACCTGTTTCCAGGCTCAGAGAGACAAGGGTCAGAGAGACAAGGGAGTCCCGGGGAAAGGGAGGGAGGACGAGGTGAAGGGGCAGCTGGGGACGCAGGTAGAGGATGCGTCACACTTAGCACTTGGCAACCGGAGCCCCTGTGCAGCAGGCAGCGAATGAGAAGGGCTCCAGGGTCCGCGAAGTTCACAGAGGAGGGGTCTCAGCTGCGAGCAGCTCCCGGAGGGGGACAGTGCAGGGGCACAACCGGGAGCGAGGGAGGAGAGCGGGCGGCCGGGCGGGCTCCATCACCTGCGCGCCCCGCGGAGGCAGCCTAGCTGGCACGCACCGGCCCCGGCGGCCAGCGGGTGACCTACCTGCCCACCGTCTGGTTGGCCAGCTGGCGCATGCGATTGAACTGCTTCTTCATCGTGGCCCCGCTGCCGCGCTAGCCCGGAGCTGGGGAAGGACGGAGCAGCCCGCAGCCCGCCGCAGGGTTACATGGCTCCGGTGCGGAGCCTTCCGGGCGACGGCGGCGGCACTGCGGGGCCTCCGGGGGCCGTCTGGCCCGTGCGCGGGTCCTCCAGAGGGCACCACCGCCTACTCTGCCTCCTGCAGCCGCGCCTCCTGCCGCATCCTCCTCACGCGCGGCGTGGCGCCTTCATAGTAAAGCCCGCGGCCGCCCTCGGCGCCGGCCGGATCGGCCCGGGCAGTCGGCTCCAGCCCAGCCCAGCGCTGGGACCCCCCCAGTCTCCGCAAGCTAGCCGGCCCGCGGGCGGGTGGTCCCCGCTGCGCCTGTGCGGGGAGCGCCGAGAATTCTGGGACTTGTAGTTTCGCACCCTGCTGCCCCCTCTAATCTGCCCAAAGTTTGCAAGGAGCTGGGAGAAGGCAGAGTCGCCCTCCCGGGTCTTTGCACTTTAGCACGTTTTCCTGTTTTTAAAATAACATTGCAGAACCAATAATACAACAACAAGTGGAAAAAAGAGAGTATCTATTTTCCATTTTGAGACATTGCTGTTCTGAATTCACAAAAGAAAGATTTATGGCAGACAGGTACGTGGCTCATAAAACTGCAGCAGATTACTTGGTTGATATTCGGGCACAGAGAGTGACAGCAGATTTTGATCCCGGCGTAGCATGCATCCCAAAAGCCTAATCCTTAATTTCCACCAAATCTAGCAGGTAACCAGAAGCCAATAGAGAAGAAGGACATAATGATAATGGCATTGTGTCTCCAAGCCCAACTGACCTGGACAGCTTTCTTGTATGGCGAGATTCCTATCTCATGGCTACTCCCGTTTCCCTTCCACACCAAGAAACCAGGGGCAGCAGGGGTGGCAGGCCTGGAGTGTCCTCCTATACACCAGCACCTCCCACCCCAGGTCAGCTGGCTCCTTGAAAGGGGCTGAGGCTTTCCCCAGACTCTGCTCCTAGGAAAAAGTAGATGATAAAAATGAGGATTTATCATTATATATCAAGTAAGAGCAGTATGGTTGGGTGATACAGGCTTTAGCTCAGACATAAAATGAGTTCATACGTTAGAATTCCACATACCCACTCTGCAAGTAAAGGAAAATTGGTTAGCCTCTCTAAGCCGCAATTTCGTCATCTCTAATAGAGAAATCGAGACCCTGGATGGTGCAAAGGGTTAAGCACTCAGCTAACAATTGAAAGTTTGGCAGGAGAAAGGTCCGAAGCCATTGGAAACCATATGGAGCACAGTTGTACCTGAACACAGGCGGCTGCCATGAGTTGAATTAACTCAGTGGCAACTGGTTGGGTGTTTTGTTTTTTGGTAATAAAGAAATAATACTGCCTGAAAGATAGTAAAGGTAGATAACTATTTGTTAAATTATCAGTCATTAAATTACATAATACTACCTGAGAGATAATAAAGACAAAAGATGATTTGTTAAATAATAATTAAATTACAGATAAACTTTTATGCAGTACATTCTGTCATATTCGTTTACTACAAATATGAGTGTAGTTAATGTAATACAAAAAAATCCTATTCCTACAGCAGAATTACTAACCTGAGAAATGAAAAAAACTTCTTTTTTTAAATGGAGTATTTTGCATGTGTTGATTATAGTTGCAGATGTCCTAAATATGGTTCTAGGTATCTTGTTTGGCCGGCTGAACAAAAGATGGTTTGAGGCATGTCTTGGCTGACTGAACATGAAATCTTTAATTAATTGTGAATTTAGCCTCTGCTTATTAGGTCAGGCAGCAACTCCTACCAATTAATAAGTTGAAGGTATTATTTGCCTTGAAGCAACTGTGTTATTCCTATAAAGTCAGTGTAATTTCTATACAAACTAAAATTATTCCCATTTTGAGATTTAAAAAAAGACAAGGCACAGCATGGTTTTTATATGTATGAGTAATAATAAGACATCCAGGGCAGTGTATGACACTATCTCTGGCAAAGTCTAGAAGTGTACTGCCCAGTACCACTAGCCATATGTGGCTATTGAAATGTAAATTAACTAAAATGAAATTTAAAAAAAATGAGTTCCTCAGTCACCCTAGCCACTTTTTTTTTTTTTTAATATATATTTTATTGTACTTCAGGTGAAAGCTTACAGAGCAAATAGTTTCTCATGAAATAGTAGTACACATGTTGTTTTTTTTGACATTGGTTAACAACCCCACAACGTATTAAGCCTCTAAATTCTCAACCTTTTTTTTTGATGAAAATTACAGATGGCCAAAGATACACCGTTTCAAAATTTTCTACATTCACAGTTCAGTGACATTGACTACGCTCTTCCAACTGTGCTGTTATTCTCACTTAAGATGAAGGCTTACAGAACAAAATAGTTTTTCATTTAACAGTTACTACACATGTTGCCCTATGACAATGGTTAACAATCTCACAGCACATCAAGAATATCCTTACTCCACCTTGTGTTCCCTATCACCAGGGGGCTTCCTTGTCCCCTTCTGTCTTCTGGACCTTGTCAGTGGATTATTGTATCTCTTTAGTCTCCTTTGTTTGTTTATTTATTTATTTATTTTTATTTTATTTAAACACCATTTCAAAACTTTTTACTTACACATTTAAGTGATATTGACTATGCTCTTCCAATTGTGCTGCCATTCTCGCCCAAGATGAAGGCTTACAGGACAAAACAGCCTCCCATTTAATAGTTACTATAAATGTTGCCCTATAGCAGTGGTCAACAATCTCACAATACATCGACAGTGTCCTTATTCAATTTGTGTTCCTTATCATCAGTTTCCTACTCTCCCTCTGCCTTCTGGCCCTTGTCACCGGACTCCTGTACATAGTTAGTCCCATTTAGTTTTACTGGGGTGTCCATTCCCAGGCTTAACATTGAACCTTGAAGGTAACTTCCCCTCTGAGCTGAAAGGGTGTCTGGGGGCCACACTCTCGAGGTTTCTCTAGTATTCTTTAGGCCAGTATATCTGGTCTTCTTTTTTTTTTTTTTTTTGGGAGTTAAAATTATGCTCTACATCCTACTCCAGCTCTGCCCAGAACCCTCTGTTGTGATCCTGGTCAAAGGAGTCATTGGTGGTAGCCGGGCACCATCCAGCTATACTGGGCTCAGTCCCGTGGAGGCCTTGGTAGCTGTGGACCATTAGTCCTTCGGACTAATCTTTTCCTTGTATCCTGTTCTCTTCATTCTCCCTTGTTCCCGAAGGGATGAGATCAGTGGAGTATCTTAGATGGCCGCTCATAGGCTTTTAAGACCCCAGACACTACTCACCAAGGTAGAATGTAGAGCATTATCTTTATAAGTAGTGTCATGCCAATTGAGCTAGATGTTCCCCGAGATCATGGTCCCCAGAGCCCTCCGTCCAACAACTCAGTCCCTCGGGGGGTTTGGATGTGTCTATAGGGCCTTCATGACCTTTCCTTGTGCAGGTTGTGTTAGTTTCCGCTGTACTATGTACTATCTCATCTCTCACCCAAGTTACCACTTACCTATTACCTATTTAGTATCCCCCCCCCCTCCCATCCCTGGTAACCAACAAGGATTGTTACATTTTGCATGTGAATTTTTTCATGGGTTTTTACAATAGAGGTCTCATACAATATTTGTCCTTTTGTGATTGACTTATTTCACTCAGCATGATGTCCTCCAGTTTCATCCATGTTATGAGATGGTTCACCGATTCATTGTTCTTTCTCGTTGCATAGTACTCCATTGTGTGTATGTACCATAGTTTGTGTATCCATTCGTCTGTTGATGGACATCGAGGTTGTTTCCATCGTTTTGCTATTGTGAATAATGCTGCCATGAACATAGGTGTGCATATGTCTATTCGAGTGATGACTCTTATTTCTCTAGGATATATTCCTAGGAGTGGGATTGCTGGATCGAATGCTACGTCTATTTCTAGCTTTCTGAGGAAACGCCATATCATTTTCCAGAATGGCTGTATCATTTTGCATTCCCACCAGCAGTGTATAAGAGTTCCCGTCTCCCCGCAGCCCCTCCAACATTTGTTATTTCCAGTGTTTTTGATTCGTGCCAGTAATGCCGGGGTGAGATGGTATCTCATTGTGGTTTTAATTTGCATTTCTCTAATGGCTAGTGATCGCGAGCATTTCCTCATGTGTCTGTTGGCCATTTGAATGTCTTCCTTGGTGAAGTGTCTGTTCATTTCCTTTGCCCATTTTTTGATAGGCTTGGTTGTCTTTTTGTTGTAGAGGTGTTGGATTTTCTTGTAGATTATGGAGATTAGACCTTTGTCTGACTTGTACTGTCCAAAAATTTTTTCCCAGTCTGTAGGTTCTCTTTTAACTCTTTTGGTGAAATCTTTTGAAGAGCATAGATGTTTGATTTTTAGAAGATCCCAATTATCTAGTTTATCTGTTGGGTTTTTTGTGTTGATGTTTATGGTTTGTATCCTGTTAATGCCATGTATTAAGGCCTGAAGTGTTGGTCCTATTTTTTCTTCTATGAATTTTATAGTTTGAGGCTTTATATTCAGGTCTTTGATCCATTTTGAAGTAGTTTTTGTATATGGTGTGAGGTATGGGTCCTGTTTCATTTTTCTACAAATGGATATCCAGTTTTGCCAGCACCATTTGTTAAAAAGACTGTCTTTTCCCCATTTGATGTATTTTGGGCCCTTGTCAAAAATCAGGTGACCGTAGGTGGATGGATTTACATCTGAGTTCTCAATTCTGTTCCATTGGTCAATGTCTCTGTTGTTGTACCAGTACCAGGCTGTTTTGAGTACTGTAGCTGTATAGTAGGTTCTCAAGTCAGGTAGTGTGAGTCCTCCAACTTTATTCTTCTTCTTCAGTAGTGCTTTACTTATTCGAGGTTTCTTCCCTTTCCATATAAAGTTAATAATTAGTTTTTCCATCTCTTTGAAGAATGTTGTTGGTATTTGTATCGGAATTGCATTGTATTTGTAGATTGCTTTAGGTAGAATTGCCATTTTCACAATGTTGAGTCTGCCTATCCATGAGCATGGTATGTTTTTCCATTTATGTAGATCCCTTTGGGTTTCATGCAGCAGTGTTTTGTAGTTTTCTTTGTATAGGTCTTTTATATTCCTGGTCAGATTTATTCCTAAGTATTTTATCGTTTTAGGGGCTATTGAAAATGGTATTGATTTCCTGATCTCCTTTTCATCGTTCTCTTTACCGGTGTATAGGAATCCAACTGATTTTTGAATGTTTATCTTGTATCCTGCTACTCTGCTGAATCTTTCTATTACTTCCAGTAAATTTCTCGTGGAGTCTTTAAGGTTTTCTATGTATAGTATCATATCATCTGCAAACAGGGAGAGTTTAACTTCTTCATTACCAATTTGGATGCCCTTTATTTCTTTCTCTTGCCTTACTGCTCTAGCTAGAACTTCCAGCACAATGTTAAATAGGAGTGGTGATAAAGGGCATCCTTGTCTTGTTCCTGTTTTCAGGGGGAATGTTTTCAGCCTCTCTCCATTAAGAATGATGTTGGCTGTTGGTTTTGCATAGATGCCCTTTATTATGTTGAGAAATTTCCCTTGTATACCTATTTTATTGAGAGCTTTTATCAGGAATGGGTGTTGGACTTTGTCAAATGCCTTTTCTGCATCAATTGAGATAATCATGTGATTTTTTTCTTTCCTTTTATTTATGTGGTGGATTACGTTGATGGATTTTCTAATGTTAAACCATCCTTGCATACCTGGTATGAATCCTACTTGGTCGTGGTGTATTATTTTTTTGATATGATACTGAATTCTATTGGCTAGAATTTTGTTCAGAATTTTTGCATCTATATTCATGAGAGATATTCGTCTGTAATTTTCTTTTTTTGTGATGTCTTTGCCTGGTTTTGGTATCAGCGTTATGCTGGCTTCATAGAATGAATTTGGAAGTGTTGCTTCCTCTTCTATGCTCTGAAATAACTTGAGTAGAACTGGTACGAGCTCTTCTGTAAATGTTTTGTAGAATTCTCCAGTGAAGCCATCTGGGCCAGGGCTTTTTTTGGTTGGGAGTTTTTTTATTACCTTTTCAATCTCTTCTCTTGTTATGGGTCTGTTCAGATTTTCAATATCACTTTGTTGTAGTTTGGGTAGGCCGTATGTTTCTAGAAATTTATCCATTTCCTCTAGGTTTTCAAATTTGTTGGAATATAGTTTTTCATAATATTCTGTTATAATCCTTTTTATTTCAGTTGGGTCTGTTGTAATGTCCCCCATTTCATTTCTTATTTGGGTTATTTGTGCCCTCTGCTGTTTTTCTTTTGTCAGTCTGGCCAGTGGTTTGTCGATTTTGTTGATTCTTTCAAAGAACCAACTTTTGGTTTTGTTGATTCTTTCTATTGTTTTTCTGTTCTCTATTTCATTGATTTCTGCTCTGATCTTTACTATTTCCTTTCTTCCGGTGGTTGTAGGCTTTTTTTGTTGTTCTCTTTCTATTTGTTTGAGTTCTGTAGTTAATGTTTTGATTTTGTCCCTTTCTTCTTTTTTGATATGTGCATCTATTGCTATAAATTGTCCTCTGAGGACTGCCTTTGCTGTGTCCCAAAGGTTTTGGTATGATGTGTTTTCATTTTCATTTGATTCTAGGAATTTTTTAATTCCATCTCTGATTTCTTCTATTACCCATTGATGTGTAAGCAGATTATTATTCAGTTTCCATGTGTTTGATTTTTTTTCCTTGCTCTTTCTAGTGTTAATTTCTACCTTGATGGCATTGTGGTCAGAGAAGATACTGTGAATTATCTCAGCATTTTGGATCTTGTTGAGGATTGCTCTGTGGCCTAAGATGTGGTCTATTCTGGAGAACGTTCCATGTGCATTGGAAAAGAATGTGTACTTTGCAGCGGTTGGATGGATTGTTCTATATATGTCTATGAGGTCCAGTTGGCTGATTGTGTCCTTTAGGTCTTCTGTATCTTTGCTGAGTTTCTTTTTAGTTGTTCTGTCCTTTACTGAGAGTGGTGTGTTGAAGTCTCCTACTATTATTGTGGAACTGTCAATTTCTCTTTTCAGTGCTATTAGAGTTTTTTTTATGTATTTTGGAGCCCTGTCATTGGGTGCATAGATATTTATTATGGTTATGTCTTCATGATGGATCATCCCCTTAATCATTATATAGTGTCCTTCTTTGTCTTTTATGGTAGATTTTGTTTTAAAGTCTATTTTATCTGAGATTAGAATTGCCACTCCTGCTCTTTTTTGGTAGTTGTTAGCTTGATATATTTTTTTCCAACCTTTGATTTTTAATACATTCACATCTTTGTTTCTAAGATGTGTCTCTTGTAGACAGCAAATAGATGGATCCTGTTTTCTTATCCATTCTGCCACTCTCCGTCGCTTTATGGGTGCATTGAGTCCATTTACGTTCAGTGTAATTATTGATAGATGTGAATTTGTTGCTGTCATTTTGTAGTGCTTTTTTTTGTGATGCTGAAGTTTTCTTTGTTCTTCTTACTCTCTTGTGCTGAGTTCCTTTTGTTTGTGGATTTTGTGTTCATTTCTTTTGTTTTTGTAGGTTTTGGTTTTGTTGAGACTTTATGTTTTTCGTCTTTATTTTTATGAGTTGGTTTGTTAACTTTTTTTGTGGTTACCATGAATTTTACCCTTATCTTTATAATTTTGAAGCAGTCTACCGTTACTTGGTATCGCCTTGCCTTCTTCTCCTTTAGAAGGTTCTATACCTATGCCGTTTGTTCCCTCTTTCATTGTTTTGATGTTGTTGTCATCCTTTGATTGATTTCTCTGATTCCCTGTTGTATATCTTTTGTTTTTGGAAAGTCGTCTGTAGTTCAGTTCCTAGAATGGTATCTGGTTCATGTTATCCTGCGTCCTAGGTCCTAGGTCCTGCCTGAGGGCTTAAGCTGTTTGTCCTTAGATCGAAGAACTCCCTTTAATAATTCTTGTAAGTTTGGTTTGACTTTTGCATATTCCTTTAGTTTCTGTTTATCTGGAAATGACCTAATTTCACCATCAAATCTGAATGAGAGTTTTGCAGGATATATTATTCTTGGCTGACAATTTTTTTCTTTCAAGATTTTATATATGTCATCCCATTGCCTTCTTGCCTGCATGGTTTCTGCTGAATAATCTGAGCTTAGTCTTATTGTTTCTCCTCTGTATGTGACTTCTTGTTTTTCACGAGCTGCTCTCAGGATTCTTTGTTTGTCTTTAGTTTTAGCGAGTGTGAATATGATATGTCTTGGTGATTTTCTTTTGGGGTCTCTTCTATATGGGGTTCGTTGAGCTTCTTGGATGACCAGCTTTTCATCTTTCATGATATTGGGAAAGTTTTCTGTCAGCAGTTCCTCAATGATCCTCTCTGTGTTTTCTGTTTTCTCCCCCTGTTCTGGGATGCCAATCACTCGTAAGTTTTTGCTTTTAATTGTGTCCCACATAACTCTCAGGGTCTCTTCATTTTTCTTTGTTCTTTTTTCTGAGTTTTCCTGAAACAGAGTTGTATCCAAGTGTTTGTCTTCAGTTCCACTGATCCTGTCTTCCATGGTTTCAGATCTACTTCTCAGCCCTTCTATGACACCATCCATTTCTGAAATCTTGTTGTTTATCTTATGGATTTCTAATTGTTGTTTTTGTATAATTTCGAGTTGTGAATTTATTTTGGCATTTTGTTCTTGCATCATCTTCCTGAATTCTTCCAATTTTTTGTCTGTATTTTCCATAAATTTGTCTAATTTTTCCTCATGTTTGTCAGCTTTTTGCCTCAGTTCTTGGAAAATTCCGATTATTAGTGATTTGAGTTCCGTATCAGGTACTTCTAGTGCATTTTCTTCCACAGGAGAGTTATCTGGTGTTTTAATTTGGACGCCTATTGGAGCCATCTTGTCTTGTATTTGTAAATGTTTTGATATTGTTTGCTGTTTTCGGGGCATTCAGTAGATATTTCTCTCGTTTATTGATTGTAGATTTTTTTTTTTTTCGTTCTTGTGGTACAGCTGGGCAGATCTAGTTGAGGAGGAGCCACTGGGATGGGTTGCTTGTGGCACTCACCGCAGCCACCAGGACGGTCGGTAGTCAGTGCTGGGCAGGTTCCAATAGGGCGTGCCTGCACCGCTTGGTGATGTGATGTCTAGTGCACGGTGCAGGTAGGTAGGGTGCAGCGGGAAGATGGTTATGTGTGAAGCTAAGCTGGATATGGGAGAGAGGAGAGAGGAGGAGGAGCAAAAAGTGTACAAACATAAAAGAATGCTAGGGGAGCTTGTCGTTGGAATGTACAGATGAGAGACTATGGGATGGAGGAAACCAGAAGGGGGAAGAGAAAGAAAAGGAAAGAATGACCAAATAAAAATCAGAAAAGTTAAAGAACTGCAGAGTTCCCAGGGATCCCACCGATGCAGCTATGAGGTCTGGGGGAGTCGGTCTCAATTTTCACAGCTCAGCCTGGCCAGAAGGTACAGAGGCATACATCGCCTGGAATTCAGGGATCAGAAAGAGAAGGAAGAGATAGAGAGACAAGAAATTAAGCAATGAAGAAAGACAAAAGAAAAAAAGAGGTAAAAGATGACAAAACTAATCAAAAAAGGAAGAAAAATAAAATTGAGAGAGGAAAAAAAAAAAAAAAAAAAAAGGGCAACACCAGCAGTCAGTGCCTACAAATGGGACCCAGAGAGCCCCCACTCAGGGGCGCGAATTCCAAGAAGCCGGTAGTCTCGGGGTTAAGTGACCGTGGCCACGGGAAGCAGAGGGGCCAACGAACAAAGGCCCCAGGATCCCACCCGCGCGGGAGCCCAGACCTGGAAACAGCCACACGCCCGAACGCAGCCCTACAGCCCCGCAGGAGAGAGCAGAGACGGCACTCGGAACCAGGCACCCAGGCAAAAGGAGGGGGAGGCGGCAGAAAAAGGCTCGCTAGCGGCCGGCAAACGGCTCCCAGAAAGCCCCCCGCCCGGGCGCGCGGAATCCAAGCACCGGCGCCCCCCAGCTCAGGGACTCCGGCCACGGAAAGCAGAGGGGCGAACAAACAAAGGCCCCGGGATCCCACCCACGCGGGAGCCCAGACCTAGAAACAGCCACACGCCCGCACGCAGCCCTACAGCCCCGCAGGAGAGAGCAGAGACGGCCCTCAGAACCAGGCACCCAGGCAAAAGGAGGGGGAGGCGGCAGAAAAAGGTTCGCTAGGTGCCAGCAAATGGCTCCCAGAAAGCCTCCAGCCCGGGCGCGCGGAATCCAAGCACCGGTGCCCCCCTGCTCAGGGACTCCGGCCACGGAAAGCAGAGGGGCGAACAAACAAAGGCCCCGGGATCCCACCCACGCGGGGGCCCAGACCTAGAAACAGCCACACGCCCGCACGCAGCCCTACAGCCCCGCAGGAGAGAGCAGAGACAGCACTCGGAACCAGGCACCCAGGCAAAAGGAGGGGGAGGCGGAAGAAAAAGGTTCGCTAGGTCCCAGCAAACGGCTCCCAGAAAGCCTCCAGCCCGGGCGTGCGGAATCCAAGCACCGGCGCCCCCCTGCTCAGGGACTCCGGCCACGGAAAGCAGAGGGGCGAACGAACAAAGGCCCCGGGATCCCACCCACACGGGAGCCCAGACCTAGAAACAGCCACACACCCGCACGCAGCCCTACAGCCCCGCAGGAGAGAGCAGAGACGGCACTCGGAACCAGGCACCCAGGCAAAAGGAGGGGGAGGCGGCAGAGAAAGGTTCGCTAGCTGCCAGCAAACGGCTCTCAGAAAGCCGCCAGCCCAGGTGCGCGGAATCCAAGCACCAGCACCCCCCAGCCCAGAGACCCTGGCCACGGAAAGCAGGGGATCCCCAGCTGAGGCGGAGAGGGGTGGGTGGTGGGAGAGCACGCACCGCAGTTTACCGGTCGTTCTGTCTCCGACCAGATGCTCTGCAAGGCTGCTCTCCCGTTTGCTGGTCTCCGATAGGAATCCAAGATGGTGGATCCGCGCTGCGTTAGCTGGTAAGGAGTCTCTGCCTGAGTCTCTCCTCGCTCTCCGTTCTCTTTTAGTATTCTCACTCCGTTTGGTGTTTGGCTGAGTTCTTTATCTCTTCATTTGGTGTTCTAGGGTTTCAGGATTGTTGATTCTCTGTTAGGCTTAGTTTTTCGGATCTTTGCTGTGGAGGGACGGCGTGGTGTTTCTGCCTAGAGCGCCATCTTGCCCCCTCAGAGCCCTAGCCACTTTTTAAGTGCTAAATACTACATGTGGTAAGGGGCTACTGTATTGGAAAGCACAGTTATAGAACCTCCCCTTCATCTCAGAAAGTCCTACTAGACAGTGCTCGTCCTAGAAAACTCTGGATAACCAAAATTCCCATGTCATGCTGGCCTCTGCCTTTAACCTCTAGATATTTCAGCTCTAAAAAGAAATCTCTGGTTTTCTACAGAAGACAGCCTACCCTGCTAGTGTGTGGTAAAATAGTATTTTATATGTTAATTAATGTGTTTCTCCAAGTATTTCCTGTTATCCTGTGAGCTTCTCTGGCATTCAGAAGGCAGCTGGTACATATCTGCTCCATGGGGTTCTCTTGGTGTAATCTTTATGGAAGCAGATCACCAGGCCTTTGTTTCCTCAGTGCCACTGGGAGAGAGTTCAATCCACCAACCTCTAGGTTAGTAAACCAAAAAAAAAAAGGAATCCGTTGCCGTCGAGTTGATTCCAATTCATAGCAACCCTATAGGACAAAGTAGAACTGCCCCATAGGGTTTCCAGGGAGTGACTGGTGGATTCAAACTGCCAACCTTTCGGTTAGCAACTGAGCTCTTAACCACTGCACCACCAGGGATTAGTAGTTAAGTGCAAACTGCTTGTATTACCCAGAAACCTTCCATAGTGGTTTGAGCATCTTCTTTCTGAGCGCAAGAACTCTCTAGAGCTGCCCTGTCCCAACATGGGAGCCATTGGCTACGTATGTTGTTGTTGTTGTTAGGTGCCATCAAGTCAGTTCCGACTCATAGCGACCCTATGTACAACAGAACAAAATACTGCCCGGTCCTGCACCATCGTCATAATCATTGTTATGCTTGAGCCCATTGTTGCAGCCACCATGTCAATCCATCACCTTGAGGGTCTTCCTCTTTTTCTCTGACCTTCTGGTATACCAAGCATGATGTCCTTCTCCAAGGAATGGGCCCTCCTAATAACATGTCCAAAGTATGTGAGACAAAGTCTCACCATCCTTGCTTCTAAGGAAAATTCTGTCTGTACTTCTTCCAAGACAGATTTGTTCGTTCTTTTGGCAGTCCATGGTATATTCAGTATTCTTTGCCAACACCGCAATGTAAAGGCACCAATTTTTCTTCGGTCTTCCTTATTCATTATCAAGCCTTTGCATGCATAAGAGGCGATTGAAAATACCATGGCTTGGGTCAGGTGCACCTTAGTCTTCAAGGTGCCATCTTTGCTCTTCAACACTTTAAAGAAGTCTTCTGCAGCAGATTTGCCCAATGCAATGCATCTTTTGATTTCTTGACTGCTGCTTCCTTGGGTGTTGATTAACTACATATAGCTATTTAAATTTAATTTTAAATTAATTAAAGTTACATAAAATTAAAATTTCAGTTATACTAGCCACATTTCAAGTGCCCAATAATCACATGTGGCTAGTGGATACCATATTGGACAGTGCAAAATAAAACATTCCCATCATTGCAGAAAATTCTATTCGAGATCAGAATTTAGGGTCAGTAGAAGAGAGAAAACAGAACAGGAGGCCACAAGCTCAATAGGATTGTAGCTAGTACTTGACCTCTTTAGGCTACTGCTTCCTCATCTATTAAATGGGGATTTATAGTACAAGATCACTAAGCTACAAATTGTTGGGAGTCAGTTAGTTGACTGGTCTGTTTGCTCAATGAATTGCTCTTGGCCCAGAGATGCCTAAGCCTTACACTATGTAATATGTCCAAAATAGCATCCAGTGCCACAATGCAACTGATAGATATCACTTATTCTTTTCAGATTCCAATCACCTTTATACCTGGAGACACCAAACTTACACCATTATGCAGATCTGTCAGTCTGAGATGTCTTTTAAATGGAATAGTAGTTGTTCCCATCCATAAGTGTTGTAGACTGCATGATCAGCCCCAACCACAAGAAAACTACTGGAACTAATAAAAGATTTCAGCAAAGTATGAGGATACAAAATAAACACACAAAAATCAGTTGGATTTCTCTACACTAACAAAGAGAACTTCAAAAAGGAAATCACCAAATCAATAC
Source organism: Dugong dugon (assembly GCA_030035585.1). NCBI lineage: Eukaryota > Metazoa > Chordata > Mammalia > Sirenia > Dugongidae > Dugong > Dugong dugon. The sequence continues at coordinate 64,084,059 of CM057470.1, read as the reverse complement.
CACTTACGATAGCCCCCAAGAAGATAAAGTACTTAGGAATAAATCTAACCAGAGACATTAGAGACCTATACAAAGAAAACTATAAACCACTACTGCAAGAAACCAAAAAAGACCTACATAAGTGGAAAAACATACCATGCTCACGGATAGGAGACTCAACATTGTGAAAATGTCAGTTCTACCCAAAGCGATCTACAGATACAATGCAATCCAGATCCAAATTCCAATGGCATTTTTTAACAATATGGAGAAACAAATCACCACCAACTTCATACGGAAAGGGAAGAGGCCCTGGATATGTAAATCATTACTAAAGAAAAAGAACAAAATAGGAGGCCTCACACTACCTGACTTTAGAACCTATTATACTGCCACGGTAGTCAAAACATCCTGGTACTAGTACAACAGGTACATAGACCAATGGAACAGAATTGAGAACCCAGACGTAAATCCATCCACCTATGAGCAGCTGATATTTGACAAAGGCCAAAAGTCCATTAAATGGAGAAAAGACAGTTTCTTTAACAAATGGTGCTGACATAACTGGATACCCATGTGCAAAAACATGAAACAGGACCCATATTTCACACCATACACAAAAACTAACTCAAAATGGATCAAAGACCTAAATATAAAATCAAAAATGATAAAGATCATGGAAGAAAAAATAGGGACAATGCTAGGAGCCCTAATACATGGCATAAATACTATAGAAACCATGAGTAACAATGCACAAACAACAGAAGAGAAACTAGATAACTGGGAGCTTCTAAAAATCAAACACTTATGCTCATCAAAAGACTTCACCAAAAGAGTAAAAAGAGAACCTACAGACTGGGGAAAAAATGTTGGCTACAACATATCCTATAAGGGTCTAATCTCTAAAATCTGTAAGATACTGCAACACCTCAACCACAAAAAGATAAATAATCCAATTAAAAAATGGGCAAAGGATATGAACAGACACTTCACCAAATAAGACATTCAGGCAGCTAACAGACACATGAGGAAATGCTCACAATCATTAGCCATTAGAGATTTGCAAATCAAAACTACAACAAGATAGCATCTCACTCCAGCAAGGCTGCAACTAATCAAAAAACACAAAATAATACATGCTGGAGAGGTTATGGAGAGACTGGAACACTTATGCACTGTTCGTGAGAATGTAAAATGGTACAACCATTTTGGAAATCGGTTTGGCGCTTTCTTAAAAAGCTAGAAATAGAAGTACCATATGATTCAGCAATCCCACTCCTAGGAATATATCCTAGAGGAATAAGAGCCATCACACAAATAAACACATGCACACCCATGTTCATTGCAGCACTGTTCACAATAACAAAAAGATGGAAACAACCTAGGTGCCCATTAACAGACGAATGGATAAACAAATTACGGTACATACACACAATGGAATACTATGCAACGATAAAGAACAATGATGAATCCGCAAAACATCTCACAACACGGATGAATCTGGAGGGCATTATGCTGAGTGAAATTAGTCAGTCAAAACAGGATAAATATTGTATGAGACCACTATTATAGGAACTCAAGAACAGTTTTAAACATAGAAAAAAGCATTCTTTTTGACAGTTACGAGGGTGGGGAGGGAGGGGAAGGGGAACTTACTAACTAGATAGTAGACAAGGATCAACTTCTGTGAAGGGAGGGACAACACACAATACAGGGGAAGTCAGCACAACTGGACCAAAGCAAAAGCGTTGAAGTTTCCTGGACACATCCAACACTTTGAGGGACAGAGTAGCTGGGGCTGGGACCTGGGGACCATAGTTTTGGGGGCCATCTAGGTCAACTGGCATAACAAAGTTTATTAAGAAAGTGTTCTGCATCCCACTTTGGTGAGTGGCGCCTGCGGTCTTAAGAGCTTGTGAACAGCCATCTAAGATGCATCCATTAGTCCAATCCCACTTGGAGCAAAGGAAAATGAAGAAAATCAAAGATATAAGGAAAATATTAGCCCAGGAGACTAAACGACCACATAAACCAGAGACTCCACCAGCCTGAGACCTGAAGAACTAGATGGTGCCCGGCTACCACCAATGACCTCCCTGACAAGGAACACAGCAGAATGTCATGGATGGAGCAGGAGAAAAGTGTGAAGCAGAACTCAAATTCACATAAAAAGACCAGAGCTAGCGATCTGACAGAGACGGGAGGAACCCCTGAAACTATGGCCCAGAAGCTCTGTAAAGCCAGAATTGAAACCATTCCTAAAGCCTACTCTTCAAACAAAGATTAGACAGGACTATAAAACAAAAAATAATACATGTGAGGAGTGTGCTTCTTAGTTCAGTCAGATACATGAGACCAAAAGGGCAGCTCCTGTCCAGAGGCAGGATGAGAAGGTAGGAAGGGACAGGAACTGGACGAACGGACATGGGAACGTGGGGTGGAAAGGGGGCGTGTGCTGTCACGTTGTGGGGATTGCAACTATATGTCACAAAACAATATGTGTATAAATTTTTGTATGAGAAATTAACTTGAGCTGTGAACTTTCACCTAAAGCACAATTAAAAAAAAAAAAAAAAAGATTACAGTCAAGAAAACCCTGTGAAGCAGTTCTACTCTGACACACATGGGGTCACTATGAGAAAAAAAATAAAATGTTCCAGAGCACAGAAATAAAACGAAATCATCCCCATTCGTTTTATTAAATTGACCCCACCTTCTTACCTAAGTCTGATGAAGATAGCAAAAACTTGAAAGCAGCAAACCAATGTCACTTACAAGAACAGGTATAAAAACTATGGATAAAATATTAGTGAAAAAAGTTTAACGGTATATGAGTTTACATATAAATATGCATACATTTTAATCCTATTTATTGAAGAAAAATTTGGAAATTTCAAATAAATTAAAAAATGAAAACCACCCATATTCTCACTAACCAAGATAATGGTATGCATTTATAAAGATATTTCAAAAATGGGATCGCACTCTTGTTGGGTCAATATGCTATTTCCTGTCTCCTGCTATTCTAAATATCTGTGATTAATATCTTGGTGGCTAAAACTTTGCACATATACTTGATTATTTCCTTACAATCAAAATCAAAGAATTAGAATTTCAGCTACAAAGTGTATCATGTTTCCAAGCTTTTTAATGTGCATTGACAAATAAATAAAAAACGAACCATTTTGCAGGCCCCCCTACAGTGGGTAAATGTTCCATTTTTCCCACGCCCTCACCTACACTGAGTAATAATAATCTTACCAGACGAGAAATAGAATTATAGTGTTGTTTAATTTGAATTTGTTTTTATCACATTAAATATTTTCCCACATTTCACGTTTTTTCTTTGGTTAATTGCTCCTTCATATCCTCAGCCCATGTGTCTCATGGGTTGCCATATTTTCTCTTTGATTTTTAAAATCTCTTTAATTATATTAATTTTACTAATCCTATAGGGTTGCTGTGAGTCGGAATTGACTCGACAGCAACAGATTTGGTTTGGTTTTGGGTATGTGTATCTTATGGCAAATGTTTGCTCTAGTTTGGCCTTTACTTTTAATATCTCTAATGTTAACTTTTTTCTACCAGAAATTTTACATTTTTAATGTGATCAGATCCATTAGTCTTTTTCTTTATGTCTTATGTCTTTGGTTTAATGCTTAGAAAGCCTCTCCTATCCTCAAATGATAGAACTATTTGAACATATTTCACTTAAAACATTTATGTGTTCATTTATTTTGTCTATAATAAATTTTAAATTCAACCTTTAGGATGAAAACGTTAACCAAAGCCAGTAGTTTTGACTCATTTCTTCTAATATCATTTTGAAGTAACTCATTAAATGCAATAGAGCAGTACCACATCACAAATGGAAAGTAGAGAAAGATCCCACCCATGATCTTGGCAGAAAATGATACAGGTGATTTCTTTGGGAACGGGAGCACTAGTCAGGGAGAATTTACTCTGTATGGTAATCCCTGGAGGGAAATTAAACAGAAACCTGCACCATCTCTGATAGGCACCCCACCACCACCACCATATCTTGACTAACCAGACTCTGTGTGAGTGTGAGCAAACAGAGAAAATATACTCAACAGTTTAATATAATAGTAAAGACGATGAAGATGAAAATAATAATAATGAACCATATAGCCAAGTACCACTGCAAGTGCATTAATTTGCATTATCTTATTTAATTCTTAAAAGAACTCTTGGATAGGGTTTTATTATCCCCATCAAATAAATCAAATCTTAGAGGGTTTAGGCAAATTGCTTAAGGTCACATAGCCATTCAGGTTTCAGAGTTGGGATTCAAATACAGGTTTTTCTAGTTGAAGCGCCCGTGCTTTTATACACAGTGTTACAGGTTATTACCTTCATGAAACAGGGAGAATAATCTGAGAATTCAGAGAAAATGGGCCCCAGTGAAAAAATTATGCAGGAAGCAAGGGAAAAATATATATTTTTAACTCTAATTTGAGAATAGGAGCCCTGGTTGCACAGTGGTTAAAGCGCTCAGCGCTTTGAACCCACCAGCTGCTCCACAGGAGAAAGATGTGGCAGTCTGCTTCTGTAAAGATTTATAACCGTGGAAACCCTGTGGGGCAGTTCTACTCTGTCTTATAGAGTCACTATGAGTTGGAATCGATTTGATGGCAGTGGGTAATCTGAGAATTGAGAGAACATTGGTTTAATGTAACAGGAGCAGGTTGCCATGTAAAAGAGCCATATTGAACAAGAAAGAGTTCTTTGATAAGAGACACATGACTTTCTATGACAAACTAATGAAACTCAATAGATGCAGGAAATAGCAGATTAGGCACTGCCCAGAGTGAAATCAGTGCGGTAGAAGGCGGACTGAAAAAATGCTCCCATTCAAAAAAGTATATAATAGAATTTTTAGAGAGATGAAGAAGAAGAAATAAGCATAGAAGTACTAAAAAAGCATTTTCCAAAACTGAACAAAGGCCTAAATCAAAATTAAAAGAATTCACCAAATGCCAGAAAATGTTACTGGGAAAAAATCCCCACCTAGACATGTCGTGGTAAAACTTCTAATTTTTAAAGATAAATGAAGATGTATACAAGTACTAGTCAGGGGAAAGAAATTTGTCTCTGAAGAGAAGAGAAGCAAACTTGCCTCATGCTTTGCATCTGCAACACTCAATGCCAGTAGAATTTGGAGCAACATTTCTAGAGTGCCAATGGAAATGGGTTGTAACTCACGTGCAACTCAAAAATTGTGTATCTGGCCTAACTATCTTTCACAAACAAGGACAAAACAGTTATCTTTAGATCTGTAATGACTGGAAGCCACCCGTTCTTTCTGAAAAAAAAAAAAAAAAAAAAAAAAATCCCAAGGAAGTATTGTCAAAAAAATGAGGATAAAGAACAAGAGAAAAAAATTCTTTATGAACCCAGGGTAGGCCATGATTTCTTAAACAGGACACAGAACACTCTAACCTTAAATAAAATATTGATAAATTGGACTACTTAAAAATGAAGGCCTTTGGTTGATCAGAGGACACTAGTAAGAGAGTGAAATGGAAAGCCCCAGAGTGGGAGAAGGTATTTGCAATACATATAACCAACAAAGGACTCAGATCCAGAATACATAAAGAATTCTACAAATCAAAAGGATCCCCACCCCTCCCCCACCAAAAAAATGGGCAAGGGACTTGAGCAGGCACTTTACCACAAAGAATATCCAATGGCCGAAAAACCTATTAAAAGTTGTTAAACCTCATTAGTCATCAAATATATGCCAACTAATATCCTAACATAAAGAAAACAAAAATCCTCACAACTGGACCAATAAGCAACATCATGATAAATGGAGAAAAGATTGAAGTTGTCAAAGATTTCATTTTACTTGGATCCACAGTCAACACCCATGGAAGCAGCAGTCAAGAAATCAAAAGATGCATTGCATTGGGCAAATCTGCTACAAAAGATCTCTGTAAAGTGTTGAGAAGCAAAGACGTCACCTTGAAGACTAAGGTGCGCTTGACCCAAGCCATGGTATTTTCAATTGCCTTATATGCATGCGAAGGCTTGACGATGAATAAGGAAGACAAAGAAGAATTGCCTTTGAATTGTGGTGTTGGTGAAGAATACTGAATATACCATAGACTGCCAAAAGAACCAGTAAATCTGTCTTGGAAGAAGTGCAACCAGGATGCTCTCTAGAAGCAAGGATGGTGAGACTATGTCTCACATACTTTGGACATGTTATCAGGAGGGATCAGTCCCTGGAGAAAGACATCATACTTGGTAAAGTAGAGGGTCAGTGAAAAAGAAGAAGATCCTCAATGAGATGGATTGACACAGTGGCTGCAACAGTGGGCTCAAGCATAACAATGATCGTGAGGATGGCACAGAGCTGGGCAGTGTTTCGTTCTGTTGTATATAGGGTCACTATGAGTCAGAACTAACTTGATGGCACCTAACAACAACAACAACAATATCACAATTGAATGCCACTACACTCCCCCTCCCCCGAATGGCTAAAATTGAAAAATACTGGAAATACCAAGCAACTGTAACTCTTGGACATTGTTGGTGGGAGGGAAAATCAGGCCAAGTATATTGGTAAACTCTTTTGTAGTATATGCTTAAGCTGACCAGTATGTGTACCTGATGAACCAGCAATTTCACATGTTCAACAGAAATGTCCACAAACTCAGGTGTATTTTCTAGAACTAAACTTTGTATTCTGAGGCCCCTCTTCTACTGAATAGCAAAGACTTTATTTCAGGCATTAAGAGTTATTTGAAAGGAGGGTTCAGTACATAGTGCCATAGCTTTAGGGTGGAAGGAGAGGGAAGAGATGAACTTCTGGTCTGGATCATCATTCTTCTTCCATGCCATCATCTGCTCAGAGGCCTGCATTTCCATCCAGTTTCTGGATGTCAATTGATGCAGGGCTTTTCCATGAGTCTCTCTTCCACCTAACTCCAGTTCATGCTTCTGACAAGTGGATGGAGAAAATTCTGCAGCTTCCATGCCACGATAGCCAAGAGACAACTCATTTGGGTCTGGTGAAGACTCTCCAGCCCGACTATTTTCATGGGTACCCAGAAATCACTCAACCAGGGTTCAACAGCCCTCTAAGGCTGGGTCAGGTCTATCTACCTAGACCTAATGCTTTCCATTCTAATGGTCATGTCATTCTGGCCTGTTAACTTCAGACGTCTTCCCTCCCCCTTTCCCCCGGAATTTTGTGGTGGGCTGGGGTGGGAGCCTGGGGCAAGGAGTGAAAATACCTAGGAAGTAGACGAGGAAGGGAATTCATCTGTTGGCTGATCATCAAAACCTCAAGTGACAATACACAGATGCAGAGGACAGAAAATAATTTAAAGAGAATATTATGCGTTTCCCTTAAAGAGCATGTCTTTATTGAGTATGCTCTATTTGGTAGGCACTATGAGTCAGAATCGACTCAAAGGCAGTGGTTTTTTCTTTTTTTTGGTGGTAGAGGCAAGAGCTGAAAGACAAGAATCATTCTTGAGCCCTCCCTCCGTCACCTATTCCCACGCTCGCGCTGCTCCCATTCTATCAGTCTTACGTCCTCTTGTTTCTGTCAACGCCTACCACAGGTCTCTGAGTCTGCCCATTGTTCTCCACTGTGTGCTCACCACTGGTCTAGGCTACCAGTGCCTCCTATCTGGACATTGTACCAGCTCTTCTCACCCCCCACATACTCCAGTATCCTCTGTTACAATTGTCCTGAAATTCTTTCAGCTTTTTGCAATGCACCTTATCTCTTTTGCTTCTAGGCCTTCGTGCAGGTGAACTCCTTTGATGCAAATACTTAAACTCCTCATCTTTCGTGTCTCAACTTAAATGTCACTACTTCCCCAACTATGTTATTACCTCAACTACATACTTCAATATCACCCTATACTTCTTCTGTCACGGCCTTTGTCACTTATTTCAACTGTGAATAATAAGAGCTAACATTTTTAAAATATTTTTTTTATTGTACTTTAGATGAAGGTTCACAGAACAAATAGTTTTTCATTAAACAGTTAGTACACACATTGTTTTATGACATTGGTTAACAATTCCACAACATGTTAACACTCTCCCTTCTCTACCCTGGGTTCCCTATTACAAGCTTTCCTGTCTCCTCCTGCCTTCTAGTCCTTGTCCCTGGGCTGTTGTGCCCCATTAGTCTCGTTTTGTTTTATGAGGCTGTCTAATCTTTGGCTGAAGGGTGAACCTCAGGAGTGACTTCATTACTGAGCTAAGAGGGTGTCCAGGGGCCATACTCGCAGGATTTCTCCAGTCTCTGTCAGGTCGGTAAGTCTGGTCTTTTTTTTTTTTTTTTTTTTTTTGAGTTAGAATTTTGTCCTACATTTTTCTCTAATTTTGTCTGGGACCCTCTGTTGTGATCCCGGTCAGAGCAGTCAGTGGTGGTAGCCGGGCACCAAGTAGTTGTACTGGACTCAGTCTGGTGGAGGCCATGGTAGTTGTGGTCCGTTAGTTAGTCCCTTGGACTAATCTTTCCCCATATCTTGTTTTCTTCATTCTCCCTTGAAGAGCTAACATTATTGAGTGCTCATTATGTGCCTGGTTATTCCATTTAATCCTTACCGCAGCTCTGAGAGATAGGTACTAATATTTACTCCATTTCTCCAATGAGGAAGTTGAGACTTAGAAAAAAGACTTAATTTGCTTTTAATTGCGTAAGTCGTAGCAGTGTCGTATCCCTGGTCTTCGCTGAGCCTCCACTTCAAACACGAAGGCCAGGGAAACCCTCAGTGAGATGGGCTGACACAATAGCCACAACAATTATCTCAAACAAGCTGGCAAAGGACCTGGAAATGCTGTGTTCAGTTGTACATGGGATCACCATGAGTCCAAGCTGACTTGACAGCAACTAACAACAATAACAACAACAGTGGCAGTAGGATGCAAACCCAGGTCTCTCTCATCTCCAAGACCATCCTCTCTCTCTCATTAATTGTCTGCTCATCTGGACTAGAAACCCCGGTGGCACAGTGGTTAAGAGCCTGTCTGCTAACCAAAAGGTTGGCAGTTCGAATCCACTAGCCGCTCCTTGGAAACCCTATGGGGCAGTTCTACTCTGTCCTATAGGGTCACTATGAGTCAGAATCTGCTCGACAGCAACAGGTTTGGTTTTTTTGGTTTCATCTGGGCTAGAACTCCCTCCAAAGCACAATCAATCCAGTCTGTGGTTAATTCTTTCTGCGAGGACTCACCTTCATCCACTAAGAGATGGCTGGCGCTAATTCCTTTGGCAGCCCTATGGCTAGCTAAAACCACCATGGCTCACATCCCTGGTATTCTTAGTCCTTGCCAAGCTGTACACTCCAGCAGATCACACATTACCTTCTTATGTCCTATACTTTCATCCCACACTTCTCTGTGCCCCCTCTCCCCTGGTCCAAACTCTCACTGCTCCCTTGCCTTCCAACTTCCTCTCTGCCCGTGGTGAGCCAACTTCCCCGCTGTCGCTCTGCAGCACTCCGCAGTGGAGGCTGCTCAATCTTCCTCTCTCCGTATTCCTTAAGATCTCGCATTGGAGTTGAAATCCTCCTAACCCCACTCCTGCTTCTAGACCACTATCGCCCTTCATGCAGAGCCCCTACTTATTAGATGCTTATACTGTGGGGCTCTGCCACATTTCTCCTTCCTTGTTGACTCTTTCACACTACCCGGTTATTTCTTCTCATTCGTTGACAGTCTTTTGTCTTGGCTTGGCTTGTTTTTGCACACCACATCTTTCTGCCATCTTGGGTTGTGTTGGTATCTACATGACCTGCCCACCCAACATGATGGCCTTTCAGCTCTTTGACATTGTCCACCTCGATGGTTTCCACACCTGCTTCATTTCAGCTACCATCCCCATGACCCACTAGGCCATCACGTGCAACTCCTCTTCCACAGAATCTTAAGTTCAGATGTCTTCTTCTGAAACAGACTTCTGGCCTGCAAATGCTCTCATTTATTTCCCACTACACCTGTACAGTGTGTGGGAAACATCAGGCAGACTTGAGTTCAAATCCTGGCACTTCCATTCACTGTATGCTGGTTTGTTTGTTGCTGGTTTGTTTGTTTGTTTTTTTCCTTTTTATTGTGCTTTAGGTGAAAGTTTACAGCTCAAGTTAATTTCTCATTCAAAAATTTATACAGACACTAGATAAGTAGTAACTTTAGTGAAGGGTAAGACAGTACAAAATACTGGGGAAGCCAGCACAACTTGTACACGAAAAGGTCATGGAAACTCCATAGATGCATCCAAACTCCCTGAGGGACCGAATTGCTGGGTAGAGGGCTGTGGGAACCATGGTCTCAGGGAACATCCAGCTCAATTGGCATAACACAGTTTATAAAGAAAATGTTCTACATTCTACCTTGGTGAGGTGCATCTGGGGTCTTAAAAGCCTGTGAGCGGCCATCTAAGATACTCCACTGGTCTCATCCCCCCAGGAGCAAGGGAGAATAAAGAAAACAGAATACAAGGAAAAGATTAGTCCAGAGAACTAACAGACCACAGCTACCATGGCCTCCACCAGACTGAGCCCACTACAACTAGATGGTGCCTGGCTACCACCACTGACTGCTCTGACCAGGATCACAACAGAGAGTCTGGGACAGAGCTGGAGAGAAATGTAGAACAAAATTCTAACACACAAAAAAAGACCAGACTTACTGGCCTGACAGAGACTGGAGAATCTCCCAGAGTACGACCTCTGGACACCCTTTTATCTCAGTAATGAAGTCACTCCCGAGGTTCACCCTTCAGCCAAAGATTAGACAGCCCCATAAAACTAATGGGAGACTAATAGGGCACATCAGTCCAAGGACAAGGACTAGAAGGCAGGAGGGGACAGGAAAGCTGGTGATAGGGAACTCAAGGTTGAGAAGGGACAGTGTTGACATGTCATGGGGTGGTTAACCATTGTCATAAAACAATATGTGTACTAACTGTTTAATGAGAAACTATTCTGTAAACCTTCATCTAAACTACAATGAAAAAAAAATCATACACATATTGTTTTGTGACATTGGTTGCAATCCCCACAATGTGATAGCACATTCCCCCCTTTCTATCCAGTTACCTTGTGTCCATTCATCCAATTCTTGTCCCTTTCTGCCTTCTCCTCTTACTTTTGGGCAGGAGTTACCCATTTGGTCTCATATATTTGATTGAACTAAGAAGCACGTTCTTCAAATGTGTTTTTATTTGTTTTACAGGCCTGTCTAGTCTTTGTCTGAGAAGTGGGCTTCGGGAACTCAGTTCTGGATTAGCAGAGTGTCTGGGGGCCATAATCTTGGGGGTTCCTCCAGTCTCTGTCAGACCGGTTAAGTCTGGTCTTTTTTTGTGAATTTGAATTCTGTTTTGTATTTTTCTTCCTCTCTGAGACTCTCTTTTATGATCCCTGTCAGAGTTGTTGGTGGTGGTAGCCAGGTACCTTCTAGTTCTTCTGGTCTCATGTTGGTGGAGTCTCTGGTTTATGTGGTCCTTTAGTCTTTTGGGCTAGTATTTTCCTTCTATCTTTGGTTTTCTTCATTCTCCTTTACTCTAGGTGGGATAGGACCAGTAGATATATCTTAGATGGCCACCTGCAAGCTTTTAAGACCCCAGACACTACTCACCAAAGTGGGATGTAGAACGTTTTATGAACTAGGTTATGCCAATTGACCTACATGTCTCCCAAGACTATGGTCTCCAGGCCCCAGTACCGGCTACTCGGTCCCTCAAAGTGTTTGGATGTGTCTAGGAAACTTCTTTGCTTTTGCTTTGGTCCAGCTGTGCTGACTTCCCCTATATTGTATTGTTCTTCCCTTCACTGAAGTTGACACTTGTCTACTATCTAGTTAGTGATTTCCCCTCCCCTGCCCCACCCTTGTAACCATCCAAGAATGCTTTTTTTCTGTGTGTAAACCTTTTCTTGGGTTCTTATAAATAGTGGTCTTATACAATACTTGTCCTTTTGTGACTAAATTATTTCACTCATAATTCCCTCCAGATTCATCCATGTTGTGAGATGTTTCATGGATTCATCATTGTTCTTTATCATTGCATAGTATTCAATTGTGTGTATGTACCGTAATTTTGTTTATCCATTCATCTCTTAGTGTATGCTCTTGAACAAATTGTTTATGTTTCTCTATCTAAAAACTGGAGATAATAATAGAGTCCAACTCTCAGAATTTAGAGAATTAAATGAAAAACTACATGTAGAAATTGCTTATTTGGCACAATGCAAGACGTATTAAAAAAAAAAGAAAGACCTGTTGCTGTCGAATTGATTCTGACTCATGGTGACCCTATGTGACAGAGTGGAACTGCTCCATAGGGTTTTCTTGGTGGAAAGGAACCCTGGTGGTAGAAACTGTTAAGTGCTCAGCTGCTAACCAAAAGTTGGTGGTTCAAACACACCCAGCAACTCCACAAGAGAAAAACTTGGTGATCTAGTTCTGTAAAGATTACAGCCAAGAAAAACCTATGGGGGCAGTTCTGCTCTTTCACATGGGGTTGCTATGAGTTGGAGTCAGCTCGATGACACCTAAAAACAGCAACAACAATCTTTACAGAAGATCACCAGACCTTTCTTCCTCAGCACCCCTGACTGTGTTTGATCTGCCAACCTTTAGGTTAGTAGTTAAGCGCAAACTGTTGGTACCACCCAGGGACCTTTTGCAAGGCACATAGTACGTGTTAGGAGGGTGCCCCATGAGAAAGCTTCTGTGCTAGAGTGTTCTGTCTCAGAGGAGATTTTTGTTACTGTAGGGAGTCATCACTCTAATGACCTCCCTTGATTATGTAGAGATCAAGCAAATAGGTCTTCACTGAAGGAAAGATACCCCTGAGCCCCCAGGTCCCCAGATCAATACAGGCTGCTTATCCAAATACCCCTTGTTGTAGGGAATATTGAAGAAGGGTAGATTAATTTGTATATGGGTCCCAGGAGCTTTGAGGAGGAAAGTGACCAAGAAAGCAAACCTTTCTGCTTAAGGTGTAAATATACAGACCTCTTAGAGTGGACTGGGCTAGTTCTAAAGAAACCCTGGTGTCAGGGAGAGGCAATGTTGCCACTTAAATAAAATTATCTTGAAGCTAGAAAGAGATAGCACCAGTGGCCTGGCCCCTGCTCCATGCCAGCTGACCTATCGGAGGTGCATGAAAGCAGATGGGGGTTCTTCCAGCGGCTTATATTTAGGGTGACCATAGTCCTGGTTTGCCTAGGACAGTCCTGGATATGCCTGTTGTCTTGGCCTCTGTTGGATTTAGCATTTGACCTGGATGAAAGTGTCCTGTTCTGGATGATAAATTATATAGTCACTTCACTGGACCCTGTGCTTACCATATCTAGCCCCCTGGGGGAGTGCTGAGTGAACTTTTGCCAGTCGAATATATAGCAGAAGCACTAAGGGATCAAATTCTGCCCTGGGCTGGGGTAGTAGCAAGAGAACAGGATTCAGCACTCCATTGTAAAGGGTTCCGTCACCCAGAGAACAACAGTTGTCCATCATGGAGCAGTCCAGCCTTACTTAGCACGGAGGTCCCTTGCCTAAGCATGATACCAAGGAGTGAGACCACACCTTCTGAGGACCCCCTTAGACTGGTAGCAGTAATAACTGAAAACTCCGTGGACTTACTTCCTGGCAGCTGTGACACCAATTCCCTGGCCTGAAGGCTTGGAGACACCTAGATCCATCTCAGAACACCCATCTTAGTTGATTGCTGGAGGATTCTCTGATCTCAAAGAGTATACATGTCTGTGTTCAGTTTTATTGGACACATAGACATTACTTGACATTATGGGGGTGATGTGGGCTTCAGATGATAAAGTAGACTTCCTATTACTGTAGGCATGTGAAGATTAAGCCAAAACTACCCCCCCCCTTGCCATCAGTTCGATTCCACTCATAGCAACCCTATAGGGCAGAGTAGAACTGCCTCATAGGGTTTCCAAGGAGCGGCTGGTGGATTCAAACTGCCAAGCTTTTGGTTAGCAGCCGAGCTCTTAACCACTGTGCCACCAGGGTTCCAAGCCACACCAGGAGGACCACGATTCATCTCCACTAAACTGTATACTTGGGCATCCATTTACATTATTATTACAATATAATTATATCATTAATTAGTATTACATCAATACTTAGTCCGTACAGGGAGCTTTTAGTTATTGCCCATCACTTTCTTCCTCCAATCTTCACTTCTTTCCACAGACTAATTCACCGTTTTTACCTTCGCTTTAGTGATATACTCAATTATCCTGTTCTGTTTTCTTTGTTTCATACCCCCCCTGCAGCATCCTAAACTTGGCTTAATCGACCCCTCTGCCCTTCTTCTTCCACTGCAGGGTTGTTGAAGCTATTCATGGCAAGTCCCATCATCATGCAGAAGGGTTTCTCTCCATACAGGTTTTCCAACTCTGCCCAGGCATCCTTGTACATCTCCTAATCACTTCTCTCTTCCGTTTTCTGTAGCTCTTAATTCAGCCTTTCTCCATTTTTATTAAAACTTCCACCCCCTTATTCTCATCCCTGTAATAGATGAAATCACCTCTCCCTCTTGCTTCAAGTACAAAATGGAAACCATCGCATGAGAACTCTTTCAGTGTTCTACCACCCTACCCTCCTCTTTCTCTCCTGTAACAATAGACAGTTCTCTGCTCTTCCCAAAAGCAAATCAACCAGGATTCCACCTGCTTCCACTTTCTCTCTTTTGTACACTAGCATTTAAATCAGCAATAATGTCTCTTATCTTAAATATGAGTTCTTTAAAATTTTTATTCCCTGCTGCTGCCTTGTGAGTCTCCTCCTTTCATTGCCATGCCTTTTGAAAGAGATGCCTGGATTCACTGTCTCCACTTCCTCCACTTTTTGCTGGGCTAACTCCTATGTCATTAATTTCTTAGCTTAGCTGTTTCCTTTTCTGGAGAGTCCTCCTGACCACCTGTCCCCCCAAGGCTCTGTTACCTCCCCTTCCTAATGCACCATGTACACGCACTTACTCCCATGCAACCACTTGTCACACTGTGTTGGAATTCCCTGTTTACTTGTTTGTCTCTTTTTCTAGATGGCAACTTCTGGAAAGCAGGGATTGTATAGTAGAAACCTACCTTTTGCGTCTTTTCAGCATCCATTTCTCCTTCCTTAGAAAAATCTCACTTTCTCTACTGTCAGCCGTGGATTTGAACGACCCCACACCACAGCTCTGTGCTGAGCAGGGGGATGCAGGCCCCGTGTGTGAGTGGATGTGTACCCCATTCTCACGGCCACAGGGATAGGTTCAGGGGTGGACTCGTGACCCACCTGGACCACGCAGAGCCAACCTTGAGATACTTGCTGGACCTCTTGGGAGTGAGAAGCCCTCTTCTTGGTTGAATTGCTCGTCTGGTGGAATATACCCCTGGGGCTGGGGCAGCCTGTGGCCTTCTTGTTTCTCCATGGGGAGGGCCCACCAGAGAGTAAGGCCATGCAGAGGAGGAAGAGCTGTGGCACGGAGAAAGACAAACTCTGATGTAAACCCGGGCGTGGGGCTCCCATTCCAAAGCTCTTTCCACAGCAGTGCAGCTCCCCAACTTGGTTTCTATATTCACTAACAAGAAAATGACAGGTAGGAATCAATTCAGGACAGAAAAGCAGATATAAACTAGGTGTCACTTAGGGAGTCTGTATGTATCTTACAGACATCTTGATGTTGAATTTATTCTCCATTGTTATTCAGTTTGCTCAGTTGCTAAACTGACAGAAGCATTGAGTTCACTGTGTTTTGTGTGTGTTTGTGTGTGTTTGAACAGGCATAGACGTGGCTTGAGAGTCTCCTCTGCTTCACAGAATTTCTCAGTTTGCTGGTATGACCAGAGGTGAGCACAGGCAAGATTTGTAACACTTGAGATCCTGGGCTTTGACTCCTGGTCCTGCCATTTTTTAGCTAGAGGTGCCTGGAAGAAAGTCCTGACAATCTATTTCCAAAAGATCACAGCAACTGAAAATGCTGTGTAGCACAGTTCTACTCTGACACACATGGGGTTGCCATGAGTTGGAGTCAGCTAGATGGCAACAAGTTTGGGTTTTCTGGTAACTTTAGACTATTTATTTAGCCTTGTGGAGCCTCAGTTTCTTCATGTGTAAAATGGGTAAATTAATAAGACTGCTTCATGATGCTGTTGTGAGGATAAAAAAAAAAAAAAAACACATATAAAGGGGGTATAACAAAGTGCCTAGTACAGCATACAGTGAAGAAAAACTTTCATCCCTTTTTAAAATAAACATTTTATTTAAAAATATACATATATATATTTTCTTAAAAAGAACACATGCCAACTTTGGTATTTTAGCCATTGCTTCCTTTCTCCTCCTAGTAACCCACATTTCTTTCTGATCAGGTGGAGCTGAGCAAAGGAGACCAGAGCGGAAACACCATACAGTGCCCTAGCAGAGAACGTACGCTTGCTCTTTTGGTTTCTTTATAGAGAGACTCTGCATTTAGCTGAGGGTGGACTTTGAGCATCCAACAGTATGTTGCACTCTTTCCTCCCTGCAGGGCCCTTAGAAAAGAGCTCTGGGGAGCAGTGTGGGTTCCCTTCCTCTCGAAAACATCGGAATAGCATACAGGATCCCCATTGTCACACTTGCTTTTGTCATAAACACTCAGGACTGTTAAACCCTTTCTAGGAAATCCATGCCCACAGTGTCCATGATGGGAGCAGCTGGCCCAAATAAACACAGGAGACATTGAAGGATTTGTTCATCTTAATGCATAGGGACAATCACAGATCTTATAATCAGAAGGAAACTTACCCACATGTTATTGAACCTAGCGAATCCTATTACAATTTCCTGGTAGATGTTAGTGAAATTCTTCTCAGATCTTTCTGTCTTTTTTTAACCAGTTGCCATTGAGTCGACTCCGACTCATTGCAACCCAATGTGTGTTAGAGTAGAGCTGTTCTCCATAGGGTTTTCAATGGCTTATTTTTTGGAAGTAGATCACCAGGCCTTTCTTCCAAGGTGCCTCTGAGTGGACCTGAACCTCCAACCTTTAGGTTAGCAGCCTGACATGTTAACCATTTGTACCAGCCAGAGACTCCCCTGGATTTTTACTGTCTTAAAATTATCTTCCCATGGATAGCCTCAACCTAGCCAGGCGCCTCTGAAAATGTAGAGGCTGGAATCAAACCCAACCCCTTAGAGATGGCCTGACCAGCTCTCAAACTCTAGGACCATCCTGTTCTATGACCTGTTCTCTGTTTCTATTCATATGATCTGTCTAATAAAGCACTAGTGGTTTTAGCATCATTCTGCTGGTTTCCATTAAATTTATGAAAAACGAATCCCCAGGCTCTTTTCCCTCCAAGTTCTGCCTGTCATTTATGGTGGGCCGGTCACAGTTAGGAATGCAACAATCGCCTCAAGGGGAAGGCCAAACTGTCTTCACACTGCTTTCTCCTGAGGGACCAAGGCTCACCTGGACACTTCCGCCCCTACCAGTTTTTCCCTTTTGTCTTAGAGAGCTTATAATGAAGAGTGGAGCCTGGGGTAGGACAAAAAAATGTTTTCTTCACTTTTCTCTGATTTTCAGGGGACTTCTGAATCTGGCAATGAAATGAAACTCTAAAATTCACACCAATGTTTTAGGTGGTGGAAGATAAAAGATCCCCGAGTGATATACCGCACAATTTCACCACAGAGAAAGAGCCAAGAAAAGAACGTGGGAGACAGCTTTTGGCTGAAGAGAGGCCCTTCACTTTCCCATCTGGAAAAACTAAGCCTCCTTTTGATGATAGCATAAAGGGTTTCTAGCCTGAAGACTGGGAGGTTCCCAGTATTGTTGATTATAGAAACTGCAACTTCCCAGACATTCAAAATCTGATCAAGTATTGGGACAACTGGGTCAATTCAGTACTGGGTATCTGAAAATTTGTGCGTTTTTGTGTGGTAGGCATCAAATAATTGTCCACTGGATGAGGAAAGTTAATGCAGGTGTTTGCAGTCAGACCAGAATCTGTTTCTGGAAGAACTGATGGAGTTTAAAATAAATATTTTTTTGAAAGGAATGCCTCGAGTGCTCGGGATAGGTGTTGTTGATGCTTTGTTCAGATTGAAAAGAAATGTATTTGAAAGGAAAAAGGCTGCCAGTTCACAGACCTTTAACTAGAGGCAGAGGCTCTCTTGGAGTTCTCACTCACCAATGCGATCTTTGTGTTGTTAAGAATGGCTTCTCATCTAAAACATAGTGACTCCCTTTTCGTAATGCAACGTGTTAGCTGAACCAAGAGGCTCATAGATCACTAAGTTCACCCTTTTGCCTCCTTCCTTCCTCCTTTCTCCCTTGTCTCTCTCTCCCTTGCAATGTGTGCCATCTCAACAACATTGTTAGATGTAGGCCAATACTAATGAGCACTGGCTTACTGACAGTGCTTGCACAAATGGGTTTTCTGGCTCCATATGATAAGCACGGCTAGGGGACTGCAGCAGCTTGGGGACTGGCGGCCAGGGCGTGCAGGTCGGCTTCCCCATGTGGGTCCCAGGGGTGACAGGAAACTGGCATGTGGTCATCTTCAGGCTCTAAGAGCATTAAGAAGCTTGACCACGGGCACCGTCATAAATCTCTGCACATCTGCTAATTATGCCCAATTCATCCAAAGAAGAGGACACAGTGAAGGGTTTAAAGGAACTTAAAATAAATCCCCCAGTAGGAAACCGATTAACTAGCATAGGTTATCTGTCTTACTGGGAGCATCTGGCTTCGTCAGTTTTCTCCCATTTATCCCATTTTCTCCCCAGAGTTCTGCTTCTGAGTTATGAAGAACAGGATGACTATGGTGTGTGGAGGCTGTGGGCAGAGGCTGGGAGCAGTAAGCATGGGATCTACTGTGCTAACTATGTTGGTTTGCGGTAGCAAATAGGAACCATCTTATCTTTTGCTTAGACCAAACCTACTGTGAGGTGTGTATATCAGTCCCAGGTAATATCCTAAAAAAGATCCCATGAAAATGTACAGGATTGCAAAATACAGAGGCCTGTTAACCAGGTCTAGTCTTTCAGATAGAAATACCCAAAGGGAAAAAATAAATTAACATTAAGACCAGAGTCTTGGAGTAGGGACACTGCGTACGTTTGTTTTCCAAAGGAAGTAAGGAAAAAAAAAAAATAACATATATATAGCGAAACGTGGCACATGGAAAAATGTACTGACCAGCAAGCTTTGTCAAGATCCAAGTAAAACTTCAATGTCTTTGGAATCAACAAATGTGAGGAACATGTTATAAGGCTTTCTTCCCCATAGCTTCATCTTCAAAGAAAAGACTGATGATTTTTCCATCTAGATATTTGGCTCTGATGACAGACATAAAAGCAAAATAAAAAAATTGACCATGTGGATCTTTCAAAGCATAGGAATGTAAAACAATTTTCATCTTCCTTTTAGATGCTCCTACAAGAGACCGCATTAACATTTCCAGCTACTAATGGCGAAGGCGTTCTGTCTTTTCACATCTAGTCATTGCCAGGATGAGCTTGTTCATGGTAAGCAAGTGGCTGTGAGTCATCAGGTTGGAGCCATTAGTCATACACAGAGAGGCAATGTGTAGTCTGGTTGATTAATCAGGAGTTCTCAGTGAGAAAGACCAAGTACCATTTCACAGCAGATTGAGGGTTAAAAGCTTTCGGCATATAACTCTGTAACACTGCTATTCATGACACACACACACACGCACACACACATATGTATATATATCAATACACATGTGTGTGTCTGTGTGTGCATTTCTCCCCCTAGAATAAGAACTGGCAACTTTCAGAGTAGCGGTCATCAAAAACACTCTGTGTTCGCACACAGTTACAAGTTAACAATGGAATGACTTCTAAATCTTTGGTTTATCAAAAACAGAACTTCTAAAATCACAACATTTTTGTTATTTTCTCTATAAGTGCACAGTGAACAACATTTTCTTTTTTACAAAAGAAGAAAACAGTGCCTTAGTGATTTAAATAAAAATTAAAAAACAAAACAAAAACAACAGCAATAGCTACTTTCTACAGCATGCAACACTCTAAGATGGTGACTTGAGCCACAGTGAGCTTTTGAGAGACTGTTCTACAATTTGAGCTTTCTCAACTCCCAGCCAAAGCATGAGAGGTAATGAGGGAAGCACATTAGACCATTGTCTATTTTCTTTCGATCATTCTCAACGTGCAATTGTGTTTTCTTGAAGAGACCAAGACCTGAAATACTCTCTCCCATAAATACCATCCATATTTATTTTTATGATATAATGATTTCCAATTTTCCCAGAGCAACACAGACCAATGATTGCTATAAATCAAATGACGGTAGAATGCGCTTTGTGACTGATGGGCCAAGTCACCAGAATTTCTTCCTAAGGAAATTCTTGGGACTTCATTTTATAGCAAATTATGCATATGGAGAGTGAGTTCTCCAGGAGAACCTGGATTGTCAACTTTAAAAAAAACGGCTTTTTCAGGAATATGACAGCTTGTTAGATCCAAGGAGTCCTCCCCTCCCGATGCTGGGGGCAGAATAAGAAAGAAAGCTAGTCAAAAGAGGAGCAATAGAGGATTGGTATCTTGAAAGACAAGAGGAGCAGGAAAAAAGCAAACTGAGGGGGAGCTCCCCACCTCAAAAAAAGGAAAACAGGAAAGGAAGTTGGACCCCCATAAATAACAGTCCTGTTAGAATAGTCCATGGTATTTATTCCCATGATATGTAAAACTATGCTGTTCTCTAGGCCTGTCTGAATTTTCCCTGATATGGCTTCTTATGCCTAGAAATATCCTTCAGGTTTCCCTACATGGTAATCTCTAGTCTTTGGAACTAAAGAGGTTGTGTAGGAGAACCCAACGTATCTTTTTTCATAGCAGGAGTTTTCCTTACTTTAGGATTCTCCCTTGTTCCACCATGCTTAGCACCTCAGAGACAGCAGAGTGATTTGGCTATGGGCTGAGGGAAGCTCTGGTAGGGGTTGCCTAGACTAAATGTAGGCTAGCTGTTATCAGTGACCAAAGAATCCCGGGTACAGGATTGGGACCACTTCAGTGGGTAGCTTTGTGACTGAGGGGCACTGAGTTGACTTTGCTTTCCTAGGAACAGATTGGTCCTGTCCCTCCCTTCTGCCTCAAAAATTCCCTAACTGAAGCTATGCATGGCTTCCATTTTGAGACAGGTAATAGAGAGATGAGAAGCAGCCTACGTCAAGGACGTATCTTTCATAACCTTTGTTGGATGGACTTTCTCTGTACTCTCAAAGGAGCTGACATTTTCTTTCCACAGTATGTCTAGTCATTTTCATGAGAACAGTACACAATGTGAGATTATGCCCCAACAATGCCTGAGAAAAAATATGGGTTAAAAAAACTACTGGTGTTTTAAAGGCAGTGAAAGATCTTTTTGGCATTCATAGTCTGAGAAAACACATTTTTGAATGCATTGCTGAAATTATTATCGGTCACTGAATACCGGTATTATTAATATATTTATCGGAATCGACTTGAAGGCAACTCACAACAACAAAATATATATCCTATTTGTTCTTGTTGATTGTCACAGAAGCCTCTATTGGCTTATTTTTAATTCTTTTCTCTCTCTCTCCTTTTTTTTTTTGATAATAAAAGTATCCATTGTTGTATGCTTTTCCCCATGGAATTCCTACTGGTCTTCCTTAGCACTATTGTATCACCATTCTACCACTGCTGCAAGTGCAGGTCCATGGGGGAATTCAAATTGAGATCCGTGACATCCAAGAAATCAATATTAAAGATGCTGGGGCCGCTGGTGGTGAGGGAGCCAAAGGCTGGCGTGGAGCTTGGAGGAGTGAGGTCCAGCCATTCCATGGTCTCCCAGGGAGATTCAGTGAAGCTCAATGGCAGCCCATTGCTGTCCACAGAAGAGGGTGAAAACTGAGTCTGCATGGGGGAGAGGGGGCCTGGCAAGATCTCGTGTGCATTGAAGAGGTCTTCTGCAGCCTTCCCGGAGAACCCATCCATGATCCCATCAAACTGGGGCTCCTCACTCCCAAGTTTTAGGAGGGTGACATCACTCACTTTTCCTAAGGGACTCTGGGAATTTAGTAAGACTTCAAGGTGCTCATCATTTTCAGTGGTGTAGTGATCAAAGGAGGGCTGGCCTCCTGCAGAAGCTTGTTCAAAAGAAACTGAAGGCTTGGGGAGAGCAGCACTAGGGCTTCGGGAAGGCCCGGGAATCTTTGGGACTTTTTGAAGACAGGAATGATCCTCTCTGGCATCAGCGGGCATTTCTGTTGGAAAAACCCAAAGGCAATTGTTAGATCACATCCAATGGGGCATGCCCCACATTGTGACTCTTTGGAAGAATGAATTACATTAAAACAAACACAGGAGGTAGTCATGCTTATGTGGTCATCTCTCATCACCCAAAGTTTCATTCCCAAACTGCCCCATGTATCCCCAATTCTTCTTCCCTTCCGTATCTCCCAAAACTCTTCCTTCTGGAAATTCTCCTCTGTGATTCTCAGACTCTTTACTCTGGAGGTTCCTTTGACTTGCTGATGGCTGGCTATCCCCAAGGACCCTGTGTCCTCTGTTATACCCTCAGTGGAGGCCAGCATGCTTCGGGGCCACATTGGGTTCTTTTGTTTGCCCATGCGTCTTTCTGATTGTCACTACCCCTTCTTCTTACAACTCCTCAGCTGTTTTAAGGGTCATGCCACTCTCCCTGCCCCCTGCCTCACTGTGTTCTCTTACCAGTCTCCTAATCATGCCTTGGCATTTGCTGAAGACTCTATTCCCCAGTTCATTGCCATTTCCCCCACTTCAACTCGTCTTTCTCTCTGACTTCAGATCTTCAGAAATTACACGTTGACCACACAGGGAAAGAAGTTCCTTGACCTCCTCCTTAACTCCAGGGATTCCTCTTTGCCCTCTCTGCTGGGCATGTCCTGGACCTTGTCGTCACCAACTACTGATCACTCTGAAAGCATGGTTTCAAGCAAAATTTTCCTTTCTCTGTCTATCACCTCCCATCTCTCTAGCTCACTTATTAAATACCCCCACAACAACACTTCTCAGCTACTTGGAGACATTCCAATCCACAGACTCAACTATTTTATCACTATCCACCAGCCCCTTCTGGCCTTCACTTATTTCCTCTTCTAGTCTGCATTCCATGGTCCACCGTTATAATTTGGATCCTTCGTGGTGCAAATGGTGAATGTGTTGAGCTGCTAAATGAAAGTTTGAAGATTTGAGTCTACCCAGTGGTACCTCAGAAGAAAGGTCTGGTGATCTCCTTCTGAAAAACCAGCCATTGAAAATCCTATGGGTCACAGTTCTACTCTGACACAAATGGGGCCACCAGGAGTTGGAATTGACTTGACAGGAATTGTTTTTTACCATTATAATTACTCTCTTATACATACCCACAATACCCTTGCCCTCCTCCTTCCTTCCAACATACTCCCTTGGCAAAGTCCCACCCCTAGATGAATCTTATCATCTGCCTTCTCTAAGCCTGCCCTGGATCAGCTGGACATTACAAGAAAAAATTACATAACCATGTTGACTGGTTTTGCTCTAAATTCATGATCTCATCTCCTATTGGCACTTGCTACTGCCTAGCAATCCTACTGTGTTTTTCTGGAGAATCAATTCATTCACGATTGATTCTTAACTGCCCGTTCTTTCCTCTTATCTCCCACACCACTTTCCTGCAACCTCACTCTTTGCAAACCTTGTCACAGACATCATTAAGAAAATAAGGGCATTGATATGAATTCTCTCATTTTTCTATCACAGAACTTATAAACATACTTACACCTGTACTCATCTTTTTCTCCCCCACCCCATCACAACGGAGGATATACCTGTTTACTTGATTTTTCTCCATCTCCCTTACTATACTGTTAACTCCGTAAACCACCCACTGGCCACCGAGGTGACACCGACTCATGGAAACCCCATGGGTGTCTCAGTGGCCTTGTGCTCCATAGAGTTTCAGTGGCTGATTTCTTCAGAAATAGATCACAAGGCATTTCTTCCAAGGTGACTCTGGGTAGACTTGAATCTCCAACCTTTCTGTTAGAAGCTGAGTGTGTTAACCATTTGCACCACCCAGGGACTCCACAAATGTGGGGCCTTGTCTGTCTGGCTCAGCGATAACTCTAATACCTGGCCCTTCCTTCTCTGAGTTCTCTGCTGTCTCCTTCTCTGAAACTTTTAATGTTATTGCTTAAACGTTCAGCCCTGACCTCTGTTTTTATCTACATGTTCTCTTTAGGTGATCTCATTCATTCATGTGGCTTCACACCCTCTGCAATTTTTTTAAATAAACAAATGATTTAATAGGAGGCAAAAAGAACATGTTGATCACTGTTGATTGCTGGCTTGAGTAACATTTAAGCATGAATGGGGAAGATAACTAACTGAATTTCATTTTGAGTAGGTAGCATAAAGTTTTCCCTGTCAGCTTTATCCTTTTTCTCGTAATTAAGAAGATAGGGGCATTGAGACTGGGACAGTAGAGGAAATGCTGTAGCAAAAGAAAACATTTTGGAAAACAGGGATTCGGTTGACAGTGGAAAAATGTTAAAATATTTCCAAGACGAAGGCATTGAGGAATCATCCACCTTGCCTTTCATCTGTTCCAGACATGGGCAGGAGCTCATGGAAACGACTCTGTCCCCATGGACTGCTTGGCGCACATCTGTTAGTGCACATACAGCCTTGGTCCTAAGTGTTCACTCCCTAGAGTACCTGCAAGGACAGAGTAACCTGATGGATAAGAAACAGGGCCGCCTTACCTCCACTTTCAATGAGAACATCCAAGAGTTCATCCATCTGCTGACTTCGGGTCATCTGCTGTTGCAAAAATAACCAAAAGGAAAACAGGGACATCAGAAGGTGGTGACCTCTTCTGTAAGGTGTTGTTAGAGACAGCACGGCAGGCTTTTAAACCGTGTTTGGTTTAAAGGTTTCTGAACTATGTTTGATTAGTGCTTAGTATGAATATTAAACAGGTAAACAACTGAGTGAAGCAATCTACTACAGCAAGAGAAGGGGAAAGAGAATGTGAAATGCTTTCCAGCAGACTTCAGTTGCCAGAGAGATTTCCATCCCTGGAGCAGAGGGTTTTAATACACAAGTAGGGAGGTACTTTTTCTCACGTATTGCTATCATGCTGAACAGGTTTCAGCAGAGCTTCCAGACTAAGACAGACTAGGAAGAAAGGTCTAGCAGTCTAATTCCAAAAAAAAAACCAAAACCAAACAAACAACCAGTCAATGAAAATCCTATCACAAGGGTCTGATCCCATTGTATACGGGGTTGCCATGAGTCGGGGGCTGACTCAATGGCATCTAAGAACCACACAACTGTGAAGGAGGTGGATGTGGGCTGCCTGTCTGGTTTCTGTGGTCCAGGAACTTGGCTCACACTTTCCTTGGTTCCTTGTTACAATGCTGCGGAACCCTTGACCCTGTCTTGTACAGCACGCCCACACCTCCACTATCTGCCACCCTACCCCCAGCTCAACTGAGTTGTGAAGTAGAACCTTATTTGTACAAGTCCACTTTATTTGGCCTTTTTCTTTTCTTTTGAAACTGTAAAGCACCAGGCAATGGTTACAGATACCAGGGAAAGGGAATGGGGACAACAGAGGCATATATCCATCTCAGTCCTCTGGAGCCCCGTGTCCGTAAGCACAGACATCAGCAATCAACACAGACAGGAGCAGAGCTCAGAGAATGAGTGGGCTGGAGTTCAGAAGGCAGCAGCTGTCTGCAGGGCCTGGCAGGTAATGTCAACAAGCATCCTTAGAACAGGAGAGCTGGGGTGAGCTGCAGAGCACATCTCTGGCTCAAGGGGACACAGACACTGCTTTAGACAACAGTCTGGCAAATTTGTGGCTCCGGTGTTGCCAGGTTCCTTAATTTTTCAGAAATCAGAAAGCCCATGTTTCACATGGCTGGTACGAATGGTTAATACACTCTGCTGCTAACTGAAAGGTTGACAGTTTGAGTCCACCCAGAGGCATCTTGGAAGAAAAGCCTGGCAATCTACTTCTGAAAAACCAGCCATTGACAACCCTCGGGAGCACAGTTCTATTCCGACACACATGGGGTCACCATGAGTCAGAATCGACTCCATGGCAACTGGCAATGGTGCTACTTTTTGCATAAGATATTCTCTTTAGGTGAAATGAAACCTAACTGTAGGCTGATTTTGACCTGCTGAATTCCAGTATTTAACAACTGACATAGATGTTCTTTTCCGGGGTGTGCGAGAGGAACACAGATGAAGGGCTATCTAACACCTTGTGAAGATCAGACCGTTTAAAAGTTAAGGTCATTCTTTTTCTTTTTTTTCTTTTGAAAACATCCAGACAGAAGCAAAAGTAGAGACTATAATGCCCTCCATGCATTCACTACCCGGTTTCAACAACTATCAACATTTTGTCAGGAATTTTCAAGCTAGGAAGAACCTTAGGAAGTATCAATGTGAAAATAGCTCTCATATATTTGAGTACCTACCAGGAGCCCAAACAACATGGCAAGTGCTTTCAATGCATTATCCAGAATGCTTACAAAGTAGCTATTACCCTTATTTCATATCAGAGAAGCTAAGTGCTTGCCCAAGCCCACCCAGCTGCTAGGGGCAGAACAGGCACTAAGGCATCAGGATGACCAGACCATCATGTTCTCTCTCTACCCCACACAGCTTCTATACACATGTGGCAGCTTCCTACAGGTAGTGTCTAGGTACTTTTTTCATTGAAGAGGCATCAGACACAATACCAGAATTTACAAACGGCATAAAATTGAATAATGGAAAGCCATGTTTACGGAGTTAATCTACTCTATAAAGATCAGGTCATGCAGTTACCTGCTTCACTGCATCCTCATAGGAGGGAGGCTGTGTTATTTCTGAAACTGCCGAGCTTGACTTAGAAAAGGTTGGGGAAGGGACTGAAAACTTTGGTCCTGTCTTGTCAGAAGAGTGTAAACCAGCCATCTGTGTGGGCGAGACACAGGCAAAGGCAATCAATTCACTGGTCAGAAGTGGCACTGCTTCTGTTTTAGAAGCTACAGGCTAAATTCTGGAAAAGCTGATTTAAGAAGAGAAAAAAAAAAAAAAGACCAGGGCTTAGAAAGTAACTCCGGAGTATTAGTAATAGTACGAATCAGTGTGAAATTATTATTGGAGGCATCGCAGAGTTGGCATCTCACGGATTCATTTCCCCTTCTAAAGTACACTGCATTCTGCTAGAGGAAGAGCTAGATGAGAAAATAAAATAAAACAAAAAAGTCCAATCAAATACAAAGACATGTCAATCCAGAAACTCCCTGAGTATTTTATCTCCAGGGGCCTTTCATTCCAAACTGTGTATGTTTGCAGAGAGTTAGAGGCATTCCTCTTCACGAGACAACTTCGTTTGTTGTGTGTTTTGTGGGAGTGCCTAGGCTTTTTTCAGGGTCTCTCTCCCGTAAGGTAGAGGGCAGTCGTGGTTCAGTGGTGGAATTTTCACCTTCCATGCAGGGGACCTGGGTTTGATTTCTGGCTAATGCACCTCACGCGCAACCACCACCTGTCTGTCAGTGGAGGCTTGTGTATTGCTCTGACGCCGAACAGGTTTCAGCAGAACTTCCATACTAAGATGAAGTAGGAGGAAAGGCCTGGCAATCAATTTCCAAAAATCAGCCAGTGAAAAGCTTATAGATCACAACAGTCCAATCTGCAACAGATCATGAGGATGGTACAGGATCCGGCAGTGTTTTGTTCCATTGTGCATGGGGTCGCCATGAGTGGGGAGTGGCAAAACCTGGGTCTCCCACATGGAAGGTGAGAATTATACCACGGAAACACTGTTGCTTCATTTCACAAACATATCATGGCCATATTAGTCATCTTGATTTCCGGGAGGACCCTAGGAAATAGCTCCTTGTGGTACCTTCTAACTTATACCTCCATTTCAATGCATTCCTAGTGGTCTTGTTTCTCTCTGAAACGTCATTTATTTCTGCTTTTGAACCTAATATTTGCCTTGAAGGACAAGAAGCACATAAGACAGAAGAGGTGAAGTCAATCCCAAGTTTGAACTCTGACCCCACGTGCCTACCTTTTGCTGTACACCTGGGCTTTTGGGGCAGGTGTTGCCCCCAGCACCATGGCTGCTATCTGCCTGGGGTCCAGGGAAGGGAGGATGGAGGCTGGAAGGCTGAGGGGAGAAGCTCGGAGGATGGCCATCATGTACTCCTGAGTTCTGTACAGAGGGAGAAGCAACACATTGAAATTGCCAGCACGGCACTTTTCAGTATGGGCTTTGCTGAGAGAGCTGGTCCCTGCTCTAGTGTCTTATCTTTCCAAAACACCAAACCAGTTTTCGCTGAGTGGACCCCGAATCATGGCGACCCCACGTGTGCCAGTGTAGAACTCTTCTCCATAGGATTTTTCATTACCAGGCCTTTCTTCCTAGGCACTCTGGATGGACTTGAGCATCCAACCTTTCAGTTAGTTGTTAAGCCCATTAACTGTTTGCATCACATGGGTACCTTTTCAAACCTCCCCACATTCCACTGGTAGGTGAATTTGCCTAAAACCTGGCTTTGAACATATCACCTAACCAACACCCACTGCTATCCAGTGATTGCAACTCATAGTGACCCTGTAGGACAGAGTAAATTACCCCATAGGGTTTCTGAGGCTGTAAATCTTTATGGAACCAGACTGCCACATCTCCTTCCTGATGTATTACCTACTATGCAAAAACTTTCAGCAGCTCCCACATATTCACAGCATCTAGTCCCCACTTCTAACCAGGATAAGAGTTCAGAACCCTCCATAATCTAGTGCTATTTCCTTCTTCATGCTTAAATTCTACTATTTCTTTCTCTGAACTTCCCATTCTAGACAAATTGGCTTCATGTTTACTCCTCAACAGGCCCTGTGTGTTCTACCTTCCTATCTTTGTTCACATCATCCCCCTCCTGGGAGATCCTTTCCCTGCCTCTCTCCTTTTTAAAATGCTAAAACCAGTTGCCATGGAGTTGATTCCAACTCACGGTGACACATGTGTGTCAGTAGAAATCTGCTTCATAGGGTGTTTAGTGGCTGTGATAGTTTGGAAGTAGACTGCCAGGCCTTTCTTCTAAGGCACTTCTGGGTGGATTTGAACCTCCAATCCTCGGGTTCATGGCCACATGCTTAACCATTTTTACCATCAAGGGACTTCTTTTAAAATGTTATACTTCCCATAGAGTCTGGTTTCTTCACAAAGCCTTCCCGACTTTTCTAGCCCTTCATGATCAGGCTGCCCCACACCCCACCTACTTTGTGCAGTATACAGTGTCATAAGCACAGACTAGTCATTGTTATGGTTTGAATTGTGTCCCCCTAAAATATGTGTTGGAGCCCTAACCCCTATTGCTGTGGTGTAGTCCCTTTTGGAGATAGGGTTTTCTTTATTAGGTTAATTAGATCACGTCCAAGCTGAGTGGGTTCTACATCTAATCACTTCTGAGTCATAAAAAGAGCAGATTAGACACAGAGACACACACACACTGGGGAAGACAGATGCAATGTGAGGCTCGCCAGAGAAATAGAAGAAATGCCCAGAGCTACCAAGAAGGAGGAAACCCTGGTGGCGTAGTGTTTAAGAGCT
Organism: Dugong dugon; assembly: GCA_030035585.1. Taxonomy (NCBI): domain Eukaryota; kingdom Metazoa; phylum Chordata; class Mammalia; order Sirenia; family Dugongidae; genus Dugong; species Dugong dugon. The sequence continues at coordinate 64,054,442 of CM057470.1, read as the reverse complement.
ACGGCTGCTAACCATAAAAGTTGGCAGTTCAAATCCACCAGGTGCTCCTTGGAAGCTCTACGGGGCAGTTCTACTCTGTCCTAAAGGGTTGCTACGAGTTGGAATTGACTCAGTGGCAATGAGTTGTGTGTGTGTGTGTTTATATACTGACAAGGAAGGAATCAATACAGCTGAGACCCTGAATTCAGACTTTTAACTTCCAGAACTGTGAGAAGATAAATTTCTGTTCTATAAAACCACCCACGTGGTATTTCTGTTACAGCAGCACTAGGAAGCTAAGACAGTGGTCTTATCCCATATTGTTCTTCATCTTTTATCTATTATGCATGTAATTGTTCATGTCTGCAAAGAGTGCTCTGTAAAACCATAACTCACTGTACCAATGTTACTTCTTCTTGTTAGCATCAGTATGATGAGATTCGAATGCTTTATGGTCCAGGGCTACATCTCAAGAGCTATTTTTATCCTTGTTGCCTAGGACACTATACACTCAATAAACATTTGTTAGTGATGATGATAATCCAATTAAGTCCAAATCCCTCCCAGAGTGTCCACTCTGGACATCATGCATTTGAATGCGGTAGGTTTGTAAAAAATTAATTCTCATTACCTATAGCCACACCTCATACTCCCAGGATAAGAACATTAAGTGTGAAAGGGCATGCATTTGTGAATCAGATAATTCTGGTTTGTATTCTAGCCTTGTATGATCCCAGGTAACTTGTCTGACCTCCCTAAGCCTTGTGTTCCTCAATGGCAATAAAGAATAACAAAATTGAGCTCCTGGGGTTGTTGTGACAATTAAATAAGATTTCCCATATACAAAGATATTAATGTTTGGCACATGGCAGGCGCCCAATTAATGTGTATTTTCTTCCTATTCCCTTTCTAATAATACAAATTTCATTCAACCCTTTGATATGTAATTTTCTTTCTAGAGGAGACTTACACAGGTTTCCTAATAATTTTTCAGCTCCATAGACAAAAGAAAAGCTTTTGCTGGTCGCCTTGGTCTGGTCTTTAATCAGCTACTCTTCCAAGCCATCTCCTATGACTTTCTTCTCATTCTGCTCCAGTCACATGGGCCTTCTTGATCCTTGAATATGCCTGGCATGCCTCTACCTCAGGGCCTTTGCACTTGCTGTTCCCTCTTTGCCTGAAATGTGCTTACCACAGATAGTTACAAGACTTCCTCCTTTACCTCCTTCAAAGTGTTGCTCCAATGTCCCCAGCCACTCTGTTTGAGGTTGCAAACTTTCAAACTCCTCACCCCCTCCCCTGCTCTTTCTCTGTAAGATGTATCATCTTCTAATACATCATATAACATGGCTATTTACTGTGTTTACTGACTCACTCCCCATACGAATGGGAATGGTTGTTTGGCTAGTTCAGCAGTAATACCCAGAGACTCCAACAGGGACTGGCACAAAGTAGGCACTCAGTAAATAATTGTACCATGAATCCCACAACACTGAGAGAACAGTCAGGTCTGGAAACTTCCCCTTTGGCCCTCTTGATGAATTGGTTTGGCCTATGGTAAGACTTGGAGTCCACAGAGGGTACCAACATGCTTGGCTGCTAACTGAAAGGTTGGTGGTTCATGTCCACCCGGAGGTGCCTCAGAAGAAAGCCCTGACAATCTACTTCTGAAAAATCAGCCATTGAAAACCCTATGGAGCACAGTTCTACTCTGACACACATGGGGTCACCATGAGTTGGAGTCTACTTGAGGGCAACTGGATTTTTTTTTTTTTTTGTATGATAAGACTTGATGTCAAGGAGTCCTTAGAGTAGGGGTCAGCCAGCTATGAACCACAAGCCAAATCTGGCCCACCACCTGTTTTTGTAAATAAAGTTTTATTGGAACACAGAAATGTGCATTTGTTTATGAGTTGTTTATGGCTGCTTTTGAGGTACAAAGGCAGAGCTGAATAGTTGCAACAGGCTGTATGGCCCACAAAGCTAAACACATTTATTATCTCTTCCTTTATAGAAAAGGTTTGCTGACCCCTGCCTAAGAGGTTAACTGAGTTGGTGTATGGTGAAGGCTTGCAGGGTGTGGTGTCTGGGAGTTGCTGCTGGACTTTTGGTAAGTCCTGCACATTGAAATTTCCAACTTGAGCTCTTTAGCATCTGCTAATTCATATCCTAGTTCCGGAAAGGGATACAGTGGGGTGGGGTGCAGAGAGTTCTTACCTGAGCAGTGCACACCTGGCTGCTGACAGGTGAGGAGACACTGTGCCCTTCTCCCTGGGCACCAGAAGATGAGGGTAGGAAGTAGTGGTTGTTGGGCGACGGAGGCAGACTGATGTGCTGTGGGCTTTTCACTGTCCCAAGCGGGGAATGCTGAGGTGAGCACTGAGGGCTGAGGAACGTGGAAGAAAGTACACTGGTCTGAACCGAGGACTCCACACAATGAGTGCTCCCCAGGGGGAGGAGCTGAGCAGCTTCACAAACGGTCTGTTGACTCTCTGAGCCGTCGCTTTGCCGTTTCACAGATGTCTGCTGGGATGCAAAAGGACAGCTGGAGACAGCATCTTCCTGCTTGATGGGGGCAGCCAAGAAAGGCAAGGGCTTCTTCTCTGAGCAGTTACTCCTTTTCTGTTTCTGAAGCTGCATCCTCAGCTCCTCCACGTGCCTCTGCTCTTGCTGGAGTTTCCAGGTGAGCTCATTTATCACTTTCTGCTTCTCCACCAGCATCTTGTCCTTCTCCGAGTCCAGCCCGTCCAGCTCTGAGGGCAGGGAGCCCCCGTTCAGACTGCTCATGAGGCTTTCTTCTGTGCAGACTTGCACTGGGGACGGCTGCAGGGTGAAGGAGGGGGAAGCGTCGTTGAAGGTGTCTGGCAGGGACCCGGCCACCGAGAGGTCCGACGAGGCTGGGGAGATGGGAGGGCTGGAGCTGGTGCTGCCGAGGTGGTAGAAGCCGTTTGATAAGGCTCCGGTGGAGGGGGAGGACTGATAGTTAGGCAGAGTGCTGGCTGGTGTAACAGGAAAGGTGACGGTTGTTATGTCACTGAAGTTTGGCACGGAGCTTCCAGAACAGTCCTGGAAGGGCCGCAGCCGTTCCATGAGGGCGGTTTTGGTGCCTGACACAGGCAAACCCCGTATTCGAAGCTGTTGTCTTAATTCAGAGACCTAAAGCAAGCAGGACATTGTTAGTTTGATGCTTTGTGACAATATGTCTCATTAAATTGGCTTTAAGACATCACAAGTAGAATTGTATCATATGCGTTCTACTTTCTTATAGTCCTTTCCAGTTCCCTCCCCTGCTCCCTATACAAATTACAATAATTCTTTCTTACTTTGCCATGTACCATGTTTCCATGGTCATTACAGAACAAACGAACAAAAAAACAGTTGTTGTTGAGTCAATTCCAACTCATGGTGATCTCATGTATGTCAGAGTAGAACTGTGCTCCACAGGGTTTTCAATGGCAGACTTTTTGAAAGTCGATGGCCAAGTCTTTCTTCTGAGGTGCCTGAGTGGGCTTGAACCTCCAACCTTTCAGTTAGCCGCTGAAGGCTTAACCATTTGCACCACCCAGGGACTCCTCCATAGTCATGTTGTCTTTGTTGTTAGTTGCTGTTGAGTCGATTCGGATTCAGCAAACCCACCCAGGATAGCATGGAAATGTAGAGCTTCACTGGACTAAAGCCGCCTAGTTCTCTGTCCTCCAGCTCCCGTCCCAAGCCCCTACCCCCATCTTATAAATCTCAAAGCAGAGCTGAGACCCCTGTCTCTGGCTCCTTAGAGGAGGGCTCTTTCCATGCACTCTCTTCAACAACGGTCCTCAGAACTGTGTGCACGCCAGCACTGCTGGGAGAGCGTGTTACAACACGGATTGCTGGCTCACTGGATCAAGAACTTTAAAAATATTAGTACATTTTTGTTCAGGAACTTCACTCCTACATATTTGGTCTAAGGAAATAATTTGAGAAATTAATGGATTTATATACTAAGAAGGTCATTGAAATTTTATTTTTAATGGCAAATAATTGAAAGCAAATTAAATGTCCAAGAGTGGGATGTTAACTAGGTGGTGGAATGAAATGCTGCTATAAAAAATTAAAAGTTTATGTAACATTAAAAATTATGAAAAGTGCTGGGAATGGACAGCCCCGAACCAAATGGGACTAATGAGTTACAGTAGTCCAGTGACAAGGGCCAGAAGGCAGAAGGGGACAAGGAAGCTGGTGATAGGGAACCCAAGGATGACTAAGGATATTGTTGATGTGTTGTGAGATTGTTAACCATTGTCATAGGGCAACATGCGTAGTAACTGTTAAATGAGAAACTATTTTGTTCTGTAAGCCTTCATCTTAAGTGAGAATAGCAGCACAGTTGGAACAACGTAGTCAATGTCACTGAACTGTGCATGTAGAAATTTTTGAAATGGTGTATCTTTGGCTATGTGTATTTTCACCAAAACAAAAAGGTTGAGAAGTTAGAGGGTTGACATGTTGTGGGGTTGTTAACCATTGTCATAAAACAATATGTGTACTACTGTTTCATGAGAAACTATTTGTTCTGTAAGCCTTCACCTGAAGTACAATAAAAAAAAAATTATGAAAAGTGTTCATGATATGCTAAACAAAAAAGCATGCCAGAAATTTATGCACATATAATTATTTTAAAACAGTTATTTTAAGACCAAACTATGTTCATATGCATTTTAAAAGGCTAGAAAGAAATGTAACTTGTAATGCTATCCGTGAGTAGTAAGTTAATGACTTTGTCTTTAAAACTTGTTTACTTTTCTATATACTTCTTAGATTTTCATTCGTGAATATTTATATTACTTTATTATCAGCTAAAAGTTATTTTAAAGAATTGCATCAGCTTAGACTGCCACTAGTGATAAATATGCTATTTCCCTCATAGTCTTGCCAACATTGTTTTAACATTTTCTCTTGCATTGGCTGGTTTGAAAAGTGTAAAGTGACAAGTCATTATTGTTTTAATTTTGAATTACTTAGAATTAGTGAGTTCTACATTTATTTTTAGAATCTCTTCTGGCACTGAATAATTTAAACTACATTATTAAATAATGCAGCTCATATTTTAAAATAAAACGAATACTTGCTGAGTTCAATTTGGGCTTGTTTGGACAAAGGTTTCTATACATGTGTTTCCTACATGTATTAGTGTTGTGATCGTTAAAAACTTTTTAGATTGTTTACTGTGGAAAATATCAAACACAAACGTAGAAGAAAATTATAATGAACCCCATATACCCATCAACGAGCTTCAGCAACTGTCATCTTGTGCCCAATCTTGTTTCATTTTTAGCCCCACTTACTTCTTTCCTTACCTTCCCTGAATTATTTTCAAGCAAATCATATAATTTCACCCATAAATATTTTAGTATCTATCGCTAAAAGATAAGTATTCTCTTTTTAAACATAGCTATAATACTATTATCACACACAAAAAATGAATAATTATTTCTTAATATCCATCGAATATTCTCTCAGTGTTTAATCTTTCCAGTCTCTCTCTCACAATTTCCTTCTCTCTTTCTTACTCTTTCTCTCTCTCCCCTCGAATTTGTTAGAAACAAGATTCTAAAAAAAAAAAAATGCATATAGTGTGGTTATGTCATTAGCTGCCGTCATGTTGATTCTGACTCGTGGTGGTGACCCCATCTGTGCAGAGTAGAACTGCTCCATATGGTTTTCAAGACTGGGACTTTTTGGAAGCAGATTTCCAGGCCTGTCTTCTGAGGCACCTCTAGGTAGATTCAAACCACCAACCTTTCCACTAGTAGGTGAGTGCTCAACAATTTGCACCACCCAGAGACTGCTATGATATAGCTATTAATAATTTTTTAATGAAAATCACCACCACTTGTCTGTCTGTCTGTTGTACTGTGATGGCTTGCATGTTGCTGTGATGCTGGAAGCTATCCCATTGGTATTTCAAATACCAGCAGGGTCACCCATGGTGAACAGGTTTCAGTGGACCTTCCAGACTAAGACAGACTAGGAAGAAAACCAAGAAAAATCTTATGGATCACCATAAAACATTGTCCGACTTGCTTGCTTTGGACATGTCATCAAGGAGGGATCAATTGCTAGAGGAGGACATCATATTTGGTGAAGAAGAGGGCCAATGAGAGCAAGGGAGACCCTCAGTGACATGAATTGGCACAGTAACCACAACAACAGACTCGACTATGTCAGCAATTGTGAGGATAATTTAGGACTGAGCAATGTTTTATTCCATTTACATAAGGTCACATTGAGTCAGAGTCAACTTGATAGCAACTAACAATGAAAACCAAACCCATTTCTCAGTGCTTTTCCCCCTTTTCTCCTGTGTAGAAAAACATGGACATTTCTTGCAAAAGTCACCTTCATTACCTTACCTGACTATGTTTCTTTTTTGTCAGTTCACTAGTTCCTCTTATTTCTTCCTTTCCCAAAATGCGTTTACATCATTTGCTTCATTTACTCCTCGTCTCTCCTTCCTTCTCTCCCCCTTCTCTCTTCCGACCACTCTTCCTATTTTTCTCTTCTTCAAACTCGTTCTCTCATCTAGTTTCAAGCCTCCCCATGATGCACACAATTCTGAAGTATGTATTCCCCCCCTGACAATACAGTCACGATGATCTAGACTGGCATTTTTCTAACTTAGAAACTGCCTAGACCTTTACTGTTCGTTGTCCTGCTGGTACCTGCAACCCAAATTTCCAAAGTGCACCATCATCCCTTCAGATCAGCTCCTCATCTCACCTCCCTGTGTCTGTCACTGGTGTAACTTTCCCAGTCACTCAGCTGACACCTCTTGGCTTAGCTCCAGTAAGCAGTCAGGTCTGGTGAGGTTTTCTCCTGTCTGTCCCTCCTTGTCCCTCCTCATCTCCAGTGGCAATAGCAAAGCCTTTGAAATCAATCACTTAAGCTCAAGGTCCAGTTCTGCCATTTACAAGATGTGTAAACTTGCATATCATCTACCCTCTTTAATATCCTGATTTTTATTTTTACTTTAAAATTGGGAAATAAAGCTAACCTTGCAGGGTGAAAATTAAAGCAAATTGTACAGAATGGCTGACTGATGTCATTAGCTGCTGTCAAGTCTGCCCGCAACTCATGGTGATCCCATGCACAATGGACCAAAGCCCTGCACGGTCCTGTACCACCCCCATGATCGGTTGAGCATTGGACTGTTGTGATCCATAGGTAGATCACCAGACCTTTCTTCCTAGTCCATCTTAGTCTGGGAGCTCTGCTGAAACCTGTTCAGCATCATTGCAACAAGCAAGCCTCCACTGACAGATGGGTGGTTGTGGCTGTGCATGAGGTGAATAGGCCGGGAATTGAACCCCGGTCTCCTGCATGGAAGGTGAGAATTACACCACTGACCACCAAGGCCCCTAAGGCTTACTGATTGTTTATATATATATAAGCCCTGGTAGCGCAGTGGTTAAGAGCTAAGGCTGCTACTCAAAAGGTCAGCAGTTTGAATCCACCAAAAGCTCCTTGGAAACCCTAAGGGGCAGTTCTACTCTGTTCTATAGGGTCACTATGAGTCGGAATCAACTTGATGGCAATGAGTATGTAATATGTATATAAAGGTAGTTACAACCACCATCACCACCATCATCTCCTCATACTTAGGCTAATTAGTATAACTACCCCGGTCAGTGATTCTGAGCAAGTGTGTATAGACAGCTCTACCTGTGTAGGCACTGAGAAATGGTGTCATCATATCTGGACCACGTTCCCACTGGGGATGAGGCATCTCTAGTCCCCATGACCTAGAGCTCCCATTAGAGATGGCCTGCTTTTATCTCAATGGATTTATGATTTGCGGAGTTGAGTGGGGTGACCCACCGCTCTTCTGAATGTGATGGTATGATGACACCATTTCTCAGAGCCTGCACAGGTAGAGCCTTCTATACACACATGCTCAGAATCACTGGCTGGGGTAGTTATACTAATTAGTGTAAGTGTAAGGAGATGATGGTGATGGTGGGTGTACTTAAACTGAAACAAACTCAGTGAAATCTAAGCATTTATAGTCCACGTGGAAGGAATAGAGGAAGAAGCTTTCGTACCAGGACCAAGACACATTTCTTTTGCTGGTCTTGGCACTTGGCAACCGTAGGATTACCTTCAGTTTGAAAAAACTCAAACCCTATCTTGCCTCAAAACAAAATGAGGACTGAGGAATGAGAATGGGAACGAGGGTAACAACGAGGACTGAGGAGTGAGACTGGGAACGAGGGTAACAACGAGGACTGAGGAGTGAGACTGGGAACGAGGGTAACAACGAGGACGGAGGAGTGAGACTGGGAACGAGGGTAACAACGAGGACGGAGGAGTGAGACTGGGAACGAGGGTAACAACGAGGACTGAGGAGTGAGAATGGGAACGAGGGTAACAACGAGGACTGAGGAGTGAGACTGGGAACGAGGGTAACAACGAGGACGGAGGAGTGAGACTGGGAACGAGGGTAACAACGAGGACGGAGGAGTGAGACTGGGAACGAGGGTAACAACGAGGACGGAGGAGTGAGACTGGGAACGAGGGTAACAACGAGGACGGAGGAGTGAGACTGGGAACGAGGGTAACAACGAGGACGGAGGAGTGAGACTGGGAACGAGGGTAACAACGAGGACTGAGGAGTGAGACTGGGAACGAGGGTAACAATGAGGACTGAGGAGTGAGACTGGGAACGAGGGTAACAACGAGGACTGAAGAGTGAGACTGGGAATGAGGGTAACAACGAGGACTGAGGAGTGAGAATGGGAACTAGGATTCAACAATGATGGCTCAGGAGGGTCATAAGACTGGTGTGATGAAAGTTACAGGGACTTAGGAATTTAGTTTTTTTGGAAAAAAATAGTAAAACCATTTGTGCAGCCAACACCAATCTATCAGTGATGGCTTCCATTTTGCTGTGATGCTGAACAGATTTCAGCAGAGCTTCCAGACTAAGACAGACTAGGAAGAATGGCCTGGAAATCTACTTCCCAAAAACAGCCAATGAAAACCTTACAGACAACAATGGTCTGATTTGATACTGATCATGTGGATGGCACAAGACCAAGTAGATTTCGTTCCGTTGTGCATGGAGTCACCATGAGTTGGAGACCAACTAAATGGCAGCTGAGAACAATGGGTGGGTGGAAGCCAGGTAAGCAAGTGTAATCTCTAAAAATGTTGTGAAGAATTGAAGGTACTGAATTAAAAACGTTGAAGGGCGTTGCTTTCATCTTTTTCAGTTCTTTGTGAATACTGGATGAACGAATATACCAGTCCCAAGGACTGCATCGAAACACGCCAGGATCAGCCCAAAGCTCAGGGTCTTTTTGGTCCTGTCAGTGACCTGAGGTCCACGTGGTTTTCTGATCAAGAGTATATAGCTAGCGCACACATATCACTTAAGCTGCTGCTGCCTTTCAGGGAAGAGGATCCCAGATTTGAGGATTTTATAGAACAATGCAAGGTTTTAAATTATATTGTCAATATGGGTTATCCACATTTTATCTTGTTAAATAAGGACATTAAAAAAGAAGCAAGCATGCCAACTACCAACATCATCCTAAACGGAGAGAGTCTGAAAGCATTCCCCTTGAGAATGGGAACCAGACAAGGATGCTCTTTATCACCACTCTTATTCAACATTGTGCTGGAAGTCCTAGCCAGAGCAATAAGGCAAGAAAAAGAAATAAAGAGCATCCAGATTGGTAAGGAAGAAGTAAAATGCCCCTAGTCACAGATGATATGATCTTATACACAGAAAACCCCAATGAATTCACAAGAAAACTACTGCAACTAATAGAAGATTTCAGTGAAGTATCAGGATACAAGAAAAACATACAAAAATTAGTTGGATTCCTCCACACAAATAAAGAGAACTTCAAAAAGGAACTCACATCAATACCGTTTACAATAGCCTCTAAGAAGATAAAATACTTAGGAATAAACCTAACCAGAGATGTAAAAGACGTATACAAAGAAAAACGACAAGACACTACTGCAGGAAACCAAAAGAGACATACCTAAGTGGAAAAACATACCATGCTCATGGATAGGAAGACTCAACATTGTTAAAATGTCAATTTTACCAAAAGCGATCTATGGATACATGCAATCTTGATCCAAATTCCAATGGCATTTTTTAATGAGATGGAGAAACAAATCACCAACTTCATATGGAAAGGGAAGAGGCCCTGGACAAGCAAAGCATTAATGAAGCATTACTGAAGAAGAAGAACAAGATGGGAGGCCTCACACTACCTGATTTTAGAACCTATTATACCGCCATGGTAGTCACAACAGCCTGGTACTGGTACACCAACAGACACATAGACCAATGGAACAGAACTGAGAATCCAGAGGTAAATTCATTCACCTATGAGCAGCTGATATTTGACAAAGGCCCAAAGTCTGTTAAATGGGGAAAAGATGGTCTCTAACAAATGGTGCAGGCATAACTGGACATCCATCTGCAAAAAAATGAAACAAGACCCGTACCTCACCCATGTACAAACACTAACTCAAAATGGATCAAAGATGTAAATATAAAATCTAAAATGATAAAGATCTTGGAAGAAAAAAATAAGGGCAATGCTAGGAGCCCTAATACATGGCATAAATAGAACACAGATCACAACTAACGATGCACAAACACCAGAAAATAAACTAGATAACTGGGAGCGCCTAAAAATCAAACACTTACACTCATCAAAAGAGAATCTACAGACTGGGGAAAAAATTTTGGCTACGACATATCCAGTAAGGGTCTAATCGCTAAAATCTACAAGATATTGCAACACCTCAACAACAAAAAGACAAATAACCCAATTAAAAAATGGGCAAAGGATATGAACAGACACTTCACCAAAGAAGACATTCAGGTGGCTAACAACAGATACATGAGGAAAAGCTCATGATAATTAAACATTAAAACCTGTTGCCATAGAGTCAATGCCAACTCATAGCCACCCTATAGGACAGAGTAGAACTGCCCCGCAGGGTTTCCAGGGACTGGCTGGTGGATTTGAACTGCCAACCTTTTGGTTAGCAGCCATAGCTCTTAACCACTATGCCACCAGGGTTTCACATTAGCCGTTAGAGAAATGCAAATCAAAGCTACAATGAGATACCATGTCAACCTAACAAGGCGGGCACTAATCCAAAAAACACAAAATAATAAATGTTGGAGAGGTTGTGGAGAGACTGGAACACTCATGCACTGCTGGTGGGAATGTAACAACTACTTTGGAAATCGATTTGGCACTTCCTTAAAAAGCTAGAAATAGAAGTACCATACGATCCAGCAATCACACTCCTTGGAATATATCCTAGAGAAATAAGAGCTGTCACACAAATAGATATATGCACACCCATGTTCATTGCAGCCCTGTTCACAATAGCAAAAAGATGGAAACAACCTAGATACCCATCAACAGACGAATGGATAAACAAATTATGGTACATACACACATGGAACATTATGCAACAATAAAGAACAATGATGAATCTGCAAAACATCTCACAACATGGATGAATCTGGAGGGCGTTATGCTGAGTGAAATTAGTCACAGAAAGACAAATATTGCATAAGACCACTATTATAAGAAGTCAAGAAAGGCTTTAAACACAGAAGAAAACATTTTTTGATGGTTACGAGGGTGGGGAGGGTGGGAGAGGGGAATTCACTAACTAGGTAGTAGACAAGAATCATAAAAGAAGAAAAAAAAAAAGAATCAAGCAAAACTCTATCAAAAACATGCAACTTCCATCCACTACAATCATTATTTCATAATGGAAATATTTTAACATTCAAAAATATAGGGAGGAATAAAAAAACTAAACACAGAATTGCCATATGATCCAGCAATTTTACTCCTAGGTATGTACCGAAAAGATACGAAAGCGGGCACTCAACCAAATACTTGTACACCAATGATCATTGCAGCCTTATTCGGAACAGCCGAAACATGGGGACAACCCACGTGTCCGTCGACAGATGAATGGATAAACAGAATGCAGTATATTTGCCCAATGGAATAACATTCAACCATAAAGAGAAATGAAATTCTGACACATGCTATGACATGGATGAACCTTGAAAATATTATGCTGAGTGAAATAAATCAGACTTAAAAGGACAGATAACTGTGCGATCCCCCTTACATGATATATCTAGAATGGGCAGATCCTTAGAGACAGAAAGTAGATCAGAGGTGAGCGGTAGCTAGGGGAATAGGAGAAGGGAGGGTTATTGCTGAAGGGGCACTGAGTTTCTGTCAAGGTGGTGGAAAAGTTTTGGAAACAGCAGTGATGGTTGCATAACACTGTGAACTCAGTTAACGCCACTGAATTGTACACTCAAAAAAGGTTAAAATGGCAAATTTTATGTTATTTATCTGCCAACCTCTACGTTAGTAGCCCAGTGCTTAAGTGTTTGCACTTAAGTGTGTTTTAAACACATTTAAAAAATACATGATGGAAATATATACTCTGAAACAAGGGTATGTATGTTGAACACACTTAAATTGATGAAAATCTCTTTATGTGGTTTTTTACTTTTCTCAGTGCACCAGCGCTTGGTAGAAGTGCAGCATGGAAAGTCACCACTGATTTAGCGCATTCTGGAAGTGTATATCAACCTCACATTCATGGAGCATCTGCTCTCTGTGCTAAGATCTTTCATGTCTGTTACTCCATTTGAGTCTCATAAGAACTTATTTTTGCAAATGAGGAATCTGAGACTCAGAAAAATTCAGAAACTAGCCCAAAGTGACCTAGCCAGTAAAGGAGGGAGCTGGGAGGCTGTGGTGTCTGCTCTGAGACGTTCTCGACCACAACATAGAAAGTTCTGTCACCCAACTCTTTGCCCCTCCCACTGTTTCACTTAAAAATCAGTTGGCAATGATGTTGTTAACCACATACTGCTGTATTTGTGGAAAAAAAGAAGAAAATCACATCCAATCTTATACCTTCAGATCATCCAGGTTTGATGGGAGCGGGCCTGGCTTGAGAGAAGAAACACCTGTTTGTCCAGAAAAACTGGTTTTCACAGGAGACAGAGGAGTGTTGCTCAGTGGTGTTGAAGACGTGTTTGAATTTCTGACCATCTGTTCGTTTGTGTCCCTGGGGAAAAAAAAAACCAAAAGGGTATTTAAAATATTGTCAAATATTCTGAGAGCTGGATCAGAAACTAATTGCTTACAAGGGTCAGGCAGGGAGGGTGAAGAAAACAGCGCAGGCTAGAGGGTAAGTGACACTCCAGCTCGGTTTTGGGAGACGAGAGGGAGTCGTGGAGACTGTGGCATAGGGAGAGCGCATGGCCATCAATGGCTTAGCAGATGCACTGAACTGGGAGAGCGTGCACAGGCTGTGTGGAGCTGAACTGAACTGAGCACTCAGTATAACTGGCAGCAGGACCTAAGGACGAGCAGAGGCAGGTGGGGGAATCCACATACCTTCTTTACAGTTGAGGAGACTGACCAGTTAAAAAGTGACCTAGCAATGTGGTCACCAAACCCGTGCTCAGGAGTCAGTCTTTGAAGCTGCCACTCAATCATTCAGCTCTGCTGCTTCCCAAACCCTAAGGGCTGAGTCAGTTCATGACCCATGGCCAATACTGGGTTGCTCACAGTTCTGACATTGCATCCTTACACAGTTTCTCCTCCTGTTCCACCATTCAATCTGGCAGTGCTCAGGCAAACATTCCTGCTTCCCAAAGAGGCCTCTTATCAGGGGCATTGATTTATGGGCTTCCTCCTGGCCTTATACACCTGCAAAAGTGTGCATGGTCTCTAAATAGAACGATATTCTGAACATACTGGATGAGGATGTGGTGTAATCTGGGTCACAAGGTGCTGGTCAGGGTGCTGTAGACAGAGAGAAGCTGTTCCCCACCTCTGCCCAGAGCCAGCACCCCAGGCTCGCCTGACTTACTTGAGCGGAGCCTGGTGGACCCCATGGTAGCTGAAGCGGTGCTGCTGCTGCTGGCTGAGGATCTGGAGCTGCAGGAAGAGCTGCTGCTGCTGGAGCAGCCGGGCATAGGCCGAGTCCATGGGCGGAGGTGACTTCTCGGCCTTCTGGTCTGGGGGGATATACTGGTGATACTTGAGCTTCTTCACCTTTGGCTTGGGGTCCTTGGGCTTTTTGTGGCGGTTCTTACTGTCACTCAAGGACTTGGACTGCAAAGAGGACGAGGACATGGCACGTGCTTAGGAGACAGATGGGAAGACTTCGGCATTGTGGATCTACTGTGAGAAGGTTTGGTCTGATGGGCATTCTAACCCCAGAAGTACAATCCCCAGAATATAGCAAAGGCACGAGGCACAAAGAAATCCTAGAACTGAATATGCATCGTGTGAATGAACAAACCCACTGTGCATGCACTGCCTGGAATGGCACTCCTTAGTGAGACTCTTGAATCCAGGCCGTGGTTCCACGGTGATTTACTCGCCCGGTGGAGAATGGGATGTAAGGCTGTGTTTCAGTGAGGGCACTTTCTTAACCCCAGCCCACTAATGGCCTAGTAAAGCATGTGTTAAGGTTTATGATACAGTCATAAGTTCTTTCATATGTATACATGTCATCAATTAGTGACCCATCTGTCAGTTTGCCGTGCTATAGTGGCTTGCATGTTGCTATGATGTTAGAAGCTGTGACACAGGTATTTCAAATACCAGCAGGGTCACCCACGGTAGACAAGTTTCAGTGGAGCTTCCAGACTAGGAAGAAAGGCCTGGCAATCTATTTCTGAAAATTGGCCAATGAAAATCATATGGGTCACAACAGAATATTATCTAATACAGTCCTGGAAGTTGAGCCCCCAAGGTTGGGAGTCACATGATAGCTGCCACAATAGACTCAAACGTTTCAGTGATCATGAAAATGACACAAGACTGGGAAACATTTCATTCTGTCATACATAAGGTCTCCATGAGTCGGCGCTGTCTCGATGGCAACTCACAGCTACATCTGTATCTATGTTGTCAGTTACCATGAGTCTATACCTATACCTATTTCTGATCTGATATTCTGCAATCAAAAAGCCTCCATGTATTAGAAGCAGTACATCCAGACTTTCATCAAGTAAACAACACAAGCTTTCAAACTCTGACTTTACTTAAAACGGTCGAAACAAAAAAAATGGACGTCATGACAAGACTTTGTGAAGATTTGGGAAAAGGGTGAAGAGAAGGTGTGGTACCAGGAGTGTCCGGGAGAGGGTGCTCCTGAATAGTTGGCAGGCATATTCTGACTGGCTACTTTCCAATTTCAGCTTCAAAACACACATCTCAATGTGACCTTATCCAAAGGAGCCTACAACTTGCTTTTCTCTGACTCAGCGCTTTGCACCCCTGAAGGCTCTCTTCTTTTCTCCAGGAGACTTCTTCCGGGAGACTGATGAATAATGAGCACCAGTATTCCGGTGCGCTGGCGGCTCCTGTTCTCCCGCTCATTCATTGATTACCGGACTAGTTAATCAGTCTTTGGCACCTGCACCTGGAGAATCTCTGCAGCGCGCCCTCCACTGGCTCTGCCCTGCTCTGCTCCAGCTTAGCTTCCGTTCTCATCCCATCCTAGGCTTGCCTTGTCCCGGGAAGGGAGGGACCGGAGCCCGGGGTCTAGTAGCTAAACCAGGGATTGAGTTTTCCCCGCGTTTTGCCTTAGCACAGGACTCCGCGCATTCCTGAAAGTACTGAAATCGGACCATTTTCTCTGGATAGTGAGGGACAAAGAGACAACTACGTACTTTCATTCTTTTTCTTTTTTTTCTTTTTGAGCCCAGGGGATACAAGAAAACAAACAAGCAAACCCAAACCCGTTGCTGTCAAGTCAGACTCAACCACCCTGCAGGACGGAGTAGAACTCCCCCATAGGGTTTCCAAGGCTGTCCTCTTTACGGAAGCTGACTGCCACATCTTCTCTATGGAGTGGCTGGTGGGTTCTAACCGCCCACCTTTCGGTTAGCAGCCAAGCGCTTAACCACTGAGCGACCAGGGCTCCGTCAAGGGATACTAATGTTATATTATTAAGGCCAGTTGCCCTCCAGTTGACTCTGACTCATGGCGTCCCCATGTGTGTCAGAGCAGAACAGTGCCCCATAGGGTTTTCAATGGCTGATTTTTTTAAAAGTAGATCGCCAGGCATTTCTTTTGAGACGCCACTGAATGGACTTGAACTTCCAACCTTTCTGTTAGCAGCAAAGTGAGTCGACTGCACCACCCACGGACTCAGTGGTATTATTATTTAGAGCTGCATGGCCAATAGAAGGGGAGCATATTCATCTTTCTAAAGCAGCAAAAAGAAAAAAAACAAAAAACCCAAACCCACTGGCACTGAGTGGAGTCTGACTCATGGCAACCCCATGTGTTACAGAGCAGAACTGCTTCATAGGGTTTTCTTGACTGTAATCTTTATGGGAGCAGATCGCCAGGCCTTTTTTCTGCAATGGCACTGGGTGGGTTCGAACCCCAACCTTTTGATTAGCAGCTGAGTCCAAACTGTTTGCACCGCTCAAGGACCTAAAGCAGAGCTGGATCCAAGCTCCAGGGCTTAAAAACCCAGGCAAAGATGTGTGGACCAGGTTAGTGCAATTCCAGAGAGACTCTGGGTCAGTGGCCAGAGAGTGCATGTCTTCCTAAAACACATTTGGACTCCAGCCTGCACACAAATACGGGCCTGCTGATCAACCCCATCAGCTCACGATTTGCTTGCCAGTCCTGACCTGCACAGTGAAGTTCAAACTCTGTGGTATGCCAAGGAAGACAGTCCATCAAACTGCCTAACCCTCCCCCTTTCCA
Organism: Dugong dugon; assembly: GCA_030035585.1. NCBI lineage: Eukaryota > Metazoa > Chordata > Mammalia > Sirenia > Dugongidae > Dugong > Dugong dugon. The sequence goes on along the minus strand of CM057470.1, from coordinate 64,037,661 downwards.
ATAGCTTATACCTTTTGCCTCTTTTCTGAGCAATTTTCTGCTCATTTGGAGCTCAGCCTCCACTGCTTAGCCACCAAGGCCAGCTCAAACCAGTGATGTCCCCTCCTCCATCTGCACTTTTCAGGGGGCATTTTGAGGCTGTCTGATCATGGTCACAACTCTGCATATGCTACCGAGGGGGTGGGAGAGGCTACAATCTGGTCCCCACTCTGCTCCCTAAGCCATATATACACTGATGGGGGCCGTGCCACCTGGGGAAGGGGCATCTCCTTTTTAGCCATTTTAAAGTGTGCAATTCAGTGCCATTCAGTACATTCATTATGTTGTGCAGCAATCACCACTGTCCTGTTCCAGAACATTTTTATCACCCTAAAAGGAAACCCATATCCATTAAGCAGTCACTCCCCATTCCCCCCTTCCCCAGCCCCTGGCAACCACTAATGTACTTTCTGTCTCTATGGATCTGGCTATTCCGGATACGTCATATAAATGGAATCATCCAACGTGGCCTTTTGGGTCTGGTTCCTTCAAGTTTCATCCAGGTTGTAGCATGAATCCACACTTCGTTCCTTTTCATGACTGTATAATATTCCACGTGGAATAGTGTAGATATGCTACAGCTTGTTTATCGATTATCAGTGGATGGACATTTGGGTTATTTCCATTTTTGGCTATTGTGAATAATGTTGCTATGGCTATTCATCTATATGTTTATGTTTGAATACCTGTTTTCAATCTTTTTGGGTATATACCTTGGAAGGAGCCCTGGTGGTTCAGTGATTAAGTGCTCAGCTGCTAACTGAGAGGTCAGTGGTTCAAACCTACCAGCTGCTCTGTGGGAGAAAAATATGGAAGTCTGCTTCTGTAAAGATTACAGCCTTGGAAACCTTATGGGGGCAGTTCTACTCTGCTCTATAGGGTCAGTACTGAATTGACACGATGGCAATTTTTTTTTTTAAATATACCTTGGAGTGGAATTGCTAGACCATGTGGTAACTATGTTTAACTTACTGAGGAATTGCCAAACTGTTTTCCAAAGTGGGTGCACCGCCAGCAGTATATGAGGGTTCCAATTTCCCACACATCCTCGCCAACACATTATTTTTTGTTTTTTTAAATGACAGCCACCACAGTGGGTGTGAAGTGGTAACTCACTGTGGTTTTGATTTGCACTTCACTGACGACTAATGATGTTGAGCACCTTTTCCTGTGCTTGTTGGCCACGTGTATACCTTCTTTGGAAAAATGTCCATTCCAGTCCTTTGGAGCACCTCTTTCTTACTTGAACACAGCACTGTATGGGTGAGTGGTGGCCCTCATATGCCAACTGGACTGTAAGCTCCTTGAGAGCAGGAATTATGCTTTATTCAATGTGATACACACCTCCTGGGAGCATGTGTTGACAGCACCTGTCTCTTACATACGATTTTACAGTTTTCAGTGAGTATCCTTGTGCATTCTCTCAATGGCCTTAAAAGAATCCTATAAAGCCAGTAGGGCAGAGATATTTTTCCCTAGCTTGCTTGCCTCCTTCTTTGTGAAGCCCTCTAGAATCTCTTAATGTATAGATGATGACCATGTAACAACTGGTAATGCGCAGGCACTGACCAACCAGGAGGAGTGCTGGTTTTCATCTGAACCACTGTCCCAGCTGGCTGTCAATGCCCCTCTTCACTGGAACTGACTGGTCCTTCCTCTGAGCTCCTGTCACACTTTCTTAGTACAGTGGGGCTGAACACTTTGCGAGGTTGAACTATGCAATATTAAATATTTCGATAGGAATTAATAAAACGTCCCTTTATACACAACGTTAGAAGAAATGTGAGTTCTCTCCTCCCCTGCGATTAACAAAATTCATTAATAGTCACATAATTTCAAAGCTGGTGAGCTGAGTGAGCCATAAGCTGGGTTTCAGCTATTGCTGTTCAGTGAGGGAGCTTTACTGGGAGGCTGAAATGCCTTCTATCTATTTAGGACATAAAAACCGCTTTTCTTTACATACCATGGAGGGGACTATAGGACTGTTATTTTAACATTGCTCTTTACTTTAATTTATAACCTTTATATCTATATATCTACCTCTATCCCTCTAGATCTCCCATAATAGTCATTTCAGCATCCATTAAGTGGTGAAGCCAGAGCTGAGAAAACATGCTCCCACAACAGTTAGAAGTTACCTAGGATAAAACACCATGAAGAAGGCCAAACTGCTATCTGGCAGTTAATTTAGGAGCGTGCACTCTGAGAACTATTAAATGCAATAGTTCTAATAGAAAATTAAAGCAAAAATATGCTATAGTGCTTATAGATATCTGTCTACTATGAATGTACCTTCCCCCTTTATCTTTATTTCCATGGGGAGACTGGCTTGAATGATATAAGTTTTATATCAGGCAAGGTCTTCAGAGCTGCTTCCCTTGCTTAAAATTCCACCGCCCTGTACCCATAACTCGTGTGTGCATTGCAATCAGCTGTTTCTCTCTCTGCGATGAGCTGAACCAGGTCTTCCAAGTTGGGAACACACTGTGCTCCTAAGGAAGTGGAGACACACGGCTTTTCCTCTGAGGGGGCCCACACTGTGCTGCCCAGATAAGAGAATCTCAGTCCACAAACACCGACGGCCCATGTCTCAGCTCCTGCCTCAGGAGGCTCCTAGTGGACAGCACATGGCCATGGGTCCCCATGACCTCCTTGCAGTGCAGAAAGCTCTGCGCCCAGCTGGCTCTGTGGGCTGCGTGCTTGGGAGGCAGGGATGGGGGGTGCGTGGACGCTGGCCCTTACCTTGACAGCAGCATGCACGGGCATCGGGGTGCCGAGGGGGCCCAGGCCCTGCTTCCCAGCATCTGATTGGTTGCCTGGCTGTGATGCTGAGTCATTCCTGTCATTTTCTGAGCCACAAGCAAGGTCCTGAAATCCAAACGTCAGCATTAGGATGAGGAGGGAGTGCTGTGGGATGCAGCTTTAGTGCTAGCTTCTTACTCTAGTAGATACCAGACTTCTTTGCCCCAGGGGGCAGGGGTCTTGTATATAATTTGTCAGCCAAATGAGGACACTTTTGAAAGAGAAAGAGGTCTGTATTAATAAGTATTCCAGCAAACAGGTGTGAAGCTGGCCTGTTCTAGGCAAACCTGGACATCTGTTCAGAGGCGTAGTGAGGGGGGATTACCCAAACACCCACCGCCGTGGGTCATTCCCACTGCATGCCTCCCAGTGTTACAAACTTAGAGATTGCCCCTCTCTAGACCAAGGCATCTGGTAACCCTGAGTGAAGCTGACAAGTTTCACCTGTTGGACTTGATAATGGGGTGGAAAAAGAGGGGAGGAAGGAGGAGTGGGTGTGGGAACTTTGGGGGAAAGTAGGAAGATGAAAAAGGTAGAGGGAAAGAGTGTTAGCAGATAGAGGGTAAGTGTGGGTGTCAAAACCCATACCCAAACCAGCTGCTATCTAGTTGATTTTGACTCATGGCAACCCTACATGTTCAGAGTAGAATTGTGCTCCATAGGGTTGTCAAGGCTGTGACCTTTCAGGAGCAGATTGCCAGGCCTTTCTTCTGAGGCACCTCTGGGTGGGTTTGAACTACCAACCTCTAGGTTAGTAGCCCAGCACTTAAGTGTTTTCATCACTCGGGGGACTCCATGTATTAGAGCCATGTAAAGCCTTTATGAGATGCAGGTTTCTGTCCACAGAGGACTCCAGGAGAGGAGGTATTCTCTTCTCTTCCTCTTCTGCATTCCTGTGCTGTGACTGTGACCCAAATGGGCAGGCCAGAGGCTGCTCACGACCCCTCCCCTGAGCCCTCCTACTGTCAAAGATGTGCTCTCAGAGTCTCAGCTTCCTCATCTGCTGCTGGATGAAATGAAACCAAACGATCTCTGTGTTTTGCCAGGCCTTGCTCAGTGAAGGCTCTTCTTCCCCTCCTCCTCTGGGGTTAAGCAGAAAAGAACCCGTCTTCTTAGACTGTTCTTAAATCAGACACTGAGGAATTTACTGTCAGAATAACACATACAAATGGCCTGATATACTGTTTGATGTTATCACAGAAGTTTGGCTGCAGAGACCAGTGGCAGCATGCAGGGGAAGGAAAAACGCTTTGATTATAAACTCTTGCACAATAAATGTATGAATATTTGTTCTGCTTTCCCTCCCATTCTACACTGTTTCCTTGGCAGCCTTGGAAGTCTGTGCTTCAAAGGAGTGAAAAACTGCATGACAACCACCAGTTACAGGAAAGAGGCCCCTGGATGATAATTATTATAACTGCCCCTGAGATTTGGATGGTGTTTTACAGCTTGCAAATGTTTTCAAATATAATATCAAATTTCAGTCAATCGAACAATCCTGCGAGGTGGGAGGAGTAGACCCTTCCTACCCCAGGGGAGGGGACTGAGGTCGGAGGGTTTGCTCACAGCCAGTGAGTAGCAGAGCCAGGACTGAAGAGCTTGCCTCTCCTGCCTGTGCTTCCTTCACCCATGTGTGGACACCCAGGCCTGTCTCCTCTGGGGCCTCCATGAATGCTGTCGTGCTAGGCTGAGGAAAAACGGGGGCAGTGGTGGTTCAGCCGGAGAATCCTCGCCTTCCATGCAGGAGACCTGGGTTCCATTCCAGTCAATGCACCTCACATGCAGCCACCACCCGTCTGTCAGTGGGGGCTTGCGTGTTGCTATGATACTGAACAGGTTTCAAGAGAGCTTCCAGACTAAGATGGACTAGGAAGAAAGGCCTGGGATCTACTTCTGAAAATCATGCAATGGAAACTCTATGGATCATAATGGTCCTATCTGCAACAGATCGTCGGGACGGCGCAGGACCAGGAAGCGATTCATTCTGTTGTGCATGAGGTCACCATGAGTTGGGGACTGACTGGACGACAGCTAACAACAACAAAGCAGAAGAAAACTCCCATCAAGCTTCTAGAGGGGGGTCTCTGGGGGTTGGGGGGGGTCTCTGTGATGCTCCTGGAGGTCACACAGTTATCTGGCCTCATGGAGCCTTAGCTCCTCTTCTGCCACAAATGACATTAATAATACCACCCTGGAGGGGTTTGCGACACCAAGTCAGAAAGTGCCTGTAAAGTGCCCAGCACAGTTCCGGTACAGAGTGGGCATGCTGTAGCTGTTGTTATTGTTATTATTCTTTTTGACTCTTAGAAAGGGGGAAGACTTGTAAACGTGCTTGTAAGACCATGTTCAACAACCACTCCAGACTTCCTGAGGGTTTGTGGATTTGTTCAGCAAGAGTTGAGTGCTATGTTTGAGTTGGGGCTGGAAATGGACTTCGTAGTGGCCTGGGGGCTAGAAACTTGCTAACTGTAGATGAGACAACCTCTCTGCTTCATAGCTAACTGCACTTCTTTCTCCCTCCTCCCCAAGGACCTTATAGTGATTCCTCACTCACTGGAAGCCAGTCCTGCTCCAGAACTTTCTAGCTGGGAGACTGTGGACAACAGCCATCTAAGCTTACTGAGCCTCAGTTACAGTGTCTGTAAAAATGGAGACAACACCTGTCTGCTTGGTAGAGTAGATGTTCGATAAGTAAGTTAAAAAGCATAGTTCTGGGGATTTTCTTTCAGTGCTTTCTGGAGACTTTTGCCACTATACACCCAAACCTGGACTGGGTGGTGCAAATGGTTAAGTGCTGGGCTACTAACCAAAAAGTTGGCAGTTTGAACCCACTCAGAGGTGCCTCAGAAGAAAGGACTGGCAGTCTGCTTCTAAAAGATCACAGCCATGAAAACTCTATGGAGGGAAGTTCTACTCTGACAAACACGGGGTCACCATGAGTCAGAGTCGACTAAACAGCAACTGTTTGGTTTTTGGTTCTGGGTTGAATAGAGTGAGAAGAGGCACCAAGATGATGCACAGTCAAGAGACATCTCTGGAGTTTCTAAATAAACCATCAGTGGCAGTGTTGATTTTTAAGATGAAAGAGATTATAGGCCAAGATGCGGTTTGTTTACCTGGATTGTGCCCAGATGGCCTGTCAGAGGGGTCTCCACAGCTTTAGTGTCTGCTGGGGATCCTGTGGAGACCTGGGGGTCTTCACTTCGAGTCTGATCTGGAGAAAGCCCATCACTGCTGCTGTCCTCTTCAAAGGCAAATGCGTCCGCTGATTTGGAGAAGCTCACCTGGTTACCTGAGGGAGTGAAGCCCAAGAACTGGGTCAGTGGCTTAGGGAACATCAGAAGGCTTTTGGAAACGCTTCAATGAGTCATGGTTTACTAGAAGCACACATAGAACTCCTTGGATTTGTTTCAAGTTCAAGATAAGAGTGCAGGTATGTTTGAAATTATTTAGTTTTTCATATATTTACTCCAAATGGGAGTTTGGACTTATAAAATTGGTCTGTTTTGGTGGGAAAGAATGAGTGATATATTAAAGGTCTATCATCATTTGTTAAACTTCCTTCCCAGGTGTATCCATTTCTTTGGCTTTTCTATGTGCTCTCAGCTGCTAAACAAAAGGTTGGAGGTTCGCGTCCACCCAGAGGCACCTCAGAAGAAAGGAATGGTGATCTACTTCAGAAAAATCAGCCATTTAAAACCCTATGGAGCCCCGTTCTACTCTGATATATACGAGGTCTCCATGAGCTGAGGTCGACTCTATGGCAGCTGGTGGTGGTGTGAACCTAATTTTTTTTAATTGTTGTTGAAAATATACACAGCAAAACATACACCAATTCAATGCTTCTACATGTACAATACAGTGACATTGATTATTTTTCAAATTTTGCAGCCATCTCACCCTCCTTTTCCTATTTGATCCTCCATTATTGACATAGACTCACTTCTCCCTAAGCTTCGTACCTAACCTTTCAAGTTACTATTAACAATTTGATCCCATATAGAAAGTTCTTTAAAACAGCACAATACTCACCACAGACATTCTTTACTAGTTAAGCTAGACTGTTGTTTGGTTTAAAGAAGACTTCATGGAATATTTTTGGTTTATGTTTTCAGGCTAAAGGTGATCTCAGGGTAGTAGTTTCAGGTGTTCATCCAGCCTCAGTGGTTCCAGAAACTCTGGATTCCATGAGAATTGAATTCTGTTCTACATTTCCCCCTTTTAATCAAGATTTTTATTTAGACTCTTTGATCAAAATGTTCAATAATGATATCCAGGCACCATCCAGTTCTTACGATCTCATGTTATAGGAGGCAGTTGTTCATGGAAGCAATTACCACACATTCTATTTCCTCCTCCTATTCTGGACCCTTGTTTTTTCTCTGTTGCTCTAGTCAAATAGAGACCAATTGTTGTACCTTGGATAGCTGTTTGCAAGCTTTAAGACCCCAGACACTACGCAAAGAAGTAGGAGGTAGAACAGAAGCACTAAACAAGTTATTAGGCCAATTAACTAGGATGTCTCTTGAAACCATGACCCTAAAGCCCCAAACCATTAAGTGTTTTGTTGTATATGAGCAGCCTTAGAAGCTACTCTTTTTGGTTGTTGTTGCTGTTTTAAAAATTTATATCTGTATGCATATTGGTATATATATATATATATATATATATATATATATATATATATATATATATATATACATATATATATATAATATCACACTGCATTTACCAGTTCAGCTTATTAGAAGTGTACAATGTAGTAACATCAATTGCACCAATCGACTGTGCATCCATTACCCTTAATCAATGAGATTTTTCTATCACCATAAACAGAAACTCAGTGCTCTGTAAGCAACAACAACTCCCCTTTCCCCTCCCTCCTGCCCCTGGTAACCACTAATAAATTTTGGTCTCTGCTCTGGTGGTGTAGTGGTTTGGTTAAAGTGCTTGGCTGCTAACTGAAAGGTTGGCAGTTCCAACCCACCAGCTGCTCCATGGGGGAAAGATGTGGCAGTCTGTTTCCATAAACAGAACCCTACGGGAAGTGCCACTCTGTCCCGTGGGGTCACTATGAGTCAGAATCAACTTGACAGCAATGGGTTTGTTTTTTTTGATTTTATACATTTGCCTGTTCTTATCTTTTTATATAAGTGAGGTCATACAATATTTGGGATACTACTCAGCCAGAAAGAGAAATGGAATCCTGATACATGTGACAACAAGGATGGAGCTTGAGGACATTATGCTAAGTGAAATAAGTCACTCACAAAAGGACAAAAGTTGTATGTTGTTGTTGTTGTGTGCCATCAAGTCAATTCTGACTCCTGACCTCATTTATATAAAAAGATAAGAACAGGGAAATTATAGAGACCAATTGGTGGTGAACTTATGTGTCTTAAAACTAAATCAGGAGAGGCGAAGGGAAGATGAGGGGCTCTGGATGTGGGCTGAAGCCAAAGGGGAATGCAGTAGGAGAATGCCACCAGCTCCCTTGGGTTTTACAAGGAGCAACACAATTGAGATAACAGCATGCCTTTGCATCATCTTCAGATATAAAGCAGGGCATGAAGCACAGCATGTTTAGCAAACTTTACTAATAAGGATAAGCTAGAACAGCTACTAAGTTGAAATTCCTAAATGTCAGAATCAGCCAATGTCACCAGAGTGCCCTAAAGCCCCATTCAACTAATGCATAATTGTTTATAAAAGCCATAAATGTGTCTCAGAAACTTCAGTGTGATGCTTATTTTTTATTATTTTGGCTTTCTTTTTATTCTCCCTATCTTTGTGTCTGTTTTGGAAATCCTCAATGGCTGGCACATGGAGAGATCCCGCCTTACCAGTCTGCATGGTCTTTCTAGGGGAATGGAGAAATTGGCTGGGGGAGGGGTGTTATCTGTCCAGATGGGACTGTAATGACATCCTTATATGTCCCTTAAGTTTTTATTGCCAAATCTCATCTGGTTTATTATCCAACTACACAGTACAAAATGTGCTGCAGCCACACAGCTCTTCTGACCCGAATCCAGGCCACGCTCTTCTAAAGGAATTTAGGTATTATCAGGAAGTTTTCCAGCCCGGTATTCTGCAATCACCCTGACAAGAACTTTGGACTCTGGCTTTGTGCAGATAAGAGAAAGAACCTTTCACTGTGGCGACTGGAAAGGCAGCTAGGAGCTGGAAGTAATGGAACAAATTCCGTGTGGGGCTTGTCATCACTCCTACCCCTGGCATCTGTCACGGACCCTCACTCTGACATCCAAGGGTCATATCAGGAAAGAGGCGGGCAAGGGTGGGGTGCGTGGAAACAACTGTCCCTGGCCCATGGGTGGCCCACTAACCTGGAGAGGCCTGGACACTAACATTTCTGCTTCATGGATCCTAGAGGTGCTTATAATAGTCATTATTGCTTTCTTTCTAATTTTTTAAAATTGTTGTAAAAATATATACAACACAAAATTTACTATTTGATTATAAAAATACAAGCTTGTCATAAATATCCATACCATATGAAAATGCCTAATGTACATAATAATCCCACTTCCTTTGATTTGTCTTCTAGATATTTCTCTATGAATATCACAGAAAAATATACACACACATTTTGAAAGTACTCATACAGATAGGACTGGATGAAATCTATTCTGAAACTTTTTCGTTTGTTTTTACTCTGTGATGTTTCTGGGAGATCTTTCCATGTAACAACACAGAGATCTTCCTCAATTGTTTTGTTTTTGATTTTTTTTTTTAAATAACTGTACAGAATTCCATTCTATTGATGGGAATTTTTTTTCCAACTTCTCTTTGCACTGTATTTTTTAACCATAAAAATTGAAATGAAAAGTTCAGAGACAATATAAAACATCTATTTACACATCACCTGAAATAAATAAATACATCATACTTGGGTCAGCAGAGCATTCATTTTCTAGCACAGGAGTTTCTTCGGGAATTTGACAAATACCAGCTTCTTCTTTGAGGCAGGAATCACTTTTCTCCCCCTTCAGCACTCCATCCCAAACACCTCCCTCTCTATTTTAAGAATCCAGAGTTAGCTCTTACCCTTCCCTTCTACTAGTCTCACAACAAAACCTAGGCTCTGCAAATAAACCTCTATTCGTCATTTTCATCCAATGTGAAAGAATTTATATATTATTTTTGTCTTTCTCAGGAATATCATCTGCTTGAGATCTTCCTAGGTAGATCCTTCTAGTTGCCTCCATGACTATATTTTCATTGTCAACTCAACTCATCAGCTTCTTTAGTTTAGAAAATATATTTTCATTGAAATTTTATGTTCCGCTTCTAACTGTGGAATTTAACTGTGACAAAGGCTTTGTCCTTGTTAAAAGGATTACACATATAATTGAGGGTTAGGTAGGCATGGAGCCCTGGTGGCACAGTGGTTAAGTGTTTGTTTGCTAACCAAAAGGTTGGAAGTTTGAATCCACCAGCTGCTCCTTGGAAGCCTTATGGGGCAGTTCTACTCTGTCCTATGGGGTTGCTATGAGTCCGAATCCACACAACGGCAACAGTTTTCTTGGTTTTAGGTAGGCGTGGGGTGGGTATGTGGGTGGGTGTTAATAAGCCTTCCTTACCCCAGAAATCACAGCATTCCACTGCGATCTGCATGACACATACTCTGAACCAACACTGTTCACATTCTCAGAGAACCAGCATGTGACTGTGGTAGTCTCTTGGGTTAGCCCTTCTTCTCTGCCCAAAGCAGCCTGCATTGCAGAGCGTCATTCTAATATTCCCTCCCTTTTCTGAGGTCCCTGGGCAGCCAAATGATTTGCACTCAACTACTAACCTAAAGATTGGTGGTTCAGACTCACTCAGCAGCAGTGTGGAAGAAAGGCCTTGCAATCTACTTCTGTAAGATTACAGCCAAGAAAATCCTATGAAGCAGTTCTACTCTAACACTTGGGGCCGTCATAAGTCAGAATTGGCTTGATGGCAACGGTTTGGGTTTTTTTTTTTTGGTTGTTTCTTCAGTCTAAATGGGTGTGGATCTTCTCTGTGTGGTCTGATAGTTTATGTGACAAAGATTCATCCCTCCCTCCCCACCCACACTCACACAGAGCATCACATCTCAGGAGGGATTAATCAAATTGCAAAGTTGTCCAGTTGTTCTAACATGGTTAGACATGTTAAGAAAAAGCAGGAGAAAGAAAACGGTTTCTCTTCTTACCCCTTAACAAATGTGCTTTAATGCCTTCAAGTGATACCAAATGATAAGAATAGAAGTTTGTAGTAGCAGCTCACTTAATAGGGATGGTGCAGTGGTTAAGGGTTCAGCCACCAACCGAAAGGTTGGCAGTTCAAATCCACCAGGCGCTCCTTGGAAACCCTATGGGGCAGTTCTACTCTGTCCTATGGGGTCACTATGAGATGGAATCGACTCAACGGTAACGGGTTTGGATTTTTTTTTTAAATAGTGATAGGAGCTGGGTGGTGAAAACGGTTAACACAGTTGGCTACTAACTGAAAGGTTGAAAGTTCAGATCCACCCAGAGGAGCCTCAGAAGAAAGGCCTGGAGATCTACTTCCAAAAAATCAACCACTGAAAACCCTGGGGAGCACAGTTCTACTCTGACACACACGAGGGTGCCCTAAGTCAGAACTGACTTGACAGCAACTTGTGGTAATGGTGATAGTAATAGCAAAAATAATAAACTTTTGTTTGGTCTCATAATGGTCCAATAGTTAGGGTGGGGGGAAATTTTCTCATCCTTGTTTTGTAGATAAGAAAATTGCAAGGTACCAGGCAGAAGGGGTGGCAAAATCAATTACCCTTCCTGGAAACCACCAGGGGATGTGTTGTTTAGGAAATCCTGCTAGGGTAGGCGGTATATACCATGGACTGCCAGAAGAACAAACAAACCAAACTTAGAAGAAATATAACCTGAATGTTCCTTAGAAGCCAGGATGGCGAGATTTTGACTTATTTACTTTGGACATGATATCAAGAAAGACCAATCTCTGGAAAAGGACATCATGCTTGGTAAAGTAAAGGGTCAGTGAAAATGAGGGAAACCCTCAATGTGATGGGTTAACACAATAGCTGTGGTGACCTGGCAATGTTTCGTAAGTTCACCATGAATTAAAGTTGATTGGACAGCATAGAAAATGGCCCGTGTCTCTTCTTCGTCCACACACACCATGTGTTAAGGGCACCGCTGTATTCCACAAAATCTCTTACTTGGGGTTTTGAGATTTGAGGGCCTGAATGTGACATCCTGATTGTGAGGAAAAAGAAGGCAGGAGATCCTCAGAAGGCAGAGCACAATGGTTTTGATTTGGCTTCATCTCAGAAAAGGGTTGGAGGTATTGTAGACACCTTGCTGCTTCCATCAATGTATCATTGTGCTCCTTCCGCTCCGACACCTGGCATTTGGTGACCTCAGTACAAGGCACTAGAATGATGTGACCACAGAAAATGTCTAGAAGTAGTGTGTGCGGAAATGAAGGAGCAGGTAATCAGTCCATTTCCCCAGCACTGGGGTGGGGTGGGGTGGGGGGGCGCATTCCTCAGCTGCTCATCTCCAGCCTTCACACATTAAGAGAAGTAGAGGCAAGCTGAAGGGCAGTCAGATAAGACACGGTGATTTGACCTGAAACCATGTGGAAGGGTTATCTCCACAGGACGCATTTGGAGGATGTATTGCAGACCAGCCGGTTTGGAGAATGTGATGGGCGGATAGGGGAAGGAGGCTGCGATATGGCTCTAAGGTGGAGAGATGCGACTGAGCCTTGAATGCCAGTCAGTTCTGCGCAGGACGATGGAAAGCAAGGGGGCATTTGATGACAGTGGGCAGAGTGGGTGAGAAGTTAGGGTGACGGTTGGCAGAGTCGGGGTGGGAGGGTGGTGAAGAAATTCTCCCGGCTGGGGTAGAGGTACTCTAGGAGCTACCCAGGAGAGATGCAGTATCTAGAAGTCCCCTTTATCAAGTGACATCAGCTATTTAAAGAGGCTCCCCTGGCTGAAAGCTGCTTAAGTCAATGACAGGAATCCATGAGTACATGCAGGACAGTTGTTTGCACTGAATATACAAACAGGGTGAGATCCGAGCCCCCAGGTGAGACTCCTGACTAATGTCTAAAAAGAACCATGTGCCGGGTCAGACTGTGCCCACAGACACTGAGGACCACTTAGGGGCTGCTGAGGCCAGAAGATCCAGGCTCTCAGGCCCCTCCAATCACCACTCCCTCACCGCTACAAGTGGTTGGGATTTGTTACTGCCAGGGCAGAAGATGAAAGAAAGGGCAGAGAGCCCACACACAGCTACACCCTTGCTTCAGCCCCTACTGACATCACCAATGGAAACAAATGGCTTCCCTTCGGGAGGTTGCATGTGGTTCATTGGTAGAATTCTCGCCTTCCATGCTGGAGAGCCGGGCTTCACTACCAGCCAATGCACCTCATGCACAGCCACCACCCGTCTGTCAGTGGAAGACTGTGTGCTGCTCTGATGCTGAACAGGTTTCGGCAGGCCTTCCAGACTCAGATAGACTAGGAAGAAAGGCCTGGTGATCTTCTTGGAAAATCAGCCAATGAAAACCCTATGGATCACAACAGTCAATCCCCAGCTGATCATGGGGATGGCGCAGGCCCAGGCAGCGTTTCATTCCATTGTACATGAGGTCACCAACAGTTGGGGGCTGACTGAACGGCAGCTCACAGCAGCAATGTGTGGTAGACCATGTGGTCAGTAAGGACTTGGGTTCTGGAGTCAGACAGACTTGGGTTTGTTTTCCTGGTTCTACCACTTGAATGGTAGTTTGACTACTGGCAAGTTATTTAGTCTCTCTGAGCCTCAGTTTCCTCATCTATAGAATGGGGATAATAATAAATGCTCTCAGAGATTTGACAATTAAAATAACATAGTATATGTGAAGCCCGTGTATGTGTTCAATACTTTACGGCTGCTGTTATTGTTATTGTTGTCTTTGCTGTTGGTCGGCAGTTCGAACCCACCAGCCGCTCCTTAGAAACCCTATGGGGCAGTTCTACTCTGTCCTATAGGGTCGCTATGAGTGGGAATCGAGTCCACAGCAACAGGTTTTGTTTTTACTTCAAATTTAACATTATCCAAAACCACCACCCAGGGGGCAGTTTGTCCCGTGGTCAGCTTTGCAAAGGTCAGTACAGTTTCAGAGCCAGAAAAACAGGTTTGTCCTGAGGTGCTCATCCTGGGAAGCAAAGACAGGCCTTCCCCAGAGCAAGAGGAGTGGTTCTGAGAAGGCCGCCTGGGGCTTCCTCTCCTTCCTGGTTCAAGCCCGGCTCCTGGAGACAGAGACAAAGGCCACCTTATCTGGCTGCCTCTGGAACAGCCATGTCTATGGGTACCACGTTGTGACCTGGGCCTCCACTCCAATCTCCCAGTGTGCGAGGCTCGCTGGGAGCTACTTGAGTGCAGGGCGCTGGTTATTCTCCCTGCAGATACGCCAGGCAGTGTGATGACAAGGACCTGCTTTGGGAGGCCCTGACATCATCCTCCGGCTATGCCTGCAGGCTGGCTCAGGCACTGGCCCTTGGGGATTTTGGCCTGGCGGCTCTGAGCCGTCCCTCTCCCTCTTGGAAGTGATTAGATGAATGAGTCAGTTGTACTTTCCTCTGCATAAACATTTAAAATTCCAAGATTAAAGCGAGATAATTGGAGTCCTAGTTACCTTTCTGCTATGACCCACACCAAGGGCTGAAATCAGGAAGTGAAACGTTAAAAGGGACCTTGCTAGCTTATCTATTTGCAAGTTTGTGCAGTACACGGCAGGAGAGCTATTTTAATTCACGTGCAGACCATCTTGTAACGTTCTCCTGGAAGAGATGGAAACAAAATCCACTTCCTAAGGAGAAAGTGACCCATGTGAAAGTAGCAATGGTTTCAATATGGTTCTTGCCTAAGGATATTTGAATAAGACTTAGGGTGTGGTGTTGGAATCTCTGGATGGTACAAACGATTAATGCTCTTGATTCTAATTGAAAGACTGGAGATTTGACTCCACCCTGAGGTGCCTCAGAAGGAAGTCCTGTTGATCTACTTCTGAAAAATCAGTCACTGAAAACCCTCTGGAGCACAGTTGTACTCTGACATACTTGGGGTCGCCATGAGTTGGGGTCGACTTGACAGCAACTAACAACAGCACAACAATCACAACTCTTTCACAGCCTTTCCAGGCGTCCCAGGCTGCCCCTCAGGTTCCCAGGGACTCACCCCAACTGTAGTCTCCCCTTGGGCATGCCTGCCCACCTCTCAGTGTGCGTGAGATCCCCTCAGTAGGGCAAAGCCTTTCACTTCACTGGCAGCAAATGCAGAATCCGGCACCACCCTCCTCATCCCTTAGCACCTGCTCCTCTCCTCCCCACCACTCCACACATGCTAAAGCTACCAGCTCCCTATTTTCCTATTTCTCCTTTCCCACTCCCTTCCCAGAACCTTCCTCGGAAAAGTATTTTTCATGTATGCCTAAGTGTTTCTTTCTGCCAAGGATCATTTGCACGTTGAAAATTATTTCTCGTTAAGGCATGATAGGCTTTGTCCACAAAGAAGTTATGTCAAAGCAAACCTTTTCTTGTGGCCCCCCATCTGGCTTGTTGTGTTGTTAGCTGCCGTCGAGTTAGTCCTAACTCATGGCGACCCCATGCACGACAGAATGAAACGCTGCTCAGTCGTGCACCATCCCTGTGATCTGTTGTGGACTTGATCTCTGTGATCTTTAGGGTTTTCACTGGCTGATTTTTGGAAGTAGATCACCAGGCTTTTCTTCCTAGTCTGCCTTCTCTGGAACCTCCACTGAAACCTGTTCAGCATGACAGCAACACTCAAGCCTCCACTGACTGATGGGTGGTGGATGTGCACGAGGTGCATTGGCTGGGAATTGAAACTGGGTCTCTGACATGGAAGGTGAGAATTCTACCACTGAACCACCGTCTGGTTTAGGGCCATGTTCGTTGCCTATTTGCCTTAAAAAAATGTATGCTCAGAGAGTGTCAAGACTTCCAGGGTCTCTAACGAACGATGGATTCATGGTAAATATGAGCATTTTGCTATGAAGTCTGTGCTTGGGGCACAGGTGAACAAAGACTAGCGTAGAATCTTTTAGAAACGTAAGTGAATTCTATGGATGGCCTTTCTCACCTGACTTCTGGACCAGTAGTAAAGACATGGCTTTCTGTGTTGAGGTGTCCCAGTGACAAACAGAACTAGTTTATCATGACAACAGGGCTATATGTTCTGAGTCCTAGATTAGATTTTTTCAGGAGTAGATGAAAGGTTAACTCAGGCACTTGGGTGGAGAGCCTGGCCCAGTCCAAGGAAAAAGTGAGACCATTTCTGGAGGGGAGCATGTCTATGGGAGCAGAGGAGCAGGACCCTTCTATGTTTGAAGAGCTGGCAATGCAGCCTGGGCTCTGTTTTACTTGAGCCAGAAGGCAGGCGTCTGGACAATTTACAGCTTCCTAGGTAGCTAAGAGGTACTCATGAGCTGTGGAGAGACGACGAGTGTAGAAAATACTAGAATGAGCAGAGAGAATTAACAAGCTAGCAGTAGAGCCCAGTGGTCTCATAAAGGAGGAATCTTTTAGTGATCATGAACTACTTATAAACTGTATGAGGCCATGCTTGTTCTCATACATACTCATGCCCATGCAACATCACATTTGTTGTATTTGGTATTGTGGCTGGAGACAGCGTGGCTATTAGTGATTTGCTATGAAAGGGAAACAGGAAATGAGGTGCATGCACTGAGATGTAGCCATAGAAGGCCCAAGCCTCCTCTGGTGGAAGGACAGTCGGAAAGGCCTGTATTCCTCCACATTACGTCATTCTAGTCCGAGAAGCCTATGATTCCTCCAGCTGGAATCTATAACATTCTACCTGACTCAGAAAGTAGACTTGTGGGCTGCAAGTACTATAGCTGGCATCCTTAAAGGAAAAGAAGGTTTGTGGGAAAAGACTTGATGAGATCATTCAGCGGACTGGAAAGAGGTGAGGGTGCCTGGGAATGAAAAGAAAATCTCAGGGTGAGAAGTTCTCTGTCGAAATGGGCTGTCCATTCCATTTGAGGACTGGAGAATAGTTGGTCCGTAATAAAATTCAGGAGCAGGAGGTAGTGGTGGTTTAATGGTAGAATTCTCGCCTTCCATGAAGGAGACCTGGGTTCGATTCCCAACCAATACACCTCAGGTGCAGCCACTGTCCATCTGTCAGCGGAGGCATGTGCATTGCTATGATGCTGAACAGGTTTTAACAGAGCCTCTAGACTAAGATGGACTAGGAACAAAGACCTGGCAATCTACCACCAAAGATCAGTCAATGAGAACCCTAAGGATCACAAGAGTCTGATTCCATTGTGCATGGGGTCACCAGGAGTTGGGGGCTGACTCGACAGCAGCTAACAACAGCAATAAAATTTAAAGAGAAGAAAATAATGACTGAGCACTCTGTTCAGAACTTGGCAGAACCATAGAAACACAGCTGCAGAGAGAACTAGAAAATGTAAACACGTTTGGAAAGGCACGTGGATAGAGGAGGGAAAATAGACAGAGGCCAGGAAAATGATACGCAGCACAACCACAACAAGTCACCACCTCAGCAAGGGGAGACCATTTGGTCACAAGAAGTAGCAGCTGGAGGAGGGGACCTGGATCATCATCACCGCTGGAAGTGCTACTTAAAGTGCAACCTCTACTGCTGGTCTCTCAGCAACCCCTCTGTCTATGCCATTTCATATTATGGAGTCACCTTGTCCATAAAACTCATGCACACTGGACAGATCATCACAAAAGACCCTGAGTGCATGTGTGGGGTAATAGGCGCTCAGTTTCTCATTACTGCTGCCCACTTCTGGACTTTCTTTGGATTAGATGGGCCCACGTGCTCTACGTATGTCCCTAACCAGTCCTTCTCTTTATTCTGTATTGTCTCCCTTGCCTCTATCTTACCTGTTACTGTATATGACAGCCTCATCTTTAGCCCTCTTCTCTTTTAACACGTTTCTCTCTGGACACTCCTGATTCTTAATACAGTGCTTTATTTCTTCTTTTTAAAATAGCATTTGTCACTTTTATAAAAATACATAATTTACTTGTTTATTGTGTTTTCCTTTATTGTCTACAGAGCCCTGGTGGCATAAGTGGTTAAGAGCTCAGGCTGCTATCCAAAACGTCGACAGTTCAAATCCACCAGCTGCTCCTTAGAAACCCTATGGGCAGTTCTACTGTCCTATAGGGTCGTCATGAGTCAGAATCGACTCAACGGAAATGAGTTTGCTTTTTGGTTTATTGTCCAAGTCTCCCCTGCTAGAGTATAATCTCCATTAGAGCAGGAATGTTAGTATATTTTGTTCACTGATGTATCTCAAACACCTAAAAGAATGTCTGGTACAAAGAAGATACTCAATAAATATTTGTTAAATGAAGAATAAATGAATCAAAGGGCAATCTCATCCAGTCCATCAGCTGAAATTACTATGAATGCTGAAGACTCCCAGGTCTGTAGCTCTAGACCAGTCCTCTCTCCTGAACTCTGGACCACAGAGCCCACTGTGTAATCCACTCTCCATGGATTTCCTTTGGGTCCTTCAAAGTCAACAGCTCAAACAAGAATGACGGAAATTCATCATTTTTCCCAAATCTGCTTTTCCACTTATGTTCTCTATCTTGATAACCAGTACCTCCATTTTCCCAAGAGAGAAAGCTGGGTGTCATCTTTGCCTCTTCCCTTTGTCTAAACCACCATGTTCTATTGATCATCTAATCATGCCAAATCAATGATCTATCTGATCCTCTTTCTACCATACCCACATCCAGAATTCTTGTTCAGGCTCTCACCAACTCCCATTGAATAAGCCTAACAGCATCCTGGTGGAACAGTAACTCTACTCTGCCTCTCTTCAATCCACTTTTCACCCTGCAGCCAGAAGGATCTTTCTACATGCAAATTCCCTCACCCTGCTCACACAGACACAGTTCTTGGCCACCCACTGGGAACTCTTCAATGGTTCTCCACTACCTTATTAGTATATATATTTTTAATTATAATTCCCCTCATTGGAAAATCAGATAAATAGTTATATTTGTTTCCATAAGAACTGAGAGCTTCTCTGAAGTATGAACCTCTCTACTGCTTTTAAAATAAAATTTAAAGTGCTTTTGAGGCATGTAAGAGCCTTTATCATCTGACCACTGTGCACTGCTCCATCCTTATCCCTCAGCTCTACGCCTCTCCTTTCAGGGCTCAGCTAAGAAGTCACCTCTCAGTACGCACCTTTGTACCTTTTATCTATTGGGGCAGTGGTGGGTCAGTGGTAGAATTTTCGCCTTCCATGCAGGAGACACGGGTTCCATTCTCACCAATGCACCTCATGCTCAGCCAATACCTGTCTGTCTGTGGAGGCTTGTGTGTTGCTATGATGCTGAACAGGTTTCAGTGGAACTCCCACACTGAGATGAACTAGAAAGAGAGGCCTGGCATTCTACTTCTGAAAATCAGCCATAGAAAACCCTATGGATCACCGCGGTGTGATCCACAACCAATCACGGGAATGGCTCAGGATCTAGTCAGCATTTCATTCCACTGTGCATGGAGTCACTGGGATTCAGAGGCTGTATCAGCTGCTAACAAGGAATGACAGTTTTCTTCTTCCATGTACTCCTTGAGGTCAGAAATTGAGAAATTCACTAATGTGTCTCCAATGCCTAGCTAATTCTTGACATAAATTATTTAACTTAATCCATCTTGCAAAAGGCCCTATGTGATATAGCCACTATTATCATCATTGCCATTTTACAGATGAGTAAATTAGCATAAAGAGATTAACTTTTCACCAGTTACATAGCCAGAGACTCAGAGTCCGGATTTAAAAATCAGGCTGCCGGGTTCCAGAGCTCATGCAGCTTCAGGCAGCTTCAGGCAGCTCTATGCCTGTCAGTTCCATTTTTTCAGTAGCCCTTGTGCTTACTGCTTTCTATCCACTTCCACTGCCAGCTTACACCCTCCTGGCTCCTCGCTCTAATAGTTGCAATCTTTGTCAGCCATTCCCTCTGCCCCCATTCTCCCCTCTGCCAATACAGTCTATGCCTGCACCAGATTCTCCTGCTCTACAGCCTTGAACGGAAGCAGGATGAAAGAGTGAAGATAAAAGCAAAATTAGATGAATTTGAGAAAAGAAATCAAGAAAATTTATGAATAAATTCATCAACTACTTCTTTTGAATAATCAGGTATAAAGAATTTCTAGCTAGCAAGTGTAATAAGAAAGAGAGGGAGGGAGGGAGGAAGGGAGTGAATACGCGAATGTACATTAAGAATGAAAAATGGCGTATAACTCCAGGTTCAGAGAAGTTTAAAACAATTGTAACCAACCAACTGACTAGTTGCCGTTGACTCAGTTCCAACTCATGGAGACCCCTTGTGTATCAGAGTAGAATTGTACTCCGTAGGGTTTTCAATGGCTAATGCTTCGGGAGTATATCACCAGACCTTTCTTCTGAGGTACATCTGGGTGAACTCGAACCACCAACCATTCTGTTAGCAGCCAAGCGCGTTAACTGTTTGCACCACCAGGGACTCCAAAAAAAAAAAAAAATGCAAGCCAATACTATATACAACTTTAGGCTGATAACTTAGAAATTCAGGATGATAAAAAGCGTTGTTAGAAAAATATAAACTGTATAAATTAACTTAAGGAGAAAACTTGATCACACTAATAACCACGGACAAAACTGAAGAAAAATTATCAAAGAACTACTCTTAAGAAAGACACTGGGGCCCTATCCTTTTAATAAGCCATGTTTTAAAGGAACTGATCATTTTGGTCATATTTAAACTTTTTCAGAGAACGGAAAAACATGGAAAGACAACTGTAACTTATTTGATAAGCCATATATATCCTTGATATTCAAACTAAAAAAGATATAAAAATATCACGGACCAATGTCAATTATGATTATTGTGACAGAGAGGGCCTACCTATTCGTCAAAATTTATGCTCCCCCTTCCGTAATCTGGAGATATTACTGTGGCTGCCCAGACAGAGAGTATGTTTACTGTGCATGTCTACTGTTTTTGCAGTATGTATGAGTGCAAATGATGGGTGTCATTTCCAGGTTGGCTTTTTAGTAAGTGGGTGGACCTTCTCATTCTTTCTCCTTCACCTGCTAGATTCAGAGGATGATGAGGCTCCAGGGTAGGGATAGCAAACTATGGCCAGCATTTTTGTAACTATGCTGCCTGCTTTTGTAAATCAACTTTTGGTGGAACACAGTCATGCCTATTTGTTTACACATGGCTGCTGCTATGACGCAATGGACAAGCAGTTGTGACAGAGACCTATAAGAAGCCCATTGCGTGGGGTGGCTCCTGCTCACAGCCTAACATATTTACTGTCTGGTCTTTAAGAAGGATTGTAGACCTCTATTCTAGGGGATGGTGGAGCAGCCAGATGGAAAGAAACTGTACCCCTGAAAGGCTTGCCAAAAGGAGGGCCTTCTCCCTGGATTGTTTATGGACAAGAAACAAACTCTATTGTAAAGCCACCCAAATTTTGTGAGTCCTGTAGCAGCTTGCATTATCCCAACTCCCAAAGAAATATATACAAAACCCCAAATAAAATACTAGCAACTCATAAACTAATAATTGACTGCCATGCAGGATTCTTTCCCCAAGAATGCAAGGATGAGGAGGGACTAGGAAAAGCAGCAATGTCACATCACTAGGTCAAAAAAAAAAAATCCGTATGATCATCTTTTCACATATGTTGAAAAAGCATTTAAAAGCCCAGCCTCCATCATGCAAACGACTCTTAGGAGAATAAATTAGAAACATACTTTCTTAAAATAGCTATCCTAAGCCAAACTAATATCAAATGTAGAAGTGAACAACTAACGAAATTCCCAGTTAAGACAGAAATTAAACAAATATACATGTTATCATCAGTATAACATTTTTTTCTAGATGCATAGCTTTTATAAATAATAAGGGGGAAAATGTTCAACAGAAAAAAGAGGAAAAGCCAAAAACTACTAATGATTCATAATCACATTAAAAAAATTGAAGATAGATTTTAAAATTAAAATGTATTAAACTAAAAATTATAGAATTTCATAGCTGATTAAAAAATACAACATAGATGAAATTAAAATGAGATTTTTTTAGCCTTTCATATAAAAATAAATGATAAATGTATATGCATGGAATAGACTGCTTTAAGAAAAGGTAAGGCATGCTAATGGGGATCTTTTCCTATCTTACATGTCATTAGAATTAGATCAAGATAGTGCCCCTTTGAGGACTCTAGGCCAAGTTCAAAGGCACAGGATATTTAGGGGTTGAGGGGAGAGTGAAGAAGAGAGAAAATCATAATGGAATATTTAGTGGGCGTTGATGGCATTGCTTCTCTTGGAGTTCATGTTTTTGAATTTTCGGGTTGCAAAGGCAAGGTTCATGCAGCCTCTGAATGGCTAGAGGAGAGTAAGATTATAGAATGTGGATGAACTTGACAAGAAGTTTGATAAACTGCCCTTAGACACACTTTTTGACAATGTGTCAAAAATTTAAACATATATTGTTTATTAATGTCAATATCAGCCCTCAGGGCAGTTTGTGGCTATAATTGGAAGACACTAAAGTTTACCTATGAGAGCGTTAAGCTCACCTTTCTTCCTTCTACCAGAGTTCCTTTTTTGCCACTGTTTTCCCGCCTATGAATGATTTCGGTACACTCAGACTGTGGGGTCCATTTGGACTCAACCATTCAGAAAGGCTGCAAATGATTTTACATAGTTTATGATGACAGAATTAGTGTTGGTGTCTCCTTGAGTATTTGTACTTCAACCTTATAAAGCACGTCTGGGTTGTCAGGGAGTTTTCACATGTCATACCACCTGAACCTCACTCCCAGCAGCCAATGGGCATAATGGGTATTGTTATCTCCATCTCAGTGTTGGGGAAACTGAGGCTCAGAAAGGGCACGTGACTTGGGCAAGCCTCAACACATAGCAGCCAAACTGGGCTTACAGTCCAGGTGTTCTGAGCCAGGTCCAGTGTTCTTCCCACCGTACCAGTCCACCTCCCTTTACAAGAAGGAGGCTAAAGAGGGCCGGGAAGTCCCTGGGTGGTGCAAATGGTTAACGCCCTCTGCTGCTAACCAAAAGGTTGGAGGTTTGAGTCCATTAAGAGGTGCCTCAATAGAAAGGCCTGGTGATCTACTTCCAAAAAATCAGCTGTTGAAAACCCTATGGAGCACAGCTCTACTCTGACATACATGGGGTCGCCATGACTCAGAGTTAAAGAGAGCTGTGACTGCTAAGCAATGGGATTTGGAGGACCTTATAGGAAAGCTGTTTTGAGGATTGAATTGAGCCCCGTTCTCAACCTGCCTGGCTAGAGCAAAACTGGTCTGCCCTGACCCAGCTTGCATGGGATTTCAAGGGTGAGTAGAATGAACGAGCGTTTCTTCCTCACCCCCGGGAACTCTGCTTAGGGGGAACATCCTGGACACAATGCTTGACTCTTATTTAGTGAGAAGCCCTCCCCATCAGAGCCCCTGGGGTGTCAGAGCCACCCTCACCCTCAGAGCTCGGAGCACCAGGGAGACTCGGGAGCCATTTGCTCTAACTACCTTTTATGGCCTCTTTCACAGCAGAATCAACGGGGAGTATGTTCTTCTCTACCAGCTCCAGGGGCCCTGGCCGGAGAGCAATCTTTTCATTAAGATCATCCGCAAGTCTGGCTCTTTTCAGCTTCATCTGAGCAGTTGAAATGGACCTCTCTGCAGTGGAGGCTGAAGGGATGAAACGGAACGGGTCAGCTCTGGAATCTGGTGTCTTTTAAAAAATTCTATTCTTTCGCTTGTGTTACAAAACATTGTGTCACACTCTGCTCTACCATCCTAATAATTTTTCAATGCAATCATCATCATTTCACATGGATTAGCACCAAAGATCAGATACTTCCAAATAAAGGCAAATAGAGAATCAGGCACGTAGAAAAATTAAGGAAGCTTTCTTTGTGAGGATCTGTGAAGAAAACGTGCCGTTTGCGATTCTGTGAGCAGGCAGTTTGTGGGGCCTAAGGTGTTTGCTGACCCTGAGCCACAGCACTTGGAAAAGGATGGACATTTGGTTGGTATAGTGCCTGGCGTAGGGTGAGCCCCCAGTAAATCTTACCTATTGCTATAATTGGAGTCCTTGGGTAATGCAATGGTTAACACACTTGGCTGCTAACCAAAAGGTGTGAAGTCTGAGTCCACCCAGAGGTGCCCTGGAAGAAAGGCCTGGTGATCTACTTGTGAAAAATCGTAGACTGAAAACCCTATGGAGCACAGTTCTACTCTGACACACGTGGGGTTTCCATGAGTTGGCATTGACTCCATGGCAACTGTTACTGTTTGTTTCATAGTTAGGAAGTGGCACAGCTGAGATTTGAACCCAAGTCTGATACCTTCTTAACCCTTATATGACCTCCAACTTGGATTGTCTATACAGTGTAGAATTATTAGATACTGGCCCATAAGTACTGCTTTGTCATGACAGGAGAGACTTTTTTAAAGAGGGCTTAGCAACTAGAGACCAAGAACTGTAGAAGCATGAACCACCATTCAGTGGGTACCTCCTGGCTTAGGATGTAGTGAGGCCTTACCTTGGAGTATGTGCATATTAACCAAGTTGGCACGTGCAGGTCTATTTCTGACCTTGTGCTTCAGGTGGTCCTCAGTCTGTAGAACACAAACCGAATAAATTCTGCCATCAACTTCAGTAAGTAAGTCATACAGTTGAATCACTTACGTTTAACTTTAAAAAGTTTCAAATTCTTTCAAAGGGGAAAAGTACTCTTTTTGATGACAACTGGAAAATGCAAATATCCCTGATCTTATTATTTTTTTAATCATCCCTGAATTTAGGAACATTATTTGCCATTTTCCAGCAGCTAAAATTACTGAGTATTTACTATGAGTCAGGGAAATATGTCTGAGGGTTGTCCTAGATGCTGGTCTCCTAATTTTTGATAAGGGAACACTCACAGTAATTTTAGGATGGTCAAATATGATTAAGAGATAAAAAAACTTTGGTCTAGTCAGGACTACAAACTTAAATGCCTCCAGGGGCCACGCAAGGAACATATTGATAAAATTGTGATGACACCAAACTATTTGTACTATAACCAATCCCACTCCATTGTCTTTTAAATCAGTTCCCATATCACTAGAGTTTTCAGAGATGAAACACTGCCTGAATCTTTCTGTATAACAAGACAACATATTGCCTTCTCCCTCTATTCACCTGACTCTTCTCTTAGGATGTGCTAGACTGTAAGGCCTGTAGATTCAGACCCACAATGAGTTGGAAGAACACTTAGAGATACTTTCTTCACCGAGTCTCATCATCTTCTTGATCATGGAGCTATCTGTAGACATGATGTAGACAATTAGCAAGGCCAAGACTAGACCTCAGTCCCCTGATTTCTGTTGTTGTTGTTAGCTGCCATCGAGTAGACCCCAATAGTTGTGATTCATAGGTTTTCATTGGCTGATTTTCAGGAGTAGATTATCAGGCCTTTCTTCCTAGTCTTTCTTTGTCTGAAAGCTCTGCTAAGATCTTCTCAGCATATAGCAACAGCAAGCCTCCACTGACACAAGGGTGGTGGCTGCACATAAGGTACATTGGCAGACAATCGAACCCAGGTCTTTGGCATAGAAGGCAATAATTCTACCATTGAATCACCACTGCCCTCCCTCTGATTTCTAATTCTGGGCTTTTATCCCAGTATATTAGATCTCCTGTTTGATATCTGAGAGGGGTCTGGGGGTCACTCCAGTTCTGATGAAAGAAAATTTGCTACTCATTGTTATTCTCCGGGTAGTGGATTCTCTTCCACTCATGAGCAACTTTGGAGAGTTGCAGAGACCTGCTGCTCACCTCCAACTACAGACTAGCTGTGAGTCTAGAACTCTTAGACAGACAGATCCCAGCAGACAGCCCCTGTGCCTTTCCTTCTCATTCAATAAAACGCTGATGTTTGTGAAACAGTACTTATACCATTGATGAAATCAGGCTTCAAGCTTGTGTTATGAAGATGCAGAAAGTGTGCTAATTTTTTCACCTCAAATGGTAAAAAAGGAAGAAAACCAAACCAAACCAAAACAAAATAAAAAAACAGAGAGGAAGTAAATACCATTCCTTTTGCCGTTAAGTAGCTGCAAATAGCTTTGTTTCCATAGACCCTGCCTTACCGTTGACTGGCTGCTGCTTAGAAAGGACTGTAATGAAAAGTAAAGCAACCCACCAACCAATTTCATTTCCCTTTTTCGTATCTTTCTGACCTCCAGTGCATCTTTGACATGATACCCCCTACCGAAATCAAGACTGGGGACCTTTTTTAAGTTAAATTAACACTAATATTTTAAAAATATTTTTAAAATAGCACTAATATTAAAAGCTAATATTATTGTTATTATTATTAGCTGCCACGGAGTTGGTACCAGACTCACGGTGACCCCATGCACAAAACAACGAAAGGCTGCCCAATCCTGGGCCATCCTCGTGATTGGTTACAGATTGGACTATTATGATTCATAGGGTTTTCATTGGCTGATTTTCACCAGGCCTTTCTTCCTAGTCTGTCTGAGTCTGGAAGCTCTGCTGAAACCTGTTCAGCATCATAGGAATACACAGGCCTCCAGTGACAGATGGGTGGTGGCTGTGCATGAAGTGCATTGGCCAGGAATCTAACCTGGTTCTAAAGGGTGGAAAATGAGGATTCTATCACTGGACACCCACTGTTCCCCAGAGCTAATAGAATTGATCCCATTTCAACAGTTTTCAGTTAATAGGAGTCAGAGTCCATGTGGTTTTAGGGCAGTGGACCAGCATCTTGGTTGAGTTTATTGTATGAATTCTACATGCTTTAGCCAAAGTTTAGCATTCAGAGATGCACACCCTATAGTGTAAGTGCAGGAATGGTAGTTTGCAAAATTACCTTGTCACTATCCAGATTTTTCCTTTGTTCATGGAATTCAGTTGGACTTCTCAGTGCTGAAACAGAAAAACAAAGGTGTGAGCCGAGTGAGGGTTAGGGACACGGATCGACATGGCAATACTGGTTGGTGTGCTTGCTGAGCTATGCAGAGTATGGAAGTGATCACCTTTATTAGGCCAACAAGCAATGAAAAAGTAAAGGCCTAGAGGGCGCCAGCTCCCCTAAAGCCGTGGGATACAGAGGAAGGTGGGATTCAGGCCTAAAACAGGGGAGCGGTAGAGGCAGAATATGCGACAGGAAGAGATGGTGGAGGCACGGCATTCCAAGTTCCTGTGGAAATACAGGGGCCTATAGTGAACTGGAGATGGAAGTGATGCTCCTGTCTGAGGGAGAGGAGTAGACTGGGATAACTAAGACCCTCTTTGACTTTGCTCTGTCCTTGGGTGCAAAAGCTTGGTGGATGACTATGGTATGTATGTGAGGCTTGTATTGTAGGAAGGAATTTGTATTTTGGATGAGGTAAAAATGGCTTCTCCAAAGCCATTGGATAATGGTTGGTTGGTCAGGCACACTCAATCAAGGGTGTTGAAAGAGAGATACAGAATCAGATTTTGAGGCCTGGAAGTGACCTTGGGGACAGTGAAGTCTAACCCCTACTCTGTACAGAAAGGGGAAACTGAGGTCCACAGATATTGACTTGCATAGTCACACAGCCATGGTTAGGAGTGTAGGTCCTCTGATGCCCCTAGATACCCCTATCTTCTTTCAAGGTGTGATATTCAAAAAGAGTCTAACAACTGGGAGACACAGCATTGGCCCATCACAGCACACAACAGCTTTACAGAACCTGGACCACTGCACCAGTGCGAACTGGTGGGATGCCAGCTCTTCTCTTTCTGCTACACACTGCTGCTCCTCATGACTGTCTCACAGCACCTCTTCATGAGAGCTTGGCAAACTCTTCTGACTTAGCAAAGGAGTAGAACATCATTCTGCCAAATTCTATGTTCTTATTGGTTTTCCTGGTCCCCTGAAACAACCTTAATTAAGAGCCATAATCACTTTTCATTGTAAGTGATGAAGTTAATCAGAGGTTACAAAAGTGCACTGATATTTTCTGCATATTGAGCCCCGACACATTGATTAATCACATGATCCAGAATTCTAATATTACTCCAATGGATGTCCACTCTTATGCCACAGGCAATGAAATGTTCTTCCAAACGCTGGCTGGCAGCAAAGTTGGGTTTCTGGCTACACTGGCACACAAGGCCGTGTGTCTGTGTATGTGTGCCTATATGTGAGTGTGTGTGTGAGCCTGTGTGTGTGTATGCCTCATTTGGCCTTTAAGATCATACTAAATTTGAGCAGTTTTCAGAAGGACTTGCTGGACTTCAAGCAGACACAGTTGTAGTCTTGGTGTCTTGTAGACCATATTATCCTCTATTCAGGAGACTGCTAGGGAAGCTACTAAGGCATGCTCCCTATAAATCTCCCTGCCTCACCCCAACATTAACCATATTGACCAAAGAAACATGCAGAATAGTCTTAGCTGGCTGGTTTGGGCCAACTATAGATTACAAGCACACTTCTCCTCATTTTGACCAGAGATTAAGAGGCTTCCTTTCTCATAGGAAAAAAAATGAATATTTTGCTTGACTATCATATTTCCCACTAATCTAACACCAGCTTCTCTTTGTTGCTTTTCATTCTTAAAATGACCTTCCCTGCAAAACCTGTCACTTAAGATGGGCTTTTCTCCATTTCTCGTCATTCCTTGCCTCTGAGAAATCATCTGGAGACATGTGCAGTTTTACTGCATCACTCGGTTATCTTTGTTTGTGTTCTTGTCATCATCTTTAGTAAGGAGCCACCATTTCCTGCTTTTGATCACAGTTGTAACTTATATTGAGAGCCTTCTGAAAAACAGTTCCCATCTCACCAGGCAACTAGATCATACAATGTCTGCTTTAAGTCCAGTGAGCCCTTATACATCTCCCTAAAATCAGTACAAACAGATTTTCACCTGTCCTATAGCCCGGTGGTCATTTAATTAGGCATTATGTATTGGTGTGGCTCATCACTTACATGATCCAGACAAGGAATTGATCTTTGTATTGTCTTGTTAAGTGGTTAAAAAGAGTAGCACATCTTTTTCCTCAAGAAGCCCTCCCTAAGAGAATCATATGAGTATTTCTTGAGCTATCCTTTACGATCCAAACTCAATTGGTTCTAACTGGGCTTGGGTTTAGGGGTGATGAGGTTATTTGGTCTTTTGTCCCTGAGGGTTTTCAAATCTCATTAGCAGAGCTTGTTAATTATTCTAAGAAACATTGCATTTTCTGTATCTCAGTTTTGTAGAGCTATAATTAATCACTTCTCCATGTTAATTACTCCTCTGTGAAATGATCCACACAGTCCAGTTCTCTGATGTCAGGAGCAAAAAGGTCTTTTAGATCCTTTTACCACAGGGTGGGAGAAGCTATGTCTGCAGCAAGGACTTTGGAAGAAAGCCAAAGAGGTCTACACACTGTACTTGACCACATGCTGTTCTCCTTGGGGCTAAGTGGTGTTATATGGGGGCACTGGCTTCATGTCAGACTATTGAAAACCACCCTGCCACGGCCCTGGCATAGATGTTTGTCCCTGTTTCTATGACTCCAGAGAATGAGGGATTTAGTGCCCTCCCCTAATGGGCCAGCAAGAACCATGATGTCCCCATCTCTAGTTGGCTTTTTGGAAAATACATAAAGGACCTCTTTTGCTGCCAGCTGTGGGAGTATGAAATGGCAAAATTTTGTATTTAAAGGACATTGACATTTAAGATTGAAAAGAAATTTGGGTTTCTAAATTAAAATAATAATAAATCAATGTGACTTCAAATTAAAATATGGTTGTAAATTTAGTCAGTCACACATCTAACCCGTTCCCCCTGGAGGAAGATTAATCTCTTCTCACAAGGAAATTCATGTTCTCGCCTCAGAGTTTAGTTACGGCTGTTCCTATTTCTGTCCCCATAGCTCTAGCTAATTTGGGTCAGCTGTGTGTATAAACATTTGCTTATTTAGAGCTCAGAAAAAGATCCCGAGATAGGAACAGGCCTCCTGCAGGCTCCCCTCTCCACTCTACCCACATGCCTCCAATCTGCTGTTGTTACTAATTGTCGTCATGCCAGCTCCGACTCATGGTGATCTTATGTATAACGGAACAAAAAGTTGCCCCATCCTGTGCCAGCTTCATGATTGTTGGTCTAGGATCCCAGGAAAAGGACAAAATAAGCCCCTCAGTGAGGCCACCGAGAAGTCAGTTGAGGAGAGGAGCTGGCTCTTCAGGACAGAGCAGAGTGCATGGTAATGGACCCATTCTGGCAGCAGAGGCTGGCCTGTGCTGGCGTGGGGAGCCTGATTCTCAAGGGGTTGCTCTCATGGGCAGGGCAGAGCTTGAGAGCTCAGAGAGAACCCGGCACCGTGATTACGAAGGACCAGCAATTAGAGCAGTTACTCTCAAAGTGTTGCCCCTGGACCAGCGTCTTCGGCCTCACCTGGGAACTTGTTAGAAATGCAAACTCTTGGGCTCCATCATAGACCTATAGAATCAGAAACCCGGTGTGGGACCCAGCAACCTGTGTTTGAACCAGCTGTCCAGGGGGTTCTGGTCCACGTTCAAGTTTGAAAACCACTGCTCTGGAGTTGACAAGGGCAGTGGTTCCTGACCTAGGCCTTGGGAATCTAGGAGTTCAAAAGGTAGTAACGGATTTCCAGGACTTATTGTCAGTATTTCAAAAAGCTGGACAAAAGCTTCAGTATGCTTGTTCAGAGAAAGACTGCTTAGGCTAATCAAACGGTCACTTTTCATTGCTGCTCCCTAGAATCATAGCAACTTGGTTTGCTAACAGTTGTTCTGATCAAAAAGCACTGGCTGATACATTCATACGCCATACTTAATTAGAAACAGATATATGGATTAATAATTACTTAATGTATGTAGGGATTTTGGGGGAGGGGAAGACAAAACTATTTCAAACATAAGATCCATGTCAGTGATGGGTGTAACTAAGGAAGTTCTAGATGACTAAAAGTTTGGGAACCATTAATTTGGGCTCTGTCTGGCTTTGCCACTTATTTTTGTTATGGAACCTGGAGTAAGTCTCGTGGTAGTCTTACGGTGCTCTCAGATTCTCAGCTAGAAAACGGGCTTCATAATGCTTGTTCTCTCTTTGCCTCACTTTTAAAGACAAATTATATCATGAGCACTTTTCTTCCAAGCAAATGGGATACACTGTATGTATAAGTAATAGCACTTTGGAAATTGTGTTCCAAATAATAAATAGTAAATTGCTTATTCGGTGCCTGAGTAATAGTCTTAGGGGTTTAAAAATAGGGCATTTTCCCAAGGTAACCAGTTGCCACTGAGTCGACTCTGACTCATGGTGACCCCATGTGTGTCAGGGTGGAACTGTGCTCCACAGGGTTTTCAATGGCTGATTTTTCAGAACTAGATCACCCAGGCCTTTCTTCCAAGCTGCCTTTGGGTAGACTTGAACCTCTGAGTTCTCAGCTAGCAGCCAAAGTGCACTGACTGTCTACATAGCCCAAGGACTCTTTTCCCAAGCAGTTCTATACTATTCTAGACCTCGCTTGCCCACTTGGAGAATTTGCTGCAACATATGTGAGTGCTTTGGACTTTCTCGAAAGAAGGGTGTAAAGACAAATACAAAGTATGCCTGCCATTGGTGGTTTACTAGTTTCTAAGGAACAAGGAACTTAAAAATGGAAGGAAAGAGGTCAGGGAAGAAGGAAGTTAGAGTTGTTCCCAATGGGTTTGGCATGAAAATATGGGGCACCTTTTCCTAGCTCTGATTTTCAGATGTTAGAAAGAAGGGAACAGGCGGACAGATTAATCCCCTTGTGCCGTGTTCTGCTCAAACAGCCAGCAGTGTGTGGTAGGGTGCTGTAGGAAAAGCCAAGTCAAATGAAGGCACTGAGGAAAGGAAGAAAGACTTTGCCCAGGCAACTTCTCAAAACTATCGTGATGCTGCATGGTGTGTGGGTGCAGGAACTGCCCCGGCCATCCTTCTTGCTATTCAGGAGAAGAATCACAGAATTCAGGGATTTACCAAGGCTTGGCAGTAAGTATGTGGCTGCTGTGGCTTGGATTAGTCTGCAAAACAAATAAAGGCAGCACCATTCATAGACAGCTCATTGTATCTTTCAATTCATTGACATCGATCAGATCATGGAACCAAGCTGCCCAGACTGTTCATTCTGCCCTGGGGTGGCTTTCTCGGAGACTCTGTGGACAGGAGACGGCCTCTCTGGACCCCAGGTCCTCTAAAATCCCTTTCAGTTCTATAATCTTGTCCTTTGTATTCCAGGAGAATAAGTGAAATATTCCCTTCTCTCTCCCTTGGGGTCAACCCTATTAACAGAGGGGGAGGGAGAAATAAAGTCATTTCTTTCCTTCACTCCTCCCTGAATCCCACTCCCATGGAGTGAAGTTGTCCAATATCGTTAAGGGGCAATTAAGCAGGGGAGATTTGAGGCCCCTTCTGGATTGTAAGCTTTGTGAAATTGAAATCATATCTGACTTCTCTGTGTGTTCCACAGGGCCTTCCTCATAGCACGTGGTTAATATTTACTGAATTGCTCTATGACCATTTTACTGGATCCAATCCACATAGACGATCACTCTTCTACACGAAGGCTTTTGAAGGGGTTGGAATAAAATAGTGTCATTTAATGTTCTACCTAGATGAGTAATGGCCAGGAAAAAGAACTGTGGGGGAAAGTTTGCATGAGAAATGATGCTAGGTCTGCAAGGGGATATGGTTGGCTCTGCCCTGAGGCCTAGAAGCCTTGAGCCTAGAAGAGAGGGAGCCTTGAGCCTAGAAGAGAGGCAGCATGAAACCATTTTCTTTGAGTCTTAGGAGGTGGTGGCAAGCCAACAAACAAAATTGTTGATTTAGTTGCTATTGAGTCTGCTCCGATTCATGGTGATTTATTTCTGTATAACAGGACAGAACGGTGTCTGGGTCTGTGCCATCTTCATGAGCTTTACTAACTAGGCAGTTTTAAGTCTTCATCTTAGGTGGAATGTTGGAGATAAGCTTATTTATTTATTTATATCTGCTTATAAGTCTAAACAATACATTCTTAAACACTTCTAAGCTAACTTCCATTTCACCAAGTTTCATGACTATTTTGAAAAGTGGATTCTACGACTGATATTGTAAATGTGAAAGCAATCTTAAGATCTGGCTTGGGCCCGTGATCCTGTCCAAGAACACTTTCCCCACTGTTTAAAGTTGTTTTGGGGGTTCTGCGTTGGCCCTCATAACGTTGCCTTTCTGGACCAAAAGTCAAGAGATGAGGCCCTTAGATTCATTCCAAGCGCCTGAAGTAGAAAATCCTAAACCCATAATGCACACAAATAAGAACAAAGTCAATGCTTAAGAGAAGTGATTAAGGGGGATTATAAAAGAGAATTAATTCATTGCTGCTTGCTGTGGACTGTTTGCTCTTCAGCAGCAACCTCAAAACTTTCAGGATGCATGCCCAGAAAGAGGAAGGGAAGAAAAGCCAATCCATTTTGACTTGAATCACTAGTCAACTGAAAATGTACACAATTCAGTGCATTGGGATCCGTTGGGGGAGGAACCTTATAATTCAGTCACCACTTTGGTGTGGAATTGAAATAAGATCTACCATACAGCTAAATCAATGGAATTTTTTATCCAGTGTTGCTCACATAGTAGGCATAGGTTATGATGTAGAACCTGGAGCCGTTTGCTTAAAAACATTAGTTCATCCTTGGCATTTTCACACATTTTAAAAATTTCCCCAAATTCCAACTGATTTTTGGGGGCATAAAAAGCTTTATGATAGAAACTTAACTAAGTGCTTTAAAAGGCAAAGTGATTCCTTTTGAACATTTAGAAAAGAAGCCTCAGCAGGCATCACTTTAATGATTTCTTTATACATATTGGGACAATGTAGGTTTTCTTTAACACGTTCTGGTCTCAGTTTGGCCACAAAAGGAAGATTGCCATCTTTTGCAATGGACAGGCCGTGGAGATTTAACCCACTGTTAAACTCACATAACTGAAGCCAAATTCTGCCAAAGAATGGCAGGTGTTTCTGTTGGTCAGCAAAAAATCGTACCACTACATAATAATAACATAAGAACAACTTACAATTCACTTAGCCATCAGCTTTGAATTTAGGCAGCTTATAATAAATTTTAAAATTTGGGGGAGGATTGTAATTATTTCAAATATTATGGATAAAGTGAGATTTTACTAATACATTTTGCATGCATTTAAATTCAAATTTGCAGACAATGGAATCATACTGCACCTGGCTTTGGGATATTTGAAAGAGTTTAGGCTTCCTTAACCTCAGTTGCATGAACATTAAAGACAACAGAGATTGGGCTGGGTCAGGGGCTTTCAAACTTTCCTCTGAAGAGAAGCAGCACTCTGTAGGTGATCCCCAGGGGTCCCGTGAGCAACGAGGGGAGGCTGCTCAAGCAGAAGGGAGGCCTCAACCCAGCGTGGCTTTTTATGACTTCTTACATAAGTAAGTTTTCTTTCACAGTGACAAAAATGGACAAGCACTGGTCTCTAATGACTATTAACTTTGCTTCCTTCCTCTTCCCTCCTTTCCTTTTTCCTTCCCTCTTTTCTTCCTTTTTTTTTAAATTTCACATAAATTAATTACTTTTTTAAGAAAAGAAAGTTCTCTTGTGGAACATGGAACATAATATGTCCCATCTTGAATTATATGTATGTGATTTTCTTATCACCTTTCCCACCCAAAAAAAAAACTTGAGTCTGTACCAAGGACTAGTTTTGGTCACTGTTCTTGTTCCTACCGTGCCTGACACAGTAGCCTGTGCATAGTCTGGTTTACAGTAAAGTGTGTTGAATTATATCAAAACTAAAAAAACCCTGACACTGTTGCCTCCTCATTCCTCTCGAGCCCTGGGGTGCCTGGGCAAACACACCCAGCTCTGCGATCTGTTTAGTCTGATGGGCTGATGGGGCTAACTGTGCCTGTCCCCAGTCTCTCACCAAGTGAAGAGATTCCTCCTGGTTCCAGCTCTCTTAGAAGAGCAAAACAGGAGAGGTTTGTACTGGGAAGGGCCTGGAGTGTGCGCCTGCTGTGGCTCTGACAATTTTCCATGGCAGAATCTATGCCCTTGCAAAGTCTGGTTGAGAGGAGGTGGCTGAAGACTAAGGAAACCAGTGACTCTTAAACTTTGTCATTTTGCCAATTTAAAAAAAATAATAATAATTTCATCAGTTATGGGTCTAGTCACCAGAAATTATCTTAATAAAATGAACTACGGATGCAAAATTTCTTTAAGCAATATTTCTTTATATGAACACTCCTGAAGTCTGGAAAGCTTGGAGAACAAAATACATCTACATGGGATCCTACTATACAAATGGACATTTGATTTACACAACTTATATAAAAGTTATTTTAAAATGTATCATAGGTTACTTTCTATTTTCATTTGGTGTTTTTTACTGATTTCCGGAGATTTAATCCCATTAAAAAATTCCTCAGAAAAAAGCTTATTCTCACCCAAATGCTGTTAAGACGCAGGCTCAGAGTGTTTAAGCACATGAGTTGAACTTTAAGTTATGCACAACTTGGCCTGACTAAAAGATCCTGAGTTTATCTGCTCCCTGTGCTGTTCGCGGCCGGGTTGGGGGTGGGGGGGGATCGGCACCCACTC
Source organism: Dugong dugon (assembly GCA_030035585.1). NCBI lineage: Eukaryota > Metazoa > Chordata > Mammalia > Sirenia > Dugongidae > Dugong > Dugong dugon. The sequence continues at coordinate 64,002,092 of CM057470.1, read as the reverse complement.
CTGGAGCCCCACGCACAACAGGTGATGGCTGCTCATGACCGGCATGGGAGGCAAGAATTCTACCACTCGACCACCCTGCCCCCACATCTACTCCCTTTGCCTTTCCAGTTAAGAGGAAAGGGGCACCAATGCTTCTCCAATCGATGTGCCTATCATATACTTATGACCGTGCTGAGAGGATCCTCATGGATCTACACTTGCCTACAAAACACTTTTTGTGACTAATCCTTCTAGATAATGGTTTAACAAGGTAGGTTCTACACTTTACTGGTATGGTAAACTTTGAGAGGAATAGTAGTTGTTGTTGTTAGTTGGTGTTGAGTTGATTCTGACTCATGGCGACCCCATGTGTGTCAGAGGGTTCTCAAGGCAGTGACCTTTCTGAAGCAGATTGCCAGCTCTGTCTTCTGAGGAACCTCTGGATGGGTTCAAACCGCCAACCTTTCAGCTAGAGGTGGAGCACTTAACCAGTTGTGCCACTAGGGACTGAAATAGTACTTAGCAGACCAGAAGTCTCCAGATCTTTGGTTGCTCCCATCTTTAGCACCTCCAGAGGAGGGCTGAGTAAGAGAAAAAGTCCCCAAACAAACGTGCTCCTTGTGTTTCTCCTCATAGTTGTAAATGTTGCTCAAGCAGCCTTGAAGTTGCAGGGTGAGCTGTTTCTTTTGTGCTTAGCAAACCTCTAAAAGCATTGCTCTACAATAAGGTCACCACCTACTGTTTACTTTTGTAGGGTTTAGCCATTAACAAAGAGTTACTTTTGAATTACAAAAGAAAAGGCCTGAAAATTTTTTAGTTCTGCTCTGGCTCTGAAGAGCAGACTATACTTAAAATTTTTAGACCACGGAGCATAGGGCTCCAGTATCACTAACCACAAGACAGATCGTTAAGGGCAACTTTCCACTTGTTGCCTACTAAACTCTGAAGTGATAGTCATGATTGTATTATACAGGGGACTGGATTTCTGCAAGTGCCATGTGGATCTTGATTTTTAAATTTTGTTGGGGCAGAAGTTAGAAAATATGACCTAAAGAGGTGTAAACTGTGACTTCATTTATCCAGAGCACACCTCTCCTATTTCTTCGGTAGATAACCAAGAGTTATCATTATTACTGAACTTGTAGGAATCTCAAATATATCTTCCAAGAGATGTAATGATCTTTATTCCTTGACCTCGATTACTCCAATTTTACTAGAATGGTATTGATACTCAGTCTTCCGGAAAGGAAGCGTTCAGCAATATTTAATCAACAGTGGACTAAAATATTCCAAACAGAACTGAAACCAAGGAGATGAGAAAGTTTATGTGATGGTGCTTCAGAAAAGCATGGTGATTTTATCCAATTTTAAAAGTAGGATAAGAGTTTTTGTGTTTACCTTAAAAACCAACCTGCCACATGGAAATGCTAGGCATCTCATTAACGGAAACTACAGCACTAAGGGAAGCCTTAATTACAGGTTAGTAACGGTTGGGGTGAAGCACCAAAGGGGTAAAGTTTCTGCTGACAAAGATTCCATGAGGATCTTGGGAGACTGAAACATAGACTTAGACTAAGTGACTCTGAGGTGCTTAAAAAACCAAATCAGATGCAGTCACGTCAATTCTAACTCATGGATACCCCATGTGTGTCAGAGTAGAACTGTGCTCCACAGGATTTTCAGCTGATTTTTCAGAAGTAGGTCACCAAGACTTTCTTCTGAGATGCCTCCAACCTTTCAGTTAGCAGCTGAGCGCTTAACCACTTGCATCACCCAGGCACTCCCTGAGGTGCATACCAGCTCCCAAACACACGACCCTACTGAAATATACCAGTACAGAAGAGCACAAGTACTCACGTGGTATTATGCCTTGGTTAGTCAGTTGCTCCTGGGCCCTTCTCTGTTGAAGTCGCAACTGTAAAACTTAGAAAAGGAAGTGTTAGTTTATGAGTCAGGCGTACTTAGGCTTTATATTTGCTATGTTTACAATCACTTATACTTTTATTATGCTTTCATATTTCTTCTCATTTTTTTCCTAGAACAATTCTGAAAGTTATTGCACCAAAAACCAATTAAACCAATTGCTGTTGAGTCCATTCTGACTCATAATGACCCTGTAGGACAGAGTAGAACTGCCCCACGGGGTTTCCAAGGAGAGGCTGGTAGATATGAACTGCTGACCTTTCGGTTAGCAGCTGAGCTCTTAAGCACTGTGCCACCAGGGCTTCAGTTATGCACAGTACATTTTTACTTCTGTTTTAGACATGGTGGAAGAAGGCTCCGAGAAGTGAGGGGCTGCAGGACTGTACAGCACATTGGAACAAGCTCGGGTTACAATGCCGTTTCCTCTTTGAAGTGGATGTTACTTTCACAGCCCAATGCTCCCACTCTCCCCACTACACCATTGGGGAGATGAATATCATCACATTCTGCTTGGGTGGTAACTAGAACCAGTTGTCCTCCAGTCAATTCTGACTCATGGCAACCCTATGTACGTCAGAGTAGAACTGCTCTCTAGGGTTTTCATGGCTGTGACCTTTCAGAAGCAGATCACCAGGTGTCTTCTGAGGCTTCTCTGGGTGGGTGCCTTTTGGTCAGTCACACATTTAACCATTTGTGCCACCCAGGGACTCAAAAGGAGAGAAAGACTGAAAAGAGCGTAGGCTTTGGAGTCCGACCTGGGTTCAAATTCCCATCTCTTCCTCTCAATAGGTATCTAACTCTGGGTAAGTTGCTTAACCTCTCTGACCCTCAGTTTCTTTGTCTGTAAATGTGAACAATGCCTACCCTGCAGTGTGGTTATAAAGTTTGATAAAACAATATGTGCAAATTTCTTTCCAGAGTGACTGACACATAATAGGTCGTCCATAAATGATAGTATTTTGAAAGAAACTGGAATTCAAAGAAAGGGCCATTGGATTTATAGTTTGCTTAGAAAAATTACAACATTGTAAAACGTCCAAACAATACTCTGTATTACAAAAATGTATGTTACTATTCGTAGCACAAACGTATTGTGTGTGTATGTAAAATTATGTGTACAGAATTGGCAGTTTTCTCCTTCCCTTTGCCCTCACCCCCAAACACATTCTATCTTTGGACATTCAGCTTCTCCCCATGGATATGCCACTGTCCCAGGTTAGACGATTCCCAATTTCGCAACCCCCCACCCCCCATGTTATGCCTTTGTGGATGCGTTATGCTGTCTGATGTATTGGTGAGCACAAAGCTTAAGAACTATTGATTCAGAGCCAGACTAGATCATCTCAAACCTTTACTAACAGCCTCCTTCCTTCATTACCAGAATGATTTCCCTATAACCACTTTTTATAATACAACTTCATGCAGTGTCCTACCAAAAAAACAAACCTAGAGCCATTGAGTCAATTCTCACTCATGGCAACCCCAGGTGTCACAGAGTAAAATCACTCCATAGGGTTTTCCTGGCTGTAGTCTTTATGGAAGCAGTTCACCAGGCCTTTCTTCTGTTGCACAGTGGCTCCTTATTCTGGCATCTGTGGTCTTGTTCTACACAAGCACTAGTCCCCACACAAGCTCTCTTCTCCAGTTTGATCTGTCTCCACCTGAGCCTAACACCTACCCATATGAGTTCACATCCTTTGCTTTTGATCTTGATAACCTCCCATGTGAAATACTGTATAGTTTGATGCTAGGATATAATTTTAATTTATTCTCAATAGTGGGCCAACCATATAACTGTTAGTTATTAAAATTTATTAAAGAATTGTAGTGACACCTTCATTATTTACTAAAGTTCTAGTATAAGCCACGATCTGTTTCTAGGTGCTAAGTTCCAGTTTATACTACTACTTATACACTATTCCCTGGAGGACAGTAGGGGTTCAGTGTAGAATTCTTTCCTTCTGTGCAGAAGACCCCGGTTTGATTCCTCGCCAATGCACCACAAACACAGTTACCACCTGTCTGTGAGTGGAGGCTTGCATATTGCTACGATGCTATATAGGCTTCAGCAGAGCTTCCATACTAAGACAGACTAGAAAGAAAGGCTTGGAGATCTACTTTCAAAAATCAGCCAATGAAAACTCTATGGTTCACAATGTTGTGCACAGGACTGCCATGAGTCAGGGACGACTTGACAGCAGCTAACAAAAACAGCATAGTGCGCCCTATCTTTTTCTCTTTTTTAAATTCCAAACATAGCAAGTGTTTTCTGTTTCAAGATGACAGGTTGAGCACAGACCAAAGATTCCTTTAAATAACAGGAATGATAGTTTAAAAAACTCACACTTATGCTGAAAAAGAAGGAGATTCATCAGTGGGCCAGAAACTATTAAAAAAAAATCTGTGAGACATGGAAGGAATACGGGATTGGATTGGAAAATTACACCCCAAGAGATATACAAGTGAGTAATTGAAAGCTGCTCCTAAAATCCTAAAAATCCAAAACCAAACCTGTTGTCAAGTTGATTTCAACTCATAGTGACCCTATAGGACGAGTAGGACTGCCCCATTGGGTTTCCAAGGCTGAAATCTTTACGGAAGCAGACTGCCACATCTTTCTCCCTCTGAGCTGCTAGTGGGATTCAAACCTCCGAACTTTCAGTTAGCAGCTGAGTGCTTAACCACTGCATCACCAGGGCTCTTAGAGTCTTCCATATGCAGGAGCAGGAGGGGTTCAAAGCTCAGTCTAACAGGGTTATTAGTTGGGGTACCAAAGCAAGAGGTCAATCTCTACCATGTCCCACATCCCTCCCCAGCTTGGGCCAGGCAGTTGCTATGTGGGCAAGACCATCTGTCTTCCATTGGAGAGACACAAGGGTGGACTCCAGGTTGTGGGCCATACTCAAGAACGTCAAGAACTCCTCACTGCCTAAAACTAACTACTAACTCTCCCATCCCTCCATCACAGTCCCTGAAATATGATCAAAACACAAATGTCACCAACAGGTGTTTTCCTTGCAGACTGTGCTCACCAGTGCATCGGACAGTGTAACAAGCATCCACAAGGGCACAACTGGAGGGCACACGTGGGAATCGCCTGACCTGTGAGGAAAGTTCACACCACGAGAGAGACACCAACGTTACCTAACGAAAGGATGTATACTCAAGGTAACAGCATGAACAAGCAGAACAAGTGTTTCTCAGACAGGCAAGAGAATTTTCATCAATAAACAATAACAATAATAAGAAGAAACTAAATATCAAAGTAAAATTTTTGTTCATTAAAACAAACAAATAGATGGCTGAATATAGCTAAAAATGAATTAGGAAGCTACAAGTTTGAGCTGAACTTACAACTGTGCTCACACTGTTTATTTGCTTAGGATGTAGCCTAAAGGGATGAATAAATGGGAAGCAAAAACAATATGCACTCAATGCAGAAAAATATATAAATATGCAAAATATAGAAAAGCTTCCAGGAAAAGAATTGTTATCCTTGATAATTATTTTTAATATTTCATTCATGTACTTAAGTTCCTTTTTCCTATGTGTTTATATGGGATCATATTGTAAGTATTCCTTAATAGCTTAAAAAAAAAAAAAGTTGCTGTCGAGTAGAGTCTGACTTATAGCAAACTATAGGACAGAGTAGAACTGCCCCATAGGGTTTCCAAGGATTGGCTGATGGGTTCAAACTGCCGACCTTTTGGTTGGCAGCCGAGCTCTTAACCACTATGCCACCAGGGCTCCTTTTTCCTAAATAAGCTGTTTTTATTAGCCATATGTCACAAATATATTCCCATGTCATTTAATGTCCTTCAACAGATGTTATTTTAGTAGCTGAATAGTATCTCATTTTTTGGTGATGTTACTTGGATCCACAATCAACACCCATGGAAGTAGCAGTCAGGAAACCAAATGATATATTTCATTGGGCATATCTGCTGTAAAAGACCTCTTCACAGTGTTGAAAAGCAAATATCTCACTTTGAGGACTAAGGTATACCTCGTCCAAGCCATCATAGTTTCAATCGCCTCATATGCACGGGAAAGCTGGGCAATGAACAAGGAAGACCAAAGTAAAATTCATGCATTTGAACTATGGTGTTGTTGAAGAATATTGAATATACCATGCACTGCCAGAAGAATAAACAAGTCTGTCATGGAAGAAGTACAGCCAGAGTGCTCCTTGGAAGGAGGATGGCAAGACTTTGTTTCACATACTTTGGACGTGTTATCAGGAGGGACCAGTCCCTGGAGAAGGGCACCATTCTTGGTAAGGTAGAGGGTCAGCAAAAAAGAGGAAGACCCAAGATAGATTGACACAGTGGTTGTAACAATGTGCTCAAACTTAGCAACGATCCTTGAGGACAGCTCAGGATCAGGCAGTGTTTCATTCTGTTGTAGATAGGGTCTTTGTGAGTCAGAACAGACTTGACAGCACCTAACAACAACAGTGAACCAAATGCCCACTATTTGACATTTTTCCCATTTTCCCATTAAAAACATCAGTGGATATTCTTCATAGTTAATTTTTGGCCACATCATTGATTACTACTTTAGGGTACATTCCTAGAAGTGGAAATGCCAGATTTGAAGGCTTTTGGTACATATTGAAGTTTGCTTTCCTGGAAAGTTGTTCTGGATTCTTCTTACAGGGAAGTGTGCCTGGGTTGTCCATTTCCCTTGGCCTCGATGCTCTTACCACTTTGAGGCAGCAGAATTCTCTCATCTGAAGCTACAGGGCTGGCTGACAGTTCAGGGATCCAAGCCTAAAGGGAGTGGCTGGAGCTGGCCCAGGATGATCTTGGCAGTGGAATTTGTCCCAGGTGGCTTCTTCTCCAGGTTTGGAAATGCTCCATTGGCAGAGGTCAGAGCTTGAGTGTCCGCACCCCTTTGCTGTGGCTGCTTCTGGCCACACCATGGTGGAAATCTTGCCACCTCTAGCCTTGTGCGTGGTGAAGCTTCCTTTTCCCTGGCCACGGCTGCCCCAGCTGTTGCTTGGCCTCCTTCCTGGATGGCCGCTCCTTGTGCTTCGTTGGGTAGCACCTCCCTCACTGCTTTCAGCTTGGCGTGACCATCTGTGTCCCCAGGCTCTTGGCAAACCTCCTCTCATCTACTGTAGCTAAAAATACTCCAAGCAGAGGATTACGTTTTGGCCCACGGCTGTCCCCACTCCCAGTTCTAATCACCTACAAATTACAGGCACTCAACGGGGTCTTCTCCTCACTTTCTCTGAAGCCATGTTGTTATCTTTGGGAGGTGAAGGGAAGTGTGTTCTTAGTGTCTTGTCCATACGAACCCAATACGCCTTATGGACAGCAGAAATCCCTCTGACCGTTTTGGCATTTGGGTGTTAGTCTTTCTTAGCTTCCAGAACCAAACAGTTTCCCCTCCTCTATTTTTGTATTGTCTTAACCATTGTCATCAGAATTGGGAGTCATATCTGTCCTCAAGTCGCTTCTTCACTCTGATGTCCTGGGCTCCCTCATCTGTCTGGCTATTCTTGTATCAAGACCATACTATTCAAATTATTCTAGGTTTATAATATATTTTCATGCCTGCTAGGGAGAATCTCATGTTATCCTTCTTTTACAAACATTTCTTGACTACTCTAGTCTGTTCTTTTCTTTTTCCTCTCTCTCGACAAAATGAGCTTTAGGACGAAGGTAGGAATTTCCACCATCCCTCTAAGAGTCTACCACCCGGAAAGAAGGGAGAATATGTTTATTCAATATTCTATAATCATCAGTGTAAAACCTATTCTGTCAGAGAAGCAGCGCCTGTTTAATGATGATGCTAAACAGGTTTCAGATGAGCCTCCAAACTAACACAGTCTAGGAAGAAAGGCCTGGTGATCTATTTCTGAAAATTTGCCAATGGAAACCCTATGGATCACAACTGTTTGATCCACAACTCCATCATGGGTTTGGCACAGGACTGGGTAGCATCTCATTCCATAGTATATGGGGGAGCCAGGAGCTGGGGGCTAACTCAACTCCAGCTGATAACAGCAAAGAAGGCATAGAAGCATCTTGGTCAAGTATAGTGGGAGACCAGGACTAGATTCTAGGAGGTGGCTGGGGGCTGGAAGACCTCTGCACACCACCTGGGCTTGCGGTCAGAAACATGTTGCTTGCCTCTTCCCAGCAGACAAAGCCAAGCCACCTAGTAGAGGAAGGCCCAGGCACAGTTGTGCAGGTCTTTTGAGAGTTGCAGTTTGAAGAGGAGGGAAATGTCAGAACTGACAAACATTGTGACATTTCTCTTATCACGTAGACAGCCACCCACAGGCCCAGCCCTGGTGGACAGACTTTCTTGATGCTAAAGGGAGGCAGCTGATAGTGGAGCAAGGTATGGCAAACACAGATTTAAGCTTTCACTGCACCGAGTTGTGTGACCTTGGGCAAGTCATTTATTTCTACAATTTCCAGCATTTTCATCTGTATAGAGCAATAATGTTAATAATCAAAATAATAACAAAATCTACCTTACCTGTTTCACAAAATTATTGGGATAAAGTTAATGAGTCAACCACTTTCTAAATTATACAAGGTTATCAAATACCTTTAGTTCTGTATTAATATTGGTTGCTTCCAGAGAAAGCCCACCTGTTTGGTTCTGGTTATAGAAATCTAAGAAAAGGGAGATTTAGGTTGAAGTAGGAACACTAATTTTCAACTTTTACAAAATTGTCTGTTTCTGCTAAGGTGATGAAAAATTTGGAAAGGATAGTGATAATGAATGTAATTAATGTCACTGAATTGTACATGTAAAGAAAGATTGAAATGGCAAATCTTTTGTTGTATATATTTTTACAACACACACACACAAGCATCTGCTTATATTGCCGATGCCCAGGGCTGACAGTCCCTGGCGGGAGGTTGTGCCATTTGTAGGAAGAGGGGACCGGGGCACAGGGGTAACAGCACATAGGGAGAGGCAGCAGAGGCAGAAAACAGAAAAGAGGGTGGACGAAGAAGCTGGGTTGTTATTATTACGGATTGAATTGTGTCCCTCAAAACATGTGTTGGAATCCTTACCCCTGTACCTGTAGATGTACTCCTGTTTGGAAATAGGGTTTTCTTGGTTATGTTAATGAGGGCATATCAGTGCAGAGTGTGTCCTAAACCTAATCACGTCAGAGATATAAAAAGAGCAGTTAGATGCAGAGGCAAGCACACGGGGAAGACAGGCGCTGTGTGAGGACCGTCTACTAGCCGAGAAGTGCAGAGAACCGTTGGCAGATACCAGAAACCAGGGGAAGGCTCACAGGAGGGATCAACGAGGCAGAGACCCCGATTGGACTTTTAGCCTCCAGAATTGTGAGACAATAAGTTTCTGTTCTTTAGAGCCACCCATATGCGGTATTTCTGTGACAGTAGCACTGAGAAGCTGAGGTAATCACCACCATCTCAGATCAGTTCTTCTGGCTTCTCATTCCCTTCATTACTCTTCCCTATCCCTTTGACAAAAACCCTTAAGTACTGATAATTCCTGATAGGGAAGGTGAAGGAGACTAATTGGTACTGAGAATTGGAAAGTGCTAGTCTCTTGGATGGAAAACCTAGTGGCGCAGTGGTTAAGAGCTATGTCTGCTAACCAAAATGTCAGCCGCTTGAGTTCACCAGGCGCTCCTTGGAAACTCTATGGGGCAGTTCTACTCTGTCCTATAGGGTCGCTATGAGTTTGAATTGACTCGACAGCGATGGGTTTTTGGTTTTAGTCTCTTGGATAGGGTTTTTATATAAATCATCCCACTGAAACCTCTCAATAATGTGTTATGATCCCCACGTTACAGCTCTTCAGGCCCAGAGGCTTCAGGTGGCTTATCCACGCCCATATAGTAAAAAAGTGAGAGAAGCAAATTTCAGGCCTGTGACTGGGGACTCTAATGTTCTGCCTCAGGGGTACAAGTTCCACACGGAACCACTAGTATGGGAAAACAGTAGCTTTTGCCATGCTATACCTGGTTCGCCAATGTCATTCCTCCACTTCGGAGAGATCTGTGCAAACGAAGACTCAGGAGCTCTACAACATGATGTAAGGCATGTTTTAAGCCTCCTGCTTCCCAGGTAACTCAACAGAAGGGACACTCAGCTCAGAATCACTGTTCACAGCATCTCCATAGTAACAGCTGTCCAGTGTGCCATCCTTTTCTGGAGCCGATAGGCAGCCAGGTTACAGTCCTGACGGACACAGGTGATAGGCTCAGCTGAGCTCCGATGAGGACTAGGATCCGGAATGATCCCAGGCTCTGATGACATCACACAGAGCTGTTGCCATGGTTTTGGCAAGCAGAGTTGCTTTTCTGAGGATTGCAAAACACTTTATGTTCCAACCTCATGCTCACTCATTCCTGACAGGGTGGAAACTGTGTCTCCTTGGCTGAAATGTTCCCCTTGAGTCCAGCCCAAAGATGACATTTTTAGGAAAGTTTGAGAAGAATCCTGCTGCCGTTACTGAGTCATGATAGGGTAGAAATGGATCTTTTCTATTTAAAGAGTTTTGTGCTACTGTTTGAAAATGTCACATTGCTAGGGAACGGGGGAAATGGAAAACTTTCCATTCGCCATCAACAAAGAGATGGTTGCTGATTGTGAAACAATGGGTTTGAAGAGGAGTTCTGTTACCTGTCTGAGAGAAGCAGCAGGAGGTTGTCGGGAGTTTAATTTAAGAACATAGGTCTGGATAAGTTTGGTGCTCTAGAAAGGGATTGTTAATCTGGAATACAGCTCATGTAATTGTAGATCCCATTCTGCTACTAAGAAGCTGTTACTTGACCCAGGTCCTAGGACCTCTTTGGATCTGAGTTTCAATATAAACAGAATGAGATTAGATTGGATCAGGAGTTCCTTAATTTACCTGATAATAAGAATCACCAAGGGCCCTGATCAGCCACACACACACACACACACACACACACACACACACACATACACACATCCCCATTCTAGAGACTATCATCCAGTAGGTTTGGGGTAAACTGGGAATATGTTTTAACAAGTACTATAGGAGATTCTCATAGCTCATAGGGACCCTATAGGACAGAGTAGAACTGCCCCATACAGTTTCCAAGGAGTGCCTGGTGGATTCAAACTGCCAACCTTTTGGTTAGCAGCTGAACTCTTAACCGCTATGCCACCAGAGTCGCTATGAGTTGGAATCAACTCGACAGCAATGAGGTTTTTTTTTTTTTTGGTTTAAGGAAATTCTGAAGAAGAGGTAGGTTTGATAAACAAACTTTGCTTCCTGCAAGCTAAAAAGAAAAAAAATGTCTGAGGAATGATCATTAAGTGGACTTCATATTTCGTTATCTACAGTTCCGATAACTTTAAATTCGTCTTTCAGATGTTACACAGAAGTGTTTTTATTCAGATACAGTTGGTTTGTATTTCTAAGCCCTTTTAACCAAAAACTGCTTGTCCAGTTGATTCTGACTCACAGCAACCCATATGTGTCTGAGTAGACTTGTGTTCCATAAGGTTTTCTATGGTTGATTTTTCAGAAGCAGATTGCCAGGTCTTTCTTCTGAGGTGCCTCTGGGTGGACTTGAACCATCAACCTTTCAATTAGCAGCTGAGCCAATTAACCATTTACACCACCCAGGGACTTTGAGCTCTTTAAAACAAGTCGTATTATGTGGTATTGAAATGTCTGCAATGGGAAAAAAAAAAGTACCTTCTTTTTTCTACAAACTCAATTAAACTTTATTTATTTTTAATTGTACTTTAGATGAAGGTTTACAGAGCAAATTAGTTTCTCATTAAACAATTAATACACATAGTGTTTTGTGACATTGGTTGCCAGCCCCACAGCCTGTCAACACTTTCCCTTCTCGATCTTGGGTTCCTCATTACCAGCTTTCCTGTCTCCTCCTGCCTTCTCGTCCTTGCCCCTGGGCTGGTGTGCCCATTTAGTCTCATTTTGTTTTATGGGCCTGTCTAATCTTTGGCTGAAGGGTGAACTTCAGGAGCAACTTCAGTATTGAGCTATATGGGTGTCCTGAGGCCATACTCTCAGGGTTTCTCCAGTCTTTGTCAGACCAGTAAGTCTTCAATTAAACTTTTGATCATGACCGTAGCATCGATTGGTTAGAAACCTCAGGGAAGGTAAGGATTCTAGGTCCTGTATTCACTTCCACCAGTGTGGCTCCATTTTTATGTTTTATGTAGTGAGACACCATACTTTTTTTTTTTTTTGTAATGGGTTTTGGTGTTTTAAAAATTTTAGAAAAACCAGTTCATGGCAACCCCTCTTTTTTTTTTTTCTTGATAGGGATATCATCCATACTGAGATGAAGAAGAAATTTGTGGGCAGTTTTCCTTAACACAAGCAAACAAAAATTAGTGGGAAAGAGAAGTAGGGGTTTCTTGAGTCCTAGACTCTTAAAGTAGCTTAGTGAGAACAACCGTCACAGTGGTGTAGAAATGCAACCAGCTGGAGCATCCCCGTGACACCTTATGGGCAAAGGGAAGGGGCACTGGGCGCTGGGCACTTCGTGGTTAGCAGATTTGGGTTGTAACTGGCAGGACTTCCAGGGAAGGATATCAGGGCATTTGTCTAGAGACTAAACACTTCAAGAGATTTCCTTTAGAGTCTTTAATTTCTTAGATATTGGTGAACATAAAATATTGCGTGGGCAATACATATTTAGTAAAGAAAAAAATAATGAACAAGCAAAAAGAAGTAATCACTTTTTATTCTCCCAGCAAAGGATGGCCACTGTTAATATGTAGTAATTCTTCTGGACCAACCGTCTCATATTCCTAGCTGTAGCGATAAGGAAATACATTATGTACAGAAGTGAGGCCATGTTTTAAAACTAACGTGTGTGTGTGTGTGCAGACGCTCCTTTCTAACGGTTACTTAGTATTTCTTTATGTTCCAACATTTATTTAACTAGTCTTCTTTTATTGTACATTTAAGGTTCTTTTCCCCCTCCAGAAAAGATGCATCATTTGTTCAGTATACGCTTATTAACAATGGATAACGCTATTAAAGGACAAAAAAAAAAAAAAAAGCTTTGCTAATCTGATAAGTAATAATGATACTATTGTTTTGGTACACATTACAGTTTCAACAAGTTGAAGATATTTTCATATATTTATTGACCAATAGTATCTTTCTGTTTAAAAATTGCCTGAGAAAATTGCTTGACAATTTTTCCATTAGAATGTTTTTATTTTCTTGTAGATTTTGGAGAGCTATTTATATTTGAAGCACATTAAACACAGTCAGTTATGTTTTAAATTCCCTCTGGTTTGTAGTTTGTGTTTTAATTTTGTGTATGATGATTTTGGCATTTGAGGTTTATATGAAATCCTTTAAAAATCATGTTATAATTTCTACCTTTATTGTATACTTAGAAAAATCTCCATCTCCAGATGATATAAATAGTTACTTAAATATTCTTATATTTCTATACTTTTGGTTTTCGCATTTAACTTTTCAGTGATCTGGAATTAATTTTAGTATATAGTGTTGGAAAAAGTTCTAATTTTTTTAAACTAATTATTCCAATATAATTCATTTATATATCCCATGGAATTTAGATATCATGTTTGTCATATAATATGTCATATATATATGCTTATGTGTATGTATACTTATATCTGTACTACTTTTTCTTTATAGTCTGATCTCAATATTTTGTTTCGTTTGTCAGCAGGTTGGGTTTATACCTGACTTTAAATATACACTTTGTAGGATGTGGAGGGTAATTAGGGATACCATGGACCCCCAAGTTATACAAGGCTAATTTAGATTCCCTGAACCAAGGCTTCACAATGGCTTCCAAGCAATGACAAGGCTTCAAGGGACCAAAAGGTAGGTTCTATCTACATCAAGCAACAAAGGCAACATATAAATTGACACAGTAGTGCTATGTATACATGTGAATGTTTGCATGCAACAGGTAAAGTTTAGTCAGATGAAACTGAGTATGAATCAGTTCTGAATGTACTGAGCATATTAGGGAAAAAGAGGAGCAGACAAGAGAAGAGAAAGCAAGAATGGGGATGAGGTAGAAAGATAAAGTAAAAAAGAGAACGAGGAAGTGGGAAAGATATTTAAATTTTTATTATAAGCATGCATATTTGTGTGTGTGTGTGTGAGAGAGAGAGAGAGAGGGAGAGAGAACATCCATTCTGATGATGGCTATTAATTCTTGTGCATTTAACAGAAAATAAAAGATGTGTTAAACCAGAAGCACACAGGGCCCTGCCCCAGGAGAGAAACAAGAGAGAGACCAAGTGTCCTGGCACAGCTCTGGATGTGTTTGACAACACTTCTCCCCCGTGATGAGCTGTCTCCCAGGACCCGATATGGAGGTGATTCACATTCTTACACAAATGAGGGAAAAAAAGAAAAGAAACAAAACCTCATTTTACATTACAGATTTGTTATCAGAATGAATTTGGCTATTTGTTCAATTATTTAATAACTTGGAGGCAGCAAGCCGAGGGCCAGAATGACTCACTTAAGCAGTCTACTGTGCTGTAATAGAAGAGCAATTATCCATCCACACTCCAGTCATGGGGGTTCTGGCAAAGCTGGGAGGTCTAAGTGAAACACGGAAGCCTCTCTGGTTGTCATTCAAGATGGAGAACAGCTGCCTTTTCCTCCAGTGGGTGTAAGAGGCTGTTAGGGATTGAGTTGTGTCCCCCCAAAATGTGTTTTAATTTGGCTGGGCCATGATTCCCAGTATTGTGTTGTTGCCCACCATTTTGTCATCTGATATGACTTGCCTATGTGTTGTAAATCCTACCTCTATGACGTTAATGAGGTGGGATAGGCAGCAGTTATGATATCTACAAGGTCGAATTATGTCTTGAGCCAGTCTCTTTTGAGATATAAAAGAGAGAAGCTAGCAGAGAGATGGTGGGCCTCAAACCACCAAGAAATCAGCGCCAGGAGCAAATCGTGTCCTTTGGACCCAGGGTCCATGCACAGAGAAGCTCCTAGATCAGGGGAAGATTGATGACAAGGACTTTCCTCCAGAACCAATAGAGAGAAAAAGCCTTCCCCTGGAGCTGACGTCCTGAATTTGGACTTCTAGCCTACTAGACTGTGAAAGAATAAATTTCTCTTGTTAAAGCCGTCCACTTGTGGTGTTTCTGCTATAGCAGCACTAGGTAACTAAGACAGAGGCTTTCTAATAACACTAGATACCTTAGTGTTTTCCAACTTTAATTGTTAGTTCTTGATGTTTTCCATCTAGCAGACTCTATGGGCCCATCTAATTTTACTATCCAAACAATCACAATGAGGTTACTGGGATCTATGTGTCAAGCTTCCATTTCTTTGGGGCCATTCAAATAAATCATCATTGCTAAAAGCATCATCCTTGCCCATTACTTTTCCCAAATTGCCATAGATACACTGCTTTCTCAACACCATCATGTTATTCATATTTGATTGAGATTCTGTTCTACCCTTCCTCTGCTACACTGTTTTGTTTCCCCACCCAACTCCTCCATTTTTGTTAAGTGAATTTCCCTTAGTTTTACTTGGCCTATAGTTGCTGTATAGACTATTCGGCCACAACCTCCACAGCCTTTGTTTTTACTGTTGTTAGCTGCTGTGGAGTTGGTCCCCAACTCACAGTGACCCCATGCACAATGGAATGAAACTTTGTCTGGTCCTGCACCATCCCCATGATCGATTGGAGATCAGACAGTTGTGGTCTATAGGGTTTTCACTGGCTAATTTTCAGAAGTAGATCGCTAGACCTTTCTTCCTAGTCAGTTTTAGTCTGAAAGCTCCCCTCAAATCTGTTTAGCATCATAGCAACACGCAAGCCTCCACTGAAAGATGAGCGGTGGCTGGGCATGAGGTGCACTGGCTAGGAATCAAACCCAGCTCTTCCACAGGAAAGGTGAGAATTCTCCCTCTGAACACCAATGTCCCTACCCGCAGCCTCTAGAATGGTCATATTTTCCAAAGAAAAACCAAAGTGCATTCTCTGACAACTTATTTTTTCTTACTTATGGATTAATTTGTGTTTAAGCTTTATCAAAGGCATAAATAATTTACATTTGACTAGATAATTAATCATCCTCTTTTCTGAGAGAAGTAAAACTAAAAAAATGAAGACTGATACGGGAAATAAAACGTGTAATCAAGGTGCCAACCATATATCTATCATTATCCACAGAGCCACCTCCCTGTCTTTAATGTCACATGAATTCTAGTTCCTCTAGGAATGGCTCTGCCTTGGCTGTACGGGAGGGTGAAAATAACTCCCCAGACTTTACTAAAAGTCAATCTATGTTTCTTCTTTCTACGACACTTCAAAATAATAAAACAATTCATCTATCTGGACTCCAGCCTCCTTACCCACAAATGGGTGGGTTAGGTTAGAATGAGATGCTTTCAAACTTTTTTTTTTAAGCCATAGAAGAAATTTTTCAAGTGAAATTTTACACGGGAGCAAACAAAACAATACAAAAAAACGAAAACAAAACAGAGAGGCAAGCAATAAAAGCAGAACCTCTCCTCTAACTCCCTTCCAACTTAGATATGTTATTTTTACGATTTTTTTCTAAAAATCTCAAACCTACTAAGAGATATTCCTTAAGAACAAACATAATTTTATCCAGGAATGAGGGGTGGAGTGGGGTTACTGGGCCTTTGCACCAACATCACCCTGCTCCATGAAACTCGTATTGGTCCCTTGGACCCTCTGCAGAGGAAGAAGTCCTGGAAGCACTGGGAAGCACCCAATTCCAGGAGAACCACGCCCAGCTCTCTTAGCAACAGCACCAGAGAAAGACATCTGTCATTGCTTGAATTGTGTCCCCCAAAAATATCTGTCTACTTGGCTGGGTCATGATTCCCAGTATTGTATGATTGTGTACCATTTTGTAATCTGATGTGATTTCCTTATGTGTGGCAAACTCTATCACTATGATGTAATAAGATGGAGTAGCAGCAGTTATACTGATGAGGTCTACAAGATTAGATAGTATTTTAAGCCAATCTCTTTTGAGATATAAAAGAGAGAAGCAAGCAGAGACACATGGGGACCGCATACCACCACGAAAGCAGTGCTGGGAGCAGAGCGCGTCCTTTGGACCTGAGGTTCCTGCACAGAGAAGCTCCCAGACCAAGGGAAGACTGAAGACAAGGACCTTCCTCCAGAGCCTACAGAGAGAAAGCCTTCTCCTGGAGCTGATGCCCTGAATTTGGACTTGTAGCCTACTGAACTGTGAGAGAATAAACTTTGCTTTATTAAAGCCATCTGCTTGTGGTATTTCTGTTATAGCAGCACTAGATGACTAAGACAACATCCCTTTTACATCAACAGATGGCTGTGGGCTTAACTACGTCTGCAGCACCTTCTTCCAATGAACTCTTGACCACAAATGGAATCTTCCTCACCCTGCCTAGCAACCAGCACCTTTCAGTAGCTTATGGGAGCAGTCATTCCAGATAATGTTACTCTACTATCACTGCCTTCTGTTTTTTCTATGTCCTGCATATACTCCAAGCCCTATGCCTAAAAGTAAATCTTTTTTTTTTTTTTAATATAATATGAATGTTGGATGGTTAGATGTCAAATTCCAGGATTCCTTAGAAAACCAAAGTGATTTTTTTTTTTAAAAGACATTAACCTACATTTGCATTCAGTTTCTGCTTTGTACACAGGCAACACAGTTATGAGTCTGATTAGTTCTCCCAAAGGTCTGTGTGTCCCAATAAACAATGGGATATCCCTTGCAGGTCATACAAGAATTCAGGAAAGCAGGCCTTGTTCCCCTACTAAATAGTTATATGGCCTTGGTCGAGACACTTCACCCTTCTGGGCTTCAGTTTCCTTCTCCGGAAAATGAGAGAGATGGAATGATGGTGCTGAGGCTCCTCTGAGTTCTAACATATCATAGCACTTGGCTTCATTTTTGACCAGGGCTTTTCTTTTTAAGATTCCAAATTTACGGCTCGAGAATTCTCTTAGTCTCTAGAGTTTTTCTCGTGAGGTCACAACAGCTCTTGTAATAGCTTTTCCACCACCCATCTGTCAGTTTGTCGTACTGTGGTGGCCTGTGCGTTGCTGGGATACTGGAAGCTATGTCATCAGTATTTCAAATATCATCAGGGTCACCCATAGTGGACAGATTTCAGCAGAGCTTCCAGACTAAGACAGACTAGGAAGAAAAACCTGGTGATCTATTCTCGAAAATCAACCCATGAAAACCTTATGGGTCACAACAGAACATTGTCCAATTTGCTTGCTTTGGACATGTCATCAGGAGGGATCATTCGCTAGAGGGGGACACCATGTCTGGTGAAGTAGAGGGCTAATGAGGGGTGACAGAACCTTGGTGAGATGGATTAGCACAATAGTCACAATGAACTCAAACATGCCAGTGATTGTGAGGATGTTATGCCACCAGGAAGTGTTTTGTTCTGTTGTACATAAGGCCACTGTGAGTTGGAGTCAACTAGGTGGAAGCTAACTACCTAACAGTCATAGTTCTTAAAATTATGTTCTAATTGCAACAAAGGGCTGCAAGATTGTAAAGCAGTATCCCACCAAGGGTTCTATCAGGTCAGGTGTAAAATGCAGGATCCCAAGGTGACCCTCAATAGGGCAATGTGAACTAGAACCACAATCCCCTTTTATAGATGCCACAGAAAAATCTTTAGGATCATGAGGGCAACCTGGTGGTCATGCATTCATTCATTTATCTACCAATTCAGCCATCATTTAGTTCCTTCTCAAAAAGTATTTAACAAATCTTTGCTGTTTGCTGAGACATTCTAGATCCTGAGATGGTACAAAGTAATTTAAGGCATGAATAATCTAGTCTGGAAGAGAAGGCATGCACTCTTGAGTCAGTTCATAAAGTGTTAGACAACAAATACATACAATCAGAAGAGGACTGCCTGGCTGATATAAGTGGCTAAACTGCTGGGCTGCTAACCGAAAGGTTGGAGGTTTGAGTCTAACCAGAGGTGCCTTGGAAGAAAGGTCTGGCAATCTACTTCTGAAAAATTAGGCATTGAAAACCCTATGGAACATAGTTCTACTCTGACACACATGGGGTCATCATGAATCAGAGTCTTCTGGATGG
The DNA here is from genome assembly GCA_030035585.1 of Dugong dugon. Lineage (NCBI taxonomy): Eukaryota > Metazoa > Chordata > Mammalia > Sirenia > Dugongidae > Dugong > Dugong dugon. The sequence continues at coordinate 63,983,112 of CM057470.1, read as the reverse complement.
CAACTGGCATCTTTATGGGAGCAAATCACCAGGTCTTTCTCCCTCGCTGCCACTGGGTGGGTTTGAACTGTCGACCTATTGGTTAGCAGCCAGGTGCTTAATCATTGCACCACCAGGACTCCTTTCAACATATTTTGGGAGGACACAATTCAATACATGACACTGCAAAACCAAGTAAAGCTTTGAGATCTATTTTTTTTTTAAATCTTGTCCTATCCAGCTAAGACTCCTAGCTGTGTGGAGCTACAGTTTCTATAAGTGGCTGAAACACATACACCAGAGGACAACATTTGCATACTTAGGAAGCTGGCTAACGCGTATCACAGCAAACATCTTAGGTACTGTTTGCGTGCACCCTCTCTGTACAGTGTCAGATGGACACAACAGAGCATCAGCCTGCTGAAGACTCTCCACTCAGAAAGGGCACAGGGCCTCTGGAAAGCAGTACTTGTCCATAATTTAGACCTTGACCTTCCCCTTCTTGTTGAATTCTACCCTGGGTTTAGCTGAACCAGCCTTCTTGTATGACCCTGACCTCCACATAAGTGCCCTGAGGGACACTGTCAGGCACAGGTCATTGGGAAAACTGTTGGCTGTTAGATGATTTTCTGGAAGGTAACAAGCAGGCCCACCAGTGGAGGTTTCAGGGCCTAGGCAACATGGTCTGCCCCAACATTTCTGTCCTGGTGAGGTCAGGGCTGCCTTGCAGAAACAGAAGAGCCACTGAAGGGTACTTTAATGGGGGGTAGGGGGAAGTGGGGGAGAAGGGATCACTTCATTGGTTTTTGTAACAGGGAGGGGGAATTGTGGACTGGTTTATGTAATACATAATAGTATATGTAATACTAATAGTACAATCTCTTATGTAGTATCTCAGAGCTGGAAGGTAACATTCACATTAAGGCCATCTAGGTTTGACTCTTCAAATCTCAAGAGTTTGAGGTATTTCTCAGATTTGACAAAAACTCAAACCCCAGCAGCTCTGCTCAGGAACCACTCTGATGAGGTATCTACCACGAAGAGAGAGGCATCCCTTCCCACTCTGGCATACGTCTCTGGATGTATTACAGTCTAGAAGATTCTGGTGGGAGCCAAGCTCAGGTGGCTATTACAGAAACAGTGCACAGTGGATGCCCACCCTTACACAAACAGTGCACAGTGGATGCCCACCCGTGCCTGGAGTGGGCACTGTGAAAGGATGCCTGGCAAGAGGAGATGGAACAGACGTATCACTGGAAAAGAGGACCTGTTTGTGGGCCTGCATGAGACCCTCCCCTGGGATTCCCTGGAATACTGGGATACTAATCTTTGGGATACTATGAAATCCCAACCACCCTGCAGGACATCACTAATTTGCTGAAACCCTGCCCTCAGAGCTTATCTGGGTGAGAGTGTGTCAAGTCTGTTGGGTAGCAGTGTCCCATGTTTAAACATGAGGTTGTATGGAGTCAGAAATGACTGTTTTCCTTCTCCTCTGACCTGGGGACCACCTCTTCGCAAAGATACGGTTCTGGAGTTCAGGAGGCATTAGATGATAATGGCTAAGTCGTGACAAAGGAAGCAACATTTACAATGTTTTACTTTAAAAACATTGGCTAGCATGGTATGGTCAAGGCCTTGAACTTAGTGGGAGTTCAGAAGGCTGGGGTTTGAGTTCTTGCACCACCAACAACTAAATTATTGTATTAGAGTCCTGAGAGAAAAAAGATACCACACCTAAACAAGGGGACTGAGGAGAGTTTCCTGAAGCTTCCGTTTACAGCAGTGTGGGCAGAAGTAAGGGAACTTAGTGAAGGACGGCAAAGCCCTCTTAGTTGCCTTGAAATCCACTGGTCCCTTCACACTTGCTGGAGAAATATGCCTCCACAGCTGAACGGTGACACTGTGGGAGGTGAGACACAGATCTAACGCTTCTCTTCTTGCTTGATGGGTGGTCTACCACCAAGTCTGCCCTCTACCTGGCATTATCTACTCTGGGAACAGGCTATTCTTCCACAGTCAGCAGCCTGTATCACCATGGGTCTGATATGTTCCTCCTGGGTGCACACAGGCATTAGATCACCTGGAAGAGAGGAGACTGAGCTGCTGATGGAAAGCTGGGAGAACACGGCCCGGTTGGCCAGGTTGTCTGTACTGATCTTTCCCCAATCCTGGCTACAATTCTCAAACAAGGCTAGGAGCCAGGAATTATTTTTGTGTTTAGTGCCGAAGCCTGGGCACACTCTGCTCCCTGCCTTCTGGTTCCAGGTACCAATAATAACTGCCCCTTGGCCACATGTTGCCCTGGTAAGTCCAAGTGGTCACAGTGACCAAGACTGACAGAGGTCTGACTGTCCACCCATCTGTTGCTGGGAGCACCAAGGGAAGACAAGGTGGAAAGGATGATCAGGTCACTGAGGCATCCCTCTGGGGCCTCATGGGACAAGGAGAGGATGGGAAGGTGCTGGGGGGCCTCAGTGGCCCTCACACACAGAAGAGACTGGGATCAGGCAAACACTGTTCCTTCTTAATCCTACAGGATGTTCTAGCCTTGCTTCCTCTGAGGAAATTAAGAGACATTCATTCAGGCCAGCTTCCAATGCTGTGCATCTGGTGGGTAAAAAAACAGGAGAAAATTCAAGGGCAAAAGAGCTCAAACCCAAAATTATCATGCAGTGATTTCAATGATCAAACCTCACACACAGTCTAATATTGTTTTAGAAAGATGTCTGTTCACACAAACACGGTGAAGCCATTCTTTCCCTAAGCACCACACTCTGGGTTTGTCAAAACATTTGAAGAAGACTAATTCATGCCTCAAAAGGAATTCTCTCTCACACATCAAGCTGCCAGGTTTGTGAGCTTAAGGTTTCAATGTTAAAATATCTTATAAACACTAGAGGGATGAGGAACGTGAACCTCAAGTGGAAATGCTTTGGGGCTGACCGTGTCACTAAAAAAAAACCAGTTGCTGTTGGGATGACTCCAACTTATGGTGACCCTGTGTATGTCACAGTAGGACTGTGCTCCATATGGTTTTCAATGACTGATTTTTGGGAAGTAGATTGCCAGGACTTTCTTCCAAGGAATCTCTGGGTGGACTCAAACCTCCAAATTTTGGTTAGCAGCCAAGCGCTTGCACCACCCAGGGACTCCCATGGTGTCCGTAAGGGGGCAGAATTAACAATCTGCCTGCTCACTGGGAGGATAAGTAAGAAAGCCAGTTGGCTCAAACTAGCTCTGGACAGTCCAGGCACCTGTGAGATGCAGTACGGGGCAGTGGTTAATAGCATGGGCTCCAGGGCCAGGTGACACGCATGAGTTTAAGACCCAACTCTTTGGCTTACTAAATGTGAGCTCTTGTGGAAGTTCCTTAACTGCAGGGTGCTTCCATTTCTTCATCTACGAACTGGAGTAATAACAGTACTTCTGAATTCTTGCCTTCCATGTGGGAGACCAGAGTTTGATTCCTGGCCAATGCACCTCATGAATAGCCACCGTCTGTCTGTGGGGGCTTGACTGTTACTGTGATGCTGAACAAGTTTCAGTACAGCTCCTAGACTAAGACAGACTAGGAGGAAAGATCTGTCAATCTATTTCCAAAAACCAGCCAGTGAAAACCCTATGGATCACAATGGTCCGATCTGCAACTAATCATGGCAATGGCGTAGAAGTGGGTAGTGTTTCATTCTGTTGTGCATGGGGTAACCGTGAGTTGGGGGTCAACTTCGTGGCAGCTAACAACTAATAACACATGTTTCACGCAGTTACATCTGAGCCAAAACCAAAACCAAACTTGTTGCCTTTGAGTTGATTCTGACTATAGCGACCCTATAGGACAGAGGAGAATTGCCCCATAGGGTTTCTAAGGAGCGCCTGGTGGAGGTGCACTGCCGACCTTTCAGTTAGCAGCCAAGCTCTTAACCACTGCACCACCAGGGCTCCAAGTAGTCAGCGCCAGATGATTTTTGGGGTCCCCTATTGGGGCAGTAGTCAGTCTCACTAAACCCCCTCCCTGCCCCAGGAGGGTGGGCAGGCAACCGGCCACACTCCCTGTCACTAGAACTTCACAAGTAGGATCGCTGTTTGGCTGCAGGGGATTTTTTCTTCCATCAGAAACAAGTCCCTGAAGTACAGAACAGAAACTCAGCAACTGACATAAACAATTTCAAACAATAATTTCAGAAGACAAATTGCTCCATTTGGGCATCAAGACTCCTCTCAGAGGCTTTCCCCGCTTGTTTATGTATCTCGTGGCCTCGAGCCACGGGTGAATTAAGCAGACAGCCTGCACTCACCCCGGAGCACAGGACCGGGCCTGCCTGCAAAAGAATCACCATGCGACTTTCATTCCTTGAAAACTGTTGCTTGGGGAGGTCCTTGAGAAAAGGGACTCTGATTTATGCTTCCCTGAGTCTATCCATTCATTGAGAGAAGGTCTCAGGGTCTGGTGCCAGAAGATCTGGGTTCAAGACTTGCTCTGCCATTTTCTGCATGTGTGAATTTGGACAAGTCATCAACCCTGTCCAGACCTCGGCTTCCCATCTCTGTAAGGAAGTCATCATATTATACAGACCTTATAGGGTAGTTGGCTACCACCAGGCTGTCAGTTTGTAGTACTGTGGTGGCTTATATGTTGCTATGATGCTGGAAGCTGTGCCATAGTATTTTAAATACCAGTAGGGTCACCCGTGAGCACACTCTGCTCCCTGCCTTTTGGTTTCAGGTACTAATAATAAGGCTGGTTTTCAGTCGAGCTTCTAGACTAACACAGACTAAGAAGAAAGACAATTAGTCAGTGAAAACCCTATGGATCGCACAGAATATTATCTGATCTAGTGCTGGAAGATGCGTCCCCTAGGTCGAAAGCCACTGCACAGTGCCCACAACAATGGACTCAAACATGCCAATGATCATGCAGATGGTGCAGGACTGGGCAACGTTTTATTCTGTTGTACATAAAGTTGCAATGAGTTGGAGCAAACACCACCAACAACAACACAGGGTAACTGTAATGCTGAAATAAAGATGCTTTCATCAGTGATAAATTACTATGTGAATATTAATGAGGTTAATGTAGGCATCAGTGAATAACTGAATGAGAATTGGTAATAGAGAGGAAGTAGAGCTTGGAACAAAGGGTTGTGTTTTATGAGGGCAGGGGAAAAGAGTTTCCTCTAAATTAAAAGGATATTCTTTATTGCATGTGATCCTTGAATATAGATTTAAGTTCTTTGAAGATTCTAGGTCAAGCCTGTTGTATACAATATCAGCACTTACAGTATTTATTACTGTCATGAGCATCAATTTGGCTAGGCCATGATTCCCAGTATTGTGTGGTTGTCCTCCATTTTGTGATTGCAATTTTATGGTAAAGAGAGTCAGGGTGGGATTGTAACACCACCCTTACCCATGTCACATCCCTAATCTAATGTAAAGGGAGTTTCCCTGGAGTGTGACCTGCACCACCTTTTAAATCTCAAGAGATAAAAGGAAAGGGAAGAAAGCAGACAGTTGGGGACCTCATACCACCAAGAAAGCAGTGCTGGGAGCAGAGTATGTCCTTTGGACCTGGAGTTCCTGCAAAGAGAAGCTCCTAGTCTGGGGAAACATTGATGAGAAGGCCGACAGAGAGAGAAAGGCTTCCCCTGGAGCTGACGCCCTGAATTTGGACTTTTAGCTTATTTGACTGTGAGGAAATAAACTTCTCTTTGTTAAAGCCATGCACTCATGGCATTTCTGTTATAGCAACGCTAGATGACCAAGACAATTACCTTTTTTGATTTTAAAACAATTGCATGTTCATTATAGAAAATGTGGGAAATGTATAAAAGTTTCAAGTTGGAAAGCAAGATTAATGATAATTCAAGCATGCAGGAATAACCAATCCTGCTAATACTTTGGTTTCTTTCTTCTGATTTACATATATATACATGTATATAGAAAGATACCTATTTTAAATTTCTCAAAAATTGAGATCGTATTATAAATGCAATTTTGAAGCCTCCTTCTTGCATTATAAATGTCTTTTCACCTCATTAAATATTCATTGAAAGCACATTTAATGTGCATGTTATACTCCATTTTCAATACATTTAAATATTCTCCTTTAGTTGGACATTTCAAATTTTTCCCTCAACTTTTTAGTGCCTGGGTGGCACAAACAGTTAAGTGTTTGACTACTAACAAAAAGTTGGCTACTTGAACCCACCCAGAGGTGCCTCAGAAGACAGGCCTGGCCGTCTCCTCCTGAAAGGTCACAGTCTTGGAAACTCTACAGAGCAGTTCTACTCTGCACATATAGGGTGGCCATGAGTCAGAGTTGACTCAATGGCGACCAACAACAACAAAAATATAACACTGTAAAGAGCATCCTCAAACACAAAACTTCCACCCTCCATACTTCACACATATGCACTGGAGATCACATATATAAAGTATGTATACACACACACGCACACACATATACGTACTTTATATATGTCTGTCAGTTTGTTATATTGTGGTGGCTTGTGTGTTGCTGTGATGCTGGAAGTATGCCATCAGTATTTCAAATACCATCAGGGTCACCCATGGTGGATAGGTTTCAGCAGGGCTTCCAGACAAAGACAGACTGGGAAGTAGGACCTGGAGGTGGAATATTTCTGAAAAAACTTGCCAGTGAAAACCTCATGAATAGCAGCAGAATATAGTCTGCAATAGTACCAGAAGATGGGCCCCTCAGGTTGGAAGGCACTCAAAAGATGACTGGGGAAAAGTTGCCTCCTGAAAGTAGAGTCAACTTTAATGACGTGGATGCAGTAAAGCTTTTGGGATCTTCATTTACTGAGGTGGCATGACAAAAAATGAAAGGAAACAGCTGCAAACATCTATTAATAATCGGAACAAGGAATGTATGAAGTATAAATCTAGGAAAATTGGAAGTCATCAACAATGAAATGGACCACATAAAGATAGATATCCTAGGCATTAGTGAGCTGAAATAGACTGGTATTGGCCTTTCTGAATCAGACAACCACATGGTCTGCTATGCCAGGAATGACAAATTAAAGAGGGGTGGTATCACATTCATAGTCAAACAGAACATTTCAAGATCTATCCTGAAGTACAAAGCTGTCATTAATAGGATAATATCCATACAACTACAAGGAAGACCAGTTAATATGACTATTATTCAAATTTACACATCAACCACTAATGCTAAAGATGAGGAAATTGAAGATTTTTCCAACTTCTGCTGTACGAAATAGATCAAACTTGCAATCAAGATGCATTGATCATTACTGGTAATTGGAATGCAAAAGTTGGAAACAAGAAGAATCAGTAGTTGGAAAATATGGCTTTGATGATAGAAATGATGCTGGAGATCTCATGATAGAATTTTCCAAGACCAGTGACTACTTCATTGCAAATACCTTTTTTTCAACAACATAAGTGGCGACTATATGTGTAGACCTTGCCAGATAGAATACACAGGAATTGAATCAACTACATCTGTGGAAAGAGATGATGGAAAAGCTCAATATCATCAGTCAGAACAAGGCCAGGGGCCGATTGCAGAACAGACCATCAAATGCTCTTATGCAAGTTCAAGTTGAAGCTGAAGAAAATTGAAACAAGTCCATGAAAGCCAAAATATGACATTGAGTATATCCCACTTGAATTTAGAGACCATCTCAAGAATAGATTTGATGCAGTGAACACTAATGACTGAAGACCAGATGAGTCATGGAATGACATCAAGGACATCATTCATGAAGAAAGTAAAAGGTCATTAAAAAGACAGGAAAGAAAGAAAGGACCAAAATGGATGTCAGAAGAGACTCCGAAACTTGCTTTTGAATGCAGTGTAGCTAAAGCAAAAGGAAGAAAAGATGAAGTAAAAGAGCTGAACAAAAGATTTCAAAAGGTAGCTCAAGAAGACAAAATAAAGTGATATAATGAAATGTGCAAAGAACTGAAGCTAGAAAACCAAAAGGGAAGAACACACCCGGGATTTCTCAAGCTGAAAAAACTGAAGAAAAAGGTCAAGCCTTGAGTTGCAATAGTGAAAGATTTTATGGGAAAAATACTGAACAACGTGGGAAGCATCAAAAGAAGATGGAAGGAATACACAGAGTCACTGTACAAAATGAATTGATTGACATTCAGCCATTTCATGAGGTAGCAGATGATCAAGAACTGATGGTACTGAAGGAAGAAGTATAAGCTGCACTGAAGGGAATGACAAAAAACAAGGCTTCAGGAATTTATGAATACCAATTGAGCTGTTTCACCAAATGGATGCAGCACTGGAGGTGCTCACTTATCTATGTCAAGAAATTTGGAAGACAGCTTCCTAGCCAACCAACTGGAAGAGATCCATATTCATACCATTCCAGAGAAAGATGATCCAACTGAACGCAGAAATTATCGAACAATATCATTAATATCATACATAAGTAAAATTTTGCGGAAGATCATTCAAAAGTGGTTGCAGCAGTACGTCAACAGGGGACTGCCAGAAGTTCAAGCTGGATTCAGAAGAGGACGTGGAACCTAGGATATCATTGATGCTGTCAGATGGATCTTGGCTGAAAGCAGAGAATACAGAAAGATGTTTACCTGTTTTTTATTGACTATTTAAAGACATTCGACTGTGTGGATCATAACAAATTATGGATAACATTGCGAAGAATGGGAATTCCAGAACAGTTAATTGTGCTTATCAGGAACCTGTACATAGATCAAGAGGCAGTCATTTGAACAGAACAAGGGGATACTGATGGTTTAAAGTCAGGAAAGGTGTGTCAGAGTTGTATCCTTTCATCATACTTATTCAATCTGTATGCTGAGTCAAAAATCTGAGAAACCGGACTATATGAAGAAGATGTGGCATCAGGATTAGAGGAAGACTCATTAACAACCTCGATGTACAGATGACACAACCTTGCTTACTGCAGGTGAAGAGGACTTGAAGCCCTTACTGATGAAGATCGAAGTCTGCAGTCATCAGTATGGATGACACCTCAACTTAAAGAAAACAAAAATCCTCACAACTAGACCAATAAGCAATACCATGACAAATGGAAAAAAAAGATTGAAATTGTCAATGATTTCATTTTACTTGGATCCACAATCAATGCCCATAGAAGTAGCAGGCAAGAAATCAAATGACGTATTGCACTGGGCAAATCTGCTGCAAAAGAGCTCTTTCTACTTTTAAAAAGCAAAAATGTCACTTTGAGGACTAAGGTGCGCCTGACCCGAGCCGCGGTGTTTTCAATCATCTCATAGTCATGTGAAAGCTGGACACTGAGTAAGGAAGACCGAAGAAGAACTGGTGCCTTTGGATTATGGTGTTGGCGAAGAACAGTGAATAGACCATGGACCGCCAGAAGAATGAACAAGTCTGTCTTGGAAGAAGTACAGCCAGAATGCTCCTTAGAAGCAAGGACGGTGAGATTACGTCTCATATACTTTCGACATGTTATCAGGAGGCACCGGTCCTTGGAGAAGGACATCATGCTTGGTAAAGTAGAGGGTCAGCGAAAAAGAGGAAGACCCTCAAGGAGATGGACTGACACAGTGGCTGCAACAATGGGATGAAGCATAACGATTGCGAGGATAGTGCAGGACCAGGTAGCATTTTGTTCTGTTGTACGTAGGGTCACTATGAGTTGGAACCAAAAACAACGAACACAACATATATACACTTTGTGGTAAAGTATCTATCTATCTATCTATATATACTTTAACTAATAGTTGTACATATTAGTATATTTAACTAATATACACCTGTACATATAGCCAGGAACCAAACCCATTGCCCTCGAGTTGATCCTGACTCACAGAGATCCTAATAGGACAGAGTGGAACTGCCCCATAAGGTTTCCAAGGAGCAGCTTGTGGATTCGAACTGCCAACCTTTTGGTTAGCAGTCAAACTCAACCACTATGCGACCAACAGGCTCCCATAATTAAAGTGTGTATATATACATATACACACTTTAACATATATATGCTTAACATGTATATGTATGTATGTATACATGTATATATATATATATATATATACAAAAGTTAAAGTATATGTGTATGTGTGTATGTGTGTGTGTGTATACACACACACACGCTTTAAACTGCCTTCAAAGTTTAGGAACATGGTAAATGTAAGTACATTAAAATTTTTTCTCAAGTGTGACAAAATAATCTTGGCCGTACTTTTAGACACGGGTTTTGAAGCAACCAAGCATAACACTAAAGCACATTTTCTGTCTCTGAGACATACGTGGTGTCAGGTTCTGATCAACATGTCAAGAGCAGAGCCCTCTGCTGACGTTTCTACCAAGCCGAGGGCTCCTTTGCTGTCTCCGTGCCTTGTTCTGTACTCCTCTCCCAGCTCATGCTGAGTAAGACTTGCTGAGTTTTTGTCTCTCCTTACAAACTAGTTCTTTACATCTTGAATCCAGTGGAGGTGGCTACTATGAAAAGCAAGCTTTCAGCAGAGGGGCCATTTTGTTGAGAGAGCCTGGATTAAATGCCAAGCACCTGCCGGTCTGAAAGCCTGGCTTATGTTTCCCTGGGCTGCACATTTCCCAGGCAGCCATGTGCTGAGCTGGAGACCAGAGTTGCATTGTGGGTTGAACTACCGAATCTACTGGGTAAGCTTGGGCAAATTCCTTAACCCCTGTGAACCTCAGTCTCCTCATCTCTAGTATCAGATCACCGAGCTGGTATGAAAATAAAACCGTTACAACTGATGTGATTTTTTTGGGGGGACGGGGGGCGGGAGTTTAATGCTTCATGGAAATATAAGGTGTTAGAATTTGGCGGACTGTTCTGCTAGTTGTTTGTTCCCGAAACTTTGCTTTTTGACTTTATTTTTAAATAGAACAGTATTGTCAGTTATGAGAGTAGCATTTGGGCTCTGAAAAACAGTCACAAGCCTTTGCTTATCGTTATAGCCAGGAGCAACAGTGCTGGAGCCCAGATGAGGACGGGGCCCCCTTGGAAGGACAGAAACACCAGAGCTGGGATACCAGCAACTCTTCTCTGGAGAAAAAGAATGACAACAATGCCTTCTTCAAACAATTTTTGAAGGGGAAAGAATAAGTGATGATATATACATAAAGTGCTTTATAGAATACAACATAAATTCTACAATGATGACGATTATCTTCACTATACTTAAACATATTTTGGGGTGAGGAGAAATAAAAATAGCTGGGCAGAAATTTTAAGAGATAATCACAAGAGGCTGGTGTGCAGTCTATTTCCTGGGGCTGCTTGAATATATAATCTATATCTAGGTTTTCACTCGACTGTTAAGCTAAAGTTTGGCAGTTGAAAAGTATCCAGTGGTACCTCAAAAGAAGGCCCTGGAGATCTGCTTCTGTAAAGATCGTAGCCAAGAAAATCCTATGGAGCAGTTACACTCTGTAACACATGGGGTTGCCATGAATTGGAATTGACTCAACAGCAACTAACAACTAGTAATATCAACAATAATACTATACTATAAACAAAACCCATTGCCACAAAGCCAATTCCAACTCATTGCAACCCTGTAGGACAGAGTAGAACTGCCTCATAGGATTTCCAAGGCTATAATCTTTACGGAAGCTGACTGTCACATCTTTCTCCCTTGGAGCAGCCCGTAGGTTTGAATCCACAGCCTTTCAGTTAGCAGCTGAGAGCTTAACCACTGGGTCACCAAGGCTCCTTTACTATAATACAATAATATAAATATTATAATTATTTTAATAATACGTAATGTATGTAATGTATTGTATATTAGTATGATATACTTAATATATTTAATATATAATCTAAATTTATATAAATTATTTATATACATATGCATATTTATATAAGTATCATATTTATAAATATAGTTTAGAAACAATATATTTTATAACAGCATTTAAATTATTTATAAAATCTTGTAAGTTAACATCCTAGCATATTAATATAAACATTATATAGTAATTAATATAAATTAATATTAATATGGCAGTAAAATAGCCACCATTTATTGAGCATATAAGCACATCCCTGCCCTGTGTCAAGCACTTTAAGACGTTTTTTCACTGAAGTCTCGCGACTTTTCCATGGGGAAAGCATTTTTGTTCCCTACATTTACAAATGGAGAAGTGGAGGTTTAGGAGCTTCAAGGACTTTGTCAAGTTCATACAACAAGTAAGGGTATGGTCAGGATTTGAACCCAAATTAGGCAGAGTCTATGGCCTCCACAGTAATACATAAATTTAAGTTTTCTAGCATAAATTACTATTAGGGATTCCAGGTCTTGTAGCCGAGGAGTAAGTTTTCTTGGCTGGAGTGTGAGGTGAGCACCCTCTAGGACTGACGGGAACTTAAGAACAACTTAAACCTCCCAGGTTCCCAGCCAGCCACCTGATGTGCTTGCGGCTCAGGTAAGGCATCTTTAACCCCTCTCTCTCCTGCTGCTCCCTGACTTAGAACTACACAAACAAATAACTCTCCCTGCCGACTGATTTACTGCCATTTATTCACGTTTGTTAAAAAACATACAGGAGACACCGAATAGACAAGCAAAATAAAGAAAAATAACAATTACTTAAACCTCACCAACCCAAAAAACCAAACCCACTGCCTTGGAGTCGATTCCAACTTGTAGCGACCCATAGGGTTTCCAAGGCTGACTGCCACATCTTTCTCCCTTGGAGCCGCTGGTGGTGTTTGAACTGCTGACCTTTTGGCAGTCAAGCTCTCTAACCACTTGGCAACCAGGGCTCCTCTCATGGGTCCTTCTAGGCTGCTTTCTATGCATGCACTTTAACACCTTTTGATATGCTTATGGTGTGTGTTGATTCCCAAGTCGTTGGCTTTAATATATTTCAACTTTCAAATGTATTTTCTATTTTTTCTGACTTATGGTCAAGAAATGAGCCTGAATTTTAGAATTTATTTAGATTTCTGTGTGTGTGTGTGTTGTGTGCGTGGAGGCGGGTGGACTGCTAAATTTAAAACCGTCATCTAATATTCTATATCAAGTAAGAGACTCACAATCTATACTATCGAGTTAAATTTATACAGTATTGTATTCATGCCCTCTAAATCCTCATTGAAGGTTTGTCTGCTCCACTAATGACTTAGAGAAATGGGTCGTTTACCATTACTCTTACGATGTTCGTTTTTCTTTGACTTCAAACTTTTTTTTTTTTAATTACATAGATAAGAGAAGTTCCTGGGTGGTGCAAAGGGTTAACACATTTCTCTGCCCAAAGGCTGGAGGTTCGAGTCCACCCAGAGGAGCCTCAGAAGAAAGGCTTGGCAATTTACCTCAAAAAATCAGCCACTGAAAACCCTGTGGAGCAGTTTTACTCTGACACATGTGGGCTCAGCATGAGTTGGAGCCCACTTGAGGGCAACTGATTTACTGGTTTTACATAGATAAGATACCAGTGCATTCTTATTGTAAAAGATTCTGGTGACAAAGAAGAGACAAGATCTTCCCTTGCCCGTCTTCTTGGGGGATCACTGTGAACAGTTTTTTTTTTTTTCTCTTCAGAACTTACATATAATTTTTTTTTACATAAATGAAAATATGTTGTCTGATTGTTTCATAATCTGCTTTTTAAAAAAAATTAATTGTATATCTTAGAGATTTTTCTATGTAAGTTCCCATCTACTTTTATCATTTCTTTTTTGTTCTGCATTTTATTATACTACAATTTAATTAAACTTACCTCTCTTAGGATTGCCATGAATTGGAATTGACTCAGCCACAGCTGGTACTGGTATTGATGGATGTTTATGTTGTTTTGAAGGGCCCTGGTGGCTCACTGGTTAAGCACTTGGCTGCTAACAGAAAGGTCAGCGGTTTGAACTCACCAGCAGCTCTGCAGGAGAAGGATGTGGCAGTCTGCTTCCATAAAGATTTACAGCGTTGGAAACCCTATGGAGGCAGTTCTATCTTGTCCTATACGGTTGGTATGAGTTGGAATCAACTCTACAGCAGTGGGTTCAGTTTTTCTGGTTTTATGTTGTTTCATTGTCTTTTTGCCATTATGCACTATGATGCAGTGAAAATCCAGGTACATACAAGCGCTTCTTTGAATTAGATACCTGAAAGCTTCTGAGTAGATGGTAAGACTCATTGAAAGTTCAGTAGAGACTGTCAAGTTGTACCCTTTAAGACTTTATAGAGATCTTCGTTTGCCTTCAGGATACATGTACCTGTTTTCCCACACTTGTGCTAATACTTGATGCTGTCAATATTGAAAATTTCCTTGAATCTGATGCTTGAAGAAATGGTATCTCTTTCTTTCAATCTGCATTTACTTGACTGCTGATGAATTGAGTACATATATGTCATGTGTTTATTGACCCCCACCCCCACCCCTGCCTTTATCTTTGTCATCTTTCTCTTGGGTCGTTTGCCTTTTTTCTCGTATTGTTTATATAAATCTTCTTACTAATTTCGCTTAGCATACATATTTCAAGTAATTCCTTTTAATCAATTGTTCCGGCTTTTAGATTTGTCTTGGTGATTTTTTAAAATGTAGCATAATAAAGTTTTTAAATGGTTAAAATGTATCAATTTTTATTTGTACCCTCATCTATATGTCATGCTTGGGAAGGCTTGTCCCACTCTGAGTATAAAATTATTCTCCTGTATTGTTTTCTAATATCTTATAGATTTCCTTAGCTCTTGATTCCATGTGGAACTTGTTTTTATGTATAAACATATGGCTAAATTCATTTGTTTCCAAATGGATAATAAATTTTTCTCAACAATTTTCACTGCATATTTTATTGCTGATTTGAAAAGTCACCATTTAGTCAGAGACTAAATTTATCTATACAGGTGTGTGTGTGTGTGTGTGTGTGTGTGTGTGTATACACACACACACACACACACATACACACCAATTCTGATCCACTGATAATATTTGTCTGTTTTACTCCCAATACTAATTACTGGATATTTCTTTTATAGCTAATCTTTACTGTCTTAGGGCAAGTGTCTTCTCATTGCTGCTGTTGGTTTTCAATTTTTTTTGTACTTTTTTCCTCAGATAGAGATTTAAATAGTCAAGTTTCATTTAAAACCCTAGGATTTGGGGGGAGATAGCATGTATAATTTATAGATTAATTAGACTGGCAACAAACCCTGTTGACCCTGTTGCTGTCAAGTCAGTTCCGACCCATAGCGACCCTATAGGACAGGGTAGAATTGCCCCATACAGTTTCCAAGGAGCGCCTGCTGGATTTGGACTGCCAACCTTTTGGTTAGCAGCCGTAGCTCCTAACCACTACTCCACCAAGGTTTCTGACTAGCAATAAGTACTATATAGATCACTATTTAGGAAATCAAAGACAATAATGGCAGTTGGGTATATGCCTAGAGTTGAAGCCCAGAAAGAGGTATCTTAAATCCACTAGGATAGAGGGGAAGGGAGCTTTAGGTTGTAAAAGAGATAGTTAGCATGGTGCAGTGGATTACAAGCTTGGATTCATGACATTTATTGGCCTCCACCATTTATTAGTTGTTATTCTAACCAAGTCATTAAAAGCTTTGAGCCTCAGCTTTCTCATCTATAAAATGGGGATAACCATACCTATCTGATAGCATTTTTGTAAGAATTAAATGAGATAATAAAAGTGAAGAGCCCACAGATAAGAGGTCTTTAATAACTCTTAGTCCTCTTATCTTCTCTTTGATGAGACAGCAGTCATGCTTGGTAACACGTGGTCGTCAAATAGCTGACCACATGGGGGTTGCCCAAAGTATTAAGTCATTGTTGCTCCCTTTTCTTTTCAGTCTGTACTGAAAAGGTGTGAAAGGCTCATTGAACATCTCTCACCATTGGGTAAGCAGCCAGGTGACTCTGAGTTAGCTCTACTACAGGGCATGTTTGAAACAGTCAGGGAACAAATGTGGAAATAGGCCCAGGGCTACACTTGGTACATTGCAAGTGCTCCTGAAATACTCCTTGCTGCCACAGTGGATCAAAAAGATATCCATTATTCCCACACTTGGGTATTTACTCTATACAATGAGTAGCCTATAAAACAAGGCAAAGGAAGTAAAAGGCTGTGTGCATGAAGATTTTCATAGTCGTACTCTTTATTGTACTAAAAATTATAACTGTCTTTATTTTTCAATACAAAGGGAACCAAAACAAACAAACAAAACAAAACAAAACAAAAAAAACACCAAACCAAACCCCTTGCTATCAAGCTGATTCCGACTCACAGCAACTCTATTGACAGAGTAGAACTGTCTCATATGGTTTCCAAGGAGCAGCTGGTGGATTTGAACTGCCAACCTTTGGTTAGCAGCCATCATAGCTCTTGACCACTGCACTACAGACTTAGACAATTACTATATACACACTTGGTGGAATATGATACAGCCTTTAACCCTTTTCATGACCACTGGGATACATGGTTGCCCACCCACTTTCTCCACCTCTCAGGTTCATTGGGAAGTTGCTTTCCCACTGACAGCCGCCACTCAACCTGTGCTCCTCATGATGGGTTGGGCTGGTTTCTCAGTCTGGGGTAAAGTTCTACTTGGAACTTTTTGATAACCAGGTTCTAGACAGGCAGCAAGACTCCAAAACAGGTGAAATCCATAAAATATTGTTCAACATTAATTCAACAATAAGGGGCCTTTATGATTGTTTGAAACCAAAAAAACAGGCATGTGCCACAAATAACTGTTTCTACAGGGTGTTGTATGAGATGTGTGCATTTTTGGTAGGAAACATGTAAATATTGAAAATTTTTCTTTGGGATACCGTATATCCCTCTGGACTCTAGGGCATGTTCAGGGTAGAATTAGTGGGACAATGTATGTCCCTCAGGACTTGGAGGGTAGGATTATTGGAGGGGGCCAAAAAAAAAAAAAATATCCACACTACCTACCAAAAATTCAACCACACTCAATGATTCAGCATGCCTTCCATGAACGAAAACACGTGGTATCAACAAACAATCCAAACACAAAATAACTGAGTTTTGAAAGGGTTGAAACAAGAACTGTGCTGTTATGTAGAAGCTTGGAAAAGTACTTATGACAGTATGCTGACTGATACAGAGGCTGAGTACAAACTTCTGCACACACTCTGACTACGACCCTGTAAAAATCTTTGTGCATCTGTACAAGAATAGGAAGGGGACACTAATGATAAATATAAAAAGTATTGGTGGGATTATTGTTGAATTAATATTCAACAATATTTTCTGGATTTCACCTGTTTTGGAGTCTTGTTGCCTGTATGGAACCTGGTTATCAAAAAGTTCCAAGTAGAAATTTACCCCGGACTGAGAAGCCAGCCCAACCCTTCATGAGGAGCACAGGTTGAGTGGTGGCTGTGCATGAGGTGCACTGGTCATGAATTCAACTGGGTCTCCCACATGGGAGGCTAGAATTCCACCACTAAATTACCACTGCCCCCACAAACATACGTATCATCACTGGCCCATAAGCGGCTCTCATTTAATTGATTAGCTTAATAATAAACACTTGTGAAACTACCACCCAACTTGGAAACAGCACCAACACCCTGCTTCTATCTTTGGGCTACACCCCATCCCACCTCCTGACTCTCCCACTTCAGAGACAACTACTTGATATGGATTGAATTGTGTCCCCCCAAAATAATGTGTTGGGATCCTAATTCCTGTAACTGTGGATGTACTCTAATTTAATGTAATATAATCATCCTCCACAATGCAATCTAATGTAATGTAACCAATCAACCAATTGAGGTCATACCAGTATAGGGTGGATCCTAAACCTACCCACTTCTAACTTATTAAAAAAAAAAAAAGAGAGCATATTAGACATAGGTGGGAGACAGATATTCTCTGATGACTGAGCAGGATGATCTACAAGCCCAGGAACTCCAATGACTGTGGCTCTTAGAAGCTGAAATAAACAAAGAAGGAACCTCCCCTAAAGCCACACCCTGAATAGCCTTCTGAACTGTGAAAAAATACATTTCGTCCTTTGAAGCCATCCACTTGGGATATTTCTGTTACGGCAATACTAGCTAACAAAGACACCATGGTTCTGAATTTTGTATTTATATTCACTTATCCCCTTTTATTCCTAGTTTTCACATGCACGCACACACACATGCATCTAAAAAAATATAAAAACATGTATGTTTTTTTCTTTTATTGTTTTTGAATAGTCTTTGGGGGAATAATAAAACGTATTTATTCAGCATGTATTTAATGGGGTTCCCTCTCTATGCCAAAGATCCCTGGTGGTACAGTGGTTCAGAGCTTGGCTCTAACCAAAAGATTAGCAGTTTCAATCCACCAGCCACTCTCTGGAAACCCTATGGGGCAGTTCTACTCTGTCCTATAGGGTAGCTATGAGTTGGAGTTGACTCGACAGCAACAAATTTGGTCCTTTTTGGTTTCTCTATGCCAAGCACTATCCTAGGTACTGGGGAATAAAGCAGTAAAACAGACAAAAACTCTTGTCCTCATGGAACTTACATTTTAGTGTGGCAAGACAAATAATAAATAAACAAGTAAAATATATAGTGTGAGGGATAGTGCTAAGCGCTATGAATAAAGATAGGGCCTGGAAGGAGGAGGAGGCCGTTGCAGTAGTAATTGAGAATTGAGATGGTGAGGGAAGGCCAGGTCACACGTGACAAATCAATAGTCAGGAAAGATCAATATAGAATCAGTGTAGTGAGGACAGCAATGACCCTAGCCGGTGATATAAGCCAGGCCCTGAATGTTGCTTTGGCTTTAAAAAGAAAAAAATAATTGCAGGTAGGAATTGAAACACACACCTGTTTTAAGGTCTAAAACAGCTGATTGTGTTCTCCTGTGAGACACCTGCCCGCACTTTGGAAGGTGTAGTTCTCTGTAACAAACACAGCACACACTACTCAGGGCATGCTCTGTGAGGACAAGGCGGTGTTGGTGTTTGTTCTGCTCACCAGCTGGATTCCCAGCACTTAGCACGTTGTTCAGTGCAAGAAACACTGAAGAAAGATTTGTTGAATGAACGAATTATTAAATATATAACTGTTGTCCAGCATTTAGGTTGCATGGTGGTTATTTATTTACCAATCCATGTGCTTCTTAAGGACAGGGATCACATCCTACTATATATGACCCTCGCGTGGGGCATCAGTGTCTGACCTCTGGTGAACAACAGAGTCTGAGGAATAAAAGGGCGATCCAGCTTGCAAGTAAGCAACCAGGAAGAAAACCGCCAGAGTTCTAACCGGGGTGGGTGCAGGGGGCTTGCCAGCAATTTCAATGTAAAGATTAACTCCATTAAATAAATTACTGCCAGAAGCTGTGAGCTTTACTGTTCAGGGCACAATTTCACACAGTATGTCCAACTAAGCTGCACTATGAGATGCTATGTGAATAAAGGCAAAACACAGGTGGAAATCATTGCCCTTTTCAGAGGTTCATACTGTACAATAGCCACCAGCTATCCGTCAGTTTGCTGTGCTGTGTTGGCTTGCATGTTGCTGTGATGCTGGAAGCCAGGCCACAGGTATTTCAAATACCAGCAGGGTCACACATGGTGGGCAGGTTTCAGTGGAGCTTCTAGACTAAGAAGAAAGATCTGGTGATCTACTTCCAAAAATTAGCCAATGAAAACCCTACAGATCACAAGAGAATACTGTCTGATATAGTGCTAAAGATGAACCCCCTATACTGGAAGGCACTAAACAATGGCCACAACAATGAACTCAGACATGCCAATGTTCACGAAGGTGGCGCAGGACTGGGTGATGTTTTGTTCTGTTGTACAGAAGGTCACTGTGAGTTGGCACTGACTCAGTGGCAACAACAACACAATGTACATTTGAAATATTAAAGTCTTCGAGAAATTCTGCAATTAAAATATCCAATTTAACTTTTCAGTGTCTAATTCCCCTTTTTTTATTTCTTGCTTAACAACTGTTAACATCTCGTGGAACTAGTCCTCTGTGGAACACCCTGAGGAAGACACTGGGATTGTGGTTAGATAATACATCTTATGGGAAAACTCCTGTAGAACAAAGTCTGCAGGACAGGGGCATTGTGGGGGTGTGAATGGTGGGATGCGACACTGCAGATTGCAGAATAATGGCTCCCCAAAGATGTTTGGACCCCAATCCCCAGAACCTGTGAATATATTAGCATAGAGATAGAATTAATAAGGTTGCTAATCAGTTGACCTTAAAATACAGAGATTATCCTGGATTAACTGGGTGACCCCAATGTAATCAGAAAAAGAACAAAAAACCAAATCTGTTGCTGTCGAGTCAATTCCAAATCATGGCAATCCCATGGGTACAGAGTAGAACTGCTCCATGTGGTTATCTTGGCTGTCTTCTTTACGGAAGCAGATCATCAGGCCTTTCTTCCATGGTGCCACTGTGTGGATTTGAAACTCTAACCTTTCAGTTAGCAGCTGAGTGCAGACTGTTTGCATGACCCAGGGACCTTAATGTAATCAAAAGTGTCCCTACATGTTGGAAATGGAGACAGAAGATTCAAAGCCTGAGAGATGTGAAGACGTTATGCTGCTAGCTTTGAAGATAGGGAAGAGAACCACTAGCCAAGGAGTGTGGGTGGCCTCTAGAAGCTGGGGAAGTCAAGGAAATGGATTCTCCCCCAGAGCCTCCAGAAGGAATGCAGCCCTGCCAACACTGTGGCTTTAGCCCAGTGAGATCCATTTTTGGACTTCTGACCTCCAGAACTGTAGGAGAATAAATTTGTCTTTTTTAAGCCACTACATTTGTGGCCATTTGTTACAGCTGCCACAGGAAACCAATACACATGCTGAGAAAGGAGTTAGTGGCTGTCAGCGAAGGAAGAAGAGGACTTCGGCAAAGAACAGTTTGTTCAGACACCCAGAGTGAGAACTAGCAAAATCCGAGGGGATGACAAGAGACTGAGACCCATAATCTTCTTTGTGAAGCTAAGGCTTAGACGACCTGGACCATAAACACGCTACTTGAATGAAGGTGAAACTAGTAATAGTAATGTTTACTGAGAATTTACTTTGTTCTAGTCCCCATTTTTATGCATTTTACCTCTTTTATTGCCAACAGCAATCCTATGTCATGGGTATTATTATTTCCATTTCACAAATGAGGAAACTAAGGCACAGAGAGGGTAAGGTTTTCATAAATCCATGCAGCTAATGAAGAGCGGAATGGTGGTTGGTGATTCTAACCGAGGTATCCTAACTCTGGCACCCACACTTGGAACCACTGTGCTCTACAACAGTTTTCTCTTGGCATTTTTTTCCTATGTAGAAAGGGCTGGCCACTGGAGACAGAGCTTTAAGGATTTTTTGGCAGCTACCTTTTTAAACATATGTATTAGTTTCCTAGAGCGACTATAACAAAAGACCACAAACAAGGTGACTTATGAGAACAAACATTCATTGTCTCACAGTAGTAGAGGCTAGAAGTCTAAGTTAACATGTTGGCAGGGCCATGCTCCCTCTGAAGTTTCTAGGGGAAGATCCTTTCTTCTCTCTCCCAGTTTCTGATTGGGTAGGTGAGCCATGGCTTGTAGCTGTGTCCTCACACGGCCATCCTCCCTCTGATCGTCTCTCTGTGTCTCTTCTTCTCTTTTATAAGGACACTACTCAGATTGCATTAGAACCCACCCTGCTCCAGTATGACCTCATGTTAACCTAACTAATACCATCTTCAGAGACTATTTCCAAACAAGGTCATGTTCACAGATACCAGGGGTTAGAACATCAACATATCTTCTGGGGGGATGCGATTCAATCCTTCTGTGTCTTTGACTATTGCTTCTGTTTAATTGTGTGCGTGTGATGTCTTTTTCTGTTACACCAATTCTCTGGATGTTGGACTGCTAGTTTTTGTCTCCTATATCTATCATCTTCTTTTTCATCATTTTGATCTTTGTCTTTTTCCACTGTTTTAATTTTCTACTGGGTGTAGCCATGACATTTATTTCACATAATGTACTTCATGACTTGTCCAATGCCCAGCCTTAACCGTTCTAAAATAAGACATGTTAATTGGATTCTTCCAGAATCTCCTCCATGTAATTCCCTGTATTCTTGCAGGAGGAGAATTATGAATTGGTCCTCAGTTCCCTCCTTTAATTTAGCCCTATTCTCATTACATCTAGTAGAATTCCTGAAAGGTTTTGAAGGAACATGTTTTCCTCACTTTTAAAGTATTGTCCTGGTCATTTCAATAGCAAGTTGAATGTGCGGAATAGTTAAGATATTTGTGCTCTAGTAGGCTTCTCATGCAAAACTCATCAATGATATTTCAAAAGGATGACTGAGCCCTGGAAACAATTGAAATGCTTATCTTAGAATTCTGTGTCAATGATGAAGATATCAAAAAAGTATCTTAACTGTTTGTGCCATGCAGGGACTTGATGAAGACAACAGGCATGAATTATTCATTCATCCATTCAAGAGATATTTCTGGAGCATCTACTCCATGGCGGGTTCCCCTGAGAATACCGCAGTTGACAAAAGACATGGTGAATTTTTCTATGAAGCTTATAGTGTTTGTTCAAAAATTTACAAAAACACTAAGGGCCATTCACTTGGAAAAATATCAACTCTTAGCAACTGAAAGCAACATCACGGATGAACCAGTCAAAATCTTTTATAGATGATGAAAATGAAATTTAAAGAAGTCAGTTAAATCAGATGAATATATGTATATCTTACATATATGGGAAAGCACTCTGCTAGTTAAATTATTTGTCCTTAATTATTAAAAAAAAAAAAATTGGAGTACCTGGGTAGCGCATACAGTTAAGTGCGCAGCTACTAACAAAAAGGTTGGAGGTTCAAGTCTACTCACAGGTCCCTCTGAGGAAAGGCCTGGTGATCTACTTTAAAAATATCAGCCACTGAAAACCCTATGGAGCACTGACGACTCTCATGGGGTCTGACACACATGAATCCGCTTGATGGCAACATTTTTTGTTTGTTTGTTTTTCATAAAACAAATATGGTGAAGGTAGGACCAGGGCTGAGCTTCTCTTGTTCTCAGGGTGGAAATGTCTTCAGAAGTGTTCGTTATGATAAAAACCTTGGGGACCAATGCCATAGCTCCTCACCTGATAGGAAAGAAAATTCAAGTCTAGAGATGTAAAGGATCTAGCTTAAAGTAGGAAATAGCCATCCATTTGGGTTAATCTGAGGCACGGAGAAAAGATGACAGAGGGAATGGTCTGCAGTGTTCCTGCTGAGATGCCCCTTGGCCTCTCTGGAAGGACAAGCAGCCAACTGCAGACGCTGGAGGCCTGTAGCTAAACACTGTGTGTGTGTGTGTGTGTGTGTGTGTGTGCGTGTGTGTGTTTGGCAGGATGCAGGTTAGAATAAGACAGTGTTGTTGTGTTAGACTGGAGTCCCTGGGTGGTGCAAAAGATTAATGAGCTCAGTTGCTACCAAAAGGTTGGGTTTGAGTCTACCCAGAAGTACATCAGAAGAAAATCCTATGATCTACTCTTGAAACATCAGCCATTAAAACTCTATGGGGCACAGTTCTACTCTGACGCACATGAGGTCACTGTGAGTCAGAATTGACTCGAAGGCAACTGATTGGGTGTGTTCCACTACCCCACGTTTAGCTCAGTTCAGTCACTGCTTCCCGAGTGTCTGCTTTGCACGTTCCTCAGCTCCTTTCAGCTACATCCCCAAGTTCTGGGGCCCACGCTGCTGCCCAAGCACCAGCCAGCCCGCTGTCCCTGGCTTCTTCCTCACTTGAAAGCTAGAAGTTAGTGCTCTCATGTTCTTCCTCGACCCATATCTTGGCTCTACCCCAGGGGACCTAGCATTCCTACTCAGAGTGCCCTCTCCCCATCTTGACTCTCTTGCTTTCATGCTTAATATGCTAGTTGTGTGCATTTTGGAGCCTTTGGGCCTCGGGAATTCCAAGAGCTTGATGGGATAATTGGGTAGGGTCATCTTAGAGTGTTGATCGAAGACCTTTCAGGTAGTAGGGGGATTGCCAGATAAAATACTGGACACCGAATTAAATTTAAAATTCAGAAAAACAACAAATAATGTTTTAGTATAAGTATGTCCCAAATATTGCATGCTTTTTTATTTGCTAAATCTGGCAACCTTAAATTTGTAGGGAATGGCGCCAAGGTCACCATGGGTGGCAGACCTGCCGTTGTTTGGACTGTTTGGGACTGGGAAGGAGGCAAAGGAAACACAATGATTGTTTAGAAGTAAATTCCACTAACAGACCTCTCTCTGTCTGCTTTGGTCCTTTGTGTAAAGTGTGTGGGTGTATGCTCACACGCACATATGTGCCCTTGTGTTTTGTATGACAAAAAGATTAGAATATTGAAAAGAAGACGTTCTACATTCTACCTTGGCGAGTAGCGTCTGGGGTCTTAAAAGCCTGTGAGCAGCCATCTAAGATACTCCACCCCTTCGGGAACAAGGGAGAATGGAGAAAACAAAATACAAGGGAAAGATTAGTCCAAAGGACTAGTGGACCACAACTACCACGGCCTCCACCAGACTGAGTGCAGTACAGCTAGATGGGGCTTGGCTACCACCACTGACTGCTTTGACCGGGATCAGAACACAGGGTCCAAGACAGAGCTGGAGAAAAACGTAGAACAAAATTCTAACTCACAAAAAAAAGACCAGACTTACTGGCCTGGCAGGGACTGGAGAAACCCTGAGAGTATGGCCCCCGGACACCCTTTTAGCTCAGTAATGAAGTCATTCCCAAGGGTCACCATTCAGCCAAAGATTAGACAACCCCATAAAATAAAACAAGACTAATGGGCCACAACAGTCCAGGAACAAGGACTAGAAGGCAGGAGGGGACAGGAAAGCTGGTAATAGGGAACCCCAGGTCGAGAGGGGAGAGTGTTAACATGTCATGGGGTTATTAACCAATGTCCTATACCAGTATGTGTACTAACTGAGAAACTATTTGTTCTGTAAACCTTCATCAAAAGTGAAGTTAAAAAAAATTGTTTTTGAAAAAGAGTATAGACACACACACAAAAAAGATTAGGATATTGAGGAAAACAGTTGGCAGTGACACTGATTACAGATACTGTAAAAACAAAAGTGAGAAGATAAAAACTATAAAAATGTGGTCATTAATTATTGCATTTATGTAAACTGCCTACCATTTATGCTCAACTGTCACACAGCCCAATCACAATTTTGCTTGTTCCTAGTCAATCTTCATGTTTTCAGAGAACTATAAAATGTTAGCAAAGGGATTCAGCTTCTACATTTACAGATTAAGTAACCAAGGCCTAGAGAGAGGAAGTGACTAACCTTCCCAAGATCACATTGATCAGTAATATTAATAATAGCACGATTATTTATTGGCTGACCACCTACTAAGTGCCAGGCATTGTTGTAAGGGCTCTACTTACATTGTCACACTAAATTCTCACAATGACCCCGTAATCATCCTTATCAACCTTATGAGGCAAATCGAGGCACTAAAAAGTTATGTAATTTATCCAAAGTCCAAGGTTGTACAGCTAAGTGGAGGAGGCTGGCTCTCAACCCAACCACTCAGCTGTGACACTCTGTGGCCTCTCAGATAAGGTGGCTGCACATCACCGAACATGCTCATACATGTAAAGTTCCACGGTTTGTCACCCCTGTCGTGTGGTTTTGTACTTAATAATAAGGTCATTTGAGTATAGCTTACAGAGAGTTGGTGGAACACCACTGCCATCCATGACAATTTCAGAGTTCGATCGGCTGTCTGCTCATTTACAAACATGCCCGTTCACAGGGAATCTATTGCTATGATCAGAGAACAATTCAGTTTCAGTTATTTTATGAAGTATCTTTAATGTAATGAGTAACACTAGATCTACTATGTGAGCAGACACTAGCAATGAGATAGAAACGGTTTTATGAGTTTACATTTTGAGTCGAGAATGAAGGAAAAGAAAACAGAGAGAGAAAAATAAGACCAAGAAGGGGCCCTCCTTCTCCATTGTTAGTCACAGAAGTTCTACTAGGATGAGGCCCTGACCTCAGCGCGCTGCCTGCCAGACTTCTGTGCTGGTTTAACGATAGTAATAATTATACCCGGGAAGAACAGGACCTTCCCACACACAAAAACCACACTCAACATCCCAAAGCACTGAACGTGGAAGACATTAACACCCTCTCAAAGTCCAATAAAATTCCTTACCATTATGTTTTTTTTAGTTTTATGTTCTACTTGATTTTTGCTGTCTTCTATCTTTTAGGAGATAATCAAGCCCTTGAATCTCAGATGGCCCAAACACTCTGTCAAAGTCCAGACTCCAGTTTCCCTGTTTATCAAAGGTGGAGGATTAAGCATGCCTGCTTTTGCTTTGATATCTTGTTTTCCTGAAGTTTCCCTCCCTTGTGGCACAAAAACCTGTCCAAGATTTAAAAAAACAAAAAAGAATAAAGTAATTCTGGAATTGTAAGAAGCTCCAGAGTCAGGGCCTGCAGGTCTACCTAGGAGACAATAAACCAAAAAAAGAAAAAAAACCCAACCAAACCCGTTGCCATTGAGTCGATTCCAACTCATAGCAACCCTATAGGACAGAGTAGAACCGCCCCGTAGTGTTTTTAAGGAGCATCTGGTGGATTCCAACTGCCGACCTCTTAGTGAGCAGCTGAACTCTTAACCACTGTGCCACCAGGCACTAAGGCAGGCATTGGGAACAGGGCAAACTCTGTGTGTTTCCTTCCACTGTACTTTACTTGGGAAAGACTCATTTGACACGTCTATTTGCAAGTCTGTTATCAAGTGCATCACAAAATCCTCTGGGAGACCAACCAGCTCTCCTTGTCCCCAAATTAACCAACTGGCAAGGGCACATTCTAAGGAATGTAGCTGCATGCAAAACAAATCTACATCCTCTCTTCTTCAGAGAGGTGGCAGTATTGCCCTGCAGTTTTGACCAAATTACAAAGCAGTGAAGAAGTCTCTAGCTGACAGACCAACCACCTCACCTTACCAAGGAAAGGAACAGCTTATTCCACTGCTGAACTCAGGGATTAGCAGACTCACCAGAGCTTCAGGGCCCCAGGGCCCACGTAGGATCATAGCTTCCCTAAGGTCTTGAGTTTTCACCTTGCTTCAACAGTGCAGAGCCTAAGAAAATCTCCAGTTCACCCTACAAAACATCTGTAACCAGGAGCATCGGAGAGAGTCCCAGATGACCCTTACTTCCCAGCATCCCCTCATGGCATTTCTTGAACCATCCCAAGTGAAATGCTGAGTGGTACCTTTTAGAGGGGCTAAGGATTACAGCAAGATTCTGTTGTTATACACAGTGTTTTCAGTGAAACCCTCAATGAGATGGATTGACACAATAGCCAGAGCAATGGACTCAAACATACCAATGACTATAAAAATAGCACAGGACCAGGCAAAATTTTGTTCTGTTATACATAACGTAACCATGAGGCAGAGTCAACTCAATGGCAGCTAACGATCACAAAAAGGATTAGAGCTTAGAAAACGTTGCCAGCATCCTTCCAACACCTGTTATGTTGAATGCACACATCAGAGTCCTTATGAAAGTAACCCATCTTCTAAGTAGTTTTATCATTATTGAGTGGTTCGTTCCCACTTTTATAAACCAGTAGTATACACAGAGCTACTGAGAAAGAGCTTAAAAAGGCAGGTGACTCCCTGTCTCAACGTAGAGACCCACACACTCACACCTCAGAAGTACGAACGGGTATACAAGCTCTCCTTGAAGGGCTACTAGAGTTCCCATCTCTTCATTTCACTCACCTCCGCTTAGCGTCCTTTGAGAAGTTTCTCTATGCGCCACTAATACAGAAATTTGGGGGAAATTCTCCATTTATAAATATCAGATGTTTTGGGAAAAAATATTTGTGGCACTGGACTTTTTTTTTCTACAGTGATGTCATTTTAAATACTTGGTGTGCTCCGAATTTGCTATTTTTACTTCCCCCAAGTGACTTTTTTTTGGAGATACATTTGTTTGGATTAGCTCCATTTTAGTGACCTCTGTGCCTAATATACAGCATCAGGTTCATCTTCGTATCAATTATCACTGATATTATGCAGCTCCCAAACTTGAAATGCCTTATTTGTTCATATTCAAAGGAGTTCCTTTTAAACCATAATGTCTATTCCCAGATACCGCGGGGAAAAAAAGAGGATTGGCTTTTTCATACCCCCAGATCACACTCAACAATTCAAAGCATTGCAAAAGGAAAACATGAACGCCCCCCACCAAAGTCAAACACAATTCTTCATTCCCAAAATGTGTTTTTGAGGTACAAAGTTGAGGTAGCCACCGCAGACTTGGAACGTGTATTGGAAAGCAGTCTGGAGTTGAGAATTGCAGAAGAGGAAAGTTTAAGAAGGAATGCTAAGTGCCTTAGCCCTACCTGATCTGAACTTGCTCCTAATCAGCAAAGAATGCTCAGAACCCAGCAGCGTCATGTTGAGGCTCAGCAAGCCGCTGGTTCCCTTGCCAGACGCCCCCTGATTTCCACCAGGAAAAGGCTCCCGGGAGCCCAGCGGACCGCAGCTAACAACCCAGAATGCATCCAACTCTCCGTGAACTCCCCTGGGTAGAAGTACGTTAGCAGCCAGTGACTGAAGCCAGTGTCCCAAGAAAACTGGCGACTCCCCCCTGACTGTGCGGGGCTAATTAACTCTTAGCCAGCAGGACCCTCCTCCTGCGCTGAGGTCGCCCAGCAGCGGCATCCCGGGCGTTCTTGGCTGATGTCATCGGCTGCCAGCGATTGTGGAGTAACACCGCCACGCCTTTATGAAGGTCCCACGTTTGCTATCTGATCCTCTTTACTACTGACAGACGCTCGGCCAATCAGACGCAGCGAGCGTGGACGCGAGGCTTGGAGCGGCGACAGCAGGCTCAGCACCGGGTCGTAACTCTTCGCAGCAGCGGAGCAGACGCGGGGGCTCACCGGGTGGGAGGCTAGGGAGTCCCGGCCAGTGGGCAGCGTTAACGAAGGAGCCGCGAGGCCGGGACGCAACAAGCGCTGCCAAGCAGCTAGGACTCCAGGTGGGCTCGGGGCTAGGGGTGGCTGAGCTGGGCGCTCGCTGGGACCCGGGATTTCTGTGAGCAGCGTGGCTTCCCCAGCTGGGGTTCTGCGGGGATGAGGGAAGCGGCTGGCATCTCCGACAAGTCCGCGCGCCCTCCAGGGGGACAGAACTTGCGTGCCTGCGGGACGCTGTATCCGGGACAGTTTGTAGATAAGCGGGTCTACTTGAAAATAAACACAGTTCCCAACAGACCAGAATCCTCACATTCTGTCTGTCTGAGGAGTTCAGATCATTCGCAGAGACGATTATGTATCTAACAGCTCCAATAGCAAACTTGGACACATTTCCAAGGAGAAAATAAAAAGCCTTTTATTTCTCAGTGATACGCGCTTTTTTTTTTTTTTTTTTTTTTTTTTGGACAAACCTAAGTCAGCTTGTCTGGAGACCCAGCAGGACCCAGTACTGTCCCGGGAGATGAAATACGAGTTGAATGCCCCTTTGGGCTCTAAATGGGGTGGGACTGAAGAAGAGAGGAGGCTCGGGAACAGGGGGAATGTCAAAGCTAAGATTGAACTCGGCTTGGAAAGTCTCAGATCTTTTCCTGCAAATGAGTTCCTCATTAGGGGCATCTGATCCACATCCAACATGGAGTTATTTTGTCTCTAGAAAGTGCCACCACCATTCGTCTGTCAGTTTGTCATACTGTGGTAGCTTGCATGTTACTTTAATGTTGGAAGCTATGGCACCTGTATTTCAAATAACAGAAGGGTCACTCATGTTGAATGGGTTTCAGCAGAGCTTCCAGACTAAGACTAGCAAGAAAGGTCTGGCAACCTACTTCTGAAAATTAGCCAATGAAAACCCTATGGATCACAATTGAATATTCTCTGATGTAAAGGCAGAAGATGAGCCCCTAAGGTGGGAAGACACTCAAAATACACAGCAGCCACAATAATGGACTTAGGCATACCCGGAATTGTAAAGATGGCACAGGACCAGGCAGCATTTCATTCAGTTCTACAAGGGGTTACCATGAGTTTGAGCCAACTTAATGGCAACTAGCAACAACAACAGAAGGTGTCAGGAGTTGTAGCCTCATCAGTAAATAAAACAAAAACCCTTCTCCTCCAGAAGCTTGCTTAATAGTGGAGGAACACAGAAAATAAAAGCAAACTATATACATACGTAAGGTTGGATGTAATTTATTTGCAACTTTATTGCAAATAGGTGGGCACACCCAGGTGTCATCTATTACATACGTGCCCGCCTAGGTCTTAAGAGGTCTCTGAACCCTTAAAGGACCAGTGGCTTACAGATGGAGCCTTGATCTGCCAGTAGCTCACGAGGACAGCCTCTGATGCCCTGAGCCCTGGCCTCTGCCCTCATCCTTGTTGCTGAAGACGCAGCAGGGCTGGTAGCCCTGAGTCCACTCCTTGCGTCTGACTGGGGGTGGTACGTAACTGGGGTCTCCAGGTAGATAGAGTTTGGTGAGCAGACAATTTAATTGCTGGTGTGTCAGAGAGGAAGCAGAGGGGATCCACTCATAGGACAGTAGTGCTGGCTATGGAGGTCTGCTGACAAGCTGAGCAGTCAGTGATTATGTAACAATCCACACTGAGGTATGAGTTTCCTGTTCCTGCAGTAACAATTTTCCATAAATTTAGTAGCTTCAAACAACCCACATTTATCATCTGACATTTCTGGAGGTCAGAAGTCTGAGCCAGGTCTTACTGGACTAAAATCAAGGTGTTGGCAGGGCCACGTTCCTTCTGGAGGCTCTAGGGGACAAACTGTTTCTTAACCTTTCCAGCTTCTAAGAGCTCAGCTGCTAACCAAAACGGTCGGCAGTTCAAATTCACCAGGTGCTCCTTGGAAACCCTCTAGGGCAGTTCTGCTCTGTCCTATAGGGTCACTATGAGTCAGAATCGACTCGATGGCAAGGAAGGACCCCACCGTGCTTGGCTCGTGTTCCTCTTCCTCCATCTTCCAAGCCAGCAACAGCAGGTGGAGTTCTCATCACGTCACACCATTCAGACATCCCCTTCTGCCTTCCTCATCCACACCTAGGGACCCTTGTGATTACACTGGGCCCACCTGGAAAATCTGGGATAACTTCCCATTTTAAGCTCAGCTGATTAAACCAAAAACCAAACCTGTTAACTCCATCTGCAATCTTGATTCCCCTTTGCCATGTGATATAACATAGTCACTAATTCCTGGGATTGGTAGGTTCATGTGGGGGAGGGGAGGACATTATTCTTCCTGCTACACAGTGACCCCATCTTTCTACCCAGCATCTCCCTGCCCCCATTCACACCCCAGCCTTGTCTTTAGTGAAAAGAGGTAAAGTGGAGGGATTTGGGGACAGAGATGCACAGGAGCCTGGATGATGTCTGGCAAGCTTTGGAATATGCAGAAGGGAGATGGTATGGGAAGAAGATATTTGGTGGGATAAAGAATATTACTAAATTATCTTAGTATAGAACACTCTTCTGAGCAACATTTAAAAAAAAAAAAAAAAAGCCAAACAGGTTTTTATCCTGGGGCTGAGAAGAGAGACACAGCTACTTGGCTGAGAATTCTTTTTTCGGTGGAAGCTGTGAAAACAGCTGAAGTCAGCACTGAATGGAAGGGTCTGCATGACCTAGATGAGTTGGACAGGAGTGAGTTGTTTTCCCCCTGCAGGCCTGGGAGAGCATCTTTGTGCGTGTGTGCGTGTGTGCATGTGTGTGTGTGTGTGTGTGTGTAGGGGAGCATGGTTTCTTTTTTTGAGTGAGTTTGGGAAAGCCGGTAACCAAAGCCCCCGTCAATTTTCCCATCCTAGTGTGGTGCTGCTGACATCTGCCCTCTGGGATTCGTATCCCTGTGGCTGGGAAGATCTATCGATACAAATATCCCCGTATAGAAGCGCATCCTTTCCCCTCTCTATGCTAGTTTTGATTTGTGCGATTTTTTTTTTGCTGGAATTTGGAGAGGACGTTCCCAGTAGGCAGGTCTCCTGAGCTGCAGTGCGCTGGGAGGAGCAGGCGAATGCAGCAATGCCATGCCGCCAGGCTTGGCCTGCCATCGGACCACCCAGCATCACTTCTCCGAGCCATGTGACTCTGTGACCTTCTCTCCTGGGGCTAGAGTGAGCTTGAGGTGTGATGTAGAGGTGAGACGCAAGCTTCCAGCCTCAGGTAGACGTGCATTTGAATCCACCCTGTGACCGGGTGCAGTACCGTTTCCTCTAAATACTGTTTTGACACAGCTTTCGAGGCCCTGGCTGGAGGCTGGTTCATTTTTCCTCTAGAGCAACTGATTAAGTCCAGTATTTAATCATTTCCTTTATTATGTTCTCACACTCCTGGGTCACTATGCACCCATCTTAATTGCCCTGGGGCCAAGTACCCAACAAGGAGGGACAGCCCCTATGCCCCCGAGCCTAAATTACTAAAAATGCCCAGTCCCCAGGATGCCTTTGAAACCTGACTAACTCCACCCTGCTTGCCTTACGTAAGCCCTCTCCTGCAATTCCAGGTTATTGATACCTTGTCCCCAGGTGCAACTCCTGTGTGACCCTGCATCACGGTACACTGTGTCACCTGCCTCTGGGAACTGTGACTTTTCATGGCCTCCCTGACTCTTTACCATCCCATAATTTGTTAGAACACCTGGCGTGAATTATGAAAGTCCTTTGAAACACTCAGCATCTCCATCTGTAACATGGAGTTAGAAATACTTCCCAGAAGGGCTGAGATGTTTAAACAAAATAATGTGGAGTGCCCACAACAATTCCTTTTGGCATGTTTCAGGCCTCTCTCTTCAAGCCAAACCCTCCCTCCCTGTTCCTGCGACACACACACGCATGCACACACACATTCACACACATCCATCCATCCAACTATCCATAATGATTCCAAGATATTCTGTATCCTAGTCCTTTATTTGGCTGTTCTTTACTCTGTCATTAGCTATCTATTACTGCTTAACAAATTGCATCAAATTTAGCAGCTTAAAACAACACACATTTGTCATCTCACACTCTCCATGGGTCAGGAGTCTGGGCACAGCTTAGCTGTGTCATCTGCTCAGAGTCTCCCAAGGCTGCTATCAGGTGTCCTCAGGGCTGGGGTCTCATCTGAGGCTCAGGGTCCTTTTCCAAGCTCACATGGTTGTTGGCAGAATTCATTTCTTGGCAGTTGAAGAACCCATAGAGCTTGCTTCTTTCAGGCCAGCAGGAGACTCTCTCTCAGGGAAGGCCCCATCCCTCTTTTAAAGGACTCACCTGGTTAGACTAACTCATACAGATTGTTGTTGTTGTTGTTAGGTGCCATCGAGTTGGTTCTAACTCACAGTGGCCCTATGTACAACAACAGAATGACACAGTGTCCGGTCCTGCACCATCTTCACAATCATTGCTATGTTTGAACGCATTGTTGCAGCCACTGTGTCAATCCTTCTCGTTGAGAGTCTTCTTTTTTTTTGTTGACCCTCTATTTTACCAAGCATGATGTCCTTCTCCAAGGACTGGTCCCTCCTGAAAACATGTCCGAAGTACATAAGAAGAAGTCTCTTCATCCTTGCTTCCTAAGGAACATTTTGGCTGTACTTCTTCCAAGACAGATTTGTTCATTCTTCTGGCAGTCCATGGTATATTCAATATTCTTCACCAACACCATAATTCAAATGCATCAATTCTTCCTCAGTCTTCCTTATTCATCGCCAGCTTTTGCATGCATAAGAGGTGGTTAAAAACACTATGGCTTGGGTCAGGTGCACCTTAGTCCTCAAAGTGACATCTTTGCTTTTTAACAAGAGGTCTTTTGCAGCAGATTTGCCCAAGGCAGTGCGTTGTTTGATTTCTTGACTGCTGCTTCCATGGGCGTTGATTGTGGTTACAAATAAAATGAAATCCTTGACAACTTCAATCTTTTCTCTGTTTATCATGATGTTGCTTACTGGTCCATTTGTGAGGATTCTTGTTTTCTTTATGTTGGGGTATAATCCTTACTGATGGCTGTGGTCTTTAATCTTCATTGGTAAATACTTCCAAGTCCTCTTCACTTTCAGCAAGCGAGGCTTGTCATCTGCATAATGCAGGTTGTTAATGAGTCTTCCTCCAATCCCGATGACCCGTTCTTCATACAGCCCAGCTTCTAGGGTTATTTGGTCAGCATACGGTTTGAATAAGTATGGCGAACAATGTTCTGCTGCTATCCATAAGGTTTTCACTGGCCAATTTTTTCAAAAGTAGACCATCAGGTTCTTCTTCCTAGGCTGTCTTAATCTGTGAGCTCCACTGAAACCTGTCCACCATGGGTGACCCTGCTGGTATTTGAAATACCAGTGGCATAGCTTCCAGCATCACAGCAACACACAAGCTACAACAAGCTGACAGATAAGTGGTGAAACTCATACTGATTAAAACCAACAAAAGCCAAACCCATTGCCATCGAGTTGATTCCAACTCATAGCGACCCTATACAACAGAGTAGAATGGCCCCATATGGTTTCCAAGGAGCAGCTGGTGGATTTGAACTGCCAACCTTTTGGTTGGCAGCCAAGCTCTTAACCACTGTGCTACCAGGGCTCTTCATACTGATTAGGGAGCTTAATTATATCTGCAAAATCCCTTCTCTTTGCCATACAAGTGGCAATCATGGGAGTGCCATCCTTCACATTCACAGTCCCCTCGCACACTGAGGAGGGAAAGGATCACACAAAGGTGTAAGTTATCAGGGGTCATTGTGTTGTTCTCCTTCCACAGCTGTGGTCCTTGCCTTTAGTCAAGGTGGGAGTGATCAATCATGTCGGTAGGCATGAGTCTAAAGCACAGCTGAGGACAATCAGCTTGAACTCTGGCCCCTGTGGACCTCCTTTCCTGGGCTACAGACAGGGCACAGGGTGGTCAGCAGAGGGACAGCTCACCTAGGTTGACCTCAAGACCTCCAGTTCCACTACTCATAGCACCCATCCCCTCACCCCTTTATGGTAAACCCATCACTGCGGCCAATGCAGTCTGGAACCCAAGGTCATCACTATCTTCAAGGGTCTCATCATTTTATTGTCTTCAGTATCTCTCCTGGTATCACTATTTGCCTGTTTTCTCTTTTTTCTTTTGCATGTCTGATGTGTAACTTCAGGGGAGCATTTGTTCCTTCTTTTGTCCATGCATTGAAAATGCATTTAGGGATCTGTGCAAGTCATTTGGGCATACACCTTGATAGGCATACAGTATAGAGATAGGTTTTCAAACTCAAATGGATGGAGTGGACCTGGGATAAGAGAATGTGAGGAGAGGGGTCTTTAAGTGACAAACTGGACTACACATGCCTTGTCCAAATGGGCAGCCACTATCTAGCTCCAGGTGACTGTAAACACGTGGAAAGGAATACAGACTCTTGTTCCCCTGCCTTCCAAGTGTTCAGAGAAACTGGAGATCCAGCTTGTAATGTCATACGTATTGCTTTTTAAATGTGAGCAATTATCAGTAATAAAAAAATGTTTTTAAACACAGCATGGGTCAACCAGGGCAGATCCAGGTTGTGAGATCTGAGCCATATATAATTTGTTGTTGTTGTTAACTGCCATTATGTTGCCTCCAACTCATGGTTACTCCATGCACAATGGGTTCAGACTGTTGTGATCCTTAGGGTTTTCACTGGCTGGTTTTTGGAAGCAGATCACCAGGACTGTCTCCTTAGTCTATCTTAGTCTGGAAGCTCCACTGAAACCTGTTCAGCGTCATAGCAAAATGCAAGCCTCCACTGACAGAAAAGTGATGGCTGAGCTTGAGGTGCATTGGCCGGGAATTGAATCCAGGTCTCCTGTATGGAAGGAGAGAATTTTACTACCACCAACTGTACTGCCAATGCCCTCATGCATATACAATTTGGGGACCCTTTAAAAGAATTAACACAAAATTACAGATATGTATGAGCGACTATATACTTAGATTGAGAAATGAAATCAAAACTAACTACAGCATGGAAGATCAGTTTCTTTTTCTTAAGATCCTTTAGTCAAATGACAAAAAATGGTAATACAGAAAAGTTTCCTAATGGCATCCTGGCATTCCCCTCCCACCTGGAACTCTCTGAGACTCCCAGCAACTCCCAGCCCAAGAGGGGCTCCTGAAGCTTAAGCTTCGTTAGCTCTTTGGTAAATCCACCTCTGGGGCCAATGCAGTGTGGTACCATAAAACATGTTTGCAATCTGTGTGAGACTCATATGGCATTACTTTGTGGCTTCTGCTATGAAATCCAGGCTCTGATCTCCAAGAGGTTCTCATGCAGACTTCAGTGGGGAAGATGAAATATGT
Organism: Dugong dugon; assembly: GCA_030035585.1. Taxonomy (NCBI): domain Eukaryota; kingdom Metazoa; phylum Chordata; class Mammalia; order Sirenia; family Dugongidae; genus Dugong; species Dugong dugon. The sequence continues at coordinate 63,946,840 of CM057470.1, read as the reverse complement.
GCTACAAAGTTAATTACCTATTTAAGGAATGCAGCCTCAGCCTAAGGAGCCCTGGTGGCACAAATGATTAAGTGCTCTGCTGTTAACCAAGAGGTGGTGGTTCAAACCACCTAGCCGCTCCCCAGGAGAAAGACTTGGTGATCTGCTCCTGTAAAGACTACAGCCAAGAAAACCCTATAAGGCAGTTCTACACTGTCACATGGGGTTGTTCTGTGTCAGAATCAACTCAACGGCACCTAACAACATCAACAACAGCCCCAGCCTTCACATTTGTTTCAATTTCCCAAATATTTATTAAGCACGTACTGTGTTTAGCACTGTCGAGGATATAAATAAGATAGGTATGATCCAGCAGTAGTCCGGTGGAGGGGGGCATTGAAGAAGTCCCAACAAACCAGAAATCTGGTGTCAAATCTTCTACAAAAGAGCTCTAAAGAGCTCTTTTAAAAAGCAAAGATGTCACTTTGACAATTAAGGTAGATCTGACCAAAGCTATGGTCTTTTCAACCGCCTCATATGCACGTGAAAGCTGGATAATGAAAAAAGAATTAAGAAGAAGAATCAATGTGTTCGAACTGTGGTGTTGACAAGGAATAATGAATATACTGTGGACTGCCAGAAGAATAAACAAATCAGTGTTAGAAGAAATACAACCTGAATGTTCCTTAGGAGAGAGGATGGTGAGACATTGACTTGCTTACTTTGGACACTTCATCAGGAAAGACCAATCGTTAGAAAAGGACATCATGTTTGGTAAAACAGCAGGCCAATGAAAACGAGGGAAATCCTCAGTGAGGTTGATTGACACTGTAGCCACAACAATGGACTCAAACATACCAGCCATCATGAAGTTGGTGCAGGCCCGGGCAACGTTTTGTTATGGTATGCGTAAGGTCGTCATGAGTTGGAGCCGACTTGACCGCAACTAACAATAATAAAGCTGTAAAATCTCAGATGGAGCTCATGTAAGCCACACTATTAATATAATCTGCTTTCTTTCATGAAAGTCAATGTAATAGTACCTTTGCTTAATTTAAACAAAGCCTTAAAGTTAAACAAATGTAAAGAAAGTAGTTCCAGTAGAAAGTACCTAGCACAGCACCTTCTTCCCCTGCCTGCCAGGAATGCTTCTCCCCTTTCCTCTCTTTTTGCACTTCACCCTCCTAGATCCTTCCCAAGGAGAGGGAATAAAATTTGATTATTAATGTTTAAAGCTATTTGGCTAAGCCACTCTTTTTGTGACAATTCTCTCAGATATACCATGGACCCCGAGAACACTCTCATTGCATAAATCCAATGCAAACTAGGTTAAATAACGCTTGTATCTCATGTGGGGGCAGTGGTGTTTCGTGGTTGAATTCTTGCCTTCCACTCAGGACACTGGCTTTAATACTTGGCCAGTGCACCTCATGTGTATGTAGCCACCACCTATCTGTCAGTGGAGGATTGCATGTTGCTATGATGCTGAACAGGTTTCAGTGGAGCTAAGACAAACTAGGAAGAAAGACCTGGTGCTCTAATTCCAAAAAGCAGCCAACGATTTTCCATTCAAACCCTTAAGATCACAATGATCTGATCCACAAGCCCTCACAGGGACGGCAGGGGATCAGGCAGCATTTCTTTCCATTGTGCACGGGGTCGCCATGAGTTGGGGCTGACTCAATGGCAGGTGACAACAACTATCTCACGTAACCTAAAGACAAGAATGGGGCTGGAACAACTGATGTGATTGATTCAGACCTTCAGGGTCCCCCACTTACACAGGCCCTGTGGGTGCTGGGAGTTGGGAGTCGTGGCACAGGGTCACTATGTTCAGAAGTCATGCACCTTCGTGTTGCCTCTTCTTTGGCTTCTTTCTGTCTTGGCTGCTATTACTTTAATAGTGTGGAGAGTGTCACAGACCAGAAACCAAGAATGGGCATTCTGTCAATGTCTGAATCCATCACATCAGTTGTTACGGCTCCGTTCTTGTCTTCAGGTCACATGAAACAGAGGTATTGCTGAAATCTAGTTTGCATTAGATTTACGCAATGAGAGCATTCTTGGAGTCCAGAAAAATCTGAGAGGACTGCTTGTCACACTGCTGTGACTTGCTTGCCATAGAGAATGTGGAAGATGGAGATGTGTGTTACACAGAGCTGAACTTACAGTTGCAATTCAGTTTTCCATATGGTGCAATTTGCATGGAGAAAATTCTGCAATTCCACTTGTTTTTTCTATACTTTGAGGTCACCACAGTCCAATCTGCAACCGATCATGGGTATGGCACAGGACCAGGTAGCATGTTGTTTAATTGTTTGTGGGGACATCATGAGTCTGGGGCTGACTTGATGGACGCTTACAACAACAACAACAAGTCCAAGTGCTATTAAAGCTATGATAACGGTAACACTTCTCAGTCTTGGCCTTTCTAGATACTATTAAGAACTGGGCACCGCTGATCCTTTTGTTCCTCTCAAAACTCTCTCCAAATCTGCATATCCATCTGAATTTTTTTCTCTTTTACTCTAGTTCCATATATCCAAATACTTCCTCCACTTGAGTTTCTCAAAAGCTCTTTAAAACAACAGGTACAAAATCTAACTTATCACTTCCTCTCACCAAGATTCCCTATAAGACTGATTCCTTTTCCTGCACTTCCACTGGATGAATGAAGACACGTCTACCTAATTTCTGACTTGGGAAATGGCCCATGATCCACATCTCTGCATTCTCTCCATCTTCCATCTGTCACTGTGCCCTATCCGTTCTCCTCCTAAAATACCTCTTGAATCTACCCCTTTCCCCTTATAACTAATCTAACTTTTTAAATTCAAGCCCTCATTCCTCCCTCTCCCCTTAAGTTTAGTACAAGTGCCTCCTAAGCAGCCTTCCTCCTCCTAGTCCCTCTCCACTCAAATTCATCTTTCATGTTGTCATCAAAGTGGTATTACTAAATCACAAGCTTGATCACTTTGCTTACTCTGTAAAACTCTTCTTTGACTCCCTAGTACCGAGAGATGATGTCTACGCTCCTAAGCATGGCATGCAAAGGCCCATGAGCTTTGGCTCCTACCAGCTTCTCCTACCTTAGGGGAACATCCATTTCTCCCACCTCATCTTTTACATGCTAGCAGTAACAAAGGGTGTTACAAACATCATGAGAGTGTTCTCTTTATTTATTTGTTTTCCTATAGTATTTCTTTTGCCTTGAATGCCTGTCTTTCCTTCTCTATCTAGAGACTTCCTACTTATACTTCAAAAACCAAACACTCAGGAAGGTCTCCTTGATGCCTGCAGTAGAGTCAATCACACCCTCTCTTGCTTTACTACTTTAGTATCTTATGTATACTTCTGTTATTGCATTTGTCAAAGAGTATTACAAATTACTGTTTAATATGAAAATTCCTGCTCTAGTTTGTGCCACTGAGGGACAGGAACATTGTTTTCATTTAGACTGTAACTCATTCTCTGTTTTTCCTCTTAATTCGTATCTGCTAATTTTCTGTATTATCCGTCTCATGGAGTCCCTGGGTGGTGCAAATGGTTAAGTGCTCAACTACTAGCTGAAAGGTTCAAACTCACTCAGAGGCACTTAAGAAGACAGGCCTGGCCATCTGCTTCTGAAAGACCACAGCCTTGAAAGTCCAGTGGAGAAGTTCAACTCTGTACTCATGAAGCCGCCATGAGGCAGAATCGATTCAACGGCAACTAACAACAACTCATCTCATAATAAATTGCCTTTTGACATAATTTGTATTTGAATGGTGTTTCTTGTCTTTTGTCTTTTCCTTAAATAGAGTACCAACTTTTCAGGGATTTTAGCTACGCCTTATGTTCTTTGTTCATGGTGGCCTTCCAAGAGGAGTTAGTCAAATGATACCTGGGTGTAGGGACTGTTTAGTCCTGATTCACTCCATTCAGGGCCCAATACAACTATTAATACACTTTGTAGAGATGATGAAACCACTTCTGGTTTATAAAGTGTGATCTGGGAGTTTGCTTTCTTTTTTTTCAACTAGTCACATTCTGTTTCCTAACGCCTCCCTTTGCTCAGCTTCCCTGCCATCTCCCCCGCTCCCCTGAAAACAGAATGGAGGCCCATAAATCCATGACCTGCTCCAGGTGACCTTACAAATCATGCATGCCTCAACTCATTAACCCGGGATGCCTATTATGGCTAAGGAATGGTGAAGCACCACCCCAGTGCGCAACTGCAGTGGGGGCAGGACCAGCTGCACTATCTAGAGGACAACCACGTCGCCAGGGCTCTGAGTCAGAGAGGAGAGCTTTTAGATCTGGGAGAACACTGTCTGAGAAGGATATTTCTCTCTCTCTACAAACAATTTGGTAAATAGCCCATTCTGGGAGTTAGAACAGGAGTTAACTGAAAATGACATCTGATTATTAAAATTAGTACATTCCAAGTGAAAATGTCTGAAAAGGAAAAATTCCAAGTGCTATTAAAACCAGCTATGATAACAGTAAAGAAAATTCATGGTGGGAGGCTTGTTAACCAATAATACCCTCAGGAAGTTCTTCCTAAGAACCCAGTGTTCACTTGAAGAAAACTTAAAAAAAAAAAAAAAATCATTCAATTCAGCAAATGGCTAAGGGCTGTTCTCAGATGCACCAAGTGCTTCTGCAGCCACATTTATCTTTATGAATATGGTTTGCACTCACTGGATCCTCTCCAGAACTTTCCAAGCTAGATATCTTTGATTTGATTTGAATATGGTCTAAACAGATGTACTAGTTTTAATTGACTCAGGCATCCCTCAGACTCAAACATACACGATGCTCAAGCAAGGGTTGCCAACCCTGAAAAGAAAAACAGAAAAAGTATCTGTTGCCGACTAGTTGATTCTGGCTCACGGTGACCCCAGGTGTTACAAGTAGAACTGTCCCATAGGGTTTTCGTGGCTGTAATCTTTATGGAAGTAGATAGTCAGGCCTTTCTTACACAGTGCCTCTGGGTGTGTTCAAACTGCCAACCTTCAAACATACTTTAAGCATGGATGCCTCTCCTCATAAAGATTTTCTGTTTTAAAATGAGACTAATGGGGCACAACAGTCCAGGGACAAGGACCAGAAGGCAGGAGGGGATAGGAAAGCTGATAATAGGGAACCCAAGGTTGAGAAGGGACAGTGTTGACATGTCGTGGGGTTTTTAACCATTGTCATAAAACAATACGTGTACTAACTGTTTAAGGAGAAACCATTTGTTCTGTAAACCTTCTTCTAAAGTACAATAAAAAAAAGAAGATTTTCTGTTTTATATTGTACTATTTTCACACTTCTCTTCCCCAATACCATACAAACTCTTTAAAGTCCTTGTCTGTGTGTTTTCTTTGTGACCCTCACTGCAATCCTGTGAGGGATTTAAGGCAGTTTTGGCAGCTGGAGAAACTGATGTAGGAGAGAGGATCTCAGATTCATCAAAAGTGACCCCTTGAGTTGGAGGCATACCTGACACCAAGACTTGGGTCTCAAGGCTTCTGTGTGATTGTGTTTTTCACGAGCTCATGTGGCCTCTGATTTGACAGAGAAGCCTCCTCAGAGTCCCTCTCTGAGTTGACTTGTGCCCTGCTTAATCTCTGCCTGCCTGGCGACAGGTGGTTTTTTTCCCCTGGGTGGTCAGAATTCATGTCAGGGAAAATTCAAACATCTCTAAGTTGCTTCCTGGCTCATGCAGTATTTTCTTAAAGTACGTTGCCAATTTCTTTTTTTTTTTTCTGGAAAATTTTTTTATTACAGTCTGACCTTGGTACTGACCCATTCCATTAAAAACAAAACAAAACAAAACAAAATCAGAATTTTGCTACGTTATCATTTAAAGCTAGTGAACAGTAACCGTGTGTCTAAGGCCTTCAAGACGTGAGACTAGCGTATCTTCCAGTGGGTTTGACAGAAAATTTGATAAAAGAGACCAAAGGAGAAGCCTAGAAGATCCAATTAGGTGATATGACTTCATACAGGTTAGGTTTGGAAAGAAGTCTATCGAAACATCAAGGCATTGCTCAGATGTACAAGACAGCCAGTGAAGGCCAAGGGTGTGGGTTCTGGATCCAGACTGCCTAAGTACAATTCTTGTGACCTTAGCCAAGTGACTTAATCTCTCTGTTTTTTGTGCCTCCGTTTTCTCATCTGTCAGATGATGATATCAAGCTGATTAGGTTATGGAGACACATACACGTAAAGCCCTCGGACAGAGCCTGGAATGTGGTAATCTCCCATCAGTTATAGCCATGACGATGATGATGGTGGTGGTGGTCGCCATGATGCTGAAGATGCTAGAATGCAGAATCATCAACCAGACCATTTAGAGACAAGGTTAAAGTGCCGAAAAATACCTTACATATTTCAAAGTGCTCTACAAATGCGACACTGTGAGTGGCAATCCTTTGGGAAATAACTGTTTTCCGTGGTGAACACAGCCGAAGCACTTCCAAACCAGTGGAAAATTCAACATACTTGAAACAGCCTCCAGTGACATCAGACCAGACTGTCTTTGCATGAAATCAGTACCTCCCGGCCTGGCGTGGTACTGCAGGTTGGGGGACCAATTGCCAGGGATGCGACAGTCAGACCTGGGTTGCAAGTTTGGATTGGCTGGCCTCTGAGTTTTCTTCTGAAGATTCCATTGGAAATATAAATGTGGAATGATCCATGCTTAAGTTAATTATTATAATGGAAACAATGATATCTGGTCTTAAGGCATTTGGACTTCGGAAGTTTTATTTTTACCCTATTTGAAAAGAAAAAAAGCTGAAGCCTGCTATCTGCTTGGGGAGAACGTTGGGAGGCCAGAACAAAAAATCCTCAAGTTTTAGTGTCCTGGTTTCTGTTTTTTTTCCGTTTGCTGACCAGCCATTTTGAAGGTAGATATACCCACTACACCTGCCGGAAAATATAAACCAAAAACCAGTTGCCATCATGTCAGTTCTGACTCATGATGACCCCATGTGTGTCAGAGTAGAACTGTGCTCCACAGAGTTTTCAGCAGCTGATTTTTCAGAAATAGATTGCCTGGCCTTTCTTCTGGGCACCTCTGGGTGGATTCAAACCTCCAATCTTTCAGTTAGCAGCTAAGCACATTAGCCAAGTATTAAACGCTAGTAGGCACATCTGTCATCAAAAAGTTTTCTGAATCTGGGCTACAATATACATACACATGTGTACGTATTTGTGTATACATACGTGTATAAAAAACGGGAAGAAGCCCTGGTGATGCAGTGGTTAAGCTCTTGGCTGTTAATTGAAAGGTCTTCGGTTCAAACCTACCAGCTGCTCTGCAGGAGAAAAAGGTCTGACGATCTGCTCCTGAAAGATTACAGCCTAAGAAACCCTATGGGCTAGTTCTGCTCTGTCACGTAGAGTTGCTATGAATTGGAATCGACTTGACGGCACATAAAAACAACAGCATACAATAACATTAGCTGATGTTAGTGAGCGTTTACTGTGTGTTAGGAACTGAATGGTTGTATCTCATGCGTTACCCACAATAAGCTTAGGAAGTAGGTTCAATTTTTATCCCCATATTAAAAATAGGGAAACTGAGGATCAGAGAGAGTGATGTCTTTAGATCAAGGCACGAAGGCCCTCTACCCTGGGCCTCACACCGCAGCCTGAGTGCCTTCTTTGAAATTTTCTAAGTTCCCTTCTGGTGCCTGGGAACCATGGAGGCTGGTAGTGCTGTCTGGACTGGCTGCTCTGAACTAAGATAGGATAGAGCCTGGTCCCTGGTCTCTGTTTCTCCTCTTTGCGTGCCCTCCAACTCGCCACCCTGTGCTGGGGTCAACCAGATGTCCAAATAAACTCTGTAACTCAAGCGCAATGTCTAGCCCAGGTTTTAGGAAGGCAGCCTGATGAGCTGATAACTTCTGTTGGCTGCTGTGCTTTTTTTTTTTTTTTTTTGGTGAGCTCACGCAAGGTTGGGCCACCCAAATGGCGCTGATACACTGATTTTGAGTGATGCAATTATTTATGTAAATAGGAGCGTTGCAAAGAATATTTGCCCAGAGCCCCCACACTTCCTGGGGGAAGTCTTGCTTAGAGAAATTAAGTAATTTGGCTATGATCATACAGTTAGTAAGTGGCAGAGCTGGGATTTGAACTCAGGCTCGTCTGAAGTACTCACATATTTGTTCATTGTTTTTAAAGATTCTAGGAGTTGTGATCTTTATATGTACATTTTGCAATATGATCAATTTGCTCAACAGTATTTATTAAAAATTCTTTTCATGCACAGTGTGATCAAACAGCCCTTCCGCTATTTTCTTTGTTCTGTAACCACCTTCCGTACTAGGCCTGCCTTACATAAAAATATGAATTTAATAGTCTACACAAGTTTATTTATGAGATGCTGCAACTTCTCAGGAGTGAATTACTAGGTGGGGAATGGTATTCTGACCAGCTTTTATGGGGCTCATCACTGGTGAAACCTGAGCCTTCAAGGGGCACTGCTGGGTATTTAGAAACAGCCTTACAACTCTTTAGTTAGAAATGATACAGCAAAAACATTTCTGATGTCTGACCAAGGGATTGCTAAAGAGAGAGAACAGACCAAAAACACAATTCTGCAAACATTCATGACTGTGGAATTAAAAAGATACTGACACTGTTGCTTGTTAAGGATTGTAACTCACTTCAGCATCACACAGAATGAAACCCCTTTAACCAGAGAATAAGTACACCATGTTCTTTATGGTAATGCCAACAATAAAACCAGAGGACTTTATTATTTGGTATTTATTGGGTTGACTGGACAAATAATTTTTCTACATGCCAGGCTTAGAAAATTCTTTATTTTCTCTCTCCATCTTATAAATAAAAGCAGCATAGGGCTGATAAATTTGTCTGGAAGCCTTCTGTACCGTGAAAACAACATTCACTGGCATTGGTGCGGAGATGCCAAAGCCAGCAGCACTGACTGAATACATACATTCTAACTTTCCATTAGGACTGTCCGAAGGCTTACTATAGCTCGTGGCGATGGGAGAATATTTTTTTTTAATTTATTTTTTGCAATGTATATCCTAAATCTGTTCATTTTCTTTATCTTCAGCCACCACGCTAGATGCTAGAGAACCTCAACATGCATCTCTTAGATGATATAGTAGCTTCCTAAATACTAGCCCACCTTCTCTTCTTGCCCGTCCATTCTCCACACCGCAGCCAGAATGATTTTTTTTTTAAACATAAATCAGTTCAAGGTTTTCCCTTGCTTATGACTCCCCAATGCCTTTAGAGTAAAACCAAACACCTTATTATGGCTATTCTGGAGAGCTCCTGATATTTCCTATTTTTCCCTCTGGATCTGCTTCCTTTTTCCTCTGTCCTACTTTGCACAGGGGCAGTGAGGATTGACCAACATGGTCCCTATTAGCTCTTTTGCCCTGACTTCTACGTTTATCTAGACAATGGGGAGGGAGGAAGGAAAGTCAGGCAAGGACATTTATTTCCAGGTCCCCCGACACCAGCCACATCCTTGACAGAAGGCCACAGCTCTTACCAGGCAGTCTTCTCCATTCAGCTCCCTCCCTGTTGCTCTCGGCGACCACTCCCTCCTCTGGGGCTGGTGGATTTGTACCGCTGACCTTTTGGTTAACAGCTGTAGCTCTTAACCAGTGCACCACCAGGGATGCCCTTCTGTACTAGGAGTGGTAAAGTGGTCCTGGGGTTCCTAGTCCTGGGAGCACTACACCATGACTTGTAGTTTCCCTACCAAACCCCAAACCAGTTGCCATAGAGTTGATTTTGACTCATAGTGACCCCAGGTGCATCAGACCAGAGCTATGCTCCATAGGGTTTCCAATGGCTGATTTTTCAGAAGTAGCTCTCTAGGCCTTTCATCTGAGATACTTCTGGGTAGACTCAAATCTCCAGTCTTTCAGGTTAGCAGCTGAGCATGTTAACCATCTGCACCACCTAGGGACTCCCTACCCCACCCACTTCTTTGTAACTATTTCTTTTATCAAATCTCAGTTTGCCAATTTTCACGTGCCATCTGCTTCTCACTGGACTTAAAATTCTCTACAACCTGGTACTGCCTACCCTCCAACCTCATTCCACTTACTTCTCCTTTGGTTACTGTCCTCCAGTCATGCTGGCCTCCTCCCCAGCACACACCCCATGCTTATGCACTGTCCTTGTGCCTGAATTACCCTTTCCCCAGACCTTAGCATGCCCATTCATCTCCTATCTTAAGTAGCACACTCCTGCAAACATTTTCTATCAGTTTAGAAAGACCCAGCCATCCACTTCTGAAATTCAGCCAATTAAAACTAATGGATCACTATGGAACATTGTCTGACTCACTTGCTACATCATCAGGAGGGATCGATTACTGGAGGAGGACATCGTGTTTGGTGAAGCAGAGGGCCGGTGAGGGCGAGGGAGACCCTCAGTGAGACAGATTGGCACAGTAGCTGCAATGATGGATTTCCCCAGGTGATCGTGAGGATGACGGGACTGGACAGCTACCTGTCTGTCTATCTATCTAGCTATTTAACTATATAGTCATCTACTAGTCTATGTAGCTAGCTAGCTATTTTCTTCAAGTCCCTTCCTATTAACTGAAATGATTTTATTTAGTTTTCTACTTGTTTTTGTTTATTTGTTCCTATACCCACCACGGGAGTGTGAGCAGACACGTTGTCTCTCTTTGGTCCCTCTGTAACCCCAGTGGCTCAGTGGTTAAAGTGCTCTGCCAGCCACTCTGAGGGAGAAAGATGTGGCAGCCTGCTTCCGTAAAGATTACAGCCTTGGAAACTCTATAGGGCAGTTCTACTCTGCCCTGCGGAGTTGCTATGAGTTGGAATCGACTCGATGGCAGTGGGTTTTTTTTTTGTTGTTGTTTTAACCACAATGTCTTGCACTTAGTAGGTGCTTAATCAATAGTTGCTGAGTGTTGACTGAATCTGGCCTAAACTTCTCCTTTTTCGGATAAGGAAGCTGAGACCTGGGGAAATAGGCTGCTTCCCAGCTCATCACAAGGAGACAGCCCAGGGTTTCTCCGACCTAGGAGGACACTCCCCAGTTGCAAGTTCCTGTCTCACTTGCGCCCTGTCTTTTCTATGAAAAGGTGCCTCATTTTCTTTCTCTCTGCTGGGTATGCATTTCTAATATGATGAATAATTTCTCCTAAAGCATAGGTTTTCTAACTTGCATTTTTTCCTCATTTGTCTTTATTGTCTCTCTCTTTTCTTTCATATATCCCATCTCCCACATCTTCTTACAGCTATGAACCACTGACTGATAGTTAATGGTTGGGTAATAGCTAGAACAAAACAATGTCGGTATTGGAGAGAAAGCTGAGAATTCAAGCCTGAGGAGATCTTCAAGGAAGTCAAGGCATCTGTATCATGGATAGTAATAATAATAGTTATCACTTAATTAATTAATAAGTATTAAAGGGGGCATCGGTGGTTCGGTGGTAGAATTCTTGTCTTCCATGCTGGAGACTCATACTCAATTTCCAACCGAGGCACCTCATGTACAACCACCACCCATCTGTCAGTACAGGCTTACATGTTGCTGTGTTGCTGTCCTGGTTTCAGTGGAACTTCCATGCTAAGACGGACTAGGAAAAAAGCCTGGAAATTTCCTTCCTAAAATCAACCAATGAAAACCCTATGAGTCACAATGTGTTCCATGGAAATGACTTGGAGACACACTTCTGATATTCATGGAGGGTCTTTCTCTCTGAGTCAGTGACAAGAGAAGATGCTGATTGCAGCTTCTCTAGGGCAGAGATAAGGGGTCCCTGAAACATAATGATATGCTTTCGAGGTCTAAGAAAGCAGCAACACAGGACAGAGTGAGGGAGAAACATTCAGAATTTAGGAATGTCTGGCAAAAAAAAAGGAGGCCAAGCTGGTGGTTGGGTGGCCTTTGATTGCCAGACAGGAGAGGCTTCAGCCCAGTTAAGTGGTGATGCCTTGCAGGCCAAGGCCCAGTATTAAATGCACTTTCCTGCCTGGAGTCGCCTGCAAACACCGACTCTCTGGCCCAGGGGAGTGTATCTCCTTTGCAGAAAAGGAATGAATGGCCAGAAAGCTTGGGTAGTCTTCTCCATCATAGGGGGCCGAAGTCAGGCAGAGGCAAGGTCAGGACTTGAAGTACCAACCTCCTCAACCTCCATACTTCAAGCATCTCTAAGAAATGTCTTAAGTTACTACTATGCAGGGGCTGTTGTGCAATTGACACAACAAAAAATACTTCTGCACTTCACTAAATCTACTTTTGAGCTGCCCAATGTTTTCATCATAATATTTACTTCTGGGTAAATAGGCTAAATTCTCCAATTCTGATACAAAACAGAAAGATCAGAGAATGAAAATAAATACATGACATGGCTGTTTAAAGATAATGTAAAATGTTTTCTAGCAGCATAAATATTTGATTGTAAAACTTCCAATATGTTGTGTCTATTAACTAGTAATGGATAATATTTAAATAATTCAGCCAGCCCGATTGGGCCAGGGTCATGGGGGAGGACAGAGTACATACCCTACCTGGCATGGTGCCAGCTTGCAGTCATAACACAACCCTGGCTGGCCCCAGACACGCCATCATTCCATCTGGAGTGCTTTGGTTGGGACCAAGCCACAGACAGAGCAAGGGTTAAATGGGACACCCAGGGACTTTAAGATTTCCCTTTGACGTCCCCCTTATTAACTCCGTTTGCACAGAAGCTTCTATGCAACACTTATGGGCCTTCGATTGTTTAATTCAGTTGCTGCATGATTCTTTGACTTCTGTGTTTGACAGTGAGAAGCATGGATGATTTCTGTGCTATGCCATCCAGGATTTATGTCGAAAAACTGGAATTCCATCCAGTCCACAGGTATCCTTTAATCTTTACATGTGTAATCTGGCAGGAGGAAGCCTTACTGGTCATTTGAATTTAGGCAATTCTCCTAATGTCACTAGGCCTCATTTTCATCACCTATAAAATGGGACTACCAAGTATGCTCGAGATATTACACTGGGTGGTTATGAGGAAAAAACCACAATGAGACAGAATAATTAAAAGTATTTTTTAAGCTATAAAGGGCTATTGTAATTTAAGGGAACATTGTATCCACTTGACAGTGCACTCCTTTTTGTCTGCATTCCAGTGTTTAACACTGAGTTTAGCATCTTGTAATCTCTGTAGAAGTTTGTGGATTGAATGAATGAACATTGATGACTCTCTAAGCCTTCTCCCACCACCCATCTGTCAGTTGGTTGTACTGTGGATGTTTGTGTGTTGCTGTGATGCTGGAAGCTATGCACAGGTATTTCACAAACCACCAGGGTCACCCATGGTAGACAGGTTTCAGTGGAGCTGCCAGACTAAGACTAGGAAAAAAGGCCTGGCAATATAGTTCTGAAAATTAGCCAATGAAAACCCTACGGATCAGAATCAAATGTTGTCCAATATTGTGCTGAGAGATGACCCCTCCCACCCCCAGGTTGGAAGTCAACTGGGACAGAGGTGTCCCCTCAAAGTAAAAAGCCATTGCCATCAAGACAATTCTGACTCATGGCAACACCGACATCATGTGTTACACAGAGTACAACTGCTCCATAGGGTTTTCTTGGCTGCAATTTTTACAACAGCTGGTCACCAGACCTTTTTTCCATGGTGCCAGTGGGTAGATCAGAATCGCCAACCTTTAGAGTGTAGATGAATGCAAACGATTTGCGCCACTCAGGGACCTCCTCAAAGTAAAGTTGACTTTAATCTCTTGGATGGAGTAAAGCCTTTGGGATCTTCATTTCCTGATGTGGCACAACCCATAATGGGAAGTAACAGCAGCAAATATACCAACAATCATGAAGATGGCACAGGACTGGGCAATGTTTTGCTCTCTTATCCATAAGGTCACCCTGAGCCTGAGCCAACTCTATGGCAAGTAACAACAGCAAGTCGTTCTCCCTTCCCTCTGTCCTCCAAGCATGGTGCTCAAAGTAGATGAACTCCCAAGGGTGAGCAGCCCCAGCTGATGGAGACTTACAGTGGGTCCTTGATATTCTTTAGAGATACATCTTGAACTCTCAAGAATTTCCAAATCTTTTTTTTTCAATTGTACTTTAGATGAAGGTTTACAGAACAAACTAGCTTCTCATTAAACAGTTAGTACGCATATTGCTTTATGACATTGGTTAACAACCCCACAACATGTCAACCCTCTGCCTTCTCGACCCTGGGCTCCCTACTACCAGCTCTCTTGTCCCCTCCTGCCTTCCAGTCCTTGCCCCTGGAATGTTTTGCACCTTTAATCTCATTTTGTATTATGGGGCTGTCTAATCTTTGGATGAAGGGCAAACCTCAAAAGTGACTTCATTACTGAGCTAAAAGGGTTTCTGGGGCCATACTCTCGGGGATTCTCTAGTCTCTGTCAGGCCAGTAAGTCTGGTCCTTTTTTTTTTTTTTTTTTGTGAGTTAGAATATTGTTCTACATTTTTCTCCATCTCTGTCTGGGATGTTCTGTTGTGATCCCTGTCAGAGCAGTCAGTAGTGGTAGCCAGGCACCATGTAGTTGTACTGGACTCAGTCTGGTGGAGGCTGTGTTAGTTGTGATCCATTACTCCTTTGGACTAATCTTTCCCTTGTATCTTTAGTTTTCTTTATCTCCCTTGCTCCTGAAGGGGTGAGACCAGTGGAGTATCTTAGATGGCCGCTTACAGGCCTTTAAAACCCCAAACGCTACTCACCAAAGTAGAAGGTAGAACATTTTCTTTATCAACTATGTTATGCCGATTGAGCTAGATGTCCCCCAGGGCCATCCTCCCCACAGCCCTCGGCCCAGCAATTCAGTCCCTCAGGGAGTTTGGATGTGTCTATGGAGCTTCCATAACCTTGCCTTGTACAAGTTGTGCTGGCTTCCCCAGTACTGTGTACTGTCTTACCCTTCATCAAAGTTACCACTTATGTATTGTCTATTTAGTATTTCCCACTCCTACCCTTCCCTTCCCTTGTAACCATCAAAGATTGTTTCTTTTTGTGTGTAAACATTTTCGTGACTTTTTACAGTAATGGTCTCATACAATATTTGTTCTTTTGTGACAGACTTATTTCACTCAGCATAATGCCCTCCAGTTTCATCCATGTTATCAGATGCTTCATAGATTCGTTATCGTTCTTTATCATTGAGTAATACTCCATTGTGTGTATGTACCATAGTTTATCCATCTGTTGATGGACATCTAGGTTGTTTCCATCTTTTTGTTATTGTGAACAATGCTGCAATGAACATGGGTGTGTATACATCTATTTGTGTGAGGACTCTTAGTTCTTTAAGATTATATTCCTAGGAGTGGGATTGCTGGATTGTATAGTATTTCTATTTATAGCTTTCTAAGGAAGCATCATATCATTTTCCAAAATAGTTGTCCACCAACAGTGCATAAGTGTTCCCATCTCCCCACAGCCTCTCCAACATTTGTTATTTCCAGTGTTTTTGATTCATGCCAGTAATACCGGGGTGAGATGGTGTCTCATTGTGGTTTTTATTTGCATTTCTCTAATGGCTAGTGATCGCTAGCATTTCGTCATGTGTCTGTTGGCCACTTGAATGTCTTCTTTGGTGAAGTGTCTATTCATTTCCTTTGCTGATTTTTTAAATGGATTATTTGTCTTTTTGTTGTAGAGGTAATGGATTTTCCTGTAGATTTTAGAGATTAGAACTTTGTCTGATTTGTACCAGCCAAAAATTTTTTTTCCAGTCTATCGGTTCTCTTTTCACTCTCTTGGTGAAGTCTTTTGATGAGCATAAGTGCTTAATTTTTAGAAGATCCCAGTTATCTAGTTTATCTTCTGGAGTTTGTGTGTTGTTAGTTATGGTTTGTATCCTGTTAATGCTGTATATTAGGGCCTCTAGCTTTGATCTTATTTTTTCTTCTATGAACTTTATAGTTTTTGGCTTTATATTTAGGTCTTTGATCCATTTTGAATTAGTTTTTGTGTATGGTGTGAGGTATGGGTCCTCCTTCATTTTTTGCAGATAGAAATCCAGGTTTGTCAGCACCATTTGTGTAAAAGACTATCCTTTCCCCATTTGATAGACTTTGGGCCCCTGTCAAAGATCAGGTAACCATAGGTGGATGGAGTTACATCTGGGTTCTCAATTCTGTTCCATTGGTCAATGTATCTGTCGTTGTACCAGTACCAGGCTGTTTTGACTACAGTAGCTGTATAGTAGGTTCTGAGGTCAGGTAGTGTGACTTCTCCTACTTTGTTCTTCTTCTTCAATAGCGCTTTACTTATTCGGGGCTTCTTCCCTTTCCGTATAAAGTTAATGATTTGTTTTTCTATCTCTTTAAAGGATGTTCTTGATATTTGGATTGGGATTGCATTGTATTTGTAAATTGCTTTGGGTAGAATTGACATTTTCACAATGTTGAGTCTACCTATCCATGAGCATGGTATGTTTTTCCATTTATGTAGATCTCGTTTGGTTTCTTGCAGTAGTGTTTTGTAGTTTTCTTTGTATAGGTCTTTTACATCCCTGGTTAGATTTATTCCTAAGTATTTTATTTTTTTAGGGGCTATTATAAATGATATTGTTTTCCTGATTTCCTTTTCATCATTCTTTTTATTGGTGTATAGGAATCCATCTGATTTTTATATGTTTAGCTTGTGTTCTGCTACTCTGCTGAAGTTTTCTATTAGTTCCAGTAGTTTTCTTGTGGAGTCTTTTGGGTTTTCTATGTATAATATCATATCATCTACAAATAGGGACATTTAATTTCTTCATTACCAATTTGGATGCACTTGAACTCTTTTTCTTGCTATATTGCTCTAGCTAGGACTTCCAGCACAACGTTAAAAAGGAGTAGTGTTAAAGGGCATCCTGGTCTAGTTCCTTTTCTCAAGGGGAATATTTTCAGCCTCTCTCCATTATGAATGATGTTGGCTATTGGTTTTGCATAGATGTTCTTTATTATGTTGAGAAATCGAATGCCTTTTCTGTGTCAACTGAGATGATCGTGTGATTCTTTTCTTTCCTTTTATTTATGTGGTGGATTACATTGATCTATTTTCTAATGCTGAATCATCCTTGTGTACTTGGTACGAATCCTACTTGGTTGTGGTGTATTATCTTTTTTGATATGATGCTAAACTCTATTGGCTAGAATTTTGTTGAAAATTTTTGCATCTATATTTATGAGAAATAGAGGTCTGTAATTTCCTTTTTTTGTGGGATCTTTGCCTGATTTTGGTATGAGTGTTATGCTGGCTTCATAGAATGAATTCAAAAGTATCACTTCCTTTTCTATGTTCTGTAATAGTTTGAGTAGTATTGATGTAAGCTCTTCTCTGAATGTTTGTTAGAATTCTCCAGTGAATCCATCTGGGCCAGGGCTTTTTTATGTTGGGAGTTTTTAAATTGCCTTTTCAATCTCTTCTCGTGTTATGGGTCTGTTCAGATTTTCAACATCATTTTGTGTTAGTTTGGGCAGGTAGTGTGTTTCTAGATATTTGTTCATTTTCTCTAGGTTTTCAAATTTGTTGGAGAATAGTTTTTCATAATGCTCTGTTGTGATCCTTTTTATTTCAGTTGAGTCTGTTGTAATGTCTCCCATTTTATGACTTATTTGGGTTATTTGTGTCCTCTCCTGTTTTTCTTTTGTCAGTTCGACCAATCGTTTGTCAATTTTGTTGATCCTTTCGAAGAACCAGCTTTTGGTTTTGTTGATTCTTTCTATTATTTTTCTATTCTCTATTCCATTTATTTCTGCTCTGATCTTTAATATTTCCTGTCTTCTGGTGGCTGTGGGCTTTTTTTGCTGTTCTCTTTCTATTTGTTTGAGTTGTGTAGCTAATGTTTTGATTTTGTCCCTTTCTTCTTTTTTGATGTGTGCATCTATTGCTATAAATTGTCCTCTGAAGACTGCCTTTCCTGTGTCCCAAAGGTTTTGATATGATGTATTTTCATTCTCATTTGATTCTAGGAATTTTTTAATTCTCTCTCTGATTTCTTCCATTACCCAGTAGTTTTTAAGCAGGATGTTATTCAGTTTCCATGTAATCTTTTTTTCACTTGCTCTTTCTATTGTTAATTTCTACTCCGATGGCATTGTGGTAAGAAAAGATACTGTGTATTATTTCAATCTTTTGGATTTTGTTGACAGTTGCTCCGTGGCCTAAGATGTGGTCTATTCTGGAAAACATTCTATGTGCATTGGAAAAGAATGTGTACTTTGCAGCTGTTGGGTGGAGTGTTCTATACATGTCTATGAGGTCAAGTTGGCTGATTGTGCCCTTTAGGTCTTCTGCATCTTTGCTGAATTTCTTTTTAGTTGTTTTGTCCTTTACCAAGAGTGGTGTGTTGAAGTTTCCTGCTATTATTGCGGAACTGTCAATTTCTTTTCAGTGCTGTTAGAGTTTGTTTTATGTATTTTGGAGCCCTGTCATTGGGTGCGTAGATGTTTATTATGGTTACGTTTTCATGCTGCATTGTCCCTTTTATCATGATATAGTGCCTTTCTTTGTCTTTTATGGTGGATTTTGTTTTAAAGTCTATTTTATCTGAGATCAATATTGCCACTCCTGCTCTTTTTTGGCAGCTGTTTGCTTGATTTTTTTTGCCTTCCTTTGATTTTTAAAAAATTTACATCTTTGTTTCTAAGGTGTGTCTCTTGTAGACAGCATATTGATGGATCCTGTTTTTTTTTTTTTTTAACCTTTTCTGTCACTCTCTGTCTCTTTATTTGGTATCTGGCTGGCATGATCTTACATCCTAGTTTCAGGCTGTGGTCTGATGTTGTTTGTTCTCAGACCGAAGGACTCCTTTTAATAATTCTTGTAAGTTTGATTTGATTTTTACATATTCCCTTAATTTCTCTTTATCTGGAAATGTCCTAATTTCACCATCATATTTGAATGAGAATTTTGCAGGATATATTATTCTTCGCTGGCAATTTTTTCTTTCAAAGTTTTATATATGTTGTCCCATTGCCTTCTTGCTGCATAGTTTCTGCCGAATAATCAGAGCTTAGTCTTATTGTTTCCCTTCTGTATGTGACTTTTCATTTTTATTGAGCTGCTCTCAGGATTCTTTCTTTGTCTTTGGTTTTAGCAAGTGTGACTATGACATGGCTCAGTGATTTTCTTTTGAGGTCTATCCCAAACAGGGTTCGTTGAGCTTCTTGGATGGTCAGCTTTTCACCTTTCGTGATATTAGGGAAGTTTTCTGTCAGCAAGAATCTTCAAATGTTATTGAAGAAGAGAAGAGCAAACCTGCACTGATGTGCAAACGCTGGATGGCTGCCTGTGCTCGCTCCTGGATTGGCAGCTCACTTCTGCACACCAGCCTGACAGATGACTTAATTCCTAGGAAAAAGGAAGATTTCTAGATATCACGCACTTCATGTTGGCTCACAAACAGCAAAACTCAGAAATCTTAAATCAACAAATGGTAAAGATCTGCTGATTTGTTATTCTAATTGACTGGGAAGAAAGTAATTTCATAACTAAGTAGGAATAATGCATTAATTATAATCTTCTGTGTTGATTTACTTTATCCAGAGAATACTCAAGACAGCTCTCTGTCACATCTACATAAAAAGATTGTTTCATCCTTTCATCCCAACCTTGTCAAACATCTTTTTTTTCTTTCTAATTTATGCAAGTAGTATAAGGGCATTTATATCGATAGACTTATCATCCAACTAGTCTTAACAGATTGTATATTTTCTTGTGTCCACACTTATAACTAAGTATATTAAACTATTTGTACTCTTTTCTCATTTATTGACTCACTCACTAAATATTTAGTGTGCCTACTATGTGCAAAATACATACTGTGGGAGATAAAATATAAGACATAATTTCTGCCTTCGAAAACCTTGCAATTTTTTTTGGGAATGCGTCTTAGAAGCGAGGATGACTACTCACCAACTTCGGAAACGTCATCCGGAAAGACCAATATCTAAAAATGACATCATGTTTGATAAAGTAGAGGCCAGTTAAAACAAGGGAAACCCTCAAAGAGATGGATTAATACAATAGCCACAATGGGCACAAGCATAACAAAGATCATGAAGATGGCACAGGACTGGACAACGTTTTGTTCTGTTATACATAAAGTTGCCATGAGTTGGAGCTGACCTGATGGCAGCAAAAACATGTGTGCATCATAATATAAACTTGAAGGTAGGGTCCTTGTCAGTATTCTTTACTGATGGAATCCATACTGTACTAAGCATATGTTAGGCAATAAAAAACATGTACTGAATGAGTGAATAAAGGTATGAAATGCCTACTATGTTTCATTGAATCTAAGATACACATTTTCCCCTTTTTTTAATATCACTGAAAAAGTTATGCCTTTTAAATCAATCAACTGTTGCACTATAACTATCAAAAAGTTTTATCTTACAATCAACAGTCTTAAATTTGCTTATACGTGGTAAAGAATGATACAAGGTAGGGTTTATTTATTATTAGACTAAAGCACCTAATCCCTTGGACATTCAGAAGAGAAAGGGTTATTTGTGGACTGGGCCAGGTTATATTTAAAGAAGAGAAAGGAAGGCATCATTGGTAATGGGAGCAGAGGCAGGGAAGGCAGGGATGGAAATAGGTAGAAGGAGATTTCAAGTGTGAACAAAGAAAGGCACAGAGGCAGATATGAACAAAATATGTTTAGGGCCATTGAAAACAGATATTACTGGAATGTAGAGTTCATATTGAGAAGCAGTACAGCATAAGCCTGTAAATAAAGGTAGGATCAGGCCGGATTTTAGAAGGCTTTGAATAACAAGCTGGCAAGTTTAGATTTTGTCTTGTATATAAATTTTGAGCCACAGGGTGACATACTAAAAATAGTGCTCTAAGAAGATTAATCTGTGCAGGGTGGACTGAAGTGTGTAAAGCTGGAGACAAGGAGACTAGTTAGGGGATTATCTCTGCAATCCAGCAGAAATGCAATGAGGGACTGTACTAGGGTAGCAGAAATGAGAATGGAGCACAAAGGTGAGATATGAGAGAAATATTGAAGGAAGAACCAAATTTTGAAGGAAGATCAAAGGATTAAAAAAATTTATTAAACATGTCTATTAAGTTTTACGTAAAAATCATTTATTTAATTTTTACTATATGCCAGTCTCAGGAGAAAGATGTGGCTGTCTACTTCCATAAAGATTTACAACCTTGAAAAGCCTATGGGGCACTTCTACTCTGTCCTATAGGGTCACTGTGAGTCAGAATTGACTCAACGTCAAAGGGTTTTTGGTTTACGTGCAGTCAGTATTATACTAAATACTTTTAAACACTGTCTCATTTAGTATTTAGTGGTTGTCATGGATTAAGCTGTGTCCCCAAAAAATATGTGTCAACTTGGTTGGGCCATGATTCCCAGTATTGTGTGGTTGTCCTCCATTTTGTGACTGATATAATTTTCCTATATATTGTAAATCCTAATGTTTACCTGTGGTTAATGATGCAAGATTGGATGATGTTGAAGAGGAGTAGGGTGGGATGTAACACCCTTATCCAGGTCACATCCCTGATCCAATGTAAAGGGAGTTTCCCTGGGGTGTGGCCTGTACCACCTTTTATCTCTTGAGAGATAAAACGAAAGAGAAGTGGGTAGGGGTAAGGGGACCTCATACCATCAAGAAAGCAGTGCTGGGAGCAGAGCGTGTCCTTGGACCAGGGTCCCTGTGCAGAGAAGCTCCTAGTCTGGGGGAACACTGAAGAGAAGAAGGTCGACAGAGAGAAAAAGCCTTCCCCTGGAGCTGATGCCCTGAATTTGGACTTTTAGCCTACTTTAACTGTGAGGAAATAAACTTCTCTTGTTAAAACCATCCAGTTGTGGTGTTTCTGTTATAGCAGCACTAGATGACCGATGACAAGGACTTTCCTCCAGAGCCAACAGAAAGAGAAAGTCTTCCCTTGGAAATGGCACCCTGAATTTGGACTTCTAGCCTACTGTTGTTGTTAGGTGCCATCGAGTCAGTTCTGACTCATAGCCACGCTATGAACAACAGAACAAAACACTGCTCAGTCCTGCGTCATCCTCACAATTCGTTGTTATGCTTGAGCCCATTGTTGTAGCCACTTTGTCAATCCATCTTGTTGAGGGTCTTGCTCTTTTTCGCTGACCCTATACTTTACCAAGCATGATGTCCTTCTCCAGGGACTGATCTCTCCTGACAATGTGTCCAAAGTATTTAAGACGTAGTCTCGCCATCCTTGCTTCTAAGGAGCGTTCTGGTTGTACTTCTTCCAAGAAGGATTTCTTAGTTCTTTTGGTAGTCCATGGTATCTTCAATATTCTTTGCCAACACCACAATTCAAAGACATAAATTCTTCTTCCATCTTCCTTATTAATTGTCCAGCTTTTGCATGCATATGAGGCAATTGAAACATCATGGCTTGGGTCAGGTGCACCTTAGTTTTCAAGGTGATATCTTTGCTTTTCAACACTTTAAAGAGGTCTTTTGCAGCAGATTTGCCCAATGCAATGCGTCTTATGATTTCTTGACTGCCGCTTCCATGGGTGTTGACTGTGGATCCAAGTAAAATGAAATCCTTGACAATTTCAATCTTTTCTCCATTTATCATGATGTTGCTTATTGGTCCAGTTGTGAGGATTTTGTTTTCTTTATGTTGAGGTGTAATCCATACTGAAGGCTGTGGTCTTTTATCTTTATCAATAAGTGCTTCAAGTCCTCTTCGCTTTCAGCAAGGAAGTTGTGTCATCTGCCTAATACAAGTTGTTAATGAGTCTTCCTCCAACCCTGATGCCCATTCTTCTACATACAGTCCAGCTTCTTGGGTTATCTGCTCAGCATACAGATTGAATAAGTATGGTGAAAGGATACAAACCTGACACACACCTTTCCTGACTTTAAACCACGAAATCCCCTTGCTCTGTCTGATTAACTGCCTCTTGATCTATGTACAGGTTCCTCATGAGCACAATTAAGTGTTCTGGAATTTCCATTCTTTGCAATGTTATCCATAATTTGTTATGATCCACACAGTCGAATGCCTTAGCATAGTCAATAAAACACAGCTAAACATCTTTCTGGTATTCTTTGCTTTCAGCCCGGATCCGTCAGACATCAGCAATGATATCTAGCCTACTGGACTATGAGAAAATAAATTTCTCTTTGTTAAAGTCATCCACTTGTGGTATTTCTGTTATAGCAGCACTAGATAACTAAAGACAGTACTCAAACAACACTGTGGAATTCTTATTTTTTCTCATTTTGTAGGAAAAGAAACATAAATATATAGGTACATAACTTTGTGTCATTAAAAGATTCCTGCCTTAATTCTTCGTTGTCTGATGTTAGTATTACAACTCTTGCATTTTTTTCTTTTGTAATTTACATCTTTTTATTTTAACATCATTTTGTTTTACGTGTTTATCTAGTAAAACCACCGTCTGTATTTTAAATTTGATTTAATTTTAGAGTCTTTATCTTTTAATGGGGATGTTTAATTCACTAACATTTACTGTGATAAATGATTTATTAGTATTACTTCTCTTATCTTGTCTTCTGTTTTTCTATGCTTCCATCATAGTTCTTAACACTCTTTTTCTATCTTTTGCTTTATTATTCAATTTTTTCTTTCCTAAAGTGATTTTCAAATTCTACATCTTGCTCTTAATCTTGATTGTTACCTTCTCTCTTCAAACAACATTTGAACATATATTTTTATGTTAATGCACCTGGGCCTTGATTTACATGTTCACTCTGTCAGGAGAAATCTTGCTCTTCTCGTCACCTAGGGATTCTCTGGAACTTAGTTAAATGGTGCTAATTCTAGAGACTGCTCTCTGATTCTTTCACACGCAAGTATAATTTAACTTCTGCTACTCTTTTTTTTTTTCTCTAGTTTTTGTTGAGATGATCTAAAATATTATATCTGAAAGAAAATGATCAGATGATACTGTTTTCATTGTACAGTGTTTTAGGCAAGAATTTTTCTTACATTTGCATTCAGTTTCAAAATCGTTTTAACAAAAAACATTGAAACTTACCCCTAGTCTAAATATGACTGCTCCTACTGCCCACCGCTGTTTCTTTCTACTTTGCCTTTGTCACATTTGCATTATCTCTTTAGATTTTGTTTCTTTATTTTCGTGAAACCACTTTTTCCAGTCTATTTTGCAGGAATGAGAGTATTGGTGTAGCTTTAAAGTCTGCATATGTCTAAGAATATCTCTCTTTGTTATAGTATTTTCTTATCCAAAATCTGTAGACTTGATATCTGATTTTAGTTTTTGCGAAGAAGTTTGATACTGAATTGATTTTTTTCATTTGGGGTAATTAAAAAAAAATCTGAATGTTTATAGATTTCCCTCTAATTCTTGAATTAAAAAAAACCCAACAAGATATATCTTGATGTGTGTCTCAGTTCCTTCATTACATGTTGTATTTGCCCAATCTATTCAAACAGAAGATTCATGTCTTTTTGTTCAAGAGTGATGTTCTTTTATTTATTTGATCACTTCTCCTTTGACTATTCTGATCTGTCTTTGGGAATTTTTGTTACGTATAATATCAGGTCTGGAGCATTCCTTCGTATTTCTCATTTTTTTTATACTTTATCATGTTTTATCTCTTATATTCCAAGTTATGGGGAAACTTCTTGAAGTTGCCCTTGCAATCAAATTATTCAGTTCTTTTCTGCAGAATCCAGTTGTTGTTTACTGTATTTATTGTATTTTAAAATGTATGTCATTTTAACATCTCTAATACATCTTTTCTTATGTCAGATTGCTTCCTTTTCATGCCAGCTTCATAGATGCAAAATCCTCTAGAATAGCATTGAAAATACTTATTTGAGATTAGGTTGCCTATGATTATTCCAATAACTGTTTGATGGTGGGGGGGTATTTCCTGGGATTTTTCAGATCAGTTTCCTCTTTGGGAATTGCTGACTATTTTCATACATCTGCTGCTTGTTCCCTTCCGCATTATGTTTTTTGGTACAGTCCTGGGAGTTGAGGTGGGTTCTATCAGGGACTTCGTTTATCAGTACTAAAATATGTAAGGCTCCAGATGAAAAGAAATGGAAACATGTAGGTTTGCAGATCTTTAGTTTGTCAGATTGGAGATCTAGTAACTTGTAGGCAGGAGGGAGGGGCTTCAAACCAGAAGCAACTTTGGCAAGGAGGACTCTGAGCAGGAAACAACAGTACCCCTAAAAAAACCAGTTGCTGTCAAGACAACACCAACTCATGGTGGCCCCATGTGTGTCAGAGTAGAACTGTGCTTCATAGGGTTTTCAAGCACTGATTTTTTGGAAGTAGATCACCTGGCCTTTCTTCTGAGGCACCTCTAGGTAGACAAGACCTCCAACCTTTCATTTCCCTTGTCCTCTTACACTTGCCTTTTGAGATTTTACTTATAGGGAGAATCTGACAAGGGAGTGGATGAATGGAACAACGTGAAGCATCACACACAGGTAAGAATGCAAGGCAAAGATCAAGGGTGATGGGTTCAAAGCTGATGAAGGACGCTTTTGGCTGAAAGGAACTACCTTCTTCTGTGATAAACTACACCACAGGACTGAAATGTTGGGGTCAGCGTTAATCACAGGTGAAATTCCAAAATTGGCACCTTTATTTCCAAAGATATGCCCAGTGTTGACTTCTTACTCTATTCCTTCTTAATTATATCAAATTATTTCCACCAGCAAAAATGATCACTGGGTGATGTTACTTAAAATTCAGGCCTCTTGATTATGTTTACAAACTGGGCAAACAATGGGTTTTATTTTATTTTATTTTTTATCATTTTTACATAACCTACATTCTCTTATTTTTTTTTTTTTCATTGCTGGATTTCTTTTTTTTATTGTTATAATTAAATTAAGTTTACATTTCAAGTTAGTCTCCCATACAGAAATTTTTTTTTACGTACATTGTTATGAGACCCCAACCACTCACCCTATTCTGCAACAGCACACTCCTCCCCTCTGCACCTGATTCCCCATGAACATTCAACCACCTCCTAACTCTCTCTGCCTTCCCATTCACCTCTGGACAGAAGCCGTCCCTTTGGTCTCTTGTATCTACTTGACTAAGAGGCACATTCTTCACAAGTATCACTTTATTTCCCACAGTCCAGTCCAATCCCTTTCTGAAGAGTTGGCCTCGGAAATTGTTTTAGCTCTGGGGTGATAGAGAGACCAGGGGCCATGCTTTCTGGGGCGCCTCCAGTCTCAGTCAGACCATTAAGTCCAGTCTTCTTCAGAATTTGAGTTCTGCATCCCATCATTCTACTGCTGCATCAGGGAAACAATGGATTTTAAATGATTGATGAAATAATGATTATGTAAAAACATTTATACTAAAAGATTGTCTTTAATATGACTAAATAAATATTTGTTTCCCTAATTTATACTTGGCTGAGTTTGTGATCACAGTGGTTTTCTGAGGTCACATGCTGTTTGAGATGGGAAGGCATGGTGATTCATAATGCTGAACTTGTTCAAATACATGCATGGTAGCATAGATAGATAGCTTCCATGGAGTCAGCTCTGACTCAGGACGACCTTATGTATAGCAGAACAAAAGGTTACTTGGTCCTGCATCATCCTCATAAGCACAACTAAGTTTGAGTCCATTATTGTGGCAATTTTGCCAATCCATCTCACCAAAGTTTTTTCTCACCCTCATTGGCCCCCTATTTTACCAAACATAATATCTTCCTCCAGCAATTGGTCCCTTCTGATGATGTGTCCAAGGCAAGCAAGTCAGACAATGTTCTAATTCATAAGATTTTCACTGGCTGATTTTCAGAAGTACATTGCCAAGCCCTTCCTCCTATCTGTCTTAGTCTGGAAGCTCTGCTGAAACCTATTCACCATGGGTGACCCTGCTGGTATTTGAAATACTGGTGGTATAACTTCCAACATCATAGCAACACGCATGCCAACACAGCACAACAAACTAGTGGATGGTGAAGTAACATACAGGAAAGGTTAATTCAGAGCCACAGTCCCATTCATTCCTTGAACAAATGCTTTCTGAAGCCCTGTTGTGTACTAGGCACTGAGGACAAAAAAAGTGACTGAGTTACAGCCTCTATCCTCAAGTAGATCCAAGGCATATAAAGAGTTCCTTACAATACTGCAGGTTCTAACAGTAGATCTACCATTGCATGCTGTGCAAGCTCTGAGAAGTTATTTAGCTTCTCTGAGTCTCAATTTCCTTACCTGTGAAACAGGATTAGTAAACCCTACCTGTCCATTACCGCATGTCAAATTGTTATTGTTGTTAGCTGCCATCAAATTGACTCTGACTCATGACCTCATGTATAACAGAATGAAACATTACCCAGTTCTGCTTCATCCTCATAACCACCAGCATGTTCAAGTCCATTGCTGCAACTATTGTGCAAATCTATCTCACTGAAGTTCCCCTGAGCTCTCGCTGGCCTTCTGCTTCACCCAGCTTGATGTCTTCCTCTAGCAATTGGTCCTTCCTGATGACATTCCCAAAGCAAGTGAGTCAGACAATATTCTGTTGTGATACATAAGGTTTTCACCGGGTAATCTTCAGAAGTAGATCCCCAGGCCTTTCCTCCTAGTCTGTCTTAGTCTGGAAGCTCCACTGAAACCTGTTCACCATGGGTGACCCTGCTGCTTGAATTTGAAATACTGGTGGCAGAGCTTCCAGCATCATGGCAATATCAAATAAAATCAAGTAAATGGGAGTTAAGGACTATGTCAGTAGTCAACTCCAGGCCTCTCAGGTCTCATCTTAAAAACAGAAGCACTCAGGTACCTACCGGTTTTGTTTTTCCAGACAGAATGGTCATCGCTTGCACAAGGCAACTTTGATCAGTCTTGCTGGTTTTGTTTGGTTTTTGTTTCTATATGCCAAGGACTTCTTTGAGAAGTGCCATGAGTTCTCACAGCAGTTGGATCTTGCAGTTGAGGAAACTGAAGCCAAGAAAGGTTATGATCACACCTGTCCACTAAACTCCAAAGTCCAGTTCTGTCCACTCTACTCAAATTGCCTCACCACTGCCTCCAAGCTCCTAATTAGTTTTTAGATGAAGGGAATTTATACGAAAGCCCAGTTTCTGGGCTGAAAACAGAGCATTGCCCACCTGCCATTTTCTATCTCCAGTATTTTGGGTCCATGCTTTGAATCATATGCATCATATAACATCTTTTTATCTCAGTTCCCAGGCGTTCCTCAATCTGGCTGACATTAGGACCAGAAGGGGGCGCTTAATATTGAAAAGAGATGAGGTAAAGGGGCATAGCCTCCTAATCCCAACTCTCTACTAACTTGTCCTGTGACCTTGACTGAGACATGAAAGGGTTGAGTTGGGTTTCACATCCAAGAGTGGGAGCAACTCAGCTGGAGCCCAGGTGTCCTGATCTCCACTCAGGTGTCCTTTCACTGACAGCTCTGCAGATTATACACAGCCCCTTTTTGGGGAGGGGTAGGGGAAGGAGGGAAGTCAGGCTGGCACACTTCTTAGTTCCCTTTCACTCATTAGTTGGCAAATGCTCAGAGAATAAAAATGCCTTTTAGTGTAACTCTAATCAAAACATGCTTTGAAAGAAGTGTCTGTTGCCAAAA
This sequence comes from Dugong dugon, assembly GCA_030035585.1. Taxonomy (NCBI): domain Eukaryota; kingdom Metazoa; phylum Chordata; class Mammalia; order Sirenia; family Dugongidae; genus Dugong; species Dugong dugon. The sequence goes on along the minus strand of CM057470.1, from coordinate 63,918,302 downwards.
ATTTATATTTATCCCAAGAAAAATTAGAAACTATTTTTGGATTATCTGCATATGACTTGCCTGCCTTACTGAGATAAAGAGCAATTACTTGTGTGCAAAACTCTGTGCCGCTCAGAATATGTGTCACACTGGTGCCTGCTGAGACAGAGGCTGTGTCCCGCTGCCCCTCCCGGGCAGCTTAAGTCGTGAAAAGATTAAAGCGGTGGGACAGACACAGATCTAGGTCTGAATTCTGGCCCTGATACTTCCCAGCTCTGTCGCTGTGGCAAGTTATTTAACCTCTCTGAGCCTCAGTTTGCTCATCTGTAAAATGGGGATAAGTAACACCACATTTCCTGGTGGCCATGAGAATGGAATAGGATGAAGCCTGTGATAGGGTGGACACTCAATAACTGCTATGTCCCTTGTCCTTCCAGATCTGTTTTAGGCCCTAAAAGAAGAGGCCTTAATCTAAATTTTGGGAAACAGCTACAGAAATTAAGGAAGTGCATACACATTTACCTTAATACTGAACGTTTTTTGTCCAGAATGACTTAACTCCAGAGAGAGAAGCAGCTATGGAGAAGGTGCCGCAGAGCGGACTTACCACTTCCACTCATGGTGACCCCATGTGTGTCAGAGTACAACTGTGTTCCACAGGGTTCCCAATGGCTGATTTTTTGGAAGTAGATCACTGAGCCTTTCTTCTGAAGCACCTCCCTCTGTGTGGACTCAGATCTCTAACCTTTCATTAGCAGTTGAGCAGCACGTTCACCGCTTGCACCACCCAGGGACTCCCAAATGACCCTAACAGCCAGACACGTAACACGGATGTCGAAAGCAGCCAAGGAGTGATGGGAAATGCTGCTCCCTAGGGCACGCGTATGCTAGCCACTGGCATTCAGATCTACACGTTCTAGAACCCCGTGCCAGCCAAGCCAACGCTGACCCGCCCCTAGGAGCTCCAGTTTGTAACTCTTACTCCAGAGGAAGGTGTTGCTCCCTCATTCCTTCAAAAATTCCCTCAAAAAACACCTCCTCTGGAAACCTGTTTTCCTCCCTTCCTCTCTTCCTCCTTTCCTGCCTTCCTCCCTCCCTCGCTTCTCCCCTTCTTCTCTTCCTTCAAGCACCTATTGGGCACGAAACATTGTGGAAGATAGAACAATTAAAAACAAACAAAAAAACAACAGAGGAAATGCAGGTGTCCAAATTTAAAGGAAAACATCTAGAAATGAGAATAGCGCTTGACATTATGGAGATAGGAAAAAATCACTTGTGAATGGGGTGGTGAGGACAGAGGAATGTTTAATGATGAGGGTGTCACATGAGCCCTAAAGGGTTTTGACAGGTGGCAAGGGGGAGACGGGTACATCCCGTCATAAGTACAGTTATGGGTTTTGCTTGTTTTTTACCTGTATGTTTATTCTCTCTCCTATTGGAATGTTAGAAGCTCCATGGCAAGGGGGACAGTATCCTTCATTTTGTTTTTCTGATTCCTTGACATTCCATAAAGCCTATCTTAGCCTCTTACTAGTCAGGAATCTTTTTCTGGACATTGAGAAAACGAGACGCCAGATTTCCCTATCGGTGGGAAGCAAATTGTCTGAGGCATTTGGGGAACACAGATAAAGTGAGTGAGACCGGGGCTGAGTCTGAATGAAGCTGTCCTTTCCTCTGGGACCCGGATCCTGATAGTGAAGCCTCCTTGCTGAAAGGGGAAGAATGACGGGCTCGGCAGCCCTAACTGTTTCTAATCACAGATGTTTAGAAATGAGGAAGAATGAAGACCTCACACATTACAGACCTGGCCAGGAAGCAGTTGGGTGGGATTATCAGCAAAGGATAGAGGGTGTTGATTTAGCTGTAGGAAGATGGACCGAGGCAAAACCAATGAACAGAGCCTTATCCCTTTTTCTGAGGCCCTAGTCCTGTCTAACAGGTCATGGTGCTTATCCGGTCAGCCTGTCTAAGGGTTTAAGGAAAGGTGAAGGTGAAACAGAGGGAGGGATAATAACATTTCCTCAACACCTTCTGTTTGCTAGACACTAAGCGAAGTTCTTTATGTAGTCATTCACCCCTACAGCAACCCCAGACTAAATAAGTGATAGAAATGGCCATTTTCACTTTATAGTAGGCAAAACCTGAGGCTTAGAAATTGCATGCCTTGCCCAGGATCAAACTTTTCGGAAGTTGTGGGGCTGAGATTCAAACTCAGGTTTGTCTAACATCTAAGCTTCCTATGTCACCCAGTTGTCTCCCTGTCTGTGGTAGCATTCCCCAGGAAACAGACTGGCACTCTGAGATTTGGGTGTAGGAGGATTATTGGGGAATGGTTTGGAAATAACTCCTATAAGGGAGTGAGAAAAGAAGGACTGAGCACAGAGGGATGTTCGACTGGGATGTGGTCACAACAGGCTCTTGGGCAGATCCCAGCAGGAATCCGACCAGGGTGAGGCAAGACAGGCACTCACCCTGGCGCAAAATTTAAGGCTGCCAGAAACTCAGAAATCGAGATACACATTTTAATGCAGTATTTAAAATTAAAATTAGTGCAAAAACTCCACGATGAACAAAATATCAAAACTTTAAATAAAGACAAAATCCAACCCAGCCACCTCACTCACTTTACCTTAATCCCTGTCTGGTCTGTCTTTATTTAAATTTTTGATATAGTTAGTCCTCAACTTAACATGTATTCAAGTTACAATAAACCACTCTTCTGACTGTCCTTTTTTTTTTTTTGTACATTTTACATTAGTGACATGTACTGCATAAAACGTTGCAGCATATAATTTGCTGATGTTATCATTCTCATGCCAACCCCTGAAGACAAATAAAGATCAAATTTATAAAGATACCAATAATAAAAGCTAATAATAATGAAAACTAAAAAAAAGTAAAAGAGGTATTTGACTGATGTCAGTACAGACTTACAATGGAGTCATAGGAATAGAACCCCATCGTAAATCAGGGACTACTTGTCATTTATTCATCATGGATTATTTTGGCATTTTTCTTTCTTTTAAAGATTGCATTAAAATGTTATCTATCTTGATTACTGAGTTTTATGGAACCCCCTTAAATTTTGCACCCAAGGCGAGTGCCTCGCTTGCCTCACCCTAGTGAATATTGAAGTTGTCAAGGATTTCATTTTACTTGGATCCGCAATCAACGGAAGCAGCAGTAAAGGAATCAAACAACACATTGCATTGGGCAAATCTGCTGCAAGAAAACCCTTTAAAGTGTTAAAAAGCAAAGATGTCACTAAGGTACACCTGACCCAAGCCGTGGTGTTTTCAGTCACTTCATATGCATGGGAAAGCTGGGAAATGAATAAGGAAGACCAGAGAATTGATGCCTTTGAATTATGGTGTTGACGAAGAATATTGACTATACCATGGGCTGCCAGAAGAACGAACAAATCTGTCTTGAAAGAAGTCCAGGCAGAATTTTCCGTAGATGCAAGGATGGCGAGACTTCATCTCACATACTTTGGAAATGTTATGAGGAGGGACCAGTCCCTGGAGAAGGACATCATGCTCGGTAAGGTAGAGGGTCAGCGAAAGAGAGGAAGACTCTTGACAAGATGGATTGACACAGTGGCTGCAACAATGGGCTCAAGCGTAACAACAATTGTGAGGATGGTTCAGAATTGGGTTGTGTTTCTTTCTGTTGTACATGGGTTGCTAAGAGTTGGAACTGACTTGACAGCACCTAACAACAACAACAACAGTCACAGTCTGAATCTCAGGGAGCTCTGGGACTGGGACCGTCCTTCAGAGTTGTCCTGCTTTGAGATAATGAGGCTCAGCCTTTTGATCCACCAATCCTTTGCTACCCGTGGGGGTGGGGGGATTATGACCTTGGGCAGTTCTCTGGCTGAGAGCAGGTCCCTGAGTGAGTATCAGAGGAGAAGCATCAGCCCTCAACTCTCTCAGTCTAGTGTCACATCACAGTATCCACTTCACTCTCCAAGTCAACTTACCTCAGATCCAGGGCTGTTTCCACTGTGTCCTACTCTGAACCAGAGGAAAAGCTTGTGATTAAATAAGAACTTTCATGGAAGGCCATCTGCTTTCAGGGTATGGTCTACAAAATAAAATTTTCCAATATAGTATGGTTTTGTCAGGAGTCCCTAGGTGATGCAGTTGCGCTTGTCTGCTAACCAAAAAGTTGGAGGTTCAAATCTACCCAGAGGTGCCTCAGAAGAAAGGCCTGGTGATCTACTTCTGAAAAATCAGCCGTTAAAAACCTTATGGAGCACAGTTCTATTCTCTGACACACATGGGGTCACCATTAATTAGAGTCTACTTGATAGCAACCAGTTAATGATTTTATTAAAGAAGATGCTCAGGACTGAAAATATTTGTACGTCTATTTAAGAAGCTACTGTTTGTTGCTATTTCCAGCTGCAGAGGTCACCACTACTAACACTGTAACATAAACTACAAAGAGTTTGCTGGCTTAGAATAAACTCATTTTTGACAGTGACGAGATCCTCTATACACTAGTTGTGTTAACCCGGGGCAAGTTACTTAACCTCTCTGTGTGCTTCAGTTCTTCAGAGAGGGTAACAATACCTGCCTCAGGGATTGTTATATTGATTAAGAGAGCTAATATGTATAAAGCAGCGCCTGGCAAAGAGTAAGTGCTTGCTTTTTTTTCCAGACGTCTTGTTCTCTCTTCCTCTTCCTCTCTTCTTCCCTATTTGTTGTTAGTTGCTGTCGAGTTGGCTCAGGCTCATGGTGACCTCGTGTACAACAGAACGAAAAGCTGCCTGGTCCTGCACCATCTTCACAAACCTTCGTATGTGGTCACTGTGCATTTTGAGTGCCTTCCACCCTAGGGACTCATATTCTGGCACCATATATGTTTTGATCCATAGGGTTTTTTATTTTTATTGTGATGAAAATATGCAAAACAAAACATTCTCCAATTCAACCCATAGGGTTTTCATTGGCTAATTTTCTGAATATGCCAAGGACTGCCAAAGGAACGAATAAATCTGTCTTGGGAGAAGTGCAGCCAGAATGCTCCTTAGAAGCAAGGATGGCGAGACTTTGTCTCATTTACTTTGGACATGTTATCAGGAGGGATCAGTCCCTGGAGAAGGACGTCATGCTTGGTAAAGTAGAGGGTCAGCAAAAAAGAGGGAGACCCTCAACAAGATAGACTGACACAGTGGCTGCAACAATGGGTTCAAGCATAACAACAATTGTGAGGATGGCGCAGGACCAGGTGGTGTTTTGTTCTGTTGTGCATGGGGTCACTATGAGTTGGAATTGACTCGGTGATACCTAACAACAATAACAACAACAATTTTCTGAAGTAGATTGCCAGGCCTTTCTTCCTAGTCTTAGTCTGGAAGCTCTGCTGAAACCTGTCCACCATGAGTGACCCTGCTGGTATTTGAAATACCAGTGGGATAGCTTCCAGCATCACAGCAACATGCAAGCCACCAGTCACAGTAAGACAGACAGATGGGTGGTGGCTTCCCTGTTTGCCTCCTTCCCTCTCTCTCTTTTCCGCTCTTTTTATCTGCCTCTTTGCTTTAACTGACTCTTGCGTGGAGTTAACGTAAAATGTGATGTGCTTTGTGTTTACTTTAATATCAGGTAAGGGAAAGGCCCCATGTTCTTCTCTTTAAATTGTTTCTTTGTGCTTGTTTATGGCCCTCAAGTGAGATTTTCCCACAGCTGAGTGGCTCCAAATAGAAAACCTGTTTCCCACCCTTGACCTCCGTTCTCATTACCTCACCATTCAGCCTCTGTTAGCTTTTTCTGGTCCCTAAAGTTACCTAGATTGGAATCCCTGTGGCATAGCCAAGTACACAGGGAACCATTCAGACCATCAGAAAGATTTCTCCGTTTCGTGAGAAATCTTGAATTCATTTTGAGATGACTTCAGGAGGGTACAGAGATGTTCTTTTTTAAAAAAGATATTTTTGCTTGTGGAACACACCGTTTCCGCAAATAATGAGCCTCATTCAGACGCGGCTCTAGGCAGGCAAATTCACAGCTTGGAGACAGTAACTCCTCCCTCCCCCAGCTCTTCACTCTTTCAGGACTTATTAACCCAGACGATAAATTTCATCAGCTGGAGGAATAAGCTTAAAGATGTGTAAATCTGAAACACGCCAGTCTGCATTGCGGAGTTAAAAATTAGTAAAACTCCAGGGAGGACCCAAATGGACATTTAAAATAGCTAGTTGCTGTTGGGAGTGAGGATAGGCAACTGAGTGTTGTTATTGTGAGTTGCTGTCCAGTCAGCTTCTTTTCATGGAGACCCCATGTGCAACAGAACAAAACTTTGCCCTGTATTGCACCATCTTTATGATTGTTGGTATGAGTCCAGGGCAACTGCAAGAACCACATAAAAGTAGCTGAGGGGAAAACAACTTGTAAGAAGTGGTGCTGGATTCAGGGAAGTCTGAGTCTGGAAGATGCTTTCTTTCTACTAAAAAGCAGAAACATAAAACAGCCCCTATCACAGAGAAGGCAACATTTGTTATTCGGGAACTGAACTATCCCTGTTTATAGACTATAGTTTCAACTCTAGAATTTGCACAGAGAAAACAGAAATGAGTAGATCAAGTTCAATTAATCAGGATTGTTTTAACATCTAAACTTTCAGCAATTTCAGGCAGACAAGCATAATTCATTGCGATTAATGTTGTTTGCTGTGGTCGAATTGGCTCTGGCTCATGATGACTTTCTGTTTAACCAGAATGGCTTCCTGGTCCTATGCCATTTTCATGGTAATTGATATAGTTGAGTCCTTTGTTGCAGCTATTATGGAACGATGTTCTGTCATGATCAGTTAGGTTTTCACTGGCTGATTTTCAGAAGATCACCAGGCCTTTCTTTCTATTTTGTCTTAGTCCAGAAGCTCCGCTGAAACCTGTCTACCATGAGTGACCCTACTGGTATTTGAAATATTGGTAATATAGCTTCCAGCATCATAGCAACACTCAAGTTACTACAGTATGACAGATGGGCAGACTCTGATTAGGTTATTATTAAGGTTTTTCAGTTATATGCAGCAAAACCTAATTCTAACTGATACACCATTCATCTGGCCATGCCAGCAGTGGCCTGTCTCCATGCCTAGCAGAACAATCACTTCAACTCTGAGTCTTTGTTGAGAACTAATCATCCAAGTTTTATCTCTTTGACTGGCAGCTTTCCAAGCCCATCAGGCATTGTAGCTGCTATGGCCTAGGTTCTGGGTCATCGGACTGATGGGAAGTTGGAGTTGGCATAGCTTGGGGATGGCTCTGACATTGTCCTACAAGACAGAGAACTCCCAAAGTCCTGCCTTGATCTGCCATCTGTCAGAATCTTCTGTCTCTACCTGGCCTACTGAATAAGGGACACAGGCTCTCCTCCTCCCTCTGAGGTAAATAGTCTACAAATGAGGAGCACCAGGCCTTTTCTCTCAATTATTATCTGACTCTTCTGGCTGTTTGATTTTTCTGCATTGAAAAACAAATGTGGAATGAAGCTAGATCGGCCGAAAATACAAAAAAGAACTTTTTTTTTCCCCCGAATGTTTTTCTAGTGACTCCTTTTGGAATGTTATTTTGAACTCACAAAGGTTCTTTTAAAAAACTTTGTGTATTTCTTTTAAGCATCCCTTGAGAAAGTCAGATTTAAACTTAGCAAATGCTTTGGCTTTTTAAAAGCATTTTCTTAAAATAGTCAATGTAAATCTTGGTGGGAAATCTTTAGGTGCCCCGAATGGACTGAAATAGAAACGTTAATGGAAATGCCATTTGTGAACACGCTGGTGACAGCTCCATTCAGATGGATCCAATCAGAGAAGACTGGAGTTTGCAGGCTATTCCAGTGTGAGTCTGGCCTTAGGAGCCCCCGAAGGGGTAGAGTAGGAGCCAACATAAGAAAATGAAAGAACAGGCGAGTATAAAACTGTTTGGACAAGAGAGACTTATAGGTATGCATGTTAACACGTTACTAAAGTCATGGTTATTTTCTAACTCTTTTATGGCACAGCCTCATCTTTCCAAGATTACAAATATTAAATGAATCGCTCTGGTAGGGGTGAGAGGCCCAGCACAACGTCGACGGTTTTCCTGTCAGTCAGCAGGAGAGTGAGGTCATGGAAGGTCCAAGCTCGAAGGGAATCCAGGGGCAAAGGCCTCTGGGTGCCTGGCTTTGCAAACGAGGACCCTGAGGTTCAGACAACTTGCTTAGTTGTGGGGTTGGTATGGCATGAATCCAGGCCGTGCTAGCACTAAGGTGTGGCTTGGTGATCGTGCTGGAGGGGCACAGGGCAGGGGGAGATTTATTTTCCTAAATTCTATTTCAGATATCTCCAAAGTCACTCCAAAAATAACAACAATAATATTTGATATGGACATTTGAGGTTTCCTTAGTCTAATTTTAAGGTCATTAAAACAATCTACGGAAATGCAGTATTGAAACAAGTCCTTTATCATCCCTAATCCCTCAGTACTTCACTTCTGCTCTTCAAACCTGGGGACTCCCCTTAAACCCTAAGAAAAAAAAAAGCACACAATGACCACCAGGTGCTGTCGAGTCAGTTCTTACTAATGGTGACCCCACATGTGTCAGAATAGAACTGTGCTGTATAGGGTTTTCAATGGCTGATTTTTCAGAAGTAGATCAGCAGGCCTTTCTTCCAAGGCCCCTCTGGGTGAATTCGAACCACCAACCTTCTGGTTAGTAGCTAAGCACTTAACTTTTTGTACCACCCAGGGACCTCCCTTAAGTCCTATCCCCCCATAGGACATCACATCATTGTATTTACTGTTCTATTCATTGAAGACCCTCATTCAGTCTTTAATAGCACCAGGCAGACTTTCAGCACATCAATAAACTTTGTAGTTTAGAATCATAGGTCTCACCATACACGAGGCATTTTCACTAATAGTGCTCTCTAGGGTGGCCCCCAACTACCTATCTGCCCTGTTGTGCTGGTATAATTATTAGTACCCTTTCCACAAGTAAAAGTGTCCTAGTTTGCATGATAAATTGTATGGTCACCCTATATCTAGGGGACAAAAAGGTAACCCGGCTTTGTGCTAGTGACTCAGCTCAGGAGTTGGAGCAGAGCATTCCTGAGCTTGGCACTGTAGACCATAAGATTGTCCAATTCAAAATGGCCAATACTCGTCCATTTCAGCTCACTAATGCGTAAGATATCGATGTTTATGCATTCCATTTCATTTTTAACTGTTTCCAATTTTCCTAGATTCATACTTTGTACATTCCATGTTCTGATTATTAATGGATGTTTGCAGCTGTTTCTTCTCATTTTAAGTCATGCCACATCAGCAAACGAAGGTCCCGAAAGCTTTACTCCATCCAAGTCATTAAGGTAGACTCTACTTTGAGGAGGCAGCTCTTCCTCAGTCATCATTTGAGTACCTTCCAACCTGAGGGGCTCATCTTCCGGCACTATATCAGACAATGTTCCACTGCTATTCATAAGGTTTTCACTGGCTAATTCTTTTCAGAAGTAGACTGCCAGGTCCTTCTTCCTATTCTGTCTTTGAAGAGGAATGGCATTGCACTCATCGTCAAAAAGATTTCAAGAGCTATCACGAAGTACAATGCTGTCAATGATAGGATAATATCCATATGCCTACAAGGAAGGCCAGTTAATACGACTATTATTCAAATTTATGCACCAACCACTAAAGCCAAAGATGAAGAAATTGAAGATTTTTACCAGCTTCTGCAGTCTGAAATTGATTGAATATGAAATCAGGATGCACTGATAATTAGTGGTGATTGGAATGCAAACATGGGAAACAAAGAAGGATCGGTAGTTGGAAAATATGGCTTGGTGATAGAAACGATGTGGAGATCACATGACAGAATTTTGCAAGACCAACGACTTCTTCTGCAAATACCTTTTTTCACCAACATAAATGGTCACTATACACATGGACCTCGCCAGATGGAATACGCAGGAACCAAATCGGCCACATCTGTGGAAAGAGACGATGGAAAAGCTCAATATCATCAGTCAGAACAAGCCCAGGGGCCGATTGTGGAACAGACCAGCAATTGCTCATATACAAATTCAAGTTGAAACTGAAGAAAATTAGAACAAGTCCATGAGAGCCAAAGTACAACCTTGAGTATATCCCACCTGAATTTAGAGACCATCTCAAGAATAGATTTGATGCATTGAACAATAATGACTGAAGACCAGATGAGTTGTGGAATGACATCAAGGACATCATACATGAAGAAAGCAAGAGGTCATTTAAAAAACAAGAAAGAAAGAAAAGACCAAAATGGATGTCAGAAGAGACTCTGAAACTTGCTCTTGAATGTCAAGTAGCTAAAGCAAAAGGAAAAAATGATGAAGTAAAAGAACTGAACAGAAGATTCCAAAGGGCGGCTTGAGAAGATAAAGTAAAGTATTATAATGACATGTGCAAACAGCTGGAGATGGGAAACCAAAAAAGAGGAACACACTCAGCATTTCTCAAGCTGAGAAAACAGAAAAAAAAATTCAAGCCTCGAGTTGCAATAGTGAAGGATTCTATGGGGAAAATATTAAACAACGCAGGAGGCATCAAAAAAAGATGGAAGGAGCACACAAAGTCATTATACCAAAAAGAATTGGTCTGTGTTCAGCCATTTCAAGAGGCAGCATATGATCAGGAACCGATGGTACTGAAGGAAGAAGTCCAAGCTGCACTAAAGTCAGTGGCAAAACACAAGGCTCCAGGAAGTGACAGATTATCAAATTGAGATGTTTCAACAAATGGATGCAGCGCTAGAAGTGCTCACTTGTCTATGCCAAGAAATTTGGAAGACAGCTACCTGGCCAATAGACTGGAAGAGATCCATATTTATGCCTATTCCCAAGAAAGGTGATCCAACCGAATGCGGAAATTATTGAACAATATCATTAATATCACATGCAAGTAAAAGTTTGCTGAAGATCATTCAAAAGCTGCTGCAGCAATATATCAACAGAGAACTACCAGAAATTCAGGCAGAATTCAGAAGAGGATGTGGAACCAGGGATATCATTGCTGATGTCAGATGGATCCTGGCTGAAAGCAGAGAATATTAGAAATAGGTTTACCTGTGTTTTATTGACTATGCAAAAGCATTTGACTGTGTGAATCATAAAAAATTATGGATAATATTGTGAAGAACGGAAATTCCAGAACACTAAATTGTGCTCATGAGGAACCTGTACATAGATCAAGAGGCAATTGTTTGGACAGAACAAGGGGATACTTGTGGTTTAAAGTCAGGAAAGGTGTGCGTTAGGGTTGTATCCTTTCACCATACCTATTCAATCAGTATGCTGAGCAAATAATCTGAGAAGCTGGACTATATGAAGAAGAACATGGCATCAGGATTGGAGGAAGACTCATTAACAACCTGCAATATGCAGCTGACACAACCTTGCTTGCTGAAAGTGAAGAGGACTTGAAGCACTTAATGATGAAGATCAAAGACCACAGCCTTTAGTATGGATTACACCTCAACATAAAGAAAACAAAAATCCTCACAACTGGACCAATAAGCAACATCATGATAAATGGAGAAAAGATTGAAGTTGTCAAGGATTTTGTTTTACTCGGATCCACAATCAACACCCATGGAAGCAGCAGTCGAGAAATCAAAAGACTCATTGCATTGGGCAAATCTGCTGCAAAAGACCTCTTTGAAGTGTTGAAAAGCAAAGATGTCACCTTGAAGACTAAGGTGCATCTGACCCAAGCCACGGTATTCTCAGTTGCATCATATGCATGGGAAAGCTGGACAATGAATAAGGAAGACGGAAAAAGAATTGACACCTTTGAATTGTGGTGTTGGCAAAGAATATTGACTATACCATGGACTGTCAAAAGAATGAAGAGGTCTGTCTTGGAAGAAGTACAGCCAGAGTGCTCCTTAGAAGTGAAGATGGCAAGACTTTGTCTTAGACATATTTTGGACGTGTTATCAGGAAGTATCAGTCCCTGGAGAAGGACATCATGCTTAGTAAAATAGAGGGTCAGCAAAAAAGGAAGACCCTCAAGAGATGGACTGACATGGTGGCTGCAACAATGTGCTCAAGCATATCAATGATTGTGAGGATGGCGTAGGACCCAGCAATGTTTTGTTCTGTTGTTCATAGGGTCACTATGAGTCAGAACCGACTCAATGGCACCTAACAACAACAACATTCCTGAGCCCAAGTTCACTGCTGGGGCAGGCCGGCTGACTTTGGCTGTAGATGTCAGCTCCACTCACAAATATCATTACCTGTTATTACTAAGGTAGATCATCTACTTCAAACTCCCTCCAAAGGAAGATGTGGTCCCGCAGGCCCCAGAGGGACCATGCTTTGCGAGGCAGCCCGTTCCATGTGTAGCTCTGATGGTTAGGAAATCTTCCTGGAGAGGCAGAGTATGTCTCTTAGCTCAGCCTTCCTCCTGACAACACTTTCAATATGATTGTGGGAAGTCAGAGAATGGAAAGATGCTATTGGATGGGAAGGTCAAGGGAAACCCTTTGTTTCCTATCTTTCGCTGCTATTCTCCCCTGAGGGCAGAAAGAAGGCATAGCCACTCTTCTCTCCAGAACCCTTAGCTGCTTGTCTGGGTGCCCAAACCCACGGTGCTCATGTTTCTTGTCAGAGGCTGAATGATGAAACTTTGCTGAGCCCAGTGCCTGATCTGTCTTAGCACTCAAATCCCAGGACAGACACATCTGCTGGTCAAGATCTTCTCGCACTGCCAAGGGTGATGCCATTGCACCTCTGTCGCTTGCACCCCTCAACTTCAAACTCCAGAGCCCTTCCAAGCTGCCTCCTACACTGCCTGGAATCTCCTTCCACAGTTGATTCCAGAAATACCTACAGGATGAGGCTCGGTTCCTGTTCTCTGCATTGGTTATCCTTGTCTTGTGGTTTGGGCTTTGACTTATGACATGACCTTGGCCCTTGGTTCATCAAATATTTACAAAGGATTCATTCTGTGCAAGGCTCTAGGACTACTTAGTGAACAAGATAAGCACACTTTTGCCCTTGTGGTGCTTTAATTCAGAGATTCTTTACTATACCATTTGCTGTCGAGCCGATTCCAACTCACAGTGACTCCATGTGTGTCAGAGTAGAATTGTGCTCTATAGGATTTTCAGTGACTGATTTTTCAGAAGTAGACCTCCAAGCCTGTCTTCTGAGGTGCCTCTGGGTGGACAAAAACCTTCAACCTTTCGGTTAGCAGCTGATCACGTTAACTTTTTGGAGCATCCAAGGACTTCTAACTCAGGGAAAGGGTGAGGCAAACCTGGGTAAGCCACCCCTGTATCCATCTTCATCGAGGCCAGGACTTCTCAGCCTGCTTGCCCATTGGAAGACCTGCTGGGGTCAGAGTTGCTGAAAAACTGGGCTGCAGGCAGGGTTAGCCTTAAATACAAAATTGCAAACATTTTGGTTTTATAAATTTTAATTAAATACAAACTATTAATGATAATTTTGAGAAAAAAAGACGCTAACAAAATCTGTTTTATTATCTTGAACTCTTTAATCTTTCTTATTCATTTCAGCAGTGCCAGGCATAAACCAGTTGCTGTCAAGTCGACTCCAACCCATGACAAGTCCATAAGGTTTTCAATGACTCATTTTTCAGAAGTAGATCACCAGGTGTTTCTTCTGAGGCACCTCTGGGTGGACTTAAACCTCCAACCAGCAGAGCGTGTTAACTGTTTGCCCCACCCAGGGAAATCTAATGCTGTGCATACACTAAAGTATTTTGATTTTTGTACATGGAGGTAGATGTGTGGTATAGACAAGGGCTTCCATATGGGTGCAGTTGGGGGAATTCATTTCCCTACCTTCTTGTTCTGAGCCCTCCCTGCACCCTGGAGCGCTTGAGAAGCCTTTCTGCTCTTGGCCATTTGGTTCCTGTAGGCTTCTTGTCCCTGGTTGAGATTATTCAGCAGCTTACACACCTCTATCTAACTTGCCTAAGAAAAAGGAAAGATAAGGAGGGCTTTAACCCATTTGCTCTGACTCTTTGAGTGGACTCTGGACAGTGCTGTTTGGGAGCCTACTTATGATATCACTGTCAAAGGTGTCAGCTGTCCAGAAAGCTGCCGAGAGAAAATAACACTGAGATTAACTCAATGCAGATGGCCACCAGGGGCTCTTCTCAAGGGCAGAGGTAGGGTGAGAGTGAGGGGCACCATGCTGCCAGGTGCTATCCAGAAATGGCTTTCTTCTGGCCCCGCTTTGAGCTTTACACAGTACAGTGCAAAAGAGCGGGGAAAGGCTCAGTGCTGAGTCAGAGACTTAAGTTCCTTTTATCTATTTCTCATAAATGAGAAGAATCTGGTGTTTTGTTTTAATGAATGACAGAAAGGAGAAGCAATGCATATTTTTGAAATCTTGTACCCACAAAGCCAGAAAGATATTGCACCATGACGGCATCCTTGGGATAGATAGACAGACTCCCAAAGCTTCAACTTTGAAGGTTATACGTGCATTTGGAGGTTTACGATCCCATTTTCAGGACCTTACACTTTTTATTTCTCTTTTCCTGGAACATCCTTCCTCCACTTCTTGGCCGACACCCTCCCTCATTCAATTCATGTCTCTGCTGAAGTGTTGTCTTCAAACATGGTCTTCTTGACTTCTTGTTTTAAATTGTTTTATTGTGGTAAAAATATACATAACAAAACATTCGTCATTTCAACATTTTTACCTGTACAGTTCAGTGACACAGGTTGCACAACTATCACCACTGTCTGCTTCCAAATTATTCCACTGCCATTAGCAGAAGCTAAGTGCCCCTTAAGCTAAGACTCCCTTCCGCCTCCCTCCTGCCCCTGGTGGGCAAATGATAAACTTTTGATGTCTATGCGTTTGTCTATTCATATAAGTGGAATCATACAATATTTGTCTTTTTGCCACTGGCTTATTTCGCTCAGCATGTTTTCAAGGTTCATGTTGTTGTACTTATTAGTACTTCATTTCTCTTTATGGCTGAGTAACACTCCATAGTATGTGTTGTTCTTAAGTGTCTTCAAGTCGGCTCCAACTCACAGTGACCTTATGTTTAATAGAATGAAATGTTGGCTGGTCCTGCGCCATCCTCACAATCATTCTGTGTTTGAGCTCATTGTTGTAGCCACTGTGTCAGTTCATCTCACTGAGGGTCTTTCTCTTTTTTGGTGACCCTCACTTTACCAAGCATGATGTCCTTCTCCAGGGATTAGTCCCCCCGATAACATGTCCAAAGTGCGTGAGATGAATTCTCGCCATCTTATCATCTACATACCACATTTTGTTTATCCATTCATCTTTCGATGGACATTTAGGTTGTTTTTACTTTTTGGCTATTGTGAAAAGTGCTACAATGAACATTGGTGTATAGGTTTATGTTTGCGTTCCTGCTGTCCATTCTTTTGGGTATCTACCTACAACTGGGATTGCTGGGTCATATGGTAATTCTATGTGTAACTTTTTGAGGAACTGCCAAACTGTTTTTCACAGCGGCTGTACCATTTTGCATTCCCACCAGCAATGGATGAGGGTTCCAATTTTTCCATACCCTCAGCAACATCTATTATTATCTTTTGTTTTCTTTTTTTTAGCCATTTTAGTGGCATTGAAGTGATATCTCATTGTGGTTTTGATTTGCATCTCTCTGCTTCCTGACTTCTTTATCTAAACCAGGTCCATTCCTTCCCTGGAAACTCTCTATGCCTACACTGTCCCTGTGTAGCCTCTAGTCATGTGTGGCTACTGAGCACTTGATACGTGACTAGTGCAACTGAGGAACTGAACCTTTAATTTCATTTCAACTAATTTACATATGAAAACTGAAGGTGTGTAAAATATTTTCCTGTTAAATAACTCATTGTTTCATGGAGCTACATTTCACTTTAATGTTCAAAATTTAGCATTCAAACTTAGATATGTTGTAAGTGCATAATACACACTGGATTTTAAAGAGTTAGCATGAAAATAAAAGCAAGATGTTTTATTAATTTTTATGTTGATTACATGTTGAAATAATATTTTGGATAGATTTTGTCATATATAAATTTACAATATAATCACACAATAATATGTATAACAAAATAATTTGTTATAGAGATCAAAATTAATTTTACCTCTTTTTGCTTTTTTAATGTGGTTACTAGAAAATTTTAATTTTTTTATGTGACTTGCATTATTTTTCTGTTGAACAGTGCTACTGTATAACTTTGCCTGATACTATATTTTATAATCCATTCTATATTATACAATATAGATATTATGTATTATTTGTCTATTGTCTATTTCCTTCTCTAGAAGGCCTGCGAGAGTCTTATATTTTCTCGAGTAGCAATATTGCAGTGCCTTCCTGAGACATATAAGTAATATAGCACCATCTTAGAATCCTAAAGGGAGGAATATACACTGGATTTGGCACTGAGTGGTGAACAAACACTGACAGGAACTGTGTATAAGCGCTGGTGATCCGATAGGTAATAGAGAATTTAAGAATAAGCCAGAAGTTTCCTCGGACATTTGGTCCATGTATTTTATGTCTGGGGATCTAGGTCAAGTGCTTGACCTTCTTCAGAACCTAATCGGTGTAATGAGGCTTCTTTTTCAAGCTACAATTATAGAAGCTATAGTGAAATTGGACATGTCGTCAGGAAAGACCAATCACTAGAAAAGGACATCATGGTTGGTAAGGTCAGCAAAAATGAGGGAAGCCCTCACTCAATGAGATGGATTGACCCAATGGCTACAATGGACTCACATACCAGCAATCATGAAGATGACACAGGACTGGGAAATGTATTGTCCTGTTGAACCTAAGATCACCACGGGCTGGAGCCGACTCAACGGCACCTAATGACAACAGTGAAATTATTTGGTGAACTGTAACTGAGAGGGATTGTCCTAAATAAAAGACAATGGTCCTTGTCGTAACCCAGAGCCAAGGGCAGCTATGTGTGTATCCTTGCCCATATATTTCATGGGCAGATATTGTTCTGGTCGTGTTTTAGGGCAACACATGCTGTTACAGATTGAATTGTGTCCTCCAAAAATATCTGTAAACTTGGCTAGGCCGTGATTCCCAGTATTGTGTGATTGTCCACCATTTTGTCATCTGATGTAATTTTCCCGTATTGTAAATCCGACCTCTATGATGTTAATGAGGCAGGATTAGCGGCAGTTATGTTAATGAGACAGGACTCAATCTACAAGATTAGGTTGTGTTTTAAGTCAATCTCTTTTGAAATAAAAAAGAGAGAAGCCAGCAGAGAGACAAGGGGACCTCATATCACCAAGAAAGTACCACTGGGAGTGGAGTGTCCTTTGGACTCAAGGTTCCTGTGCAGAAGAGCTCCTAGACCAGGGGAAGATTGATGACAAGAATCTTCCTCCAGAGCCGACAGAGAGAGAAAGAGTTCTCCTAGAGCCAGCACCCTGAATTTGGACTTCTGGGCTCCTAACTGTGAGAAATTTAACAAACAAAATTTCTGTTTGTCAAAGCCATCCACTTGTGGTATTTCTGTTATAGCAGCACTAGATAAATAAGACACATGCCATGTTAAAAAAATTTTTTTTGTAATGATAATTAAAAGTGAAAAAGAAGCAGATGTAATAATGATCTGTTAGCAGAGGAAATTCTGAGGGCTGGAGAGAGGCTAAGGTATGGCGATCCATTTGTTCAGTGCTCACAGTGATCTACTGTACTGGCAGTGCCATAATTTCTTTGGCATGAGCATAGAATTATGGGACTTACCAAAGTCCATACTCAGCTTTAATTCCATCCATCCATTTGACATATGTATTTTGAGCACCTGTGATGTGCCAGGCACTGTTCTAGCTGCTAGGACAATTGTAGTGAAAAACTAAGGTTCCTGCTTTTGTGGAAAGCCTGGAATGTGATGTTTTCTGTGGAGTACAGATGGAAGCCAAGAGGAGAGAAGGTGGTGGTGTGTCCGACTGGCACTGGAGCCCTGAGTCTTGGTTCTCCCTGGGGCAATCTCTACTCTGGCATTGCCTGCACTTTGCTTCTACGAGCTTCTGTGACTTCAGCTGATTAGATCAGAGTGCTTGCCACTGCTTATAAAAGAATGCTAGTATGTGGGGATGCCACCACCTATTTTTGCAAGTTTATTGAAAGGAATGAATAAAACAATAAATGTAAAGTAACTGGCACAATCACCGGCATACAGAAAGCTCTCAAAAATGGCAACGAGGGTGATTTAAAAACCTCTCAGAGTTCTCTAAATCTTTCTAAAGCTGTGGTTGTTAGTTGCCATCAAGGTTGCTCTGAGTCATGGCGACCCCATGTACAGGACTCTGCTCCTGTGCCATCTTCATGATTAAAGGTATGTCTGAGTCCATTGTCACAGCTATTGTGTCTTGCCTTTCAATGCAGAGGGCTCATCTTCCAGCACTATATTGCACAATATTCTGTTGTGAGTCATAAGATTTTCACTGGCTACTTTTCAAAAGTAGATCACAAGGACTTTCTTCCTAGTCTGTCTTAGTCTGGAAGCTCCACTGAGACCTGTCCACCATGGATGACCCTGCTGGTATTTGAAATACTGGTGGCACAGCTTCTAGCATCACAGCAACACACAAGTCACCAAAGTCACCACAGTACGATAAACTGACAGATGGGTGGTGGTTTCTAAATCTAAAGACCCTGAAATAACGCACAACTCTTTGCAGAAGATCTGTTCAGTGCTAAGCATTTCATGAGAACCGGTGTTGATTTGGGCTGCAAGAGAAACTGGTTTCTTTAAGAAAACAGAATGAAAAATGCCAAGTCTAAGTCATTCTCCTCTAGTGAGCCAGAGTTCATCAGCAACAGCTGGGGTGTCTATGCCCGCCCCCCCCCCCCCCCCCATAAAACGTGTCTCAGAAGCGCACGTTGTTCTAGCACACGGGTGTTCAATTTTTTTCTAAGGAGCAGAACTTTTTAATTATCTTGGCAAAAGATTGTGCAAAACCACAAATTAAAACAGACAAAAGTGGTACTCCTCTATGCTGCTGCAGCAGCTCAGGGCTCTCCAGTTTACCCAGGCCTTTGTGCTCAAGGACACTCAAGGTCAGTCACTGGGGAATCTCTTTGGAGATCTAAGACCTCCTCACAGCATATTTGAAAAACACTGCTGTAGGAGATTGGGGAAAGTAGAGCCGTATTAAGGCTTTTGAGTGGCAAAATTAAATGCTGAATTAGTGTCAGAGGGCTTGAGAGCAAGTTGAGGCATTGTGGTGGAAACAGGTAGTGGCAAAGCATGGGATTGGCCCTTGGACTTGACCTGTTAGGAATTTTTAGAAAGTGAGCTGGGACAGAGGAGACAGAGCTATCCCAGGACCTGAGGCAGGTTTATTAATGGGATAAACAACAGTGAAGGTTAGAAATGGCACATTATTACAGTTAAATGGCAGACTGCAGTCTTTTATTTAGATTTCCGTTGCCTTTTTCTTTTTCACTTTCTAAAAATGACACTTAAGTTCTATATTACCTTACAATTTATAAAGCCCACACTGGTTCATTATCTTTTGCCTTTGAAGATTTGTATATAGTGGTTTTACATGGCACTGGACCATTTATACTTAACATGAAATTTAATTCATCCTACTTCTAAATAATTATATTTCTTCATGTAATATGCTAAATGAAATGTTAATGTCCTGAAGAAAATCCAAACTTGTGTTTCTGCTATACTATTCTCTCATTTTAAAATAAAACCTCTTATTATAGAAAGTTTCAAACATATACAAGGGTTGAGAGAGCAGCAGAATGAACATTCACGTACCCATCACACAACTTCATCAATTTACTCACGGCCAATCTCGTAGCGTCTGCGTTCCCACTTCCCAGCGCCCCAGAATATTTTGAAGGAAATATCAGACACATATCATCCAGTCCACAATTATTTCAGTATGTCGCTGACAAATAGCAACTTGTTCCAAACAGCATAGCCTAAGTCCTTTGTTACAAGTAAAAAAGATCAACAGTAATTCTTTAAAATCATTAAATATCTACTATGTGTTCAATTTTCTGTATTGACTCATTTATTTTAAATGCACAGTTTGTGTGAATTGCCTTTAACAAGCTTTCTCAAACATCTTTCAGAAAGGTTGTACTACAGTGATTTCCCAACAGAATATGAAAATACACACCTACTTTATTGAAATAGTGGGCGTTTACATTAAAATGAAAAAGAAAATTTTGCCATTATTAAGGAATTAGTGATGTATTTGTAGGCTGAATATTTTTTCATGTATTTATTAGCTGTTTTCTTTCTGTCTGTTCATGTTCTTAGTCCATTTTTAGAGTAGTTTGCACTTCATTGACAATTTTTAAGAGCTCTGTATTTAAAATTTTAATTCTCCCTTTTTTGATTGAAATTGAGTTTGTCTTTTAACTTTATGGATTTTCCGCATTATTGCAAATTTTAATATTTACATAGGCAAGCCTATTAATTTTGTCTTTTATATTTAAGGGTCTGTGTCTGAGCTGTGACCACACATACGGACATTTTGCTGACGTTTTCTTTTCTCTTATTTCCTGCAGTGACTGTCTCTCCTTGGTCACTTTGTTGTTGTTAGCTGCCTTGGAGCGACCCCATGCACCACGGGATGGAAATGCTGCCTGGTGCTGCACCATCCCTTGCTTACAGAATTTTCACTGGCTGATTTTCAGAAGCAGATCTCCAAGCCTTTCCTCCTAGTTTGTCTCAGTCTGGAAGCTCCTCTGAAGCCTGTACAGCAACACACAAGCCTCCACTGACAGGTGGGGGCTGCGTATGAGGTGCATTGGCTAGGAATTCAACCCTTTCATAAAACAAGTTGCTATCAAATAATTTCCTACTCATGGAGACCCAACACTTGTGTCAGAGTACAACTGTGCTCCATACAGTTTTCAATGGCTGATTTTTCAAAAGTAGATTGCCAGGCCTTTCTTCTGAGGTACCTCTGGGTGAACTTGAACCTCCAACCTTTTGGTTAGACGCTGAGCATGTCAACTGTTTGCACCACCCCTGGACTCCTCCCATAGGAAAAGACAGATTCCCCCCCCCGCCCCGAACCACTACTGGCCCTCATTGGTCACATTACCAAGACTGAATCCTTTGTTTGTGGCTTGCTGAAACTTCTTATGTGTTTGACAATTTTATTTTCTATTTGCTGATTAATTCTTTGTTTGTCTGAGATTAAAATCAAACCAAATCCATTGCCATTGAGTCGATTCCGACTGATAGTGACACTATAGGACAGAGTAGAACTGCCCTATAGGGTTTCCAAGGAGCGCCTGGTGGATTGGAACTGCTGACCTTTTGGTTAGCAGCCGAGCTCTTAACTACCGTGTCACCAGGGTTTCCTGTCTGAGATTAGGAGGTAAAATGAGTTCTGCAAGAAAATGTGTGAATCTTTTAAATTCATTGAAAGGGAAGAAAAAAAATCATAGTTACTACAGTTTCATTTTGTCAGTCCCACAGTTGGCCTGAGATATTGTCATGCCCTTTCAAACCAATATTTCGTGAGTACATGTTCAACATTTAGTTAGTGGAATGGGGAGAGACTGACCTTCTATTAATAAATATTGTGAATTTCAAAATAAAGTGTTTCTTATATGCAATTGTGGTATAGAGACGACTTCTTGGAAATCATATTAAATCATTTCATACACATATAATAAAAAAAATCCCTTGCTTTTAGTAAACATGACTCAGTCAACCCTCAGCTTCAGCATTCTGGTGGACGACACTAGATGCCAGACACCACCAGCTGGATAGTCTCATGATTAAGTCACAGCCTGAAGTGTTACCAAGTGACTTGTAGGTTCCGTGTCTATTGCTTGTTCACTTTTGTATTGCTAGCAATTTGCACAGTGTACAACATCCCAAAAGCACTTGATAGATATTTGTTAAATGAATAAGGAAATAAATGCATGCATGCAATTTCCAAATCAAACATACCCACAAAGATGGGCCAGTGCTAGTAAGAGGTTTTGGTTTTTGCTTTTTGTTTTCCTCCTAAGGGTCCCGTCTGTTTTGGCCGGAGAAGGACCAACATACGTATCAGTTCTGTTAGGAGTTGCATGAAGAAAAGTGGGTTTACTGGCACCAACTTTCCCATTTATTCCAGCAATATCTTAGCAACATTTGTAGCTTGATTCCCCCAAGGTCTTGATCCAGGGGGCTTTAGAGGAGTCCATCTCAAGATTGCTTTTTTACTAATCACTTGGGAAATGGGGGGCCCCTTTGCACATCTTAGATTGCAGATGTGTTTCATCAAACTTCTCGTATTTGTACTATATTTTGCAGAAATTCATCCAAGTTTTTTTTTTTTTTTTTTGTATAGATAATACCCTTCCCTATTCTGTCAACCTAATGTAGATTTTTTGCTTATTTTCCTTTGTAGGGAAATGGCATTCCAATAGACACTTGGAAAGGGAGGGAAATTAAATAAAGTCATCCTAAACTGAAAAGGTGGCACAGTGGTTAAGAGCTACAGCTGCTAACCGAAAAATGTTGGCAGTTCAAATCCACCAGCTGCTCTTTGGAAACCCTATGGGGAAGTTCTATTCTGTCCTATAGGGTTGCTATGAGTTGGAATCAACTCAGTGGCACCTAACAACAACAACAAACTGAAAAATTTGGTTTTAAAACACCTATAGCACTCTTCATTTTTACAAATACTCATATAAGCTTACAAATTTAAACAAAGGAAGCAGCCTCCATTTAGAGGACTACTCAGCCTCCCATTTCCAGATGCAGTTGAGAGTTCATTGATCTTTTTCTGCAAAGATTTGTTGAGCATCTACCACATGCCAGGCTCTAGGTTAGATGCCAGAAGGATAAAACAGAATGGACATAGTCCTTGTCCTCATGTTTCTTACAGGCTGGGTATCAAGAGTCTACACACGATATACTTACTAGGGAATCACAGGATCCATGCTGGACCAACAAAGGGAGCAGAGGACTCTGGGAGTGGAGGAAGGCAGTGATAGTTGATTTTATTTGTCATCTTGGCTAGACTGTGGTGCCCATGGTTTAGTCAAACACTATTCAGATGTTACTATGAAGGTATTTAGATATGATTAACATTTACAATCAGTTGATTTTAAGCTGATTACCCTTCATAATGTGAGTGGGCCTCATCCAATCAATTGAAGGCCTTAAGAGCAAAAACTGAGGTTTCACAAAAAAGAAGGCATTCTGTCTCATGACTGCCACATAGAAATCCTGCGGAGTTTCCAGCCTCCCAGCCTGCCTGACAGGTTTCAGACTTGTCAGCCCCCACAATCGCATGAGCCAATTCCTTTAAATAAGTCCCTATCTATCAATCTGTCATCTATCTGTCTGTCTGTCATCAATCTATCTATATCTATCATCTACCTATCTATCTATATCTATCTATCATCTATCTATCTAAATATCATCTTTCTGTCTGTCTGTCTGTCTATCAATCATCTATCTGTCTATCAATCTATCTACCAGTGAGTCAACATGTTGATTTGACTCACGGTGACTTCTTGCATGTCAGAGTAGAACTATGCTCCATAGGGTTTTCAGTGACTGATTTTTCAAAAGCAGATCACTAGGCCTTTCTTTTGAGGAGACTCTGGGTTGGTTTGAATGGCCAAACTTTCAGTGAATAGTTCAACACTTAATTGTTGGTGCCTGGCATGTGTGGATGGAAGAGACGGAAGTTGGCACAACCACAGCCGATGACATGAGGTTAGAAAGGACAGCTCCTCTTGTTCCTGACTGCTGGTGCATCCACTAGAGCTGGTGAGCACGGCCTCTGTCTGCTTACAGCCACAGCAGAGTCCCCAAACCAGGCTTATGAGGGTCTCAGCATGGAGAGGCTATGTCGTCCTTCAATTCAGAACTTTATTTTACAGAAAGACAGCCGTTTTGTATAGCTCAGTCTGTCACAGTTACACAGTTCACTCTTCTTTTTCAGGAAAGAGAACTACATAACTTTTAAAAAGTTATCAGAGGCAATTTTGGATTACATTCTTGTTGACTATCAATTCATCCTGGACTCCTCATATTGACACTACTAATAACCATGGCTATCACCCATTGATGAGGCATTGATGGTTCAATGGTGGAATCTTCACCTTCCATTTGGGAGTCCCAAGTTCAATTCCCGGCCAATGCATTTCATGTGCAGCCACCACTCATCTGTCAGTGGAGGTTTACACCTTGCTATGATGCTGAACAGGTTTCAGCAGAGCTTCTAGATTAAGATGGATGAGGAAAACAGGCCTGACAATCTACTTCTGAAAAGCAGCCAATGAAACCTTATAGATCATAACAGAACATTGTTCGACTCCTTTGCTTTGGACTCATTACCAGGAGGGATTGATCTCTGGAGAAGGACATCATATTTGGTGAAGCAGAGGGCCAGCAAGGGCAAGGGGTACCCTCAGTGAAATGGACTGGCACAACAGCTGCAATGATGGACTCAAAAATGCAGTGATAGTGAGGATGGTGCAGGATCGGGCAACGTTTCGTTCTGTTGTATGTAAGGTTGCTATGAGCTGGAGTCGAAGCTATCTATCTGTCTCTAGCTATCTGTGTTAAAGTACAAAAAGAAAACAAAGGCAGGTGAACCTCGGGTGGGGACACAGTCATCTATGTAGAGAATGTTCCTAGAATTAACTTCAGTTTGTGCATTTTTCTTCTCCCAATTTATAGACTGGATAGAGTTTTGTCATATCCCTCATACCCCTATAGCCAAAGACTTCCCTGCTTCAGCTGATTTCTCATTTTGAGCCGAAATTATATTGCACAAGAATAGAACAACAAAGTACTTCAACTAGCCCCTTGGCATATTTTAGAATCCAACCTGACCCAGAGGTGGGAGAAATCACTGCAAACCCTCCCTCCTGTTCCATCCGCCTTCTCCCTTGGTACACAACCCCTTGCAAGCACATGGCTGGATGCTAATGATGGTATTTCCCTGTCGCCTCCAGAACTGGGTTTTACAATTCTTAAGGGTTGCTGATTTCTTGGTCATAGCTAACTTGTTCCTTTCCCTCTGCCAGAAGGCTAAAGCTTCCTGCTTTGCTATAATCTCCTGCATATGAATTTTCTCCTCTTGATGGAGTTACTAAGCTGTCATCTTAAGTCAAATAGCAACATAAATAAGTATATCATGTTATAAATATTCTTTAAAAAGTTAAGATGATCTTATGCCAGGTTCCCAGGAGGATTTGAATATATGTTTACTTATCTCATGTTACTGAGGCTGGTAATGGGGTCACATTTGTATCTGCACCCGAATTATGAGAAAGCTCACGCGAGAATAAAGCCTCCTCTTCTATCGTCCATGGGAGTCCCTGGGTGGTGCAAACAATGTGCCCAGCTGTTCACCAAAAGTTTGGCTGTTCGAGTCTACCCAGAAGCACCTCAGTAGAAAGGTCTGGTGATCTACTTCCAAAAAATCAGCCATTGAAAACCCTATAGAACACGTTTCTACTCTGACACACGTGGGGTTGCCATGAGTTGGAGTCAACTCATGGGAACTGGTTTTCCTGTTGTCCACCGGTTAGTTACAGGTGGTTCCAAAGGAACTCCCTGTAGGTAGTCATGAGGCAGGCACTCAGCTACAGTTCCCAGGAATGTTCTCATGCTTTTGCTCTGTCCCAGCGTGTCCTATGTGAAACAGCTGGGCGGAGCCTTACCAGAGCCACCACTGAGGGTCCCTATTGTGTATACACTGATATTTGTGCCAAGGTTGCTGTCTGCTGATAGTGGGTGCTGGGTTCTGTATAAAGGTGGAGAGAGAACGGCCTGCTCCCAAGCTTGGCCACATTTTGTCTCCTGTGTTTCTGAGTTTGCACAGTTTCTCATGAAAATGGCTCCTTAACTCTTGGGACTGCCTTTTCTAGTATATCTCATTGGTTTCTAATTGATGACGTGGATCCACCCCAGTCCCACCTGCTGCCCTGCATTCTACCCCTTTCATTGTTCTCACCTCCCTTCTCTTTCCCATCTTTCCTAAACCCTACATGCTCTATCCTCTCCAATTACTAGACAGGAGTTCAGACATACAAATGAATAGAAAAACACTTCTGGGGAGTGGGTGATAACCAGCATTACCTGAACCTCAGCTCAGCCAGCCAAATGCCCTGTTGCTCTGAGTTGCAAAAGATCACCTTCAGCTACATTATGGCCAACTCTTGACTATGTGTGATAACACAGAGGGAGAGTCTCTGGCTTTGTTTTCCGCTTTTCCAAATCTGTATGTATTCTTCAAGCTACTTCAACCATGCGCTTAAGATGAGGTAAAAATAAATTAATAAATAAAGGCATCTCTGTTGATCTAAACTGATGTTTCAATAACCATGCTCAAAACTTCATCCAGAGACCTTACAAAGCTTCGTACAGGCCTCTGTCTAATCTCCCCCAGCTTAAAAGCTGCTTGGAACTCAATGTTAATGTGCTATTTACATTCCTGGGAATCCAAATTACAGATGGCAAATCTATCAAATTCATTTCTGGGTAAGAAAAGCATATGAAAATAGTGCATTGTCTGCATCCATGTCCAAAATATTACAACAAATAAGTATCAGTCACATTTGCATTCAAATATTAGGCCATTTATTCCAAATATGGTAGTGCTGCAATGATGTCATAAACATGGCAGAGGCAACGTGGTTATTTACACTTTGCCTTCAGTTTTCCAGTAGCGATGTTTAAGGTAGTGACTGGGTATTTTCTCTCTTTCAGCTGACTGTCAGTTTCTCTGAAAACTGTATTATAATCACCTCAGCAAGAAATATTGTTTCATACTCTTAAATTGTTCTCTCTCCTTTTTTTACCCTAAATTATACCAAGTCTCTCATCTTTATCCTTCTGTCTTTAATTAACTGACCCAAGCAGAGAGCAGACGTGCTGAATCATAATTAGAGAAGAAGAGTATTTCTTTACATTTATGAACAGAAGAAACAAAGTAGCCATTGAGAGAGAGGAACATTTTTGTTGCCCAAAAGTTTCAACTCACGGGACCAGTGCTTTGGGAAGATTGCCTGTCCCACCTCCTTTAGGGATGTTATATTTAAACTTAATTTTTTTTTTACCCATAAGTAATACGTAAAAAAAAACCAAACCTATTGCCGTGGAGTCGATTCTGACTCACAGCCACCCTATAGGACATAGTGGAACTGCCCCACGGGGTTTCCAAGGAGCAGCTGGTAGATTTAAACTGCCGACCTTTTGATTAGCGGCCGGGCTTTTAACCACTGTGCCACCAGGGCTCCATAAGTAATACATGTTTGTTTTTAAATTTAGAAAATAAAAGTAAGAAAAAAAAAATCACCAAGTCTTCAGTTTAAAAAATATTTAAATGGTATCATACTGTGATTAATTTGCTTTTACTTATTATTCCATGTCCACAAATACACTTCTATAATATTGTTTTTCTTTTAGATACATTTATCCTTATTATATAATATGCATGGTCATTGTCCCCCATCCCTCTGGCGGTTTGTTGCACTGTGGCAGCTTGCATGTTCCCATGGGGAACAGGTTTCAGTGTAACTTCCAGACTAAGACAGACTAGGAAGAAAGGCCTGGTGATCTACTTCTAAAAATTAGCCAGCAAAATCCTTACGAGTCACGACAGAACATTGTCTGACCCACCTGCTTTGAACATGTCATCAGGAGGAGCAATTGCTGAAGGAAAACATCTTGTTTGGTGAAGGAGAGAGCCAACGAGGGCGAGGAAGACCCTTGATGAGACAGAACGGCACAGTAGCTGCAAAGATGGGCTGGAATATACTGGCTATTGTGAGGATGAGGCAGGACCGTTTTGTTCTGTTGTACCTAAGATCAACATGAGTCAGCGTCAATGCGACAGCAACTATCTATCTCCATGGTCCTTGTACAAAATTATGCAAGTTTAGCATCTGAACATCTTCATGTCTCTCACCCTAATCCCACTCCTCAGGGATACACATTTTAACAAAATCTTAATTTTTTTAAACAAAATTTTCATTTAGGAATAATTTTAGATTCTCAGGAAAGTTGTAAAGATAGTACCACCGAGAGTTCTTATACACCCTTCATTTGGTTTGCCCCATTGTTCACATCTTACGTTACCTTGGTATACTTGTCGAAATGAAGAAACGGGCATTCCTGAGTTACTATTATTAAACTCCAGACTCTATTTGGATTTCATCAGTTTTTGCATTAATACCCCCTTTCTGTCCCAGGACCCCATCCCAGGAACTGCATTTAGTTGTCACATCTCCCCAGTTTCCTCTGGTCTGTGACCATTTCTCAGTCATTCCTTGTTTTTTATGACCTTGACGGTATTGAGGAGTACTGTCCAGGTGGGATACTTATTTTTAACCATTTATTAACATTCTTCAGTGTATGTGTGTTGAAAATGCTCAACATAGCAAGATATATAATTTTAATATATGACTTACACTGTACTCCTGTTTTATAAATTTTTTTAATTTGTGGATGTTATTCTGCACTAACAAATCACTTTCAACAGATTCAGAGCACTCCCTGGTGTAGAGTAAATCTTAATTTATTAAACAAGTCCTCAAATGACAGATGTTTCTTTAATTTTCTGTATCAAAATTCTGAACTACGCTGCAATGAATATCTTTGGTTCAAATCTCCCCAAGCATGTCACTAATACTTTTTCTAAGGGTAAAATTTTAGAAGTTGTCACAGACTTTTTACTTAAAAAAATCCTCTAAATGGCTCCATTGCTCCCCAAAGTTTTTGTGTGTTTATGTTGCCAGCTTCTATGTACACAACTGTGTATTGCGTGCCTGAGTCCTTCCCTAACATGGAGTCTTGTTGCTTTTCGTCCTCCAGAACTTGGTAGATGAAAAGTGACTGATGGCAAGTGAGGATGGATCTTCTTCATGTCTATCAGTCAGATGTCTGTCTTCTTTTTCAGTTTCCTGTTTCTGTCCTTACCACATTGGGGCAGCGGGAAAAGAGGGACAGGACACTTTTTCTTAACTCATTTATAAAAACTCTTTCTATATTTAGGGTATAAACCAAAAAAAAAAAAAAAACAAAAAACCTGCCCTCAAGTCCATTCTGACTCATGGTGAGCCCATGTGTGTCTGACTAGAACTGTGCTCTACAGGGGTTTCAGTGGTTGATATTTAGGACAGTAACCGTCTAATCTGACATATTGAAGCTAGTTTTCTTCTTCCTAATTAGTGTGGTATTTTTTTTTAATAAAGGAAAGTTTTAAATTTTTATGCCATCAACAATCATGTTTCCTATTATAATTTCTGCGCTTAGTATTACCATCATAAAGTCTCTTCCCACAACTCAATTCTACTATAGTCATCTGTCTTTTCTTCTGATGTTTTCATGCCTCTTCCTTTCTTTAAATAGTTAACCCATTTGTGGTTTATTTTGGTTTGTGATGGGTTCTGACTTTGTGCAAATGGTGCACCAGCTGTCTCAACACCATTTAATGAACAATCAAGTCTTCCTCATTGATTTAAAAGCTCACTTGAACATCTCTTATTTCTGGACTGGAAGTGGACCATCTGTTAAGGGTCCTGACAAGGACTCCAGCAAGAGAAATAGGAATAGACAATATCTGAGAACGCTTCCAATTCTGTTTCCATGACCATTTCCAGTTGAATTGTCAGTTTTTGCTGAAACACTTGGTGTAAACTGAATCCAAACACATATGTCTACTCCTGCTGTGCACAGACCTCATAGCTCTTTGTCCCATGGCATCTACACAGAAGCTGAGCGGCCTAAGCTGCACCAGGAAGAAGCACAGGACTTCAGACAGCCACTGTTTATACAATATCTATACAAGTCAATAAAAATCTTCCCAAAGCTTTATGGGAAACGTAGTACTTTTGCCACATCTGTACATTTCTGCATAGAGAAGCTTTATTCCCCAGATTACTAAGCACATGACACTATAAGTTTAGCTGCAAATTCATTGAGTTACTTGAAGAATTAAAACTTACCTCTCTGATAATAACTATTTAGAGGCCAGGCACCAAGATAAAAAGTTTAAATAGATCATCCCATTTCACCCAATTATAAGAGGTGAGTGGAATTATTGTTCCCCATTTTTCAGATGAGAAACGGAGGCACAAAGAGGTTAAGTAACTTTCTGACTATCACACAGTAAGTGGTAGAGTGAGAATTCCAAACTCTACTAGAGCCTGTGTCAGCAAACATCACTTTCATCTGAACTTAAAGGTTGATACATTCTGGTGGACTGATGTAGGGCTCTTAGTATGGCCTCTGATTCCTGGACTGAAAGGTTGTTTTTTTTTTTTTTGGTGATAAGTATGTATATAGCAAAAAACTTGCCTTTTCAACATCTTTTACATGTACAATTCAGTGACATTAATTACGTTCATCATGTTGTACAACCATTACCACTACCCATTTCCTGATTTTTACGTCACTCTTAACAGAAGCTCAGTGGCCCCCAAGAAATGACTCCCTCTTCCCCCCTCCATCGCACCCCTGGTAACCACAATAAACTTGTCTGATTGCATTTGCCTATTTTAACATTTCATATAAATGGAATCATACAATGTTTGTCTTCTTGTGGTTGACTTATTTCACTCAGCATAATGTTTTCAAGGTTCTTCCAAGTTGTAGCATGTACCGGGGCTTCATTTCTCTTTAAGGCTGAGTGATACTGATTTTAGTAACTGTCGGTGACAACTTCCTGACACTGTGGCTCATTTCCCTCCTGAGGGGTACTCATCCCAGTTTGTGAAATGAAATCAACAACGATTCGAAGTCTTAAGTTGGGATGCGGTCTCTGTAAACGTGTTGCGAAGCTATTTTTCCAATTGGCGAAAAAAAAAAGAAAAGAAAAGAAAAACCCGCCCAGCATTGATACAGTTTTATTGCGTTCTTAAGGTTTATATCTATTATATTTCCCTCTTGGATTGTACCATCTACCATGAACGATGGAGCTGACTCAGAGCCAATGATTCCTTACATCTCTCTTCCTCCCGATCTCTCTGTGTTCCTTCTCTGTCAGCTTGCAATGAGAGGTTTAGTGTGATTCATTACCTCTGCAGTTATTAATTTTCAAAAGCTATCCATTACAATAGGATACAGTCATTTCATGCTTAAAGTGCTTAAGCTATCTCTTCCACATACCCCCTCATTGGAAGGATTAGGAAACTGAAGTTTGTGTGAATTACATGCACAAGGGCACACAGCTGTCTGGTGGCAGAGCCTGGTGCAGCTCTCAGACCTCCTGACCCCTAGGCTTTGCTCTTTTTTGGACAGCTTTCTGCCTTCAGTTATATGACAAATCTTGCTTTTTGATGATTTTTGCAACCACTGGTCGGCTGACTCAGGTTTCTTGTAACCAGACACAGCTTGAAAGCTCTCTTCCCTGTCCCGTACAACAAACTGCCCATGAATGAGTGTATGGTAGAGATATGTGTACTTTACATCAAGCTTCTCATCTTTTCCCTACATAAAGACATACAATTTATAGCGTCGCACCCCTGTAATGTAGGGATCAGGGCCTGAATAGTTTGTAAGTACATCTCCTAACTCCTTTTAATGGTCAGATGTCACAAATGCTTTTTACGGGGCTCACAAAACACAATTCTTGCATGTTTCGGTTGTCATGACATTCAGTCAATGCACTCTACAAAATATGTTTTTAATTTTCTACATAAAAATACTATGTAAAAACTGCACTTGGCTCAGTCGACATCCACTCCCAGCCCCTTCTTTCTTGCTGTCATCTACTCTAGAGACTGGAAAAGCTGAATACTTTTTTCTCAGCTTCCCTTGTAGCTTTGGCTGGCCGTGAGAGAGGTAAGCAAAAGTCTGTTGAAGGGGGTGTCTTGGGAACAGTCTGGGTAAAGAGGGGTGCAGATATCAAAGGTGGGTTCTTGCTGGTATGGTAACTGGAGGTATGATAGACATCTTGTAACCATGAAGCAATAAGGATGCAGAACAGAAAGTTGGAAAGAGTCTGGGTCCAAAATGACATGATTAAGCACTTGACGGCATCCCTAAGATGCACATGCGTTCACTATTTTATTTTAAATAGAAAAGTATGCTATTTTTTGTAATGCATTTTGAAAATAGAAAAATACAAAGAAGAGAAATAATGCACCAAGAAGACAGGGTAATCCCAAAGTGTATGCAACCAACAACAGAGCTGAAAAATATGTGAAGCCAAAAATGATAGAGCTGAGAGGAGAAATAAACAAATCGACAATTATAGTTAGAGACTTCAATACTCCTCTCTCAGCAATTGATAAAACAGCTAGCTATACATTCGCAAGGGCATGGAAGAACTCAGTAACACTATCAACCAACAGGATCTAACAGATATATATATGGAACACTTTTCCCAAAAACAGCAGAGTACAGCAAGCTAGACCATATCTGGGGCCATAAAACTGACCTCAACAAATTGAAAAGAATTAGTCATACTGAGGACATCCTATGGCCACCATAGAATTACTAAACTAGACATCAGTAACAGACAACACAAAAATCTCCAAATACTTGGAAACTAAAGAAAACACTTCTAAATAATCCATAGATAAAAGAGAAAGTCTCAAGGAAAATTACATGCTTTAAAAAAAATTAGCATATCATGGTCACAAAAATATTCCCTTGAAGCATATTGTGGGCAGGGTGCAGTTGGCAAAACAATAGATAACACCTGCATTATGCGCATGAAAATACAGTAGGTGTTATCTTTTCTTTAAATGTTTACAGAATTCTCTAATGAAACCATCTGAGCCAGTAGATTCCATTTTCATATTAATTTCCTTAACAGTTATAAGTCTATTCAAATTATCTGATAGTTTATGTTTTTTAGGGGATGGGTCCATTTCATCTAAGTGGTCAAATCTGTGTGTGTAGAGTTGTTTGTAGTACTCCCTTATCATCTTTTTGTTGTTTACCGGGTTTGTAGTGATATCCCCTGCTTCATACCTGATATTAGTCATTTGTCTTTTTTCTTTTTCAGTCTTGCTAGAGGTTTGCCATTTTAAAAAATCTTTTCTAAGAATCATATTTTTGTTCTCTATTGCTTTTATGATTTCAATTTCATTGACTTCTGCTCTTTATTATCCCCTTCCTTCTGCTTGCTTTAGGTTTATTTTGCCCCTTTTCCTAGTTTCTTGAGATTGAAATAGCTTTACAAAGTTATACTAATCAAGGTTATGTTGTTTTAGTAGAATGATAGACATACAGATCAACGAAACAGACTAGAGAATCCAGAAATAACCCCATACAAATATGGCTGACTGATTTTTGACAAAGGTGCAAGAGCAATTCGATGGAGGAATGACACTCTTTTCAATAAACAATACTAGAAAAAGTGAACATCCGCAGACAGAAAAATGAAGAAAGAACCTCAACACAAACCTCACTCGACCTAATCCTCACACATCATACACAAAACAAGCAAGCCAAAAACAAAGACCCACAGAAATTTAACATGGATCATAGATTTAAACGCAAACTGCAAACCTATGAAACTTTCAGAAGATAACATCAGAAATCGTCTTTGGGACCTAGGGCTTGGTGAAGAGTTCATAGACATGACCCCAAGAGCATAATCCACAAAAGGAAAAACTGATAAACTGGACTTTGTTAAAATTAAAAACGTTCACTCTGCGAAAGACCCTGTGAAAAGAGTGAAAAGGCAAGCTACAGACCAGGAGAAAATATTTGCAAACCATAGATCTGACAAAGGCTTGATAAAAAAATGATGAAAATTTAACAATAATAAATAAATAAATAAATGAACTATCCAATTACAAAATGGGCAAAAGCTATGAAGAGACATTTCACTGAAGTTGATGAACAGATGAAACAAACACAAAACAAAAACCAGTTGCTAGTGAGTCAGTTCTGATTCACACCGACCCCATGGGTGTCAGAGTAGACCTGTGCTCCGTAGGGTTTTCATGACTGTGACCTTTTGGAAGTAGATGGCCAGGCCTTTCTTCTGAGGTGCCTCTGGGTGGGTTCAAACAGCCAACGTTTGGTCTGTAGCCGCACATTTAACCATTTATGCCACCAGAGGACTCCAAATAAGCACATAAAAAGATGTTCAGTATCACGAGACATGAAAAAAACAAACAACAACAACAAAAAAGCCAAACCCATTGCCTTCAAGTCAATTCTGACTCATAGTGACCCTATCAGGCAGAGTAGAACTGCCCCGTAGAGCTTCCAAGGAGCGCCTGGTAGATTTGAACTGACGACCTTGTGGTTAACAGCTGTAGCTCTTAACCACTACACCACCAGTGTTTCCCACTAGCTGTTAGGGAAATGCTAAGTAAAACCAAGATAAGATATTACTATATAACTATTATAACAGCTAAAACAAAATGATGACAATACCAAATGCTGGTGAGGAGCAAAGAAACTGGATCTCTCATACGCTGTTACTGGGTGCAGTGGAAATAGTTTGGAAACTAGTTTAGCAGTTTCTTAAAATACTAAACAAGCTATGACCATACAACCCAGTAACTGGACCCTTGGCATTTATCCCGGAGAAATGAAAACTTGTGTTAACAAAAATACCTGCACATGATTGCTCATAGCTCTTTTATTTGTCCTATCCCAGATCTGGAAACAACCATGGTCCTAGGATAGCCCAGTGGCCATGGTTCCCCAGTTCCTCTCCTTGCTGGTGGTCCTAGGACAGTTTTTGGAGCCCAGTGGGGACTGACTCACCATGAATCTGTTCCATGACATTGGTTGCATTCTCCACAATGTGTCAGCACTCTCTCCATTTTCATCCTGGATTCCCCATTTACTTTCATTGGGTGTTTCTACCCCTTCCTGCCTTTTCCTCTTTGCTTTTGGACAAATGTTGCCCTTTTGATCTCTTATAATTGATCACTCTAAGTGTTACTGTTTATATTATGGGCCTGTCTATTGTTTGGTTGAAAGGTGGTCTCCAGGAATGGCTTCAGTTCCAGATCAGAAGGGTATCTTAGGGCCATAGTCTCAGGGGTTCCTACAGTCTCTGTAAGACCAGTAAGTCTGGTCTTTTTTGTGAATTTGATTTTTTTTTGTTCTGTGTTTTGCTCTGTCTGGGACCCTCTGTTATGATCCTATTCAAAGTGGTTGCTTGGGATCTTGGAACGGCCTTTGAAACAACTTGCATGTGCAACGCAAACCAAAATGTCACTCAATAAGTGAATGATTAAACACATTGTGATGCATTCATACCACGGAATACTACTCAGCAATAAAAAAGGATGAACTATAGCCTCTCCTCACTTATCAACACGGTTAGGTTCCAAAGACCAGGTCATTATATGAAAATCAGTGTTATGCGAAAATGGAGGATGACGACATCAGATCACAAAATGGAGGATGACTACATCATTACACAACTGCCAAACCACTAAGAATAAAGGCCCAACCAAGTTGACACATAATCTTAACCATCACAACCAGCATTACTCTCTTCTCGCACCTCTGCATTTGTTACTGTCAGACCTAGTTAATGCTCAAAGCAGTCAGATAGTAGATTAGAAAAAACCAAACCCATTGCTGTCGAGTCGATTGTGGCTCATAATGACTCTATAGTAAATTTTTTACTGTTGTAAATGGGAACTGTCAGATAACAAGATAGTCGATAAGTGAGGAGTATATGTGTTGTAACATGCAATAACCTGGATGTATCTCAAGGGCAAAACACCAATCTCAAAAGGTCACATAATATATGATTTTGTTTCTATAACATTCTCAAAATGGAAAATTATAGAGATGGAAAACAGATTAGTGGTTGCCAGGAGTTAAAGATTGTGCGGGTGAGTGGGGAGGAAAGTGGGTGTGACTATGAAGGAGGAAATCTTTGTGATGATGGAATAGTTCTGTGTCTTGATTGTGGTGGTGGTTATACAAATTTACACATGTGATAAAATGGCATGAAACTACACACACACATTTTACCAATGTTAAATTCTTGGTTTTGACACTGGGGAAAAATGGGTGAAGAGTGCATGAAAACTTTCTGTACTGTTTTTGAAATTTTCCTTCAATCTATAATTATTTCAATATAAAAAGTTAAAAAAAAAAAAAAACGAAGTGAAAAAATTATTATAGCTTTACTTTAATTACCTGAGGTCAAGTGCCTCATCATTAACATTATTTTTTCAAATAACATTTTCAAAATTATACTTCTTTAGAACATTAGAATTATTTTGTTAAGTTCCAAAAATGATGCAGATTTCATTGATAGTGTTTTACTTTTGCAGATTATTTGGGAGGGGGAATTGAAAACTTTGTAATATTGTCTTCCTGGAGCCCTGGTGGCACAGTGGTTAAGAGCTCAGCTGCTAACCAGAAGGTTGGCAATTGGAATCCTCCAGCCTGCTCCTTAGAATTCTATGAGGCAGTTCTACTATGTCTTATAGGGTCACTAAGAGTTGGAATCAACTCAATGGCAACGGGTTTGTTTTTTTTAAATCCTTTTAACTAAGGTCATTGGTGATTCAGAGGTAGAATTCTCTCCTTCCATGTGGGAGACCTGCGTTCCATCCTGGGCCGATACACTTCATGTGCAGCCACCACCCATCTGTCAGTGGAGGCTTGTGTGTTGCAATGATGCTGAACAGGTTTCAGGGGAGCTCCCAGACTAAGATGGACTAGGAAGAAAGGCCTGGTGATTTACTTCCCTAAAATCAGCCAGTGAAACCCCTATGGATGACAAGGGTCTGATCCGCAACCAATCATGAGGATGGCACAGACTAGGTAGTGTTTTGTTCCATAGCGCATGGGGTCACCACTAACAATATCCTTGTCACCACCAGATGGAATGAGCCTGGGTCCTTGATTTGCTGTGTGGAATGCCACTTGACTAATACCTGCATTAAATGGTTTCATGACAGAACAACAAATTTCTGTTGTGTTAAGCCACTTAAATTTTGGAGTTTCTTTTGTTTTTTTCATGTGTTCCAGTAGCTAGCCTATACTGATTAATAGAGCCTATAATAAAACTTTAAATTTGCTATTAAAATTCTAGTTTCTTTGTTTTTCATCTTTTTGCACAATCCATGCTTTCTTGACTCTTACTGAGAAAAAATCAGTTGTTTATTAAAATTTCTTTATATTTTTTATAGTTTATGTTTCAGAATCTCTTCATAGGCCTCATATTGGCTATTTTCTCTCTATTCAGCTTTGAATGGGAGCATTTTATCTATTTCTTGCATTTGTATCATCGGGGAGAGCCCTGTTTCTTTCCTCTCTGTGTACAAGTGAGTCTTTTTGAGTTCTGCAGTCGAGTAGCCTGAGGAGGTGTGGAGGGAGCTGTAGGTCAAGAAACTCAACTGGCATCATTTCTTCACTGCTGTGTGAGATAGCTGCTTTCTCTGTGCTTGGTCTGGCCACCACACCAGGGACAAACCCAGACCCCTTCCTGATGCTTTGGCCTGCCCTGTCTGAACAGGCCCCTATCTCTCCAGCTTTCTGCTGGTGGCATGAACACCAGGGCCTCCTGCTTCAGCAGTTTTCAGATGTCACAGAAATGGCATTTTCAGTTTGTATCCTAGCCGGCTTTGTGGAAGCCTTGGGCCCTGCTGGCCTCTCACAATATCCCTTTTGAAGTATTTTCTTTTCCTGTACTTAACCAGCGAATATTGCCTTTCCTCAAGAGTAAGTCCTACATGTTGCTTTTATTACACACTCTCTCATAAGGTGATCAAATTTCACAGTTTTCCCAGGGCTGATGAGGTTCCTGGAACACGGGACTTTCAGTGCGAAAATTGAGAAAGTCCCTGGCAAACCAGGAAAAATTCCTACCCTACCCTACAAACCTTCTTTGTGCCACTGGTTTCAGGTACCGCCCAAACGTCAATGATTGTCAGGGACGATTACCCAATAAGTAAGATATGCACAGATTTACTTGTGCTTCCTTACTAATCTGTAGTGCACAATTTTATCTGTTTTTCACTGCATTAAAGCAGCCCTGTGTACCTTGCTAACTGGTTAATCTGATCCTGTCCGTGGTAGAGAATTCTCAAGGGAGGATGATGTGGCTCAGAATCCCAGGGCTATCATGAAAGATATGAACGAAGAGTGAGACAACATCTTTACTTTTCATGCTACTGAGATTTTGGGTCTGTTTGTTACTGTAGCACAGCCTAGCTTATACTGACAAACCACCTGCTCTCCACAACTTGCATATGGTTACTCCAAATAATTTTTCATACAATAGCTGGAATGATCTTTTAAAATACATAAAATGGATTGGTTGGCCCCCTTTCAATGAGCTCCTATGAGCGTAGGAAATAAAATATTTACCATGGCTTGCCATTATGAATTGAATTGTGTCCCCCCAAGAAAGATATGCTGACGTCATAATTCCAGTGAATGTAACCTTGTTTGGGTAAAGAGGCTTTTTCTTAGCAGATGCATCAGTTAAATTAAGGAAGTCCTAATCCCTAACGCCTTCTGAGTGTGTCTTATAAAAGAGAAGGACAGATACAGAAACGGAGTCACACACAGGGAGAAGACAGCATGTGAGGATCCATCTACAAGGCAACGAATGCCAGGAAATACCCCAGGCTGCCAGAAGCTGAAAGAGACAGGGAAGGATCTCCTCCAAGTGCCAGTAAAGAGATGGCATAGCTCTGCCAATGCCCCGAATTTGGACTTCCAGTCTCCAGAACTGTGGTACAATCAATTTCTGTTCTTTCAAGCCACCTACTTTGTGGAGTTTTGTTATGGCACCCTAAGAGACTAAGACATCTGCTCTGCCATGCATACCTCTCCAGGCTCTTCTCTCACTTCTCTCTCTGGTTCTCTGCTCCAGACATACTGAACTTCTTTTGGATCCTCAAATGTAGCATGCTCTTTTACCTCAGTACCTTCCCAAACACCTTGAACATTCCACCTCATTCACCTAAAAAGATCTAAATGTTACTCCCACTAAACCCACTGCTGTAGAGTTGCTTCCGACTCATAGCGACCCTGGAGGACAGAGTAGAACTACGCCGTACGGTTTCCAACGCTGTAAATGATAATGAAAGCAGAATGCCACATCTTTCTCCCATGGAGCAGTTGATGTGTTCGATCTGCCCGCCTTTTGCTTAGCAGCTGAGTGCTTAACCACTGTGCCATCAGCTTTGCCTTGCTGTATGCTTGTGTAGCACTCTACCATTCTCCATAGTAAATACGGGAGAACTTACAATTGCGTTTTCAAACTGTCCCCCTCTAGTGTAAGCTCCATGAGGCCAATGGCTCCGCATATATGGTCCTATCCCTAACATCTAACATAGTACCTGGCACACAAGAGGTTAAATATATATTTGTTAAATGAACAGAACGAATTAATAACAAAAATCCCGGTGATGGTGTCTGCTAACTAAGCATCTGTTATGGTGACAACACTTACCACAAGGTTGCGCTGTGTGGCGTTTCTGTTCTAGGCTCTGCTCACACCTGCTGCCGTTGCTGTCTAGAATGCTATTCACACCCCATCCCCAACATTGTTTCTGTCATCTTCCCTCACTGCCTTGCTTTTCACTAGATTAGCTCCTATTTATCCCTCTCCCAAAAACAAAACAAAGCAAAACAACAGTAACAACAAAAGTTGCCGTGGAGTCAATTCTGACTCATGGCGACCCCATGTGTGTCGGAGTAGAGCTGTGCTCCATCGGACTTTCCATGGCTGATTTTTTTGGAAGTAGATTTCCAGGCCTTTCTTCCTAGGTACCTCTGGGTGGACTCGAACTTGTAACCTTTTGGTTAGCAGCCAAGCTCGTCAGCCGTTTACACCAACCAGGAATTCCAGTCCTTCAGCTCTCAACTTAAATATCACTTCCTTCCGGAATATTTCTCTTACTGTCCAGAGTGACGGCCAGTCCTTTCATACAGTCTCCACACTGTCCTTTTAATCTCAGCTCTTCTGAGTCATTAGGTTTCGGGTTTACACTGCTGTCACCCTTAAAACCCGGACCACTTCCGCTCTCGCTAATAGCTACTGACCGTGCACCATACACTAGGACTCTTCTAAATCATGCTTTACATAGGGTATCTGGTTAAGTCCTCGCAATAATCCTATGAGAAGACAGGAAATCAGCTTCAAAGTATGGGTGGTATATTTATTTCAGAATTTTTATTTTAACCCTTGTATTTCATTTGGTTTATGCGTTTGACCCAGTCTAGGAATATTTTTCTTCAAATAAATGAACTTATTTCACTCTTACATATAGACATGTTATCTACGTTTGTCTTTAATTCTGTCATTTCACTCTGCGTCATGCTTTCTATTTTCATTTATACAGTTCTTTCGGAAAGTATGTATAGGAGTCCCTGGCGACACAGTCAGTTAAGAGCTGGACTACTAACCAAAATGTTTGTGGTTTGAACCCACCCAGAGGCACCTCAGAAGAAAGGCCTGGTGATCTGCTTCTGAAAGGTCTCAGCCTTGAAAACCCTAGGGAACTCTGTTCTACTCTGCAACACATGGGGTCGCCATGAGTCAGAATCGATTTGACACAACTATTTGTTGTTGCGTTGCGTACCTACTGAATACGAAGAACAATGAACAGAATAGAATTCCTACCCTCATTGAGTTAAGCTCTAGTTAGATGACAACAACAAGTAAGTCTGTAATAGATGGTGGTAAGTGCTGTGGAGAGAAATATAGTAGTAAGAACCGGGAGTGTGGTGATGGGGAGGGTGTCGCTATTTATACAGGGAGGTCACTCAGGGAAAGCCTCCCTATTAGATATCACTTTATTGTAAATATTTCCTCTGTTTTCCTTCTTTTGCAAAGTATGTTTCTTTTGTTGTGTGTGTTTTCCATCTGATAGCTATAAAGTTTTACATAGCTGTTTCTTTTTTGAATTTTTCTAGTAGTTACCTTTACAGCTTTTAACTATGTGCGTAAGTCTTTCTTTGATTATCATCTTCAACTATATCTGTTGACTCTCTCTGCGGAA
Source organism: Dugong dugon (assembly GCA_030035585.1). Classification (NCBI taxonomy): domain Eukaryota; kingdom Metazoa; phylum Chordata; class Mammalia; order Sirenia; family Dugongidae; genus Dugong; species Dugong dugon. The sequence goes on along the minus strand of CM057470.1, from coordinate 63,877,414 downwards.
GGCGAGGAAACCAAAGAAGCGACACTTGCTTCATCCTCTCGCTTGTCCACCTCTAGCTGATTGTCTTATAGAATTATATTATAAGGTATTCCACTCAACTTACAAGAATTTTGATATACAGAAATTCTGCTTGTGAAGCATCTCCCCACACCCCATTTGTGAAGAACATGGTTTCCATGCCTCTTGAACAGCTGAGCCACACCGAACCACTGTGCCACCATCTTCTTAGTGGTATGGCTGGCATGTCTTACAATAAGTCCTCCTCTCTGCATGCACACAATTTGCTGGTTCATAGTAGTGATGATCCTGTGCAGTATCTGTATGGTTTTTATTGATTTATTTTGTCATTACTAATCTTTTTATAAATTAAAAATTCAATTAAGCAAATACTGAGTAGGCATGCTCTGTTTGAGGGGAAGAATTCTCAACTTCCCAACTAAGACACCTCATGCACAGCCACCACCCGTCTGTCACTGGAGGCTTACATGTTGCTATGACACTGAACAGGTTTCAGAGGAGCTTCCAGATTATGATGGTCTAGGAAGAAAGGCCTGGCAATCTACTTCCAAAAATGAGCCTATGAAAACTTTATGGGCTGTATTCATTCCCTTGTGTATGGTGGGGGTGGGTGACTGGATGGCAGCAAACAACAACAATGCTTTATTTGAAACGGAATGGACTGTGTACTACCAATTGCAGTGATAATTATGGTTTTATTTATTTGCTTATTTTTAATATCTTAGTGTGTTTTAGGTGAAAGTTTACAGAGCAAATCAGATTCTCATTCAACAAACTGTGCACAAAGTGTCCCATGACACTGGTTGCAATGGCACCCTAACCCACACTGTGTTAGCACTCTCCCCATTTCTGCCCTGGGCTCCCCATTTCCTTTTATCTGATTTTTCTACCCCTTCCTGCCTTCTCATCTTTTCTTTTGGGCAAATGTTGCCCTTTTGGTTTCATGTAATTGTTTGTTCTACGGAACACATCCTCGTCGGGTGATATTTTTTATTTTATAGGCCCGTCTGTTTCTTGGCTGGAAGATGGTTTCCAGGAATGGCTGCAGTTCCAAGTCAGAGGAGTGTCTTAGGGCCATAGTGTCAGTGGTTCTTCCAGTCTCTATTAGGCCAGTAAATCTGGCTTTTTTTTATGAATGTGAGTTTTTGTTCTACATTTTTCTCCTACTCTGTCTGGGACCCTCTGTTGTGATACTGGTCGCAGTGGTCTGTAGTGGTAGCCCGGCACCATCTAGTTATTCTGATCTCGGGGTTGTTTAGGCTGTGGTGCATGTAGTCTAATTGCTCCCTTGAGTCTTTGGTTTCCTTCACTCGCCTTTACTCTGGGTAGGAAGAGACCACTAAGTTGTATCTTAGATGGCTGCTGGCAAGCTTTTAAGGTCCCGAACGTTACTTACAAGAGTAGGATGTAGAACATTGTTTTTATACACTATGTTGTGCCAATTGACATGGATGTCCCCCGAGTCTATGGTTCTTGGCCTTCAAGCCTAGTATCTTTATCCTGGGAGGTGTTTGGTTGTGCATAAGAAGTTACCATGACTGTGCTCCTTGTGTGTTCTATTGTCAAAATTAGTATACATGCAACATGTACAAATACATATGTAAAGATAACCACATGCTAACCTATATCTGCAGGTGGGTGCACTCCCTTACATCCTCCCTCACCTCTTTAGCATACGTATCTACCTATGTATCCCTTCTTAGATTATTGTTTGCTAACTTTGTTTTGCAGGATTGTCTATGTTACAGTAACTGCTGTAGTTGCCGTTTGTTCTTGTGTTCCTTTCAATGTCTTCCTTGGCCTTTGTCATGTTGTGCTAATTTCCCCATGTAGTGTATTGCCTTCCCCTTCACCTATTTATTTAGGAGTTTACCCCTCTTCCCCCTTCCTTCCCTGGTAACCATCAAAGAAAGGTTTTTGTTTTATTTTGTTTTGTTTTCTGTGTGTAAACCTTTCCTTGTTTTTTTCATACTAGTGGTCTCATACAATATTTGTCCTTTTGTGATTGACTTATTCCACTCAGCATAATGTTCTCCAGGTTCATCCATGTTGTGAGATGATTTTCAGATTCAACATTATTCTTTCTCATTGCATAGTATTCCACTGTGTGTATGTACCATAGTTTGTTAATGCATTCATCCACTGATGAGCACTTCCATTGTTTCTATCTTTTTGCTGTTGTGAACAATGCTGCAATGAACATGGGTGTGCATGTCTGTTCCTCTCAGGGCTGTTATTGCTCTAAGTTATATACCTACAAGCTGGACTGAGGAATTGTATGGTATTTCTATTTCTAACTTTTTAAGGTAGTGCCATTACATTTTCCACAATGGTTGTACCATTTTACATTCCCACCAGCAGTGGATAAGAGTTTCAGTCTTCCAACAACCTCACCAGCATTTGCTGTTTTCTGTTTTTTTTTTCATTAGTGCCACTGATGTCAGGGTGAGATGATATTTCACTGTAGTTTTAATCTGAATCTCTCTAATGGCTAATGATTGTGAGCATATCTTCATGTGTTTGTTAGTCGTGTTTGAATGTCATTTTGGAGAAGTGTCTATGCATGTCCTTTGCCCATTTTTCAATTATTTTGTTAGTCTTTTTGCCGTTGACATGTTAACGTTATCTATATATTTTAGAGACTACGCTTTGTCAGATATGTTGCAGCCAAAAATATTTTTCCCAGTCTGTAGATTCACTTTTTACTCTTTTGGAGAATTCTTTCCATGAGCATAAGTGTTTAATTTTAGGAGGTTCCATTCATCCAGTTTATTTTCCGCAGTTTGTGCATTTTTAGTTATGGTTGGTATTCTATTTATACCATGTATTAAGGCCTCCAGGGTTGTCCTTATTTTTTCTTCAGTGATCTTTATATTGTCGTTGTTAGGTGCCATCGAGTGGATTCCAACTCATAGCAATCCTATGCACAACAGAACAAAACACAGCCCAGTCCTGGGCCATCCTCATAATCATTGTTATGCTTGAGCCCATTGTTGCAGCCACTGTGTCAATCCATCTCGTTGAGGGTTTTCCTCTTTTTCGCTAACCTTTTATTTTACCAAGCATGGTGAACTTTCAAGAGACTACTCCCTCCCAATAATGTCAAAAATGCAGGGGATGAAGTCTCACCATCCTTGCTTCTAAGGAGCATTCTGACTCTACTTCTTCCAAGACAGATTTGTTCATTCTTTTGGCAGTCCATGGTATATTCAATATTCTTCGCCAACACTATAAATCAAAGATGTCAATTCTTCAGTCTCCCTTATTCATTGCCAGCTTTTGTATGCACATGAAGTGATTGAAAATACCATGGCTTGGGTCAGATGCACTTTAGTCCTCAAAGTGACATCTTTGATTTTTAACACTTTAAAGAGGTCTTTTATAGCAGATTTGCCCAGTGTCCTATGTCATTTGATTTCTTGACTACTGCTTGCATGGATGTTGATTGTGGATCCAAGTAAAATGAAATCCTTGACAACTTCACAGTCTTTTATCATGATGTTGCTTATTGGTCCAGTTGAGAGGATTTTTATTTTCTTTATGTTGGGGTGTAAACCGTACTGAAGGATGTAGTCTTTGATCCTCTTCACTTTCAGCAAGCAAGCTTGAGTCATCTGCATAATGCAGGTTGTTAATGAGCCTTCCTCCAATCTTGATGTCCTGTTCTTCTTCATATAGTCCAGCTTCTCTGATTGTTTGCTCAGCATACAGATTGAATAAGTATGGCAGAAGTATACAACCCTGAAGAACACCTTTCCTAACTTTAAACCATGCAGTATCCCCTTGTTCTGTTCAAATGATTGCCTCTTGGTCTACGTACAGGTTTCTCATGAGCACAACTAAGCGTTCTGGAATTTCCATTCCCTGCAAAGGTAGCTATAGTTTGTTATGATCCACACAGTCGAATACCTTTGCATAGTCAATAAAACATAGGTAAACATCTTTCTGGCATTCTCTGCTTTCAGCCAGGATCCATCTGACATCAGCAGTGATATACCTAGTTCCACATCCTTTTCTGAATCTGGCTTGAATTTCTAGCAGTTCCCTGTTGATGTACTGCTGCAACCACTTTTGAATAATCTTCAGCAAAATTTTACTTGCATGCGATATTGATGATATTGTTTAATGATTTCTGCATTCTGTTGGATCACCTTTCTTTGAAATGGGCAAGTATATGTATCTCTTCCAGTTGGTTGGCCAGGTAGCTGTCTTCCAAATTTCTTGGCATAGATGAGTGAGCACTTCCAGGTCTGCATCGTTTGTTGAAACATCTCAACTGATATTCCGGCAATTCCTGAAGCCTTGTTTTTCACCAATGTCTTCTGTGCATCTTGGACTTCTTCCTTCAGTACCATCAGTTCTTGAGCATATGCTCCCTCCTGAAATGATTGAACATAGACCAATTCTTTTTGGTACAGTGACTCTGTGTATTCCTTCCATCTTCTTTTGATGCTTCCTGCGTCGTTCAGTATTTTGCCTATAGAATTCTTCAACTTTGCAACTTGAGGTTTGAAATTTTTCTTCAGTTCTTTCAGTTAGAGAAACGCCAAGCATGTTCTTCCCTTTTGGTTTTCTAATTTCAGGACTTTGCACATTTCATTATAATACTTTACTTTGTCTTCTGTAGCTACCCTTTGAAATCCTCTGCTCAGCTCTTTTACTTAATCATTTATTCCATTTGCTTTAGGTACTTGACATTCAACAGCAAGTTTCAGAGTCTTTTCTGACATCCATTTTGCTCTTTTCTTTCGTTCCTGTCTTTTTAATGACCTCTTGCTTTCTTCATGTATGATATCCTTGATGTCATTCCACAGCTCGTCTGGTCTTTGGTCATTAGTGTTCAATGCATCAAATCTATTCTTGAGATGGTCTCTAAATTCAGGTGGGATACGCTCAAGGTCATACTTTGGCTCTTGTGGACTTGTTCTAATTTTCTTCAGCTTTGACTTGAACTTGCATAGGAGCAACTGATGGTCTGTTCTGCAGTTCACCCCTGGCCTTTTTCTGACTGATGATGTTGAGTTTTTCCATTACCTCTTTCCACAGATGTAGCTGATTTGATTCCTGTGTATTCCATCTGTCAAGATCCACATGTATAGTCACCGTTAATGTTGTTGAAAGAAGGTATTTGCAATGAAGAAGTCGTTGGTCTTGCAAAATTCTGTCATGTGATCTCCAGCATCATTTCAATCACCAAGCCGTATTTTCCAACTACTGATCCTTCTTTGTTTCCAACTTTTGCATTCCAATCACCAGTAATTATCAATGCATCCTGATGGCATGTTCGATCAATTTCAGACTGCAGAAGTTGCTAAACATCTTCAATTTCTTCATCTTTGGCCTTAGTGGTTGGTGAGTAAATATGAATAATTGGTCATTTTTATAGGAGTATGAACATTACCCTATCACTGGCAGAGTTGTACTTCAGGATAGATCCTGAAATGTTCTTTTTGATAATGCATACAATGCCATTCCTTTTCAATTTGTCATTCCTGGCATAGTAGACCATATGATTGTCCAATTTGAAATGGCCAATACCAGTCCATTTCAGCTCACTAATGCCTAGCATATTGATGTTTATGCATTCCATTACATTTTTGACAGTTTCCAATTTTCCTAGATTCATATTCGTACATTCCATGTTTCTATTATTAATGGATGTTTGCAGCTGTTTCTTCTCAGTTTGAGTCATGCCACCTCAGCAAATGAAGGTCCTGAAAGCTTTACTCCATCCATGTCATTAAGGTTGATTCTACTTTGAGAGGCAGCCCTTCCCCAGTTGTCTTTTGAGTGCCTTCCAACCTGAGGGGCTCATCTTCTGGCACTGTATCAGACTATGTTCTGCTTTACTCATAAGATTTTCACTGACTAATTTTCTTCAGAAGTAGACCACCAGGTCCTTCTTCCTAGTCTATCCTAGTCTGGAAGGTCAGCCAAAACCTGTCCACCATGGACGACCCTGCTGGTGTTTGAATACTGGTGGCATATCTTCCAACATCACAGCAACACACAAGTCCCCACGGTACAACAAACTGATAGAGGCGTGGGGGTGATCTTTATAATTGTAGATTTTATATTTAGGTCTTTGATCCATTTTTAGTAGGTTTTTATGTATAGTGTGAGATATGGTTCCTGTTTTATTTTTCTACAGATAAATCTCCAGTTTTGCCAGTACCATTTGTTAAAGATACTGTCTCTTCCCCGTTTAATGGACTTTGGACCTTTGTTGAAAATTTGTCGTCCATAGGTGGCTGTATTTACTTCTGGGTTCTCAATTATGTTCCATTGGTCTATGTGTTTTTCATTGTACCAGTACCAGGCTATTTTTATTACCATGGTTGTGTAGTATATTCTAAGATCAGGAAGTGTGAGGCCTCCTACTTTGCTCTTCTTTTTCAATAACTCTTTACTTATCCATGGTCTCTTTCCTTTCTGTGTAAAATTTGTGATTAAAGAATCTTGTTAAAGAATGCTGTTGGAATTTGGATCGGGTTTGCATTATATCTATAGATAGCTTTGGATAGTATTGACATTTACACAATGTTAAGTCTTCCTATCCATGAGCACGATATGTTTTTCCATTTATGTAGGTCTTCTTTTGGTTTCTTGCAAAGAATTAGTGTTTTGTAGTTTTCCTTTGTATAAGTCTTTTACATTCCTGGTTATATTTATTGCTAAGCATTTTATTTTGGGGGAGCTATTGTAAATGGTATTGTTTTTCTGATTTCCTTTTCAAAGTTCTCTTTGTTGGTGTAGAGGAATCCAACTGATTTTTGTATGTTGATCTTGTATCCTGCTACTTTGCTGAATCGTTCTATTAGTTCCAATAGCTTTCTTGAGGAATCTTTGGGATATTCTATGTATAAGATGATGTCATCTACAAATAGTGATTGTTTTACTTCTTCCTTGACAATTTGAATGCCCTTCATTTCCTTTTCTTGCCTAATTGCTTTAGCTAGGACTTCCAGTACATGTTGAATAGCAGTGGTTGTAAGTGACATCCTTGCCTAGCTTCTCCTTTAAAGGGGAATATTTTCATTCCCTCTCCACTGAGAATAATGTAGGCTGTTGATTTTGTGTAAGTGCCCTTTATTATATTGTGGAATTTCCCTTTTATCCCTATTTTGCTGAGAGTTCTTATCACAAATGGGTTTTGGACTTTATCAAGTGCCTTTTCTGCATTCATTGAGACAATCATGCTTTTTCTTTTGTTTTATTTATGTGTTGGAGTACACTGATTGACTTTCTAGTGTTGAACCACCCTTGCATACCTGGTGTGAATCCCACTAGGTCATGATGTATTTTTTTTTAATATGTTGTTGAATTCTACTTGCTAGAATTTTGTTGAGAATTTTTGCATCTATATTCATGAGGGATGTTTGTCTGTAATTTTCTTTTTTTTGTGGTTTCTTTGCCTGGCTTGGTATCCAGGTTATGCTGACTTCATAGAATAATTCGGTAGAATTTCTTCCTTTTCTATGTTCTTAAAACAGTTTGAATAGTACTGGTGAGAGCTCTTCTCTGAATGTTTGGTAAAATTCTCCTGTAATCTGGGCTTTTTTTTTTTTTTATTACCCCATCAATTTCTTCTTTTGTTATGAGTCTGTTCAGTCTTTCTAATTCAATTTGTGTTAGTTTAGGTAGAGTGTGTTTCTAGAAATTTGTCCATTTCCTCTAGGTTTTCCGTTTGTTGGAGCATAACTTTTCATAGTACTCTGTTATGATCCTTTTTATTTCAGTTGGTTCTGTTGTAACGTCACCCATCTCATTTCTTATTTGGGTTATTTGCATCTTCTCCTGTTTTTCTTTTGTCAACTTGCCAGTGGTTTGTCAATTTTATTGATCCTTTCAAGGAATCAGCTTCTAGTCTTGTTGATTCTTTCTATTGTTTTTCTGTTCTCTGTTTCATTTATTTCTGCTCTATGTTGTTTTCTTTCTTTTGGTGACTGTGGGCTTCTTTTGTTGCTCTCTTTCTCTTTGTTTGAGTTATAGTGCTAATGCTTCGATTTTTACCCTTTCTTCTTTTTTGATGTGTGCATTTATAGCTATAAGTTGCCCTCTGAGTGCTGCTTTTGTTGTGTCCCAAAGGTTTTAGTATGTTGTGTTTTCATTCTCATTTGATTCTAGGAAATTTGTTTATTTCATCTTTGATTTCTTCAATTACCCAGGGGTTTTTAAACAAGGCATTATTCAGTTTCCATGTATTTGATTTTTTTTTCCTTATTCTTCTTGTAATTTATTTCTAGTTTTATAGCATTATGATCAGAGAAAAAGCTTTGTATTATTTCAATGTTTTTGAATTTATGGAGGCTTGTTTTATGGCCTAAAATTGGTGTATTCTGGAGAATATTCCATGTCCTTTGGAAAAGAATATATGCTTTGCTGCTGTTAGATGGGGTGCTCAGTATATGTCTATGAGGTCGAGCTGGTGTACTGTGGTATGTAGATCTTCTGTATCTTTGTCAAGTTTATTTCTAGTTGTTCTGTCTTTCCCCATAAGTGGTATGTTGAAGTCTCCTGCTATTATTGTAGAATTGTCTATTTATCTTTTTAATGCTGTTTGAGTTTGTTTTATGGATTTTGGAGCCCTGTCATTGGGCATGTATGTATTTATTATGGTTATATGCTCTTGAAGGATTGACACTTTAATCATTATATATTGTCCTTCTTTGTCTTTTGTGGTGAATTTTGCCTTAAAGTCTATTTTGTCAGAAATTAATATTGTTCCCTGATCTTTTTCGGTTACTGTTTGATTGATACATTTTTTTCCATCCTTGATTTTTAGTATATTTATATCTTTGTATCTAAGGTGTGTCTCTTGTAGACAGCATATTGATGGGTTGTGTTTTTTCATCCATTCTGCCACTCTCCGTCTCTTTACTGGTGTATTTAATCCTTTTACATTCAGAGTGATTATCGATAGGTATGAGTTCACTGCTGACATTTTATTATGCCTTTTTGTGGTGTTGATTGTTTCTTTGTTCTGCTTAATTTTTTTATGCTAACTTTTCTTTTGTGGATTTTCTTTTCATTTCCTTCATTTTTGTTGATTTTGTGTTTACTAAGTCTTTGTGGTTTTCTTCTTTTTTATTTTGATGAGCAGCTTTATTAATTTTCTTTGTGGTTAGCCTAAGATTCACCTTTGCCTTCCTAAGTTTAAGCACTCTTTTATTCTTGATGTCATCTTGACTTCCTCTACATATGGAAGTTCTATAGCTACCTCATTTATTTTCTCTTTTTTCTTTTGAAGTTGTCACCATTTACAGATTGACATTTCTGGTTCCCTGTTTTCAGTCTTTTAGCATTATTTTGTTTCTGAGAATTCTTTATCTGGGTTAGAGTGTAGCTGATGCTGTCATGTGCCTTAATCTCAGGTTGTTGTCTTATACTGTTGGTTCTCTGTCTGTAGGACTCCCTTTAATATTTCTTGTAAGGTTGGTCTGATTTTACAAAGTCTTTTATTTTCTGTTTATCTGGAAATGTCCTAATTTCACCAGCATATTTTAGGGACAATTTTGCTGCATATGTAATTCTTCATTGGCAATCTTTCTTCTTTCAGGGTTTTATTTATGTCATCCCATTAAATTCTTGTCTGCCTGGTTTCTGCCAAGAAGTCATAGCTTATTCTTATTTCTTCCCCTTTGTAGGGGATCTTTCGTTTTTCCCTAGCTGCTCTCAGGAGCCTTTCTTTGGTTTTGGAGAGTTTGATTATAATATGTCTTTGTGATTTTCTTTTGGGATCTATTCTGTATGGGATGCTTTGTGCTTTTTGGATGGACACCTTTTCCTCTTTTATGATATTAGGGGAGTTTTCTGCCAGCAAATCATCAAATATTCTCTCTGTGCTTTTTATTGTCTCCTCCTATTCTGGGATTCCGATCACATATAGATTACTTCTCTTGAGAGTGTCCCACATAACTCTTAGGCTTTCTTTATTTTTCTTCACTCTTTGTTTCTGATTATTCTTCAAACAAGTTAATGCCAAGGAATATATCCTCTATTTCACTGATTCTGTCTTTCATTGCTTCAATTCTACTCCTATGTCTTTCCATTGAGTTGTGTATTTCTGAGATTTTATTATTAATCTTCTGGGTTTCTGGTCATTGTTTTTGTATGGTTTCTAATTGTCTGTTTATTTTGTCATTTTGTTCTTGTATTGTTTTCCTGAATTCTTCTAGTGTTTTGTCTATGCCTTCCTTGATTTTGTCTACGTATTCTTTGGTTTTCGTCTATGTTTTCCTTGATCTCTTTCTTGATTTCTTGAGGAGCTCTATATATAAGTCTTTTGAATTCCTTATGCTGTAGTTTGATTACCTCTTCTTCCTCGGTGAGGTTTTCAGGTTCTTTATTTTGGTCCTTTGCTTGAGCCATCCTGTCCTGTTTCTTTAGGTGATTTGATATTCTGTTGTCTCTGAGGCATTAAAGTGTTATGTTTATTTATTAATTGTATATTTGTTTGCTGGGTCCTGAGTTTTTGTTTTGTTTTGATGCATCTGGGCAGGCAGTGCTGGCATGCTACTCTGGTCAGTAGTCTGGGTGCACTTGAGTGCGCTCCACCTGTCTTCGGGTGGGTGTGGCAGTGGCTGGATACATGAGAGTGGGTGTGTGCTTGTTGGTCTTGCTGGGCAGCTTAGGACAGTCTGGGTGAGGATTGGCCACCATCTGTTGTAGGTCCAGGGGTGCAGGTGTGGAGAGTGGTCCATGCCAAGTAGGTGGCGCTGCCATTGAGGTGGGTGTGTTGTGCTTGTAGGGGTGTGGTTGTTGCCACTTACTAGGTAGAGGATGAGGGGGATGGATGGTGGGTGGGCACACATGGTCATGCTGACTGCCTTATGCTGGGCAGGGGAAGTGGGGGAGAGCAGCAAGTAGGTATGTGCTCAATCACATTGCCAGTGCCTCTTGCAAGGCAAGGGTAGCAGGGAAGGAGCAATGAGCAAGTGCATTTGCAGTCATGCCACTGGTGCCTTGAGCTGGGCAAGGGGCAGGAGCAACAGTCATGCACAGTTTCTCACCTCCTGTGCCTCTCATCAGGCTGGGGAGAGGGGAGAGGGAGTGGCAGGCATGCTGACTGATGCACCGCCAGCACCTCTCACTTGGTGGATGAAGAGGGAGGGAGCAGCAGGCAGGCATGCTCATGGCCATGGTGCCAGCGCATCTCACCCAGCAGAGGGGGAAAGAGGGATCAGCAGGCAGACATGTGGGGTTGCACCATTTGGGCCTCTTGCCAGACAGGGGGAGAGTGGAGGGAGCAGCAGGCATGTGTATCGATGTGCCGCTGGCATCTCTTATCAGACGGGGGGTGGGAATAGGGAATAGCAGGCAGGTATGCATGCAGTTGTGCTTCTGCTGACTGTTGCAAGGTAGGGGCAGGGACTGGAGTAGTGCAGGCACACACATGGACGCACACAGTCTCCACCACTCTGTGAGCCCTGGGGGGGTGTAGGTGGTGGGCAGGCATGCACATGAGAGGGTGCCTACCGCCATTCATCAGGTGGGCAGAGGAGGGTAGTAGATGGGGCTGAGTGAGGGGTGGGGAGAATCATGTTGTGGTCTCTGGTCAGATGGGGTGTCCTGGGTATGGGATCCTCAAATGCTTCCATTCAGGAGGGTGAGGTCAGGGTTAGTGTGCCTCTCTGGTTAGCAGATGTGGGTGCCCAGGCCCTTTCCATCTGCTGTAGCCAGTAGTCTGGACCTGCTCCCAACCAAGTGTGAGAAGGAGAGGTTTCCGGGATCCATTCAGGTGGGGGATTGCTCGCTGCCACTCTGCATCTCCACCACCTCGTGCACGCCACTCAATCCTGAGGTTAGGGACTGCCACTTGTGGGTATCTGGTTCTGGATATCAGCTCTCTCCCTGCTCTTGCTTTTTTCTGAGTATGTCTACGTAGTTTCTCTGTCTCTTATAGGATGGCCATAGTGTTGCCTCCGTGTCTTCTTCCCCAGGGGGTGCTTCTAGCTTTGTCTTAAGATGGCCAAGTTCAGCCCCTCTGTTTCCTGTTACTCCTTGCTCACTGCATTTGTTCAGCTTTTCTGTCCAGTCAGTGTTGGATTCAATTCTTTATCCTTCCTTTTTGATGTTCACATTTCCAGGATTGTTGCCTGCCTTTGTTTCACTTAGCTTTTTGGGTCTTTGCTGTCAGGGGAGGTAAGGTGTGTTTGACTCATCTGTCATCTTGGCTGTAAATTATGGTTTTATTTTAATAATTTACTTCACAAGGAGTTTCTCAGGAAAAAAAAATTACCCTTGCAGATAGAACACTTTATTATGCTTTCTACTTTTCAGCATTAGCACAAATTTATATTGTTTTGTTACTGTAATTTTCAGAGTTCTTTATTTAAAGCTGATTTAATGAACACTTTCAGCCTTTTAACCACATCTTCTTTCATCTCTGAAAACCTCAATTCAGTTATCAAACACTCTTTTTCCCCTTGGGAGAGTTTTTGAATGTTATACTTGTTTTTTTCTTGCATATTTGAACGTGACTATCTGTTCTTTTCTTACTTAGATAATATCTTGCCTTGGTGTATAATATTTGGGTCCCACAACTAATACCTACAGAGCTTAGACATACGTTGCTTTAGAGACATTTTAACCCAGATTAAAGGCAGCTTTTAAAACTTTGTTTGTACAGCAGAAGGTTGGGATGCAGAACTCAAATTCTAGTAAAAAGACCAGACTTAATGGTCTGACTGAGACCAGAGGAACCCCGGAAATCGTGGCTCCCAGACTCTCTGTCAACCCAGAACTACAACAATTCCCAAGGCCAGCTCTTCAGACAAAGATTGGACTGGACTGTGGGACATAAAATGATATTCGTGAAGAGTGTGTTTCTTAGCTCAAGTAGATACATGAGACTAAATGGGCAGGCTCATGTCTGGAGGTGAGATGAGAAGGCAGAGAGGGTTAGGAGCTAGTTGAATGGACATGGGAAATTAGGAGTGGAAAGGAGGAGTGTACTGTCACAGTACAGGGAGAGCAGTTAGGGTCACATAACAATGTATGTATAAATTTTTGTATGAGAGATTAACTTGAATTGTAAACTTTCACTTAAACTACAACAATAAAAATAAAATAAAAGATGTTTGTTTAAAAGCTTGGCTCTTCACCGATTACATTTTCGTAAAGCTGTACATATATAAAGCTGTTATAGGTTTATAACTTAGTGCTGAGTACCTTCAGATATGTTTACAATAAAATGATCCACATAGTGAAAAAAAATTATGTTTGTTTTGCTCATTTATTTATTTATTTGGAGGAGGTTAGGGGGAGGTGTAGAGGAGGCACTGGATGCCATAGGATTCTTCTTTTATCATTGGAGCAAAGCAAAATTGATGGATATCTCTTGGTTGATGATTCCATATCAGTTTTGCGGGTAACCTAGTATGCCTTTCAATCATAAGACCTATATCTACCTTCGTTTTTAAAAATGTTCTTCTCTTGTTTATTTGAATATTTTCTTTCTAGTTCATTTTGTTCAGTTTCCTTCTTGGGAGTTCACCAATTACAGGCATGTTTATCCACTATGTTTCATGTCTTTTGTAACTCTTTTGATCTTTTTCACAAACTTTGTTCATTTTTTTTCCCTAAGCCTGTCCTTCACATCTGTCCTCCTCAGCAATATTTATTCTACGTTTTGCCGATTTCAACGTGGCTTTAACTTTTTAATTTTTTTTTTCTCTGCCACATTCTCCCCTGAACTTTCCTAGCTCACTTTTTATCTCTTTCTTTTGCCTTATCACTTCTTTTTTTTTGATCCCTATCTCTCTCACTTTTTTTCTTTTTTGAACATTTTATTGCTGTGTAGGTGAAAGTTTACCGAACAAATTAGTTTCCCATTCAACAATTTATACACAGCTTGTGTCGTGACATTGGTTGCAAACCTCTGAATGTGTCAGCATTCTCCCCACTTCCTCCTTAGGTTCCAGTGTCCATTTGCCCAGCTTTCCTGCCCCTAACATCCTTCTGAACTTTGCTTTTGCGTAAAGGCTGCCCTTCAGGTCTTATATAGTTGATTGTTCTGAGTTGTCCATTCCACACTGGTGTTCATTTTATAGCTCTGTCTATTGTATGGCTATAGTGTGGTCTCTGGGAGTGATTTCAGTTCCAAGTTTGAAGGGTGTCTAGGGGCCATAGTCTCAGGAGTTCCATCAGTCTCTATCAGACCAGTAAGTCTGGTCTTATTTATGAGTTTGAATTTTGTTCTATATTTCTCTCCCACTCTGTCCATGACCTACTGTTGTGGTCTGGTCTGAGCAATCAGTAATGGTAGCTGGGTACCGTCTAGTTCTTCTGGTCTTAGTCTAGTGGAGGCCATGATTCTTGTGGTCCATCGGTCCTTTGAACTAATTGTTTCCTTGAGTCTTTGATTTTCTTCACTCTTCTTTGCTCTAGGTGGGAAGAGAGCAATTGTCATATCTTAGACGGCCACTCAGAAGTTTTTAATACCCCAGCTGCTACTCACCAAGGTAGGATGTAGAACATTGTCTATATGGATTATGATATGCCAATTGACCTAGATGTACCCCCAGACTATGATCCCTAGCCCTCAAACCCAGTATCTTAGTCCCAGGAGGTGTATGGTTATGGCTAGGGAGTTTTCATGACCGTGTCCCCTGTGCACACTATTGCATACATGGTTATATCTGCAGCATGTACACATATATATGTATGTGGGTATACTTCCATGCACCCTCCCACCCCCGTTAAACTTACATATCTACCTATGCATCCACTCCTACATTACTGGTTGTTATTACTGTTGTTACAGGATTGTGTATGTATTGGTATTTATCATTGTTTTTCACTCTTGTGTACCTTTGAGTGTCTTCTTTTACTTGATTATGTTGTGCTGAATTCCTCCATATTGTGTATTATCTCTCCCTGCACTAAAGTTAGTACATGTCTGCTATCTAGTTAGTGGTTTTCCTTCCTTCCCCTTCATACCTGAAAACTGTCAGAAAATGTTTCTTTCTATGAAAACCTCTTCTTGAGTTCTTATAATAGTGGTCTCATAGAATATTTGTCCTTTTGCAACTGACTAATTTCACTCAGCATAATGCCTTCCAGATTCATCCATGTTGTGAGATGTTTCAAGGATTCATTATTGTTCTTTATCATTGCATAGTATTCCATCATGTGAATATACCATAGTTTTATTCATTCATCCATTGATGGGCACCTAGGTTGTTTCCACCTTTTTTTTTCATTGTGAACAGTGCTGCAATGAACATGGGTGTGCATATATCTATTCGTGTGATGGCTCTTATTTCTCTAAGATGTATACCAAGGAGTAGGATTGTTGGATCATATGGTATTGCTATTTCTAGCTTTTTGAGGAAGTACCATATTGTTTTCCATAGCAGTTGTACCATTTTACATTCCCACCACCAGTGTATGAGAGTTCCAATCTCCCCAGAGCCTCTCCAGCATTTGTTGTTTTCTGGGTTTTTTTTTTTTTTTTTTTAATCGGTGTCATTATTACCAGTATGAGATGGTATCTCATTTTAGTTTTGATTTTTAATCTCTCTAAAGGCTAATGATCATGAATATCTCTTCATGTATTTGTTGGCTGCCTGAATGTCTTCTTTGGTGAAGCATCTGTTCATGTCTTTTTGCTCATTTTTTAAATTGGGTTGTTTGTCTTTTTGTTGTAGAGCTTTTGGAGTTTTGTATAAATTTTAGAGATCAGATCCTTGTCAGATATATCATAGCCAAAATTTTTTTCCTAGTCTGTGGGTTCTCTTTTTATTCTTTTGGAAATATCTTTTGATGAGCATATTTGATTTTTAGGAGGTCCTAATCATCTAGTTTATCTTCTGCTGTTTGTGCATCTTCAGTTATGTTTGATAATCTATTTATGCCATAAATTAAGGCTCTTAGGTTTGCCTCTATTTTTTCTTCTATGGTTTTTATGGTTTTAGGTTTTACACTTAGGTCTTTGATCCATCTTAAGTTAGTTTTTGTGTATGGTGTGAGGTATAGATCTTGTTTCATTTTTCTGGTTATGTCTTCTTGGTGGATTGTCCCTTTAATCATTATATAATGTCCCTCCTTGTCTCTTACAATGGATTTTGATTTTAAGTCTATTTTATCTGAGGTTACTGTTTGCATGATATTGTTTCTTCCATCCTTTGATTTTTAACCTATTTATGTCTTTCTAAGATATGTCTCTTGTAGGCAACATATTGATGGGTCTTTTTTTTTTTTTTTAATCTGTTCTGCCATTCTCTGTCTCTTGACTGGTGTATTTAAACCATTTACATTTGGTGTGATTATCTATTAATAGGTATGAATTTACTGTTGTCATTTTTGTTGTGCTTTTTGTTGTGTTTCTGTTTTCTTTGTTCCTCTTAATTTTCTGTGCTGAGTTTTTTTTTTAAAATATATTTTCTTTTCATTTTCTTTGTTGTTGTTGATTTTGTGTTTACTGAGTCTTTATGGTTTTCTTTTTTATTTTGGTGAGTAGGCTTATTAACTTTCTTTGTGGTTACTCTGATGCTTTCTTTTATCTTAGTAAGTTTAAAACAGTCTGTTATTTCTCAGTATCACCATGACATCCTCTCCATCTGGAAGTTCTATGTTTATACTATTTATTCCCCCTTTTTGTTTTGAAGTTGATGTCACAGATTGACATTTCTCTTTCCCTGTTTTTCGTTCTGTAGCTTTGTTTTACTTTTGCGATTTCTCTATCTGTGTTGGCATCTTGGTGATGCCGTTGTGTGACTTACTCTCAGGTTGTTGTCTGGTATCATTGATTCTCTATCTGAAGGACTCCCTTTAATATTTCTTGTAAGGTTGGTCTGGTTATTATAAATTCCTTTAGTTTCTTTTTATTTGAGAATGTTCCTATTTCACCATTGCATTTGAGAGACAGTTTTGCTGGGTATATGATTCTTGGTTGACAATTCATTTCTTTCAGGATTTTATATATGTCATCCCATTGCCTTCTTGCCTGTGTGTTTTCTGCTGAGAAGTCAGAGTTTAGTCTCATTGGAATCCCTTTGTAGGTGATATTTCATTTTTCCCAATCTGCTCTCAGAATTCTCCTTTTATCTTTATACTTGGAAGGTCTGATTATGATATGTCTTGATTAGTTTCTTTTGGAGTCTATCCTGTATGGAGTTTGTTGAGCTTCTTGGATGGAAATCTTCTCATCTTTCATGATATTGAAGAAATTTTCTTTTAGCAGTTCTTCAGAAATGCTCTCTGTGCTTTTTTTTGTGTGTGTCTTCCTATTCTGGGATTCCAATCATGCATAAATTATTCCTCTTCATAGTGTCCCACATAACTCAAGCTTTCTTCATTTTTTTTTTGTTTGTTTTTCATTCGATTTTCTAATTGATCCTCAAACTAATTGGTATGAAGAGATTTGTCTTCTATTACTCCTAATTCTTTTCTCCATTGTTTCAATTCTACTTCTACGTCCTTTGATTAATGTATCTCTGATATTTTATTGTTAATCTTCTGGATTTCTAGTTACTGTTTTTGTATGATTTCTAATTGTCTATTTAATTTGTCATTTTATTCTTAAATTGTTTTCCTGAATTCTTCTAGGTTTTTGTCTGTGTTTTCCTTCATCTCTTTGAGATGAATTCCATATCAGGCAGTTCCATTACTATCTCTTCCTAAGGAAGGTCTTCTGTCCCTGTATTTTGGTCACTTGGTTGAGCCATCTCATCTTGTTTCTTTATATGATTTGATTTTGTCTGCTGTCTCTAAGGCATTAAGGTGTTATTTTATTTATGATTTTGTTTTGTTTTGATATCTCAGAGCAAGGGCTCTCTCCAGGTGGCTGGAGATCATGGAGGCAAACTCTCTGGAGGTGGAGGGAGGAGATAGGTGACTGGAGGTCGTGCAGGCAGTTGCTCTGGTTGGGGAGAGGTGGGCAGGTGTCTGGGGGCTGCACAGGCACTTTGTCTGCCTGAGGAGAGGCAGAGCAGGTGAACAGGAGTCACATACATGCTCTCACCAATGAGGGAGGGGGTGGGAAGGATGGCTGGGAGGTGTGCAGGCACTCTCTCTGGTAAGGGAGGGTGGGGGTGGCAGCTGGGAATTGGGGGAGAAAAAAATAAAAAATAAATAAAAAAAGATGGGGGCCTCATCTATTGTTGCTTATTCACCCCCTGTCCTATCAGTCAGGTACCACCACTGGAGAGTTGTCCTGTCTCTAGATTCTGACTCCCTCCCTACTCTGTGTATGCTAGGATCCCTGAGCCTCTTGTCCTCCATCCTGTATTTTCCTATTTAAGCTCCAGTTCATGTCCTGCTCACCTTGCTTCACTCCGGGAATATCAACACAGTTTCTCTTTATCCTGTTGGGAGTTCTGAGATGTTATCTTCCTGTGCTTCTCACCCAGGGTCACTGCTGGCTTTGTATCAAAATGACCCTCCTGTGCTGAACTGGCTGGCCTTTCATTTGATGTTCAGGATTCCAGGGTTGTCATCTGTATCTGTTATACTTTGTTTCTCCAGTCTTTGCTGTAGAGAGATGGTGTGGTGCATCTGACTAGGCCACCATCTTGGGTGATCTCTGTATCTCTTCTTTGAACTCTGAGTTTCACAGACGCCATTAAAGATTATTTGACTCTGTGGATAAATGTTTGTGCTGTTGTCCTGCTTCTCAAAGTAGTTCTTCTGATGTATATTCTCCATCCGGCTTTTGTTCATCAGGCTTATTTCTTCCTTCTGCCTAGTTATAGCCATGCATATCTCTCAGGCTGTCTCTTTTCTGATTATTACTTATCTTTAAATGGGATCAGTTTTTTTCTGATTCAAGTGTTTGCTAAGGAATTTGATTGGGAGTAGAGGAGGGCAACTTATGGGGCACAGGGCATCTTTGATTCATAACACTTTGCTTGCAGCTCTGGAGTAGACCTTCTCTAAAAACTCATTTTCTCCCCTCACACCAAGAATGACTACATAGTTCACGTATTTGTGATTATTTCATTTTATTCCAGTAGACAGTGATTGCTACCTCTTATCTCTTTCTACTTTGCCACACAAGTCCCTGGGTGGAACAATGGTTAACACACTTAGCTGCTAACTGAATGGTTGGACATTTGAGTCCACCAGAGTTACCTCAGAAGAAAGGCAAGGCAATCTGCTTCTGAAAAATCAGCTATTGGGAAAAAACCTATGGAGCACAGTTGTACTTGGACACACACGGGGTCTCCATGAGTTGGAATCAACTCGAGGGCAACTGGTTTTTGAGGGCATTGGTGGTTCAGGAATAGAATTTTTGCCTTCTATGTGGAAGGCCCAGGTTCAGGTTCTGACCAATGAACCTGATGCAAAGTCATGACACATCTGTCAGTGGATGCTTTCATGTTGTTCTAATGCTGAACAGGTTTCAGTAGAGCTTTCAGACTAAGACAGAATAAGAAGAAAGGTCTGGCAATCTACTTCTGAAAATAGGCCAATGAAAACTCTATGAATCACGACAATATGATCTGTAACCAATCATGGTGATGACACAGGAATTGGCCATTCCATTGTGCAATGGGTCACCATGAGTCAGGGGCCAACGGGATGGCTGCTAACAACAATAACAAACCTTACCACACAGACCACCTGCCTTCCACAATGATAACTTTTCTGTGTGATTTATCTTTCAGCCCTAGCTCCCTTGCCACTCTACATCATGCAATGGGACTTAGGAGATGTCCCCAGTGTCCAACCATGCCCTTTCACCTGGACATTCCAGCAAAGGATTGTTGGTTGATTATTTTAAGGTTATGGAACCTACACCAGGCAGTGGAATATGTCCACCAGAAGTGTCTGCCACTAATTGGATTCAACTTTCACTCTGTTCAGCAAATATACTTCACAGTTTTTGGTTGCAGATGCTTTTCAGTTTCATTGAAGATAGTGTTTCTTCCTCTATGTTTTTTAATCTTCCTGTTGCCTTGCATTGGTTTTAGGAAGTAGAGCAGAATAAAAATACCTTTACTCCATTGTTAACTCGAAATGCCAATATACATTTTTTTAAAATATACTTCCATATTGTTTGCCAACTAAAGCTAGAAATATGAGGACATGGCCTTTCACCTTTACATTTATTTTCCCCTTGTCTACTTTCTCAATCTACTAATTTTGGATTTGACTCACGTCATTCTTTCATTCAAACAACATTTATTGAGCACCTACTCTGTGCCAAGGCACTGACTTATATTTTGTGACACTTGCAACCATGAAGTATACAGTAAAAAGGGAGGGAAAACATCAAATGACCAATACAAAATGCTCACACAAATTAATATAAAATTAGAAATTATAAAAAGCTATTTAGATGTAATACTCTCCAACCTTCTGTAATGATGGAAATGCTCTATACCTGCACAGCCATCAGTTACATGTGGCTATTGAACAATTTAAATGTGACTAATGTGCTAAGGAACTGAATTTTAAATTTTATTTAATTTAAATTTAAATAGCCCAGTGTAACTAGTGGCTACTTATTGGACAATATAAATCTAGAGGGAAAGGACACAGTGCTAAGAGATAGACTAACAAGTGGGAAGTTTAGTCAGGGATGGTCACAAGAAGGACATTCCATTCCACTGAGACCTATAAGATAAGAAGAGGAAACTCAGGCAAAGAATGAGGGAGGAAAAAACGCTTGGAACTGAAGGAGAAGCAAATGCAAAGATCTGGAGGGAGGAAGAAGAAATCCACGGGTAGGGGGAAAGCAGCTTCATATAAAGTTCATTACCCAGTGAGAAGGGTACTGAACTTACCAACATTAACTTGCTGCTGAGTTTTTGGGATTTTGGGTGCCAAAATCAGACTGAATTCATACCTACAGAAAATTTTTTAACTGTCTCTTATGGTTTACACACATACAAAAATAGTTTACATTTGACATTAGCTTTAAAATAATGGTATTTCCTCCACACCATATAGGGCACTGATAGTAAAAAAACAAGCAAACAAAAACAACAACCAAAAAAATTAAAAATAAAACTCTAAAACTATGTTATATTAGAGAGTAAAATCTTTATTAATAAAGTAAGAGATAAAGGGAGAGGCTGATGAATTCACGAATTTCAGAAGGAAACAGATTTACATCCAGATCTTCTTTTTGTATTTTTACATTTAAGATTATCTTTAAAATAATGGTATTTCCCCCACACCAGGCAGTACACTGATAGTGAAAAAAAAACAACAAACAAACCAAAAAACCCCAAATATTGGTGCCTACTTTGTTAATCAAAACATTTAAAAAAAAATGATCTGTCATCAGAACGACTTGTACCTATGTTCATTTATGAGATTTTTACAAACCGATCTTTGTATGCAAGTTATCTTTGAAATCCTATAAGATACACCACTAAGAATGGGTATGTCTATCCCAGCAGAATGTGTATTTTAAGGAGTCTGAATCACATACAAACTAGAATTTCTGTGTGTCCTTTTTTATTTTTCTTGTGCTTTAGGTGAAAGTTTACAGCTCAAGTTAATTTCTCATACAAAAATCTATACACATATTGTTATGTGACTCTAGTTGCAATCCTTATAATGTGACAGCACACTCCCCCTTTCCACCCTGGGTTTCCCATGTCCATTCAACCAGCTCCTATCCCTTCCTGACTTCTCATCCCACCTGCAGATAGGAGCTGCCCACTTAGTCTCGTGTATCTACTTGAACCAAGAAGCACACTCTTCAGGAATATTATTTTATGTTTATACTCCAGTCTAATCTTTGTCTGAAGAATTGGCTTCAGGAATGGATTTAGTTCTGGGGTAGCAGAGAATCTGGGGACTATGTCTTCTGGGATTCCTCTACTCTCGGTCAGACCACTAAGTATGGTATTTTTATGTAAATTTGAGTTCTGCACCATACTTTTCTCCTGCTCCATCAGGGACTGTCTGTTATATTCCATGTCATGGTGGATATTGGTGGCAGCTGGGCACCACCTAGTTCTTCTGGTCTCGGGCTGATGTAGTCTCTGGTTTATGTGGCCCTTTCTGTCTCTTACGCTAATATTTTCTTTGTGTCTTTGGTGTTTTTCACTCTCTTTTGCTCCAGGTGCATTGAAAAAAATC
Organism: Dugong dugon; assembly: GCA_030035585.1. Lineage (NCBI taxonomy): Eukaryota > Metazoa > Chordata > Mammalia > Sirenia > Dugongidae > Dugong > Dugong dugon. Next base: position 63,855,352 of record CM057470.1, on the reverse strand, counting down.
GATGCATCTTAGATGGCCACTCACAAGCTTTTAAGACCCCAGACGCCACTCACCAAAGTGGGATACAGAACATTTTCTTAATAAACTTTGTTATGCCTTAGGTGTCCCCTGAAACCATGGTCCCCAGACCCTCACCCCTGCTACTCTGTCCCTTGAAGTGTTTGGTTGTGTTCAGGAAACTTCTTAACTTTTGGTTTAGTCCAGTTGTGCTGACTTCACCTGTAGTGTGTGTTGTCCTTCCTTTCACCTAAGATAATTCTTGTCTACTATCTAGTTACAGAATTCCCCTCTCCCTCCCTCCCAACCCTCGTAAGCATCAAAGAATGTTTTCTTCTGTGTTTAGACCTTTTCTTGAGTTCTTATAATATAATGTTTGTCCTTTTGCAACTGACTAATTTCACTTAGCATAATGACTGCCAGATTCATACATGTTGTGAGATGTTTCAAGGATTCATTATTGTTCTTTATCATTGCACAGTATTCCGTCATGTGAATATACCATAGTTGTATTCATTCGTCAATTGATGGGCACCTAGGTTGTTTCCATCTTTTTTTTTCATTGTGAGCAATGCTGCAATGAACATGGGTGTGCATATATCTATTCATGTGACAGCCCTTTTCTCTCTAGGATATATTCCAAGGAGTGGGATTGTTAGATTGCATGGTACTTCTATTTCTAGCTTTTGAAGGAAGCGCCAAATCTATTTCCAAAGTAGTTGTGAATTTTACATTCCCACCTACAGTGTGTAAGTGTTCCAGTCTCTCCACAACCTCTCCAGCATTTATTATTTTGTGTTTTTTGGATTAATGCTACCCTTGTTGGGGTGAGATGATATCTCATTGTAGTTTTGATCTGCATTTCTCTAATGGCTAATGATCGTGAGCATTTCTTCATGTGTTTGTTAGCCACCTGAATATCTTCTTTGGCTAAGCGCCTGTTCATATCTTTGCCCATTTTTAAATTGGGTTGTTTGTCTTTTTGTTGTTGAGGTTTTGCAGTATCTTGTAGATTTTAGAGATTAGAAGCTGACTGGATTTGTCGTAGCCAACATTTTTTTCCCATTCTGTAGGTTGTCTTTTTACTCTTTTGGTGAAGTCTTTTGATGAGCGTAAGTGTTTGATTTTTAGGAGCTCCCACTTATCTAGTTTCTCTTCTGGTGTTTGTGTACTGTTAGTTATGATTTGTATTCTGTTTATGCTATGTATTAGGGCTCCTGGTATTGTCCCTATTTTTAATTCTATGATCTTTATCATTTTAGATTTTAGATTTAGGTCTTTGATCCATTTTGAATTAGTTTTTGTGCAAGCTGTGAGGTATGGGTCTTGTTTCAGTTTTTTGCAGATGGATATCTGGTTATGTCAGCACTATTTGTTAAAGAGATTGTCTTTTCCCCAATTAAAGGACTTGGAGCATTTGTCAAATATCAGCTGCTCATAGGTGGATGAATTTACATGTGGATTCTCAATTCCATTCCAGTGATCTATGTATCTGTTGTTGTACCAGTACCAGGATGTTTTGACTACCATGGCTGTATAATACTTTCTAAAATCAGGTAGTGTGAGGCCTCTCACTTTGTTCTTCTTATTTATCCAGGGCCTCTTCCCTTTCCATATGAAGTTGATGATTTGTCTCTCCTTTTATTAAAAAATGCCATTGGAATTTGGATTGGAATTGCATTGTATCTGTAGATCACTTTGGGTGGAATTGACATTTTCACAATGTTGAGTTTTCCTATCCATGAGCATGGTATGTTTTTCCACTTATGTAGGTCTCTTTTGGTTTCTTGCAGTAGCGTATTATAGTTTTCTTTATATAGGTCTTTTACATCTGTTGTAGGGAAAAAACATCACAAAGTTTAGTAAAGCAAAAAGAAAGTTTTATCTGGTATATATTCAAAAAGGCAAAAGTTGGAAATAGACAAGCATGCTGCCAGAGCCATGTCTGCCTAAGTCCAAGAAAATATTACAGAATAAGCAAGGATGGGAAAACAGACAAGCTTGCTGTCACAGCCATGTCTGCCTGAGTCCAAGGAACAGTATCAGAGTCATCAGAATATATTAACATAACAAATGGGTAAAACCATTGAAAACTTCACCTTTTCACAGATTGGCTAGAAACTGTGATCCTCCATTTTGAATTGTCTTTCTTAACAATCACTAGTACAGCTTTCAGTAACAACAGTTAGCAGGGTCTTCATTGGTCCAGTAAATTTTCTGTTCACTAAATCCTAATAGAAAAAGATAAGAGTGGAAAATCTTTCATGTTCTGTTTGAATGGTTTATGTGTAAGATTCCCTACAAGATATTTTTTAAGATTATCTTAGCTATTGTCTTTATACCTCAGGGCCCAGTTGATGTCATGTACTTGTGAGCCATTGTTAGTCCAGCTCCAGCTGCAGCTGGGTCACATTCTCTATGCTTAAGGACAGGGAATAATAACTCCAATATTATTTCCTAAATCATGTCTCTGCTTAGACTTATTCCTAAGTATTTTAACTTCTTGGGGGCTATTGTAAATGGTATTGATTTGATGACTTCCTCTTTGAAGTTCTCTTTTTTAGTGTAGAGGAATTCAACTGATTTTTGTATGTTTATCTTGTATCCTGATACTTTGCTGAAATCTTCTATTAGTTCCAGTAATTTTCTTGTGAATTCTTTGGAGTTTTCTGTGTATGAGATCATATCATCTGCAAATAGGGACACTTTTACTTCTTCCTTGACAATTTGGATGCCTTTTATTTCTTTTTCTTGCCTAATTGCTCTGGCTAGGACCTCCAGCACAATATTCAGTTAAGAGTGGTGATAAAGGGCATCCTTGTCTGTTTCCCATTCTCAAGGGAAAGCTTTCAGACTCTCTCCATTTAGGATGATGTAGGCTGTTGGCTTTGTATAAATGCACTTTATTTTGTTGAGGAATTTCCCTTCTATTCCTATTTTGCTGAGAGTTTTTATCATGAATGAGTGTTGGACTTTGTCAAATGCCTTTTCTGTATCAATTGATAAGATCATGTGGCTCTCATCTTTTGTTTTATTTATGTGATGGATTACATTCATTGTTTTTCTAATTTTGAACCATCCCTGCATACCTGGTATGAATCCCACTTGGTCATGTTGAATTAGTTTTTTTATATGTTGTTCAATTCTATTGACTAAAATTTTGTTGAGGATTTTTGCTTGTATGTTCATCAGGGATATTGGTCTATAATTTTCTTTTTTTGAAGTCTATTTTTATTGCATCAAATTTTTATAAGGATCTATGGAGATCCAAATCTTAAATAAGGATACAGGCAGTTCTCAAGGAGGAGGGAAGAGGTATTATTAGAAGTCACAGAAATGTGGAGAGAGGGAGGGAAAAGAGAACGAGAAAGAAAGAGAGGAGATATGGAGGAAAGGAGAGAGGAGACATGGAGAGAAGGAAAGAGGAGAGATGGGGAAGGAGAGAGAGAAAGAAGGTAAGGAAATGGGAAGATGTCAAAGGATGAGAGGAGGAAGAGAGAGTGAAGACTGAGGTGGGCATGGAGGAGACAGTGAAGGAAGAAACAGGAAAGCAAAAAATAGTAACAGCCACTCAGTGGGTTTGAGATGACTGCTGTCTGGAGTAGTACCTCCCATATGCAGAGTGTGGAGTAGAGGCTGTCAGCTCTTACCTGGGCTCTTTGAATACCAGTTACCTTTGGATATCCCTCTTCTGCTTTCAGAAACAGCTAGCGTGCTTTAGTTTTCAACCCTTAAAATACAAATTTTGAAGTAGATATTTATTTTCTCAAGGAAGTTTGGAGGTTTGTACATCAAAGAAAGAGCAGAGTAGTTTTTTGGTGGGGGGGGTTGTACTGCAGTTATTATACAAATGTTGGTCAAAAAATCTTCTTGACACTCGTGAGCTGTCAGGTTGCCTCATATTTATTCTTTGAGATCAGCGGGATGACTCATTTTAGAGTGCCCCCCTGGGCTACCTTTGTAGTCTAACATTTTATTTTAGGTGTTCCAAGCCCTTTAGGTGCAAATTAAATGCAAGAGTTTGGGAACAATTTGGTCTTAATTGTGTTAAAATAAGGCAATCATACAGCACAGTTAAACCCATTAACTACACCTGCCTATGCTTCAACCTTCAGAAATCTCCTTCTGAGCGTGTGGGCGGGTTGGGGGGAGTTCGCACAGAAAATCCAAAGTCAGCATTTTCTAAGTGGGCACCAAATTATTGATCAGAGGTTTATTTTTTTTTGTCTATGAGTAAGAAATGAAGATGTTGAGGTGGGAAAACTACTTTTTTTTTCAGGCTTCAGGGTGTCCCAGCTACAAACCTACAGGTTGGCAGTTCGAATCCACCCAGAAATGTCTTGGACCAAAGGCCTGGTGTTCTACTTACTCCCAACAGATCACAGCCATTGAAAACCCTATGGAGAATAGTTCTACTCTGACACGTTATTTGGAATTGGCTCGACGGCAACTGGTTTTTTGATTTTATGGTGTCTACGTATATAAAAGAGAAATGAAAACCAGCAGAAAACACTTTCTGCTAATTCTATTCAATTTTTGACAGTATCCTGACAACAGTGAAGATGTGGGTGTAGTTTTGGGGTTTAGGAACCAATGCTCCATTTTAATTAAATCTGTCCTTTCTGAATAAGCGATGACAACATAGCCATAAATAACATCATATTTCTTTTCAAATGAAGGTTTTTTTTTCTTTTTGTTCAAAGGAATTCTGCCCATTTTTTAAGATAAAACAAATGAACACTTGGCATCTGTAGCCCAGTCTGTCTAAAGTACAACTGATAACATGAATGCAGTTCAGATAATAGTTACCATTTATTGTTCCAACGTGCACCATTCAAATGTAACTATGTTCGTGAGGTTAGAAGGACACATAGAAACAAAGAGATAATCTGTAGGAGCTTGAAATCAAGTTGAAATGACATAATAAAATATTAATTAGTTGATTAGTTAATTAACTAATTCACCGAATGAGTACTTTCAAGAACTGTGTTATGTGGTTATTATAACGAGCAAACATAGACTTGGTCTTTGACTTCAAGAAGCCTTCAGTCTACAGGGGAAGAGACACAGGAATCAAATAATCACACAAACAGATATAAAATTAAACTGAGCTAAAGCTTTCACTTGTGTTATGAGAATAGAAATTTGCAATTACTACTTCATATTTTATGAAAGGAGCCCTGGTGACTCAACGGTTAAGTGCTCAGCTGCTAACTGAAATGTGAGTAGTTCGAACCCACCAGCAGCACTCCTCAGGAGAAAAGACCTGGCAATCTGCTTGTAAAGATTACAGCCTAGGAAGCCCTATGGGACAATTCTGCTCTGACCTATAGGGTCACTATGAGTCACAATTGACTTGATGGCACACAACACAACATTTTTGTGATGATTTGTAGAGTATTTTTATTATATGCGTTATGAAAGCAGTTATATGTAGTTATGGAGTCCCTGAGTGGTGCAAACAGATAATGCGTTCTGCTGCTAACAGAGAGGTTGGAGGTTTGGGTTCACCCGGAGGTGTCTCAGAAGAAAGTCCTGGCAATCTACTTCTGAAAACTCAGCCATTGAAAACCCTGTGGAGCACAATTCTACTCTGACACACATGGGGTCACCTTGAGTTGAAGTTGACTTGATGGCAATTGGTTTTATTTATATGTAGTTATATGACATGAAAGTAATGTTTTAGCTGTTTCAAATGTGTCATGATTAAAAGCAATGGGTTAAGTCATTCAATTAAGAATGTTTATTATTAAGAAAAATGCATACTAAGAGATTAGTAGTCCAAGTGGCCATTAGGAATTAGAGGCATCTCGAGGAGGCTTCTTGGAGGTGAGAGAAATTTAGTTGGGACATGTTGGATGGTCAAGCCTTGGCTGACTGAAAGGAAAACCCAAGTCCCTGCAGTTAGAACAAAGGTTTGGAAGTGAGAGAGATCAGCACATAGTCAAAGATCAGGTTACGGAACATGTGGACTAAAGCAGCAAAGCGTTATGCAGGAGAGGAAAAAGAATTAATGCTCCGTGGGGCCAGATTGTAAAAGGTCTTAAATGCCATGGTCAATACTTTGAATATTAATCTAAATGTTAGAGTTCCCCAAAGTGGTTTATTATCACTTCACCTAAATACTTTTCTTAAAATATAGCTTTTCAAGTTTCAGGTTAACCCAGTCATTCTCAACCTGGGACAGTTTTGCCCCAAGAGACACTTGGCAATATCTGGAGACATTTTTGGTTGCCACAACTGGAGGGGGGTTGCTGTTTGCTCAAGTGAGCAGAGGCCAGCGATGCTACTAAATATCCTACAATGCACAGGGCAGCCTCCACCACAGAGAATTATACAGTCCCAAATGTCAATAGTCCCAAAGTTGAGAAACCCTGTACGTAGATTAAGAGGCAGTCGTTCGAACAGAACAAGGGGGATACTGCATGGTTTAAAGTCAGGAAAGATGTTCGTCAGGGTTATGTCCTTTCACCATACCTATTCAGTCTGTATGCCAAGCAAATAATCCGAGAAGCTGGACTATATGAAGAAGAACACAGCATCAAGATTGGAAGAAGACTCATTAACCTGTGTTATGCAGATGACACAACCTTGCTTGCTGAAAGTGAAGAGGACTTGAAGCAGTTATTGATGAAGATCAAAGACCACAGCCTTCAGTATGGATTACACCTCAACATTAAGAAAACAAAAGTCCTCACAACTGGACTGATAAGCAACATCATGATAAATGGAGAAAAGATTGAAGTTGTCAAGGATTTCATTTTACTCGGATCCGCAATCAACACTCATGGAAGCAGCAGTTAAGAAATCAAAAGACACATTGCACTGGGCAAATCTGCTGCAAAAAACTTCTTTAAAGTGTTGAAAACAAAGATGTCACCTTGAAGACTAAGGTGCACCTGACCCAAGCCAAGGTGTTTTCAATTGCCTCATATGCATGTGCAAGCTGGATGATGAATAAGGGAAGACCGAAGAAGAATTGATGCTTTTGAATCGTGGTGTTGGTGAAGAATATTGAATATACCATGGGCTGCCAAAAGAAGGAACAAATCTGTCTTGGAAGAAGTGTGACCAGAATGCTCCTAAGAAGCAAGGATGGTGAGACTACATCTCATACTATGTCATCACCAATGACAACCTAGAAATCTCTTTATATACTTTTGAAGCTCCTAAGGGGATTCTAAGATCAACTTTTTTTGGGAACCACTGATCTAAATGGTTAATGGTTAACATATTCAGCTGCTAACCAAAAGATTGGAGGCTCAAGTCCAACCAGAAGGACCTCAGAAGAAAGACCTGGTGACTACTTCTGAAAAAATTAGTCTGAAAACCCTGTGGAGCACAGGTCTACTCTGACACACATGGGGTCACCATAACTTGATGGCAACTGGTTTTGGTTTCTGCGTGCCAAATGCTACACTAGCCTTTTTAATTGTATTATCTCATCAATCCTTGAAACAAAAATAAGAAGTATTTATTATATTTATTATTATTCTATTTTCTTTAAAGACAACATAACTCAAGTAAGATTACTCAGCAAAGTTAAAAGTAAAATTGATGGTCGAAGTTTTACTCATTAATAGACAGGCAAAGAAAGATGAGTGGAAATACTTAAAGTAAAATTAAAGACAAAATATGTTACATAGAAAAAAAGACAGTTATATTGGAAAAGGGCACACTCCATCACAAAAATATACACATAACTAAATAACATAACATCAAAGTTCACCATATTAAAGGACTTTATTTATAAAAGACATCAATTAAAAATGCAATGTGAAATGAACAGAATAGTAGAAAACATCAACATACCACCCTTAGTCTTTGATAGATTTAGGAAGTCACAAATAATTAAGACTATAATTAATTTAAGTAGTAAAACTAATGAGAATAAGTTGGTATATATACCAAACTTGAACCCTAAGAAATGGAATTCATCTTATTTTAAAATGCTCATGACACATCAATACAAACTGATAACATATTTATTTACAAAAGAAACTTTAGTGTATTCCCCCAAGCAGAAATTTTATAACAAATGGCATGATCTAAACATACTTTTTGTAAAAACTACAAATTACTAATGAAAGTTTAAATAAACCCACCACATAAAATGAAGACAGAATGTTATATAAAATGCTTTTCCACCTAAGAGGGAAAAGCCTGTATCTCTAAATTACTTTCAAAATATTGATGAGAATGCCACAGATGGAAATCTATGGATTATTGCCACAGCCGTGCTCATGGGCAATTGCAAGTCTTAAATATTTTCACTATTAACAAAGAAGAATGAGTACAAAATAATTTTAAGCATTCTACTAAGTTATTCGAAAAAGAATAGCAAAATAAATTTTAGGGAAGCAGAAAGGAGAAAATAATGAAGAAAAAAGCATAAATTATTCGGTTAGGAGAGTTATTGTTGTTAGGTGCCAGCAAGTCAATTCCGACTCATAGCGACCCCATGTACAAAAGAACGAAACACTGCCCAGTCCTGTGCCATCTTCACAATCGTTGTTATGCTTAAGCCCATTGTTGCAGCCACTGTGTCAATCCATCTCATTGAAGGTCTTTCTCTTTTTCTCTGACCCTCTATCTCCAGGGAATGATCCCTCCTGACAATATGTCAAAAGTATATGAGATGTAGTCTCACCATCCTTGCTTCCAAGGAGCATTCTGGTCTGACTTCTTCCAAGACAGATTTGCTCAATCTTTGGCAGTCCATGGTATATTCAATATTCTTCACCAACACCACAATTCAAAGGCATCAATTCTTCTCTATTCTTCCTTACTCATCAACCAGCTTTCACATGCATATGAGGCAATTAAAAACACCATGGCTTGGGTCAGGTACACCTTAGTCTTCAAGGTGACATCTTTGCTTTTCAACACTTTAAAGAGGTCTTTCGCAGCAGATTTGCCCAATGCAATGTGTCTTTTGATTTCTTAACTGCTGCTTCCATGAGTGTTGATAGTGGATCCAAATAAAATGAAATCCTTGACAACTTCAGTCTTTTCTCCATTTATCTTGATGTTTCTTACTGGTCCAGTTGTGAGGACTTTTGTTTTCTTAATGTTGAGGTGTAATCCATACTGAAGGCTGTGGACTTTGATCTTCATCATTAAGTGCTTCAAGTCCTCTTTACTTTCAGCAAGCAAGATTGTGTCATCTGCATAACACAGGTTGTTAATGTCTTCCTCCAATCCTGATGCCGTGTTCTTCTTCATATAGTCCAGCTTCTCTGATTATTTGCTCAGCATACAGACTGAATAGGTGTGGTGAAAGGATACAACCCTGACAAACACCTTTCCTGACTAAACCACGCAGTATCCCCCTTGTTCTGTTCGAACTGCTTCTTGATTTATGTACAGTTTCCGCATGAGCACAATTAAGTGTTCCGGAATTCCCACTCTTCGAAATGCTATCCATAGTTTGTTATGATCCACACAGTCGAATGCCTTTGCATAGTCAATAAAACACAGGTAAATATCTTTCTGGTATTCTCTGCTTTCAGCCAGGATCCCTCTGACATCAGCAATGATATCTCTGGCTCCACTGTAGGAGAGAGGAACACATTAAATTTTATTTTAAAATCTGATATATGGACTTCTAATATATACAAAACTTAACAAGTCAAATAAAAAGTAGAGAAAACATACAAATACACAAAATTTAGTCATAAGAGAATGGTACTATAGATAAGAGAGAACTTAAAAGCATTATAAGAAAATACTATGTAGAGCTCTATACTAATAAAGTTGAAAATCTCAATGAAATGGATGATTTTCTAGGAAAATAAATGACTAAAATTGAGTCAGGATGAAGCAGAAAACCTGAATCAAAAAAATAACTAGGGAAGAAATTGGAAGCATGCCAACGTGTATCCAAAAAAGGCTCTGGCTCAAACATTTTTATGAACAAGTTTTTTCCAACTTTGTAGAAGAGATAATTCTCCTGCTCTATAAACTGTTTGAAAGGATAGAAGAAGATCCAAAACTTCCTAATTAGTTTTGTAAAGCTATCATAATCCTGGTTCTAAAACTTGACAAAAATACCATGAAAGAAAAAAATATATAAACTATTTTCCCTTCGCTTCTACATGTACACTCGAAAACATTAGGCTGTTGAATCTGATATTATGTCAAAAAAATAACCTTCCATGAAAGAAAAGATATATAAACTATTTTACCTTCACTTCTACATGTACACTCAAAAAGAAAACATTAGGTTGTTGAATCTGATATTATGTCAAAAAAATAACTTTCGATGACTAAACTGCATTTTTTTCTAATGAATGAGAAGGATGCCATACTATTAGGATAGCTGTTATTAAAAATAACAGTCCAAAGGAAAAAAATCGTATCAACATGATAATAAAAATGAATTGTATGAAACCAAACACCAACTGTTAGAATTTTTTTTAAAAAAAGGTAACCACTGACTTGAGAAAAACATATATATTTTAAACTAATGGACACTACACAAAATAGTGAAACACTTGAGGAATTTTCATCAGAATTAGATATACATCTGCCATCACCATAATTATTCTGCAGTTTTTTAAAAGTCCTATCGAATGCAATAAAATAAGTAAAAAAACAGGAATAGGTAATCGCATTTAAACAAAGTTGTTATTTTCAGGTGTTGTGTGATTTTTTTTCTTTCACAATCCAAGAGAGTCTGCTAGAAATCTATTCAAACTAGTAAATTAAATGTAAGCTGGCTAAGAACAAAATAAACAAGCCCCAACCACCACCATCAAAAGCCCTAATAACTCTTTTGGGCACTTGCAAAAAACAAGATCACAACATTTTATTCAAACTAATAAAAAATAAACAAAACAGCTAAGCAATAACTCATAAAGAAACATTCAGAGTCTATGTAAAGAAAAAAAAGAACTACAAAGCTTTACTGAGATATATTTAAGAAAGGGACAAGAGTGAAATAAATTTTATTCTTTGAAGAAAAGACACTACCTTATAAACGTAATTCTTCTCCAAATAATAGTTTTGTTTAAAGTATTTCAGTTAATTTCCAAATGATTTGTCTTGCAACTTGAAAAAATGATTCTGAAGATTATCCTAAAACAAAAAGGAGCAATGATAGACAAAACAATACGAATTTTTCACAAGAGAGGTAACCAGCACAAAGGAAGAGATTGAAAGCAACCAAAATGTATACGATAGAAGTAACTTTTCAAATAATTGAGGAAAATAATCCATTAATTAGTAAATATTATGGGAAAAATCAGGTATTAGTTTAAAAAATCAGTTATATTACTACCTCACACCAAATTTCAAATGGATCAATCACTTGAATGAAAATAAATAAATAAAAGCATGACAAAACTAAAAGAAAATATGAGTTCTAACCAAAAAAAAAAACCCAAACGTGTTGCTGTCAATTCTGACCCATAGTGACCCTATAGGACAGATAGGACAGAGTAGAACTGCCCCATAGAGTTTCCAAGGAGCAGCTGATGGATTCAAACTACTTACCTTTTATTTATCAGCTGAGCTCTTAACCACTGCACCACCAGGACTCCATGAGTACTAAAAACCCCTTGCAGTCAAGTTGATTCCAATTCACAGCATTCCTATTGGCCAGAAACAATTCTTAAGTTGTTGTTGTTAGGTGCCATCAAGTCGGTTTCTACTTACAGCAACTCTAGGTACAACAAAACAAAATGTTACCCAGTCCTGAGCCATCCTCACAACCGTTGTTATGTTTGAGCCCATTGTTGTAGCCACTTTGCCAATCCATCTTGTTGAGGCTCTTCCTCTTTTTCGCTGACCTTCGACTTTACCGAGCATGATGTCCTTCTCCAGAGCTCTGGTGGCACAAGTGGTTAAGTGTTTGGCTGCTAACTGAAAGGTCAGCAGTTTGAATCCACCAGCAGCTCCTTGGAAACCCTATGGGGTAGTTTTACTCTGTCCTATAGGGTAACTATGAGTTGGAATCAACTCCATGGCAATGTTTTTTTTTTTTTTAATGTTCTTCTCCAGAGGCTGGTCTCTCCTGATAACATGCCCAAATATTTAAAGTAAGGAACAAAAAAGAAGAAATTAGTTTTGCTATATAAGATTAAAGACATCAAAACAACTATAAAAATTCAAATGGCAATAACACATGGGGAATAATAGAATATTTATGATAAAGGATTCATATCCTCAGCATAGAAAGCCTACACATCACTCACACACACACACACACACACACACACACACACACACACACATCTCAGAGTAAAAGGCAATCATTCTAAGAGCAAAATCGCCAAAAAACATTTTTTTAAAGTAAAAGCTTTATTGAGATATAATTCACATATCATACAATTCATTTAAAGTGTGCAGTTCAGTGGATTTTAGTATACTCACAGAGTTGTGCGATTGATTTTATTACACCAATTTTAGAACATTTTTATCACATCAAAGAGAAACTGCATCCCTTAGCTGTGACACCCTCCCCACCCAATTCCCCTGTCCACCCCAGCCAAAGGCAATCTACTTTCTGGCTTTATAGATTTGCCTGTTCTGGACAGTTCACATAAATGGAATCATATAACATGTGGTCTTTTGTGAGTGATTTATTTCACTTAGTATATTTTCAAGGTGCATACATGTTGTAGCATGTATTTGTACTTTATTCCTTTTTTATTGCTAAATAATACTTCATTGTAGGGATATAATACATTTTTTTAACAGCAAATTTTTAATAAACATGAAAAAGTTCAACCTACGTAGTTATCAAAATGCAAATGAACCTATTTAAGAAGTTAACAAAATACAAAAGATGAAAATATGATATTTCTCCATTTTGCCTGGTGTATGAGGTGAGAATTCATAAACTACCAATGGAAGAGAAAAATGGTAAAATAACTTCTTATTGTTGTTGTTAGTTACCATTGAGTGAATTCTGACTTATGATGACCCTAGTATGGCTGGTGGCCACCTGGGTTCAAGTTCCTCCTCTTTCACTTTCTAGATGTGAACTTTTGGTGTATTATTAAACTCTGTGTACTTCTGTTCCCTCCTCTGTAACATGAGAAAAACAATATTACCAACCTTTTAGCACTATCAGGATTAAATGATTTGATACATTTTAAGTACTTAGAATAGTACCAGGCATCTAGTAAGTGCTCAATAAATATTCATGCTTATTACAATATCTTTTCATGTGCATAAGCTTTGATCTAGGAAATCCACTCTAATGCACCAAGAAACCAATCAGAGGTGTGTATAGGTTTGTGCAGCTGAATGATTATAACAACTTTATAAGGTCAAGAAAGTAAAAACAACTTAAATTTCAAACATTTAGGGGTTGGTTTAATAAATTATGGCCCATCCAAAAACTGACAGTAGGCAGACATTAGAGTTATGCACAAAAAACATTAAAAATACAGAACAGGAGTTCTGGCAAAATGGTGCTCTAGGCAGAAGCACCACGCCGTCCCTCCACAGCAAATATCCAAAAAACTAAGCCAAACAGAGAATACAACAATCCTGAAACCCTAAAATATCAAATGAAGAGATAAAGAACTCAGCCAAGCACCAAATGGAGTGAGAAAACTGACAGAGAATGGAGAGTGAGGAGAGATTCATGCAGAGGTCCCCTACCAGCTAAAGCAGCGCAGATACGCCATCTTGGACTCCTATCAGAGACCGGCAAACTGGGCGTACGAGAAAGTAGCCTCACGGAGCTTCCAGCAGAGAGGAAACAACCGGTAATTGGCGATATATGCTTTCCCAACCCCCACCCTTCTTCACCCCGAATCGGCCTCCTCTGCTTCCTGTGGCTGCAGTCTCTTGACCGGGAGACAGCGGCTGCTTGGATTCCACACACCCGAACTGGTGGCTCTCTGAGTGCCATTTGTTGGCTGCTGGTGTTGCTTTTATCCGCTTCTTTTTATTTCTTCCTTGCCTCTCCCCACCTCCCCCTCCTTTTGCTCGAGTACCTCCCTCCGTGTGCCATCTTTGCTTCTTCCTGGGGGGCTGCAGAGTGCCGGTAATTTGTGATATATGCTTTCCCACTCTCTACCCTTCTTCACCCACACTCGGCCCTCTCTGCTTCCCACGGACACAGTCTCTTGTCCTGAAACACCAGCCCGCACTAGCTGGCTCTATGAGTGCCATTTGTTGGCTGCTAGTGTTGCTTTTTTTTTTTTTTTGCTTATTTTGATTTCTTACTTGCCTTTTGCCACCTTCCTCTCCCTTCGCTCAAGCACCTGGCTTCGTGCACAATCTTTGCTTCTTCCTGAGGGGCTGCGGAGCTCCGTTCAAGTGTGGAGCTGCTTCCCGGTTTGGGTTGCTGTGCTGGTGGGATGCTGGGGCTATTGTTTGTTTGTTTTGAATTGTTTGTTTGTTTTCTTTTCCTTTTCTTGAGTTGGGAGCCCATTCTGGCCAGGCTGAGCTGCATGACTCCCCTTCGGCTTCCACAGACGTGCAGAGGGATCCCTGAGGACATTTCTTTTTACGCTGTTTTTTTTTTCCTGTTTCTTTGGGGGCTTTTCTTGTTTTTAGTTTTTTAATTTGTTTTGTTTTCTTTTTCCGTTTTGTCTTTCTTCATTGCTCAGTTTCTTGTCTCTCTATATCTTCCTTTTCTTTCTATTCCCTGAATACATGGCGTTGTATACCTCTAAGCCTTCTAGCCAGGCTGTAACGCAACACCTGAGAGTGACTTCCCCAGACCGCATAGCTGCACTGGTGGGATCCCTGGGAACTTTGCAGTTGTTTAACCTTTCTGATTCTTATTTATTCATTCTTTTCTTTTCTTCCTCCTCCCCTTTCTGTTTTTCTCCATTCCAACAGCAAGCTCCCCTAGCATTCTTTTTTGTTTGTTGTATGTTTTTGGCTCCTGTTCCTCTCTCCTCTCTCCCATATCCATCTTAGTTCCACACATAACAATCTCCCCGCTGCATCCTGCCTACCTGCACCAAGCGCTTCACATCACACCACCAAGCAGCACAGGCACGGCCTACTGGAACCTGCCCTGCACTGATTACCGACCTGCTCTGGTGGCTGTAGTAAGTGCCACAAACAACCCGTCCCAGTAACTCCTCTTCAGCTAGACCTGCCCTGCAGTACCATATCTGAGTGACTGACCCTGCCAGTTGAAGAAAGAGGCAAAAAGTACTATTGCCCATAGACGAGCAAACAACAAAGAACACACAGTCTGCCTGCTCAGACCTAGTCAAATTTTTTTTTTAAAAGGGAACAAAACAAACAAATCTACAATCAATAAACAAGAAAAATAACTACTGAATGCCCCGAAGACAGCAGACATTAACAAAACATTTACAAAAACAGGACAGGATGGTTCCAGTAGGCGTCCAAAATAAAACACCAGATGACTCTCCTCTGGAAGAAAATGCACTAGAACTACCTGAGAGGGAATTCAAGTCTTTAATACTCAGAATTCTCAAAGATCTGAGGCAAAAAGCTGACAAACATGAGGAAAAAATAGACAAATTCATGGAAAATACAGACAAAAAATTGGAAGAATTCAGGAAAATAATGCAGGAATAAAATGACAAAATAAATTTACAACTAGAAATTATACAAAGACAACAATTAGAAATCTAAAAGATAAACAAAAAGATTTCAGAAATGGACGATGTCATAGAAGGGCTGAGAAGCAGATTTGAAATGGTAGAAGACAGGATCAGTGGAGTTGAAGACAAACACTTGGATATAACTCTGTTTCAGGAAAACTCAGAAAAAAGAACAAAGAAAAATGAAGAAACCCTGAGAGTTATGTGGGACACAATCAAAAGCAAAAATCTGCTAGTGATTGGAATTCCAGAACAGGGGGAGAAAATAGAAAACACGCAGAAGATCACTGGAGAACTCCTGACAGAAAACTTCCCCAATATCATGAAAGATGAAAAGCTGACCATCCAAGAAGTTCAACGAACCCCATATACGACAGACCCCAAAAGAAAATCACCAAGGCATATCATATTCACACTCACCAAACCAAAGACAAACAAAGAATCCTGAGAGCAGTTCATGAAAAACAAGAAGTCACATACAGAGGAGAAACAATAAGACTAAGCTCAGATTATTTGGCAGAAACCATGCAGGCAAGAAGGCAATGGGATGACATATATAAAATCTTGAAAGAAAAAAATTGCCACCCAAGAATAATATATCCTGCAAAACTCTCATTCAAATTTGATGTGAAATTAGGTCATTTCCAGATAAACAGAAATTAAGGGAAGATATAAAAATCAAACCAAACTTACAAGAATTATTAAAGGGAGTTCATTGATCTGAGGACAAACAGCTTCAGCTCACAGGCAGAACCTAGGACGCAGGATCATACGATCCAGATACCAATCTAGGAAATGAACTCTTGAGGACTATCCAAAACCAAAAGAAATACAACAGGGAATCAGAGAAGTTAATCAGTAAATGACAACAACATCAAAACAATAAAAGAGGGAATAAACAGCATAGGTATAGAATCTTCTAATGGAGAGTAAGGCAAGGTGATACCACGTAATGGTAGACTGCCTCAAACTTAGAAAGATAAGGGTAAAATTTATGGTAACCACAAAGAAAGATAACATACTCATAAAAAAAGAGAAAAAACATAAAGTCTCACCAAAAACAAAACCTACAACAACAAAAGAAATGAAAAAAAAAATCCACAAACAAAAGTAACTCAGCACAAGAGAGTAAGAAGAACAAAGAAAACGTCAGCACCACAAAAAAAAAGCACTACAAAATGACAGCAACAAACCCACATCTATCAATAATTACACTCAATGTAAACGGACTCAATGCACCCATAAAGAGAAGGAGAGTGACAGAATGGATAAGAAAACACGATCCATCTATATGCTGTCCACAGGAGACACACCTTAGAAACAAAGATGTGAATTTATTAAAAGTCAAAGGTTGGAAAAAAATACATCAAGCTAACAACTACCAAAAAAGAGCAGGAGTGGCATTTCTAATCTCAGATAAAATAGATTTTAAAATGAAATCTACCATAAAAGACAAAGAAGGACACTATATAATGATTAAGGGGACAATCCATCATGAAGACATAACCATAATAAACAGCTACGCACCCAATGACGGCGCTCCAAAATACATAAAACAAATTCTAACAACACTGAAAAGAGAAATTGACAGTTCCAGAATAATAGTAGAAGACTTCAACACACCACTCTCAGTAAAGGACAGAGCATCTAAAAAGAAACTCAGCAAAGATACAGAAGACCTAAAGGGCACAATCAGCCAACTTGACCTCACAGACATATATAGAACACTCCATCCAACAGCTGCATAGTACACATTCTTTTCCAAAGCACATGGAACGTTCTCCAGAATAGACCACATCTTAGGCCACAGAGCAATCCTCAACAAGATCCAGAACTTTGAGATAATGCAAAGTATCTTCTCTGACCACAATGCCATCAAGGTAGAAATTAATAATAGAAAGAGCAAGGAAAAAAATCAACCACATGGAAACTGAATAATACCCTGCTTACACATCACTGGGTAATAGAAGAAATCAGAGAAGGAATAAAAAATTCCTAGAATCAAATGAGAATGAAAACACATCATACCAAAACCTTTGGGACACAGCAAAGGCAGTCCTCAGAGGACAATTTAGAGCAATAGATGCACATATCAAAAAAGAAGAAAGGGACAAAATCAAAACATTAACTACACAACTCAAACAAATAGAACAGCCAATAAAGCCCACAACCTCTGGAAGAAAGGAAATAGTAAAGATCAGAGCAGAAATAAATGAAATAGAGAACAGAAAAACAATCGAAAGAATCAACAAAACCAAAAGTTGGTTCTTTGAAAGAATCAACAAAATCGACAAACCACTGGCCAGACTGACGAAAGAAAAACAGGAGAGGATGCAAATAACCCAAATAAGAAATGAAATGGGGGACATTACAACAGACCCAAGAGAAATAAAAAAGATTATAACAGAATATTATGAAAAACTATACTCCAACAAATTTGAAAACCTAGAGGAAATGGATATATTTCTAGAAACACACAGCCTACCCAAACTACAACAAAGTGATGCTGAAAATCTGAACAGACCCATAACAAGAGAAGAGATTGAAAAGGTAATAAAAAAACTCCCAATCAAAAAAAGCCCTGGCCCAGACGGCTTCACTGGAGATTTCTACAAAACATTTACAGAAGAGCTTGTACCAGTACTACTCAAGCTATTTCAGAGCATAGAAGAGGAAGCAACACTTCCAAATTCATTATATGCAGCCAGCATAACGCTGATACCAAAACCAGGCAAAGACGTCACAAAAAAAGAAAACTACCGACCAATATCTCTCATGAATATAGATGCAAAAATAATTAACAAAATTCTAGCTAATAGAATTCAGCATCATATCAAAAAAATAATACACCATGACCAAGTAGGATTCATACCAGGTATGCAAGGATGGCTCAACATTAGAAAATCGATCAATGTAATCCACCATATAAATAAAAGGAAAGAAAATAATCACATGATCATCTCAATTGATGCAGAAAAGGCATCCGACAAGGTCCAACACCTTTTTTTGATAAAAAAATCTCAATAAAATAGGTATAGTTGGGAAATTTCTCAACATCATGAAGGGCATCTATGCAACAGCCCACATTATTCCTAACGGAGAGAGGCTGAAAACATTCCCCTTGAAAACAGGAACAAGACAAGGATGCCCTTTATCTCCACTCCAATTTAACATTGTGCTGGAAGTTCTAGCTAGAACAGTAAAGCAAGAAAAAGAAATAAAGGGCATCCAAATTGGTAATGAAGAAGTTAAACTATCCCTGTTTGCAGATGATATGACACTATACAGAAAACCCTAAAGACTCCATGAGAAATGTACTGGAACTAATAGAAAGATTCAGCAGAGTAGCAGGATACAAGATAAACATTCAAAAATCAGTTGGATTCCTATACACCAATAAGGAGAACGATGAAAAGGAAATCAGGAAAACAATACCCTTTATAATAGCCCCTAAAAAGATAAAATACTTAGGAATAAATCTGACCAGGGATGTAAAAGACCTATACAAAGAAAACTACAAAACACTACTGCAAGAAACCCAAAGGGATCTACATAAATGCAAAAACATACCATGCTCATGGATAGGCAGACTCAACATTGTGAAAATCACAATTCTACCCAAAGCAATTTACAAATACAACGCAATCCCGATCCAAATACCAACAACATTCTTCAAAGAGATGGAAAAACTAATCATTAACTTTATATGGAAAGGGAAGATGTCCCAAATAAGTAAAGCACTACTGAAGAAGAAGAATAAAGTTGGAGAACTCACACTACCTGACTTCAGAACCTACTATACAGCTACAGTAGTCAAAACAGCCTGGTACTGGTACAACAACAGATACATTGACCAATGGAACAGAATTGAGAATGCAGATGTAAATCCATCCACCTACGCTCACCTGATCTTCGACTAGGGCCCAAAGTCCATCAAATGGGGAAAAGACAGTCTTTTTAACAAATGGTGCTGGCAAAACTGGATATCCATCTGCACAAAAATGAAACAGGACCCATACCTCACACCGTGTACAAAAACTACTTCAAAATGGATCAAAGACCTGAATATAAAGCCTAAAATTATAAAGTTCATAGAAGAAAAAATAGGACCAACACTTCAGGCCTTAATACATGGCATTAACAGGATACAAACCATAACCATCAATGCACAAACCCCAATAGATAAGCTAGATAACTGGGATCTTCTAAAAATCAAACACCTATGCTCTTTAAAAGACTTCACCAAAAGAGTAAAAAGAGAACCTACAGACTGGGAAAAAATTTTTGGACAGTACAAGTCAGACAAAGGTCTAATCTCCATAATCTACAAGAAAATCCAACACCTCTACAACAAATAGACAAATAATCCTATTAAAAAATGGGCAAAGGAAATGAACTGACACTTCACCAAAGAAGACATTCAAATGGCCAACAGACACATGAGGAAATGCTCGCGATCACTAGCCATTAGAGAAATGCAAATTAAAACCACAATGAGATACCATCTCACCCCCGGCATTACTGTCAGGAATCAAAAACACTGGAAACAACAAATGTTGGAGGGGCTGCGGGGAGATCGGAACTCTTATGCACTGCTGGTGGGAATGCAAAATGATATAACCGTTTTGGAAAATGATATGGTGCTTCCTCAGAAAGCTAGAAATAGACATACCAATCGATCCAGCAATCCCACTCCTAGGAATATATCCTTGAGAAATAAGAGTCGTCACTCGAATAGACATATGCACACCTATGTACATGGCAGCATTGTTCACAACAGCAAAACAATGGAAACAACCTAGATGCCCATCAACAGATGAATGGATAAACAAACTATGGTACATACACACAATGGGGTACTATGCAACGAGAAAGAACAACAATGAATCTGTGAACCATCTCCTAACATGGATGAAACTGGAGGACATTATGCTGAGTGAAATAAGTCAATCACAAAAGGACAAATATTGTATGAGACCTCTATTTTAAAAACCCATGGAAAAGTTCACATGCAAAATTTAACCATCTTTGTTGGTTACCAGAGATGGGAGGGGTGGATGGGGGAAATACTAAACAGATAATAGATAGGTGGTATCTTGGGTGAAGGGTGAGACAGTGCACAATACAGGAGAAACTAGCACAACTTGTACAAGGAAAGGTCATGGAACCCCCATAGACACATCCAAACTACCTGAGGGACTGAATTTCTGGGCGGAGGGCTCTGGGGACCATGGTCTCGGGGAACATCTAGCTCAATTGGCATGACACAGCTTATAAAGACAATGCTCTACATTCTACCTTGGTGAGTAGTGTCTGGGGTCTTAAAAGCCTGTGAGCGGCCATCTAAGATACTCCATTGGTCTCATCCCTTCGGGAGCAAGGGAGAATGAAGAGAACAGGATACAAGGAAAAGATTAGTCGGAAGGACTAATTGTCCACAGCTACCAAGGCCTCCACCAGACTGAGTCCAGTACAGCTAGATGGTGCCCGGCTACCACCACTGACTGTTCTGAGCAGGATCACAACAGAGGGTTCTGGACAGAGCTGGAGAAGGATGTAGAGCATAATTCTAACTCACAAAAGAAAGACCAGATTTACTGGCGTAAAGGAGACTGGAGAAACCCCGAGAGTGGCCCCCAGACACCGTTTTAGCTCAGTGGTGAAGTTACCTCCGAGGTTCAGTGTTCAGCCTGGGAGTGGATAGCCCCGTAAAATGAGGTTTAGAAAGCAGAAGGGGCCAAGGAAGCTGGTGATTGGGAACCCAAGGTTGAGTAAGGATATTGCTGATGTGTTGTGAGATTGTTAACCATTGTCATAGGGCAACATTTGTAGTAACTGTTGAATGAGAAACTATTTTGTTCTGTAAGCCTTCATCTTAAGTGAGAATAACAGCACAATTCGAAGAGCGTTGTCAATGTCACTGAACTGTGCATGTAGAAATTTTTGAAATGGTGTATCTATGGCTATGTGTATTTTCACCAAAAAAAAAAAAAGAGGTCGAGAAGTTAGAGGGTTGATATGTTGTAGGGTTGTTAACCGATGTCTTAAAATAACATGTGTACTTCTGTTTCATGAGAAACTATTTGTTCTGTAAGCCTTCACCTGAAGTACAATAAAAATAAGTAAATAAATAAATAAAATAAAATTAGTAGAAGACCTTAAAAAAAAAAAATACAGAACAATGCTTATAAAAATGTTAATCTGAAAAGGCTAGATACAAAATTATTGGATCAATGGTGGTTTACTGGTAGAATTCTTGTCTTCCATGTGGGAGACCCAAGTTCGAATCCTGGCCAATGCCCCTTACGTGAGGCCACCGTGTGTCTGTCAGTGGAGGCTTGAATGTTGCTATGATGCTGAACAGGTTCCAGTGGAGCCTCCAGAGTAAGATGGACTAGGAAGAAAGGCCTAGCAATCTCCTTTTGAAAATCAGCCAGTGAAAACCCTGTGGATCACAACCCTATGGTCCAATTTGCAAATGATCCCAGCGATGGCAGAGGATTGGGCAGCGTTTTGTCCCATTGTGCATGGGGTCACCATGAGTCAGGGCTAACTTGAAGGCAGCTGACAACAAGAGATACAAAATTATATATGAAGTATAATATGGATTTTATTTTCTAAATATATATGTGTATACATATATATTTAAAGCATATATGTATATATTTTTTATCAGAAATATTCTGAGAATAGAATTAAATATTAACAGTGGTTATCTCTGGGTTATGAGGTTATGAATGAATTTGATTTTCTCAATATTTTTCTAAATTTTTTTCAATTTTCTAACTCACAAATTATTTTTATAGTCTGGGAAAAAATGTCCGATTGGTAATGTTTCAACATTGTCATTCAGTCACTAACCCCCTTTTGTGATCTTTCCCCTTCCCCTTGGCTCTGCCAACTTCTGGACTCAGTTTTGCTATTGTTGTTAGTTGCCGTGGACTTGGCTCCAACTCATGGCGACCCCATGTTGTACAACAGAACAAAATGTTGCCCCGTCCTGGACCATTTCCATGATCCTTGGTATCCTGGAGCCCACTGTTGTGGCCACTGTGTATTTTGAGTGCTTTCCAACCTAGGGGGTTCATCCTATAGCACCATATCTGATATCATATGATATCATCTGATAGCATATCACAATATGCTGTTGTGATCCATAGTGTTTTCATTGGCTAATTTTTGGATGTAGAATGCCAGGCCTTTCTTCCTAGTTTGTTTTAGTCTGGAAGCTCTGTTGAAAACCTGTCCGCCATGGATAGCCTTTCTGCTATTTGTAATACCAGTGGCATAGCTTCCAGCATCACAGCAACACACAAGCCACCACAGTATAACCAATTCTTTTTCAACCCGGTTCAGTGGTGCCTTTGAGGAGCAGAGAGCAGCCAGGAGTGAGCAGCCCAGAGCCACACACCAGGCTGCAGTTGCCGCCGGCTCTTTGCGGTCTCCTTTACAGCCACCTTTCCCATCAACTGCTCTACTAAAAATGCCACCATCATGTAATCATTACACCTGATTCAATACATTGTTCATTTTCCGCACGCTAGTCTTGGCATCGGGAACTGCGTAGTTTCCGTTGGGTAAGACACAGTTCCTGCCTCCAGGAGGTGGTGAGCAAGAGGGAGAGACCTACCCAGGTCCTTTACAATGTTACATCACAGTTTGCAAAGATAACCCTATACTATCTGGTGTGTAACTGATAACGTTGTAAGAGAGACAGGAATAGAGCTGCCAGATTTAGCAAGTAAAATACTGCTTGAGGCAAATATTGCATGGGACAGACTTTAAAAATTTTTCAAATTTATTTGAAATTCAAATTTAGCTGAGCATCCTATATTTTACCTGGCATCCCATACAGGAATTATTATTGCATCCCGCCTCCATTTCACAGACAAGGAAACTGCGGCTCATGAAGTTTTGTGACTTGCTGTATTCTCATATCTAATCAGTGGCAGAGCCTGAATCAGGACCCAGTCTTTCACTTTTGGTCTAATTGCACTCAGAGCCTACCTCATCTGGGGCCTCATTTGCTTTTTGCACATGTGTGCTGTCTAAACATTTTAATGAACTCGTTGCAGCTGAATTTTTGTTTTGCTTCGGGAGTGATGTCACCTCTGGTTAGTGGTCCTCTGTGAATTAGACAAGCAACCTTGGAGGATCTCAGAGGGTCTGGGAGTGAAAATGCTGGGGCAGAGAGAACCCTGTGCTGACCCAGGCCCCTGGAGGTGGCAGCACGCCTCTATTGGAAGAACTTTCACTGCAGATGGCTGTGCAGGGGTTTATGGGAAAATAATCCAAGCACTAAGGTGAGTGGTTGAGCTGCCCAGTGTCGACTTAAGCAATCCTGCCCCACCAATACCACTCGCTTAGAACCCTGAGGAGTACTTAACACAGAGTAGGTGCTTGATGCACACTTGTTGGGTGAATAAATAAATGCTACCCATTGAGCAAAGGGTCTAGTTTCTGTAGCAGGCTTTACTCCTGGGTTTCTGACTGGCCTGAGGCGGAGAGGAGCAGACATTTGACCTAGTGCTCTATGATGAACCACCTACGGACTAAAAAAAAAAAGAACCTGTTGCCAGCAAGTCGATTCCAACTCATAGCCACCCTATAGGACAGAAGTGTCTCACAGGGTTTCCAAGGAGCAACTGGTGGGTTCGAACTGCCAATCTTTTGGTTAGCAGCCATAGCACTTAACCACTGCACAGACTGAGGGGCCTAAAATGGACACTGGGGAAGCTCTGTCTTCCTTGGGGCTCCATTAGGAACCTAGACGCAATTCTGAAGGATTGAGTATGAGGCTTTTTTTTTTTTGAGTACACACTATGTGGTGGATACTACTATAGGGTCACTATGAGTCGGAATCAACTCGACAGCAATGAGTTTTTTAATAGTAGACCCTGTCGGTTTGTTGTACTGTCGTGGCTTGCATGGTTCTAGAGGAGCTTCCAGCTGAGACAAACCAGGAAGAAAGGCCTGGCAATCTACTTCTGAAAATTAGTCAGTGAAAACCCTATGGATCACAGCACAATATTGCTTGATATAGTGCTGGAAGATGAGTCCCCTAGGTTAGAAGCCTCTCAGGATACACAGTGACCACAACAATGGCTCGAGCGTACCAAAGATCACGAGGATGGCACAGGACTGGGCCATGTTTCATTCTTTCAAACATAAGGTCATCATGAGTCAGAGCCAACTGGACAGCAACTGACAATACCAGGCAGTTGACCCTAATACTCAGAAGGACCTGGAAGTTGTGGAGGAAATTGTTTTGACTTTGTGCCTGCAGGAAACTGAGCTGGCAGGCACCATTCCATCACCCCCAGTCATTTAGCACCGTCCATCTTGTGTGTGTGTCGAGTGCCTGGGCGAGGAAAATGGTTACGCACTTAGCCGCTAACCAAAAGATTGGAGGTTCAAGTCCACCTAGAGATGCCATGGAAAAAAGGCGTGGTGATCTACTTCTAAGAAATCAACCACTGAAAACCTTATAGAACACAGTTCTACTCTGTACTCACGGAGTCATGATGAGTCAGAACAACTAGATGACAACTGGTTTGGATTTTGTATATCAAAATCTGCCAGAGGGGCATCCATTCTCCTTCTCTGCCCCCCACCCCTTTTATCATCTCTGGTTTAGCTGGATGAGAAAACGGGTCCAGTTTAGGTGTGCCTGATCCAGGTGGAAATCAGAAGAATGTTCTGGCTGCACCTTTCCAAGTCCTCTGCCAGTGACAGCATTAGCCTCCCTTTGCCAGCTGCCCAGCTGACATGGCTGGGAAAATGGTATTTTAAGGTCTCCTGAAGAGGACCAAATGCGGTATGCCGGTACAGGAGGGCCTGGTCACCCTGAGAACCCCTCAGGATTTCAGCCACCTGCTCTCCTGCCTTCTTTCCCCTGCCCTCTCTTCCTCACGGTGTGGCAGTGACTTAGATGTTGGCCACACTTTAGTGGTAAGACCAAGGCTCTGGAAACCCTGCAGGCCTCTGCTGGTGTTATCTCCTCAGAATTCACGTCTTATCGGGCAGGGGCTGTGACTTTGAGCGCTGTGGGTTGTCTCCAGCACGCGGGAGCAGGCAGCAGTCCAGAACACCTCTGTGGTGGCTGGGGTACAAGACAAGTGAAAGGAAGTTGAAGCTTCCTGGTGAGTGAGGTCCCTCTGTCTGTCTAAGGTCAGAGCTGGTGAACAGCAACCTAAAGGGAGTATCCAGGCCGGGTGGGGCAAGGGGAGGGACCAGGTCTTGCTAAAATTTCATAAGATGGGCTTTGAGAGATTCAGAAAACCGCTGAACAAGACTCCTGAACCTATTGAGAGCTTTGTGTTCATTAAAAAAGAGTTGATTCTGTTCCTGTGCAAATAAACAGCTGCTCTGCCTGGGGCTCTCTAGTGTTATTGTTAAGTGCCAGGATACTGTGACTTTCTGAGTAGAGAATTATTTTAGGATCAGCCTAAGGAGGTGTGGCTGACTTGAGTCACAAACATAAATTAAAAACTACGGAGTTCTTACAAGATTTGTTTGCCTTGCTACAGTTCTTTAAATGTTTACATTTAAGTCATTTAGTCAGATATTAGTTTTACGCACCTCAAAATTAGGTTCGCTGATCTGGCTTAATCACATATTAAACAAACAGGAACACCCTTTCATTTGTGTAGCTCAAAAAAAGAATGGTTCACTTCTTTGAATCTTGCACATATTAAAACAGCCCTCTCTCACTCACTCCAACATGGATTTAATGAGCACCTTCCGTGCATTCTGTCAGGCACCTGGAGTATAAAATTCTATAAGCCATGGTATCAACTCCAGAGAAGAGGCAGACAAACAAATAAGGGGGGTGAGCTGTCATAAATGTGATGCTGAATTCATCTGCAGAACAATGGAGCTTGGCAGCTCAGCGGTCCAGCAGATATGAATGCCCTCCCTTGACTATCAACACTAGAAATGCCACGTAAAATAAAGTAAACATTATTTTCAATACATAGAAGAACTCATAAGAAAGAACAGAAATCTCCAGGTGTCAAAAACAAAAAGTGGTAAGGGTAAAATCCATCAATAAATCAAGCAGAGAGGTGAGAGGAAGCAGAAACCCCAGGTCCAAATACAGATCATAGGGGCTGGGATTCTAACGGCCAGGTGGAACAGAGACACATCCTCCCGCACTGAGGGGCAAGGCAGGTGGTCCAGGGAAGTGGAGAGAAGGCTTGCCTTCAGTGCGATGCCTTGGGTGAAAAGAAAAAAAAAAATTCCCATAAGGTGTCAAAATTCCTGTCCCATATGTAGACGACAGGTCCAAATTTACAACACTTGCTCAGAAGATAAAAATTTAAAAAATCCTATTGAAACCTGAGAAATAGACCAAGAAACTAGCCTGAGACCTTTAGGTGACTTAGCACCCACTGTCTAAAGGGGAGTTGGATAGACATAGAGGTTTAATAATGTGATATGAATTGTATTCTGTGGGTAGTTTGAGGATGGAGCAAGGAAGGAAGGACAGAATAGATAGGAAACCTTTATGGGGTTCCAGGAAGGAGTCCTTGGGTAGTACAAACAGTTTATGGTCTTGACTACTAACTGAAAGGCTGGAGATTTGAGCCTACCTAGAAGTGCCACACAAGAAGGGTCTGGCAATCTACTTCTGAAAAATCAGCCACTGAAAACCTTGTGGAGCACAGGTTCTGCTCTGATACGCATGGAGTCACCATGAGTTGGAGTCAACTCTACGGCCATTAGTTATGAGGCTCCAGGTAATACAGTGTGCAAGATCTAAATGCAGCCAACAGCTCAGGCTAGACACTGGAAGGGACCAGCAGGGCTTCTTGCTGTCGGATTGCATCACCACTCCTAACCTGGATGTAAGATATTCCCTCGTCCACGCTTGTCTATTTCCCTGGGTACAAAGAAAAGGAAAACGCTCCCTGCCCCACGGCACAGGCCCCTCCATCTCATGGAACATGTGACACTTTCATCTCGTGTCACGTCTGCAGCTGAGCCCTGACACCTGAGTGCTTTCACCTGCCAGTGTCCAGTAGTCCCCTCCAGCTATCTACAGTCTCCTTTCTGCCTTCTTCTACGCTTCCTCCCCTGACCCAGCCTCCCACCTCTTTGCTTTCTTGCAACAGTTTCCATTTTGTCATCTGGAAACAAAACAAAATAATACTTCCCATGACTAACAAGCTCCTGTACATCACCATCGTCTTCACTCAATATTCCTGCATATCATTGTCTTATGTAAGACCAAGACGTCCCCCTGGAATGCTTTTTCCCTGTCACACCCCACAAACCTGAAGATCCAAGGTGAAGTCTGTGCCTTCACTGCTCCTCACAGCAGCTTCCAGCTCATGACTCCACATCCTTGTTGCAACACCTCCTTCCCTGCTGTTTGGCTCTGCCCTCTTCTCCCCTGCTGACCGCCTGGTCTCTGCCATGCATGCACTCAAGACGTTGGTGCCTGGCTCAGAGCCCTCCTGTCACTGAAGCTTTGTAGAAGCCCGAGGTGGCTTCCATGTCCATGAGGAAGGTGAACCCGAGGTTCTGGACTCTGCTTTGTGACCTGCTCATCCTCAGGCCACTGAAGCCACCCACTTGCATGGCCACATAGTCCATAACTCAGAAATTGGGAAGCTGGGCTTCCGCAAATGGCTCATAGCTCATGATTCCTTCCCTTAGCGCAGCCACTGCCAGGATACCAGGTCTGCCACGGTGACAAGCTTGGTGGCTGAAAACAACAGAAGTGTATTCTTTCACAGTTTTGGAAACAGACAACCAAAATCAGCATCAATAGGCTGAATCAAGGTGCTGGCAGGACTGCATCTCCTGCAGAGGCTGTGGGGAAAAAATCTGTCCCTTGCCTCTTTAGCTTCTTCCTGCATTCCTCAGCTTGTGGCCCCATCACACCAATCTCTGCCTTTGTGGACATGGTCACATTGCCTTCTCCTCTTCTGTGGTATAATCTCTCCACCTCCCTTTTACAAGAATACATGCGATTGCATTTAGGGCTCACCTGGATAATCCAGGATAATCTCCCCATCTCAAAATCCTTAATTTAATCACACCTGCAAATTCTTTTTTATACCATCTAAAGTAACATTCATAGGTTCCGGGGATTAGGACATGGCTATCTTTTGGGGGTCATCGTTCAGCCTGGTGCACCTTATGATGTGAAATATTTCAACGTAATGAAACTAAGGTCCACCTGAATTAAGTAACTTGCCCAAAATTATACATGCTAGATCTATATCTACGTAATTCAAAAATCTAGGGTCATTTCCTTACCCACAAATGCCTCAAAAAACAAGGAAAAATTAAAAGAGTGGAATACGTGTCATTGTTGCATTTATTTGCTAAGTCAGTTATTTAAATTTCATGTCACAAATACTTTAATTGCTGTGAGGGAGAAACAGAGGGCTTCTTGTGAGGCACATTCAGAAACCTTGTACTTCAGCTGCCTCTACACATAGCCCAGGTCTTCTTGTCAAACCAAGTGGCCACTCACCAGATAAGCATAATACGTACCAGTTATCAAAGGAAATATTTATTGCAGGAAGTACTTACAATATAAAATTTCCCTTTAGGATTTAATAAACATATGGAATCAATTCTATTCAGACTTAAATAGTTGGAAAGGGGAGGGAAGAATTATATTTTCTAGTAGAAAAGTTTTTAACGTGTTACAATTAAGAAAATGAAGCATCCATGTCTCTCTGTAGGTATTAATGATCACAGCTAAGGGATACAAATGTCTCTATTGGGAATATATAAACACAGCTGTTTTCTGATGACGATGATGTAATTTACTAGTGCTTAATACGCTATTAAACCGTTAGGTATGTATATTTATTTCCATTTTTCAATTAAGGAAATTGAGTTATAAAGAGGTCAAGCAACTTGTCTAAGGTCACACAGCTGGTAAATGATAGAGTTAGTATTGCATTCCAGGCTACCTGACTCCAGAACATTCACTCTTACAGAAATAAAGTGTAAAAACATAGCAACCCAGATGTTGTGATAGATAATTATTGATATCATTTGTCCAAGGGTTATATCACTACAGATATCCCTACATCAATAGGTCAATATAGGGACAAAATTTTACACACATTTTACAAAATTTCTGACTTTCTTAATGAACATGGGTGAGAAAATGGAAACCACCTAGCAATGACTTTACAACCCACAAATTCTCTTTTAACTACTTTTTCTTTTTAACTTCCCATGCCTTGATATTTGACCACTGAGTAGATGTGTCAGAACTTCTTGGGGGCTCCCTTTCTCAACCATTTTTCTCCTTCAGATAGCTGTAATCTATTTGCTCTTACATTTGTATAGCTCAAGTCACCCATTACCTGAGACCCTCACAGACATTTATGAAGATCCTGGCCTCCGGAGGTGACATAGTTTTGTAATAAACTCTACTGTGATTGGAAGAACTCTTTGACTAGTACTTAGACCTCTTTCTTATATGCTGAATCCTAGCTGCTCAGGCATTTTGACTGAGGTCCTAGTTCAACCTTCCGAGCTTCACCATAGAGACTAAAAGAAGCTATCAGCATCAGAGCCCTTCCTGGGGTGACCAACTTTGAGTCCATCCCCTTTCAGTCAACAGCTCTTCTGGAAGGCAAGGGTCAGTATTTCAGTACTGTTAATGGTAATGGTTTTTTCATGTAAGTGAAATTCTAATGTCGTAGGGCATCCAAATCCAAATATCTGGTTTCAAATTGGCAGGAAATTTCATATAAAAGATTAAGAAATACAGAAAATATAAAATCACAGATAATCCCAATATCCAGAGAGAAGCACTGATAACTGTTTTCATAAGTGCCCTTCCAGAAGTCTCTCCACACACACACACACACACACACACACACACACTTGTACTCAACATACATAAACACAAATACCACCTTTTGTATAAATAGTAATAAACTGTGTGTATTCATGTATGTGTGTATGCATATAATAATGTACTATATGTATTACTTAACAATTTTTTTCAAAAATATATCATCGGCATCTTTTCTTTGTCAATGAAATGAGACTTTATTATCATTAAGTGTCTTCGTAATATTCCATTGAATCACAATTGAACAAATACCCTACCTATCTTTGGTCTTTTAGATTATTGTTAATCTTCTAGTCAATAGAACTAATAAGATGATAAACATCATTTGTATTTATAGCTTTGTATACATTTCTAATTGAATTTCCTGGAATTGAAAACCTTAGAAGTGGAATTGATGGTCAATGGATATTCACATTTAAATTTCGATACATTTTGATAATTGGCCTTAAAGAAATGCTGTACCAAAGTACCATCACACTGACAGGATGCAAGGGCCCTCACTGATACACACATTTTCCAAATCTGCATATTGTCCATCTCTTCAGTCTCCTAGATTAAAAAATATAATTTTGTTTGCAGTTCTTTACCTGCCATGAAGTTGTTCATCTTTTCATACATATTTTGGCCATTATTTCTTTTCTTGTAAATTATTCAGTTTTCTTGCCAGTTTTGTAAATTAGTTTTGCTAATAAACCCCATAATTGTGAGTATTGTCTGTGAGTTCTGTGTGGCCATTGCAGTGATTTACTGAACTCAACAGAGAAGTAGAGTGCCATGGGAGGGATGGCTGGTGTCAAAATTGGTAAAAGAGGTTGGAGGTGGAGATGAATCAGACTTGGGCTGTTGATGCTGAAAATGATCCTCCTTCCCCTTTGTGAAGTGAGACGAGGAGGTCTGATGCCACCCCACACCACCATTTTTTTTTACAATATTAAGCATAAAATAAACCTGTGAAATTATCTTCCTTCATGAAAAAAAATCAAACACATTTGGATGTATTATACGTTCTCATTCTTTTCAGAATGATTTCCTCCATCTGGCTGGTTTTCTACTTTTAATTTATCTCTCTGTCATTTGAGATTAAAGCTTTAATGTTTTCTATTTGTTATTTTCTACTCCACTGGCTAGGAAGCCCAGTACGATACTGAA
The DNA here is from genome assembly GCA_030035585.1 of Dugong dugon. Taxonomy (NCBI): domain Eukaryota; kingdom Metazoa; phylum Chordata; class Mammalia; order Sirenia; family Dugongidae; genus Dugong; species Dugong dugon. Next base: position 63,823,822 of record CM057470.1, on the reverse strand, counting down.
TAGGCATGGTGGAGGTGGACATTCTTACCTTGCTATGCCGTTAATTACCATGTTAGTTGTATGTTTCTTTAGAAGTCTTTTATCAAGTTGAGGAAGTTTCCATCTATTCCTAGTTTATTGAGAGTTTATATTATAAAAAGATGTTGAGGTTTTCAAATAATTGATGAAAGAAATCCAAGAAGACCTAAATAATTGGAGAGAAATATTGTGTGCATGGATTAGGAGACTTAACAAAGTAGAGAAGTCAATTCTCCCTAAATTGATCTATAAATTTCAGGCAATTCTAAGCAGGATCTCAGCTGGATTTATTTATTTTTATTTTTGGTATGCATAGAGAAGCTAATTTAAAAATTTTAAAAGGTAAGAAAACCAGAATAGCCAAAAATTTTTTGAAAAAGAAGACTAAATTTGGAGAAAACACTTTATTGCATTTAAAAAATCTTCTTATAAAGCTACAGTGGTAAAGACACTATGGTATAGACAAGGGGATAGACACACAGATCAATGCAATAGAATAGAGAGTCCAGACACTGGCCTACACAAACGTGGCCAACTGATTTTTGACAAGGGTGTGAAGACAATTCAGTGGAGAACAGACAGTCTTTTCAACATGTGGTGTTCAAACAATTGTACATTCATATATAAGAAAATAAACCTCTATCTAAACCTCACATATTATATACAAAATTAGCTGAGAATGAATCATAGATCTAAATGTAAAATTGTAAAACTTTTAGTAAAAAACTTTGTGACTTTGGGTTATATGAGGAGTCCTGAGACCTGACATCAAAATCATGCTCCATAAAAGAAAAAACGATAAATTGGAATTCTTCAGTGTTCAAAATTTTACTTTGCAAAAGACGTTTAAAAAACTAAAATACAAGTTGCAGACTTGGAAAGAAAATTTTCAAATCGCATATCTGACGAAGAATTTATAATCCAAGAATTATATGAAGTACTCTCAAAACAGAACAGTAAGAAACCATGCAGACCAGTTGAAAAGATTTGAATAGACACTTCACCAAAGAGGATATACATTTGGGATAAATAAACACATAAAGCAATATTCAATATTTTAGAGTGGGGAGATGACTTAGGTGGGGTGCAGGACATTTTAAGCGCAGTAAGATTATTCTGTATGATACTGTAATGGTGGACACTTGACATTATACATTTGTTAAAACCCATAGGACTGTACAGCACAAAGAGAGAACTCTAATGTAAACTATGGTCTTTAGTTAATAATAATGTCTCAATATTGGTTCATTGTAACAAATTGTAACAAATATACCACAGAAATGGAAGATGTTAATAACAGGAGAAACTGTATGCAGAAGGGGGGGAGGTATGCAGGAACTCTCTGTACTTTCTGCATAATTTTTTTGTAAACCAAAAACCATTCTTAAAAATTAAGTCTATATTTGTAAAAAGATATTCAGTATCATTAGCCATCGGGAAAACACAGGTTAAAACCATGATGAAATGCCACCACACACCCATTAGAATGGCTAAAATAAAAGTATTCACAATACCAAGTGCTGATAAGGATGTGGAACAATTGAAACTCTCATCTATTGCTGGTGGGACTACAAATGTATAGACACTCTTAGAAACTGTTTGGGATTTTTATAAACATAGCCTTACAATATGAACCATGTACCCCATTTCTGAGTATAAAACACTTACATTCACACGAAAGCCTGGATGCAAATGTTCATAGAAGCTTTATTTGTAATAGCCAACAACTGAGAACAATTGAAATATCTTTCAAAGAGTGAATGGGCAAACAATTTTTTACAATACAAATGAGCAAGCTACTGATACACTTAGCTGCTTGGCTAGATCAAATGCTTTACACTGAGTGAGAGAAACTACTCTCAAAAAGTAACATACTGTGACTTCCAGGCAACATGGTGCTATAGTCAGAAGCACCACACTGTCCCTCTGCAACAAAGATCAGAAAAACTAAGTCAAACAGAGTCACACGTCAATCCTGAAACCCTAAGCATCAAATGAAGAGATAAAGAACTCAGCCAAGCACTGAATGGAATAAGAAACTGACCGAGAACAGAAAGCGAGGAGCGATACATGCAGAAGTCCCCTATCAGCTACTGCAGCACGGATCCGCCATCTTGGACTCCTATCGGAGATCAGTGAACAGGAGGTACGAGAGAGCAGCTTCACATAGCTTCCGGCAGGAGACAGAACAACCGGTAACCCACTATACAGGCTTTCCCACCCCCCACCCTTCTTCACCCCCACTTAGCCTCCTCTGCTTCCTGCAGCCACAGTCTATTGGCCAGGAATCACGAGCTTCCCTCCAGTGCCACTTGGATTCCACCTGCCTGCACTGGCCAGCTCCCTGAGTGCCACTGGTTGGCTGCTGGTGTTGCCATTTTCCACTTCTTTAGATTTCTTCCTTACCTTTCACCACCTCCCCCTCCTTTCTCTCAAATACCTGGCTCCATGCGCCATCTTTGCTTTTTCCTGAAAGGCTGCAAAACACTGCTCGACTGTGAAACTGCTTCCTGGCCTGTCTCGCCACGCTGATGGGACCCACCCGGGCTTTTTTGTTTGTTTGTTTGCTCTGATTTGTTCTCGTTTGATTTATTTGTTTGTTTTCTTTTTCTTTTCTTGACTTGGGAGCCCCTTCTAGCCAGGCAATACCACACTGCTTGGAAGCTAGTCCCTTACTCTGCACAGACGCACAGGGACATCCCTGGGGGCATTTTTTTCTTTCTTTTTTTTTTTTTTATTTTTTGGTTTTTGTTTGTTTGGTTTGGTTTTTTTTTTTTCATTTCTTTTTTAAGTTTTCTTCTCTCTCTTATTCCCTTTTTGTCTTTCTTCATTTCCAGTTTCTCAATTTATTCATTTTTTTGTTTTATCCTTTTTCTTTTTTTTATCATTTTTGTTTTTCCCCATTTCTCAGTCTCTCATCTCTCCACTCCAGTAGCAAACTCGTTTAGCACTCTTTTTTGTTTGTGTGTATGTTTTTGGCTCCTGTTCCTCTCTCTGCTCTCTCTTCTTTCCCATACCCATCTTAGCTCCACACATCACAATCTACCCCCTCCTTCCTGCCTACCTGCACCGTGCACTGAACATCACACTCACAAGAAGCACAGGAACCTGCCCTGCACTGATTCCCAGTCTGCACTGTCAGCCCTGGTACATGCCACAAAAAACCTACCCCAGCAACACTCCTTGAGCTGGACCTGCCCTGCTGTACCATACCTGAGAGACTGACCCTGCCCATTGCAGAAGGAGGTGAAAAGTATCGCACCCACAGATGAGCAAACAACAAAGAACACACAGCCCGCCTGCTCAGACATAACCAAATAAAACAAAAAAAGCAGGACAAAACAAACAAATCTACAATCAATAAATGAGGAAAATAACCACTGAATTCCCAAAGACAGCAGACAATATCAAAACATTTATAAAAACAGGACAGGATGGTTCCAGTAAGTGTCCAAAATAAAACATCAGATGACCTTCCAGTAGAAGAAAAGGCACTAGACCTAACTGATAAGGAATTCAAATCTCTAACATTCAGAATTATCCAAGAGTTGAAGCAAAAAAGACAAAAAAGAGGAAAAAATAGACAAATTCATGGAAAAGGCAGACAAATTCATGGAAAATACAGACAAAAAAATGGAAGAATTCAAGAAACTAATACAGGAACAAAATGCTAAAATAAATTCACAACTAGAAATCATACAAAAACAACAATCAGAAATCCAAAAGTAAACAACAAGATTTCAGAAATGGACAGTGTCATAGAAGGGCTGAGGAGCAGGTTTGAAATGATGGAAGATAGGATCAGAGAAACTGAAGAAAAATACTTGGATACAACTCTGTTTGAGGAAAAATCAGAAAACAGAATGAATAAAAATGAAGAAGCCCTGAGAATTATGTGGGATACAATCAAAAGCAAAAATCTGTAAGTGATCAGAGTTCCGTAACAGGGGGAGAAAACAGAAAACACAGAAAGGATCATTGAAGAACTGCTGACAGAAAACGTACCCAATGTCATGAAAGATGAAAAGCTGACTTTCCAAGAAGCTCATCGAACCCCATGGAGGATACACTCCAAAAGAAAATCACCAAGGCATATCATAATCACACTTTCTAAAACCAAAGACAAGCAAAGAATCCTGAGAGCAGCTCAAGAAAAACAAAAAGTCACCTACAGAGGAGAAACGATAAGACTAAGCTCAGATTATTCGGCAGAAACCACGCAGGCAAGAAGGCAATGGGATAACATATACAAAACCTTGAAAGAAAAAAATTACCAGCCAAGAATAATATATCCTGCAAAACTCTCATTCAAATATGATGGTGAAATTAGGTCATTTCCAGATAAACAGAAATTAAGGGACTATGTAAAAACCAAACCAAACTTACAAGACTTATTAAAGGAAGTCCTTCAATCTGAGAACAAACAATATCAGACCACAGGCTGAATATAGGACACAGAATTGTACCAGCCAGATATCAACCTGGGAAATGAACTCTTAAGGACTATGCAAAACCAAAAGAATTACAAAAGGGAACCAGAGGGGTTAATCTGTAAATGACAACAGCATCAGAACAATAAAAGAGGGAATAAACCGTGTAGGTACAGAAGCTTCTAATGCAGAGGAAGTCAAGCAATACCAAGTAATAATAGACTGGTTCAAATCTAGGAAGATAAGGGTAAATTTCCAGATAACCAAAAAGAAAGTTAACAAATCTACTCATCAAAATAAAGAAGAAACACATAAAGTCTCAGTAGAAACAAAAGAAATAAAAAAAAAAGAAAATCCACAAACAAAAGGAACTCGGCACAGAAGAGTAAGAGGAACAAAGAAAATGTCAGCACCACAAAAAAAAAAAAAAAAAAACCACTACAAAATGCAATCCTACTCCTAGGAATACATCCTAGACAAATAAGAGCCATCACACTAGTAGACATATGCACACCCATATTCACTGAAGCACTGTTCACAATAGCAAAAAGATGGAAACAACCTAGATGCCCATCAACAGATGAATGGATAAACAAACTATGGTACATACACACAGTGGAGTACTACGCAACAAGAAAGAACAATGATGAATCTGTGAAGCATCTCATAACATGGATGTAACTGGAGGACGTTATACTGAGTGAAATAAGTCAATCACAAAAGGACAAATATTGTAGGAGACCTCTACTGTAAAAACTCATGTAAAAGTTTACACACAAAAAGAAACAATCTTTGTTGGTTACAGGAGATGGGAAGGGTGAGGGTGGGGGACTACCAGATAAGTTGTAACTTTGGTGAAGAGTAAGACAGTACACATTACTGGGGAAGCCAGCACAACTTGTACAAGGAAAGGTCATGGAAGCTCCAGAGACACTTCCAAACTCCCCGAGGGACTGAATTGCTGGGCAGAGGGCTATGAGGACCATGGTCTCAGGGAACATCTAGCTCAATTGGCATAGCACAGTTTATAAAGACAGTGTTCTATATTCTACCTTGGTGAGTAGCATCTGGGGTCTTAAAAGTCTGTGAGCAGCCATCTAAGATACTCCACTGGTCTCACCCCTTCAGGAGCAAGGGAGAATGAAGAGAACAAGATACAAGGAAAAGATTAGTCCAAAGGACTAATGGACCACAGCTACCATGGCCTCCACCAGACTGAGTCCAGTACAACTAGATGGTGCCCAGCTACCACCACTGACTGGTCTGACCGGGATCACAATAGAGGGTCCTGGACAGAGCTGGAAAAGGATGTAGAACAGAATTCTAACTCACAAAAAAAAGACCAGATTTACTGGAGAAACCCTGAGAATTTGGCCCCCGGACACCCTTTTAGCTCAGTGGTGAAGGCCCTCCAGAAGTTCACCATTCAGCTGGGGACTGGACAACCTCATAAAACAAAACAGGACTAATGAGGCACAGCAGTCCAGGGACAAGGAGTAGAAGGCAGGAGGGGACAGGAAAGCTGGTGATAGGGAACCCAAGGTTGAGAAGGGACAGTGTTGACATGTCATGGGGTTGTTAACCATTGTTATAGCGCAATATGTGTATTGTTTAATGAGAAACTATTTGTTCTGCAAACCTTCATCTAAGGTACAAAAAAAAAAAAAAAAAGAAGTATCTGTGTGAGATCAAATTGACAACAGCTACTCAAAAGTTTTGATGGGAAGCCTAGGGGACAGTGAGTTGAAGATAATGGTGATGGAATAATTTGGAAAAGGATAGTGAGAATAGCAGCACAACTGGAAGAATGTAATCAAAGTCATTCAATTGTACATGTAGAAATTTTTGAAATGGTGTATCTTTGGCTATGTATATTTTCACCAAAAAAAAAAAAAAGGTCCTTTAAAGTCAAGAAGGGAGAGTGTTGACATGTCGTGGGGTTGTTAACCAGTGTCATAAAATAATAGTGTACTGACTGTTTAATGAGAAACTATTTGTTCTGTAAACCTTCATCTAAAGTACAATAAAAAAATTTTTAAAGAAAGGTAACATACTATGTGGTTGCATTTCTATAACATTTTCTTTAACCCTTTCGTTACTACATTTTTTTTCCTTAATTTTTTTTCTCCCGAGGGCATGTGCTTTCAGTATTGGAATGCATGCTTACTAATTGAGTGTGTTTAAATTTTTGGTTGTTAATATGGATTTTGAAAAATATGATCTGGTAATGCAAGCCACCAATGAGGCAAGTGGCACTGTGGCACCACCAGTCTGTGGGATGAGAATATACCAATGAGAGCTATATAAATGATTTATTATGGGCACCTTTCTATTAGGTTACACAAGGACCCTCTGGTTTTCCAAATATGACACAGAAAACCCAAAACAAACCTGTCAGTGCTCCCTAACTATCACACAGGAAAGCCACAATTAAGCTTGCAAGCTTTTTCTCACAGAAATAAAGCAGAAAAAGGCAAAAATTGACAAAACTAACACATTCAGGAAGCATTACCTAACAGAATGCTCAGCTTACATGACAATGAGGCTCCAACTCCGGTCTGCTGAGCTTCACAAGGGAAGCTTTCGAAAGGGACCTACCTTGCCGTTAAATGCATTAGGACCAGAATAACACCTTACCTCTGAGGTCCAGAGGCTTAAAAAGTGGCTGGTATACTGTTAACCCAATGGTAAAGAGTAAAAGTCAAAACTACAGTGATGGAGAATAGATCAGCGGCTGTGAGGGGCTAGAGATGGGAAGATAGTGTGACTGCAAAGGGAGAGAAAATGGGTTTTTGGATGATGGTACTGTTTTGCATCCTAAGTGTGGTGGTGGTTATATGCAGCCACACCTATGCTAAAATGTATAAAACAATACACCAAAAATCTTTTTTCCCTGTATATTAATTTGTGAAATAAAAATTCAAAAAGATGTTAACTAATGCCAATATTTCAGGGTATTGAAGTTGTTCTGTTGAACATCATACTGAAAATCCAAACCAGTTTCTGTCATGTCAAGTCAACCCTGACTCATGGCAACCCTATGTGTGTCAGAGTAGAACTATGTACCATAGAGTTTTCAATGGCTGATATTTAAGAAATAGATCTCCAGTCTTTTCTTCTGGGGCACCTCTGGGTGGACTTGAACCTCCAATCTTTCAGTTAACACCTGAGTGGGTTAACCACTGTACTACACAGGGAGAGAAAAAAGAAAACTCCCATGGGTAGGGGGAATAAGATTACTACTGTAGATAATCCTGGGAAGGGGTGACAGATTCAGGCCCAAAAGTGGGGATGTGGAAACTGGGGTCAAAAAAAGGAGACATATTTTCTTTTTTTAAAGAAAGATGTACTGGCTAAGAAAATTTTTCAAAATGTGTAACTGAAAAGGATTAAGAGCTCAAATAGAAAATAAACCTTTTAAATCTCTATGACATACGTAAACCTGTTAAAACCCATTACCGTCAAGTCAATTCTGATTCATAGCAAACATATAGGACAGAGTAGAATTGCCCCATAGGGTTTCCAAGGAGCGCCTGGTGGATCTGAACTACCGACCTCTTGGTTAGCAGCCGAACTCTTAAGCACTATGCCACCCAGGTTTCTTTTGTGATATAAACTCTCATAATAAACTAGGAATAGGAATAAATAATTAGAAATAAACTAGGAATAGATGGAAACGTCCTCAACTGGATAAAAGACATCTAAATCAACATACAACTAACATGATAATTAACAGCATAGCAAGGCAAGAATGTCCACCTCCACCATTCCTATTCAACATCATACTGGGCTTCCTAGCTAGTAGGGTAGAAAATAACAAATAGAAAACATTAAAGCTTTAAATCTCAAATGATGTAGAGATAAAAGTAAAAAACCAACCAGATGGAGGAAATTATTCTGAAAAGAATGAGAATATATAAGACATCCATGTGTTTGATTTTTTTTTCACGGAGGAAGATAATTATACAGGCTTATTTTATGCCTAATATTGTAAAAAAAAAAAAAATGGAGGTGTAGGGGCAGCATCAGACCCTCTCATCTCACTTCACTTAGGGGAGAGAGGATCATTATTAGCATCAACAGCCTAAGGCTGATTCATTTCCACCCTCCAACCTTTTTACCAATTCTGACACCAGTCATCCCTCTCACGGCACTCTCTACTTCTCTGTCTTGAGTTCGGTAATTCATTACAATGACCACACAGAACTCACAGACAGTATTCACAATTATGAGGTTTATTAGGGAAGTAACAGGTTACAATTCAGGAATAGAAATGACTCAGGATACAGGTCTTCCATGAGGACAGCTTCTCAGCAGTGCCTTCAGGCATGCCTCTCTCTTGCCCTTAGCCTCTTGGCCACTCCACCTCTTGGCCTTTCCTCTGCCCTGCTTGGGCAAATGTTAAAAATCTCCTTAACTCCACTGGTAAGTGCCCAAAGGCACACCACTCTGCCAGTAAGCCTTGGCCTGAAGGCACTCAGCTCTCTAGCTACGTGAGTTGGCAAGCTTAGTTCTGCCAACAAGTGCCCAGAGGTATCCCACTCCATCAGCAAGCCTCCTGCCCAAAGACACTCAGCTCTCTTGCTCCATGGGCTGAGAAGTCCACCATACCATTTCCTGCCGGTCTCCTGGCTCTGCTGCCGCCATATTCCTGCTGCTGCTTTTTGCTGTCTCTCCCTGTCTCCAGGGTTACAGCTCTCTCTCTCTGTTTCCCGGGTCTAGGAGGTTCTCAGCACAGGGATTCCAGGTTTAAGGATGCACTCCTCTCGTAGCTCTTCTTTCTTGGTGGTCATGAGGTTCCCTTTTTGCCCCTGGGATGGGTCATTTTAAACTTAGCAGGATGACAGAACTGACCAATCCCCTCATTAGGGTTCCATACACCTTATGGTCCCACCCAGTCATTTGGTGGAAGTTACAAGACCATAGCAAGAAAGGCCATGTAAAAGTGGTCTATTGAACTGCAAATATTATAAGTTTCCATGCAGTAAAAGAAAGTCTAAAGAACAAAAGCATGATAAGAAAATGAATAAAATAGTTGAGAATGAATAAATGAATGAGTAAATAAAACTAGATGAGAAAACGCACAAAAAGTTTTTATTTTAAGTTAATGTTTATTACAGAAGGAAAAGGTTACAAGTTCTCATTAAGGCTTGATGGAAAGGTGCTTACTTGCATCTTGTGTAAGACAAATATAATTTTATCTCTTTCTCTAAATTGTTAAAAAATATGTCATGGTTACAGTAGTGTTATGCTTTGCTTTTTAAATAAACTTAAAAGCTTTATTTTTGATATTAAAAAAACACTAATAGAGTGTAAAATCATGCTTATCTATGTTTCTCACTTAAATACTCTGAGGGGATGTTTAGTTTTTGGCACCAAAGTTATTGAATGTAGTCATTAAGACCTTGTTTTTTCTTGGTTAGAATTCTGGCTCCAGTGATGATTGTGTGACCTTGGACAAGTTATCTAACCTCTTTGTGTTTCAGTTTCCAAAGCCGTGAAATGCGAGAAATAAGAGGAAGAGCTACTTCACAGGCTGTTAGAGGGACAAAATAGGTAACACTTGTAAGGGGCCTAGAATAGAGCTTGGTAGAAAGTAAGGATAGATGTCAGCAATCATTAACTGTCACTATTATCCTCCCTCTGGTGATAAATATATGAGTCGAAGTCATAGTCCCAAGGAGAAAAAAAAGTTGAACTTTGAAAACCCATACTTTTATGTAACAGTAAATAGGCCATAGTAATATTTCTTGCTTCTAAGACTGTGCATGAATACTCAACAAGATGTAGAATTAGAAAGAGGGAGAAATTAAGATAAGAATATAGATTTTGAGGGAAACTAGGCTTTGACTGCTAGCTGAAGAAAACACTTTATCTACTCCATAGTCACAAGAATCCTAATTCTTTTACTCTTCTAAGAGCAGACTACTAATCTAAGGTATAATACTATCTAATAAGATCCTAGGACACCAATGGGCCATCTTTTCTATGAAGTGAAATTTCAAGATTTTTGGGAACTAGTTTTTTTTTGATGTTGTTGTTGTTCTTTCCAATGCATTGCCTTTTATTTTTCTTTTTGTGGATCCTCTCATTCCATGACAGCATGAAGTAAGTAGCTTAGGCCAGCTACTCTTTAGGCTTTGGGGACAAATGCTTGCTCTCTATAACAGAGACTGGTTACGTGTTCATCAAGCCGTTTCTCTTTCCCTCTTTGGTACACAAGTAGATGGTCTTTGCTAGCCTTTCCTATGATTAAGGGCACCATGTTACTGGGTTCTTGAGTGTGGGTCCAATGGACTGTATACCACCTCAAAGTAAAAATTGTTCCATGAGTTCTCTCTCTTTTTCTTCCATCTAGAGGAGGTCTCCAGAGCCCTAATGACACTGGAGCCACTAGACAGAAGGATCCTAGGTCTCTGAAAGACTGTGCGAAGTACAATACCTCACCCCTAATTCACATTATACTATGATGTGAGAAATAAATCTTAGTTGCGTTCAGCCACTGAGATCTTAAGAGTTCTTTGCTGTAGAGTAACCCTGTTCTAACTAATGGACACTATTTAAATATCTCCACCACCCATCTGTCTGTCATTCTGTGGTGGCTTATGAGTTGCTATAATGCTGGAAGCTATTCCACCAGTATTTCAAATACCAGCAGTGTCACCCATGGTGGACAGGTTTCAACAAAGCTTCTAGACTCAGACAGACTAGGAAGAAAGGCCTGGAAAGTTCCTGCTGAAAATGAGCCAATGAAAACCCTATGGATTACAACAGAAGATTGTCTAATATACCGCTAGAAGATGAGCCCTGTAGGTTGGAAGTCACTGAAAATACACAGTGGCTGCAACAATGGACCTAACCATACCAATGATCGTGAGGATGGTGCAGAACCCAGCAATATTTTGTTCTGTTGTACGTGGGGTCACCATGAGTTGGAGGTGACTCAACAGAAACTAACATTTAATATATTTAGATAAACAGATAAACATTACTTAGATGTTGTCTTTATTTCTGACAGCTTTTTCTTTGGTGCTAGAGTAGTTAAGTTCTGAGAACTGGAGTTGTGTTCTGGGGGCAAAAGGAATGGTAGTGGGTGTACATAGACCTTCTATACGGTCCAGCTAAGCTTCTGAGATCTCTTCATTAATATTTTGGGCCAAAGACTCAGTTATAAACCATGACTTTATTTCACTTTTGCTACAGTTCCATACACATCCTTTCCCCATAAGAGATAGTGTTGCTGGGACAAGGCAGGATTCAGTCATTTCAAGGCATCATGAACTAGGTGCCATCTTAACATGGCACACCCTTAGAGAAATCTATTGTTATTACTTTTAACAACAAACACATAGAGAAGTAGACAAGGAACAGTCAAATGATTAGACAGGTGCACTCTAAATAAAGGAGACTTTAAATCAAGACATCCTGTAGTAGGATACAACTGGTTCATGAATCTTCTCACTGATACATTAGTAAGCAATTTCTGTTAGACATTGAAGGAGTACAGTGAAGTAGATGATTTGGTTTGCTCTCCCTAGTAGTTAAGTGTGGGAGTTGGGAAAAGACAAGAATAATAGATAACAAGATACAAAAATAATTAAAGGCTAATATACTAATTGTGAGGAGTTTTGACAACTATCAAAGCAATCAAACACTGACAGGAGTTTATAAAAAGCTTTGCCCTTGGCTGTCTTAAGAAGAACAGATAAATAGTTGTTCTGAATAGTTAAAAGGAGTACAAGTTGTGTGTGAAGGTATTGAACAATGAGATTTTTCACTGTCCCTTTCATGTTGTGACCCCATGATTCTTTACGTCTTTGGGGTTCCCCACTCAGGACCTGATGACCAGCGCTTCATAGACTCTTGTTCATCCCCAGAGTAAAATGGAAATGAATCATAGGTTAGATTTATATTTATCGAGCAAGTCAATGTTCTAAATTAAGGTTCCTCCTCACATCCAAAAAAACACAAATGCTTTGCCTTCAAATAGGTTTCATTGTTTGTGGAACCAGTAGGCTTGTAACCTACTTCAATACATTCCAGTTTTGAAGCTTAAAGGTGGTCATTTTAATTTTACTATCACTTATGTGAGGAGGTTCATGCCACAGTCAAGATAACTAGGTACAATTATAGTATAGAATCCATCGATATTGCTAAATCCTTTCCCTGACATTATCACCAAGCCATCAAGCAGAATTCTCCATGATGATGATGATGATGTTAATGATGATGAAAGTAATAAAATAGCTACTACTTACTGAGTTGTTAGTAAGTGCTATGGTATTGTTTCCCAAATTTCCCTAAAATGATAGTTTCTTATTTTATTTTATTGTGCTCTAAGTGAAAGTTTATAGTGCAAATTAGTTTCTCATTCTAAAATTTATACACAATTTTGTTTTGTAACACTGGTTGCAATCCTCACGTGATGTGTCAGCACTCTCCCCTTTCCACCCCAGCTTCCCCATGTCCATTCATCCAATTCTCCTGTCCCTTCCTGTCTTCTCATCTTGCTTTTGGACATTGGTCTTGATATTTAATTGAGCTAAGAAACACATTCCTCACATGTGTTATTGTTTGCTTTATAGGCCTGTCTAATCTTTGGCTGAAAAGTGGTCTTGGGGAGTGGTTTCTTCAGTTCTGAGTTAGCAGGGTGTTTGGGGGCTATAGTCTCAGGGTTCCTCCAGTCTCTGTCAGACCAGTAAATCTGGTCTTTTTTTTGTTTGTTTATTGTTGTAGTTTAAGTGAAAGTTTACATTTCAAGTTAGTCTCTCATACAAAAGTTTGTACATACATTGTTATGTGACCCTAATTGCTCCCCCTATAGTGTGACAGCACATTCCTCCTTTCCACCCCTGATTTCCCATGTCCATTCAAAACAGCTCCTAACCCTCTCTACCTTCTCATCTCACCTCTGGACAGAAGCTGGCCATTTAGTCTCATACACCTACTTGAGCTAAGAAGCACACTCTTCATGAGTATCATTTTATGTCCCATAGTCAATTCTAATCTTTGTCTGAAGAGTTGGCCTCAGAAATTGTTTTAATTCTGGGTTGACAGAGAGTCCAGGGGCCATGCTTTCTGGGGCTCCTCCAGTCTTAGTCAGAGTCTGGTCTTTTTTTGTGAATTTGAATTTTGTTCTACATTTTTCTCCCACTCTGTCTGGGCCCCTCTATTGTGATCCCTGTCAGACCAGTTGGTGGTGGTAGCCGGGCATCATCTAGTTCTTCTGGGCTCAAGCTGGAGGAGGTTGTGGTTCATGGCGTCCTTTAGTCCTTTGGGCTAATATTTTCCTAATACCTTTGGTTTTCTTTATTCTCCTTTGCTGTGGACGGGATGGGCCAACAGATGTATTTTAGATGGCCACTCTCAAGCTTTTAAGACCTCAGATGCTATTCACAAAAGAAGAATGTAGAACATTTTCTTTATAAATTATGTTGTGCCAGTTTTCCTAGATGTCTCTTGAGACAATGGTCCCCAGCCCTTAGCCCCAGCAACTCAGTCCTTCAAGGTATTTGGATGTGGCTAGGAAGCTTCTAGGGCTTTGCCTTGGTCAAATTGTGCCGACTTTCCCTATATTGTGTGTTGTCTTTCCCTTCACCAAAGCTAACATTTGTTTACTATTTAGTTAATGATTTCCCCTCATCATCCCTCTCCTTCCTTGTTACCATCAAAGATTGGTTTTTTCAGACTTCCAAGCAACATGGCGCTCTAGGCAGAAGCACCACGCCATCCCTCCACAGCAAAGATCTGAAAAACTAAGCCAAACAGAGAAAACAGTAATCCTGAAACCCTAAGTGTCAAATGAAGAGATAAAGAACTCAGCCAAGCACCAAATGGAATAAGAAACTGACAGAGAACAGAGAGCAAGGAGAAATATGTGCAGAGGTCCCCTATCAGCTAATGCAGCACAGATCCACCATCTTGGACTCCTATCAGAAACCATCCAACAGGGGGTACTAGAAAGCAGCTTCATGGAGCTTCCAGCAGGAGATAGAACCACCAGTAACCAGCAATATATGCTTTCCCACCTCCCACCCTTCTTCACCCCCACTTGGCCTCTTCTGCTTCCTGTGGCCATAGTCTCTTGGCTGGGAAGCACCAGCTGCTTGGATTTCACCTGCCCACACTGGCCGACTTCCTGAGTGCCAGTTGTTGGCTGCTGGTGTTGCTTTTTTCCACTTTTTTTGATTTCTTCCTTACCTCTCACCACCTCCCCCTCCTTTCTCTCAAATACCTGGCTCCATGCACCATCTTTGCTTCTTCCTGAAAGGCTGTGAAACTCCACTTGAATGTGAAACTGCTTCCCTGTCTGTGCTGCCACCCTGGTGGGACCCCGGGGCTTTTTGTTTGTTTGTTTGTTTGTTTTGAATTGTTTGCTTTCTTTTTCTCGAATTGGCAGCCTGTTCTAGTCGGGCAGTACTGTTTGGCTTGGGACCTACCCCCTCACTTTGTGCAGACACGCAGAGGGATCCCTGAGGGCACTTCTTTTTTTGTGTTTTTTTCCTATTTTTTGGGGGGGTCTCTTGTTCTTTTTTTTTTTTTTTTAATTTGTTTTGTTTTCTTTTCCCTCTTTCTCCTATTTTGAATTTCTTCATTACTCATTTTCTCAAGACTCTATAACTTCCTTCTCTTCCTGTCCCCTGAATAACTGGCACTGAGTGATGCCTCTATGCTTTGTAGCCAGGCTGTACTTCACAGCCTGTAAGCAACTTCCCCAGACCATGTAGCCTCACTGGTGGGATCCCTGGTAGCTTTTCTTTTCTTTTTTCTTTCTAATTTTTATTTATTCATTTTTTTTCTTTTCTCTTTCTTCTCCTTTTTTTTTTTTTCTCTCCATTTCATAGTATCTCTTCTCTCCACTCCAACAACAAGCTTCCCTGGCACTCTTTTTTGTTTTTTTGTATGTTTTTGGCTCCTATCCCTCTCTCCTTTCTCCCATACCCATCTTAGCTCCACATATCACAATCTCCCCACACCATCCTGCCTACCTGCACGGTACGCTTAACATCACACCACCAAGCAGCACAGGCAAGGCATACTAGAACCTGCCCTGCATTGATTACCAGCCCACCGTGGTGGCTGTAGTAAGTGTCACAAACAACCCATCCCAGCAACTCCTCTTCAGCTAGACCTGCCATGCCATACCATATCTGAGCGACTGACCCTGCCAATTGGAGAAGGAGGTGAAAAGTATTGTGCCCAAAGACAAGCAAACAACAAAGAACACACAGCACGCCTGCTCAGACATAGCCAAATAAAACAAAAAAACAGGATGAAACAAACGAATCTACAATCAGTAAATAAGAACAATAACTACTGAATGCCCCGAAGACAGCAGACAATATCAAAACATTTACAAAAACAGGACAGGATGGTTCCAGTAGGTGTTCAAAATAAAACACCAGATGACTTTCCAGTAAAGAAAAGGCACTAGAACAACTTGATAGGGAATTCAAATCTCTAATACTCAGAATTATCCATGAGTTGAAGAAAAAAGCAGACAAAAATGAGGAAAAAATAGATAAACTCATGGAAAAGGCAGACAAATTCATGGAAAATACAGACAAAAAAATGGAAGAATTCAGGAAAATAGTGCAGGAACAAAATGCCAAAATAAATTCACAACTAGAAATCATTAAAAACCAACAATTAGAAATCCAAAAGATAATAAGGTTTCAGAAATGGACAGTGTCATAGAAGGACTGAGGTGCAGATCTGAAACAGTGGAAGACAGGATCAGCAGAATTGAAGACAAACACTTGGATACAACTCTGTTTGAGGAAAACTCAGGAAAAAGAACAAAGAAAAATGAAGAGACCCTAAGAGTTATGTGGGATACAATCAAAAGCAAAAATTGCGAGTGTTCAGCATTCAAGAACGGGGGAGAAAACAAAAAACACAGAGAAGATCATTGAAGAACTTCTGACAGAAAACTTCCCCAATATCATGAAAGATGAAAAGCTGACCACCCAAGAAGCTCAACGAACCTCATAAAGGATACACTCCAAAAGAAAATCACGAAGGCATATCATATTCACACTCGCCAAAATCAAAGACAAACAAAGAATCCTGAGAGCAGCTCGAGAAAAACAAGAAGTCACATACAAAGGAGAAACAATAAAACTAAGTTCAGATTATTCGGCAGAGACCATGCAGGCAAGAAGGCAAGGGGATGACATATACAAAACCTTGAAAGAAAAAAAATGCCACCAAGAATAATATATCCTGCAAAACTCCCATTCAAATATGATGGTGAAATTAGGACATGTCCAGATAAGCAGACATTAAGGGAATATGTAAAAACTAAACCAAACTTACAAGAATTATTAAAGAAACTTCTTTGATCTGAGAACAAACAACTTCACCTCACAGGCTGAATCTAGGACACAGGATCATACCAGCCAAACACCAATCAGGGAAATGAACTCTCAAGGACTGTCCAAAACCAAAATAAATACAACAGGGAATCAAAGTAGTTAATCTGTAAATGACAACAACACCAGAATAATAAAAGAGTGAATAAATGGTATAGGTATAGAACCTAATAATGGAGAGGAAGGGAAGGTGATACCAAGTAATAATAGACTGCTTCAAACTTAGAAAGACAAGGGTAAATTTCACTGTAACCACAAAGAAAGTTAACAAACCTACTCATCAAAATAAAGAGAAAAAACAAAGTCTCAGTAAAAACAAAATCTACAAAAGTAAAAGAAATGAAAAAGAAAATCCACAAACAAAAGGAATTCAGCACAGGACAGTAAGAAGAACAAAGAAAACTTCAGCACCACAAAAAAAAGCACTACAAAATGACAGCAATAAACTCACATCTATCAATAATTACACTGAACGTAAATGGACTCAATGCACCCAAAAAGAGATGAAGAGTGACATAATGGATAAAAAAACAGGATCCATCAGTATGCTGTCTACAAGAGACACACCTTAGAAACAAAGATGTAAATTTATTAAAAATCAAAGGTTGGAAAAAAATATATCAAGCAAACAACTACCAAAAGAAAGCAGGAGTGGCAATACTGATCTCAGATAAAATAGACTTTAAAACAAAATCCACCATAAAAGACAAAGAAGGACACTATATAATGATTAAGGGGACAATCCATCATGAAGACATAACCATAATAAACAGCTATGCACCCAATGACAGCGCTCCAAAATACATAAAACAAATTCTAACAACACTGAAAAGAGAAATTGACAGTTCCAGAATAATAGTAGGAGACTTCAACACATCACTCTCAGTAAAGGACAGAGCATCTAAAAAGAAACTCAGCAAAGATACAGAAGACCTAAAGGGCACAATCAGCCAACTTGACCTCATAGACATATATAGAACACTCCGTCCAACAGCTGCAAAGTACACATTCTTTCCCAAAGCACATGGAACGTTCTCCAGAATAGGCCACATCTTAGGCCACAGAGCAATCCTCAACAAGATCCAGAACTTTGAGGTAATGCAAAGTATCTTCTCTGACCACAATGCCATCAAGGTAGAAATTAACAACAGAAAGAGCAAGGAAAAAAAATCAATTACATGGAAACTGAACAACACCCTGCTTACAAACCACAGAGTGATAGAAGAAATCAGAGATGCAATCAAAAATTCCTAGAATCAAATGAGAATGAAAACACATCATAGCAAAACCTTTGGGACACAGCAAAGGCAGTCCTCAGAGGACAATTTAGAGCAATAGATGCACACATCAAAAAAGAAGAAAGGGACAAAATCAAAACATTAACTATACAACTCAAACAAATAGAAAGAGAACAGCAAAAAAAGCGCACAGCCACCAGAAGAAAGGAAATAATAAAGATCAGAGCAGAAATAAATGAAATAGAGAATAGAAAAACAATAGTAAGAATCAATAAAACCAAAAGTTGGTACTTTGAAAGAATCAACAAAATCGACAAACCACTGGCCAGACTGTCAAAAGAAAAACAAGAGAGGACGCAGATAACCCAAATAAGAAATGAAATAGGCGACCTTACAACAGACCCAACTGAAATAAAAAGGATCATAACAGAATATTATGAAAAACTATACTCCAACAAATTTGAAAACCTAGAGGAAATGGATAAATTTCTAGAAACACACTACCTACCCAAACTACAATAAAGTGATGTTGGAAAACTGAACAGACCCATAACAAGAGAAGCGGTTGAAAAGGTATTAAAAAAAACTCCCAACAAAAAAACCTCTGGCCTACATGGCGTCACTGGAGAATTCTATCAAAAATTCAGAGAAGAGTTTGTACCAGTACTACTCAAACTATCTGAGAATATAGAAAAGGAAGCAACACTTCCGCATTCATTCTATGAAGCCAGCATAACCCTGATACCAAAACCAGGCAAAGACGCCACAAAAAAAGAAAATTATAGACCAATATCTCTCATGAATATAGATGCAAAAATTCTTAACAAAATTCTAGCCAATAGAATTCAGCATCATATCAAAAAAATCATACACCACAACCAAGTAGGACGCATACCAGCTATGCAAGGATGTTTCAACTTTAGAAAATCAATCAACGTAATCCACCACATAAATAAAAGGAAAGAAAAGAATCACATGATCATCTCAATTGATGCAGAAAAGGCATTCAACAAGGTCCAACACCTTTTTTTGATAAAAACTCTCAATAAAATAGGTGTAGATGGGAAATTTCTCAATATCATAAAGGGCATCTATGCAACAGCCAACATTATTCCTAATGGAGAGAGGCTGAAAACATTCCCCTTGAGAACAGGAACAAGACAAGGATGCCCTTTATCTCCACTCCTATTTAACATTGTGCTGGAAGTTCTAGCTAGAGCAATAAGGCAAGAAAAAGAAATAAAGGGCATCCAAATTGGTAATGAAGAAGTTAAACTGTCCCTGTTTGCGGATGATATGATACTATACACAGAAAACCCTAAAGACTCCACGAGAAATCTACTGGAACTTATAGAAAGATTCAGCAGAGTAACAGGATACAAGATTAACTTTCAAAAATCAGTTGGATTCTTATACACCAATAAGGAGAACGATGAAAAGGAAATCAGAAAATGATACCATTTTCAATAGCCCCTAAAAAGATAAAATACTTACGGATAAATCTGACCAGGGATGTAAAAGACCTATACAAAGAAAACTACAAAACACTATTGCAAGAAACCCAAAGACATCTATATAAATGGAAAAACATACCATGCTCATGGATAGGCAGACTCAACATTGTGAAAATGACAATTCTACCCAAAGCAATTTACAAATACAATGCAATCCTGATCCAGATACCAACAACATTCTTCAAAGAGATGGAAAATCTAATCATTAACTTTATATGGAAAGGGAAGAAGCCCCGAATAAGTAAAGCACTACTGAAGAAGAAGAATAAAGTTGGAGGACTCACCATACCTGACTTCAGAACCTACTATACAGCTATAGTAGTCAAAACAGCCTGGTACTGGTACAACGACAGATACATTGACCAATGGAACAGAATTGAGAACCCAGATGTAAATCCATCCACCTATGCTCACCTGATCTTCGACAATGGCCCAAAGTCCATCAAATGGGGAAAAGACAGTCTTTTTAACAAATGGTGCTGGCAAAACTGGATATCCATCTGCAAAAAAATGAAACAGGACCCATACTTCACACCATATACAAAAACTACTTCAAAATGGATCAAAGACCTGAATATAAAGCCTAAAATTATAAAGTTCATAGAAGAAAAAATAGGACCAACACTTCAGGCCTTAATACATGGCATTAACAGGGTACAAATCATAACCATCAACTCACAAACCCCAACAGATAAGCTAGATAACTGGTATCTTCTAAAAATCAAACACCTATGCTCTTCAAAAGACTTCACCCAAAGACTAAAAAGAGAACCTACAGACTGGGAAAAAAATTTTGGACAGTACAAGTCAGACAAAGGTCTAATCTCCATAATCTACAAGAAAATCCAACACCTCTACAACAAAAAGACAAATAATCCTATTAAAAAATGGGCAAAGGAAATGAACAGACACTTCACCAAAGAAGACATTCAAATGGCCAACAGACACATGAGGAAATGCTCACGATCACTAGCCATTAGAGAAATGCAAATTAAAACCACAATGAGATACCATCTCACCCCGGCATTACTGGCATGAATAAAAAACACTGGAAATAACAAATGTTGGAGGGGCTGCGGGGAGATCGGAACACTTATGCACTGCTGGTGGGAATGCAAAATGATACAACCATTTTGGAAAATGATATGGCGCTTCCTCAGAAAGCTAGAAATAGACATACCATTCGATCCAGCAAATCCCACTCCTAGGAATATATCCTTGAGAAATAAGAGTTGTCACTCGAATAGACATATGCACACCTATGTTCATGGCAGCATTGTTCACAATAGCAAAACGATGGAAATGACCTAGATGCCCATCAACAGATGAATGGATAAACAAGCTATTGTACATACACACAATGGAGTAGTATGCAACGAGAAAGAACAACAATGAATCTGTGAACCATCTCCTAACATGGATGAAACTGGAGGACATTATGCTGAGTGAAGTAAGTCAATCACAAAAGGACAAATACTGTATGAGACCTCTACTGTAAAAACCCATGGAAAAGTTCACACAGAAAATGTTGGTTAGCAGGGATGGGGGGGTGGGGGGGAAATACTAAATAGATAATAGATAAGTGGTATCTTGGGTGAAGGGTGAGACAGTACACAATATAGGGGAAACTAGCACAACTTGTACAAGGAAAGGTCATGGAAGCCCCATAGACACATCCAAACTCCCTGAGGGACTGAATTGCTGGGTGAAGGGCTCTGGGGACCATGGCCTCGGGGAACATCTAGCTCAATTGGCATGACAAAGTTTATAAAGATAATGCTCTACATTCTAACTTGGTGAGTAGTGTCTGGGGTGTTAAAAGCCTGTGAGCAGCCGTCTAAGATACTCCACTGGTCTCATCCCTTCGGGAGCAAGGGAGAATGAAGAGAACAGGATACAAGGAAAAGATTAGTCCAAAGGACTAATTGTCGACAGCTACCAAGGCCTCCATCGGACTGAGTCCAGTACAGCTAGATGGTGCCCGGCTACCACCACTGACTGCTCTGACCAGGATCACAACAGAGGGTTCTGGACAGAGCTGGAGAAGGATGTAGAGCATAATTCTAACTCACAAAAAAAAAAAGAAGAAAAAAAAAGACCAGATTTACTGGCCTAAAGGAGACTGGAGAAACCTCAAGAGTATGGCCCCCAGACACTCTTTCAGCTCAGAGGTGAAGTTACCTTCGAGGTTCACTGTTCAGCCTGGTAGTGGACAGCCCTGTAAAACCAAATGAGACTAAAGAGGTACAGGAGTCCAGTGACAAGGGCCAGAAGGCAGAAGGGGACAAGGAAGCTGGTGATAGGGAACCCAAGGTTGAGTAAGGATATTGTTGATGTGTTTTGAGATTGTTAACCATTGTCATAGGGCAACATTTGTAGTAACTGTTACATGAGAAACTATTTTGTTCTGTAAGCCTTCATCTTAGTGAGAATAACAGCACAATTCGAAGAGCATAGTCAATGTCACTGAACTGTGCATGTAGAAATTTTTGAAATGGTGTATCTTTAGCTATGTGTATTTTCACCAAAAAAGTAAAGAGGTTGAGAAGTTAGAGGGTTGATATGTTGTGGGGTTGTTAACCAATGTCATAAAATAACATGTGTACTTCTGTTTCATGAGAAACTATTTGTTCTGTAAGCCTTCACCTGAGGTACAATAAAAAAAAAGAAAAGAAAAATTGAATATCTGTAACTTAGCTCAAGTAGAGAAAATATATCCTCACCCCTGTGATGGTTTAGCAGTCTAAGTCATCTGCTTCAAAATAGGACTGAATTACAGCCAGCTGGTAATGATTTTCGAATCCCAACCCCTGCAGCAAAGAGTGAAAACTCCTCAGAAAGTCCATTTCTTGTCCAGCACCAGGCTGCATTTCCCTCACAGGGTGTCATGGCTGTTATGGGGCTGTTTGTTTTTATTTTTAATTTTGTTAGTAACCACAAACCACATTGCTGCAGTATTTTGAATACAGCATTTATAATTTGAAAATAGAAGAAGGGTACAGAACGTGCAACATTTTCTACTCATTGGTTCATGTCCATAAAAAATCACTTTAAAAAGGAAAATTCTACATTCTTCAAGGTAGCGGCAATAATTGTCGTGTTCCCTTTGAAAATTTACAGTGTAGGGTAGAAATTAAGTTCTTTAGGCACCTCATCTATCTTGTTCATCTCCACTACAAGGCGGGGCAGCACTGCTAGTCCTCATCACAACATTTCACGGTTCTTAGACACAATACAGGTTTCTTAGGCAACCCTGAGCTGTTCAACACCTTTCTGAAAATTGTCGATGAAAGAACTCTACTCAATGTTGTACATTAATGTTAACAAAACACTTAATATGACACGTCATGAATATGAAAAATATTGTGATATTAAACATAGTAAGAGATGTTATAGAGTGGGCAGCTAGGCTACTTTGATGGAGAAAGAAAAAGGTTTATATGAGAGAAGTTTGGTTCATCTTCAGAAGGGACTTAAGAGATGTTCTAGTTGAGAGGTCCACCACCTATCTGTCAGTTTGTTCTACTGTGGTGGCTGGAGTCTTGCTATGATGCTGGAAGCTATGCCATTGGTATTTCAGGTGGACAGGTTTCACTGGAGCTTCCAGACCAAGACAGACCAGCAAGAAAGACCTACTGATCTGCTTCCAAAGACTGGCCAATGAAAACCCAAAGGATCACAACAGAATATTGTCCGATGTGGTGCTAGAAGATGAGACCCCTACGTTGGAGGTCACTCAAAATACATAGTGGTCGCAACAATGAACTCAAGCATGCCAATGATCATGAAGATGACAAAGGAATGGGCAACATTTCCTTCTGTTGTACATGGGGTAGCCAGAAATTGTAGCTGACTAGATGGTGAGAGGGCCCAGAACAATACAAGATGGATCCTGCCTGGAAAAGGCTCTAGGAGAGAACCAGAGCACCTAACCAGACATTGACTTGGGCCAGGAAAAAACACATCAAATACCTGAGTTCGTGGTAATGTCAGTTGGAACCCATTGTTGTTAGGTGTCATCCAGTAGGTTCTGACTCATGTACACCAGAACGAAACGTTGCCTGGTCCTGCACCATCCTCACAATCGTTACTATGTTCGAACTCATTGTTGCAGCTGCTGTGTCATTCCATTCATTGAAATATCTTAATTGGTATTCTCAATTCTTGGAGCCTTGGAATCCCTTAACTAGTACAAAAACAACCTCATCTGTCAGAGGTTAGATACATTTCTTCCTGGCTCCTCTGCATGTATTTC
Source organism: Dugong dugon (assembly GCA_030035585.1). Taxonomy (NCBI): domain Eukaryota; kingdom Metazoa; phylum Chordata; class Mammalia; order Sirenia; family Dugongidae; genus Dugong; species Dugong dugon. The sequence goes on along the minus strand of CM057470.1, from coordinate 63,799,993 downwards.
TGCACATAAGCACTAGGTATGTAACCATCTACCCCTAGCTATCACTGCAGACCTTTACCCAGGTGAATGGACACTTTCCTGTCTGTCACAAGAATCTTGGTGTTGACCTCTGTATGTAAGTAAGTTCTCTAACAAAGCCTTGTCTGATCAACCTGGCTTTTTCTGCCGCATTTTTTCAGAATCGAACCTGTGCCCTCAGAGCCATTCTTGCTGCTGGTCCAGTGAGGTGCGAGAGCTGGCAGTTAACAACAACATTAACAGTGCAGAGGTGGGCAAATTATGGTCTGCGGGCCGAATTCAGCTTGCAGTCTGTTGTTGGATAGCCTCTGAGTTAAGAATGTTTTTTACACTTTTAAAGGGTTAAAAAATTAAAGCCAGAAGAATATGTGACGAAGACCACATGTGACCTGCAAAACTTAAAATATTTACTATCTGGCCCTTTACAGGAAAAGTTTCATGACCATTGGTCTAGTCCAGGAACTTACAGCTTTTTTTTTTTTTTAAGTGCAGAATAATGCTCTATATAGATACAGATAGAAATAGGGATAGATATAGATTTATGTAGATATACAAAACAGAAAAACAAAACTGATCTGCATGAAGAAGGGTCCAAAGTCTTGAATTCTCCCATTAAACCAACTTTGAAGCCCTGACCTGAATGAACCGCAGAGCTGCGGTTACAGTGATATTAGCAACAATTTGATTGAGTCCTTACAATGTGTCAGCAGTACTGAGCTAAACATGTTCCATAAAAATCTTGTTGCCATCTAGTTGATTCTTACTAATTTTCAAAATAATTTCAAAATAATTATACAGGGAGTATGCTATTGTTATCCTCATTTTTATACATGAGAATACTGGAGCTCAGAAAGATTAAATGGCTTATCTAAATATTATCTAAATTACCTAAATCAAAAAACACTATGCTCGTTGTCATCAAGTGGATTTCATCTCCTGATGACCCCATGTGCTACAGAGTAGAACTGCTCCATAGTTTTCTTGGCTGTAGTCTTTATGAAAACAGATTGCCGGGCCTTTCTTCTGAAGCTCTGTGACAGAGTTTTTATTTTTTTAGTTTTTTTTAATTGTACTTTAGATGAAGGCTTACAGAACAAATAGTTTCTCATTAAACAGTGCACATATTGTTTTATGACATTGGTTAACACCCCCACAACATGTCAATACTCTCCCTTCTTGACTTTGAAGGACTTTTTTTCTTTTTTTTTGGTGAAAATATACATAGCCAAAGTTACACCATTTCAAAAGTTTTTACATGTACAATTCAGTGACATCGATTGCATTCTTTGAGTTGCGCTGCTATTCTCACTATCCTTTCCAAATTATTCCGTCACCATTATCTTCAACTCACTGCCCCCTAGGCTTCCCATCAAACCTTTTGAGTTACTGTTGTCGATTTGATCTCACACAGATGATTTTTTTTTTTTTTAATACCTTAGATGAAGGTTTACGGAACAAATAGTTTCTCATTAAACAGTTAGTACACATATTGCCCTATGACAATTGTTAACAACCCCATGACATGTCAACACTGTCCCTTCTCAACCTTGGCTTCCCTATCACCAGCTTTCTTGTCCTCTCCTTCCTTCTAGTCTTTGCCCCTGGACTGCTGTGCCTCATTAGTCCCATTTTGTTTTATGGGGCTGTCCAATCCCCCTCTAAACAGTGAACCTCGGGAGTGACTTCACCACTGAGCTACAAGGGTGTCTGGGGGCCATAACTCTCGGGGTTTCTCCAGTCTCTGTCAGGCCAGTAAATCTGGTCTTTTTTTTGTGAGTTAGAATTTTCCAGCTCTGTCCAGGACCCTCTGTTGTGATCCTGGTCAGAGCAGTCAGTGGTGGTAGCCGGGCACCATCTAGCTGTACTGGACTCAGGCTGGTGGAGGCCGTGGTAGCTGTGGTCCATTAGTCCTTTGGACTAATCTTTTCCTTGTATCTTGTTCTCTTCATTCTCCCTTGCTCCCAAAGGGGTGAGACCTGTGGAGTATATTAGATGGCTGCTCACAGGCTTTTAAGACCCCAGACGTTACTCACCAAGGTGGAATGTAGAACATTGTCTTTATAAACTGTGTTACGCCAACTGAGCTAGATGTTCCCAAGACCATGGTCCCCACAGCCCTCGGCCCAGCAATTCTGTCCCTCAGGGAGTTTGAAAGTGTCTACAGAGCTTCCATGACCTTTCCTTGTACAAGTTGTGCTGGCTTCCCCAGTATTGTGTACTGTCTTACCCTTCACCAAAGTTACTGCTTATCTGTTGTCTATTTAGTTCCCCCCCTACCTTTCCCATCCCTCATAACCAACAAAGATTGTTTCTTTTTATGTATAAACTTTTACATGAGTTTTTACAGTAGAGGTCTCATACAATATTTGTCCTTTTGTGATTGACTTATTTCACTCAGCATAATGTCCTCCAGTTTCATCCAAGTTATGAGATGCTTCACAGATTCATGTGACTAAGTTTTGAACCATCAACCTTTAGGTTAGTAGTTGAGTGGCAGCTGTCTTCACCACCCAAGCCCTTTATATCTAGTAAATGGCAAAGACTGAATTCACATTGATATCCTTCTGGCTCCAAAACCCAGAAGGTTAACTGTGCTACCTTGCTCTACTCAGATGAAGTCATTTTATCTGTCCCACTTCACTGAGGACCCTGGGTTCCAGGAGGTGAAGGGATACATCCAGGGACACAGAGCTTACATGGTGAGGTTTGGGCTCTAAGTTTCCTCACTTCCGTCCCTTGCAGATGTGTTCATTTTGGCTGAGTGTGGGCTGAGAGGAACATTGACCAGACTGATTCTGGGCAGGTACAGGGATCAAGGCCCCCCTATTCTCACTCTCTTGCTCATTAGTTTGATGTAGCATGGAGACTGGTGGACCACTGTGTTTCCCTCTGTTTCCTCTTCCTGTCCACGCTCACAGAAACAGTGCCTCCCTCAGCAAAGGCCGAACCGGCCTCACCTCTCAGGAGAGACCCTGTGCAAATTCTCTGTTCTCCAGCTACCACCAGCATTGGTCAATGCTGCACATTTCTCACACTGGCTTGACCAGTCTTTCTCCAGCTTTGCTCCTAATTCTTCTCTCCTATATTTTTCTTATCCCTTAGATTCACCGCATGGATCTGTCAATTCACTCTTACTCTCAAGAGTCTGCCTCTCCATGCCGGGACCTCAGAACAGCCTTGAGCCCTGCTGATTCCTTCTTGATTCAGCCCTCAGGGCCATTCTACCCAGATACAATCCAGAAGGCTGCATATCCAGGACCCTCAGCCCAGTCTCACAGCTGGGACCAGGTAGCTCCCTCTTTCCCTGCAAAATACTAGATAAGATCCATTCACTTATCCTCTGTGTGTGTGACTTCCGTGTGTATCAATAGTCTCAACATGATCACAGTTGCTGAATGACCCCTGCATTTGCACAACCAATGGCTTTAAGGGATAGGCATTTGTAGTAGTGGTAATAATAACAATAACTAATATCCACTGAGCATTTTATATACATGTAACCATGGAGGAATTGATTCGGTGGCCCCTAACAACCTTAGAGGTAGGTACTATTGTAATCTCCACTTTGCAAATGGGGAAACTGAGAAATACAAAGGTTAAACGACTAGTCCAAGGTCACAGAGCCCAAAAACCATGGAGCAGGCCAGCCTTTGAACATTTACAGCCTGGCCATGGAGTTGCATTCTTAATCACTTCTCTAAACTGTCTTGAATAAAGATTGCTGCCACCTTTGTTTACTGCCTGCTGTCAACATAAGTGGTGGGAAATTATTTGAGCTATTTCCCGTGATATTTCCTGTGTTTCCCTACACCCCTACCCCATTAGGCAGCTAGGCCTCTGTCTTCAGTGCTTCAGGGTAGGGAAACTAGCAAAACATAAATAATAGAGGAGTCTTTCTTTTTTTTAAGCTTTTGAGCCCCAAATCCCAGGCTCTGGGCATAAACCAAAGATACAGAAGATAAGACCAGATAAGACTGTTTAAATCTGGGAGGAGAGCCAGAGGAGAAGCCAAGGAAGCCGCCATGTTGGTGGAATACCCGGGAAGGAGCCCTGAGCACTTCCCACCTCGCCTGCAGCCCAGCTACCCCCAAGTGGGGCAGCAGTGGGACACCCAGATAGGACTGAAGATGGAAAATCAGATGGGTCCTATGCTCTCCCTGGAGTTTGGATGAGGAAATCCTGATTTGGCTGAGTTTAAGTTTCCATGACTAAGCCAAGTAAGAACTCAAACTAGAAATTAAAATTATACAGCTGAGTTTGGGGCCTATTTGTACCTACCACCCATTCATTATCTCTATTCTGCACAATGGCCCTGCAGAGTCATTTATTATCATCCCTCTAATACTGTGGGAAACCCTGGTGGCTTAGTGGTTAAGAGTCTGGCTGCTAACCAAAGGGTCAGCAGTTCGAATCCACCAGCCGCTCCTTGGAAACTCTGTGGGGCAGTTCTACTCTGTCCTATAGGGTCACTATGAGTTGGAATCGACTTGACGGCAATGGTGGGTTTTTTTTTTTTTAAATAGTACTGTGAGTCAGAATCAACTTGACGGCAATGAGTTTTTTATAGTATAACATCTGATTACAGAGTAGTAAAATGACTTGCCCAGGGGACAGAGCTAATAAGTAGAGGAAAAGTGTAACAGGAGGAAAAGTGTAACAGAAGGAAAATGGAAAAAAAGCAAGAAAATAAAAAAAATTAGTACAAGATAAGTAGAGTCCTTGAGGTACAGCCCCCTAAAGTCACAGCCACCCCATCCAGAACATTTCTCCTCCTCCAATAAAAGCAAGCATTTTATAAGGAGATATGCTCACATTTTATTGGGCAAGAGTCATTTCCTTCATCATTTTCCCCATAGCTCTAACTAGCTTGGGGAAGGACATTGTGAAAACGCAGCCAGTTTCCACAAAGACATTATTTCAGTTGTGTTGTCACTGTAAAAAGTGGTATGTGGATCAGAGTTTGATCATGGAAATTACGCTTTGTGACAAATAGGTTTTGAATGACTGCTCATAAAATCATGCCTATATGTATGCTATCACAACAGCGTTCAATTATGTTAACCTGCTGGGAACTTGCTTGTGATAAATCATGGGAAAACTAACAGGAACTCTCTTTAGTCACTGCCCTGTTTCCCTAGCTCTAGTCATTCATGGCTCTAAAAATACAACTTATATCATCACATTCCTGGAATTCCTTCAGTGCTTACATTCTGATTTAAGTGGCATTAAAGCTACGGTGATTACGCTGAGAAGTCCAAGGCTACTAACCAATGTTCCCCTGGGTATTAGTTGTCTATCAGACTAAACACTTTGTTTAAGAGACTTGAGCAACAATGCAATTAGAACGTGACTTACTGCTTTGGGAAAAGGCTTGAAATTCTCAGCCTGAAAAAGGATTTTTGTGCACTTGCGTGTGGTAAATATACATGTAACAAGACATTTGCCATTTCAACAATCTTCACATGTACAGTTCAGTGACAATAATTATATTCATCATGTTGTTCCTCCATTACTCTTAACTGTTCCCCAATTTTTCCATCACCTTTTAACAGAAGCTCAGTGTCCCCTAAGCGTTGTGTCTCCTGCCTGCCCCAGTAACCACTAATAAATTTGGTCTCTATACAATTACCCATTATAGATATTTTGCAGAAGTGGGATCATACAATATTTGTCCTTTTGTGACTGACATTTCACTCAGCATAATGTTTTCAAAGTTCATCCATCTTGTAGCCTGTGTCAGGACATTGTTTCTCTTTATGGCTGAGTAGTATTCCATTGTTTGTAGATACCACATTTTGTTTATCCATTCATCTGTTGATGGATATTTAGGCTGTTTCTACCTTTTGGCTGTTGTGGACATCGGTGTATAGCTGTCTGCATTCCGTTTCAGTTCTTTTGGGTATGTAATGAAAGCATGCACAACCCTTTTGGTGGAACTAACTTAGTGTAGGACGGTCATATAATTTAATGCTCAATTTGAGACATTTTTGGAAGTGATGGGGGGATTATAATATTTATGCCAGGACAAAGATGTAAACTAGGACTGTTTTTCTCAAATGGGCAAGGCTTCCAGTAATGGACCAATGATGGAGAATGAGGTTGAATCTCCTTCGTGTTTAAGAGCAACTTCCTGACCTCCTTCTCCATGCACCATCCAGACAAAGTGGGCCCTTTAACTGTTTTTTCCTGTGGTCCTGGCTGACCCACTCTGACTGTGTTGTTCCACTCTCCTTTGGAGTCTTGAGTGACACTTGAGTGGTTGCTGCTAATACAAGTTACTGTATATCTGTCTCGGTGCAAGGAAAGAGAAGACAGGGATAGCTTTGAGTGTGTTGCTTCTATAAATAAAGATTTGGGACATGAAGTTAAGTTAGAGTGAGAAAACACCTTGCTGGGAAAGAAAATCAACATACTGTGAAGCACATATTTTGGACAGTAACTTCTCCAGAACAAATTCCAATTAGGTAGCTGGATTAGATCCATGATCCTCAACCCAGGCTATATATTATAATTCCCTGGAGAACTTTAAAAACACATCAATGCCCTAGTCCCTCCCATGAGATTTTATTTAATCTTGGGTGGGGCTGACGCATTGCTATTTTTTAAGCCCTGCCCCCAAGTGATTCTAATGTGCAAGCTGGGCTAAGAACTAACAGCTAGAGAGTGTCTAAGGTCTCTACCAACCTTTATCCAGCAGCTCCTGCGACTGTCTGAACTTTTAGTGAAATGGAAATGGAAGGAGCAAGAGTAGTCCGTTACCATTGGCATTGGCCTGTTACAATCGGAAGTGATTGATGCTATGGAAATTTTCCCAGGTTATTTTGTGAATGTTTTTTCTCTCCTGTCACTTGACTGTCACAAGCTTTCAGACTCATCAGTAGTAAAATAAATAATTTTGACTAATTCCCTCCTAGGACTACAAGGTGTATGGCCCAGGGCAAGGAAAGAGGCCTAATAAGTCTTAAGAAATTATTTACAGAGCTGATGTCCCCAATATTATCATGTAATTATAACATACGTAGCCCATCCCAGGTTCAAGTCTGATGCCCTACATTGACCAGGATCAGATTTTGAAGTGGACAAGAGTCTTTATAGGTCAAAAATTTACTCCAGCATTGTTACACATCTCACGTAATGCTTCAGGATAATGCCGGTGACATATGTGATTTGAGAAACAATTACGGATGTAAAAATACTATTAATGAGAAAAATCCCTCTCACTAGCCATGCTTCAGGGATTTCTGGATTTGATTACCAGCTTTTCGATGCTCAACAGTTTGACTGGTATTTAATGCTTTCTCATTTTTCCTGATAGGGACCGTTAAGCACGTTATGTTCTTTTTCCCAGTTGGCAACTCAACAAAGGCCAGCAATAAAAACCTCCACTTGTGTAATAAACTGTTGTACAATCTACTGCTTATGAACAAAGTCCCTGAAAATGTGCAACCTTTCTGCACATTAAACACAAAACAGATGGAGGTTTGAAAATAACTTTCATCTTCAGGGAAGGGGAAAGTCAAAGAAGAGAGAGAAAGACTCATAGGCAGAGTCCTCACTTACTGAACTAGAGGCTGAACTCTCCATTCCAGGTTGGTAGGGGAAGACTCTGTCTGCAACCACATTTTTTCAAGGATGTAACATACCTCTGGGGAGCTGAGGAGTAAAGGGAGAAGGGCGTTAGGCTCTGTGGAAATGGTGTGTACAGAGATGGAGTCAAGCCGACTGATCTAGGACTCACCAGAAGAGTAAACTGGGCAAGTCACTAAATTCCTCATGTGTGAGATGACGAGAGCTTTGAGCCCCGTTTCCCACGTACACCAGAGCATGGAGTAGTTGGAAATACAAATATTTTTGCTTTGTTGTTACTGTTGTTTTTAATTTTCTTTTATTTATTTGTCTCGCTTTTATATCTAATTCCTAGAACACAAGACACGATCGAGCCAAGAGTTCATAAACGATGCATGTATTATGCATGCATGGTATGTATTAATCTATGTCTATTTATTTTCTTATATTCTGCCAAGTTTTAGAGAAAAAAAAATTGAGGCAGTTTATAAGGATATGCAAAATATAGTAAGACACCATGAACTGAAAATAGGTAAGAAAATAAACAAGAGCAAAGTCATGAAATGGGACCAGAAACATATTGTTACTCTAAATTTTCTAACTGCCTACTCAAAAAATGAAAATTGATCATTTAAATAGCTTATCAGTTTCATAAGCTAAAACCAACCAACTGCTGAGAAAAAAACACAACTATGCTTGATACTAAGATCAAAGATGAATTTTTCTTAAAGAGGACTCTGTGGTATAAGTAAAAACATCTTCAATAATATCTTTATGGCAAGAAGAATTAATGAATTTCACAAGACCGCTTGTTATTGGGTTAATCATTTCAGGTATGTGAGTATCATCCACCACTACCAGTTGCCATCCAGTCGATTCTGACTTAGGGCTACCCCATGTGTGTCAGAGGAGAACTGTACTGCACAGGATTTTTAAGGTCTGATTTTCTGGAAGTAGATGCCAGGCTTTTCTTCCAAGACACCTCTGGGTGGACTCAAACTTTCAACCTTTTTGTTAACAGCTGAGCACTTTAACCATTTGCACCACCCAGAGACTCTGTGAGTAGTGTAGCAATGCATAATTCAGAGAAATCACCTCAATGATTAGAGTCCAGTGTACAATTAATTAGAGAGTCCTGGTGGCACAGTGGTTAAGCACTCAGCTGCTAACTGAAAGGTTGGCAGTTTGAGCCAACCAGCCACTCCATGGGAGAAAGATGTGGTAATCTGCTTCCGTAAAGATTACAGCTTTGGAAATCCTGTGGGGCAGTGTTGCTCTGTCCTATAGGGGACGCTATGAGTAGGAATCGGCTCAACGGCAATGAGTTATACAATTAATTCAGTTTTCCTCTGAAAGCTGTCCATAACCACCTAATGTGAAGGAATCTCACCTACTTCTGTCATTGACTGTATAATTTGTCAACCCTGCTGTCTTGAACTTTTATCTTAGCTTATTTCATAAGTGAAATCAAAATCACTTCAAGTGGTCATCTTGTCATGCCAGATACTAAGGAAGTGCTCAAAAATCAAAACAAAAGCCCACAAAGATGGGGGTATGTCAAAGGGACGCAGGAGCCAACTGAAAGAGTTCTCAATGGCCAAAGATGAAACCATTTGAGTAACAAAATAAATTAAATCATATTGATTATAACTCAAAGTATAAAATAAATATCCACGAGTCTACACTGATGTAAATAAATGATTGGATAAATAAGTAAATGCGTACATACAGACCTGGGGAGAAAGTGATGAATCTCCTGTGTAAAACAATTCCAAATAACTTATGTAGATACTCTACTCTCAAAAATGTGGCGCACAAGTCCCCCTTCCTAGGTGTGGGCTGGGCCTAGGGACTTCCATCCAATGAGTAAAGCATGAAAACGGAGATGCAAAGAGTAACTTCACAGTGGAGAAATCTGACAGTTGATCACAGTTTACCCTGACTGTGATAAGTCACGTTGATTGTATGATGCTCTTGATATGATACAATGAAAACGGTATTTTTACCTCTATGATCTTCTTCCCCAAAACTCATAACCTTACTCTAATGATGAGAAAAATATCAGACAAATTGAAGGACATCCTACAAAATACCTGACTAATACTCCTTAATACTGTCAAGGTCATGAAAAGCAAGGAAAGGCTGAGGAACTGTCATAGCCAAGGAGAGCCTAAGGAGACATGACAACTAAATCTAATGTGGTATCATGGATGGGACCCTGAACAGTAAAGGATGTTACGTAAAAACTAAGCAAATCTTAATAAAATATGAACTTTAAATAATAATAATGTGTCCATATTGGGTCATTAATTCTAACAAATGTACCATATTGATGCTGATGTAGGAGCCCTGGTGGCGCAGTGGTTAAGAGCTTGACTGCTAAGCAAAAGATCGGCAGTTTGAATCCAACAGCTGCTCCTTGGAAACCCTCTGGGGCAGTTCTACTCTGTCCTGTAGGGTTGCTATGAGTCAGAATCGACTCGACTGCAGTGGGTTTGGTTTTTTATTTGGATGCTGATTTAAGATGTTAGTAACAAGGGAAACTGAGTGTGGTTATTTGAGAACTCTCTGTACTATCTTCACAATTTTTCTGTAAATACAAAACTGTTCTAAAATTAAGATTTATTTTTAAAAAATCACCTTAAGTAGTTCTCTTCTTTAAGATTGGAAACTGTATTTTTACCTCTTATAGGGCTAAGCCCATATGCTGGCATTTATCATATACTGTGTAATAGTATATGATTTTACCTGTGAAAGTGACTGAAGTTTGGTTATGCAATGAAACTGACACTTTATCTCAGAGTAATAAAATACCCACCTTCCATTTGTACCTTGTTTCCCCAAAGCAGTAAATATGTTCACCCGCTGGTAAATTGTGGAATCCACATGGTAGGCATTAAGTATTTCATAAAACATAATGAAATTCCCAGAAAGTTTTCCTTAAAATATAGAGGACTGTGAAGCAGTGATTGAGGCATCTTCTAAAGTAATAAGATATCCTAAGATTTGGGGGAAGAGTGGGCTTCTCACTGGTTTTATCAGTCGGGATCCAGACAGGAAAACAGAAACCACACTAGAAATTTTGAACAGATGGGATTTAATACAGGAATTGATTACTCAGGTGTCGGAGGATTGAAAGAGCGAAAGGATCACTGAAGAAACACTGTCATTCCTAAGATGATGCAACAAAAGAAAAAAGACAGTTGTTGAGGAAACTGGTGGTCAGACCCCTAGGGAAGGCTGATGGCCTCTGAGGAGGCAAAGGAGTTCTGGGAGTGCTAAAAAAAACGGTCGGCTGCTACAGCCAGCTGCCTCTGCCAGAGCAACACTGGCCTGGAAAAGCAGGAAGCCCTTTCTTTTCCTCTTCCTGAGTTCAATCTCTCTCTAGCACCACCTATTGGCAGAATTTAACAAGAAGTCAGCTAGTGAGGAAGCAGGTTTTAGACAGGGGGGTTGGAGCTGAAAGACCATAGATGAATAACTGCACACGGCCCAGATATTAGTTGCACGTAGATGCCCATGGGTTAGAGTGGTGGGCAAAATGCATGAAAAATTACCTAGATGGGAGGGAAAAAGAAAAAGGAGCCCTGCAGAGAGGGTCGGAGGTGGATGAGATGAAGGCAGGACCATGGCCAGATTCCCAAAGAAGTGAGAAAGAAGCAGGTAAGCAGCAAGATTGAATGTTACAGAAAAACAGGCCACATCAATGCCAGAGACTTCATCTAGTGTAACTGACTCCACAGCAATTGTTCAGTAAGTAGAAGAGAATTAGCAAAGATCACAGAGCTACTAAGAGGTAGCAATTTGCCTAAAATTCACGTATTTACCCAATAGTCCAGGTGTTTTTTCTTTCTGTACTTAGCTGCCTCACGTGAACTGGTTAGAGCACTGTTGCCAGCAACTCTACTTTATGTGTATATTTAAAAAAAAAATAGTTGCCTCTGAGTCAGCTCTGACTCATGGTGACCCCATGTGTGTCAGAATAGAACCGTGCTACATAGGTTTTCAGTGGCTGATTTTAGATCACCAGACCTTTCTTCCAAGGTGCCTCTGGGTAAACTGGAACCTCCAACCTTTTGGTTAACAACTGAGTGTGTTAATCATTTGCAATGTCCAGGGACTCATACATATATTTAAAAGTTACCTTTTCCAAAGTATATTAATCTATTTAATCCTTCCTGAACCCCAGTGGGGGTAAACCAGACCATTTTTTGTCTCCATTTCATAGACATGTGATATGTGATCAAGTTAAGTGTATAACTTAAGGGCATCAACTAATTAGTTGCAAAGCCATGGGTTCCACTTATGTCTTCCTACTTCTAGATCAAAGCTCTTTCTACCATGCCACGGAAATGTAAGAGTTTCTTGATTCTTTGACAACCTTTTAAAACAGGAGAATATACCACTCTTATCATATTAATGAGTGAGTTAACCAAAAGGATTCTTTCATGAAATAACAATAAATTGACTGTGATGGCATCATTACACGTATCCACCCACTCATCAAAGCCAATGCCAGCCAGTCCCTGAGCAAGTGCCTGTCCACCACCCTGCATCTCCTTTGCCTTGCGAATGCTGATACCTTTACATGGAGTGCTCTTCTCCTTTCCATCTGGCAAATGATATAGTTGTATTTTAAGTGGAGTGTAAGTTAAAAAGTCAGCAAGTAAGAAAAGTTCTGTATAGACAATATTGCCTTTGAAAATTCCTTTAAACCTCTTGTAAGGTACTGATACATCCTCTCACAATAAAACCAATACTGCCAGTTTCTCCCAGCCCGCTGAGAAAGATTTGCAGTACTCCTGAGGCCAAGGCATATTAGAGGAAAATAATCGGACACAAAGAACATGGGCTTAAAAGTTAAAAATCTAAGTTGAAGTACCGGAATTCACTGATCCACTGCGTAATCTTGAAAAAGTTACCTAAGCTCTCTGAACCTCAGATTGTTCATTGGAAAAGTGGCTACCTAGACCGCAGGATGATGGTGAGAAGGAAATAATAATGCATAATAACATCAAGTGCTTTGAAAACTATAAATACTCTGCAAATATAAGATAGAATTTAAAATATTTTCTTTTTCAATCTATCATAAAACTTTCTTTGTAGAATTACTCATCCAAAAAATGTCACTTATCTGAAAATATGTCTACCACTCTGGTATGTGTGAAGAGAACAAAGCCAGTTGGAAAATGCTACATATTATATGATTCCATTCATATGACATTCTGGAAAATGTAAAAACCATAGAGATAGTAAACCCTTTATCAGTGGTTGCCAGGGCTTGGGGAAGGGGCAGTAGGTCACTACAAAGGGAATGCACAGGGGGGATTTTTAGGGTGATATGGTATGGCATTGAATAGAGTGGTGGATAAATGACACTACATGACTGTCAAACCCATAGAACTTTACAGCATAAAAAGTGAACTTTAATGTATGCAAAGTTAAAAAACAAACAAAAACAGCAACCATGAGTCAGGGGAATCCAAACTATGACAAAAGAATCTAACCATATTACAAATGTATAAAATAAACTCACTGAAGGGGGTGGGGAAAAGAGGAGTTGACCAAAGTAACTTTGGAAAACAGTACATTGACTGAAAACTAAAGACAAAAGGAACTTTACACAAACATGGTACTCTGATTGTTAAAGTTGTTTCTCATGGGTGTTCTGGTTAACAATTCTGAAACTGTTGGGTTGAAGAAATAAGTAAATGGATAGTGGGTAGTAAAAGCCAGTATTCTCACTGTTGGGAAGGAAAGTTACAGAGAAGCAAGGGAGGAAGGCTAGAATGGAGCCGGTCATGCTGGATTAGAGTTAGAGACATCCTTACCTACTCAGATTTAGCTTAGTATAGATATAGATACACCCATACAGAAATAATTATAGATATTCGCGTATGCAGAGGTTAGTATACATACATATATTTCCTAGAAATTTCCCACTGAGAGGATCTAGAAGCAGTAATACCCCAGTAGCAATGAGCACAACAAGTGCACAGGTCTCACTGACCATTCTCCAATAAAATAAAGCAGGGTTCCCTGGAGAAATGGTTGATTCTAAGGCTGGACCAAGATATGCACAAGATGAACCTGGAGCATCCTGGAGCATCTTTAGGGCCAGAAAGCAAGGAAGTGGTCAAAAAACAAAAGAATGGGGGCATGTTAAATGGACACAGGAGCCAACCTAAAGGAGCCCCCAGTGGCAAGAGCTGGAGCAATGTGAAGAACAAAGTAAATAATAGTGTTTGATTATAACCCAAAATATAAAAGAAATATCAATGAGTCCATACTGATCTAAATAAATAAAGAAGGAAAGTAGAAAGAGACAAATCTTCCTTACAGAAGAATTCTAAATAGTGTATGTTGATACTTTCCTCTCCAGGAGGTGATGTGTTTCTGGAGAGCAGCATATGGTAAAGAGTGAAAAAACAGAGCTTGACAATGAAGAAATCTGACAAATATTACATTGGACAGGTGATTAATGCTAACATCTTCAGTGATAAGTCGTGTTGATAGCATGTACCTCTGAGATAATATGATAATGTGAGAAGATAGCACTTCTCTATGGTATTTTTCCCCAAACCCATCACCAGGTCTAATTAAGATAAAAAAATCAGACAAACCCAAATTGAGGGAAATTCTACAAAATACCTGACCAGTACTCCTCAAAACTGTCAAGGTCATGGAAAAGAAGGAAAGATTAAGAAATGGTCACAGACCAGAGGAGGCTGAGGAGACATAATCACTAAATGTAATGCAGTATCCTGGATGGGATCCTGGATCAGAAAAAGGACATTTGTGGAAAAAAATTAAAAAAAAAAAAAAAAAAAAAAAAAAACCCTAGTGAAATCTGAATAAAGTCCAGAGTTAATTTAATAGTACTGTGCCAGTGTTGGTTTCTTGGTTGTAACAAATGCACCATAGTAATATGAGATGCTAACAATATGGAAAAGTGAGTGAGAGATGTACAGGAATACTCTGCACTATCTTTGCAACTTCTCTATAAACATAAAACGATTCTAAATTAAAAGTATATTAAGAAAAATCGTTTACAGTAACATACCAAAACATAAAATACATAGAGATTAATTTAATAAAAGATGTGTTAAACTTCTACACAGACAAGTATAAAACATTGTTGAGAGATGTTAAAGATAACCTAACTATATAGAAAGCTATGCTGTGTTCATAGATTGGAAGACTCAATATTGCTAAGATGTCAGTTCTCCCAAAGCTGATCTCTAGATCTCAAGGCTTTCTTTGTAGAAATTGACAAGCTAATTCTAAAATTTATATGGAAAAGCCAAGAAACTAGGATAGGCAAAACAACAAAGAAAAAGAATAGAGTTGGAACACTTACTCCACGTGACTTCAAGACTTACCCTAAAGAAACCAAGACAGGGTGGTATCCACAAAATGATAGAAAAATAGATCATTGGAACAGAATTCTGTTCCAGAAACAAAACTATGCGTGTACAGATTTTTGACAAAGATACTGAGCAATTCAACCGGGACAGAAAAGCCTTTTCAACAAATGATGCTGGAATAACTGGAATTTGGTATGGAAAAAAAAAAGAACCTCAGCCCCTACCCAGCACCACATAAAACCAACTGGTTGCCCTTGAGTTGATTCTAACTCCTGATGACAGCATGTGTGTCAGAATAGAACTGTGTTCCTTAGGTTTTTTTTTTTAATTAAAATATTCTGTTTTCAGTAAAAGTTTACACAGTAAATAGGGTTCCCATTTAACAATTTCTACACAATTTATTCAGTGACATTGGTTACATTTTTCAGTGTGTCAACTTTCTTATTATTTCTGTTCTGGTGGTTCTGTTTCCAGTAATCTAGTTTTCCTTCCCCTTTGCCTTCTTGTCTTTGCTTTTGAATAAATGTTGAGCATTTGGTATCATGTAAATGATTTTTTAAAGAAGCACAGTACTCACAGATTATAGTGTTTATTTTATGAACCAATCTGTGATTTAGCTAAAAGATGACCTCATGAAATAGTTTTGGTTTAAGGTTTAAATAGTTTCTCAGGGTGACAGTCTCGGGGAGTCTTCCAGCGTCAACTGGTCCAGTAAGTCTGGACTTTTTAAGAATCATAAGGTTTTCAATGGCTGATTTTTTGGAAGTAGATTGCCAGAGCTTTCTTCTGAAGCACCTCTGAGTGGACTCAAACCTTCAACCTTTTGGTTAGCAGCCAAGCGTGTTAACTGTTTTCACCACCCAAGGACTCTTAACACAATATATACAAATTAATTTGAGATGAACCACAAATCTAAATGTAAAAGTTGAAAGTATAAAACTTCCAGAAGAAAACATAAGGAAAAAAAATCAATCTAGGGATAGAAAGACGTCTTTGAAAGGACACAGAAAACACTATTAAAACATGATGAACTGATTAGCCCAAGAGACAGAAAGGGCCACATAAACCAGAGACTCCATCAGCCTGAGACCAGAAGAACTAGATGGTGCCCGGCTACCACCAATGGCCACCCTGACAAGGAACACAACCGAGAGTCCCTGATGGAGCGGGAGAAAAGTGGGGTGCAGAACTCAAATTCTGGTAAAAAGACCAAACTTAATGGTGTGACTGAGACTGGAGGGACCCTGGAAGACATGGCCCCTGGACTCTGTTAGCCCAAAACAAAAACCATTCCCGAGGCCAACTCTTCAGACAAAGATTAGACTGGACTGTGGGACATAAAATAACACTCATGAAGAGTGTGCTTCTTAGCTCAAGTAGATACAGGAGACTAAATGGGCAGCTCCTGTCCAGAGGTGAGATGAGAAGGCTGAGAGGGTCAGGAACTGGTTGAATGAACACGGGAAATCAGGGGTGGAAAGGAGAAGTGTGCTGTCACAGTATAGGGAGAGCAACTAGGGTCACATAACAATGTTTATATATATTTTTGTATGAGAAACTAACTTGAATTGTAAACTTTCACTTAAAGCATAATTAAAAAGAAAAAAAAGAAATGCAAATTCTCTGGTGCGGGGGGGTTCAAACTGGAACTAACCTGTTCGAAGCCCTTATTCAAAGTGCTGGACTATTAGCCTGTGGACCAGCAGCATCAGCATCACCTGGGAGATTGTCAGAAATGGAGACTCTCAGGCTCCACTCTGGACTCCCTGGTGGTTTCTATGCATGTTAAAGTTATGAAGTGCTATTCTATGAGACATGTGCAGAGAGATGCTGTGTTAGAGAAGTGTCATGTGCATGTGCGTGTGTGTGTGTGCCTATGCGTGTGCATGTGTGTGGTGGGGCATACTTTGCAGAAAAGTTCACAGGACTCTATATGACTGGTTTGCCATGTACCTATGGATTGATTGTCTGCAGCATGGACTCTCCAGGTGTTGCTGGAGCTGACTGAGCTGGAATGTCCTCCTCCATTTGTACATGCCTTTAATAACTCATCATGGCTCCAGGCTTTTATTAAAATTCTCCTAACACCTGTTTAGAAGAAAAAAATGATAAACTGGATTTCATCAAAATTTAAAACTTCTGCTCATCAAACAAGTCATTAAGAAAATTAATGGGCAAGCCACAGACTGAAAGAACATATTTGCAACACGTATATCTGATTAAGAACCTATCCACAATGTATTAAAACTTCTACAACTCAATAAGAAAAGATAAATGGCTTAATAAAAATGGACAAAAGATTTTAACAGATACTGCACGAAATCAGATATAAGACTGACAAAAATAACATGAAAAAGTGCTCCTCATGATCAATCATTTGGAAAATGCAAATTCAAACCTCAATGAGATTTTTGCTAAATATCCACTAGAATCGCTAAAATGAGCATGATTGATCACAGCAAACACTGGGGAGGATATAGAGCAACTGGAATTCTCATACATTGCCGGTGGAAAAGTAAAATTGTATAGTCACCTTGAAAACTGCCTGAAAGTTTCTTAAAAACATATCACTATCCTATGACCCAGAAATACCATTTCTAGCTGTTTACCGAGAGACTGAAAACAGATGTCCGCAAAAGGCCTTGCACAAGAATATTCACAGCCACTTTAGTCATAATCGCCCCAAACTGGGCAGCTCCAGTGCACATCAGTTGAAGAATGAATAAATCATGCAATGGAATATTACTTAGCAGTAAAAAGGAACAAATTACTGACAGATGTAAGAATATGGATGAGTCTCAAAAACATTATACTGAGTGAAAAGCCAGAAACAACAGAATACATACTATATTATTCCAATGACATGAAATTCTAGAACAGGCAAGACAAATCTATGGCAATAGAAATCAGATTGGACTTCTTCTGGGGTTGATTGACTGGAAACAAGCACAAGGGAACTTAGTGAGGTAAAAGAGATAGTCTATGTCTTGACAGAGAGGAGCATTACCCTGTGTATATGTGTGTCAAAACTGACCAAAATTACACTTAAAACATGCATTCCACTGTATGAAAATTGTATCAAATTTTTTAAAACATCCACAAAAATTACAAGAGCTCTCTATGGCTATAAAGTGAAAATAAATTCAGTGACACAAGACATCAAACATGATATGGCAAAAAAGAAAATACAATGAATAAAGGAGATTGAGGGCCAAATAACACAAAGACATGATTAATGAATTTAGTAGGAAGAAATCAAGTTGACACAATGGAATATACTCAATTACTGACACATAGGAAAGGCCTGAAATAATGCCAGCATAAAGACAGGAAAAAAGCAAGGATAATAAAGCAATTACAAAGATAATAATAAATATACTCTCCGATACTTCAGCTACCCAAAATCTAGACCTTGCCATCACCAATAATTGCAAGCCCTCATTACTGTCATTTTATGCATCCCGCGCTAATCTATCAACTCCACGGACCTTGTACCCTGACCTCTACAATCTTTCAACCTCACCGGGACCTACAATTCAGGGATTTCTTTTCATTGTCTCTCACCCCCTGGATGTCCTACTTCCTTCTTACCCAGCTGAAATGCCGTGGTTGATCATTATAATATTCCCTCGCACATACTCTCAACTCCCTTGTTCTTCTCTAACTTTATCATTGTCACTTAGAAAAAGAAGAATCCTAATTACATTTTCTACATTGCCTCTCCTGCTGCAGCACACAAGCTGAGTATGGGTGAAAAAATAATACACAACAACACCTACTGGCCTCGATTTAAATTCATGATAACAAGCCTCGAGTGGACCTTAATGCTGCCTGCAATAATATAGACTTCCCTGGTCCACTCTTTTCCAGTCTCCTGGATGACTATGCTCTCTGCTCAAACCACCAACACATCCTGCCCCATTCTTCTTCTTAGTTAGATGGAGACCTTGCTTCATACTTCACCAGATCATTGAAAGCAGCAGAGAAGAATCTCCGTAGATTCCCACCATAACTTCTACTCACCTAGTAGTGTCTGCACCCACAAGGTCTACCTTCCTGTGTGGTCCTACACCAAAACCATCCATGCCCCTGTCTGCAGCAAACACCTCCACTCTTGCCCACTTGGGTAAGCTCATTCTAGCAATTCACCCTTTTCTTGTCCATTTTTAGCCTTGTCATACATCATTCCTATCAGGATACAAACACGCTGCTATGTAATAAAAACAAAAATTCTTCCCTTGACCCCACTGCACTCATCAGTTATTGTCCCATTTCCTCCTTCTCCTTTGCAGCAATTTTTTTTTTTAAATTGCGTATTCCCTGTGTCTCCAATTTATCTCCTCCCTTTGTCTTTGAAACTCACTCTAATCAGACTTTTCTCAACCCACTTCAGAGAAACTTCCCTCATCAAGGCTGTCAGTGAGCTCCACATTGTAAATCCAACAGTCAATGATTAGTTTTCACCTATTTTGCTGCATCAGCAACCCCTGAAACTGTTGATCACTCCTTCAGTTTTTGGTACATTTTCTTCACTTGGCTTCCAAGACACCACACTCCCTTAGTTTTTACCTTTACCTCACTGGTTGTTCCTCTCAGTCTGTGCTGGTTCAACCTCTTCCGCCTCACCTTTTAATTTTGGAGTGTCTCAGGCCTTAGTTCCTGGTCCTCTTCTCTAACTCATCCAATCCCTTGGAGATATTCTTTGGTCATCAAAACTGTATCTGCAGCCAGCTCTCTTTCCTGAACTCCATACTTGGAGATCCAACTATCTGTACAAGTTCTTCACCAGAAAGTATGATAAGCATCTCAAATTTCATATGTCTAAAACGGAGTTACTGTACACTCCGTTCTTCTAGTTGCTCAAGCTAAAAACCTTCTAGTCATCCTTGGCTCTCTTATTTGTCTTAAACGCCATATGTAATCCGATTTCTCTGTATCCTTTCCTATTACTCTCAATACCTCTCACAGAGACTACCCCAAAGCCTCTATCCTTCCTCTCTCGAAGGGTCCTAAAACTCTCTGACTGGCCTACACTGTGCAGGCTCCCTTACTTCTCTCCCCAGGAGGTAGGGAAGAAAGGAAGACAGGCACAAACTGCCAAGTGACTCAGTGCATTTGCTTTGTCCCTGCCTTAAGTACTCTTACTGCTGCTGCCGCAAGCTGCTATCACGTCGACTCCGACTCATGGTGACCCCCTGTGTGTGTCGGAGTAGAAATGTGCTCCATAGGGTTTTCAATGGCTGATTTTTCAGAAGCTGATTGCCAGGGCTTTCTTCTGAGGTCCTCTGGGCAGACTTCAACCTTTCTGTTGGCAGCAGAGAGTGTTATCCATTTGCACTGCCCAGGGATTCCTATGCTATACAAAGCTACTCCAATTGAAAGCACGAACAAGCAATGGCTGCAGGAGGTTTGGAGTTTCTAGTTAATGGATTAGGAAGGGGAAACCATGATGATAGAATACATATGGAAAACAAAAGGGTATAATCATCATTATTTTCAGATTATATAATTATGTACCTTGAAAACATAAGGAAATTTCAGAATTCTTGAAAGAATTTGGTAAGGTGGCTGGATGTGCAGCTGGGCTGGGAGGGATACGCACTTGGAGGAAGATAATCAGCCTTTTTGCTTGTGCGTCTCTGTGGAGTTTGGCTTACTGCAATAAGCAGGCATTGCTTTTGAATTTTGAAGGGAAAACACAATGATAATTTTTTAAAGTCAGATAAAAGGTCTCCTTGTAGCAAAAACCATTGAAATAAAATAAAGTATATTTAAATTTCACAGAAGATCTGGGGAATCAGAACTAAGTTGATGGCACCAATTTAATTCCAGGTCCTACCTGCTTCATCAAGTTTCTCTGATGTTAGGATTCTATGGCTGGGCTTCTATGTAGATTGTGTAAGAATGGTAATTTTCCAACAAGAAAGATTTTTCTGGGTGTCACTCTCACCTTCCTTTGTGTAAGTAAAGGTATCTTTCTTCCTGTCTGGGTAGGTTTCAGTAGACTGAGGGTCACCGTGAGTCTGAATTGACTCAATGGTAACTGTTTTGTTTTTTTAAACTGGGTAACATTTAAAATAGGAAGAATGTGAGGTAACCAACGAATAATCCTTTCCAAATCTAAATGACAGCGAGCCACAAAAAAATGTAAATAATTGGCCCAAGGTCACACAATTAGCAGGTGGTGAAGCTGGAATTTCTATAATGATACATCACTTCCCATCTTTTTGTACCCCAGGGTCTCAACATAATTAATAAGTGCTCAATTAACGGTGGTTAAATGATAAATTTTTTCTTCTTCATTGAGACTCCAATAATCTCTGGGTGTGAAGGAGAGAATTATGTCACTTTATCTCTTCTCTTCCTCTCAGCTCCCCTGTCACCTCTATACATAATGTTAAACACTGGAAAATAAAGAGGGAAAGCATACTAAGACTCCGGGAAATTAATCAAGTGCAAGGAAGCACTTAAAGAGAAATATTTGTATAAGACTCTGCATGGAATGACTGAAGCCACACATAATACATACAATGATTTGGGTGATTAACGCATCTACATTTATATTAGCATTTTGCAAATATTTCTTTCCATATGTGTACTTTTGTGTTTTTGGCTTTCTTTTTTATTTTTTCTTTTCATTTAGTTGTTTGGATATCTGCATCGGCCTTCAGTGTAAGTCGGGAGTTTCCAGCTACTAGTTAGGGTGTCTTGCTCTGAAAAAAGACAAAAGTGACAAGTCTAGTTCCAGGGAGATGCAGACAAGGGCCCAACCCCCATTATTTGTAATTTCCAGGAATCTACCCAGGCCTCTTCCAGACTCCACTGCTGGAAAGGAAACCACAGATATTGGAGCCGCCCTGCTCCATTAGATGCCTCTCCATCAGCTTTTGACCCCAGGATCCTGACACGCTGCCTGCAGTCCTGCCAGAGCTGCCTTTGAATGACGACATTTTTGTTACAGTACTTTAACACTCTAATAAATTCCTCAGTTGTGGTCAGTACACCAGACTATTTAGACATTGTCCACAAACTGTTTGGGCTGCAGGAGAGAGTCTGGCGTGTGCATTTCAGGCTGGTTCAGATGTTTCAAATGAGTGAGGATGTAATATGCCTTCAGGGAGATTCTCTAACGGGTTTCTCTAATTAAAACACCATCCACAAAACAACCTGAGAAATTCATGCAGCATAGATCAGTTGACTGAGTGGCTTTTAAGTAAAATCACATCATCTGATTTTGTCACAGCAAAAAAAATAAAATAAAATAATTAAGGAGCTGTGCAATGGTGGCAAGGAGGAATTGTTAGACGCTGTGGGGAATGAGTGCCCTCTGCTGATCCTAGACCCTGGATGGTTTCACAGGTTGTAGCTGTTGTTAGCTGTTCCCGAGTTGCCTCCAACTCATGGGGACCCCATGCACAAGGGAAGGAAGCTCTGCCTAGTCTTGTACCATCCCCATAATCGGTGGCAGGTTGGACTGTTGTGATCTACAGGGTTTTCACTGGCTGATTTTCAGAAACAGATCACCAGGCTTTTCTCCCTAGTCTGTCTTAGCCTGGAAACTCCTCTGAAACTTGTTCCACATCACAGCAACACACAAACCTGCACTGACAGATGGGTGTTGGCTGTGCATGAAGTGCACTGGCCAAGAATCGAACCTGTGTCTCCCTCATGGAAGGCAAGAATTCTACCACTGAACCACCACTGCCTCTTATTAGTTGTAGGTCTGTTTTACTGGTTTGTTTATTTGGTTATAGGTTAAGGGATTTTTTGAAGAAGCTCGAGAGACTCTCTAAGCCTGGGCTGTCTTGAAATGTGGATCGATTTTAATTTTTTTATTTTATCTCATATTAATTAATTTAAATTGAAATGTAAAGAACTAGACTAGATTATTAGAAATTTTAAGTATGTTTGATACAACCTGGATTTGTGAATCTTCTTTTTCAACTGTAAATTTTGTGAAATCCAAACACAGATGAAATATTTCTGATGAAAATACTGTGCCCAAATTAAGATGTGTGGTAAAAGTAAAATTCACACAGGATTTTGAAATGTAAAATAGTTAATGAAAAAAAAAGTAAAATATTTAATTAAAAAAATGTAAAATATTTAATGAATAATTTCTTTATATTGACTCCATGTTGAAATGATAAGATTTTCGATGAATTGGGTTGAATAAAATATATTATTAAAATTAATTTCATCTGTTTCTTTTTACTTTTTAAATGAGGCTACTAGATGTGGGTCGAACTATGTTTCTATTGAACCACGCTGATCTGAACCTCGTTTCTACTCCTACTGACTTACAATGACTGATGTGGCTTACAGTACCATTTCTGGAATCGTATACCTATGAAATGAGGCCATAGGTATCTTTAGATTCTGTGGGCTGGGCCCTCTAAAACCTTGACAGCTCCAAGTCTGTTGTATAGAGTGATATAAGGGGGGGTTGTTTCACCAGTATGCTTCCAATAAGGTAAGCAGAATTAAATTTATGTTAATTCAGCTATCTGGACCGATTAACATCATGATAAATGGAGAAGGAATTGACATTGTTAATGATTTCGTTCTACTTGGATCAATAATCAATGTCCGTGGAAGCAGCAGTCAAGAAATCAAAGGACATACCACAGTGGGCAAATCTTCTGCAAAAACTTCTTTAAAGTTTTAAAAAGCAAAGATGTCACTTTGATGACTATGGTGCACCTGACTGAAGCCTTGTTCTTTTTTTTTTTTAAAACATTTTATTGTGTTTTAGGTGAAAGTTTACATAGCATATTAGTTTCCCACTCAACAAATTCATACACAAATTGTTCTGCGGCGTTGGTTGGTATCCCCACGATGTATCAGCATCTCCCCATTTCTACCCTGCCTTCCCCATTTCCATTTGTCCGGTTTCCCTGCTCCTCCTTGCCTTCTCATCTTTGTTTTTGGGCAAATGTTGCCTGTTTGGTTTCGTGTAGTTGATCGTTCTAAGAAGCACATTCTTCACGGGTGTTATGTTTATTTTATAGGCCAATCTATTATTTGGCTGGAAGGTAACCTCCAGGTGTGGCTTCAGTTCCAAGTTAAAAGGGTGTCTTAGGGCAATAGCCTTGGGGGTTCCTCTAGTCTTTGTCAGTCCAGTAAGTCTGGTCTTTTTTATGAATTTGAGTTTTGTTCTACATCTGTATCCCATTCTATCCAGGACCTTCTGTTGTGTCCCTGGTCAGAGCAGTCAGTAGTGGTAGCCAGGCACCATCTAGTTCTTCTGATCTCAGGCTAGAGGAGGCTGTGGTTAGTGTGGGCTATTAGTCCTGTGGACTAATTGTTTCTCTGAGTCTCTGGTTTCCTTCACTCTCCTTTGCTCTTGACAAACCATGGTCTTTTTAATAGCTTTATTGCATTCATAAACTGGATAATGAGAAAGACAGAAGAACAGATGCATTCAAACTGTGGTATTAATGAAGAATATTGCATATACCGCGGACTGCCAAACAATAAACAGATCAGTCTTAGAAGAATTACAACCAGAATGTTCCTTCAAAGCTGGGATGGAGAGACTTCAACTCGCTTACTTTGAACATGTTGTCAGGAAAGACCAGCCGCTAGATAAGGGCATCCATCATGTTTGGTAAAGTAGAGGGTCAATAAAAAGGAACAAAATCCTCCATAAGATAGAGTGACACAATAGCCACAACAATGAATTCAAACATACCAAGGATCATGAAGACGGTGCAGGACCAGGCAATGTTTTGTTCTGTTATAAATAAGGTCTCTGAGTTGGAGCCAACTCAGTGGAATCTGACAACAATTCAGCTGTATTGTTAGTTCAGCTCTTAATCAGTTGCTTTTAGAGACTAGAGGTAAGAGTTTAGAGACTTGCAAAGCAAAACCTATAACATGAAAACAAACAGTGACCAGTGGAAGGTAGTGCAATAAGGCACCAGAACAAGCTATAGTAGGCTTGCCAGCAAAAATACAGGACTCCTAGGTAAGTGTGAATTTCAGTTAAACAAAAATTAAACTTAGTTTTTTAGTTTAAGTACCCTAGGTTCCAATCATTTTATGGGGCATACTTACACCAAAATTTTTTGTTGCTGTTTACCTGAAATTTAAATTTAACTAGACGGTCTATATTTTTATTTGCTAAATCTAGCAACCCTAGGATATAAGGGCTTTAGGATTTCTGAGAAAAGAGACGTCTTTTCCCTTGGAAGAACCAAGCCCAGTTCTACAGGGAGTTGAGGCTGTGCATGGAATTATCCATCCTCTTTAGTAAATAAATAATGCATATCTTGCTTTTGTACTGCTGTCTTTCCTCCTGGATAAGAGTTGAGTTCTGCTCAATCCTTGTGCAGTTTAGTGATGAAAGGGAACAGAGGGGGCCAGCCCAGTTTATACCTTTGCATTTATGACTTTTCTCCTAGCCCACAGGCTGTCATAGGTAGAAGCCAGGTGTTACCGTGGAAATGAGTTTTAGAAGCACCCAGAAAGTAGGAGTTGGTAAATCCAGCCCACAAACAGACTTAAACTGTCATAGAATCTATACTGAAACATGGAGGGAAAGAAATTCACAAATATTGAAAAGTATCATGATCGTCTCTTCACAATGGCCAGCAGGTCTGGAAATGGGCAAGGGATTCTCTCTTGAGCGAAAACATCTTGTTGGACAAGACGTCTGTAAGGACATCAAAACCTCAGAGCTCACGTATATTTTGTCACGTCCCAATACTTTTTCCCATTTTCTTGTTAAACCAAGGAGGGTGAGGAAGATGCCTCCTTAAAGTCAGAGAAGAGGTGGTGAAGGAACCTATTCCATATGATAGACACACATGAGCCCAGGAACCCTCACACAGGTCTCCAAGTGCCAAGGGAAAAAGGCAGATCCCAAGGGGGATCCCAAGTGGACTTACTGTCTGTCAGGATTGAATTATGTCCCCCCAAAAATGTGTGTATCAGTTTGGCTGGGCCATGATTCCCGGTATTGTGTGATTTTCCCATGTGTGGTAAATCCTGCCTCTATGATGTTAATGAGGGAGGATGGTGGCAGTCCTGTTAGTGAGGCAGGACTCAGTTTACAAGATTGGATTGTGTCCTGAGGCAATCTCTTGAGATATAAAAGACAGAAGTGAGCAGTGAGATGGGGGACCTCATACCATCAAGAAAGCAGTGCTGGGAGCAGAGCGCGTTGTTTAGACCTGGGTCCCTGCACCGAGAAGCTCCTAGTCCGGGGGAATACCGAAGAGAAGAAGGCCGACAGAGAGAAAAAGCCTTCCCCTGGAACTGACGCCCTGAATTTGGACTTTTAGCTTACTTTACTGTTAGGAAATAAACTTCTCTTCATTAAAACCATCCACTTGTGGTATTCCTGTCATAGCAGCACTAGATGACTAAGACACTGTCATTATCTGGCAAAGGAGAATTTTTTTTTATCACTGCGTTTCCAGTCCTGGGATTTCTGAGGGACTAATTGCTGAGCGGTGTCAGCACACATAATTTACCTAAGATCAGAATTCCTTTCTTGTCCTCACAGATGGCCCCCTTCAGCCCTCAAGCACCTCCTTTCTTAACAATCCTGCTCTTTTAACCCTCTTTGCAGAAGTTGAGCAGCTATAGCATTTAGCTAACCTGCATAAGATTATCTCATTTATTGATTTCTGTCTTTGGATTTGCCATATCCAGGATGTCTCCAGTTATTTCATAGAAATGCACAGAATCCAAAAGAAAAATTAATTTTTGTTTAGAAATTTAACAGGATATTTGAAATGCTTAAGAGTAGGATCATGTCAAAATGAAGTCAAACAATTCCAGATGAAGCCAACTCACATGTTTGATTTTCTAAGTCATTCTAACTACTGTGTTTGTGGCCCATTGTCACACCATGTATCAAACTATAGGTTTTTGGCCTTTTGTTCAGGAAACGACTAGGATGCAAATACAAATAGATTATTAAGCATTGTTAAAGATCTTAAAGCTGCACTTCGTCACCTAGTTACCCACAATGAACATGTAACTGGGGTCTGTAGATAACTGAATGTGAATTTGGGAAACTTTTAAAATATATTTATTGTTGTTGTTATGTGGCATCAAGTTGATTCCAACTCATAGCGACCCTATAGGACAGAGTAGAGCTACCCCATAGTGTTTCCAAGGAACGGCTGGTGGATTCGAACCTCCGATCTTTTGGTTAACAGCCGAGCTCTTAACCACTGCGCCACCAGGGCTCCTTTAAAAGATAGAGTGTAGATAAACATGTGAGTAAATCTATGTAAATACTGACTCTATAAATCAATATTAATAATGTAATGGTGAGGTTTAAAATCTGTTCCTGTTTTGTTTGTAATTTCATTGAATTTACAGATTATTGAGGGGGGAACTGATGTCTTCTCAGAACCAGGTCCTATCATCTCCTGAACATGATATACTTCTCCATGTACTTAAATCTCATTTTAAGTCCCTCGGTAAACTTTTATGGTTTTTCTTTAATCTGTACTTTTATTTTGAAACTCATTCCCAGACAGTTTATATTTGTGATTGTTTTAGTGATGAGGATCTTTTTCCACTGTATTTTCTAAATGCTTCTTGGTTGTTAATAGGGAAAGATATTGCCTTTTTTCTATATTTATTTTATTTCTATGTTTTGGAAATTGAGATTTTATTTGTGGCTTGATAATACTTTTTATAAAGTTCCATGTTTTCTGGAAAAAGTCATACTCTATAGGGTACGTAGTGTGAAGTGCACCCCTTAAATATATCTTACTAATAGTAATTTTTTTTCTAAACGATTGTTGTTGTTTTCAGGTGCTGGCTAGTCATTTCCGACTCAAAGCGACCCCACATACAACAGAACAAAAAACTGACCGGTTCTGCGCCATCCTCACAATCCTTGCTGTGTTTGAGCCCATTCTTGCAGCCACTGTGTCAATCCATCTCATTGAGGGTCTTCCTCTTTTTCCCTGACCAGCTACTTTACAAAGCATGATGTCTTTCTTCACGCATTGGTCCCTCCTGATAACATGTTCAAAGTACATGAGATGAAGTGTTGTTATCCTTGCTTCTAAGGAGTATTCAGGCTGTACTTCCTCCAAGACAGATGTGTTCATTCTTCTGGCAGTCCATGGCATATTCAATATTCTTCTCAAACACCATCATTCAAATGCATCAATTCTTCTTCAGTCTTCCTCATTCATTGTCCAGCTTTCACGTGCATATGAGGCAATTGAAAATGTCATGGCTGGGGTCAGGCGTACCTTAGTCCTCAAGGTTACATCTTGGCTTTTTAACATTTAAAGAGGTCTTTTGCAGCAGATTTGCCCAATGCAATATGCCGTTTCTTTATTTTATTGTGCTTTAGGTGGAAGTTTACAGCGTAGGTTAATTTCTCATTCAAAAACTTATATGCACATTGTTTGGTGACATTGGTTGCAATCCCCACTCCCCACAATGTGACAGCAAGCTCCCCCTTTCCACCCCATGTACCCTACTCCATTTGTCCAGTTCCTATCCCTTCCTGCCTTCTTGTCTTGCGTTTAGGCAGGAGTTGCCCATTTG
Organism: Dugong dugon; assembly: GCA_030035585.1. NCBI lineage: Eukaryota > Metazoa > Chordata > Mammalia > Sirenia > Dugongidae > Dugong > Dugong dugon. The sequence continues at coordinate 63,771,512 of CM057470.1, read as the reverse complement.
GTATCATATATTTGATTGAACTAAGAAGCACATTCCTCAAGTGTGTTATTGTTTGTTTTATAGGCCTATCTAATCTTCGTCTGAAAAATGGGCTTCAGGAGTGGTTTCATTTCTGAGTTAGCAGATTGTCTGGGGGGCCATAGTCTCAGGGGTTCCTAAAGTCTCTGTCAGACCAGTAAGTCTAGTCTTTTATCATGAATTTAAATTCTGGTCTACATTTTTCTGCCGTTCAGCCCAGGAATCTCTGTTGTGATCCTTGTCTGAATGCTCCATGAAGGTAGCTGGGCACCACCTAGTTCTTCTGATCTCAAGCTGGTGGAGTCTCTGGTTCATGTGGTCCTTTAGTCCTTTGGGCTAATATTTTCCTTGGTGTCTTTGGTTTTCTTCATTCTTCCTTGTTCCAAACTTAATGGGAACAATAGATGTATTTTAGATGGCTGCTTGAAAGCTTTTAATACTCCAGATGCTACTCACCACAGTAGGATGTAGAACATTTTCTTTATGAATTATGTTGTGCCTATTGACCTAGATGCTCCCTGAGACCATGGTCCCCAGCCCTCGGCCCCAGTAACTCAGTCCCTCAAGGTATTTGGATATGTCTAGGAAGCTTCTATGCTCAAATTGTTCTGGCTTCACCTAAGTTTCCCTTCACCAAAGTTAATACTTGTGTACTATCTTGTTACTGATTTCCTCTCCCCACTAGTCCCTTCCCTTGTAACCATCAAAGATTGTTTTTTTCTGTGTGTAAACCCTTTCTTGGGTTTTTATAATAGAGGCCTCATACAATATTTGTCCTTTTGTAATTGACTTGTTTCACTCAGCATAATGCCCTCCAGATTCATCCTTGTGAGTGTTTTGCAGATTCATCATTGTTCTTTATCATTGCACAGTATTCTATTGTATGTACCATAGTTTGTTTATCCATTCATCTGTTGATGGGCATTTAGGTTGTTTCCCTTTTTTGCTATTGTGAATAGCGCTGAAATGAACACAGGTGTGCATATGTCTATTCGTGTAATGGCTCTTATTTCTCTAGGGTATATTCCTAGGAGTGGGATTGCTGGATTGTATGGTATTTCTATTTCTAGCTTTTAAAGGAAGCTCCATAATGTTTTCCTAAGAGGTTGTACCATTTTACATTCCCACCAGCAGTGCATAAGGGTTCTAATCTCCCCGCAACCTCTCCAATATTTGTCATTTTGTGTTTTATGGGTTAGTGCCAGCATTGTCAGGGTGATATGGTATCTCATCGTAGTTTTGATTTGCATTTCTCTAATGACTAATGATTGCAAACATTTCCTCATGTGTCTGTTGGCCCCTTCAATGTCTTCTTTGGAGAAGTGTCTGTTCATATCCTTTGCCCATTTTTTAATTGAATTATTTGTCTTTTTGTTTTTGAGGTGTTGAAGAATTTTGTAGATGTTAGAGATTAGACCCTTGTTGGATATGTCATAGTGAAAAATTTTTTCTCAGTCTGTAGGTTATCGTTTTACACTTTTGGTGAAGTCTTTTGATGAGCATAAGTGTTTGACTTTTAGGAGCTCCCAGTAATCTAGTTCCCTTCTGCTGTTTGTGCATTGTTATGGTTTGTATATAATTTATGCCATGTATTAGGGCCCCTAGAATTGTTCCTATTTTTCCTTCATGATCTTTATCATTTTATATTTTATATTTAGGTCTTTGATCCATTTTGAGTTAGTTTTTGTGTATGGTGTAGGTATGGAACTTGTTTCATTTTTTTTTTTTTTTTTTTCTCTGCTTTTTTTTTTTTTTTTTTTTAAATATATATTTTATTGTACTTCAGGTGAAAGCTTACAGAGCAAATAGTTTCTCATGAAATAGTAGTACACATGTTGTTTTTTGACATTGGTTAACAACCCCACAACGTATTAAGCCTCTAAATTCTCAACCTTTTTTTTTTGATGAAAATTACAGATGGCCAAAGATACACCGTTTCAAAAATTTCTACATTCACAGTTCAGTGACAGTGACTACGCTCTTCCAACTGTGCTGTTATTCTCACTTAAGATGAAGGCTTACAGAACAAAATAGTTTTTCATTTAACAGTTACTACACATGTTGCCCTATGACCATGGTTAACAATCTCACAGCACATCAAGAATATCCTTACTCCACCTTGTGTTCCCTATCACCAGGGGGCTTCCTTGTCCCCTTCTGTCTTCTGGACCTTGTCAGTGGACTATTGTACCTCTTTACTCTCATTTGTTTATTTATTTATTTATTTATTTTTGTTTTATTTAAACACCATTTCAAAACTTTTTACTTACACATTTAAGTGATATTGACTATGCTCTTCCAATTGTGCTGCCATTCTCGCCCAAGATGAAGGCTTACAGGACAAAACAGCCTCCCATTTAATAGTTACTACAAATGTTGCCCTATAGCAGTGGTCAACAATCTCACAATACATCGACAGTGTCCTTATTCAATTTGTGTTCCTTATCATCAGTTTCCTACTCTCCCTCTGCCAGTTATGCCAGCACCATTTGTTAAAAAGACTGTCTTTTCCCCATTTAACTGACTTTGGCCCTTTGTCAAATATCAACTGCTCATAGATTGATGGGTTTACTTCTGGGTTCTCAGTTCTGTTCCATTGGTCTATGTGTCTGTTGTTGTACTAGTACCAGGCTGTTTTGAGTACCATGGCTGTATAATAGGTTCTAAAATCAGGTAGTGTGAGGCCTCCTACTTTGTTCTTCTTCTTCACTAATGCTTTGCTTATCCAGGGTCTCTTCCCTTTTCAAATAAAGTTGGTGATTTATTTCTCCATCTCATTAAAAAATGCTGTTGGTAGTTGGATCGGGATTGCATTCTATCTGTAGATCACTTTGGGTAGAATTGACATTTTCACAATGTTGAGTCTTCCTATCCATGAGCATGGTATATTTTTCCACTTATGTATGTTTCTTTTGGTTTCTTGCCATAGTGTTTTGTAGTTATATTTGTACAGGTCTTTTACTTCCCTAGTTAAATTTTTTCCTAAGTACTTTATATTTTGGGGGGCTGTTGTAAATGGTATTGATTTGGTCATTTCCTTTTTGAAGTTCTCTTTGTTGGTATAGAGAAATCCAACTGATTTTTGTTAATCTTGTATCCTGCTACTTTGCTCAAATCTTCTATTAGTTCAAGTAGCTTTCTTGTGGATTCTTTGGGTTTCTCTGTACATAAGGTCCTATCATCTGCAACGGGGATAATTTTACCTCTTGCTTACCTATTTGGATGCCCTTTATTTCTTTGTCTTGCCTTATTGCTCTAGCTAGGACTTCCAGCACAGTGTTGAATAAGAGTGGTGATAAACAGTATCCTTGTTTGGTTCCTGTTCTAAAGGGGAATTCTTTCAGTCTCTCTCTACTAAGAGTGATGTTGGCTGTTGGTTTTGTATAAATGCCCTTTATTGTGTCGAGAAATTTCCCTTCTATTCCTATTTTATTGAGAGTTTTTATCAGGAATGGGTGTTGGATTTTCTCAAATGCCTTTTCTGGGTCAGTTGATATGATCATGTGATTCTTTTGTTTTATTTATGTGGTGGATTACCTTGATTGATTTTCTAATGTTGAACCATCCCTGTATACCTGGTATGAATCTCTCTTGGTTATGATGTATTATTTTTTTGGATATGCTGTTGAATTCTATTGGTTAGAATTTTGTAGAGAATTTTTTCATCCATGTCCTTGATAGATATTGGCCTGTAGTTTTCCTTTTTTTGTAGAGTCTTTGCCTGGCTTTGGTATCAGGATCATGTGGCTTCATAGAATGAGCTCAGGAGTATTTTTTCCTTTTCTATACTATGAAATACCTTGAGTAGTACTGGTGTGTGCTCTTCTCTAAATGTTTGGTAGAATTCTCCACTGAAGCCCTCAAAGCAGACCTTTTGTTGTTGTTGTTGTTGGGAGTGTTTTTTATTACCTCTTCAGTCTCTTCTTTTGTTATGAGTTTATTTAGTTTTTCTATCTCATTTTGTGTTAGTTAAGGTAGGTAGTGTGTTTCTGGAAATTTGTTCCTTTCCTCTGGGTTTTCAAATTTTTGGAGCACAATTTTTCAGAGTATTCTGTTATGATCCTTTTTATTTCAGTTGAGCCTCTTGTGATATAACCAGTAACATTTCTTATTCAGGTCATTTGCTCCTTCTGCTGTGTTTTTCTTTTGTCAATTTGACTTCTGGTTTGTCAATTATGTTGATCTTTTCAAAGGACCAATTTTTGGTCTTCTTGATTTTTTCAGTTGTTTTTCTGTTCTCTATTTCATTTATTTCTCCTATAATTTTTATTCTTTCCTTTCTCCTGGTGCCTGAGGGCTTCTTTTGCTGTTTTTTTCCTATTTGTTCAAGTTGTTGGGTTAATGTTTTGATTTTGGCCCTTTCTTCTCTTTTGATGTGTGCATTTATTGCTATAAATTGGCTTCTAAGCACTGCTTTTGCTGTGTCCCGTAAATTTTGATAAGATGTGTTTTCATCCTTATTTGATTCTATGAATTTTTTCATTCCATCGTTGATTTCTTCTATTACCCAGTAGTTTTTAAGCAAGTTGTTGTTCAGTTTCCATGTACTTGATTTTTTTTTTTTCCTGGCTGTTTCTCTCATTGATTTCTGCTTTCATGGCATTATGATCAGAGAAGATGCTTTGTATTGTTTCAATGTTTTGGATTTTGTTAAGGCTTGCTTTGTGGCCTAAAATATGGTCTATTCTGGAGAATGTTCCATGTGCTTTGAAAAAGAATGTGCACTTTGCTACTGTTGAGTGGAGTGTTCTGTATATGTTTGTGAGGTTGTTTTGGTTGATTTTGGCATTTAGATCTTCTGTATCTTTACTGAGTTTCTTTCTGGACCTTCTGTCCTTCATCAAATGTGGTGTGTTGATGTCTCCTACTGTTTTTGTCTATTTATCTTTTCAATGCTGTTAGAGTTTTTAAAATGTATTTTGGGGCCCTGTCATTGGGCTTGTAAGTATTTATTATGGTTATGTCCTCTTGGTATATTGACCCTTTAATCATTATATAGTGTCCTTCCTTATCCTTTATGGTGGATTTTTCTTTAAAATTTATTTTATTGGAGATTAGTATTGTCATTCGTGCTCTTTTTTTTGGTTATTGTTTGCTTGATATATTTTCTTCTGTCCTTTGAGTTTTAGTTTATGTCTTTGTGCCTAAGATGTGTCCCTTGTAGACAGCATGTAGATGGATCATGTTTTTTTTTTTTTTAATCCATTCTGCCACTCTCTGTCTCTTTACTGGTACATTCACGCCATTTACATTCAGTATAATTATTGATAGGTATGAGTTTACTGTTGTCATTTTGGTTTTTTTTGTGATATTGATGGTTTCTTTGTTCTGCTTAATTTTCTATGCTGAGTTCTTTTTGTTTATGTATTTTCTTTTCATCTATTTCATTATTGTTGATTTTGTGTTTGCTGAGTCTTTATGTTTTTCTTCTTTTTTATTTTGAGGGGTAGATTTGTTAGATTCCTTTGTGGCTACCTTGAAATTTACCTTTATTTTTCTAAGTTTAAACCAATCTCTTATTTCTTGATATTACCTTGACTTCCTCTCCATTTTGAAATTCTATGACTATACTGCTTGTTCCTTCTTTTTTGTTTTGAAGTTGTCATCATTTACGTATTGACATCTCTGGTCCCTTATTTTCAGTCTTTTAGCTTTGTCTTGTTTTTGTGAATTCCCTATGTGTGTTGTTATCTGGTTGATCTGTCCTGTGTCCTAGTCTTGGATAGTTGTCTGATGTTGTTGGTTCTCTAACTGGACTACTCCCTTGAAAATTTCTCATAATTTTAGCCTTTTTTAAAAAAAACATATTTCCTTAATTTCTGTTTAGCTAGTAATGACCTAATTTCACCATTGTGTTTGAGAGGCAATTTTGCTGGACCTATAATTCTTGGCTGGCAATTTTTTTCCTTCAAGGCTTTATATATGTCATTCCATTGCCTTCTTGCCTACATGGTTTCTGCTGAGTAGTAAGAGCTTAGTCCTATTGGTTCTCCTTTGTAGATAACTTGTCATTTATCCTTAGCCACTCTCAGGGTTCTTGCTTTGTTGTCAAGTTTGATTATGATAGGGTTCTTGCTTTGTTGTCAAGTTTGATTATGATATGTCTTGGTGACTTATTTTGGGAGTCTATCCTGTATGGGGTTCACCAAGCTTCTTGGATAGATATCTTCTTGTCTTTCATGATATTAAGGAAGTTTTCTTCCAGCAAATCTTCAACAATTCTCTCTATGTTTTCCATATCACCCACTATTCTGGTACTCTAACACTTGCAGGTTTTTCCTCTTGATAGTATCCTGCATAATTCCTAGACTTTCTTCATTTTTCTTCATTCTTTTTTTCTGATTTTTCCTCAAACAAATTGGTGTCAAGGAATTTATCTTCAGTTTCACTAGTTCTGACTTTCATTGTCTCAATTCTGCTCCTATGACCTTTTATTGAGTTTTTTAATTCTGAAATTTTATTGTTAATCTTCTGAATTTTTAGTTGCTCTTCTTGTATGGCTTTTAGTAGCCTGTTTATTCTGTTGTTTTGTTCTTGCGTTGTTTTACTGAATTCTTCTATTGCTTTGTCTGTGTTTTCCCTGACCACCTTCTTGATTTTTTGGAGAGCTCTGTATATTACTCTTTTGAATTCTTTATCAGGTGGTTCCATTGCCTTATCTTTTTCTGGATAGTTTTCTGGTTCTTCATTTTGGTCACTTGCTGGAGTCATCTTGTCATGTTTCTTCATGTGATGTGATATGACTCTTTTCTCCAAGGCATCAGTAAGTTATTATATTTATTTATTTATTGTATTTTTGTTTATTGCATCCTGGATATTTGTTTTGTTTTGTCTGATGTGTCCGAGTAGGCTGGTTGTGTGTGCTTCTTGTTGTTGTTAGGTGCTGTCAAGTTGGTTCCAACTCAGAGCGACCCTATGTACAACAGAACAAAACACTGCCTGGTCTTGCGCCATTCTCACAGTTGTTGTTCTGCTTGAGCCCATTGTTGCACCCACTGTGTCAATCCATTTCATTGAAGGTCTTCTTTTCTTTTGTTGATGCTCTACTTTACTAAGCATGATGTCCTTCTCCAAGGACTGGTCTCTCCTGATAACATGTCCAAAGTATGTAAGACAAAGTTTCATTGTTCTTGCTTCTAATGAGCACTCTAGCTGTACTTCTTTCAAGACAGATTTGTTTGTTCTTCTGGCAGTCCTAGGTATATTCAATATTCTTTACCAACACTATAATTCAAAGATTTCAATTCTACTTCAGTCTTCTTTATTCATCATCCAGCTTTTTCATGCATATGAGGCAACTGAAAACATTTTGGGTTGGATCAGGTGCACCTTAGTCTTCAAAGTGGCATCTTTGCTTTTTATCACTTTAAAGAGGTCTTTTGCAGCAGATTGCCCAATGCAATGCGTCTTTTGATTTCTTGACTGAGGCTTCCATGGGTGTTGATCGTGGACCCAAGTAAAATGAAATCCTTGACAACTTCAATCTTTTCTCCACTTATCATGATGTTGCTTATTGGTCCAGTTGTGAGGATTTTTGTTTTCTTTATGTTGAGGTGTAATCCACACCGAAGGCTGTGGTCTTTGATCTTCATTAGTAAGTGCTTCAAGTCCTCCTCACTTTCAGCAAGCAGGGTTGTGTCATCTGCATAACGCAGGTTAATGAGTCTTCCTCTTATCCTGATTCCCTGCTCTTCTTCATACAGTCCAGCTTCTTGGATTATTTGTTCAGTATACAGATTGAATAAGTATGGTGAAAGGTTACAACCCTGATGCACACCTTTCCTGACTTTAAAACACGAAGTATCCCCTTGTTCTGTTCAAACAACTGCCTCTTGATCTATGTACAGGTTCCTCATGAGCACAGTTAAGTTCTGGAATTCCCATTCTTCACAACATTATCCATAATTTGTTATGATCCACACAGTCAAATGCCTTTACATAGTCAACAAAACACAGGTAAACATCTTTCTGGTATTCTCTACTTTAAGCTAGGATCCATCTGACATCAGCAATGATATCCTTGATTCCATATCCTCTTCTGAATCAGGTTTGAATTTCTGGCAGTTCCCTGTGTGGGTACTGCTGCAGCCACTTTTGAATCATCTTTAGCAAAATTTTACTTCGGTGTGATATTAATGATATTGTTCCATAATTTTTGCATTTGTTTGGATCACCTTTCTTGGGAATAGGCATAAATATGGATCTCTTCCAGTTGGTTGGCCAGGTAACTGTCTTCCAAATATCTGGGCATAGACAAGTGAGCACTTCCAGTGCTGCATCTGTTTGTTGAAACATCTCAGTTGGTATTCCAGCAATTCCTGGAGCCTTGTTTTTTTGCCAATGCCTTCAGTGCAGCTTGGACTTCTTACTTCAGTACCATTGGTTTCTGATCATATGCTACCTTTTGAAATGGTTGAACACTGACAAGTTCCTTTTGGTATAGTGACTGTGTGTATTCCTTCCATTTTCTTTTAATTCTTCCTACATCGTTTAATATTTTCCCCATAGAATCCTTCAGTATTGCAACTCGAGACTTGAATTTTTTCTTCAGTTCTTTCAGCTGGAGAAATGCTGAGGGTGTTCTTCCCTTTTGGTTTTCTACCTCCAGGTTTTTGCACATGTCGTTATACTACTTTACTTTGTCTTCTTGAGCTGCCTTTGAAATCTTCTATTCAGCTCTTTTACTTCGTCATTTATTTCTTTCACATTAGCTACTTGACATTCAAGAGCAAGTTTCAGAGTCTCTTCTGACATCATTTTGCTCTTTCTTTTCCTGTCTTTTTAATGACCTCTTGCTTTCTTCATGTATGATGTCCTTGATGTCATTCCACAACTCGTCTGGTCTTCAGTCATTAGTGTTCAAAGTGTAAAATCTACTCTTGAGATGGTATCTAAATTCAGGTGGGATATGCTCAAGGTTGTGCTTTGGCTCTCATGGACTTATTCTAGTTTTTTTCAGTTTCAACTTGAACTTGCTTATGAGCAATTGATGGTCTGTTCCACATTTGGCCCCTGGCCTTGTTCTGACTGATGATATTGAGCTTTTCCATTGTCTCTTTCCATAGATGTAGTCGATTTGATTCTTGTGCATTCCATCTTGCTAGGTCCATGTGTATAGTCGTCATTTATGTTGTTGAAAAAAGGTATTTGCAGTGAAGAAGTCGTTGGTTGGTCTTGCAAAATTCTGTCATGTGATCTCTGGCATTGTTTCTATCACCAAGGCCATATTTTCCAACTACCAGTCCTTCTTTGTCTCCAACTTTTGCATTCCAATCACCAATAATTATCAACGCATCCTGATTACATGTTTGATCAATTTCAGACTGAAGAAGTTGTTAAAAAAAATCTTCAATTTCTCCATCTTTGGCCTTACTGGTTGGTGTATAAATTTGAATAATAATAGTATTAACTGATCTTCCTTGTAGGCGTATGGATATTATCCTATCACTGACAGCATTGTACTTCAGGATGGATCTTGAAATGTTCTTTTTGACAAAGAATGCAACGCCATTCCTCTTCAAGTTGTCTTTCCCGGCATAGTAGATCATATGATTGTCCGATTCAAAATGGCCAATACCAGTCCATTTCAGCTCACTAATGCCTAGGATATCGATGTTTACATGTTACTTTTCATTTTTGATGATTTCCAATTTTCCTAGATTCATACTTTGTACATTCCATGTTCCAATTATTAATAGATATTTGCAGCTCTTTCTTCTCATTTTGAGTCATGCCACGTCAGCCAATGAAGGTCCTGAAAGCTTGACTTCATCCACGTCATTAAGTTTGACTCTACTTTGAGGAGGCGGCCCTTCCCCAGTCGTCTTTTGAGTGACTTCCAACCTGAGGGGCTCATCTTTCAGCACTATATCAGACAATGTTCTGCTGCTGTTAATAAGGTTGTCACTGGCTATTTCTTTTCAGAAGTAGACTGCAGAGCCCCTCTTCCTAGTCTGTCTTAGTCTGGAAGTTCAGCTGAAACCTGTCCACCATGGGTGATCCTGCTGGTATTTGAATATCAGTGGCATAGCTTCCAGCATCACAGCAACATGCAAGGCCCCACCGTATGACAAAATGACAGATGCATGGGAGGGGTGTGTGCTACTCTGGTCTTTAACCTGGCCTCATTGAAGTTCTCACATCCTATCTCCAAGTGGTTGGGGAAGCTACCTAGTAGTAGCCTAGTAGTCTGTTCACTGTTCTTGTGGAGGTGCTGAAGAAATAGGCACCATTTTTGGTGAGATGAAGAATCTGTCCTGCTGATCACCTGCTTGTGGGTGCAGGGGGTGTTCTCCCTGGTCATTGTGTTGGATGTTGTGTGTGCTTCACCGATTACCGGTTTGTCAGGGCACACGTGCCCCAGTTGTCAGTCCCTGAGTGTGTGGTGTGGAGACTCTGACCTACAGTTCTGGTGGGCAGGGCTGCATGGTGGTGTTTGGAGCAAGCACAGGTCTCTGGTTGCAGTGGGGGGGTGATGTAGGGGCCAAGGCAGGGAGCTGTTGGCTGCCCCCTTGGTTACTTAGATGGAGGGTGTGCCCCTTTTTGATGGATTGAGTAGTTCTGGGGAATGTAGTGGGCACTGGGTGCCACTGGCTGGAGGAATTGGGAGCACCACTAATTCTCAGGCCCCTGTCGTGGGTAGCTAGATGGAGTGGGCAGTATTTTTGACCCTCAGACTCCTCATGGGGGTGGGTGAGGCCCCTTCTTAGGGGGTGGGGCAGTGTAGAATTTCACAAATTTGTAGCTCCCTCTTGGCTGCTGCAGGTGAAAATGGGCTTCAAGTGAAAGCCCTGCTCACTTTTACCTAATGAGGGTATGCAGTGCCAGGTCTGACAGCAAGGCTGGTGCAGGTGATCAGCAGGGGTGAAGGTCACTGGAAATCCATTGACCCCTATGCCAATAGCTAGGTGAAGGGGCATGTGCTTCCAGACCAGGCTGTGAGTTCCCAGCTTAGGTGGCATGGTGGTGTTGAATGCAGCCTGACTGCTGTAGGAGGAGTGGGGAGGGGGATGGATAAGGAAAAGGGAGTGCTCCTCACTTGGAGCTGTGGTGGAGGAAGGGTTATGGTACATGTGCGGTGGGTTGGGAGCTTACATTTAACATTCATAGATCTGGTGTCACTCCTATTTGGTTCTGGAGGTGTGTGCAGATCCACTGCTGCTTTGCTGCACCATATGGGGTGGGTTTAAGCTTTGGATGTTGCTGTTTGCCCCAACCTGTGTGGTCTGTGCAGATTCAGCTAACAGGACACCGGCGATCCAGTGATCCATCTTTCCCTATTCTGTTTTTGAATTGTCTCTCTTTCTACTGTCACTCCATCAGATTCTTTAGCTTTATAGTTGATACTTAGGGGTCTTAGATTGTCATAATTCACTAGTTTTTTCAGGTCTTTGTTGTAAGAGGGATGACACGAAACATCTGACTATTCCATCATCTTGGCCCCACGTCCAGATTCATTATTTTATATAACCCATTATGGAGCTTTCTTCCTCCCCTTGTCCATGTAATTTCTCACAGTGCTAATAGACCTGGCCCATCATGAGATTTCAGTGTACCATGCATGAATATCACCACCAAAGAACCTGCAAATCTGTTATTTGATTTATTAATTGCTGCTTCCATGGGCGTTGATTGTGGATTCAAATGAAATGAAATCCTTGACAACTTCAATCTTTTCTCTGTTTATCATGATGTTGCTTATTGGTCCAGTTGTGAGGATTTTTATTTTCTTTATGATGAGGTGTAAACCATACTGAAGGCTGTAGTCTTTAAGACCTCTTCACTTGAAGCAAGAAGTTTGTGTCATCTGCATATCGAAGGTTGTTAATGAGTCTTCCTCCAATCCTGATGTCACTTTTTTCTTCATATAGTCCAACTTCTTGGACTATTTGCTCAGCATACAGATTGAATAAATATGGTGAAAGGATACAACCCCAATGCACACTTTCCTGATTTAAACTATGCAGTATCCCCTTGTTCTGTTTGAATGACTGCATCTTGGTCTATGTACAGGTTCTGCATGAGCACAATTAAGTGTTCTGGAATTCCCATTCTTCCTAATGTTAGCTACAATTTGCTATGATCCATAGAGTTGAATGTCTTTGCATAGTCAATAAAACACAGGTAAACATCTTTCTGATATTTTTTGCAGTCAGCCAAAATCCATTTGACATCAGCAATGATATCCCTTGTTCCACATCTTCTTCTGAATCTGGCTTGAATTTCTGGCAGTTTCCTATTGTTGTACTGCTACAATCATTTTTGAATTATCTTTAGCATAATTTTACTTGCGTGTGATATTAATGATATTGTTTAATAATTTCTGCATTCTGTTGTATCACTTTGCTTTGGAATGGGCATGTATATGGATCTCTTCCAGTCAAGTAGCTGTCTTCCAAATTGCTTGGAATAGTTGAGTGAGCACTTTCAGCATTGCATCCATTTATTGAAACATCTAAATTGGTATTCTGACAATTCCTATATTCTTATTTTTTGCCAATGTCCATAGAATCCTTCAATATTGCAACTTGAGGCTTGACTTTTTCTTCAGTTCTTTCTTCTTGAGAAATGCCAAGTGTGTTCTTCCCTTTTGGTTTTCTAACTCCAGGTCTTTGCACATTTCATTATAATGCTTTACTTTGTCTTCTCGAGCCACCCTTTGAAATCTTCTGTTCAGCTCTTTTACTTCATCATTTCTTCCGTTTGCTTTAGGTATTCTAAGCTCAAGAGCAAGTTTTGGAGTCTCTGCTTACATCCATTTTGGTCTCTTTTTCTTCAATTACTTTGAAGTAGGCGTGCTTCTATGATTTCCTCATTGCATTTTTAAGAGTATTGGCTTTACATATTGTCTTAGTTACCTAGTGTTGATATAACAGAAACACCACAAGTGGGTGTCTTTAATAAAACAGAAATTTATTTTCTCACAGTTTAGGAAGCTAGAAGTCTGAATTCAGAGTACTGACTCTAGGAGAAGGCTTTCTCTCTCTGCCAGGTCTCTAGGAAGGTCTTTGTCTCTTTGATCTTGGTCTTATTATCTATACATGGTGTGATGGTAAATCCAGTTCCAAGCTCTAGAACTTGGAGAGTATTTTGATGTACATCACTCCAGTCTAATTCCTGGTTTCTGGGAAGTTCTTCTGTGGGGGCATCTTTCCTCATTCCTTACTGCTTAGATCTTGGATTTCTGAACTGATGCAGCACTTGCAAAACAAAGATTCCCAGAATGAACAGCCCATGAGATTCTCCCTGGTTACATCCCCATTTCAATCACTTCCTCTTAAAGACGGCACCTACCATAACAGACTGGACCACTGCCAATCCTCCCCTGCAGCCCAGCTGTTTTCCTTGATTTTTTAAAATCTTTACAGAGACATAGAATGATGGAAGTGTGAATAGGAAGAATCATTTTCTTGCCTCACAGAATGCAATAGCAGGCTTTAGAGGAATGCTTGCTGTGTTATCTCATTAGTATTAACCATGGGTCTCTGAAGGAGCCCTGGTTGTACAGTGGTTAAGCCTTTGGCTGCTAACCAGAAGGTTGGAGGTTCAAACCTACCAGCTTCTCCATGGGAAAAAGATGTAGAAGTTTGCTTCCGTCAATATTACAGCCTTGGAAACCCCATGAGGCAGTTCTACTCTGTCCTGTAGGGTCACTGTGAGTTGGAATTGACTGGACGGCAATGGATTTTTTTTTTTTTTAAACAGGGAACCGACCGTGGGAGGGGTGGGTGGAATAAAAGCATCTTGTTTTTGTAATAATGACACTATGTTGTATAAATGAGTGTTTGCTGTAAGCTGAAGGCTAGGTAGAGTTTTTCTCAATCCAGCTTCATCTGTTTTACAAATAGATCAGTTGATATTAGATTTTGATATCTTTCCTCTTGTGAATTTTATTTTTCAATGTTACTGTGAAATAACAGTGGGTACTTACATAGCCTGCTAGCCTGAGGCCATGTTCAATTTGTGACATATTTTAGTAAAAATTTGACAGTAGCACAAAGAGAGCTTTTTGGGGCTTTATACCACCACTCCTCTGTCAGTTTTTCAGATTACAGTAGTTTTTGTTGCTATGATATGAGAAGCTATACCACTGGTGTTTTGAATACCATGGTGGACAGGTTTCAGTGGACCTTCCAGAAAAGACAGACTACAAAGAAAGGCCTTATGATCTACTTCAGAAAATAAACCAGTGAAAACCCTATGGATCACAACAGAATATTGTCCAATATAGTGCTGGTAGATGAGTCTTCTAGGTTGGAAGCCTCTGAAAATACACAGTGGCCACAACAATGGACTCAAGCACGCCAACTAACAACAACAACATACTGACTATTGTTTAAATAAATAAATAAATCAGCCTCCACAGTGCCAGATATAAGCAAAGACTAAGTCAATGCAACTTGGATTGACAGCATCTCCTCATTCTTGGCTGGTCAAAGGTAACTCCTCTGGAGTACTTCGTCTAACCTACATTTGTCAACAGGTTGAAAATATATAGAAATATGATTTCTAAATTGTTGCAAATCTGATTTATTTCCCCATTTTTTTTATTGCTACCTTTCATATACCCAGAAGAAAGGCCTGGCAATCTGCTTCCATAAAGATTACAGCCAAGAAAACCCTATGGAGCAGTTCTACTCTGTAACACTTGGGGTTGCCATGAGTTGGGGGCAGACTCAATGACAGCTAACAACAACACCAACATATTCATATAATCAATTTGGGTGGCACATCTTGCTCTATTCCTTTTAAGTGAGTGATGATGTCTAATGATCAAACAGTATTATTGAACTTCTTATTTTATGCATATTTTTAGAGTTTCACTTTTCCAATACCTGCAGTTTTCTGCATGAACTTTCCTTTATCTCACCCCATTTGGCTTCCTGGTTTATTTGCTTTTCTGATCCTGAACCTCCATTTCATAACTCCTGACTTCCTACAAATCTCTTCAGTTGAAATCTGAAGAAAATAAGCAAGTGAGTCAGAAATTGCTTCTTGTCAAAAAATGAATAGGATTGTACTCAGTGGGAAAGCATTTACCCTTACTTTACTTCTTGCGACTTGAAAGTAAATCCACCTCCTTCTCTTTGAATTTAATTCTCTAATCTCTATTCTAAAATTACAAAAGATCAGGAAGAACATAGAAATGTTGGACATCTAGTCATAGCAACATATCATGTTTATCACCTTTAAGGTCCCCTTAGTGCCTTGGTGTCTTATCTTTTTGATTTAGCTATGACTCTACTAGTAAAAATTATGTGACTCATGTCCAATTCCAAATTTAGCAAAATTTCTAAAGCTTTGTTAGTGTGCAGGGCAATGAATATGAAATGAGTGCTACGTTCTTTATTTGGATTAAGTTTAAAGCTTTTCAAATAACACCATCTGAAAATGTCATAGCATGACAAAGATGTCTATTCCTATGGGAGGGAACCTACCCATGAGGTACAGGACTTGGGGAAAAAAACACTGTTTATCTTGCTATCTTTTAAACCTCTTCCTCTCACCATCATACATACCCATCCCCCAACATTTTATATTTGAATGAAATCAGATTATAAATTAACATCAAGGAAACTTTTCAGATAGAAAATAAGGCAGAGAAGAAGGTTAGGAAGTAGTGATTAATATGAGATAGTGTGGGCTAGAGGTCAGCAAACTACAGCCTGTGGACCAAATCTGACCTGTTTTTGTAAATAAAGTTTTATTGGAACATAGCTTTGTCCACTTGTTTACATGGTATATAGCTGTTTTCACATTACAGTGACAGAGTTAGGTAGTTGAGAAGATACAGACTAAATTATTTCCTATCTGGTCTTTTACAGAAAAAGTTTGCTGATCCCTGGCATAGGTGATTGTTGGTTTCTATGCAGAATCTATTTCTCTCTTTTCCTTTCCTAACAAGACCTTGATTTGCCTGTTTCCTCCCCTTCCACGTGCTACTCTGGTGTTCCAAGGACTGTTCACCCCTTCCCCATCTCTGGGGGTGAGTCTGACTGGACCAAGGGTAGTGCCTTCAAGCTACCTGTGGTACTGCAGTCATTTTAGTACCATAAGGAAAGCCAGAAAGAAATGTAGCTAACACAGAGAAGGGCACAGCTGAGAGAAATGCTGAGAAATGGAGCTAGAACTACATTCTACTAACTTTGGAGACTGACCTCTCTCTGGATTTCCAATTTCTTAAGCCAATTAATTTCATTATTTTTAAGCCAGTTTGAGTTCTGGGTTTTTTGTTATTTGCAACTTAAAGTTTCCTAACCAATAGAAGTATTCCCATTGCATTTATCCTGTAAAAGGTGTCATAGGATTATGTGTTGACCTTATTTATTTGTAGGCTTAAAAATGTCTTTACACGTGGACAGAACCACTTCCTGTTTCCTTCTACAAATGTCTGTTGGTAGCTGCCTCTTTGAGTTCTGCCCAGCAATATAGTTAAAGAAGGGAACCACGCCCCTCAACCCCTCAAAACTTGGGACCCAAGATGATCACCACTATTTTTGCTATATCCTTTGGTGGCTTTTACGCTGTCATAGTTCTTGCTGCTACCATTCTTTGATTAAAACCAGTTGCCATCAAGTCGATTCTGACTCATGGTGACCCAATGTGTGTCAGAGTAGAACTGTGCTCCATAGGATTTTCAATAGATGATTTTTCAGAAGTAGGTTGTCAGGCCTTTCTACCAAGGTGCTTCAGTGGGCTGGAAATTCTAACCTTTTGGTTAGCAGCCAAGTGCGTTAATGGTATGCACCCAAGGACTCCACTCTATAATTAGAAGTCAGGAAATGTGTGTGTGATGTTTTAGGCTTGCAACTCTTCATTAGCTTCCTATTTATCTCTCTCAGGAAAGTCCAACATTCTTAATATGGTTTATGAGACCCTTCATGTCTGCCCTTGTCCCCTTCCCCAGTCTCATCCTATGCCATTTTCCCTTTCCCATTCTAGTTTCTTTTCTAGTCACTCTCTTTTTGGTTTGTTGGTTTATTTTTTTGCTAGTTCCTCTAAGGAGCCAGACTCTTTCGTGTCTCTGAACACTAAGACACATTGTTGTCTTTGCCAGGAACACTCTTCTTTCCAATTTTCACCTATATCACTCTTGTTCATCCTTCAAGTCCCAGCCCAATGGTTGCTTCCCTAAAGATGACTCACCTGACCCCCAAGAGAAGTTTTGCTGTTGTTGTTGTTAGCTGCCTTCGAATTGGCCCCTGACTCATGTTGACACCATGCACAATCTAACGAAACTCTGCCCGGCCTACACCATCCCCATGATTGGTTGAGTATCAGACCATTGTGATCCATAGGGTTTTCACTGACTGGTTTCCTAAGACTAGTTTAGCTCCTCCTATTATATGCTCCCCCCAACTCATACGTCCCTTTTCATAGCAATTCTCTTCCTTGTAGCTTCTTGCTCAAGCTCTCTCTCTATTCACAGTGCACTGCAAGCCCGTGCAGGCTGAGACCACCTCTTTTTTGTTCATTGCTAGTTCACAAGTCCTCAGCACAGTGCATGACACAGGTTGTCAGTATAGATGGCTAATGAATAAATTAGTAGTTTTGACAGTTGTGAAAACTACTCATGTTTAAACGCAGAGTGCATTTCTAGTGACTCATGTTGAGTGATTTAACAGGGAGTTGGGTAAACACTAATAAATTCTTGTTCTATGAATCTCCATTTTCTAGAAAACACACAGACCATCACATCAGCCTTAGAGTCTGGCTCTCAATCAGGCCCTCAGTATATACTGTCTCCAACTTGTAACCTTCTGCAAAGGACATGTTATTAATCATACTCCACTGATGAGAAAACTGAGACTTAAAGAGGGTAAGAAACCTAACTTGCTAGTTACGTGTGAATCTGTAGGTGCAGAAATCGTCACCAAGACAACCACAAGCCATCCATGTTGATTTTCAAACCTCGAGACAATTTCTCTCCATTTACATGCATGAAGAGTTTGTAGACACTCAGATCACCATGACTCTGTGTATGTGTGTGTGTACGCATGCAAGTGTGAAGTCTACATCACACCTCCAAAGTCTCTCTTAAATTTCTTAGACCCTTTCTTCTCTTCCACTGTCACTGCTCTAGCCCAACCTTCTATCATCTCACTGGACAACTGCAAAGTCCTGCTAACTGGTCTGCCACCTACACCCGTCGTCTCTCCAATGATATCACCACAGAAGCCAGAAAGACTGTTAGAAACTGTGAATCTGATATTGTTAACCCTGTGCTTGGAACATTTCAGCAACTTCCCATCACTCCTGGAGTAAAAAAACAAATTCCTGAGATACTTTTTAATGAAATTATCAAGTGTCTGGACTCGAATTCCAGAATAAAACTCAATATTAAAACCTAAAATAAAATGACTCAACATATTCAGAAAATCAGAACGTCACTGCGTTTACATCAATGTGATGGCATAGTAAGTTTGAGTTAATGTTTACAGAATAAATCTTATTGATTAGAGTCACAGGGGCTGTCCTGGTTTTATGCTAGTCTGTATCAACCACCAAGGTTCAATTGTCTCTGGGTATTTTCCTGTGGGTCAACCTGATGTCAATTTGCCTGAGAGTTCATTTGATGAAAATGAGAGATCAGGGAAATAGGCTCATTTCTGTAATTTTTACAATGTCTAAATCATTGCAAGACCAGGGCAATTTTGGGCTTAGTTGAATCTCTATTATTCAGCCTAGCCAAGTATGCCATTAGTTTTTGTCTGAGTCCTTTGTTGAATAGGGGGACAATAAATAAAAACAGAATGAGCCATTCCAGAAAACAAATCTTTTAAGAGAATGAGGCACAGATAGTATTAGATCAGGTCCCTTCCAACAGAGTATAACACAAAGGAGAGAGAGAGCTTCCTTCCATGTTATTAACATGCCCCGGGCAGCGCTGGCATCTTGAAGAGGGAAAAAGTGGTGCGTGGCAGGAGATGCTCATGCCTGGGAGGTGGCTGGCACTGTAAGTGCCTACCAGAAATAGTGGCATTTGGCAAGTGTGGGCCGAAGACAGTGGAGCTCAATGCAAGACAGAAGCATCTGGTAGCAAGGGCAGGTCTAGGGAGATCAGACTGGAAAACAGAACGAAAAAGCAAAGCAAGCTCCAGTTGGTAACTAACAAGGCAGTTAATTTATTTATGAAAGTATGTGAGGACACCACAATGAAATACTCGGGGTACATTTTCTGGGATCTGATGTTCTACATGGATAGAAGGTGGGGAGACAGTTAAATGCAAGTTAAAAATGGTCTTCAATGGTAGGCTAAATAAAGGAGTAATGAGTGTGCGTGGTAAGGAATCTGTGGATGGTATAAACAGTTAAGAGCCTGGCTGCTAACCAAGAGTTTGGAGATTTGAATCCATCAAGAAATGTCTTGGAAGAAAGGCCTGAGGATCTAATTCCAAAAAAACTGCCTTTGAAAACCCTATGGAACACAGTTCTACTCTGACACACATGGGGTCACCATGAGTTGGAATCAACTTGGTTTTTTTTTTCTTTTTTTTTTTTGGTGTGTGGTGATGGCAGGAATATACTGGGGAAAAAATAGTAGACATAGAGTACTGAACATTTTCTCCTTTCCTTTTAAAAAGTAATTTTTTTAGGATACATATATTCTTATGGTCCAATGTTTTAATAAAATAATTATAATAATGTAATTGGGTTATTTTAATAAAATAGCTGATAGCAGCATCCAGGGAACTGGGACTTGTAATTGGGATGAACATTGAGGGGAGGGGTAAAATTTAAAAGATGAATCTGAGGAGATTTTTGTAAGTCCCAAGAGAAGCAAAGAGAATCTGAGTTTCCAGGGAGAGAGTAGGAGAGGAGCCCACAAACGGAGGCAGGGGGTTGGTTTTGCCTGCTCTGTTCTTTTAATTAAGATAACAATGACCCACCTGGAATGAGCCTTTACTCCTTTAGGGGGATTTGTGAGGAAGGAGTTTTATAGCAACGTCTGATATAATCTAGTTCCCTAAATATTCTATGAACTCTTAGTAACATTGAGCTGTGTTCAACATTCCTGGAGAATTTTCATTCACATAATAAAAATACAAGCTGTAACATGGGTAATATGACAGCCCAGCAAACCCGGTTGGGACAGAGAACCGAGACTCCATCTGGGCAGAGGACAATCTCTGAAAAACTGGTCAGGGATTTGGTGATGTACAAAGTCAACTCATGTGACAGATTTATGCAGCTTATAATGATCCGTGATTTTGAAACATTAAATGAAATGCCAGACAGTGAGTGTTTGGAGACCACCAGCATTGGAGCAGCCTCTTCTTCACGGGCTGCCACATTATTTATGTTAAGTCCTTTTTTGCACATTGAGCAGTTTCATTTTCAAAGCAAATACCAGGGTCTGTGATTTCTAAACCAGAATACTACACTGACCTCAGAGGCATTTGCTTTCCCAACACACTCAGCCTTCCCTGGTTCGCTGGTGGGATTTGGGCAGAAGACACACCACACACTGTTTGCTTGCAGTTGTTTGACTTTGTTTTATTTACAAATCATAAGCACATTTGGGCCGAGGAGCACATAGCTCACTCAGGCTTTTGCCAGCGCAGAGCACATGGATCCATAAGTCAGGTCCATTTTCTCTTCCTCTGCTCAAGGACAGTCAACCAGAGGGCTTTTGTCTCGGTCCCTTTGGCAAATAGTTTCTTGCTGTGTGTCAGATAGTTTCTTGCATAGGGTCTCAGAGAGGACCAAGTCCTCTACTTTGGGGCTAGAAGCAGAGTGACTAGTGGCTGTGGAAGAATTTATGCCAGATGTGCTTCTTCCCTTCATCTCCTTGATTGCTCCTGGGATATCAGGCCATTTGAATATAACATTTTTTGATGTTACTGTTTGTTTTATTTTATTTCTTTGGTCATTTCCAATTCTACCGGGAGTTCCAGGGTGGTAAAACAGTTAAGCACTCAACTACTAACGGAAAAGTTGATGGTTTGAGTTTACCCAGAGGCATTTCTGAAAAATCAGCCATTGAAAACACTATGGAGCACAGTTCTACTCTGACACACATGGGGTCTCCATGAGTCGGAGTTGACTAGATGACAACTGGTTGTCATTGTTTTTCCAATTCTATTGCTATGGATTGAATTATGTCCCCAAAAGATATGTGTTGTAAATCCTAACCCCTATGTTTGTGATTGGGATTCCAATTGGGAATAGGTTTTCTTTGTTATGTTAATAAGGCCCTATCAGTGCAAGGTGTGTCTTAAGCCAATCACCTTTGAGATATAAAAGGAGCAGATTGGCACAGAGAAGCAAGCAGAGATGGTGGAAGATAGATGTGAAGTCGTGAAGTCACTTGAAGATGGCCAAGGAAAAGAAGCTGAAAAGAGACAGGGCTTTCCTCCAGAGCTAACAGAGACAGAAAGACTTCCCCTAGAGCAAAACAAACAAACCTGTTGCCATTGAGTTGATTCTGACTCATAGCAACCCTGTAGGACAGAGTAGAACCACCCCATAAGGTTTCCAAAGAGGGGGTGGTGGATTCGAACCACTGACCTTTTGATCAGCAGTCATAGCTTTCAACCACTTCAACTTCCAGCCTCCTGAACTGTAAGAAAATAAATTTCTATTCATTAAAGCCACTCGCTTGTGATATTTCTGTTATAGCAGCACTTAGGTAACAAAGACATCTACCACTCAAAGTTTGCCCTTGTGTTTCTTGGAAGGTTTAAGTATTTTTCTGTTAATAGATGTCTTAGTTTCTTAGTGCTGCTGTAACAGAAATACCACAAGTGGGTGGCTTTAAAGAACAGAAACTTAGTTTCTCACAGTTCTGCAGGCTGCAACGTCCAAAGCAAGGTGTCAACCATGTTGATTCCTTCCTTGTAGGTAGCCCAGGGTGTTCCTTGGTTCCTTGACTTGTAGGCTATTTTCACTTGGCATCTGTCTTCCCCTGTGTGTATCTCTGAGTCTGATCTGCTGTTTTTATAATTCAGAAGTGATTAGACTTAAAACTTACCCTACTGGGTATGATCTAGTTAACATAAAGAAAACACTATTTGCAAACAGGATTGTATCCACCGGTATAGGGGATAAAACTCCAATACATATTTTGCAAGAAAACAATTTAATCCATAACAGTAGATAGGCCAGGGCTTTTAATTGTTGTTAGTTGCCATTGAGTTTGCTTTATCTCATGGTGACTTTATCTATAACAAAACGAAACATTGCCTGGCCCTATACCATCTTCATAATTATTGGTATGTCTGAGTCCATTGTTGTGGCTATTGTTTTAATTACATCATATGAAATAGAAAATCTTATACAGTGATTTTTTTCTCCTTGCTTTTTTTCTTTTCAAGTTTTACTGAGATATTATTTACTTACAATAAAATGTACCCACTTATAGTGCACAGCTTGATGAGTTTTGACAAATGCATACATCCATGAAGCCACTACCACAATCAAGATTCAGAACATTTCATTACCCCTAGAAATTTCCTCTATATCTCTCTGCAGGCAACCACTGATCTTTCTTCTGTCACTGTCAAGATTTACTGAGTTTCCTATAAATAGAATCATACAGTGTGTATTCTTTGTGTCTGGCTTCTTACACTGAACATAATGTTTTTGATATTCATCCATGTTTTTGCATATATCAGTAATTCCTTTTTATTGTTAAGCAGTATATAATTGTATGGATGCACCATAATGTGTTAATCCTTTCACCTGTTGACAGATATTTGCGCTATTTCCAGTTTTTATCCAGCAGCTATTATGAAGATGTTAAGATTATTTGCGTACAATCTTTTTTTTATTTTTTTAACCTACTAATTATTTATAAGTGCTTATTTTCCCATAAGGAGTCCCTAGGTGGTGCAAATCTTAAGTGCTGGGCTACTAACAAGAAGGCCAATCTGGCAGAGGACAAGTGTGGCGATCTACTGAAAAGTCACAGCCTTGAAAACCTTATGGAGGGAGCAGTTCCACTCTGCACATATGGGGTTGCCACAAGTCAGAATCAACTCGATGACAACTAACAACAACATTTTCCCAATACATCAGAATTTTCGAGATCTTTTATTGATTTCTGGCTGCACAGTGATTAAAGCACTCTGCTGCTAACCAAAAATGTTGGCAGTTCAAACTCACCAGCTGCTCCATGGGAATAAGATGTGCCAGTCTGCTTCCTACGATTTACAGCCTTGGAAACCCTTTGGGGCAGTTCAAGTCTGTCCTACAGGGTCGCCATGAGTTTGAATCAACTGGACGGGTTGGATTGGTTTTCGTTTGGAAGTTAATTCCATTGTGGGCAGAAAACATATTCTGAATAATTTCAATCTTTCTAAATGTATTGATACATACTTTATAGGCCAAGATATAGTCTATCCTGAGAAACATTCCATTGTGCACTTGGAAGAATATGTATTTTGCTGTTGTTTGTGTGTGTGTGTTGGGTATGGTAGAGTCTATTCTGTCTCATAGCCACCCCAGGTGACAGAGTAGAACTGCCCCATAAGGTTTTCTTGGCTGTAATCTTTACAAAAGCACATTGCTGGGTCTTTCTCCCACAGAATCTCTTGGTGTGTTCAAACCGCCAACCTTTCGGTTAGCAACCAAGTGCATAACTGTTGTACCACCAGGGCTCCTGTTGCTTGGGTACCCATTGCCATTAAGTTGATTTGATTCCTAGCAAGCCTATAAAACAGAGTAGAACTGCCTCATAGGTTTCCAAGGCTGTAATCTCTATGGAAACAGACTGCTACATCTTTCTCACGTAAAGCAGATGGTGGATTAAAACAGCTGAACTTTCAGTTAGCAGCCGAGCACTTAACCACTGTGCCATCAAGTCTTCTTGTTGTTTCAGTAGAGGCCTAAAAATGTCAATTAATTAGTTGATAGACTTTTTTTAATCTTCTATATTTTTACTGATTTTGTGTGTGTGTGTGTGTGTGTATACTTATTATGGAGGCCCTGGTTGCTGCAAACAGTTAACGCACTCAGCTGCTAACCAAAAGTTTGTAGGCTCAAGTCTACCCAGAGGAATCTCGGAAGAAAAGCCTGACAATCTACTTCTGAAAAAACCAGCCATTGAAAACCCTATGAAGCACAGTTCTATTCTGACACACATGGAGTTGTTATGAGTCAGAGTAGACTCAACAGCAACTGGTTTTATAGCTATTACATGAATTACTGAGAGAATAATGTTAAAAAAATCTCTAACTATAATACAACTACAGGCTTTTCTACTTCTCCCATTTAGTTCTGTCAAGTTTTGCATCATATATTTTAAAGCAAAGTGTTTAGGTGCATACACATTTAGAATTTTTATGTCTTCCTAGTGAACTGGCATCACTGTTTTAGAAATGAAAAAACTGAGATTCTAAAAAATTGAATGCACTTTCATCAGCTTATAGTGAACGTAGGGAAACTTGGTTCTCACCAGGAGAATGAATAACCAAATCAAACAACATCTCTACCAACTACTAGCTGTAAGAAGTCATCTTGCACAGGCATTTGATTTTCCTGAGATTGATTTATTCATATGTGAAATGACAATAGCACATACCTGACAGAGCTGTTATGAAGATTTAATGACTATCTTAAATCTCATTTATAAATTCAAAGCAAGAGGGCATACCAACTGGAGTAAAGATTTATTAAGAAGGAACCATTTTTACCACTTGGAAGCAAAATTACATTTTTATTTGCATTTCATACATACACACATGTGCACACATTAAAAAAATAAACAGTTACCATTAAGTCTATTCTGACTCATGGTGACCCCATGTGTTGCAAAGCAGAACTGAGTCCCATAGGGATTTCAAGGCTGTGACCTTTTGGAAGCAGATTGCCAGGCCTTTCTTCTGAGGTGCCTCTGAATGGGTTGGAATTGACAGCTTTTTGGTTAGTAGTGGAGCGTTCAGTCATCCATGGATTCATGTGTACACACATATGTGCTGTGCTTTCCCTCACTGATGCATTGCTGAGGAAAACCACTTCTATCAGTACCAACATTTTTAAAAGTCTAACGTATCTTTGAGCAGAGGCAAATGCATGTGTGTGAACAGATTCATAAGTATTGGCACTGTGAAGTTAAGGAATTAGAAGGGAAAGGAAACCATGAAGGGGAATTTAACAAATCCCTCTATTAGACTTTGTTCCCTGGAGATCACAAGATGGAAGCCATCCGAGAATACCCCAACTAGTGGATAGTGGCCAAGCTCCTAAAATCAAATAGCTATTTATTATGTGAGGTAGATAAGAGCTGTATTTATTGAAGGAGCTCTGGTGGTGCAAACTGTTAAGCACTTGGCTACTAACTGAAAGGTTGGTGGTTTGAACCCTTCCAGCAGCTCTGCAGGAGAAAGACCTGGTGATCTGCTTCTGTAAACATTACAGCCAAGAAAACTATATGAGGCGGCTCTACTCAGTCACATGGGGTTGCTATGAGTTGGAACCAATTGGACGGCACCCAACAACATCATATTTATTGAAGGTAAAAGTAAAGTCCAATAAATATAGCCTCTTCTTAGAAACAGAATTTAAAAAAAAAACAAATCACTCACCTTCTTCTCAATTCTACTTACTTCCTGAGGTGTAAACATAGTTAACAATTTAGTGGTAACTCACTTGACTTTTCTCTTTCTTCCTATTCTTTCCTTCCCTCTTCTTCTTTTTTTTTTTTTCTCTTTTGCTTACCCTCACCCCTAAATTGCTATATTCTCCGCATCTTTCAGTATATTCATTTCCCTTACTCTATTCTTTCACTTTCTCACATACACAGTAACACAAATATTGTTATTCCTTATTTTCCACAGACTTGATTAAACAACTCCCTGCATCTTATTTTGTTAGTTAACTATACATTTTAAAAAACCTTTCATATATACGAGTATCTCTATATTTTATTCTTTTTAATGGCTACATAATATTTAATGTTGTTGTTGTTAGTTGCCGTCAAGATGGTTCTGACTCATAGTGACCCTATGTACAATAGAACAAAACACTGCACGGTCCTGCGCTATCCTCACGATCATTGTTATGCTTGAGACCATTGTTGAAGCCACTGTCAATCCATCTTGTCGAGGCTTTTCCTCTTTTTTGTTGATCTTCTGCTTTACCAAGCATGATGTCCTTTCCAGGGACGGGTCCCTCCTGATATCATGGCCAAAGTACATGAGATGAAGTCCCGCCATGCTTGCTTCTAAGGAGCACTTTAGCTGTACTTCTTCCAAGACAGATTTGTTCATTCTTCTGTCAGTCCATGGTATATTCAATATTCTTCGCCAACACCATAATTCAAAGGCGTCAATTCTTCTTCTATCTTCTTGATTTATTGCCCAGCTGTTGCATCCATATGAGGCGACTGAAAACACTGTGGCTTGGGTCAGACATACCTTAGTCCTTAAAGTGACATCTTCATTTTTTAACACTTCAAAGAGATCTTTTTCAGCAGATTTGCTCAATGCAATGCGTCATTTGATTTCTTGACTGCTGCTTCTATAAATGATGATTGTGAATCCAAGTAAAATGAAATCCTTAACAACGTCAATCTTTTCTCCATTTATCATGATGTTGCTTATTGGTCCATTTGTGAGGATTTTTGTCTTCTTTATGTTGAGATGTAACCCATACGGAAGGCTGTGGTCTTCGATTTTCATCAGTAAGTGCTTCAAGTCCTCTTCACTTTCAACAAGCAAGGTTTGGTCATCTGCATATTGCAGGTTGTTAATGAGCCTTCCTCCAACCCTGATGCCATGTTCTTCTTCATATAGTCCATCTTCTCAGATTATTTGCTCAGCATAAAGATTGAATAATTATGGCAAAAGGATACAACCCTTACACATACCTTTCTTGACTTTAAACCATGCAGTATCCCCTTGTTCTGTTTGAACGACTGCCTCTTGATCTATGTACAGGTTCCTCACGAGCACAATTAAGTGTTCTGGAATTCCCATTCTTTGCAATGTTATACGTAATTTGTTATGATCGACACAGTCAAATGCCTTTGCATAGTTATGTTGCTGTTAGGTGCTGTCGAGTCAGTTTCTACTCATAGCAACCCTATATACAACAGAAGGAAACACTGCCTGGTCCTGTGCCATCCTCACAATTGTTGTTATGCTTGAGCCCATTGTTGCAGCCACTGTGTCAATCCATCTCTTTGAGGGTCTTCCTCTTTTTCACTGACCCTCTACCTTATGAAGCATGATGTCCTTCTCCAGGGACTAGTCCCTCCTGATAATATGTCCAAAGTATGTGAGACAAAGTCTCGTCATCTTGGCTTCTAATGAGCACTCTAGCTGTACTTCTTCCAAGACAGATTTGTTCATTCTTTTGGCAGTCCATGGTATATTCAGTATTCTTCGCCAACACCGCAATTCAAAGGCGTCAATTCTTCAGTCTTCCTTATTCATTGTCTAGCTTTCACACACATATGAGGAGATTATAGTCATAGCATGGAAGAATTAGCACTCAGTCATTCCCCTATTAAAAATTTCAGGTGGTATATATATATCCTTGCTTTTTTGTAGGATAGATTCTCATGAAAAGGACTGCTAAAAGCAGACACGTGCATTTTGGTTCAAACTAAGATCACTAAACCACTTCCAATGTGACATGTCACATTTTCTCAATAGTAGATGTCACTATCTTTTCGTATTTTGGTACTGGGATCTGTTTTGTAAAGTGATTTTCTTATTTTTACTTTAGTTTGCGTTGGCCTGAATATTGGCAATGTTGGGCATCTTGTCAATTCGATTTGTTCTTCCATTAATTGCCTAGTCTGATCTTTGGTCTATTTTACTTTTTTTTTTTTTTTTTTTTGCAAAGGATTTTAGATATATCACAGAAATTATCTTTTATCTGTCACATGCACGGCAATTTTTTTTACCTTCCTATATTTTTTTCTTTAATGCATATTTAGCAAAATAGTCTCTTAATAAATGTTTATAAATGAATGAAGGCAGGATTGCAGCCTTAAGCCACCTCAAAGCTACTATATGCACATTTGCATGTGAAGATACAGATGACAAATAGTTAATAAAACAGATGAAAAGGAAAAAGATAAACAATAAAGAACCAAGTTTGTTAAATAAGAGTCTGTTTACAATTATCAAGCAAATTACAGCAAAGTTCTAATAATGTGGCTGAAAATGAGCCTTTCTTTGGAATGAGATACACCCTCATGTTTATCCTGCTTCTATCACATACTAGCCCTGAGATCATGGGTAATGTTGTAGTCTTTTTAAACTCCTTAAAGTAGTTATGTGGCTCAAGCCAATAAGCCAATAAGCGTCACAATGTAGGCACTCACTAAATGGTAACTTTTATTGTCGGTACAAGGTGATTTACCAACTACTTAAGTGAGAAGTCCCAAAGCACATTTTTCTGGAGCCAGATACCTAACGCACACAAACGGGGTGAACAGGGGACAATAGATTTTGAGCTTAAATGACTCAGACTTTTCTCACACAAACCACTGTTTAGTAGAGAAAGAATGCTTGTAATTGACTGGTTGAAAACTAGGAGGCAAGAAGCAATGGATTGTTAGTCTATTACATTAAGCAAAACTAAAATCAAACTTCTATGATCATTTATTCTTCACTTTTATAGCACTGTAAGGATAGCATTTAAGGAGGGGGATACAATTTGTATTGCATTTAGGTCCTATTTTCTCTGAAGTCTTAATCCTCAAACTCTCTTATTCATTGAAAAGGGTCAAATGAAAAGCTACTGTATGTTTCTGCATGGAAAGACGGCATGGGCAATATCAAACCACCCTAAAACTTCAAATGACGGCAGATAGCTAGCTAAGACATAATTCAGTCTTATCAAAATCTTGAGGTTGATTGTGCTCTGCTTGTGTTTCCCAGGCTTCTGTTCAAAAGAATGTCCCTGATAAAAGCCTCACTCAACATGGATTTTGTTTTCAGGTATCGATATTGATACTTACATGAACACAAGAACATCTAAGGATATGGATATAGGAAGTGTATTTTAAGCCAGGTTGTTGGTGAGATTTGCAATAGCCAGCAAAAATCAAGGTTCACCAATGTAGGAGGTGGTGTAAAGGGGCGTGAGTGTTAATGTAAATGTTTTTAAGAACCAATGGAAATTTCTACATAGCTGCAGCCAGAAGTGGTCTGCCATTATTGTTTAAGATAAGGATTTTTAAGAATTTAGGACACAGTCTCATTTGTAAAACATATCAGTGTCTCTGTTTTTCTGTCTTCCCTCTTGCAGTGTCATAGTTACCTAGTGCTGCCATAACCAAAAATACCACAAGTAGGTGGCTTTAAAGAACAGAAACTTATTTTCTCACAGTTCAGGAGGCTAGTTCAAATTCAAGGCATGGCTGTAGAAGGAGGTCCTTCCTTGTCTATTTCAGCTCCTAGTAACCAGCAATCCTTGTGGTTCCCGGGCTTGTAGCTACATTTGCGGTGTGTGTCTATCTTCAGATGGTGTCTTCTCTTGTGTGTGTCTCTGTGTCTGTTCTCTCTCTCTTTTTTTTTTTTTTTAATAACTCAAAAGTGATTAGGTTTAGGAACTAGCCTACTCTGATATGACCTTGCTAACATAAGAAAAGAAAGCCCCTATTTCCAAACAGGGTCATATTTACAGGTGTAGGGGTTAGGATCCCAACACATATTTGAGGGGGTTATCACAATTCAGTTCACAACACAGAGAATATTTGTAAACTATTTGTCAACCTATGTTACATTTATGATTCTGTTCAAGAAGGAATAATGTCAAAAAAGAACTAAAGAGGTGTATTGAAAAGATTAAATTAAGGATTGATCAGAGCAGAGGAAGAAGCAGAGGACAGAAATATTTGGGCAAATTTGAGAGGAAGATGCATAAAAACAATCTTTATGGAAACAGCCAAGGAAGGAAATGCTATAGGCACTGATCAGGAAATATTGCCAAGTGAGAAAGAAAGAGATTTAGAGAGAGTTCAAAAGGTGGATTGGAAACACTCCACGTTTTCTGCTTCACTGACCCCAAATTCCCAGAAATGGCCAACTCACATTCATAAAACGTCCACACACACGCTAGAAGAAAAGACAAAGGGTTAATGATGGAAAACTGTACTTAATCCCTGGAGGATGACTTGAGTCCTGAAAAATAAACCATAGCCAAAACTATAAGCAGGAGAGAGAAGCTGCTAAAAAAATAGAACAGCTCCAGGGGCAGTTCTAGAAGCAGGAGTGTCTCTGGCACAACAGGGATATATTGGGTTGGAATATAGTGTTCATGACAAGATGTAGGTAGACTGTTCTACCCATTGCCACCACCTGCTCACCAACTAGGAGCAGAAAATATGGTCACTAGAAGAATGTGGGTAGTGCTTTCAGACAGCTTTGGTGCCTAAGGTGGAAAGGAGCCTCCCCCTACCTCCCCACTCCTGGAAGCTTGCTACTGGGTCATCTCCTAGATAGGAGCTCATCCTGCCTCACCCTAGGTTTCTTGTTACCTCCATTTTGTAGATGTGGAAGCTGAGGAAACTGGTGATGTTGAGCAACTGGTCCAAAGTCACACTGCTGGTAAATAGCAGAGCCTGGATTTGAACCCAGGGAGCCTGGCTCTGGAGCTTATGCTTTTAAACATTGTGCTCTGTGGATCTCAACATAGGCACTGATGAACTCTAGATAATGTAAGAAAACATTAATTCTCAACATGTAAATTCTTAACAAAAATATAAGAAAATATATAAACATAAAAGCTAGCAATTAAAAAATAAAGTAACATATGTAGCTTCAAAACAACTAAAGGGAAAATAGAACCAAGAAAACTCATTCCCTTCAAACCCTTCAAAAATCATGAAAGGAAGAAAAGAAATACAGGATAGAGCAGTAAATAAAAACAGAATAAAACGGCAGAAATGAACTCAGACATATCAATAATCGCAATAAATGTTACTGAGTAAAAGGCCCGTTAAAATGTAAAAAGTGCACTAAAAAAATGACAAAGAAAATACACATTTGCTTTAAAAAGAGAACCATACTAAAGACAAAAAATAAATATATTAAAAAATAATGGTTGCACAACTCAAAGAATGTGATCAATATCACTGAATTGTCTATGTAGAAACTGTTGAATTGGTGTATGTTTTGCTGTGCATATTCTCAACAACAAAAAAATGAAGTAAGTTATAAAAAATAAAGATAAACACAGCTTTTTATCTAATGTCGTACGTATAAGAAAATATAAATTGCTAATTCACAGAGGAAGTACCCAGACATCCACTAAGCAAATGGAAAATAT
Source organism: Dugong dugon (assembly GCA_030035585.1). NCBI lineage: Eukaryota > Metazoa > Chordata > Mammalia > Sirenia > Dugongidae > Dugong > Dugong dugon. The sequence goes on along the minus strand of CM057470.1, from coordinate 63,740,267 downwards.
ATTCAGCTTTTTTATAATTTAAAAAATACTAGTTAAAAAAATGAGAGGCCATTTGGCATCCTTCAGAATTATAAAAATTCAGATGTCTGATAATATCAAATATTGGCAAGGATGTGAAGAATTTGGCCCACTGCTGGTATGAGCATAAATGGGTACAAACACCTTGAGAACTATCAGTAATATCTCATAAAATTGAAAGTATGAATATATTGGAATCCAGAAATTCCAGTTTTTAAAATTACTACCCAAAGAAATTTTTTCACATGTGTACAACGATGTCCATCAGAGCATAATTAGTAAATACTAAAGAAAAACCTGGAAGAATCCATATGAAAATAAGTAAATAAATTGTGATAAATCCATACAATGGACTAACATAGGACACTTAAAACTAATGAACTATATTTACAGTTAACGATAAAGTTGAATGATAAAATTATACTTCAAAATGATATGTTCACTGTGGTTCCATTTTTTTAGAAAACAATAATTTATTTGACAAAGGAGAGTAAAATGCTTATGAACAGCAAGACAATTTTCTCTAAAAAGAACAATTAGAGGGGACTTGCCATAAAACATTTAAATATGTTATTATAAAGACATTGTGATTGCAAGTATGACAAATAGATCAGTGGAACAGAACTGAAAGAGACCCATAGAGAAAAGTGACATTTTGAGTCCATGAGGAAAGGATAAGTTATTCAATTAATTTTGTGGAAACAATTAGCTATTCATTTGGGAAAAACAATAATGATGGATTCCACTTCATCCTATTTGCAGTAATAAATTTCAAACAGATGAAGTAATCCACATATGAAAAACAAGTATTAAAATATCAGAAGAGAGGAGAAAAGTCAACATGGCACCATAGACAGATGCACCATGCCGACACTCCACATCAAAGACCTGTAAAACAGATACAAATGTCAATCCTGGAAACAAAAACATCAAATGAAGGGATAAAGAACTAGATCAAACATCAAATGGAAGAAGAAACTGAAGGAAAACAGAAAGCAAGGAGAAATACAGAGTTGGGGTCCCCTGCCAACTAACACAGCACCACATCACCATCTGGGAACACAGCCAGCATTGACCCCAGACAGGAAGTACTGGAAGGCAACTTCATGGAGCTCCCAACACAAGACAGAGCACCTGGTAACCAGAGAAACATGATTTCCCACCCCTCATCCTTCTGCCCCATAGGCCACCTCCACACCTTCACAATGGGCCATGCCGTGCCTTTTGACTAGAGAGCCACTAGCTCGCTGCCACTCCAGGTCCAACCTGCACCCACCTAGCAGCTCCTGATGAGTCATTTTTTTCCATTTCTTTTTCCCTCCCATCTAGCCATACACCACTTCCACCCCTTCCCGATGGGCTGTGCCATCGGCTCCCACTGTGCTGTCACCATTTTTTTCTCTTTATTTCCTTTCTTTTATTCTTTTCTTTCCCCCTCCCACCCAGCTAGTAAGGCATCTCATCTCCCTTTCCACTGGACCTCAGGTCCACCCCACCTCCACTCTCTGGCTCCTGCTCAATCACCATTTTTTCTCTCTTTTTTCCTTTCTTACTTTCCTTTCTCCCTCCCACCTAGACCTTTAGGCGACCTACCCCTTCTTCCTGGCAGCCCTCCCTATGCAACCACAGATAGTGTCATCAGTGTACCAGCTTCCTGCTGCCCCAGGTCTGCCCTGCCTCCACCTGCTGGCACTCACTGTGCTGCCACTTATTTTATTCTATTTTCTTTTCCTTTCTACATCCCACCTAGCCCTGTATGCCACCTCCTTCCCTCTTCCTGCTGGCCCCCAGGTCCGCTTTGCCCTAACTTACTGCTTAATTTCTTTCTTTCTCTCCCTTTTCTTTCTCCCCCCACCTATCCCTATATGCCCCCCCCCCCATTCCTGCCAGCCCCTACCATGCTGCTATGGCTAGAGCATCCCCAGTGCTCAGGCCCACTGTTGCACCAGACCTGAACCACTCTCCCTGCCACTTGACCAGCTGCTGAATGGTGGGAATCAGCCTATGCCACTCCCTGTCTGATACCCCTGCCTAACAGGGAGGGAATATGGATGCTTCCACACCACTGGACAAATATCAGGAGGCAGAAAGTGCCCATCCAGTCCGCCCTCAGCCACTTTGCCAAACTCGTGTACAGCAAAGTGGGATCACCTGGCCTGCTGCTGCTCTGCCCACTTGGACAGGGTGATGATGGCTATCATCCCACAGATGACCAAGCAACAAAGCATGACCAGGCTACCCGCCCTGACTTGTCTAAACAAAACGAAGAACAGGATGAAACAAAAAAATACAATCAATAAATAAAGAAAATAATACCTTAATGTCTCAGACACAGCAGACAGTATCAAAACATAAAAAGGCAGGACAACATGGCTCCAGCAAGTGACCAAAATAAAGAATCGGATAACCTTCTGATAGATGAAAAGGCAGTGGAACTACCTGATGTGGAATTCAAAAGACTAATACTGAGGGCTCTCCAAGAAACTAGGAAAAAGATCAAGGAAAACAGACAAAAACAGGAAAAAATAGGCAAAATCATGGAAAACACAGACAAAATCAACAAAAACACAGCCAAAATCAAGAAACACGGTGAAAGGAATAGAGTTCGGAAAAATAATACAGAACAAAATGTCAAAATAAACAATTAGAAATCATACAAAAACAGCAACTTGAAATCCAAAAGATAAACAACAAAATTTCAGAAACGGACAACGGAAGAGAAGGCCTGAGGAGCAAATTTGAAACAAAGGAAGACAGAATCAGCGAGATTGAAGACAAATCCATGGACATCACTTTGTTTAAGGAAAAATCAGTGAAGAGAATGAACAAAACCTAAGAATTACGTGGGACACGATCAAGAGCAAAATTTGCACATGATCAGAATTCCAGAACAGGGGGAGGAAACAGAAAACAGAGAAGATTGTTGAAGATTTGTTGGCAGAAAACTTTCCAAATATCATGAAAGATGAAAAGCTAGCCATCCGAGAAGCTCAACAATCCCCATATAGGAAAGAACCCAAAAGACAGTCACCAAGACACATCATAATCACACTTGCCAAAACCAAAGACAAAGAAAGAATCCCGAGAGCAGCTTGAGAAAAACAAAAAGTCACAATGGGGAAACAATAAGACTAAGCTCTAATTACTTGGCAGAAACTATGCAAACAAGAAGGCAGTGGGATAACATATATAAAACCTTTAAAGAAAAAACTGCTAACAAAGAATACTATATCCTGCAAACTCTCTCTTAAATATGATGGCTAAATTAGGACATTTCCAGATAAACAGAAATTTAGGAATTCATAAACACCAAACCAACCTTAAAAGAAATATTAAAAGGAGTCCTTTAGTTAGAGAACCAACAACATCAGACAACAACTGGAGTCTAGGACACAGGAAAGCATCATCCAGATACCAACGTAGGTAAAGAACTCTCAATAATAAAACCATGCTAAAAGACTTAAAACAGGGAACCATAGACATCAATCTGTAAATGACAACAACATCAGAACAATAAAAGAGGGAATAAACAGTGTAGGTATAGAACTTTCAAATGGAGAAAAAGTCAAAGCGACATCAAATAATAAAAGACTGATTTAAACTTAGGAAGATAAGGGTAAATTTCAAGGTAATCACAAAGAAAATTAACAAAATTACTCCTCAAAATAAAAAAGAAGAAAAACAAACACTCAGTAAACACAAAATCTATAACAAAAGAAAAGAGGATCTACTAATAGGAGCTCAGCACAGCAAAGTAAGAGGAACAAAGAAAATGTCAGCATCACAAAAAAAAAAGCACAGCAATATGACTGCAATAAACTCATACTTATCAATAATCACACTGAAAGTAAATAGCTTAAAAGCACCTGTAAAGAGACAGACAGTGGCAGAATGGATTAAAAAATGCAATCCATCGATATGCTGTCTACAAGACACACACTTTAGACCCAAAGATATAAATATATCACAAATCAGACCACGGGAAAAAAATGTATCAAGGAAACAAAAAGCAAAAATAACAGGAGTGGCAATACTAATCTTAGACAAAATAGACTTTAAGGCAAAATCAACCATAAGAGACAAGGAAGGACTTTATATAAAGATTAAAGGGACTATCCAAGAAGTCATAACCCTAATAAATATCTATGCAGCCCCACAACAGGGTTTCAAAATACATGAAACAGACTACCAGCACTGAAAAGAGAAATAGACAGTTCTACAATAGTAGTAGGAGACTGCAACATACCACTCTGGGTAAAGGACAACATCAAGAAAGAAACTCAACAAAGATATAGAAGATCTAAAGGCCACAATCAACCAGCTTGACCTCATAGAAATATATAGAACACTCCAACCAACAGCTGCAAAGTATACATTCTTTCCAATGCACACAGAACATTCTCCAGAAGAGACCACATTTTAGGCCACAAAGCAACTCTCAATAAAATCCAAAACATTGAAATAATACAAAACTTATTCTCTGATAACAACCCGTAAAATTAGAAATCAATAACAGGAAGACCAAGGGAAAACAAAATCAAATACATGGAAACTGACTAACACCTTGCTTAAAAACAACTGGGTAACAGACAAAATCAAAGAGATAATCAAAAAATTCCTAGAATCATATGAGAATGAACACACATCATACCAGAACCATTGGGACACAGCAAAGGCAGTGCTCAGAGGCCAATTTATAGCAATAAACGTATACATCAAAAAAGCAGAATGGGCCAAAATAAAAAAGTTAGCCCTACAACTGGAACAAATAGAAAGAGAACAGTAAAAGAAGCCCACAGCCACCAGAAGAAAGGAAATAATAAAGATTAGAGAAGAAATAAATGAAATAGAGAACAGAAAATCAATAGAAAGAATCAACAAGACCAAAAGTTGTTTCTTTGAAAAGATTAACAAAATCAACAAACCACTGGACAAAATGACAAAAGAAAAACAGGAGAGGAAACAAATAACCCAAATAAGAAACGAGATGGGGGACATTACAACAGATCCCACTGAAATAAAAACGATCAGAACAGAATACTATGAAAAATTGTACTCCAACAAATTGGAGAACCTACAGGAAATGGACAAAATTCTAGAAACACACTACCCACCTTAACGAACACAAACTGAGATAGAAAATCTGAACAGACCCATAACAAGAAAAGAGATTGAAGAGGTAATTTAAAAAAAAAAAAAAAAAACAACAACTCCCAACAACAACAACAAAAAAAGCCCCGGCCCAGATGACTTCATTAGAGAATACTACCAAACATTCAAAGAAGCTGACACTCATACTACTCAAAATATTTCAGAGCATAGAAAAGGAAGGAACATTCCCGAATTCATCCTATGAAGTCAGTGTAACCCTTATTCAAAAGCTAGGCAAAAACACCACAAACAATAAAATTGCAGGTCTATATCTTTCTTGAATATAGATGCAAAAATTCTAGCCAGTAGAATTCAGCATCATATCAAAAGTTAATGCACCAGGACCAAATGGGATTCATATCAGATATGCAAGGATGCTTCAAAATTAGAAAATCAATCAATGTAACTCACCACATAAATCAAACAAAAGAAAAGAATCACATGATCATCTCAATCAACACAGAAAAGGCATTTGATAGAGTCTAATACCCATTCCTGATAAAAACACTCAATAAAATAGGAATAGAAGGGAAATTCCTCAGCATAAAGAAAGGCATCTATATAAAACCAACAGCCAACATAATTCTCAACAGAGAGAGAGTCTGAAAGCATTCCCCCGGAGAATGGAAACAAGACAAGGATGCCCTTTATCACCACTCCTATTTAACATTGGGATGGAACTCCTAGCTAGAGCAACAAGGCAAGAAAAAGAATTAAAAGGCACCCTAATTAGAAAGAAAGAAATAAAACTATCCATGTTCACAGATGATATGATCCCATACATAGGGAAAAGAAAAAAAAAAGACTGCCATCAAGTTGATTCCAACTCATAGCAACCCTATAGGACAGAGTAGAACTGCCCCATAGGGTTTCCAAGGAGCGCCTGGGGGATTCTAACTGCCAAACTTTTGGTTAGCAGCCATAGCTCTTAACCACTACACCACAGGGTTTCCCAAAAATTCCACAAGAAAACTACTAGAACTAATAGATTCAGCAGAGTAGCAGGATACAAGATCACTATAGAAAAATCCGTTGGATTCCTATACACCCACAAAGAGAACTTTGAAAAGGAAATCAGGAAAACAATACCATTTATAATAGCCCTCCAAAAGATAAAATACTTAGGAATAAATCTAACCAGGGACATAAAAGACCAATACAAAGAAAACTACAAAACACTATTGCAAGATACCAAAAGAGACCTACAGAAACGGAAAAACATACCTTGCTCGTGAATAGGAAGACTCAACATCATGAAAATGTCAATTCTACCCAAAGCAATCTACAGATATAATACAATCCTGATCCAAATACCAGCAGCATTTTTTAACGAGATGTAAAAACTAATCACCAACTATATATGGAAAGGAAAGAGGTCCTGGACATAAGCATTACTGAAGAAAAAGAACAAAGTAGGAGGCCTCACACAACCTGATTTTAGAACCTATTATAGAGCCATGGTAGTCAAAACAGCCTGGAACAGGTACAATGACAGACACATAGACCAATGGAACAGAATTGAGAACACAGAGCTAAACCCATTCACCTATGGTCAGCTGATGTTTCACAAAGGACCAAAGTCCATCAGATGGGAAAAAGGCAGTATTTTTAACAAAGTACTGGTAAAACTGGATGTCCGTCTTAAAAAAAAAAAGAAACCATGCTGCTACAATGACAGACACATTGACCAATGGAACAGAATCAAGAATCCAGATGTAAATCCATCTGTTATTGGCCACTTGATCTTTGACAAAGGCCCAAAGTCCATTAAATGGGGAAAAGACAGCCTCTTTAACAAATGGTGCTGGCAAAACTGGATGTCCATCTGTAAAACAATGAACTGGAAGATAAGCTAGATAAATGGGATCTTCTAAAAATTACACACTTATGCTCATCAAAACAGTTCACCAAAGAGTGAAAAAAGAACCTACAGACTGGTAAAAAAAAATTGGCTATGACATATCCCACAAAGGTGTAATCTCTAAAATCTATAGGAAAATCCAACACTTCTACAATAAAAAGACAAATAATCCAATTAAAAAATGGGCAAAGGATATGAACAGACACTTCACCAAAGAATACATTCAAGCGGCCAACAGACACATGAGGAAAGGCTTCCAATCACTAGCCGGTAGAGAAATGCAAATCAAAACCACAATGAGATACCCTCTCATCCCAACATTGCTGGCACAAATCAAAAAAGCAAAAAATAACAAACGTTGGAGAGGTTGTGGGGAGATTGGAACTCTTATGCACTGCTGGTGGGAATACAAAATGGTACAAACATTTTGGAAAACAATATGGCGCCTCCTTAAAAAGCTAGAAATAGAATTACCATACAATCCAGCAATCCCACTCATAGAAGTATGCCCTAGAGAAATCAAAGCCATCACACAAATAGACATATGCACATCCAAGTTCATTTCAGCATTATCACAAGAGCAAAAAGATGGAAACAACATAAGTGCCCATCAACTGATGAATGGATAAACAAATTACATGCACGCAATACCCCCACATGACTGTCAGTTTGTTGTACTGTTGGGGCTTGTGCATTGCTGTGATGCTGGAAGCTATGCTACCAGTGTTCAAATACCAGCAGGATCACACATGGTGGACAGGTTTCAACAGAGCTTCCAGACTAAGACAGACCAGGTAGAAGGACCTGGTGATCTACTTCTGAAAAAATTAGCCAGTGAAAACTTTATGAACAGCAGCAGAACACTGTCTGATATAGTGCTGAAAGATGAGCCTCTCAGGTTGGAAGACACCCAAAAGACAACTGGGGAAGAGCTGCCTCCTCAAAGTAGAGTTGGCCTTAATAATGTGGATGGAGTTAAGCTTTCGGGACCTTCATTTGCTGATGGGGCACAACTCAAAATGAGAAGAAACAGCTGCAAACATCCACTAAAAATAGGAACATGGAATGTATGAAGCATGAACCTAGGAAAATTGGAAATCATCAAAAATGAAATGGAACACATAAACATCCATGTCCTAGGCATTAGTGAGCTGAAATGGACTGGTATTGACCATTTTGAAACAAAAAATCATATGGTCTACTAAGCCAGGAAAGACAAATTGAAGAAGCATGGCATTGCATTCATCATCAGAAAGAACATTTCAAGATCTATCCTGAAGAACAATGCTATCAGTGATAGGATAATATCCATATGCCTACAAGGAAGATCAGTTAATACAACTATTATTCAAATTTACCCACAACCACTAAGGCCAAAGATAAATAAATTGAAGATTTTTACCAACTTCTGCAGTCTGAAATTGATCAAACATGCAATCAAGACATATTGATAATTACTAGTGATTGGAATTTGAAAGTTGGAAGCAAAGAAGCAGCAGCAGTAGTTGGAAAATATGGCCTTGGTGATAGAAATGATGCTGGAGATTGCATGATAAAATTTTGCAAGACCAATGACCTCTTCATTGCAAATACCTTTTTTCACCAACATAAACTGCACCTACACACGTGGACATCTCCAGAGGGAATACACAGGAATCAAATTGACTACATCTGTGGAAAAAGATGATGGAAAAGCTCAATATCATCAGTCAGAACAAGGCAAGAGGCTGACTGCAAAACTAGACCATCAGTTGCTCATATGCAAGTCCAAGTTGAAACTGAAAAAAACTGGAACAAAAAATAAAAGAAAGAAAACTATAGATACAAGGGAAAGGTTAAAGGACTGATGGACCACAACTAACATGGCCTACACCAGATTGAGTCTAGTACAAATAGATGGTGCCTGGCTACCACCACTGACTGCTCTAACAGGGATCACAATATAGGGTCCTAGACAGAGCTGGAGAAAAATGTAGAACAAAATTCTAACTCACAAAAAAAGACCAGACTTACTGGTCTGATGGAGACTGGAGAAACCCTGAATCTATGATCCCCGGACACCCTTTTAGCTCAGTAATGAAGTCACTCCTGAGGATCACACTTCAGCCAAAGATGAGACAGGACCATAAAACAAAAAGAGACTAAAGGGACACAACAGCCCAGGGGTAAGGACTAGAAGGCAGGTGGGGACAGGAAAGCTGGTAATAGGGAACCCAAGGTTGAGAAGTTAGAGTGTTGACATGTCTCGGGGTTGTTAATCAATGTCATAAAACAGTATGTGTACTAACTGTTTAAAGAGAAGCTAGTTTGTTCTGTAAACCTTCACCTAAAGTACAATAAAAAAAAATAAAAAATAAAATGAGGTGTTAAAAAGCAAAGATGTCACTTTAAGGGCTAGATGTGCCTGATCCAAGCCATAGTATTTTCAATCACATCATATGCACGTGAAAGCTGAACAATGAATAAGGAAAACCGAAGAAGAATTGACACCTTTGAGCCGTGGTGTTGGCAAAGAATATTGAATACACCATGGACTGCCAAAAGTAAGAACAAACCTGTCTTGGAAGAAGTACAGCCAGAAGTTCCTTAGAAGCAAGGATGGCAAGACTTCATGTCACATACTTTGGACGTGTTATCAGGAGGGACCGCTCCCTGGAGAAGGACATCATGCTTGGTAGAGTAGAGCATCAGTGACAAAGAGGAAGACCCTCAACAAGATGGATTGACACAGTGGTTGCAACAATCAACTCAATCATAACAATGATTATGAAGATGGCGCAAGACTGGGAAGTGTTTTGTTCTGTTGTACATAGGGTTGCTATGAGTTGGAACGGATTTGATGGCACCTAACAGCAACAACAACATATGACAAGAATATCATCATGTTAAAAGACAAGTGTTATGGATTGAATTCTGTCTTCCAAAATACAGTGAAACCTGTGACAGCCAGAACTGGACTGAACGGCCTTGTCTTTCCAGGTCTTACATGTTTTCCGCTTTTGACAGAGTGAAGTCTTACCTCTTTTCAATTGCTCCTTTTAGTAGAAAACATTTGCGTTTTACACAGGTTCCGGCTTTTGCAGGATTTATTATACACATTGGAATGCTAACCCCTTGGTTAAGTTAATGAGGCCATAGCAATATAGCGTGTGTCCTCAACCTAATCATTCCTGAGTTATAAAAATAGGAGATTATACATAGACTCAGGCACATACTGGGAAAACAGATGCCATGTGAGAATTGCCAAGCAGAAGGAACATCCTAGGCTACAGACAAATAAGGAATCGATCAGACTATGACCCTGATTGAGACTCTTAAGAGTCCAGAACTGTGAGAAAATAACTTTCTGTTCTTTAAAGCTACCTACTGTGGTATTTGTGTTACAGCAGCACCCACTAACTAAGCCACCACCTACCTATCAGTTTGTTGTACTGTGGTGGTTTGCATGTTACTATGATACTGGAAGCTACACCACTGGTATTTCAAATATCAGCAGGGTCAGCCATGGTGGACAGCTTTCAGTGGAGCTTCCAGACTAAGACAGACTAGGAGGAAGGTCCTGGCAATCTACTTCTGAAAGTTAGCCACTGAGAACCGTATGGATAACAACAGAATATTGCCAGATGTAGTGTGGGAAGATGAGCCCCTCAGGTTGGAAAGCACTCAAAACAATTGGGGAAGAGCTGCCTCCTAAAAAGAGTCAACAAGCAGTCATTTGAATAAAATAAAGGGGTACTGTGGTTTAATAGTGTTTTAAAATCAGAAAATGTGTGTAGCAGAGTTATATTCTTTCACTTTACTTTTGCAATCTGTATGCTGAGTGAATAATCTGAGAAGCTGGCCTATATGAAGAGGAATGGAGCATCAAGATCGGAGGAAGACTCTTCAACAACCTGCGATATGCAGATGACACAACCTTGCTTGCTGAAAATGAAGAAGACTTGAAGTACTTACTGATGAAGATCAAAGACTATAGCCTTCAGTATGGATTACATGCCAACATAAAGAAAACAAAAGTCCTCATAACTGCACCAATAAGCTACATCCTGATAAAAGGAGAAAAGATTGAACTTGTCAAGGATTTTACTTGGATGCACAATTAAATGCCCATGGAAGCAGCAGTCAAAAAAAATCAAACTATGTATCCCATTGGGCAAAGCTGCTGCAAAAGACCTCTTTAAAGTGTTAAAAAGCAAAGATTTCACTTTGAGCACTAAGGTCAAACATGTCATTACTAAAGACCAATTGTTAGAAATGGACATCATGCTTGATAAAGTAGAAGTTTATTCAAATAAGAAGGAAATCTTCCATGTGATGGATTGATACAATAGCTGAAACAGTGTGCTCGAGCATGCCAACAATTGTGAAGATTCCTGGACCAGACAACATTTCATTCTGTTATTTATAAGGTCACCATGAGTCAGAGCCATCTCAATGCCAACTGACAATAACAAACTAAGAAAACAAGCAATAGAGGGAGAAAATATTTGCAACAAATATAACAATCAAAGAATTGGTGCTGTAGAATATAGGAAAAACTCCTAAAATTCAAAGAGAAAAAGGTAAAACACTTTATAGAAAAGTGGACAAAATATATTAACAAATATGTTGTAGAAGAGGAAATAGGACTGATCAATAGGTGTGACATTGTTATAAGATTGTTATAAAATTAAAAGATTAATAAGAGCAAGTGTTTAGAGGATTGGAGTGTGAATTAGTATTGTCTTTTGGAAAGCAATTTGGTGGTGTCTATTATATTATAAAACGTTTCTTCCCTTGGAATCAGAAAGTTCATTTCTGTTTATGTATCTTAAAGAAACACTTGTATATATGCACCAAGAGACATGGCCCATGATTTTCATTGCAGTGACTTCAAAAATAGAAAGCTGAAACCTACATAATTATCTTTCAAAAAGATACATTTTATTAAAATATGGGACATCTAAACTATGGAATACAACAGAGCAATTTAAAGAGGCGAGGTAAATCCATAAGAATTGACACACAATGCCCTCTAAGACATAGTATTAAAATGTACTCAAGTTATAGAACACTAGGTAGTATATGATGCTGTTTATGTAAAAAACACATACACACATGCAGATACATAGATATACCCATTGCCATCGAGTTAATTCCAACTCACAGTAACCCTATAGGACTGAGTAGAACTACCCTGTAGGGTTTCCAAGGAGCGGCTGGTGGATTCGAACTGCCTACCTTTTGGTTAGCAGCTGAGCTCTTAACCACTGCAGCACCTGGGCTATACACAAATGCATAGAAAATATCTAGGAGCATAAACACCAACATGATTATCTCTAGAGGGAGAAATAGGATTGACTGATTGGGAACAGACAGATAAGAAAAAAGAAGCACTGCATTGAAGATATTTCTCTTTTTCAGATGAGGAGACTTGAGCATGTTACAGTCTATGAAGAAAGCAGCTGACAAATGGTTAATTTAAATTATTCAAAAATCCAACATTTTATTTTTAAAAACTAAATCTTGTCTTTTTTCTCAATATAAACTTATTTTAAATTTTGTTCAAATGAGAATATGCATACATATATATACATTTTACCAAAGGAGCTATTTATTCTAGGAACTTTCCCTAGGTTGTAAATACTGTTGTAAAATCTTCTATAGTGGATAAATTCATTGGAATTAAAAGACATAAGCATTTATGGTATGTAGGGGATGGGATAAGGGGATGGGAAGGATGATAGATTTCCAGGAATGAGTTAGTACTGACAAGGACATTGTATTAGCTGAGTTCTCTAGAGGAGCAAAATCAGTGAAACATATATAGGTAAGTATATACAGAGAGAGATTTACTTCAAGGAAATGGCTCATGCAATTGTGGCAGCTGATAAGCCCCAAATCCTTAGGTCAGGCTGCAGCCTGGAGATCTCTGCTGGCTCACAGGATTGTGGGGGCTAGAAAATCCAAAATCTGCATGTTAGGCACAGGTTAGAGACTTCTGCAGGCTTATGTTCCAAGATCTGGAGGTCAGGTAACGAGAAGAATTCAGGGTCGAGAGAGATTGAGCTCTGCCAGAATATCCATTTACATTCTGGAGCTAGAACATACCCCCAAGAAAACTCCCCTTTCAACTGACTGATTGATAGCATCAGATCACACCATGGCTGGTGATTATATTACATCACAGAACAGCAATCAGTTCATAATTTCTCCAAACCACTGAGAATCATAGCCTAGCCAAGTTGACACATAAAATTAACCATCATAAACATCAAAAGGAATCAATGAAATCACATTTGCAAAATGTCTTGTAGACATTAGTACATAGCAGGTGTCCAATAAATGTTAGGTCCCCACTCTTCCATCTTTACCTTTTCAGGACAAATCTTTCCTAACTGGGTGGTGTGGGGCAGGGTGATGGGGTGGTGGCATTTAAAAATCACTGGGATTGCAAATACTGCAGATGTAGGAAAGTATATTCACATGCATAGACTGACCTACTTTTTCTGTCCTACATGTGAAAGAAAAAATAAAGCAAACTGCTATGCCAAGCATTAAATTGTACTCTTTAGAGAGAGAAAAGAAGGGACACAGGGAGGAAGGGGAGGCGAGGAGAGGCAGGGAGGGAAGAACAGAGAGGTGGTGGTTGTTGTGTGCCATCCAGTCAATTCTGATTCATATCAACCCCAAAGGACTGAGTAGAACTGCCCCCATAGGGTTTCCTAGACTGCAGTCTTCGTTGTTGTTGTTGTTAGGCACCGTCAAGTTGGTTCCGACTCAATAGTGACCCTATGTACAGCAGAAAAAAACATTGCCCAGTCCTGCCCCATCCTCATGATCGTTGTTATGCTTGAGCCCATTGTTGCAGCCACTGTATCAACCCATCTTGTTGAGGGTCTTCCTCTTTTTCACTGACCCTATACTCTACCAAACATGATGTCCTTCTCCATAGACTAGCCTCTCCTGATAACATGTCCAAAGTATATGAGATGAAGTCTCGCCTTCCTTGCTTCTAAGGAGCATTCTGGCCGTACTTTCAAGACAGATTTGTTTGTTCTTTCGGTAGTCCATGGTAAAGTCAATACTCTTCGACAACACCACAACTCAAAGGCATCAACTCTTCCTTGCTCTTCCTTATTCATTGTCCAGTTTTCGCATGCTTATGAGGTGATTGAAAACATCAAGACTTGAGTCAGGTGCACCCTAGTCCTTAAAGTGACATCTTTGCTTTTTAACACTTTAAAGAGACTGTAGTGTTTATGGGAGCATATTGCCTGGTCTTTTTTCCCACAGAGGAGCTGGTTGGTTCTAACTACTAACATTTCAGTTAGCAGCTGAGCGCTTTAACCATTGCTCTACCAGGGCTCCTTGGAGGGAGGGGTGGAAGGCATATAATCAGCACACTTTCATTTCAAGGTGCTTAGAGTTAAGCAAGGAATTCCTGGGTGGTGCATTTGGCAGCTAATGGAAAGGTTGGTGGTTCAAGTTCGCCTAGAGGCACATTGGAAAAGAGGTCTGGTCTTCTACTTCCAAAATATCAGCCACTGAAAACCCTATGGAGCACAGTTCTGCTCTGACAAACGTGGGGTCACCACACATTGGAACTAACTTGAGAGCAGTTGGTTTTGGTTAGAGTTAAGCAAATATTCGGACTTACATAAAATCATACTTTTTTACTGATTACTCAGAAACAGGAAATGTTAGATACATAACTATGGTGACCTAATAGAAGAGAGCTCATCACTAAAACCTATGCCACCTAAGGTTTAGTTCAAAACTTCCCTGGGCCACACTGTTGCCCAAATTCAGCTGAAAGAAATAGTGTGGAATCTTCACGGAAGTTCTCTGTTCTATAACCTGAACTTTGTCAGCTGTTTAAAGTACAGAAGTGAAAAACTCACTCATTATTTGATATCTGTCCAGTTCTACCAACATACATAGCATCTATTTAAAAAAAAAAGGACTAGGGGAGTTTGCTGGGGGGCATTTGACAGTTTGTAACAGGGAGACGAAAGCTTAAATATTTACCTTCCAAAAGGTTCTGACTTCAGGTCTTGGTTAAACAGTGAGATTCCTGAACTGGAACACTATGATGAGGACTTACATTATGGAAAATCCATTCACTTCCACCTGGTAAAATCTGCCAGGCCGGTGGTGGCATCCAAGTGAGGAAACCCAGAGACCAGTTTCCAATAAACAGGCATCTAGACCATAGAACACCAGGCTCAGTCATCAGAAAAGAACTGTAGCGGGGAGCCAGCCCCTCCTCATCCTGGGGAGTAATTTTAGAATAAATTCCCTGTATGAGTTTGCAGGGAGACATTTATTCAAAAGAAGCTGCAGGTTGTCAAAAAAGGACCCACACAGAAAACGTTTCTGCAGGTGTCTAGAGAACAAGAACTACGATTAATAGTTTCTCAAGTTTTAAATGAAAATGTGGATAAACTAGTGAGTTAATCAGCCTCATTTATTTGATTTGCAAATGTTGTGAAACAGAAGGAAATTATTTGTTATTACAGGATTTTATTTCTAATCACAGGATTATCAGTATACCAAGGCAGTTTTGATTTCTCTTAAACGGAGACAGGATTTACTTACAAAGGAAGCAATTATACAAAAAACCCGCTTGTACCGTAGGCGTGTGGGCCATGTTGGTAAGAAAGCACACTTGGGTGAGCCTGAATCCATACTGACAAATAAGATGTAAAAATGCTTTGCTTAGAGAGGAAATAGTTTTCCTGAGCATTTGTTGATATTATGACTCAAGTTATCCTCAATAACCAGTTGCTGTCAAGTAGAACTATGATCCGTAGGGTTTTCAATGGCTGATTTTTTCAGAAGCAGATCTTCAAGCCTTTCTTTCGAGGCACTTCTGGTGGACTTGAAGTACCCACCTTTCGGTTAACAGCCAAACACTTAACAATTTGCACCACATGGGGACTCAAAATAGACTTGATGGCAACTGGTTTTATCCTCAACGGGGGTGACTTAATTGTCTAACCTGTCTGATATGATTAAATGATTTTGAAAGTGTTGTGCTTTGCTTTATGTTCATTTTTATTCAAAGTGATCTTTTCTCCATTATTTTTTTAAATTTTTTCAGCTTTGTTGCACTGTAATTATAAATGTGGTAGATCCTTCTTCCACTATGCCATATCATTTTGGAATAGTATTGCTAGACTTAGCCTATCACTCTGAATTTTATTTCCTCTCACTTTAATTTTTGTTTGTCTAGTAAATGTTTTCAAAGATTGACTCTACAGATCTATCAAAGAACTTTCCTTATCCCCTTCCATTATTTTAATTTCACAGGTTATAAACAAAGCAGGGCCTTTAAAGATACCCCCAGAGTAAGAGTCACCACCTAATGAATAGGGCCAATAAGTCAAGCTGAAATAGCCTCCATGCTATTTAACTGTCCCCATCCTGGTCTTATATCTGATGCATCACCCACTTTTGGGGCCTGAATGTATTTTCCAAGAGTTAAATCTGTTGTCGTCATTCACACCTTTCTATCACCTGTATCTGGTTCCTAACTACATTTTTGCAAACTTCTCCCCTTTCCCACTGGGTTTTCTAGTGCCAACTTTTGTTGCTGATGCTATTTCTAGAGACAACTGGATAAACTGAATTACAGACATCATGATAAACCACCTACAAAATCTCTACATCACCCTGGCAAATCCTTATGCTTCATTTCTTAAGCTTTAAAAAAATAATTATAGACTCTTAGGAAGTTAATGAAATAGTACATAGAACTAGTTGCTGTCAAGTCAACTCTAACTCATGGCGACCTCCTGTATGTCAGACTAGAACTGTGCTCCATAGTGTTTTCAATGGCTTATTTTTCAAAAGTAGATCACCAGCCCTTTCTTCCAAGGTGCCTCTGTGTGTCCTGGAAACTCCAACCTTTCAGTTAGCAGCTGAGTGCATTAATCGTTAGCACCACCCAGGGACTCCAAAATAGTACATAGAGTCCCATACACCTTTCACCCAGCTTCCTCCAAAGGTGACATCGTCTAACTGTGATACAACATCAAAACTAGGAAATTGACATTGGTACAATATTGTTAACTGGACTACAGACTTGATTCAGTTTTCACCAGTTTTTACATGCATTCACTTGTGTGTGTGTGTATAGGTCCAGCAATTCAATCCCATGTATGGACTTGTGCAACTGCCACCCCAGTTAGGATGCAGAGCTAGTCCATCACCACAAAGAAACTGTCTTGTGCTACCCCTTTGTAGTCGCACCATCCCCTGCCCTCATTTCTGTCCCCTGGCAACCACAAATCTCTTCTCCATCTCTATAGTTTTGTCATTTTAAGAACGTTATATAAATGGAATCCTACAGTATGCAACTTTCTGAGATGACTTCTTTATGGTAAGTGCCTGTTCTGTTTTATAAGAAACTGCTAAACTGCTTTCCAGAGCGGCTTTTACCATTTTACATTCCCAGCAACGTGTGAGAGATTCAGTCTCTCTGCATCCTATTTAGTATTATCATGTTTTTTTCTTTAGTTGCTTTCATAGGTTCATAGTGACTTTGAGTTTCAATTTTGTTAATTCCTGTATACGGAGATGTTTATGGAAGAATCATTTTATAGGTTTGTGCAGGAGGATTCCTAAAAAATATTTATAGCCCAGTTTAATACATACCAGTGCCTCTGGTTTCCAGGATATTCTCCCTTTCCTGTTGTTAGTTGCCATCAAGCCAGTTTTGACTCATGATGACCTTACATAGAACGAAAGAAATGTTGTCTGATCCTCTGCCATCTTCATGATCATTGGTATGTTTGAGTTATTCCCTTTCTTAGTTCATATCCATTGCAGCAAAACCTTCCTCGATTTTCCCATCTTTCTTTTTCATGCATCAAAAGCTGTTGCTAAAGGTGAAATTAAATCGTTCACCCAAAACTAACGTTCTCAGAACTGAGAATAAAAAACTTAGATAATAAAGGCCCTTGAAAGATTCCTTCAAATATTGATCATTTCATTATTAATTCTTTGTATTTGTCAATTTGTAACACACAGGAAATTTTTTAAAAATAAGATTGTGACAGTAAACCTCCCCAAGAATGGATCCTGTCCATCTTCCCCCCTCAACTTTTTGTAATCATTGTTCCCTAGTATATATTTTGAATGAAGAAATATCATATTTTTTCACAAATAACACACCCATATAAATAATATGTCCACACACATAACATGCACTGCACATCTAGGGAAATAATGCACAAGGGGGTTGTGAGGTTGGCGGAAAACATAACACATGGGTTATTTGTGCAAAATACGACACATGCTTTTGTACAATATTAGAAATTCTGAGTTGTTATAGTCTCTTTCTCCTAAATGATCATGACTTTCACATTGACAGTCACCTTTTCCTTGTTAGAAATTAGATTCCAGTGTGTGAGTCTGTGCTTAGGACAGAATCTTAAACACAGTCCTGTTTAATAAATATTTACCAAATGAATTACTTTTTACAAATTTCATATTCTTATTGTCAGCAACGTAGTTAAGAAATGTATTAGGTATTCTACACCATGTTTGGTAAAGTGGAGGGTCAGTGAAAATGAGGGAAATCCTTGAGATGGTTGACACAATAACCACAACAATGGATTCAAACCTACCAACAACCATAAAGATGGCACAGAATCGGGCAATGTTTTGTTCTGTTGTACATAAGGTCACCATGAGTCACAGCCAACTCAGTGGCAACTAACAACAACGTTCTGCTTTTTAACCCAATGCAATGTTCCTCCGTTGCACAATACTTTGCTTCTGTGCCAATTTTGCAAATTATGTTTGCACCTCCTAAGTCTGGCCATGCAATTCACTGTTTATTTTAACAATTATTTTACTTCTTTATCTATTTTTTTATCTATGGCTTCCCATTATAATGATACATTTATGTGGAATTTCCCATTTTGATTTTTAATTAAGAGCAAGGACTATCTTTTACATATGTATTTGGCCTAGTGAGTGGAGCTTGGTAGTCACTTCATTTTTTTTTAAATAAATGAATAAATGACTATGCCCTTAAAAACCATAGAATATAACTCCCCTTGTCCTTCTACTTAATCTCATTCTTAAAAAGAGCATTACATTTTTAATGAAATGAGCCTTATCAAGTACTAAAAATCAGATCGCAAAAACATGCCTATGATATATTTCTGAATCTACTGGAATATACTGCCTTTTCCTACACTATTTGCATTGCCATATACAGATTTGGAGACCACAGATACCGTCCTCAGCTGCAGAAGGGAAGGGAAGAGAGCAGGACTGGCAAGAGAAGAAGTAGTGCTGTGATACGGTCCCAATAAAGTTTCTTCTCTGAAGCTGGGAAGGCCCTTCGGAATTGACCTTATTGAAAGGAGGAGGCTGGGCCCATGTATCTCTCCATTGACCAGTCAGACTCAGGCTATCCCTGGTAGGGAGTGTGACCTTGGATGAGTCTATCTCCAGCCAAGGCAGTTCCTAATGGTTGTTGATTATTACAGACTGTCCCAAACTGACTCCCGTACTATACTCACCTGCAATATACCGAGCACAACCTTCACATTACTGTCACCCTAAGATAGAAATAGACTCTGCATTTGTATTTGAAGTTGTTTTTTTTGTTTTTTGTTCTTTGTACAGAAAGTGCCGTTCTTGAGTGATTTTGTGTGTTCTGCAGAACACCCTGTGCCTTGTCTTTTTTAAAAATCACTCTGAAACTTGGCAGAGAACCCTATTCTGTATTAAGGCCATAGATCAGGATTTTACATCTTTTCTAAATACTCAAGCCATTTCAGAAGCAATTCACTTCTTTTTCTTGAAAACATCACCTGTGCACTAAGGAGCTTCCATTTTTCTGCCTGGAAGTTCATCACAAAAGAAATACCTTTCAGGTTCCTTTTGTATGTGGCGTTTATTCATTCACATCTGATTCTGTCACTGCAACTGAGGGATTTGTGGGTCTTGGCAGGTAAAGTTCTTCCATCGCTTCTTTTTCTTCTTTTAACACTTTTATTGAGACCTAAGGATCCCTGGTGGCACAGTGGTTAAGCCCTAAGCTGCTAACCACATTCAAGCTATTATGAATAATGCTGCTATAAACACTTATGTACACGTTTTTGTGTGGAAATATGTTTACATTTCTTTTGGGTATATATATACCTAAAAGTGGAATTGCTGGGTCATATGGTAACTCTATGTTTAATCATTTGAGGAATTGTCAAAGTGTTTCCCAAAGTTGTTGCACCATTTTACACTCCCATTAGCAGTGCATGAGGGTTCCAATTTCTCCACATTGTTGCCAACATTTATTATCTGGCTTTTGATTAAACCCATCCTAGTTGGTGTAAAATGATATCTCATTGGGATTTTGATTTGCATTCTCTTGATAAATGATTTTAAGTATTTTTTAATGTGTTTCTTGGAAATTTGTGTATCTTCCTTGATGTCTATTCAAATTCTTCGCTCATTCTTAAATTGAGTTATTTACCTTTATATTATCGAGTTGTGAGAATTCTTTATATATGTTAGATATAATTTCCTTATCAGATATATGATTTGCAAATATTTTCTCCCATTCTGTGTGTTATCTTTTCACTTTCTTGTTGGTGTCCTTTGAAGCACAAAAGTTTTTAATTTTGATTAAGTTCAACTTTTCTATTTTTTCTTTTGTTGCTCATGCTTTTGGTGTCATATCTAAGAAACTTTGCCAAAGCTAAGGTCATGAAGATTTATGCCTATGTTTTCTTCTAAGAGTTTTATGATTTTAGCTCTACATTTAGGTCTTTGATCCATTTTGAGTTAATTTTTACATATCTTATCAGGTCAGGGTCCAACTTCATTTCTTTTGCTTGTGGCTATCCAGTTATCCCAGAATCAATGTTGAAAAAACTGTTCTTTCCCCCACTGAATGTTCTTGGCACCTGTCTTGGTTATCTAGTACTGCTATAACAGAGATACCACAAGTGATGGCTTTAACAAAGAGAAATTTATTCTCTCACAATCTAGTAGGCTAGAAGTCCAAATTTAGGGCACCAGCTACAGGGAAAGGCTTTCTCTCTCTGTTGGCTTTGGAGGAAGGTCCTTGTCATCAATCTTCCCTGGTCGAGGAGCTTCTCAGTGTAATGACTCCGGGTCCAAAGGATGTGCTATTCTCCTAGCTCTTGTTTCTTGGTGGTATGAGGTCCCCATGTCTCTCTGCTCACTTCTTTTATATCTCAAAAGAGATTGGCTTAAGACCCAATCTAATCTTGTAGATTGAGTCCCACTTCATTAACATAACTGCCACTAATCCCATCTCATTAACATCATAGAGATAGGATTTACAACACTAGGAAAATCACATCAGATGACAAAATGGTGGACAATCACACAATACTGAGAATCATAGCCCAGCCAAATTGGTACACATATTTTGGGGGACACAGTTCAATCCATGACAGCACCCTTGTCAAAAATCAGTTGACCAGAGACAACCAGGACCTCAGTTCTATTCCATTGATCTGTATGTCTATCCTTATGCCAGTACCACACTGCCTTGATTACGGATGATTTTCAGTAACTTCTGAAATAGGAAAGTGTTAGTCCTCCTAATTTGCTCTTGTTTTTCAGTATTGTTTTGGCTATTCTGGGCCCCTTGCAATTCCATATGAACTTTAGATTCAGCTTGTCAATTTCTACAAAGAAGTCAGTTGGGATTCTGATAGGGATTCTATTAAATCTATAAATTAATCTGGGAAGTATTGCCATCATAACAATGTTAAGTCTTCTGATAGGACATTTTTCCATTTATTTAGATTTTCATTAATGCCTTTCAACAACATTTTGTAGTTTTTGGTATATAAGCTTTGAACTTCTTGTTATATTTATTCATAATGTTTTATTATTTTGGATGCTATTGTAGATGTAATTGTTTTATTAATTCATTTTCAGATTGATCATTGCAAGTATATAGAAATACAAATGATTTTTGTATACTGATATTTTATCCTACAGGCTTGCTAAACTCATTTATTAATAGTTTTTAGTGAGTTCCTTAGGATTTTCTATACATATCATCTGCAGATAGAAATACTTTTACTTCTTCCTTTACAATTTTGGTACCTTTTATTTCTTTTCCTTGCCTAATTTCCCTGACTAGAACTTCTAGTACAATGTTGAATCAAAATGATGAGAGCAGACATCCTTTCCTTGTTCCTGATCTAATGAAGTAAACATCCAATCTTTCATCATTAAGATGATGTTAGCTGTGAGTTTTTTGTAGATGTCTTTTATGAAACTGAAGAATTTCCCTTTTCGTCCTAGTTTGCTGCATGTTTTTTTTATCGTGAAAGGGTGTTGAATTTTGTCACATGCTTTTTGTGTGTCTATCGTGATGATAATGTGATTTTTGTTTTTTATTCAATGGATATGATGCATTGCATTAATTGATTTTCAGATGTTAAATCAACCTTGCATTTATGGTATAAATCCCACTTGATCACTGTGTATAGTTCTTTTTATAAGTTGCTGAATTTGGTTTGCCAATATTTTGTTGAGGATTTTTGGCATCCATGTTTATAAGAAATATTGGTCTGTAGTTTTCTTTTCTTATATTATCTTTGGTTTCGATGTCAAAGTAATATTGTCTCATAACATGAGCTGGGAAACAATCTCTTTTCTTCTATATTTTGGAAAAATGTGTGAATTAACCAGTAGAATTAACCAGTGGTAGAATTAACCAGTGAAGAGGTGGGGCCAAGATGGCGGAGTAGTCAGACGACTTCCTATATCCCTCTTACAACAAAGGCCTGTAAAAACAAGTGATTTGATTGTATATGAATATCTAGGAGCCCTGAACAAGGCAAAGTTGAGGAATCAGACTGAGTGGCGGGGGGAGAGTGAGACAGTTCAGAAGAAGTGAGGAGCGCCAGAGTGGTGGCGGCAGGACTGCAGCCCTTCAGCCACTCCGGGTCTGCAGTGAAGCAGGCAAACAGCTGCGTGCACACACCAGAGGCAGTTTCCACATCGACAGAGATCCAGCAGCAGAGATTCTGCTTGGACACTGCAAACCAGTGAAAAGCAGCTCCCAAGTGGCTAAAGATAAGTACATACGTGCGGCCTTTTGAGGGATTAAAAAAAAAAAAAAAGCCCATTTGGGAAAAACCTCTCTCCCCTTTACCTCCTCCCTCCCTGATCTGCACCGGGAGTCTGCTGAGCCAGAAGTAGATCCCAAAAGGCTCCCTGACCCATTCTTCTGGCCTTGGAGAGGGAACAAATAAGCTACTGGCTCCCCTGAGCCAGGAACTCAGGGTCGGCACAGCTCCTTTGCTAGGCACAGGCATAAGGCGTCCACAGACTTTGAGTGCCTTACACCCCTGTATAGGCTTGTGGGGACCCATCTAAACAGCATTAGCCCTCACTACCACAGTACAACAGGGTAAATATCTCAAGCTTAACTTCAACTGTTTCAGTTGCGAAGTGGCAGATTTGTGACCCTTAACACAGCCTGCCCCTTAAGCAGGCATGTTTACCAATCCACACCAGGGGCTTGATGACTGGTGGCATCATGTATGCCACCTAGTTACCTGCTACAGGAGTCCAAGAAAAAGTGGTGCCCTCAAGTCTTTACAGCCAACAGAGTGGGGTGCTCATAGTCCAGCTGCAAAACTCACCTACATACTCGCCCTAGGGAATAGGGACACACTTTCCTTTCACACTCTCAGGGGCAGCTGTCAGCCCCCTGCCTGGCTCAGTGCGTGACCCCCTACCACAGCCAGATACCAGTGCCTACATCAATCACCCATGCCTCTCTAAGACTATAAGTGAGAGCCTGCACCACACACTTGGTGACCAACTGCCTGGACACCTGAGCTGAACCCATATAGGAAAATTTAAGAGACTCCTGTGTGCACATACTTAGTTACAGATCTAACTACCCAGTGACAGGACGTTAGAGCTTCAAAGGCACCAATAATCAAACTAGCGCACATGAGCAGCCTATTGGGGCATATCAAAACAAAACAAAACAAAAAGCTAGGACTCACTAAATAAATATAAAATAAAATTATAATAACTTATTGATGGCTCAGAGACAACAGTAAATATGAAATCACATAAAGAGGCAGTCCATGATGGCTTCAGCAAGCTCCCAAAATAAAGAATCAATAAATTTTCTGGAGGAAGAGAATTTCTTGGAATTACCAGAGGCAGAATACAAAAGATTAATGTACAGAACTCTTCTAGAAATTAGAGAGGAAATTCGAAATGCAGAAACGGCCAAGGAACACACAAACAAAGTAGTAGTGGAACTTAAAAAAGTTATTCAAGAACATAATGACACATTTAATAGGCTGCAAGAATCCATAGAGAGACAGTAATCAGAAATCCAGAAGATTAAATAATAAAATTTCAGAATTAGACAACACAATAGAAAGTCATAGGGGCAGAATTGAGGCAGTAGAAGCTAGAATTAGTGACTTTGAAGATAAAGCACTTGACGCCAACTTATTTTGGGAAAAATCAGATAAAAGAATTAAAAAGAATGAAGAAACTCTAAGAGTCATGTGGGACTCTATCAAGAGAAATAACCTACGAGTGATTGGAGTACCAGAACAGGGGGGGATAACAGAAAATACAGAGAAAATTGTTGAAGATTTGTTGACAGAAAACTTCCCTGATATCTTGAAAGATGAGAAGATATCTATCCAAGATACTCATCAAACCCCACATAAGGTAAATCCCAAAAGAAAGTCACCAAGACATATTATAATCAAACTTACCAAAACCAAAGATGAAGAGAGAATTTTAAGAGTGGCTAGGGATAAAAGAAAAGTCATCTACAAAGGAGAGTCAATAAGAATAAGCTCCAACTACTCAGCAGAAACCGTGCAGGCAAAGAAGGCAATGGGATGACATATATAAAGCCTTGAAGGAAAACAATTGCCAGCCAAGAATTATATGTCCAGCAAAACTGTCTCCCAAATATGATGGCGAAATTAGGGCATTTCCAGATAAACAGAAGTTTAGGGAATTTGCAAAAACCAAACCAAAATTACAAGAAATACTAAAGGGAGTCCTATGGTTAGATAATCAATAATATCAGATAACAATGCAAGACTAGAACACAAGACAGAGCAACCAGATATTGACTCAGATAGGGAAGTTGAAAATACATCGAAGCTAAAACATTCACAATAGGTAAACAGAGATATCAATATGTAAAGAAGGACAACATTAAAACAAAAAAGATGGACTTAGAAAATCCAGACATTTATTTTTCATATGGAGGGAAAGTCAAGGCGATACAAATAAAGGACTGGTATAAACTTAGGAAAATATGGGTAAATATTAAGCTAACCACAAAGGAATCTAACAATCCTACAAATCAAAATAAAAAAGTAGAAAAACAAAGACCCAGCAAACACAAAATCTACAACAATGAAAAAGATGAAAAATACATAAAGGAAAATGACTCAGCACAGAAAATTAAGGGGAACAAAAAAATGTGAACAACACACAAAAAGAGACATCAGGATGACAACACTAAACTCATACCTATCAATCATTACGCTGAATGTAAATGGACTTAATGCACCAATAAAGAGACAGAGTGGCAGATTTGATAAAAAAGCATGATCCATCTATACGTTGCCTACAAGAGACTCACCTTAGATTTAAAGACACAAACAGGCTGAAACTCAAAGGATGGAAAAAATATATATCAAGCAAACAACACTCAAAAAAGAGCAGGAGTGGCAATATTAATCTCTGACAAAATAGACTTTGAAGTAAAATCCACCACAAAGGATAAGGAAGGGCACTATATAATGATTAAAGGGTCAATACACCAGGAGGACATAACTATAATAAATATTTACACACCCAACGACAGGGCTCCAAAATACATCAAACAAACTCCAACAACACTGAAAAGAGAGATAGACAGCTCCACAATAGTAGTAGGAGACTTCAACACGCCACTTTCTGTGAAGGAAAGAACATCCAGAAAGAAGCTCAACAAAGACATGGAAGAACTAAATGCTAAAATCAACCAACTTGATCTCATAGACCTATACTGAACACTGCACCCAACAGCAGCCAAGTATACTTTCTTTTCCAATGCACATGGAACATTCTCCAGAATAGACCACATATTAGGCCATAACATAAGCCTTAACAAAATGCAAAACATCGAAATATTACAAAGCATCTTTTCTGAATATAAAGCCATAAAGGTAGAAATCAACAACACAAAAAGAAAGAAAAAAAAATCAGACACATGGAAACTGAACAATACCTTGCTAAAAAACTACTGGGTTATAGAAGAAATTAAGGATGGAATAAAGAAATTCATAGAATCAAACGAGAGTGAAAACACATCCTACCAGAAACTTTGGGCACAGCAAAAGCAGTGCTCAGAGGTCACCTTATAGCAATAAATGCACACACGTCCAAAAAGAAGAAGGGGCCATAATCAAAACATTAACTCTACAACTGGAACAAGTAGAAAGAGAGCAGCAAAAGAAGCCCACAGGTGCCAGGAGGAAGGAAATAATAAGAATTAGAGCAGAATTAAATGACATAGGGAATAGAAAAACAATTGAAAAAGTTAACAAGTCCAAAAGCTGGTTCTTTGAAAAGATCAACAAAGTTAATAAATCACTGGCCAAACTGACAAAAGAAAAACAAGAAAGGAAGCAGATAACCCATATAAGAAATGAGATGGGTGATATCACAACAGACCCAACTGAAATGAAAAGGATCATAACAGGATACTATGAAAAATTGTACTCTAACAAATTTGAAAACCTAGAGGAAATGGACAAATTTCTAGAAACTCACTACCTACCTAAACTAACACAAACAGAGGCAGAACAACTAAATAAACCCATAACAAAAGAAGAAATTGAAAAGGGTATTAAAAAACTCCCAATAAAAAATAGCCCTGGTCCAGATGGCTTCACTGGAGAATTCTACCAAACTTTCAGAAAAGAGATAACACCAATTCTACTAAAGGTATGTCAGAGCATAGAAAAGGATGGAATACTCCCAAACTCATTCTATGAAGCCAGCAGAACCCTGATACCAAAACCAGGTAAAGACACCACAAAAAAAGAAAATTACAGACCAATATCCCTCATGAACATTGACACAAAAATCCTCAACAAAATTCTAGCCAATAGAATTCAGCAACATATCAAAAAAACAATTCACCATGACCAAATGTGATTTATACCAGGTATGCAGGCATGGTTCAACATTAGAAAAACAATCAATGTAATCCATCACATAAATAAAACAAAAGACAAGAACCACATGATCTTAACAATCAATGCAGAAAAGGCATTCGACAAAGTCCAACACCATTCATGATAAAAACTCTCAACAAAATAGAAATAGAAGGGAAATTCCTCAATATAATTAAGGGCATTTATACAAAGCCAACAGCCAACATCATCCTAAATGGAGAGACTTTGAAAGCATTCCCCTTGAGAACAGGAACCAGACAAGGATGCCCTTTATCACCACTTTTATTCAACATTGTACTGGAGGTCCTAGCCAGAGCAATTAGGCTAGGAAAAGAAAAAAAGGGCACCCAAATCCGTAGGGAAGAAGTCAAAGTATCTCTCTTTGCTGATGATATGATCTTATACACAGAAAACCCCAAAGAATCCACAAGAAAACTACTGGAACTAATAGAAGAATTCAGCAAAGTTTCAGGATACAAGGTAAACATACAAAAATCAGTTGGATTTCTTTACACCAACAAAGAGAACCTCAAATAGGAAATCACCAAATCAATACCATTTACAATAGCCCCCAAGAGGATAAAATACTTAGGAATAAATCTAACCAGAGATGTAAAAGATCTATACAGAGAAAACTACAAGACACTATTGCAAGAAACTAAGAGACCTGTATAAGTGGAAAAATATACCTTGCTCATGGATAGGTAGACTCAACATAGTGAAAATGTCAGTTCTACCCAAAGCAATCTACAGATGCAATGTAATCTCGATCCAAATTCCACCAGCATTTTTTAATGAGATGGAGAAACAACTCACCAACTTCATATGGAAAGGGTAGAGGCCCCAAATAAATAAAGCATTACTCAAGAAGAAGAACAAAGTGGGAGGCCTTACACTACCTGATTTTAGGATCTATTATACTGCCACAGTAGTCAAAACACCCTGGTACTGGTACACAAACAGATACATAGACCAATGGAACAGAGTTGAGAATTCAGATATAAGCTCATCCACCTATGAGCAGCTAACATTTGACAAAGGCCCAAAGTCCATTAATTGGGGAAAAGATAGTCTCTTTAACAAATGGTACTGGCATAACTGGATATTCATCTGCAAAAAACTGAAACAAGACCCATACCTCACACCATGTACAAAAACTGCTCAAAATGGATCAAAGACTTAAATATAAAATCAAAAATGATAAAGATCATGGAAGAAAAAATAGGGACAATGCTAGGAGCCCTAATACATGGCATAAACACAATAAGAACCATAAGTAACGGTGCACAAGGACCAGATGAGAGACTATATAAATAGGAGCTCCTAAAAATCAAACACTTACACTCATCAAAAGACTTCACCAAAAGAGTAAAAAGACAACCTACAGATTGGTAAAATCTTTTTTGCACAACAAATCTGATCAGCGTCTAATCTCTAAAATCTACAAGATACTGCAAAACCTCAACAACAAAAAGACAAATAACCCAAATAAAAAATGGGCAAAGGATATGAACAGGCACTTCAAAGAAGATATTCAGGTGGCTAACAGACACATGAAGAAATGCTCATGATTACTCGCCATTAGAGAAATGCAGATCAAAAACTACAATAAGATATCATCTCACCCCAACAAGGCTACCATTAATCCAAAAAACACAAAATAATAAATGCTGGAGAGGTTGTGGAGAGACTGGAACACTTATACACCATTAGTGGGAGTGTTCAATGGTACAACCACTTTGGAAATCTATTTGGCACTTCCTTAAAAAGCTAGAAATAGAAGTACCATAGGATCCAGCTATCCCACTCCTTGGAATATATCGTAGAGAAATAAGAGCCGTCACACAAATAGATATATGCACACCCATGTTCACTGCAGCACTGTTTACAATAGCAAAAAGATGGAAACAACCTAGGTGCCCATCAACGGATGAATGAATAAACAAATTATGGTACATTCACACAATGGAATATTACACAATTATAAAGAACAATGATGAAGCTGTGAAATATCGTATGACATGGTGGAAGCTGGAACTTATTATGCTGAGTGAATTTAGTCAGTCACAGAGGGACAAATACTGTATAACACCACTATTATAAGAACTCAAGAAAAGATTTAAACACAGGAGAAAACATTCTTTGATGGTTACGGGGGTGGGGAGGGAGAGTGAGGGTTATTCACTACCTAGATAGTAGATAAGAATCATCTTAGGTGAAGGGAAGGACAGCACACACTACAGGGGAAGTCAGCACAACTGGACTTTGGGAGACAGTAGCAGGGATAGGGATAGGGGTCTGGGGACCATGATTTCAGAGGACATCATGGTCAATTGGCATAACAAAGCTTATTAAGAAAATGTTCTGCATCCTACTTTGGTGAGTTGTGTCTAGGGTC
This sequence comes from Dugong dugon, assembly GCA_030035585.1. Lineage (NCBI taxonomy): Eukaryota > Metazoa > Chordata > Mammalia > Sirenia > Dugongidae > Dugong > Dugong dugon. Next base: position 63,710,626 of record CM057470.1, on the reverse strand, counting down.
TTAAAAGCTTGCAAGCGGCCGTCTAAGATGTATCAGTTGGTCCCAACCATCTGGAGTAAAGGAAAATGAAGAACACCAAAGACACGAGGAAAGTATTAGCCCAAGAGACAGAAAGGGCCACATAAACCAGAGATTTCATCAGCCTGAGACCTAAAGAACTAGATGGTACCTGTCTACCACCAGTGAAGGTCCTGACAGGGAACACAACATAGAGTCCCTGATGGAGCAGCAGAAGGATGGGTTGCAGAACTCAAATTCTAGTAAGTAGACCAGACTTAAGGGTCTGACTGAGACTGGAGTAACCCCAGAAAATATGACCCCTGGACTCTCTATCAGCCCAGAACTAAAACAATTTCCGAGGTAAACTCTTCAGATGGGGATTGCACTGGACTGTGGGACTTAAAGTGATACTTGTGAAGAGCATAACTCGTAGTCAAGTACATACAAGAGACAAACCGGCAGCTTCTGTCCAGAGGAGAGAGGGGAAGGCAGAGAGGGTTAGGAGATGGTTGAATGGTCATGGGGAATCAGGGATGGAAAGGAGAATTGTGCTGTCGCAGAATGGGGTGAGCAATTAGGGTCACATAACAAGGTATGTATAAAATTTTGTATGGGAGACTAGCTTGAAATGTAAACTTCATTTAACTATAACAGTTAAAAAAAAAAAAAAAAGAAAGAATTAACCAGTGAAGCCAGCTGGGCCTGGACTTTTCTTTGTGGGTAGTTTTTTTTTTTTTTTTTAATTACCAATTCAATCTCTTCACCTGTTACAGACGTATTAAGGTTGACTTAGTTTCAGTAGTTTGTGTATTTCTAGGAATTGGTCCATTTTATGTAAGTTATCTAATTAGTTGGTGTACAATTGCTCATAGTATTCCTTTATAATCTTTTTTTATTTTTATAAGGTTGGTGTTAATGTCTCCTCTTTCATTTCTGATTCTAGTAATTTGAATCTTCTTTCTCTATTTTTTTAATCTAGCTGAATGTTTGTCAATTTTGTTGATCTTTTCAAAGAATCAGCTTTTGGTGTTATTGAGTTCTCTCTTGTTTTTCTAATTTCTATTTCATAAGTTTGTGCTCTAATCTTTATTATTTTCTTCCTTCTGCTTGCTTTAGATTTTGCTGTTTTTTTTCTCAGTGTCTTAAGGTAAAAGGTATTGATCTGAGATCTTTCCTCTTAACGTAAGCACTTAAAAACTATAAATTTCCTTCTAAGTATTGCTTTAATTATATCCCATAAGTTTAAGGATGTTATATCTTCATTTTCATTCTTCTCCACACATTTTCTGATTTCATTTTTATTTCTTCTTTTACCCATTGGTTATTTGGAAGTTGTTGTTGTTTTTAGGTGCCATAGAGTCAGTTCCAACTCATTGCGACCCGATGTTCAACAGAATGAAACACTGCCTAGTTCTGTGCCATCCTCACAATCTTTGTTATGCTTGAGTCTATTGTTGCAGCCACTGTGTCAATCCATCTCATTCAGGGTCTTCCTCTTTTTCACTGACACTCTACTTTACCAAGCATGATGTCCTTCCCTAGGGACTGATCCCTCCTGACAACATGACCAAAGTGTGTGAGACATAGTCTTGCCACCTTTGCTTCTAAGGAGCTTTGTGGTTGTATTTCTTCCAAGGTAGATTTGTTCATTCTTTTGGCAGTCCATGGTATATTCACTATTCTTTGCCAACACCACAACTCAAAGGCGTCAATTCTTCTTTGGTCTTCCTTATTCATTGTCCAGCTTTCACATGCATATGAGGTGATTGAAAACACCATGGCTTGGGTCAGGCACACCTTAGTCTTCAAGGTGATATCTTTTGCTTTTCAACACTTTAAAGAGGTCTTTTGTAGCAGATTTGCCCAATGCAATGCATCGTTTGATTTATTGACTGCTGCTTCCATGGGCATTGATTGTGGATCCAAGTAAAATGAAATCCTTGACAACTTCAATCTTTTCTCTGTTTATCATGATGTTGTTTATTGGTCCATTTGTGAGGATTTTTGTTTTCTTTATATTGAGGTGTAATCAATACAGAAGACTGTAGTTTTTGATCTTCATCAGTAAGTGCTTCAAGTCCTCTTCACTTTCAGCAAACAAGGTTGTGTCGTCTGCATGATGCAAATTGTTAATGGAATCTTCCTCCAATCCTGATGTCCTGTTCCTCTTCATATAGTCCAGCTTCTCAGGTTGTTTGCTGAGCATACAGATTGAATAAGTATGGTGAAAGGATACAACCCTGATGCACACCTTTCCTGACTTTAAACCACGTAGTATCCCCTTGATCTGTTCCAACAACTGCCTCTTGATCCATGTACAGGTCCCTCATGAGCACAATTAAGTCTTCTGGAATTTCCATTCTTCAAAATGTTATCCATAATTTGTTATGATTCACAGTCAAATGCCTTTGTATAGTCAATAAAACACAGGTAAATATCTTTCTGATATTCTCTGCTTTCAGCCAAGATCCATCTGACATCAGCAATAATATCCCTGGTTCCACGTCCTCTTCTGAATCCAGCTTGAATTTCTGGCAGTTTCCTGTTGATATACAGATGCAATCATTTTGAATGATCTTCAGCATAATTTTACTTGCATGTGATATTTATGATATTGTTCAATAAGTTCTGATAATTTGAAGGTGTGACGCTCAATTTCCACAAATTTGTGAGCTTCCCAAATTTTTTCTCGCTTTTGATTTCTGATTTCATTCCACTGCGGTCAGAGAACATACTTTGTAGTGTTTCTATCCTTTTGAATTTATTGAGTTTTTTTATGGATAATGTTCCATATTCACTTGAGAAGAATGCATATTCTTTTGTTGTTGGGTGGAGTGTTCTATAGATGTCTATTAGATCTAATTGGTCTCTTACATCACTTATTGTTGTCTAACACATAAGATCCTTCTCATATCCAGAGGGTTTATATACATTTCTCTCTCAGTAGCAATCCCTGATCCATCACAACTCTACCCCTGGGTTCAGTAACAAGTTCTCTTCTTTTCACAGGTGACCAATAGAGCATGCAATGATAGTTGTCCTTCACAGGCCCTGTAGCTGCACAGTATAGGCAAGGTCTTTATTTATTGTATAGCTTCAAGGATATGGAATTCCTTTCCAGTGTGTCTCAAGTAAAATGTTTTGTATCAGTTTCCTTGCATGAATGCAAGAATCATTTCTTTTATTCCAAACATTTTCACTTTCATATAAAGCAACTGGGATCTAAGTGCTGCTGATCTTAGTAAATATGAAAAACATGTAGCTTCCCCTTAGTCATTGTCACGGTTCCCTAGAGTTCCATTTAGCTTCAGTTTCTACATAGGCAATAAATTTTATAGTTCTCCCTTCTAATGGCCCTGAGTAGATTAAATGAATTTCTTGGCAGTAAAAGACACCAAGAGTCTCATAGATGACCAGGAATGTCTGATTCTGGTCTAGTATGCTGCTGAAGCTAAAACTCATTTGGATCTAGCTTTGTTGGCAATCACATCAGTGCACTGGGAACAAAGACTGGATTATATACAATCAATTAAAAGAAACCATAATCTCGGGGACTTAAGTGTAGATAAATCGTTTCAACTTGTGCAGGGATATAGACCAGCAAACTATCATTCCAAAGTAGGCAAGGACCTATCAAATTATGCAGAACCAGTTTCCAATGACAGCCCTAGTAGAATTGAAAAGAAACAATAGACCACAGTCGTCAGAGATTCCTAGTATTATCTCTCCCTCTTATCTGAAAATATAAGTGACTCCTTTGGACTGAGATTCTTGGACAATTCAAGGATAAAGCTGGAATCTTCAAAGGGGATTCTCCTAAACACATGTGAGTTCTTAAGTTTAAAATGTCATTGTATATGTGGATCAAGTTGATGAGTTAATCATATAGGTAACCATTAATTAATTGTATATTAATACAATTTTTAACAATGCTCTATAGATAATGTTAATTCTAATTAATAATCAAATTTATGAAGCCCATAAACAGTCTTCAGTTCTAGGTACTTTCTATGTATGTAGCTCAGCTAGGCAGTCCAAGGTCATGGCATCAGGAGGGTCAAAGTCAACTCAGAAGGCAGTTCTTGGTGGATTCTAATTACCCACACTTATCTCTAAGCGTTGGCTGTATTATAAATAACTATTTATGGAAAAATAATTATATGAAGGTGGCAATTCTCAAATAGAGATGGGTGGGGTGACATAATGGAAGCTATACTAGAATTGGCCTAAGAGATCTTTTTTTCAAACAACACACATATTTCAGAATGTTCTGATATAGTTTTGAGGTAGCTGACCCTTTCAGTTGCAGCTAACAGAAAATCAATTCAAACAAGGAATAAAAAAATTTAGAAGTAAATAATGAGAGAAATAGATAAAGATAAAGATGATATTTTTATAGTGTAGATAAAGATAATCTTATGTATCTTTGAAGGATTTAGTTGTGACCCACAGAATCAAAGGAAAGGCTAAGTAAACCAGGACTTCAGACATTGAAACCCAGGACTCCAAAATGTTAGGACTATCGATCTATCTGTCTATCTATCCACCCATCCATAAGATGCTCTTCAAATGTATAGATTCTGGAGCCAGAGTGCCTGGCTCAACCCCTGGCCTTGTCATGTATTAACTTTGCGACCTTGTATAATTACTTAAGCTTTCTTAACAGCCTTAGTTTCTTCATCTTTAAAATAACAGCAGTTACCCTAAGGTTAAGAAAATTACATTTAAGCTTGACATAGAATTACAATATTTTTAATAACATCTCTGCTTCTTGGCTCTGCTTTCCTTTGCAAGTTGACCTCATTCACTCCTGTAGAGAGACCTTCTCCACATGTCAGATTCCTAAATAGCCCAGCTTAGAAACTCCAAAAGAGAAAGAGATTCTTTCACTCAGTTTGTATGTAGGTCCAAGAGAGGGACTCAGATTCTCTGCTTGAGTCACATGTTTACTTCGTTGCTAGAAGGTTAGGGCATCAGTCTAGGTCATGTGGCAAAGGTGGAGATAGACTCTATAATTGGGAGAAAGAGATGAAGAGTCTTTCTGGACACAAAAAACAATAGCTCCCACAAGTCCTCAACTGTTCCTTGTGGGTATTCCTCTCCTGGGTGAGAATCACTGAGTAGTGCCTGCTGTTTCTACTAAGAACTGTGTGTACTTATTAGGTATTTACCTAATGCAGTGCATTTCATTATTGATTAATTCCAGCAACAATTCTAGGAAGGAAACACTATTATTATTTACAAATGACCAATGTGAATAAAGACAAAAAATTGGGAGATTTTTTATCCGTTTTTTTTTTTTTTTTTAATCTTTCATCTTTCCTATAAAACATAAACTCTGTAAGAACAGAGACTTTGTTTGGTGAACCTCTGTGTGATGGTTGATGTCCTGTGTCAACTTGGCTAGGCTATGATTCTCAGTGGTTTGGCAGACACTGTGTAATCACTTCCCATTCTGTGATTTGATGTGAGCAGCCAACCAGTTGGAAGAGGAGTTCCCTCGGGGGTGTGGCCTGCATCCATCATGTAAACGGATATTCTGGCAAAGCTCTCTCTCTCTCTGGATCCTACATTTATCTCACCATCATCTGACCTCTGGTTCTTGGGACATGACAAGCCTTCAGCCTGCCGTCTGACCTGCAAATTTTGGATTCGACAGCCCCTGCAACCGTGTAAGTCAGAAGCCTCCTGCTTGCCACCTGACACACAGATTTGGGACTTGCCAGCCTCCACAACTGTGTGAGCCATTTCCTTGAAATAAATCTCTATATAGATTTATGAAGCCCTGGTGGCACTGTGGTTAGGCGTTCGGCTGCTAACCAAAAGACTGGCAGTTCAAATCCACCGATTGCTCCTTGGAAACCCTATGGGCAGTTCTATTCTGTCCTATAGGGTTGCTGAGTCAGGGTCGACTTGATGGCAACAGCCTTTTTTTTTTTTAAATATATATTTATATATATATGCTTCACTGGTTTTGCTTCTCTAGAGAACCCAGCCTAAGACGTTCGGGCTGGGACAGAGGTTCACATTTAGTCCATACTCAAAAATTCTTTATGGAGTGATTGAGAAAAATCAATGAAGTCTCCCAGAATCCCATACGTAGTAACTGGTGAAGTGATAAAGCAAATTCACAGTTGTCTATCTCCCGAGTCATGCTTTTAACCACTATTCGGGTAGAAATCAGTGTGTTTTATTTCTCAGAGCAATTGAGGTAGAAAAATGATCACGAATCACTAGGTTAGTTAGTTTTCTGTAGAAAGCCACTGTTAAAATATCCATATCTCACCTAGGAGAGTGACACATTGAGTACATTAACAGCCATTATCATATCAGCTCAGAACACATTAGTCTCTTAACAAAGATAGTTGACAGGAAGGGTTGAGACACAGGACAGGGGAGTTGAAATGGGAAGGGGGAGGGCTGGGAGGAGCTATGTGAAAGACTGGCTAATTTCTTCAACCCAGAGAGGAAGTGCTGAGAGATGGTGGAGGAAAGTGCAGGAGGACAAAGGGCACTGAAGGGCCAGATGAGACTGGAGCAGAGGGGTGAGGAAGAGGGCAGAAGAGATGAGCAGGTGACTGCAGGCTCTGACACAAACTCCTCCAAACCAAAAAAACCAAACCCATTGCCACTGAGTCAATTCCAACTCATAGCAACCCTATAGGACAGTAGAACTGCCCCACAGAGTTTCCAAGGAGTGGTTGGGGGGTTCGAACTACCTTTTGGTTAGCAGCCAAACACCTAACCACAGGGCCACCAGGGCCCCACAAACTCCTCCAGTATTCCCTAATTCAGAATGAGACCAGCCTGCCCTGGGTCCTCAGAACTGCACATGCCCTGGGCCTGGTACTTCTCTCCAGGCCGGAAATAGTGATGTAAGAAGTCAATGATCTTGTTTGGCAGCACATGTTGAGAATAGTTTCACTAGAAGGAGGCATCTGTTTTATGCCATGTGATACATTCCCTGGAAGCCCTGGTGGCACAGTGATTAAGCACTGTGCTGCTAATAAAAGGTCAGCAGTTCAAACCCACCAACCTCTCTGCAGGAGAAAGACGTGGCAATCTGCTTCCATAAAGATTACAGCCTAGGAAACCCTATGGGGCAGTTCCACTCTGTCCTATAGGGTCACTATGAGTTGGAATGGACTCAATAGCAACTGGGTTGCTTTTTTTGTTTGTTTGTTTTTAATACATTCTCTTGGCTTAGAGGCAATCATTAATATGATGGTCAGTGACAGGGGTAAATGTTTTGCTGTGGATTAAGGTTTTGGAAGGGAAGTGGGAAATAGCAGCCAGTGTGTAAGCTATGGAGCCCTGGTGACACGGTGGTTAAGTGTTTGGCTGTTAACCAAAAGATTGGCAGTTTGAATCCACCAGCCTCTCCTTGGAAATCCTATGGGGCAGTTCTACTCTGCTCTGTAGGGTCGCTATGCGTCAGAATTGACTCGACAGCAATGGGTTTGGTTTTGGTTTATGTAAGCTATAAAATAAGCATGTTAACTGTTTATAAGGTAAACTGCCCCAATCTTTCTTTATACCACTCACTCAAGTAATATGAGCCCTGGATTCACAACCAGAATTGTGATTAAGTTGAGCTGGCATTAAAACATCAATCGCAAGAAGAGTATGTGTATATTCTCTTTACAAAACTATGTATACGTTAACATTTACTTTCATTATATAAACATTATATATATTATTGTATATTATGTTACATATGGCTATGTATTATTATATAAATATATATATATATCATATTATTAAAAAAACTCATTGCCATCGAGTCGATTCTGACTCATAGAGACCCTATAAGACAGAGTAGAACTGCCCCATAGCGTTTCCAAGGAATACCTGGTGGATTTGAACTGCTGACCTTTTGGTTAGCAGCCGTAGCACTTAACCACTATGCCACCAGGGTTTCCATTATATTATATATACGTTATATGTTATACTATATAATATATTGTTAGGTGCTGTCAGGTTGATCCCGACTCATAGCAACCTTATGAACAATGGAATGAAACACTGCCCAGTCCTGCCTTATCCTCACAATCATTGTGGTATGTTTGAGCCCATTGTTGCAGCTGCTGTGTCAATCCGTCTCACTGAGGGTCTTCCTCTTTTTTCCCTGACCCTCTACTTTACCAAGCATGTCTTTCTTCAGGGGCTGGTCCCTCCTGATAACATGTTCAAAGTATGGAGACAAAGTCTCACCATCCTCTCTTCTAAGGAGCATTTTGGCTGTTCTTCTTCCAAGACAGATTTGTTTGTTCTTCTGTCAGTCCATGGTATATTCAATATTCTTTGCCAACACCATAATTCAAAGGCACCAATTCTTCTTTAGTCTTCCTTATTCGTTGTCTGGCTTTCCCATACATATGGGGTGATTAAAAATACCATGGCTTGGGTCAGGTGCACCTTAGTCCTCAAAGTGATATCTTTTGCAGCAGATTTGCCCAATGCAATATGCCATTTGATTTCTTGACTGCTGCTTCCATGGGCATTGATTGTGGATCCAAGCAAAATGAAATCCTTGACAACTTCAATCTTTTCTCCATTTATCATGATGTTGCTTATTGGTCTAGTTGTGAAGATTTTTGTTTTCTTTGTGTTGAGGTATAATCCATACTGAAGGTTGTAGCCTTTGATTTCCATAGGTAAGTACTTCAAGTTCTCTTCCCTTTTAGCAAGCAAGGTTATGTCATCTGCATATTGTAGGTTATTAATGAGTCTTCCTCCAATCCTGATGCCACGTTCTTCTTCATATAGCCCAGATTCTCCAATTATTTGCTCAGCATACAGACTGAATAAATATGGTGAAAGGATACAACCCTGACACACACCTTTCCTAATTTTAAACCATGCAATATCCCCTTGTTCTGTTCAAATGACTGCCTCTTGGTCTATATATGGGCTCCTCATGAGCACATTTAAGGTGTAAAAACAGCATGGGGGCAGTGTCTGACCTTCTCTAACTTTACAAAGGGGAAGGAGAACCAAGGTCAACAGCCCAAGGCTGATTCCTATGAAGCAAAGATCAGACATGCCTCCTCTCTCTGCCATCTTTACTAATTCTGACACCAACCATCCCTCAAACAGCACCCTCTACTTTTCTGCTGGGTTTGATAATTCATTGCAATGGCCACACAGAACTCACAGACCATACTCACAATTATGGGGTTTGTTAGGGAAGTAACAGTTACAATTCAGGCTCAGGAACACTCAGGATACAGTTCTTCCATCAGGATAGCCTCTTCCCCGCCATGCTCAAAGGCACACCTCTCGCTGGCCCTCAGTCTCTGCCAAAAGGCACTCGACTTTCTCTGTCTATGGGCTGGGAAGCCCACCACATTGTCTTCTGCTGCCAGGTCTCCGCTGCTGGGTCTCTCCTACTGGTCTTTCCTTCCTTGGTGGTCGGCTCTTTCTCTCCGCTCTGGAGCTGACTCTCTTTTTAAGGCAAAACTGACCAATCCCCTTCGTAGGCCACAATTACCCTATCACACAATCACCTGGATTAAAACCAGGGCTAGAAAGGCCACACACAAAAGTAATTAATTGCACCACAGTTCTTTCATAGTTAGAGGATAATTTCCCCCTCCCAATCATTTTAACACTCCAAAACAGTCATTAACCGTCCTTCAATAGGGCAAAAAGTCCAAAGGGTGAGTTTATTCAGGTACCAGCCATTCAGGTCTGCTGTGGGTTTCCATCTGATCTGGTCAGTTTCCTCAGAAGTCATCTCCTCTTCATCCTTTCTGGCCTCTGACAAAATGCAACTGAGAGAAGATTTTTCCCTTGCTCTGAGCCTCATGAGTTGTTAGCATAGCAAAACCTTTAAGGGACTTTAAGTTCAGTCACTGTACTCAATCGAATCCAGCAGTGTCTCCCCCTTAGTCCACTCTTTTATACTTATAGCTTCTATAATTACAGTTTTTACAATCACAATTAACCCTTTTAACAATCAGTACTCACAGCTGAATCATATAAGCCTATCAGCATCTCCCCCTACCCTCTCTTCGCCAGACCCATCAGGCAAAGAGGAACTTATTGATGGGAATCCTCCCTTGTCCCCCTTATTTAATGTAAGCACACTCATGAAAGCATGTAAGCCAGCCACTTCATGCCTTAATCTCCCCCAGTTTTAGAAAGCCAATGTTTAAATTACCCCTCCCTATCAAACCAGTACTTTGAGGAGACAAGCATGTTCTTTGGTCTTGAAGACTCTTCAGTTCCACTTGGGACTTTGAGCATCTGCATCTGTAAGCAAAGTCCAGACCAGAGCAAGGCATCAAATTGCAGCAATCTACACCAGCTCACGGTGTCAAACATCTTTCTTTTCATTCCGTTGGGTTCTGGTCAGATCATCCCTAGCCATCCAAGCTAGGTCACATGGGTAGCAGCCTCTGACTCAAGAGTTCACAGACACCTCCCAGCACTTCAGATAGCCCCTTCACACACTCTCATCCCCAACCCCCTTGGGCTAAGTCAACAGGTTCCACCCGTAAACTTAGGAGTCCACACAACTCGCTTTACTTCTGACCAACCAGGCCTTCTTCTCTCTCTCATCCCCAACTCCCATGGGCTAGGTCAGTGGGTGCCAGTGGAGCATGTCCTAACTCAGCCCATCTCATCATTGCTGCACTTCTCCCACTTCCACTCATTGAGTGAACCCAAGTGGTCACCACAAGCAAGCTGACCAAGTTGTCTTCTCACTGGCTCCCTTTAACTTCCAGTCCTGGGAGAGGTTTCTTCTGATGGGCACTGACTTCTCCCTTGATGTATTCAACAGCAAACCTCTCTCTCGAAATTCAAAAAGCAAATCTGCCACTTTTTTTTCTGTAACTTCTTCTTTCAAATGCAAATCTTCCATCCTCTCAGCAGTTCTGGGTGGTTCAAATGCAAAATCTGGGTAGGCCTCAGGTTTTCCACCTAAGCCCCCACCCATACACAGGGCTACTGGCTTGAAACAAAAAGGCTGCGTTTCTCCCAGGCAAATTCTAGTTCCCCTTTTAACATATCTAATTAAGTATTGACTGGAGGCAGAGTTATAAGCTCTCTGTAATCCATAATACCCAATATTCATTTCTAGCATTACCATACATTTGGGTCTGCTTCACAACATTAGGTAGGAGAAACATTCAATAACCACAGTACATTCAGATAAACGCATAAACCTAAACAAATAACCCTTTTAAAACATTCCAGTTTAGTCTTCTCTACACCTTAACTATCTTTCCATTCATATGCATATGGCCTTGGACCTCTGGCTGAGTGGAACCAGAAGACCCTGGCCCCCTATCAATCATCCTGCTTATCTGGCCTGGCTTTGGCCCCAGACCACATCAGCTGCAGCTTTTCAGCCATTATAGGTAACAAGAACCAAAGCAACCATCCAAGAATTAAAAGTTTCACTTCCCAAGCCACTTCGTTCTCACTTATAAAGTTCCCATGCTTTCATGAGTCTGGAGCCATTGCAAAGAATTCCGCTTCTGATGTCAACTGTAAAAACTGCATGGGTCTGACCTCCTCCAACTCCACAAGTGTTCTGGAATTCCCATTCTTTGCCATGTTACCCATAATTTGTCACGATCCACACAGTCGAATGCCTTTGCAAGTCAATAAAAAACATGTTGCAGGCCAAGGCTTCCCAGCTCGGGAATAAGCTCTGACTCGGTTGTTGCCTTCTGCTGACCAAGAATGACCAGGAGAGGCTCAGAGGTTCCACAAGAACAAAGGTTTATTAGCGCCAGAAAGAAAGTAAAGGCTCACAAGCAGGGACAGCGAGGGACCAGGCAAGGCTAGCCTCTGTTCCCCCAAACAAAGGTTTTGCTGGGGGTTATAAGGCGTTTTAGGCGGGAAGGATCTCATGTTTTATTCATTACTTTTTGGGGAAAAGGCAGGGCTTTCTGGCAGATGGCGGGGTTAGGGAAATTAGATGCCCGCGCAGGTTGGTTGTAAGATGGAACCAGTAACAATGGCTCCTGGGACTGGATGGCAGGACTTATGGGGTGCTGCGCCTGCGCAGTCCTCCTGTGGTGCCGGTTCAATTCCTGTCGCGGGTACTTGCAACAGGCAGGGGTCATCTGTCGGTCACCTTGTGGATGTCTCCACATGCGCCAGGGACAAGATCCAGCCTGTTCTTCTGAAAAACATCTTATCAAGGAAGTACATTGAGAGCTGGGTGGGTTGTTCTTTCTTTGTTGCATGTTCCAAGATATGGGTTTTGTGTCATTAGTTAAGCACATGGTTTTAGTTCAGGGTCCTTTGCCTAGGGGCTCAGTCCCTTTTTCCCTTCCCTATCTCAAACACAGATAAATATCTTTCTGGTATTCTCTGCTTTCATCCAAGATCCATCTGACATCAACAATGATATCCCTGGTTCCACATCCTCTTCTGAATCTGGCTTGAATTTCCAGAAGTTTCCCGTCAATGTACTGCTGCAACCCTTTTTTGAATGATCTTTAGCAAAATTTTACTTGCTTGTGATATTAATGATATTGCTCAATAATGTCCACATTCTGTTGGATTACCTTTCTTTGGAATCGGCATAATAGTAGATCTCTTCTAGTCAGTTGGCCAAGTAGCTGTCTTCCAAATTTTGTGGCATAAACGAGTGAGAACTTCCAGCATTGCATCCATTTGTTGAAGCATCTCAATTTGTATTCCATCAATTCCTGGAGACTTTTTTGTCACCAGTGCCTTCAGTGTAGCTTTGATGTCTTCCTTTAATACTGTTGGTTATTGATCATATGCTGCCTCCTGAAATGGTTGAACCTTGACCAATTGTTTTTAGTATAGTGACTGTGTATTCCTCCCATCTTCTTTTGATGCTTCCTGCGTCATTCAATATTTTCCCGATAGCATCTTTCAATATTGCAACTTGAGGCTTGAATTTTTTCTTCTTCTTTTAGCTTAAGAAATACCAAGCATGTTCTTTCCTTTTGGTTTTCTAACTCCAGGTCTTTTCACATTTCAGTATAATACTTATTTGCTCTTCTCAAGCTGCCCTTTAAAATCCTCTGCTCAGCTCCTTTATGTCATCATTTCTTCCATTTGTTTTAACTACTCTACATTCAAGAGCAAGTTTCAGAGTCTCTTCTGACATCCATTTTGGTCTTTTCTTTCTTTTCTGTCCTTTTAATGACCTCTTGCTTTCTTCATGTATGATGTCCTTAATGTCATTCCACAACTCATCTGGTCTTCGGTCATTAGCGTTCAACATGTCAAATCTATTCTTGATATGGTCTCTAAATTCAGGTGGGATATATTCAAATTCCTACTTTGGCTTTTGTGGATTGTTTTAATTTTCTTCAGCTTCAACTTGAACTTGCATATGAGCAATTGATGGTCTGGTTTTACTGTTGGCCCTTGGCCTTGTTCTGACTGATGACATTGAGCTTCTCCATCATCTTCTTCCACAGATGTAGTCGATTCAACTCCTGTGTAATCCGTCTGGCGAGGTCCACATGTATAGTCACCTTTATGTTGTTGGAAAAAAGTTATTTGCAATGAAGAAGTCATTGGTCTTGCAAAATTCTTTCATGTGATCTCCGGCATCATTTCTATCACCAAGGCCATATTTTCCAGCTACCAATCCTTCTTTGTTTCCAACCTTCTCATTCCAATCACCAGTAATTATCAGTGCATCTTGACTGCATGTTTGATCAATCTCAGACCACAGAAGTTGATAAAAATCTTCAATTTCTTCGTCTTTGGCATTAGTGGTTGGTGTGTAAATTTGAATAATATTTGTATTAACTGGTCTTCCTTGTAGGTGTATGGATATTATCGTATCACTGACAGCGTTGTACTTTAGGATAGATTTTGAAATGTTCTTTTTGACCATGAATGGGACACCATTCCTCTTCAATTTTTCATTCCTGGCATAGAAGATCATATGATTGTCTGATTCAAAACGGCCAATACCAGTCCATTTCAACTCACTAATGTCTACGCTATCAAACTTTATGTGTTCCATTTCATTTTTGATGACTCCCAATTTTCCTAGACTCATACTTCATATATACCATATTGCAACTATTAATGGATGTTAGCAGCTGTTTTTTCTCATTTTGAGTCATGCCACATCAGCAAATGAAGGTCCTGAAAGCTTGACTCCACTCACATTATTAAAGTCGACTCTACTTTGAGGAGGCAGCTCTTTGCCAGTCATATTTTGAATGCCTTCCAAGCTGAGGGGACTTCTGGCACTATATCAGACAATATTCTGCTGCTATTCATAAGTTTTTCACTGGCCAATTTTTTCAGAAGTAGACCACCAGTTCCTTCTTCCTAGTCTGTTTTAGTTTGGACTCTCCACTGAAATCTGTCCACCGTGTGTGACCCTGCTGGTATTTGAATACTGGTGGCATAGCTTCTAGCATCACAGCAACATACAAGCCACCACAGTAGGACAAACTGACAGACTTCAATATTGCAACTGGATGGCCATCACCCATCTGTCAGTGGAGGCTTTGGTGTTGCTATGATGCTTAAAAGGTTTCAGCGAAGGTTCCAGACTCACACAGGCTAAGAAGAAAGGCCTGGAGATCTACTTCCAAAAACCAGTCAGTCTAACCCTATGAATCACAATGGTTCAGTCCAAAACAGACCATGGGGATGGCACAGGACCAGGTAGTGTTTCATTCTCTTGTGCATGGGGTTGCCACAGGATTGACTTGATGGAATCTAACAACAACAACATATTAATATATGAATGTATACATAGTTTCATCTTGTCATGAATTGAAATACCTGTTCTTCCTTCTCTGCACATTCCCTAAAGATAACTTTTTATTTCCAAAAAAAGGCAGAAATTCAGAGAGGGGAGAATTGGGAAGAGCAGAAAAAGTAGAGGTTGGAGAAGTGGTGCATTCCATAGCTCAGTACGTTTTAAAACACAGCTTTGATCTCAGCAGAATGATTTTAAGATAAAAGTTATACTGCGATTTCCTCAGAGAAGATCTGTGAGAAACCACTTTATATGTTATTAAATAACTGTCTGACTGTTCAAATATATTTGAACTATTCAAAAGGAAAAAGTGCTAAACATTTTTGAGAACTCCAGGGACCCTGGTTTTACATAAAAGGAACTTATAAAGGGTGACACTTTGGCACTTGCTAAACTATAAAACTCGGTTTCCTTGGAATTTCACTTTCCACGTAAATGAAACATTTATTTCTAGGGTTAAAGAGCTGACGATAAGCAGAATTAAATGTGGGATTAAATGTGGGGACAACCACAGGGTAGTACTCCACACAGTGGCACCACATTTTACAGCAGCGTTGAACCTTGAAGAGAGAAATTAGAACAGCAAAGGGCCAAGCAGCTTGAACTGTGTATATGGCTCTTGTATCCTCTGGGTAAGAGGGCAATGTGAGCACAAGTGCCTTTCAGACCCCTTTCCTATTTCCAGTGAAAAGACCCCAGGAGACAAGGAGAAGGAACCTGACTTACAATTACCTTCTCCTCTTACATCACAGCTTCCTTGTCCTGGAGAGTGAATAGCTGTCAGCATTCACATACCCCTTCATTGTAAAAGAATAATGTAAACAAGAAAATCCAAACCCTCTCTAGACCCATGCTACACTCTACTACTGATCCTCTCTCTGCTCAGCTTCACAGAACAAATTCTCTCGTGAGTTTTATACATAAAATGTCTCTCCACCTTCTCACTTCCTATTCTCTCCTAAATCTCCTGCTGACTTGTAACCCTGCTTCCACCCTTACCACCTACAGTCTATTTCCCATAGCAGCCAGACCCATCTTTTTAAACACGTATCTGATAATGTCACTCTTCTGCTCAAAATGTTTGAATAGCTTCCCATGACACTCAGGATCAAAGCCAGTCTTTGCCATGGCCTCCTAGGCCCCGTATGATCTGCTGGTTTCCTGATCTCATCTCTCATTGTTCTCTCTGTCATTCCCTGGAGACCTCCTGCTGTGCCTTGAACATCCCATAGCCATTCTTACTTCTGTCATGCACTTGCTATTCCTGCTACATGGAATCCTCTTTTTCAATATCGATCCAGGACTTTTTCCCTAAACCCATGCAGACCTCTGCTCTACAGCCACCTCAGAGAGGAACCTTTTGCTGCTCTTTCTAAAATAGCCATGGGCATGCCTTTCCTCACTGCTGCTTTCTCTCTCCCCCTTGCTCTACTTTATTTTTCTTTATAAAAAAAAAAAAAAAAAAAAAAAAACCCTTTGCCATTGAGTCAATTCTGACTCATAGTGACCTATAGGACAGAGTAGAACTACCCCTTACAGTTTCCAAGGAGTGGCTATTGGATTCGAACTGCTGACATTTTTTGGTTAGCAGCTGAGAACTTAACCGCTGTGCCACCAGGTCTCCATTTTTGCAAAGACTTGGAGTTAGAAAACCAAAAGGGAAGAACACACTTGGCATTTCTCAAGCTGAAAGAACTGAAGAAAATATTCAAGACTTGAGTTGTAATATTAAAGGATTCACGGGCAAAAAATTAAATGACAAAAGAGGCATCAAAAAAAGATGGAAGGAATACACAGTACCGAAAAGAAATGGTCAACATTCAGTCATTTCTGTAGGTAGCATATGATCAAGAACCAATGGTACTGAGAGAAGAGGTCCAAGCTGCACTGAAGGCATAGGTGAAAAACAAGACTCCAGGAACTGATGGAGTACCAACTAGATGCTTGGATAAATGGATAACATTTTGAAGAATAGGAATTCCAAAACACTTACTTGTGTTTGCGTGCAACTTGTACATAGGTCAAGAGGCAGGAGTTCCAACAGAACAAAGGGATACTGCAAGGTTTAAAGTCAGGAAAGGTGTGTGTCAGGGTTGTATCCTTTCACCACACTTATTCAATTTGTATGCTAAGCAAGTAATCCAAGAAGTTGGACTATACGCAGAAGAATGAGGCATCAGGATTGGAGGAAGACTCATTAACAACCTGTGTTATGCAGAAGACACAACCTTGCTTGCTCAAAGTGAAGAGGACTTGAAGTACTTACTGATGAAGATCAAAGACTACAGCTTCAGTATGGATTACACCTCAAAATAAAGAAAACAAAAATACTCACAACTGGACCAATAAACAACATCATGATAAATGGAGAAAAGATTGAAGTTGTCAAGGATTTGGTTTTACTTGGATCCAAAATCAACATCCATGGAAGCAACAGTAAAGAAATCAAACAATGCATTGCATTCATTGTTAAACTCTTTACAGTGTTAAAAAGCAAAGATGCCACCTTGAAGACTAAGATGTGCCTGACCCAAGCCATGGTGTTTTCAATCGCCTCATATGCTTGTGAAAGCTAGACAATGAATAAGGAAGACTGAAGAAGAATTGATGCATTTGAATTATGGTATTGGCGAAGAATATGGAACATATTACGCACTGCAAGAAGATTAAACAAATCTGTCTTGGATGAAGTACAGCCAGAATGCTCCTTAGAAGAGATACTTTGGACATGTTATCAGGAGCGACCAGTCCCTAGAGAAGGACATCATGCGTGGTAAAGTAGAGGGTCAATGAGATGGATTGACACAGTGTCTGCACAGGCTCAAACATAGCAATGATTGTAAGGATGGCATAGGACTGGGCAATATTTCATTCTGTTATACATAAGGTGACTATGAGTTAGAATTGACTTGACAGCACCTGACAACAACAACAACTAATTTTTAAAAGCACTGCAAGTGAAATAATAGCATAATGTCTTAATGAGAATCAGGAAGGATGGAAGAATCCATTGCACCAGTTTCTTGCTGCTTGGAAATTTTTCATGTATGTTGGAGGATTTAGCAATTTCACCTTCCTTCAATTGCACTATTTGGCTTATGATTGGCTTAATCTACATATGGACATCTTATTTTCTTAGGTCTCATAAAACCTGACTGCTATTCTGCAAGAAAGTATGAAATTGTGTTCATTCCTTCAACAATGAATATTTGCTTTTCTAATAGCAAATGTAAGGAGCCCTGGTGACACAGTGGTTTAAGCACTCCTCTGCTAATTGAGAAGTCAGCAATTTGAACTCACCAGCCACTCTGCAGGATAAAAATGTGGCAGTTTGCTTCTGTAAAGTTTAACCCCAAAACCAAACCCATTGTCCTGGAGTCAATTCTGACTCATAATGACTCTATAGGACAGAGTAGAACTGCCCCATAGGATTCCAAGGCTGTAATCTTTACAGAAGGAGCCCTGCTGGCAACATAGTAAAGCACTGGGCTGTTAACTGAAAAGTTGGCAGTTCTGCGTGAGAAAGATGTGGCAATCTGCTTGCATAAAGATTACAGCCTTGAAAGCCCTAAGGCACAGTTCTACTCTGTCCTATGAGGTTGCTACGAGTCAGAATCCACTCAACGGCAGCCAGTTTGGTTTCGGTTTAACAGCAAATGCATGCTGTGCCTCTTTGTATTCACTGTAACTTTTTGTTTCAAAGCGAAATCATAAAGTTGTCTTTTTGAAGATGTTTTAAAAGGCAATTAAGCCCCACATGGGTAGCACCAGCAATGCACATACTAGGAACTCGAATGAACTGGTGACAATATAGTTTTGGCCAAATTTGCAGACCTGAAGGCAATGAGAATTGCATTAGGATTATCGCCTGTCTGATTGCAATCATATGATGTAAATTGTAAAATACATCCAAATTTCAGAGATGTTAAAATATCTTTGGATGAATGAAAAGCTGTACACACTTATTGATTATTGTTTATTGTCTGTTTCCTCCCCTGGAATGTAAGCCCCATGAGGGCAGGGACTTATTTTATCTAGCTAGTTTATCTCTGCATCCCAAGCATCTAGAACAGAGGCTAGCACACGGTAGGTGTTCAATAAATGCTTATCAAATGAGTGAATGTATGAATCAAGGAGCAAGCACTGGAAACTAGGGAAATTTCAATACATGCCCCAAACTTTGAGGAATTGCTATTAGAAGGTTGGTGAGTCTATATGGAAACCAAAGCCAATCTGACATATACATTCCTTCTGCATATATGAAAGAAAAGGGGGAGAGACCACAGCAGAACCACTGAAAGCTTCATGGCTTCGAGGGGAGTGTGCTGAGGGTGAAGGGTAGCTGGGAGACAGCCAAGGGGCGAGTCTGGGATACGTCACCAGTTCCTTGGCACTGGAGGTTGCCCTGAATGGGAAGCTCATAATGCTACTTATCTCTCCTTAGTCCTGTCTCTGCTGCCATGCCAGGAAAAGAGCAGGATCACCACAATAACTGGCTCCCAGTGAGGGAAAATGTGCCTGCAAAGAATAAGATGCCTGTCCCAGGTAACTGCTGACTGCCACAGCAAACACAGCTCCTCTCTGGAAGAGAGAGGCTGCCCTCCTTCTCTTCCCCAGGCTTCTAGAGCTCTGAAGTTTGTAAAGTAAACCTGTCATAAACCTAAACCTAAATGGTCATACCACCACCTATCTGTCAGTTCGTCGTACTATTGTTGTTTGTGTGTGGCTTCGTGGTGGCTTGTGTATGGTTATGATGCTAGAGGCTGTGCCAAAAGCATTTTCAAATACAAGCAAGGTCATCCATGGTGGACAGATTCCAGCAGCACTTCCAGACCAAGACAGACTTGGAAGAAAAGCTTGGCAATCTACTTCTGAAAATTAGCCACTGGATAACAATAGAACATTGTCTGATACAGTGCTGGAAGATGATCCCCTCAGTTGGAAGGCACTCAAAATAGGAGGACACAATACCCTCTAGGGTAGACTTAAACATATCAAAGATTATGGAGATGGCGCAGGAGTGGACAATGTCTCTTTTGGTTATACACAGGTTGCCAGGAGTCAGAGCCAACTAGATGGAAACTTACAACAACAACAGTCGTAAACTTTTTATTTCTCCATCCACCTGGACCAGAACTACTTAGCCAGGATTCACATCAGTCTATGAAAGAACTCATCTTAAAGTTTAATACAGGATAAGCATATGTTCCTTCCCAACCTCCCATTCTTTATCAGGTTGAAGTGAAAGAAAACCACCAGATATATGAAAATGATGCACTAGTTCCAAATAAGAAAACTGATTTGGGTAATCAGAGCAAATGTCTTCCTGTGTAATACTCTTCCTGTCAGAAGAAAGACACAATTTTAGAGAATTTCTTAGATATGTTCCAACTAAGATTTAAGAGTATGTTGGAGCTCTTGATAACATCCTCCCGTGTAGAATCTCCCAACTTCTCACTAAAATTCCAAGGAGAGTCAAATGAGAAAAAACTTTGCAGTAATGTTGACAAATAAAATGAATACAGAACGTAATACCAAGATCTGGGAAGAATTGGGTTTATTATAAGACAGATGGAGCTAGGTTGGGAAACACTTGTGAAGGTTTTATTTCATGATGTAGGTCAGCTTTGCTTTATGGAACTGAGTCTACTTCAAAAGGATAGCAGATCCTTGGAAATCCCACAAAACGTGGCCCCTGATTTAGAGATGGAGGAACACAACCAAAAAGCTAGACAAGGACAGTTCTAGGTTTTGTTTGGTCTGGAACTTACACAATTTTTGGCCCTCTTTAGGTAAACAAAACAAAATTAGAAACAAAGGATACTTATTTAGAATGAGAACATAAATCACAACAAATTACAAATTTAAAAATCTAGCAATTACAACAAACATCCAACGAACCCAAAAATTTGCAAAAAATTTTTAAGTAATTAACTGCCTAAAAGAATTCTGTAATGCTTTTTTCCCTATGCTTATTGACTTCACATTCTTTGATAGCCTTTTCAGATGATAATTAAAAGTTTCTTTAACTTTCCAAGAATACTGTTAATATCGTGTAAATTGTTAGGGTTGTTGTAAATTTGAGAGACCTGTATGGTGTTTCTTTCACTTATACATTCTCAGATTTGGAAGAATCTTCACAGACTAGCTTTTGGTTCCATACACGTCAGTCTTCAGGTACTGGGTGCCCTGGGACACATTCATACTGAGTCAACCTCTGGCTGTAAACCCTACTGACTCAAGGAAGAGTAAGTTGGCACAGTAGGCAAGAGGGTTTCCCTAGAACCACTCCTACATTAGGACAGCTAGCAATAACTTCATGGAAAGGACTGCAAAACACACGTCATTGAGTCCAAACTAAATCCAGTTCCCTTAGCCAGATCCCCAAATCCCTGTTGCCACCAATGCCACCCTACATGAAGTATGACAAAGGGTAAGTGGAAAGGGAAAGAGTTGGTGGTCTTGACCATTTGTTGTTAAAATATCATACTTACGCAAATTTTCTAAAATACGCAAATGTGAACACACCGTTAGGGCCCTTTCCAGGACTTTGGAAACCTATGCAAGTGAGGGCCTTCAGGTGTAAGATTAGTAAGTTAAATTTGGCTCTGTAGCTAGAGAAATGGGTAGCCTTCCCTGCAGCACCGGGATAGTGTGCTATTGAGGCAGGCAGGACGCTGATCCCTCTGCCCACCAATATTCCATCTCCCCTACCGAAAAGAGTGCAAGGAGACCTGGCTTTCATGTAAGAAGACCAACCACCAGAAGGAGAAAAAGATTGAGGTGAAATTATAAAAATAAGAGAGAAAAAAATGATATATATATAAGCTACAGATGGGCTGATACAAAAAGAAAACAAAACCAAGAAGATAGAGTTGAAATCTATTTCCTCAACTTCTATTTTTATCCTTCTGTTTTTAGCGGAGGCCTTATGCAGGTAATGCACAAAAGCATAGCTGGGTCTAGTGATGCAGTATCTAAGGTGATTCAATTACTCTCATGTTGTCTGACGATATCAAGGAAGCATCCTAAGGATGCCCCCTCCCATTTATATAGCTCCCAACATCACCAAGGGTGTCCCTGTGTGGAACAAACGATTAAAGTGCTCGGCTGTTAACTGAAAGGCTGGAGGTTTCAGAACATCCAGAGGCTCCTTGGAAGAAAGGCCTGGTGATCTTCTTCTATAAAACAGGTTATTGAAAATCCTATGGAGCACAGTTCTGCTCTGACATGCTGGGATCACCATGAGTTGGAGCTGACTCTAGGGCAAAAGGTAACATCACCAAGAGTAAAAACTGACTTCTCCCATTGAGCCATTGTCTCAAAACCCTCAACTCTTCCACAGTACTTGAGTCTCCCTTGGATTTTAAATATTGAGATATCCTGCCCATAGCTTCTTTCTGATCACCCCTGGGTGTTTCCTCCCCACCACCTCTCTTTCTATATTGTAGCAACCCTCCCTACTCTGTTTCTTCCTGAAATGGGAATACAGCCTTCCCTCTCCTTTTTCTCAAGGCACAGTTCATATAAAATTATTGTGTGGATATATTTTACTGAATGTTTGAGACTATTGGAAGGTAATTAAAGCAAAGATCTGGAAGCAACCTAACACTGAGCATCAGATGTTGTTGTTCTTGAAGTCTAGCGGTTGTCCCCTGCCCTGGAGCATATCTTACTGGGGTAGTGCAGCCTCATGCGCAGAGTGCAGACACCTGGACTACCCTCTTCCTCTGGAGAAAGTAGGGGTGCAGAGACAGTGACATGCCAGGTTACTTGACCTCCTGTGCCTCTATGGCCTCATTTGTAACAAGGAGACATAAGAGAGCTACTTCATAAAAACAACACCATTGGGTTTATTGAGGATTAAAAATTGGGTCTGGCACCTAAGCATTAGCTATTTCTACTAGCTGTCTCTCTTCTCTGCCATTCCCAGTGTGCTGGAAGTTTCATTACAACTTTGTTAATAATACTGACAAAAATCAAAAGAAGACTAAATGTTTATTACTAGGGATTTGTTAAATACTGAATAAGATACATTCATGAGCTAGACTACAGTACAATCATATAAATAATGATCAAGATTTCTTTGCATAAAAATTAGTATCGTGTTAAGTGTTAAAAACAGACTACTGAACAGTATATGTAACATGATCCTATTTTACATAAATATATACATATATCATTTTATAGGGGAAAAAAAACTGGCTCAGATAGATACAAAAAAAATATATAATAGTGGTCTTCTCTAGGATTATGATGTGGGATTTCCATAATATTTTTATGGAAGTGTATGCATATATAAAATGAGTATATGTTTAGGTATGTGTACATATATACCAAGATAACATAATAAATGATAAAGTAACAAAAATGAATAAAAGAAAAATTACAATCAGGGAAAGTACTTATACTATATAGTATAGTCAATGGATTAGTAATCTTAATATATAAATAGTTCTTAACAAATCGATATGAAAATACAGCACCTCAAACAAAATGACATAAACAGATGATTTAAAAACAAGAAATAAAATTTATGGTAAAGTGCTCAGTTTCATTTGTCATCAAATTAATAATTAATGTCACTGAATTGTACATGTAGAAATTGTTGAATTGGTGTGTTTTGCTGTGTATATTCTCAAAACAACAACAATGAAATAAATCTTAAAAAAAGAAATACAAATTAAAGCAATTAGATACTCTCTCACATCTCAAATTGACAATTTTCAAGATTGATAAATGTCCTGTATTTATCAATGGTAGGAACAAATAGATATAGTCACATGTTACCTATGAAATGTAAATTAATGCAATCTTTCTGGAAGACAACGTGGTAACAAATTTTTTTAACACTAACAATATTCATATCTTATTGAGTCAACAATTTTGATCCTAGGAATTCTTACTAGGAAAATCATCAGAGATAGACAAAGATATAAAAATATATTTGTCGCAGAAACAAAATTTAAGTGATTGATTAGATAAATTGTAGGACATCCATACAATGGAATATACCAGGGATGGGAGGGGTGGGGGGGAAATACCAAATAGGCAATAGATAAGTGGTATCTTTGGTGAAGGGTGAGACAGTACACAATACTGGGGAAACCAGCACAAATTGTACAAGGAAAGGTCATGGAAGCTCCATAGACACATCCAAATGACCCGAGAAACTGAACTGCTGGGTGGAGGGCTGTGGGGACCATGGTCTCGAGGAACATCCTGCTCAATTGGCATAACACAGTTTAGAAAGACAGTGTTCTACATTCTACCTTGGTGAGTAGCATCTGAGGTCTTAAAAGCCTGTGAGCAGTCATCCAAGATGCTCCACTGGTCTCATCCCTTCAGGAGCAAGGGAGAATGAAGAGAACAGGATACAAGGAAAAGATTAGTCCAAAGGACCAATGGACCACAGCTACCAAGGCCTCCACCAGACTGAGTCCAGTACAGCTAGATGGTGCCCAGCTACCACCACTGATTGCTCTGACCAGGATCACAACAGAGGGTTCTGGACAGAGCTGGAGAAGGATGTAGAACAAAACCCTAACACACACAAAAAAGACCAGATTTGCTGGCCTAAAGGAGACTGGAGAAACCCCAAGAGTATGGCCCCCAGACACCCTTTTAGCTCAGTGGTGCAGTCACTTCCGAGGGTCACCATTCAGCCCAGGATTGGACAGCCCCATAAAACAAAACGGGACTAATGAGGCACAGCAATCCAGGGCCAAGGGCTAGAAGTCAGAAGGCCAGGAAAGCTGGTGATAGGGAACCCAAGGTTGAGTAAGGACAGTGTTGATGTGTATGTAGTTAGGTTGTTAACCATTGTCATAAGGCAACATGTGTACTAACTGTTTAATGAGAAACTATTTTGTTCTGTAAACCTTCATCTAAAGTGAGAATAGTAGCACAACTGGAAGAGCATAGTAGATGTCACTGAATTGTGCATGTAGAAATTTTTGAAATTTCTTTGGCTGTGTATATTTTCACCAAAAAAAAAAAAAAAGGCCGAGAGGGTTGACATGTCATGGGGTGGTTAGCCGATGTCATAAAACAATATGTGTACTACTGTTTAATGAGAAACTATTTGTTCTGTAAACCTTCACCTGAAGTACAATTAAAAAAACACAAAAAAAAAATATTTAAAAGTTTAAGAAAATAATGTTAAGCATAAAAGAAAATGAGACAACAATGTTATTGTATATTCTTCAAAATAACACATGCAAAGTAAAAGAGGACTGGAATCACATTAGTAAGTTTTTTTTTTATTTTATTTTTTTATTTTTATTTTATTTTGTATATATTTTCCAATTTTTTTCCTTGTTTGTCTTATAAAGGGTGTATTAGTTTTCTACAGCTGCTGTAAAAAGTTATCACATATTTGGTCACTTAAATGACACAAATATATTATTTTATAGTTCTACAGGTTAAATATCTGATATAGATCTCACTGGAGCCCTGGTGGCACAGTGGTTAAGAGCTCAGCTGCTAACCGAAAGGTCGGTAGTTCGAATCCATCAGCCACTCCTTGGAAACCCTATGGGGCAGTTCTACTCTGTCCTATAGGTTGGTTATGAATTGGAATCGACTCGACAGCATTGAGTACAGACTAAAATCAAGGTATTTATTGGCAGAGCTGTGTTCTTTCTGGAGGCTCTAGGGGAGAGTGCATTTCTTTGCCCTTTCTAGTATTTAGAGGCTCTCTACATTCCTTGACTCATGGTCCCCTTCCTCCAACTTTAAAACCAGCAATGATAGGTCAAGTCCTCACATCACATCACTCTGACCTCTTCTTCTGCTTCCTTCTTGTTTTTAAGGACACTTGTGATTACATGGAGCCCTGGTGGCACAGTGGTTAATAGCTTGGCTGTTCTTAACAGCAGTTAAGAATCCACTTAAAGTTGGCAGTTTGAATCCACCAGCTGCTCCTTGGAAACCCTATGGGGAAGTTCTACTCTGTCCTATAGGGTTGCTATGAGTTGGAATCGACTTGACAGCAATGGGTTTAGTCTTTGGTTTGATTTTGTGATTACATTGGACCCACCCAGTAATCCAAGATAATCTCCATCTCAAGGTCAGCTGATTAACAACTTTAATTCCCCTTTGCCATGCAGCCTAATATACTAACTGGTTCCTGGGATTAAGACATGCACATTGGTGTCTTATCTTCTTTTACCCTTAGCATTATCTTGTAAGCATTTTCTTAAACCTTTAAATTTTTTTAAGCACATTTGATTTTATGTAAATTCCACAATTTAACCTCCAGAAAGGAAGACAGCTCTACCAAAAAATACCCTGATTGTAGCCTGCTGTAGTTGTTATTGTTAGGTGGCGTCCTGTCAGTTCAGACTCGTAGCCACCCCATGTACAACAGAACAAAACACTGCCTGGTCCTGCGCCATCCTCATTGTTGTTATGCTTGAGCTCATTGTTGCAGCCACTGTGCCAAACCATCTCATTGAGTGTCTTCCTCTTTTTCGCTGACTCTCTACTCTACCAAGCATGATGTCCTTCTCTAGGGAGCAGTCTCTCCTGGTAACATGTACAAAGTATGTGAGATGAAGTCTTGCCATCCTTGCTTCTAATGAGCATTCTTGCTGCACTTCTTCCAAGATAGATTTGTTTGTTCTTCTGGCAATCCATGGTATATTCAATATTTTTAGCCAACACTATAATTCAAAGGGATCAGTTCTTCTTCGATCTTCCTTATTCATTGTCCAGTTTTCACGTGCATATGAGGTGACTGAAAACACCATGGTTTGGGTCAAGTACACCTTAGTCCTTAGAGTGACATCTTTGCTTTGCAACATTTTAAAGAGGTCTTTTGCAGCAGATTTGCCCAATGCAACATGTCGTTTGATTTTTTGACTGCTTCATCCATGGGCATTGATTGCAGATCCAAGTAAAATGAAATCCTTGACTACTTCAATTTTTTCTCCATTTATTATGATGTTGCTTATTGCTCTAGTTGTGAGGATTTTTGTTTTCTTTATGTTAAGGTGTAACCCACACTGAAGGCTGTAGTCTTTGATCTTCATCAATAAGTGTTTCGAGTCCTCTTCACCTACAGCAAGCAAGGTTGTGTCATCTGCATATGACAGGTTGTCAGTGAGTCTTCCTCCAATCTTGATGCTGCTTTCTTCATCATATAATCCAGCTTCTTGGATTATTTGCGCAGAATACAGATTGAATAAATATACAAATGATAAAAAGCAATAAACACTATTTCCATATTAACAAAAGTTCCATGTACTGAAGTGTTCATGAAGAGAGTTAAGTCAAAATTGGTATCTTATGCTGGGGAAAAAAAAAAAGTCAAGACTCTATTGGAAAGTACAACCAGGATATAGCTATCTTCCTATTGGCCCAGAGCAGCTTCGATGAACTATTTTTTGAATATCACTCTGGACAGATTCTCAAGGAAATAAGTTTCAAGGAAATTATTGACAACATACTAAGAAGGAGCTACTTCTTCACTCTTAAAGTGTTCAATTTCTTTTAAGCTAGATTATATCTCTATTTCTCAAGCAAAATTGTTAATTAGTTTATAATTTTATTTTAGTAAATACCAATTTTTAACATTAAAATTACAAATGATGTTATGCATCAAATTATCTATCACAAACCTTTTTTAGTTAACCAAAAACATAAACACTAAACCTCTCAGACACTTGGAAGCAGATGCCAGAAATTCATTTGCCATGCCTGTAAGAAATGTCCTAGCCTTCAGGGTAAGGCTTAGAGATTAATCCCTACTTGTTGTTTTTAGTTTCTACCGAGTCTGCTCTGACTCACGGTGACCCCAAGAACAACAGAACAAAATGTTACTCGGTCCTGTGTCATCTTCATGGCTTCTGATACGCTTAAGTTCATTGTTGTGGCCACTGTGTATTGTAACTGCCTTCCAACCTAGGAGGCCCATCTTTCAGCACTAAGTCCGACAAAATTCTGTTGCAATCCATTGGGTTTTCACTGGCTGATTTTTGGAAGTAGATCACCAGGTCTTTCTTATTACTCTATCTTTAGTCTGGGAGCTCCACTGAAACCTGTCCACCATGGGTGACCCTGCTCATATTTGAAATACCAGTGGCATAGCTTCCAGCATCACAGCAACGCATAAGCCACTGCAACATGACAAACTAACAGATGGGTGGTGGAAACCCTGCTAAGAGTCAGTAAATATGACAGAGTTTTTACATAAGGAATATCATCACTTATTTTAAATGGGTGCCTGAATGGAGGCAGAGGATTGGACTTTTGATTTTGCAAAGTCCCTTGAAGTTTCAGGCTGCCAGGGTGACCTTTTTGCCCCAATGCGGAGAACAAGACTGACTTAGGAACCATCCTCTGACTTGGTATTTCTCACTGCCATTCACTGTCTAGTGACCATGAGCCCAACTGAGGGCATTCAGCAGGCCTCCCGGGCCCTAGGAGATGGCATGGGAGAAATCCACCTCCCACATTCACACCTCACCTTCCTGACTTAGAAAACACCTTCAGTTAATGAGCAAATCTGGCATCTGTCAGCTTTTTATAAGCAAGCATTTCACAAGGTTTACAGAAAAGAAAAGTAAACAGAGCTCTGAGTAACAAAAGAGTGGCGTTTATGCATTCTTTGATTCACTTTAAAGGGTGGTATAAACTGACTTTTTAACCAAGCATTAGGCAAGATCTGGGCCCAAGCCATTCTATAATAAACAGTGACATGGCTATATTAAAATATTTACTTAGTGTGCTAAAGTGACTTATAGGAAGAGTGGCTACTACATAGAAGGCCTAAGTATTAAGGTGTCAGGTGCCATAGGCGGCATAAATATTCCATGTGCACTTGTTTATAGGAAAACCCCATCTGGATTCGGCTAAAACGGCAGGCACCCTGGTGACCCCAGTTTTGCTATTGGAAAATATAACACAAGTGTTCACTCATCTAGAATAACTACAGTGCTAAGTGCCAAATGACAGATGGGAGGGGATTGGCTTTTCTCAATAAAATCCAGGCACTCCATTGTGAAAGGTTTCATTGTAAGGGCTTCTGGGCATTTATAGATTCTTGGAGTGGATTGCAGCTAGACTAGGCAACGTTCTGGGTCAGGCTGACCAAAGCCTGCCTGTTCAGGATAGCTTTGCCTATACACATCCATCCAAGCTGGGCAGGAGTTGGAAGACTTGGCTTGGGAGAGCCCAATTAACATCAACATCATCCATCCCCATGCCCACCCCTAGATTTCTTTTCACTCATCTGCTCACTCAACAAAGACATAAGGAATACCTAACATGCATGGAGCCCTTTCTAGACGATGAAGATACAGCAGTAAGTAAAGTCCCTGTTTTCGTGGAGCTGGCGTTCTAATGAGGAGACTGATAAATGTATGATTGAATAGATATTTCACATTATTTCAGGTAGCGATAAGGAAAGAAGAATAAAGCAGGATATGGGAGTAAAGAATGAGTAAGAATGCCTTTTGAGGGAGGATGCCAGGTAAACCAAAGCTATTAGCTTAAAAGGCTTGGAAATTAGGGAAAAAATATTATTTTAATCTAATTTTCTATCTTTAGCATCATAGCTCAAGGTTTAAACAAGTCAATTCCATTATGACATGAAAGAAACAATACTGAACTGAGAGTTACTTAAGACTCTGATCTAAGCTGTAACATTAACTTATTATGTAGGCCGAAGAAATTTATATCATCTCATAGATGGGGAAAAGGAGACCTAAAAAGGTAATACGACTTGCTCAATGAAACAAAATTGGTTTGTGAACTCAACTTTCCTTTATATTCTATATTTCTATATACATATGTATCTCTGTATATATATTCTACACACACACACGCACATAGAAAGATCTCGTAGATAGCTGTGTTCTAGAGCTCAACAGATTTTGTTAGCTCTTGAGAAGAGGCAACTATTTCCTTATACATTTTCTGCTTCTACCAAATGATTTGGCATCTTAGAGACAAATCATTTTCGGTGGTTATGATTCAAGAATGTTGTTCCTGGCTAAGTTTTTTTTTATGTGTAAAAACAACAAAATGCTTGTGAAATTATACCATCCATGAATCCTTCTTGAAAGAAACAGCTTGAAGTCAAACGAACTGAACGAGTGACAAAGAAAAGTAAAGAGCCTAAGAGTAGTAAAGTCAGAGGCAAAAGATTTGATAGAGGGCACCGAAAGCAATTATATAGAAAGATCTATCTAAATAAATACGATTACAAATGAAATACAACCTCCTCTAGAAAATTTAAATTTTTGATTTAACATATAACCTGGATATTAAAATAAGGCCAGCTGATAAAATTGCACAATAATACTCAAGCAAGTATTGACAATAGGAGGGGCAACTAACACAATGGGGGCATAAATGGGTACAACACTTTCAGTGTGTATGAGTACCTTAACATTGTTAAACTTCTCTGACCTTATTCTTCTACTTATAGGACACCACCATAAAAACAGAGTAAAGAGGACAAATAAAGATTTGTCTACACAGATCTTCATTGCAGCCCAATGTACAGACACTCCCAAAAATGAAAATCAAAGAGGGATAATTAAATTCTGGTATATTCACAAAATATAATATCATGCAGCCATTAAAAATCATGATTGTCAAAAAATGTTTATGATATGAAATTAAAGGCAAAAAACTAACATTTATTCAGTGCTTAGTAGTCAAGTGCTTAACCGATTATACCCTGCGAGGACTCCTTTGCACCTATTGAAAGAAAGGCCTTGTGATCTGCTTCTGAAAGGGCACAGTCTTGAAAACCCTATGGAGCACAGTTCTATTCTGACACACATGGGGTTGCTCTGAGTCAGAATCAACTTGACAACAACTGTTTTTGGTTTTGATTTTTTTTTTTTTTTAACATCTACTGGTTTCTTTTACCCCTCAAAATACCTATAGGCAGTCAGTACCAAAGTTATCCCCAATTTCTTGGTGAGGAAACAGAGCCTTATGGTTTACTTGCCCCAAGCCCCACAAGTCACTAAGCCACAGAGTCAGATCATGAATGCAGGTTCTTCTGACCCAAAGCCCCTCCCACAAGACTAAGCAGTGTGCTCTTAACCATATAAAACAATATGTGCACATTTAGAAAAAATCCTGGTTGGAAATACACCAAAACCTTAATAGTGGTGAGGTTACAGATCACTTTAATTTTCTTATTCACATTAATCTCTATTTTTAAATCATTCTAGCAATGAACACAATTCAATAATCAGGAAAAGAAAGCTTTAATGAAAAGAGAAGCCGTCGCCAGGCAAAGATTTGTACACCAAGGGGGAGAAATAATAATTCAAAAGGCAAAGCTAAAAATGGAATTCCCAAGTGTTGCTTGGAAATTAGTGGGAGTTCAAAGGAGTTAAATAAAAGATGGAAAATTGGAGCTGTGCCACTGCTAAATCTTTAAGCTCTTCCAAAGGATTTCTGTTTGCAGTTGGTTTCTATCTCAGCTCTCTGCTTAACTGATGAACATTACACAATGACTGAGAAGTTAGGAGCTGCTTGGAGGCTCTAAGCTTACGAGTCCGCCTAGTTGCTATTGTTATTTTGCTCTAATAAATGTGTTTATTGGCCTAACAAACTAATTTACTATCAGCAGGGCCTTTTATTTCTCTCACTTCTATTATTATTATGGTTTTTAAATCAGACAACACTTTGTTGAACAAACCTGACCCTGAAGAATGCCTGCTGGCACGTTGTCCAAGAAGTCTAGCAGAAGTTTGTATGATTATCTTTATGAGTAAGTACAGTTTAGTCTAGTTTCTTTTTTGTTGAATAACACCGTCACACAGAGTCCCCCAACAATTAGGAGAGTCGGTTGTACCTTTGAATGGGTGTTTATCAACCATCATGGCCCAAGAGGTCATAGAAGATAACTTCACACACTGCAGCGAAACTGTCATAAAGTCATGCGCATATCTGTCATCTCTATCATCGCACTCGAGCTTGGTAGTAGTGTTTCTGCAGTGCATTGCAGGCCTGTTCCAGTACGCTCATCCATGCTCAATCAGTGATCCAGGGAGGCAAATTCTAGCCTCTGAATTCAGAATGGAAAAATGCTCTGGAGAGTGGAATATTAAATTATTTAAGCCTTGAGTAATTAATTTCTCTAGGCTTCTCCATGATCTAAATTTCTATTTCAGTCTCCTCGCTCTTTAGATCCAACAAAACAACTCAAGTGGGAGGAAGAATGGAGTAATGCAAAAAGTTCAGGCTTTAGAGTCACCCAGACCTGTGTTTTAATCCTGCTCTGTCATTTACTAGATGACTAGATTTACTTTAACAAGGTCTTTAACTACTCTGAGTCTCATTTTCCTATGGATCAGAGTGTTGGTATTAAGATTCAAGAGATAACATATCTAAAAATGCCTAGTATGATGCCTGACTCACAACATGTGCTAAATAAATATGTCCTTCTCCCTATCCTCATCACCCTCAGAAATACACCCACCCCACAATAAGATCTCCTTGGGACTTGAAGAACAGTAGGGTAGTTTCAGGCCATGGTTCTTTGTTAATAATAAGACAGATTTGAGAAAGAGATTCTGCAATGAAAAACCTTCCATCTATAAAAGTGGATGAGAGCAGAAATCCCATGCTATGTTGTGCCCTAAAGAACTAGGCTGAAAACGACCCATGAACATCAGCACACATTTTCTGTGCACTGAGATGACCCAAACTGGTGGCACCAGCATCTGAGACAGTGCCTCAGATGACTCAAGTCCCATTCTCTTCCCTCCTGGTCTTCATCCTGTGTCCAGAGCAGGAGATGCTTCAAAGTGTGTTTGCCTTTGTTTGTCCAGCCAATGGCCCAAGCTCACGTTACTCATCAACTTGTTTCACTCACTTCACAGTATTGAGTGTGCTTGATCATAGCTTCCTGACCATTTGTAGCAGACAGGATAGGTTGGGTTACGCTCAGGTAACAAGCAACTCTGAATTCTCGGTGGCCTAAAATAATAGAAGTGTATTTCTTACTTAAAGCTCATGTTAAATATTATATGTCCATTGCAGAGGGGCTGAGGGCTCTGTTCCAAGATAGTTCTTACTCTGGGACTCAGTCTGACCCAGCCTCCACTCTATGTAACATCACCATTGTTCCTTTCTAAGAGAAGTTCATGCTGGCTCTTGAAACTTACACCTAGAAGTCAACACATCATACTTCAGTGGCTAAAATATGGCATAAGGCTATGCTATAATTCAGTAGGGCAAGAACATGTACCACCATCTTGTGCCTTAAAGAAGAAAGAAGACATTTTCATGGTACATCCCTCACACACCTAAAAAATATATGAATCAGGTAATATTATCCTCATTTTAAAGATGAATACATTTCTTAGAGGTGATGTAGCTTGGTTAAGGCCATGCAAAAGAGTGCCTGACATTTAGTAAGTATTTACTAAATACCTGACAAATAATAAATATTTGTTGAATGAATGAGTGAAGGCACGTGTGAATGAATGAAAAGGTAAAATGATTAAATCCAGGTTTCAAATACAGGAGAACCTCTTCTTGACACAGGACCCTTTCTGTTTCAGTCATACCATTTCCCAACTCCCCTCCGGCCCCTGCCTGAATCCAGGCTATTAGCAATCATCTTTCATCCCAGGAAGGTGTCTGGGTTTTACCTCTCTGTGTTTGTAAAATAACTTGGATTCACTGAGTTCTAAAACGGCAGATAATAAATAATCACCATTGCAATAAAACACAAATACATGCACATACACCTGTAGACACATAAAAACCATCCAAATTATAATTAGAGGAACAACAGAATAGGGTAGTTAAAGGAAGTAATAATCCATATAATTTGGACTAAAAACTTGTTACCAAAGGAAGAAGATAAAGTGGCAAGGATGCATGAAGCTCCATACTGTTATTATCTTGAATTTCAGTCCACATTGGCAGTGATACTGGGCTCTTAAAAGTGTTACTACCCCGAAAAGATATGTGTGACCTCTGGAGTTCAACTAAGAACATAGAAGACTGGAGAAATGAAAAACAAGAGAGAAATAGAGATAAGGAGACAATGAGAGAGAAAGAGAGAGAGAGCAAGAGCAAGAGCAGAGAGCATTTGTCTGAAAACTCCTTTATTACCAGAGAGAACAGAGAGAATGAAAAATTCCTCATCTATGAGGATCAAAAACTGCACATGAGCCAAATCCATCTGCTGAATGTTGAAACTGACAAAATGCAGCTCAGAGAGAGAATGCACTGAATCATTAAAAAAAATTCCTAAGAAACTTAACAAGTACATCTAGACACTGCTCAAGTATGCACTCTGATGGCTCATGGAAACATCTTGGGGAAGTGATTCAAATGGCCTGGAAAATAAGGCCTCCTGGCTGGGATGATTCACCAGTGGAGGGCACAGCAGGAAATCGAGGTAACAGTAACGGAGTTTCTTGGGATTAGATAAAATCCTACAAATTGTGCCTGTGCTAAGGCATCAAGGCATTTGGGTAATGACGTGGAAAGGGGATAGATGGAAGAAACAAAAATGGGTTATTTTCTTGTAAAAGTTTTATTTATTTATTTTTGATGGATAATACAGTCATCTGATTCAAAATTTTAGAAGTGTCAGGTGGCACACCATGAAAAGTCTCCCACAATGAAAAGTCACTCCCCCTACTCTTTTCCCAGCCACCTAGTTTCTCTTCCCAGAATCAATGATCAATTCTTAGTGTTTTCTTCCACGCATATTTTTGTGCGTATGTAAGCAAATAAATATTTTTAAAAATGTTTTCCTTTATATTCAAATATTAACCTACTATTCAAATGATTCTGTACTTTGCCTTTAAAAATAGAGCTTGAGAGGTGGAGCCAACATTATGCTATAGACAGAAGCACCATGCTATCCCTCTGCAGCAAAGACACAAAAAACTAAGTAAAACAGTTACAAATGTCAATCCCGGAAACCTAAGCACCAAATGAAGGAATAAAGAACTCAATCAAGCACCGAATAGAATAAGAAACTGACGAGAACAGAGAAGGAAGAGAGCTACAGAGTGGAGGTCCCCTACCAGCTAACATGGCATGGGTTACTTGAACCTCAGCCACCAAAGAACACAGACAGGGAGTACAGAAGGCAACTCCAAAGAGCTCCCAACAGGAGACAGAGCACTCGGTAACCAGGGATACATGTTTTCCCACCCTTCACCCTTCTTCCCTCTACACGGCCTCTGCTGCTTTCCAACGGGCCATGGTTGCTCCGCCAAAGAGATACCAGCTCACTGTCACCTGGATTCACCATCTTGGACCTCAACCACCAAAGACTGTGGACAGGGAGTACAGGAGGGCAACTTCACAGAGCTACCAACAGGAGATAGAGCACCCGATAACCAGGGAAAGACACTTTCCCACCCTTCACCCTTCTTCCCTCTACTCAGCCTCCACTGCTTTCCAACAGGCCGTGGACGCGTGGCTGGAGAGACACGAGCTCACTGCCACTGGAGTCTGCCCGGCCCCCATGGACTGGCCCCTTCAGTGCCATTTTTTGTCTGGTTTTTTTTTTTTTTTTTGGCCTTTTTTGTTGCTTCTCCCTCTCTCCCTCTCTTCCTTTCCTTTCTCCTGCTCAGCTAGCCTTGTGTGCCAACCTTCCCCTTCTTGATAGGCTGTGATTTTTTGGTTTGTTTCCTTTGTTCTTTTTTTCTTTCTATCTTTTTTCTGTTTCTTCTCTCACTCTCCTTTCCTTCCTTTCCTTTCTCCTATCCACCTAGCCTTGTGCACTGCCCGCACCCATTTTCGAGGGGCCATGCTGCACCGCTCAGCAGGAGAGTCACTGTACTCAGCCTCCCCAGGTCTGCACTGCCATCACCGACCAGCTCCCTCAGTGCCATTTTATTTATTGTTTGTTTCTTTTTCTTTTTCTTTTTGTTGCTGTTTTTTCTCTCTCTCCCTTCCTTCATTTCCTTTCTCGCACTCACCTAGCCCCATGCGTCACCACCACCCTTCTTGGCGGGTTGTGCTGTACTACTCCACTGGAGAACCTCTGGCATACAGCCTCCCTGGGTCTGTGTCACCCCCACACACCAGCTCCCTCAGCACCATATTTTTTATTTTTCTTTATCTTTCCCCTTCTCCCTTTTCCTTCTCCCTCCCACCTAGGCCTTGCACTGTCTCGACCCCTTCCTAATGGGCTGTGCCATGCCACCTGATGAGAGAGACATCAGCTCGCTGTCACCCCAATTCCCCCAGTCCCCAACGGCTAGTTCCACCAACACCATATTTTTTGTTGTTGTTCTTGTTTTTATTATTTATTTTTGTCTATTTGTCTCTTTCCCCTCTTTCCTTTCCTTTCTCCTGCCCACCTAGCCCAATGCACTTCTCATGCCCTTCTAGAAAGGCGGAGCTAAACTGCTTGGCTAGAGAGCCACTGGCACAAGGCCTTGCTGGGTCTTCCCCAACCCTACCCAATGAATACTGCCACGCTACCATTTTATTTACTGTTTTCTTTTCTTTTTTTGTTTTTGTTTCTCTCTCTTCTTTTTCTTCTCTCACCCACTGAATTACCTCTACACAGCACTTCCTATTCTTTCCCTCTTGCCTATTTACACTGCACATCAAGTGCCACACCCTCGAGCAGCACTGACACAGTCCCCTGGCCCCCAAACTAACCCCTGGTGCTGCCCTATCTGCCCAAGTTCATGCCACAAACTACCCATCCCCACTCCTCCATCCCTGCTCCTCCACCGCAGCTGGCATGCTTTGCTGCACCATAGCTAGCTGAATGACTGGCCTTGCCCACCCAGACAAAGTGGTGAGAAGTATCATGCCCACAGACAACAAACAACAAAGCAAACCAAGTCTGCCTGGCCAGACATAACCCAATCAAACAAAAAAGTAGGATGAAACAAACAAATCTACAATCAATAAAAGAAGAAAATAATTCCTGAATGTCCCAAGGACAGCAGACAATATCAAAACATTTTTTTAAAAAAAGGATAGGATGGCTCCAGAAAGTATCCAAAATAAAACACCAGATGACCTTCTGGTAGAAGAAAAGGCACTGGAACTACCTGACATGGAATTCAAAACTCTAATATTCAGGGTTCTCCAACAGATGAAGGAAAAATACAGACAAAAATAAGGAAAAAATAGACAAAATCATGGAAAAGATAGGCAAAGCAATGGAATAATTCAAGAAAATAATACAAGGAAAAAATGTCAAAATAAAAAGAAAACTAGAAATCATACAAAAACAGCAATTAGAAGTTCAAAAGATAAACATCAAAATTTCAGAAATGGACATTGCCATAGAAGGTTTTAGGGGCAAATTTGAAACAATGAAAGATGGGCTCAGCAAAATTGAAGACAAATCCTTGGATACCACTTTGATGAAAAATCAGAGAAAAGAATGAAGAAATCCTGAAAACAACATGAGATACAATCAAAAGCAAAAATTTCTGTGTGACTGGAGTTCCAGAACAGGAGGAGAAAATGGAAAACATAGAGGGGATCAATAAGATTTGCTAACAGAAAACTTCTCTAACATCATGAAAGATGAAAAGTTGACCATCCAAGAAGCTCAACGAACTCCATATAGGATAGACCCTAAAAGAAAATCATCAAGACATATCATAATCACACTCACTAAAACCAAAGACAAAGAAAGAATCCTGAGAGTAGCTTGAGAAATACCAAAAGTCACATGCAGAGGGGAAACAATAAGATTAAGCTCTGATTACTTGGTAGAAATTATGCAGGCAAGAAGGCAATGGGATGACATATTTAAAATCTTGAAAGAAAAAAATTGCCAACCAAGAAAAACATATCCTGCAAAACTCTCACTCAAATATGATGGCTAAATTAGGACATTTCCAGATGAACAAAAATTAAGTAAATATGTAAAAAACAAAACCAAACCTATAAGAATTATTAAAGGGAGTCTTTCAGTTACAGAACTGACAACATCAAAAAACAGCCTGAATGTAGGATGCAAGACCACATCAGCTGGATACTAACCTAGGTAATGAACTCTGAAGGATAAAACAAAACTAAAAGATTTACAGCAGGGAACCAGAGAGATCAATCTGTAAATGACAACAACAACAGAACAATAAAAGTGGGAATAAACAGTGTAGGACTAGAATTTGCAAGTGGAGAGGAAGTCAAGGCAATATCAAATGATAAAAGATGGGTTCAAGCTTAGGAAGATAGGGGTAAATTTCAAGGTAACCACAAATAAAGTTAACAAACCTACTAATCAAAATTAAAAAAAGAAGAAAAACATACATTTCAGTAAACACACAAAATATAAAAACAAAAGAAACAAACAAAAAAATAAACAAAAGGAATTCAGCACAGGAGAGTAAAAGGAACAAAGAAAACATCAGTACCACAAAAATAAGCACAACAAAATGACAGCAATAAACTCAAACCTGACAATAATCACACAGAACATAAATGGCTTAAATGGACCCATAAAGAGACAGAGAGTGACAGAATGAATTAAAAAAACAAAGGACCTATCAATATACTGTCTATAAGAGACATATCTTAGCCACAAAGACATAAATATATTAAAAATCAAAGGATGGAAAAAATATATCAAACAGCAACCAAAAAATAGCAGGAGTGGCAATACTAATCTCAGATAAAATAGACTTTAAAACAAAATCCACCATAAAAGGCAAAGAAGAGCATTATATAATAGTTAAAGGGACAATCCACCATGAGGACATAACCATAATAAATATCTATGCACCCAATGACAGGGCTCCAAAATACATAAAATAAACTCTAACAGCCTTGAAAAGAGAAATTGATAGTTTCACAATAATAGTAGGAGACCTCAACATACCACTCACAGTAAAGGACAGAACATCTAGAAAGAAACTCCACAAAGATACAGAAGATCTAAAGGCCACAATCAACCAACTTCACTGATAGACCTGTATATAGAACATTCTACCCAACAGCAGCAAAGTACACATTCTTTTCCAACACACATGGAACATTCTCCAGAACAGACCACATCTTAGGCCACAAAACAACCCTCAACAAAATCCAAAACTCTGAGATAATATAAAGTATCTTCTCTGATCACAATACCATCAAAGTAGAAATTAGTAACAGGCAGAGCAAGGAAAAAAAATCAAATACATGGAAACTGAATAACACCCTGCTTAAAAACCACCAGGTAATGGAAGAAATCAAAGATGGAATAAAAAAATTCCTAGAATCAAACTGGAATGAAAACACATCATATCAAAACCTTTGGGACACAGCAAAGGCAGTGCTCAGAGGTCAACTTATAGCAATAGATGCACACATCAAAAAAGAGGAAAGGGACAAAATCAAAACATTAGCTACACGACTTTAACAAATAGAGAACAGCAAAAGAAGCCTACAGCCACCAGAAGAAAGGAAATAATGAAGATCAGAGCAGAAATAAATGAAATAGAGAATAGAAAACTATATAAAGAATCAACAAAACCAAAAGCTGTTTTTTTGAAAAAATCAACAAACCATTGGCCAAATTGACAAAAGAATAACAGGAGAGGACACAAATAACCCAAATAAGAAATGAAATGGGGGACATTACAACATATCCAACTGAAATAAAAAGGATCATAACAGAGTATTATGAAAAACTATACTCCAACAAATTTGAAAACCTTGAGGAAATGGACAAATTTCTAGAAACACACTACCTGCCCAAACTAATACAAACTGAAGTTGAAAATCTGAACAGATCCATAACAGAGAAGCGATTGACAATGTAATTTAAAAAAAAAACTCCCAACCAAAAAAAAGAGAAAGCACTGGCCCAGATGGCTTCACTGGAGAATTCTATCAAACATTCAGAGAAGAGCTTATACCAGTACTACTCAAACTATTTCAGAACGTAGAAATGGAAGGGATACTGCCAAATTCATTCTATGAAGCCAGCATAACCCTGTTACCAAAACCAGGCAAAGACACCACACAAAAAAGAAAATTACAGACCAATATCTCTCATGAATATAGATGCAAAAATTCTCAACAAAATTCTAGCCAATAGAATGCAGCATCATATCAAAAAAACAATATAGAAAGGCGGAGCCAACATGGCACTATAGACAAAAGCACCATGCCATCCCTAGACAGCAAAGACCCAAAAAACTATGTAAAACGGAGACAAACATCAAGCCTGGAACCCTAAGAGTCAAATGAAGGGATAAAGAACTCAACCAAGCACCAAATGGAATAAGAAACTGACAGATAACAGAGAGTGAAGTCCCCTATCAGCTAACATGGCATGGATTTGCCATCTTGGACCCCTCAGCTACCAAGCACGGCAGACAGGGAGTATGGGAAAGCAGCTTCCAGCAGAAGACAGAGAACCTGGTAACCAGCGATACACACTTTCCTACCCACTACCTTTCTTCCCCCTGCTCTGCCTCTGCCACTTTCTGGTGGGCTGTGATCGCTTAGCCGGGGAGATGCTGGCTCCTTGCTGCTTGGATTTGCCCTGCCCCAACTGGTAATCTCCTTCAGTGCCATTTTTTTGTTGCTGTTGTTGCTTTTTTTTTTTTTTGTTTCTTCTCTCTCTCTCACCTCCTTCCTTTCCTTTCTCTCCAACACCTGGCTCTGTGTGCCATCTCCACTCCTTCTTAACAGGCTGTGCAGTGCTGCTAAGCTGGGGAGCCACTTCCCTGGTCCTCATCACCACACAGGTGGGCTCACTGGGGGCATTTTTTTCTTTTTTGCTTTTCTTCATTTCTCAGTTTCTTGTCTTTCTCTATCTTCCTTCTTTTCCTTTCTCCCAAGTACCTGGCACTGTATGCCATCTCCACTCCTTCTAGACAGGCTGTACAGTGCTGCTCAGCTGAGGAGCCACTTCCTTGGTCCACGCCACCAAGCCAGTGGCTTTTTATTTATTTATTTTTCTTTTCTGGGTTTCTTGTCTATCTCTACCTCCCCTCCTTGCACTTCTCCTGAACATCTGGTATCTTGTGCCATCTCTGCTCCTTCTAGACAGGCTATGGAGTACCACTCATCTGGGGAGTCCCTTCCCTGGTCCACGCTGCCAAGCCAGAGGGCTCCCTCAGGGCATTTTTTCTTCTTTTTTTCTTTTCTCAGTTTCTTGTCTCTCTGTACCATCATTCCCCTCTTTTTTCCTGAACACCTGGCACCATGTGCCATCTCCACTCCTTCTTGATGGGCTGTGCGGCACCACTTGGCTGGGGACTTGCTTCTGTAGGCTCCCTTGGGGCATGTTTTTTTTCTTTCTTTTTCTTGGTTTCTTATCTCTATCTACCTTTCTTCCTTTTCTTCCTCCCAACCACCTGGTATCTTTTTCTTTTTTTCTCATTTTCTTGTCTCTCTCTACCTTTCTTCCTTTCCTTTCTCCCAACCACATAGCCATGTGTGCCTTTCTTTTTTTAATCTAGTTTATCTCTCTCCCTTCCTTCTTTTCCTTTCTCCCACCTATCTAGCTGTCTGTGCCATATCTGTCCCTTCTTGATGGGCTGTGCCACACCACCCACCTAGAAAGCCACCAGCACACAGTTTCCCCGGGTTTGTGCCACTCCACTGACAGGCTCTCTCAGCAGTTTTTGTTTTGTGCTTCTGTTTCTCTCTCCTCTTTCTCTTCTTTCCCACACTCACTTAGCTCCACACATCACAACTTCCCCCCTCCCTCCTGCCTATCTGCACCATGCGCTGAACACAACAAAAAATAAAAATTAAAAAAAAAATAGGGGTGGGAGTAAAGCATAAAATGAACACATATAAAAACCAATGAAATATATGGGTGGTGATTTGCTTCTGAATGTGCTGTTGAAAACCCTGTGGAGAATAGTTCTATTCTGACACATGTGGAGTCACCATGACTCGT
This sequence comes from Dugong dugon, assembly GCA_030035585.1. Lineage (NCBI taxonomy): Eukaryota > Metazoa > Chordata > Mammalia > Sirenia > Dugongidae > Dugong > Dugong dugon. The sequence goes on along the minus strand of CM057470.1, from coordinate 63,669,071 downwards.
CGTCTAATTGATGGTAACTGGTTTCTGGTTTTTAAGTACCAAGAAAAAAAATTAATTGAAGTAACTTTTGAGGCCAGTATGTGCTGACTCTACACCTTAGAGGTAAGAAGAACTGTAAAGATCTGATTTTATTTAGTTTATTTGTTGTTTGATAGTGATATGGTGTAGTTGTTCTGAAACAATCTGGACTGTATTAAAGGATAGAGAAAATAAATAAACAAACTGATGTAGTCAGAAGTCAGGGGTTCTTGTTTACGAAATGGAAGGTAAAAATATGGGGAAGGTGAGGAAGAACCCTGTGATGTTGGATTAAAATTAGAAGTATTAATATAAACTATCTCTATACCCTGGCTAGGTCTGAAATTATGTCCACCTCAGAAGCAATGAGCACATCTAGTGAGTGTCCAGTGGTTTCTAAATTCTGTTGTTGCTGTTAAGTGCCATCAAGTCGCTTCTGACTCATAGTGACCCTATGTACAACAGAACAAAACACTGCTCAGTCCTGCACCACCCTCACAATAGCTGTTATGCTTGAGTCCATTGTTGCAGTCACTGTGTAAATCAACTTTTTGGCTCACCTTCTACTTTACCAAGAATGATATCCTTTTTCAGAGACTGGTCCCTCCTAACAACATGTCCAAAGTACATGAGATGAAGTCTTGCCATCCTTGCTTCTAACAAGCACTCTGGCTGTACTTCTTCCAAGAAAGATTTGTTCATTCTTCTGGCACTCCACGGGATATTTAACATTCTCCGCCAACACCATAATTCAAAGGCATCAATTTTTCTTCGGTCTTCCTTATTCATTGTCCAGCTTTCACATGCACTACTCACCACTAAAAGGACTCACTGCTGAGTTTATACCCCAAATACATGAAAGCAAGGACACAAACAGATACTTGTACACTAATCTCATTTCAGCACTATACACAATAGCCAAAAGATGCAAACAACCCAAGTGTCCATCAACAGATGAATGGATAAACAAAATGTGGTATATCCATAAATGGAATATTACTGAGCCATAAAGAGAAATTAAGTTCTAATACTATGACATGGATGAACCTTGAAAGCAATATGCTGAGTGAAATAAGTCAAACTCAAATGGACAAATGTTATATTATCCCACTTATATGAAATATCTAGACTAGGCAAATACATAAGACCAAAGTTAATTAGTGGTTATCAGGGGAGGATGGGAGAGGTAAAGGGAAAGTTATTGCTTAAGGGGTACAGAGTCTTTGTTAAGGGTGATGAAAAAACTTGGAAAGGGATAGTGGTGATAATTATACAATATGGTGAATGTAATTAATATCATGAAATTTTACACACAAAAATGGTTGAAATGGCAAAAATTTTGTTATATATATCTCACCACAAAAAGAAATTTAAAAAAGAAAATGGACTCAAGGAATCTTGGGAAAATGGTTGATTCCAGGTCAAAAGCAGAGAAAGTACAAGGTGATCCTGGAACATTTTCTTATCATGCCAGAAAGTAAAGATGTGCTCAAAGACTGATGTCGACATTTCAAAGCACTTGGGAGCCAGTTTGAGGGGGCTCCTGTTGGTCAGATTTGGAATAATTAGAGCATCTAAAAGATGATGATAACGGATGTTAACAGTGAATTTAAAATAATCTATGTGTATATACAATACAGTGAAAAAAGGGGAGTGGAAACAGAGTCTACTTTTGGAAGAATACCAGATGATAAAATTAGAAGGATTGGTGGAGTTAGAAAATCACTTTTTACCACCTACAGTGTGCTAGTTGATTCAAGTGAGGATCAATGGAAATTGAAACAGGTAAATTCTAAGGGCTGGTCCAAATCTAAGATTCTATGATTTAAGTAAGTAATTTTTAACAAATCTCCATGAAGTAGTAATCAGACTTCATTGAGTTGTTAGCATATTCACATGGTCTCGAAGTACCAAGCCTTGAGGTCTTTTTAAATACAAAGGGAACCACAATGGAGAGAGCTGGCAGAGGCCACCTCAGGCAAACAAGCAAAAGTTGCACCACTAAAAATGTCTTTGTATTCTTGCCAAAAATGTTTCACTTTACTCTGATTGTATGGAAACAATAAGATAAATCCAGATTATGGGACATTCTTTTTTTTTTTTTTTTCATTGTACTTTAGATGAAGGTTTACAGAACAAATAGTTTCTCATTTAACAGTTAGTACCCATATTGTTTTATGACATTGGTCAACAACCCCACAACATGCCAACACTCTCTCTTCTCTAACTTGGGTTCCCTATTACCAGCTTTCCTGTCCTCTCCTGCCTTCTAGTCCTTAACCCTGGGCTGTTGTGCCCCATTAGTTTCATTTTGTTTTATGGGTCTGTCTAATCTTTGGCTGAAGGGTGAACCTTCGGAGTGACTTTATTATTAAGCTAAAAGGATGTCAAGTGACCATACTCTTGGGGTTTCTCCAGTCTCTGTCAGGCCAGTAAGTCTGGTCTTTTTTAGTGAGTTAGAATTTTGTCCTATGTTTTTCTCCAGCTCTGTCCAGGACCCTCTATTGTGATCCCTGTCAGAGCAGTCAGTGGTGGTAGCTGGCACCATCTAGGTGTACTGGACTCAGTCTGGTGGAGGCTGTGGTGGATGTGATCCATTAGTCCTTTGGACTAATCTTTCCCTTGTATCTTGTTTTCTTCATTCTCCCTTTCTCCTGAAGGGGTGAGACCAGTGGAGTATCTTAGATGGCTGCTCACAGGCTTTTAAGATTCCAGACACTACTCACCCAGGTAGAATGCAGAACATTTTCTTTATAAACTATGTTATGCCAGTTGAGCTAGATGTTCCCCGAGACCATGGTCCCCATAGCCCTATGCTCAGCAATTCGGTCCCTCAGGGAGTTTGGATGTGTCTCTGGAGCTTCCATGACCTTTCCATGTACAAGTTGTGCTGGCTTCCCCAGTATTGTGTACTGTCTTACCCTTCACCAAAGTTACCACTTATTTATTGTCTATTTAGTATTTTCCCCCCACCCCTCGCATCGCTGATAACCTTCAAAGATTTTCTCTTTTTGTGTGTAAACCTTTTCATGAGTTTTTACATTAGTGGTCTCATACAATATTTGTTCTTTTGTGATTAACTTATTTCACTCAGCATAATGTCCTCCAGTTTCATCCATGTTATGAGATGCTTCGCTGATTCATCATTGTTCTTTATCAATGCATAATACTCCATTGTGTGTATGTACCATAGTTAGTTTATCCATTCATCTGTTGATGGGCATCTAGGTTGTTTCCATCTTTTTGCTATTGTGAACAGTGCTGCAATGAACATGAGTGTGAATTTGTCTATTCATGTGTTGGTTCTTATTTCTCTAGGATATATTCCCAGGAGTGGGATTGTTGGATCATATAGTATTTCTATTTCTAGCTCTCTAAGGAAGCGCCATATCATTTTCCAAAATGGTTGTATCATTTTGCATTCCCACCAGCAGTGTATAAGAGTTCTAATCTCCCCACAGCCTCTCCAACATCTGTCATTTCCAGTTTTTTTGATTTGTGCCAGTAACGCCGCGCCGGGTGAGATGGCATCTCATTGAGGTTTTGATTTGCATTTCTCTAATAGCTAATGATCATTAGCATTTCCTCATGTGTCTGTTGGCCCCTGGAATGTCTTCTTTGGTGAAGGGTATGTTCATTTCCTTTGCCCATTTTTTAATTGGATTATTTGTCTTTTTGTTGCAGAGGCTTGGATTTTCTTGTAGATTTTAGAGATCAGACCTTTGTCTGACTTGTAGTGTCCAAAAATTTTTTCCGGTCTGTATGTTCTCTTTTTACTCTCTTAGTGAAGTCTTTTGATGAGCGTAAGTGTTTAATTCTTAGAAGATTCCAGTTATCTAGCTTATCTTCTGGAGTATGTGTGTTGTTGGTTATGGTTTTTATCCTGTTAATGTTGTGTATTAGGTCCTCTAGAGTTGATCCTATTTTTTTCTTCTATGAACTTCGTAATTTTTGGCTTTATATTTAGGTCTTTGATCCATTTTGAATTAGTTTTTGTATGTGGTGTGAGGTATGAGTCCTCTTTCATCTTTTGGCAGATGGGCATCCAGTTTTGCCAGCACCATTTGTTAAAAAGACAGTCTGTTTCCCATTTGATGGATTTTGGGCCCTTGTCAAAGATCATGTGACTATAGGTGGATGGATTTACATCTGGGTTCTCAATTCTATTCCACTGGTCAATGTATCTGTCATTGTACCAGTACCAGGCTGTTTAGACTACCGTAGCTGTATAGCAGTTTCTGAGGTCAGGTAGTGGGAGTCCTCCTACTTTATTCTTTTTCTTCAATAGTGCTTTACTTATCCAGGGCTTCTTCCCTTTCCATATAAAGTTAATGATTAGTTTCTCCATCTCTTTAAATAATGTTGTTGGTATCTGGATGGGGATTGCATTGTGTTTGTAAATTGCTTTGGCTAGAATTGTCATTTTCACAATGTTGAGTCTACCTATCCATGAGCATGGTATGTTTTTCCATTTATGTAGATTCCTTTGGGTTTCTTGCAGTAGTGTTTTGCAGATTTCTTTGTATAGGTCTTTTACATCCCTGGTTAGATTTAATCCTAAGTATTTTATTTTTGCTAATGGTATTGTTTTCCTGGTTTCCTTTTCATCATTCTCTTTATTGGTGTATAGGAATCCAGCTGATTTTTCTATGTTCCTCTTGTATCCTGCCACTCTGCTGAATCTTTCTTTTAGTTCCAGTAGTTTTCTCGTGGAGTCTTTTGGGTTTTCTATGTATAGTATCATATTATCCACAAATAGGGACAGTTTAACTTCTTCATTACCAGTTTGGATGCCCTTTATTTCTTTTTCTTGCCTTATTGCTCTAGCTAGGACTTCCAGCATAATGTTCAATAGGAGTGGTGATAAAGGGCATGTTTTCATACTCTCTCCATTAAGAATGTTGGCCATTGGCTTTGCATAGATGCCCTTTATTATGTTGAGAAATTTCCCTTCTATACCTATTTTATTGAGAGTTTTTATCAGGAATCGTTGTTGGAGTTTGTCAAATGCCTTTTCTGCATCAATTAAGAGGATCATGTGATTCTTTTCTTTCCTTTTATTTATGTGGTGGATTACGTTGATTGATTTTCTAATGTTGAACCATGCTTGCATACCTGGTATGAATCCTACTTGGTCGTGGTGTATTATTTTTTTGATATGATGCTGAATTTTATTGGCTAGAATTTTGTTGAGAATAGGTTATGAGACATTCTACCAGACAATTAGCTGGGATTCTTCAGAGAGGTCCCTGTTGTGAAAGACAAAGAAGGAAGGGAGACTAAACTAGATAAATGGAAACTAAAAAGACATGATAACCAAATTCTAAAAACCTTGGTTCAAGAAAAGGAGAGCTATAAAATATTTTTGTGATGATCAAGAGAATCAGAAGTGTGTATTAGAAGTTACTACCATGCCAATGCTAACTTTCTTAGGTGTGATAACAATGTTGTAGCTTTGTATTTAGGGATGAAATGTCAAGATACTTGCAATTTATTTTCAAATGTTCATAATTAATAATGAATAAAGGGGAAAATTATATGATATATTTATTATAGTATTCTTAAACTTTTCTCTAAGTTTGAAATTTTTCAAAATGAAAAGTTAGGGGAAATAAGTAACTAGACAAATCAATAATATCTGCATGTTTTATAGATAACTCTCTATCATAAGTAAGAAATATCAAACCAACCCACAGCCAAGTCGATTCTGGCTCATAGCACCCCTATAAGATAAGGTAGAACTGCATCTATACGGTTTCCAGGGCTGTAAATGTTTACAGAAGCAGACTACCACGTCTTTCTTTGGCAGAGCTGCTGGTGGGTTCCAACTGCCTACTTTTTGGTTAGCAGCCAAGTGTTTCAACCACTGCACCACCAGGGCTCCTTTTGTAGGAAGTATACTGGCTCCTTTTTACAGTTTCATGTTTCTCTATTTGTGAATATTTACATTATTTTTAACCTCTCTTTTACTATAAACAATAGTGTAAAAATAATACTGTAAATACATCTTTTCAACATGTGCTAGTGTATCTTCAGGATAAATTGCAAGGAGAATTGGTAAATTAAAGTTGTTTCTTGATTACTGCAAGTAGACACTGAATGTCTATGCAAAACAATTACTTTTACAAGTCGCTGGTGTTCTGGACCAACATAAGATAACCTGTTGCTTTCTCCTGTGGCGGAGCTGGTGGGTTACAACCGCAGATCTTTCAGTTAACAGCCTAGCACTTAACCATTGCAGTACCAGGGCTCCTCCAATGTAAAATAAACCAGTTTAAAAAGCAAGCCTCTGTAATTCGCGAAGAAGAACTGATTTCTTTACTTTAATGGCTTAATCCAAGGCTTGAATTATTCAACTTTACATACAAAACATCTAACAAAGTGTCTTGTACAAAATGGATGTGGACATTCATCACCTAAGTTTGAATGAATGAGTGAATGAATGAATGAAAGCTTGTAGGAGCATTAACTGTGGAACTATAAAATAAACACATCCTCCCTCCCACATTCCGAAGAGGCTCTGAGAATCTTAATGGCATCTCACTGTAACACACTCACAAATTAGAGGCCGAGGCGCATCTCCCATGGACTTCATCCAAGTCACCAAAATGACTTCCTTGTAATGGACTCCCAAGACAGAATTATAGTGTAGCAGTTGGGAATTTAAAGTTTATAAAACACTGTGAATTCTCCAGCTCCTTGCCTACTCCCTACCACTCCTTTTTTTTTTTTTTTTTTTTTTTTTTTCCCTTGCTCTGCTAGTCTGTAATCCTCCATTACTTGGCTCACATCAATGATATTTAGACGGTGTTATGGGTTCAGTTGTGTCCCCCCAAAAGATATGCAGAACTTATGACTTCTATACCTGACAATATAACCTTGTTTGGGGCTACAGGGTTTTCTGTGCAGACATTGTCAAATAAGTTAATGAGGTCACATTGGAGGTAACCCCTTCTAAATGGTGTCTGATCAAAGAGGAGAACAGACATGGAAAGAGTCACACTCAGGGGAAAGGCTCCACGTGAAGATACATCTACAAGCCAAGGAAGGCCAGAGATTGCCAGCAACCGCGAGAAGCTAAGGGAGAGGCATGGAACAGTTCTTTCTTAGAGTCCTCAGAAGGAACTGACATGACCACTACTCTGATTTGAACTTCTAACCTCCAGAACTATGAGACAATACATTTCAGTTCTTTAAAGCCACCCACTTGTGGTATTTTGCTACTGTAGCCTTAGAAACTAAACCAGATTGAGTGGCAAATTTTTTAAATCTCACCATAGCTGAGCCTGTTGAGGGTAGAGTATAAGAGACCTTGAGCCAAGTCACTGTCTTTCACAGTTTCTACTTTATTATCTGTAAAATAAAGAACTGAGGTTTCTTCCCACATTCTGTAGCTCTTCGGAGAAATCAAGTTTCAATCAAATCATGAGTGGTATAATAAGCACATAAGAAGGAACAAAACTTGCATGAAAATATCCACAAACAAAATGTAGCAGGACATCAGAGAGAGGTGGAAGGCTTTTTTAAGTCAGTTTCCTAAATGAGCTTCTTTGCCCAATTTTAGTCATTCTGGTCCTTGTAGGGAAGTAGGTGGCATACAAGTCTTGAGTATAAATCTGCTCCCACCCACAGAGGTCTGTTGTCCCATTGCAACGTGTCATTGATAGTGTACAGACATTGTTTGTTGAGGATGTGCTGTCTATAAGGTTCTCTAAGAGCTTAGGCACACCAGAAAACGTTCTGAATCCCATTTCAACCCCAGAGCCTCTGATCTGCCTCATCTGTAAAATAAGAGATATCGTTGCCAGACTTACCTATTCCTCCAAGTTCATCGCCTTGTCAGGAACCATTTATTATCCATCAAGTCTGAGTCAGGCGTCTATAACCCAAAGGTTCTCCCCTCAGGTCCAAGGAAGCATGCGCTATGGTTTTCATACATGATAACATTACGCTGAGTGAAATAAGTCAGACACAAAAGGACAAATATTGTGTGATCCCACTTATATAAATTATCCAGAATGGACAAATGCATAGAAACCAAAGTTTATTGGTAGTTACAAGAGGTGGGTAGGAGGGGCAGATAGGAAGGTGTTGTTTAAGGGACACTAGTTTATGTTAAGGATGATGAAAAATTTTGGAAATGGATAATAGTGGTTATGGTTGCACAACACGGGAAACATAAATGATGTCACTGAATTGTATATATAAAAATGGTTGCAATGGCAAATGTTTGGTTATATATATTTCACCACAACTAAAAAAAAAATGTTTCAAAAACGATTTCTAGAGGAGAAGAACCAAACCGATAAGGAGGTTGAGAATACATCCCTTCCTGGAATGTGTCCAAGGAACTGGCATAGACAGCAGAGGAAAGAGAGACTGAAGAAGTACATGACAGTCATTTACATATCCACCAAGACTATTAGGTGGGAGCTACACGGGACTGGTTCTTTATGGGCCCAAAGACCAAAATTTCAGAAGTGAAAATTTAAGAGTGACAGATCTTGGTTCAGATTGAGGCAGGACTTTCTACTAAGTAGAAATTCCCAACAATGGAATAAATTTCCTTGTTGTTTATTAATGAGTCCCAAAAAGTGTTATGAATTCAAGAAAATATTTGAAGGTAATTCTCAGGGATGATGCTGGATGAGAGACTGAAGCCAGAAAATTCTAAGGGCTGGTCCAAATCTAAGATTCTAAAATCTAAGCAAGTAATTTTTGCCGAATTTCCACGAAGTAGTTTAATAATAATTATAATTTAATCAGACTTAAATTACATTTTCTATCTTTATAAAAATAGAGAAAAGAAAACTAATAGAATTCACTATGAGATTAGTTAGATTAAGAAAAACAAAATGTATGATGATCAATGAAGACAACTAAATGTAAAAAAATAAGACTACAAAATTCATGGTGAATCAAAAGCACCTTACTGAAAGCAAAGTGTGAAGGTATATCAAAGACTATAAAGGTCCAGTATTTAGAAAAAATATATAAATCCTGCATGGGAAACTGAAAAAATATGACCTATTGAAAACTAAAGGGCAATTTTTTTCCATGAACTAAAACTACAAATTTTACCATATACTATCCTATAACTTTGCAAATCACAAAACAGCATGAACAAAATTAACAGGAAAACATCAAGCAGGAAAATTTGTATATGTGAAGATACACACCCACCCACATTTATGACAAAGTGTTATTAATATAAACAGCCATTCCACTCAATAATTATAATAATAGAAAACTGTATAGTAGGAATGGGTGTCAAGTGTTTTATACATTTTATATCATGTAATTGTCATAAGAAACCTATGAGAAAGGTGCTATTATCACCATTTTACATACAAGAAAAGTGAGTTTTAGAATTGAAATAAGTTTCCCAATACCTAACTAGTTAAGTAGCAGAATTTAAACTCATCGTATGCGAGGATATACCCCCATCGGCCTTAATCAACATAATAAATGGAAAATAATGCTCTAAAAGAATGCTCCGTGCTCTAAAAGAACACTCAGTGAGCACAGACTATAGATACAGTATTTTTATGTAAATAACACATGCTTTCTACATTTGTTTGCCAACCTCAAGGTATTTTTGTAAGTGTGCTATGTTAATTTTTTTTACAGCAACATGTTTTTAAAACATTGGCATAACTGTGCTTACGAAAATGCCTCAAGAGGGATCACGCTGTTGGCAAACAAACATAGAAGGCGTTCATTATTTGCACCAAAGTACAGTAGATACAGAATGAAGGCTAAGTATAAACATGATAACAAGGACTGCAAAAGGTCAAAAGAAAAGCCACAAAGGAAACCGCACAACGTTGTTATTTTAATAATAATGATTTTTTTAAATTTCAAATTGTATCAACAAAGCACCCCAAATATTCTAACTCTCTCATCTTACATAATGGAAGTAAATAGATACTATTTCATTTGTGTGATACTTACCATTTGCAATATGCAAATTTGAATATTTTTAATGCAAATATAATTACTAATAGTATTTGTGTGGATAAGAGAAAAATAAATTTAAAGGAAAGAGCAAGAAAGAAGAAAAATTAAAAAAATAGTGGAAACGAGACTAAATATTTTAGCTAGTTATTAAATGGGTTAAACTCTCAGGTCAACAAAGAAGAATTGGGAATAAGAAACAGACAGAAATATATAGAACACTTTCAAATAATTTAGTATAAGCTTATCTAATGAGTGATTTAGAATAATAGTTAACTATTTTGGGAAAAAAATAAGCAACAGTACCTCCCTATGGGGTCACTATGAGTCGGACTCCAGTTGACAGCAACGGGTTTGGCTTTTTTTTTTTTTTAACCTCCTTATAGGAGTCCCTGGGTGATGCAAATGGCTAACAGACTGGGCTTTTAACCAAAAGATTGGCAGTTTGAGTCCACCCAGAGGCACCTCAGAAGAGAGGCCTGGCTATCTACTATTTTTAAAAGTCAGTCATTGAAACCCATGTGGAACACAGTCACACTCTGATACACACGGGGTCACCCATGAGTTGGAGTCAACTTGATGGTAACCTGTACCCTCTTCTACCAACCGTTCACCAGCATAAATGCCATTCGTGTTGGTGGTTCTGGTGTCTGCCTGTCATTTACTATGCAGAATATTTTACAATGAATTTCAGACCTCAGTCTTCCAAGTTAAATTTCAACTCAGCATCCATAACCTCTGGATGGTATTTTACTCAACACATAAGGTGTGATTATATCAACTAGGCCTTTCTTCCAAAATCTGCCACCCCTTAGCAGAGAGCCCCACATTCCCTTCAGGGATGGAAAGAACCAAAGCCAGGAGTCATGTGACGTTGTAAAGGGCCATTAAAGTGGCATACCACAAGAGCCAACTGGGTGGTTAAACAAGTGGCAAGACTCTTCTTCCTTTTATGCCACAAGTAAACCATCTGCTTATGACATTCTAACCAATTTTAAAGAAGGACAACTAGATTAGGAAGAGGGAAATAACACTGAAGAAAAATAAATACAGCCCAAGTTTGGTTTCCTGATGACAGCAAAAAAATATTCCCGTATTTTTAAGCAAATAACATTCGAGTTGTGCTTTTCTTTTTGGCCAACTGTGCTCTCCCTGTGAAGTATTTTCATAAGAGCAGTATGCTAATTTTTTTACATGTTGCTGTAAAAATATGGTAGTCGCTCAATGAGAATTTGTCAACCAAACATTTACAATGTAGACAGAAAAATATAAATACACAAATATGGAACATTTATTGATTGTAATCTATATTAAGGCTTTATCATTTTTAAAATTTTTTAAGAACTTACTTTTCCTTCCAAACAAATGAAAATTATGTCTATTTTATTACTGATTTAACCCTTAATCAGAAGCTTTCCTCAATCTACAAACTATCCATAACATCAATTGCTTTGCACGTGGCTTTTAAGCCAGAAATTGAAAGGATATATTAAACCTATTTAAACATTTTCTTTTTCTGCATGGGTTTTTCTGTGGAAAAATAACATTTCCACATTTAGAAAATTCTGATCTTACATGAAGTGAACATCATCTCCAAAACACAGAGTTCCTTACACAAATAGTTGTAAGACATTTCTTATTTTCTTATTGAATCACTTCAGCAAAGGGTCAAAATATTACTGCTTAAGAGTAACTCCCACCAGATATTTGAGTTATTTTATGTAAATATATTAAACACTTCAGAGATAAACATATTGCCTACAGGAACTGGAAAAAGCTCTTTAACAATGTGTAAATTCCAGACCAAAGATTTTATAAATTATCCAATTGAACGACTTTTCCAGAAACTAATAAGGAGTACAAGAAATATTGCCCTAAATTTATTTGTTATTTTTTGTTGATTTACTATAACCAGACTTCTAAATGAGGTGGACAAATATTCTTCACCTGACAAGAACACTGTAAAATTTGATGAAGGATGGAAGGAAGGGAAGAGAGTGAGAAGAGAGGAAGTCAGGGAGGGAGGGAGAATTAAAGAGAAGGAATGAAGGGAGGGAGACAGGAAAGGAATAAGGAAAGGGAGGGAGGGAAAAAAACAGACGAAGGAAAACACTGACGAGCAGATGTTTCTACAAGGACAACAGACAACAGTAGAGTGCCATGGTGTGCTTTCCGGCTGACAAATAATGCTAATAGGAATTGTGAGTGATGTGAACCAGCTTCCTTTACTTCCTTTACTATGGGGCCCTGCTTGCATTAATGCCTCTTCAGTTTTTGTAGACAAATGGTGAATGGTATAAGGCAACTAATAGTGGAATCCTAGGGAGAGTCAAAAGCCTCACATATAATTTGAAAATATTGTTAAAATAGTCAGAAAAAACAAACTTTAAGTGAAACACCACACAACTGACCTATATCATATGTTGGACTAGTTTTACAAATCCCACTGACCAAATTATTAATCAGCAAATGAATTTTGCAAGGCTTAATTTTCTTTCTTTTTTTTTTTTCATCGTTCGTTTTCACTTCTTATTATGAAATTTTTTTTTTAAACTGTACTTTAGATGAAGGTTTACAGAACAAATAGTTTCTCATTAAACAGTACACATATTGTTTCATGACTATGGTTAACTACCCCACAACATGTCAACACTGTCCCTTCTCAACCTTGGGTTTCCTATTACCAGCTTTCCTGTCCCCTCCTGCCTTCTAGTCCTTGTCCCTGGGCTGTTGTGCCCCATTAGTCTCATTTTGCTTTATGGGGCTGTCTAATCTTTGGCTGAAGGGTGAACCTCAAGAGTGACTTCGTTACTCAGCTAAAAGGGTGTCTGGGGGCCGTACTCTTGGGGTTTCTCCAGTCTCTTTCAGGCCAGTAAATCTGGTCTTTTTTTGTGAGTTAGAATTTTGTTCTACATTTTTCTCCAGCTCTGTCCTGGACCCGCTGCTGTGATCCTGGTCAGATCAGTCAGTGGTGGTAGCCGGGCACCATCTAGTTGTACTGGACTCACTCTGGTAGAGGCCGTGGTAGCTGTGGTCCGTTAGTCCTCTGGACTAATCTTTCCTTTGCATCTTGTTTTCTTCATCCTCCCTTGCTCCTGGAGGGGTGAGACCAGTGGAGTATCTTAGATAGCTGCTCACAGGCTTTTAAGACCTCAGACGCCAAGCCTTAAATTTTCTCATCTGTCTAACTAGACATTAGGAAGTGATGAGTTCTGAGGTATTGATGACAAACCTAACAGCTTATAATCTCTTATCAAGTAGAGGTGCTGACTACTCAGTGGTTTTTTTTTCCTCCTTATATAAAATTGCTTTTTAGATAGGACTGGAGATATGAGTCCACCCAGAGCTCAAGCAGTGCTTAAGAGCTCGGCTGCTAACCAAAATGTCGACAGTTCGAATCCACTAGTCACTCCTTGGAAACCCTATGCAGTAGTTCTACCTGGTCCTACAGGGTCACTATGAGTCGGAATCGACTTGACAGCAATGCAGTTTTTGTTTTTAGAGCTCTTCAGAAGAAAAGCCTAGTGATCTACTTCTGAAAAATCAGCCAATGTAAAACCTCTGGAGCACAGTTCTACTCTGACACACATGGAGTTACTGTGAGTCAGAGCCAACTGGACAGCAACTGGTCATATATATATATATATATATATATATATATATATATATATACATATATATAAACCCATATGTACACATATATACATAAACATATATATATAATTTTAAATATTATCTTTGTAAAAATTCTTAAGTTTAAGACTTAAGTCACTACTTTACAGCAGGAAATCTCTGGAGCAATATTAGTCTACACAACATGCCTACTGATGACCTGGTCTAGCATTCATTCCACCTGTCATTCAATTAACAGTTATTTATTAAGCACCTATCATGGACAAGGGACCAGACACTTGTCTTAGCACTAGGAACAAGGCAGAGAACAAGCAGGCAAAACAAAACGAAAAACAAAAACAAAAACCCTGCCTTCTCGGGGTTGACCTTCTAGCAGGGAAGGGCCGACCATAAGCAAAACACACTAGTAAATAACTAAATAAATAACTGAAATAATGCATAAATAAAATATTTATAAATATTTGTTATTATATATTATGTTTCCCTAAAATATTTAAATATTTATAAATATAAATATTTATTTATAAATAAAATAATAATAAGGTTGCAGCAAAGAGTTCTGAGGGTATGGAGATTGAGAGTGGTAGGGGGGACATAAGACTGAAATTTCCTAAAAGACACAACTAAATGGATGAACTTGTGAGGAGGAAAATAAGGCGGGGTGGGAAGTGTTCTGAGTTTATTCATTAATTCATTCACCTCTCTTCCAACTGTCATCTTGGACTGATGTTTAATGGCTTATATTTCCACAAGGTCCCCAATTGTCCCTTCTATGGATTATATAGCAAGTGACCAAATTACTTTTTTTAAGACCAGACTTCAGTGAAGTCAGAAGACCAAACAGCTCAAGTATCTTAGAAACTCAGCATTCCTTCAGCTCTCAGAGGGGCTTACAATTAAACATACGAAGTCAACATGTATAATAAAAACATATACTTTAAAAAATAAAATACATGTTAAAAGCATAGTCATGTAAATGTATAAAAATGTAAATTCTTACATTTGCAGATGGAGTGCTTTCCTCTTATCACCCTGTCTGGTCTGCTGCAAGAGTCTGGGTATTTTTTTGGAATGAAGTGGAAGGATTGTTTTACAAATTGTCTGTGGCCATTTTCCAAGTGGGGCTGCCAGGTATCTAAAAAAATGACCTGTTGTGTACTAGCCTGGGATCCCCTGGGTAGTGCAAATGGTTAATGTGCTTGGCTGCTAACTGAGACATTGGAGATTTGAGTCCACCCAGAAGTGCCTCGGAAGAAAAGGTTGGCAATCTACTTTTGAAAAATCAGCCATTGAAAACCCTATACAGCCCAGTTCTACTCTGACACACATGGAGTCGCCATGAGTCAGGGTTGACTTGATGGAAACTGCTCCTGGCCCTGTCCTGGAGCACTGTCCTGGCCCTGACATTTTCCCAAGAACAGACTCTGGGCATGATCTCTCTTTTCCACGCCAGTGATGAAGAGGGAGGCTCATTCTGTGAGATTAATGCTGAGGCTTCCATGTATTAGCCTCAGGCCTTGTAGGCTCCTCTAGAAAATGTGGACTAGGAGAAAAGATAACTACTGTCATAAAATAAATTTACAACCTTATTATCCGAGTCAAGCCTGTCTGCTCTTCTGTGTTTTATTTTCTTCAAAGTTTGCTCAGGTGACCTATGTTGGATGTTTGTCTGGTTGGTAGGTCTGCCTTTGTGGGCTGGATTTTTTTCAATGAATGTAATGGATGTTATGGCAAAAAAAAAAAAAAAAAATTAATTCAAACAGTCTGGAATGTATATGATGATAAGTCAAATGTCTGTCCATACATCTTCCCCTGACCCCTTCCTGGTTCCCAGAGGTACACACCGTTAACTGTCTATCTAGTGTTATTTTTCAGAATGGTATATATAGATATGTTGGTAGTTGTTGTCAGTTACCATTGAGTTGGTTCTGATTTGTGCGATGCTATGTACAATAGAACAAAATGTTGCCTGGTCCTGTGCTATCTTCACAATCATTGATGTGATCAAGTCCATTGTAGTGGCCACTGTGTATTCTGAGTGATTTCAAACCTAGGGGGTTCATCTGCCAGCACTCTATCAGACAATGTTCTGTTGTGATCCGTAGGGTTTTCATTGGCTAATTTTCAGAAGTAGATCTCCAGGCCTTTCTTCCTATATATAGATATAAACCTGTTGCCGTCGAGTCGATTCCAACTCATAGGGTTTCCAAGGAGCAACTGGCGGATTCGAACAACCGACATTATGGTTAGCATCCGAGCTCTTAACCATTGCACCATCAGGGTTCCACATAGATAGATAGGTAGATAGATAGACAGACAGACAGACAGAGAGATAGATACGTTGTTACTGTTGTTAGGTGCTGTCAAGTCGCTTCTGACTCACAGTGACCCTATGTACGACAGAAAGAAACACTGCCTGGTCCTTCACCATTCTCACAATCGTTGTTGTGCTTGAGCCCATTGTTGCAGCCACTGTGTCAATTCATCCCGTTGAGGGTCTTCCTCTTTTTCACTGACCCTCTACTTTACCAAGCATAATATCCTTCTCCAGGGACTGATCTCTCCTGATAACATGTCCAAAATATGTGAGATGTAGTCTTGCTATCCTTGCTTCTAAGGAGCATTCTGGTTGTACATCTTCCAAGACACATTTGTTTGTTCTTTTGGCAGTCTATGGTATATTCAATATTCTTCACCAGTGCCATAATTCAAACGTGTCAATTCGTCTTTGGTCTATCTTACTCATTGCCCAGCTTTTGCACATGTATGAGGTGATTGAAAATATCACGGCTTGGGTGAGGCACACCTTAGTCTTCAAGGTGACATCTTTGCTTTTTAACAGAGGTCTTTTGCAGCAGATTTGCCCAATGCAATCCATCATCTGATTTCTTGACTGCTGCTTCCATGAGCGTTTATTGTGGATCTAAGTAAAATGAAATTCTTGACAACTTCGATCTTTTCTCCGTTTATTATGATATTGCTTAGGATTTTTGTTTTCTTTTTTCTTTGAGGAGATAGTTCTTCCCCAGTTGTCTTTTGAGTACCTTCCAACCTGAGGGGCTCATCTTCCAGCACTATATGAGACAATGTTCTGCTTCTATTCATAAGGTTTTCACTGGTTAATTCTTTTCAGAAGTAGACCTCCAGGTCCTTCTTCCTAGTCTTTCTTAGTCTGGAGGCTCAGCTGAAACCTATTGGCCATAGGTGATTGTCATAGATTGAACTGTGTCCCCCAAAAATGTGTGTATCAATTTGGCTGGGCCATGATTCCTAGTATTGTGTATTTATCCACCATTTTGTCATCTGATGTGATTTTCCTATGTGTCGTAAATCCTGACTGTACAATGTTAATGAGAGGGGATGGGCAACAGTTGTGTTGATGAGGCAGGATTCAATCTACGGAATTGCATTGTGTCTTGAGCCAGTTTCTTCTGGGATATAAAAGAGAGAACGAAGCAGAGACAGGGGACCTCATACCACCAAGAAAGTAGTGCCAGGAGCAGAATGCGTCCTTTGGACCCCAGGGTTCCTGCACAGAGAAGCTCCTAGTCCAGGGGAAGATTGATGAGAAGGACCTTCCTCCAGAGCTGACAGAGAGAGAAAGCCTTCCCCTGGAGCTGACACCCTGAATTTGGACTTCTAGCCTACTTTACTGTGAGGAAATAAATTTCTCTTCATTAAAGCCGTCCACTTGTAGTATTTCTGTTATAGCAGCACTAGATAACTAAGACAGTGACCCTGCTGGTATTTGAATATCGGTGGCATAGCTTTTACCATTACAGCAACATGAAAGCCCCCACAGTATGACAAACTGACAGATGCATGGGGGAGATAGATATAGTGAGATATAAATATAGCTGCAAGTGTATACATATTGAAAGAAAGATTAGGTATGATAGATCATTTTCAAGATCATACTAATATGTTGTTGCTGTTAGGTGCCATCGAGTTGTTTCTGACTCATAGCAACCCTGTGTACAACAGAATGAAACACTGCCTGGTCCTGCGCCATCCTCACAATCATTGTTATGCTTGATCCCATTGTTGCAACCACTGTGTCAATCCATCTTGTTGAGTATCTTCCTCTTCTTCGATGACCCTCTACTTTACCAAGCATGATGTCCTTCTCCAGGGACTGATCCCTCCTGATAGCATGTCCAAAGTATGTGAGACATAGTCTCGCCATCCTTGCTTCTAAGGAGCTTTCTGGTTGTACTTCTTCCAAGATAGATTCGTTTGTTCTTTTGGCAATCCATGGTATATTCAATATTCTTTACCAACACCATAGTTCAAATGCATCAATTCTTCTTTGTTCTTCCTTATTCATTGTCCAGCTTTCACAGGCAATTGAAAACACCCCAGCTTAGGTCAGGTGCACCGTAGTCTTCAAGGTAACATCTTTGCTTTTCAACACTTTAAAGAGAAGGTCTTTTGCAGCAGATTTGCCCAATGCAATGCATTGTTTGACTTCCTGACTGCTGCTTCCATGTGTTTTGACTGTGGATCCAAGTAACATGAAATCCTTGACAACTCCAATCTTTTCTGTTTATCATGATGTTGATTATTGGTCCAGTTGTGAGGATTTTTTTTTTTTTTTTTTTTTGCTTTAACAAAAAGAAATTTATTCTCTCATAGTCTAGGAGGCTAGACATCTGAATTTAGTATGCCAGCTCCAGAGGAAGGCTGTCTCCCTCATTGGCTCTGGGGGAAGGTCCTTGTCGTCAGTCTTCCCTGTTTGAGGAGCTTCTCAGTGCAGGGACATCAGGTCTAAAGGACACGCTATTCTCTTGTCTCTTGTTTCTTGGTGGTATGAGGTCCCCCTGTCTCTCTGCTTGTTTTCCGCTTTTATATCTCAAAAGAGATTTTCTTAAAACACAACCTAATCTGGTAGATTGAGTCCTGCCTCATTAACACGACTGCTGCTGATCCCACCTCATTAACATCATAGAGGCAGGATGTACAATACATGGGAAAATCACATTAGATGACAAAATGGTGGACAATCATACAATAATGGGAATCACTGACTAGCTGAACTGACATATATTTTGGGGGGACATAATTCAATCCATGACATTTGGCCCCACAAAATTTGTGACCCTACCACATGTAAAACACATTCACCCCATCATATCACAGCAAAAGTCTTAAATTAATTCCAACTCTAAAATCCAAAAATTCTTTTTCATCTGTGAAATTCAGAAGACAAGTTATCTGCTTCCAAAGTACAATGGTGAAACAGGCACGAGCTAGACATTTCCATTACAAACAGGAGAAACTGGAGGGAAACAAGGGATAACAGTCACCAAGCAAGTCAGAAGAACACATTACATTAACCTTCAAGGATTGAAAATAATCCTCTGTTCTCTGAGACCATTTACACAATGCCCTTCAGACTCTAGGTATTGTCCACACTCTCTGGCTTCTGAGTGGAGGCCCCCTGGGCCCTGGGCTTCAGCACCTCCTTCCAGGCCCACTGGAACAGAAACACTACTCTCTTGAATTTGGGTGACCTCATTCTCCTAGTCCACCTGGTGGTGACTCCAACCTTTGAGACCCCAGAGGTCGTGACCCTACTCTTTGAGACTGAGGCAGCTCTGCTTCCTGTGTTCCTTGTCTCTTCAGCTTCTGCTGCCTGGTTCCTTGGCCTCTTGGCCCCTTGGGGCTCACTGCCCACATCTACTCTGCTGGGGCAAGTGTTCCAAATCTCTTTAGCTATGCCGGTAAGTTCCTATAGACAGACCACTCTTCCAAAAATCTTCAGCTGTAAGGCACTCAACTCTCTTTCCCGTGGGTGGGCAAGCTCAGCTCCACCAATAAGTGATTGAAGGCACCCCATTCTACCCAGGAAGCCTCCTGCACAATGGCTCTCAGCACTCTTGCTCCATGGGTTGGCTCCAGGACTGTCTTGCTCTGGTGTCCTGTTTCGGCTGCTGCGGTTTCTCTGTGACTGCCATTTCTCTGCTGCTGTTTCTCGTCATCTGTGCAGTCTCCAATGTAACAGCTCTTCTCATTTCCTTCTGAGTCCTCACCAGAATTGTCTTCGATGTCCATAATTACACCAACAGTCTCTTAAAGGCAGTCTAGGCTTTTACTATTAGGCACTGTAAAACACTGCCAGCTTCTACCAGTTCACAGTTTCAAAACTACTTCCACATTTTAGGTATTTGTTAGAGGAGCATCCCACTCTCGGTACCAAATTCTGTCTTAGTTATCTAGTGCTGCTATAACAGTAATACCACAAGCAGATGCTTTTTTTTTTTTTTTTCAGTTGTACTTCAGGTGAAGGCATACAGAACAAATAGTTTCCCAAGAAACAGTAGTACACATGTTGTTTTATGACATTGGTTAACAACCCCACAACATGTCAACCCTCTAACTTCTCAACCTTTTTTTTTTTTGGTGAAAATACTCATAGCCACAGATACACTATTTCAAAAATTTCTACATGCACAGTTCAGTGACATTGACTATGCTCTTCCAATTGTGCTGCTATTCTCACTTAAGATGAAGGCTTACAGAACAAAATAGATTCTCATTTAACAGTTACTACACATGTTCCCTTATGACAATGGTTAACAATGTCACAACACATCAACAAATATCCTTACTCAAACTTGGGTTCCCTATCACCAGCTTCCTTGTTCCCTTCTGCCTTCTGGCCCTTGTCACTGGACTACTGTACCTCATAAGTCCCATTTGGTTTCACAAGGCTGTCCAGTTCCAGGCTGAACGGTGAACCTCGGAGATGACTTCATCACTGAGCTAAAAGGGTGTCTGGGGGCTATACTCTCGGGGTTTCTCCAGTCTCCTTTAGGCCAGTAAATCTGTTCTTTTTTATGAGTTAGAATTATGTTCTACATCCTTCTCCAGCTCTGTCCAGAACCCTCTGTTGTGATCCTGGTCAGAGCAGTCAGTAGTGGTAGCTGGGCACCATCTAGCTGTACTGGACTCAGTCCAGTGGAGGCCTTGGTAGCTGTAGACCATTAGTCCCTCAGACTAATCTTTTCCTTGTATCCTGTTCTCTTCATTCTCCCTTACTCCCGAAGGGATGAGACCAGTGGAATATCTTAGATGGCCGCTCACAGGCTTTTAAAACCCCAGACACTACTCACCAAGGTAGAATGCAGAACATTGTCTTTATAAACTGTGGTATGCCAATTGAGCTAGATGTTCCCCAAGACCATGGTCCCCACAGCCCTCCGCCCAGCAATTCAGTCCCTCAGGGAGTTTGGATGTGTCTATGGGGCTTCCATGACCTTTGCTTGTACAAGTTGTGCTAGTTTCCCCTGTATTGTGTACTGTCTCACCCTTCACCCAAGATACCATTTATCTATTGCCTATTTAGTATTTCCCCCCACCCCTCCCATCCATGATAACCAACAAAGATTGTTACATTTTGTGTGTGAACTTCTTCATGGGTTTTTACAATACAGGTCTCATACAGTATTTGTCCTTTTGTGATTGACTTATTTCACTCAGCATAATGTCCTCCAGTTTCATCCCTGTTATGAGATGCTTCACAGATTCATCGTTGCTCTTTCTCATTGCATAGTACTCCATTGTGTGTATGTACCATAGTTTGTTTATCCATTCATCTGTTGATGGGCATCTAGGTTGTTTCCATCATTTTGCTATTGTGAACAATGCTGCCATGAACATAGGTGTGCATATGTCTATTCGAGTGACGACTCATTTCTCTAGGATATATTCCTAGGAGTGGGATTGCTGGATCGAATGGTATGTCTATTTCTAGCTTTCTGAGGAAGCGCCATATCATTTTCCAAAGTGGTTGTAACATTTTGCATTCCCACCAGCAGTGCATAAGTGTTCCGATCTACCCGCAGCCCTGCCGACATTTGTTATTTCCAGTGTTTTTGATTCGTGCCAGTAATGCCGGGGTGAGATGGTATCTCATTGTGGTTTTAATTTGCATTTCTCTAATGGCTAGTGATCGCGAGCATTTCTTCATGTGTCTGTTGGCCATTTGAATGTCTTCTGTGGTGAAGTGTCTGTTCATTTCCATTGACTATTTTTTAATAGGATTATTTGTGTTTTTGTTGAAGAGGTGTTGGATTTTCTTGTAGATTATGGAGATTAGACCTTTGTCTCACTTGTACTGTCCAAAACTGTTTTCCCAGTCTGTAGGTTCTCTTTTTACTCTTTTGGTGAAGTCTTTTGAAGAGCATAGGTGTTTGATTTTTAGAAGATCCCAGTTATCTAGCTTATCTATTGGGGTTTGTGCGTTGATGGTTATGCTTTGTAACCTGTTAATGTCATGTATTAAGGCCTGAAGTGTTGGTCCCATTTTTTCTTCTATGAACTTGATAGTTTTAGGCTTTATATTCAGGTCTTTGATCCATTTTGAAGTAGTTTTTGTATATGGCGTGAGGTATGGGTCCTGTTTCATTTTTTTGCAGATGGATATCCAGTTTTGCCAGCACCATTTGTTGGAAAGACTGTCTTTTCCCCATTTGATGGACTTTGGGCCCTTGTTGAAGATCAGGTGACCGTAGGTGGGTGGATTTACATCTGGGTTCTCAGTTCTGTGTCCATCGGTCAATGTATCTGTCGTTGTACCAGTACCAGGCTGTTTTGACTACTATAGCTGTATAGTAGGTTCTGAAGTCAGGTAGTGTGAGTCCTCCAACTTTATTCTTCTTCTTCAGTAGTGCTTTACTTATTCGGGGCTTCTTTGCTTTCCATATAAACTTAATGATTAGTTTTTCCATCTCTTTGAAGAATGTTGTTGGTTTTTCGATGGGGATTGTTTTGTATTTGTAAATTGCTTTGGGTAGAATTGTCATTTTCACAATGTTGAGTCTGCCTATCCATGAGCATGGTATGTTTTTCCATTTATGTAGAACCCTTTGGGTTTCATGCAGTAGTGTTTTGTAGTTTTCTTTGTATAGGTCTTTTACATCCCTGGTCAGATTTATTCCTAAGTATTTTATCTTTTTAGGGGCTATTGAAAATGGTATTGATTTCCTGATCTCCTTTTCATCATTCTCTTTACTGGTGTATAGGAATCCAACTGATTTTTGAATGTTTATCTTGTATCCTGCTACTCTGCTAAATCTTTCTATTAGTTCCAGTAGATTTCTCGTGGAGTCTTTAGGGTTTTCTGTGTATAGTATCATATCATCTGCAAACAGGGACAGTTTAACTTCTTCATTACCAATTTGGATGCCCTTGATGTCTTTTTCTTGCCTTATTGCTCTAGCTAGAACTTCCAGCACAATGTTAAATAGGAGTGGTGATAAAGGCCAACCTTGTCTTGTTCCTGTTTTCAAGGGGAATGTTTTCAGCCTCTCTCCATTAAAAATGATGTTGGCCAAAGGTCATGGAGGCCCTATAGACACATCCAAACCCCCCGAGGGACTGAGTTGTTGGACGGAGGGCTCTGGGGACCATGATCTCGGGGAACATCTAGCTCAATTGGCATGACACTACTTATAAAGATAATGCTCTACATTCTACCTTGGTGAGTAGTGTCTGGGGTCTTAAAAGCCTATGAGCGGCCATCTAAGATACTCCACTGATCTCATCCCTTCGGGAACAAGGGAGAACGAAGAGAACAGGATACAAGGAAAAGATTAGTCCGAAGGACTAATGGTCCACAGCTACCAAGGCCTCCACGGGACTGAGCCCAGTACAGCTGGATGGTGCCCGGCTACCACCAATGACTCCTCTGACCAGGATCACAACAGAGGGTTCTGGGCAGAGCTGGAGTAGGATGTAGAGTATAATTTTAACTCCCAAAAAAAAAAAAAAAAAAAAAGAAGACCAGATATACTGGCCTAAAGAATACTAGAGAAACCTCGAGAGTGTGGCCCCCAGACACCCTTTCAGCTCAGAGGGGAAGTTACCTTCAAGGTTTGATGTTAAGCCTGGGAATGGACACCCCAGTAAAACTAAATGGGACTAACGATGTACAGGAGTCCGGTGACAAGGGCCAGAAGGCAGAGGGAGAGTAGGAAACTGATGATAAGGAACACAAATTGAATAAGGACACTGTCGATGTATTGTGAGATTGTTGACCACTGCTATAGGGCAACATTTGTAGTAACTATTAAATGGGAGCCTGTTTTGTCCTGTAAGCCTTCATCTTGGGCGAGAATGGCAGCACAATTGGAAGAGCATAGTCAATATCACTTAAATGTGTAAGTAAAAAGTTTTGAAATGGTGTTTAAATAAAATAAAAATAAATAAATAAATAAATAAATAAATAAATAAACAAATGAGACTAAAGAGGTACAATAGTCCACTGACAAGGTCCAGAAGACAGAAGGGGACAAGGAAGCCCCCTGGTGATAGGGAACACAAGGTGGAGTAAGGATATTCTTGATGTGCTGTGAGATTGTTAACCATTGTCATAGGGCAACATGTGTAGTAACTGTTAAATGAAAAACTATTTTTTCTGTAAGCCTTCATCTTAAGTGAGAATAACAGCACAGTTGGAAGAGCGTAGTCAATGTCACTGAACTGTGAATGTAGAAATTTTTGAAACGGTGTATCTTTGGCCATCTGTAATTTTCATCAAAAAAAAAGGTTGAGAATTTAGAGGCTTAATACGTTGTGGGGTTGTTAACCAATGTCAAAAAACAACATGTGTACTACTGTTTCATGAGAAACTATTTGCTCTGTAAGCTTTCACCTGAAGTACAATAAAATATATATTTAAAAAAAAAAAAAAAATGATGTTGGCCATTGGTTTTGCATAGATGCCCTTTATTATGTTGAGGAATTTCCCTTCTATACCTATTTTATTGAGAGTTTTTATCAGGAATGGGTGTTGGACTTTGTCAAATATCCTCTCTGTATCAATGGAGATGATCATGTGATTCTTTTCTTTCCTTCTATTTATGTGGTGGATTACATTGATTGATTTTCTAATGTTGAACCATCCTTGCACACCTGGTATGAATCTTACTTGGTTATGGTGTATTTTTTTTTTTTTTTGTTATGATGCTGAATTCTATTGGCTAGAATTTTGTTCAGAATTGTTGCATCTATATTCATGAGAGATATTGGTCTGTAGTTTTCTTTTTTGTGACATCTTTTCCTGGTTTTGGTGTCAGCATTATGCTGGCTTCATAGAATGAATTTGGAAGTCTTCTTTCCTCTTCTATGCTCTGAAATAGCTTGAGTAATACTGGTACAAGCTCTTCTGTAAATGTTTTGTAGAATTCTCCAGTGAAGCCGTCTGGGCCAGGGCTTTTTTTGATTGGGAGTTTTTTTAATTACCTTTTCAATCTCTTCTCTTGTTATGGGTCTGTTCAGATTTTCAGCATCACTTTCTTGTAGTTTGGGTAGGCTGTGTGCTTCTAGAAATTTATCCATTTCCTCTAGGTTTTCAAATTTGTTGGAGTATAGTTTTTCACAATATTCTGTTATAATCCTTTTTATTTCAGTTGGGTCTGTTGTAATGTCCCCCATTTCATTTCTTATTTGGGTTATGTGTCTCCTCTCCTATTTTTCTCATTTGATTCTAGGAATTTTTTTATTCCATCTCTGATTTCTTCTATTACCCACTGATGTATAAGCAGGGTATTATTCAGTTTCCATGTAGTTGATTTTTTTTCCCTTGCTCTTTCTGTTGTTAATTTCTACCTTGATGGCATTGTGGTCAGAGAAGATACTTTGCATTATCTCAACATTTTGCATCTTTTTGAGGATTGCTCTGTGGCCTAAGATGTGGTCTATTCTGGAGAACGTTCCATGTGCATTGGAAAAGAATGTGTACTTTGCAGCGGTTGGATGAAGTGTTCTGTATATGTCTATGAGGTCAAGTTGGCTGATTGTGCCCTTTAGGTCTTCTGTATCTTTGCTTGAGTTTCTTCTTAGTTGTTCTGTCCTTTACTGAGAGTGGTGTGTTGAAGTCTCCTACTATTATTGTGGAACTGTCAATTTCTCTTTTCAGTGTTGTTAGAGTTTGTTTTATGTATTTTGGAGCCCTGTCATTGGGTGCGTAGGTGTTTATTATGGTTATGTCTTCATGATGGATCATCCCCTTAATCATTATATGGTGTCCTTCTTTGTCTTTTATGGTAGATTTCGTTTTAAAGCCTATTTTATCTGAGATTAGAATTGCTACTCCTGCTCTTTTTAGGTAGTTGTTAGCTTGATATATTTTTTTCCAACCTTTGACTTTTAATAAATTCACATCTTTGTTTCTAAGGTGAGTCTCTTGTAGACAGCATACTGATGGATCATGTTTTCTTATCCATTCTGTCACTGTCCATCTCTTTATGGGTGCATTGAGTCCATTTACATTCAGTGTAATTATTGATAGATGTGAGTTTGTTGCTGTCATTTTGTAGTGCTTTTTTTTTGTGGTGCTGAAGTTTTCTTTGTTCTTACTGTCTTGTGCTGAGTTACTTTTTTTGTGGATTTTTTTTTCATTTCTTTTATTTTTGTAGGTTTTGATTTTGCTGAGACTTTGTGTTTTTCCTCTTTTTTTTATGAGTATGCTTGTTAACTTTCTTTGTGGTTACGATGAATTTTACCCTTATCTTTCTAAGTTTGAAGTAGTCTAATATTACTTGGTATTGCCTTGCCTTCCTCTCCTTTAGAAGGTTCTATACCTATGCTGTTTATTCCCTCTTTCATTGTTTTGATGTTGTTGTCATTTACTGATTAACTGCTCTGATTCCCTGTTGTATTTCTTTTGGTTTTGTATAGTTCTCGAGAATTTATTTCCTAGATTGGTATCTGGCTGGTATGATCCTGCTTCCTAGATTCTGCCTGTGAGCTGAAGTTGTTTGTCCTCAGATGGAAGAACTCCCTTTAATAATTCTTGTAAGTTTGGTTTGACTTTTACATATTCCCTTAATTTCTGTTTATCTGGAGATGACCTAATTTCATCATCAAATTTGAATGAGAGTTTTGCGGGATATATTATTCTTGGCTGGCAATTTTTTTCTTTCAAGGTTTTATATATGTCATCCCTTTGCCTTCTTCCCTGCATGGTTTCTGCTGAATAATCTGAGCTTAGTCTTATTGTTTGTCCTCTGTATGTGACTTCTTGTTTTTCACGAGGTGCTCTCAGGATTCTTTGTTTGTCTTTGGTTTTAGTGAGTGTGATTATGATATGCCTTGGTGATTTTCTTTTGGGGTCTGTCGTATATGGGGTTCATTGAGCTTCTTGGATGGTCAGCTTTTCATGGTTCATGATATTGGGGAACATTTCTGTCAGCCGTTCTTCAGTGATCTTCTCTGTGTTTTCTGTTTTCTCCCCATTCTGGAATTCTAATCACTTGAAAATTTTTGCTTTTGAGTATATCTCACATAAATCTCAGGGTCTCTTCATTTTTCTTTGTTCTTTTTTCTGAGTTTTCCTCAAACAGAGCTGTATCCAAGTGTTTGTCTTCAATTCCACTGATCCTGTCTTCCACCATTTCAAATCTGCTCTTCAGCCCTTCTATGGCACTGTCCATTTATGAAATCTTGTTGTTTATCTTTTGGATTTCTATTTGTTGTCTTTGTATAATTTCTAGTTGTGAATTCATTTTGGCATTTTGTTCCTGCATTATTTTCCTGAATTCTTCCAATTTTTTGTCTGTATTTTCCATGAATTTGTCTATTTTTTCCTCATGTTTGTCAGCTTTTTGCCTCAGTTCTTGGAGAATTCTGAGTATTAGAGATTTGAATTCCCTTTCAGTTATTTCTAGTGCATTTTCTTCCAGAGAAGAGTCGTCTGGTGTTTTATTTTGGACGCCTACTGGAACCATGCTGTCCTGTTTTTGTAAATGTTTTTATATTGTCTGCTGTCTTCAGGGCATTCAGTAGTTATTTTTTTCATTTATTGATTGTAGATTTGTTTGTTTCATCCCTTCTTTTTTTAATTTGACTATGTCTGAGCAGGTGGACTGTGTGTTCTTTGTTGTTTGCTCATCTGTGGGCACAATACTTTTCACCTCCTTCTCCAATTGGCAAGGTCAGATATGGTACAGCAGGGCAGGTCTAGCTGAAGAGGAGTTACTGGGATGGGTTATTTGTGGCACTTACTACAGCCACCAGAGTGGGTCGGTAATCAGTGCAGGGCAGGTTCCAGTAGGCCGTGCCTGTGCTGCTTGGTGGTGTGATGTCAAGCACATGGTGCAGGTAGGCAGGATGTAGTGGGAGATTGTTATGTGTGGAGCTAAGATGGATATGGGGGAGAGGAGCGAGGAACAGGAGCCAAAAACATACAAACAAACAAGAAAGTATGGTAGGGGAGCTTGCCGTTGGTGTGGAGAGATGAGAGACTATGAAATGGAGAAAAACAGAAAGGGGAAGAGGAAAAAAAGAAAAGAAAAGAATGAATAACTAAAAACTGGAAAAGTTAAAGAACCACAAAGTTCCCTGGGATCCCACCAGAGCAGCTATGAGGTCTGGGGAAGTTGCTCTCAGGTGTTGCAGTACAGCCTGGCTAGAAGGCATAGAGGTATACAACACCAGGTATTCAGGGAACAGAAGAAGGAAGATATAGAGAGATGAGTAACTGAGTAATGAAGAAAGACAAAAAGGAAAAAGAGGGAAAAGAAAACAAAACAAATTAAAAAAAAAAAAAGAAAAGCCCCCCAAAAAACAGAAAGAAAAAAAAACAAAACAAAAAAAGAAATGCCATCAGGGATCCCTCTGCTTATCTGTGCAAGCCAAGGGGGTAGTCTCCTTGCCACGCAGCACTGCCTGGCCAGAAAGGGCTCCGAACTCAAGAAAAGGAAAAGAAAAACAAACAATTCAAAACAAACAAATGAGCAAAAGCTCCTGGATCCCACCAGCGCGGCATCCCAGACCAGGAAGCAGCTCCACACTCGAACGGAGCTCCACAGCCCCTCGTGAAGAAGCAAAGATGGCATACGGAGCCAGGTATTTGAGCAAAAGGAGGGGGAGGTGGTGAGAGGTAAGGAAGAAATCAAAAGAAGCAGAAAAAAAAGCAACACCAGCAGCCAACAAATGGCACTCAGAGAGCCAGCTAGTGTGGGCTGGTGGAATCCAAGCATCCGGTGTTTCTTGGACAAGAGACTGTGTCCACGGGAAGCAGAGGGGGCCAAGTGTGTGTGGAGAAGTGTAGAGAGTGGGAAAGTGTATATCACAAATTACCGGAGCTCTTCAGCCCCTCAGGAAGAAGCAAAGTTGGCACACGGAGCCAGGTATTTGAGAGAAAGAAGGGGGAGGTGGTGAGAGGTAAGGAAGAAATGAAAAGAAGCAGAAAAACGCAACACCAGCAGCCAACAAATGGCACTCAGAGAGCGGGCCCATTTGGGTGTGTGGAACCCAAGCAGCAGGTGTTTCCCAGACAAGAGATTGTGGCCGCAGGAAGCAGAGGAGGCCGAGTGGGGGTGAAGAAGGGTGGAGGGTGGGAAAGCATATACCGCAAATTACCAGTTGTTTTGTCTCCCGCTGGAAGCTCCATGAAGCTGCTTTCTCGTACCCTGTTTACTGGTCTCTGATAGGAGTGCAAGTTGGTGGATCCATGCCGCATTAGCTGGTGGGGGACCTCTGCATGAATCTTTCCTCGCTCTCCGTTCTCTGTCAGTTTTCTCACTCCATTTGGTGCTTGGCTGAGTTCTTTATCTTTTCATTTGATGTTTTAGGGTTTCAGGATTGTTGTTTTCTCCATTCGGCTTAGTTTTTTGGATCTTCGCTGTGGAGGGACGGTGTGGTGCTTCTGCTTAGAGCGCCATTTTGCCGGAAGTCCCAGTTGTGAGGATTTTATGTTGAGGTGTAATCCATACTGAAGGTTGTGGTCTTTGCTCTTCATCAGTAAGTGCTGCAAGTCCTTTTCACTTTCAGCAAGCAAGGTACTGTCATCTGCACAACAGATTGTTAATGAATCTTCTTCCGATCCTGATGCCCTGTTCTTCTTCATATAATCCAGCTTCTCAGATTATTTGCTTAGCATACAGATTCAATAGATACAGTGAAAGGATACCACCCTGTCGCACACCTTTTCTGGCTTTGAACCACACAGTATCCCCTGGTTCTGTTTGAATGACTGTCTCTTGGTCAATGTACAGTTTCCTCATGAGCACAATTAAGTGCTCTGGAATTCTCATTCTTCACAATGTTATCCATAATTTATTATGATCCACACAGTTGAATGTCTTTGCATAGTCAATAAAACACAGGTAAACATCTTTCTGGTATTGTCTGCTTTCAGCCAGGATCCATCTGACATCAGCAATGATATCCCTGGTTCTACATCCTCCTCTGAAACCTACTTGAATTTCTGGAATTTCCCTGTAGATATACTGCTGCAGCCGCTTTTGAATGATCTTCAGCAAAATTTTACTTGCATATGATATTAATGATTTTGTTCAATAATTTCCACGTTCAGTTGGGTTGTATCACTTTTCTTGGGAATAGGCATAAATATGGATCTCTTCCAGTCGGTTGGCCAGGTAGCTGTCTTCCAAATTTCTTGGCATAGACAAGTGAGCACTTCCAGTGCTGCATCTGTTTGTTGAAACTTCTCAGTTGGTATTCTGTCAGTTCCTGGAGTCTTCTTTTTTGCCAGTGCCTTCAGTGCAGCTTGGACTTCTTCCTTCAGTACCATCGGTTCCTGATCATATGCTACCTCCTGAAATGGTTGAACGTTCACCATTTCTTTTTGGTATAGTGACTCTGTGTATGCCTTCCATCTTCTTTTGATGCTTCCTGCGTCGTTTAACATTTTCCCCATAGAATCCTTCAATATTGCAACTCAGGCTTGACTTTTTTCTTCAGTTCTTTCAGCTTGAGAAATGCTGAGCGTATTCTTCCCTTTTGGTTTTCTATCTCCAGGCCTTTGCACATATTATTATAATAGTTTATTTTGTCTTCTGGAGCCGCCCTTTGAAATCTTCTGTTCAGGTCTTTTACTTCATCATTTCTTCCTTTTGCTTTAGCTACTCAACATTCAAGAGCAAGTTTCAGAGTCTCTTCTGACATCCATTTTGATCTTTTCTTTCTTTCCTGTCTTTTTAATGACCTCTTGCTTTCTTCACATATGGTGTCCTCGATATCATTCTACAACTCATCTGGTCTTCCTTCAGTAGTGTTCAACGTGTCAAATCTATTCTTGAGACGGTCTTTCAATTCAGGTGGGATATGCTCAAGTTTGTACTTTGGCTCTCGTGGACTTGTTCTAATTTTCTTCATTTTCAACTTGAACTTGCATATGAGCTATTGATGGTCTGTTCCACGGTTGGCCCCTAGCCTGTTCTGACTGATGAGATTGAGCTTCTCCATCATCTCTTTCCATAGATGTAGTTGATTTGATTCCTGCGTATTCCATCTGGTGAGGTCCACATGTATAGTCCACCATTTATGTTGGTGAGAAAAGGTACTTGCAATGAAGAAGTTGTTGGTCTTGCAAAATTCTATCATGAGATCTCTGGCATTGTTTCTATCACCAAGGCCATGTTTTCCAACTACCATTCCTTTTTCTTTGTCTCCAACTTTCGCATTCCAATCACCAGTAAATATCAATGAATTCTGATTACATGTTTGATCAATTACATGTTTGATCGTTTAGTGAGGAAAATATCTTACGTCCACCAATGCTACCCTGGTACTAGGAATTTTGTCCCAATTTAGAATGTGCCTATGATAGAGCTCTAAACATATCCTCTGCCAGTTCGCTGCCTTTCCTGGAACTAAAGCTGCTTCCAATCCCATCTCAGCTAGATGGCAGAGGAAATAGGTGAAAAGTGCCTGTGTTGACCTCCACCGTTAATGAACAGATTAACTCACAGAAAGCTCTGGGTATGTCTTTTCGCGTGCACATCCACTCCTTCCATGGATCTTTTCTATTTTGTCTTTCTATTCTAACAAATCTCAGTTTATCATTAGGGATCATTAACTTTGGAAACAAGTTTGCCTTTTTTTTTTTTTTTTTTTTTTTTTGGTTTCTCCTAGCCAGGTTAAAAAAAGACACGGTCTATTCTGGCAGTTTTATTTTTTCAATCTCTCTTGATTCACAGTTTAGCCATAATCATTGTCTTCTGAATAAAAAACAAACAAATCTGTTGCTGAAAAGTTAGTTTTGACTCATGGAAACCCCATGTGTTACATAGTAGAACTGCTCCATAGGGTTTTCTTGGCTGTAATCTTTACTGAAGCAGATCACCAGGGTGTTCTTCCACAGCACGGCTGGATGGGCTCAAACCACTAATCTTTAGGTTAGCAGTCAAGCACAAACCATTTACACCACCTAGGGACCTTCTTTTCTTTTCTTTTTTATTGTAGTTTAAATGAAGTTTTACAGAAGAAACTAGCTTCTTATTAAACAGTTAGTACCCATATTGTTTTATGACACTGGTTAACAAACCTACAACATGTCAACACTCTCCCTTCTCAAACTTGGATTTCCTATTACCAGCTTTCCTGTCCTCTTCTGCCTTCTAGTCCTTGCCCCTGGGCTGGTGTGCTCCTTTAGTCTCATTCTGTTTTATGGGCCTGTCTAATCTTTGGCTAAAAGGTGAACCTCAGGAATGACTTCATTACTGAGCTAAAAGGGTGTGTGGGGGACATACTCTCAGGATTTCTCCAGTCTCTGTCAGGCCAGTGAATCTGATCTTTTTTTGTGAGTAAGAATTTTGTTCTACATTTTTCTCCAGCTCTGTCCAGAACCCTCAACTGAGATCCCTGTCAGAGCAGTCAGTGGTGGTAGCTGGGCATCTTCTAGCTGTACTGGACTCCATCTGGTGGAAGCCATGGTAGTCGTGGTCTATTAGTCTTTTGGACTAATCTCTCCTTGTGTCTTTAGTTTTCTTCATTTTCCTTTGCTCCTGAGGGGTGAGATTAGTGGAGGAGTATCTTAGATGGCCGCTTACAGGCTTTTAAGACCCCAGATGCTACTCACCAAAGTAGAATGTAGAGCATTTTCTTTATGAAGTATGTTATGCCAATTGAGCTAGATGTTCCCAGAGACCATGGTCCCCACAGCCCTTAGCCCAGTAATTCGGTCCCTCAGGGAGTTTGGATTTATCCATGGGGCTTCCATGACCTTACCCTGAACAAGTTGTACTGGCTTCCCCAGTATTTTGTACTGTCTTTCCCTTTACCAAAGTTACCACTTATCTATTGTCTATTTAGTGTTTTTCCATCTCCAACTCCTCCCCTCCCTTGTAACCATCAAAGATTGTTTCTTTTTGTGTGTAAACCTTTTCATTAGTTTTTATAGTAGAGGTCTCATACAATATTTGCCCTTTTGTGATTGACTTATTTCACTCAGCATAATGCCCTCCAGATTCATCCATGTTGTGAGAAGCTTCACAGATTCATCATTGTTCTTTCTCGTTGCATAGTACTCCATTGTCTGTATGTACCAAAGTTTGTTTATCCATTCATCTGTTGATGGGCATTTAGGTTGTTTCCATCTTTTTGCTATTGTGAACAATGCTGCAATGAACATGGGTGTACATATGTTTATTTGTGTGATGGCTCTTATTTCTCTAGGATAAATTCTGGATCATCTGGTATTTCTATTTCTAGCTTTCTAAGGAAGTGCCACATTGTTTTCCAAAATGGTTGCACCGTTTTGCATTCCCACCGGCAGTTCATGAGAGTTCCAATCTCCCTGCAGCCTCTCCAACATTTGTTATTTTCTGTTTTTTGTTTTGTGCCAGTAATGCTGGTGTGAGACGGTATCTCATTGTGGTTTTGATTTGCATTTCTCTAATGGCTAGTGATGGCAAGCATTTCCTCATGGGTCTGTTAGCTACTTGAATGTCTTTTTTGGTGAAGTGTCTGTTCATTTCCTTTGCCCATTTTTTAATTGGATTATTTGTCTTTTTGTTGTAGAGGAGTTGGATTTTCCTGTAGATTTTCGAGATTAGAGCTTTGTCAGATTTGTAATAGCCAGAAATTTTTTCCCAGTCTGTAGTTTTTCTTTTCACTCTTATGGTGAAGTCTAGGGACTTTCTTTTCTAAATCTGTTATTGTTGTTATTAGTTGCCATTGCCAAAGTCTCTTCTGAATATCCCTCTATTTTTATTGTTCCATGGCTTGTTTCTTATTTTTTCCACCTAGATTGCCCATTTATTCTCCTTAATCTGCTTTCCCCAATTTGGGGCATTAAGTGAAACTTTTCTATGACTTGTTTCTTCTTCCCTCCATATGGTTTCTGCCGTAGTGTGGGATTGAGATCATGTATTGATTCCTACAATTGTTCATTTCTTTGTTTCTGGATGACACTTTCCAAGATTATGCCTTAAGACTGTATTCACTCGTTGGTTTGAGTGGTACCGGTTTATTCTTTTGTTTGTTTTTGCTATTTTAAAAAACTTGGATTTTGTTCTTTTTGTTGTTTGGGGGCAGGAACATTTATAACCCTACTTCTAAGCAGACACTTTTTCTTAGAGGTAATCAAGATTTATTTAAATTAAGCCATACAAAGGGCTTATGCTTACATAGATCATTTCCAATAAATAAATTCTTAAAAAATTAATTCACTCAGTGTAAATACTTAATGAATATATATTAAGCAATTGAGCAATGAAGAAATATTTTTATGGAGAAAAGATATTATGAAAATCGACATATCAAGAAAGCTAAATCTGAAGGTGCCAAAGAAATTCCCTGTCAGTGAAATGCTGTGATTGAGAAAAACAGCATTAAAGAAAGCAAAGTGATGAATGAAGAGGACACTTTGCTGGCCTTGAAGATAACATCCAATTAATACTTCAGTTATCCCAACACTGTGTGATCTTAAGAAAGTCCCTGAATATCTTTAAGCCTCAGTTTTCTCATCTGCAGAGGGGGAATAATAAAAACACCTACTTCATAATCTTGTGTTGAGGGTAAAAAGAGATAACATATGAAGAGCTTAATGTACTGCCTGGCACATAGAATCCAGTAGATGTTGGGCATTTATTATCATCACTCTGACAGAGTTACCATGAGTTGGATTTAACTCATGGCAACTGGCTTGGTTATGTCTTCAAAAAATCAAAAGGAAGAGACAATTGCTGCATATTGTGACATATCTGTTCTTTCACATGGGATCACCATGAGTCTGAATTGACTTGACAGCAACAAGTTTGAGTTTTGTTTTTTTTTTTTTTGGTATTTGTTCATGTTCTCCAGGTGTGTACAATATAATTTTGTCATTCAGATTTTAAGTTCATATCTTAACCATTCAATCTACCTAACACAAGGCCTTGTGTTTACATATAAAAAACAAACAAACAAAAAAAGTTACCAGGTGAATCGACTCGAAAACATGGCAACCCCATGTATGTTAGAGTAGAGTTGTGCTCCATAGGATTTTTCAATGGCTGATTATTCAGAAGTAGATCACCACTGGGCCTTTCTTCCCAGGCATCTCAGCACGGACTTGTGAAATGTTCATACCACGCAGAAACTTGTTACATATCAAGAGTGCACCTTGGTTTCAACCTACTGAATCAATAAATAAATGGATTTAGATTCACAAGACATAACGGAGGGGACACTGAATCCAGGACTTCACTGAGCTGTCATCCTACATTACTTCATTCTGAAACTGGGGAGAAATGACCATTCCCCTAGATTTTAAGCTAAAATAGATTCAGGGCACTTGAAATAGCTTAACAATTGGGATGGAAACCACAGTCACAAAGTCAGACCTCCCCATGGCATTAAGACTGTTGACAACCAACATGCAGAAGTTTACAAACAATCCCCTTAAAATAAGTCCTCAAACAACCTTCAGAGTTGAGGGTAGGAGAAAGTGCTTGAGTAGAAGTTAACATAATTCTTGGAAAATGGAACAAGGGAAGGAAGGGGGTGGGGTAACAAAGAAACCAGCACAACCAGAGTAAAAACAAAACATTAATATTATCAACAACAATAACAACAAAAATAATCACAGCAAGTTCTAACATAGCATTTACTACATCCAAGTCCTGCTCTAACCTTTATATATATAATAACAACAAAAAAAATTATGTATATATTAACTCATTGAATCCTTATAAACAGCTCCCTGGTTGGGGCAAATCGTTAATGCCCTAGGCTGCTAACTAAAGGTTGGAGTTTGAGTCCACCCAGAGGTGCCTGGGAAGAAAGGGCTGGTGATCCACTTCCTTCTGATACACATGGGGTTGTCATGAGTCAAAATCAACTCTACAGCAACTATTTTTTGTTTTGTTTTTTATCCTTATAAAAATCATATGAGGGATGAATCTTAAAAACATTATGCTAAGTGAAATAAGCCAGATACAAAAGGACAAATATTGTGTGATCCCACTTCTCTGAAATATAGGAAATGCATACAGACAGAAAGTAGATTAGAGGTTACCAGGAGCTGAGGGGAAGGGGAGTGAAGCGTTATTGCTTAATGGGTACAGAGTTTCTATGGGCAGTGATGAGAAATTGTACAACATTAGAGCATGATTAATGCCACTGAATTGTACACTAAAAAATGGTTAAGATGTCAAATTTCATGTGATATGTATTTTACCACAACAAAAAAGTGATAAAAAAAATCCTGGGAGGAAGATAAAACTATATCCCCACTTTATAGAAGAGGAAAGTAAGGCACCGAGAAGAATTAAGTGCCCAAGTCATACATCCAATGACCAAGGAAAGGGTTCATGTTAACTCTTCGTGGGAGCTTTATTATTATGATTATTGAAGATATCCACAGTCACTCTTAGCAGTTTGGATTACCATAAGAATGAGGAGAAACCACAAAGATGTTTGCTCAAGAAAGGAAGATGACAAAAAGTAGCTTTAGAAAAAGTGAGTCTGTTGGTGGTATTTGAGGTGGACTGAAGAATGGCAGGACTTGAGGAGTGGGTGATTATCATAGTGATAGGTCTACCAGGTGCTGAGGCCCTTACAGGAAAAGGAAGGAGAAACAGATGAGACTTAGGACAAGTCCCTTCCCCTGTCTGCCACTCAATTTCCTCTTCTATAAAATGAGGGTTTCGAACTGCATAGTCCCTGAGTACCCAGTGAGGGTCAATTTTTTTTGTAATTTTATAAAAGTAAAAGAAAAATGTGATCGAAAAATACAATTTATTGGCAGAAAAATAGACATTTGCAACAGAAAAATTATTTATATATGTGTGTGTGTGTATGTTTTTAAGTGTATGTATATATATATATATATGTGGGTGTGTACCTGTGTTTAAGTGTGTGTATTTATATGTGTGTATTGCACATGTATGTATTCATGTGTACATGGATGTGTGCATGTGTGTATTTGTGTGTATGTGATATATATAGAATTGCCAGTAGCTTGTTAATGTAGCTTCTAGTAACCTGAGAGTTCTTTGCTGAAAGATTTGGTGTCCATGGGATACGAAGTTACAGAGAAGACAAGAAAGGAGCCAGGCAGGGACTAAACTGGTTTGCTCAAAAAAGGAAGAAATGCAGATGTCCTGAGGGAGGATGATTCATGTAATAAGAATAGAAAGGTATGGAAGGGAAGTGTCCAGGAAGAGACGATTGGAAGCTGATGGTTCATGATGATATTTCGGAAACAGAAAATCTTCTAATGAGGATTTTAATAACGCTGTTTGCTGCGGAGTTTGCTATGTCTCCTGTATCTTCCTATAAGATATTTTAGAAAAGGAGCTAGCATGCTATACTGGTTAAGCAGAGACTTCAAAACCAGACTGTCTACTTTGGATTTCAGCTCTTTGCGATAATTGCACAAGACCCAGGTCACACATTTAATAAGTGACTTATTAAATGTGTGACCTGGGCCTCTTCAATTATTCAATTTTAGAGAACGTTTCCATCATCCATCCACCAGCACAAGCCAGGGACCTGGGAGTTGTCCTTGGTGATGCCTGGTCCTCATTTCCCATTTCTAATCCATCCAATTGTGCAGATGGTAACTCCTGAGCGCCTCTCAGGTCTCAGATCTGTTCCCTTCTCCCCGTCTCCGCTAGCACTCCCTCAGTCCCCACCCTCTACTTCTCCATGACCTTGGGAAAGTCATTAACTCTGTGAGTTAGTTTCTTCATCTGTATAATTGGATAAAAATAATACCTACCTCATAGGATTTTGTGATGATGTAATACAGTAATGCTGTGAAGAGTTTAAAACAGAGTCTAACACATAGTAAGAGCTCAATAAATACTAAATACTAGCCTAAAGCAGCCTTCTAGGAATTCCCTGCATCCACCCTTCTCCTACCCTCATCTGCTTTCTGCACTGAAGACAAGATGATCTTTTCAAAAAGCAGTTTTGATTATATGCCTGACTTACTTAAAACTTTCCCTTGACCTCCTCTTGTTCTTACAGGATCAAAATCCCCGCCTTGGTGTGACCCTGCCTTCTTCCAAGTTCATCTGCCATCACGCTCCACCCTTGCTCCCAACTCATCAGTCGCCCTGATCTTCTACCAGGTCCTGGAATGCCCCAAGGTTCTCCCCACCACAAGTAACACCCACGGTGGTCCCTCTGTCTGGTATACTTTCCCATCTTCTCTTCCCTGTCCCAGAGATACCCTGCCCATCCCGCAGACCATCCTTCCCATATCTCTTCTTGATGAGGCCTTCTCTGATGCCTGCCCCACCACCACCACCTCAAGCCTAGGTCAGTTTCCTTTGTTTACATGCTCCCTTAGGACCTTATTCTGCACCTATCTGATTCACTTGGGTGATTTATATATAATTTTATATATATATATGTATATTTGTCTCCTCCATTAGACTAGGGAGCAGTGGTGGTTCTATGGTAGAATTCTTGCCTGGAAATCAAGGTTTGATTTCCAGGCAATCCACTTCTTGCACTACTACCACTCATCTGTCAGTGGCAGCTTGCATGTTGCTATAATGCTGAACAGGTTTCAGAGGAACTTCCAGGCTAAGACTAGGAAGATAGATCTGGCTATCTACTTCCAAAAGTCAGGCAACGAAAGCCTTATGGATCCCAACAGTCCAATCTGCAACTGATCATGGGGATGGCACAGGACAGGGCAGCATTAGTTCTGTTGTGCTTAGGGTCACCATGAGTCAAGGGCCAACTTGATGGAAGCTAATAGCAACACCACTATTAGACTGAAACCATAATATGGAAGAGAAAACTCACAACTGTATGTTCAGTGTGAGTTTTCTCACAACCCAAATGAGAGCCTCTCTGAGATTCCCATTTCCTCGCCCTGCTCCTCTCTTGCCTTGTCTACCTTTCTCTGCAAAAATAATTCCTTACTCTAATCTCCACTGTGAATCTTAATATCAGACTTTCCACAAACATCACCCTATACCCAGCTGGGTTGGTCTTTTCCCAAAAGTCATGGCCTGTTCCTTGGTGATACAGTTCTTTAAGTCTCAGTTATTTAAGCTAGAAAATGTTCCAGGGGGCCGGAGCAGGAAATTCCACAGCCTGTCCACAGCATAGTCTGTTCTTGATGCGTGAGTACGTGAAGGAAAGGGTGGGAGGGGTAGGGGTTGGCACTTCAGATGGAGTAGTTCAAGATGGGAGCCAGCATTGCCAACCCTTCTGTCTTCATCTCCGTCTCCGTGGTCTCTCCACCAGGGTGACTTGGAGACTTTCTTTTAACACTTGGATTACCAGGAGATAACTGTTTAACTGTGTGTGTCTCTCTCGTTCTCTCTCACTCACACACACACACCACTTCCCAAAAACAAACTAACTCTGAGAAATAGTACATTTTAAACCAGAGGTCACAAACTGGAACTCCCTGGGCCAAACCCAACACACAGAGTTTGGCATGCAAAAGTTATAAAAGTTCACATGAAAATCCAGACTTCTAGCTACTTTGGAATAAAAAGAAAAGATTCCCATTGGATGGAGTCAGTCCCTTTGGATAAGTCATCCTACTTCATACCCTCTCCTGCAAACAGCTACAACACTCACTCACTTTACCTGCCTGTCCCTCTAAGTAGTGGAGTTTTGACCCTGGTCTAACTCTTAAAGTGGGAGAGAAATATTATTCTACCTGCTCCTCATTTCTCAAGGCCATATCACTCACAAGGAAGTTAGTACTTTCCATTGTTGAGAAGAACAGGTAAAGCTCCTTGCTTATCCTTCTTCCTCACTCCCCTTTATATAGTATCCTCGATGACTTGTTGGGGATAAGAAATGGTCCATGGCTGAGTCACTTACCTCCTAATAGCAATCCCCTTAGCTTCAAAAAAGACTGTGGTTGGAGCTTTAAAATTCCTGTTTATAAGGGCCTAGCTAAATTCTAAAACTGGGTTCATCCTCCTCCCCAGATTATTATGATGGTAAGGAAGAAAATCCACCACCAATGTGT
This sequence comes from Dugong dugon, assembly GCA_030035585.1. Classification (NCBI taxonomy): domain Eukaryota; kingdom Metazoa; phylum Chordata; class Mammalia; order Sirenia; family Dugongidae; genus Dugong; species Dugong dugon. Next base: position 63,629,275 of record CM057470.1, on the reverse strand, counting down.
CAGTTTGTACTGTGGTGTCTTTCATGTTGCTGTGATGCTGGAAGCTATGCCATTGGTATTTCAAATACCAGCAGGGTCACTCATGGTGGACAGGTTTCGGTAGAGCTTCCAAACTAAGACAGACTAGGAGAAAGGTCTGGTGAACTACTTCTGAAAATTAGCCAGTGAAAACCCCATGGAATTCAACAGAATATTGTCTGATGGCACAGGACTGGGCAATAGTTCATTCTGCTGTATATGGGGTCACCATGAGTTGGTGTCAACTTGACAGAAATTAACAAGGTAGAAAAGAGGTTGGTGGAGGATGATACAGGCTAGGATGGGGAGAAGTTAGGAGGCTGCTGTTGTCAGGCAGGTGAGGAGCTGAGGATCTGAACTTCAGCAGCAGCCTAGGAAGAAGGGAACAGATGTTATTGGTTTACCTTCAAAATAACCAGAGTGCTGTCCTTTCTATACGAAGTTGACATATCAATTTACTGTCATCACATCTTATTATTACATCTTTGGTTTGTTTTTTCCCCAGATGATTCTAATGATCTTCTCTCATCTCTTGGACATAAACACATGTTTGTTTTGTTTAAATCTGAGCGTCTATAATATAATAAAAATATTTACAAACTCCATTTAAACTTGAATTAAACCTATGACTTTGGCTTCTAACCAAGTAACTAAACAACCACAGCAATCAAAATCCAATTTAAAGGCAAGACAGTGGTTATAAGTTGTAGTTGAATTAAACATAAGATCTGGCTCTCATGAGAAGAAAAAAGCCTGACAGTTTTGATACTGGACCTGTTCTTGGCTGAACACACCTAGTATATTAAAAAAAAAAACCTAAAGAAAAAAAAAAAGTTGCTGTTGAGTTGATTCCGACTCATGGCAACCCCATGTGTGTCAGAGTAGAACTGTGCTCCACAGGGTTTTTAAAGGCTGATTTTTCAGGAGTAGATCCCCAGGACTTCCTTCCAAGGAGCCTGTGGGTGGACTTGAACTTCCAACCTTTATGGGTAGCAGCTGAGCACCTTAACCATTTGTACCACCAGGGACTCCAGTATATGTGTAAGGCCACTTTAAAAATTCTGCAATGGACACTACTCCCTACTCCAAATGAAATAGGCATAAGTGAGTGTAGTGGGAACTCAATCAATATTTGCTGAAAGAAAGAACTAAGAAACCCAAGAGTTCTCCCGTTGGAAGTTCTGCTTCCTAGAGAAATTATAGTCTTGAAAGCCAATCTTTGTTGAGAAATAAAAAGGTTTACTAGCTGCCAGAAGTTCCTCTGACAAGTTAAAAGGAGAGTTTGTAGATCCAAACATCAAGCTTTTTTATAACACATAAGTAGATAAAACTCAGTACACTGTGAGGGGAGTCCCCACCTGCCTAGGGAGCAAGTGAAGGATGCATCTCTGGCTGCCAGTGGAAGAAATACAAATGGAATAAAAGGAGGAAACAGGCAGTAACAGGAGTTTGACCATTCCATTGAGGTCAAAACCCTGTTCAGAGCTGCAGTGCCGTGGATTTCTCCTTATATAAGGTCTTTCTAGCCCTGGGCATATAGTTCTGTCAAGATGATTTGCTAGGTCATGCTTGAGAGAACAGAGGATACACATTTGAAGGAAAATTACCTGCAGAAAAAAAAAGATTTTTTGGCTTTTTGAACTGAGGGCAAGTGGTTTGCCATTTTTAAGTTTGTGCTTGCGACCAGTGGGAAATTGAAGGGGTGCATTGAGGCAGGCAATGTCAGTGCTCATCAGAAGAACCCCTTCCAGGGCTGGAAGTTAAAGGGAGCCAGTGAGTAGACAGCCTGGCATGCTCACTTGAGGTAACCACCTGGCTCTATTAGATGTGTGGAAAATTGGAGATGTGCATCAATGAAGAGATGAGTTATTGAGTTTGGATATGTTCCTTTGGCACCCACTGACCTAGCCCCAGGTGGTTAGGGATGAGAGAGACAGAGACACGGAGCTGCCTGGCCTGAAGTGCAGGAAGCTGTGTGGACTCCTGAGCTTATGGCTGGTACCTGTTGACCTAACCCAGGGTGGCTAGGGATGAGCTGACCCCGACAGACAGAGGATGTAGATGACCTGGCACCAGGTAAAGGGAGAAGAGAGAGAGATTTTTGATGTTGCAAAATTGGCATAGGCAGCAGGATTCGCTTTAATTTGGTGGCTTGCCCCAGACTGGACTTTGCTTCTGGATGCAGATGCTCAAAATTCCAACCAGAACAGAATATTAAGACATGCAGACCAACCCAGAACTGCTGGGAGAACAAAGGATTTGCATTTGAAGGACAATTATTTGCAGGGAAAAAAAAGTGGGGGTGCTTTGAACTCAGGGCAAGAGGCTTTCCATTTTTAAGTTTGTGCTTGTGGTCAGTGGGAAAATTGAAAAGGTACTTTAAGGCAGGAAATGTCTGTGCCCATCAGAAGAACCCCCTTCTAAGACTGGAAGTTAAAGGGAGCCAGCAAGCAGATAGTCTAGTTTTCTCGCCTGAGGTGACCACCTTGGTCCAAAAGACGAGTGGAAGTGGGGGAGATATAGCAATGAAGAGATGGGCTGAGTTTGGACATGTTCTTTTGACATCCATTGACCTAGCCCCGGGTGGCTATGGATGAGAGAGAGATGGAGGTGCCTAGTGTGAAGTGCAGGAAGTTATGTGGACTCCTGAGCCTATAGCTGGTACCTGTTGACCTAGCCCAGGGTAGCTAGGGATGAGATGACCCAGACTGAATGGGGATGAAGATGAGCTGACCCAGACTGAACGGAGCACAGCTGACCAGATCCCAGCTGACTGAGGACAAGGATGAACTGGCCCCAGGTAAAGGGGGAAGAGAGAGAGAAGGAGCTACAATACTAAAGATAGTGAAAGACAGGGAGAGAAGGCACAAGATGGTGCAGCAGCAGGAGCAGTGGCAACAAGGAGATTGGTGTGGGGTGACTACAGTGGGCTTGCTATCCATGGAGCTGAGCGCCTTTAGGCAGGAGGCTTGCTGACAGAGCGGGGTGCCTCCAGGCCCTTGTCAGCAGGGCCAAAAGAGCTGTAACATTGGCAGAGGCCAGGCCGAGTGGGGCCTAGCAACAGAGGCCCAAGCAGGGCCAAGAGAAGGGCCACAAACTAGCACGGCTGAGAAGGAGCTGAGCACTGTCCTGGTTGGACACTGTCCTAACTGACGAAGGTGATCCTGATCTTGAGTTGTATCCATTTGTTTCCAAGTTGATTCTGATCCCAAGTTATATAGCCTGTTACTTCCCCAGTAAACCACTTAACTGAAAGTACAGTTCATGAGTTCTGTGAGACATTGCAGCTAATTACTGAACCCAAAAATGGGAGCAAGAGTACTGAGGGGAGGGCAGTAGTTGGTGTTAGAAGATGTTGAAGTGGTGCAGCATCTTAGAGAAATTAGACATTTGGGACATCTTTAACCTCTGCCTCAGACGAACCAGCTTTGTGCTGACTCTCATTACAGAAATTATTAGTTTAGAGCATTAATAGAAAAACAAAGATAAATTTTGGAGATATCCCTGAGCAAGGAAGCTTGTTTCTCTGGCCACACACTGGGAAAATTTTAAGCCCCTTCAAAGGCCTTTGGAGTCCTTGAGTATTGCAAATGGTTAACATGCTTGACTGCTAACCAAAAAGCTGCAACTTCCAATCCACTTTGGAGGAATATCCTGGCACTCTACAACCAAAAAAAAAAAAAAAAAAAAAGCAGCCATTGAAAACTCTTTGGAGTACAGTTTTGCTCTGACACAAATGGGGCTGCCATGAGTCAGAGTCAACTCAAAGACAACTGGTTGAAATGCTTCATGTTTAACTGAGTGTCAGAGCAACATATAAACCATGAGCTGCAGTGGGTGTCTTTGTGTATGGGTTGGAGGTAGACTTTGGGTTCTCCATAATTAGTATATGATATGTAGATGGGGGCTGAAAGTACCTGTGGCCCAACAGAGGAGTCAAAACAAAATGCAGAAACTTCATGATCAAAGTCCAGAACCAGGATATCAACAGGAAGTGCAAGCATGATTCCCCAAAAGGCTCAATGGAGTCGATACATGTTAGAGGACACTAGTATGTGGGTACTCAGGGCCCAGATATGTTCAGCCAATCCAGAGCAAAGGCCACTGTGGACCCAGAGACAGTCATCGACCCAAGGACTCCCTGCATCACTGCCAAGAGGACACTCAATCGTCCGTCTTGTTTACATACTAACTTGACCAGGAGAAGAGGAATGGGGATGGTTGTAAGGAGGCATGCAGGGAAACCCTGAAAGACTGAACTTTTCCCCTAAAAAGCCTACTTTAAATTGAAAGAGGTTGCTTACATCCCCCAAACACAATCAATGTCAACAGGAATTGAAGCAGCTGTTACAGACACACATACACAGCAGGACTTGGCTTATGTGGGGAATAAATTGTAAATGTTTTATAGTGGTAAAATGTACATAACATAAAATTCACCATAGAGACAGTTCATATGAATGGAATCATACAATATGTGGTTTTTTGTCTCTGACTTATTTCAGTTAGCATGATGTTTTCAAGATTCATCTATGTTGTAGCATGTATCAGTACTTTCTTCCTTTCTGTGGCCAAATAATATTTCATCATATGAACATGGCACATTTTGTTCATCCATTCATCAGTTAATGGACATTTGGGTTGTTTCCACTTTTTGGCTATTGTAAATAGTGCTGCTATGCATATGTGTGTGCACAGACTGTAAATTTTGACCTTGCTTAAAAAAAGAAAATGAGATGATAATGAGTAAGAGTAAATTATTCCAGAATCGGGAAAAAGAAGGAAAAAAAAATGAAGCGCTCTTTCCTTTCATTAACTAGTGATAGAAAGCTATATGCCAAAAAAAAAGAGAAGTAAAGAAATTATCATTTATGTTGTTCCTAACTACGTGAGCTAACTTTATGTATCCTTACTACAATCAGTATATTAGTATTTGTTGTTTTTAGTTGCCATTGAGTTGACTCCGACTTATGATGATCTTATGTACGACAGAACTATATGCTGCCTGGTCCTGTGCCATCTTCATGATCATGGGTATGTTTGAGTCCATTGACGCAATTGTGTCACTCCACCGCATTAAGGGTTTCCCTCATTTCCACTGGCCCTCTTCTTTACCAAAAATGATGTCCTTTTCTAGCAATTGGTCTTTCCTGATGATGATGTGTCCAAATCATCCTCAAATTAAGATGAGGAAGTAGAAGCTCTTTACCAAGAGCTTGAGGCAAAAGGGCAGATCTGCATACTAGTCAGGGTCCAAGCAGGAAACAGATGGGATAATGGGCAGGATTAAGGGACCAGAAGGTGAGTCACCCAGGAACCAGCAACAGTGGGAAGCTGTTACCACCCCTTAGCCAAAGGGAGCAATTGGGAGGGAGTTGTGTAGGAGAGCTTGGTGAGATCCGGTGTCATAAAAGAGAAGACACCTATATGGAAAACAGTAACCTGGCCTCTCTCTCCTCCTGCCCTCCCATCTCCTGCTGATAGCTCTGTTGGATAAGTGCACCTGCAAGTCAGAGGACAATGGAGTCCAGGTGATACAATCCACAGGACTCAGCCTTCTAGGGCACAGAGCAGGACAGAGGATAGAGAACGCATCTGGGGGGCAAATGGAGAATAACCAGTGCAGTCCAACTATATAGAATCATACCCAGCTACCTTGTGAAATACTTGGATAGCAAATGGCTGACACCTTAAGCAGAGTCTGTATTTCTGTGTGATTTTTCAAAACCATGAAAAGAACAGCAGCCCAAGAACCGCGCTTGAGTGGCCAACTGAATACCTGAAAAGAACCTCTTTTTTTTTCAATTTTCCAAAGAAATTAAGACATTTCCATCATCCTACCCAAGCCTGTGATGTCAGACTGTTTTAGTCGCAGCTAAGCTACTTCAAACATTGTCACGTATTTCTATAAACTTGAGCTACGGGAGTTCTGTTTTCAAAGTTTCAATATACATTGTGGAGGCAACGGCTGTGTCTATATGTCATGGGTGTTCCGGTCACAAGATGCACCACACAGCACAGAAGACAAGGCAACAGGCCCGGCCAGGCCAGGCTGACCTCATCTTGCAATCCTGGCTTTGGAGGATTTTATTTTAAAACCTGAATATTTATACAGTTCACATTCTTTAGGAGGTGATAGATTCTATTAACCTTCAAGAGTTCTCATTTGCTTTATCTTTTTGCTAAAAGAAGCCAGGCAGCCTGGCTGAGAGGACCTAGCTGACTTGGCTTAGTTTAGCCATACCTGTTGTTATTAAACACAGAGCAGAATTATTTTAAGTTCAATTTTTACATTAAACATAATAATTTTGCTATGTTTGGATTCCTGAGGGCTCTTTGGACACTATAATTTATTTCATTGTTCTTATCCCTCGCCACCCCCCTTGAATTCCATGCTCTACGCTGAAGGAATTGTTGGAAAGAGGTGAGTAAGGGGCAGTGGCAGCAGGGAATAGGGTGAAGAAAAGATTAGAACAGTCAGTGAGACCCCTGGTCTCCTCTGGAGACGCTGAGGGTAACAGCTCATTAGTTTGAGTCGAATGTAGAGAATTAAGAGGTTATTGCCCCTTCCATTCTCTTTCTATGGATAATTCACTTGAAATCTAGTAACTTTGGCATATATATGCTCACGTTGTTCGTTGGCGATGAGTCAGCTCCATTTCATGGTGACCTTACGTATAACAGAACAAAACATTGCCTAGTCCCGCATCATCCTCATGATAATGGGTATGTTTAAGTCCATTGTCTTGGCTATCTTGTCAATCCATCTCATTAAGGGGCTCCTTCGATTTTGCTGGCCCTCTACTTTATCAAACAAGATGTCCTTTTCTAGAAATTGGTCTTTCCTGACGACATGTCTATATCAGACAATATTCTCTTGTGATCCATAAGGTTTTCATAGGCCTGTTTTCAGCAGTAGATCATCTGGCCTTTCTTCCTACTCTGTCTCAGTCTTGAAGCTCCACTGAAACCTGTCCACCATAGGTGACCCTGCTGGCATTTGAAATACTGATGGCATAGCTTCCAGCATCAGAGCAACATGCAAGCCGCCACAGTACAACAAAGTGACAGACAGTGGGGAAATCATGTTCATAGGCCTGCCTTTTTCACAGTATCTATAAGTAAACCATAGATGCTGGAGTTATCCTGATCTGGATTGGAATTTAAGTCTTGACTTCTGCATGACCTTGGACACATTACTTACCTGCTCTGATGCTGTGTAGACCTTGCTGCTCAAGGGGTGCTCCACAGATGTGCGGACACGTGAACTGCGTACTGCTGGTTCATGACAAGGTGAGTATAAAAATAGTATTAAAAATACCGAGAGTAAGTATTTAGAAACGCTTGTAGCAATTTGACATTGCTGCAACACCCAAGCACATGATTGTCTCACTGAACAGGGTATGGGCCAAAGATACTGGTCTGCAATTGCACGGTGGGAAGGACTGGTGATATCTACACCTCTTGGATAACATACGCGAAGCACTGCAGCTGTGTTGTTGTTAGCTGCCATTGAGTTGGACCCCAACTCACAATGACCCCATGTGTTACAGAGTAGAATTGCTCCACAGGGTGTTCTAGGCTATCTTTATAGAAGCAGTTAGCCAGTCTTTCTTCTGCGTAGCCATTGGGTGGGTTAGAACCACCAACCTTTAGGTTAGCAGCGGATCGCAAACTGCTTTAGCAGATTGAAGGTGCTCAAGAAATGTTAGTTCTCTCCATTCCTATGTCCCAAAGAAGACTCAGAAGAGCTTGTGGTCAATACTTGAGATCCATGAACTCTGACCCTGCTCCAACAGAAAACGCAGGGATGAACTCTGACAGAAGACCACACCAGGAGACTTGGTTTGGGAGGAAAGGCATGTGTGTGACTCCTTGTCACTAAACTGATTTGAACACAACAGGTTCAAATAAGAAACTCACTTGTCTCTCAATCAGGAGTCCCTGGATGGTGCAAACGGCTAACACACTCGACTGCTAATGAAAGGTTGGAGGTTCGAGTCTACTCAGAGGCACCTTGGAAGAAAGGCTTGGCAACCTACTTCTAAAAAATCAGCCATTAAAAACTCTAAGGAGCACATTTCTACTCGGACACACATGGGGTCACTGTGAGTCAGGATCAACTCTATGACAACTAGTTTGTCTCTCAACTTAGGAGGAGGTCCCCCACACCATGGAAAGTATTGACAGCATTAGTTTCAAACCAAGTGTCTTAGTTATCTAAACAAAAAAAAAAAAAGAAAAAAAAACCAAACCCATTGCCATCAAGTTGGTTTCAACTCACGGTTACTTTCTATAGGACAGAGTAGAACTGCCCCACAGAGTTTCCAAGGTTGTAATCTTTACAGAAGCAGACTGCCCCATCATTCTTCCTCGGAGCAGCTGGTGGGTTCAAACCACTGACCTTTCAGTTAGCAGTCGAATGCTTAACCACTGTGCCACCAAGGCTCGTCTTAGTTGTCTAGTGCTGCTATAACAGAAATACTACAAGAAGGTGGCTTTAACAAACAGAAATTTATTTTCTAAAGTTTAGGAGGCTGGAAGTCTGAATTCAGGATGCCGGCTCTAGGGGAAGGCTTTCTCTTTCTCTTGGCTCTGGGGGAAGGTCCTTGTCTCTTTCCAGCTTCTGTTCCTCCGTGCCTTAGAGATCTCATGTGGTGTGGTACCCATCTTCCCCAGTTGTGCTTTTGCTTCTTTGTTTAATCTACTCTTTTATATCTCAAGAGATCGATTTAAGACACATCCTACACTAACACTACAGCATCGCTATGAGTCAGAATTGACTCGACGGCAACAGGTTTGGTTTTGGTTTTGGTTTTTTACACTAATACTGTCTCAGTAACATAATAAAGAAAACCCTTTCTCAAATGGGATTACAAGCACAGGTATAGGGATTAGGATTTACAATACATATTTCGTGGGGACACAACTCAATTCACAACATCAAGCTTTCATTTATATAATATGGCCATTTCCAAGGGGGCTGAGAATTTTTCCCAAATGATTCCTGAATTTTCACTACAGGTAGTTCATTACTTTGCGTTGAGCAAACTCTGTAGGTCATTATTTTTAAAAAAGAACTTGTGTAGGAAAGAGGGAACAAGGGCTTAGACCGGGGGTGCCAAAAGCCATGTCACTCACCTCTATCATAGCTATGGCTTAGGTATACTTTTCTTTGGACTCTGACATACCTCCTTTAGGAGATGCCGAAGATGTAGGCAGATTGCCTATTCAGTGCAGCACGCAGTATCCCTCAAGAAATGTTTTAATCTTGTGCAAAAAATAAAATGTTCAGATCTGATGACAAGTTTGCTGATGGAAGAGAAGCTCGTCTTGAACCTGCTTGGTTCATTGACTAATTAGTGTTGCCTCATCTGTGCTGCCTAGCCACCATGGAGACTGAAAGAATTCGGAAAACCGTGGACATCTGTGAAGTTCAGTAAGCTCCCGGCCGGTGTATTTGTTCGGCCTGCTGTCTAATGACCACTTATGTACACCACTTCAGAGGGAAATAATGAGCATGAAATTCAATTATACGGGCACCCTCTTGACCATCTCAACTGGAATTGTTTCCCTAATCTTTCATTTTGAAGATAAAGTGAAAATCCTTCTGATGTCATTTTATTCCCTTTGTAACCCAGCCAAGAAAATTCCCTTCAACCTAGGGCTCTGAACTTCAAAGTCTGCTCTCCTCTTAGCTTCTCTCCTGCTTTTCAACCTGAATTTATGTTGTCTGTATGCCGAGAGAAACCCACCAAACCTGCCCCACCTGCAGGACTTGAGGAGCACACTTTGGGGAAAGACGAGCTGGGAAATGCTAAGTCTCCCAGAGAGAGTGGAGTACATCCTCCTGTGCTAGGCTGCTTCTCTGCTGGAGGTGAGAGCAATATTTGTCCCAATGAGCTCCAGAAGGCCCTAGCCCAGGTCAAGATGTGGCTCAGGCTTAAACTGAGGTCCATGGTCCAGACCATACTGAAAAGGGACTACTCGGAGGTTTTCATGGGGTCTTCTTTGGAAACCTTGTTCTGCCTTTGCCATCTGCCGTTCAATACACTTAAGCATCACCCTGAGGACACACATTTGACCTCACCTGCCCTGCGTGTAAGGAGCCCCTGGGTGGTATAAACGGTTAAGGGCTCAGCTACTAACCCAAAGGTTGGTGGTTCAAGTTCACTCAGAGGTGCCTTGGAAGAAAGGCCTGCCAATCTGCTTCCAAAGGTCACAGCCATTGAAAACCCTATGGAGAAGTTCTACTCTGCACACACTGAGTCACCATGAGTCAGAGTTCAACTATATGGCAACTGGTTTGGTTTTGGTCTGCCCCACTTGTGGGACCATGTTATGGGTTGAATTGTGCTCCCCCAAAATATGTATCAGAATCCTAACCCCTATACTTGTGGATGGGATCTTCTTTGGAAATAGGGTTTTCTTTGTTATGTTAATAAAGCCATACAGTGTAGGGTGTGTCCTTGTAAAAATGGCATGGGGGCCATGTCTGATCTCCTCTAACTTCACAAGGGGAAGGAGAACCAAGATCAACAGCCCAAGGCTGATTCCTATGAGGCGAGGTCACACATGCCTCCTCTCTCCACCATCTTTACCAATTCTGACACCAACCGTCCCTCCCACGGCACTCTCTACTCCTCTGCTGGGTCGAGAATTCCTTGCAATGGCCACACAGAACTCACAGGCAATACTCATGATTGTATGAGTTTATTAGGGAAGTAACAGTTACAATTCAGGCTCAGGAACACTCAGGATACAGTTCGTCCATCAGGACAGCCTCTTCCCAGCCATGCTTGCAGGCATGACTCTCCCTGGCCCTAGGCCTTTACCCAAAGGCACTCAGCTTTCTCTCTCCTTGGGCCAGGAAGCCCACCACGCCATCTTCTGCACCCGGGTTTCTGCTTCTGGGTCTCGCTGTCTTCAGGGTTACAGTCACTTGCACTCTCTTGGTCTCCTGGTTCTAGGAGCTTCTCAGTGTAGGGATCCTGGGTGTAAGGGACACACTCTCCGCTCCTGGCTGTTCTTCCTTGGTGGTGGTGGGATCCTCTCTTTCCCCTCTCTGGGGTGGCTCATTTGAAACCCAGCGTAATGGCAAAACTGACCTATCCCCTTGTTGGGCCACAATTACTCTATCACACAGTCAGGTGGGAGTTACAAGACCATGGGTAGAAAGGCCACTCAAAAGTGATCCATCACACTGCAAACCTAACCACTTCTGAGTTATAAAAAGAGTAGATTAGCCACAGACACACGCACAAACTGGAGAAGACAGATGCCATGTTAGTATCCCCTACAAACCAAGAACCTCCCGGGGCTAACAACAAGGAAGGAATCAACACCACCAAGGCCCTGATCTGGGCTTTTCGCCTCTGTTACTGTGAGAAAATTAATGTTTGTTATTTAAAGCCACCCGCTTGGGCTGCTTCTCTTACAGCAGCCTTAGGTGACTAAGACAGACAATGTTTCAGTTGCCTTTAGAGGAATTAGTCAGCACCAAGCACACTATCCAATTTGCAAAGGGGCATCAAAGTATTCAGAGACAGTGCTCAAAAGCACTGATGTTCTCAAAATCCTCTTTGCCCTGCTCTTCCCACTATTCCCCACCAAAGTGAGAACCCAAAGACCTACCCTAACACAAACCCAAAGCCATCCATTGATCTAAAGCACAATTCTGCACATCCCTCAACTCTTCAGCATTTTCTAGGAAAAGAGGACATTGAAAATAAGAGCGTTACTGCTTTTCACTTGCATAACCAGTTTTCCTAAATGTAACACTTCTAAAGGATGATGCATAGGGTTCACAGTGTTTCTACTGAATGGCAAATAAAGTGGGCTGAAAGTGTTGAAGGAAGTAATTCAGCTTTTAGGTCAGATATCATGAAGAACTTCCTGATGAACAGAGTTGTGATAAACTAGAATAAGACCATTCAAGAGCCCTCTCCAAAGAAGCTTACAAGTTTGTGCTAACAAAAAGGGGGGCGGGGGGAGAAGTGGGGAGTTAGTCCAGATGTGATCCTTCTAGAACCAAAGGGATAGATTGCCTTCCCTCCTCACCCCAAATATCCGTCTGTCAAAATCCTTCCCACCCTTCAAGGACCATCTTGGGTTCCCATAGAATGTTACTTATGCCCTTTATGGGACTTAAGATTTAACAACACACACTCACTGAACAGCTGCTCAATACGTCGTATAGTAGAATACAAGACAGTGGAATAACTACTGGTTGCTGGGGTCACAGAAATAAACAGGACAGACTGGGTCCTTGCTCTCATGAAGCCAGCATTAGTGGAGGGTGAGGGGATCCCCATGATAAATGAGGAAACAAATAACATTGAATACTCTTGTTATTGTTGTTAGCTGCTGTCAAGCCAGCTCCAACTCATGGTGACCTTATATACTACAGAACAAAACTTTGCCCAGTCCTGCACCAGCTTCATTATCTTCGATATGTTTGAGTCCATTGTTGCAGCTACTGTAGTACCTTCCAATCTAGGGGTCTCTTCCAGAACTGTATCAGACAATTATTCTGTTGTGATCCATAGGGTTTTCACTGGCTAATTTTCAGAAGTGGATCACCAGGCCGTTCTTCTTAGTCTGTGTTAGTCTGGGAGTGCCACTAAAATCTGTCCACCATGGGTAACCCTGCTGGTATTTGAAATACGAGTAACATAGCTTCCAGCATCATAGCAACACGCATGCCATCACAGTACAACAAACTGACAAATGAGCAGTGGAAAATACTCAACTATTGTTAAATGTTATGGGAAAATAACACAGGGTAAGGTGATTGAGAGTGACTGGCACCTAGCGAGCACTTTCCCTAGGGCGGGGAGAGACCTCTGTGAGGAGACGCCCATGAGCTGAGACATGAGAAGCCAGCCATCCAGCCATGCTTAGAGGCGCGAGGTCATTCTAGGATGAGGGAAGAGCAGGTGAACTTGGCATGTTCAAGTAACAGAAGTCAAGGTAAGTGGCACTCACTGAGCTGATGTGACAGAGGTACAAGAGGAGAGAAGGGGGCTGTCCCCAGCTGTCCTTTCCAAGGTAATTGTTTGGGACAAACTGACTTTTCTCCCTGCTGAGAAAGGCCTTAGCATGCGTGTGTGTGTGTGTGTGTGTGTGTATGCACGCGCACACTCATGCTGCAGCTCTCTGGGGCTAGAATGGAGATATATATCCTCATTGTGCTGTTGCCAGTAGAAGTTTGACTAGCACCCCTACGCATGACATTTGTTTGTTCAAATGTCACACAATTCATGGGCCGTGTGTGAGCACGGTGGTGCTGTGACACTGAGCAGCTGAGGACTCCCAAGTTTGGCAGCCTCCCAGGCGTGCTGCGCTGTGGCCAGCAGCCAGAGCCTCACATAGTAGAGTGTATGGATATATGTATACACACGTACCGGCTACCCACGCACACAGGCATGCATGCATGCACACCCACACCCACAACCACACATACACACACAAGCAGGCGAGGGACCTTCCGTCTTTAGTGGATGCTTCATTTCTTTTATGTAAATTTCCCCCAAAACCGCGATGCACAATCTTGTTCTGGGGCCTTGATTTCTTTCATGTGGTTCTTTGTGCTAACGAGATTAAATCAGTTCCAATAGGTACTGGTTTAATGGAGATGATAAACTTTTATTGAACTTGAGCACATTAAAATGAAATGTAAGCAATAGGTGATTTTGGCATTGGCCTGGGGTCTCTCCCGATGTGAATAAAGCCAGCATGCCTGTTCTGGAAAACAACAGCTCCCAGTCCAATGCACTTTATGTGCTTAATTAAAATCTATTTTTATGGTATATAAAAAAAGGCTAAGCAATGTAACATACCTTCTCTTCCATAGAAATTCAAAGGAACTGTGTTCTCAACTATGAAAGCAAAGATGGACGAGTCCTTTTGGAAAAACAGATCTTTTCACTTTCCACAAAGAGCAGGTAATATGTTGTTTTACAGCAGCCTGTCTGCTAATCTGTGATCTGTTTTGTCTGTGAATGGGATTATCGTGGTAGTTTATTGAATCAGAGCCAAAAATGATATTAAGTAAACTGTTTACACAAAGCCACCAGGCTGAAAAATCCCAAGGCAGACTCATTTCAGGTTTTAACCAAAATAAACTCTATTATAGCTTCAACTGGACAGTTAAACCTTTCAGCGTCTGGTTAACTTGCTGAATGTGTAAAACATGAGACCACAGCTCTTCATAGAAATTATGGAACTGTAAATATCACGGTTAACCTCTGAAGGTTGCCGTGCTTTGTAGCTTTCCACAATGCTTTCACCCGGGCCAGGATTTCAGCCAGGCTCCTGGGCCAGGCTCCTGTCACTGCCTTTGCCAGTCCTGTAAGTCAAGAGCAGGAGGTTTGGCTCTCCAGTGTGGTAGGGGGTAGACGGAGCCTGTCAGTAACCCTCAGCCCACCTCCAGGGAGAAGGCATCATGCGTCCTGGGCACTGGCAGGGATATACCTGGCCTCTTCTAACCCCCCTCTCCAGTTGAAAGGGTCTGGATTATAATTTGGTCGCAGTGTGTTTTGTTTTGCTTTTTTATGAATGTCCACTTGACCTTTGCACATCTCAAATTCTAATCTGGGGCCAAAACATTTCACAAGACGTGCTTTGATCCGCCTGAAAACAGACAAAAGACCAAAAGAATAGAAACATCACCCAAGGAAGCCCAATTTAAGAACATTGTTTTGTCTCCTTGCAGGTTCTGGAGCAGAAAGCCAAACGGAGAGTTCCTGACATGATGGCTGAAGAAAGTTGAGCCGTCTCTCCTCCATGTCTTTCAGTGTAGAGATCCGGAACCGGGGCTCAGGAGAACGGGTTTGGGCCATAACTTGTATTTATTTATTTTTCCCCTGAGTCTCTTTAATTTTCCCAGAATAGTCTTCTGGAGTCCCTTGGATTACAAAATGACTCTGTCCTTTTGACTTCACACCAATCATCTCTTAACCTCTTTTGTCTTCATTCATTCATTCATTCAAAGACCTTCCATCTGCCAGGCTCTGTGCTGGGCATGAACGATACAAAATAAAAGACAGGGCCCCTGACCTCAAGGCCCTCACAAGCCAGTTGATGACAGATGGATAGATAGGTGATTATAATACAGGATGACACATCGTTAAATCAAGGAAGGGCCTAAGTATGGTAGAAAGACAGCTGCTTCTTCTCAGTCTATTTCTCAGCTTTTCCTCCTTCCCTGACGTCTAAATGCTGAAGTGTCTTAGATGTCACTCTTGGGCTCTTTTTTCCTCTATTTACACTCTTTCAGGCAATGTCACCTCGTCATTTTTCCCGTAGGGTTTTGAACAATTCTATACTGATGACTCAATTTTTTTTTTTTAACGTTCCATCCACCTGCCTGCCCTAAGGGCCACAGTCTTACAGCCTCTGTGTCTGACTGGCTCACCTGAACGACGGGGGCAGTTAGGGTTAAGTAGCAGAATTCTCACCTCTCATGCCGGAGACCCGGTTCAGTTCTCAGCCAATGTACCTCATGTGCAGCCACCACCTGTCTATCCATGGAGGCTTGTGTGTTGCTATGATGCTGAACAGGTTTCAGGGGAGCTTCTAGACTTAAAAAAAAAAAAACTAGGAAAAAAGTCCTGACAGTCTACTTCTAAAAGATCAGCCAATAAAAACCCTATGGATCACAATGGTCTGATTCCATTGTGAATGGGGTCTCCACGAGTCAGGGGCCAACTTGACCGCCACTTAACACGTCCAAAAAGTAACTGGCCTTCTGCCTGCTCACAACACCCCTCGGCCCCCCTACTGCTCTATCCATCTACCCAATTGTTCTTGTAAAAAGCCCAGGAGGCATCCTTGACACTTCCCTTTCCTTCCTCTCCACCTCCAACTGCAAGTCCTGTTGATTCCATCTCTAAAATACATCTGGAGCTACCCTCTTGTCCCCATGTCCCTTGAAGAAACCTAGCTGAAATACCCATCACTACTTGTCTGCTTTTCTACAATAGCCTAACTGTTCTCCCACTGCCACTCTGTTTTCCACTCAGCAGTCTGCATGATCTTTTTAAACCTCAAATAGTAAAATGCTAGTCCACTGAAAATCTTTCAAAGGGTCGAGACCTGGCTTCTGACAGAGATCAAGCAACAGGGACTAGACTTATTATCCAATATCTAATAATTAAAAGATGATACAGTACATGTGAAACAATGGTTTTCAAAACTTTGGCCACCAGGCCACAGAGGCAAGTGATCACTGAGAGACAAGAAGCAAAGCATTATCAGGTGCTACGAGTTGGCTCCGACTCATAGCAACCTTATGTGTGACAGAATGAAACATTGCCTGGTCCTGGGCCACTGTCACAGTCATTGCTATCTTTGAGCCCATTGTTGTAGCCACTGCATCAATCCATCTCATTGAGTGTCTCCCTCTTTCTTGGTGACCAAGCCTGATGTCTTTCTCCAGCGATTAGTCCCTCATGATGACATGGCCAAAGTAAGTGAGACAAAGTCTTGCCGTCCTTACTTCTAAGGAGCATTCTGGCTGTACTTTCTCCAAGACTCATTGTTTGTTCCTGTAGCAGTTCATGGTATATTCAATATACTTCACCAGCACCACAATTTGCACGTGTCAATTCTTCTTCGGTCTTCCTTTTATGTTGCCCAGCTTTCACATGCATATGAGGCTACTGAAAAGACAGTGGCTTGAGTCAGGTGCACTTTAGACATCAAAGTAACATCTTTGCTTTTTAAAATTTTAAAGAAGTCTTTTGCTGCAGATTTGCCCCATACAAAGTAAATAGAAACCTACATTTGCACCAACTTACTGCTTGACGAGAATGTCCCAGCCATAGCGCAGGGAAGGGGGAGCCAGGCAAAGCCTGGGGGTCCTGCTGAGTTGAGGAGATAGTCCTAGGAGGCTGGGAGGCCAGGGCAGCTAGAATTCAAGGGAGGGTACAGGAGACAAGAGAGCTGCACAGACAAAGAGAACTTCAGGGATCAGCAGAGAGTCCTCCCGGAATCTTCGGCTCAGCAATGTGCAATGCATGCTAGTTGCTGTCGAGTGGATTCTGACTCATGATGCCCTCATGTGTGTCAGAGCAGAACTGTGATCCATAGGGTTTTCAACGGTGAATTTTTCAGACGTAGATCACCAAGCCTTTCTTCCGAGGTACCTCTGGGTGGACTAGAACCACCAATCTTTCAGTTAACAGCCGAGGTGAGCACTTTAACCAGTTGTACCACCCAGGGAAACTGATAAAATCGTCTGAGGCCAGGGAAAGAACTACTTGAAAGGATTACAAGGAGCAATCCCTCAAAGGTCACACAGGACTTGGAATAATTCTTGTTCCCACCAGCCAGAGTGAAAAACTTAAATACAGGTCTCAAATAAATGACCTTAGTTTGCTCCTTAAAAAAAATACCATAAAGAAACAAATTAAACTCAAAATAATAGAACAAAGAAATAATGTAGAGCAAAAAAACAATGAAACATAAAACATAAAATGCAATAGAGAAAACAATACTAAGAATGAGAGATATGATATTACCACAGATTCTACAGATATTAAAAGGGTAATAGAGGATTATTTATGGACAACTTTATACCAATAAATTTGACATCTTAGAAGAAATGGACAAATTCCTTGAAATAAATATGAACAAAGCTCACTCAAGAAGAAATCGATCACCTGAGTAGATAGCTGCATATCTATTTTAAAAATTGAATCTGTAGTTAAAAAACCTTTCAACTAAGAAAAAACTAGGCCTAGGTAGCTTCGCTAGTGAACTCTACCAAACATTTAAGGAAGAAATAATGCCAATTTGACACAAGGTCCTAAAGAAAATTGAAGAGGAGGAATGCTTCCCAACCCTTTCTATGAGATCAGCATGACTCTGACACCAAATCCAGACACAGTTATCACAAGGAAAGAATATTACATTAATGCAAAATTTCTAAACAAAATCTTGGCAAATTGAATCCAACAATATGTAACAAGGATTATAAATCACGAGCAAGTGGGGATTAGTCCAGGAATGTAAGGTTTGTTTAACATTTAAAAACAATCAATTAACAGTCTAAAAAAGAGAAACCATACCGTCATCTCAAAAGATAGGGGAAAATCATTTGACAAAATACAGCATTCATTCCTGATAAAAATTCTTAACAAACTAAGAATAGAAGGGAACTTCCTTAGCCTAATAAAAGGTAACACACACACATACACCCAAATACTGTATGATCCCATAGGAGTCCCTAGGTGTGCATAGTTAGTGTGCTTGACTGCTAACTGAAAGGTTGTAGGTTCAAGTCCACCCAGAGATGCCTTGAAAGAAAGGCTTGGCAATCTACTTCCAAAAAATCAGCCACTGAAAACCCTTCTACTTTGACACACATGAGTTGTCATGAGTAGGAGCTGACTTGATGGCAACTTTATACATATAACCAAACAAATAAAACCCAGTGCCGTTGAGTCAATGCTGACTCATAGCAACCTATAGGACAGAGTAGAACTGCCCCATAGGGTTTCCAAGGAGCAGCTGGTGGATTCGAACTGCCAACCTTTTGGTTAGCAGACAAGTTCTTAACCACTGCGCCACCAGGACTCCTTTATATACATATACATACATACATATATATATATATATATATATATATATATATATATATATATGTATGTATGTATATGTATATATATATAATTCTAAAAAATGCAAACTACTTTATTGCGATAGAAAACAAATCAGTGGTTGCCTGAGGTTGGGGTAATAGAAGATTCTGAGTGGGAGATTACAAAGGACCCTGAAAAAACGTTTGGGGATGATAGGTATGTTCATTACTCAATCACACGGATAATTTCTTTGGTGTAACACGTGTCAAAACTTATCAAATTGTGCACTTCAAATACGCTCAGTTTATTATATGACAATTGTACCTCAATAAAGTCATTTTTAATATCCTTGAAAGATTTTATTTTTAGACTAAAATCCAAAGTGGTCCTGTGGCTCTCCACCACGCACTGCCTGCTTTCTTTTCAGCATGACCTTTGACCACTCACAATGGTCCAACAAAACTGCTCCTCAAACATGAGACGCTCTTTCCAACCCCAGCACCTTTCAACTTGTCCTGCTTAGAAAATGCTCATCTTCCACCACTTTATTTACTTGGCTCTCTCCCATTTTCCAAGTCGCAATTCATATAACACCTTCTTGGGATGGAAAAGACCTATACAAAGAAAACTACAAAACACTACTGCAAGAAACCCAAAGGGATCTACATAAATGGAAAAACATACCATGCTCATGGATAGGTAGACTCAACATTGTGAAAATGACAATTCTACCCAAAGCGATTTACAAATACAATGCAATCCCAATTCAAATACTGACAACCTTCTTTAAAGAGTCAAAAAACTGATAATTAACTTTATATGGAAAGGGAAGAAGCCCCAAATAAGTAAAACACTATTGAAGAAGAAGAATAAAGTAGGAGGACTCGCACTACCTGACCTCAGAACCTACTATACAGCTATGGTAGTCAAAACAGCCTAGTACTGGTACAACGATAGATACATTGACCAATGGAACAGAATTGAGAACCCAGATGTAAGTCCATCCATTTACAGTCACCTGATCTTTGACAAGGTCCATCAAATGGAGAAAAGGCAGTCTTTTTAACAAATGGTGGTGGCAAAACTGGATGTCTATCTGCAAAAAAATGAAACAGGACCCATACTTCACACCATACACAAAAACTAATTCCAAAGGGATCAAAGACTTAAATATAAAGCCAAAAATTATAAAGTTCATAGAAGAAAAAATAGGATCAATGCTAGAGGCCCTAATACACAGCATTAACAGGATACAAAGCATAACCAACAACACACAAACTCCAGAAGATAAGCTAGATAACTTGGATCTTCTAAAAATTAAACATTTATGCACATCAAAAGACTTCACCAAAGGAGTGAAAAGAGAACATACAGACTGGGAAAAAATTTCTGGACACTGCAAGTCAGAAAAAGGTCTAGTCTCTAAAATCTACAAGAAAATCCAACATCTCTACAACAAAAAGACAAATAATCCAATTTAAAAATGGGCAAAGGAAATGAACAGACACTTCACCAAAGAAGACATTCAAGTGGCCAACAGACACATGAGGAAATGCTTGCGTTCACTAAACATTAGAGAAATGCATATCAAAACCACAATGAGATACCATCTCACCACAATATACAGGAAATAACAAATGCTAGAGAAGCTGCGGGGAGATCGGAACTCTTATGCACTGCTGGTGGGAATGCAAAATGATTTAACCATAGAAATAGAAATACCATACGATCCAGCAATCCCATTCCTAGGAATATATCCTAGAGAAATAAGAGCTGTCACACAAATAGATACATTCACACCCATGTTTACTGCAGCACTGTTCACAACAGCGAAGAGATGGAAACAACCTAGGTACCCATCAACAGACGAATGGATAAACAAACTATGGTATATTCACACTATGGAATATTATGCAACAGTAAAGAACAAGGATGAATATGTGAAATATCTCATAACATGGATAAACCTAGAAAGCATTATGCTGAGTGAAATTAGTCACAAACAGACAAATATTGTATGAGAGCACTCTTACAAGAACTCAGGAAATAGTTTAAACACAGAAGAAAACATTCTTTGATGGTTACGAGGGAGGGGAAGGGGGGGATAGAAAAACGCTAAATAGACAGTAGATAAGTAGTCACTTTGTGAAGGGTAAGACACTACATGATACTGGGGAAGCCAGCACAACTTGTACAAGGCAAGGTCATGGAAGCTCCATAAACATATCCAAATTCTCTGAGGGACTGAATTGCTGGGCTGAGGGCTGTGGGGACCATGGTCTTGGGGAACATTCAGTTCAATTGGCATGACATAGTTTATAAAGAAAATGTTCTATTTTCTACTTCAGTGAGTAGCCTCTGGGGTCTTAAAAGCCTGTGAGCAGCCATCTAAGATACTCCACTGGTCTCACCCTTTCTGGAGCAAGAGACAATGAAGAAAACTAAAGATACAAGGGAAAGATTAGTCCAAAGGACTAATGGATCACATCTACCACAGCCTCCACCAGACTGAGTCCAGTACAACTAAATGGTGCCAGCTATCACCACTGACTGCTTTGACAGGGATCACGATAGAGGGTCCCGGACAGAGCTGGTGAAAAATGTAGAACAAAATTTTAACTCACAAAAAAAGACCAGACTTACTAGCCTGACAGAGACTGGAGAAACCCCGAGAGTATGGTCCCCAGACACCCTTTTAGCTCAGTAATGAAGTCATTCCCAAGTTCCACACTTCAGCCGAAGATTAGAAAGGCCCATAGGACAAAACGAGACTAAAGGGGCACCCCAGCCCAGGGGCAAGGACTAGAAGGCAGGAGGGGACAAAAAAGCTTGCAATAGGGAAGGGAGAGTGTTGACGTGTTGTGGTATTGTTAACCAATGTCATAAAACAATATAAGTACTAAGTGTTTAATGAGAAAGTATTTTGTTCTGTAAACCTTCATCTAAAATACAATAAAAATAAAATAAAAATCAACTGTAGAAAAAGTAAATAACAACAATTAATTTTCAAAAAAAACAAATATCACTTTCTCTATATCTTAAGTATGTGCCACCCAGATACTATTAACTACTAAAACTCTATTTATTACTTTCACAGCACTAACCACACTCAAATTTTTAATGTATTTTTCACTTGTGTAGTACCTATTTACCTCTAAGAATGTAAGCTCCTTGAAGGCAGGAACGTATTCTGTCTTGTTTACTTCCAGTCCTTAGGACCTAGCACAGTGTTTAGCATGTAACATTTCCTTATTAAATACTTATTTATGAATAAGAGAATTAGAGTAACAAACTATGATCATATCAAAAGAGATTTCATGGAGCAAGTGACACACAAATTCAGCTGGGAGAATGATACTAGGGAAGCATTGTTGTTAGCTGTTGTTGTTAGCTGCAGTCAAGTCATTCACCAACTCATGGCAATCCCATGTACCATGGAACAAGACACTGCCCAGTCCTGCGCCATGCCTATGATCGATTGGGGATTAGACTATTGTGAGCCACATGGTTGTCACTGGCTAATTTTTCAGAAGTACATCACCAAGCTTTTCTTCCTAGTCTTATTCTGGAAGCTGTGTTGAAACCTGTCTAGCATCATAGCAACACTCACGCCTTCACTGAAAGACTGTTGGCTGTGCATGAGGTGCATTGGCTGGGAATGAACCAAGGTGTCCTGTGTGGAATGTAAGAATTCTACAACTGAAAGACCATTGCAGGGTAGAGCAAAAACCCTTGGCTTTGATGGACATCAGTTCCTTCAAGTTGATCCTTACTAATAACATGATTTCAGTCAAGATGATTTAAGCTGTTTCCCTATTTGTATAATGAGGTTGCAAATAACTGTCTTGAGGATTGCTGTCAGATATGATGTACATGTAAAGACACCTAGCTCAGTGCTGGAATGCTGTAGCAGCCCTTCCCAATTCTGGTCAGAGAGAATTGCATGGGGAAAAGCATGTCCACAGGAACGGGCATGACTTATTTGGAGGATCAGGGGAAACTGAGGAATTTAGGAGTACAGTGGGAAGAAAGGGAAGTCAAAACTGGAAAGGTACTTTGGTACCAGGTTGTATAGGAACCTTGTGATATGGCCAGTCCAGATTTCAATCTGCAGATAACAGAAAATCGTGAAGAGGCTTGGGCTGGGTAGAGCAGTAACTTACAAGAAGCACTCTAATAACTCCATGAATAGAGAAGTAAAAGAAGGTGAAGGCTGTGGAAGTTTGTAAGCAGAGAGAAGAGTTAGCATGTTTTTTAACAGCTTAGATTGCAGAGTGATGAAAAGGAGGGTATAGTCTTACTAGCCCTAAAGACTTACTACTAGCATGTGTTTTCTGCCTCAGCCATCACTACATATCTCTCTTTTGTAGTTGTTGTTAGCTGCTTTCCAGTCAGCCATGGTGACCCCACGCACGACAGGATTGAACAGTTATGATCCATAGGGTTTTCATTGACTGATTTTCAGAAGTAGATTGCCAGATCTTTCTTCCTAGTCCATCTCAGTCTGGAAGTTCCCCCGAAGCCTGTTCAGCATCATACCAACACTGAAAGAAGAGTGATGGCTGCACTTGAAGTGCATTGGCTGGAAATCAAACCCAGGTTTCCTGCTCAGCATCAAATCGGAGACTGCTGAATTAGAAGAGAGGAACCTCTTTGCCACTGGTAACGAACAAAATCAAAATAGCAGCTCAGGAAAATATTTGAATGGTCATGAACTTTTGATATAATTTTTCACGCCCAGAGGTTACTGATGAAAAACATTGAGCATTTCAATTCTCTGATTAAGGAGAAAGAGAAAGGGATGAAATGTTTAAAATCCCCAAGGCTACCAAGACACAAAACAAGAGAATTGGCAGCGAAGGACTCAGCAGTCATGCTTTGTAAAGAGCACTGGATAAACTGGTTAATAAAGGACTTAGCATTTGAACACAGAAATTTCAGGGTTGAAGGTTATGAGTCAGGCTTTCCAAGTAACTCCATTAAACAGGGACAGTCCATAATAATGGATTCAAATTTTTGGAGAGCAAGTAAAGGAGCTAACTGGTAAACCAGGGGTAGGGTTTCACTCTTCAACAGCAAAGAAAACTAATGAAAGAGAAGCACTCCTGATGAATAAATAAAAATAAGACTTCACTGGAGTTTACTCCTGACAGAACTTCTGGAGAGAGCGAAGTTTTGTAAACTTGAACTTACATGACTTGCCCATCAGAGGCTGTCTCCATCCTTCTGGGTGGCATTGGCATTTCTGAGTAGCTACCATTAGGAGGGAGCCCTTGGTTGGTACAAACAATTAACATGCTTGGCTGCTAACTGAAAGGACGGAGGTTCACGTCCACCCAGAGGTGTCTCAGAAGAAAGGCCTGGCATCTACTTCCGAAAAATCAGCCACTGAAAACCCTACGGAGCACAGTTCTATTCTGACACACATGGGTAAACTAGTAACCACTAGACCAGTGGTTCTTGAACCTATTTCTGCAAGAGAATAATGGGTAAATCTTGATAAAATTGCTTGGAGTGTCTGACTCAGCAGGTCTGGAATAGAGGCCAACATCTGAATTTTCAGTAATTTCCTCAGGTTATATTGATGCAGTGTCACGCTTGACAATCATTAATGTAGATCATGGCCTTGTCAAAACAAAGAGCTTTTACCAGGAATAGAAGACTAAGCATTAGAAAGTATAGCCTGAGTAGGCGGGGCCAAGATGGTGGAGTAGTAGGATGCTTCCAGTGAATCCTCTTATAACAAAGACCCAAAAAAACAAATGATTCAATTATACATGGCAATCTGGGAGCCCTGAACATCAAAGCAGAGTTGAGGAACCGGACAGAGTGGCAGGTGGAGGGGAAGACGGTTTGGAAGCAGCTAGGAGTTGCCAGACCTGACCTGGCAAGAGCCTGAGCCCTTCAGGCTTGCGAAGCTCAGGGGTGAGCAGTGAGGCAGGCAAGTGGCAGTCCTCGAGAGGCGCGTTTTCCACACTGGTAGAGACCCAGTGCCAGAGAGTCTACACGCCCACCCAGAACCAGTGAGAAGTAGCTCTCAATCCGGCGAAAGATAAGTAATTGTATCTGGCTTACCATGTGGATCAAAAACACCCCCCTTAGGGAAAAACCTCTCTCCCATTTACCTCTCCGCTCCCTGCTTTGCAATTGGTTCTAGACGAGCTTCAGCAATTGCTGAGTCCCCTGGACCAGAAGTAGGATCCATCACATGCCCAGAGCCACTCTCCGAGGCTTGGAGAGTGAACAAATTAACAAACAGGGGGAAAAAATGAACTTCTGGCTCCCTTAGCCAGGAACCCAGGGTAGGCACAGCTCCTTTGCCTACGCACAGGCATAAGGGATCCACGGATGTGAATGCCTTTCCTCCTGCATAGACTTGTGTGGGCCCATCTCAACAGCATAACATAGGCTCTCATTACTGCAGTACAACAGGGTATACACCGAAGCTCTAACTTCAACTGTTTCAGATGTGAAGTGGTAGATTCTTGACATTTGACACTGATCTGCCCATTAAGTAGGGACTTCACCTACCAACATCAGAAGCCTGAAGACTAATGGCTCCACCTATGCTAGCCACCTGCAATAGGGGCCCATGAATAAGAGGTGCCCCCCAGTCTTTACAGCCAATAGCATTTGGTGCTCATAGTCCAGCTGCAAAACCCAACCACCTATGTGCTCTAGGGAACAGGGACACACCTTCCTCTGGGACACTCGGGGGTAGCTATCAGCCCCCTGCCTTGCTCAAAGTATGTCCCCCTGCTGCAGCCAGATGCTTGGGCCTACACCAATCACCCATGCCTGCCTAGGACTGTAAGTGAGAGCCTACACCACACACTTGGTGGCTATCTACCTGGGCACCTGAGCTGAATCCATACAGGAGGACAGTGCAGACTCCTGAGCTCGCATACCTAGTAACAGATTTAACCACCTGCCAACAGGACATTAAAGCTTCAAAGGTGCCAATAATCAAACTGGCTCATACGGGCAGCCTATTTGGGCATATCAAAACAAAACAAGAAGCTAAGACACTGTCAGCAAACATAAAATAAATAAATATAATAACTTATTCATGGCTCAGAGACAACTATCAATCAATATCCAATCA
Source organism: Dugong dugon (assembly GCA_030035585.1). Classification (NCBI taxonomy): domain Eukaryota; kingdom Metazoa; phylum Chordata; class Mammalia; order Sirenia; family Dugongidae; genus Dugong; species Dugong dugon. The sequence goes on along the minus strand of CM057470.1, from coordinate 63,603,565 downwards.
CATAAAGAAGCAATCCATGACGGCTTCAGCAAGCTCCCAAAATAAAGAATCTAGAAATTTTCCAGAGGAGGAAAATTTCTTGGAATTACTGGTAGCAGAATACAAAAGATTAATATACAGAACTCTTCAAGAAATTAAGTAAAATGCAAAACACACAATAGAGGAAATTTTAAAAATTAGAGAAAAGCACAATGATAAATTTAACAGGCTGCAAGAATCCATAGAGAGACAGCAATCAGAAATCCAGAAGATTAACAACAAAAGCTCAGAATTAGACAACTCAATAGAAAGTCATAGGAGCAGAATTGAGGCAATGGAAGTCAGAATTAGTGAGACTGAAGATAAAGCACTTGGCACCAACTTATTTGAGGAAAAATCAGATAAAAGGATTAAAAAAAAATGAAAACACCCTAAGAATTATGTAGGACTTTATCAAGAGGAATAACCTATGAGTGATTGGAGTACCAGAACAGGGAGGATAACAGAAAATACAGAGAGAACTGTTGAAGATTTGTTGGCAGAAAATATCCTTGATATCATGAAAGATGACAAGATATCCATCCAAGATGCTCATTGAACCCCACATAAGACAGATCCCTAAAGAAAGTCACCAAGACATATTATAATCAAACTTGCCAAAACCAAAGATAGAGAATTTTAAGAGAAGCTAGGGAGAAACAAAAAGTCATCTACAAATGAGAGTCAGTAGGACTAAGCTTGGACTACTCAGCAGAAATTATGCAGGCAAGAAGGCAACAGGATGAGATATATAAAGACTTGAAGGAAAAAATTGCCAGCCAGGAATTATATATCCAGAAAAACTGTCTCTCAAATATGATGGTGAAATTAGGGCATTTCCAGATAAATAAAAGTTTAGGAAATTTGTAAAGACCAAACCAAAATTTCAAGAAATACTTATGGGAGTCCTCCAGTTAGAAAATCAATAACATCAGATAATAACCCAAGACTAGAACACAGGACAGAACAACCAGATATCAACCCAGAGAGGGAAGTCACAAAAATAATTCAAAGCTAAAACACTGAAAATAGGGAAACAGAGACGTCAATATGTAAAAGATGACAACATTAAAACAAAATAGAGGGAGAAAAAGATGTAGAAATATATTTTTCATCTGGAAGTCAAGGCCATATAAAGAAATAAATGACTGGTATAAACTTAGAAAAATAGGGGTAAATATTAAGGTAACCACAAAGGAAGCTAACAATCCTACAAGTCAAAATAAAAAATAGAAAAATATAAAGACTCAGCAAACACAAAATCAACAACAATGAGAAAGATGAAAAGAAAGAACAACTCAGCACAGAAAATTAAATGGAACAAAGAAACTGTGAACAACACACAAAAAAAACATCAAAATGACAGCACTAAACTCATACCTATCAACAATTATGCTAAATGTAACTGGACTAAATGCACCGATAAAGAGACAGACAGTGGCAGATTGGATAAAAAAACACGAGCCATCTATATGCTGCCTACAAGAGACACACCTTAGACTTAAAGACACGAACAAACTAAAACTCAAAGGATGGAAAAAAATATATCAAGCAAAAAACAATCAAAAAAGAGCAGGAGTGGCAATATTAACCTCTGACAAAATAGACTTTAAAATACACCACAAAGGATAAGGAAGGACACTATACAATAATTAAAGGGTCAATACACCAGGAGGACATAACTATAATAAATATTTGCACACCTAAAGACAGGGCTCCAAAATACATAAAACAAACTCTAACAGCATTGAAAAGAGCAAGAGAACTCCACAATAGTAGTAAGAGACTTCAACACACCACTTCCGGTGAAGGACAGAACATCCAGAAAGAAGCTAAACAAAGACACGGAAGAGCTAAATGCCACAATCAACCAGCTTCATCTCATAGACATATACTGAACATTCCACCCAACAGCAGCCAATTATACTTTCTTTTCCAACGCACATGTAACATTCTCCAGAATAGACCACATATTAGGCCATAAAGCAAGCCTTAACAAAATCCAAAGCAGCAAAATATTACAAAGCATCTTTTCTGACCGTAAAGCCATAAAAACAGATATCAACAACAGAAAAAGCAAGGAAAAAAAAGGAAACACATGGAAACTGAACAACACCTGGCTGAAAAACCACTGGGTTATAGAAGAAATTAAGGATGGAATGAAGAAATTCATAAAATCAAATGAGAATGAAAACACATCCTATAAGAACCTTTGGGACACAGCAAAAGCAGTGTCCAGAGGTCAGTTTATAGCAATAAATGCACACATCCAAAAAGAAGAAAGGGCCATAATCAAAACATTAACCCTACAACTGGAACAAGTAGAAAGAGAGCAGCAAAAGAAGCCCTCAGGTGCCACAAGAAAGGAAATAATAAGAATTAAATGAAATAGAGAATAGAAAAACAATTGAAAGAGTTAACAAGATCAAAAACTAGTTCTTTGAAAAGATCAACAAAATTGATAAACCATTGACCAAACTGACAAAAGAAAAACAGGAGAGGAAGCAGATAATCCATATAAGAAATGAGATGGGTGATATCACAACAGACCCAACTGAAATGAAAAGAATCATAACAGAATACAATGAAAAATTCTACTCTAACAACTTTGAAAACCTAGAGGAAATGGAAAAATTTCTAGAAACTCACTACCTACCTAAACTAACACAAACAGAGTTAGAACAACTAAATAAACCCATAACAAAAGAAGAGATTGAAAAGGTAATTTAAAAACTCTCAACAAAAAAAAGCCCTGGCCCAGATGGCTTCACTGGAGAATTCTACCAAACTTCCAGAGAAGAGTTAACACCACTACTACTAAAGGTATTTCAGAGCATAGAAAAGGATGGAATACTCCCAAACTCATTCTATGAAGCCAGCATAACCCTGAAACCAAAAACAGGTAAAGACATCACAAGGAAAGAAAATTTCAGACCAATATCCCTTATGAACATTGATGCAAAAATCCTCAAGAAAATTCTAGCCAATAGAATTAAACAACATATCACAAAAATAACTCACCGTGATCAAGTGAGATTTATACCAGGTATGCAGGGATAGTACAACATTAGAAAAACAATCAATGTAATCCATCACATAAGTCAAACAAAAGACAAGAAACACATGATCTTATCAATTGATGCAGAAAAGGCATTTGACAAAGTCCAACACCCATTCATGATAAAAACTCTCAACAAAATAGGAATAGAAGGGAAATTCCTCAATGTAATTAAGGGCATTTATACAGAGCCAACAGCCAACATCATCCTAAATGGAGCCAGAGAACAGGAGCCAGACAAGGACGCCCTTTATCACCATTCTTATTCAACGTTGTGCTGGAGGTCCTAGCCAGAGCAATTAGGCTAGAAAAAGAAATAAAGGGCATCCAGATTGGTAGGGAAGAACTCAAAGTATCTCTATTTGCAGATGATATGATCTCATACTCAGAAAACCCCAAAAAATCCACAAGAAATCTACTGGAACTAATAGATTTCAGCAAAGTTTCCAGATACAAGATAAACATACAAAAATCAGTTGGATTCCCTTCCATCAACAAAGAGAACCTCAAATAGGAAATCACCAAATCAATGCCATTTACAATAGCCCACAAGAGGATAAAATACTTAGAAATAAATCTAACCAGAGACATAAAAGATCTATACAATAAAAACTGCAAGACACTACTGCAAGAAACCAAAAAAGACCTGCATAGGTGGAAAAACTTACCTTGCTCTTGGATAGGTAGACTCAACATTGCAAAAATGTCAATTCTACCCAAAGTGATCTACAGATACAATGTAATCCCAATCCAAATTCCACTGGCATTTTTTAGCGAGATGGAGAAACAAATTACCAACTTTACATGGAAAGGGAAGAGGCCCCGAATAAGTAAAGCATTACCAAGAAGAGCAAAGTGGGAGGCCTCACACTGCCTGATTTTAGAACCTACTATACCAACACTGTAGTGACAACAGCCTGGTACTCGTACAACAACAGATACATAGACCAATGAAACAGAATTGAGAATCCAGATATAAATTCATCCACCTATGAGCAGCTGATATTTGACAAAGACCCAAAGTCCATTAACTGGGGAAAAGACAGTCTCTTTAACAATGGTGCTGGCATAACTGGCTATCCATCTGCAAAAAAAATGAAACAAGACCCATACCTCACACCATGCACAAAAACTAACTCAAAATGGATCAAAGACTTAAATATAAAATCAAAAACAATAAAGATCATGGAAGAAAAAATAGGGACAACGCTAGGAGCCCTAATACATGGCATAAACACAATACAAACCACAAGTAACAATGCACAAGCACCAGAAGAGAGACTAGATAACGGGGAGCTCCTAAAAATCAAACACTTATGCCCATCAAAAGACTTTACCAAAAGAGTAAGAACACGACTTACAGACTGGGAAAAAATTTTTGGCTACGAAAAATCTGATCAGCATAAATCTCTAAAATCTACAAGATACTGCAAAACCTCAACAACAAAAAGACAAATAACCCAATTAAAAAATGGGCAAAGGATATGAACAGGCACTTCACCAAAGAAGATATTCAGACGGCTAACAGACACATGAAGAAATGCTCATGATCATTAGCCATTAGAGAAATGCAAATCAAAACTACAATGAGATATCATCTCACCCCAACAAGGCCACCATTAATCCAAAACACACAAAATAATAAATGCTGGAGAGGTTGTGGAGAGACTGGAACACTTATACACTATTGGTGGGAATGTAAAATAGTACAACCACTTTGGAAATCGATTTGGCACTTCCTTAAAAAGCTAGAAGTAGAAGTACCATATGATCCAGGTATCCCGCTCCTTGGAATATATCCTAGAGAAATAAGAGCCATCACACGAACAGATATATGCACACCCATGTTCACTGCAGCACTGTTCTCAATAGCAAAAAGATGGAAACAACTTAGATGTCCATCAGCATAAGAATGGATAAACAAATTATGGTATATCCACACAATGGAATACTACGCAACAATAAAGAACAACGATGAAGTCGTGAAACATCTCATAACATGGAGGAACCTGGAGGTCATTATGCTGAGTGAATTTAGTCAGTCACAGAAGGACAAATATTGTATAAGACCACTATTATAAGAACTCATGGAAAGGTTTAAACACAGAAGAAAACATTCTTTAATGGTTAAGATGGTGGAGAGGGAGGGTGGGGGTTATTTACTAATATGATAGTAGATAAGAATTATCTTATGTGAAGGGAAGGACAGCACACACTACAGGGGAAGTCAGCACAACTGGACTAAACCAAAGCTAAGAAGTTTCCTGAATACAATCAAATACTTTGAGGGACAGAGTAGCAGGGATAGGGGTCTGGGGACCATGCTTTCAGGGAACAACTAGGTCAACTGGCATAACAAAGCTTGTTAGGAAAATGTTCTGCATCCTACTTTGGTGAGTGACGTCTGGGGTCTTAAAAGCTTGCAGGGGACTATCTAAGATGCATCAATTGGTCCCAACCACCTGGAGTAAAGGAGAATGAAGAACACCAAAGACACAAGGAAAGTATTAGTCCAAGAGACAGTAGGAGCCACATAAACCAGAGACTTCATCAGCCTGAGACCAGAAGAACTAGATGGTGCCGGGCTACTACCAACGACTGCCCTGACAGGGAACACAACAGAGAGTCCCAGATGGAGAAGGAGAAAGGTGGGGTGCAGAACTCAAATTCTAGTAAGAAGACTAGACTTAACGGTCTGACTGAGACTGGAGGAACCCCGGAAAGCATGGCCTCCGGATTCTCTATCAGCCCAGAACTAAAACAATTTCTGAGGCCAACTCTTCAGGCAAAGATTGGACTGGACTGTGGGACATAAAGTGATACTCCTGAGGAGTGTGCCTTTTAGCTCAAGTAGATACAAGAGACTGAACAGGCAGCTTCTGTCTGGAGGTGAGATGGGAAGGCAGAGAGGATTAGGAGCTGGTTGAATGGACATGGGGAGTCAGGGGTGGAAAGGAGGAGTGTGGTGTCACAGTATGGGGAGAGCAATTAGAGTCATATAACAATGTATGTATAAATTTTTGTATGGGAAAAAATAAAATAATTACAAAAAGAAAGAAAGTATAGCCTGATTTTTCTATACAATAAATTTGTAAGAATAAAAATAATACCTGATGCCTATCTTGCATATCTAATTTCAAATATATATGCAGTGACACAATTTAAATGGAAATCATTAAAAACATAGGTACATTAAAATTGGTAAAGAATGCTTCTCACATGCACCAATGTTCATGGCAGCATTATTCACAATAGCCAAAAGGTGGAAACAATCTAAATGTCCATCAACAGATGAATGGATAAACAAAATGTAGTTCATACATACAATGAACTATTATTCAGCCATAAACAGAAATGAAGTTCTGATACATGCTACAAAGTGGATGGACCTTGACAACATTATGCTGAGTGAAACAAAGTCAGACACAAAATGCCAAGTATTGTATGATCCCACTTATATGAAATACCTAGACTAGGCAAATGCATAGAGACAGAAGTTTATTAGTGGTTACCAGGGGCTAAGGAAAGAGGAATGGGGAATTATTGCTGAAGGGATACAGAGTTTCCATTTGGAGTGATGACAATTTTTGGAAATAGATAGTGGTGATGGCTGTACAACACAGTGAAGGTAATTAATGTCACTGAGTTGTACACTGAAAAATGGCTAAAATGGCAAATTTTTGTTATGTATATTTTACCACAATAATTTTAAAAAAACAGTGCTTCTCCATCTTCTTAAACTCTTAAAAAATGTGCTCTGTAATGTTAGATTGGAAGTTTTGACTGAGAAACTAGGAGTTCAAAAAACTCATCTTCTAACACTGTATTGGACAGTATTCTTTTCTGATCCATAGTGTTTTTACTGGCTAATTTTCAAAAGTAGATCTTCAGGCCTTTCTTCCTAGTCTGTCTTAATCTGGAAACTCCACTGAAACCTGTCCACCATGGGTGACCCTGCTGGTATTTAAAATACTGGTAGCATAGCTTCCAGCATCACAGCAACACCCAAGCCACCACAGTACGACAAACTGAGAGATGGGTGGTGGATTCTAACCCTAGTCTTCCCTAAACCATTTCTTCCTGTTGTTGTTGCTGTTAATTGCTGTCTGTCCAGTGGACTCCGACTCATGATGACCCCATGTGTGCACAGTAGAACTGTGCTCCATAGGGTTTTCAAGGCAGTGACCTTTTAGAAGATCACCAGGCGCCTCTGGGTAGCTTGGAACCCACCAGTCTCTTGGCTAGTAGTCAAGCGCTTAACCGTTTGATCCACCCTGGGACTCCTACTCCCGTTAAAATAAAATAAAATAAAATATTTTTTAAAACTTACCTTCTTCATCACCTTTAGTTAGAAAATCCTCTAGGGTGTAGCTATAACTCTGATTCTAGAACTTCAGTAAGCAAATCAGAAAAGAATAGTGACAAGGAATCTGCTTCATCATCTCCTCGGAGTAATGCCAAAAAGACAAGAGGAGGCGCTTAAGAGACTAGAGCGCTGTTCCAAAATCCAAGGAGGATAAATTCCAAAAACAGTGTACATAATAGAGTCAAATACTTCAAAGAGGTCAAGGCAGCTGAGCAGACTGAAAAACTAGGTATTGGATTGGCCAGTTGAGCGGTCTCTGTGAACACTTTTAAGAAGCAGTTTGCCCAAGGTGGTCAGGGAAAAAGGGGTGAAAGAAGCAAGGTGTTGGTTAAGTGCAATATAACAATATCTGATAGTGCAGAGTACTCTGCAGTTACATGACACCAGAAGGAAAGAAAGAGAAGCAGCATGACTACAGCGAGATAGTAGGATAAAAGAGACGTTTGTTTTTGCTTTGTTAGATTTGTTTTTGTTTTAGTGGGCAAGAGACAAATATGCTTGTAGGCAGAAAAGAAGAACCTGGGATAGTAAGAGAGAGCTATAGGAGGCGAGCCTGAGTTTGTGAGGGACTTGGACTACTTTTGATTTCTAACCATGTACAAATAGACTGGAGAGGCTTGCAGAGAGATGATGCACTTCTCCACCCTCACTTTGTAGTCAATTGTGTGAGTCGAGATTGGAATCAGCTGGCCAGTGGTAACTCAGTGAAGCTATACAGAACACACTGGGTTTTCTGGAGGCTTTTATCAACAGATTATCCTTGTTGGAGTGTCTGGTTTCCTACAATCTTAGGCACAGAAGACTCATAGATAAGAAAAAAAGCTGGATTTTCTTCCAAGGTGAGAAGGGTATACTAATGTCTCTATCCATTTTTTTCCATGTTGTGAGTATGTTTTTGGAGGTCAACATCTCAGTAACTGTATATGACATGAAAGTAAATAAAAATTTTTTTAGAGCAAAGATGTCAATTGACAAAACCATGCTGGTTTTAATCGAGAGCCCTCTTCAAAAACACCACCTCCAACGGATTGACTGCCTAGGTGGTAGGGGCCTAATCTTTGCCCTCAGAGCCAACCTACTATTGATACACACCCTCAGAGTATTTCTACTCTGATTTATCCCCTCCAAAAATATAAAATCACCTCCCAATGCGTACATTAATTCATCAAGGAGAGGTAAGAAACAAGCCTTACCTGTTTGTTCAACCAACCGTCCTGTATGCTTTCCTGTCAGGAGAACTTACCACATCTGAGGAGAAAGACAATAAGAAATTTCCTTTTGAACATGTTTTTGTTTTTTTTTAATTATTATGGTAAATATATATGTAACAAAACATTTAACATTTCAGCATTCCTCACAAGTACAATTCAGTGGCGTTAATTATGTTTATCATGTTGTTCAACCATCTCCATTAACCATTCCCAATTTTTTTCATCACCTTTAACAAAAGCTCAATGTCCCCTAAGCAATGAGTCCCTTTTTTCCCCCTCCCTCCTGCCCCTGATAACCACTAATAAACTTTTGTCTCTATGCACTTGTCTATTCTGGATATTTCATATAAGTGGTATCATATATTTGTCTTCTTGTGACCGACTTATTTCACTCAGCATAACATTTACAGGGCTCATCCATGTTGTAGTATGTATCAGGATTTCATTGCTCTTTATGGCTGAGTCATATTCCATTTGTGTGTATATACCACATTTTGTTTATGTATTCATCTATTGATGGGCATTTGGGTTGTTTTCATCTTTTTGCTATTGTGAATAATGCTGCAATAAACATTGGTGTACATGTATTGAATATGTTTTCAAAATGCACCAAGCATTCACCAGCTTTATTTAATTTTAATCTCTATGAGCATAGTCATTATTATTATGACCTTTTTATAGAGGGGAGCCCTGGTGGCACAGTGGTTAAGAGCTAGGCTGATAACTTAAAGGTTGGCAGTTTGAATCCACTGGCTGCTCCTTGGAAATGCTATGGGGGAGTTCTACTCTGTCCTACAGGATAACTTTGAGTCAGAATTGACTCAATGGCAACAAGCTTTTTTTATAGAGGATAAACTGTAGTTTGAAGAGTTGATATGATTTGCAAAAAGGCAGTGTGAGAAGACAGTAGATGAGGAAGGTAAATTTGGGATCCAAGTGCTAATTGATAGACTGGACTAGAAAGCATACCAGAGCCATGCTTTCTCAAGGGTTCCTGCAAGAAGAAAAGATGTGAGGCGCAATGGCCAATGGGCTCCTGAACTTCATTTCTAATGCTGAGTTCTCTGTTGTACCAGGCTGAAGCAAGGTTCTGGAGCTAGCTTACATGGAGGAGAAGAGGAGACTAGAGTCAGAGGAAGCCCAGACAGCCAGGGGGAGGGCCTGATTATCATTAATAACTAGTTTTAAAATGTCTTGATTCACAATTAGATGATGGTATACTATTTGGCAGTAGTGGTTCCATAGTAGAATTCTTGCCTTCCACACGGGAGATCTGGATTCCATTCCTGTCAATGCACCTCATGTGCAGCCACCACCTGTCTGTCAGTGGAGGATGTGTGTTGCTATGATGCTGAACAGGTTTGACAGCACACACAATGGCACCACCACCACCACCAACAACAACAGCTTGGCCTATGCTCCAGTTAGACCCTGGATTGACTGGCATGTGGGTGAAGAAAATGCAGAGAGAGGGGCAGACATGCTGGGCTTCCAAGCTCTGTGCTTACTGCCCCAGTTGCAAAGGAAGAGGAAATCATTGGGAAACACATACAGACAGTGTGATCTGGACCTTTCAACACATGGCCCTCCAGTCCAAATGGTCCATTAATATCTATAATCTGACATAGACTAATATTTCCTTCTCCTGCAAGGAGCCAGAAAGAGTATGAATGGAGTGTTTCCCTCACCCACTGAGTTAAAACCAGCACCAAAAGGGAGATTCTCTGACTCTGATGCTGAAATTTTTCTACAAAGGAGCACAAAAAGAAGTCTAATGCAGAGCCTTGGCCCTCTAGAAATTAACAATTAGGATATGAAACAATTAAATATAAAGAGAGCACAATGGTTGTTGCTATCAATGTGAGCGGCTGTCGAGTCAGCCACTGACTCATGGTGACCCCAGGCACAGTGGAACAAAATGCTGCCCGGTCCTGCGCCATCCTCATGATCAGTTGAGCAAAAACCACTGTGATCCAATGGTTTTCATTTTCATTTCTGATTTTCAGAAGTAGGTCCCCAAGCCTTTCTTCCTAGCCCATCTTAGTATGGAAGCTCGGCTGAAACCTGTTCAGCATCATAGAAACATGTAAGTCTCCCCTGACAGATGGGTGGTGGCTGTGTATGAGATGCATTGGCTGGGAATCAAATCTGGGTCTCTTGCGTGGAAGGTGAGAATTCTACCACTAAATAACCACTGCCCCTGGCACAATGGAAGGGCTCTCAAATCTGGCACACAGACCAGCAATTTAGAAAAAAGGAAAGCTTACTTTGGATCTGACTAATTAAGAAGGCTCTGTGTAGAAGGTGAGGTTTTATGCAAGTGTCTGTCTCAAAGCAACAAACACCATTGTCATCCACCCAATAAAGACCCCCTTTTCGAAAAGAAGGGAAGCAGCCATCAAGGCTAGTTCAGGCCCTGTGTCATGCCACTCCAGGGCTCTGAGAGAGTGTATTCCCTTCTCAGGAACCTCAAGTATTAACAGCAAGAGAATCTGAAGATGGAAGAAACTTTCCCTCCTGGAAAAAACTAGCTGTGACAGAGTTTGGCACAGCCCTGGGGCTGAAGCTCTGGCCCTCCAGGGCTCTAATCGTGTGCAGGCGTTTAGGAACCCCTCCTGTGTACTGGGGGGTTCTCAGAAATAAACAGGGAGAGGCTTTCTCCTCCCCAGGGCCCCCTTCGCCCTGTTCTTATTGGCCCTGACTAATCGACTTAGTAGGTGTTGGGTGAGAGTCAACAAGAGCTTTGACTAAGGTCACTTACTTGCTTTGTTTACACTGCTAATTTTATCACTGCTTGGAAGGCAAATTGCATTATTTATACTTTAACTATGATAAATGTCCAGTTAAAGCAGGGCCGGAGCAAGCTAAAGACCAATAAAACAAATCCAAAAGTTTTTTAATGCAGAAATATTCATATTTTTCAGTTCTCCATTCTTTCCAGAAACCTTTACTTGATGTTGGTAGGTGGTCTGTCTTGCCCAAACCCAGAAAAAACACACCCACTGCAGGTGAGTCAATCGCAACTCATGGCGACCCCATGTGTGTCAGAGTAGAACTGTGCTTCAAAGGGCTTTCAATAGCTGATTTTTCAGAAGTAGATTGCCAGGCCTTTCTTCTGAAGCACTTCTGGGTAGGTGTGAACTGCCATTCTGGGTAGGTGTGAACTGCCAACCTTTCAGTTAGTAGTCAAGCGCTTAACCATTTGTGCACACAGGGATTTCCTCCTCCTAGCTTACCAATAAAAAACCAAACTCATTGCTATCGCGTCGAATCCAGCTCATAGCAACCCTACAGTACAGAGTAGAAATGCTCCATAGGGTTTCTAAGGAACAGCTGGTGGATTCGAACTGCCCATCTTTTGATTAGCAGCCAAGCTCTTAACCACTGTGCCTCCAGGACTGCCCTCCTGGTTAGCCTGTCTCAAAGGGTAGTCTCAGCACAACCAGCATCAGCATTCCAGGAGTGGTGGAGGTGGGGCCCAAGTATCTGCATGTTAATCAGCATGTCTGGTAACCCTGATGCTAACTAAAGTTTGAGAACTTCTGATACACTCTCTCCAGGAATGACGCTGAGAACTACAGGAGAAATGAAGATTCAAGGTACTGATTCAAAGCCCAGTTTTTAGCTACATTTCAAAGCCATCTGTTTCTGTTTAAGACTTCAAGGGAGCTTGGGCTTTTAATAATCTGTGCAATAGAACAGTGCCTATCAAACTTTAATGCATACACAAATCACTTGGGGATCTTGTTATAATGCAGATTCTATCTCGGAAGTTTTAGGGTGGGCCTGAGACTGTGCATTTTAACAACCTCCCAGATGATACTGATGCTACTGGTCCATGAACCACACTTGAAGTAGCATGTCAAAGAGGATACTGGAAGGTCAGGATATGATTCAATATATTTATTACACATTGCCTTTCATGAGCTTCTGCAACTGGATGCTCAAGTGTTGCCCTTCCACAACTCTCCACTCAAAGTTTATACCCTCCAATGAAACTAGACTTCTTAATTCTTTCTGAACAAGCTGCTTGATTTCTCTTCTCCAAGTCTTCACTCACGTTATTCTCTTTCTAGATTATTTTCCTCCTAGCCAGTTCTATCTATAGAACTTCTGCCCAACCTTCAAGATGCATCTCAAATTATCATATGAAGATACACTGTTCCCACCCTGGATGAGGTATTGTAACTGTCTCCTGACCCTCAATAATAGGTGAGGACACTAACTTGAGCTAAGTTTTATCTCAAGCCACTTTGTTGAGTAACCATGACTTTAAAAGAATTCCAAAGTAAAGCAATATAGACCAAGGGCTAAGTGAGTTGTTTAGACCATGAAAGTTAAAGACATTCTGCATGAAGGGAATGGGCATTGAAGGCTAATAAAAGCAAGATGGGAGTGGAAATAAGTGGAAGTGCCAAGGGCTGATGGATGCTTGGGTGCCTACATCCTAAACCAAATGGGAAATGGAGTGTGGGCTTGTTTTTTGTCGTTAGTTGCCATTAAGTCAGCTCAGACTCATGGTGGCATGTATAACAGGAAAAGATACTACCCAGTCTTGTGCCATCCTCACAATCATTGTTATGTTTGAGTCTATTGTTGTGACTATTGTATCAATCCATCTCACTGAGGGTTTCCCTCATTTTAGCTGACTACCAAACATGATGTCTTTTTCTAGCAACTGGTCTTTCCTGATGATATGTCCAAAGTAAGTAAGCCAAAGTCTCGCCGTTCTCACTTCTAAGTAGCATTCTGGTTGTATTTCTTCTAATCCTGATTTTTTCATTTTTTCTGGCAATCCATAGTATATTCAATAATTGTCATCAATACCACAATTCAAATGCATCAATTCATCTTCTGTCTTCCTTTTTCATTGTCCAGCTTTCACTTATATACAAGGTGATTGAAAAGACCATTGATTGGATCAGGTACATCTTAGTCATCAAAGTGACATCTCTGTTTTTCAAAACTTTGAAGAAATTCAAAATTCCAGCCCCACCCCACACTCCACCTGCCTCATACATGCACCAGTGCAAAACTCTGTTCTGGGGACCGTGGCTTCCTCTCTAAGAATTTAAGATGGTCAGGCTCCCAGAACAAGCCCACATTGTGTGATCTCAAGCCCATGTTATGCAATCCTGCTTTTGGAGGGAGAATGAAAACTCTCAGGAAACTTCTGTCCATGTTTTGTCCTTTAATAAAGGAGAGCATGTCTACCCTGCACATGTCTGGGGAGCTTCCACCGCTGTCTACATGTCTTATGGTAGGAGAAAGGGGTACAATACTAAGCAGAGCTGCTGACATTTGGGGGCCATGGGTTGCTGGTAGGGACTCTTGCTGAGATTTCAAGGCCTTGGCCTATGACCCCAGCCTATGGCCTCTCCCTCTTCTCTCCTCGAGAGCTGTTGAAGTACAGGGCCCCTTGGCCTCTCTGGCAGGGCTGCCTCCCCCCTCCGCCTTCTGTTCTCACACCCTCTTCCAGCCTCTCTGCCCAGGATCTGCCCTGAGAGTCTGACCATCTTAAATTCAGGAGGAGGAAGCCACATTCCCCAGCAGAATCATGCATCTGCATTGGTGTCTATTTCAGGAAGGTAGGAATGTGGGGTAAGTTAGGGTTGTAGCATATCTTCCCAACCACTAATGAAGCCACAATCCATTTCATTTATCACTTAATTTAGGATGTAGACACCCAAGCCTCATTAACCTTTGGCACCTCCATTAACTTCCATCCTGCTCTGGCTTTCATTAGCCCTCAGTGCCTCTCCCTGCACTCCACAACACCTTTAGCATTCTGGTCTGTAAGACTCACTTAGCCTTTAGCCTATATAACTTTACTTTGAAATTATTTTCAAATCTTGGTTACTCAGCAAAAATTGTCAACCACTCAAGAGCAGAAACTATATCTTAGGCATTCCAGTAACTTTAGCACCCAGACCTATTTCCCAAATATGGAAGGTGCTCAATAAATGTCTTTTGGTGAGGATGAAGAAAGCATTGTTGGAGGGCCTCAGGAGCAAACTATAGCACTCTACTCACCAACTGGAGTCCCTGGATGGTACAAACAGTTAATGTGTTCAGTTGCTACCATGAGAGGTTCAAGTTCAGCCAGCGGTGCCTCTGAAAAAAGACCTGGCAATCAACTTCTAAATAATCAATTATTCAAAACCCCATGGAGCACAGTTCTATTTTGACATGCATGGAATTGCTATAAGTTGGAGTCATCTCAATGGCAACTGGTTACTTACCAATGTAGGCAACACATAAACTTAGAAACCAAAACCAAAAACCAATCTCATTGCCATCAAGTTGATTCTGACTCATAGTGACTCTATAGAACAGAGTAGAACTGCCCCATAGGGGTTCGAAGACTGTAATCTTTATGGGAGCAGACTGCTACATTTTTCTTGCATAGAACAGCACCAACCTTTTGGTTAGCAGCTGAGCACTTAACCATTGCACCACCAGGACTTAAACTTAGGACAGACAATGAAAATGTATCCCTGAAAGAAAAGAGGGTGAGGTGAGGCCAAGATTGTAGAGTAATCAGACAATGCCGGTGGTCCCTCTTACAACAAAGACCCAAAAAAACTAGTGAATTGATTA
Source organism: Dugong dugon (assembly GCA_030035585.1). Classification (NCBI taxonomy): domain Eukaryota; kingdom Metazoa; phylum Chordata; class Mammalia; order Sirenia; family Dugongidae; genus Dugong; species Dugong dugon. Next base: position 63,588,312 of record CM057470.1, on the reverse strand, counting down.
TATATGACAATCTAGGAACCTGAACATCAAAGGCAAAGTTGAAGAATCGGACTGAGTGGCAGGGGGTGGGAGAAATGGTTCAGAAGCAGTGAGGAGTTGCCAGACTTGACCCGGCAGGAGCTGGCACCCTGTAGGCCGGATTGGCTCATGTGTGCGGTAAGGCAAGCAGTGGCGTTCAGGACGCACTTTCCAGATCGAGAGAGACCGAGAGGCGGAGTGTCTGCTCAGGCCTCCAGAGCCAGTGAAAAGCGGCTGTCAATCAGCAAAAGATAAATACATGTGTTTAACCTACTGTGAGGATCAAAAAGCACCCTGTTTGGGAAGAACCTCTCTCCCATTTATCTGCTCCTTCCCCACTCTGCACCAGGTCCTGGGCCAGCTTCAGCAATTGCTGCTTCCCCTGGGCTTGGAAGCAGGAACTGTTATGCACCCTGAGCCATTCTTCCTGCCTTGGAGAGGGAACCAATTAACAAACAGAAAAAAAAAAAATCTGCTAGCTCCCCTAAGCCAGGAACTCAGGGCAGGCACAGCTCCTTTGCCTAAGCCCAGGCATAAGGGGTCCATGGACTTTGAATGCCTTTCACGCCTGCATAGACCTGTGTGGACCCATTTCAACAGTGTAGGCCCTCATTAGCACAGTACAACAGGGTATATACCTGAAGCCTAACTTCACTGCATCAGCTATATGGTGGAATGGTAGGTTCATGACATTTGATACCACTCTACCTATTAAGCAGGGTCCTCACCTACTCCCATCAGGGGCCTGAGGATTGGTGGCTCCACCCATGCCACCTAGCCACCTACAAAAGCAGTCCAAGAATAAGTCGTTCCACTCAGTCCTTACAGCCAACAGCATTGGGTGCCCATAGTCTGGCTGCAAAACTCATCCACCTATACACTCCAGGGAACAGAGACATGTTTTCCTCCCAGACATTCCAGGGCCTACTGCAGCCAGATACCTGTGCCTACTCCAATCACCCATGCCCGCCTAGGACTGTAGGTGAAAGCGTGCACCACACACTTGGTGACCAACTTTCTGAACACCTGAGCTGAATCCATATAAGAAAAGGAAATGAACTCCTGGGCTAACATACCTAGTAACAGATCTAACCACCTGGTGACAGGACATTAGAGCTTCAAAAGTGACAGTAATCAAACTAGCTCAAAGGAGCAGCCTATTTGGGTGTATCAAAACATAACAAAACAAGAAGCTAAGAAACAGTAAGCAAACATAAAATAATAAATATAATAACTTATTGATGACTCAGAGACCATGGTCAATATTAAATCACATAAAGAGGTAGACCATGATGGCTTCAGCAAGCTCCCAAAACAAAGAATCAAGAAATCTTCTGGAGGAAGAGAACTCCTTGGAATTACCAGAGGTAGAATACAAAAGATTAATATATAGAACTTTTCAAGATATCAGGAAAGAGATCATGCAAAATGCAGAAAAATCCAAGGAACACACAGACAAAGCAATAGAGGAACTTAAGAAGATTATAGAAGAGCACAATGACAAATTTAACAGGCTACAAGAATCCACAGGGAGACAGCAATCAGAAATCCAGAAGATTAACAATAAAAGCTCAGAACTAGACAACTCAATAGAAAGTCATAGGAATAAAATTGAGGCAATGGAAGTCAGAATCAGTGAGACTGAAGATAAAGCACTTGACACCAACTTATTTGAGGAAAAATCAGATTAAAGAATTAAAAAAAAGAAAAAACCCTAAGAATTATGTGGGACTCTATCAAGAGGAATTACATACAAGTGATTGGAGTACCAGAACAGGGGGAGGGATGACAGAAAATACAGAGAGAATTGTTGAAGATTTGTTGGCAGAAAACTTCCTTGATATGGTGAAAAATGAGAAGATATCTATCCAAGATGCTCATCGAACCCCACACAAGGTAGATCCCAAAAGAAAGTCACCAAGACATATTATAATCAAACTTGCCAAAACCAAAGATAGAGAATTTTAAGAGAAGCTAGGGAGAAACAAAAAGTCATCTACAAATGAGAGTCAGTAGGACTAAGCTCGGACTACTCAGCAGAAATTATGCAGGCAAAAAGGTAACAGGATGAGATATATAAAGACTTGAAGGAAAAAATTGCCAGCCAGGAATTATATATCCAGAAAAACTGTCTCTCAAATATGATGGTGAAATTAGGGCATTTCCAGATAAATAAAAGTTTAGGAAATTTGTAAAGACCAAACCAAAATTACAAGAAATACTTAAGGGAGTCCTCCAGTTAGAAAATCAATAACATCAGATAACATCCCAAGACTAGAACACAGGACAGAACAACCAGATATCAACCCAGATAGGGAAGTCACAAAAATAAATCAAAGCTAAAACGCTGAAAATAGGGAAACAGAGACGTCAATATGTAAAGATGACAACATTAAAAAAAAAAAGAGGGACTGAAAAATTGTAGACATAGATATTTCATATGGAAAGGAAGTCAAGGTGATATAAAGAAATAAAAGCTTGGCTTAAACTTAGAAAATTAGGGGTAAATATTAAGGTAACCACAAAGGAAACTAACAATCCTACAAGTCAAAATAAAAAACTAGAAAAATATAAAGACTCAGCAAATACAAAATCAACAACAATGAAAAGATGAAAAGAAAATATGTAAAGAAAAATGACTCAGCACACAAAATTAAATGGAACAAAGAAACTGTGAACAACACACAAAAAAAGACATCAAAATGACAGCACTAACTCATACCTATCAATAATTATGCTGAATGTAAATGGACAAAATGCACCAATAAAGAGACAGAGAGTGGCAGAATAGATAAAAACACATGCTCTGTCTATATGCTGCCTACAAGAGAAACACATTAGACTTAAAAACACAAACAAATTAAAACTCAACAGATGGAAAAAAATATATCAAGCAAACAACAATAAAAAAAGAGCAGGAGTGGCAATATTAATCTCAGACAAAATAGACTTTAAAATACCCACAAAGGATAAGGAAGGACACTATATAATGATTAAAGTGTCAATACACCAGGAGGACATAACCATAATAAATATTTACCCACCCAAAGACAGGGTTCCAAAATACATAAAATAAACTGTAACAGCATTGAAAAGAGAGACAGACAGCTCCACAATAATAGTAGGAGACTTCAACACACCACTTTCAGTGAAGGGCAGAACATCCAGAAAGAAGTTCAATAAAGACACAGAAGATCTCAGTGCTACTACAAACAACTAACTTGATCTCATACACATATACAGAACACTCCACCCAACAGCAGCCAAGCATACTTTCTTTTCCAATGCACATGGGACATTCTCCATAATAGACCATGTATTAGGCCATAAAGCAAGCCTTAACAGAATCCAAAGCATTGAAATATTACAAAGCATCTTTTCTGAACATAAAGGCATAAAAGTGGAAATCAATAACAGAAAAAGCAAGGGAAAAAATCAAACGTGGAAACTGAACAACGCCTTGCTCAAAAACTACTGGGTTATAGACAAATTTAAGGACAGAATAAAGAAATTCACAGAATCAAGTGAGAATGAAAACACATCCTACCAGAACCTTTGGGACACAGCAAAAGCAGTGCTCAGAGGTCAGCTTACAGCAATAAATGCACACATCCAAAAAGAAGAAAGGGCCATAATCAAAACGTTAACCCTACAATTGGAACGAGTAGAAAGAGAGAAGCAAAAGAAGCCCTCACGCACCAGAAGAAAGCAAATAATAAAAATTAGAGCAGAATTAAATGAAATAGAAAATGGAAAAACAATTGAAAGAGTAAATGAAACCAAAAGCTGGTACTTTGAAAAGATCAACAAAATCGATAAACAATTGGCCAAACTGATAAAAGAAAAACAGGAGAGGCAGCAAATAACCAGAATAAGAAATGAGATGGGCGATATCATAACAGACCCAACTGAAATTAAAAGAATCATAGCAGGATACTATGAAAAATTGTGCTCCAACAAATTTGAAAACCTAGAGAAAATGGAAAAATTTCTAGAAACACACTACCTACTTCAACCAACACAAACAGAGGTAGAACTAAATAAACCCATAACAAAAGAAGAGATTGAAAAGGTAATTTAAAAACTCCCCCCCAAAAAAAAGCCCTGGCCCAGATGGCTTCACTGGAGAATTCTACCAAACTTTCAAAGAAGCATTAACACCACTAATAGTAAAGGTATTTCAGAGCATAGAAAAGGATGGAATACTCCCAAACTCATTCTATGAAGCCAGCATAACCGTGATACCAGAACCAGGTAAAGACACCACAAAAAAAAAAAAGAAAATTACAGACCAATATCCCTCATGAACATAGATGTAAAAATCCTCAACAAATTTCTAGCCAATAGAATTCAACAATATATCAAAAAAATAATTCACCACAACCAAGTGGGATTCATACCAGGTATGCAGGGATGGTTCAACATTGGAAAAACAACCAATGTAATCCATCGCATAAATAATACAAAAGACAATAACCACATGATCTTATCAATCGATGCAGAAAAGGATTTGACAAAGTCCAACACCCATTCATGATTTAAAAAAAAAAAAAAAACTCTCAACAAAATAGGAATAAAAGAGAAATTCTTCAGCATAATTAAGGGCATTTATACAAAACCAACAGCCAACATCATCCTAAATGGAGAGAGTTTGAAAGCATTCCCCTTGAGAACAGGAACCAGACAAGGATGCCCTTTATCACTACTCTTATTCAACATTGTGCTGGAGGTCCTAGCCAGAGCAATTAGGCTAGAAAAAGAAACAAAGGGCATCTAAATTGGTAAGGAAGAAGTAAAAGTATCCCTATTTGCAGATGATATGATCTTGTACACAGAAAACCCCGAAGAATCCACAAGAAAACTACTGGAACTAATAGAAGATTTCAGCAAAGTATCAGGATACAAGATAAACATACAAAAAATCAGTTGGATTCCTCTACATCAACAAAAAGAACTTCAAAGAGGAAATCACCAAATCAATGCTATTTACAATAGCCCCCAAGAAGATAAAATACTTAGGAATAAATCTAACCAGAGATGTAAAAGACCTACACAATGAAAACTACAAGACACTACTGCAAAAAACCCAAAGAGACCTGCATAAGTGGAAAAACTTACCTTGCTCATGGATAGGAAGACTCAATGTTGGGAAAATGTCAATTCTACCCAAAGCGATCTATAGATACAATGCAATCCCGATCCAAATTCCAATGGCATTTTTTTAGTGAGATGGAGAAACAACTCACCAGCTTCATATGGAAAGGGAAGAGGCCCTGGATAAGTAAAGCATTACTGAAGAAGAAGAACAAAGTGGGAAGCCTCTCACTACCTGATTTTAGAAACTATTATACAGCCACAGTAGTCAAAAAAGCATGGTACTGGTACAACAACAGATACATAGATCAATGGAACAGAATTGAGAATCCAGACATAAATTCATCCACCTCTCAGCAGCTAATATTTGACAAAGGCACAGAATCTGTTACTTGGGGAAAAATAGTCTCTTTAACAAATGGTGCTGGCATAACTGGATATCCATCTGCAAAAACTGAAACAAGTCCTATACCTCACACCATGCACAAAAATGAACTCAAAATTGATCAAAGACATAAATATACAATTGAAAACAATAAAGATCATAGAAGATAAAACAGAGACAATGCTAGGAGCCCTAATACGTGGCATAAACAGAATATAAAACATTACTATCAATGCACAAACACCAGAAGAGAAACTGGATAACTAGGAGCTCCTAAAAATCAAACACTTATGCTCATCAAAAGACTTCACCAAAAGAGTAAAAAGACAACCTACAGATTGGGAAAAATTTTTTGTCTTCGACAAATCTGATCAGCGTCTAATCTCTAAAATCTATAAGATACTGCAAAACCTCAACAACAAAAAGACAAATAACCCAATTAAAAAATGGGCAAATGATATGAACAAGCATTTCACCAAAAAAGACATCCAGGCAGCTACCAGATACATAAGGAAATGGCCACGATCGTTATCCATTAGAGAAATGCAAATCAAAACTACAATGATAAACCATCTCACCCCAACAAGGCTACCATTAACCCAGAAAATAGAAAATAATAAATGTTGGAGAGGTTGTGGATAGACTGGAACACTTCTACAGTGCTGGTGGGAATGTAAAATGGTACAACCACTTTGGAAATCGATTTGGTGCTTCCTTAAAAAGCTAGAAATAGAAGTACCATAGGATCCAGCAATTCCACTCCTTGGAATATATCCTAGAGAAATAAGAGCCATCACAAGAATAGATATATGCACACCTATGTTCATTGCAGCACTGTTCACAATAGCAAAAAGATGGAATCGAACTAGGTGCCCATCAATGGATGAATGGATAAAGACATTATGGTATATTCACAAAATGGAATACTATGCAACGATAAAGAACAACGATGAATCTGAAAACATCTCATAACGTGGATGAATCTGGAAGGCAGTATTCTGAGTGAAATTATACAGTCACAAAAGGACAAATATTGTATGAGTCCACTATTATAAGAACTCAAGAAATGGTTTAAATACAGAGGAAAACATTCTTTGATGGAGAGACAGGGGAGAGGGGTATTCACTAACTAAATAGTAAATAATAATTAACTTAGGTGAAGGAAAGGACAACACACAATACAGGGGAAGTCAGAACAACTGGACTAAACCAAAAGCTAAGAAGTTTCCTGAATACAACCAAACACTTCAAGGGACAGAGTAGCAGGGGCAGGGGTCTACGGACCATGGTTTCAAGGGACATCTAGGTCAATTGGCATAACAAAGTTTATTAAGAAAATGTTCTGCATCCCACTTTGGTGAGTGGTATCCAGGGTCTTAAAAGCTAGCAAGCAGCCACCTAAAATACATCAATTGGTCCCAACTCCCCTGGAGCAAAGGAGAATGAAGAACACCAAAGACACAAGGAAAATATTAGCCCAAGAGACAGAAAGGGCCACATAAACCAGAGACTCCATAAGCCTGAGACCAGAAGAACTAGATGGTGCCTGGCTACCAGCAATGACCCCCCTGACAGGAACACAGCAGAGAGTCCCTGACGGAGCAGGAGAAAAGTAGGGTGCAGAAGTCAAATTCCAGTAAGAAGACCAGACTTAATGGTCTGACTGAGACTGGAGGGACCCTGGAAGACTTGCCCCCAGACTCTCCTTTAGCCCAGAACTGAAACCATTCCTAAAGTCAACTCTTCAGACAAAGATTAGACTGGACTATGGGACATAAAATGATACTTGTAGGGAGAGTGCTTCTTAGCTCAAGTAAATTCATACATGAGACTAAACAGGTAGCTCCTGTCTGGAGGCAAGATGAGAAGACAAAAAGGGACAGGAGGTGGTTGAATGAACATGGGAAATCCGGGGTGGAAAGGAGGAGTTTGCTCTCACAGTATAGGAAGAGCAGCTAGGGTCAAATAGCAATGTGTATGTAAATTTTTGTATGAGAAACTGACATGAACTGTAAACTTTCACTTAAAGCACAATAAAAAAAAGAAAGAAAAGAGGGAGATGAATTAAGACAGGAATATAAGAAGAAAATTGAAATGCTTACAGATGGTGAATATGTGCATGCAATACATTTTAGCCAGCTCCAAGACTCCACCCACCCTTTGTTGACCCTACCATGGCCATGTGCCATTGTCATGGAACCATTGTCATGGCACCATTGCCATGGCACTCTTCTGACCTATGGGGAGTTATATCTTATATTCCAAGATCCTTGATGTAGTAACTTACTTTGGAATTTTTGTTCCTGAACCAAATTCTGGGGTAAGAGAGTGTTTCCAATTTTTGCCAGATGATAAAGAAGCAACTATATGAGTCTTCTTCTCAGGAAGCAGCTGTGGTCTGGCAATCACTTATATCATGGGGTGTTTTTGAAACGCTGATCCCTGGGAATTGAGACTCACCCTAAGCTTTCTCTGTGATGTGTTATGTCTAATTGTATCTCCTCCTTTCCCTGCCCCAAGTACCAGAGTGGTAGGATTGCTTGTTTGCTCTGGCCTCTTGGGAGGTCCCTCATGCCTACTTAGTGACCTAATCATTTGTCCCTGACTCCTCATGTATTTAATTTATGTGAGTCACCGTTTGGGCTGGAGATCTCTCCAGAAATGTAGCAGCAAATGCACTAATGATGCAAATGAAACATAGTTGTTGATTAGTGTTCACTAGAAAACCAAATATAAGCTAGAGAATTGTATGAGAATAAATACTTATCATTTGTTGAAAATCATTGGAAATATTTTGGCTGAGCCTTTAGTAGAAATCACTCAAAACACAAAAGTAAATTCCACAGAAAAACTATAAATTAAACATTAAACTATTCATGTACTTCATATAATTACAGATATTTTCTGTCATCAGATTTATTTCAATTTTACTGTAATACTAAACTGATGTCTTTCTATTTTCTCAAGTATTCTTGTTTATTCTTCAGTGAATTGGTGTACCTTTTACCAGGTATGGTTTTTTTTTCATTGTTGTTTTGTTTTTTGATTACTCATATGAATGGGATCTTTTCCCTGGATCTTTTCCCTGTTAAGTTTTCCCTGTTAAGTTCTTAAACACTAATTGTTTTACTATACTGGTATTGAGATTTTATAATTGACATTACTGTAGTTTCTTATCAGTTGTAGTATTTTTTCCCAAGTACTTCTCTGATTCCTTATATTTTTTCAGTCAGTGTTTTTATTATAATTACCTTAATTTTATTAAATAAGAAGCTGAGGTTCAGAAAGATAGAGTGTTTTTCCAACATACAGCCAGAAAGTAATAGAATGTGGAAGAGTTTTTACACTATGGAGATTATCTAAGAATGTTTCTAAGAATTCTCCCATAAAAGTGTTTAGAATTGACATCTTCATTGCTTTCTACTTCAGCTGTTATTCGGTGCCCTCTAGTTGGTTCGTACTCATACCAACCCTACAAACAACAAAATGAAACACTGCTCAATCCTTTGCCATCCTAAAGATCATTATGCTGAAGCCCATTGTTGCAGCCACTGTCTCAATCCAACTCCTTGAGGGTCTTCCTCTTTTTCGCTGGCTGTACTTCTTCCAAGACAGATTATTCATTCTTCTGGCAGTCTGTGGTATATTCAATATTCCTGACCAACACCATAATTCAAGGCATCAGTTCTTCTTTGGTCTTCCTTATTCATTGTCTAGCTTCCACATGCATATGAGGTGATTGAAAGCACCGTGGCTTGGGTCAGCAGCACCTTAGTCCTTAAAGTAGTATCTTTGCTTTTTAACCCTTTAAGGGATCTTTTGCAGCAGATTTGCCCAATGCAATACATTGTTTGATTTCTTGACTGCTACTTCCATGGGCGTTGACTGTGGATCCAAGTAAAACGAAATCCTTGACAACTTCAAAATTTTCTTCATTTATCATGATGTTGCTTATTGGTCCAGTCGTGAGGATTTTTGTTTTCTTTATGTTGAGGTGTAATCCATACTGAAGGCTGTGGTCTTTGATCTTCATCGTAAGTGTTTCAAGCCCTCTTCACTTTCAGCAAGGTTGTGTCATCTTCATATCCCAGGTTGTTAATGAGTCTTCCTCCAATCCTGATGCTGTGTTCTTCATATAGTCCAGTTTCTTGGATTATTTGTTCAGCATACAGATTGAATAAGCATGGTGAGAGGATACAACCTCGATGCACACCTTTCCTGACTTTAAATCACACAGTATCCCCTTGTTCTCTTTGAACAACTGCCTGTTGGTCTATGTACAGGTTCCTCACGAGCACAATTAAGTGTTCTGGAATTCCCATTCTTCGTAATATTATCCATAATTTGTTATGATCCTCACAGTCAAATGTCCTTTCATAGTCAATAAAACATAGATAAACATCTTTCTGGTTTTCTCTGCTTTCAGCCAAGATCCATCTGACATCAGCAATGATATCCCTGGTTCCCTGTCCTCTCCTGAGTCTGGCTTGAATTTCTGGAAGTTCCCTGTCAATGTACTGTTGCAAATACTTTTGAATGATCTTCAGCAAAATTTTACTTGAATGTGATATTAATGATATTGTTAATTTCCACATTCTGTTGGATCACTTTTCTTCAGAATTAACACACATATGGATCTCTTCCAGTCAGCTGGCCAGGTAGCTCTCTTCCAAATTTCTTGGCATAGACAAGTGAGCACTTCTAGTGTTGCATCCATTTGTTGAAACATCTCAATTGATATTCTGTCAATTCCCGGAGGCTTGTTTTTTGTTAATGCCTTCAGTGCAGCTTGGACTTCTTCCTTCAGTACCATCAGTTCTTGATCATATGCTACCTCCTGAAATGGTTGAACGTCGACCTGTTCTTTTTGGTGCAGTGACTCTGTATTCCTTCCACCTTCACATTAACGATACAGAGCATAAATTTGCATTTCTGGTATTGGAAGGCCAGCTGTTCTAAAAATGCTTCCCATTACCAAATATCTAGATGTGAGCTAGATTACTACAAATGCCCCTTTATAAATGCATAGCTGAATTCACAAGACAGAGTAAGAGAAATCCCCAGAACCAAAAATGAAGAGGGAATTGAAAACAGTGGGGGAAACTTTGCTAAGTTCTGGCTGTCCTGGGGAATTTGCTACTGAGGACTTGGGTTAATGGCTACCTAGGTGCCATGAGACATGGCTTTAGTCCCACTAAAGATGGGGAGCTGGAACTAAAACTCCCACATAAAGTCATGAGTCATGATATTTAAAGTTTCACACTCTTAGTAAAAGTATGAGCTAACATTTTAAAAAAGTTTGTTTTTTAGACTGCTAGCAAAAGAAAATTATAAGGAATGTTGGCTTCAGATGGGCAAAATACGTGGTCTCCCCAGATAATTTGTGACTATGCAATTGCCCTCACCTGACTTAGTGAGTATGAATTTATACCACTGGTTCTAAACCCTCCACCACTATCTTCAGTGCTCTCTTTATCTTCCTCAAACACCTTCAAGGTCAGATGTTGAAGATGACTGTGTTCCAAGACAGAAGAAACTTGAACTGCATGGAACAGAATAGATATCCTCATCCAATTGCACTGGACTTTGCCATGAGTTGGCTATAAATTTCTAATTATTATGAAGCTACTGATATTTGTTTTGTTTTTAGTAAAAATTAGCTAACCCTGACTATACATGAATGCACCTGATTGATGGAGCTAAGGTCATAGGCCTGTTCCCTCGATGCAAAAGAGTCTTGTAAAAAGAACTTCTGGCTTCCCTTGGGGAGCCAAACGTAAGAAGGTTGTTCAAAAGGTGTTGATCACCCCTAAAAAACAAACAAACAAATATGATAAATGTCCATTACAAGTTAATCCTGGGGAATGGATAGACTATCCCAGGAATTCTGTTTCTACATTTAAAATTCTTGATCAAAGTAAACAAAAAGACACACACAAGTAAGTATACTGCATTCTTGACTGCAAAACAAAACTTAGAAATAATCTGAATATCCTTCAGGAGGGCAACATTTAGACAAATATTGTATCTTCATCTGATTACATACCATAAAACAATTAAACTGAAAAAATAGAAACTATATCTATCAACATAAATAGGTCTGAAAAAGCATATTAAAAATAATTAAAACTTAAAGTGCAGCCTACAGAACATTACATACTATGTTGTATCATTCGTGTAAATGTTTAAAATTACCTCCAACTACATACACACACACACTAAAAGTATAAAGCTATAGACTGAATTACATCAAATTCCTGATGATATTTGCCTCTGAGGAAGAAGGAAGGGTGAGAATGAAATAGCTTTTTTAGCAATTCAGATATGACCCAAACCAAACCCACTGCCACTGAGTTGATTTGACTCATGGCGACCCACAGAACAGAGTAGACCTGCCCCCATAAAGTTTCCAAGGCTGTAATCTTTACAGAAGCAGACCACCACATCTTTCTTCCATGGAGCAGCTGTTGGGTTTGAACCACTGACCTTTCAGTTAGCAGCCAAGTGCTTGGCCATTGTGCTACCAGGGCTCCTCGGACATGGCAAGGACCTCAAATTAGTGTCAGCAGGAATAAAGAAGAGCTGGTTATAAGGACTATTTGAAAGGACCAACCTATAGGATAGCATCTCTTGACGGGATTTCACAGAAGTGGAGAAGGCAACATTTCCAGCTTGGATGTTGAGAGATAATAACAATGTGTTTTGTTGACATTGGAAATGTGGGAACAGGACCTGATTTTAGGAAAATGATGAAGAATTTAAACATGTTTAAGTTTGAGTGGAGTCCTGGTAGTGCAGTAGTTAAGAGCTACAGCTGATAATCAAAAGGTTGGCAGTTCAAATCCAGTAGCTGCTCCTTCGAAACCCCATGAGACAATTCTACTCTGTCCTATAAGGTTGCTATGAGTTGGAATGGCAACGAGTTTGGTTTGGTTTCTAAGTCTGAATTATATCACTCAGCCAGCCAACAAACATTTACTGAGCACCAATGTGTACTCAGAGTCCAGTACAGTGCCAGGTACAGAGTAATTTTTCAAAAAAAGGTTAACTGAACAGAAAAGTGTACAAAGTACTCTACTGGTTGCTGGGCATACAGGAGTGAACCAGGCAGCCTTGGGGCAGCCCTTATGGGCTTGGAACCTCAAGGATGGAAACAGACATTATAAGGATGAATACAAATGTACTGGGTGTTAAAAATGAATCTTCAAGGTCACTGTAGGCACAGTGATGTGACCTAGTTTGTGTATGGAGGAAGGTTTCACTATAGAAGTGGCCTTTAAGTAGAGGTTTGAGGAGGCAGAGTCCCTGGTGGTGCAAATGGTTAACATGCTTCACTGTAACCAAAAGGCTGGCAGTTTGAGTCCACCCGGAGGCATCTTGGAAGAAAACCCTAGCTATCTTCTTCAAAAAAATTGGCCATTGGAAGAAAACCTCATGAAGCACAGCTCTACTGTGACATGCACGGGGTCTCCATGAGTTGGAGTAAACCCAGCTGCAGCTAGTTTAGCTTAGTTTTGGTTTTGACATGACATAATCCGTCCACCTTATGCAGAGAATCTCTGTTAGAGACGGAGGGCATTAAAGAGGTGACGGCAAGTGCAAGAAACGACCCCAGATAGAGGGACACCTCTGAGAAAACCCTGAGGTGAAAGATAGCAGGTAAATTCCAGGACCTGGGAATCATAAGTTGAACTGAAATGGAGAAGAGGGAGAGGTCAGGGATAGAAACAGCTTTATTGTTTACCCTGAGACCAAGACCTCTCCTAGTGCATTTTCTGATTTTGGCCCATTGCAGTTGGGTAGCAAGTTCCTTGCCAAATGTAGCAGCACTTGAATGTCTGGGTGATGATTTACAGACGAAAATTCAGCCCCCCTGAGGTCAGAGTCCCCATGAATAACAAGACATTTTGTCCTGCTGTGTGAACATTACACATGACATGTTCTGAGGCTGTCAGTGTCTCGTCAAAAAGACGGGAGAGGGACGCGCAAAGGAGGAGAAGCAGCTGGATTCAGTTACACTTAAGATACGTACAGCTTAGAAATAAATTATCTGTCAATACCTGGGGGTTTTGTGGTTTTTTTTTTTTTTTTTTTTTTTTTCCTTGCTCATTCCGACATGTTTGAATAGTTTGGTGGAAGCCAGAATTCTCTAAGGGCCAGAACTTCACTTTGCTGCCTCTTTCTGTTAACACTTACAGCCCTTTTCTGCTTGGCCTTACATGATCTCAATTGAATAAAATAAGCGAATAAATGAATATTTGATTTGATTAATCCCTAGATTTCCAAAATAAGTTGTAGCAGAACTGTCATGTCTCCAACAACAAATAACAGTGGCTCTTCCTTCAGCGATAACAGACTCCTACAAGTTCTCATCACCTTCCTGCTGCCACCGTCACCTGGGTTATTGCAATGGTCTCCTAAGTGGACCTCCTGCTTTAGCCCTTGACCCCTACAGTCTACATTCAGCACAGCAACCAGAGATTTATTTCAAAGGTTTATCAGATTCTATCTCTCCTCTGCTTAAAACCCTCTTAACAACACCCTACAAGACCCTACCCTACTGGTTCTCAGCCCTGGCTGCACATTGGAATTGGGACCCACCTCCAAAGAGTCTGGTCTGGGATCTGGCCTAGACACTGGGATGTTTAAGAGCTTTGTAGGTATTTTTAATGTGCAGCAAAGTTTGAGAAAGTCAAAGATTACAGCCTTCAATGCGAATTATGCTCAATATGAAGAAAACAAAAATCCTCACAACTGGACTGATAAACAATATGATAAATGGAGAAGAAATTGAAGTCGTCAACGATTTCATTCTACTTGGGTCAAAATCAACATCCATAGAAGCAGCAGTCAAGAAATCAAATGGTATATTCAGTTGGGTAAATCTGCTGCAAAAGACCTCTTTTAAGTGCTAAAAAGCAAAGACATCACCTTGAAGACTAAGGTGTGCCTGACCCAAGCCATGATGTTTTCATTCACCTGTTAGGCATGTGAAAACTAGACGATGAAAAAGGAAAACAGAAGAAGAATTGATACATTTGAATTGTGACGTTAGCAAAAAATATTTAAAATACTGTGGATTCCCAGAAGAATGAACAAACCAGTCTTAGAAGAAATACAACCAGAATACTCTTTAGAAGCAAGGATGGCAAGATTTCCTCTTCCTTACTTTGAACACATCATCAGGAAAAACCAATCGCTAGAAGAGGACATCATTTTGGTAAAGCAGAGAGCCAGTGAATATGAGGGAAATCCTAAATGAGATGAATTGACACAATGGTCGCAACAATGGACTCAAACATACCAATGGTTGTGAAGATGATGCAAGACTAGGTGTCTTAGTCATCTAGTGCTACTATAACAGAAATACCACAAGTGGATGGTGTTAACAAAGAGAAATTTATTCTGTCACAGTCCAGTAAGCTAGAAGCCCAAATTCAGGGAACTGGCTCCAAAGGAATGCTTTTTCTCTCTGTCGGCTCTGGAGGAAGGTCCTTGTCATCAGTCGTCCCTTGGTCTGGGAGCATCTCAGTGCAGGAATCTCAGGTCCAAAGGATGCGCTTTGCTCCTGGCACTGCTTTCTTGATGGTATAAGTTTCCCATGTCTCTCTGATCGCTTCTCTCTTTTATATCTCAAAAGAGATTGGCTTAAGACACTATCTAATCTTGTAAACCTCATCAATATTGCTGCCACTAATCCATCTTATTACATTATAGTGATAGAATTTACAACACATAGGGAAATCACATCAGATGATAAAATCGTAGACAATTATACAATACTGGGAATCATGACCTAGCCAAGTTGACAGATATTTTGGGAGGACAAAATTCAATCCAGACACTAGGAAATGTTTCATTCTGTTGTACGTAAAGTCACCATGAGCCAGCTCGGCAGCAAGTAACAACAAAGCTTGAAAAGGATTGCCCTGCAGAACCTGTTCCCTCACACCACTACCACTGACCACTCTCTTCCTCACTGGATTCCTTGAAAACGTTCTGGCCTATTCTTCAAAAACTCTAAACACACAACCACAGTATCACAGTACACATTTCGTCAACTATGCATAGCTCACCTCTTTCAAGTGCTTCTCAAATGTCATTTTATTTGTGAGACCTTCCTGGACCACCCTATACAAAATAGCAACCCCACTCCCTACCCTGACTTATTTTTCTCCATAACACTATCACCACCTGAAACATTATTATGTGTATTTATTTTTCTTATGTCTGTCTCCCTCCCACTAGAATATAAATTCCATGAGGACAAAGACTGTTTTACTTTATTCATTGTTGGATCCTCATGCTCTTGAAGAAGTACCTAGTAGGAGATCAGTTAATGTTTGTTGAATGAACAAATAAATAATGGATAGTCTGTACAGTTTTTTTTCCCCCTAACAATTCAACTTTCATATACCCGAGGACACCTCACCCATCCCTCATCTGTCAAGTTATCATATGTGGTGGCTTACATGTTGCTGCAATGCTGGAACCTATGCCACCAGTATTTCAAATACCTATAAGGCCATCCATGGTGGACAGGTTCCAGCAGAGCTTCCAGACTAAGACTAGGAAGAAGGACCTGGTGGACTGCTTCTAAAAGAATTGGACAGTGAAAACCTTATGAATAGCAGAGGAACATTGTCTTATATAGTGCTGGAAGATGAGCCCCACAGGTTGGAAAGCACTCAAAAGACAACTGGGTAAGAGCTGCCTCCTCAAAGTAGTCGACCTAAATGAAGTGGATGGATTAGCTTTAGGGACCTTCATTTGCTGATGTGGTATGACTCAAAATGAGAGGAAACAGCTGCAAGCATCCATTAATAATTGGAATGTGGAATATATGAAGTATGAATCTAGGAAAATTGGAAGTTGTCAAAAATGAAACAGAGGAGAGTTCTGGCAAAATGGCACTCTAGGCAGAAGCACCACACCGTCCCTCCACAACAAAGATCCGAAAAACTAAGCTAAACAGAGAATACAACAATCCTGAAACCCTAAAACATCAAATGAAGAGATAAAGAATTCAGCCAAGCACCAAATGGAGTGAGAAAACTGACAGAGAATGGAGAGTGAGGAGAGATTCATGCAGAGGTCCCCTACATGCTAACGCAGTGCGGATCCGCTATTTTGGACTCCTATCAGAGACCAGCAAACACGGGGTATGAGAAAGCAGCCTCACAGAGCATCCAGCGGGAGACAAAACAACTGGTCATTTGTGATATACGCTTTCCCACCCCCCACACTTCTTCACCCTGACTCGGACTTCTCTGCTTCCCACAGCCACAATCCCTTGACCAGGAAATACCGACTGCTTGGATTCCACACACCCATACGGGCCGGTTCTCTGAGTACCGTTTGTTGGCTGCTGGTGTTGCTTTTCTCTGAATCTTTTGATTTCTTCCTTACCTCTCACCACCTCCCCCTCCTTTGTTCAAATACCTGGCTCCATGCACCATCTTTTCTTCTTCCTGAGGGGCTGCAGATCTCCGGTAATTTGTGGTATATGCTTTCCCACTCTCTACACTTCTTCACCCACACTCGGCCCCCTCTGCTTCCCGCAGACACAGTCTCTTGCCCAAAAACAGCAGCCAGCACTAGCTGGCTCTCTGAGTGCCATTAGTTGGCTGCTAGTGTTGCTCTTTTTTTCTGCTTCTTTTGATTTCTTACTTGCCTTTCACCACCGCCCCCTCCTTTCGCTCAAGTACCTGGCTCCATGCACCATCTTTGCTTCTTCCTGAGGGGCTGCAGAGCTCCGTTCAAGTGTGGAGCTGCTTCCCAGTCTGGGCTGCCATGCTGGTGGGATCCTGGGGTTTTTGTTTCTTTGTTTGTTTTGAATTGTTTGTTTTCTTTTCCTTTTCTTGTGTTGGGAGTGCTTTCCAGCCAGGCGAAGCTGTGTGGCAGGGAGACTCCCCCTCAGCTTCCACAGACGTGCTAAGGGAGTCCTGAGGGCAGTTCTTTATTCATTGTTGTTGTTGTTTTTCCTGTTTTTTTATGGGCCTTTCTTGTTCTTTTTTTTTAAAATTTGTTTTGTTTTCATTTCCCTCTTTTTCCCTTTTTGTCTTTCTTCATTGCTCAGTTTCTCGTCTCTCTATATCTTCCTTCTCTTCCTGTTCCCTGAATACCTGGCATTGTATACCTCTATGCCTTATAGCCAGGCTATACTGCAACACCTGAGAGTGATTTCCCCAGACCGCATAGCTGCACCAGTGGGATCCCTGGGAACTTTGCAGTTCTTTAACCTTACGGATTTTTATTTATTCATTCCTTTCTTTTCTTCCTCTTCCCCTTTCTGTTCTTCTCCATTTCATAGTCTCTCATCTTTCCACTCCAACGGCAAACTCCCCGAGCATTCTTTTTTGTTTGTTTGTACTTTTTTGGCTCCTGTTCCTCTCTCCTCTCTCCCATATCCATCTTAGCTCCACACATAACAATCTCCCTGCTGCATCCTGCCTACCTGCACCGGGTGCTTGACATCACACCACCAAGCAGCACAGGGACGGACTACTGGAACCTGCCCTGCACTGATTACCGACCTGCTCTGGTGGCTGTAGTAAGTGCCACAAAAAAACCATCCCAGTAACTCCTCTTCAGCTAGAACTGCCCTGCCACACCATATATGAGTGACTGACACTGCCAGTTGCAGAAGGAGGTGAAAAGTATTGTGCCCACAGATGAGCAAACAACAAAGAACACACAGTCCGTCTGCTCAGACATAGTCAAATATTTCTTTAAAAAAGGGATGAAACAAACAAATCTACAATCAATAAACAAGAAAAATAACTACTGAATGCCCCAAAGACAGCAGACAATATCAAAACATTTACAAAAACAGGACAGGATGGTTCCAGTAGGCATCCAAAATAAAACACCATATGACTCTCCCATGCAAGAAAATGCACTAGAACTAACTGATAGGGAATTCAAATCTCTAATACTCAGAATTCTCCAAGAACTGAGGCAAAAAGCTGACAAACGTGGAAAAAATAGACAAATTCATGGAAAATACAGACAAAAAATCGGAACAATTCAGGAAAATAATGCAGGAACAAAATGCCAAAATAAATTCACAACTAGAAATTATACAAAGACAACAATTAGAAATCCAAAAGATAAGCAACAACATTTCAGAAATTGACAGTGTCATAGAAGGGCTGAGAAGCAGATTTGAAATGATGGAAGATAAGATCAGTTGGAATTGAAGACAAATACTTGGATACAACTCTGTTTCAGCAAAACTCAGAAAAAAGAACAAAGGAAAATGAAGAGACCCTGAGAGTTATCTGGGACACAATCAAAAGCAAAAATTTGAAAGTGATTGGAATTCCAGAACAGGGGGAGAAAACAGAAAAAACAGAGAGTATCACTGAGGAACTTCTGACAGAAAACTTCCCCAATATCATGAAAGATGAAAAGCTGGCCATCCAAGAAGCTCAACGAACCCCATATACGACAGACCCCAAAAGAAAATCACCAAGGCATATCATAATCACACTCGCCAAACCAAAGACAAACAAAGAATCCTGAGAGCATCTCGTGAAAAACAAGAAGTCACATACAGAGGAGAAACAATAAGACTAAGCTCAGATTATTCAGCAGAAACCATGCAGGCAATAAGGCAGTGGGATGACATATATAAAATCTTGAAAGAAAAAATTGCCAGCCAAGAATAATATATCCCGCAAAACTCTCATTCAAATTTGATGGTGAAATTAGGTCATTTCCAGAGAAACAGAAATTAAGGAAATATGTAAAAGTCAAACCAAACTTACAAGAATTACTAAAGGGAGTTCTTTGATCTGAGGACGAACAGCTTCAGCTCACAAGCAGAACCTAGGATGCAGGATCATACCAGTCAGATACCAATCTAGGAAATGAACTCTTGAGGACTATCCAAAACCAAAAGAAATACAACAGGGAATCAGAGCAGTTAATCAGTAAATGACAACAACATCAACACAATATAAGGGAATAAATGGCATAGGTATAGAACCTTGTAATCGAGAGGAAGGCAAGGCGATACCAAGTAATGGTAGATTGCTTCAAACTTAGAACCACAAAGAAAGTTAACAAATATACTCCAAAAAAAAAGGAAAAACATGAAGTCTAAGCAAAAACAAAACCTACAAAAACAAAAGAAATGAAAAAAAATCCACAAACAAAAGTAACTCAGCACAAGAGAGTAAGAAGAACAAAGAAATCTTCAGCACCACAAAAAAAAAAAACACTACAAAATGACAGCAACAAACTCATATTTATCAATAATTACACTGAATGTAAATGGACTCAATGCACCCATAAAGAGATGGATAGTGACAGAATGGATAAGAAAACAGGATCTATCAATATGCTGTCTACAAGAGACACACCTTAGAAAGAAAGATGTGAATTTATTAAAAGTCAAAGGTTGGAAAAAATATATCAAGCTAACAACTACCAAAAAAGAGCAGGAGTGGCAATTCTAATCTCAGATAAAATAGACTTTAAAACAAAATCTACCATAAAGGACAAAGAAGGACACTATATAATCATTAAGGGGATGATCCATCATGAAGACATAACCATAATAAACATCTACGCACCCAATGACAAGGCTCCAAAAAACATAAAACAAACTCTAACAACACTGAAAAGAGAAACTGACAGTTCCACGATAATAGTAGAAGACTTCAACACACCACTCTCAGTAAAGGACAGAACAACCAAGAAGAAACTCAGCAAAGATACAGAAGACCTAAAGGGCACAATCAGCCAACTTGACCTCATAGACATATATAGAACACCCCATCCAACCGCTGCAAAGTACATATTCTTTTTCAATGCAGATGGAACATACTCCAGAATAGACCACATCTTAGGCCACAGAGCAATCCTCAACAAGATCCAAAATGTTGAGATAATTCAAAGTATCTTCTCTAACCACAATGCCATCAAGGTAGAAATTAACAATAGAAAGAGCAAGGAAAAAAAATCAATTACATGGAAACTGAATAATACCCTGCTTACACATCACTGGGTAACAGAAGAAATCAGAGATGGAATCAGAAAATTCCTAGAATCAAATGATAATTAAAACACATCATACCAAAACCTTTGGGACACAGCAAAGGCAGTCCTCAGAGGACAATTTATAGCAATAGATGCACGTATCAAAAAAGAAGAAAGGGACAAAATCAAAACATTAACTACAGAACTCAAACAAATAGAAAGAGAACAGCAAGAAAAAGCCAACAACTACCGGAAGAAAAGAAAAAGTAAAGATCAGAGCAGAAATAAATGAAATAGAGAACAGAAAAACAATAGAAAGAATCAACAAATCTAAAGGTTGGTTCTTTGAAAGAATAAACAAAATCGACAAACCGCGGGTCAGACTGACAAAAGAAAAACAGGAGAGGAGACACATAACCCAAATAAGAAATGAAATGGGGGACATTACAACAGACCCAACAGAAATAAAAAGGATTATAACAGAATATTATGAAAAACTATACTCCAACAAATTTGAAAACCTAGAGGAAATGGATAAATTCCTAGAAACACACGGCCTACCCAAACTACAACTAAGTGATGTTGAAAATCTGAACATACCCATAACAAGAGAAGAGATTGAAAAGGTAATAAGAAAAACTCCCAACCAAAAAACCCCTGACCCAGATGGCTTCACTGGAGAATTCTACAAAACATTTACAGAAGAGCTTGTACCAGTACTATTCAAGCCATTCCAGAGCATAGAAGAGGAAGCAACACTTCCAAATTCATTCTATGAAGCCAGCATAATGCTGATACCAAAACCAGGAAAAGATGTCACAAAAAAAGAAAACTACAGACCAATATCTCTCATGAATATAGATGCAAAAATAATTAACAAAATTCTAGCTAATAGAATTCAGCATCATATCAAAAAAAATAATACACCACGACCAGTAGGATTCATACCAAGTATGCAAGGATGGCTCAACATTAGAAAATCATCAACGTAATCCACCACATAAATCAAAGGAAAGAAAAGAATCACATGATCATCTCAATTGACGCAGAAAAGGCATTTGAGAAAGTCCAACACCCATTCCTGATAAAAACTCTCAATAAAATAGGTATAGAAGGGAAATTCTCAACATAATAAAGGGCATCTATGCAAAACCAACGGCCACCATCATTCTTAATGGAGAGAGGCTGAAAACATTCCCCTTGAAAACAGGAACAAGACAAGGATGCCCTTTATTGCCACTCTTATTTAACATTGTGCTGGAAGTTCTAGCTAGAGCAATAAGGCAAGAAAAAGAAATCAAGGGCATCCAAATTGGTAATGAAGAAGTTAAACTGTCCCTGTTTACAGATGATATGATACTATACATACAAAACAATAAAGACTCCATGAGAAATCTACTGGAACTAATAGAAAGATTAGCAGAGTAGCAGGATACAAGATAAACATTCAAAAATCAGTTGGATTCCTATACACCAATAAGGATAACAATGAAAAGGAAATCCAGAAAACAATACCATTTTCAATAGCCCCTAAAAAGGTAAAATACTTAGGAATAAATCTGACCAGGGATGTAAAAGACCTATACCAAGAAAACTACAAAACACTACTGAATGAAACCCAAAGGGATCTACATAAATGGAAAAACATACCATGCTCATGGATAGGCTGACTCAACATTGTGAAAATGACAATTCTACCCAATGCAATTTACAAATACAATGCAATCCCAATCCAAATACCAACAACATTCTTCAAAGAGATGGAAAAACTAATCATTCACTTTATATGGAAAGAGAAGAAGCCCCGAATAAGTAAAGCACTACTGAAGAAGAAGAATAAAG
This sequence comes from Dugong dugon, assembly GCA_030035585.1. NCBI lineage: Eukaryota > Metazoa > Chordata > Mammalia > Sirenia > Dugongidae > Dugong > Dugong dugon. The sequence continues at coordinate 63,565,985 of CM057470.1, read as the reverse complement.
TTGGAGGACTCACACTACCTGACTTCAGAACCTACTATACAGCTACAGTAGTCAAAACAGCCTGGTACTGGTACAACGACAGATACATTGACCGATGGACACAGAATTGAGAACCCAGACGTAAATCCACCCACCTATGGTCACCTGATCTTCGACAAGGGCCCAAAGTCCATCAAATGGGGAAAAGACAGTCTTTTTAACAAATGGTGCTGGCAAAACTGGATATCCATCTGCAAAAAAATGAAACAGGACCCATACTTCACGCCGTATACAAAAACTACTTCAAAATGGATCAAAGACCTGAATATAAAGCCTAAAACTATCAAGTTCATAGAAGAAAAAATGGGACCAACACTTCAGGCCTTAATACATGACATTAACAGGTTACAAAGCATAACCATCAACGCACAAACCCCAATAGATAAGCTAGATAACTGGGATCTTCTAAAAATCAAACACCTATGCTCTTCAAAAGACTTCACCAAAAGAGTAAAAAGAGAACCTACAGACTGGGAAAACGGTTTTGGACAGTACAAGTGAGACAAAGGTCTAATCTCCATAATCTACAAGAAAATCCAACACCTCTTCAACAAAAACACAAATAATCCTATTAAAAAATAGTCAATGGAAATGAACAGACACTTCACCAAAGAAGACATTCAAATGGCTAACAGACACATGAGGAAATGCTCGCGATCACTAGCCATTAGAGAAATGCAAATTAAAACCACAATGAGATACCATCTCACCCCGGCATTACTGGCACGAATCAAAAACACTGGAAATAACAAATGTCGGCAGGGCTGCGGGTAGATCGGAACACTTATGCACTGCTGGTGGGAATGCAAAATGTTACAACCACTTTGGAAAATGATATGGCGCTTCCTCAGAAAGCTAGAAATAGACATACCATTCGATCCAGCAATCCCACTCCTAGGAATATATCCTAGAGAAATGAGTCGTCACTCGAATAGACATATGCACACCTATGTTCATGGCAGCATTGTTCACAATAGCAAAATGATGGAAACAACCTAGATGCCCATCAACAGATGAATGGATAAACAAACTATGGTACATACACACAATGGAGTACTATGCAATGAGAAAGAGCAACGATGAATCTGTGAAGCATCTCATAACATGGATGAAACTGGAGGACATTATGCTGAGTGAAATAAGTCAATCACAAAAGGACAAATATTGTATGAGACCTCTATTGTAAAAACCCATGAAAATGTTCACACACAAAATGTCGGTTAGCAGGGATGGGAGGGGTGGGGGGAAATACTAAATAGGCAATAGATAAGTGGGATCTTGGGTGAAGGGTGAGACAGTACACAATACAGGGGAAACTAGCACAACTTGTACAAGGAAAGGTCACAGAAGCCCCATAGACACATCTAAACTCCCTGAGGGACTCAATTGCTGGGCGGAGGGCTGTGGGGACCATGGTCTCAGGGAACATCTAGCTCAATTGGCATGACACAGCTTATAAAGGCAATGCTCTACATTCTACCTTGGTGAGTAGTGTCTGGGGTCTTAAAAGCCTGTGAGCGGCCATCTAAGATACTCCAATGGCCTCATCCCTTCGGGAGCAAGGGAGAATGAAGAGAACAGGATACAAAGAAAAGATTAGTCCGAAGAACTAATTGTCCACAGCTACCAAGGCCTCCACCAGACTGAGTCCAGTACAGCTAGATGGTGTCCGGCTACCACCACTGACTGCTCCTACCAGGATCACAACAGAGGGTTCTGGATAGAGCTGGAGAAGGATGTAGAACATAATTCTAACTCATAAAAAAAGTCCAGATTTACTGGCCTAAAGGAGACTGGAGAAACCCTGAGAGTATGGCCCCCAGACACCCTTTTTAGCTCAGTGATGAAGTTACCCCCGAGGTTCACTGTTCAGCCTGGGAGTGGACAGCCCCGTAAAACCAAATGAGACTAACGAGGTACAGGAGTCCAGTGACAAGGGCCAGAAAGCAGAAGAGGACAAGGAAGCTGGTGATAGGGAACCCAAGGTTGAGTAAGGATATTTTTGATGTGTTGTGAGATTGTTAACCATTGTCATAGGGAAACATGTGTACTAACTGTTAAATGAGAAACTATTTTGTTCTTTAAGCTTTCATCTAAAGTGAGAACAGCAGTACAATTGGAAGAGCATAGTCAATGTCACTGAACTGTACATGTAGAAATTTTTGAAATGGTGTATCTTTGGCTATGTATTTTTTCACCAAAAAAAAAAAAAGTCAAGAAGGGAGAGGGTTGACATGCTGTGGGGTTGTTAACCAATGTCATAAAACAATATGTGTACTACTGTTTCATGAGAAACTATTTGTTCTGTAAGCCTTCACCTGAAGTACAATAAAAAAAAAGAAAGAAAGAAAGAAAGAAATCAAGCCATGCATCACATTGGGAAAATCCGCTGCAAAAGACTTCTTTTAAGTGTTAAAAAGCAAAGAAGTCACCTTGAAGACTAAGGTGCTCCTTACCCAAGCCATGGTGTTTTCAATCACGTCATAAACATGCAAAAGCTGGACAATGAATAAGGAAGACCAAAAAAGAATTAATGCCTTTGAATTATGGTGTTGGCAAAGAATATTGAATATAACCATGGACTGCCAAAAGAACGAACAAATTTGTCTTGGAAGAAGTACAGCCAGAATGCCTTAGAAGCAAGGATAATGAGACTACCTTACCAGGACATGTTATCAGGAGGGATCAATCCTTGGAGAAGGACATCATGCTTGCTAAAGTAGAGGGTCAGCGCTAAAGAGGAAGTCCTTCAACAAGACAGACCGACACAGTGGCTGTAACAATGAGCTCAAGCATAACAATGATTGTGAGGATAGCGCAGGACCAGGAAGTGTTTCGCTCTGTTGTACATGGGGTCGCTATGACTCAGAACCGACTAGACCACACTTAACAACAACAGCAATAGCTATTGATTAAGAGTTCCCTTTGCTTTATGCTCTTTAAGGGGTTAAGTCCATTTCCAAATGGAACAAAGATTTGAGCACTGGTTTTCCTGACTCTGAAACCCATGTTTTTGTTATCCTGTTCCATCTTCATATATTGGCCATTGGATACCCACGACCTACAAAATATGATGATACATGCCTTTTATATGTTATCACTGATCCTCACTTAACCTTGCAAGACAGGTATTAATCTCCCTATTTCCATATGAGAAAATTTAAAGATCTCAAATCCTTAAAGCTAAACCAAGTATTGTTTTGTGATGGTTGTTAAGTGCCATCAAATTGGTTCTGACTCATAGTGACCCTATAGGACAGAGTAGAACTGCCCCCATAGGGTTTCCAAGGAGTGGCTGGTGGATTTGAACTTCTGACCTTTTGGTTAGCAGCCGAGCTCTTAACCACTATACCACCAGGGCTCCTGTTTTGTGGTTAGTTGTAGTTAAGTTGATTCCGATTCATGGTGACCCCATGTTTACAGAGTAGAACAGCTAGCTCCATAGGGTTTTCAAGGTTATGACCTTTCAGAAAAGATCACCAAGTCTGTCTTCTGAGGGACGTCTGGGTGGGTTTGAGCTGCCGACATTTGCCGGTAGTTGATTGTTTAACCGTTTACGGCTCAAACCTTGAACAAATGGATCAATTTTATTCTGTTGGCTAACATTTTTAAAAATATATGCCTTTGGACTCACAGAATTCAGTCTCCTCTGACTTGATAATTAATTGCATTTGATTAATAGTGTCTAGATAAGATCTTTTTTGTTCACTTTAGCTATTCTTCATTCAAGAGCAAGTTTCAGAGTCCCTTCTGACATCCATTTTGTTCTTTTCTGTCTTTTTAACGACCTTTAACTTTCTTTATGCATGATGTGCTTGATGCCATCCCACAACTCTCTGGTCTTTGGCCATTAGTGTTCAGTGTATCAAATCTATTCTTGAAACAGTATCTAAATTCAGGCGGTATATATTCAAGGTCGTACTTTGGCTCTCTTGGACTTGCTTTAATTTTCTTCAGCTTCAACTTGAACTTGCATATGACCAACTGACATTTTGTTCTGCAGTTGGCCCCTGGCTTTGTCTTGACTGATAATATTGAACTTCTCTGTTGTCTCTTTCTATTTTCAATCACTTCATATGCATGCAGAAGCTGGACAGTGAAAAAGGAAGACAAAAGAAGAATTACTGCATTCTAATTTTGGTGTTGATGAAGAATATTGAATATAGCACAGACTGGCAGAAAAATGAACAAATCTATCTTGGTGAAAGTACAGCCAGAATGCTCCTCAGAAGCAAGGATGGCAAGACTTCATCTCACTTATTTTGGACATGTCATGCTTGGTAAAATAGGGGGTCAGTGAAAGAGAGAGGCCCTCAAGAAGATGGATTGATACATTGGCTGCAACCTTGGGCTCAAACATAGCAAAGATTGTGAGTATGGTGCAGTACCAGGCAACATTTGGCTCTGTTATACATAAGGTTGCTATGAGACAGAGCCGACTCAACAGCACCTAACAACAACAAGAGATAAGACTCACAAGACATTTCTTCCAATCCAAACGTTGTCATTGTTACCTGCCATGAAGCTGGCATTTGTCTCATGGTGACCCCCGACTCATGGTGACCTCATGCATAATAGAATGAAACACTACCTGGACCCGCACCATCCCCATGATTTGTTGTGAATTTGGACTGTTGTGATCCATAGGGTTTTCACTGGTCGATTTTCAGAATTAGATCACCAAGTCATTCTTCCTGGTGTTAGTCTAGAAGCTCTGCTGAAACCTGTTGAGCAACACAAGCCTCCACTAACAGTCAGATGGTGACTGTGCATGAAGTGAGTGTATTGATCAGGAATCAAACATGGAAGGCAAGAATAGTATGGATGGTTATGTGAGTATCCATAGTAAGTAGCAGACAGAGGACTGCACTTGAGGTTGGATGACCTATGTTCGAATGCTCACCCCAAGCTCTGCACCTACAACATACCAACTATAAATACCCCTGCAGTCAGATCATTTAACCACTCCAAATATCAATTTTCTTTGCTGTAAATACAGATAATAATGCCATCACTGAGTGAATTTAATTCTTTGAAAATAGCTAGCACAAATTTTGGATATATACAGTAGTAGTATTCCATACTGTTAGCTTATTCTTGGTCTGTGGATAGTAATGCTTTCCTTGCCTTTCCCAAGCATGGTGAGGAGGATAACAGGACCTAAAAACAAACAAACAAAACCCATTGGCCATCGAGTCGATTCCAACTCATAGTGACCCTATAGGACACATAGTGCCCCATAAGGTTTCCAAGGATCAGCTGGTGGATTCCAACTGCCAACCTTTCGGTTAGCAGCCAAATGCTTAACCACTGTGTCACCAGGGCCCCGAACAGTTGCTGTCAAGTCAATTCCAACTCATAGTGACCCTATAGGACAGAGTTGAACTGCCTCATGGGGTTTCCAAGGAGCAGCTGGTGGATTTGAACTGCTGACCTTTTGGTTAGCTGATGTAGCTCACTCTAGCTGTTAACCACTGGACCACCAGGAGCTTGCAAGTATGAAAGTATTTATATATGATGTATAAATTAGAACTATTGTTATTATTATTTTACTACTATTAGAAATAGAAATTGTGTTGCAGTTGGCATATGGATCAGGATGAGAAATCTGTGAAAATAACAATAAATTAAATTCTTTTGTTTGTAACACATGCTTTTCAGGCTGCAATAGAAAAGAAGGGCAACCAGAGCTTGTCTGGAAAATGAAAAGAGGTCTCTTCCACACTGGACATTCATTTGAATCAATGACAAGTGACAGAGTTTGGAATAGGGGATGAGAATCCATGGGAGGTCTCCCAGATATTGAGCTCCGCATCTCAACTCAAAAATTTGCCTGATACCAATCAATTGGTATAGCTTGGGTATTCATGTGAGTTGCCATAACTTATTATTTGGGCTGTGGCAACACTACTCTAGAGAGATTAAATATTTTCCCAACAGCCCCTCTTCCTGTTGCCCGCACCAAAGCCTCAACAAATTGTTGTGGTCATTTATACAGATGTTTCCTCCCTTGTCTCCTGTCCCTTGTCCTAATGTGGTTTCTGAATTATTTTCAATTTCAAATGGGAATCATTCTCCCTTTGAAGTGTTCAAGATACTGAAGAGAAAGTTTTGAAGAGTTTCACTCAATTCAATTTTAAAAGCATTCATGACCACCAGCTAGTTGTAAAACCAAAACCATTTGCCATCAACACTTTTCTATGTGGCAATTACTTCCCCCACCAGCCCATAAACACCCATCTAACATATAGTATGTTCATGTTCCAAATGACGAACTTACAAAGAAATTTTTGACAGAAGTCAGGGTTTGCCTGTAATGAGAGTTTTAGAATGCCTTCTTTCTCTCCTTCAACAGCTCAGCAGAGCAGTCTTCGGTTCCAGAAATTTCTGTTCTCTCTGATTCTGACAATCTAGTGCAGCGTGTTCCCAAAGCATGATACAAGTGCAAGATATGATTTTCAGAAGTACATGGACAAATGCTTTCTATTTTGACAGTTATGTGCTTTTTAAATGTGTATTTAAAAATTATTACTAGTAAATTAATTCAATTTTATCTCAGACATTATTACTTAAAATTAGGATAAGTACTTGCATTTTTAAGAAGAGTCTATTTAAGGAAAAAGATTGGGTAAGTAATATTATGGATGGCACAGTTGTAAAAAATCACGAGGATGACAGAAATGACTGAAGTTTAGGAACCACTGACTTTAGGAGTGATTTCAGCAGTTGGAATTCACCAGCTGCTCCTTGGAAAGCCTATGGGGCAGTTCTACTCTGTTCCATAGGGCCACTATGAGTCAGAACTGACTGGATGGCACCTAACAACTACAAACACAAAACAACATTTGGGTTAGCTTTAAGGATTTGAGATCTTTGAATTTTCTCATATGGAAATAGATGGCAACGGGGTTTTGTTAAAACTTAGCATAATGTTGACATTTCTCAAGTGGTCTTTTTGGCCGTGATATGAGTGGAAGTACTGATATGTATGGTAATTATGTAGGTCAGATTTTTAAAACCATATTGATCTCAAATATTCTGTATACTGTCTCCAAAAATCACTTAAGTGTGCATGAAATTTCAGCATCTAAACTCCAGTTCTGAGACAATCTCTGAGAGAGACATGCCAAATAGTATGTGAATCCTTTCAGACTGTGTGCTGAATTTTGGAGTAGATGTGTCCCTGTGAAGTCTTAATATGTTTGCTAATGAGGGCTGGAATTCTAGCTCATTCTAGTTGTGCATCTGGCTAAGCTTCACCTGCCCCTTCTTAGAATTTTCTAACCTGTTTATCTTTCCCAGAAAATGAAGCGATTTTAATGAATATTGTACTCAAATTAAAACAATTTTTCTACGTTATCTTATTAAAAAAGCAAATTGTGGTCATATGTTAAAATTTACGGTAGCATTGGTGGTTCAGTGGTAGAATTCTCACCTCCCAAGCTGCAGCCTGGGTTTGATTCCAAGCCAATGCACCTCATGCACAGCTACTATCCTTCTGTCAGTGGAGGCTTGCATGTTGTTATGATGCTTAACAAGTTTCAGCAGAGCTTCCAGACTAAGACAAATTAGGAAGAAAGACCCAGCAATCTACTTCCAAAAATCATCCTTCTAAAAATGTGAAAATGTAGTGGATCACGACCGTGTGACTCGTAGCCACTCAGGGATGGTGCAGGACTGACCAGCAGTTTGTTATTTCATCCTGTCATTCATGGGGTCATATCAGTTAGAAGCCAACTCAATGGCAGCTAACAACAACAACAACTGTCAAAATTAGCCAATAGATGTGAACAAAAAGAAGAAAAAGTATTTAAACCACCTGTAACTCCATTGCCCAGCTAACCACTTTAAAGACCATAATGATTATTCTTCAAGATCTCTTACTACACATATGTTTCCTACAGAGGTATTCATAGTATCATTTTTATGAGATCCTAGTGAACCCACTGCTTTATAACTAGTATTTTTCTTTCAGCAACATATTGTGAAATCTTTCACGCCCTTAAATATACGTCTATACTAGAGTGAGGAATCTGTAATATGGGCATACCATAAACAATTTAAGCAATCTTTCCTGTTATTGGAGTCACTTAAATGTTGCACTATTACAAAAAATATAGCAGCAAAATCTTTGCATACTTATTAATTCATCTTTATAAATTGCTGCTTGTAGAATTTCTTCACCAGGGTTTTTTAGGGCTGGGTTCCCCAGGAAAAAGACTAAGATACTTGAATGTAGGAAGATTATTGGGGATGCCCTCAAAATCGACACCTGTTGGGGAGTGCAGGAAACAGAACTTTAAAGAGGGAGTTGTTGAACTATGATGGAGCCACATCAAAGGCTTCAGCAGATCTCACACAGAGCTCTGGAGCCAGGGTGGTCCTTTAGAATTATCCCACCTTCCATGAATTTCCACAACTTATTTAGCCCACATTGACCAGTCAGGGGATGTGGATGCTCCTAACTGAGGTGGTCTCTGGAAAGCACAATTCCCAGAAAGCAGAGAGCAAAGAAGCTTAGAGCCATCAGGAGTGTCAGCACTCCTAGCAGCTGGAGAACTGAGTGCCTCAGTCTGCAGAGATAGGAGGGATATGAAATGTGCACCACATTATGGGATGGAGGGATGCAGATATTAAATGATTTGATGATACCAAATTGCTCACCAAAAAGGTTCTATCAATTCTCATTGCCATTAATTCGTGTATGAGAAATCGCTTTTCCCTGCTCCCTTATAAAGTCTGGAAATATGCTCTAAGAGCATGTAACATAGGATCCTAACCTACCATCAACATTGACCTCATCTTCTGTTATTCCTTAATGGATTATTAGTGGGCCATGCTTTGTTAAATGGTGTATGACCCTAAACCCCAAACGGCTCCTTAATGCTGTTTGTTGCCTGGCAATCATATTCTATTTCATAAGTTTATCCACTCCTTCACTCTCTTAGGTAAGTGTTTTACACGTCTCTCTTCTCATCTTCCACAGCCATGTGTCCTACTGCATGGTGAAAATTGAAGCAATCAGAAGAAAACCTCCACAAACTCCCACCCACGCATCTCCGCATAAACCAGCAACAGTAACCCATAGAGTCTGCCTTCCCTTTTGTTAAAACGGTGAATTGTACTTATTCTTACCAAGGGGTGAACTCTCTGGAGGACTAGGTCCATCACTTTTTGACCATAGGGTATTGAACCAGCAATTCTCCTCTCTTTCTTCTGTGTCTTCAATAATTCCCTCCCTATTAGATCATTCACACCAACAGGAAAATTACTAATATTTCTTACAACTAAAAAAGAAGACCCTCTCTTGATTCCACTTCCCAGTCTAGCTCTTCTTAATGATTTTTTCAGTGACATTATGTTTATCATGCTGTTTAACCATCACCATTGTCCATTTCCAAATTTTTCCATCACCCTTAACAATAGCTCAGTGTCCCCTAAGCAATGAGTCCTTCTTTCCACCTCTCCCCTGCCTGCCGCTGGTAACCAGTAATGAACTTTAGTAACTATACACTTGCCTATTCTAGATATTTCATATAAGTGAGATCATACAATATTTGTCCTTTTGTACCTGACTTATTTCAATCAACATAATGTTTTCAAGGTTCATACCTGCTGAAGCATGTATCAAGGCTTCGCTTCCCTTTATGGCTGAATAATAGTCCATTGTTATTATATACCACATTTTGTCTATCCATTATTCTGTTGATGAGCATTTGGGTTGCTTCCACCTTTTGGTCATTGTGAGTAGTGCTGTAGTGGACATTGGTGTGCAAGTGTCTTCTTAATATTTGCCAACTCTCTACAACAAAACTACTCAAAGGAGTATACTCCTTATCTCAAATTACTCTTCTCAATTTTTTATTAAACGTGATCCAATCTGGCTTCCCAGACTCAACTCTCTCTTAGCTTTCCTCCTTCATCACTGGCTGTACTTTCTCAGTCCCTTTTATTGGCTTCCTCTTCTCACCAACTTAATGTTGGAGGGCCCCAGGGCTCAGTCCTTGGACCTCTTCTCCTCCATCTGCATCACTCTCCTGGTGATCTTCAGTCTCATGATTTTGAAGCATATGTGTATGCTGAAGATTCCCACAATTATAGCTGAAAGTCCAGACTCACATTAAACTTCCTACCTAGTGTCTCTTCTTTTATGTTTAGTATTCACCTCAAACTATAAATGTCCAAACTTGAACTCCTGATCTTCCTCATCAAATCCATTCCTTCTACCATCTTCTCCATCTTTTAAGAGCAACTCTGTCATTCTAGTTGCTGAAGCCTTTTATACTTATAACTCTTCTTCATTCATCTCTCACTCTCAACATTTGCATACAATCTACCAAGATATCCTGTTGGCTCTACCTTCAAAATATATTCTAAATTCATCCACTTCTCACCACTGTCATTGCTATCACCCTGGTCCCAGCCATCCTCATCTTCCTTACAGTCTCAATTCATCAGTCAGAATGCTCTGTTTAAATGTTAAGTCAAGTTATATCATCCTCTGCTCAAAACCCTCCAGTGGCTCACCACCTGTCTGGTGGTAAAAGCCAAAAATTCTTACAATAGCTCGCAGGCCCTATGGGATCTGGTCCCCTGTTACCCCTCTGACTTCATCTTTTATAACTCTTTCCCATGCTCACTCCCTTCCAGCCACCAAGCCTCCTAGTTGTTCTTTGATCTGGCCGGACATCCTCCCACCTCAGAGCCTCTGTGTCTCCACCTACGTGCTCTCTTAAATATAGGGCCATGTGGTCCACCCCTCAAGATCTTCCCAAGTCTTTATTTAAGTGCCGCTACAACGACCTTTCATTTTTAACTTTAAACCCTGTAGCAGGCACTTGGGGTGCACTATACCAGTGCCCTCAGTCCACTTGATTTCAAAATGGCATGGTGACCTTTCCAGTTGCCCATGCTAAAAACATACTCTGGTGTTTCTCTGCTTCACTGCTTTGAAGCCACATATGACCGGTAATCCTATGCAGGAACAACCTGAAAGTTCAGGGGAGCTGAAGTTCCTCAGGAGCAACCCTTAGCCAATAGGAGATAAAAGCCCCAAGCTCCCTGTTTTGCCATGGGACTATTCTGGGATGTGTTCTAAATGATTCCTCAGAGGATTCTCTAGGGAACTGAGCTCTAGTCGCACACAGGAAGTAATCAGTTCTTTAACACATCTTTCATTAGACTTTCTTCCTACCTTGGGTCACATTCTCCACATTTTCCGAGGATCACCTCCCAAGTAAATCACTGGCTTCCAAGTCCTGGCCTCCTCTGGAGGGTGGGGAAGCCCAAACTAAAGTAAACCCCTTCCACAATATTCCTGGCCCCCATACCTAGCGCTATTTTTTTCTATATCACTTATCAACTTCTTAGTTACTATGTGATTTACTTACTGTTCATTGAAAAAAAGAAGACAGAAGAAGAATTGATACATTTGAATTGTGGTGTTGGTGAAAAATAGTGACTATACCATGGAGTGCCAGAAAAATGAACAAATTAATCTTAGAAAAAATACAACCAGAATGTTCCTTAGAAGCAAGTAAGAGGACTTCATCTTGATTACTTTGGATACGTCATCAGAAAAGACCAATCACTAGAGACGAATATCATGTTTGTAAAGTAGAGGGTCAGAGAAAACCCTCAATGAGATAAATTGACATCATAGCTTCAACAATAGGCTCAAACATATCAAAGATCTTGGAGATGGTGCAGGACTGGGCAACATTTAGTTCTGTTATACATAAGGTCATTTTGAGTTGGAGCCAACTCGATGGCAACTAACTACAAAATTGTCATTCTACTGTACTAGAATATAAGTTCCACGAGTACAGGGGATTTTGTCTGTTTTGATCATTGATTTATCCTCAGCTCTTAGAGTACTTCCTGGCACATAGTAGGAACTCAGTAAATATTTGCTGAGGGTTAAACTATCTTGTCCACTATTAAAGAACAAGGACACCATCTTCTAATAAATACTAGACAAACCTCAATTTAGCTCTTAGATCTACCACTTATTAGCTGAGTGAGCTTGAGCAAATTAACTTTTTGAGACTCAGTTTCTTCATTGGTAAGTGGGGACAATGACATTTGCCTTGCCATAAATCAGAAATGTGAAGAAAGCATCTAGGGCAACTCTGGCCCCACAATGCAAGTTCCCTTCCCTGCTCTCAATCTGTTCCCTTTGATCAATGACTGGTGATTTAAGCCAGCTGAATTCATGACTCAGCATCTTCTCCCTCTGTGAATCTGTGACTATGGAAAGATTCTTCTGAAGCATCTCCTTGCGCCCAGCAGGAGGTCAGGAAGCCAGGCTTCTTTCCATCCCCCAGTTAAACGCCAATTAGAAAGACATAACCAGCAGGAAGAGCTACTGGGAAAACCACACACTTGTTCCAAAACAAAGATCACTCTGCATGTCATAAAAGCTCAGAAATGTCTTCCAGATGTTGCACACTGGGCCTGCACAGATGTTTCCGATGTCAAACCATAAATGTTGGAAACATAAAACATTTGTGCCCCACAGATGTGGAGATTTAATTATACAATGAATGTGATAAATCTTTGGGTAATAAAAGAAGACCACAAACTGGCCACATGACTTTTTTCTTTTTAATCTGATTTTTTTCCATGTTTAGTTCTACTGGGATACTCCAAAAAACCAAAACCAAACCAAACGCATTGCCATCAAGTTGATTTTGACTCATACAGACCCGATAGGACAGAGTAGAATTTCCTTATAGGGTTTCCAAGGCTGTAATCTTTACTGAAGCAGACTGCCACATCTTTCTCCCGAGGAGTGGCTGGTGGGTTCAAACCACTGACCTTTCAGTTAGCAGCCAAGCTCTTAACCACTGCATCATCAGGGCCCCTTGGGATACTCCAAGGTTATGTACAACGATGGTCTAGCTGAATCCTCCAGGAATTCCAGAACTCTTAATTGTGCTCATGAGGAACCTGTATATATACCAAGAGGCAGTTGTTCAAACAGAAAAAGGGGATAAGAGTCTATGTGGCTTAAAATCAGAAAAAGTGTGCAGCAAGGTTGTATTCTTTCACCTTACGTATTCAAACTGTATGCTAGGCAAATAATTCAAGAAGCTGGACTATATGAAGAATTACATGGCATCAGGATTGAAGGAAAACTCATTAAAAACCTGCAATATGCAGATAACACAAGCTTGCTTGGCTGAAAGTGAAGAGGACTTGAAGCACTTACTGATGAAGATCAAAGACTACAGCCTTCATATGGATTACACCTTAACATGAAGAATACAAAAATCCTCACAACTGGACTAATAAACAACATCATGATAAATGGAGAATATATTGAAATTTTCAAGGATTTCATTTTATTTGGATCCACAATCAATGCCCATGGAAGCAGCAGTCAAGAAATCACACAACATATTGCATTGGGCAAATCTGCTGCAAAAGACTTCTTTCAAGTGTTAAAAAGCAAAGATGTCACTTTGAGGACTAAGACATGGTATTTTCAATGGCCTCATATGCATGCAAAAACTGGACAATGAATATGGAAGACAAAATAAGAAATGATTCCTTTGAATTATGATGTTGGTGAACAATATCGAATATACCATGAACTGCCAGAAGAATGAACAAATCTGTCCTGGAGGAAGTATAGCCAGAATACTCCTTAGAAGCAAGGATGGCAAGCCACTGTCTCACTTACTTTGGACATGTTATCAAAAGGAACCAATCCCTAGAGAAGGACATTATGTATGGTAAAGTAGAGGGTCAGCAAAAAAGAGGAAGATCCTCAATGAGATGGATTGGCACAGTGACTGTAACAATGGGCTCAAACATAGCAATGATTGTGAGGATGGCTGAGGATCGTGCAACTTTTTGTTCTGTTATGCATCAGGTTGCTATGAGTTGCAACCAACTTGAAGATACCTAACAACGACGACATCCATCTTCAGAAATTCAAGGTTGGTTTAACTTCCAAAAATCAATGGATGTAACTTACATCAGTAGCAGAATAAAGGAGAAAATGATGTGATAATCTCAACAAAGAAAAATCATTAGCAGAGCCAACATGGGGTATAGACAGAAGCACCATGCCGTCCCTCTGCAGCAAAGACCAAAAAAACTCAGTAAAATAGATACAAACATCAATCCTGGAATCCTAAGCATCCAATGAAGGGGAAAAGAACTACATCAAGCACCAAATAAAAGGAGAAATTGACAGAGAACAAGGAGAGCTACCAAGTGGAGGTTGCCTGCCAGCCAACATGGGACAGATTAACCAGTTTGGAGCATAGCTACCAATGATCTTGGATAGGGAGTACGGGAAGGCAACTTCATGGAACTCCTAACAGGAGACAGAGCACCCAGTAACCAGAGATACATGCTTTCCCACCCCCACCCCCTGCCCTGTACGCTGTTTCCACTGCTTTCCAACGGGCCATGGTCCCTGGCCGGAGAGGCACTGGCTCACGGCCACCCTGGGTCTGCCCCACCCACAGCGGTCAGTTCCCTCAATGCCGTATTTTTGTGGGGGGGGGGGGGTTGTTTGTTTGTTTCATCTCTCTCCTTCCCTTCCTTCCTTTCCTTTCTCCTGCCCACCTAACCCTATGCATCAACCCTGCTCCTTCTCGATGGGCCATGGCACTGGCACATGGCCTCCCCCGGTCTGCCCTGCCCCCACTAGTTGGCTCCCTCAGCACCATATTTTTTATTTTTCTTTATCTTTCCCTTTCTCCTTTTTCCTTCTCCCTCCCAATCTAGGCCTTGCATTACTTCTGCCCCTTCCTGATGGGTCGTACCATGCCACTGCCCAGCGAGGGACACCAGCTTACCTCCACCCAGGTTCCACCCTGCTTCCAACAGCCAGTTCCCTCAGTGCCATGTTTTTGTTTGTTTGCTTTTGTTTTTTGTTTTGATTTGTTTTGATTTTTTTGTTTCTTCTCTCTCTTTCCCTTCCTTCCTTTGTCCCACCCACCTAGCCCGGTGCACCACCCCCACCTCTTCCCAACGGGCCATATTGCACCACTCTGGAAGAGAGCCACTGGCACACGGCCTCCCCAATTCTGCCCTGTCCCCACCCACCAGCTCCCTCAGCACCACATGTTTTATTTTTCTTTACTTACCCTTTCTCCCTTTTCCTTCTCACTCCCACTGAGGACCTGAGCTACCTCCACCCTGTCCTGATGGGACATGTCATGCCACCCAGCAAGAGAGACACCAGCTCGATGCCACTCTGGTTCTGCCTCGCCCCCAACAGCTGGTTTCCTCAGTGCTGTATTTTTTTCTTTGCTTTTTGTTTCTTCTCTCTTTCCTTTCCTTCCTCCCACCAACCTAGCCCCATGCACTGCCCCTGCCCCTTCTCAATGAGCCATGCTTCATGGCTTGGCTAGAGAGCTACTGGTGCATGACTTCCCTGGGTCTGCCCCACCCCCACCCACCAACTCCCAAGTGCTGCCATTTTATTCATTTCTTTTTTCTTTTTCTTTTTTGCTTCTGTTTCTCTTCTTTCTCTCTCCGCTGATCTCCACACATCACGTCCTCTCCTTTCCCTCCTGCCTCTCTACCATATGCCAAGTGCTGTACCCCCAAGTGACACTTGCATGGACCTGTGAATGCCCAGACCTTGCCCTGTGCCACCCACTGCCCTGCCCTACTGAGCAGCATGTCCCTGAGCAACACCAGCACAGACCTCTGGACCCCCAGGCCCCACCCCATTCTGCCCCTCTGACCCGCCCCACTGAGCACTGAGCCCTCAAGCAGCACAGGCACGGATCCCCAGACTCCACCCAGCACTGCCCCCCATTCACCCCACTGAGCACTGCACCCATGAATGGCACTGGAGCAGAGGTCCAGACACCTGGAACCCACCCCGTGCTACCCCTGACCTTGTCCCACCAAGCACAGCACCCCTGAGCAGCACCAGCATGGATCAGCAGATGCCATCTCACTTGTCACCAGGCCCAGCCCTGCCAAGTCCCATGCCCCTGAACAGCACCAGCATGGACACTTAGGCCTTGCCCCACGCCATCCCACAGCCCTGTCCTGCCAAGCTCTGTGCATCTGAGTGGGACTGATGTGGACCTCTGAGCCCCTGGACCCTTCCCAGGATGGAAAAATATATATCAAGCAAACAACAAACAAAAAAAGAAGGAGAATCAATACTAATCTCAGAAAAAATAGACTTTAAGACAAAATCCACCATAAAAGACAAGGAAGGACATTATGTAATGATTAAAGAGACAATTCACTATGAAGATATAACCATAATAAATATCTATGCACTAAACGACAGGGCTGCAAAATACATGAAACAAACCCTAACAGCAGTGAAAAGAGAAATTGACAGTTCCACAATAATAGTAGGAGACTTTAACACACTATTCTTGGTAAAGGACAGAACATCTAGAAAGAAACTCAACGAAGATACAGAAGATCTAAGGGCCACAATCATCTAACTTGACCTCATAGACATATATAGAACACTCCACCCAACAGCTCCAAAGTGTACATTCTTTTCCAATGCACATGGAAAAGAATAGACCACATCTTAGGCCACAAAGCAACCCTCAACAAAATCCAAAAATCTGAGATAATACAGGGCAACTTCTCTGATCACAATGCCATCAAAGCAGAAATTAGTAACAGGAAGATCAAGGAAAAAAAAAATCAAATACATGGAAACTGAATAATATTTTGCTTACAAACCATTGGGTAATAGAAGAAATCAAGATGGAATTTAAAAAGTCCTAGAATCAAATAAGAATAAAAATACATCATACCAAAATCTTTGGGACACAGCAAAGGCAGTGCTTAGAGGTCACTTTATAGCAATAGATGCACATATCAAAAGAGAAGAAAGGGATAAAATCAAAATGTTAGCTTTACAGCTTGAACAAATAGAAAGAGAACAGCAAAAAAAAGCCCACAGCCACCAGGAGAAAGGAAATAATAAAGATCAGAGCAGAAATAAATGAAACATAGAATACAAAAACAATAGAAAGACTCAACAAAACAGAAAGTTGGTTCTTTGAAAGGATCAACAAAATCAACAAACCACTGGCCAAACTGTCATAAGAAAAACAGGAGAGGACACAAATAACCCAAATAAGAAATGAAACGGAGGACATTACAACAGACCCAACTGAAATAAAAAGTATCATAACAGATTACTATGAAAAAATATACTCCAACAAATTTGAAAACATAGTCAAAATGGACAAATTTCTAGAAACACACTACTTACTAAACTAATACAAACTGAGGTGGAAAATCTGAACAGGCCCATAACAAGAGAAGATATCAAAAAGGTAATAAAAAAAAAAGCCCCCAACAACAAAAAAAAATTCCTGGCTCAGATGGCTTCACTGGAGAATATTCAGAGAAAAACTCACATCAGTACTACTCAAACTATTTCAGAACATAGACAAAACCAGGGAGAGATGCCATAAAAAAAGAAAATTACAGTCCAATATCTCTCATGAAAATAGATGCAAAACTTCTCAACAAAATTCTAGCCAATAGAATTCAGCATCATGTTAAAAAAAAAAAAAAAAAAAAAACCACTACAACCAAGTGGGATTCATACCAGGTATGCAAGGATGATTCACCATTAGAAAATCAGTCAACATAATAACCACATAAATAAAAGAAAAGAAAAGAATCACAATATCACCTCAATTGATGCAGAAAAGACATTTGATGAAGTCCAACACCCATTCCTGATAAAAACTCTCAGTAAAATAGGAGTAGAAGGGAAAGTCATCAGTATAATAAAGGGCATCTATACAAAACCAAGAGCCAACATCATTCTCAAAGAGAGAGGCTGAAAACATTCCCCTGACACCCTTTACCACTACTCCTATTTAACATTGTGCTGGAATCCTAGCTAGAGCAGTAACACAAGAAAAATAAATTAAGGGCATCCGAATTGGTAAGGGGGAACTTGGTGGCACAGTGGTTAAGACCTTAGGCTCTTAACAGGTCGGCAGTTCGAATCCACGAGCCACTCCTTGAAAACCATATCGTTTCTGTCCGATAGGGTTGCTATGAATCAGAATCAATTTGGTGGCAATAGGTTTTTTGGTTTAAATTGGTAAGGAAGAAGTAAAACTATCCTATTCATCTATGATATGATACTATACATAGACAACCCAAAAGACTCCACAAGAAAACTACTGGAACCAATAGAAAAATTCAGCAGAGTAGCAGGATACAAGATAAACATACAAAAAACAGTTAGATTCCTTTACACGGATAAAGAGTACTCCAAAAAAAATCAAGAAAGCAATGCCATTTATAATAGTAAAAAAAAAAAAAACTTAGGAATAAATCTAACTAGGGACAACATAAAGGCCTATACAAAGAAAACTACAAAACACTACCGCAAAAAACCAAAAGAGACCTACATAAATGGAAAATTATGCCACGCGCATGGATAGGTAGACTCAACACTGTGAAAATGTCAATTCTACTCTAAGCAATCTACAAATACAATGTGATCCCAATCCAACTATCAACAGCATTCTTTAACAAGATGGAAAAACCAATCATTAACTATATATGGAAAGGGAAGAGGCCCAGATAAGTAAGGCATTACTGCAGAAGAAGAAGAAAAAAGTGGGAGACCTCACACTACCTGCTATTAGAACCTATTATACAGCCATAGTAGTCAAACAGCATTGTACTGGTACAACAGACACATACCAATGGAACAGAATTGAGAACCCAGTTGTAAATCCATCCATCTATGAGCAGTTGACATTTGACAAAGGCCCAAAATCTGTTAAATGTGGAAAAGACAGTCTCTTTAACAAATGGTGCTGGCGTAACTGGATGCCCATCTGTAAAAAAAAATGAAACAAGATCCATACCTCAGACCATACACAAAAACTAGTTCTAAATGGATCAGAGACCAGAATATAATATCTAAAATGATAAAGATCATGGAAGACAAAATAGGAACAATGCTAGGGCACTAATACATGGCATAAATAGTATGTAAACCATAATTAACAATGCACAAACACCAGAAGAGAAACTAGATAACTGGGAGCACCTAAAAACTAAACACTTATGCTTGTCAAAAGACTTCACCAAAAGAATAAAAACAGAACTTACAGACTGGGAAAAAAATTTTCCCTATGCCATATCCGACAAAGGTCTAATCTCTAAACTACTTCAACTTCTCAACAATAAAAAGCCAAATAATCCAATTAAAAAACAGGCAAAGGATATGATTTACAATAGCCCCCAAGAAGATAAAATACCTAGGACTAAATCTAACCGGAGATATAAAAGATCTATACAGAGAAAACTACAAGACGCTACCGCAAGAAACCAAAAGAGACCTGCATAAGTGGAAAAATATACCTTGCTCATGGATAGGTAAACTCAACATAGTGAAAATGTCAATTCTATCCAAAGCATTCTACAGATACAATGCAATCCCGATCCAAATTCCACTGACATTTTTTAATGCGATGGAGAAATAAATCACCAACTTCATATGGAAAGGGAAGAGGCCCTGAATAAAGCATTACTCAAGAAGAAGAACAAAGTGGGAGGCCTTACACTACCTGATTTTAGAACCTATTATACTGCCACAGTAGTCAAAACAGCCTGGTACTGGTACAACAACAGATACATAGACCAATGGAAAAGAATTGAGAATCCAGATATAAGCTCATCCACCTATGAGCAGCTAATATTTGACAAAGGCCCAAAGTCCATTAATTGGGGAAAAGACAGTCTCTTTAACAAATGGTGATGGCATAACTGGATATTCATATGCAAAAAACTGAAACAAGACCCATACCTCACACCATGTACAAAAACTAACTCAGAATGGATCAAAGACTTAAATATAAAATCGAAAACAATAAAGATCATGGATGAAAAAATAGGGACAATGCTAGGAGCCCTAATACATGGCATAAACACAATACGAACCATAAGTAACAATGCACAAGCACCAGATGACAGACTAGATAAATGGGATCTCCTAAAAATCAAACAGTTATGCTCATCAAAAGACTTCACCAAAGAGTAAAAAGACAACCTACAGACTGGGAAAAATTTTTTGGCTACAACAAATCCAATCAGCATCTAATCTCTAAAATCTACAAGATACTGCAAAACCTCAACAACAAAAAGACAAATAACCCAATTAAAAAATGGGCAAAGGATATGAACAGGCACTTCACCAAAGAAGCTATTCAGGTGGCTAACAGACACATGAAGAAATGCTCACGATCATTAGCCATTAGAGAAAAGCAGATCAAAAGTACAATGAGATATCATCTTACCCCAACAAAGCTAGCATTAATCCAAAAACCACAAAATAATAAATGCTGGAGAGGTTGTGGAGAGACTGGAACACTTATACACTATTAGTGGGAGTGTCCAATGGTACAACCACTTTGGAAATCTATTTGGAACTTCCTTAAAAAGCTAGAAATAGAAGTGCCATACGATCCAGATATCCCACTCCTTGGAATATATCCTAGAGAAATAAGAGTCATCACACAAATAGATAAACGCACACCAATGTTCATTGCAGCACTGTTCACAATAGCAAAAAGATGGAAACAACCTAGGTGCCCATCAACGGACAAATGGATAAACAAATTATGGTATATCCACACAATGGAATATTATGCAATGATAAAGAACAATGGTGAAGCTGTGAAATATCGTATAACATGGTGGAAGCTGGAACTGATTATGCAGAGAGAATTTAGTCAGTCACAGAAGGGCAAATACTGTATAAGACCACTATTATAAGAACTCAAGAAAAGGTTTAAACACAGAAGAAAATATTCTTGCATGGTTATGGGGGTGGGGAGGGAGAGTGAGGGTTATTCACTAACTAGACAGTAGATAAGAATTATTTTAGGTGAAGGGAAGGACAGCACACACTACAAGGGAAGTCAGCACAACTGGACTAAACCAAAGCTAAGAAGTTTCCTGAATACAATCAAATACTTTGGGAGACAGAGTAGCAGGGATAGGGGTCTGGGGACCATACTTTCAGGAGACATCTAGGTCAAATGGCATAACAAAGCTTATTAAGAAAATGTTCTGCATCCTACTTTGGTGAGTGGCATCTGGGGTCTTAAAAGCTTGCAAGAAGCCATCTAAGATGCATCAATTGGTCCCAACCACCCGGAGTAAAGGAGAATGAAGAACACCAAAGACACAAAGAAAGTATTAGCCCAAGAGACAGAAAGGGCCACATAAACCAGAGATTTCATCAGCCTGAGACCAGAAGAACTAGATGGTGCCTGGCTACCACCAATGAACATCCTGAAAGGGAACAGAACAGAGAGTCACTGATGGAGCAGCAGAAGGATGGGTTGCAGAACTCAAATTATAGTAAGAAGACCAGACTTAATGGTCTGACTGAGACTGGAGGAACTCTGGAAGGCATGGGCTCTGGACTCTGTATCATCCCAGAACTAAAATAATTTCCAAGGCCAACTCTTCAGACAGGGATTGGACTGAACTGTGGGACAAAAAGTGATACTCGTGAAGAGTGTGCTTCCTAGTCAAATAGACACAAGAGACCAAAGGGGCAGCTTCTGTCCAGAGGTGAGAGGGGAAGGCAGAGAGGGTTAGGAGCTGGTTGAATGGTCATGGGGAATCAGGGGCGGAAAGGAGGAGTATGCTGTCACAGAATGGGGTAAGCCATTAGGGTCACATAACAATGTATGTATAAAATTTTGTATGGGAGACTAACTTGGCATGTAAACTTCATTTAACTACAACAATTAAAAAAATCTCTACCTTTAAAAAAAAAAAAAAAAGCCAAAGGATATGAACAGACACTTCACCAAAGAAGACATTCAGGTGGCCAGTAGACATATGAAGAAATTCTCGCAATCATTAGCCATTAGAAAAATGCAAAGCAAAACTACAATGAGATACCATCTCACCCTGACCCTACTGGTACTAATCCAAAAAAGCCAAAATAACAAATGCTGGAGTAGTTGCAGGGAGATTGGAACTCTTATGCACTGCTGGTAGGAATGTAAAAGGCTACAACTTTGGAAAACAATATGGCACTTCCTTAGAAAGTTAGAAATACCATACGATCCAGCAATTCCACTCCTAGGAATATACCCTAGACAAGTAAGAGCCATCACATGAATAGACATATGCACATCCCTGTTCATTACAGCACTATTCACAATAGCAAAAAAATGGAAACAACCTAAATGCCCATCATCTGATGAATGGATAAACAAATCATGGTACATACACACAATGGAATACTGTGCAATGGTAAAGAACAATGATGAATCCATGAAACGTCTCACAACATGGAAGAATTTGGAGGACATTACGCTGAGTGAAGTAAGTCAGCCACAGAAGGACAAGTATTATATGAGACCACTATTATAAGGACTCAAGAAAAGGTTTACACACAGAAAAAAACATTCTTTGATGATTACAAGGGTAGGGAGGGAAGAGGAGGGGAAGTCACTAACTAGACAGACAAGTGTCAACTTCGGTGAAGGGAAGGACAACACACAATATAGGGGAAATCAGCACAACTGAACCAGGGAAAAAGGACAGAAGTTTCCTAAGACACATCCAAACACTTTGAGGGACCAAGTAACTGGGGCTGGAAGCTGGGGACCATAGTCCTTAGAAGCATCTAGGTCAATTGGCATAACACAGTTCATAAAGAAAATGTTCCACATCCTACTTTGGTGAGTAGCGTCCGGGATCTTAAAAGTTTATGAGTGGCCATCTAAGCTATATCTATTGGTCCCATCCCATCCAGAGCAAAACAGAATGAAGAAAACCAAAGACACAAGGAAAATATTAGCCCAGAGGACTAAAGGACCACATGAACCAGAGACTCCACCAGCCAGAGACCAGAATAACTAAATGGTGCCTGGCTACCACCAAAGACCTCTCTGACAGGGAACACAACAGAGAGTCCTGGATGGAGCAGGAGAAAACTGTGGAGCAGAACTCAAATTCATGAAAAAAGACCAGACTTACTGGTTTGACAGAGACTGGAGGAACCCCTGAAACTATGGCCTCTGGACACTCTGCTAACCCAGAACTGAAACCATTCCTGAAGCCCACTTTTCAGACAAAGATTAGACAGGCCTATAAAACAAACAATAACATACGTAAGGAACATGATCCTTAGTTCAATCAAATATATGATGTCAAATGGGCAACTCCTGTCCAAAAGTAAGACGAGAAGGCAGGAAGGGACCAGAACTTGACAAATGGACACAGGAACCTGGGGTGAAAAGTGGAAGTGTGCTGACACATTGTGGAGATTGCAACCAATGTCACAAAACAATATGTGTATAAATTTTTGAATGAGAAATTAACTTGAGCTATAAACATTCACCTAAAGCACGATAAAATTAAAAAAGAAAAAAAACATCTGTGAGACCAACAATTACTCTAAAGCAAAGATGAGAAGCTAAGGGGGCAGGGAAACTAGATTACTGGAAATGGAACAACCAGAATGGAAATAATGAGAATGTTGACACATTGTGAAAAATATAACCAATGTCACTAAACAATTTGTGTAGAAATTGTTAAATGGGAACCTAATTTGCTGTGTAAACTTTCACCAAAGACACAATAAAATATTATTTAAAAAAAAAAAGAACTCCTGCACATCCCCTCTATCATCTTTGTGGATAAATAAAAAGAGGGAAAGGTTATAAAATCAAAATCACACGTAAAAATGATAGCAATGCTACTCAAATAATCTGTTCATTTTATACCTTGCCGTATTAATCTTGTCATCCACTGTTTTTCATGTTCAACAAACGTTTCTTGAACACCTGCTAGGTACAAAGAATTGTGATCATGATTAGGTCTCACTCCAGACTTCACAAGGTCACAGCTTAAAGAGACATGGAAAGTATTTTTCACAATGGTTAAAAATACTAAGAGTGATGAGTGCTATTATGGGGGAATGCACAAGGTAATACAGTGAACTCTTTTAAGTTGCCCTGAAAGGACAGGGAAGGCTTAGCTGAGAAGTGATTTTTGATACACGTTTTGGAGGATGAGCAGAAAATTGGTCAGGTGATGAAAGAAGCACAGAAAGGCCATCAGACAGGAGAGTGTGTGCAAAGGCATGAATCATAGCAGAGTTTGGAATAATAAGCCTCACTGTTACCCTGTCTACCAGAGATAGAGAATTTTGGCAGCTGAAAGTGGGCACCCATAAGGCACTCAATAAATATTTAGGGGATTAAATCAAGATGCAGAGGAACTCTCTTAACCAATCCCCACCTAACCAACGTTCTAGATTAATCAGTTCTCTCCATTCTCTCTAAAACACACCGACTGATGCCATGACATTCTGAGCTCCAAGTTAGTAAACAATACTTTTGCGTTTCTGCTCCTACCAAATGAGTCGTATGCTTTTCAAGAATCCATTGTTTGTTCCAACATGTGTTTTGACAGTTTCACTTCTCAATGTAATTACTTAATTCAATTAAACATTGTGTACACTAGTGAAAAAAATGCACGCAAATGTGTACGTGTGTGTGTACAAGACTATTTGTAATGGACAGACACTAAAAACAACCCAAATGTCTATCAAAGGTAGAATAGATAAAGTGTGGGCTACTGATATGACAGAATATTATACTGTAATGAAAGTGAATGAATAACTACTACCTTTTGGTCAGCAGCTGAGTGCTTAACCACTCCACTACCCTTTAATATTATTCTCTACTATGCATGAGGGGACTTTCTGAGACTAGGTTTCTTGCATGTCCATTTCTCCTGGTGAAACAAAGAAGACTAGCTGTTAATCAAACCCATGTTCATCTTCTGTAGTATACAGTTTAAGCTGAGAAGTGACTGTCAGCTAGAGGCTACATTTCCCAGACTCCTTTGCAGCCTTCTACGGCCATGGCTAATTCTCACCAATAAATGAAGGGATAAGTACCACTTCTGGGCCAAGCATTTTAAGAAACAAAAGAGTATGTCTTCTCCACATTATCTTTTCCCTTTCAACAGCTGGATGCAGACGATGAGGAGACCTTGGAAGATGCAAAGCCACAAGATAGAAGAATTGTGAATCACCCTAGAAGGAGAGCTATCCACTGACCAGGAATACCTACCTTGAATGGTTATATGAGCAAAAAGATAACTTTTATTGTGCTTAAGCCACTGAATTTGGGGCATCAATGTCTTCACTAGTTTACCCTACCCAAATGTACTTATCCCGTGTTTCTCTGAGGGAAATTGGAATTTCTTTCTCTTTTTCTCTTTTTCTTTCTTACCTTTTGTCTTCATTTCTTTTTTTCTTTCCTTTTATTTATATATTTTTTATATGACTTGCTTTGTTAACACCACTAGGTTTTACTACTCTAAAATCTGATTTGTAGTCCAGTTCACTAACTCTTTCTTCAATCATATCTAATCTGCTATTAAACACAATGATTTAATTTTTAAAATTTTAATTATTTTACCTTTTTTTATTTCTAGAAGTTCTATTTTTGAAACTATTATGTCAGTTTTTTAGAGTTTCCTGTTCCTAGAAGGTATATTTACTCTTGTTTTTTTTTTTTTTGTTTGTTTTTTGTTTTTGTTTTTGTTTTTTCTTTCAACACAGTAGAGCACACATCCTATAATCTGCTGGTAATTCCACAGTCTAAATACTTGTGAATCTGTGCTGCCAGCTGTTTCTGCTGCTTCTTGATCACAGTGGCTTATTTCCTTGTGTGCTCAGTTAGTATTAGTATAAACACTCATTTTCCTTAGAAAATTATTTGTGGAATTTCTCTGAGGCAAAGATGAAGAAAGAATTTGCCTTTGCCTCTGTCAGGTGCTTGGGATACTACAGGTCTGGATGATTTTAAACTGAATTACCAGATAAGCTTTCTTTGAACCACCAGATATTTTAGATGTGTATGGAAAAGTCTACATATGGGCAAGCTTGTGGTTACAATTTTCTGTTCTGCTCGGTGACAAACAAACACACACACTTTCCCTGCAGCTCCTTAGGAGTGAGAGCAAAGTGAAAAGTTTACATCTGATTCACCTTCCCTAAGGAGTTGACTGTTTGGGAACCCAGTTTTATGACAGAAACACCTTTTTGATTTCCACTTTGAGAAGCTTCTTGGTTTTTATTTCTATTAACAATGCCCAGTCATCACAATCAAAGCAAGTTTACCCATTTGGCAAATGTCCTCAGGGCCAAAGTTGCTTCAGACTCTGTTTATCTCTCTCAGATCCGGCTTTCCTTTAGATTGGAGCTTCCTAATCCCTTTCTATTTTGCCATTTCTTTGATGTTGTTGAGAAGAGATTTTAATCCAGAATTTTTAGGTTCCAGGAGGAACACTGGTCTTAATAACATGCCTCCCACAATACCAGAAACTGTTAAATAAGAATTCTTGAAAAAGAAGAGACAGACCGTGAGGAAAAATCTAATACTGATCTGGTACTAAGCTATCTCTTAGAACACAGGAATTGGGGGCCAGAGGAAAGGGGAAGAATAAAAATATCCTAGTTAGTGTCAGTAAAGTAGTTCAGAAATAGAGCTCCTTAATGGGGGAAAGTAGGAGTTTCTTACTTTCATATAATAGTGGAAAATATATGTTTGATTATGAGAATCAGAAAATTAAAGGTAACCACTAGCAGAATGGAAAAAGTACAGCAGAACTTTTAAACTGATAAGAAAAAAAAGAATGGTAAATAAAAAGAATCGGCTAAAAAATAAAAAGGGATGAAAGAGCATCACAGAACAAAATAAATCGTAAGCATAAAGATGGGCATAATGAAATTAAGTATCATATGTTAAACTAAATGTGCATGGGATGAGTTATCCCATTAAATAACTGAGACTGTCAGATTGAGTTAAAAAACAAAACCCAGATATATGCTGTTTAAAACGAACGTTCTTAAAAATGGAAAAGAAATGTTGAAAATAAAGAGATGCGCAAAGAGATGTCAAGCAAATGCAAACAGAAAGCAGGA
The DNA here is from genome assembly GCA_030035585.1 of Dugong dugon. Classification (NCBI taxonomy): domain Eukaryota; kingdom Metazoa; phylum Chordata; class Mammalia; order Sirenia; family Dugongidae; genus Dugong; species Dugong dugon. The sequence goes on along the minus strand of CM057470.1, from coordinate 63,538,987 downwards.
ATGACAATATTAATATCAGACAGGGTGGAACTTAAGGTTAAAAGCACTAAACAAAGTAAAGAGGAACATTGTGTAATAATAAAAGACAATTTATGAAGGAGAAACAATGATCATAAACCTGCACGTCCTATAAAAATATAGCACCTAAGTATGTAATATTAATTATTTGAGATTCAAAGAGTCTTGATTTAAAAAACAACTATCATGGAAGATTGTGATGTATTTCTGTCCGAATCAGACAGTTCTGGTCTACAAAAATAAGTCCAGACACAAAATAATTGAATAATGAAGAAAGAAATACATGTTTTTCCTCGTGTCAATGGATCTTTTACAGAAATCAATTATATACTTGGCCACAAAGAAAAATTAATGAATTCAAAGAAGCAGAGAATTTTCAGGCTATATTTTCTGCTAGTAATCTTATAAAATTAGAATTAAAAAACTAAAATATGACCAAAAAAACTTCACCACTTGGAAATTAAGAAAGACTCTCCTAAATTACTCTTAGATCAAAGAAATAGAAAATCAAAATTGAAATTACAAACTAGATAAAAAAGCAAAGAATACATCATACCAAGATATGTATATCAATGGAAGCTATACTCAAAGGAAGATTTATAGCCCTAAATGCTTTTATTACTAATGATAAAAATTGTAATTAATTTGTTTGAAAACAGAAATAAAAGAGATATTAAAAAGAAATCTACAAGTTTGATCTTGGGGGCAAAATAAACAATAAAATAGGAAAACTTCTGGCAAGTCTAATCAAGAGAAAGGAAGCAATCTTTTTTTAAGGCAAAATTAGAATGAAGAAATGGAATATAGCAACAACTACAGAGTATAAATAAACATTACATTCTGATGAGATTACATGAGATTTCTAACTCTTGATGAAATTAACTACAATATGAAAAAGTAAAATTACTAAAATGACCTTCCTGTAAACCTGAAAACCTAAATAGACTAATAACCAGGGAAGCAACTACAAAAGAATTGTCTTTGCTATTAGTTGCTGTCAAGTCTCTTTCAACTCATGGTGACCTTATCTGTATACCCTGGGCCATTTTCATGATCATTGGTGTGCTTGAGTCCATTGTTGCATCCACTGTGTATTTTGAGTGCCTTCCAACCTAGGAGGCTCATCTTCCAACACTGTATTGGACAATATTCTGTTGTGATTCATAGGGATTTCATTGACTTATCCTCGGAAGTAGATCTCCAGGCATTTCTTTCTAGTCTGTCTTAGTCTGGGAGCTCCGCTTAAACCAGTCCACAATTAGTCACCCTGCTAGTATTTTAAATATTGGTGACATAGCTTCCAGCATCATAGCAACATGCAAGCCACCATAGTACAACAAACTAATAGAGAGGTGGTGGTTGAAAGAATTATCACCTTAGAAAGTTCAGGGCTAACAACATGTAAGGTGAGAGTCAATGTATCAAGGACCAGAAACTTCAAGAACTTGTTTTTAGGGTCCTGATCCGTTGTTTCAATTTTAAAATCTAATTACTGTAACAGAAAAGAGAAATTATAGGCCAACCTAATATACCATGTTAAATAAAAAAAACACTCAGTAAAATACTCAAAGAATTCATGAGAATATTAAAAGGCTACCTTTTCTCAACTAAGTAGAATTTAGCTAATGTTAAAATGATTTAATGAGAAGAAATATAATAACTAAATGTGGTAAGACAATCTTTAAAATTAATGTCCATAACTCATAAGAATAGAAATGAAAGCTAGCAATAAAAGAATCTTTCCTTAACATGGCAAATTTAAAATGCTATGTAAAGATCACTACCCTAATTAAAGAGCCCTGGTGGTTCAGTGGTTAAGCACTCAGCTGCCAACCAAAAGTTTGGTGATTCAAACCCACCAGCTGCTCCAATGGAGAAAGATGTGTCAGCTGGCTTCCAAAAAGATTTACAGCCTTGGAAACCCTATGGGGCAGTTATACTCTGTTCTATGGGTCGCTATGAGTTGGAATTGACTCAAAGGCAACAGGTTTCAATGGATACCTTCACATTACTTAGCACAGTTCTCTGCATATGTTGTGGATTCCCAGTAAATATTTGTTCAATTGAATGGAATGCTTAATGCCAAATGAACGACCTATGGAATTAATATGGAGTCATTAATGTTACAGTTGTAGAATTCTCACCTTCCGTGTGGGAACTGGGTTCCGTTCCTGGCCAATGCACCTCAAGGGATCATGAGGATGGTCCCCAGGACAGGTCAGCATTTCACTCTGTTGTGTATGGTGTCTGCATGAGTCAGGGGGCCAACTCAAAGGCAGCTAACAACACAATGGAGTAAATAGCACACAATTTCAAGGACAGGGGCTCGCCAACGGCTACATTTGCCAGGGAAGGCTTAGTAGTGGAGATGTCATATTTAAGATATTTACAAAGGAGGAGGAGGTCATTCCCAAAAGAAGGATGTCAGAAACACAGAATTCTGAGTGGCAGGATCAAGGAACAGTTATGAGACTGTTCTTTATCCTGTTGGCACAGAGAGCTATTGAAATTCTTGTCAGGGGTGTGATGTACCACAGTACATTTTAGGGATGTTCACCGGATAAGAGTATTAATTCAAACACAAACTGGCAGCAAGAAGACCAACTAACAGTCTATATTGTAATAGTTCAGGTCAAGGCCAATAGAGAAGAAAAAGAAAAGGAAAGGAAAGCCAGGGAAAGGAGGCAAGGGGAAAGATAGGGTAGATTCTGCTCTGTGAGAAGTCTATAGTATTGCTCTCCAACCCCATTCCTTAACTCCACTGTTCTACATTGAGTGAAAAACAAGTGCCCTGACACATCTCTCGCTGGTCCTTCATGGCCAATCCATCACCAAGTCTTGCTGGTTTTACATCCTCAATCTCTCTCAAATCCTCTTTCACTTCTCTCTGTTGCTACTGCTTGCCCCCTAGCTACCATCCCTTCTCACCTGGACTATCACGAAAAGTTCTCAACTGTTCTGTCATGGCTACTCCTGTCACCTTAAACACATCTATTCTTCAAACTGAAGCCATATGATTCTTTTAACTGAAAATGCAATTCTCTCTCTCTTTCTTTTTTTCCCTTCTCTCTTTCTCTCTCTCTGTCCCTCTCTCTCTCCTCTCTCTGTCTCTCACACACACACTCAATAAAATTTTTTTAGCTCCTAGTATGTACTAACCCCCACATGCCTGTCAGTTTGTTGTACTGTGGGGGCTTGCGTGTTGCTGTGATGCTAGAAACTATGCCACCGGTATTCAAATATCAGCAGGGTCACCCATGGTGGACAGGTTTCAGCTGAGCGTCCAGACTAAGACAGACTAGGAAGAAGGACTTGGAGGCCTTCTTCTGAAAAGAATTAGCCAGTGAAAACCTTATGAATAGCAGCATAACATTGCCTGATATAGTGCCAGAATATGAGCCCCTCAGGTTGGAAGGCACTCAGATGACAACTGGGGAAGAGCTGTTCCTCAAAGTAGAGTCGACCTTAATGGCATGGATGGAGTTAAGCTTTCAGAACCTTCATTTGCTGATGTGGCACTACTTAAAATGAGAAGAAAAAGCTGCAAAGATGCATTAATAATCAGAATGTGGAATGTATGAAGTATGAACCTGGGAATATTGGAAATCGTCAAAAATGAAATGGAACGTACAAACATTGATATCGTAGGCATTAGTGAGCTGAAATGGACTGGTATTGGCCATTTTGAATAAGACAATCATATGGTCTACTATGCTGGGAATTACAACTTGAAGAGAAATGGTGTTGCATTCTTCATTAAAAAGAACATTTCAAGATCTATCCTGAAGTATAACACTGTCAGTGATACGCTATCCATACACCATCAAGGAAGACCAGTTAATATGACTATTATTCAAATTTACTCACCAACCACTAAAGCCAAAGATGAAGAAATTGAAGATTTTTATCAGCTTTTGCAGTCTGAAATTGATCGAGCATGCATTTAGGATGCATTGATAATTATTGGTGATTAGAATGCAAAAGTTGGAAACAAATAAGAAAGATCAGTATTCGGAAATTGTGGCCTCGGTGACAGAAATGATGACAGAGATCACATGATAGAATTTTGCAAGATCAACAACTTCTTCATTGCAAATACCTTTTTTCAACAACATAAAGGGCAATTATACATGTGGACCTCACCAGATGGAATACTCAGGAATCAAATAGGCTACATTTGTGGAAAGATACCATGGAAAAGCTCAATATCATCAGTCAGAACAAGATCAGGGGCCAACTGTGGAATAGACCATCAATTGCTCATATGCAGGTTGAAGTTGAAGCTGAAGAAACTTAGAACAAGTCCACAAGAGCCAAAGTACAACCTTGAGTATATCCTACCTGAATTTAGAGACCATCTCAAGAAAAGATTGGACGCATTGAATGCTAATGACCAAAAACCGGACAAGTTGTGGAATGACATCAAGGACATTATACATGAAGAAAGCAAGAGGTCATTAAAACGACAGGAAACAAAGAAAAGGCCAAAATGGATGTCAGAAGAGATTCTGAAACTTGCCCTTGAATGTCGAGTAGCTAAAGCAAATGGAAGAAATGATGAAGTGAAAGAGCTGAAGAAAAGATTTCAAAAGGTGGCTGGAGAAGACAAAGTAAAGTATTATCATGATATATGCAAAGACTTGGAGTTAGACAACCAAAAGAGAAGAATACCCTTGACATTTCTCAAGATGAAAGAACTGAAGAGAAAATTCAAGCCTCCAGTTGCTATATTGAAGGATTCTATGGGGAAAATATTAAATGACACAGGAAGCATCAAAATAAGATGGAAGGAATACACAGGGTCACTATAGCAAAAAAAAATTGGTGGATATTCTACCATTTCAGGAAGTAGCACATGATCAGGAACAGATGGTACTGAAGGAAGAAGTCCAAGCTGCACTGAAGGCATTGGAGAAAAACAAGTCTCCAGGAATTGATGGAATGCCAATTGAGATGTTTCACCAAACTGATGCAGCACTGGAAGTGCTCACTCATCTATGCCAAGAAATTTGGAAGACAGCTACCTGGACAAATGACTGGAAGAGATCCATATTTATGTCTATCCCAAAGAAAAGTGATCCAACAGAATGAGGAAATTATCAAACAATAGCATTAATTTCACACACAAGTAAAATTTTGCTGAAGATCATTCAAAAGTGGCCACAGCAGTACATCAACAGGGAAATTCCAGAGATTCAAGCTGGATTCAGAAGAGGACGTGGAACTAGGGATATCATTGCTGATGTCAGATGGATCCTGGCTGAAAGCAGAGAATGCCAGAAAGATGTTTACCTGTGTTTTATTGACTATGCAAAGACATTGGACTGTGTGGATCATAACAAATTATGGATAACATTGTAAAGAATGGCAATTTCAGAACACTTAATTGTGCTTGTGAAGAACCTGTACATAGATCAAGAGGCAGTTTTTCAAACCAAACAATGGGGTACTGCGTGGTTTAAAGTCAGGAAAGGTGTGTGTCAGGGTTGTATCCTTTCACCATACTTATTCAATCTGTTTGTTGAGCAAATAATCCAGGAAGCTGGGCTCTATGAAGAAGAACTCAGCATCAGGATCGGAGGAAGACTCATTAACAACCTGCATTATGCAGATGACACAACTTTGCTTGCTGAAAGTGAAGAGGACTTGAAGCACTTACTGATGAAGATCAAAGACCATAGCCTTCAGTATGGATTACATACACCTCAGCATAAAGAAAACAAAAATCCTAACAACTGGACCAATAAGCAACATCATGATAAATGGAGAAAAGACTGAAGTTGTCAAGGATTTCATTTTACCTTGATCCACAATCACCACCCATGGAAGCAGCAGTCAGGAAATCAAAAGACACATTGCATTGCAAATCTGCTGCAGAAGACCGCTTTAAAGTGTTCAAAAGCAAAGATGTCACCTTGAAGACTAAGGTGTGGTTGACCCAAGCCATGGTGTTTTCAATCAGCTCATATGCATGCAAAAGCTGGACAATGAATAAGGAAGACCCAAGAATTGATGCCTTTGCATTAAGGTGTTGGCGAAGATATTGAATATATATATCATGGACTGCCAAAAGAAGGAACAAACCTGTTATGGAAGAAGTACAGCCAGAATGCTCATTGGAAGCAAGGATGGCAAGACTTCATCTCACATACTTTGGACATGTTATCAGGAGGGACCAATTCCTGGAGAAGGACATCATGCTTGGTAAAGTAGAGTCAGCAAAAAAGAGGAAGACCATCAATGAGATGGATTGACACAGTGGCTGCAGTAATGGGCTCAAGATAACAAGGATTGTGAGGATGGCACAGGACCGGTCAGTGTTTCATTCTGTTGTACGTAGGGTTGCTATAAGTCAGAACCGACTCAACAGCACCTAAGAAGTATGTACCAAACGTAATTCTAGAAATTGAAAACAGCCATTTTCCTTCCCTCATAAGAGTTATATCTAGTAGAGCAGGCAGAACAAAAATAAATGAATATGAAATATACCAACCATGGATAACTATAATGATAAGCTATAAAGCATGGTGAGGGGATAGAGCAGGATGAGGGATGTTCTTTTAGATTAGGAAGTGGGGGAGATTTCCTTGAGGAAATGAACTCGAATAGGTGCTGATTAAATACTTAATAATGATGTAGCCATGGATGGAGAGACGAAGGAAACTTAGGGCTACAGAGGAACATCCACTTTCACATTCTGCGAACTTGTGGTTTCCCAAGGGCTTTACCCGATTTGGGGGAGACTTTAAGCCTGCAGTTTGGCTTCAATCACCTTAACTCCATTTATTCTCTAGGCACTGAGAAAATAATAAAATTATTCCAAGGAGCTAGTGATCAGGTTTGTCTTGCTAATTTTAGAATGTTAAAATATTTTTGGACCACAAAAATAGGAACTATATTAGAAATTACATTCTTAAGTAGGCCCCTTGTTCAGTAAATACAAGTTACTTGAATCTCAGTGGCTGTATTACACAGAGTTTCCTCAGATTTTTCTAGTACTGGATCCTTTGGAAATATATATAATTGGTTTAGAAAAATAAAATTTGGCTCTCATTCTGCCTATCCCTTTACTGTTTTTGGTTTTGCCATTTCTAGAAGCCCTCATAAATAATTATCAGGGCAATTTAAATTAGGTAGAAAGAGCCAGCGGCCTCCAGACTGGCTTCAACTTTCAGCTTAATTCTAGAAAACTTGCCACAGTCCAGAGAAGAGTTACCTGCAGGAACCTCTTGTCCCCTGTTAAAATCATTTTTGCCTGTATATATGTAAATATGAATTTGAATATTGCACATGAGAATACCTAGGGGCTTTTAAAAAATTACCTACTTTTCCAAAATAAAGGGCCTTTTCTCAGAGAGTTGGTATTTGGAAATGCAGATAACTTCACAATAAACTGCAATATCCTAATTTTACAGGCTATCCCAAAAAAAGATACCTTATAAAATCTATTCAGGTTTTAAGAGAGGAACCATAGTAAAATGTAGGGTTGGGTTAAGGGAAAAAAATGGAATGGTTGTGTTAGAACTCATTAATATACAGGCAACTTGGAGACTGTTGTAAACACTTTATAGATGTGAGGTAAACACAAAAAATGCTGGGAGGTGGAATAAATCATTCCAGAGAATGAAAAGAAAAGCTAAATGAAAGGGATGTTTTACAAATGGAAATACAAACATGGGCAAGAGAAAAAATCTTCAGAGATAATTTCTTAGAGATTTGCAGCCTTTAATAGAGCGAAGTTTATTTAAGAAATGTGTAATCTTAGTGTGTGGAAAGGGTGGTAATATTTTTCAGTTTTAGAAGCAGGTCATTTTCTTGATTTAAATTTAGATTTTTCTATTAATGTACTATCAGTAGAAATGTTATGCCAAAAATAATTTGAAGAACACACTGGAAAGAACTAGCCAATAAGAGAGGACTGTTTTGGGATTTTTTTAAACATATCAAACAAGTCTGTTTTTTGAGGTGATGAAATTGTTCTTAAAATGATTGTAGTGATGAGGTGGAGACAACATGGTGCTATACACAGAACCACCATGCTGTCCCTCTGCAGCAAAGAGCCCAAAAACTAAGTAAAAACAGGTACAAACATCAATTCTGGAACCCTGAACATCAAATGAAGGGATGAAGAACTCAATCAAGCACCAAATGGAATAAGAAACTGACAGAGAACAAAGAACAAGAAGAGCTATAGATTGGAGGTCCCCTACTAGCTAATGCAGCACGAATTTGCCATCTTGACCTCAGCCACTGAGAATGGAGGACAGGGAGTACAGTAAGGCAACTTCACAGAGCTCCCAACAGGAGACAGAGCACCAGTAACCAGGGATACACACTTTCCCATCTCCACCCTTCTTCCCTCTACACAGCCTCTGCACTTTCCAGCAGGCCATGGTCGCTAGGCTGGAGAGACATCAGCTCATTGCCATCCAGGTCTTAAGCACCCGGCCAGCTCCTTCAGCACCATTTTTTTTGTTTGTTTGTTATTGGATTTTTTGGCTTTTTTTGTTTCTTCTCTCTCTCTCTTCCTTCCTTTCATTTCTCCCGCCCAGCTAGCCTCATGTGCCATCCTCATCCCTACTTGATGGGCTGTGCCAGACTGCTCAGCTAGAGAGCCACTGGCACATAGAATACTCTAGTCCACACCATCCCACCAGCAGGCTCCCTCAGTGCCATTTTTTTTTTCAGTTTCTTCTCTTTCTTTCCCTTCCTTTCCTTTCTCCTGAACAGCTAGCCCCGTGTTCCAGCCCCACTCCTTCTTGACAGGCTGTGCCACACTGCTCAGCTGGAGAGTCACTGGCACATGGCCTCCCCAGGTCCATGCCACCCCCACTGGCAGATTCCTTTGGCACCATTTTTTTTTCTTTTTTCAGTTTCTCCTCTCTCTCTTCCTTCCTTCCTTTCCTTTCTCCTGCCCAACTGACACTGTGTGCTGTCCCTGCACCTTCTTGGTGGGCTATGCCACACCACTCAGCTAGAGAGCCACTGGAACACAGCCAACCCCAGGTCTGCGCCACACAACTGGCAGGCTCCCTCGGGGCCATTTTTTTGTTTCTTCTCTCTCTCTCCTTTCCTTCCTTTCTTTTCTCCCACCCACCTAGCCTCATGCGCCATCTCCCCCACTTCTTGGTGGGCTGTGCCACAAAATACAGCTAGAGAGCTACCAGCAAACAGCTTTCCTGGCTCCACACCACCCCACTGGTAGGCTCCCTCAGGGCCATTTTTGTTCATTTTTGCTTTTGTTTTTTGTTTCTTTGTTGTTGTTATTATTTCTTCTCTCTCTCTCTCCTTTCCTTCCTTTCCTTTCTCCCTTCTACATTAGCCTAGTGCACTGCCCCCACCTTCTCGATGAGCTGGGCTGCACCACTCAGCTAGAGAGCCTCTGGCACATGGACTTCCCAGGTCTGTGCCCCACTGCAGGCCAGCTCCCTCAACACCATATTTTTTATTTTTATTTAACTTTCCCTTTCTCCCTATTCTTTCTCCCTCCCATCTAGGCTCTATTCCGACTTTGTCCCTCCCTGACAAGCTGTGTCATGCTACCTGGAAAGAGAGACAACAGCTCACTGTCACTCCATTTCCACCCCACCCCCAAAGGCTGGCTCCCCCAGCACCATATTCATTTTTGTTTTTGTTATTGTTTTGTTTTTTGGGGGGAGGGTTGTTGTTGTATCTTCTCTTTCTTCCTCTTCTTTCCTTTCTCCTTACCACCTAACCCTATATACCACCCACACCCCATCTCGATAGGCTGAGCCACACCACTTGTCTAGAGAGCCACCAGTTCACAGCCTTGCCAAGTCTGCCCCGCTCCCATCCACCAAATCCTATCACACAACCATTTTATTTACTTTTTTCTTTTTCCTTTATTGTTTTACTCCTTTGCTTCTGTTTCTCTCTCTTCTTTGTCTTACCTAATTACCTCTAGAGATCACATCCTCTCCCTCCCCTCCTGCCTATCTGTACTGTATGCTAAACACCACACCTCTTAGCAGCACTGACAAGGACCACCTGACATCACACTGCACTGTTCCTAGGCCTACCCCCTTGGCCCAAGTACGCGCCACAAATGACCTATCCCTGCCCCTTCCCCCCTCTGGACCTGCCCTGCTGCTCTATACCTGAGTGACTGGTCCTGCCCACCTGGATAAGGGGGTGAGGAGTATTGTGCTGACAGGTAAGCAAGCATCAAAGCATGCCCAGCCCACCTCCCTAGACATAACAAAATAAAACAAAAAATCGGGATGAAACAAACAAGTCTACAATCAATAAGTGAATAAAGTAATTCCTGAATATCCTGAAGACAGCAGACAATATCAAAACATGTAAAAAATAATAATAATAATAACAGGATGGCTCCAGAAAGTGAGTAAAATAAAACACCAGATGACCTTCTGGTAGAAGAGAAGGCACTGAAACTACCTGATAGTGAATTCAAAAGTTTAATATTCAGGACTCTCCAAGAGATGAAGGAAAATGCAGACAAAAAGAAGGAAAAAATAGACAAAATCATGAAAAATACAGGCAAAGCAATGGAAAAATTCAGGAAAATAATACAGGAATAAAATTTCAAAATAAACAAACAACTAGAAATCATACAAAAACATCAGTTAGAAATCCAATAGATAAACAATGAGATTTCAGAAATGGAGAGTGCAATAGAAGGCTTTAGGAGCAAATTTGAAACAATGGAAGACAGGATCAGTGAAACTGAAGACAAATCCTTGGATACCACTTTGAGGAATAAACAGAGAAAAGAATGAAGAAACCCTGAGAACGATGTGGGATATAATCAAAAGCAAAAATCTGTGAGTGATTGGAGTTCCAGAACAGGGGAGAGAAAACAAAAAACATAGAGGATCATTGAAAATTTGCTGACAGAAAACTCCCCTCATATCATGAAAAATGAAAAGCTGACCATCCAAGAAGCTCAACGAACCCCACATAGGATAGACACCAAAGAAAATCACCAAGACATATCATAATCACACTCGTTAAAACCAAGGACAAGGAAAGAATCTTGAGAGCAGCTCGAGAAAAACAAAAAATCACATACAAAGAGGAAACAACAAGACTAAACTCTGATTACTCAGCAGAAACCATGCAGGCAAGAAGGCAATGAGACGACAAATATAAAACCTTGAAAGAAAAGACCTGCCAACCAAGAATAATATATCCTGAAAAATATCTTGCTCAAATATGATGGCAAAATTAAGACCTTTCCATATAAACAGAAATTTAAGGGAATATGTAAAAACCAAATCAAAATTACAAGAAATATTAAAGGGACTTCTTTAGTTAGAGAACCAACAACATCAGACAACAACCTGAACTTAGGATACAAGACAGCATCAGCCAGACACCAACCTAGGTAGTGAACTCTCAAGGATAAAACAAAACTACAAAATTTACAACAGAGAACCAGAGACATCAATCTGTAAATAACAAGAACATCAGAAAAATAAAAGAGGTAATAGATGGTGTAGGTATAGAACTTTCAAATGGAGAGGAAGTCAAGGCAATATCAAGTAGATGGGGTAAATTTCAAGGTAACTACAAAGAAAGTTAACAAACCTACTTATCAAAATAAAGAAGAAAAATACAGTCTCAGTAAACACAAAATCTACAAAAACAAAAGAAGTTCCACAAACAAAAGGAACATATCACAGGAAAGTAACAGGAACAAAAAAAAAAAATGTCAGCACCACAAAAAAAAGCACTACAAAATGACAGCAATAAACTCAAACATATCAATAATCACACTGAATGTAAATGGCTTAAATGCACCCATAAAGAGACAGAGAATGACAAAATGGATTAAAAAAAATAGGACCCATCAATACACTGTCTACAAGAGGCACAGCTTAGAAAAAAAAGACATAAATATATTGAAAATCAAAGGATGGAAAAAATATATCAAGAAAACAGCAACCAAAAGAGAGCAGAAGTGGCAATACTAATCTCAAATACAATAAACTTTAAAACAAAATCCACCATAAAAGACAATGAAGGACACTATATAATGACTAAAGGGATAATCCACCATGATGACATAAACATAATAAATATCTACACACCCAATGATAGGGCTCCAAAATACATAAAACAAATTCTAACAGCACTGAATAGAGAAATTGGCAGTTCCACAATAATACAAGGAAACTTCAACACACCAATCTCAGTAAAAGACAGAGCATCTATAAAGAAAGTCAACAAAGATAGAGAAGCTCTAAAGGCCACAACCAGCTTGACATCATAGACATATATATGACAATCCACCCAACAGCAGCAAAGTACTCATTCTTTTCCAACACACATGGAACATTCTCCAGAATAGACCACATCTTAGGCCACAAAGCAACCCTCAACAAAATCCGAAACATTGAAATAATACAAAGTATCTTCTCTGATCATAACACTATCAAGGTAGAAACTAATAAAAGGAAGAGCAAGGAAAAAAATCAATTACTTGGAAACTGAATAACACCGTGCTTACAAGCCATTGGGTAATAGAAGAAATCAGAGATGGAATCAAAAAATTCCTAGAATCAAATGAAAATGAAAACACATCCTACCAAAACCTTTGGGACACAGCAAATGCTGTGCTCAGGGGTCAACTTATAGCAATAGATGCACACATCAAAAAAAGAAGAAAGAGACAAAATCAAAACGTTAGCTATACAACTCGAACAAATAGAAAGAGAACAGTAAAAGAAGCCCACAGCCACCAGAAGAAAGGAAATAATAAAAATTAGAGCAGAAATAAATGAAATAGAGAATAGAAAAACAACAGAAAGAATCAACAAACAAAATGTTAATTTTATGAAAAGATCAACAAAATCGACAAACCATTGGCCAAACTGACAAAAGAAAAACAGGAGAGGATGTAAATAACCCAAATAAGAAATGAAATGGGGAACATTACAACAGAGCCAACTGAAATAAAAAGAATCATAACAGAGTACTATGAAAAACTATACTCCAACAAATTTGAAAACATAGAGGAAATGGACAGATTTCTAGAAACACACTACCTACCTAAACTGACACAAACAGAGATTGAAAATCTGAACAGACCCCATAACAAGAAAAGAGATTGAGAAGGTAATAAAAACCACTCTGAACAACAACAACAAAATGCCCTGGCCTGGATGACTTCACTGGAGAATTCTCCAAACATTCAGAGAAGAGCTTACGCCAGTACTACTCAAACTATTTCAGAACACATAAAAGTGAGGCATACTTCCGAATTCATTCTATGAAGCCAGCATAAACCTGCTACCAAAACCAGGCAAAGACACCATGAAAAAAGAAAATTACAGACCAATATCTATCATGAATATAGATGCAAAAATTTTCAACAAAGTTCTATCCAATAGAATTCAGTATCATATAAAAAAATAATATGCTCTAACCAAGTGGGATTCATATTAGTATGCAAGGATGGTTCAACATTAGAAAATCAATCAATGTAATCCACCACATAAACAAAACAGAAGAAAAGAATCACATAGTCATCTCAATCAACACAGAAAAGGAATTCAATACAGTTCAACACATATTCCTGATAAAAGCACTCAATAAAATAGGGAAAGAAGGGAAATTCCTCATCATAATGATGGGCCTCTATACAAAACCAACAGCCAACATCGTTCTCAATGGAGAGAGGCTGAAAACATTCCCCTTGAGAACAGGAACAAGGCAAGGATGCCCTTTATCACCACTCCTATTTAACACTGTGCTGGAAGTCATAGCTAGAGCAATAGGGCAAGAAAAAGAAAAAAATGGTATCCATACTGGTAAGGAAGAAGTAAAACTGTCACTATTTGCAGATTATATGATACTATACTTAGAGAATCCAAAAGCCTCCACAAGAAAACTACTGGAACTAATAGAAAGATTCCACAGAGTAGCAGGATACAAGATAAACATACAAAAATCAGTTAGATTCCTATATACCAATAAAGAGAACTATGAGAAGGAATCAGAAAAGCAATAGCATTTATAATAGCCTCTAAAAAAATAAAATACTTAGGAATAAATCTAACCAGGGATGTAAAAGATCTATACAAAGAAAACTGCAAAATATTTTTGCAAGAAACCAAGAGACCTACATAAATGGAAAAACATACCATGCTCATTGATAAGTAGACTCACCATTGTGAAAATGTCAATTCTACCCAAAACAATCTTCAAATACAAAGCAATCCCGATCCAAATACCAACAGCATTATTTAATGAGATGGAAAAACTAACCATTAACTTTATATGGGAAGGAAAGAGTCCCCAGATAAGTAAAGCACTACTGAAGAAGAAGACTAAAGTAGGAGGACTCCCACTACCTGACCTTAGAACCTACTATACAGCCTGGTACTGGTACAGTGACAGACACATTGACCAATGGAACAGAATCAAGAACCCAGATGTAAATCCATCCATCTATGGTCACCTGATCTTCAACAAAAGCCCAAAGTCCATCAAATGGGGAAAAGACAGTCTTTTTAACAAACGGTGCTGGCAAAACTGGATGTCCATCTGTAAAACAATGAAACAGGACCCATATCTCACACCATACACAAATACTAATTCAAAATGTATCATAGGATCTAAGTATAAAACCAAAAACTATAAAGATCATAGAAGAAAAAATAAGGTCAACACTAGAGGCCCTAATACATGGTATAAATAGCACACAGACCATAACTAGCAATACACAAATAGAAGATAATCTAGATAACTGGAATCTTCTAAAAAACACTTATGCTCATAAAAGACTTCTCCAAAAGAGTAAAAAGAGAACCTACAGGCTGAGAAATAAATTTTTCCTATGACATATCCCACAAAGTTCTAATCTCTAAAATCTATAGGAAAATCCAACACCTCTACAACAAAAAGACAAAAATGGGCAAAGGAGATGAACAGACACTTCACCAAAGAAGACATTCAGGTGGCTAACAGACACTTGAGGAAATGCTCACAATCACTAGCTGTTAGAGAAATACAAATCAAAACTACAATGAGATACCTTCTCACTCCAACATTACTTGTACAAATAAAAAAAAATAGAAAATAACAAATGTTGGAGAGGTGACGAGGAGATTGGAGCACTTATGCACTTGACCAAGGCAAGGTCATGGAAGCTTCATAGACACATCCTCCCTGAGGGACTGAATTACTGGGCTGAGGGCTGGGGACCGTGGTCTAGGGCAACATCTAGCTCAATTGGCATAACACAGTTTATAAAGAAAATGTTCTACACCCTAATTTGGTGAGTAGCATCTGAGATTTTAAAAGCTTATGAGAGGCCATCTAAGATACTCCACATGTCCCACTGCATCTGGAGCAAGGGAGAATAAAGAAAACCAAAGACACAAGGGAAAGATTAGTCCAAAGGACTAATGGACCAACCACAACTACCACAGCCTCCACTGGACTGAGTCTAGCACAACTAGATGGTGCCCTGCTACCAGGGATCACAATAGCGGTCCCAGTAGAGCTGGATAAAAATGTAGAACAAAATTCAAACTCACAAAAAAAGACCAGACTTACTGGTCTGACAGAGACTGGAGAAACCCTGAGAGTATGGCCCCCAGACACCCTTTTAACTTAGTATTGAAGTCACTCCTGAGGTTCACCCTTTGGCCAAAGATTAGACAGACCCATAAAACAAAACAAGACTAAATTTGCTGACAAGCCCAGGGGCAAGGAGGAGAAGGCAAGAGGGGAGAGGAAAGTTGGTAATGGGGAAGCCAAGGTGGGGAAGGGGAGAGTGTTGACACTTCATGGCATTGGCAACCAATGTCTCAAAACAATGTGTGTGTTAATTTTTAATGAGAAACTAATTTGCTCTGTAAACCTTCATCTAAAACACAATTTAAAAACTGGTTGCGCAATTCTGAGAATATACTAAAAACCACTGAATTATACTTAAATTAGTGAATTATATGGCAGTTCGAACCCACCAGCCACTCTAAGGGAGAAAAAACCTGGCATTCTTCTCCCATGAACATTACAACCTAGCAAACCCTATGGGGAAGTTCTACTCTGTCCTATAGGGAATTGACTCTAGAGCACACAACAACAACAATGGTATGTGAATTATATGTTAATAAAGCTGTCAAAATTTATATGGCATCCCTGGGTGGTGCAATGGTTAAGGGCTTAGCTGCTAACCAAAAGATCAGTGGTTCAAATCCACTCAGAGATGTCTCAGAAGAAAGTCACGGTGATCTATTTCTAAAAGATCACAGTCATTGGAAACCCTATGGAGCAGAGTTGTAATCTGACACATGTGAGATCACCATGAGTTAGAATCAGCTCAAAGACAACTGGTCTGGTTTTATTTATATATAAATTCCAACTGGTGAGTTCTTACATGAGCAGAAGCTAAGGCTGGGCTGTAAGAATTTTGAAGAACCCTGAAGCCTTTGAGGAGGAAGGTGCATTACCAGTCTGGTGGAATGCAGGGGCTGAGGGGGCTTTCCATCTCACTTCCATTCCCTACTTCTCATTCGCTTCTTTTCCCTCAGTATCTTTTCTCCTCCCATCCCTTTTCCACAGATTTCTCTTTCCACTTGCCAATATTGCCTTGATGGATTCTGTCTCTCCATAATATTGAATCACATTACGGATGTATTACCTGTTAAAATTCATGTTTTTAAGTTCTTGCTCCCCTAGCTAATCTTGAAAAAATTTTGCTTTTTGTTTTGTTTTGTTTATAAAAAGCTACATTGCTTTTTCCCTCCTGGGCAACAAGAGACTCTGAGTGTGTGTATGTGTGTATTTGTGTGTGTGTTGTGTGTGTGTGTGTGTGCTTTTCAAGAAACCTCAGTTCAGGAAAATGTCTTAACAAACATCTCAGAGTTTGAGTTTTTAAATCTATAAACCAGTTACAGTAGTTGGAGTTCAATCGGGACAACAAAAAGAAACAGGTCATTTTCTTGACTGAGAATCTGTCAGCATTACTTCTGAGCCCGAGGGTGACAGGCACTCCAAATACACGGTGGCTGCAGCAATGGACTCGAGCACACCAACAGCTGTAAAATGGTACAGGATCAGGCAGTGTGCTGTTCTGTTGTGTATGGGGTCACCCTGAGTCAGAAGAATTGTGAATGTCTGAGCTTTGGCCACGTGAAACTGACTCCACAACCTATTCAAACTTCATAAGCATGGTTCCTCCTTAAAAAGAGCCATTCTTTTAAAAATCCAGAGTTCAAACTTGGAAAACAGTTTCAACCAGAGGGAGAATACTTACAAGGTCAAAGGCACTCAATGTCATAGACATCTATGGTAGTGAATGTGTTTCATAAATCTTTGCCATGTAAGTGAAATCACTATGCTTACTGGAAAGTGTATAAAAAAACCCTATTTTATAAGATTGTGGTAGATTTGTTGGAAGGGGCATGTGAGGCTCCCTCATCTCCCCTCTACTCCCTCCCTCCTCCATCCAGAACTGGCTCCAGAAGAGGCACTCCCCAAAGGTCCTTCATTTCACTAAGGCCTTTTTTTCAGGCATGAGCTCATCTCTTTCAGTTAAGTAGTAATAAATGATTTGTAAGGAGCAACTTACATCAGTGCCTTATAAATAACGACCAACGGCAGCGTTTGACTTCCTTGAAATGTTGACTCAGACGCTGGATGTGCACAGGGGTACCAGCTCTGTAACCTCTCAAACCCTTAATGCCAGACAAGTGAAAGGAAGCCACAGAACCTGCCAGAGGAACAGCACAGCATGTCACATATACAGAGCCACTTTAGCAATGTGGGAAGGGCAGAAGCAGGGTGGACCGTGAACCTGAGGTCATTCAGTGCCCATGGATTTTTCCTATCAATTGTGCTGTGAAGAAGTAAACACAAATCTCCTTTCCTACCTCCAGGGACCTTCACATACTGCACTGCTCTCAGGCTGCTCTCAAGAGTCCCTGAATCTTCCCCATTGCCAACCATTCAAGAGAAAGGGCTTAATATCCCTCACCTGGCAGGTGATGGATGCCTTTTTCTCTGATTGTCCTTATGGTTTAACAAGAAAATAATTGTCTTGGCTGGTGCGGGGCTACCACCAATGACCACCGTGACAGGGAACACAACAGAGATTCCCTGACGGAGCAGGAGAAAAGTGGGGTACAGAACTCAAATTCTAGTAAAAAGACCAGACTTAATGGTTTGAATGAGACTGGAGGGACCCCAGAAGACATGGCCCTGAGACTCTCTGTTAGCCCAAAACTAAAACCATTCCCGAGGCCAACTCTTCAGACAAAGATTAGACTGGACTATGGGACATAAAATGATACTCGTGAAGAACGTACTTCTTAGGTCAAGTAGATACATAAGACTAAATGGGCAGCTCCTGTCCAGAGGCAAGATGAGAAGCAGAAAGTGACAGGAGCTGGTTGAATGGACATGGGAAATCCGGGGTGGAGAGGAGGAGTGTGCTGTCACAATATAGGGACAGCATTTAGGGTCACATAACAATGTATGTATAAATTTTTGTATGAGAGACTGACTTGAATTGTAAACTTTCACTTAAAGCACAACAATAAAATTTAAAAAAAAAAAAAGAAGAATTGGCTTGGAGGGCAGGAATACAGCTTTTCAACTCAATCCTATCATTCAAAGACCCACAAAGGAGTTACTTTTTAGGAAAAGTGTCAACGATGTGAGGGTTGGAGTCAAAAGAACTAGGCTTAACAACTTTCTTCTCCCTTTACTATCCAAGGTCCCAAGCCAGGTTATTCTAATTTTGGTCAAGACCTGAAAGCGCTTGGGACACAATTTCCTCAACTATAAACTGAGATTGTCTGAAATGTCTCCCCTACCCATCTCATAGGGTTGTTGTATGGATCAAATGAGAGCATGAACATGCTTTGCATATGTAAAGGCTGTACAAATATAATGTCCACCACTGTCTGTCAGTTTGACATACCATGGTGGCTTGAATGTTGCAGTTATGCTGGAAGCTATGTCAGCAGTATTTCAAATACCAGCAGGGTCACCCATGCTGGACAGGTTTCAATGTAGCTTCCAGACTAAGACAGACTAGGAAGAAAGGCCTGGAGATACACTTCAGAAATCAACCAATGAAAGCCTTGCAGATCACAACAGAACATTGTTCAATATAGTGCTGGAAGACAAACCCCCTAGGCTGGAAGGTACTCAAAATACACAGTGGCTGCAACCATGGACTCGAGCATACCAGTGATTATGAATATGGTGGAGGACTGAGCAAAGTTTTGTTCTGTTGTACATGGGTCACCATGAATTGCAGCCAACTTGACAACAACTGACAAGAACAACACAAATATTCAGTAGTTAGACTGCATACCTACCTAGGGCCTGAAGGCATTCCCAACAGATAGGTACAGAATTTCTGGCTTGGGATTCATAGCTTCCATTCTGTGATGGGTTGAATTATTAACCCCAATTCCTTTCCCCTTTCTGCATGCTTGCTCTGGCTATATAACTTTGCAACTCCTCCAACTAAAGTCAGAGCATACTTCTCCTAGGGAGACTAACCATCCTGATTTTCCCAGTATGTGGCTTTAAGTGCTGATACCAAGAAAGTCCTAGCAAACCGGTATGGGTTAGTCAAGCTAAAAGACTTTCTCACCTCTTGCCTTTGGGCTTTGGCCAAGGAGACTTTAACAGAAATGACATAAGCAAAGTTTTGAAATATGGTTCTGTGATGGTATTTGAGCACTAGCTTCTCTGCCCTAGCCATGTGAAGAAACTTCTGCTCTTGGGTAGCTGCTGCCCTTTCAGCCTGGGACCCAAAGTGGACATGTGGAAAGCAGAGCTGAGTGTAATCTGCAGCCGGAAGCCAAGCCCAGATGTGTCAGTAGAGACAGTCTAGATCAGTCAACTCCCAGCTGACCCACAGACATGTGAACAAGAACCAATGGTTGTTGCTGTAAGTCACTGAATATTGTCACAGAGCAATAGCTAACTGGTACACATCAAGTGTTTTTTCTATTCAGACCATCTTTTCCTTTCTCTATCCCCAGCGGTGGGTCCCACATTGTGCTTCTTTTCGGGTGGACAGTTAAGTCCTGATTTGGCGGCACAGACTTCTTGGCAGTACCACGTCTATCGTACAGAAGAAAAACGGCGACTTTGCAATTATTCATGCGCTTTGCAAAATGGAAGGATTAATCTATGCATGGCTGACTATAAGCCCCAAAGACACTTACTGATAGTGTAAACTATTCCTCTCAAAGGACAATTCTGGGTATAGGAAAGACAGAGTGAAGGCTTAGGGACCTGTCTCTGACTCCCCCACTCCATATCCCTCTACAAAAGCCTAATAAATAAAAAAATATGGAAAGCTGTTTATGAGTTCTGGAAGCTCTGGATAGGGTAGTCATCTGTCCACAAAACATTCATCTCCACTTAGATTTTTAAAATCTCTTCATCCTTTTATGGTGTGTGAAAATTTCTCAGCCTTGTGCTACACCTCACTGATTTAATATTTTGTGGTGTCAATTCTAGCTTTCCTAAAAAAATCAAATTCCTTTAAGTTCTCCAATACATAGCAAGCACCCAATAAAACTGATTACTATTATTATATATTATTGTAATGTATATAACTATTTTATAATATTTAATATAATTATTAAATCACGCCTTCAATGTATCTGAAATAACTTGTTAGGATGCTCATGATGTATTCCAAGAAAAAGTTGATTCCAAAACAGTATAATCCCATTTTGGGGAGCTATGTGTGTGCACTTATAGACATGTTGTTGTTAGGTGCCGTCCAGTCAGTTCCGGCTCATAGCGATCCTATGTACAACAGAACGAAACACTGCCCGGTCCTGCGCCATCCTCACATGTAGACATAGACATACACAAACCAAAAAAAAACAAACCCGTTGCCACAAGTC
Organism: Dugong dugon; assembly: GCA_030035585.1. Lineage (NCBI taxonomy): Eukaryota > Metazoa > Chordata > Mammalia > Sirenia > Dugongidae > Dugong > Dugong dugon. Next base: position 63,518,093 of record CM057470.1, on the reverse strand, counting down.
ATGGTGACCCGATGTGCTACAGAGCAGAACTGCCCCATAGAGTTTTCTTTGCTGTAGTCTTTACAGCAGTAGCTCTCCAGACCTTTCTTTCATGCCGTCACTGGGTGGGTTCGGACTGGCAACCTTGAGGTTGGTCGTTGAGTGTAAACCGTTTGAACTCTTGCAACTCTAAAAATGCTGTTAAAAGTGGTTTCACTTGGAGTCGTAAATGCATGTCATATTTATTTCTTCTTTTCTCACAATCATATATTTTAATTTTTTTAATCGTGCATTTCTTGTGTAGAAAAAAGTTAAGAAAAACAAAGAATTTTAAAGAGCTAAAATGTAATCTCCTTCTCTTCTCCAAGCCTTCAGAAGGAGGAAACCTTCCCTCTCACCCTGCTGCCCTAGCCAGGCCTCTGTCCCAAGTTCAGGGCTGCTTCTCCCTCTGCCCTTCAGAGGGGTCCCTGAGCTGTCCCACCACAGCCAGACAGGGCCCAGACCCTAGGCTCCCTGGTGCGCATTGGTGGGGACTGACAGCCAGGGTGCAACTACTGTGGGGCCTCTCTTGTAGGGGCAAAAAGGACCGAGAAGACACGAGGCAGGCGGGGCAAGTTCAGAGAGGGTGGCCTGGGCGCTGGACCCTGACTGGGTGAGGTGGTCAGGGCACGGAGAACCCGTTGCCAAGGAATCCAAGACTTTGGTCTTTTAAGGTGTGTGTGGGTGTTATGTGTGTGCATGTGTGTGTGTACAGGATTAATTCGGTGTCACAGAGAATTGTTAACATTGGCTTTGTGTCTGGGTTGTTGGAGCCCTCACAAAGAGGAGAAAATCTGTAAAGGCTCAGCTTAACTGTGTACAGAAATACAATTACAGGCATTTATGTGATCTGGTCACCATTCATTCGCAAAAGCCTCCCCACTCAATAACGGTTATCCATATTGTTAAATATGTGGATGTTGCCAGATTAGCTTTGTTATAAATTTTAATTAATTGCGACACACAACTGTTGGCATGTGCTCAGTCATCAAAGTTGGCTGTTCCTGAAGCATTATCATCTGCACCCGACTTAGACTTCAGAGAACACTGGTCATGATAGCAAGACTGGTCCAAAGGCTTAAGAACATTTAATCACTTTTTGTGTGATAATTGCTACAATACCAACCCAGTAAATTTCCTCAAATTTTAAATAACAAAGCTGTATTAAGTCTTACAAAGCTAAAATGTATTTCTTGTTATTTTCAACATTTCTCCTAACTACTTATTGTTCATCATTTTGCACCAACATACCAACCAGATGGCTTATATTCATCTTATTTACACTATTTTTTTTCCAGCCAAACAGTATTAATCCAACAGTATAAACCAGTCCATGTAAACTTCTTGCTGCCCAAGACCTACAGCAGCCTATTCTCTTTCTTCTTGCCCCTGGTTAGGTCACCTTGTGGTCCTCCATCTGTCTGTCCAGTCTCTTCATACTCAGAGCTGGTTCATCCCTCTCCAGTGTCCTTCTCTTCTTTCCACTGAAGTCTCTGTGGGTGGTCTACACAGTCCAGGCTCCTCATCACCTCTATTTCAGAACATCTCCTTGTCTTGATGTGGCTGTTAAAAAGACTATTTGCTAAGAAAGAATCACCAACATGAATAGATGGTCTGACTCAGCAGAAGCATGACTTAAAATGTGTATTGTTCCTTCTCTCGTGTGCTTACTGCCCCTACTGTTGTGATATGTAAGCAATCAATGTATATTTACTGAGCAGCTAAGATGTGCCTAGTATTTTGCTTGGACTATGTTGTTGTTGCTAGGTGCTGTGAAGTTGGTCCCCGACTCATGGCAACCTTATGCACAACAGAACAAAACGCTTCCCAGTCCTGTGCTGTCCCTGTGATGGATTGTGGGCCAGACCATTGTGATCCATAGTACTGGCTGATTTTTGGAAGTAGATTGCCAGGCCATTCTTCCTAGTCTGTCTTCATCTGGAAGCTGCTGAAACCTGTTCAGCATCATAGCAACATGCAAGCCTCAACTGACAGATGGGTGGTGGCTGTGTATAAGGTACACTAGCTGGGAATCAAGCCCAAGTCTTCCTAGTGAAAGGTGAGAATTCTACCACTGAGCCACCAATGCCCCCTTTTGCTTGTATTATGGAGAATACTAAAGAAGCATAGACCCAAAACTACAGGACCATATATTTAATTGGGAAGGCAAAAGTTAGAGGGGGATAATCAACCCGTAAGAAACAAATAGAGAGCAATTAACACCTGCATACACACACTCACACACACACACACCAAGAGTCCTCAACTGGATTGGCTATGCATACAGTAGGGTACAGTGAAGTAGGATACAATGATGTGAGAGAAGCAGGTGGGAAAGAAAATGAATCCTGACTGCACTCTGAGAGAAGGAGCAGCCTTAGATGAGAACCTGGAAGGTGCTAGATCTTGCTGTGGAAGGTGACAAAACCACTGTAGAACTTCTAGCAGAGGAGTGTCAGGTGCCACTATGCAAGCTGTGTTTTAGGAAAATACCTGTGATAGTTCTCTATAGGATCACACAATGGCAGAGGTATAAGAATTAGGGAAACCAATTCAGAGATGCTCCTACTAAAAAATGTCTAACAACCCCTCATGTCCCACCTCTTAAACTCTTTCTCCAAGCCTTCAAGACTTACAAAACTTTTACTTGGTTTCTGTGGCTGAGATTGAAGCAAGTAGATTTGGGATTTTACATAACATCATAGATCATAGAGCCTTGGCATTAGAAAAGCCAAATGACCAAGTAATTTACTCACCTCGTACAGGTGAAAACATTGAAGTACAGAAAACTTAAGAAAAATGCCCAAAGTCTCAAAGCCTAGGGATCTAGTTTTCTGTGCCCGCAATATTCCTAGGTCAAAGATAATATGTGAATTAAATCCCATTTCAAAAGAAAAGCATTTGTAAGGAATATTCTCATCCAGGACCATCTTATATGAATTTTCATTATTGAAAAACCATCTCAAGAGTTCTGAGCAAAAGATAACAAGGTTTTTAACTCTATACAACAGTAGTTTCAATGTAACCAATATTGCTTTGAATTAATACAAATATACACAAACTTAAATCCAAGTATCATTTCCTGACATGAAGAGTTGAGGATAGAAGACAATTTCGAACATATGTGTCACCAAAAATAAAGAAAACTATAGACAAAACATAAGATAACCTACAAGCACTAGATAAGATAAAATACTGATCCAACCACAACATCTCACTGGGACAAAGTGCCAGGAAGTGTGGTTTTTCTCCTTTTAGCTGTTCATTCTGAAGTCAGGATACATCCTAAAATTGTTAATAATTCTATACCTTCAAGTAGTAGGTTCAACCGCTATCAAAGACCCTCCTTCATCTGACTCTATCTTATGTGTCTACCTGTACCTCCTCCAAGTCCCCGATTAACTCTACCTTCCTTCCAAGCCAGGCTTCTCAACTGCCTCTTACAGTGCTTCTCTTACATATGCAAGACGTGGTCCTCCTCTTCTAAAATACCTTACTGTCTGCACTCTGCCTATCTCCAGCTCCTTCAGAGTCCACCTTAAGCCCAATCTTCCCAGGAAGTCATCCTAATCTGCCTACCCACAGCAGACACTTGTTAATGGCATCCTGCCATCTTGCTTTGGTCCTGGTGCCATGCATGCCAGTGTTTCCTGCTCAGCTTGTAAGCTCTTTCAAGGCAAGAAGAGCAACTAACACATTTTCAGAATGCCCCGGTATGTGGAGCCCAGTTGTTTTTGTTGTTAGCTCCAGTCAAGTCGGCTGCTGACTCATGGTGACCCCAGGCACAATGGAACTAAATGCTGCCCAGTCCTACACCACCCCTATGATCAGTTGCTCACCGAACCATAGTGATCCATAGAGTTTTCATTGGCTGATTTTCAGAAGTAGACTGTCGGGCTTTTCTCCCTAGTCTGGAAGTTCCGCTAAAAATTGTTCAACATCATGGCAACACACAAGCCTCCCCTGACAGGTGGTGTATTGGCTGTGAATCGAGGGAACTGAACTTGGGTCTCCCACACGGAAGGTGAGAAAGCTACCACTGAACCACCACTGCCTTCATGGAGCCCAGGATTAGCCTTTTAATTCATTTCAGTAGATTCTGGTGCATAACTCCTCTTGAGTAATAGGTACTCTCTAAACAGAAAGAAAGAAAACTCAGGCAGTCTTTAATTCGCCGATTTTCCCAAACCCTGAACACAGCTGATAGCAAAACAAGTAATAGAACTAGATCCTTTGTTAAACCCACTCCAAATACCAAATGTACTGAACTATATTTGGCTTTTTGTTTTGGGCTTACAGAGAGGTGTCCACATTATAACGTCCCTCCTTCTCTCTGCAAGAAAAGCCGCAGTCCAGTGAAAAGAAGGAAAAAATGCATGCATCGAGGGTTATGATGAAAGCCTTTTCCTAACAGTGTATTTTGGATGGCATTATTTCCCTGTTTTAAAATTTTTCCAATAGAAATGTGAGCTGCAGAAAAGAAAATGTAATCACTATTTAATTGAAAAGCAGAATCCATGATCAATTGTTTCATCAAAGGGAAAGGGCAGGGAAAAGAAGAATTAAAGGGAATTTCAGAGTAAATAAAAGCAAATGGGTGATACACAGCAAGCAATAGCATTGCAGTGACGCCAGGACACCAACCCTAACTGACCCCTCAAAGGTCAACCAGAAAACACTTGGAAACTGGAACAGACTCTGAAAGGAATTTGACCAGCTCGTTAGCAAGGGGCTGGAAAGAGAGAGACTTGATAAAGAAGAGCTAGTCAAGAGTGGAGAGAGCATTATATCAATATTTAGACTACCACAGAGAGGCAGTTAAAACCTGGAAGAGAAGGGTAGGTTTGTGGTCCAGAAGGAGAAAGAACTAAGCCACCCAGGGCTGGGGCGAAAAGAAGTGAGTTGGTTGGTCTGAGGCCGACTTAAGCTGTAATATTTTAGAGCCATACCAATGCCTTAAGCCACAGCAAAAAAAAAAAAAAAGTTCAAGTAATAATAGTATGGGGGTAGTCAAAACCTCCTGGGCTTCCTCCTACTATAATCCAATAGTTTTTGCTCATAAACAGCAAACTTCACTGTCTTTGAAGAAGACACTCCTAGATCTTGGGTGGTGGAACTTAAGGTAAGTGCACTTTGGGGTTTCCCTAAAGCCATTTCATCCCAAAGCTTTGTCTCGAAGTGTCTGTTAATAGTGTAAATAGCAGCAGCTGTATCTCTACACTGGTATTAATGTTCTAAATAATGTTCTGGCGTCTTCGATTATAGCATTAGTACCAAAGAGGATTCTGGACTTCTCTGAGTAACACTCGTTGGAGCGTCCTCAAACTGGCTGGCCGTTGCCCGGAGAAGAGCCAGAACGTAAGAGCAAACCTCACAGCCTCTGGCAGCCTGGGTTGGCCACCCGGGGCCAGTTCTTTAGGAATGAGCCAGTGATGAAACCATTGTAAATCTCTGTTTAAAACTCTCTGTTAAGTTTTTTTTTGTTTGTTTTGTTTTGTTTTGTTTGAATGTTGTTTAAACATCTTTGGATCTGGAAGGGAGGCGAGCTCTCAGACATCAGTTCTGTAGAACTCCTTGACTCAGGCCGTGTGTGTCTGATGAAGTATTAGAATCTTGATAAAGAAGACATTCAAAAGAAACTAAGTGCTTGATGCAAAAACCTGGCAGCTGTGTGTGTTAATTTTACTTAGTATCTACGTGTTGGGAGATGGATGGTTTTCCCTATTTAAGAAAAAGTGGAAAATTCTTCTCTTTTGATTGGAAAAAGACCATCACTATGGTTCATTTTGTTTTCAGTACAGAGATACATCTTTCTGTTATCTGTCCTATTTGCAAACCTCAGAGAAAATGCACAAGAGATCTTAGGGAAGACAAGAAGCATAATCAAGGATTAATTAAGTTCACCACCACCCATCTGTCAGTGTGTCGTACTGTGTGGCTTGCGTGTTGCTATGATGCTGGAAGCTATGCCACTGGTATTTCAAATACCACAGGGTCACCCACGGTTTCAGTGTAGCTTCCAGACTAGGACAGATGAGGAAGAGAGGCCTGATGATCTACTTCCAAAAATTAACCTATGAAAATCTATGGATCACAACAGAACATTGTCCCATATAGGGCCGGAAGATAAGCCCCCTAGGCTGGAAGGCACTCAGAATACACGCACAGTGGCTGCAACAATGGACTCAAGTGTACCCGTGATCGTGAGGATGGCACAGGGTCAGGTAACATTTCATTTTGTTGTACATGTGTTCCCCATGAGTCAGAGTTAATAGGACGACAACTAACCACAACAATTAATGTCTGTTCTGTACTTACCTTTATCAGTCTAATGGGGAAATTCACCCGAGGCTAAGGAAGAGGAGAATAGAGGGAGCTGTAAGGATGAAATTGAAGCGCTGTAAAATCTTTTCATGCCAAAATAACCTTAAAGGAGTGGGGGCCTTAAAGGAGTTCCTGGTGTAGAGTAGTTGCTCAATGAATGTTTGCAGAATGAAGGAGAAGTCAAAGCTTGAGAATAAAATAAGTTATATACAAAGTTACAACAGATGCTAAGAAAGGATACCAGGAATAGTTATCTAACTGAAAGTAGAAACATGTGAGGGTTTTAGAGAATGATTTGCGTATCTTTACATATAGACCGGTATCAGTTGCCATCAAGTTGACTCTGACTCATGGCGAACCCATGAGTGTCACAGTAGATCACCAGCCCTTTCTTCTGAAGTGCCTCTGGAGGGACTCAAACTGCCAACCTCTCAGCAGTGAGTTAACCATTTGCACCACCCAGGGACTCCCTTACATATAGAAACAAACAAACAAACAAAAAATTCATTGCCATCAAGTAGATTCCAACTCAAGCGACCCTATAAGACAGGGTAGAATTGCCCCATAGGGCTTCCAAGGAGTGACTGGTGGATTCGAACGGCTGACCTATTGGTTAGCAGCCTGAGCTCTTAACCACTGCACCACCAGGGCTCCTTACATATAGAAGTGCCTCCCAAATGTGTCCGTGTCATAGCACACACAGAAAAAAATAGCCACACACTGGGTTAGATGAAATGGAACCCACACAGACAAAGGCAACTAGTCGGGGATCTACAACCACACTAGGCCCCAGCCATCATGCCAAGCGCTGAGAAGACCAATATCCTGGCAGACATCTGTCATCTCTTTGTGACACACCATTGCACCACAGCACACAATCTGGGAGGTTCTGTAAGACAGCCGGCCTTCTTTTCTCACCATTTAACTTTTGTCGTGGTTCTTTTTAAAAGAAATGAATTACATTATCTTGGTACCTGCAGCCCCATCACCACATAATGACAACTTCTAATTTCAGGCAAAGCATCTCAGAGGAAATAAATGATCCCAAAACTAACTCATTTTACCAGGATTATTTTGATTTTTTTCAAATGCTTTTTCAGCATCTATTGATATGATCATATGATGTTTCTTCTTTAGCCTGTTGATATGATGAACTACATCAATTGATTTGTGAATGTTGGACCAGCCTTGCATACCTGGGATAAATCCCACTTGGTTGTGGGTATATAATTCTTTTTATAGAGCATTAGATTTGATTTGCTAATATTTTGTTGAGGATTTTTACATCTATGTTCATGAGAAACAATGGTCTGTAGTTTTCTTTCCTAGTAATGTTTTTTATTGTCTGGTTTGGTAATGCTGGCCTCATAGAAAGAGTTAGTTAGAAAGTGTTCCCTCTATTTCTTTTCCTTTTTTTGGAAGAGTTTGAGACAGTTTTGTTTTAATTCTCCTTTAAATGTTTGGTAGAATTCACTGGTGAAACCATCTGGGTCTGGTGCTTTCTGTTTCGGAAAGTTATGAATTGCTGATTCAATTCCCAGAATTATTTTGATAATTATCTTACTAACCACCCAATTTGCTGCATGTAACATTTTTACCTAGAAGAACCTAAAGATGTTTCTACTTGCTACCTTCTAAACCATCCACTCTAAGTCTGAGATTTTTGGTTGGAGGCTTAGGATATTATCTGTTCTCGCCCAGTAAGTACCAATTCTATGACAAAGACGTTCACAAAAACCAGTTTCCTCTTTTTCCTGGCTCACAGCTAATTCACGTTCACCAGCCTCTCTTGTGGTTAATGTGGCCGTGTGACTAGGTCCTCACCAATGCAAAGTGAGAGGTGATCACGTGACCACAGATGGGCAAAAGAGTTTAAGAAGTGGGCATGCCTCTTCTATGCTCTCTTTCCCCTTTTCCTGAGCTAGAGTCAGATGATGACAAGATGAAATGAACCTGGGACCCTGAGTCACAACATGGAGGAAAGCTACTCACCAGCTGGGAACAACCTTCTTGAACTCTTAAGTGAGTGAAAAATAAACTTCGTCTTTGAGCCATGGAACAACTTGGGGTCTACTTGTTATAGCAACTAGCATTACCCTAGCTAATACAACTGCCCTCAGCCATGGATCTGGGAAGCCCATTATCTGAGTTACTTTTTTTCATTGTTCCCTAGGCCTCTCACATACACTGTAGCCATTTCACAGTATGTCTTAGCAGCCTTCTCCCAGATGTCCGGGACCCAAGAGTCCACTGTTCAGACCAACCGCAAAGGGTAGCTGCCACAACTACTCCTTGGTTATCTGGACAAGAATAGAACCCTGTGTCTCCTTGCTCCATGGACTGACAGCTTTATCCCAGGCCCACTCAAGTAAGTGGAATCTCCATCTGCTTTATTGGCTGACACCATAAAATGTCCTGACCTCAAATGAATTTTATGTATTTCTACAAACATAACATTTCTTGCCATTGTTTAATTTGAGATGTCTCAGGGATTTATTAATAGTTTCATAAAGATATTTTCTGTTTTATCTGACTGAAGCATTTGCCTAGGATAAAAAATATTCTTTTTTTCCATGCATTTTTTTATCCTCTATTTGCTCTTGGCGTACATGAGGCATTAACCCCACACTTGATTCAAAACCCAGGTAGAACACTCTTTCCTAGCAATGCAAAGCAAACTAGTCAGACCCAGAAGAAAGGAAATGGACACAAAAGGCATAGAGATCACTGTTTTTCATAGGATGATAGTAAAATTTTAAACCATTTAGAACCAAGCCAAAAAGAGATACCAGAATTGTCTTGGTTCAGTGACAGAATTCTCACCTTCCATGCCGAAGACCCAGGTTCAATTCCTGACCAATGCACTTCAAATGCAGCCACCATCCATCTGTTGGTGGAGGCCTATGTGTTGCTATGATGCTGAACAGGTTTCACTGTAGCTTCCAGACTAAGATGGACTAGGAAAAAAGGGCTGGTAATCTACTTCCAAAAGCCAGCCAATGAAAACTATATGGATTACAACTGTCCAATCCGCAACTGATCATGGGGACAGGGCAGGACCATGCAGCATTTCGCCCTGTTGTGCACAGGGTCACCATGAGTTGGGGGATGACTGGAAGACAGCTAACAAGTCCTCACTATTCAAAGTGGACCAGCAGCACTGGCATTACCTGGGAGCTAGTTAGAAATGGAGAATCTCAGGTCACATGTTAAACCCCCTGAATCAGAATCTGCATTTTCACAAAATCCCCAGATGATTCATGTGCATATCCAAGCACTGGTCCAAGCATCATAAAGAGCTGGTTGCATAACTCTGTGCTTCAAATAATTTCTTGTCAGGGGGCTTTAATCTGAATAAGAGAAAAATTAAAGCCAGCTATCCACATATCTTGACTCATCCTACCGAAGCCTAACTTTCCTCCAAATGCACTAAACCTAACTAACCTCCCTGAAAGTAACTTAGATCCCACATCTGCTCCTTAAAATACTTCCACTTAAAAATGCACAATGGCAAATCCACTGCCATGGGGATTGTCTTAGTCATCTAGTGCTACTATAACAGAAATACCACAGGTGGATGGCTTTAACAAAGAGAAATTTATTTCTTCACAGTAAAGTAGGTTAAAAGTCCAAACTCAGGGCGTCAACTCCAGGGGAAGCCTTTCTCTCTCTGTCGGCCTTCTCATCAATGTTTCCCCAGACTAGGAGCTCCTCCACGCAGGGACCCCACGTCCAAAGGATGCGCTCTGCTCCTGGCACTGCTTTCTTGGTGCTATGAGGTCCCCCAATCTCTGCTTGCTTCCCTTTCCTTTTATCTCTTGTAAGATAAAAGGTGGTGCAGGCCACACCCCAAGGAAACTCCTTTTACCTTAGATCAGGGATGTGACCTTAGTAAGGGTGTTACAATCCCACCCTAATCCTCTTTAACATAAAATTATAATCACAAAATGGAAGACAGCCACACAATATTGGGAATCATGGCCCAGCCAAATTGATACACGTATTTGGCGGGGGACACAGTTCAATCCATGACAAGGAGTCACTGATTTCCATCTTTCTGCTGTCCTTATGAAAATGCTGGAGCTGTGGATCAGAGCAGGCAGTGACAGGGGAGCAGGGCTTATCATGGGGCAAGGAAGAAAGGGAGGAAGGAAACATCTGGGAACATTCTGGTATATGTCTTGCTAGCTTGTTGGGTTTTTTTTTAAATACATGTATTTCAAAATGATACAAGGTGTATACAGTGTTTAAATATTTTTTACCCAAAATGTAAAACTAAATATTCCCCATATCAAAAACATAACATTTTTTTAATGGCTATGTCATGTTCCATCCTGTGGATCTGTTATAATTCCTTAATCGATACCTTAGTGTTGGACATTTAGTTCGTTTCTAATTTTTCACTATTATAAAAAATGTTTCATGGAACATCGTGCAGATTAATTTTGGTTCATTAATTTAGTTCTGATTCCTCCTTTGAGATAAACTCTTAGAATTCTTTACACTTAACTATTAAGGCCATCTGAAATTTACTTTGTTTTGAGATATGAAATAGTAATCAAATTATTTTTTAAATAGTTACTGTGTCACCATTATTAGATAATCCATGATATGAAATAACATGATCACATACTAAGTTCTTATCCTTTTTCAACTAACTTTGGCCATTTCCATTCTGTTTTACTTATTGTAGTTCTGTAACATAATTTTAATTACTAATCACGAGAGTTCTTTTTTTTTTGTTTTTCAGAATGTTCTTGGCTATTTTGTCAACTTCTGAAAAGGATTATTGGAATTTATCTTGGAATTATATTATACATACTAGATAATTTAATGTAAATTGTCAATACTATAACTCATCCAGAATGTGATGTCTCTTAATGTACTGAAATCTTCTGTTGCTTAATAATGTTTGGTCAAATTTTTCATGTATCCTGGACACATCTTCCTTGAATTTATTCCTAGGTATTTTATATTCTTTTGTTATTGGCAATAAGATTATTACCTACTGTTTCCTGCTGACATGTAGGAAACCATTGTTTTTTATTTGGTTTGTTTATAACCGACCACCTTGCTGAACTCTTTTCATAAATTTAATTGTTTTTCATCAACTTGCTTGGGTTTCCTGTAAATTACCCACAAATCAATCGCAATTTTGACTCCTCCTTTCTAATATTTACACCTCTTCTCACTTTCTCTCTTCTTTCCTTTTATTTCTTGTTTTGCCTTTTACATTTTGACTATATTTATTTTATTTTGGTTTTCAAATGATTATGAATGGAATAGTCTTGGTTGTTTTTGTGGTTGTTTTCAAGTTTTGGTATCAGGAGTACGCTAGCTTCTAAAAATGATTGGAAGATACAAAATTTATAAGTCCTGAAATCATTATATTAACATGGAAATATTTTGTTCATAGAATACTCAGACTTATCCAAAATGCCATTTTGGTTCAGACTTTGACCACCTATAAAATTTCTTTAATGGCTTTAGTCTTGTTGTTTTCAACCTTAACATGAGTTGATATAAGTAGGTTCTTATTTTGTAACCTGGACAACCCAGATTTTCAAATACTCTTATATGGTAAGCATAATGTATTTTAATGTCTTCCGTCTAAAGTTTAATCTCCTTTATCATTGCAAACATTGTATATTTTTCCTCTCTTTTTCTCCCTCTCTCATTGCTCTGTTCCTTTCATAGCTCTCATTTATCCTTAACTGACCATACATTTTATTTGTCATATTTATCAAATAGATTGTTGTCTCCTGTTCATAGTTTTTAAATGGGATACGTGGAATGTTTAGTATTTCTTTCTCTCATATTTTATTCATATTTACATGTATATGGCTGCAACAGTGGGCTCAAGCATAACAACAGTTGTGAGCATTGTGCAGGACCAGGCAGTATTTCATTCTGTGGTGCATAGGGTCACTATGAATCAGAACTGACTTGACAGCACCCAACAACAACAAAAACATACGTACATACATACATACATATTTATTTATATTATATATATCAAATAGATGGCACCCAGCTACCATTACTGAACATTTTGATCAAAGATTTGATAGAAGAATCCTGATCAAAAAGGGTAAAATGCAGAACAAAATTTCAAATTCTTACGGACTCCAGGCTTCCTGGAGCCATGGAGGCTGGATGAACTCCTGAAATTATTGCCCTGAGATGATCCTTGAACCTTAAGCCAAAAACATCCCCTGAAATCTTCTTAAAACTGAACAATAGTTTAGCTTAACTAGTAACGAATGTCTGCCTTGAGCATCGTGCTCTTTCAAGATGTATCTACATGGGTTCAAACTGACAACAGCAACTAGAAAGATTAGATAGGAAACTTAGGGGGCAGTGAGTTTATGTTAATGGGGAAGAACAACTCAGAAAAAAGAGGGTGAGAATGGTTGCACAACTCGAAGAATGTAATCAGTGTCACTGAATTGTACATGCAGAAACTATTGAATTGGTGTATGTTTTGCTGTGCATATTCTCAACAACAAAATAAAATCTTTTAAAAAATAAATAAATGTTCTCTTATATTTTTATAAAACAAGCTAAATTTCATTACATTCTGTGTAGCTATCTACCTACCAGTTGTCATCAAGTCAATTCCAACTCATGACAACCCCATATGTGTCAGAGTAGAACTTTACTCCATAGAGTTTTCAGTTGAACGTAGATTACTAAGTCTTTTTTCTGAGGAATATCTGGGTGGACTCAAACCACCAACCTTTCTTTAAGCAGCTGAGCATTAACCGTTTGCACCACCCAGGGACTTACATCACCCTTAACTGATTCTTTCCAGGGGTACAATGTTCAATAGTTAAAAAGGAGACTTACTTTCTAGAATTTTCTAGCTTCCTGAGATGAGTATCTGATCATGTGCACACCAGTTCCTTAACACTCGTTATGTTAATAATCACCTCTGCTTTACTCGTTGAGCTCAGAGAAACATGCCTATATCTCAAAGTCCACAGTGCCAAAAAGTCTTAGGAAACATGGCATTATCGGTCCAGGGCTAATCAGGAGAATAAATACAACTCTGTGTATCTTAACAGAGGGAATTTACTGCAGAGAATTTGTTGCAAGGTGGTGGAGGAGCAGAGAACCAAACTAGGTAAGATGAGTTAGCAACAACAGGAAGCAAGTGCCCACTCTAGCTAGAGACACCAAGGAGAAGGTGGTGTTATGTAGCCCAGGATGCAGAGTCATCTGCTGAAAGCTGGACCATGGAAGGTTTTCCATTGAGAGCCAGAGCCAAGGAGGAGAGGCAGCCTGAGAACCAACCCTTCTGTGACATGGAGCAGAGCAGGTGATGGACAAGGAGTGGATCCAAGGACAAAGAGGCCCAGTGGTGCCTCAGCAACAAAAAACAATTTCCTGAGTTTGGCTTTCAATACATAAGGGAGGTATTTGCTAGCAACTAAATCAATTTTCAGTCTGTGTGCTTGGTACAGTTGAGTCAATTTTGCTCTTTTCCTTTAGTTCTAGATTGCATTGCACCAACACAGAGTAAAATCACCGCAAAGCTAATTAAGCTGAAACTTCAGGGTCCATCACCTACATAGACCACGTCTGTTAGGGATTGAGTTGTGTCCCGCCAAAAAGTGTTGGAGTACTAACCCCTATATCTATGGATGTAATCCTGCTTGAAAATAGGAGTTTCTTTGTTATGTTAACAGGGTCATATCAGTGTAGGGTATGTCCTAAATTTAATCATTTTTGAGTTATAAAAAAAGAGCAGATTAGACACAAAGATAAGCAAAAACGGGGTGGGAAGATAGATGCCACTGAAGATCTCCAAGGAACAGAAGCTGAAAGAGACAAGGATCTTCCCCCCTGAGCCAACAGATACAGAGTCTTCCCCTAGAGCTGACATCAAATTTGGACTTCTAGCCTCCTGAACTGTGAGAAAATAAATTTCTGTTCTTCAAAGTCACATGTTTGTGGTATCTGTGTTGCAGCAGCACTAAGAAACGCAGACACCTTCCAAGGTCTGGCAGGGGACTTAGCAATACAAATATATGGCTACATGTTTGGTAAAAATGCAAAATCAATCAGTTATGACCACTAACTCTTTCCACTAACTTTCCCTCTATCACACTTACCCTCATGTTGGGTGGTCCTGGGGTGGCATTGTTAGAATCAGGCTTAAAGAAGGTTAGTTGGGGATACATTTAGTTTTTATTAAGTGGGTCCATATTTATGTGGTCCACCGTCACTTCCATGCATAGTTAGATTATTGTTGGCCATTCTGGTGTAGGAATTGCTTTTAGGAACACTCCTCCAATCTACTGTGCCAACCCACCTATCATCATGGTATGAAGATGGGAGCATGAGGTCATATTACAATGTATATCTCAAGTCTTAAAACTTTCAGCACCAGGAATTTGTGAGTAGTGAGGAGAAACAAGGTTTGAAACATCTATACAGAAATTCTTCCAGTCTTCATATGTGCAAAATTGTAAGTGGAGCATTTAGTTATCTTTAACACCTGGTCAAAACCAATGTCCTCTCCTGTCAGAAATATATATAATAATGCACTGTATATTACTTTTAACTTATTTCATGGGAATTGTGTGAAATATATAGTTTATCAGAGCCCCTATTCTTGTAGGAAATAGACTTGTAGGAGGATGGAGTGGTAGAAGTCAAATGAAAAGCTAGAATGGCCAAGTAACAGTTTACTTGCCTGGGGACAAGGTGGTTGCTCATAAATGATGGCGGCAACAGCCAGATTACCAGGGTGAAGAGGATTAAGAGGTAAAGGATGTCATCTTAACCTCGGATCTCAAGGGAAGGCAAGGCATCCTGCATGACTATAAATTAAAAAGGGATGAGTTATTTTATAAGACGAGGGCAATTTAAGCATATTTACATGTTGAGGGCCACCGTCTGTCTGTTAGTTTGTCATACTTTGGTGGCTTGCATCTTGCTATGATGCTGGAAGCTATACCACCAGTATTTCAAATACCAGCAGGGTCACCCATGGTGGACAGGGTTTAGTGGAGCTTACACACTAAGACAGGATAGGAAGAAAGGCCTGGCTATCTACTTCTGAAGATTAGCAAATGAAAACCCCATGGATGATAACAGAATATTGTCCAATATAGCGCTAGAAGATGAGCCCCTAGGTTGGAAGACACTCAAAGTACTCAGTGGCAACAACAATGGACTTGAGCATACTAATGATTGTGAAGATGGTGCAAGACTAGGCATTATTTCATTCTGTTATAAATGGGCTCACCATGAGTTGGGACTGACCTGATGGCAACTAACAACAACATTTGTTGAGTATAGAGGGCAAGTAACGAGCGAGTGGTTGAAGGTACAGATAAGAAATGGAGATCTCAGTGACAGCCAAGTCCTTATGCAAGTCACTTAAACTTCTCTGAGCTTCAGTTTCCTTATCTGTAAAACAGAGAGCAGGATAATTACCTTCCTCACAATGTTGTTGTGTGAATCAAAGGGTATATTTTAAGATCACGTGCATTGTGAATGCTGAAAAAAAACAGTTATCATCAAGTCAATTCTGATTCATGGTCACCCCCATGTGTGTCAAAGTAGAGTGGTGCTCCATAGGGTTTTTAATGGTTAATTTTTTAAAAATAGATTGCCAGGCCTTTCTTTAGCAGTGCCTCTGGGGGGGACTCAAACCACCAACCTTCTGATTAACAGCAAGTCTGTTAACTGTTTTCACCACCCAGTGACTCTAAAAATGCTAAAGCACCTTGTAATTGTTATCTGCGGGCCTTACTTGGTTGAGACAATTATGAGATGTCTCCTGAGACCTCATTAACAGATCAGTCCGAGAGCTCAACTATAAAATTAATGTCCAGTGGAACAAAATATAATTTCAGGGTCAGACTTTTGCATAGTCTAACAGACCAAAGCCCTCACGACTTGGATTGAGTTGTTCAGAAATAAAAATGGCTCCATCAGAAACAAAAATAGATCAGCTGAGGTCACATAGAAAATGAGGTTCACAGAGGAAAATTTTGGCAGTGCCCAATCAATCTTACCTGCTTGAGAGGGTGCACTTACCCAAAGACTCAACCAGTCCAGACTCTGGGAAAATAATTTGCCTATCACAAAGATGGAAGCCTAATGACCGTCTTATCCTGATTTCATTATTCTCAAGAAACGGTGCATGCTCTGATTTTATGTACATCAAACAAACTATTGGCTATAATTTGGCTTCCCCTGGAATTTGGCATACAAAGAGAACATACACAAAGTATGCTGTTATGAAGTATTCTAGTCCATGTTACGGTGATACTGATCATGACTTACTGTTCTATGTACCAAGAATAAAATAACAGGGCTGCCATATTGTACAACCTGGGGACACCATTTGTAACATAGTCAATGTAAAAAGACACCCCCCGCTGCAATGCAGAGGAAGAAACTGCTGATCAAAATAAATATTGTTCTCTTCTTCCTTAGGCACATAGCTAGAATACATTCCCAGGTCTCCTGTCTTAGTTACCTAGTGCTGCTATAACAGAAATACCACAAGTGAATGGATTTAATAAAGAGAAATTTATTCTCTCACAGTTTAGGAGCCTAGAAGTCCAAATTCAGGGTGCCAGCTCTACGGGAAGGCTTTCTCCCTCTGTTGGCTCTGGGGGAAGGTCCTTGTCATCCATCTTCCCCCAGTCTAGGAGCTTCTCAGCACAGGGACCTCGGGTTCAAAGAACACATTCCACTCTCAGGACATCTTTCTTGGTGGCATGAGGTTCCTCTCCTCTCCGCGTGCTTCTCTCTTTTATATCTCAAAAGAGATTGACTCAAGATACAACTTAATCTGTAGATTGAGTCCTGCCTCGTTAACATAACTGCCTCTAATCCTGCCTCATTATCATCATGTTGTTGTCATTCGGTGCCTTCTAGTCAGTTCTGGCTCATAGTGATTGTACATACAACAGAACGGAACACTGCCCGGTCCTGCGCCATCCTCACAATCCTTGTTATGCTTGAGCCCATTGTTGCAGCCAATGTGTCAATCCATCTCATTGAGGGTCTTCCTCTTTTTTGCTGACCCTCTACTTTACCAAGCATGATGTCCTTCTCCAGGGACTGGTCCTTCCTGATAGCATGTCCATAGTATGTGAGACATAGTCTCCCCATTCTTGCTTCTAAGAAGCATTCTGGCTGTACTTCTTCCAAGACAGATTTGTTCCTTCTTTAGGCAGTCCATGGTATATTCTTTGCCAACACCGTAATTCAAAGGCCTCAACTCTTCTTCAGTCTTTCTTATTAATTGTCCAGCTTTTGCAAGCATATGATGCGATTGAAAACACCATAGCTCGGGTCTGGTGCACCTTAGTCTTCAAGGTGACATCTCTGCTTTTTAACACTTTAAAGAGGTCTTTTGCAGCCGAATTGCCCAATGAAATGCGTCTTGATTTCTTGACTGCTGCTTCCATGGGTGTTAATTGTGGATCAAAGTAAAATGAAATCCTTGACAGCTTCAGTCTTTTCTCCATTTATCATAATGTTGCTTATTGGCACAGTTGTGAGGATTTTTGTTTTCTTTATGTTGAGGTGTAATCCATACTAAAGGCTGTGGGGTCTTTGATCTTCATCAGTAAGTCATTCAATCCTCTTCACTTTCAGCAAACAAGGTTGTATCATCTGCATAACGCAGGTTGTTAATGAGTCTTCCTCCAATCCTGATGCCCCTTTCTTCTTCATATAGTCCAGCTTCTCAGATTATTTGCTCAGCATGTAGATTGAATAAGTATGGTGAAATGATACAACCCTGTCATACACCTTTCCTGATTTTAAACCATGCAGTATCCCCTTGTTCTGTTAGAACAACTGCCTCTTGATCTATGCACAGGATCCTCATGAGCACAATTAAGTATTCTGGAATTCCCATTCTTTGCAATGTTATCCATAATTTGTTATGATTCACACAGTCGAATGCCTTCGCATAGCCCATAAAACACAGATAACATCTTTCTGGTACTCTCTGCTTTCAGTCATGATCCATCTGACATCAGCAATGATATTCCTCATTTCACATCCTCTTCTGAATCTGGCTTGAATTTCTGTCAGTTCTCTGTTGATGTACTGCTGCAGCCATTTTTGAATGATCTTCAGCAAAATTTTGCTTGCATGTGATATTAATGATATTGTTCGATACTTTATGAATTCTGTTGGATCATCTTTCTTTGAAATAGGCATAAAGATGGATCTCTTCCAGTCAGTTGGCCAGGTAGCTGTCTCCCAAATTTTTTGGCATAGACGAGTGAGCGCTTCCAGGGCTGCATCCATTTGTTGAAACATCTCAATCAGTATCCCGTGAATTCCTGAAGCCTTGTTTTTCACCAGTGCCTTCGGTGCAGCTTGGCCCTCTTCCTTCAGTACCATTGGTTGCTGATCATATGCTACCTCTTGAAATGGTTGAATGTCAACCAGTTCTTTTTGGTATAGTGCCTCTGTGTATTCCTTCCATCTTCTTTTGATGCTTCCTGTGTCATTTAATATTTTCCCAGTAGAATCCTTCAATATTGCAACTTGAGGCTTGAATTTTTTCTTCAGTTCTTTCAGTTAGAGAAATGCCGAGCATGTTCTTCCCTTTGGTTTTCTAACTCTAGGTCTTTACACGTGTCATAATACTTCACTTTGTCTCCTCCAGCCACCCTTTGAAATCTTTTGTTCAGCTCTTTTACTTCATCATTTCTTCCTTTCCCTTTAGCTACTCTACATTCAAGAGCAAGTTTCAAAGTCTCTTCTGACATCCATTTTGGTCTTTTCTTTCTTTCCTGTCTTTTTAATGACCTCTTGCTTTCTTCATGTATGATGTCCTTGATGTCATTCCACAACTCGTCTGGTCTTCTGTCATTGGTGTTCAATGCGTCAAATCTATTCTTGAGATCATCTCTAAATTCAGGTGGTATACACTCAAGGTTGTATTTTTGCTCTAGTGGTCTTGTTCTAATTTTCTTCCTCTTCCACTTGAACTCTATCATGTAACCTTCAGTGTCGTTTCTATCACCAAGGCCATATTTTCCAACTACCAATCCTTCTTTGTTTCCAACTTTCGAATTCCAATCACCAATAATTCCAATCACCAATGCATCTTGATTGCATGTTCAATCAATTTCAGACTACAGAAGTTGGTAAAAATCTTCAATTTCTTCATCTTTGGCCTTAGTGTTTGCTGCATAAATTTGAATAATAGTTGTATTATCTGGTCTTTCTTGTAGACATATGGATATTATCCTATCACTGACAGTGTTGTACTTCAGGATAGATCCTGAAATGTTCTTTTTGGCGATAAATGCGACGTCATTCCTCTTCAAGTTGTCATTCCCAGCATAGTAGACCATATGATTGTCCAATTCAAAATGGCCAATACCAGTCCATTTCAGCTCACTACTGCCTAGGATATCAATGTTTATATGGTTCCATTTCATTTTTGATGATTTTCAGTTTTCCTAGATTCATACTTCATACATTCCACATTTTGATTATCAATGGACATTTGCAGCTGTTACTTCTCATTCTGAGTCATGCCACATCAGCGAATGAAGGTTCCGAAAGCTTGGCTCTATCCACTTCATTAAGGTCAACTCTGCTTGGAGGCGACAGCTCTTCCCCAGTCATGTTTCAAGTGCCTTCCAACCTGAGGGGCTCATCTTTCGGCACTATATCAGACAACATTCCACTGCTATTCATAAGGTTTTCACTGGCGAATTCTTTTTAGAAGTAGACCTCCAGGTCCTTCTTCCTAGTCTATCTCAGTCTGGAAGCTCAGCTGAAACCTGTCCACCATGGGTGACCCTGCTCGTATTTGAATACTGGTGGCATAGCTTCCAGCATCACAGTAACAGGCAAGCCCCCACAGTACAACAAACTGACAGATGCATGGGGATATTAACATTGTAGAGGTTAGGATTTACAACACATTAGATTACAAAACTGTGGACAATCACATACACTGGGAATCATGGCCTAGTAAAGTTGACACATATTTTGGGGGGACACAATTCAATCCATGACACTCCCTTTCAAGTATATATGAGTTCTAGGTAATACAACGAGAGTATAAGTGATGTGCCCGCTTTCAGACTTAACCCATAGACACCTACCACATGTGCTCCTCCATGCCTTTTTCCATTTCTGCTTGACTGAATGAAGACAATTCCAAAGATGCCGTTGAAATCTGTGTGTTGAAATTAGAAGAGCCATTGCCATCCTTGATCACTGAATGATTGAATGACTCCATGGAGCATAGTCTCCCCACTGAACTCTTTGCATGTCCAGAACTGTTACGTGAGAAAAAATGAACTTCTACATTTTAGCCTAAATGATGAGAAGAAGTCAACTGTGCAAAGACACAGGAGAAAAAAGTATGTTCGTCAGAAGAAAGAAGTATGTTAGGCAGTAGCAAAGTGAGAATGATCTTAAAACATTGTCTCATTGTGATCCACTGATATTGTCCAAGTTTTATCTACTGATACCAAAAAGTTTGATTCATATGAATCAGCTTCTAAGAAAAGTCATTAAGTATACTGACAAATTTAGGATTCTGAGCCTGAGGCTAGATTCTAGACTCTTGTATATTAATCATTTGGATAAATTCAACTTTGTGAGGCCACTTGCTAGACTGCCAACATCTCACCATGTTCTGTAATTGATTTTCAGTGGTAATATTGAAATGGGTGTAATAAATAACACCTAAACAGGTAGCTAGGATCAATACCACCTTGGTCATGCAAACACTTCTTGGTCCCTTGAGCCCTCCTTGGATGGGAATCGATGAATCACATCTTGTTTTGTTTTCCTCAACCAGATTTCTGTTACATTTTGCTGAATCAGTTCTCCCTTATTCCTGCCATTGAAAGCCAATAATGGGTCATATACTTTACATGATCTACTGATCTCAGAGTCATAGTCCTTAAGCCAAACTACAAGGCAGTGGGAGAAGAGCAAGGCACTGAGATGGCCACACATTTTTCCATGTAGCCGTGATCAGCCTTTTCAATTGCCCTAGAAAGTCCATGGCACACATATGCACACACAGACAAAGCTGCAACTTATATATATAATTTCCCTAGAGACCTCACCAGGCTCTCTTTTGAAGGAATTCGAGGAGAATTTCCGATTTTCTCCTCCATTTGTCCAGTCCCTGCCTCTTTGCAAAGATAAACCTGAATGTGATGGAAAGCCCACTTGGACCGCAGGCTGACCTCCCAGGAATGACAGCACAGAGCCAACCACACTTGAGGCCTCAGGCAGGTTTTCAGGCCAGAGTGCTCCCTGCAGAGAAGGGGGCTTCTCAGGTAGTGGGTGGACCACCAGACACAAAGGGTAGCCTCAACAGGGGTTAGGAGCTTCCCACCACGCAATCCTATCTTTTCAGTTTTTACTGGGAAATAAAAACCAACAAACAGCAGGTTTAACTCTAACAGGCTTGCACAGACCACTAGCCTTATGGTCCTGCTCATCCTACAAAGTTAACTCAGACGTCACTTCCTCTACAAAGACTTCCTGGATTCCACCTACAGAAATAAACCTCCTCCTCCCTTGTGATTTTCTACCCATTATTTAGGATTATGGCATTTAACATTTTTACATGTATAATAAATGGTAGTTTTTTCCCACTGGATTGGGAGTTTCTCAAAGGAAGGAATTATATTCCATTGCTCTTGAACCTAGCTCTGGTGCTCAGTGGTTAAGACCTCAGCTGCTAACCATAAGGTAAGCAGTTCAAACCACCAGCCACTCCTTGGAATCCTATGGGGCAGCTCTACTCTGTCTTATAGGGTAGCTATGAGTCAGAATCGACTGGATGGCAATGGGTTGTGGTTTGCTCTTGGACCTAGTAGAGTTTATCTGTTATAGTGGACACTCAAAATACATCTGTTCAGTTAAATTAAAATAATATTTAAAATTTGGTGCTAGGGAACTATTTAGTCTATTAAAAGATAACATTCTTAACCAATATAAATACCAACACAAAGTCAAGCACTTAATTACTAAGCAAACAAATATCCTGTAACTTGGGTATTTTTGTTGTTTCAATTTTTTGCCTTTGTACATAGCGCTGCAAAAAAACCAATTGTATAGTTTTATCTGTGTAAGAATCCTTAGTTATTTCTACCAGTGAAATATCTCATTCGAAGGATATGCAAAATACCCAAGATTTAAACACGTATTGCCAAACTGGCCCCAGGAAAGTTGCAGCAACGTATAGCATCACCAACAATGATTAAAAGCATATGTTTTCTGGTAACAGCACTGAGAATTTAATGTTTGATTAAGCTTTTGACAATTTTATATGTAAGAAAATGGTTTCTTTAGGTTTCTTTTAATTTCCTGATTAGTGATGGGTTAAACTTTCTTTCTTGTGTACTAGCCATTTGTGTCACTTATGTGGATTACCTGGCCATGCCCTTTGCCTGTATCTATTGGCACACGAGTGGAATGGAGCTATCTGAGGTCTTGAGCATCAAAAGGCTTTCATTTCATCCAGATGGCTTGCTTTTGGTGTATACTAAAATGCCCAGCTGTTAAGAAAGGAGAGCTGTCATTTGTCATCGTTTTCATGGCAAAAGTCAGAAACCCAATTCAAACTAGTCCAAGCAAAAACAAAAATATGAATTTTTTGGACTTGTAGTAGCAATGTTTAGATCTTCTAACTTCAGGTGCAACTTGATCAAGAGTCTCAAACAGACAATGCCATAAAACCCAAATTTTTCTCTCTGCCTTGGATCTGCCTTCTGCAGATTCTGCATGAGGGATCTTGACAGCTTGTGCCTCTCTCGCAGCAGTCCCAGCGAAGTTATCAGTGCATCCCATTGTCTGATTTGGTTGTACCCATCCCTGAATGAATCACTGTGGCCAGAGGAGGGTGTGTTCTTTTTAGTCATGTTTAAACCTATGTCCACTCTTGGAGCTGAGTTGGAGTCATCTCTACGACAACAGCACATTGGCCTGAGAGTTGCCCAAAGAAAAACACAGTGAAGAGAGGATACAGGGCCATCAGAAATCAACAATTGTCCATTACAGAGACTGTTGCAAGTGAGCAATAAAGGCTAAAGTTAGGAATTAGTAACGCAGAAATAAAAACGAAGGAAAGAGATCCAATGTACCAGCAGCAGAAGCATTGTAAATTGATTTACCACGGACAGAAGGCATGTAAATGCAGAGAGGGTGTGTTGGACTAAGACGACCAGGCAAGTTTGGGGAATGATAATTACATGAGAAGAAAGAGCAGGTTGAGCAGACTCCAACAAGGGGGAAGAGCTGTGAAGATCAGAAAAGGCATTGTCAGAGCTTCAGCTTTTGTCAGTGAGGTGCTTCCAGTAATGGTAAAATTTAAAGTGTGGCTGCCAGGGCAGACAGCAATGGGGAGTGGAAAATGAATAAGTTAAGGAACATTTAGTCCTGAGAGCTAGAAGTTACCGAAGGCTGTATCAGGGGATGAATTCATTGAAGAAAAGTAATGGAGACTCTAGAGAACCATAAGAAAGAATGGTGAGTGTCATTTGAATGGATTCCCAAAGAAGTACAACCTTGAGGGGCTGTAGTATAACATTATTTTGAAAGTGTCAGGGGCAAAATTTAAGAAGATAGTCTTCTTCTGCCTCAGAAAGGGAAGAAATGGAATGGAATGGAATGGAATGGAATGGAATGGAATGGAATGGGTAACTCGAATTCACAGGAAGAAATGAGAGAGCCAGAAATGGTAAAAATAATAATAATATAACAAACCCTACATGCATTTTCACTCCTTTCTTCTCTCCACTTCTTTTGTAAGACATAAAAGTGTATAAAAAGATCATTAAAACAATGTCTTGCTGGATCTGTAGCATATGCTCACATACTATGTATAACAAATACTAACACAAACAGGGGGAGAGAGTGAAGGAAAAGAGCAATACAAAAGTTACTGTAACTCACTGTAATTACGTTACTATAAATTTGAAGTAGATTCTGATAAATTGATATGTATATTATAAGCTCTAGAAGAACCACTGAGAAAATAACTAAAAAAAGAAAAGGTAAAAGGAATTAAAATGTTACACTAAAAAACACTCACTTAATGCAAAAGAAGGCAGTAGAACAACAACAGAGGAACAAGAAAGGCATAAGACATATAGAAAATAAAAGAGCAAAATGTCAGATGTAAATCCAACCACGTTAATACTAACATCAAATGTGAAAGGATTAAACAATCCAATCAAAAGGCAGAAGTTGTAAGAATGGATTAAAATTTTAAAAAAGACCCAACTACATGCTGTCTAAGGAGACACACTTAAGATTTAAAGACACATATAAGTTGACATTAAAAGCAGAGGAGGAAAGATATATCCTGCAAACAACAGCTAACATCAGACATAGTGTACTTTAAAACAAACAAAAAAAAAGTTACCAGAGATAAAGAGGGACATTTTATAATAATAAAAGTGTTAATCCAGAAGGACGATATGATAATTATAGACATGTATGCACCTTTCCAAAGCAAAAACCAAGCCCATCAAGTTGATTCCGACTCATAGCGACTTCGTAGGAGAGAGTAAAACAGTCCCATAGGGTTTCCAAGGAGCAGCTAGTGGATTTGAATTGCCAACCTCTTGGTTAGCAGCTGTAAATCTTAACCACTGCACCACCAGGGTTCCTATGCACCTTTAGTAACTCAAAAATACATGAAGCAAAATTGACATACTTAAAGGGAGAAATAGACAATTCAGCAATAACAGATGAATATTTCAACATCCCACTTTCAATAATGGATAGAACATCTAGACAAAAAATCGGCAAAAACATAGACAAAACCAACTAGATCTAACAGACCTCTAAAGAACACCCCACCAACAACAGCAGAATAAACATTATTCTCAGGTTCACACGGAACAGTCTACAAAATAGACTGTATGCTAGGCCATAAAACAAGCCTCAATGAATTAAAAAGGATTGAAATCATACAAAACATGTCCTCCAACCTCAACAGAATCAAGTTAGGAGGGAAATGGAATGGAACAGAGTTGAATTCAATTCAACTCAGGGTCTCTATAAGAAAGGCTTATATGAGCTGTAGTGTGTGTCACAAAGGAAAAACAATTCAGTTAAGGCTAGGGGACAGAAGGAGCTCTTGTGCAAAAGGTGGAGAATATATAGTAGGGTATCGAACCATCCATATGCCAGTTTATCATATTGTGGTGACTTACGTGTTGCTAGGATGCTGGAAGCTATGCCACCAGTATTTCAAATACCAGTAGGGTTACCCATGGTGGACAGGTTTCAGCAGAGCCTCCAGACAGACTAGGAAGTAAGGCCTGGAGTTCTACTTCTGAAAATTAGCTAGTGGAAACCCTATGGATCACAACAGAATATTGTCTGACATAGTGCTGGAAGATGAGCCCTTTAAGTAGGACACCACTCAAAAGACACAGTGGCTGCAACAATGGACTTGGGCATACCAACAATCATAAAAATGGTGCAGGCCCCGGGCAATGTTTTCTTCTGTTGTACAAGGGGTCATCATGAGTCAGAGCTGGCCCCATGTCAAATAACAACAACAAACTGATACATGTATGGACTTCAAGAATATTAACCTGCTGAAGTTGTGTGTGGTGGTTAATGCAGGTGCCCCTACAGAAGCCCACAATTTTGTTACTTTTTAAAGGGGCTCGTTAACCCCTCCAAAATTAAAAATCCCTGACATGCTTCCACAGGACACCATGGAAGCAGAGACTGAAAGAGCCCCTAGAAAGGGAGAGAGTGGGAGGCCAAGGGGGGTGAAGAATCGGAGTGAGTGTGGGGAGCGGTGGGAGTGTGTGCCTGCAGGTGGGAGTACATCACAGGTTTGGGGGCAGCAGGGAAGGGAGCATGCAGCATAGGAAGATTCTGGAGTGAACAAATCCTTACCCCACTGCATCCTGTGACCGCTGAACACAATTCGTCTGAATCTTTCCTACGTGCTTTGAAAACATTGCCGTATAAAGTGTCCTGTGATCGTCAATTAGTATTTTCGTGGGTCATCCGCTCCCAAACAAGAAAGAGGCACCACCCTCAACCCAAGCTATTATCTAAAATGTCTTTTTTTATCTTGACATATAGAAGGTGAAGAAAGGTTTCAAATATTTATAAAATGTCAGTAGTAATATCTGCAGCACACGAATGAGGACATGGAAATTATTTCCAGACCTTTCATCTTTAAGCCAAATTTATTTTTTAAACATTCAAATATATAAAACTTGGAAGCCAGTTAACGTCTTGGAGTCATGAAATCTGTAGGCTTGTGCAGGCCCTCCGTATAAACATGTGTCCAACAAATCACAGAGCCCAATTTTCCAACCCTTCGATCCAAGAACAGGCTTACAGGAGCTTGGGGCCTGTGGATCTCTGAAGGGTGCTGGGCTTTGAGGAGGAAGGCTTTGCCAAGATGCCTCCCAAAGCAATGCCCTAGAGTTTGGCTCTTTCTAAAGAAAGGGTTTACCAATCAGGATCTAACTAGGAAACAAAAATCACTTGAATATTTAAAACAGAGGGGCCTCAATGAAGGAAATTGGTTTTCCAGGTGATGGAAGGGCTAAGAAGTCAAACGGGGCACAATGATGCAAGCCCAAGATTAGCAAAAGCAAGAAGTCCTCACTGCCCCTTGACTGGCGGGAGGAGGCAGTGACACAGGAGCTCAGGGGCTGAGATCAGTTACAGAAGCTGCAAATGCAGGAAATCAGTCTGATGGCAGCTGGAGCCACAGAGGAGATGCAGGGGCTGCTGGGGAAGCCTCCAGATAGAGAGGGAGGGAGAGATACACCCGGGACACTTTCTTCACCCCCAACTTCTAGTCTCCTGTTAGAGACTCTCACTGAGCCACCCTGGCAGAAGCCTGGGAGCCTAGAAAATGCTGACAAAGAACAGAGAAACGGGTCTTAGGAATATCAGAGGGCTTTGGCCTATGGGACCCATATGTAAGGACTGTGAGTTCAAATAATGTTCCCTTGTGTCAGATCACATGTGCAAAGATTCACGTGCTCAGCTGCTAACTAAAAGGTTGGGAGTTTGAGCCCACCTAGAGGCACCTCAGATGTAAGGCCTGGTGATCTACTTCCAAAAAATTAGCCACTGAAAACCCTATGGGGTACAGTTCTACTCTGACACATATGTGGTCGCCATGAGTTGAAATCGACTCAACAGCAACTGTTTTTTATTTTTTATTGTTTTTTGTGGGGGATGCTACCTTGCCTTGTAATTTGGCTGGTGGCGAGGGCGGGGTGGGAGTCTCATAAAATATGCTTACTTTAGCCAGACCCGTTTTGGAACCATGTCCTCACCACGTGTCATAAATATGTTTGGTTGTGCTCAGAAGGCTCACTTGAGATTATGTATCTGTCGGAAAGATAAATCCTTCCCCGCTTAGGCCCTTCATTTCCAATCAAATTCTAAGTCTTTCTGCCTCCTTCCTCAAGTATCTCATAGCCTATGTAAGAGACATCCAGCAAAATGTCAGGTATGAGAAGACAGTTATCTTCTAGAAGAGAGCACAAAGGGTATTATGAAAGCATGGAGAGCAGTGGTAGTTCAGTGATAGAATTCTCATTTTCCATGCTGGAGACCTGGGTTCGATTCCTGGCCAATGCACCTCATGCTCAGCCACCTCTGAGCTTGTGTGTTGCTGTGATGTTGAAGAGGCTTCAGCAGAGCTTCCAGACTAAGACAGACTAGGAAGAAAGGCCTGGTGATCTGCTTCCAAAAATCAGCCAATGAAAACTCTACCGATCACAACGGTCTGGTCCCATTGTCCATGGGGTCACCATAAGTCAGGGTCTGACCTGACGGCAGCTAACTACAACATGAGAGCATAAAGAAGGTACACCTAAGCCTGCTTTGGAATCAAGAAAAGATTAGGGAGGAAAAACCTTGATTCAAGTCTTACAAAAAACCAGGAGGTCGTTCAGATGCCTTTTTCTCTGAATTGTTCTTTGTGGAGGCCTCCACCTGCCAGAGGGAAAGTGGACTCATATACACTGCGGTGGGAACTAACCAATGCAATCAGGCCTGGGGCCCAGCTGGCAGCTGTCAGTCGGGGAGAGGAAAGTTCCCCCAGGACTGATGAGACAAACACGTGTGTGGGGTGGAGCCGGTGAGGGTGTGGCTCTCGCCAGGCGAGAAGGCAAGCACAAGTTTTCAGGCAGAAAAGGAGGCGGTGGCCTTTGCCCCACTGGGGCCTGTTTCTTTCAGTAGATTTCCCCACAGAGGTAGAGGAGGGCTCAGAATCTCTATCCAGGTCAGGTAACGGGTCCATGGGTCCTGTCATCTTCCCTCTCAAAACTTCCAAGATCTTACTGAAAACAAGAGAAATGCAAATTAAAATCACATATGTAAACCCAGAGGAACCTTAAATGCATACTGCTGAGTGAACGAAGCCAGCCTGAGAAGGCTACAGACTGTGTGATTCCAACTCCATGACATTCTGGGAAAGGCAAAATCATACCAGGAAAAAAAGAAAAGAGTTGCTGGAGAGTCAATCCCGACTCATGGCAACCCCATGTATGTCACAGCAGAACTGTGCTCCACAGAGTTTTCAATGGCTGGATTTTTGGAAGTAGATCACCAGGGCTTTCTTCCTAGGCACCTCCAGGCAGACTCGAACCACCAGCATTTCAGCGAGCAGACAAGTGCACTAACCATCTGCACCACCCAGGGACTCCAGCAAAACTAGAGAGACAGTAAAAAGATCAATGGTTGCCATGGGGGTTCAAGGAGAGAGAGAGATGTCACCGGGGGGGGGGGGGGGGCCACAGGGCAATGAAACTGTCCTGTGTGATATCATAATGGTAGACACAGAACACTGTACATTTTTCAAAACCCATAGGACTGTACAATACAAAGAATGGATCCTAGTGTAAACTATGGACTTCAGTTAATATTAATGCATCAATATTGGCTCATCATTGTAAAATATACCACACCAGTGCAAGCTGTTAGTAACAGGAAACACTATGTATGTATGTGGGGTGGTAAGTGGAAAGTCTCTGTTCTTCTGCTTAATTTTTTCTGTAAACCTAAAACTGCTCTAAAAAAATAAGTCTATTAATTTCTTTTAAATAGCGCAGAGCCCACATTTCAGCTCTTAGACTAGCTAAGATCCCAACAGTGAACAGCACATCATGTTGGGAGGAGGTGGGGACACAGACAGGCTTGGCTGGTAGGAGACCAAACTGCCAAACTCCTCCGGGGGACCACACGGCAGTATCCATCAGAGTTCCAGATGTGCTGCCCTGGGACACAGCAGACATACTCGCTCATAACTGACGTGGTGCAAATATGGGGTAATCACATGATGTTACAGGAACTTCCTCATTGTGCATGAGTGTGTGACTGGTGAAGTAAATCAAGATACAGTCATAAGATAGGACAAGGAAGTTCTTTTTGTACTAATGTGGCATCATCTTCAAAACTGAATAAAAAAAAAATAAGGTAGTAGAGAAGGCCGTCATTTATTTACAAAAGATTTCATGTGTGCATATGTGTGTACACATCTGTGTGTGTATATATACCTATAAACATACATATTCTTGTGTGTGTGTGCATCTGTGCCGTTGAGTCGATTTCAGCTCATAGAGACCCTGTAGGACAGAATAGGACTGCCCCATAGGATTTCCAATCTTTAAGGAAGCAGCCTGCCACATCTTTCTCCCGCAGAGCAGCTGGTGGGTTCAAACTGCCGACCTTTCAGTTACCAGCCGAGTGCTTAACCATTGCACCACCAAGGCTCACATATATGTATACATAAACATATATATATACATAAACATATACCTATACATACTTAACTTTAAGAGCCAAGACAGAGCCCCAAAAAGGTGCCTGCAGCCAGCCAGGCTCTAGAAATTCCAGACAATTCAGCAACAGGGAGGATTTGCCAGACCTGACCTGGCCGGCACCCTGCAGGCTGGATCAGCTGGTACACATGGGCTGAGGCAAGCAGAAGCGCTTGGGACGCGTTTTCCACACTGGGAGAAACCGAGTGGCGGAGAGTCTGCACAAGCATGCAGAACCAGAGGAAAGCAGCGCTAGATCTGAGAAAGTTAAGTGCAAGTGTCTAACCTACCTCACGGGATCAAAAAAAACCTTCCCCTTCTGGGAAGTACCTCTCTCTCATTCCCCACCCTCTCCCCACTCTGCTCCAGTCCCAGGTCAGCTTCAGTGATTGCCACTCCCCCTGGGCCGGAAGTGGGACCCATCTCCTGCCCTGAGCCATTCTCCCAGCTTTGGAGAGGGAACAAATTAATATACAAATAACAAGCAGGAAAAAATGATTCGCCGGCTCCCCTAAACCAGGACCTCAGAGCAGGCATAGGCCCTTTGTCTAGGCGCAAGCATAAGGGGTCCACGGACTCTGAACGCCTTTCACCCCTCCTAGACCTATGCTGGCCCATTTCAACAGCGTAGGCCCTCACTAGCATAGTACAACAAGGTACATACTTGAAGCCTATTTTCAACTGCAACAGCTAAGGAGGAGTGGCAGATTCGTGACATTTGACACTGCCCTACCAATTAAGCAGGGTCCTCACCTACTCATATCAGGGGCCCAAGGACTGGTGGCTCCACCCACTCCACCTAGCTACCCACTACAGGGGTCTGAGAATGAGTGGTACCTGCCAGTCCTTACAGTCAACAGCATTGGATGCCCAAAGTCTGGCTGCAAAACCCACCCACCTACGTACTCTAGGGAACAGGGGCATGTCTTCCACCCAGGCACTTAGGGGCAGCTGTCAGCCCCTTCCTTGCTCAGCACATAACCCCCTACTGCAGCCAGATACCTGTGCCTGCTCCAATCACTCCTACGTAGCCCTACCCATCTAGGACTCTAGGTGAAAGCCTGCACTACCTGGACACTTGAGCTGAATCCACACAAGAAAAATAAGCAGACTCCCAGGCTCACATACCTAGTAGCAGGTCTAACCACCTGGTGACAGGACCTGAAATCTTCAAAGATGGCCAAAAATCAAAGTAGCTCACATGACCAGTCTGTTTGGGCATATCAAAACAAAACAAGATGCTCGGACACAGTAAGCAAACATAAAATAAATAAATATAATAACTTATTGGTGGCTAGGAGACAACAGTCAATATCAAATCACATAAAAAGGCAGACCATGAAGGCTTCAGCAAGCGACCAAAACAAAGAACCAAGAAACCTCCCAGAGGAAGAGAAGTTCTTGAACTTACCAGAGGTAGAATGCAAAAGATTGATCACACAGCTCTTCAAAATATCAGGAAGGAGATCACACAAAATGAAGACCAAGCCGAGGAACACACAGACAAAGCAATAGAGGAACTGAAGAAGGTTATACAAGAGCACAATGATTTTTTTTTTCAGTTTTGTAAGTTTAGCCATCTTTTTTTTAATTGTTGAGCTTTAAGTGAAAGTTTACAATTCAAGTTAGCCTCTCATACAAAAATTTATACATACATTGTTATGTGACCCTAGTTGCTCTCCCTGTACTGTGACAACACACTCCTCCTTTCCACACTAGATTTCCCATGTCCACTCAACCAGCTCCTGACCCTCTCTGCCTTCTCATCTTGTCTCTGGACAGGAGCTGCCCATTTAGTCTCATGTATCTACTTGAGCTAAGAAGCACACTCTTCATGAGTATCATCTTACGTCCCATAGTCCAGTCAAATCTTTGTCTTAAGAGTTGGCCTCTGGAACAGTTTTAGTTTTGGGTTAACAGGGAGTCTGGGAGCCATGTCTTCCGGGGTCCATCCAGTCTCAGTCAAACCAGTAAGTCTGGTCTTTTTACTAGAATTTGAGTTCTGCACCACACTTTTCTCCTGCTCTGTCAGGGACTCTCTGTTGTGTTCCCTGTCAGGGAGGTCATTGGTAGTAGCTGAGCACCATCTAGTTCTTCTGGTCTCAGGATGATGAAGTCTCTGGTTTATGTGGCCCTTTCTGTCTCTTGGGCTAATACTTTCCCATGTCTTTGGTGTTCTTCATTCTCCTTTGCTTCAGGTGGGTTGGGACCAATTGATGCATCTTAGATGGCCACTTGCAAGCTTTTAGGACCCCAGACACCACTCACAAAAGTGGGATGCAGAACATTTCCTTAATAAACTTTGTTATGCCAATTGACCTAGATGTCCCCTGAAACCATGGTCCCCAGACTTCTGCCTCTGCTACTCTGTCCCTTGAAGTGTTTGGTTGTGATTAGGAAATTTCTTAGCTTTGGTTTAGTCCAGTTGTGCTGAATTCTCCTGTAGTGTATGTTTGTCCTTCCCTTCACCTAAGATAATTCTTGTCTACTATCTACCTAGTGAATACCCCCTCCCTCCCTCCCTGCGCTTGTAACCATCAAAGAATGTTTTCTTCTGTGTTTAAACCTTTTCTTGCGTTCTTATTATAGTGGTCTTATACACTGTCCTTTTGTGACTGACTGAATTCACTCAGCATAATGTCTTCCAGATTGCTTCATGTTATGTTTCACGGATTCATCATTGTTCTTTATCATTGCATAGTATTCCATTGTGTGGATATACCACAATTTGTTTATGCATTCGACCATTGATGGGCACATAGGTTGTTTCTATCTTTTTGCTATCATGAAAGATGCTGCAATGAACATGGGTGGGTGTGCATATATCTATTCGTGTGAAGGCTCTTATTTCTCTAGGATATATTCTAAGGAGTGGGATTGCTGGATCATATGGTACTTCTATTTCTAGCTTTTTAAGGAAGCACCAAATCGATTTCCAAAGTGGTTGTACCATTTTACATTCCCACCAGCAGTGTAAAAGTGTTCCAGTCTCTTCACAACTTCTCCAACATTTATTATTTTGTGTTTTATGGATTAATGCTAGCCTTCTTCGGGTGACATGGTGTCTTATTGTAGTTTTACTTTGCATTTCTCTGATGGGTAATGATCGTGAGCATTTCTTCATGTGCCTGTTAACCACCTGAATGTATTCTTTGGTGAACTGCCTGTTCATATACTTTGCCCATTTTTTAATAGGGTTATTTGTCTTTGTGTTGTTGAGGTTTTGCAGTATCTTGTAGATTTTAGAGATTTACGCTGATCAGATTGGTCATAGCCAAAAATTTTTTCCCAGTCTGTAGGTTGTCTTTTGACTCTTTTGGTGAAGTCTTTTGATAAGCATAAGTGTTTGATTTTTAGGAGCTCCCAGTTATCTAGTATCTCTTCTGGTGTTTGCTCATTGTTACTTATGGTTTGTATTCTGTTTATGCCATGTATTAGGGCTCCTAGCATTGTCCCTATTTTTCTTCCATGATCTTTATTGTTTTAGATTTTATATTTAGGTCTTTGATCCATATTTAGTTTTTGTGCCTGGTGTGAGGTATGGGTCTTGTTTCAGTTTTTTACAGATCGATATCCAGTTATGCCAAGCACCTTTTGTTAAAGAGACTGCCTTTTCCCCAATTAACAGACTTTGGACCTTTATCAAATATCAGCTGCTCATAGGTGGATGAACTTATGTCTGGATTCTCAATTCTGTTCCATTGGTCTATGTATCTGTTGTTGTACCAGTACCAGGCTGTTTTGACTACTGTGGCAGTATAATAGTTTCTACAAGCAGGTAGTGTGAGGCCTCCCACTTTGTTCTTCTTCTTCAGTAATGCTTTATTATCCAAGGCCTCTTCCCTTTCCATATGAAGTTGGTGATTTGTTTCTCCATTTCATTAAAAAATGCCATTGGAATTTGGATCGGGATTGCATTGTATCTGTAGATGGCTTTGGGTAGAATTGACATTTTCACAATGTTGAGTCCTCCTATTCATGAGCAAGGTATGTTTTTCCACTTATGCAGGTCTCTTTTGGTTTCTTGCAGTAGTGTCTTGTAGTTTTCATTGCATAGGTCTTTTATGTCTCTGGTTAGATTTATTCCTAAGTATTTTATCTTCTTGGGGGCTATTGTAAATGGTATTAATTTGGTGATTTCCTCTTCAAAGTTCTCTTTGTTGGTGTAGAGGAATCCAACTGATTTTTGTATATTTATCTTGTATCCTGATACTTTGCTGAAATCTTCTATTAGTTTCAGTAGTTTTCTTGTGGATTCTTTGGGGTTTTCTGTCTATAAGATCATATCATCTGCAAATAGAGATACTTTGACTTCTTCTTTACAAATTTGGATGGCTTTTATTTCTTTTTCTAGCCTAATTGTTCTGGCTAGGACCTCCAGCACAATGTTGAGTAAGAGTGGTGACAAAGGGCATCCTTGTCTGGTTCCCATTCTCAAGGAGAATGCTTTCAAAGTCTCTCCATTTAGGATGATGTTGGCTGTTGGCTTTGTATAAATGCTCTTAATTATATTGAGGAATTTCCCTTCTATTCCTATTTTGTTGAGAGTTTTTATCATGAATGGGTGTCAGACTTTGTCAAATGCCATTTCTGCATCAATTGATAAGATCATGTGTTTCTTGTCTTTTGTTTGATTTATGTGATGGATTACATTGATTGTTTTTCTAAGGTTGAACCATCCCTGCATACCTGGTATAAATCCCACTTGATTATATGTGAATTTTTTTTTTTATATGTTATTGAATTCTATAGGCCAGAATTTTGTTGAGGATTTTTGCGTCAATATTCATGAAGGATATTGGTCTGTAATTTTCTTTTTTCTGTGGTGTCTTTACCTGGTTCTGGTATCAGGGTTATGCTGGCTTCATAGAATGAGTTTGGGAGTATTCCATCCTTTTCTATGCTCTGAAATACCTTTAATAGTAGTGGACAGGAGCTGGTTGAATGGACACAGGAAACTCGTGGTGGAAAAGGAGAGTGTGTTGTCACATTATAGGGATTGCAACTAGGGTCACATAATAATATGTGTATAAATTTTTGTATGAGAAATTAACTTGAGCTGTAAACTTTCACCTAAAGCATAATAAATAATAAAAAAAAGAAATTATGAGGAAGGGCTTGCCCAAGATCTATAACAAGCAGGCTTCAACCTCAAGGATTCAGGGCTAGGAGAGAGCTGAGTCTTGGCCCACAGGACCCTGTGCCAGAGAGCTTCTCTGTGGCAGTTATCTGGCAGAAGAAATCCATCCTCCATAAGCCTATCATTCTTATGATTCCAGGTGCTGGTTCTCTTTCCACTTTAATTCCTTTGTGAAGATCTCCTCGTAAAAGATCTGCATTATCTAATTAAAGATTATGTAACTGAAAGAAATTTGTAAACTGTAAGACACAATACAAATATAAGGTGTTGTTTTTACAGTAACTGATATGATTGTATAGGCTGAACTCAAGTGAAGGTTATCTGGCTTCTTTCCACAGCCCCAAGAGCAAGGGACAGGAGACTGGACAACCAGGATGCCCAGCCGGATGCCATCAGAAGAGTAGATAGATGAACATGTAAGTTTTAGAAAAGTGAAAGCTCAGAAGGGAGAAAGGGAGAGGGTAAGATGATAGATGGAAATGTTGACCTCTCCCCACTCAGGCTTCTTCTCCCCCATCTTAGTTTCCCAGGGTGGCTGTAACAAAGTACTACAAACTGGGTGACTTATAAGAACAACAATGGATTGTCTTACAGTTCTGGAGGCTGGAAGTCCAAATCAACACGTTGGCAAGGCCTTGCTCCTACTGCAGTGTCTAGAAGAGATCCTTTCTTGTCTCTCTCAGCTTCTGAAAACCCCAGGTGTTTCTAGACTTGCAGCTGCAGCATAACTTTATCTCTGTGTCCACCTCACATGGCTGTCCCGCCTCTGTGTGTCTTTCTGTCTCTCTCCTCTTCTTCTATATGGACATGACTCAGACCCACCCTACTCCAGCATGTTAACCAATAATTTCAAAGGCTTTGTTTCCAAATAAGGTCATGTTCACAGGTACTAGGGATTAGCACTCCAACATATCTTTCTGGGGGACACAATTCAGTCTATGACCTCCTCCATCCCCTCTTCTTTGCAAGAACATTCGATTCACACTGAAGGCATGTTCTGTCTTAGTGTGTATCTCTCAGCCCATCACTCCACCCTGGCCACAGGCAGGCCAGGTTGGAAGTTACCTTTGGGTTTTGTCCAACCAGAGCTGGCCCAAGCCTTGGGATGGTCTACAGTCTCTCACACTTCCTTCTATATTCATTTTTTACTTTGCTTCATGGTTACTGCCTTAGGAAACAAGAGGTTCAAGAAAACAGCCACAGGATACATGACGTGCAGATGGGAGAACAGTATTAGAAATATGAAGAGGACTCGGGGCCTAGAGAGGACTGGAAACCTCTGCTTCCCACCTAGCCCAGCATCCCCACCTCAGCCACCAGGTTCCTTGGGCTTTCTCTCACACATCCAAACTCCCTTTCACTCACTAAATGATTGGATGATATTCATCTGGAGTTTCCTATAATGAATTACAGAGATACTGAGGTGGCCTAGACAATACCCAGGAACTCCTCATGGAGGTGAATAGGCAATTCCAAGAAGGTGAAGAACACATTCCTGACCTTGAGGAGATTCTGAGTGAGAGGTGGGTGGAACACAAGCAGTTAAGGAAACAACTAGAGAGCAACTGTATATAAAATGGAAACCTTGCTTGTGACTCCAGACATGTGAGAAGGAATTCAGAGTAAGCGAAAGCTCACTGTTGGATCAAATTGTTCACTGCTGTTGTTAGGTGCCATCAAGTCGATTTTCAACTCAAAGTGACCCCAACTGACAAAGTAGAACTGTCCCATAGGGTTTTCTAGGCTGTAATCTTTGCAGGAGCAGATTGCTAGGTTTTTCTCCCTCGGAACCTCTGGGTGGGTTCAAACCACCAACCTTTCGGTTAGCAGCCCAGTGCTTAACTGTTGCACCATCAGAGCTCTTTAAATTGTTCATAGTTGAGAAGAAATCTAAAGTGGCCCTTAAAGTAAAGGTCAGATTCAAAACAATGAAAAGGGTTACAGGCTAGAGAAAGAACAGAGCCATGATACAGCAATGACAACAACTGCAGGGGAGAGAACTAAAAACCGGTTGCCAGCTGTGTTCCACAAGGTTTTCAAAGCTGTGACCTTTCAGAAGCACATTACCAAGCGGTGCCTCTTGTTGGATCCAAATCACCAAACTTTGGGTCAGTAGTCAAGCACTTAACCATTTCTGTCACCCAGGGACTCCAAACGGAGGGAAGGGCCAGCTATAGCTCAGACCAGTGAGCAGTGAATAATGACGCTGGATGCACAAGAAAAAGTTGATTAGCGGCCGTCCCTATATGTCAGGCCAAGGGGTTTAAGAGGCAGTACCTGTGTAGCAACCACTGAACCACCAGTGTCTCCCATCCATGTAGGAGATCCATGCACATCTACCACCTGTCTGTTAGAGAGGCTTGCATGTTGCTGTAATGCTGAACAGGTTTCAGCAGAGCTTCCAGACTAAAATGGACTAGGAAGACAGGTCTGACAATCTACTTCTGAAAATCAGCTGATTAAAACTCTATGGATCACAAGATCTACTTGACTGGTTGAGACTGGAGGAGTCCCCAAGACTATTGCCCTGATATACTCTTCAAATCTTGAACCAAAACTAACCCCTGAGGTTATCTTGTAGCTAAATAACTAATTGGCTCAAAAAATAATGAATATCACCCATAAGTACCATGCTCCTTTAAAAAGTCACCTATATGAGGCCAAATAGTAAAACACAGATGAGAATGTAAGGGGGCATGGAAACTAGATTAATGGAAATGGAACAAGCAGAACGGAAATACTGAGAATGTTCACGCATTGTGAAGAGTGTAACCAATGTCACTGAACAACTTTTGTAGAAACTGTTGAATGGGAATCTAAACTACTGTGTAAACCTTCACTGAAAACACAATAAAATATTATTTAAATAAAAGAAATAACTAAAAGAAACCCCTATGAATCAGAAAGGTCCAATCTGCAACTAATCATGAGGATGGAACAGGACTGGGTAGCATTTGGTTCTACTGTGTATGGGGTCACCATGAGTCCAGGGTCAACTTGATGGCAATAACAACAACAACCTGTGTAGCACAGTGACTGGTTGTGATGCCAGATGTGCCATTTCTTTTGACTTTGAAGACATTATTAACCATTCTGTGCCTCAGTTTCCCTATCTGTAAAATGGAGAAAATAATCGTGCCTACCTCATAGGGTGCTTCTGAGGATTAATGAGAAAGTAATACAGGTAAACACTGAACAGGGCTTGACCCAAGGTAAGCACTCAGTAACTGTCTATCATTACTGGAGATTAAACCGACAGTCAGAATCTGCTACTCTTTCAGTGGAATAGCCATATTAAGTCTCTTGTTTCTTTTGTTCTATGTAAAAACATGTGGGGTTTAAGTAGAAAATATCAACATTCAGAATTCTATAAAGATAAAATTTTAAATTTCCTGAAATCTTAGAGAAATCATAATGGAAATTTTGGAACTTTTCTTCAGGGTAATTTTTCATATTCATATTTACAATCTATAATAAACTCACATTTAATAAAAATGAGATCATACCATCTATGTTAATTTGCTATTTTACTTTTACTTACCAATATACTATGAACATAATCTCATGTCAAAAATATTTTCAAAAACATTATTGTAACAACTACATATTATCCCATCTTAATTTTCATAATTTATTTGAACAAAATTATATTGTTGGATATTGGGTTTTTCCAAAGTTTTCAGAGTTACAAATACTGCTTGGATAAACATTGTTGTACATAGTGCTCTTTTTTTTTTAATCTTGATTATTTCTTTTTAAAAAATCTGGAAATGAGATTACTGAGTCAAAATATATGGATTTTTGAAACATTTGCTATATTTGGCAGATTTTCCTCCAGGAAAGTTGTGCTAATTTACATTCTCACCCACAAAGTATTGTGTCCTCTTATTCTCATTATCCTCAACATGGAGCACTACTGTATCATGTTACTATCTTAATCGTACATTCACTCACTATTTATATTTCATTTGTGCGTGTGTGAATTTTCTTCTCTGGTCTTGTGACCACTTTTTCTTGGAGTGTTTGTATTTTTCTTAACAATTTGGTAAAATTCTCCACACATTATATGTTTGCAAATATTTTATACCAATTTTTCTTGACATTTTAATATTATATATAATGTTTTAGACCTAGAAAAGTACTTAATTTTGTATATCAATCTTTGGCTTTATAGTCTCTATCTTTGTATATTGGCAGGACGAGGTACATAATTTTGGGGCCCAGCATAAAATGAAAAAGCAGGACTCCTTGTTCAACACTTATAAAGAATTTCAGGATGGTGACAGTAAAGCGTTAAACCAAGTGCAGGGCCTTTCTAGACCCAGGGCCCTGTGGAACTGCACAGGTTTTACGTTTATGAAGCCAGCCCTGCATCATAGACAGGAAGACAATTCTATCACTCCTTGATCAGACTCACTTATGTTTTGACTTATCTCTTTTGTGATTTTATTTTTATATTAAATAATTTCATCAGTCCAGAGTTCATGTTGGTATGTGTTTTCAGGTGAAGACTTTTTTTTTTCCAAATGGTTAGCTAGGCATCCTGACATCCCTTCTTACAGATGTGAAATGTCACCTTTAACATATTCTAAACTCTGATCTCACTATTCCCTTCCCCTAGTATCTCATCTCTTACACCAGCTCCATACTATTTCTACTGTATTCCTACAAATCATTTTAATGTTTGGTGACATATGTGCTTATCATTA
Organism: Dugong dugon; assembly: GCA_030035585.1. Taxonomy (NCBI): domain Eukaryota; kingdom Metazoa; phylum Chordata; class Mammalia; order Sirenia; family Dugongidae; genus Dugong; species Dugong dugon. The sequence goes on along the minus strand of CM057470.1, from coordinate 63,478,107 downwards.
GTCTTTCTCTGAATTTTCTTGGTCATACTTGTCTTTTATTCTCCCTATTAAACTTTAAAACCACTTTGTCAAGTTAAAAAAAAAAACAACCTTCATATTTTAACTGGAATTGCATTAAACTTTCCAATTAATTTAGGAAGAATAGCATCTTTACAATTGCCTTAGGTACATTTGTTTTCAAGGAATAGAGACATTAAAATTGCCTTAAGCAATGGTATATTTAATATAAGTGTACAAATAAAAATAAAGAATTTCTCTGGAACCCATGGGCAGCTCACTATGGCCAGTCCTCAGGGAAAGAGAAATGGAGTTTGGGCATTGGAAGAGGCTTCCAGACTCAGAGATTTAATGACTCTTTATCTTGTTGCCTCTCGATGTTAATCCCCTGCCATCGTGGTGATTCAGTTCCTCTCAAATTCTGCCTTTTTTACTCCTGGTGTAACTGCCTCACCATGTACTCTCAATTCATTTTGCTTTCCACTGAATTGTGGCTTCTGATTCCCAATAGTTTCTGCTCAGTTTCTGCCTCTGCTTCCTCGTGGCTCCTCATTGGCCCTTGCGCTTTTATGCCTCAGAATTTAATAACGCCGCTTTATTTCCATGATACTTATTTTTAAGGTGACCTTTTCTGTTTATGGCTGGTGAGACTGGTTTTTCACTTATGGCAATGAATTAACATTTCCTTTTAAATCAACATATTTCAATTTTAAAATTAATAGACTTAAACAAAAATATTAAATAAATAAACGCACAAGTATAATATCGCTATAGTAAAAAAGAAAATGTGAAAGCAAATAATGAATGACTATAGTTTGGAAAGGGCCAAAATGGATGTCAGAAGAGACTCTGAAACTTGCTCTTGAATGTTGAGTAGCTAAAGCAAAAGGAAGAAATGATGAAGTAAAAGAACCGAACAGAAGATTTCAAAGGGCAGCACGAGAAGACAAAGTAAAGTATTATAATGACATGCGCAAAGAGCTGGAGATAGAAAACCAAAAGTGAAGAACACGCTTGGCACTTCTCAAGCTGAAAGAACTGAAGAAAAAATTCAAGCCTCGAGTCGTAATAGTGAAGGACTCTATGGGGAAAATATTAAACGATGCAGGAAGCTTCATAAGAAGATGGAAGGAATACACAGAATCATTATACCAAAAAGAATTGGTCGATGTTCATCCATTTCAAGAGTTGGCATATGATCAGGAACCGATGGTACTGAAGGAAGAAGTCCAAGCTGCACTGAAGGCAGTGGCGAAAAACAAGGCTCCAGGAATTGATGGAATATCAATTGAGATGTTTCAACAAACAGATGCTACTCCTCTATGCCAAGAAATTTGTAAGATAGCTATCTGGCCAACTGACTGGAAGAGATCCATATTTATTCCTATTCCCAAGAAAGGTGATCCAACCGAATGTGGAAATTATCAAACAATATCATTAATATTATACGCAAGTAAAATTTTGCTGAAGATCATTCAAAAGCAGCTGCAGCAATATGTCAACAGGGAACTGCCAGAAATTCAGGCCAGATTCAGAAGAGGACATAGGTGTTGCTGATGTCAGATGGATCCTGGCTGAAAGCAGAGAATACCAGAAAGATGTTTACGTGTGTTTTATTGACTATGCAAAGGCATTGGACTGTGTGGATCATAACAAATTTTGGATAACATTACAAAGAATGGGAATTCCAGAACTCTTAATTGTGCTCATGAGGAACTTGTACATAGATCAAGAGGCAGTTATTCGGACAGAACAAGGGGATACTGCATGGTTTAAAGTCAGGAAAGGTGTGCGTTAGGTTGCACCCTTTCACCATATCTATTCAATCTGCATGCTGAGCAAATAATCCAAGAAGCTGTACTATACGAAGAAAAGTGGGCATCAGGATTGGAGGAAGACTCATTAACAACCTGCGTTATGCAGATGACACAACTTTGCTTGCTGAAAGTGAAGAGGACTTGAAACACTTACTGATGAAGATCAAAGACCATAGCCTTCCGTATGGATTACATACACCTCAACATAAAGAAAAGAAAAATCCTCACAACTGGACCAATAAGCAACATCATGATAAACGGAGAAAAAACTGAAGTTGTCAACGATTTCATTTTACTTTGATCCACGATCAACACCCGTGGAAGCAGCAGTCAGGAAATCAAAAGACCCATTGCATTGCAAATCTGCTGCAAAAGACCTCTTTAAAGTGTTCAAAAGCAAAGATGTCACCTTGAAGACTAAGGTGCGTCTGACCCAAGGCATGGTATTTTCAATTGCATCATATGCATGCGAAAGCTGGACAATGAACAAGGAAGACCAAAGAAGAATTGACACTTTTGAATTGCAGTGTTGGCAAAGAATATTGATATACCATGGACTGCCAAAAGAAGTAACAAATCTGTCTTGGAAGAAGTACAACCAGAATGCTCCTTAGAAGCAAAGATGGCAAGACTACATTTTACATACTTTGGACATGTTGTCAGGAGGGATCAATCCCTGGAGAAGGACATCATGCTTGTTAAAGTACAGGGTCAGAGAAAAAGAGGAAGACCTTCAACGAGATGGATTGACACAGTGGCTGCAACAATGAGCTCAAGCATACCAATGATTGTGAGGATGGCACAGGACCAGGCAGTGTTTCATTCTGTGGTGCATAGGGTCGCTATGAGTCAGAACCAACTCGACGGCACCTAACAACAACAACAACATAGTTTGGAACACTCTGACTGGTCTAATGGAAAAACTGGAATTTACGAGATTTTTAAGTCTATCCCGGATTCTACCACAAATGAGCTGCTCAATTCCTCACAGTCATTTAAGCTTTTCTATGACCTGTCTTTCCTCATCGTCCATCAGACTGGGATAATCATACTGCCTATAGTGCCTTCCTGATTGAGAGAATTTAATGAGATAAAAATGATTGACAGCACTTTGGAAAGCCCAGTGCACATGGGGGGAACTGGCAAGAGTGGGGTAAAAGTAGAGTGGAGAGTGTTGGTAGCAGCAAAAGAATGGTTCTCGTGTTGCTCCATATACAGGAGCTTATAAGGATGCATGTGGCAGCAGGTCTACCCTATCCCTTCCCTTATATGTAAGAAAGTTATACCCGGTGAAGTATTTTTATAAGAACACTGCAGAGACACATGTTTTCCGTTACAAATTAGTAAAGTGAAATACTGAGAAGTTGTATAATTCCCTCTGGGAAATGAAAATGGGATAAAGTTAAGATGAAATGCACCACTTAGCACTACACTGTAGTAGACCAGTTACCATCAAGTCGGTTCTGAGTCATGGTGACTCCACGAGTGTCAGAATAGAACTGTGCTCCATAAGATTTTCCATAAAGAAGATAATATATTTATTTTAATCTATACTGTAAGAAAAATGTGATAAGTGACATAATCAGGAACAGATTAAGTGCTGCAGGAAGTTAGAAGAAGGAGACATTACTTCTGGGTGACACAAGTCGAGTTTCAGCTACATCACGATGGATGAGTAGCATTTATATGGAAAGAGACAGAGGGAAAAGAATTTCTGCTAAAGGGGAACCCTGAGCAAAGGCACAGAGACAAGACATTTCTGGGCATGTATGGCAAACAAGGAGCATTCAGTCTCTCCATAGCAAAGGGTGCTGAAGCTAGAAAAGTAGGTTGGATACAGATCCTAAAAGACTTTGATCACAGGGGTACAGTGAACTGATCATCCAGTTGAAGGTATTTGATTAGAATGATATTATGATCAAAGATATGCTTCAGGAAGATTAACCTACTAATGATGTGTAGGGTGAATGATGGAATGAAGGTGTAGAAGTTAACAGGAGTGTCAGTAAGACTGGTTAGGAGGTAATGTTGTTGATGATGATGATTATAATTACAGCAATGACGATGGTAAGGAAGAGGAAAGGAGAAATTCAATATCTTAGGATCTTTTGCTTTTCAAAGGTTATCTTCAAAACTTTTGGTGTAGGTATTTTCATATCTATGTTTTGAATTAAAAAAGGAACTACATTATCAAGAGAGTTACAGTCTTACAAAAACTATACAACTACTTGGTGGTAGAGTAGGAAAAAAATAATAGAAACCAGGGTCCACTGACTATAACTTAACCCTGCTGTCTAATTTTTCATCTCTCTTTCCAAAATCAAGCTGAAACATGGTCAAAGAACCTATAGTTTTATGTTGTTTATCCCAGAGAAAGTATATTTGTATCCCCATCTTTGCCATACACATTATCAAAACCATAAGGCCAACTGAGCCTCTCTGGAACAATTTTCATTGTTCAAATCCTCTTCCCCTTCACGAATGCTGTGATGAGATTTGCGTGATAGCAATTGGTTCTACTCAAGTGCAGCAGCCACAACCCAGCAAACTCCTGTTGGGAGCCTGGCTTTGATTACTTGGGACAAAAATACTCCCAGCTTCAAAAGAGATCCCAATCACAACTTTCTAAGTAACAGAAACCAAAATACCCAATACTCTAAATAGATGGACTCAACCTCTTCTCCTTCTTCAAGAGGCAATCGACGAACGTCACAGTCGGCCATGGTGCCAAGAACGCATTATGCTTCCCAGATGCACAGATTGACACACTGAGAAAACTATTTATGAACTTTCTCTGGAAGAGTCAAGGAAAAGAACACCCGCCCCACCCCCAAGTTAACTGGAAAAGCTCTGCTTAGAGTGACAGGGATAGTAGACTCAAGGTGCCCTGGTGCTGGATTCGTGCAATAGGATCTGCCATCTGTTAGTATCCGTGATTTCTCTTCCCAGCATTCCAGTTTTCCCTTTATTCCACTGTACCATAATAGGATGCTAAGTTACTGTAGCCAAATAGCATTCAGAATCCCCTTGGAGCATCCATGGATACAAGGAACTGTTATTCTGTTCTGGACCTAAAGGGACTTAATACAGGGGCATACCTCCCCTGATCCCCCAACACCAACACACACACATGTACACACAGCCGTGCACACACACCAGTGATAGTCATTCAGTAATGTGTGGCTGCTTTGGTCTAGGATAAAGAGAGGATTTAATCAAATGATGTTTTCAAAGAGATTTATTGATTACATAAATAACTAACCACTATACGGAGCCCTGGTGGCACAGTGGCTAAGAACTCAGCTGCTAACCAAAAGGTCAGCAGTTCAAATCCACCAGCCACTCCTTGGAAACCTTATGGAGCAGTTCTGCTCTGTCCTATAGGGTCGTTATGTGTTGGAATCGACTTGCGCAATGGTTTTGGTTTTTTGGTTTTGTTTGGCTTTATATGGAGCCCTGGTGGCACAACTGTTAAAGCACTTGGCTGCTAACTGAAAGGTTGGCAGTTCAAACCCACCTGGTGATCTGCAGGAGAAAGACCTGGTGATCTTCTCCCATAAAGACTGCAGCCTAGAAGACCCTATGGGGCAGTTCTACTCTGACCTGTAATGTTGCTATGAGTCGAAAATCAACTCCACAGCACCTAACAACAAGAACAACTCTGACTCACTTGCTCTGGACACATCATCAGGAGGAATCAATCGCTGGAGAAAGACGTCATGTCTGGTGAAGTAGAGGACCAGCGTGGGCAAGGGAGACCCTCAATGAGATGAATTGTCACAGTAGTCACAACTATGGACTCGACCATGCTGGTGATTGTGAGGATGATGCAGAACCAGGAAATGCTTCCTTCTGTTGAACATGAGGTCACCATGAGTCAGAGTCTACTGCAGCAGCTAACAACAACAGCATCCCTGCCCCCAAGCTGCTTCTTTACAACCACTTTTTATACTCTTAGACACCCTTGAAGAAAGGGATGTGCACGAAGGGTATGATTTGGTATGATCTATCCTTGGAACTCACCATCTAAGGAGAATCTTCCTGGGCTCTCTTAAGGAGGGCTCAGGATATCCCAGGAGCATCCTAACCCCACCGCCACCACCAGTCACTGCTGGATGACCAAGCTCTCAGGTAAATTTAATATTGCAGAGATATCAGGTATCCAGCAAGGGGATTTCCCCGGAGGAGCTATTGCCACTGCTGTCTTCTTTCCATCATCAACACTTAACTCCAAGGGACAATAGTAGCTTTGAGCATTCTGTGGCTGGTTGCCTAGTGTCTCAGTCATCTAGTGCTGCTCTAACAGAAATCCCACAAGTGAATGGATTTAGCAAAGACAAGTTTATTCTCTTACAGTCCAGTAAGCTACAAGTCCAAATTCAAGGTGTCGGTTCCAGGGGAACATTTTCTCTGTTGGCTCTGGAGGAAGGGCCATGTCATCAATCTACCTTTGGTGTGGGAGCTTCTCTGCACAGGAACCTCAGGTCCAAAGACGCACTCTGCTCCCAGCGCTGCTTTCTTGGTGGTATGAGGTTCCCATGTGTCTCTGCTCACTTCTCTCTTTTATATCTCAAAAGAGATTGCATTAAGACACTAATCTTGTCAACCTCATCAGTATAACCTCATCACAGTGATAGAATTTATAACACATGAGGAGATCACATATAATCTCTTCATAGTGGTAGAGTTTACAACACACAAGGAAATCACATCAGATAACACAATCATACAACAGTGGGAATCATGACCTAGCCAAGCTGACAGATATTTTTGGGGGACACAACTCAATCCATGACACCTAGTTTCTATAGATGCTGTCCTGCCAAGGGCTTAGCATCAGCACCAAAAACAACACATAAACAAGAAACATTTTTTACTATTTTTAATATTTAAGAATATAAATAAAAATGCTAAATATTTAAGAATATAAATATTCTTTATAGTCAACAGGGAATATAAAGAGTGGAAAGAAAAGAGAAATTTACTGTTTCATCTAGTGCTGTCTCCTTTAAAGCCTCCTCACCCCCACTCTCCCAGCACCCCCAAACCTATGGTTCATGACAAGTATGAATTTTCTTTGAACTAGTTAAAAACTTCAGGGTTGTCAAAGAGCAAACTGGAGCTTCTGTTAAAATTAAAGCAAAGAGTTTTATTGAAGGAATAAAGTGATCTGGATCAGGCAGCATTCTGCCAAGGATTCACAAAAGTGCTCCAGGGAAAGGAATTTTTCACAGAGTTTAGGGAAAGAAAATACAGGAACTTACAAGGAGAAAATTCTGATTGGTTCACATTTACAAAATCATGCTTTAACAGACACTAGACAATTCCAAGATCCGGTAAACATTGTTTTGTTAATCATAAATTTTGAGTCGGTTAAAATCTTGTTAATCTATGGATATTTCCGGGGCCAGCCTGGGTGAGTATCCTTTCTGGGAGCACACTGTGACAGGAACGGGGAGGAGAGGAGCCCGCAGGCTTCCTGAGGTACGCTGGCTAGCTGACTTTTGAAAGTCAGAATAAGCAGTAAACAGCAAAAATGGGGCCCAGCCTGCAGAAGTCTCTCTTTATGCCAAGCACCCAGAATTTTTTTAAAGCGCCTTCTCAAGGTGAACAACATTCAGATTCATTTTGGAAACACTGCACTCTTATATCCAACCTTCTCCGCCTCAGAGAATCACAAAGCATATTATAAACACACAAACTTCTCTGAGAAGTAAATCAGTAAATAAACTTTGTTGCTTAATTCAGCAGCCCTTTCCTTCCCTAGCACCCCACACTCCACACCTTTTCCATTTAGCATGGTAATGACGTCAGAAAGTCATGTCTCTGAACACTTTGGGAAACAGTGCTGTAGTAGTTATCAAAAGCTAATCACTTTTTAAAGTAGAGCGTCAACGAAAAAGAGGAAGACCTTCAACGAGATGGATTGACACAGTGGCTGCAACAGTGGGCTCAAGCATAACAACCATTTTGAGGATGGCACAAACCAGACAGTGTTTCGTTCTGCTGTACATAGGGTCGCTATGAGTCTGAACTGACTTGATGGCACATAACAACAACAACAATCACTTTTTAGGGAACTGTGATTCTGAGTCTCATTCTGCATAAAAACAGCAGGCTCCCTACAACCACCAGAATGGTAATGCTTACCTACAGTTAGCTCGGAATTTCCACCAGGAACACTGTTACCTTTAACTTCCAACTGGTTCACTAATGATTACAATCCTATACAAAGAGAAGAAAAAGTCATCATTCACAGATGGCATGATTGTATGTACAGAAAATCCGAAGGAATCTACAGATATTTTATTAGAATCAATAAGTGAACTTAGTAAGTTTTCTGGACACAAATTCAATATACAAAATTACTTAGTATTTCTAGTCATTAGCAACAAAAATGAGAAAATAAAATATTAAAAATGGTAACACAGCAGCATCACAAAATATCAAGTACCTCGGTATAAACTCAATGGAAAATATAAAAGCCTTTTCCCAAGAACGTAACAAAACATTATTAAGAGAAATTATAAATCTAAATGACAAATGGAAGGATATATCATGTTTGTGGATTAAACAATCAATATTATAGATTTAGTATGTATGTATGTTCTCCCCAAATTGAGTAATAGATTCAATGTAGTCTCACTCAATATCCTAGTAGGGTTTTTTGTGTAAATTGACAAGTTGATTCAATGCAAAATGCCAAGACAATCTCGAGGAAGAAGAATACAGCTGGAGGATTTATACTATCAGATGTCAATGTGTGTCATAAAACTACAATAATTAAAACAGTATGGCATCGGGACAAGGATTGCCAATAGACAATGGAAGGAAATAAAAGTCAGATTTATCATATGTACATACACACACTTGATTTATGACAAAAGCGAAATGGAAAACGGCTGATCTTTTCAATAAACAGTGCTGGGTCAATTGGATATCAATATGGGAAAAAAAGGTATCATTAACCCCTGCCTCACATAATGCATAAAAATATATTTAAGATGGGTAATAGAGCTTTGACCCACTGCTTTGGTGCCTAATTCATTCCTGCCCTTCTACTCACCCAAACAGGCCTCTAGTCATACTGCCAGACATAGCAGGTCAACAAGACCAGGAATCCTGTGACCTAGAAGAGAATCACAGAGTGACAGGCCCCAGTGAGTGTGGGGGACAGCAGCGGGTAGCTTCCTCATTCTCCTGGTGGTTCGGCTCCGGAATGAGAAGGAGTTCCAGAGCACGGATGGGGCTGGAGGGTCATAGAAAGAGACAAATGGCAGTGACTGTACTGCCCACACGCATGGTATGAGGTGCTCAGAAGCGCCTCATCCAACTCTCTCCCCTTTCATCTAGGGCTGGAGCCACTCCTCTAGGTTAAAAAGTTAAAGGCCCTCTGAGAATTAAAGTGGGCTCAGGGGGAAAAAGCATCTAATCAGATACCTACTGGCCAAATGAGGGATTGGTGCATTGTGTTGTTTGTTTTGTGATGGAGTGGGACCCCTAAAGGCAGGCTTGGCCAGGGTACCACAGGAAGACTAGGGCAGCATGAGAGAGTGTGCGTGAGCACTAGGCAGCTTAGGTGGTGAAAAGAATGATTTTGCAAAAGGAATTTAGAGATTCTAAATCCTGGCAGGGATCTTGCTGCAAACTAAGTGGAATGACTTTCCTTTTAGGTGAAAGAAGGAGGCAGCAGAGGCCTGTTTGTCCGGAATTAGGCAAATAGGCTAAAGGTGGGGGCTAGGGAACTCCAATTTAACTCAAAACACATTTCTTGAGCTCCTAGTAAGCCCAGATGCTTTGCTGAGGTTTAGGTACTGAAGGATGAGCAGATGCAGTCCCTTGACTTGAGACGACCCTTACCAGCCACTGGGGGAGCAAGGGTCATGCCTCGTGATAGGAGGCAGAGTGAACAAAGCACCTGGACAGAGCTGCAGACATAATTGACACTGCTGCTGAGAGCTCACTGGGTGTCAGGCATGACTCGAAGCCGCTTATGTCAATTAACTCCTTTCCTCTCACCACAACCCTCTGCTGCCATTATGATACCCATTTTATAATTGGGACCAAAGACGTAAAGTAATCTGCCCAAGTAGCTTAGCCCACAGGTGGCCTGGCAGGGATTTGAACTTCCATAGTCTGTCTCCAGAGCCCACACGCTTGAACACCAATCTAACTGTGGAATATTGCTTCTGGCTGGCAGGGCCAGGGAAGCCAGGATAGTTCCTTTGAGATGCATATGTATGTAATACCAAAAATCAGTTGCCATCCAGTAGATTCTGACTCATGGAGATCCCATGTATGTCAGAGTAGAACTGTGCTCTACAGGGTTTTCAATGACTGATTTTTCAGAAGTTGAACCCCGGCCTTTCTTCCGAGGCATCTGTTGTTGGCCTAGAACCTCCAACCTTTCTGTTAGCAGCTGAGCTCATTACCATTTGCACCACCCAGAAATTCCATAGGTAATACAGATCCCCAAAAACCATGGATTAGGGAGGGAGGGTTTCCCTCTCTACAACTCTGAATCCTAAGTAATCATGTACCATTCAGGGATAGTCTGCCTTAGAGGAAGCCAATAGATAAATAGCCAATTGCCAAGTTCCCTTCTACCTCTAAGATCACTCATCTGTGAGGTCTACAGTGCCAAAGCCGCTAAGCCTGTGGGCCCCGGTCCAAGACAAAGTGAGGTGGATTGCTGGGAGATATAAAGAGTTAACCAAAAGATGGGAGGTTCAAGTCCACCTAGAGGTGCCTCAGAAGAAAGGCCTGGCGATCTACTTCTGAAAAGTTAGCCACTGAAAACCCTATGGATCACACTTTTATTCTGACACACATGGGGTTGCCACGAGTCAGAATCAACTTGACGGCAACTAGTTTTTTGATAATAGGAACACTGTCAACTTCAGGTTCGTGAAAGCTACAGTATGGATAAAGTTGAAGAACAAGTCATCAAAGCTGCCAATCTAACTCTGAGATAATACAGGTAATATCCGGAAATTATCAGCATCTGTTACATCTGACCTTATTTTTTCATGTCAACCTTTCAAGACACGTGCTATGTTGAAAAAAATCTTAGAGGGATTTATTGGCTCTGTGACCAGAGTAACTGCATCATCACCTAATTTTAAAAAGTGTGTGTCCAGTTTTATGACAAAGTCCATCAATTCGGACATTATGAAAGGTAAATGGTTAGAAAGGAAGAAACAGGAAACCAGAGGCAGCTATTCCTGCCGGCGCCATTTAGTCTAAGACCAGCCCTGGTTGGAGGAAGGGAAGAGAAATGTTAGTTCCTTATTTTTCCTGCTGGGTCGAGGGCCCAGTGCCACCACAGGGTCGACATTAACTCCAGTTCTTTATTTAGTAAAATGAAAACTCCTCGAATATTCTGGCACTTGGAGGCACGAGTTGGCTCCTCTGAACCAAGACCTTTGCTATTTAGGGACTCTACAAAACAGAAAAATGTGTATTACCAAATAACTATTTAGAGAAAATATTGAAAAAAGACCAAGAGAGAACTGTTTGTTTTAATATGGTCTGTTTACAATGCATTATGACTGGACGGCAGAATGTGCGCTAAGGGAACAAAAATGCATTTGCATTTTTGCAGGGTCAAAATAGCCATGTTCAGACAGCACACAACAATCCCTCTTGCAGTTATTTTTCTTCTCTCTCTTTTTCTGGCATTTCATAGATTCTACAAGTTCATCTAATTTGACCTCTGGCTAAACTGCCATTATTGCTATACAAATATATTCTCCCCCCAAAGTGGCCTCTTTCTCATAAGGAGTTGGTGTCTCTAAGCCTATGGTTCTCAAACTTTAAGGTGCACAGAAGTACGTGCCAGGGTTGTTAAAGCCGTCTGGGGTGGGGCTCATGGATTTCCGCTCTCACAAGTTCTCAGGTGATGCTGATGCTGTGGGTCTCAGGATCACACTCTGAGGCCTGCTGCTCCATGCACACTATAGGTGGGCGGTAATGGGTATTCTGAGATGATCCAGACAGAAGACAGTGACAGGCTACCTCAATGTCCCAGGGCTAGGGTGAACACTAAGCCATCTAACCTAACCAGCGTCCCACCTCCTGGCCACTGGCCACTGTCATTGATGTGAAAATGCCTTATAACCCTACTCAGATCGATGAGAGAGAGGCTCTGGGCTTTTGCTTCATGGCTGGGAGCAAAAAACTACTTCTGTCAGCTCTTTCCCTCCCAGACATGAAACTCAAAAAATGTGATGCGAGGAGCTGAGACAGCCAGTGTGTGTGGGTGAAGGACAACCTAGGTGAGAACAGAAGGACCAAGAGAATCTGCCTCCGGTGACAACACTGGTACCTCTGCATCAAGCTGACACCTGGACTTAGCAATGACGTGAGCCAGCACGTTCCCTTTTCTGCTAAGGTAGTATGGGTTGGCTTATCTGTCACTTATTACCTGGGTGATACAGACAGTTAATGTGCTCAGCCACTAACCAAAAGGTTAGAAGTTTGAGTCCAAGAAAGGCTTGGTGATCTACTTCCAAAAAATCATCCATTGAAAACCCTTTGGAGCACAGTTCTACTCTGACACACATGGGGTTGCACTGAGTCAGAATCGACTTGATGATGACTGGTTTTATCGGCCACTTGCAAAAAAAGAATCCTGAACCACTCATTTTTAGCACTTCCATAGCAAAGAGCACTTCTGCTTCTATAGTTCTCCTGTCATTCAGGGTCACCAGGGGACGACCCTGACACAATTACCTAGAAACTATCCTTTACAATCCATGCTCCCAAGCCTGTCATCTACACTTTCTTTTCTCAATAATTAACCCAGCTCAGTAACTCCCACCACACACACTCATGCTACCCAAGCCTGAACTTCATTTTCCTGTCTCTAGGAATATATAGGTTTGTAGACTTGCCTGCTTAACTCCCTGGGCTACGCACACTCTGAGACACAATACCACGCTGTACGAATAACTTCAAATATAAGAATCAGCACAAAGCCGTTTCCTATGAGGCAGAGGTCAAGCATATTCCAGATTTCCACCTTCTCCAAGCTGCTGTACCACTCCATCTCTAACACCAGCCACGCCCCCTCCCCTCAGCACTCTTCCCACCCCCACTGCAACACCTCACAGAACCCAGGAACTGTACTTACAGTGAAATGGCTTATTAAGGAAGTAACAGGGTACAACCAGGGATCAGGATCAACAGGCTACAACTCGGGATCAGGATTCAGGAAGCATGTAGACAGAATCTCCTTTCTTCAGTGCAGGACAGCTCTCTTTGCTCCTCTCAGCCATGCAGACCTCCTCTCGGCCCCCTCAGGACAGGCTCTTCTTGGCCCTGCCGTCTGTCACCACCAACTCTGTCACTGGGCCCCTTCCAGGCCTGTCACTGCCTTCAGTGTTACAGCCTTCGACCCATGTTACAGCTCTTTTAGGAAGTTCCTTGCCTTCTCTCTTTCTCTGCTTCCTCTCTCTCTTATTTCTTCCTTTTGCTTCTTCCTGCTGCTTCTCTTCCTGCTTCTTTTTGTCTGAAAAACCTCTGTGGGGTTGGCTGCATATGTACACAACACTTGTCAGTTTCAATGTATGGTCCCTCCCAGTGGGGGGGAGGGGTCACAAACTGACCAATCCCCTCTCAGTAGAGCCACAGACACTTCATTTGCATAGTAGGCTATAGTCACCTTCAGTGCAATGAATTACTTATATGGCCCTTCTAACCATGGTCTTTGACTCACACACAATGATTGAGTGAGATTATGCAAATAAGGTATATGGAACCTGTGATGGTTGGGGTTATGCGTCAACTTGGCTAGGCCATGATTCCCAGCATTGTGTGGTTGTCCTCCATTTTATGTGTTGTGGATCCTGACCTCTACATGTTCTTGAGGCAGGATTGGTATAGGGTATGTCTTAGGTGGAAACCTTACAGGAGGGCATGATTCAAGCTCCACCGTTACTAAACTTAAACCCTTTCCTGGGGTGTGGCCTGCATCTAAGATGTATGTGTGTGTCCTGGCGAGGTACTCTCTCTGTGCATCTGGATCCCATGTCCGGTTCATGATCAACTGACCTCCCCAGAGGCCTGCTGTCTGAACTGCTGATTCTGGGATTTGCTGGCCTCCACAGACCCTTGGGCCAGTGGCCCATCACGTGACATGATTCGCCAGCTTCCAAAGGCTTGGGAGCCAGCAGCCTGTGGTCTGAATGGTCGCTTTGGGTTCGTCAGCGCCTGCAACCATGTGGGTCAGGAGAAGCCTAAGCCTGACCGACAAATTTGGAAATTGCCAGCCTCCACAACCATGTGAGCCATTTCCTTTATACAGTTCGTGAGTTCTGTGCAACATTGCAGTGAATTAAGGAACCTAAAGATGGGAGGGAGAATACTGAGGGGAGAGGGAGTAGTTGATTTTAGAGATGATGGAGCAGTACAGCAGCTTGGAACAGTTGGACGTTTGGGACATCTTTAACCTCCACCTCATAGGAACCAGCTTTGTGCTGATCCTTATAAAAGAAATTATTCATTTATCACCTCATTTGCATCGCTATTTGCATAGTGTATTGACCAATCCCTGCAAGGTGCATACCAATCACAGGACAGGCTGCAGCTCAGAGCCAGATAAAACGTATCAAACCATCCAGTTGTTTACAGCTTACCCAGGAAACATCAATCAATCTGGACAAAAGTAACAAACTCTATGGGCAAAGATAACTCTACAGGGCTTAAGGGAAAAGTATCTCAAGCTGTTTTTCCAAAGAACCAAGACACAAGGCCACATAAAAGAATTCATTTCACCACACATGCAAATACAGGTCAAAGAGAGAAACACTGAACATCTCCTAATCAGATAAAGCTGATCTGATTCAGATGAAGCTGATTTGACCGAAGCACTAATAACATTAGCTACTGAGTATTTCTGAGGTTCCTATAATTTCAGGATTGTGCGATTGACCCAGAGACTCTTTTGTCTCTAGGAGTGTCCTGGCATATCCCACCCTGGAGTTGACATGAGTATGCTGGCAATTATGCCACATGAGTGTGTCAGATACTAAACATAGCAGCAGGCATCCTGGAGATACTTAATGTAAGTGTGGAATAAAATTGATTTTCATTTAGTCAGTAAATAGGCATGTTCTTAGTGCCCAGAGAATACATAGGTTTCTAAATACATAGTTGTCATGGATTGAGTTGTGTCCCAAAAAAATACCTGTCAACTTGGCTGGGTCATGATTCCCAGTGTTGTATGATTGTGTAATCTGATGTGATTTCCTTATGTGTTGTAAACTCTAACACTATGACGAGATTATACGTGATCTCCTTATGTGTTGTAAATTCTATCACTGTGATGAGGTTATACTGATGAGGTTGACAAGATTAGATAGAGTCTTAATGCAATCTCTTTTGAGATATAAAAGAGAAGCGAGCAGAGACGCATAGGAACCTCATACCAACAAGAAAGCAGTGCTGGGAGTGGAGCACGTCCTTTGGACCTGAGATTCCCAGACCAAGGGAAGACTGATGCATCACAAGGCCCTTCCTCCAGAGCCAAAAGAGAAAGAAAGCTTTTTCCTGGAGCTGATGCCTTGCATTTGGACTTACGGCCTACTGTACAGTGAGAAAATAAACTTCTCTTTGTTGAAACCATCCACTTGTGATATTTCTGTTGGAGTAGCACCAGATGACTGAGACAACGGTTGTATAAAAAAATAAATGTATTCCTACCTTAAGGAAAAATGCAATCTAATAAGAACGACAAGATCAAACTACTAACTAAATAAATACGAAAACTGTGAATAAACGCATTGCTATTTTTTTTAATAAAATGCCAGGCCACGTATGGCCAAATCAATGCATTCTTCAGATATTCTTATTCTAAAGAGGCTGCCACTGCTTACTCTTGCAACTCTTTTTGAAATTGTCTTTGTAGCCAGCCTACAATGATTCATATTGTGGCACAAACAGTTGGTGGCCTACCCCATTCCCATTTAATCCTTGCCATAAGAACCCTCATTTTGTTTGGGGAAGCAATGTATGACAATCCAGGCTATGGGTCATGGCTGCTCTAAGCCAATCATCACAAGCCTATTCCCTGATTTCCCAGTCTTTTAGCTACCGGGATGTTACTGTGACCCAGTTCTGACCAATGACACTGGATCAAACATTGGTTTTCCTGATACATGGGGAGACACTGGCATATCTCCTTGCTTTTGCCTTTTCTTCCAATCTAGGACATAAAAGTGATGACTGGAGGTACAGCAGCCATCTCATAAGCAAGACAATGAGTGAAAGATCAATAGAATTGCTGTTATGCCGGATTTGACATAACTGAGCAGTTAAACTCATGCTAATAGCCTCTGACTTCCTTAATATGTCAGAAAAATTAATTCATTTGTTTAAACCATCATAAGTGCATTTTTCTATGACTGGAAGCTGAACACGATGTTGTAGGTGGTACAATATTATAGTCTCATTTTTGATTAATCAGGCTACCCAACTAAATCACCAAACACATTTCCCAAACTTTAACCCAAATTTCTTTTGACTACTGAAGCAGAGAGCCTCAGAGCCCAACACTTCTAAGAGACACCTACCTGGCTTATCTTCCTACACCGAGCAGAATAGGCTGCACATTCTTCTGAACTTGTCCTTGACAAGATAACCACAGAACAGCCATAGTGGGCCTCAACCAATTTTAGCAGGTTTTCGACATCATCTTAACTCTTCAAGTGACCTATTAGCTCATTAAGTGCAAAATACATATAAGCATCCTGCCTCTGGGTGGAGACTTAACATGCTGGTGAAAGAAAATCAACCTCTTCCTTCGTCCCAGGGGACTGAACCCTTGTCTAGAGAAAATGCAGTCATCTCCAAGCCCTGAGCGCCTGTGTGAAGGTCAATCTTGAATATTCATGATGAATTTGCATTTCCTTGTCTGCTGTCTGTAAAAGCCCACCTCCCCAAGCTGCCTGTGAGCAGTTTTGGGGACAGCAGCCCTGTTTCCTTTCCTTGCCCAACAAAATAAAGGTGCCTTTCTTCTTTCTCACCTTGGCCTCTTGTTTATTGGCTGTAACAAGTCATGCCAAGCAGAACCTGAGATTTCCACCCAGCAACACTACTGCTAAAATTTACATCCTCCCTCAAAGTACATGAGGACAGCAAAAGGATTGTGAGCCCCAAAGGCAATTTTACAAGAAAACTTTAAGAAGTGTTTAAAACTGTAGCAGTTTTATTAGAATGAGTGGTTACATTGAATGGAACAACAGTCATTTAGTTCTAATATTTGGCTTAAAAAAGAGCCAACATATTTTGAGTACTATCTTATGAGACCCCTGGTGGCACACTGGTTAAGCACTTGGCTGCTAACTGAAAGGTCAGCAGTTTGAACCCATCAGCCTCTCTGTGGGAGAAAGATGTGGCAACCTGCTTCTGTAAAGATTTACAGCCTTGGAAACCCTATGAGACATTCTAGTCTATCCTACAGGGTCACTATGAGTTGGAATTGATTGACAGCAACAGGTTTGGTTTGGGTTTTTATCTCATATATACTATAACTAAAACCAAATGCTGATCAAAGCCATAATTCAGGAAGATCTATGAGTACAATCATTAATTAGCTTCTTGGTTTTAGCTCAGTTGTCAAGAAAAATACTTAATTAGCTTAAAACCATATGTTAGGGCTGTTGGTTAAATTTGAACCCTGGTTTATTTTCATTCTGGCTCACCGCATATGTCATAAATCACTTTTGTTTATCGTTTCCAAAATATCACCTCTGTTCTAAGTCTTTAGTGAGAGATTTTCATATTTCACTACATAAACCTAGTTTAGTGTTATACTGAATTCCTCCTACAAATAATGTTGTCCTTACCCAGTGGTTCTTTATTTTTACTAGTGCTGAATTGAATTGTTTAATCACAGTTATTTTGGTAAATATGAAATGAAGAAAATCAAGGACATACCACTCCACACTCCCATCAGAGCTCCCAAGAAGAAAAAATAAAGTTCTGATAACAAAGTAAACCCTCAAATAAATTTCAGATGAGTTAAACAGTCACATATAAACCATAAAATAATTAGAAAAAATATTAGTATTTGTCCGATATCATGGTCGGGTAAGACTGAGCAAAAAATTAAAGGGAAAAATTTTGAAGGAAATTAATAAATATGCCTGCATGAGAAAATGTTTAAACTTCTACATGTCAAAAGTTATTAAAAAGTAATAACAAACTCGGAAAGTATTTTGAACAAATGTAATAGAGAAAAAATGGCATTATATACGATCAATAAAAAAAAACTAGACAAGAACATTTTAGCTGAGAAGAAATGCAAATTACTAACAATAATAAAAGTGTAAAAACTAGAACAAAATGTCATAACCCACCAAACTGACGAAGATTTTTGAAAGTGTTACTACTCAGTACTAATGACACTGAAGTGAAATAGGTACTCTACTAAGCTGCTTTTAGTTTCTAAATTTGTATATACCTTTTGGAAGGGTAATTGAGCAAAATATATCAGAACTCGTGAAATTCCTCATATCCTCTGACCTGGTAAATCAATCAGATATGGACTAAGGGAAAAAAAATCAAAAGTGGTCAAAAGTATTTATGTGAGAGTAAGATCACTACAGACTGGTTTATAATCACAAAAAATAAAACCAGAAATGACGCTAATGTTCAAGAACAGTGAATTAGTTCAATAAAGATGATGCATTCACGAGAATAAAAAAATCATGATTTTTGAAATTAATTAAAGACACAAAAATGGGCATGATAAACCAAGTTTAAAAAAAAGGTTACAAAAATATAATTCTAGAGGCAGGGCCAAGATGGTGGAGTAGTCAGATGCTTCCAGTGGACCCTCTTACAACAAAGACCCCAAAAAACAAGTGATTCAATTATATATGGAAGTCTGGGAGCCCTGAATATCAAAGGCAGAGTTGAGGAACCAGACTGAGTGGCAAGGGGACAGAGAGACAGTTCAGAAGCAGTGAGGAGTTGCCAGACCTCACCCAATGAGAGCCTAAGCCTTTCAGGCCTGATCAGCTTGGGGGTGAGTGGTGAGACAGGCAAGCAGCAGGGCTCGGAAGGCACATTTACAGGGAGAAACCTAGCATCAGACAGTCTACATGACCACCCAGAAGGAGGAAGAAGCAGCCCTCATCAGTGAAAGATAAGTAATTGCATACAGCCTACCGAGCAGATCAAAAACACCCCCCTTAGGGAAAAACCTCTCTCCCATTTACCTCCCTGCTCCCTGCTCTGCACTGGGTCCTGGACTTGCTTCAGCAATTGCTGAGTCCCCTGGGCTGGAAGAAGGATCCATCACACCCCCAGAACCATTCTCCCTGCCTTGGAGAGTGAACAAATTAACAAACAGGAAAAAATAAACTTCCGGCTCCTCTAAGCCAGGAACCCAGGGTAAGCACAGTTCCTTTGCCTAGGCACAGGCATAAGGGATCCACAGACTTTGAATGCCTTTCCCCCTGCATAGACTTGTGTGGGCCCATCTCAACAGTATAGGCCCTCATTGCATCAGTACAACAGGGTGTACACCGGAACTCTAATTTCAACTGTTTCAGATAAAAAGTGGCAGGTTTTTGACATTTGACACTGCTCTGCCATTAAGCAGGGTCTTCACCTACCCACATCAGGGGCCTGAGGACGGGTAGCTCCACCCACACCACCTAGCCACCTGTAATAGGGGCCCATGAATAAGAGGTGCCTCCCAATCCTCACAGCCAACAACATTAGGTGCTCATAGTCCAGCCACAAAACCCACCCACTGTTCTAGGGAACAGAGACATGCCTTCCTCCTGGACACTAGGGGGTGGCCATCAGCCCCTGCCTTGCTCAGAGTGTGTCCCCCTGCTGCAGCCAGATGCCTGTGCCTACACCAATCACCCACGCCTCTCTAGGACTGTAAGTGAGAGCCTACACCACACACTTAGTGGCTATCTACCTGCGCACCTGAGCTGAATCCATATAGGAGGAGTGGGTGGACTCCTGGGCTCATATACCTAGTAACAGATCCAACCACGTGGTGACAGGACTTTAGAGTTTCAAAGGTGCCAATAATCACACTAGCTCATACAAGCAACCTATTTGGGTATATAAAAACAAAACAAGAATCTAGGACACAGTAAGCAACATAAAATAAATAAATATAGTAACTTGCTGATGGCTCAGAAACAACAGTCAGTATCAAATTACATAAACAGGCAGACCATGATAGCTTCAGCAAGCTCCCAAAATAATCTATAAATTTTCCAGAGGAGGAAAAATTCTTGGAATTACCAGAGGCAGAATACAAAAGATTAATATACAGAACTCTTCAGTAAATTAAGCAAAACGCAGAACACGCAATAGAGGAAATCAAAAAAATTATAGAAGAGCATAATGACAAATTTAACCAGCTTCAAGAATCCATACAGAGACAGCAATCACAAATCCAGAAGATTAACAATAAAATTTCAGAATTAGACAACTCAGTAGAAAGTCATAGGGGCAGAATTGAGGCAATGGAAGTCAGACTTAGTGAGACTGAAGATAAAGCACTTGACACCAACTTATTTGAGGAAAAATCAGATAAAAGGATTTTAAAAAAATGAAGAAACCCTAAGAATTATGTGGGACTTTAACAAGAGGAATAACCTATGAGTGATTTGAGTACCAGAAAAGGGGAGGATAACAGAAAATACAGAGAGAGTTGCTGAAGATTTGTTGGCAGAAAACCTCCCTGATATCATGAAAGATGAGACCATATCTATCCAAGATGTTCATTGAACCCCACATAAGGTAGATCCCAAAAGAAAGTCACCAAGATGTATTATAATCAAACTTGCCAAAACCAAAGATAAAGAGAGAATTTTAAGAGTGGCTAGGAATAAACAAAAAGTTATCTACAAACAAGGGTCAATAAGAATAAGCTTGGACTACTCAGCAGAAACCATGCAGGCAAGAAGACAATGGGATGACCTGTATAAAGCCATGAAGGAAAAAAATTGCCAGCCAAGAATTATATATCCAGCAAAACTGTCTCTCAAATATGATGGCGAAATTAGGGCATTTCCAGATAAACAGAAGATTAGGGAATTTGCAAAAACCAAGCCAAAATTACAAGAAATACTAAAGGTAGTCCTCTGGTTAGAAAATCAGTATCATCAGATAACAACCCAGGAGTAGAACACAGGACAGAGCAACCGGATATCAACCCAGATAAGGAAGTCATAAAAATAAATCAAAGCTAAAACACTGAAAATAGGGTAACAGATGTCAATACGTAAAAGAAGACAACATTGAAGCAAACAAGAGGGGCTCAAAAATGTAGACATAGATTTTTCATATGCAGAGGAAGTCAAGGTGATATAAAGAAATAAAAGACTGGTATAAACTTAGAAAAATAGGGGTAAATATTAAGGTAACCACAAAGGAAACTAAGAATCCTACAAGGCAAAATAAAAAACTAGAAAAATATAAAGACTCAGCAAACACAAAATCAACAACAATGAAAAGATGAAAAGAAAAAACATAAAGGAAAACAACTCAGCACAGAAAATTAAGTAGAAGAAAGCAACTGTCAACAACACACAAAAAAAGACTTCAAACTGACAGCACTAAACTCATACCTATCAATAATTATGCTGAATGTAAATGGACTAAATACACCAATAAAAAGACAGAGAGTGGCAGATTTGATTAAAAAAAAAAACCAAGATCCATCTATATGCTGCCTACAAGAGACACAAGTTACACTTAAAGACACATACAAACTAAAACTCAAAGGACGGAAAGAAGTATATCAAGCAAGCAACACTCAAAAAAGAGCAGGAGTGGCAATATTAATCTCTGACAAAATAGGCTTTAAAGTAAAATCTACTGCAAAGAATAAGGAAGGACACTATCTAATGATTAAAAGGCCAATAAACCAGGAGGACATAACTATAATAAATATTTATGCACTCAATGACAGGGCTCCAAAATACATAAAACAAACTGTGACAGCACTGAAAAGAGAGCTAGACAGCTCCACAATAGTAGTAGGAGACTTCAACACACCACTTTCTGTGAGGGACAAAACATCAAGAAAGAAGCTCAAAAAAGACATGGAAGATCTAAATATTACAATCAACCAACTTGATCTCACAGACATATAACACATTCTACCGGACAGCAACCAAGTATACTCTCTTTTCCAATGCACATGGAACATTCTCCAGAATAGACCACATATTAGACCATAACACAAGCCTTAACAAAATCCAAACCACTGAAATATTACAAAGCATCTTTTCTCACCATAAAGCCATGAAAGTAGAAATCAACAACAGGAAAAGCAAGGAAAAAAAAAATCAAACACATGGAAACTGAACAATACCTTGCTCAAAAACTAGTGGGTTACTGAAGAAATTAAGGATGGAATAAAGAAATTCATAGAATCAAACAAGAATGAAAACACATCCTACCAGAACCTTTGGGACACAACAAAAGCAGTGCTCAGAGGTCAGTTTATAGCAATAAATGCACATATTCAAAAAAAAGGGGGGGGCTATAATCAAAACATTAACCTTACACCTGGAGCTAGCAGAAAGAGAGCAGCAAAAGAAGCCCTCTGGCACCAGAAGAAAGGAAATAAGAATTAGCACAGAATTAAATGAAATAGAGAATAGAAAAACAATTGAAAGAGTTAACAAGACCAAAAGCTGGTTTTCTGAAAAGATCAACAAAATCGATAAACCAATGGCCAAACTGACAAAAGAAAAACAGGAGAAGAAGCACGTAACCCTTATAAGAAATGAGATGGGTGATATCACAACAGACCCAACGGAAATTAAAAGAATCATAACAGAACACTACGAAAAATTGTACTCTAACAAATTTGAAAACCTAGAGGAAATGGACAAATTTCTAGAAACTCACCACCTACCTAAATGAACACAAACAGAGGTGGAACAACTAAATAAACCCATAACAAAAGAAGAGATTGAAAAGGTAGTTAAAAAACTCTCAACAAAAAAAAAAAGAGCTGGCCCGGATGACTTCACTGGAGAATTCTACCAAACTTTCAGAGAAGAGTTAACACCACTACTACTAGAGGTATTTCAGAGCATAGAAAAGGATGGAATAGTCCCAGACTCATTCATGAAGCTGGCATAACTCTGATACCAAAACCAGGTAAAGACATAAGAAAAAAAGAAAATTACAGACCAACATCCCTCATGAACATTGATGCAAAAATCCTCAACAAAATTCTACCCAATAGAGTTCAGCAACATATCAAAAAAATAATTCACCATTATCAACTGGGATTTATACCAGGTATGCAAGGATAGTTCAACCTTAGAAAAACGATCAATGTAATCCATCACATAAATAAAACAAAACATAAGAACCACATTATCTTATCAATCAATGCAGAAAAAGCATTTGACAAAGTCCAACACACATTCATGATAAAAACTCTCAACAAAATAGGAACAGAAGAGAAATTCCTCAATATAATTAAGGGCATTTATACAAAGCCAACAGCCAACATCATCCTAAATGGAGAGAGTTTGAAAGCATTCCCCTTGAGAACAGGAACCAGGCAAGGATGCCCTTTATCACCACTCTTATTCAACACTGTGCTGGAGGTCCTAGCCAGAGCAATTAGGCTAGAAAAAGAAATAAAGGGCATCTAAATTGGTAGGGAAGAAGTCAAAGTATCTCTATTTGCAGATGATATGATCTTATACACAGAAAACCCCAAAGAATCCACAAGAAAACTACCGGAACTAATAGATTTCAGCAAAGTTTCAGGATACAAGATAAACATATAAAAATCAGTTGGATTCCTTTACACCAACAAAGAGAACCTCATAGAGGAAATCACCAAATCAATACCATTTACAATAGCCCCCAAGAATATAAAATACTTAGGAATAAATCTAACCAGAGATATAAAAGGCCTATACAATGAAAACTACAAGACACTATTGCAAGAAACCAAAAGACCTGCATAAGTGGAAAAACATACCTTGCTCATGGATAGGAAGTCTCAACATTGTGAAAATGTCAATTCTACCCAAAGTGATCTACAGATACAATGCAATCCTGATCCAAATTCCAAAGGCATTTCTTAATGAGATGGAGAAACAAATCACCAAGTTCACACGGAAAGGGAAGAGGCCCTAATAAGTAAACCATCACTCAAGAAGAAAAACAAAGTGGGAGGCCTCACACTACCTGCTTGTAGAAACTATTACACTTCCACTGTAGTTAAAACAGCCTGTTACTGGTACAACAACAGATACACAGACCAATGGAACAGAACTGAGAATCCAGACATAAACTCATCCACCTATGAGCAGCTGATATTTGACAAAAGTCCAAAGTCCATTAACTGGGGAAAAGACAGTCTCTTTTACAAATGATGCTGGCATAACTGGATATCCATCTACAAAAACCTGAAACAAGACCCATATTTAACACCATGCACAGAAACTAACTCAAAATGGATGAAAGACTTAAATATAAAATTGAAAACTATAAAGATCATGGAAGAAAAAATAGGGACAACACTAAGAACCTTAATACATGGCATAAACAGAATATGAACCATAAGTAACAATGGACAAGCACCAGAAGAGAGACTAGATAAATGGGAGCCCCTAAAAATCAAACGCTTATGCTTATCAAAAGACTTCACCAAAAGAGTCAAAAGACAACCTACAGACTGGGAAAATTTTTTGGCTACGACAAATCTGATCAGCGTCTAATCTCTAAAATCTACAAGATACTGCAAAACCTCAACAACAAAAAGACAAATAACCCAATTAAAAAATGGGCAAAGGATATGAACAGGCACTTTGCCAAAGAAGTTATTCAGGTGGCTAACAAACACATGAGGAAATGCTCACGATCATTAGCCATTAGAGAAATACAAATCAAAAGTACCATAAGATAACATCTCACACCATCAAGGCTAGCGTTAATACATAAAACACAAAATAATAAATGCTGGAGAGGTTGTGGAGAGACTGGAACACTTATACGCTGTTGGTGAGAATGTAAAAAGGTAGAGCCACTTTGGAAATTGATTTGGCACTTCCTTAAAAAGCTACAAATAGAAGTCCATACAATCCAGCAATTCTGCTCCTTGGAATATATCCTAGAGAAATAAGAGCCATCACATGAATAGATATATGCACACTCTTCTTCATTGCAGCACTGTTCACAATAGCAAAAAGATGGAAACAACCTCGGTGCCCATCAATGGACGAATGGATAAACAAATTATGGTATATCCACACAATGTAATACTACGAAATGATAAAGAACAACGCTGAAGCCGTGAAACATCTTATAACATGGGAGGAAGCTGGAACTCATTATGCTGAATGAATTTAGTCAGTCACAGAAGGGCAAATATTGTATAAGACCACTGTTATAAGAACTCAAGAAAAGGTTTAAACACAGAAGAAAACATTCTTTGATGGTTACAAGGGTGGGGAGGGAGGGTGAGGATTATTTACCAACTAGACAGTAGGTAAGAATTATCTTAGGTGAATGGAAGGACAGAACACACTACAGGGAAAGTCAGCACAACTGGACTAAACCAAAGCTAAGAAGTTTCCTGAATACAATCAAACACTTTGAGGGACAGAGTAGCAGGGGTAGGGGTCTGGGGACCATGCTTTCAGGGGACATCTAGGTTAATTGGCATAACAAAGTTTATTAAGAAAATGTTGGTGAGTGGTGTCTGGGGTCTTAAAAGGCTTGCAGGTGGCCATCTAAGATGCATCAATTGGTCCCAACCACCTGGAGTAAAGGAGAATGAAGAACACCAAAGACACAAGGAAAGTATTAGCCCAAGAGACAGAAAGAGCCACATAAACCAGAGACTTCATCAGCCTGAGACCAGAAGAACTAGATGGTGCCCAGCTACCACCAATGACCTCCCTGACAGGGAACACAACAGAGAGTCCCTGATGGAGCAGGAGAAAGGTGGGGTGCAGAACTCAAATTCTAGTAAGAAGACCAGACTTAATGGTCTGACTGAGACTTGAGGAGCCCTGGAAAGAATGGCCCCCGGATTCTCTGTCAGCCCAGAAATAAAACAATTTCAAGGCCAACTCTTCAGACAGGGATTGGACTGGACTGTGGGACTTAAAGTGGTACTGGTGAGGAGTGTGCCTCTTAGCTCAAGTAGATACATGAGACTAAGGGGCAGCTTCTGTCCAGAGGTGAGATGGGAAGGCCGAGAGGGTTAGGAGCTGGTTGAATGGACACGGGGAATCAGGGGTGGGAAGGAGGAGTGGGCTGTCACAGTATGGTGAGAGGAATTAGAGTCACATAACAATGTATGTATAAATTTTTGTGTGGGAAAAAATGATTCTAATTATGTTTTTAAATATAAGTGTATATACGTGTATGTGTGTGTGTACATATGTATATTTAAGAAGAAAGAGTGTGTCAACTTCCTATCTTAAGATAGGAAAGTAAAGATATCTTTGCTCCCTTTTCTCAGAAACACTCTAAACAGCAAAGATAATAAGAAAATATATGTAAAATCTATCTTCAGCAAAACTGAGAAACACTCTTGAAGCGAAACAACTGATCCATGTGTCACTCATGTTTCTGCTCATCTTGCAAGCAGAAGCACTGCCTGCCTTTGTTCTGTGTCTTTCAAGGATGGTTGTATAGCAAACAGCCTTGGAAGTTAGAGACAGTGTCTCCTTTGAAGCAAAAGGAAGACATGCTCACTGCCCATTATAAAAGACCTGGGTTCCCTAAGCTCAAGGTTCCTTGGATGTGATGCAAGCCCACTGCATGCACAGCGTCTGCCTGGGCTCCTCCAAGTCATCAGGGGGCATGGGAAATTGACAGACATGATGCTCATGCTGTTTGCTCTGACTGGATCTCTGACCCAGGAGTCTTGTGTCTTCAGCAAGCATCCATCAACCTGTAGCAGACTAATTATTAGCTCTCAAGTGGGTTAAAAGCTCAGGATTTTCACAATTCTTGATAATTAAACTTAACTATTGGAGTCCTGGTGGCACAGTAGTTAAGACCTCGGCTGCTAACTAAAAGGTCACCAGTTCGAATCCATCAGCCACTCCTTGGAGACCCTATGGGGCAGTTCTACGCTGTCGTATAGGGTGACTATGAGTTGCAATCGACTCGAAGGCAATGGCTTTGGTTTTTGGTCTGGTATTGACCACAATATATGAGCAAGAGCTTCCATATTCAGTGAAAATCATGCAAGAATGTGGGAAAGAAAACGTAAACAATTACTATGCTTAAGCAAAGTTTAAAAAGCACAGCTCTTCAAGGTAAGTGGCAAACATTGAGGGGCAAAAATAACTGTTTTGAGTTGAGAAAGCAGGCGGTGGCAGTTTTCTGGAACTTCATGTGGTACCAAGGAATAGCAAAAGAAGAGGAGCTAAACGAGGACACACACATAGACACACTAAAAAAAAACATAATTAACTAAAATGGGGTGTTAGGAAATGAAGGAGAAATAGGATGAAGTAAAAATGTATTAATGATCACTTACAAAAAGAGTCAAAAGCTACTATCTCAAGAAATAATAGATTAAATATATAATGTAAAATTATAGTTCTAAAAAGAACCACTAGAAGAACAAAAAAAAAAAAAACCAACAAATGCAAATTATCAGCAGGAATACACACACTCACATACAATCACGTGCAAAAAAATTTAAAAGTCAAGAAAAGATTTTAAAGGATAAGCAAGCTCTCTCTGTCTCTCTGTCTCTGTCTCTCTCTCTCTCTGTGTGTGTGTCTGTGTGTGTGTTGGAAACTCTCATCACCATCTCTCCCATTTTACATGTCTTTGGTCCTTAATCAAATAAAATGTATCAACTAGAATATAATGGGCCTCTGCTTTTTTACTTCATAGCTACAGTGTCCATTGCTAGACTCAGACTCAGATCAATCAGTTTGAGAGCTTATTGCACACCTGAATCAAACCTTTCACTTAATGCAAGAAAGTGTTTTGACTGCCTAAGCTTTAAACTAGCTCTATAGAGAAACCTATGAACAACCTCTTTTATATTTTGAAATATTATTCACATGCAAAACATTTGTTGTTTGAAAAATGAGCCCTCTTTCTATAAAACTGAAAAGAAAACCTAGAAATTAAATTAAGCAAAATGATCCAGGTGAATACAAAGCTTCATTAAAAACTGTTCAATCCCATTGGTTATGTATGTGTATATATGAAATTGCACTTGTATATTTGTTCCTTCATAATTATTACATAGAACATAGCCTTAAATGGTAGGTATTCTATGGTCAAAATACAATAGAGATTTTGGAAAGCAATTCAGATTTGAATTAAAAGTAAGTTTTTGAAGAGAAAAGTGTTTTGACATCAGTTATTCAGTTGATCAAAAATAAGAGAAGAAATAAAAATAAACACATGATAAAATGAAATATGCCTGTCACATGAATAAATGTAAAGAGAGGAAAAAGTCTATTTAAAGATAAATAATGTCAGATTAAATTAAAAAACAAAAACCAAATATATACTATACTATATACAAGGATCATACCTAAACAAAAGTGACTAAGAATTTTGAAAATCAAAGAAGAGAAAATGTTATCAAGAATACAAATAGAAAGGAGTTATAATCTTTAAACCAAGCGAGTGTTAATTCAACACAAAAAGCATTAAATGAGACAAAGAAGATCACTTTATAATCATAAAGTATAATTGCACAATACATTCTTCCAGTCATTAATAGCTATGCATCAAATAAGAAACCATCAAAATCATAAAGAAAAACTACTAGGAATGAAGGAAAAATAGGGGTAAATACATTAAAGTGGATTTTAATTTGTTTCCCTTAATTCAGAACATATTAAATAGACAAAAAATAGATACTACAGGTATAGATAATATAACAATAATAATTTTTAAAAACTTAAGTTAACTATAATTGTTATGTATCAAATTTCACAATCTAAAACCGAAAAATAGATATTTGCAAGGGCTAGCAAAAACTGACCATAGAATAGCTCACATTGAAATCCTCATCAAATTCCAAAATCTACTGAAATGGTGCTTACACTCAGATAATGGTGCAATAAAAACAAACAAAAAATAAAAATACTGCCAAAATATAAAAAAAAAAAATCAACAACAACAAAAACTCTCCAATTCTTTTTATGAAGCTGGACATGACTCTGAGAACAAAATACCATGGATAGTTGAGTTTCACTTATGAATATTGATATGAAAATAATTTCTAGAATGTTAGAATACAACAGAATATTAAAAATTAATGTCCAAGTTCAAGTAATATCAGATATTATAATCAGGAATAATAAAAGGGTAATTTGATATTAGGAAATATATTAATATATTCCACCTTATTAATAGCTCAAAAGTGAAAAATCATGTGACCCTCTCCAAAGACACTTAAAAGGCATCTGATAATATTCAATATCCATTCTTCACACACACACACACACACACACACAGCCACACAAAATAACTTGAAATTCTTTATATATATATATGTATACATACACCCCCACACGTCTGTCAGTTTGTCATAATATGGGGGCTTGTGTATTGCTGTGATGCTGGCGGCTGTGCCACTGGTATTCAAATACCAGCAGGGTCACCCATGGCAGACAGGCTTCAGCTGAACTTCCAGACGAAAACAGGCTAGGAAGAAGGACCTGGCAGTCTACTTCTAAAAAGAATTAGCCAGTGAAAACGTTATGAATAGCAGCGGAACACTGTATGATATAGTGCCAGAAGATGAGCCTCCCAGATTGGAAGGTACTCAAAATACGACTGGGGAAGAGCTGTCTCCTCAAACAGAGTCAACATTAATGACGTGGATGGAGTCAAGCTTTCGGGACCTTCATCTGCTAATGTGGCACAACTCAAAATGAGAAGAAGCAGCTGCAAACATCCATTAACAATTGGAACCTGGAATGTCTGAAGTACAAATCTAGGCAAATTGGAAATCTTCAAAAATGAACATAAACATTGATATCCTAGGCATTAGTGAGCTGAAATGGACTGGTACGGGCCATTTTGAATAGGACGATCATATATATTGTCTACTATGCCAGGAATGACAAACTGAAGAAGAATGGCACTGCACTCATCGTCAAAAAGAACATTTCAAAATCTATCCTGAAATACAACGCTATCAGTGATAGGAGAATATCCATACACCTACAAGGAAGACCAGTTAATACGACTATTATTCAAATTTACTCACCAAACACTAAGGCCAAAGATGAAGAAACAGAACATTTTTACCAACTTCTGCGGTCTGAAATTAATCAAATGTGCAGTCAGGATGCATAGATAATTACTGGTAATTGGAATGCTAAAGTTGGAAACAAGAAGAAGGATTGGTAGTTGGAAAATGTGACTTTGGTGATAGAAAAGATGCAGAGATCACATGATAGAATTTTGCAAGACCAGTGACTTCTTCAATTGCAAATACCTTTTTTTTTCCACCAACATAAAGAACATTTCACAAACTTTGGACATGTTATCAGGTGGGAACAGTCCCTGGAGAAGGACACCATGCTTGGTAAAGTAAAGAAGAAGACCCTCTAAGAGATGGATTGACACAGTGGTAGCAACAATGGGCTCAAGCATAACAATGGTGCAGAACTGAGCAGTATTTCATTCTGCTTTACATGGGGTAGCTATGAGTTGGAACTAACTCAACAATAACAACATATACATACATATATATATATTAAACTTCCATTGAAATACCTATATTATGCTTAAGAGAAAAATACTAGCAAATCTCCCACTGAAGAAAAGAATAAAGCAAGGATGTCCACTATTGCTGCCATCATCTAATTTTGATCTAGATCAACTAAATTGATTAAAGAGAAAGAAAATAACAATATAAATCTTGGAAAAAAGGAAGTAACTCTCACTAATTGCAAATTATATGATTATATGCATAAAAACAAAAGAGAATCAACTTTGAAACTATTACTAACACAATCTTTGTTGGTTACCAGGGATGGGAGGGTTGGGGAGAAATACTAAATAGGCAATAGATAAGTGGTATCTTGGGTGAAGGGTGAGACAGTACACAATACAGGGGAAACCAGCACAACTGGTACAAGGAAAGGTCGTGGAAGCTCAATAGACACATCCAAACTCCCTGAGGGACTGAATTGCTAGATGGAGTGCTGTGGGGGCCATGGTCTCAAGGAACATCTAGCTCAATTGCCATAACACAGTTTATAAAGACAATGTTCTACATTCTACCTTGGTGAGTAGTGTCTGGGGTCTTAGGAGCCTGTGAGCAGCCATCTAAGATACTCCACTGGTCTCACCCCTTTGGAAGCAAGGGAGAATGAAGAGAACAGGATACAAGGAAAAGATTAGTCTGAAGGACTAATGGACCACAGCTACCAAGGCTTCCACCAGACCGAGTCCAGTACAGCTAGATGGTGCCCGGCTACCACCACTGACTGCTCTGACTAGGATCACAACAGAGGGTTCTGGACAGAGCTGGAGAAGGATGTAAAACAAAATTCTAACTCACAAAAGATAAAGACCAGATTTACTGGCCTAAAGGAGACTGGAGAAACCCCGAGAGTATGGCCCCAAGACACCCTTTTAGCTCAGAGGTGAAGTCATTTCCAAGGTTCACCATTCAGCCGGGGAGTGGACAGCCCCATAAAACCAAACAGGACTAATGAGGCACAGCAGTCCAGGGACAAGGGTCAGAAGGCAGAAGAGGACAGGAAAGCTGGTGATAGGGAAGCCAAGGTTGAGTGAGGACAGTGTTGATGTGCTGTGAGGTTGTTAACCATTGTCATAGGGCAACAGATGTACTGTTAAATGAGAAACTATTTTGTTCTGTAAGCCTTCATCTAAAGTGAGAATAGCAGCACAATTGGAAGAGCATAGTTGATGTCAGTGAACTGTGCATGTAGGAATTTTTGAAATGGTGTATCTTTGGCTATGTATATTTTCACCAAAAAAAAAAAAAAAAGTCAAGAAGGGAGAGAGGGTTGACATGTTGTGAGGTTGTTAACCAATGTCATAAAACAATATGTGTACTACTGTTCAATGAGAAACTATTTGTTCTGTAAGCCTTCACCTGAAGTACAATTTAAAAAAAAAAAAAAACTATTACTAACAATAAGAAAATTCAGTAAATTCGTTAGGTAAAAAAAATTATTATAAAAATAGCCTTTATACAACTTAGTGACAGATAAAAGACATCACGATTGGAGGAAGACTCATTAACAACCTGTGTCATGCAGATGACACAACTTTGCTTGCTGAAAGTGAAGAGGACTTGAAGCACTTACCGATGAAGATCAAGGACTACAGCTTTCAGTATGGATTACATCTCAACATAAAGAAAACAAAAATCCTCACGACTGGACCGATAAGCAACATCATGATAAATGGAGAAAATATTGAAGTTGTCAAGGATTTCATTTTACTTGAATCCACAATCAATGCCTTTGGAAGCAGCAGTCAAGAAATCAAACAATGCATTGCACTGGGCAAATTTGGGCAAAAGACCTCTTTAGGGTGGATTTAATTGTGTTCCCCAAAAATATGTGTGTCAATTTGGCTAGGACACGATTCCCAGTATTGTGTGATTGTCCACCGTTTGGCCATCTGATGTGATTTTCCTATGTATTATAAATCCTACCTCTGCGATGTTAATTAGGTGGGATTAGAAGCAGGTATGTTAATGAGACAGGGCTCAATCTACAAGGCTGGCTTGTATCTTGAGCCAGTTTCTTATGAGATATAAAAAAGTGAGCAGAGAGATGGGGGAACCTCACACCACCAAGAAAGCAACGCCAAGAGCAAAGTGCATCCTTTGGACCAAGGTTTCCTGTGCAGAGAAGCTCCCAATCCAGGAGAAGATTGATGACAAGGACCTTCTTCCAGAGCTGACAAAGAAAGCTTTCCCCTGGAGCCAACACCCTGAATTTGGGCTTCTAGCCTACTAGACTGTGAGAGAATAAATCTCTGTTTATTAAAGCCATACACTTGTGGTATTTCTGTTACAGCAGCACTAGATAACTGAGACAGAGTGTTAAAGTGCAAAGATGTCACTTTAAGGACTAAAGTGCGCCTGACCCAAGCTGTGGTGTTTTCAATTGCCTCATATGCATGTGAAAGCTGGACAATGAATAAGGAAGACCAAAGAAGAATTAACCTTTGAATTATGGTGTTGCCAAAGAATATTGAATGTACCCTGGACTGCCAGAAGACCAAACAAATCTGTCTTGGAAGAAGTACAGCCAGAACGTTCCTTACAAGCAAGGATGGCGAAACTACGTCTCACATACTTTGACATGTTCTCAGGAGGGACCAGTCCCTGGAGAAGGACATCATGCTTCGTAAAGTAGAGGGTCAATGAAAAAGAGAAAGATCCTCCATTAGATGGATTGACACAGTGGCTGCAACAATGAGCTCAAGCATAACAACAATTGTGAGGATGGTGCAGGACAGGGCACCATCT
This sequence comes from Dugong dugon, assembly GCA_030035585.1. NCBI lineage: Eukaryota > Metazoa > Chordata > Mammalia > Sirenia > Dugongidae > Dugong > Dugong dugon. The sequence goes on along the minus strand of CM057470.1, from coordinate 63,444,816 downwards.
GTTGTACAGAGTTGCTATGAGTCGGAGCCGACTTGACAGCACCTAACAACAGCAGCAATTGACCGAAATTACATCAATCAGCTGTGCAACCCTATTGTAAAAAGTTTAATTGGCAAAAGTCATGTGACATATATATTTACAACAATAACAAAAAAAAAAACAGTAGCTGCTGAAGCTGTTACTTACAGCCAAACACCTCCTGAGATTTGGTTCCTTGGTTTGGAGGTTTAGGGTCATGGTTTCATGGGACGTACCAGTTAATTGGCCTAATAACATGTTTAGTACTTCTGTTCCACCTCCTATTTCATTGTGTAGTGCCTGCAGTCTTAGAAGCTTGCAAACAGCCTTTCAAGGTACAACAATTGGTCTCTATTCGCCTGGAGCAACAGAGGAAGTAGAGTCAGGAATAGGAGGGGAAATGAATGTGAGGCTAATTGCCTCCATGAACAACTGTCCCCTTTGCCATGAGAACAGAAGAACTGGATGGTGCCTGGCTACCATTACTGAACATTTTGATCAAAGACTCTATAGAAGAATACTAATCAGAAGGGGGGAAATGCAGAACAGAGTTTAACATTCTCATAGAATTCAGAATTTGTGGGGCCATGGAGGCTGGATAAACCCCTTTAACTGAGGTAATCTTTAAACCTTAAGCCAAAAATATCCCCTGTAGTCTTCTCAAAACCAAACAACTTAACTAGTAAAGAATGTCTGCCTTGAGCACTGAGCTCTTTTAAGATCTATCTATACAGGATCAAATTGACAAAAGCAACTAAAAACATTAGATGGGAAACTTAGGGGGCAGTGAGTATGTTAATGCAGAAGGAACAACTTGGAAAAGAAGGGTGAGAATGGTTGTATAACTTGAAGAATGTAATCAATGTCACTGAATTGTACATGTAGAAATTGTTGAATTGGTGTATGTTCTGCTGTGTATATTCTTAACAACAACAAAAAATAAATAAAAACAAACAATTTTCAAAAATATCCTTTACATATACTGTGAAACCAGAACCTGCATAAGGCTGAAACTTGTCAGAGAAGGAAAACACAAATATTTTCCACTAAAACAAGTGATAGAAAAATGGTAAGACTGCACCTGTCAAAGGTGGAAAACTTACAAAACCTGGAAAAACAAGGCAATCTTGTCAAGTTCCAGCTTTCACAGGTTTCACTGTATAAAACACAAGAAATTAGAAAAGATAATGGAAAAATTATTTCATTTATAATAACATCAAAAACTGTCAAATACCTAGAAACAAGTGTGATAAAAAATATATAAGTTCTATATCAAGAAAAAAGTAAAGTGAAATACATGAAGTTTGAAAAAATGGAAAGTTTTTGAATAGGAACATTCAATATTGTAAATATTTGAAAATCCGAAAATGAATCTAGAATAAATACAGCAAATATTAACAATAAGATTTTTTAAACACCAGATAAATTTATTCTAAAATTCATATAGAAAATAAACATGCAATGATAGCCAGAGGGTTTATGAAATGGGAACTTGGAGCATCACTGTGAAAAAAATATTATAAAGCTACAATAATTAAAACATTCTGGCACTCATGGTTGAACAGCACATCACTGGAAAAGATCAGTAAGTCCATAAGTAAACCCAAATACATATGGGAGTTTCTTAAATAATAAGGATAACGCAGCCTGTCAGTGAAGAAGAAAATGGACCATTCAATACATGGAATTGACAACCAGTTGGGAAAGTAAGGGGGACCTCTACCTCACTCTTACTACTAAAATAAATCTTAGGTGATCACAGATCTAAACATACAGAAACTATAAAAGCACTGAAGAGCACAGGAGAAAATTTAAAAAGTAATCCTGGAGTGAGAAAGACGTTTCTAATTATGACCAAAAAAGGAAAAAAAAAAAAAAAAACCAGCCAAGAAGGGCCGAAATATGGATCACAGGCAATAAGTATTGTTTCTCTATAAACAGCTCCACAATTCACACAAAAGGAAACACAAACAATTTTATTTATGTGCAACCTCACTCAATAGTAAAAATGCAAAATATAAAAAACAAAATAACATTCCCTTCTATCAGATATGCAAAAATAAACTTGGCAACACCCTGTGTTGGCGTGTGTGTCAACAGAGATATTAGCCCAGGTGTAGACAATCAAGTAAACTCCAACTTCCATGGTGACGGAAAATATATATATAAAGGAAAAAGGAAATAAATATATATGTATAAAAAATACTGTGTTTCTGGAGAATTCTACCAAACTCTCAGAGAAGAGTTAACACCACTACTACTAAAGGTATTTCAGAGCATAGAAAAGAGGGAATACTCCCAAACTCATTCAATGAAGCCAGCATAACCCTGATACCAAAAACAGGTGAAGACACCACAAAAAAAGAAAATTACAGACCAATATCCTTCACGAACATTGACACAAAAATCCTCAACAAAATTCTACCGAACAGAATTAAACAACATATCAAAAAAATAATTCACCATGATCAAGTGAGATTTATACCAGGTATGCAGGGATGGTTCAACATTAGAAAAACAGTCAATGTAATCCATCACATAAATAAAACAAAAGCACAAGAACCAAATGATCTTATCAATTAATGCAGAAAAGGCATTTGACAATGTTCAACACCGATTCATGATAAAAAACCCTCAGCAAAATAGGAATAGAAGGGAAATTCCTCAACATAATTAAGGGCATTTATACAAAGCCAACAGTCAACATCATCCTAAATGGAGAGAGTCTGAAAGCATTTCCCCTGAGAAAGGGAAAGAGACAAGGACACCCTTTATCACCACTCTTATTCAACAGTGTGCTAGAGGTCCTAGCCAGAGCAATTAGGCTAGAAAAAGAAATAAAGCACATCCAAATGAGTAGGAAGAAGTCAAAGTACCTCTCTGTGCAGATGATATGATCTTATACACAGAAAACCCCAAAGAATCCACAAGAAAACTACTGGAACTAATAGAAGATTTCAGCAAAGTATCAGGATACAATATAAACATACAAAAATCGGTTGGATTCCTTTACACCAACAAAGAGAACTTCAAAGAGGAAATCACCAAATCAATACCATTTACCATAGCCCCCATGAAGATAAAATACTTAGGAATAAATCTAACCACAAACGTAAAAGACCTATACAGTAAAACTATGAGACACTACTGCAAGAAACCAAAAGAGACTGCATAAGAGAAAAACATACTTTGCCCATGGATAGGAAGACTCAACATTGTGAAAATGTCAGTTCTACCCAAAACAATCTACAGATACAATGTAATCCCGATCCACATTCCACCAGCATTTTTTAATGAGATGGACAAACAAATCACCAACTTCATAGGGAAAGGGAAGAAGCCCCAAATAAGTAAAGCATTACTGAGGAAGAAAAACAACATGAGAGGCCTCACACTATCTGATTTTAGAAGTTATTATACCATCACAGTAGTCAGAACAGCCTGGTACTGGTACAACAACAGATACACAGACCAATGGAACAGAATTGAGAATCCAGACATAAATTCATCCACCTGTGAGCAGCTGATATTTGACAAAGGCCCAAAGTCCATTAATTGGGGAAAGGACAGTCATTTTAACAAATGGTGCTGGCGTAACTGGATATCCATCTGCAAAAAAAAACTGAAACAAGAGCCATACCTCACACCATGCACAAAAACTAACTCAAAATGGATCAAAGACCTAAATATAAAATCTAACAAGATAACGATCATGGAAGACAAAATTGGGACAATGCTAGGAGCCATAATACATGGCATAAACAGAATACAAACCGTAAGTAACGATGTACAAACACCAGAAGAGAAACTAGATAACTGGTAGCTCCTAAAAATCAAACACTTAACGCTCATTAAAAGACTTCACCAAAAGAGTCAAAAGACAACCTACAGCCTGGGAAAAAAATTTTGGCTACTACAAATCGGATCAGCATCTGATCTCTAAAATCTACAAGATACTGCAAAATCTCAACAACAAAAAGACAAACAACCAAATTAAAAAATGGGCAAAGGATATGAACTGGCACTTTGTCAAAGAAGACATTTAGGAGGCTACCAGACACATGAGGAAATGCTCATGATCATTAGTCATTAGGGAAATGCAAATCAAAACTACAATGAGATACCATCTCACCCTAACAAGGCTAGTATTAATCCAAAAAACACAAAACAAGAAATGTTGCAGAGGTTGTAGAGAGATAGGAACATTTATACACTGTTGGTAGGAATGTAAAATGGTACAACCACTTTGGAAATAGTTTTGGTGCTTCCTTAAAAAGCTAGAAATAGAAGTCCATACTATCCAGCAACCCTGCTCCTTGGAATATATCCTAGAGAAATAAAAGCTGTCACACGAATAGATATATGCACACCCATGTTCATTGCAACACTGTTCACAATAGCAAAAAGATGGAAATAAGCATGGTGCCCATCAACAGACAAAAGGATAAACAAATCATGGTATATTCACACAATGGAATACTACGCAATGATAAAGAACAATGATGAATCCATGAAACATAATATGGAGGAATCTGGAAGGCATTATGCTGAGTGAACTTAGTTGTAAAAGGACAAATATTGTATAAGTCCACTATTATAAGAACTCAAGAAAAGGTTTAAACACAGAAGACTACATTCTTTGATGCTTATGAGAGTGGGGAAGGAGGGAGAGGGGTATTCACTAACTAGAAAGTAGACAAGAGTTATCTTAGGTGAAGGGAAGGACAGCGCACACTACAGGGGAAGTCAGCACAACTGGACTAAATGAAAGCTAAGAAATCTCCTGATTACAACCAAACACTTTGAGGGACAGAGTAGCAGAGGCGGGGGTCTGGGGACCATGGTTTCAGGGGACATCTAGATCAATTGGCAAAACAAAGTTTTTTAAGAAAATGTTCTGCATACCACTTTGGTGAGTGGTGTCTGGGGTCTTAAAAGCTAGTGAGCGGCCATCTAAGATGCATCAATTGGTCCAACCCCACCTGAAGTAAAGGAGAATGAAGAACACCATGGACTCAAGGAAAGTATTAGCCCAAGAGACAGAAAAGATCACATAAACCAGAGACTTCATCATTTCTTCTGAGACCAGAAGAACTAGCTGGTGCTCAGCTACCACCAATGACCACCCTGACAGGGAAAACAACAGAGAGTCCCTGAGGGAGTAAGAGAAAAGTGTGGTGCAGAACTCAAATTCTAGTAAAAAGACCAGACTTAATGGTTTGATTGAGACTGGAGGGACCCCAGAAGACATGGCCCCTGGACTCTCTGTTAGCTCAAAACTAAAACCATTCCCGAAGCCATCTCTTCAGACAAAGATTAGACCGGACTACGGGACATAAAATGATACTCATGAAGAGTGTGCTTCTTAGCTCAAGTAGATACATGAGTCTAAATAGTCAACTCCTGTCCAGAGGCGAGATGAGAAAGCAGAGAAGGTCAGGAGCTGGTTGAAAGGACACGGGAAATCCAGGGTGGAAAGAAAGAGTGTGCTGTCACAGTGTAGGGAGAGCAACTAGGGCCACAAAACAATGTATGTATTAATTTTTGTATGAGAGACTAACTTGAATTGTAAACTTTCACTTAAAGCACAACAATAAAATAAAAAATAAAAAAAAAATACTGTGTTTCTTAAACTCACGCTTGTGAAATTCCAGTTCAACTCCTACTTACATGTTTTCTGTCCATTCTTTCTTCCTTCCTTATTGTTGTTAGTTCCTCCAACTCATGGTGATCCCTTGTACAACAGAAGAGAATGTTGCCCAGTCCTAGGACATCTTCATGATTGTTGCCATGTTTGAGTTCATGATTGCCACCACTTTGTATCGTGAGAGCCTTCCAACCTAGGAGGCTCATCTTCCAGCACTATACAGGACAATGTTCTGTTGTGATCTCTAAGGTTTTCATTGGCTACTTTTCAGAAGTAGATCACCAGGCCTTTCTTCCTAGTCTGTTTTAGTCTAGAAGTTCCACTGAAATCTGTCCACCATAGGTGACCCTACTGGTATTTGAAATACCAGGGGCATAACTTTCAGCATCATAGCAACACACAAACCACCACAGTACTATAAACTGACAGACAGGTGGTAGCTTCCTTCCTTAGGTCAATTTGTTCTCAGCAGAGAAACCTTCAGTATCTGGACACTGAAATGCTATGGTAACCCATACATGGCCCCTTTCTTGTCACCATGGAGTTCTACCAGGTGTCTCCTTTCACTGGACTCTTCACTTTTTCCATGTTACTCAGAGTGACAAGGATGGGCAGTGGAGCTGAATAGGTTCTTCCCCAGTGTCCCAACACACTCTGGTTTGCCTTTGTCCCTCCTGGGCCCTTATCCTTTTCTAGCAATGCTATGATGACTCTGTTGATCCCAGCTCTTTCTAATGAGTCCTTCACAATCCACAGGTAAATCATTTTTCCTAATTCAGTCCCTCAACTGTCTCAAGGGGCCAGGCGATTTTAAAACACCACCAACTCACTTTAAACTCAATGACCCTACCCCACTCGCTTCCCACTTGGCCAGAAAAGAGAAGTGTCTCCAGCCTCTCCGTGGAACAGGATACTATAGGAAAGATGCTCATCACATAGCTATTTAATGTTTGAAAATAGAACTTCGAAAAAATCTGTAGGCACGGGGTGGAGGCGGGGGACTGAACCATCACACTGAAAGCTAATAACCTCCAGGAAGCCTGGAAACTATTTTAAAACATTGCATTGAATGCCCAGAAAAACGCGTGATGAAGATCAAAAAATACTAGACGCTTGAAAAAAAAAAAAATCCCCAGCTTGCTAGCTAGAAAGGCAAACAATTTAGAGCTTAGGCTTCAGAAATGTAGAAACATGTGGAGAGAGGAGAGCAGGGAATGCTGCAGAATGGAGAGGCTTAGGTAGAAATTGGAACAAACCACAGTGGGCAGGGTGTTAAATAGAACCAAGAAGAACTAGCTGCTTCCTGATGTCTTCCAAGCCCCACCAAGATACTAGCTTGCTGATGCCCGCTTGAAATAAACTTACGGTCTTTTGGCTAGATTCCCTGATCTTTCAGGTGCATCATTTGGTGACATTTTTAATACATATGTTTTCCCATTCTTCATGGCATTTAGATGGCTCCCCTAGGTTAGGCTATCTGTAGATCCTGTTTTTGTTGTTATTAGTTGCTTCAGAGTTGACTCCAACAATAGTCGATGTACAGTAGAGCTAAACCGTGCCCAGTCCTGCGCCAACTTCACCATCGCTGGTATGCTCCAGTCCACTGCTGCAACAATTATATAGTGCCTTCCAGCCTAGGGAGCTCATCTTCCAGCGCTATGTCAAAGTTCTGTTGTGATCCATAAGATTTTCATTAGCAGATTTTAAGAAGTAGATGGACAGGCCTTGCTTCCTAATGTGACTTATTCTGGGAGATTTGCTGAAACCTATCCACAATGGCTGACGCTGCTGGTATTTGAAATACCGGTAACATAGCTTCCAGCACGGGAACAACATGCAAAACATCACAGTACTGAAGACTTGTCTTGGCTATAGATCCCAGCTCTTGGTAAAAATTCACACTCAGCATTGTGCCTTCTCTGTCTCACTTCTTAGTGAGGTATAACGAAGAAGCAGAGGATTCACAGACAGAAGATGGAGGCTCCAGTCCAGCTTCTGGTCCCTGACTGTGTCTGGCTAATATGCAATTTGTATTGGAGAAAAAGTGAAATACAACCAAATATTGACACTGTCATATTCTTAAGGCCATACAGGTTCTTTGAATCTCAGCATCCTCAGTGATGAAATGAGTATCCACCACCACCTCCAGTTGCCGTCAAGTGGACTCTGACTCATGGCAACCCCGTGTGTCTCAGAGTGGCACTGTGCTCCACAGGGTTTTCAATAGCTGACTGTTTTTTCCCCATACAAAAATTTATACATACACTGTTATGTGACTCTAATTCCTCTCCCCATACTGTGACAGCACACTCCTCCTTTCCATCCCTGATTCCCCATGTCCATTCAACCAGCTCCTAGCCCTCTCTGCCTTCTCATCTCACCTCCAGACAGAAGCTGCCCTTTAGTCTCATGTATCTACTTAAGCTAAGAAGCACACTCTTCACGAGTATCATTTTATGTCCCACAGTCCAGTCCAATCTTTGTCTGAAGAGTTGGTCTTGGAAATTTTTTGGTAGAGAATCCAGTGGCCATGCTTTCTGGGGTTCCTCCAGTCTCACTCAGACCATTAAGTCTGGTCTTTTGACTAGAATTTGAGTTGTGCACCCCAACTTTCTCCTGCTCCATCAGGGACTCTCTGTTGTGTTCCCTGTCAGAGCGGTCATTGGTGGTAGCTGAGCACCATCTAGCTCTTCTGGTCTCAGAAGAAATGATGAAGTCTCTGGTTTACATGGCCCTTTCTGTCTCTTGGGCTAATACTTTCCTTGTGTCTTTGGTGTTCTTCATTCTCCTTTACTCCAGGTGGTTGGGACCAATTGATACATCTTAGACGGCCACCTGCAGGCTTTTAAGACCCCAGACACCACTCACCAACATTTTCTTAATAAGCTTTATTGTGCCAGTTGACCTAGATGTCCCCTGAAACTATGGTCCCCACACCCCTACCCCTGCTACTCTGTCCCTCAAAGTGTTTGATTGTATTCAGGAAACCTTAGCTTTGATTTAGTCCAGTTGTGCTGACTTTCCCTGTAGTTTGTGCTGTCCTTCCTTTCACCTAAGATAATTCTTACCTACTGTCTAGTTAGTAAATAACCCTCACCCTCCCTTCCAACCCTTGTAACCATCAAAGAATGTTTTCTTCTGTGTTTAAAGCTTTTCTTGAGTTCTTATAACAGTGGTCTTGTAAAATATGTGTCCTTTTGTGACTGACTAAATTCACTCAGCATAATGAATTCCGGCTTCCTCCATGTTATGTTTCATGGCTTATCGTTGTTTATCATTGAGTACTATTCGATATAGCATAATTTGTTTATCCATTCGTCCATTGATGGGCACCGAGGTTGTTTCCATCTTTTTGCTATTGTGAACAGTGCTGCAATGAAGAAGAGTGTGCATATATCTATTCATGTGATGGCTGTTATTTCTCTAGGATATATGCCAAGGAACAGGATTGCTGGATCCTATGGTACTTCTATTTCTAGCTTTTTAAGGAAGTGCCAAATCAATTTCCAAAATGGTTGTACCATTTTACATTCCCACCAACAGTGTATAAGTGTTCTAGACTCTCCACAATCTCTCCAGCATTAATAATTTTGTGGGTTTTTTATTATTGCTAGCCTTGTTGGGGTGAGATGATATCTCATTGCACTTTTGATCTGCATTTTTCTAATGGCTAACGATCGATCGTAAGCATTTTTTCATGTGTCTGTTAGCTGCATGAATATCTTCTTTGGTGAAGTGCCTGTTCATATCCTTTGCCCATTTTTTAATTCAGTTATTTGTCTTTTTGTTGTTGAGGTTTTGCAGTATCTTGTAGATTTTAGAGATTAGATGCTGATCAGATTTGTCATAGCCCAAAATTTTTTCCCAGGCTGTAGGTTGTCTTTTGACTCTTGGTAAAGTCTTTTGATGAGCATAAGTGTTTGATTTTTAGGAGCTCCCAATTATCTAATTTCTCTTCTGATGTTTGTGCATTGTTACTTGTGATTTGTATTCAGTTTATGCCATGTATTAGGGCTCCTAGTGTTGTCTTTATTTTTTATTCCATGATCTTTAAAGTTTATGATTTTATATTTAAGTCTTTCATCCATTTTGAGTTAGTTTTTGTGCATGGTGTGAGGTATGGGTCTTGTTTCAGTTTTTTGCAGATGGATATTCAGTTTTGCCAGCACTGTTTGTAAAAGAGACTATCTTTTCCCCAATTAATGGACTTTGGGCCTTTGTCAAATATCAGCTGCTCATAGGTGGATGACTTTCTGTCTGGATTCTCAGTTCTGTTACATTGGTCTATGGATCTGTTGTTGTACCAGTAACAGGCTGTTTCGACTACCGTGACGGTATAACAGGTTCTAAAGTCAGGTAGTGTGAGGCCTCCCTCTTTGTTCTTCTTCTGCAGTAGTGCTTTACTTATTTTTATTTTGGCCCTTTCTTCTTTTTAGATATGTGCATTTATTGCTATAAACTGACCTCTGAGCACTGCTTCTGCTGTGTCCCATAGGTTCTGGTAGGATGTGTCTTCATTCTTGTTTGATTTGATGAATTTATTTATTCCATCCTTAATTTCTTCTATAATTTTTTGGTAGAGAATCCAGTGGCCATGCTTTCTGGGGTTCCTCCAGTCTCACTCAGACCATTAAGTCTGGTCTTTTGACTAGAATTTGAGTTGTGCACCCCAACTTTCTATAACTCAGTAGTTTTTGAGCAAGGTGTTGTTCAGTTTCCATGTGTTTGATTTTTTTTCCTTGCTTTTTCTGTTGTTGATTTCTACTGTTATAGCTTTATGGTCTGAAAAGATGCTTTGTAATATTGCAATATTTTGGATTTTGTTAAGGCTTGCTTTATGGCCTAATATGTGGTCTATTCTGGAGAATGTTCCACGTGTATTAGAAAAGAAAGTATACTTGGCTGCTGTTGGGTGGAGTATTTTGTATATGCCTATGAGATCAAGTTGGTTGATTGTAGCATTTAGGTCTTCTGTGTCTTTGTTGAGCTTCTTTCTGGATGTTCTGTCCTTCACCAAAAGCGGTGTGTTGAAGTTTCCTACTACTATCGTGGCACTGTCTAGCTCTCTTTTCAGTGCTGTTAGTTTGTTTTATGTATTTTGGAGCCCTGTCGTTGGGTCGTATATATTTATTATTGTTATGTCCTTCTGGTGTATTGACGCTTTAATCTTTATATAGTGTCCTTCCGTATCCTTTGTGGTTGATTTTACTTTAAAGTCTATTTTGTCAGAGATTAATATTGCCACTCCTGCTCTTTTTTGAGTGTTGTTTGTTTGATACATTTACATTTATATTCAGCATAAATGGACTGATAGGTATGAGTTTAGTGCTGTCAGTTTGATGTCTTTTTTTGTGTGTTGTTGACACTTTTTTGTTCTACTTAATTTTCTGTGCTGAGTCATTTTTCTTTATGTGTTTTCATTTCATCTTTTTCATTGTTGTTGATTTTGTGTTTGTTGAGTCTTTATATTTTTCTAGTTTTTTATTTTGACTTGTAGGATTGTTAGTTTCCTTTGTGGTTACCTTAATATTTACCCCTATTTTTCTAAGTTTATACCAGTTTTTTGTTTCTTTATATTGCCTTGACTTCCTCTCCATATGAAAAATCTATGTCTACATTTTTTAAGTCCCTCTTTTTTGTTTTATTGTTGTCATCTTTTACATATTGATATCTCTGTTTCCCTATTTTCAATGTTCTAGCTTTGATGTATTTTTGTGACTTCCCTATCTGAGTTGATATCTGGTTGCTCTGTCCTGTGCTCTAGTCTTCTGTGGTTATCTGATGTTATTGATTTTCAAACTGGAGAACTCCCTTTAGTATTTCTTGTAATTTTGGCTTAGTTTTTGCAAATTCGCTAATCTTCTGTTTATCTGGAAATGCCCTCATTTCGCCATCATATTTGAGAGACAGTTTTGCTGGATATATAATTCTTGGCTGGCAATTTTTTTCCCTCATGGCTTTATATATGTCATCCTATTGCCTTCTTGCCTGCATGGTTTCTGCTGAGTAGTCTGAGCTTATTATTATTGACTCTCCTTTGTAGATAACTTTTCTTTTATCCCTAGCCACTCTTAAAATTCTCTCTTTATCTTTGATTTTGGCAAGTTTGATTATAATATGTCTTGGTGACTTTCTTTTGGGGTCTACCTTATGTGGGGTTCGATGAGCATCTTGGGTAGATATGTTCTCATCTTTCATGACATCAGGGAAGTTTTCTGTCAACAAATCTTCAACAATTCTCTATTTTCTGTAAACCACTCCCCCTCCCCGTTCTGGTACTCCAATCACTCATAAATTATTTCTCTTGATACAGTCCCACATAACTCTTAGAGTTCCTTCATTTTTTTGAATTCTTTTATCTGATTTTTCCTCGTATCAGTTGGTTCAAGTGCTTTATCTTCAGTGTCACTAATTCTGATTTCTACTGTTTCAGTTCTGCTCCTATGACTTTCTATTAAGTTGTCTAATTCTGAAGTTTTATTGTTAATCTTGTGGATTTCTGATTGCTGTCTCTCTGTGGATTCTTGCAGCCTATTAAATTTGTCACTGTGCTTTTGAATAACCTTTGTAAGTTCCTCTACTGCTTTGTCTGTATGTTCTTTGGCTGTCTCTACAGTTTGAATAATTTCCTTCCTAATTTCTTGAAGAGTTGTGTATATTAATCTTTTGTATTCTGCCTCTGGTAATTCCAAGAAATTCTCTTCCTCCATAAAATTTATTGATTATTTATTTTAGGAGCTTGCTGAAGCCATCATGGTCTGCCTCTTTATGTGATTTGATATTGACTGTTGTCTCTGAGCCATCAATAAGTTATTATAATTTTATTTTATATTCGTTTAGTGTGTCCTAGCTTCTTATTTTGTTTTGATATGCCCAAATAGGCTGCTTATGTGCACTAGTTTGATTATTGTCACCTTTGAAGTTCTAACGTCCTGTCACCAGGTAGTTAGGTCTGTCACTAAGTATGTGTGCCCAGGAGTCCATTAACTTTTCCTGTATGGATTCAGCTCAGGTGTCCAGGCAGTTGGTCACCAAGTGTGTGGTGCAGGCTCTCACCTACTGTTTTAGAGAGGCATGGGTGAAGATGTAGGCACAGGTATCTGGCTGCAGTAGGGGGTCACGTACTGAGCAATGCAGGGGGCTGATGGCTGCTCCTGAGTGTCTGAAAGGAAAGCGTGTCCCTGTTCCCTAGAGTGAGTAGGCAGGTGAGTTTTGCAGCTGGACTATGAGCACCCTACTCTGTTGACTGTAAGGACTGGGGGGCACCACTTATTCTTGGACTCCTGAAGCAGATGGCTAAGTGGCGGGCAGATAAAGCACCTGCTTAAAGGGCCGAGCCTTGACAAACATCACAAACCTGCCACTTCACAGCTGAAACAATTGATGTTAGACTTTAGGTATTTACCCTTTTGTACTGTGGTAGTGAGGGCTTACACTGTTGAGATGGGCCCACACAAGTCTATGCAGGGGTGGAAGGCACTCAAAGTCTGCGGACCCCTTACACCTACAAAGGAGCTGTGCCAACCCTGAGATTCTGGCTTAGGGGAGCCGGTATCTTATTTTTTCCCTGTTTGTTAATTTGTTTCCTCTCCAAAGCCAGGAGAATGGGTCAGGGTGCCTTATGGGATCTACTTCCGGCCCAGGGGACTCACATATCACTGAAGCTGGCCAGGACCCAGTGCAGAGCAAGGAGGGAGGAGGTAAATGGGAGAGAAGTTTTTCCCAAATGGGTTTTTTTCTTTTAATCCCCGCAGTAGACCACACGCAAGTACTTATCTTTAGCCACTTGAGTGCTGCTTTTCACGGATTCAGAGTGTCCAAGTAGACTCTCTGCTGCCAGAGCTCTCTTGATGTGGAAAGTGCCTCCTGAGCGAGCGAGCACATGCAGCTGTTTGCCTGCCTTACTGCGCACACTGAGCTGATCCGGGCTGAAGGGCTGCGGCTCCCGCTGGGTCAGGTCAGGCAAATCCTCGCTGCTTCTGAACCATCTCTCTCTTTTTCCCCCCGTCACCCAGTCCAATTCTTCAACTTTGCCTTGTTCAGGGCTCCTAGATATTCATATACAATCAATTCACTTGTTGTTTCAGGTCTTTGTTGTAAGAGGGACATAAGAAGCCTTCTGACTACTCTGCCATCTTGGCCCTACCTCTCCCAGTAGCTTATTTTTTGGGGAGTAGATTGCCAGGCATTTCTTCTGAGGCACCTCTGGGTGGACTTGAACCTCCAACCTTGTAGTTAGCAGCAAGCACATTAACCTAGGGACTCCATGAAATGGGGATACTACTGGATAATACTCCACACCTGCTACTGTTGTTACAAAGATTAAATAAGGCTTTAATGTGAAATAATAGTCTTTGTGATTTCCTTTCCCAGCACTCTTGTTCCTTTCAGCAGTCTGCCCCCTGGGGAAGAGGCATTGTTATAAAAAGAGAAGAACCAGAAACAATGGTCAATGCTTGAAATTTTGACTCCCAGAACAGGGATGGCCTCGGGGAAGAGGATGCGACATTTATAAAAGCAGAGAGGAAAATCCACCCTGGTCTCAGCTTGTACTTCCAGGGAGCTTTGGGGAGGCTTACCTGGGATAGACTGGGGAGGGAGGAGGGAGAAAAGGGACATAGGGACTGAAAACAAGTGAAACACACTTGTGACTATAAAAAGTAAACTGCCAAATTATAGGGTACAAATTCTTTAACTCAGGACCAATTGAAATTAAGATTAATGCCAAAAGCCACTGAGTTTGCAATAGTAGAAGTCTGAGAAAGGTTGAGCTGTTCCACAGGTCTTAAAAAATACAATGCCCTGAGCCATTCCAGCTTGTCATTTTGATAAGGTCATGGTTGGAAAATATGTGCAAAACATTTACCTTGAACTTACTATGAATATAAACATTAAGCCAGTTCCTGTGAAGGTCCTTTCTGGCCACTTTTATCCCTTATTTTGCATTTTATCATCATAAAATTCAATATTTTGTTTACAAGAAGCACTCCAGTGAAATTCTACTTTAACTACAATGGTTACTTACTATGTTTGTGTTACCCTTGAAATTCTATAATACGATTAATGTGCCTGGCTGCTAACCAAAAGGTTGGAGGTTCGAGTCCACCTAGAAGTGCCTCGGAGGAAAGACCTGGCAATCTACTTCAGAATAATCAGCCATTGAAAACCCTGTAGAATACAGTTCTAACTCTGATGCACATGGGGTTGCCACGACTTGGCGTCAACCTGACAAAAACTGGTTTCTTCAGTTACCTGTTTAAGGTAGAAAATTACATTTAATTATTAAATAAGTTGCAATTAATTCATTTAGTATAAAAAAACTGTTTAGATCCTCTTAAGCTTGGAGGGAAATCTGTTTTCTTCTTATTTCAATTATAATAGAAATTTTGTTAAACACAACCCAGAATGTATTTTCCTCAACAAAAACGTGGGCTCAATGTTATTTTTAAAGCCAGTGAATCATTTACAATATCTTAGGAAAGGCTTTATAAATTATAAAGTTCTTGATTTTAATGATAGCATAAAATTTTAAAAGTAACTTCCATCAGTATGATACTTTACTGTTTATAGAGCATATAAAGAAAACTCCTTATAGAAGCTAAGTTTCCCCCCAAGACTTGAGTAAGGGGAGGGGCTAAAACTGGTTGAGAAAGGAATCAGCACCTTTTGGGCAAGAGCTGGAGGAGATGCGTGAAGAAACCAGCCAACGTCAATTGACGGTCTGGGCAATGTCAGATTCTTGTTACACAGTTCTGCTGGTTGGAGACAGCCAAGATGATCTTCCCACTCCCGAAAACCTCACCACCAGTCCTAATTAAGTCTTAGACCAGATTCCAGAAATGTATTGGCAAGCAGACATAAACAGCAATGCACTCTGTCCGTAGCTTGAGAGAGGTGGCCTTGGGTGGACCCACCAGTCCCTTGCTAACAGGCTCCCTTGGGAGAGGACAGAGGAGGGTCCACAAGTCCTGTAAGCAAAGGAGGCAGCAGGGTCCCTTTTGACATGGAGGTTCAGGGCCCAGGGACTCTAGGGCTTGCTGGTTTCTTCTACTTTATTCATGCAAGGATGGTGGACCCTGATACACTATTTTTCATTAATCACAGAGTTTAAACGCCACTAATTCCACCTACTCGACCACAGTTGGTTTGGTTTTGGTGTTGACTAGAGTCAGACGGTGGAGGACTTTGCAGTCCCCGCTGCAGTGTATCAAGTGTGCTATGGCTGTGAGCACCGAGCTCTATGGGAGGAGGAGGAGAGGCATTTAACTGAGCCTGACGGTGGGGCATGCATCCTAGGGGAGGTGACCCTTGGGTGATCCTTAAGGAACAGGCAGGAGTTACACAGGTGAAGGGGGATCATTATTCGGGTAGAGAAACTCCACTTGTCAATGAAGCTCAATGTGTTTGGAGGAGACATGTTCAAAATACAGGACTGACCCCAGCCTGATGTGCCTTGGAGTCAGATCTGGGGAGTGTGAGCTCACCAAGTAAGCTATGGTGGAGGGAGGTGTCACTAAAAGATCTTAGGCTAACGAGTTTGCTCCTTCTGCAATTCTAGATTTCTTGCAAGCAGAAAGGCCTGTCCAGTGGATGAGGGAAATGAGGTATAAATAACAATGAACACCCAACTAAGAGTTTCTCTCTGAAGGACTCCCAAGATTTGAAAGCTTACTGGGAAAGAGACGCTTTTGGAGCTGTCTGCTGCTGATACCAGGAGCAAGAGTGTGGGGTCTATTTACTACAGAGTGTGTGTGGGTCTGTTTACTATAGGGGTATTTAGAACCTCTCCCATATAAAGCGTAGAGGTCTGTGGTCCAGTTATAGAATTCTCACCTATCATGGCTCAATGGCAGCTAACATCAACAACAGCCTATATAAAGTGTAGGAGGTCTTCCAGGATTGGATCCCCCTGTCAGAAGAGCCCATGGCATTTTTCTAATACACTGAAGTGTTTCTTACATGGATTATGAATGAACCACAGAGCTCAAGGACCATTTCTTTCTACCTCCCCTGCTACTGTGCCTAGCCCAGTGCAGTCTGCAACTAGGCCCAAACATGCTATTGATGCTGACTACAGTGTTGTCTGAGAAGTTCCAAGCCCCAAGCTGTAAATCCATTTGCATTACAATCTAAGGTTTCTTTTTTATTTTTCATCCTGTTCTAGCTGCCCTACAGGAACAGATGTTGTTATTCCAAGCCTGGCATATTATTGGAGTGACTTAACTGCGTCTCCCATGGCCAGCTCATTTTGTTTAGGGTTTGAAGGCCTTGCAGTGTTTCCTTTTCTTCTTTTCATTAAGACAGCGTGCCAAAAACCATATAGAAATCAGAGCCCATAAGGCTTCCAACATGCTGTCTCTGCAGAGGCGTGGAAGCTCCTCTGAATAGCAGGGTCTGCTCTCCCTCTGCCTTTTCCCTTCTCAGAGCTGGCTCCAGATCTGCTCTCCTCGGGTGTGACTTGATGTGCTGTGTCTAACTGGCAGTGACAGGGCTGGCATGGGCGGAGGAGGGGCAGGCTGCCATTCAGAGCAGCCTGAAGATCCCGGCTCCAAGACTGGACTTCCAGGTTGGCAGGTCCAGATAAAACAGTTCAGACTGCCCGATTCAGGTCCCCTTGCCCTGGCCGCAATCTCCTCAACACCCAGACCATCTGGAGGCTGCCTCTCCCTAAACTCTTCAGAGCTGTGCCACTCACCTGGCGCCTGTTATGCAGCCTCGCACGGAATGTCAAAGCTGGACTGGACGCACCTGGGCATTACTAGAGATGGAAACACAAATGCCTTCAGACCCCACACCAGTTTTTAAAAAAAAACAACAGTTGTTGTCAAGTTGATTCTGACTCATGGTGATTCCAGGTGTGTCAGAGTAAAACAGTGCTCCATAAGGTTTCCAGTGGCTGATTTTTCAGATGTAGATCACCAGGTCTTTCTTCCAAGAATCCAGCCTACAGCCTTTCAGTTAGCTGCTGAGCATGTCAACAGTTTTCACCACCCTGGGACTCCCACACAGCCCACATAAATAGAAGCTGTGGGTCAGGTGTAGTTTTTAACAGAGAGCCTCCTTTTGCATACTAAACACTTAGGGATGTTCTTCACTTTGTCTCTTAATATGTGATCTCTTCCATTTTTCTTGAAACATGTAACGACACACAGACTTCTCAGTTCGATCTTTGGTAGCACCACTTTTGACATAGGTGCAAAACAAAAAATGCATTTTCTATCATAACACAGACAGTTAAGCTCTTGGCTGCTAACTGAAAGGTTGGAGATTCAAGTCCACCCAGAAGTGCCTCAGAAGAAAGGCCTGGCAACTGGGTTTTTTTTTTGTTTGTTTGTTTGTTTGTTTTTAGATTACCGTAAGAAAAATCAGTTATGCTGCATAATTGGCAAATGACCACTTAGCTGTCAGGGAGACTTACAAAACAGTGAGAGCTGTGGTGACATGGACAGTGGAGCTCCTGTCTAAAGTGGGCAACTACTATGCAGATTCAGCTAATCTTTGCCTTGGCCAACTGGCATGTAGACAGTGTTAACAGATCTTCCCCTTGTTTTATGAGACAAGATGAAAATCCATACTTCATGAGAAACATATTGGTTTAAATTTGTTTTTAATTTCTTTTAAACTATGAGGGGACTGGCAAGATGTTGACAAGCTGCAAGTTAGATTTCTGATCTAGATCCACTCCACCATTTTACAGATGAACAAACTGAGGACTAGGGAAGTAAACCAGCCTTCTCACAGTCCTGGAACTAGCAAGAAGTAAGCAAAGGCAGGACTAGGACCCTGGTCAGGGTCCTGCAGCTCAGTCCAATCTTTTGTCAGCAACTACTATTAAGCAGTTTTTTTCCTGCACATGTGGCTTGTTCCCCTACTATATTACAGTAAGACCTGCCAAAGCCAGAACATGTATAAGGCAGAAACCTGTCAGAGAAGGAAAACTCAAATATTTTCCACTAAAACAAGCAATGGAAAAATGGTAAGACTGCACCCTGTCAAAGGAGGAAGACTTGTGAGACCTAGGAAAACAAGGCAGTCTGGTCCTCAGTGGTTCCACTGTATAACCCCCTCACATATACATCTAGTATATCTTCTGTTGTTCTTAGAACAGTGCTAAGTGCATACAAGGTGGTCAACTAATGCTTGGATGGATGGATGGATGGTGGGAAGAATGATTGAACAAATGAATAAACATAGTTTCTTAATGGTAGGTATCAATCAGATTGCTAATATGGGGAGCTCATAACTTCTGTCTTACTTTAGACTTAGCTTAATTTAACCAAATTAAGTAAGTCATTCTTAGCATTTTACCAGAGTCCAAATCTGTACCCATTCCACCACCTACCCCAAGCAAGAAGCTACTTGATGTACTAGTTCATAAAGTAATATGCACATGAATGTTTACTGCAGCACTGTGTGCAGAAAAAAAGTGGGACACAAGTGAATGCAGTTCAAAAGAACAATGGCTGAATAAACTGTAGGCCATCCACATCATGAGCTATAACACAACCATTGAAAATAAAGAATTAGAGTGACATCGGCTGACTTGGAGGGATTTCCATAAGTCATAACTGAGTGAAAAAAATCAAAGTGCAGAAAAATGTGTTTAGTATCCCAATGAAAAAAAATGCAGGCCCTCAATATATGAGTGTATGTTTATTTGTACATATATAATTGGTTTTGAACTATATGTGTACAGAGAAAAATACAGATGATAAAAATTAATTTACTGACGTAGGTTAACTTGTAAGAGACTAATAAGAGGAAGAGAGACTTGAAAAGGGAAAGGGTAGCCATGCCAAAAAGCAAAACAAACAAAAACTGGCTTCTTTTCCAGCTACTGAGGAAGAAAGAAGACTGAAGGGCTCAAGGGCAGAATGAGATTAGCTACAATGCATAAAGAAGGTTAGGTTATTCTTCTTGCACATCTGAGTAGAGTTTTGCACACTCCAACCCAGT
Source organism: Dugong dugon (assembly GCA_030035585.1). Classification (NCBI taxonomy): domain Eukaryota; kingdom Metazoa; phylum Chordata; class Mammalia; order Sirenia; family Dugongidae; genus Dugong; species Dugong dugon. The sequence continues at coordinate 63,425,195 of CM057470.1, read as the reverse complement.
TATACTTTGTATTTTCATGTAACAAACTACATCATTCTGTTTTATGTTAAAGAGAATAAGAAGTCCATTCAGGAAGGAAGGGGGCCATTCTAGAAGGATTTTATCTTACGTACGCGTTACTTTTTCAAAACAGTAATGCTCTAGTGGGTCCTAGACATGCAGAATATCCTCATTGCTTGCAACAGAAAATATTTCACTTCATTCTTGTTTCTTTCACTCTGTAGAATTACCCTTTCTAGAATACCCCTCTGGAAAGCAAAGTTACAGTTAGCTCTATCCACTATATTCCAAGTCAACACACATCAGAACAGAACACAGTAGCAGATCCAGACAGTCTGTCTTATACCTGTATGGTCTCCCTCCCTACACGCACACCTGCTGGGTACAGATTCCATCCTGAAGTTCACCTTGACTCATCTTCCTCCATCCTTCCCACCGCCGCCATGTAGAAACCTTTACTTTGTCCCAGCATTTGCTTTACAGTCCATTTTTCTTTCTTCTTTCTAGTCTCCAGTTTTTCCACTAAGTTTCCTTAGTAATGACTCAAAATCTTCATGTCACTGACATGTACCTGATCTCACCGGCTTGTCTCATTTTATTTACCAACCTCAGTCTCAATGCTCTGATGCCTCATCTGTTTGACTGGCAGGAAACTCACTCTTTTCCATGAGTTATTACTGTTGTTGTTAACTGCTGTCAAGTCTCATGTACAGCTGAATGAAATGTTGTCCAGTCCTTCACCATCCCAATGATTGGTTGCAGATCAGACTGCTGTGATCCACAGGATTTCACTGACTGATTTTTCAGAAGCAGATCACCAGGCCTTTCTTCCTAGTTTGTCTTAGTCTGAAAGCTCCGCTGAAACCTGTTCAGTATCATCGCAGCATGTAAGCCTCCACTGACAGACAGGTGCTGGCTGTGCATGAGGTACATTGGCAAGGAAATGAACCCTGGTCTCCCACATGGAAGGCAAGAATTCTACCACTGACCCACAATGCCCTCTTCCATGAGTTACGCTCTCTCAAAATACTTAAGGCTATTCAGGGATGCCCGCACCATTCTTGATGCCAGTCCTGACTCTCCATGACTGCCTATCATGAAGCAGGAATCCAGGAGTCCTTGCTGGCATTTATTTGGCATCAGCTGTACACACAGAGCCCCTGACAAAAGGGGACAGAACATGCTGGTGCCCAACAGCCTACTCTAGCCACCTACTCCTCCTGGCTTTGGAGCAAATCCAGCAAGTCATCCTTCCTTCCATCCATTCTTAGTCAAGGAGCCCCAGACAGTCAAGTGTTCCACACCCCAAAGTATCAAAGTATCTCTGCTATGAAATGCAATTGAGTTCACTTCACTCTCACACAGAGACTTCCCCAAATGGAAAAAGTAGCATGTAAATAAAATAGAATCCTTCTAACATGGCCCTTATCTGTGTGCTTTCTTTCTGTGTTTTTAAGGTAAAACAGAATGAAGTATATGGGATGAAGTGTGCACAGTAGGATTCAGAGGTGCAAAAAGAATAATTTAAGCTTCGTAACTCATCTCACTTCGCTCGTATTGGAATGGTTGGGGCAGGGAGTTTCTGGTATCAGTCATGCATTGTGGCTACAACCCACACTGTCCTATTTGAAGTTTTACATCCCCTCGTGCCTCGGGGTTGGTCCCTTTCACAGATCCAGGTGGTTGTCTTCGTTGTTTTTTGTTTCCCTGAAATCTGGTCTCATTCCGGACCCGCATCAGCCTGCTAAAAGTTTTTAGACCCCTGGGACTCAGAGGGATTAGTCTTCAGTCCATACATTCCCAGATAGAATCCTCAATCCCCATGTATAAGAGCAAAGGCGACTCCACTCCCAGCTCAATCAGGATAAGAAGGACAGGAAGTGGGAGCAGGAGGACTCACATGGAGATGGACTTCTTTCTTCCCAGCAGTGTCTGCATCCCAGTTCTCACCCAGTTAAAATACCCTGCTACCCGTCTCTACTCAGATCAAAATCATCAAGCTTGAGAAAAAAACCTACGGAAGAAAATTTTCAACTATTAGAAACTTGAGTAAGGCTTGTGTTTGAGGAAGATTACTATAAAAACCATTAAGTCCTAATAAGATGAGTAGGGCAGAGTGAGGAAAGATGTGGACTCAGAAGATGAATATTGTCTGTATTTTCAGTGGAAGAAGCCAGCTTTTATGTGAGGATGGCTTATGCATCTTCGTGAAATTACTTATGCTGCTCCATGAAATTCTTTGTTCAAATACCTATTTGCTCAAATGTCCCATTGAGTAAGTCACACACTTGTGCCTTTTGCTGCCAATACTATGACCCTATTGTCTGTCAAAGGCCCTGTAATCAAGCTACATTGGAACATTAAAACACAAATGAGAACAAAGTGGGAGGCCTCACACTGTCTGATTTTAGAACCTATTGTACCGCCAAGGTAGTCAAAACATGGTGGTGGTACAACAACAGATACATAGACCAATGGAACAGAATGGAGAATCCAGACATAAATTCATCCACCTATAAGAAGCTGATATTTGACAAAGGCCCAAATTCCATTAATCAGGGAAAAGACAGTCTCTTTAACAAATGGTGCTGGCATAACTGGATATCCATCAGCAAAAAAACTGAAACAAGACCCATACCTCACACCATGCACAGAAACTAACTCAAAATGGATCAAAGACCTAAATATAAAATCTGAAACGATAAAGATCATGGAATTAAAAATAGGGACAATGCTAGGAGCCCTAATACGTGGCATAAACAGAATACGAACCATAAGTAACAATGCATAAACATCATAAGATAGACTAGATAAATGGGAGTTCCTAAAAATCAAACACTTATGCTCATCAAAAGACTTCACCAAAAGAGTCAAAAGACAACCTACAGATTGGGAAAAAAAATTTTGGCTACAACAAATCCAATCAGCATCTAATCTCTAAAATCTACAAGATAACTGCAAAACCTCAACAACAAAAAGACATATAACTCAATTAAAAAATGGGCAAAGGATATGAACAGGCACTTCACCAAAGAAGACATTCAGGTGGCTAACAGACACATGAAGAAATGCTCACGATCATTAGCCATTGGAGAAATGCAAATCAAAACTACAATGAGATACCATCTCACCCCAACAAGGCTAGCATTAATCCAAAAAACACAAAATAATAAATGCTGGAATGGTTGTGGAGAGACTGGAACACTTACATACTGTTGGTGGGAATGTAAAATGGTACACCACTTTGTAAATTGATTTGGCACTTCCTTAAAAAGCTAGAAATAGAAGTACCATACGATCTAGCAATCCTGTTCCTTGGAATATATTCTAGAGAAATAAGAGCCGTCACACAAATAGATATATGCACACCCATGTTCATTGTAGCACTGTTCACAATAGCAAAAAGATGGAAACAACCTAGGTGCCCATCAACAGATGAATGGATAAACAAATTATGCTGTAGTCACACAACGGAATACTATGCAACAATAAAGAACAACGATGAATCCATGAAACATAACATGGAGGAATCTGGAAGGCATTGTGCTGAGTGAATTTAATCAGTCACAAAAGGACAAGTATTGTATAAGACCACTATTATAAGAACTCAAGAAAAAGTTTAAACATAGAAGAAAACATTCTTTGATGGTTACAAGGGTGGGGAGGGAGGGAGAGGGGTATTCACTAACTAGATACTAGACAAGAATTATCTTAGGTGAAGGGGAAGTTAGCACAACTGGACTAAACCAAAGCTAAGAAGTTTCCTGAATACAACCAAACACTTTGAGGGACAGAGTAGCAGGGGTGGGGATCTGGGGGCCATGCTTTCAGAAAACATCTAGGTCAATTGGCATAATAAAGTTTTTTAAGAAAATGTTCTGCATCTTACTTTGGTGAGTGGCATCTGGAGTCTCAAAAGCTAGCGCGCAGCCATCTAAGATGAATCAATTGGTCCCAACCCACCTGAAGTAAAGAATGAAGACCACCAAAGTCACAAGGAAAGTATTAGCCCAAGAGAAAGAAAGGGCCACATAAACCAGAGATTGTATCTGCCTGAGACCAGAAGAACTAGATGGTGCCCAGCTACCACCCATGACCATCCTGACAGGGAACACAGCAAGAGTCCCTGATGGAGCAGGAGAAAGGTGGGGTGCAGAACTCAAATTCTAGTAAAAAGACCAGACTTAATGGTCTGCCTGAGACTGGAGGATCCCAGAAAGCATGGCCCCCAAACTGTCAACTCAGAACTAAAACCATTCCCAAAGCCAACTTTTTAGATATAGATTAGATTGGACTATGGGACATAAAATACTTGTGAAGAGTATGCTTCTTAGCTCAAGTAGGTACATGAGACTAAATGGTCAGCTCCTGTCCGGAGGTGAAATGAGAAATCAGAGAGGGTCAGGAGTTGGTTGAATGGACACAGGAAATCAGGGATGGAAAGGAGTGTGCTGTCACAGCATAGGGAGAGCAACTAGGGTCACATAACAATGTATGTATAAATTTTTGTATGAGAGACTAACTTGGATTGTAAGCTTTCACTTAAAGTACAACAATAAAATAAAATAAATAAATAAAAATGTTAATGATATTATAACTGGGCAATATAGGAGTCTCAAAAATAATCAGTCTAAAGAAGATCATCATATAATGGAAATAAAGGGAGAAGAACATAAATAAGGAACGTTTACAGAGCATCAGGACCAGCTGAGCCAAGAGAGTCACACAAAACGTCACACACCAGAACTCTGAAGATCAGTTTCTCTAGGTCTGACCTGCTTTCTTTAGAAACTTTACCAACTCTTTCTAGCCATCTCATGAACTACACCTTATGAACTAAAATTGCCAAGGTCTAAAGAATACCAAAAGAACAACCATAAAATTCCCCGAGAAGCTGCTTGGGCAAACATTTATTGATAAAATTGGAAAATGCCAAAACGTAAACTAAACGCAAAGATTCAAGTGTCAAAATGCCACACTTTTCAGTTACCAGGAGGCAAGGGAGAAAAGCAGAGAGGCACATATAATTCTTTGTTATGCAACTTTGGCCAAAATATCCGTTTTATAAACTGTTAACCTTCAGAAGATAAGGGAGCTATGAGCAATAAAGAAGGCTGGGGAATCCCTGAGGAAGTCGTTTGGTAGATCTCGCTCAGAAAGTATACAGTTAGCAAACGTGCAAGATATAAGAGAGCTATTTAGATATGCGCAAAGCTCAGGATGCTTCTTGAGAATCGGATGCTTCTCTGAATGTGAGAATTCTAGGCCAAAATAGTCATGCCTGGGGAAGTCGTTGGGACAGGAAAGGGACTTGGATTTGGGAGGGATTAGTAGATTTGTTGGGCACTGCTTTAAGTCAGAATCAACTCAAGAGTGCACAACAGAGTCCCTGCATGGTGCAAATGGTTAACACACTTGGCTGCTAACCGAAGGTTGGAGGTTCAAGTCCACTCAAAGGCACCTCGGAAGAAAAGCCTAGCAATCTACTTCCAAAAAATCAGCCACCAGAAAAACCAATGGATCACAGTTCTACTCTGACACACGGGGGGTCACCTGAGTCGGAGTCAACTTGAAAGCAACTGGTACATTCTCAAGCCTCTCAATCTTTAAGAATCCAACACTAATGTTATTAAAGCATTACATCTTCCTGTGTCGTTCTCCACCACCTGCAGACTTGCCAGCAAACCTTATCTGTACAGGGGGCAGATAGTAAATATTTTAGACTTTGTGGGCCAATAGGCCACATCTGTCTCTGTTGCAGCTACTCAACTCTGCAATTACAGTATGAAGACAACCTGTTTGTGCACACTTAAACCAATGTGTGCATTTGACCTGTGGGCTGTAGTTGTCGACCCCTGGAGCAAAGGATAAATTACAAGGCACTTAGCCTGGCATTGAAAACTGCACATTCTGGGCACTGTGCTAGGCACTAGGGATAGACAAGGAACAAGCCAGACCAAGCCCCTGTGCTCAGAGGCTGACCGTTTCTTGCTGAATCAAAAATTAAACACACCTGCAGGAACGCAAACAGATACTTGTAAACAATTGTTCACTGCAGCATTGTTCATAATATCCAAAAGACAGGAACAGCCTAAATGCTCATCAACACATGAATGGATAGATAAAATGTAGTATATACATTGAGTGGACTATTACTCAGCTAGAAAGAGAAATGAAGTTCTGATACATGCTACGCCGTGGATGAACCTTGAAAACATTATGCTGAGTGAAAGAAGTCAGCCACAAAAGAACAAATATTGTAAGACCCCACTTATATGAAATATATAAAATAGGCAAATATATAGAGACCAAAGTTTATTACTGGTTACCAGGGGTGGATGGGAGGGAGGAGGAAAGGGGGACTCACTGCTTACGGGGGACACTGAGCTTCTGTTAAGGGTGATGATAAAATTTGGGAATGGATAGGGTGATGGTTGAATAACATGATGAGCAGTTAATGTTATGGAACTATACATGTGAAGATTGTTGAAATGGCAAGTGTTTTATTACATATATATTTACCACAATAAAAAAATTGAACACACCAATTGTTAATTCATTTCAGTGACACCGAATGCTGTGAAGAAGTACACTGGGCTATGTCTTCTCATATCAGTCTACCTGTCCCAAGTACAATCTCCACCCCTATTTGTTTATTCAAGTCTTACCCCTTCTTCAAGTCTCAGCTAAAGTCTAGTTTCCTATCCAGTCTTTCTCTGCTAATTCAGGCCTGTTCATTGGTTCACGAATTTTTTTCAGGTGCCTGTGTTAAATGCTGGGGATACCAATTATTAAGAAAGACACGTTCCCTGCCCTCCTGGGCCTTATTATTTAGTGCTCAAAAATTTCTCCTCCTTTGAATTACCTTAGCACTTACTGTATAAACTATTCAATTGGGCACATAGTATGAACTAACATATATTTGATATATTTGGAGTCTATGGGTGGTGTAAACAGTTAACATGCTTGCTGCTAACCAAACAGTTGGAGGTTCAAGTCCACCCAGAGGCACCACAGAAAAAAAGTCCTGATGATCTACTTTTGAACGATCACAGCCATTGAAAACTCTGTAGAGCATAGTTCTACTCTGACCCACATGGAGTTGCCATGAGTTGGAGTCAAGTCATTGGCAATTTTTTTTTTTTTTTTGGTAACATATATTTAATGCTAATGTTCATCCTGTCCTTCTGCAGTGCGATAGATTGCTTTCATGTGGCCTCTCTCGCCATGGTCTTGAAACTCCCACCAAATGATTGGGTGGGACCATGCTAGTAACATATATGGAACTTTAACGAGAGGATTGGTCAGTTTTGCCACCCCACTAGGCTTAAAACGAGCCATCCCAGAGGTGAGAGGGAGAGAATCTCACCACTACCAAGGAAGAAGAGTCAAGAGTGGAGAGCATCCTTTGAACTCAGAATCCCCACACTGAGAAACTCCTGGAACCAGGAGACTGACAGAGAGAGAGCTATAACACTGAAGACAGCGAGAAGTGGTGGCAGAGAAATGGCAGCAGGAGAGACCGGCAGGAGATGGCACAGTGGGCTTCCCGGCCCATGGAGCGAGAAAGCTGAGTGCCTTAGTGAAGGAAACTTGCTGACAGAGTGGGGTGCCTCTGGGCACTTATCAGCTGAGCTAAAAGAGCTTTGTAACACTTGCCCGAGCAGGGCAGAGGCTGAGGGCCACAGAGAGGTGTGCACACTGAGAAGAGGCTGTCCTGATGTCCTGAGTATTCTTGAACCTGAATTGTAATTTGTTACTTCCCTAATAAACCCCAAAATCGTGAGTATTGTCTGTGAGTTCTGTGTGGCCATTGCAATGAATTATTGAACCCAGCAGAGAAGTAGAGAGTGCCGTGGGAGGGACAGTAGGTGTCAGAATAGGTAAAGATGGCAGAGAGAGGAAGTATGTCTGACCCCTGCCTCATAGGAATCAGCCTTGGGCTGTTGATCTTGATTCTCCTTCCCCCTTGTGAAGTTACAGGAGGTCAGAAGCTGTTGCCACGCCATTGTTTCACTTTCTAAATAAATTGTAATGTATAGTTCATTCTACATTGTGCCTGTTCCCCAGTGCCTGACAGAAGGGGGGAAAATATCAGGGGAGAGCAAGCAGGAGTTTGAATATTGAATAACAGCAATCCTACATCTATGTTAAATAAATAAATAGAAACAGAAAACAAAAATCATTGTGAGAAACACAGAGGTAGAGTGAATTTTAAATGTAGACAAAGTGAGGTACTGTTATCTAGCCCAAGGGTTGGCAAACTTTTTCTGTAAAGGGCCTGATAGTAAATAATTGAGGCTTTGTGGGCCACCTAAGGTCTCTATTGCATATTCTTCTTCTTCTTTTTTACAACCCTTGAAAAATGGAAAACCATTCCTAGCTCACAAGCCAGGCAAAAGCAGGCCATGGAGCCAGATCGGGCCTGCAAGTGGTGGTTCGCCCGCCCCTGATCTCACCCGAAAGAGCAAGATAATGGAAAGCGGTCGGTTATTATCATCAGCTTAATCTGGGAAGGCGCTGGGAAGGAGGTGATGGTATTTTGGGACCTTGAGTGAGAGCCGAGCCTTGGCTTGACCAGGAGGTAGCAGGGGAGCAGGATGACCTCATGGAAAGGAGCCGGTGGAACGTCAACAGACCTGAATTGGAGTTCTGGCTCTACCGCTATCTGCGTGATTCCGGCCAAGTCGCCCCCGTGCCTCCAGTAACTTCTGTGAGTTATCGCCATGAAAAATGAGCAGAAAAGCAACTTATTGTGAGAATGAGATGAGATCATATCAAAGCTCTTTGGAAACTGACAAGCATCCCAGTAAGACCTTGATAAAATGAATAAAAGCCAAAAATGTAAGCTAAACTTGAAGATTCCAAATTCAAAATGTCACATTATTTAGCTAGCAAGAGAGGAGGCGAAATGTGAGAGTCAAATATGATTCTTTATTATACAACCTTGGCCAAAATAGCCCTTTTATAAGCTGCAAGTCTTCAGAAGATAATAGAGTTGTGAGCAATAAAGACAGCTGGGGATCCCTGAAGAGGATACACAGAGACCATTGGTATGATACCACAAGTGTGCAGCAAAGCTTTAAACCCACAAATGATCTCCAAAGAAAAGCCTTTGCTTTTGCAGGCTATGTTAATGATGCCTCCTAGAGTTGTGCTCCACCAAACCGAGCAACCCGGATTCAGGGGCGCTGTCCTAGGGGATGGCAACCCAGTGATCCTCAGACAAGGATAAAGTTAAAGGCAGATAAAGAGCCAGAAAACAGAACAACTGCTGGTTTACGCTCGCTTCTAGCTAACAGTGCCTGATATAGCCCCTATCCTCTTCCCAGTAAAATATTGTAAAGACCAAAGAAAATACTGAAGCTTAAAACCTTAATATTGGAACAAGTTTGTCAATAGAATTTGAAAAACAGACGATGGAATGGATTAAAAAAGACAGTTGATAACTGTTATGAATTGAGTTGTGTCCCCAAAAAAATAGGTTGAAGTCCTAAACCCTGTACTGGTGAATGTGACCTTATTTGGAGCTGGAATCTTTCTCTGAAGATATGATCAGCTAAGTCAATGATGTCATACCAGAGTAGGCTGGGTCCTAATCCCTCCCAAGAGGTGTTTTATAAAAGAAGGGGACAAACACAGAGACAGGGTCACCCAGGAGGAGTCTCTGTGAAGATACGCCTAAAAGCCAAGGGATGATAAGAAACTTCTGGGGCTAGAAGCTAGAAGAGACAACCAAGGCTCTTCCCCTTGAGCAGAGAAAGGACATAGCCTTGCTAATGCCCTGAATTCGGACTCCAAACCTCTACAACTGTGAGACAGTAAATTTCTATTCTTCAAAGCCACCCAGTTTGTGGTGTTTTTGTATGCCAGCTCTATGAGACTAAGACAGTGGCTGACAACTTGTGCTTCACTACATGAGCACCATTGTCCCAAACAATGGTAGAACAGTCCTCTCTGAGTACCCTTCTATATGAACCCCTACTCGAGTACCTAAAGTTAATAACAGTGGCAGCTCTTTCTTCACTGTGTAGCCACAACTTTTTTGAGCACCTTGAATATTCCCTTCCCAACTCCATTCATATATGGCAAGAGGACTGTTGAGAACAAACCAACCTAAGCCGATTTGACTGCTCACCACTTCCAGGTTCTTTTTGATGAATACCAGTAAGTTCCAATGATTAGAAGTCCATGAGGAATCTAGATCTGTTCCCCTCAACTTCATTCCCTGATATATGTTAAAATGAAGCAAGTCTCAAATCAAATTCTGCCACACATAAAAATATGTACTAATAAGCAGAAACTGAAACAGACATCCCTCTTTCTTTTAGATGTTTTAACAAGTGCTTCCCACAAAATTTTCACTCCATGCAAGTACTGCAATTTTAGAGTCAGAATTCAGATAACGATCTAGTCTGATCAGGGGATAGACTCCTCCACTACGTGATGGACTCAGATCTGATCCAAGTCCTATTTCTGAGGGGGCCACTCCTGAGTTGACTCAAGAAGTACAAAACCTGCACTTAAATAAAACCATCAAAGAAACTGAGGAAGAATTACCTCCTAAAGAGATGTTCACCCAGACAGTTTTATTATCAAGTTAATTCAAACTTTCAAGGAACAGATAATCTCTACGCAATATAAACTGTTCCTGAAGAGTAAAAACTGAAATAAAATTTAAACTGTCAAATACAGTCAAGAATAATCTTATAAACATGGCGGCCCAAGGGCATATGACCTCATCTAACTTCACAAGGATGGAAGAAAGTCATTATCAGCATCAACAGCCCAAGGCTGATTACTATGAGGTGGATGTCAGATACACCTCTTCTCACCAATCTTTTTACCAGTTCTGACACCAGCCATCCCTCCCGTGACACTCTCTACTTCTCTGCTGAGTTCAATGATTTGTTGCTATTGCCACACAGAACTCACAAACCATACTTACAGTTATGATGTTTTTTAGGGAAGTAACAGGTTACGATTCAGGATACAGTTCTTTGGTCAGAACAGCTTCTCGGCCAGGACAGCTTCTTGGCCATGCCCACAGGCAGGCCTTTCCCTGGCCCTTGGCCTCTCAGCCCTCGGCCCTCATTCCCTTGGCCCCTCAGCCCCTCAGTCCTCTTCAGCCAGCCCGGCCTTTGCCCTGCTAGGGCAACTGTTACAAACTTCTTTAGCTGCACAAATAAGTGCCCAGAGGTACCCCACTCCTCCAGTAAGCCTCAGCCCAAAGGCACTTAACTCTCTAGCTCCATTGGTTGGCAAGCCTGGCTCTGCTGACAAGTACCCAGAAGCACTCTACTCAGCCAGTAAGCTGGGAAGCCCACTGTGCCCTCTCCTGTCTGTCTCCTTGTTTTGCTACTGCCAATTCTCTGCTGCGCTTATCACTGCTTCTCGCCATCTCATGCCGTCTCTGGTGTTACAGTTCTCTTTCTGGCTCCTGGATCTAGGAGGTTCTTAGTGCAAGGACCCCGGGTCCAAAGGATGTGCTCTGCTCCCATCTCTTCTTCTTGGTGGTAGTGAGCCCCACCACCACCTCTAGGATGTCTCATTTTAAGCCTTGTGGAATGGCAAAACTGACCAACCCCCTCGTTAGGGTTCCATACACCTTATTTGCATAGTCCTACCCCTCATTTGGTGGGAGTTACAAGGCTATAGCAAGAAAGGCCATATGAAAGAAATCCATTGCATGGCAAATCTTGATACCAAAATCTCACAAAGCGAGCACTCATGTACCAAAAATAAAAAAATCCATAGCTCAAATCAATCATGAACAAAAGTTCTAAAATTCTAAATAAAATAGCATCCAACTGAATGAAGGAGTGTTTTAAAAGATCGCCCATCATAATCAATTAAGGTTATCCAAGGAATGCTGAAGTATTTTAATATTAGAAATCTATTAGCAAAATACAACATGGAGAGACATGCAATAGTCTCAATAGACACCAAAACAGCATTTACTAAAATGCAGCACACATTCAGAATAAAAACTCTGAGAAAACCCAGAAACAGAAGATTACCTATTCAATATGGCAAAGACAATCTGTTTTAAACAAACAAGTCAAATCCTAAGAGTGAAAACTAGACACTTTCCTATTAAAAATGAGGCAAGAGCATTTGCTGTCACGATTATTATAAATTTATAAAATAAAATGAAAATCTGGCCAATTAAGTGGCTAACTAAAAAACAGAAATTAGTTGTAATCATTGCAAAGAAGAACCAAAATTGTGATTAGAAATGTGATTATACGCCTAAAAAATCCAAAGAACTATAAAAGTATTAGAAGGTGAGAGCTCAATGAAGTGCTTATTTAATATATATGAGTACAAAAATCTGTAGCTTTCCCATATGTTAGACACAGTGGTTAGATAACCTAATAAAAAAGATTAAACTCACGTAACAAAAACTGCAAAATGTTTGGGAAAAGCTTAACAAGAAATGTGCAGATTCTATATGAAGAAAACTATCAAATACTGCTGAGACCTGGAAGACACTTGCTGGCAGCACTCCATGCAGACACTTCTAACTTCCCATAAGTGTCATGAAAGCAGGGAAACAATCTCAATTGTTTTCCCGATGCCTAAAACAGGGTGCAATACACAGTACATGTACATTTTAGTCCGCTATCACTAAATTATGCTGCATTAACAAACAGGCCAAAATCTCAGAGGTGTACAACAACAAAGGTTTGTTTCCCACTCATACTACATGCTCTTAACAGTTGGCTGTGGTCTCCATGATCTCTTCATTGAAGAGTTCAGGCTGAAGGAGAGACCTCCATCTATATATGCTTTCCTTAAGGCAGAGAGAAAAGAACAGCAGATTATGCAATGGCACTGTTATGGGTTGAATTGTGTCCCCAAAATACATGTGTTGGAATCCTAACTCCTATAACTGTGGATGTAATCATGTTAGGAATAGAGTTTTCTTTGTTATGTTAATTAGATTATACCCTAGTAGGATGGGTTCTAAACCTAATTACTCATGAGTTTAAAAAGAGCAGATTAGACACAGATAGACACACACACCTGCGCACATACAGGAAGACAAATGCCTTGTGAGCATCATCTACAAGCCAAGGAATGAAGGAATGTCCAGGACTACCTGTGAGGAAGGAATCAACATGGCCAACACCTTGATTTGGACTTTTAGCCTCTGAAACAGTGAGAAAATAAATTTCTATTCTTTAAAGCCACCAATTTTTGATACTTTTGTTACAGTAGCACTAAACTAATCAAGACAGGCACTTAATGCATGGAACTTAGATGTGATATATGTCACTTCTGATTACATACCATTGGCTAAAGTAAATCATATCTTTGATGTGGGAAAGAATAATCCTCTAAAGGCAGGAGCAGCAAATACAGGTAGTCCCAACTTACCACGGGTTCCATTCCGACACCTCCATCATAAGTCGATTCTGATGTAAGTCAAATACCTGGTTTTTTTTTTTTTTTTAGTTTTCATTATTATTGCCTTTTATTATCAGTATCTTTATAAATCCAATCTTTATTTGTCTTTGGGGGTTGGCATGAAAATGATAACATCAGCAAATTACGTGCTGCAGCATTGTATATAGTACATATTACTAACAATAAGTTATATATAAAAAAAAAGGGCTGTCATAAGTGCAGTTCTTCGTTGCTCAAATGCTTCCTAGTCAGGGACTAACTGTAATTAAAAATGGTTTCCAATGAAGACATATTGAAGGATTTTTCATTGGATATATATTGAAGGAATAAATAAATGAAGAAGCAAAGATATAGGAAGATATGAAAACTCACAAAATAAGGAACACCAAGATTGAACTAGTGTTAGAATATAATCTAAAATTTCCCCACTATAACATCAGTCAGACCAGATTAAGTAGAATTAAGCCATGCTTTGCTTTGTGGCATACCTGCCCTTCGCACCATCTTAGAAAACACAACTAAAGAAATGTGGAGAGATTCTTCATAAATTCCACTGATGAAATGTAGAAAGCAAAAAACTGCTAAAAACATAAGGAGAAATTGACAAACCACGACTATAATGGAAGACATTAATATAACATCTTCAGGCTTTGTCAGTTCAAGTAGACCAAACACACATACACACAAGCATGCAGGAAAAAAAATTAAAAGAATATAGAGAATTTGTATAATACATTAATATGTTTGATTTAATAGATGTACATCAAACTTTGGATGTATTACGAGAATATGCATTATTTTCAAATGCCATGGAACATTAATAATAAGCTATCATATATTAAACCACAAAGAATATCCCACTATTTTTCAAAAAGTAGATAAATAATACAGAAAGCATTCTCACATTCTCTAATTGCAAAGTAATAAACCCAGAAAATCATAAAAAGAATTTTTTTTAAAAGTACTGGAAATGTTAGACACTGTTTAACAGCTTTTGAGACAAAGAAACAAAAAGTACAAGTACAAACTATTTAGAAAATCATGACATTAAGAAGCAAACATATAAAAATTTAGGGGCTGTGTCCAAAGATATACTGAGGAAAATTAATAGCCTTGAGATTTTATTATTAAACAAGAAGGACTGGAAGTATGTGAACTAAGTATTCAACTCAATAAGCTTAAAAATATATAGGTAGAAGAAATAAACAAAGATAAAATATAAATAAATGCATTCAGAAAACTAAAAATCAGTTGAATTGATAATAAAGTACCCAGTTTCTTTAAAAAAAAAAAAGCTAATATAATAGAAAAAGTTCTGGGTAAGATTAATTGCACAAAAAGAGAATCATTAAAGACTCCCTAGTTAAATAGACGTATGTTACTTCTATATCAGAAAAAAAAAAGAGTAGAAGCTTTTTAAAAAAGTAGAGCAAAAGATACATATAAACAATACAAACAGAAAAATAAAAACTAGAAAATTAAAAAAAATTATAAAGGAGACTATTTTGAATTTATAAGAATATTGTTAATAACTATATAGTACTATATTTGAAAATCAATTTTCTTCAAAAAATACTATTAAAAATTTTCCAGTAAGAGGTCAAAAACTTAAACTCCCTACTCCTAGGAATATAGCCTAGAAAAATAAGAGCAGTCACACAAATAGACATATGCACACCCATGTTCACTGCAGCATTATTCACAATAGCAAAGAGATAGAAACAACCTAAATGCCCATCAATGGATGAATGAATAAACAAATTGTAGTATGTACACCCAATGGAATAATACGGAACAATAAAAAATAATGATGATTCCGTGAAGCATCTCACAACATGGATGAATCTGGAGGGCATTATGCTGAGTGAAATAAGTCAACCACAAAGGACAAATACTATATGAAACCACTATT
The DNA here is from genome assembly GCA_030035585.1 of Dugong dugon. NCBI lineage: Eukaryota > Metazoa > Chordata > Mammalia > Sirenia > Dugongidae > Dugong > Dugong dugon. Next base: position 63,409,870 of record CM057470.1, on the reverse strand, counting down.
ATAAAAAAATCAAGAAAACGTTAACACAGAGAAAGAAACATTGTTTGATGATTACTAGGAGTGGGAGGGGGAGGAAGGAAGAATTATTAACTAGATAGTAGACACGTGTTAATTTTGGTGAAGACAAAGACAATACACAATACGGGGGAAGTGAACACAACATGACTAAGGCAAAGGAAGACACTGAGAGGTATGTAAGGGCAACTACCATAAATACTATAACACATAACAATCCTGTAACAACAGTAATGTTGTTAGGTGCCTTCAGGTCTGTTCTGACTCATAGTGACCCTATGTACAACAGAACAAAACACTGCCCAGTCCTGCGCCATCCTGGCAATTGTTGCTGTGCTTCAGCCCATTGTTGCAGCCACTGTATCAATCCATCTTGTCAAGGGTCTTCCACTTTTTTGCTGACCCTCTACTTTACCAAGCATGATGTCCTTCTCCAAGGACTGATCCCTCCTGATAACATGTCCAAAGTATGTGAGATGAAGTCTCGCCATCCTTGCTTCTAAGAAGCTTTCTAGCTGTACTTCTTCTAAGACAGATTTATTCGTTCTTCTGGCACTCTATAGTATTTTCAATATTCTTCGTCAACACCATAATTCAAAGGCATCAATTCTTCTTCAATCTTCCTTATTCATGCATATGAGGTGATTGAAAATACCATGGCTTGGGTCAGGTGCACCTTAGTCCTCAGAGTGACATCTTTGCTTTTCAACACTTTAAAGAGGTCTTTTGCAGCAGATTTGCCCAGTGCAATACGTCGTTTGATTTGTTGACTGCTGCTTCAATGGGCTTTGATTGTGGATCCAAGCAAAATGAAATCCTTGACAAATTCAATCTTTTCTCCTTTTATCAGGATGTTGTTTACTGGCCTAGTTGTGAGAACTTTTGTTTTCCTTATGTTGAGGTGTTATCCATACTGAAGACTGTGGTCTTTGATCTTCATCAGTAAGTACTTCAAGTCCTCTTCACTTTCAGCAAGCAAGGTTATGTCATCTGCAGATGGCAGGTTGTTAATGAGTGTTCCTCCAATCTTGATGCTCCGTTCTTCTTCATATAGTCCTCCTTCTCGGATTATCTGCTCAGTATGCAGATTGAATAAGTATGGCGAAAGGATACAACCCTAACACACACCTTTCCTAATTTTAAACAGTGAAGTATCCCCTTGTTCTATTCAAAACAACTGCCTCTTAGTCTGTGTACAGGTTCTGAAGAAGCACAATTAAGTGTTCTGGAATTCCCATACTTTGCAATGTTATCCGTATTTGTTATGATCCACACAGACAATAAAACACAGGTAACCATCTTTCTGGTATTCTCTGCTTACAGCCAAGATCCATCTGACATCAGCAATAATATCCCTGGTTCCATTTCCTCTTCTGAATCCAGCTTGAATTTCTGGCATTTCCCTGTTGATGTACTGCTGCAACCACTTTTGCATTATCTTCAGCAAAATTTTACTTGTGTTTGACGTTAATGATATTGTCCGATAATTTCTGCACTCTGTTGGAACACTTTACTTTGGAATGGGCACAGATATGGATCTCTTCCAGCCAGTTGGCCAGGTTGCTGTCTTCCAAATTACTTGGCACTGCATTTGTTTGTTGAAACATCTCAATTGATATTCTGCCAATTCCTGGAGCCTTGTTTTTCACTAATGCCTTTAGTGTAGTTTGGACTTCTTCCTTCAGTACCAATTTACCTCCTGAAATGGTTAAATGTCGACAAATTCTTTCTGGTACAATGACTCTGTATATTCTTTCCATCTTTTATTTTTATTATTTTATTGTGTTTTAGGTGAAAATTTACAGTGCAAATTAGTTTTCCATTCAAAAATTTATACACAAATTGTTTTGTGACATTGGTTGCAATCCCTGCAGTGTGTCAGCACTCTCCCCCTTTCCCTTTTCACCCTGGTTCTCTGTGTCCATTCGTCCAGTTTTCCTGTCCCTTCCTGTCTTCTTGTCTTTGCTTTTGGGCAGGTATTGCCCATTTGGTCTTGTATACTTGATTGAACTAAGAAGCACATTCCTCACAGGTGTTGTTGTTTATAGGCCTGTCTAGTCATTGGCTGAAAGGAGAATGTTAGGAGTGGCTTCAGTTCTGAGAAGCAGGGTGTCCAGGGGCCGTAGTCTCAGGTGTTCCTCCAGTCTCTGTCAGACCAGTCAGTCTGGTCCTTTTTTGTGAATTTGAATTTTGTTCTGCATTTTTCTCCCACTCTGTCGGGGACACTCTATTGTGATCCCCATCAGTGCCATGGGTGGTGGTAGGTGGACACCATCTATTTATTCTGGGCTCAGGCTGGTGGAGGCTGTGGTTCATGTGGTCCATTAGTCCTTTGGACTAGTACTTTCCTTGCGTCTTCAGTTTTCTTCATTCTCCTTTGTTCCAAACGTCACAAGACCAATAGATGTATCTTACATGGCCCCTAGCAAACTTTTAAGACCCCAGATGCTACTCACCACAGTAGGATGTAGAACATTTTCTTCATGAACTATGTTATGCCAGTCGACTTAGGTGTATACCGAGGCCATGGTCCCCAGCCCTCAGGCCCAGTAATGCTGTCCCTCACGGTGTTTGGATGTGTCTAGGAATCTTCTATGACTTTGCCTTGGTCAAGTTGTGCTGACTTCCCCTATGTTGTGTGTTGTCTTTCCCTTCACCAAAGCTACCACTTGTCTGCTATGTAGTTAGTGATTTCCCCTCCCCACACTCCTCCTCTTCTGCATAACCATCAAAGAATGTTTTTTCTGTGTGTAAACCTTTTCTTGGGTTTTTATCATAGTGGTCTCATACAATATTTGTCTTTTTGTGATTAACTTGTTTCACTCAGCATAATGCCCTCCAGATTCATCCATGTTGTGAGGTGTTTCGTGGTTTCATCATTGTTCTTTATCATTGCATAGTATTCCATTGTGTGTATGTACCATAATTTGTTTATTCATTCATCTGTTTGGGGGAACTTAGATTGTTTCCATCTTTTTGCTATTGTGAATAATGCTGCAATGAACATGGCTGTGCATAAGTCTGTTCATGTGATGGCTCTTATTTCTCCAGGATATATTCCTAGGGGTATGATTGCTGGATTTTACGGTGTTTGTTTCTAGCTTTTAAGGAGATGCCATATCATTTTCCATAGTGGTTTTACCATTTTACATTCCCACCAGGAGTGCATACGAGTTCCAATCTCCCTGTAACCTCTCCAACATTTGTTATTTTCTGCTTTTTTTTTTAATTAGTGCCAGTAACATTGGGGTGAAATGCTATCTCATTGTAGTTTTGATTCGCATTTCTCTAATGGCTAATGGCATTTCCTCATGTGTCTGTTGGCTGCCTGAATGATGAAGTGTCTTTGGTGAAGTGTCTGTTCGTAGTCTTTGCATACTTTTTAATTGGATTACTTGCTTTTTTGTTATTGAGGGGTTGAAGTATTCTATAGATTTTTAGAGCTTAGACTCTTGTCGGTATGTCATAGGCAACAATTTTTTTCCATTCTGTAGGTTCTCTTTTCACTCTTTTGGTAAAGTTTTTTGATGAGCATAAATGTTTAATTTTTAGGAACTTCCCCAGTTGTCTAGTTTATCTTCTGTTGTTTACGCATTGTTAGTTATGGTTTGGATTATATTTATGCCATGTATTAGGGCCCCTAATGTTGTCCCTGTTTTTTCTTCCGTAATTTTTATTGTTTTAGGTTTTGTATTTTGGTCTTTGATCCATTTTTAGTTAGTTCTTGTGTATAGCATGAGGTATGGGTCCTGTTTAATTTTTTCACAGATGGACATTCAGTTTTGCCAGCACCGTTTGTTAAAAAAAACTATCTTTTCCCCATTTAATGGACTTCAGTACTTTATCAAATATCAGCTGACCATGTTGTTGTTGTTAGGTGCTGTAGACTCAGTTCTAACTCATAGTGACCCTATGTACAACTGAATGAAACACTGCCCCGTCCAGTGCCATCCTCACAATTATTGTTATGCTTGAGCCCATTGTTGCAGCCACTGTGTCAATCCATCTTGTCAGCTGACCATAGGTAGATGGATTTACATTTGGGCTCTAAATTCTGTTCCATTGGTCTATATGTCTGTATTTGTACTAATACCAGGCTATTTGACTACCATGGCTGTATAGTAGGTTCTGAGATCAGGTAGGTAGTGTGAAGCCTCTTACTTTATACTTTTTCTTCAATAATGCTTTGCTTATCCCAGGCCTCTTTCCTTTCCATATAAAGTTGGTGATTAGTTTTCACATCTCATTAAAGAATGCTGTTGGTATTTGGGTTGGGATTGCATTGCGTCTGTAGATCACTTTGAGTAGACTCGACATTTTCACAATGTTGAGTCTACCTATCCATGAGTATGGTATGTTTTTCCATCTATGTAGGTCTCTATTAGTTTCTTGCAATAGTATTTTGTGGTTTTCTTTGTATAGGTCTTTTACATCCCTGGTTCAATTTATTCCTAAGTATTTTATCTTTTTAGGGGCTATTATAAATGGTATTGCATTGGGTATATCTGCTGCAAAAGACCTCTTTAAAGTGTTGAAGACAAAGACGTCACTTTGAGGACTAAGGTGCACCTGACCCAAATCATGGTGTTTTCAGTCACCTCATACTCATGGGAAGGCTGGACAATGAATAAGGAAGACTGAAGAAGAATTGATGCCTTTGAATTACAATGTTGGCTAAGAATATTGAATATACCATGGACTGCCAGAAGAATGAACTAATCTGTCTTAGAAAAAGTACAGCCAGAACACTCTTTAGAAGTGAGGATGGCAAGACTTCATCTCATGTACTTTGGACATGTTATCATGAAGGACCAGTCCCTGCAGAAGAACATCATGCTTGGTAAAGTAGAGGGTCAGCAAAAAAGAGGAAGACCCTTGTCTTAGTTATCTAGTACTGCAATAACAGAAATACCACAAGTGAATGGCTTTAATGAAGAGAAATTTATTCTCTCACAGTTTAGGAGGCTAGAAGTCTGAATTCAGGGTGCCAGCTCCAGGGGAAGTCTCTCTCTCTGTCGGCTTTGGGGGAAGGCCCTCATCATCAATCTTCTCCTGGTCGAGGAGCTTGTCAGCTCAGGGACCCCTGGTCCAAAGGACGTGCTATGCTCCCAGCACTGCTTTCTTGAGGTCCTCCAGCCTCTCTGCTCACTTCTCTCTTTTATATCTCAAAAGAAATTAAGACACAACCTAATCTTGTAGTTTGTGTCCTTCCTCATTAACATAACTGCCAATAATCCCACCTCATTAACATCATAAAGGTAGGATTTACAACACAAAATCACATCAGATGACAAAATGCTGAACAGTCACACAATACTAGGAATCATGGACTAGCCAAATTGACACATATTTTGGGAGACACAATTCAATCCATGACAACCCTCAATGAGGTGGATTGACACAATGGCTGCAACAATGGGCTAAAGCATAACAACAATTGTGAGGACAGGACCGGGCAGGGTTTCATTCTGTTGTACATAGTGTTGCTGGGATGCAGAATCGACTTGACAGCACCTAACAACGACAACAACATAAATTGTATTGCTTTCTGATTTCCTTTTCCAAGTTCTCTTTGTTGGTGTGTAGGAATCCAACTTATTTTTATATGTTCACTTTGTATCTGCTACTCTGCTAAATATTTCTATTAGTTCCAGTAGTTTTCTTGTGGAATCTTTGGGGTTCTCTATGTATATGATCATATCAACTACAAAAAAGGATAGTTTTACTTCCTCCTTTCCAATTTGGATGCCCTTTATTTCTTTTTTCTTGCCTTATTGTTCTAGCTAGGACTTGGTGCACAACGTTAAACAGGAGTGGTGATAAAGGGTACCCTTCCATTTTCTTTCGATGCTTCCTGCATTATTCAATATTTTGCCTGTAGAATCCTTCAATATTGTAACTCAAGGTTTGTTTTAGACTGGGTTCGTTACAAAAGCAAAACAAGTATAACGTATATATACATACATACATACATATATATATATATATATATATATATATATATATATATATATATATACAGAGATTTATATCAAGGAAATGTCTCACTCGGTTTTTAGAGGCTGTAAGTCCCAAGTCCGTGAGACAGGAAAGAGAATTCTCCTGATTCATGTGGCCAGAGGGGTTGGCAAACCCAAGATTGGCAGGCTGGAGAGCCATAGGCTGTGAAGACTGAGGAATCTCAAGACCTACAGGTAAGACGGCCAGCAAGCTGCTAGCCCAAGTCCCAAGAACCAGAGGCCAGACGAATGGAAGCCAGCTGCAGGATCTGGAACAAGCAAAAGCCCTGGCAAGGTGAGCAGGAAGGAAGTAGAAGGAGGAGGATGGGGAGATGAAGGCTGAGGGGGTGGTGAGCCACCACAGGCCCCACTCCCGCCGGTACCACTCAGCAGATTCCAACATGAGAGTGATCACATATCAAGTTTCAACAGGGAAGTGATCACAACATTTTACAACTGCCAAAACACTGGGAATAATGGCCTGGCCAAGTTGACTCACAATTTTAATCATCACAAGCCTTGAATTTTTTCTTCAGTTCTTTCTGCTTGAGAGATGACAAGCATGTTCTTCACTTTTGGTTTTCTAACTCTAGGTCTTTGCACATTTCATTATAACATGTTACTATGTCTTCTTGAGCCAGTCCTTGAAATCTTATGTTCAACTTTTATTTCATCATTTTTTTTGCATTCACTTTAGCTACTCTATGTTCAAGGGCAAGTTTCAGAGTCTCTTCTGACATCCATTTGGTCTTTTCTTTCTTTACTGTCTTTTTAGTGACCTTTTTCTTTCTCTATGTATGATGTCCTTGATGTCATCCCACAACTCATCTGGTTTTCAGTCATTAGTGTCCAGTGTGTCAAATCCATTCTTGAGATGGTCTCTAAATTCAGGTAGGATATACTTAAGGTTGCATTTTGGCTCTCATGGACTTGTTTTAATTTCCTACAGCTTCAGCCTGAACTTCCATATGAGTAATTGATGGTCTCTTTCACAGTTGGCCCTTGGTCTTGTTCTGACTGATGATATTGGGCTTCTCCACTCTTTCCACAGATTTAATTGATTTGATTCTTGTGTATTCCATCCAGTGACATTCACGTATAATCGCCATCTATGTTGTTGAAAAAAGTTATTTGCAATGAATAAGTCATTGGTCTTGCAAATTTCCTTACATATGACCTCCTGCATCATTTCTATCACCAAGGCCATATTTTCCAACTACGGATCCTTCCTTTTTGTTTCCAACTTTACATTCCATCACCAGCAATTATCACTGCATCTTGATTGCATGTTTGATAATTTCAGATGCAGAAGTTGGAAAAAATCTTCAATTTCTTCATCTTTGGCATTAGTGGTTGGTGTGTAAATTTGAATAATAGTCGTATTTACTGGTCTTCCTTATAGGCATATGGATGTTATCCTATCACTGACAGCATTGTACTTCAGGATCTTGAAATGTGTTTCTTGACGATGAATGTGACACCATTTCTCTTCAATTTTTCATTCCAGGCATAATAGACCATATGATTGTTCAACTCAAAATGGCCAATACCAGTCCATCTCAGCTCACTAATGCCTAGGATATTTATCTTCATGTCTTCCATTTCATTTTTGACAACTTTGAATTTTCCTAGGTTCATATTTTGTACATTCCATATTCTGATTATTAATGGATGTTTGCATCTGTTTCTTCTCATTTTGAGTGTTGCCACATCATCAGATGAAGGTACCGAAAGTTTGACTCCATCCACGTCATTAAGGTTGACTCTACTTGGAGGAGGAAGCTCTTCCCCAGTTGTATTTTGAATGTCTTCCAACCTGAGAGGCTCACTTTCATATATAACCAGAAGATGTTTTGCTGCTATTCATAAGGTTTTCACTGGCCAATTTTTTCAGAAGTAGATTGCCAGATCCTTCTTCCTAGTCTGTCTTAGTCTGGAAGCTCCACTGAAATCTGTCCACTATAGGTGACCCTGCTGGTATTTGAAATACCAGTGGCATAGCTTCCAGCATCACAGCAACACACAAGCCACCACAGTACAGCAAACTGGCAGACGAGTGATAGAACAACAGTAATAACAAACAATAATTTATGAGTGCGTACATAGGTAGATATGTATGCTAAATAGGTGTTGAAGGTAGTATGGGAGTACACCCATGCACATTCACAGGTATAATTGTGATATTTCTACATACATATTTATATGTGCTACATGTATATTCATATATATAATAGAGCACATGGGGGCACAAATATGGAAACTTCTTACACATAATCAAACACCTCATGGGACTGAGATACTGGAATTGAAAGCTAAGGACCATAGTCTCAGGGGACATCTATGTCAACTGACATAACATAGTTCATAAAGATACTGTTCCACATCCTACTATGGTGAGTGGCATCTGAGGTCTTAAAAGCTTGCAAGGGGCCATCTAAGATACAATTACTGGTCTCCTCCCATCTGAAGCAAAGAAGAGTGAAGAAAATCAAAGACTCTAGGAAGGAATTAGTCCAAAGGACTAATAGCCCACATGAACCACAGCCTCCACTAGACTGAGACCAGAAGAACTAGATGATGCCTGGCTACCACTAACGACTGCTCTGTTAGAGCCGTTAGAGGCCCTGGTTAGAGTGGGAGAAAAATGTAGAACAAAACCCAAATTCATTTAAAAACAAAAAACAGACTTACTGGTCTGATAGAGACTGGAAGAACTACTGGAACTATAGCTCTAAAACACCTTTCTAACACGGAACTAAAGCTGCTTCCAGAGATCACCTACCCGCCAAATAACAGAGAGGCCTATAAAATAAACAATAACGCTTGTGAGAAAAGTGCTCCTTAGAACAATCAGCTGTCAGAGACCAAAAGGGCAACATTTGCCCAAAACCAAAGATGAGAAGGCAGGAAGGGACAGGGAAACTTGACGAATGGAAACAGGGAAACCAGGGTGGAAATGGCGAGAGTGCTGACACATTGTGGGGAATACAGCCAATGTCATGGAACAATTTGTGTATGAATTATTGAGCGGGAAACGAATTTATTATGCAAACTTTCACCTAAAGCACAAAAAAATTCTCAAAAAAACCTTAAACTCCCAATAATGATGGTAGAAGTTTTGTTTTGTTTTGTTTTAATATCTACTCCCCAAATGGTACCAGGTCCAAATAGTTTTACAGATAAAGTTTTCATACTTTGAAGGAACAAGTATTCTGTATAGATTAAATTGTGCCAGAATATTAAAAAACAAAACACGGAACCTCACAATTCACTTAACGGAGCTGGCATAACTATAATACAAAAATTGTGAAATTGTGGTGTCAGGAAATTGAAGAGGTTAAATGTATGCACGCATCCCACAGCAGTCAGAAACACAGCAGCATGCATGGGTCTTAAATATATAGTGCTTAGTTTAAGAGGTAAAGACAGAATACGATCTATAACATAATACCACTTACATAAATTAAGAATACATGCCCATGTGACAATAATATACATTTTTAACGACACAGTCTAATGAACCAATATATATTATATTTTATAAACAGTTTTTTTAATAAGGGGACGGAGTAGGGGTGAGGCATGGTGCTAAAAGTGAATGAATAAATAAATAAATACATAGCAGTATTTGGCCATGTATTTATTTCAATATATATCATGAATGATAATGTGACATAAACTGAGGAGTAGAAACAACTCAACCCTCTGTACCAGAGAATATTTAAAACAAAAATGAAAAAAAGAGAAAAAAACTTGAGAAATCTATAGACTAAATCTGTCTTATGAATATAAACACAGAAATGTTAAACATTAACAAATATAATACACCAAAGCAAAGTAGAGTTTCTTACAAAATTAAAGCATGGCTAAATGTTTAAAATCTACTTACCAAATTCATTACTTAAATTGGACAAAAGAGAAAAATCATAATATATCATTGATAGATTAAAATAAGCATTAAATATTTGTCAACATTCAATCTTGGTTAAAACTCTTGGGAAAAAATACTGTATTTCCTTAAAATGATAATAGTCCACAGCATACAGAGTGGCTAAACACCAGAAGCAGATCCATTAAAGTCAGACACAAGACTGATAGCATTTTCAACACTATTTTAGTGCATATATGGAAAATAAAGACCCAGCTGAAAAAACTATTAGAATTAATAAGTTCAGTATTATAGAAAAATTAGTAATTATCCTATACAACAAACTATTTGATATTGTAAACATGTAAATTCTTCCAAATTTATAAATTTAGTGTAATTCATTAACAAATACAATGAGATTTTGGAGGAAAAACAAACTCATTTTGAAGTTTACTTGGAAGCAAGCACAAGTTGACAAGAGTAGACAAAAGTTATCATAGAGTACCGGATACCAGAACAAATTCTCACTCATAATTATTAAAATAATGTCGTCTTATGAAGGTCAGTGCAAGAGACCAAAAAGCCCAGAGACAGCCAAATAAGTATGAGAATTTGGCACCATGTTTTCTAGATTGAAATGTTTTTGAAATCAGGATGCAACTCAAGAAGTTCCAATTGCCATGGCTTCTAAATCAGTACAGTCAATTGCACCTGAGAACCAGGGAAATAAATTGTTATATTTCCAGATCAGTTGAGAAATAATGGATTCATGAATAAATGGTTCTGGGACAATTGTTTAAACTTTCAAAAAATTTTTTAAGTTAAATTTCTTCTTTACACTATATATTAGAACAAATTCAATACAGTCTAAGGAAATAAATTTTGAGGAAAAAAATATATAAAAGACAGAATGCAAGTGTCCACATTTTCATGAAACTAGATTGTCTAACTAGAGATGTTGTCGAAAATATTTGTCACTTTTTGGCTGCTTAGCCCACCTGAAGCTCCCTCCAGTGTTAGGAAACTTTGCCATTGTGTGATATTTATAGATGACAGGGCCCCTCTCCCCATTTCAGACACTAAAAAGCCCGGTAATACTGGATTTGTAAAATAAAGCATGGTATGCCCATAAAATAGACTATTGCACACCACTACAAATCTGGTTTTGGGAAAAATAGTTAATGCTTAAGAAAATGTTCAAAATATAATGTTCAACTAAAATAATAGGTTGCAGTCAAATTTTTAAAATAAACACACACATGCATGCATACACACACACACACACACACACACTTTCATATAAAAATGACTGAAAGAAAAAAAAATCATGAAAACATTAAGTGTTTAGCACTGAATGATAGGGTTACAAGTGATTTTTGCCACCTGTGCAAAAAGTTTGTGCTGGGCTCCTAACCTAAAATCACCCAACGGCACCTCAGAAAAAAGGTTTGGTAATCCACTTCTTAACAGTACTTCCCACTCTATGAAGTGCAGTTCTCCTCTGAAAAGCACAGGGTCATCATGAAACAGAATCAATTCTACAGCAACAGGTTATATTATTTTCAGGTCTCTAGGGTGATTCAAAAAAAAGGAGCCCTGGTGGTGCCGTGGTTAAGCACCAGGCTGCTCACTGAAAGGTTGGTGGTTCGAATTCATCAACCACTCCGCAGGAGAAAGATGTGGCAGTCCGCTTTTGTAAAGATTTACAGCCTTGGGAACTCTTTAGGGCAGTTCTACTCGGTCCTATAAGGTCACTACAAGTTGGAATCGACTCTAAGGCAATGTTTTTTTTTTTTTTTTTTTTGGTAGAGTGATTCAAACCCATCCAGCAGCACAGCAGAAGAAAGTCCCAGTGATTTGCGTACGTAAATATTACAGAGCCAAGAAAATGCTATGGAGCAGTTCTACTGTGTAACACATGGAGTCTCCATGAGTTAGAACCAACTCCATGGCAACAGGTTTACATACATATATACATACACACATATGTATATATACATTTAGACAGAAGTAAACGTCACCCAAATTTCCTCATCATCTACCCATACCTAAGTAAATTAGGGTTTTACAATTGAACTAAATAAGCAAATGTAGATGTTCTAGGCCAAAGTTTGTGGCCCAATGGCAACAAGTCCTTAGATTAGACAGCAATGTACTGTAGAGCCTATGTACAAAATCGTGCTCAAAGAGAGATAAGAATTATTAACTGAATAAATCAGATTCTTTCTCTGAATAATTTGAACTGTAAAATGTCAAACAAATGACAATGTGGGAAAAGAGACCATGAGGAGGAATGGGGTCATAAGTGAGTTGCCACAAGCCAAAAATACAAGAAATAAGAATCTGTGTGCAAGAAGAGGCTAGCAGGCAGAGAAAATTTTAAGATGAAGGTTGGTAGTTAGTGGTAGCAATAGAAGCAGACAGAAAGGGAAGCAAATCATGGAGAATAACTTGAATTGTTGTTGTCAGGTGCCGTCATGTGTGTTCTGACTAATCGCGACCTTACGTTATGAGAGAACTAAACACTGCCCAGTCCTGCACCATCCTCACAATCATTGTTACTCTGAGCCCATTATTGCAACCACTGTACCAATCCATCTCGTTGAGGGTCTTCCTCTTTTTCACTGACCCTCGACTTTACCGAGGAAGATATCCTTCTCCTGGGACAGTCCCTCCTGATAACAAGTCCAAAGTATGTGAGACAAAGTCTTGCCATTCTAGCTTCTGAGAAGCATTCTGGCTGTACTTTTTCCAAGACAGATTTGTTCGTTCTTCTGGCAGTCCATGGTATATTCAATATTCTTTGCCAACACCATAATTAAAAGGCATTAATTCTTCTTTGATCTTGCTTATTCATTGTCCAACTTTCACATGCATATGAGGTGAATGAAAATACCATGACTTGGGTCAGGCGCACCTTAATTCTCAAAGTGACAACTTTGGTTTTTAACACTTTAAGGAGGTCTTTTGTAGATTTGCCCAGTGCAATGCATCTTTTGATTTTTTGACTGCTGCTTCCATGGACACTGACTGCAGATCCAAATAAAATGAAATCCTTGACAAATTCAATCTTTTCTCCTTTTATCTGGATGTTGCTTACTGGTCCAGTTGTGAGGATTTTTGTTTTCTTTACGTTGAGGTGTAATCCATAGAGAAGGTTGTAGTCTTTGATTTCATCAGTAAGTGCTTCAAGTCCTCTTCGCTTTCAGCGAACAAGGTTGTATCATCTGCGTATCGCGGGTTGTTAATGAGTATTCCTCCAATTCTGATGCCCCATTTTTCTTCATATAGTCTAGTTTCTTGGATTATTTGTTCAGCATACAGATTGAATAAGTATGATGAAAGGATACAACTCTGACGCACACCTTTCCTGATTTTAAACCACTCAGAAAACTCCTTGTTCATTAATGGGGAGCATTAAAGAAAAGATCTCTGAAATTCAGCATCTTCAAGCCCTGTAAAAGCTATAGATCTCGTATTAGTCCTAGAGGTGGAACAATACCGTAGTTATTGGTCTTAGGTGCTTATAAAATGTCTTTCCTTTCTTGCTTTACAAATGAGAAACAAAACCATTCTATACACCCAAAAGAACTGAAAGCAGGAATGCGCAGAGATGCATGTATACCCACGTTCACTATTAAATTTGGCCCTAGTAAATGCAACATTATTCACAATAGCCACAAAGTGGAAACAACCTAAATGTCCATCAACAGACGAATGGATAAACAAAATGTGGTACATACATACAATGGAGTATTGCTCTGTCACAGAGATAAATGAAGTACATGCTATAACATGGATGAACCTTGAAAACATTATATTATTTAAATCTGTCAGTCACAAAAGGACAAATATTGTTTGATCCAATTTATATGAAGTATCTAGAATAGGCAAGTGTATAGAGACCAAAGTCTATTAGTGGTTACCAGGGATGGGAGTGAGGAAGAGAGTCCGATGAAGTCATTGCTTGGAGCTTTTGTTAAGGGCAATGGAAAAATATGGAAATGGGTAGTGGTGATGTTTGCATAATGAATATAACTAATGTCATTGAATTGTACATGTAAAAAATGTTGAAATGGCAAATTTTTTGTTATATATATATATATATATATATATACTCACTATAATTTTAAAAAAAACATAACATGCAATAGCGTATTTTGTGAAATAAATAAATAAATGGAAACTCTAAAATGTTAATGTTAACATTGGTTATCTCTAAGTGATGGAATTATAAGCAATTTATTTTTTCTCCTCTGTACTTTTGGCATTTTTCAACTTTTTCACTTTGAACATATAGTATTTTTATAATCATTTATAAAACAAATAAATGCTATTTTAAATGGTATGTGTATGAATATGCTCTGTTGACCTCACTCTGATAAAGCTTTCATAAATTTCACCACTAGGTTTTTTGCTAAACAAAGACCAAGACCTTTGCTGCTATGCATCTATTTCCCACATTTTTTACAACTAAACTAAATAATCAAATGTAGATGTTCTGGGCCAAAGTTTGTGTCCAAGGGCAATAGATTTCCCTGCAGTGACTGAGCAAATCCAACATACTTAGAATGGCCACCCACTGACTCATCCAATAAGCATTAGTGTTTTGGACTATTTGGAACTATTTATTCATTTGAGCATTTACGTCATCAATTTACAGAGAAGTCAGTTTGATCTAAGTATCTTTGTTAAATAAGGTTGTAGAAAAAGGGATTCAGATCAGAGTATTTTACCCTTCCTATGTGACTCTCACGCCTGTTTCTTTGGAATCATATTTCATCTCCTTCTCCCCAAGTGGAGTGGAGGCAGTGGTGGTTCAGTGGCAGAATTCTCCCCTTCCACGCGGAGACCCAGGTTTGATTCCTGGTCAGTACACTTACTTGCAGCCACCACCTGTCTGTCAATGGAAGTTTGTGTGTTGCTATGATGCTGAACAACCGAAACCCTATGGATGTCCACAACCAATCATGGGGATGGTGCAGGACTGGGCAACATTTTGTTCCACTGTGCATGGGGCCACCATGAGTTGGGGGCCTACTTGACAGTAGTTAACAATAACTTCCCAAGTAGAGCTCCCCAAGAGGAGAAGCAACTTAAAACAGACGATCTGAAAGAGAGAGAAGCCCAAAAGAGGCCACTCCATGAGGAAGCAAGTGTTCAATCTCTTCCTCTGCTCACTAAAAACTGCCGCCACCACCCTCCCCACACCCAGCCCCAAGGTCACTGGTGTGACCTTGACTCAGTCGAAGACTCTTCTCGTTGGCATGAAATGGGTGTGATGGAAATTTGAAGAAATTCTTACACTAAAATGGGTGAGATCTGGCGCAAGACATTTCACTTTTTTGAGCTTCAATTTCATCTCTAAAAAGAGGAGGTTGATTTAGTAACACGGTGATCTAATGTCTCAGCAGCTCAAGCATCTACCTATAAGAAGCTATAAAAAGAAGCAGGGCCTACTAGGAAAGGCACGGATGCCATAATGCTTCCCAGGCCTGCTGGGAGAATTTGAAGCAACCCGGATGACACTCCTATAGACAGATACCCCTGCGTTACTGCTCAGGAAGGCTGCCATCTGCCTGCTTTCACTGTCCCTTGCCTACAAATCTGCTGCTGAAAATACAGAGCCAAGGGCTGGGAGTATGCTACATTCAGACGACTGTCCGAACTCTAAGTTTTGACCTTATGAAAAGTTCTTGATACGTGCTTTCAAGACACAGCTAGCAAAATAACTATCTAGCTCTAAAAGTCCTGAACTCTAAAAGGCTTCTCAAGTACCAACTCATGCTCCAAAGATAAATTTGAAAGGAATGGAGTCAAAATGAATCATAAACTTGCAGATTAAATTTCCCACAAGTACCCAATCTTTTGAAAACCGAGACAAATATGCTTGGTGGGGGTGGAAAAATCTTAATTCTACAAAACTCAACATCATCTCTAAAAGAATGAGGCATTTGCCAAACGCTTGAGTGAAAAGGGCAGCACGTCAGTTTAATCTCCTTTGATCTGACCTGCAGGGTGCGGATAATCAAAATGGCTATTCACTGTATTTTGCAAATTCCTGTGTATGCTGGTATCAGGAGGCCCAACCTCAGGGTCCCCAGATGATGTGAGACCACAGAGCTGCCGCCCACCCTGGGGGTGGCTTGTCAATCTGCCCAAGAACCACACTCACCTTAGGGTAACTCTCAGCACCATCAAGGTCCCATCAGGCTTAGAGTTCCAGGTGCAAGACTGTCAGTGATGACATAAGAACAGGAAATCTCACCTTCCAGTTTTTAGACTCTAGAAAATGCTTGCCCTACAATGGACAAAACAAAAACAAAAAGAACACACTCAGGAGTTTAGCACCCATTTTCACCAGGTGTCTCATCTGTCTTAGTGAGGACTGTCTGGAGAAATAGAACCATAAATTTATGATAATTATTTCAAGTTATATGCCTCAGCACCTATCACAGATGAATATATGTAAAATTGACTAAACAGTTAAAGATATTGTGTGGTTTGAGTTCCTCTAGTCCTCTAGCCAATACGTGAAGTATTGGAAAAAGTATTGAAGCAGTCCCCAAAGCATCAGGAATTTCCATTTCCACCCAAAGCAGTTTCTTTATTTTCTTCTGTCAGTTCTCCGTAACATAGATATATGTGTGTATGTATACACACGCACACACACACACACATGCGTATTAACTAATGACTATATATATATGTGGAGTCCAGGAGTTCTGGCAAGATATCTATTTACAGTCTGGAGGTAGAACATACCCTAGGGAAACTCCCTTCTGCTCTTAAGGCCTTCAGCTGATGGGATGAGGCCCACCCACATTTGGGAGGGCAATCTGCTTTAAAACCAACTGATTGAATCCCATGTAACTACTTAACCTATAGCATCTAGACTAGTGTTTCACCAACCAACTGAGCACCATAGCTGAGCCAAGTTGACACATAAAGTTGACCATTATATCAATCATCAGAAAATCCTGCCTTTCCTCCAAGCTAGTTCTTTCCTACAAATATTCCCTGTGGACCTTGTTTCCCTCCACAAACTACCTACTTCTCTTTACTAACTAACTACTCATAAGAATATTCCAGTTTGTTTTTACATTCTCAGCAATCACTCATGGCTCAACTTCCTAAACTCTGCCTCCTGCCCCAATATTTCTCAGTCATTCTCTTTTACCTCTTGGAAGCACATTTAACCACTGTCTACTTGTCCAATCTCCTTTCTTCCTTGTTTCAGAGACTGGACACTTTCCTGGATATCTTCTTGAGTTTGTTGCCTTTCTGTTATTGTGGTTATTGTCCATTTTATCTCATCCCTGTTACCTCCTCACTCACGTCACTTCCTGTTCACAACCTTTATGGCTGGCACCACCTACGAGTGAAGTGACATTGTTCACTCCAAATTTAAGGCCTATAATCTTGCCCCATCCCATCTCTGCAGCCTTATTTATGATTCTTTCTTACTGTAATCTACTTTCCAACCAAACTGGACCTTTTACTGTTTCCTATTTGTGCCAGGGGATTTCCCATTACAGCAGGTTTACTTTTTTTTTTTTTTTTTAATCTTTAAAAATAAAATAGGTTTATTTTTTATTGTGGAAAATACATTGTTATGGACTGAATTGTGTCTCCTCAAAATATGTTTTGGGATCCTAACCCCTATACTTGTGGATGTAATCCTGTTTGGAAATAGGATTTTCTTTGTTATGTTAATTAGATCATACCTGCATAGGGGGGTTCTAAATCTTATCACTTCTGAGTTATAAAAAGCAGAATAGACAGAGGCATGCAAGAACTCATGGGGGAAGACAGACGTCATGTGAGGATCACGAAGGAACCAAGGAACACCCAGGGCTGCTGACAAAGAAGGAATCAACACAGCCAAGACCCTAATTTAGACCTTTAACCTCCAGGACTGTGAGAAAATAAATTTCTGTTCTTCAAAGCCATCCACTTTTGGTAATTCTGTTACAGCAGCACTAACTACAATAGATATAGGTATATAACACAAAAATTTACATTTTAACCATTTCTAAGCGTACAAATTCAGTGGCATTAATTATATTCATAATACTGTACTAACATCACTACTATTTGTCCCAAAACATTTTCATGAACCCAAACAGAAACTCTGTACCCATTAAGCATTAACACCCTATTTCCCCCTTCTCCCAGCCCCTGGTCACCACTAATCTACTTTCTGTCTCTGCATTTACTTACGTTAGATTTTTCATAAAAGTGCCGTTATGCAATATTTTACTTTTTGTGTCTGACTTATTTCACTCAGCATAATGTTTTCAAGGTTAATCAATGTTATAGCATATATCAGAACTTCCTTTCTGTTTATGGCTAAAGAAATAATATTCCATTGTATGTATATACCACATTTTGTTTATCCATTCGTCTTCTGATGGGCACTTGGGCTGTTTCCACCTTTTGTCTATTGTAAATCATGCTCCAGTGGTGCCTCAGAAGAAAGGCCTACTTTTGGACCTACTTCCAAACCTACTTCACAACAATTGAAAGCCCCATGGAACACAGTTCTACTCTAAAGCATACGGGGTCACCAGGAGTTGGAATCAACTTGACAACAACTGGTTTGGTTTGTGTCTGTTTGTTTGGTATACTGGGTCATGTGGTAGTTGTATGTGTAACTTCTTGAGGAACTGCCGAACTATTTTCCACAGTAGCTGCACCATTTTACATTTCCAGCAGCAGTGGATGAGGGTTTCAATTTCTCTATGTCCTCACCAACACTTCTTATTTCCCATTATTTTTCATAATAGCCCTCTTAGTGAGTATGAAGTGGTAACTCATTGGGGTTTTGATTTACATTTCCTTAATGACTAATGATGTGGAGCAAACAATAGGTTTACTCTTAACTCCCATCTGTATTGGTCAAAAATCCTACCCAGTCACCCAGATTGCTCTTAAATGCCAAGTATTCATGATAATCACCACCACCCTCCAACAAATGTGCTAATTTCCTTCTAAATACCCAAACCCTAGTACAAGGCATTTTGTATTTTCCCCTCTTTTACAACTATTATCACAACACATATTAGAGTTATTTGTACAGATGTTTTACCGCTTATCACAAGGAAAGCTCCCTGAAGACAGGACCCACACAGGGCGAAGAACCATGTTTTGCACTTAGTGGTGCTTGCTGAAAGAAGAGACTCCTTCTCTCTGCTCATCAGCCTCCTCATCTATAAAATCGGTAGGTATAGCTGAATGTGCATTAAAGGCACTTGCAGCCCGAAGTTCTGCGTGTTAGATCTATTCCAACCATCTAGGTTTCTTCAACTAGAAGTCAGAATACCAACAGGAAATACAAAACTGAAATGGTGTCACAAGGTAGGAAAAAAAAATGAGATGTGAACTACGCTAATAAGTATTTGGAGCTCTGGTGGCACTGTGGTTAAGTGATATGGCTGCTAACCAAAAGGTCAGCAGTTCAAATCCACAAGCCACTCCTTGAAAACCCAATAGAGCAGTTCTACTCTGTCCTCTAGGGTTGCTATGGGTCAGAATCTGATGGATGGCAAAGGGTTTTTTCTGTTTTTTTAAATAAATATTTATTAATAAATAAATTATTATTTAGATTCCCTCAGTGGTGCAAATGGTTAAAGTGCTCAGCTCCTAACTGAAAGATTGGACGTTTGAGTCCACCAGAGGCATCTCAGAAGAAAGGCCTAGTGATCCACTTCAGAAAAATCAGCCACTGAAAGCCCTAAGGAGCACGGTTCTGCTTTGGGAACTGTGGAGTCAACTCAACAGCAACCGGTCTGGTGTAGTAAATATTTAATAAAGGTTTCGCTTGTCCTCTACCAGTGGACACAGTAAGGCAGGCCTCTCTGACTATAAGAATGTGAGGAACATAAAATTAATAGTGCTGTTTGTTGAATGAACCACACTCCAATCGGACAGGGCAAGATAAGGTGAGAAGGATCCCATTCCCCACAAGAGCACCTTCTCTGAATAGCCTTAAATCGATTTCCTAAGAATTAACCTATAAAAGTTGTTTCTTAAGCCTTTGAGATAGACCCAGTCTATTTTATAAACACTTTCTCAGATTTATGCCTGGACTATAAAAACCAGGCTAGGTCTTGGGTTGAGAGTGTCCAAGGTGGATTGTCCGTATACC
Organism: Dugong dugon; assembly: GCA_030035585.1. Taxonomy (NCBI): domain Eukaryota; kingdom Metazoa; phylum Chordata; class Mammalia; order Sirenia; family Dugongidae; genus Dugong; species Dugong dugon. The sequence goes on along the minus strand of CM057470.1, from coordinate 63,389,838 downwards.
TAGATCTATAGCCAAAAGAGATATAGCGGGGTCCCAGTTTATTTAGACAAAGCTTTGATAACCAAAATCAACTATCCTTTCTCAGCCCAACGCTGACAGTGCAGCCAAAAGTCTGCAAGAAGCAAATGCACTTGTAAAGCACAGTCCATGAGCGCTTGCAGCAAACTGTCACCTATAAAACTGCACAGGCGTGTTCTGCCTGAGCCATGGAGCTACAGAAATGCACTTTTGATCAAAGGTGGTGGCAGGTATAGGGGCCCTTAATGGGGCTACAGAGAAAGCATTGTCCCTGCAGGGATCAAGCCCAGAGTTCATCTTAGGGCTGGGAAGACATGGGAAGCATAATCGCTGGAATACAAATGTAACTTAATTGAACTCTTTCACTTAAATAACTTTTCTTATATTCTGGCCTGCCCTGATGTTCATCTTAGGAGGTGTTAGTTGGCAATCGCAAACCTTGGAGAGAATGATTATTGTGAAGTACCCAAGCAGAGGGGAGAACGTGAACCCCATAGCAGTGGAAAGGAAGGATAAAACTGAAGCTTTGTCTTCAGGCGTCAGTGGCACACAGAGCACAAGCTGTAGCCCTTTCCTCCTGCCCACACCCCTAGAATTGGCAAAGGAATTTAAAACATTTATAATTACTCTAAAACAAGACGAGAAAGAGGCACACTCAGCAGACCAGAAATTATAGGGAATTCCAGAAGAGAGAAGACAATGGTGATCAGACTGCTTCACACTCCCCACTCGTCTTCCGCACCAGCCTTCTCGAGTTTCAGGAGAGAGAAGTCTAAGCTCTCGTCACCACCATGTTCAAGTGTTAAGACTTTATATATGGAAAGAGACAGACACTCTCTTCCTCCGTCTTTGTCTTAGCTGTACCTAAGACAAGCAAGAACATTTTCAAAAGAATTCTCACTGACCCTTCTGAAATAGCCACTAAAGCATGTACTTCAGTAAGGAGAAAATGAAACCTCCTTACACCATCTCTCTACATAAAGCAGGGAGGATTTGTGCCAAAAAATTAACACGGAGTATTTGTGCATCATCAGATGTATGGGTGATTTCTATCTTCTCCTTTGCATTGTTCTGTTTTAATAAACATACTTTACTTTTGTTTTCCTTTGTCATCTTTTTCAATTTAATTTCCTCGTGTTATAATTTCTTTTTCCTTTTGGTTTTCTCTTTTGCTAGCTTCATGAGTTGAATGATTAATTCATTAATTTTCAATCTTTCTTGTTCTTTCTATTATGTAAATCCACATCACGTATGTTTGGACACATATTGCTATGATGGTTGCTTAGTTCTAAATGTTTCATAATTTCTGACGTGATTTCTTCTTTAACCCACATTTTTGCAAGTGTATTTATTTATTATACAAAGAATAGGGAATTTTATTTTCTTTTACTTAAAAGAAATGATTTCTAATTTGAATGCATTGTGGTTGAGGGATATACTCTGAATGACATTCATAGATAATATGTGGTATTTGTAGCCAGTGAATGTAAAGGGGAGCCCTGGTGGCATGGTGGTTAAGAGCTCAGCTGTTAACCAAAAGGTTGTCAGTTCAAATCCACCAGCTGCTCCTTGGAAACCTCATGGGGCAGTTCTATTCTGTCCTATAGGGTTGCTACGAGTTGGAATCGACTCAATGGCAATGGGTTTGGTTTTGGTTTTAAATATAAAGGTTCTAATTGTGCTTGAAAATAAATGAGGAATGTTGTGTCCAGGCATATATATTTAAAAATAGACATTAAGTCAACCTGGTTAATTGTGTCAATTTTTTTCCTTATATATTTTGAGTCTATGCCGTTAGATTAGAATTGCTGTATCTTCCTAATGAATTTGTTTCCATTTATCAATAAGTAATAATCTGATACATTTTACCTTAAAATCAATTTTGTTGATAATAATATCACTTACCAAAGTTCCTCTGTTTAGTGTTTTTCTGGTATATCTTTTTTCCTCTTTATTTTCAACTTTTTTTGTACCATTATGCCTTAATATCACTCTTTTAAAGAATATGTAACTAGAGTTGTTTAATCTAATTTAAGGATTTTTCTTTTAATTATGAGTTTAAGCTGTTAATATTTATTGTGATTACTGGTACATTTGGTATTACGTCTATCATGTTATTTTGCATTTTCTATTTCAAATTCTTTTTGTTTCTTTGTTCTCCTCTTCCGCTTTTTATTAAACTGATCACATTTTCTTTATTCTCCTTCCCCCTCTATTAGTTTAAAAGTTACATTCTTTTTCATTATTTTAGACACTTTAAAATGTATACTTGTCATTAAGAGAAAAAAAAAATCTAAACCAATCAAAATCTCTTTGCTCCAGACCTTGGAAGAGTTCCATTCTGATGCCTCTCCTCCCATCTGCCATTTTATTGTTTTGTATTTTAATTTCTCCTTATTTTTAACCCTCACCTCCAAACAAGTCCCTTGTTTATATGTTAATACTTAGTATTACAAAAACGTTTACCAATTTGTTTCATACGGTTGTGTTTCTAATCCTACCCCAGCCCCTGAGGTTCAGTTTCTTCCTTACTGAAGTACATGCTTTAGTGGCTATTTCAGCAAGGGTCAGTGAGAATTCTTTTGAAAATGTTTTATTTGGTCCTCATTCATGTTGTCAGTTCCTCACCACAGGAGCCTCTCCATGGGGATGCCTGAGTGTCCTCAAGAGAGGACAACTGGCCTTCCCCAGAGTAAGTGACCTGAGAGACAGCAAGAGCAACCAAAATGGAAGCTGCAGTGTCTTTGTAACCTAGTCTCAGGAGTGACGCAATATCACTTCTGCCGTACTCCATTCGTCACACAGACCAACCCCTAGTACAATACGGGAAAGGACTGCATAGGTGTGAATATCAGGATCCTGGGATTATTGAGGACCTTCTTAGAGGCTAGCTACCACATGTGTTATGTTTGAGATGCTATTTAGACACCTAACTGGAAATATCTTGTAGGTAATCCGGAGTTGAGTACAGTCTGGTGTTAAGATGAAAGGTCCAGCTTGGAGACATATGGGTAAAAATCAATAATATGCAGGTAGTATTTAAATAACACCAGATGATAACATCTAAGGAGTGAATGTAGATTTTTTTATATATATATATGCTGATTCTCCCTCACAGTGTGTCAATCTTCATTTTTCCCCAGTGGAAATCTTTTGTGCCTGATTTCTGAAACTACCACTATAGGCAAAATTGATTTTGTTCATGCTGTAGCTGTAGGAATTTCATTCTTCCCGGAAGAAATTTTACATTAATTTCTTGACTTAGTGTTGTCACACCAAGTAGATGGTTTAAATTTGTGGCGCAGACCTAGGATTTGAGCTTCTCAAAGGTGACTTTGTTTCTCTCAACCAAGGATCCAGCTTCCTTTCTGCTTCCCCAGACAGCGGGTAGAGTGGTTTACAAAGGAGCAGCCATTTTAGGCTCTTGACTTTGTACAGGAAGGTCTGTTCCAGGTGCCCTGTTGAAGGAAGCCCAAGGCTATTTCTCCTGCCCCACATGGCAATAAACCTGCAGCCCTCAACCCCTGGGGCCTATAATCTTGCCCCACTTCCTGAAAGGAGCAGCAGCAGCTCCCACTTACTGTTTTGGCCCAGATTTATCTCTTCATTTCTATCACCTTGTCCTCTTCTTCTTTTAACTTGAGTAGGGATTTCAAAGTATCTTTTGTAATAATTTATCCAGCATTTTTCTACGTTCATGACAGGGAAGGGATATGTTATTCAAGTCAGCTAGATCTCCCATTTGCTGGGAAGCCATCCATGCATTGTTTTTATTTTAAGAAACAGAGAAATATAAAGCTTACGTGGTTTGATAAAACATTTTATATTTCTAGTTCTCTATTAAAATTCAACTACCCATCGATCTCTCCATATGACTCCCAAACACCATCTTAAATCTTTCACATCCTAGAAGGCCTGTCTTCGTTGTTATCTTCCCATAAGCTCATCCTGTAGTTACTCCAGAATTAAGTAGTGATTCTCTTCTATGAAGTTATTTTAAAAAAAAAAAAAGTCTAGGAGAGGCATTTCAGTCCTTCTATGGAGCAAGGCCCCTGGATTCTCGGCTTTTTCTATTCAGGTCACATATGTGTTGAAATTTCTTTCATAAACTATATTTGCTTACCCAAAACTCTACCTTTTTTACATAACTATAAATGGTAAGAACTGGTTTCTTCTAGCCACAGTTTTCAGACAAAACACCATGAATAGCAGTTTAACCTTTTATTCAGATGAGAAAACATACTTTCTGTTTATCGTTAGGGAGAAAGAGTTTTTTATCTTTATATAGTGAAACATAATTGTGAATCTATTTGGATAACTATTGGGAGCGTTGAACAGAATCTCAAAGCCTGTTTACAACGGGAAGTTACTAAACATTAGGCCTGAGAAGCAATGCCTAAGAGTTTACCTCCTGATCTAGCCAATCATTGCTGTTTGTCAACAAACAAACTCATTTCAAACCAGCCATCAAAAGTAAGGCTTTCCTCCTCTTTGAGTTGGTTCCATGTCATATCTGCATAACTGTGGAATGTGTTGGCAGCCTCCTTTCATGGCCCTAACACGCCAGCAACAGACATGAAGAAGGGTTCCTGAGTTCCAGATGTAACATTGCCCCTCCAGGCTGCAAATCACAGAAGCAGTGGTGAAGAGGGAGAGCCCAGAGCCCTGCATGCTCCTGGCAAAATCTCACCCTATATCCCCCACCTCATGCCACTCCAACAGCCTCACTTCCACCCTCTGCCTTGAAGACCATGATGCCTTTTATCCCTGTTGAAGTCAGTCACCACAAGAAGCCCAAGACTGTCCAGTCATCCCTCATTGCCCAGCCACTCAGGATTTCATCTAATCCAACCCCACCTCTCATGCTTCCCCACCTCCCTAAACTCAGCCAGCATAAGGAAACTCCCTATATTCTGAACCCTCCTCTGAACATTCCCATCAACTTCTTGCTCACCCCGAGGACACAGTTTTCTCTACAGACCTCCAAAGTGTTGGCTGCTTTCTCCTCCACATTCTTCATGCCACTGGACCTGGAGGTGGGGCTATGTCCTCCTTGCTCCTCACAGCTCTTCCCAGACCATTGTCCCTCTCTTCTCCTCAATGCTCATAACTGTAAAGCTCCTGCCTTCAGACTGAACCACTGGATATGTGTAGTCCTTCATGCTTTAGTCATCCACAGACCGCCAGTTGACTCCTCCTCATTCCTTGAAGATTCAGGTCTTGATTCTCTCCAATAACACTCTTATCGTAATTCCCGGTTATCGTATTATCCAAGTATATTATCCTTCCAAAACTCTGGCTTCTCGGACACTTAACCTTCTTGCCTCTGATTATATATTGTCCTCTGCCTTTTCTCAGGCACTCAGTTGTGTGGTCATAACCTAGACCTTGTTATTACCAGTAACTGGATCCTCAGCTTATATCTAATGACTATTTTCTGACTGCTATCTACTTTCCCTGCTCATTCTTTTGCATTACTCCCAATTCCAACAATCATTCCGTCCCACCAGGACCGCAATCCATGCATCCAATCAGCTCTTACTATTCCTTATCCTTTTCTTATCATTGTTCCTTTCTTATCTAGCTTAGAGTCTATAGTTTATCATTATAATCAATCACCGGAAAAGTTCCCTCAACTCTGTTGCTACTCCTTTCTCCGTTTGTGCCTCCCTTCACTTTTTCTGGGCTTGAATCTCTGCAGCTAAACATGGCTGGAGAAAAACATCCAACATGCTGACCAGAGTCACTTCAAATTATTGACCGCTGATCTCAAGTGCACGCTTGGTGCTGCTCAGCCATCTTACCAAATTCCCCTAATCCAAACATTCTGCCATGTACCTATTGTTCTTGTTGTTGTTAGCTGCTGCCAAGTCAGCCCCCAACTCATGGCAACCCCATACACAATGGAACAAAATCTGTGTCTGGTCCTGTGCCATCCCTGTGATCATCTGCAGATTGGACCATTGTGATCCACAGTGTTTTCGTTGGCTGATTTTCAGAAGTAGATCTCCAGACCTTTCTGCCTAGTCTGTCTTAGTCTAGAAGCTCCACTGAAACTTGTTCAACACCACAGCAACACTCAAGCCTCCACTGACAGATGGGTGATGGCTGCACATGAGATGCACTGGCCAGGAATCAAACCTGGGTCTCCCACATGGAAGGCAAGAATTCTACCACTAACCATCAATGTCTCAGTCCCATACACACAGGGGATCCTATTACATCATCACCTCTGTCTTCAAATCTTAAACATCCTCACCATTCTGTACTATGATCTTGCTTCTGATTTTTTTGACAAAAAAGAAGAAAGTTTAAAAAAGAAACCTTCCATATACTCCTACTATCACATCCATCAGGCTACTTATGTTTGCACCCATTTAAATCTCCTTCTTTTCTCCTTCCTTATTTTATGGATTGATTGTCCTTGCTCCTGGATAAAGCAAATCCTTTTACTTCACAGTAGATCCCACACCTTCTGGCCTACTAAAAGCTATCACTTCAACAATTCTGCCCTCTCTCTCTAATATTAATTTTCCTTCTTTACTGCATCTTCTCCATCAGAATATAAAATGCTGTGTTATCTCCCATTTATTCAAATAAAAAAAGAAAGAATCCCTCCCTTGACTCTACATTCATCTTTAGTTGCAATAATTTTTCTGCTTCCACTAAAAGTTAATTCTTTAAGGAGTTGGAGACACTGAACGTGGACAATCCCTCTCAAACTCGCTGTAATCTATTTCTCATCCCAATTACCCCACTAAACCAAATCAAACCAAATTCGTTGCCATCGAGTTGATTTCAACTCATAGCAACCCTATAGGACTGAGTAGAACTGTCCCATAGGGTTTCCAAGGAGCAGCTGGTGGATTCGAATTTTCAACCTTTTCGTTAGCAGCCAAGCTCTTAACCACTGCGCAACCAGGGCTCTAATTACCCCTGAAAATGCTCCTATCAAGGTCACCAGTGACTTCCATGTTGTCAAATACAGTGGTCAGTTCCCAATGGCTGTCTTACTTGATATAGATTCTCCCACCTAATCTTCAAACACTCCTCACTTAACTCCAGGGAATCCACTCTCTGCTTGGTTTTCCTCCCACTCCACTGGCCACATGTTCTTAGTTTCCTCTACTTGTTCTGTTTCATCTCCCCAACCCTAAATGCTGGAGGACCCCAAGGATCAGCCCTAGAACCTTCTGTCCAGTTCTACTCATTCCCTGGAAAATTTAGTCCCAAACCATGGATTTAAATACCATTTGTATCTGATGACTTTCTGAACTCTAGATTCATACATCCAACCACCTACTCAAAAGGCATGCCAAACTTAACACATCTTAAATCCAACTCTTCTTTCTGCCCCAGCAAAACTTATTCTACCCACTTCAATAAATGGCAAGTCCATCCTTTCAGTTGCAGAAGCCAAAAGCCTAAGGGTCATCCTTGAGTTGCCTCTTGCCCTCACACCACAAATAAATCTTGATGGTTCTTCCTTGAAGATGTGTCCTGAATCCAACCACCTAACACCCTGGTTCTGGCCCAGGCCGCCATCAACTCTCCCCTGCAATGGCCTCCCTGTTGCCACCATTACCCTCTTCCATCTATCCTCATCAGAGCAGCCAGAGGAATCCTTTCAAATTGTACATCAGATTATGACACATCGCTACTCAAACCCACCAGCAGCTCATCATTTTACCTAGAGGGAAAACTCCATGTCTCTCAGGCCCCATTTTTTGCCTTCTTCACTCTCACTCACCCAGCTCCAGCCACTTGGGCCTCCTTGTTCCTGGAACATGCAGAGCAGCCTCCCATCTGGCCTCTACTAGAAGAGCAGTGTGTGTGCTGCTGTTTCATGGGAAAACTTGTTCTGTGGGCCTTCGCCTGAAGTGCAATGAAAAAAAAAAAACAAACGGACTGCCTATGTTCATCAACTGATGAATGGATGAACAAAATGTGGTTCATAGATACAATGGAATATTACTCAGCCATAAAGAGAAATGAGGTCCTGATGCAAGCCACAACATGAATGAACCTTGAAAACCGTCACTTATTTACAAATTAAGTCAGTCATAAAAAGACAAACACTCTATGATCTCATTTATATGAAATCAGCAAATATATAGAAACCAAAGATCATCAATGATTACCAGAAATGGGAGGGAGGGGGAAAGGGGAAGTTTTTGCTTGGGGAGGGTTGAGTTTATGTTAATGGTGGTGGAATACATTAAAAAGGATAGCGATAATGGCTGCACAACGTGAAGAATGTAATCAATGTCACTGCATTGTAAATGTAGAAAGTGTTGTACTGGCAGATGTTTTGTTGTGTTCACTATAATAAATTTTTTAAAAAACTAAAAAAGAAAAGGTCTGCCTGTTGTGTATGAAGAACTGAACTGGGCACTGTGGTATCACTGAGAATAAGACAAGAGAAATGTGTTTACAATCAGTGACACATTCCCTCTTCCATTTTAAGATCCAGTCGAGACTTGGTATTCTTCTAAACTTCCTAATAATTGACCTCAAGGTCCTTCCCCAAGCAGTCATGTCTCATCTCTTCTGGGATTCCAGAGCAGATGAATTGTTTCTTTGTTTTGTGAAAAAGAAATGTAGCCCGAGAGTTCTCTTACTTTTCATTTAAATTAAGTCTCATGGCATGCTGTGAGCAAACTATTCTTAATTCATTTGCTTTTTTTTTTTACTATTGAATCATTAAGTGACTATTCCCAACCAAACTGCCACCCCCCCACCCACCCGCCACACCTATGTCTTAAAGTTTGTTTTTGCCACTCCTGCTCTCCTCTGTATAAAAGTTTAGGTTCTGCTGCAAACTCTCCAAGTAGATCTTTGCTGGAGCACCAGCACCTTAGTTTCTTAAATTCCCTTCGGAGTACTGGAGTAAGATTCAAAGATTAGAATCTGGTAGGAAAAAAAAAATACTTTGATATAAACTTGATGAAGAAAAGGAGAAACTTTGCAAACCTTTTTCCATAACTGTTTCTTCTCAATCATACTGCAAGTTTGCAACTTAGTTCCTACCCTCAATGAGAATTCCAGAAAAATCACAACTTACATCTAGGAGTCCTTGGGTGATGCAAACGGTTAATGTGCTTGGCTGCAAATCCAAAGGTTGGTGGTTCAAGTCCATTGAAAACCCCGTGGAACACAGTTCTGCTCTGACACACATGGGGTCACCATGCGTCAGGATGGACTCCATGGTGACTAGTATGTATGTAAATCTAAAAGGACTAGGAAAGACTCAAATTTAAAAATCAAGACAATAAATGTCAACTGTTACATGCTAGGTGTACGAGAAGTTAGTTTGTTGAGTTGACAATTATAATATTCCCTTTTCTGCCTAAGAAATCATCAAAGTGTCTTCAACAAGGAAATATCCCAGTATGGACTCTGTGAGAGGCATCTCTCAGAATCCAGCCACAAATGTCCCCTCCTCCACGCAGATTTCCTAGATTGCTTCCGGGTTAATGGCTTCTCCCTCAGTGCCAAATATGCTGCGTTAGAACACCTTGGATTGAATCACAGACTGTTTTGGTCCCCATATTCCTCTACCTGTCTTATTACACTTTTGAAGTAATAAACCATGAAGGATAGAGTCATCACGTGTTTGAATACCCTTCACAATGCCTTGCACAGCACACAATGGACTTCCAATAAATATGTGACAAGTACATGCAAAAATAGGAAAGGTGAGATAGAGGGAAACAGACGCCTGGCCATCTCAGGAAAACCAAATCACATTCTGAATTTGGGATTTGCTGAGTGGAGGTGTTCTTACCACTGCTCGCCTGCCTGCCCGTTTCCCAGAATCCACTGAATTTCTGTTTAGCCCATCTCATCACAGAGGTTAAATCCCATCACCACAAATTCCAGAGACTCTCCAAATTAATCTTCTGTACTGTAATGTTGTGAGGGCATTGGTTGTTCACTGGTAGAATTCTCGCCTTCCATGTGGGAGATCCAAGCTCAATTCCTGGCCAACGTACCTCATGTGCAGCCACCACCCGTCTGTCAGTGGAGGCTTCCATGTTGCTATGATGCCAAACAGGTTTCAGTGGAGCTTCCAGACTAAGGCAGACTAGGAAGAAAGGTCTGACAATCTACTTGTGAGAATCAACCAATGAAAACCCTGTGAGTCACAATGATCTGCTCCACGATCAATCATGAGGATGGTGCAGGACTAGCAGCATTTCGTCCCTTGGTGCATAGAGTCGCCATGAGTCAGAGGCTGAATCTACAACAGCTAACAACAACAGCAACAACAAACTATAACTTTGCTGCAAGCGTCTGAGTAGCTCAAGTGCTGTAACAGCCAGCCTCCTATGGCAGTCTTGGAGTTCTCCAGCCCCACAATGGCAAGGGTCTCACATAAAAGGGAACACCCAGTATATCCACTCTGCCCAAAGGACAAGTCATCAAGAACCCAGTAGCTCATTCATGTCCTCTGGGTTCTCCAGGTCCCTGGGCTTTCAGCCTTTTATCTCTTTGTATCTCTAACACACCCCTCAAATGCATAGCACAGCTTTATCTTCTCTAGTTGTAATCTTGCAGCCCTGGTGGCCCAGTGGTTAAGAGCTGATTTAGGAAATAATACTGGAGTTATTATTTCCTGTTCTTGAGCATAGAGAATGTGACCCAGCTGGAGCTGGGCTCACAAGGACTCACAAGGATGCATCAACTGGGCCTTGAGGTATAAAGACAATAGCTAAGATAATCTTGGAAAGTATCTTTTAGGGAACCTTTCACATAAGCCAACAAACAGAACACAAAAGACTTTCCACTCTTATCTATTAGCATTTAGTGAATAGAAATCTGTTGGACCAATGAAGACCCTCCTGACTGTTGGGTTACTGAAACCTGTACCAACGTTGGTTAAGAAAGACAATTCAAAATGTAGGATCAGAGTTTCTAGCCAGTCTGTAAAAAGGTGACGCTTTCAATGATTCTACCCATTTTGTGATGTTAATATATACTGATCTGATGATTCTGTAACCTTCCTCAGATTCAGGCAGACATTCTAGCTCTGGCAGCATGTTTGTCCACTTCTCATCTTTGCCGCTTTGAATATATGCCGAATAAAGCTTTCTTTTAGCTTTACTAAACTTTGTGATGTTTTTCCCCTACAACAGAGCTCGGCTGCGAACCGAAAGGTCAGCAGTTCGAGTCCATCAGCGCTCCTTGGAAACCTATGGGACAGTTCTACTCTGTCCTGCAGGATCGCTATCACTTGGAAGCCATTCAATGGCAATGAGTTTTCAGCTGCAATCTTAGTTACTTGACTAAGGGAACAGGTCTGAGGACAAATGCATGTGTTTAGAAAACGTGACTGGCATCCAGAACCAGATTCCAAAATCACTCTGCTTTCTCCCACACCCCTCTCTAACTACCCCTGCAGAGGACACTCCCAGTTGGTATTTCCCGAACTTGTGAGCTCAGACTTTTCCAGAGAACTGCCCTTTGTTCCTTTGAGAACTATATTTGCATTACTTTCTGAGGGAGCAAAATTTTTACATAGAACTCTTGCTTCTGTGCAGATTTTATAAATCATATTGAGAAGTCAAACCTGTCTAGTCATATGTGAACATCTTATCTTAAACACTTAAAGCTTTCTTAACAAAAATTTTAATTTTTGCAATGAAAAAGAAACCCTAAAAAGCAGAAAAGACATTGTTGTGGCTACTTCTGCTAGTGGTTAATTTGCTGGCTCTTCTTCCCAAGAGCTTTACCTCTCTATTCTTCATCCACAAGTAAAAGAAAATTAAAAGATGTTCATCAGGAGAAAAGTGACATACCAAAGAGACAGATTTTCAGAAGTATTTAAGTATATAGTACTGTAATAGAATCTCTGCCACTAAAATAGAATCTAGATATGGATTGTTACTGGCTGTCACTTCATAACTTCTGGTTTGTAATTTTAGCACTTATCAGGGTCTAGTAGTCTCTTAGGCAAGGACTTGTGATTGGGGTACACTGCCACCAAGTGGTGGTAAATGCCATGCTCACATTAAAATAAACCTAATCTATGCCTAGGAGCCCTGGCGGTGCAATGGTTAAAGAGCTCAGTTGCTAACCAAAAGTTTGGTCGTTCAAACCCATCAGCCACTCTTTGGGGGAAAGATGTGGCAGTCTGTTTCAAGTAAAGATTTATAGCTTTGGAAACCTTATGGGGCAGTTCTATTGTGCTACCACTCAGAATCGACCTGAGAGCAACGGGTTTTTGAAATCTATGCCTGAGAGTTAAAGGGCCATCTATTCAACAAATACATAAACCAGAGATTGTCCACCTTAGAATAGCAAAAATATGACTTTTTATGAAAATAGTTAAAGATTAATACATATTTTTTAAAACAATTTGAAGCAATTTCAGAAAGAAATACGTGCAGTAGCCACTATGACTTAATTCCACACAGCTATTAGGCAACTACTACTTGTAGGGAAAGGTCCTGAAGTCAAGTAACACCATAGCCTTTAACCTCCAGTGTTCCATTACACATGCACGCAAATAACGGATCCATGACTCAACAAACATTTGCCAAGCACCAACCACATGCCAGACTCTGTTAGAATGCAAGAAGGGCTGTAAGAAAGGTACTTAGAAAATGCCTTAAGAGCATGGCAATAGTGGTGGTTCAGTGGTAGAATTCTCACCTTCCAACAGGAGACTTGGGTTTGATTTCTGGCCAATGCACCATATGCGCAGCCACCACCCATCTGTCAGTGGAAGCTTATGTGTTGCTATGATGCTGAACAAGTTTCAATGGAGCTTCCAGACTAAGAGAGACTAGGAAAAAAGACCTGGCAATCTACTTCCAAAAACCAGCCCAAACGCTATGGATCACAATGGTCTGGTCCTGCTGTGCATGGGGCTGCCATGATCCAGGAGCTAATTGGACAGCAGCTAACATGAGAACTCAGAGATGAGACTCACCATGGCTGCGAGATCCAAGGAAGGATTCCTCGAGAAGACAGAAATTTAGACATGGCTTAGAGAAATGGGTAAGCTTGTAAAAACTGAAAATGTCAGGGAAGGGTGTTCTAGCAAAAGAACAATACCAGCAGAGGCACAGAAGTGGAAAGTATTTTTGGAGACGGTGAATAGTCTGGTGTGTCCTGAATGGGGGAAGAGAACCTAGAAAGGTAAGCTGGAATGTGGAGGACCTTGAATGCCCACTGAGGACCTTGAATGCCCACTGAGGACCTTGAATGCCCACTGAGGACCTTGAATGCCCACGTGCAAAGAGGAGACTTTGGAGCAGAAGAATGGGACACCCATGGCTGCATATCAGTGAGAATATCAGCTGAAGGTGGGCCAGACAGAGAAGGAGATCAGGTCTGCATGCTTAGAGACCGGCCAGAGAAATGCATTCTAACTTTGTGCTAGGACCCCAAACTTGTTCACTATCCTACTTTTCTGGGAGTTGTGGGGTGTGTGGAGAGGTGAAAGGAGAAGGCAAGGGAAGGTGGGAGAGGAAGCAGGGGAGATGAATTAGAAGGAGCAGAGCTGCCCCTTCTTTGCCTCCACTATCAGGGCTGCCTGGTTTATATCAGGTAGTGATTCCAGGAAGCTAAGCAACAGTTGGAGCTCAAATCTGCCTCCAGGAGAATTTCTCAAAATCAGTTTCTAAAAGATGTTGAACCCTAACACAGACTAGCACATTTTAACCCACTTCTTTAAATGAGCTTTGAGACCGGCTTCAGTGACCATGATTAAAAACAACAAGACATGTCATCTCAGGGCTGGCGGTTTAAAAAAATGGAGACAAGGATTGCTCTTATGGGCATCCTCCGGGTCTTTCCAGTGGACACCTGCTACAGACAAGCAGGACAGATGCTCCAGGTCAAGGTTGGATGCCCTGACAGTGAGCATGAGTCTCTGGAAGGTGAAGATACCAGATTGCATTTGGAGGCACCCTTCCCTTCCCCTGCCATCCCCACATGTATAGAAGAGTCTCCCAGTCAAAGCCAGAAAAGTCCTTTTTTTTTTTTTCCTGGGAGTCCCCCAGTGGGGAAAATTAGGTGAGGTTGTTTTAGACACCACCACCTATCTGTCAGTGGTGGCTTGTGTGTTGCTGTTGCTGTGATGCTGAAAGCTATGCCACCAGTATTTCAAATACCAGCAGAGTCACTCATGGTGGACAGGTTTCAGGAGAGCTTCCAGACTAAGGCAAAGTAGAAAGAAAGGCCTGGAGAACTTGGCTACAGGCATCTGTCTTAGGTACCTAGTACTGCCATAACAAAAAATACCACATGGGGTGGCTTCAAGAAATAGAAAGTTATTTTTTCACAGTTCTAGAGGCTAAGGGTCCAAATCAGGGTCTCAGCTGTGTCGGTTCCTTCTGTGCAGGTAGGTCCAGGTGTCCCCGGGTTCCTTGGCTTGTACATGATCCTCACTTGACTTCTGTCTTCCCCCAGCCCTGTGTGAATGTATGTGTCTAATCTGCTCTTTTTCTAACTCATAAGTGATTACATTTAGAACCCACCCTACTCAGGTATGATCTAATTAAGATAACAAAGAAAACCTGATTTCCAAACAGGATCACAGCCACAGGTGTAGGGGTTAGGATTCCAGTGCATATTCTGAGGGCGACAAAATTTAAACCACAACAGTTAAAGCCGCAAGAGTAGCTGTTGTTGTTGTGTGCTGTCGAGTAGGTTCTGACTCATAGTGACCTGTGTACAACAGAAGGAAGCACTGCCCAGTCCTGTGACATCCTCACAATCATTGCTATGTTTGAGCCCATTGTTGCAGCCACTGTGGCTTTAAAGAACAGAAATTTATTTTCTCTCATTTCTGGAGGCTAGAAGTCTGAATTCAGGGTGTTGGCTCTGGGGAGGATGGCTCTTCCTTGTCTCTTTCAGCTTCTGGTACTGCCTAAAATCCTTGGCATTTCTGGGCTTGTAGATTCATCTGTCTCCATTGTGACATGGTGTCTGTCTTCCCTGGTGTGTGTCTTTCTGTATCTCTACTCCCCTTGAGAGGATGCCACTCAGAAGGGATTAGGTTTAGGACTCACCCTACTCATTAACGTAACAAAAGGAAACTCCTCTTTCCAAACAGGATCATATTCACAGGTACAGGGGTTAGGGACTTCAACATAACCTTTTGCGGGAACATAATTCAATCCATAAGAGCATGTTTGGCAGAGGAGGAAATATGGGTGCCCTTCTCTAAAAAGACCCAGAGTGCTCATTGGAACAGTAGGTCCCTGTGACAGCTTCCGGGAAACAGCTTCCAGGTGATGGGCCTCCAAGGGAGACCATGACCACCAAGCAGACTCTTGCTCAGAACGCAAGACTCAGATCTACCTAAGCCAAGTGATCTTGACAAGTTACTTGATAAGCGACTCTATACCAGCCTATAACAGGACTAGCAGCTCCTGCCTGGATCTCTTGGAGCCCTAAGCCGCCATGTCAGAAATCTGACTACCTGCTGGAGAGACCACATGGAGAGGCACCAAGAGGGAGAGGGACTCAGCTGAGCCAAGCCTTCCAGCCACCCTGCCAATGTGCCAGGGATGTGAAAGCAGCCACCTGGGACCAGACAAGAATCAGCTGAATACCATCTGGTGACCCAGAGAACGTCACTTGGAACAGAAGAGCCGCCCAGTCAAGCCCTGCTCAGCTTCCTGGTCCTTGTTTTAAGCACTAAGTTCTGAAGTGGGCTGTTAGGCAGCAACCTCTCTGTCTGCTTCAGAACTCTGCTGTTTTACAATGGCACCAAAGCAATGATGTCTGTGCTCTGACTTCTTTTTATTATTTTATTGTGGCAAAAAAGATATATAACAACACATTTTCCAATTCAACATTTTTTACACTTGCAATTCAGTGGCATTGATTACATTCATCATGTTGCACAACCATCACTGCTGTTTGTTTCCAGATTACTCCGCCCCCATTAACAGAAGTTCAGTGCCCCTAAGCTAAGACACCCTCTTCCGTCTCCCCCTGTCCCTGGAAGCCACTTAGAAGCTTTGGCCTGTATACTTTTGCCTATTCACATAAGTGGGATCATACAATATTTGTCCTATTGTGACTGACTTATTTCACTCAACCTGATGTTTTCGAGGTTAGTCCATGTCATAGCATGTATCAGAACTTCATTTCTCTTTATGGCAGAGAAATATTCCACTGTATGGATATCCCGCATCTTGTTTATCCATTCGTCTGTGGATGCATACTTGGATTGCTTCCACATTTTGGCTATTGTAAACAGTGCTGCAACAAACATCAGTGTATGGGTTTGTTTGTGTGCCTGCTTCCAATTCTTTTGGCTACATACCTAGGAGTGGAAGTGCTGGGTCATATAGTAGTTCTATATTTAACTTTTTGAGGTGTACCCTGATTTCTTTAAGATGTTGGTTACTGCAGTTGATTTCACATCCGTGAGTCACATTAGAAATCCACACATCTCCTCATACCTAATCATGGGAGATGGGGCTAGGAAATAAATATAAGTAATACACTCAGTCCTCAGGATTATCCCATCCCTCCAACAACTAAGGGTCTATTAAAGGCAAAAAAGAGCGGGTGTGACCCTTTCACTTTCTCAGGATCAGCTTTCTCACGGCGGGGGGGGGGGGGGGGGCTCTTTCAATTTTCATGCAAAGACACAAGCATTTTGCCCCCACTGGGACAGGCCTGGATCCCAGCAGGGAGCACAGCTCCTGGTTAAGTTGGGAACATGCTACGTATACTTTCTTGTCCATCAGCAAAGGAGTTTTCCAACAATGCCCAAGGCTTTCTCTAGGTCCAGGGAGATTGCTCTGCCTACCCATCTCCCCATAGGAGAAAGGAGGCACCTCTTAGGCCTCTTTCCGCCCAGCATGTGCCTGGGTTTCAAGGACTTTAAAGGGTGCTGCTGGCAGAGTCCAGGCCTGATGTTTTCAATAGGCTTTGGCACATCAACTGAACACGTTGCACTATTGTCAACACAGATTCTGGAGCTGCTCAGGGCTGCCCACGGGGCAGTGGGAAGTCAGATAAGATCTGCTTGGCATTCTGCATGCTCTGCAGCACAGAATCTTCTTGGTTCAATTCCTGTGCATTTCAAGATAAACAGATCTGGGTAAATAAGGTGTTTTTACAGTAAGAGTTAGAGATACAGGTATTGACAACTGTACATCAGATGCTCTCCATTTGGGGATTCAGAGCTTAAAAGTTGATCTGACTTAAAATATACTGGCATTTTCATGGGGCTTCTAAAGGTTTTTATGCTTCGCTATCAAGTCAGTGCATGTATTCCTAGAGAGACCATCGATACCCAGTGACAGAGACATACACCACCTACAAGATAATAGAGACTCAGGAATAGAGGGAGTGACACAGGTTGTCCTAATGCCACATGAATGTTTGTTGTTGTTGGCTGACGTCAAGTCAGCTCTGACTCAAGGCGACCCCATGTACATCAGAACAAAATGTTGTCCAGTCCTGCGCCATCTTCACAATTGTTAGTATGCTAGAGATCATTGTTGTGGCTACTATGTATTTTGAGTGCCTGTCAACCTAGGAAACCCTGGTGGTGTAGTGGTTAAGTGCTACGGCTTCTAACCAAAAAGCTGGCAGTTTGAATCCACCAGGTGCTCCTTGGAAACTCTGTGGGACAGTTCCACTCTGTCCTATAGAGTAGCTATGAGTTGGCATCGACTCAATGGCAACTGGGTTTTTTGATTTTTGTCTTTTTGGCCAACCTAGGGAGCTCATCTTCCAGCAGTATATAAAACAATATTCTGTTGTGATCCATAGGGTTTTCACTGACTAATTTTTGGAAGTAGATCTCCAGACCTTTCTTCCAGTCGATCGTAGTCTGGAAGCTCTGCAGAAACCTGTCCACCATAGATAACACTGGTGGTATTTAAAAAACCAGTAGCATAGCTTCCGGCATCATAGCAACATGCAAGCCGTCACAGTACAACAGACTGACAGACAGGTGGTAGATGAATAATACAGTGCTTTATAACTTTTATAGTACTGTTAGTTACCTGTTTCAACACTGTAGTAAGGTAGCTATTACTTCCCTCTATATTACAGATAATAAAACAGGAGTTCATAGAGATTGTGACCTAAATAATAAGTGGCAGAGACAAAACTCAGACATGGCTTTTCTGAAGACAGATCTGTGCTCTTTATGTTCAAGGGTCTACGTGCAACGATCGTATTTTATGTCTGCCTACCCAGAAGTCATGTCTTCTTCTTTTAGTAACTGCCCTTTGTTTTCCTCTGGAGAATCACCCCTTCCCTTCAGGATGCTGAGTTGATGGGAATGTCAACCCAAGTCCTTCCCCACCCCAGCCAAGCATTCCTCTCCTTGGAATCTGACTCCTGGGTGAAGACAGGCAGGTATAGCAGACCTACTCCAACAGTGGCACCATGTTCTTTCTGAACTGTGGGATGAGTGTTTACTTCCACATGAGCTACTTCATACCCATTCAACTAAGTCCTCTTTAAATTTATGTATTTAAATCAGCCCGTCAGGTTCTGTTGCTTGCAACCAGAGAATCCTGACACTGAGTGCCAATTAAAAGTAGGGGTTTAATTGCTAATACGAAAGTTGATTATACAACATGTTTTCCACTGATCATTATGTAGCAGGATATAAGAGGGAATACTTCCTGTTGTCCCAGAATTAACAGCCGGGACTCAAAACTGGGCACAAAGAGATATTCAGTGTCCTACACTCTGAAAAGGACCAACAACAGTTGGAAACCTCCCTCAGGGCTTACTAAGAGACAGCCATACCGGCCTTGCTCTCCAGGCATGCCCCACCCACCCCCTTTAAAACGAGACTGAGAAGGGAGAGAAGGAGAGCTGTAGACATAGCTGTTCATCAGTCTCAGGATAAGCGGTGGCTTTACCCTCTCCTCCTCAAAGCCAAGCAAGCGGAAGAGAATCCCAGACAATCTCTTACAGTGAGGATGGGGGCCTGCAAGAAAGGGGACTGGTATTTCAGTCTCCATTTGTAATCTCCATCCTTAATGGACTGGCTCAGCTGTGCACATGTCTGTCTAAACAGAAGAAAGGAAACATGGAGGGCCAGGGTAGCTCTGGAGGGGGCCAGGGAGCTGCCTTCAGCTCACTGCTGGACATGGCGGGATGCGTAAGTTTCCCATGGGTCAAGCGGACAGTGTGGAATGCAGCTGGGCTTGAGCCATCTTTCCAGTACCCCACCAAGAGGGCTGCCTGCCAAGCAAGAGGGCTTTAATAATGGAGCTTACAAAGAATAGACATCAATCCAGAGCCAGAACTCCAATGTTAGGGAATGGAGCAGCAGGGAGGCCCTGCAGGGTCTTCCAAAGAATTCTAACAGCACCCCCTGGAGAGCCAGCGTTTGGACACCTGCCATGCCACACAGAGCTCATAACTGGCTGGTCGGTGTCAGGCTGAGAAGGAGCTGCAGCAGCAACAGACTGTAAAGAGGACTGTGAATGTGCCCAGCTAAGGAAAACAGGGTCTGCCTTGGTGAGCAAAAGGGGAGCAGGGATGGGGGTGAAGGTGGATATTAATGACTTGCAGGGGCACAAAAGGACCTTCTGGGGTGCTCTCTGTTCTTTTATCTGATTTACTCAAGCATGTTAGTGCAAACTCAGTGAACACATTATGATTTGTACGTATTTATATATGTATGTTATACTCCAATTAAAATCTACTCTAAAAAAAGGAGGGTATGAAACAATCCAAGTGTCTGTCATTGCATAAGCAAAATGTAGTAAATACATACAGTGGAATATAACCCAGCCATAAAGACAGAGAAAGTCCTGACGCATGCTACACCACGCATGAATCTTGAAAACATTATGTTGAGTGAAATGTCAGACCCAAAAAGACAAATCCCACTTATATACAATATCCAGAACAGACAAATGCATAGAGACAAAAGTTTATTAGTGGTTACCAGTGGCTTAGGGAAGGGGGAAATAGGGAGTTATTCTTTAAGCGGTACTGAACTTTCTGTTTGAAAAACCGAAAAACCAAAAAACCAAACCCGTTGCCATCAAGTCAATTTCCACTCATAGCAACCCTACAGGACAGAGTAGAACTGCTCCACAGGGTTTCCAAGGGGTGGCTGGTGGATTCGAATGGCAACCTTTTGGTTAGCAGCAAAACATTTAACCACTGTGCCACCAGGTCACAGTTTATGTTTAAGGGGATGAAAGCATTTGGAAATGGATAGCAGTGAATGGTTGTACAACACAGTAAATGTAATTAATTTCACTGAATTGTGTACTTAAATGGTGAAAATGGCAACTGTTATATATATTTTACCACAATAAAATTAAAAAAAAATAATTACCGTTGATTAGGAAATCAATAATAGGAAAATCATCTAAAAAAAAAAAAAAGGAACATACACGCCTAAAGCCTTTTATTTTATCTGAAAACATCCAAACGTATCAGTCAATCACCAGTCTCTTCACATACAGCCAAGTCTGCTAGTTGGGAGCTCTACCTTGCCTTTGTCGACTAAGTAACACCCAAAATGTATCATCTGTGTTCCAGTTTTGATTTCTTTAGAGTGAGAACTTACAGATACTTGTGATACTTGTGAAGCAATCTCAATTCAAAAATCTTAGGGTTTTTTACAGGGGTTTTGTTTTGTTTTAAATCCCTTAATCATTTACGGTTAACTACCCATATCTAATTCAACAGCATTTTGAAAGTGAATTGACTCGACTAAATTATTTACAAAGCTTTCAACATAGTTTTCATAGACACAGCAACGCTCCTCATTCAAATTTCATTTTTCTGCACGGCAGGTATCCAGCACATCCAGGAGTGATGGTGAGCACAGCTGACCCCTAGAGTGCATAGACCGGTGGGAGCCGAGCAGGGGGGCAGGGCTAGAGCTCACAGGCATCATCACTGTGACTTCCAGAGAGAATGGGGTGCACTTCATCCCAGGAGTTAGCTACTGAGAGTTGATTAAGGGTGCTTCCCCTGGAACAGAATCGTCTTTGTGCGTGTTCTGTTTGAATCACCTGACGAACATTCACATGGAGATAAGAGATGTCTAAAATGGAGACCTTGACTGAGAAGCCTCAGCATAGAGGAGGCAGGAAGCTGAGTAGGGGGGGAAGTGTGGAGAATGAGAGAAGAGATGACTAAGGTAGAACCCGTGGAACCATGACATTTAAAGACACAGACAGCAAAAGGCCACCTTGGAAGGGAAAAAGCATTATTGATGTCCCCTAATTTAGAGTTTAGAGCTAAAAGGATGGTCACACCATGGACCAGTCAGTAAAGAATCGATAGGCATCAGCTTCTCCAATAAAACTAGCAAGTGTTGAAAACATGCTTATCCCACAGGGTAAGTTAACACCAACAGCGTGTCGATTACAGTAAGGCAGTATCAAGCTGGCTCCCCATGTTTGCTCTGAAGTGTTTGAGCAAAAACCCGCTCTGCACATGACATAGGCCATGTTCACTCTTCGTTTTAGACAAAGTTTCTACTACAAGAATGGACAAAGAAACCACACTAGATACCCCAAAATATCTATCAGGTCTAAAGAAGGGAATTGATAAGCTACAATCATGTGTTATTGTTACATGAAATAAGAGAAAACTCCATGAAATGTATCTATTTTATAGTCTCAATAAGATTCAAGAGTGCACTGTATCTATAAAACCAGAGGAGAAACAGAAACAAAATCTGAAATCAGAAAAAAAAAAATACTTGGAAATGAAAACTATAAAATCAAATTTTAAAACACACTGGGGATAATGAGCAACAGATTACATACTGAGGAAAACTAACTGGAGAATTAAAACCAGCTCAAAAAATTCTCCTACACTTAAAGCACAATTAAAAACAAGCAATCAAAAAATTCTCCTAGCACTTAAAGAAAAGGACAAAGAGAAGTTTTAGCTAATGTATTAAGAAAAAAAGTGTAAATATTGGAAAGGAGGAGTAAAAATTATCATAATTTGAGGATTACATAATTGTCTCCCCAGAAAGTCTAAAAGAAACAACTAAAATATGATTCAACTAATGATTGATTAAGTCAGCCATTTACAAAATGGTTTAAGAAAACATAAAATTTTAAAACATGAAAAGGTAATTTAAAAACAAAAAAGGTCAAATTAATAGTAAACATAAGAAAAATTTACCTTCACTAGTTACCAGATAGGTACTTATGAAAACAATGATGTAGTGTTGATTACTTATCAAATCAGCAAAAATTAAGTAACGTTCTCAATTAGTGTCAAGTATAGATGAAGATTAGATTGGTAGTGGAAACATGAATTTATAAAACTTTTCATGCAGTCGGTTTGGCAATATGTTTATGTGCTGTAGAATTTCTAAACACATTTTGTTTCTGCAACACTGCTTCTAGGAATTTATCTTAAGGAAATAATCATTGCTGTGTGCAAAAATATAGCTACAATACAGTCATCATAGTGCTAGTAATAATAGTGACTTATTGAAAACAACCTAAATTTTCAACCATAAGGTATTAATTAAACAATTTATGGTCTGTCTATAAGATGAGATAATATTTATCCATTAAGATAATACAGTAGAAAAATAATAAAAGAAAAACATTTTAATAAAGTAAATAAAGAAGTTTTTTTTAAGTATTTTTAAATGATTTTATTTTTAATACACATATAAAAAACCAAACCCATTGCCATCGAATCAATTCCAACTCATAGCAACCCCATAGGACAGAGTAGAACTGTCCCATAGGGTTTCCAAGAAGCAGGTGGTGGATTCAAATTGCCGAACTTTTTGATTAGCAGCCAAACTCTTAATACATACATATGTACAAAAAAAAAAATGACTAGAATTGTATATATACACCAAAGTGCTAAAGTCTAGATGGTGGAATCATGGATGACTTTTAAGTTCTGTATTTATCTCTTTTGTATTTTTTAAAAATTCTAAAATTGTTGTTGAATAACTTCTGTAAAAAATAATAATAATAAAAGCTGTTTTAATGCTTTCCACTGAAGTCTTTCTCATAGTGGCATGTTTTAACTGAGATTGCAGATGGGAGAGAATTCTGGAAGACAGGCTAAAAACCTGGTTCATCTCTAATTCGAAGGATTTTACATGTTTGAATTTTATACATGCAGAGTCATTAGAGATAAAGGAATCTCCAAGATGACAGCATGAAATACACAGCTCTGTGCAGACATGAACTCAGACATATAAAAGCGCACAAAAAATGACCTAAGATGGAAAAGGCTCTCTTCCTCTTAATGAATTAATACTTCTCGTGTGATCTGAAAATTTTTTATTATAATTTGTTTTTTGGCCTCAAAATAATTTTAATCTTATGTTTGCAAAGTGTTTAAAACCATAAAGCCAGCCCTCTCCCAAGGCTTTGGAAGGGCTGCTCCAGGGGCACCCTGAAGCTGAAGCTTCGTTAGCTTCATGGTAAATCAGTCCTGGTCAAGACTGGAAGCTGGAGCTTGGAAGGGCTGAACCTCCCAGCCACAGACAGCACTGACCTATCCAGCAACACCTGCTCTTCAGACCCACGGTCCCAAACTACAGCAAACTTATGTGAAGTTATGATGTAATTATACATATTTTCTATGTTTGTGCGTATGAGAAAGACAGAAACAGTTTCTGAGCCCAATATGAAGTTGGCTCTGGCAAGCACTATTTGTCTTGTTTACCAAAACAAGATTTTCTCTGGTTTAAAACAAAAAAAAAAAAAAGACTATAGGTAAGCAGTTACTGGAGTCAGAAAAAAGAACTTTTAAGACCTTGTTAACTTTTTTCTATCTGAAAACTGGTGGGATATGTAAGCTGCTAGGGAAGGTCCCTGCGTGGGGAAAATTCCCTGTACTTTTACAGGAGATGACACATCCACAAAGTTCCCCCAAATCTAGCCCGTGAAGCTAAAAACCAAACCCGCTGCCATCAAGTCAAATCCAACTCATGGCCACCCCGTGTGTTCCAGAGCAGAGCTATGCTCCACAGGATTTTCTTGGCTGTAATCTTTAAAGAAGCAGATTGCCAGGCCTTTCTTTTGTGGCACCACTAAAAAACCCGATGCTGTCGAGTCAATTCGACTCATAGCGACCCTACAGGACAGAGTAGAACTGCCCTGTAGGACTAGGTGGGTTCAAACTGCCAACCTTTCGGTTAGTAGCTGATTGCAAACCACTTGTACCACCCAGGGATCTTTCTAGGCGTGGGTAAGACACTATGTCTCTACATTTTTCTTGCCCCACCCTCACTCCCATTTCTTTCCCTTCCCTCACCAGACAGTCCACAAGAGGTCTCTGTGGGATCCGAGGTGTCTCTAGATCTCTGCATGTACTTTGCTAAAGGACTTGGTTTTTCTTTATTCAGTGCAGCCTGTGCCCATCTCTTGCAAGTCTGAGTCACAGTATCAGTCAACCTGCCTTACCCAGGACTGGAAGAGGATGTGAGCGTCATTTCAGAAGGTCACCAGTCAAAGGATCACTGGGAATAGCCTTAATAAAGCATAGAGCAGCTGTTCAGGGAACCACAGTATTTTATCTTTGGTTGTTTCTTCTGGGTTTGTATCTGTACTAATCAGATGCTTCATGTCAAAACCAGTTGGTTTATTCACCTTGAGAACAGAAGTTTAAAATGACTCCAAGTGTGCCGTCAGAAATCATTGAAGAAGTATGTTGTTGTTAGCTGCCATAAAGTCAGTCCCCGACTCATGGTGACCCCATGTACAACGGAAGGAAAAGCTGCCCAGTCCTGTGCCATATCCATGATTGATTGCAGACTGGACTGTTGTGATCCACAGGGTTTTCATTGACTGACTTTCAGAAGTAGATCACCAGGCCTTTCTTCCTAGTCCATCTTAGCCTGGAAGCTATGATCAAACCTATTCAGCATCATAGCAACACACATGCCTCCATGGATAGATGGGTGGTAGCTAATCATGAAGTGCGCTGGCCGGGAATCAAACCCCTGTCTCCTTCAGGGAAGGCGAGAGTTCTACCGCTGAACCACCACTGCCCCCAAAGCAATAGATGCTGGAGGGAAAACCCTGATCTGGTTTGGGTTTAACATCACAAGCCTTGAGTTTGGGGTCTAAGACCTGTTATAGTAAGATTCCAGAGACAAATGGAATGTAGTGAAAACAAACAAACAAGCTCCCGGGTCACAGAGGTCAAGATGAGGACAGACGTTCTCCCCTTCATGTCATCCCATAACCTTAATTTGCTTTGCTGTTTCCCATAATAAGTCTTCTTGCTATTACGAAGAGTGAATTCAGATGGGCGTTGGACATACCCATTTGACTCTGCAGGCAGGTTTTTCTGTGTTCTACACCAAGTAGAGCAAAGGAAACTTTCAGAGCCAGGAGTCAGCCTACCCTGCTCCATCAGTGTCAAAGACAGAGCCAAACAGACTCTCAAACACTTGGCTCCTGCAAACGGGCCGTGCTCAAGCTCTCTCCTCGGGACTGCAGACAGACGGAGGCAGCAAGGCTCTTAAAGCGGTCCACGGGCCTTTTCCACCAACGTCAAACACGGTTTACAGCTGACCTGCCAAGAATGTGGATCCTGCTTCAAGATACACAGCCTGAGACAGCACGTGGCAGCCGAAAGAGGGAATCTCCATTTAGCATGATTCCAGTATATCCCCTACAAATGGACATTGTGTATATGGACTGGCAATTATCCCAGGCCCTGGGCACACATTTAAAGTTCAGGATTACTTTAGCAGTAGATTGAAAAGATAAAGCAACTCCTCCTAATATGCCTTTGTTTTCCCCAGGGATTTTTAAGGCACGGTTGCAGAAGGTTTGCAGGTCAATCCCTTTGTGAGTGGCTTGCAATGACAATATATTCATGGCAGACAGTGCAAAGGCACCCCGCGGATCGAGTGTGTTTAAACTTCACCATGCCACTCACTGCCTTTTCTCTGACCATCTATACAGACTCGGACCATGGGAGCAGCTTGGTCCAAGGGGCCGTTTGACATGTGGAAAGGGCACTACACCAGGAGCAAGGGACTGCAGGTGCAGGTCCAAGTTTCCCCTTTGATTTTCTCTGTGGCCTTGGAAAACTCACTTTGCCTCCCTTAAACTATGCTTTCATAGCATATCAAAATGAGGGACAGGGAGACGGCTGTGAACCAGAGGTCTGACACAGACTTGACATTCGTTGATTTTTTCTGCCCCAGTGCATCCCCAAAATACCCATTCTCATCAGTATAGCTCACCACCCATCTGTCAGTTTGTTGTACTGTGGTGGCTTGTGTGTTGCTGTGATGCTGGAAGCTATGCCACCGGAATTTCAAATACCAGCAGGGTCACCCATGGTGAGCAGGTTTCGGCAGTTTCCAGACTAAGAGACTAGGAAGAAAGGTCTAGTGATCAACTTCTGAAAATTAGCCAATGAAAACCCTAAGAGTCACAACAGAATATTGTCTGACATAGTGCTGGAAGATGAGCCCCCTTGTGGTGCAGTGAATTATTTAATATGGCCCTTCTAGCCATAGGCTTTGTGACTCCCACAGAATGACTGGGTGGGACTATGTAAATATGGTGCTTGTGGCCACCAAGGGGATTGGACAGCTTGCTAACAATGCAAATAAGGTGCACAGAACCCATGTAGGGTGGGACCATACAAATAAGGTATGTGGAACCCTAACAAGTTGATTGGCCAGTTTTGTCATCCCACTAGGCTTAAAAAGAGAGCCAATCCCAGAGCAGAGAGGAGACCTTGCTACCATCAAGAAAGAAGAGCCAGGAGTGGAACAGGACCCAGGGTCCCTGTGCTGAGAACCTTCTAGACCCAGGAGATAGCTGTAACACTGGAGACGGTGTAAGACGACAAGAAGCAGCGGCAGAGAAACAGAGGCAGCAGAACTAAGGAGCCTGGTGAGAGCCAGCATGGTGGGCTTCCCTGCCCATAGAGCAAGGCAGCTACAGTGGGAGTGCTTGCTGACCCATGGAGCGAGAGAGCTGAGAGCCTTCAGGCAGGAAGCTTCCAGGTGGAGTGAGGTGCCTCTGGGAACTTATCAAAGGAGCTAAAGAGCTTGGTAACGTTTGACCAAGCAGGGCTGAGAGCCGAGAGAGAGGAGGCCTGTCCTCAGGGGGCCAAGAGGAGCTGAGAGAGCTGTCCTGCACTGAAGAAGGGAGATTTTGCCTACATGCTCCCTGATCCTGATCCTGAGTTGTAATCTGTTACTTCCCTAACAAACCCCATAACTATAAGTATGATCCGTGAGTTCTGTGTGGCCATTGCAATGAATTATTGAACCCAGCAGAGAAGCAGAGAGTGCTGTAGGAGGGACAGCAGGTGTCAGAACTGGTCAAAAGGTTTGAGGGTGGAGGTATATTTGACCTTCACGTCGTAGGGATCAGCCTTGGGCTGATGATCTTGATCCTCTCCCCCCTTGTGAAGTCAGACGAAGAGGTCAGACACTGCCTCCATGCCATTTTACAGGTGGCACCATTTTTTCCACCCCTAGGCTGAAAGGCACTCAAAATACACAGTGGCCACAACAATGGGACTAGAGCTCACCAACAGTCATGAAGACGGCAAAGGACTGGGCAACATTTTGTTCTGTTGTACAACGGTCACCATGATTTGCAGCACACTTGGCAGCAACAAAAACAACCAGCACAGCAGCATAAAATGGCAGTAATTTGCAAGCCAAAGGAAAGCCTCTTGTGTGGGAGGAGTAACAAATGCATCTGTGCCAATGTAGTGGTCAGAGGAGCCTGTGCAGACATGGCAACTAAACGCAATGTGGTACCTTGGATGGGACCTTGGAATAGGAAGAGGGCATTAATGGAAAGACTGTTGAAATCCAAATAAAGTCTGGAGTTTAGTTAATAGTAATGTAGTAATGTCAGTGTCTTAGTTTTGACAAACGTACCATGGTAAAGTAAGAAACTGGGTGAGGGGTATCCAGGAATTCTCTGTACTACCTTTACAACTTTTATGTAAATCTAAAATTATTCCAAAACAAAAAAGTTTTAAAAATAATTATTTCAATAGACACCGGGGAGATTTAGAGAAAACTTTTTATTACAGGTTGTGCCTTAGCTGCTAGTAGGATCTATGAGGTGTGGCTGTTCTCTAAGAAAGTCTAATCCACGGTTTAAGAAGAGCCGATGAAGATGGAGGCATGGGACTCTAGGCACCTTGAGGGTGGAGACAATAAAACAGAACTTGGGTTTCCCCTATAAAAAACTGAAAACTTAGGGAAATCAGACCAAAATCAGCCTCCAAGTTAGGGACTTAACTACTACTTAGTGTTTTTTACTTTTGTTTTTTCCGTGTGCTAATTTTCATCAAGACAAATCCCAAATTGTTCTGTGAAAAGTGTAGGACTTCTGGCAACTTAACATCAAAACCAACATCTTACTCAAGCCACCTCTTATGGCACATTACCCCAAATCAAAGACTGACACACTCCTACCCCTCCCCTGACCCCAACACACAACTCTGATACAATTCCTTGGAGTCTCTAACCATCTCCTCTCATGCACACACCTGGTACTAGAAGCCCCCTTTGACATGACCCACATTATCCTCTCTGCTAGCCATCTAACCTCATTAATTGTGGCCAACGGATTTTCACTACAATTCCAGTCATTAACAATAACCTGTGTTGTTGTTGTTAGTTGCCATTGAGTTGGCTCCAACTCATGGCAACCATACATATGAAACATTGCCTGGTCCTGCACCATCTTCATGACCCTCTCAACATAGCAGCCTCATCTTCCAACACTATATCAAACAATATTCTAAGAATTACCTAATTGCCGAAATTTTGCCTGAAACACCAATAATGATTCAGCATACGTGTGCAACTTTAAGGAAAAATTGCAAAAGACTTTGACATGAACAAAAAACAAAGTTTATTGGGCATCCCGGTGGTTAAGAGCTCAGCTGCTAACAAAAAGGTTGGCAGTTCAAATCCACCAGTTGCTCCTTGGAAACTCTGTGGGGCAGTTCTGCTCTGTCCTATGGGGTCACTATGAGTTGGAATCAACTCGACCACAGTGGGTTTGGTTTTTTGGATTTTCAGTCAAATACTAGATGCACCTTTCTGGGTTACTTGATTCTCTAAGGATCTGAGACTTTCATTGTCACTGAGCTATTTTACAGCTCTGTATGTTGTACTCTGATGGTAACGCAAAGGACTCTTAGTAACACGTAGAAATACAAATAAATTTTGTCTGCTAGAAATGCCGTTGATTATTTCCCTGTAGGTATCAACCAGTTTTTGCATCTATTAGCAAATTTATTTTGGTATTTCTGATTGCTTATATACATATGAGTTCTTTGAATTCTCCTTTGGACTGGTTTCAGCAAGATTCTATGCCCAAAGAAACATCAAACATCAGGGAACCAGCTACGTCTGAATAACAAGTACCTCAACAATAACAAGGGTGAATCAAAAAGCAAGAGGGCCCTGATAGCACTCTGCTCTGCACAAGGTCTTTGGAACCTTTTAAAAGGCCCTGAGGTAGTTGCAGAAGAGGTGAGGGAGCCCCAGTTCTGTCTGAGATTAAATTTCTTGCCATTGGATTTAATTAGAATTGGTGACATCATAGCCATACCTGCTACAATGGCCCTTGAGAAGTAAATGGAAAAGATCCATACCGCTCTTGAATCTGCAGATTTTGAACACGCTCCCCATTCAATGGTTGGGGCTTTTCAGCCTCACTTTGTGTTGGCAGCTGCAGCCCCACCTTGTTCTGTCTTTCTGACCATGTGGATATCATCTTTCAGCTTTCAAGTTTCTCTATCAACTTTCTCTCCACCCAATTTTTCTTTCTTGAGGGGTTATGACAAAATCTGTACACAGGTGTGAATTTCAGATGAAGCTGTTTTATTAACAAACCCTTGACAACACTTTGTTGCCTATTTGCTCAGTTAACAAGAGGCCAGAAGCTCAGGGCACAATGGACAATGACTTGAAGGTCCTGAAGTGTAACTTGAAGCATCATACTCTTCATTCTAAGCTTGCATTTTGATATTTAGCCTTAGAGGAATTATGGTGTGCTCATCCACGTTAAAACTTATTTTTTCTTTCATTTAGTTTTCACTTAACCTGCCTAAAAGAGATTTGTTCCACAGCAGAATGTAATTGCCACATTTTCTCTTACAGATGGTATTTCATGATGCTTCTTTAGACCTGTCTTGGCAACACAGCTTACACTTTTCCTCAGTGAATTGTGTCCATCCCTCCCGTTCATGTCTGCAAGCCACTCCCTTAACTCTCATCAAATAACCCCATGCTGATTCTAAATATTTTTAAGTTTATTTGACTGTCAAATTAGATATTTTTAACCATACTTTTTGGGGTATAATTTATACCCACATGTGAAAATCTTAAAAGTCCATTTGATTTTAACATTCTTCTTTAATGTTTTAGAAAACTCTAATAAACTTTATGTGAGGTCCTTTTGGATTTTGCCCGTGCCCAATTGTTTGTATGCGTAAGAGAGGTGATATGTTCTTCATTATAGGCTCTTAGTCATCTAGTGCTGCTCTAACAGAAATACCACAAGTGGATGGTTTTAACAAAGAGAAATTTATTTTCTCACAGTCCAGTAGGCTGCAAGCCAAATTCAGGTCATCATCTCCAGAAGGCTTTCTCTCTCTGTCGATTCTGGAAGAAGGTCCTTGTAATGCATCAGTCTTCCTTTGATCTCAGAGCTTCTCTGCACAGGAACCTCAGATCCAAAGGACACGCTCTGCTCCTGGCACTGCTTTCTTGGTGGTATGAGGTTCCCGTGTGTCTCTGCTTGCTTCTCTCTTTTATATCTCAAAAGAGATTGGATTAAGACACTATCTAATCTTGTAGACCTCATCAGTATAACCTCATCACAGTGACAGAGTTTATAACACATAAGGAAATCATATATAACCTCATCATAGTGACAGAGTTTACAACACATAAGGAAATCACATCAGATTACACAATCATACAATACTGGGAGTTATGACCCAGTCAAGCCAACTGACATTTTTGGGGGACACAATTCAATCCATGACAGGCTCCATCAGCTTTCTAGGGTGGAAGTCACTCACCCTGGGCTGTAGTTACCACGTAAGGCTCCCAAGTGACTTCTCATCAACAGAGCTCATGCTGTCCTTAGACTCTAAGCTGGAATCTTGCACTGTACCAGTAATGACAGTATGAAGAGGATGGATGTCTTTTCTTCTGTACTATGTTTAATCTCTGGGTAACATCCAGACTTTGGAGTGGGTGCCTGATTGAATTGTTATTGATTGAATTGTGCTCTCCAGTAATATGCGTTGGAATCCTAACCCCTATACCTGTGGACGTAATGTAATGTGATGTAATTATCTTACATGTAATGTGACACAATCACTAACCACAATGTAATCTAATATAATGTATCACCTTCCATAATGTAATCTAATATAATGTGACCAGTCAGTTGAGGTCATACCAGTGTAGGGTGGATCCTATACCTAATCACTTCTGAGATATATAAAGAGCAGCACAGAAACAGACACTTATGCATACAAGGGGGAAGATAAGATGCTATCTGATGACAAAGGGATATGAATATACAACCCAGGAACTCTAAAGATTGCCAGCTACTAGAAGCTAAAATAGACAAAGAAGGACCTCCCCCTAGAGTCACACCTAACATTCAGACTTCTAACCTCCTGAACTGTGAGAAAATAAATCTCTGTTCTTTAAAGACACCCACTTGTGGTATTTTTGTTACAGCACTACTAGGAAACTGTCATGGATTGAATTGTGTCCCCCAAAAAATATGTGTATCAATTTGGCTTGGCCATGATTCCCAGTATTGTGTGATTGTCCACCATTTTGTCATTAGATGTGATTTTCCTATGTGTTGTAAATCCTATCAATCTGATGTTAATGAGATGGATTAGCGGCAGTTATGTTGATGAGATCTAAAAGATTAGATTTTGTCTAAAGCCAATCTCTTTTGAGATATAAAAGAGAGAAGCGAGCAGAGAGACATAGGGACCTCATACCACCAAGAAAGCAACGCCAGGAGCAGAGCTTTAGACCCAGGGTTTCTGTGCAGAGAGGGTCCTAGACCAGGTGAAGATTGATGACAAGGACCTTCCTCCAGAGCTGATAGAAAAAGAAAGTCTTTCTCTAGAGCTCACACTCTGAATTCGGACTTCTAGCCTACTAGACTGTGAGAGAATAAATTTCTCTTTGTTAAAGCCATCCACTTGTGGTATTTCTGTTATAGCAGCACTGGGTGACTAAGACAAAAACTAAGACAGTTCCATATGCCCTAGAGACTTAGTCATACTCTTTGGCCATTTGACTTAAAAAATCAAAGGCAGCATAATGTAGTGGTTAATATGAACTCTATAACATGGATTCAGTTGCTGCTTCCACCATTTACTAGCTGCGTACAAAATAAACCTTTTGCCATCAAGTTGATTCCAACTCATAGTGACCCTATAGGACAGAGTAGAACTGCCCCATAGGGTTTCCAAGGAGTGGCTGGTGGATTTGAACTGCCAACTTTTTGGTTACCAGCTGAGCTCTTAACCACCGTACCACCAGGCCTCCACTAGCTGCATAATACTGAGTAATCTCCCTAATCTCTCTGAGCCTCAGTTTTCTCATCTGTAAAATGGTGGTAATAATAGTACCTGACTCATAGTTTCTCAGAGAATTAAATGAGCTAGTATATGTAAATGTATTAAGTCAGTGCTTGACACAGTTAACTCTTTGATGAGTGTTTATTAACAGATTAAAAATTCTCATACGAACTGCCAGACTATCTAAAGCCTCTACCTTTCTCATTTGAGACAACTTTCTCTTAATAGAGATAGGCCAATCAGGAAAAAGAAGTGTTCTCACAGGCTGTGTCTCTAAGATACAGAGCCCACTCCTCAATTGACTGAAAAGAAGAAATTATGTCACTGCAACTTTGCCTGATTGAGGATTTCCATTTTCAATTAGGTGTTTTCAGCAATATAGATTACGTTAAAGCAAAACCTTGTTGATGAATTCTGTTAGCAAGGCTTACATTGAAGACAGCAATTGAGCTCAAGATCATCGGGGCGACGTCCACGTTCAATTTTTTTTTTTTTATTACTCCTCTGAAATTTTTTTAAGATTCTCCTTTTTTCATTACTGTACATCTTTTGACTGATTTCCTTGCTGTTTTTATCAATATTATCTCAAAGTAGCCTAATCAAAGCTGCCAAAAAAATCTACCTTGAGAACTTTCACCCAACCTGGCACTATAGTCAGAAGCACCATGCCGTCCCTCCACAGCGAAGATCAGAAAAACTAAGTCAAACAGAGTCACATGTCAATCCTGAAACCCTAAGCATCAAATGAAGAGATAAAGAACTCAGCCAAGCACCGAATGGAATACAAAACTGACCGAAAACAGAGAGCGAGGAGAGATACATGCAGAGGTCCCCTATCAGCTACCACAGCTCAGATCCGCCATCTTGGACTCCTATCAGAGATCAGCAAACAGAGGGTACGAGAAAGCAGGATCACGGAGCTTCCAGCAGGAGACAGAACAACCGCTAACCAGCAATATATGCTTTCCCACCCCCACTCTTCTTTACCCCCACTCAGCCTCCTATGCTTCTTGCAGCCACAGTCTCTAGGATATATTCCTAGAAGTGGGATTGCATTTTGCAGTGCTTTTTTTTTTGTGGTACTGACGTTTTCTTTGTTCTTCTTACTCTCCTGTGCTGAGTTCCTTTTGTTTGTAGATTTTTTTTTCATTGCGTCTGTTTTTGTAGGTTTTGTTTTTACTGAGACTTTGTGTTCTTCTTCTTTATTTTGATGAGTAGATTTGTTAACTTTCTTTGTGGTTACCTTGAAATTTACCCTATCTTCCTAGATTTGAACCAGTCTATTACTACTTGGTATCACCTTGCCTTCCTCTCCGTTAGAAGGTTCTATACCTACACTGTTTATGCCCTTTTATTGTTCTGATGCTGTGGTCATTACCAGATTTACTGGCCTGATAGACTGGAGAAACCCCAAGAATATGGCCCCTGGACACCCTTTTAGCTCAGTGGTGAAGTCACTCCCAAAGTTCACCGTTCAGCTGGGGATTGGGCAGCCTCATAAAACAAAACAGGACTTATGAGGCACAGCAGTCCAGGGACAAGGACTAGAAGGCAGGAAGGGACAGGAAAGCTGGTGATAGGGAACCCAAGGTTGAGAAGGGACAGTGTTGACATGTCTTGGGGTTGTTAACCACTGTCATAGGGCAATATGTGTACTCACTGTTTAATGAGAAACTATTGGTTCTGCAAACCTTCATTCTAAGGTACAAAAAAAAAAAAGGAATTATCTATGTGAAATCAAATTGACAATAGCAACTCAAAAGGTTTGATGGGAAGCCTAGGGGGCAGTGAGTTGAAGATAATGGTGATGGAATAATTTGGGAAAGGATAGTGAGAATAGCAGCACAACTGGAAGAATGTGATCGATGTAACTGAATTGTACATGTAGAAACTTCTGAATTGGTGTAACTTTGGCGATGTATATTGTTACCAAAAAAAGGGTCCTCCAAGGTCAAGAAGGGAGAGTATTGACATGTCATGGGGTTGTTAACCAATGTCATAAAACAGGGTGTGTACTGACTGTTTAATGAGAAACTATTTATTCTGTAAACCTTCATCTAAAGTACAAAAAAAAAAAATTTTTTTTTAAATCTTCCTTGATCATGACCTTCCTGTTTCAGAAGCTCAGAAGACTCCCTACAGCCACAATTGCCATCGAGTCGACTCTGACTCATAGCAAACCCATGTGTGTCAGAGTAGAACTGTGGGGCACAGGGTTTTCTTTCTTTTTTTTATTTTAATATTTTATTGTGTTTTCAGTGACGGTTTACACAGCAGTTTAGGCTCCCATTCAATGATGTCTACACAAGTTTTTCAGTGACACTGGTTACTGCCGTCCCTGCATCCCATAAGTTTTGGTATGATGTGTTTTCATTTTCATTTATCTCCAGGTATTTTTTAATTTCATTCTTTATTTTTTCTTTAACCCAATAGTTATTTAATAGTGCATTGTTTAATTTCCATAAATTTGTGTCTTCTCTAGTTTAGCTTCTGTGGTTTATTTCTAATAAATATTATTCCTTTGTGGTCAGAGAAGATACTTTGTATAATTTTAGTCTTTTTAAATTTGTTGAGACTTGTTTTGTGGCCTAGTATATGGTCTATTCTGGAGAATGATCCATGTGCACAGGAGAAAAATGTGCACTATTCTGATGATGGGTGCAGTGTTCTATATATGTCCATTATGTCTAGTTAGCTTACGGTATTATTTAAGCCCTCAATGTCCTTAATGGTCTTCTTTTTAGATGTTCTGTCCAGTTCACAGGGTTTCCAATGGCTGATTTTTTGGAAATAGATCACCAGGCCTTTCTTAGGCACATTTAGGTGGACTCAAACTGACAAATTTTCAGCTATCAGCCAAGGCTGTTTAAGGTTTGCGCCCCCATGGGTCAGATTAGCAAATTCATCCTTATTCTGAACTCCTCGCTAGCATTCAAAGCCTTGCTCCTTCAGCCTTTCCAACTACTCCTAACTCATCTCTCATTCTTCTTTTATTCAGTTTCTTCTCTCCAAACAACTTCACTGCTCATCTCACTTCTAAGACTTTTTTTTTATATCCTTAGCTCCCAGATTGTCCCTCTCTTCTCCACCAATCCTCTGTCCTTCACCTTTGACAAATGCTTCCCTGTACAACATAAACCAAAAACCAAACCCATTGTTGTCGAGTCGATTCCGACTCATAGCGACCCTATAGGATAGAATTGAACTGCCCCATATTCTTTCCAAGGAGTGGCTGGTGGATTTGAACGCCTGGCCCTTTGGTTAGCAGCTGAACACTTAACCACTGTGCCACAACGGCTCCCTTATACCACATGGGAGTCATAAAGTTGGTTGAATGAATGAATAACTGAATCAACTAATGCACCTCTGTCCAGAAGAAGCCCTGAGCTGCTAGGGTCTCAGTGCTGTTTGAAATCACTGTTCTCCATCCATCTTCTTAACAGGGTCAGACTGTTACATGTGCAGAGATTTATTTCAGTTCATTGTGCTCTGAGGAAGAAAAAAAAGATCTAATTTTTTTTGCTTAGTTTCCTGCACAACAGAAACTAAGAAAAAGAAGTCTGCAGAAGTTTGGACTTTATCAGCAGACTGAAGTAAAACAACTGTACATACATGTGAGTCTGGGGCCAAAAAAATGAATAAAATGCAAAGCATGTCCAGACTTCAGCTGGATCCTTGAAACTTCTAGTAGCATGTCCCAGGCCCCATTGGAAAAAGAGGTGAGAGGGGATGTAGGGTCATCATAGATCAGAGAACTGAGCTGTAGATACCATCCCAGCATGGGGTGAGCTACAAGGCTGTAGCCGCAAGATGCCAGACACCCAAAGGACAATTGGAGAATTCTGCCAAATATCACAATATTTTGTCTACCCGGTACAAACAGCTAGACTGTGAATAAGTGATTGAATTGTTCTGGTTCATATCGAGATCTGGCACCACTGCAGATGTAGCCAAAGCCTCCCAAGAACTCACAGAAAGTACTCTGATGCTGTCTGTATGTGGAAACCCAGGACAATCTCCTCAACCATAATTAGGTTTGCTAAATAGTCTCAAGGGCAGTGGTGGTGCAGTGGCAGAATCCTCACCTTCTATGTGGGAGACCCAGGTTCCATTCCCAGGCAAGGCACCCCATGCACAGCTGCCACCCATCTGTCAGTGGAGGCTTGCATGTTGCTACGATGCTGAACAGGTTTCCGCAGAGCTTCCAGACTATGACAAACTAGAAAGAAAGGCCTAGAGATCTATTTCTAATAATCAGCCAGTGAAAATCCTATGGATCACAAGGGTCTGATCTACAACTGATCATGGGGGTGGCGCAGGACCAGGCAGCGTTTTGATCCATTGTGCGTGGGTCACCATGAGTCAGAAGCCAACTTGATGGCAGCTAATGACAACAAATAGTTGCTAAGTGAATTTCATCTTTTGTAGGGTTGCTAAATTTAACAAATAAAAATACAGGGCTCCCAGTTCAGTTTGAATTTCAGATAAACAATAAATAATTTTTAGCATAAGTATATCCCAGAAGTCTGTTTGGGACATGCTTACACTAAAAGTTATTCCATACTAATAATACTAAAAATGTATTTGCTATGTGAAATTCAAACTTAATTGGACCTCCTGTATTTTCTCTGGCAGCCCTAATATTTTGGGACACACAAACCCAGCTGGGTTTAGGTCCCTGTGCCCTATCTCCAGAATGAAGACATAAGGCATTGACTCGCCTTTCTTTTTGTTCTCAGCCAAATACACCTGAGAAGAGCACTTGAGTGGCCATCAGGGGACCAGGGGCTTTGTCCCAGCTCTGCTTCAAAACAGTCGCGTGATCTTGGGCAAATCGCTTTCCTGGCTTCCTCTGTAATATGGAAGCATATGATTCTTCTATCACATCCCTGTAAGCCACATTGTGGCTCACCGAGTCATCTGCATTGCCACACTTAGCCCTCACAACAGCCCGAGCACCATTTACATCTGCAACAGGTGAGCGTCCTACAAGGCCAATGAGGCACCCAGGACCCAGAGCCACTATTAAGTGTGATGTAATAGTCAGCCCTTATTTTTTAGACATAAAGAAGTCCAGATACACACAGCTAAGACAGTCCACATTCCTCTTTGTGTAAATGGTTTTCTAAACCAAGATGAAAGGATAAAGGCATTTGTGGAGGACGTCAGTTCCCTTCTCTGAAAACCTTTGGAGCCTACCAAGCCACCTGGCCCTAGACAGATGAGAGGCAGCCCTTCCCCAAGCCAGCAAAAAAAAAAAAACAAGAGGCAAGGGAGCTGCCACACTGGGCATTGGACCACACCACACAGCGTTGCTTTCGCCCAGGACACGCTAGGAGGACATCTCAGCTTCTCCTCACCTTCCTCGCAAGCCTCGCCCCCCACCCCGCCCCTTTCACCAAGTGGAGCCAATGCCTTCTCACACGCTCCCTTCCTCTTTCTGGTGCCTTGGAGCTGCTAGAACTAAGTGTTAAGAACAGCCTGTCGTGCTGTGCTCCGAGGACTCAGCCACCCCGCTGGCAGGGAACACAGCTCCTAAACACTATCGTGATTCCCAGGAGCTGCTGGTATTCACAGAGCACATTGTTATTGCTGTTGTTAACTGCCCTCTAGTAGGCCCCTCACCCATGGGAACCCCATATACAACAGGACAAAACTCTGCCTGGTCCTGTGTCATCTTCATGACTGGCTGCAGATCAGACCATAGTGATCCATAGGGTTTTCAATGACCAATTTTCAAATGGAGATCACCAGGCCTTTCTTCCTAGTCTGTCTTAGTGTGGGAGCTCCACTGAAACCTGTTCATCATCATAGCAACACACAAGCCTCCACTGACAGACAGGTGGTAGCTGCAAGTGAGATGCACTGGCCAGAAATTGAACCCAGCTCTCCCATATGAAAGGCGAGAATTCTACCACTGAACCATACAGCACGTAGATTTTGCAAAAATCAGATTTCATTTCTCACACAGGTCACTTGAGGTTGATTCGGTTGTGAGATTGGTTGGTTCCTCTCTCCATTTCAGCAATTCGAAGAGGAACATAATTAGTACGTGGCAAAGCCACAAGTCTGAACCAGATGTTCAGGTTCTAAGTCCAGGCTGTATTCACTAGACTTTATTTCTGTTAACTTGTCTACCTGACTCAATATTCAGCTGACATTGTACACACAACAAGAAACCATCAAAACAAAATAGTAAAAAGAAAGTGAGCATTACCTAGAACACGCCCTAGCAGCTGAGTTACCAAGGACGTACCTCTTGGAGGTTTCCACAAGGATGCAGATGGGAGCAGAGCTGATTGGGTTGGCTTGTTTTCACGTTCAAACAGCAAGAACTGGCTAAAATGGACTGTGAGTGAAGTCCAGGCTGTTAGACTAACTCTGAGCAACTGCTTTTCTAAAAATAATTTTAACTTCTTGCAGTCCAACTGGAGACAGAAAAATACGCAATTTTTCAAGTCCCATGCTTTTTATTGGGAAAGGAGGGTGCAGTGAGAAGAATTGTTAATTCCAGGAAGCAGAATGCAAAAGACAGCACAGAACCCATTTTATAACAGAGAACAGCAGAGAAATTACTCTGTTATTTATTTTATTGCAAAGTCCTCTTTAAAGTGTTAAAAAGCAAAGATGTCACTTTGAGGACTAAAGTATGCCTGATCCAAGCCATGTTGTTTTCAATCGCCTCATATGCATGTGAGAGCTGGACAATCAATAAGTAAGACCAAAGAAGAATTGATGCCTTTGATTATGGTGTTGGCCAAGAACAGTGAATATACCATGGACTGCCAGAAGAATGAACAAATCTGTCATACAGCCAGAAAGCTCCTTAGAAGCGAGGATGGCAAAACTTCGTCTCGTGTACTTTAGACGTGTTATCGGGGGGATCAGTCCCTGGAGAAGGACATTGTGCTTGGTAAAGAGAGGGTCAGTGATAAAGAGAAAGATCCTCAATGAGATGGATTGACACAGTGGCTGCAACAGTGGGCTCATACATAGCAACGATTGTGAGGATGGCACAGGACCAGGTAGTGTTGCATTCTGTTGTACATAGGGTTGCTATGAGTTGGAGATGAGTTGACGACACCTAACAACAACACCCCTCAACTAGACTGTAACTTCCACTGGAATGGGGAGCTAACTGGTTTGTCTTTTTGATCACTATATCCCTTTTTGTTATGTAGAAACAGATGCAGTGTCACCCTCAGATCCTAAAGTTAAAAGTGCAATCTCTCATTTAGGGAAAGTGCCTCTGAGGTTGGCCAGCAGAGCTTACAAATGCACTATCGTCTGATAAGCCAGCGCAGAGAGCACTGATGTGGGAGGCCGGCCTCCGGGCTCAGAGACTAACTGTTAGGGTTAAGCAAGGGAGGAGCTGGCTATTCTGGGAGACAGATAACGACCATATTTTCAATTTTCTTTCAGTGTGAGCATCAGCCACTCCTCAGGTTTGAAAGTCATCATAGTTAGGCTTTTTTTTTTTTCTCAATGACAATTCATCAAGACTGTTACAAGTTTGTGACTTTCATTCAAACATGTTGGCAATGGGAAAATATCTTTTCTCTGCCCCTCTTCGCACCACTGTTTCACAGGGAGGAATAGAAACTAACATTCGCAGAATGTGTTCCATTTGTCACACAAAACCAAAAACAAAACCAAGCCAGTTGCCATCAAGTCAACTCCAATTCATGGCGGCCCTGTGTGTGTCAGAGTAGAAATGCACTCCATAGCGTTTTCAATAGTTGATCTTTTGGAAAAAAATCACCAGGCACCTCAGGGTGGATTCGAACCACCAACCTTCTAATTAGTAGCCCAGTGTTTAACCATTTGCCACACAGAGACAAATGGAAGCCAAAAAAAAAAAAAAGCAGTTGCCATCAAGTAGATTCCAACTCATGACAACTGCATGTGTGTCAGAGTAGAACTGTGGTCCATATGGTTTTCAATGACTGATTTTTCAGAAGTAGATCTCCAGGTCTTTCTTCCAAGGCCTCTGGGTGCATTCAAACTTCCAACCTTTCATTTAGTAGCTGAGTGCATTAACCATTTGCACCATCAGGTACTCCATTCACAGAACATGTTCTGTGTGTCAGACAACAGGAGGTAGCCTCACATATATCATTTCATCCCTATAACAGCCTCCTAAAGAAAATAAGGCTCAGGAGGGATAAACAACTTGCTGAGCACCACACAACTAGCAAGTGCTAGACCACGACACCACCAGACTCCAAGGTCCACATTCTAGAAGGAAGGAGAAGATGTGGGCTTCTCAAGGTGCTGGACCAAGTAGGACTGAGAGCATTGTTACAAGCGACATGTCCTACCTGAACCATGATCCCTGCAGACCCGGAAACAGGAGGAAAGGCTGATGGGACATGAGAGGAAGTGGCACGAAGACCTGGCTGCTTCATACATACTGATAGGTTGGTGTGGTGAGCGGTGCACCTGCTTTAACCTCTAGCAAGTCACTGCTGTGAAAGTAAATGATTTTCTACCAGCAAGCCTGCGTCATAAAGACCTTACTCTAGTTTTGTCTGTAGCTCTACTTCAATGACTTAGCTTTCTGCAGTCAGTTTATTCCTCCAGCCACACTGGTCTTTTTTTCTCTTTCCAAAATATGCCAGAAGTCCCTGGGTAGCACAATTAAGCACTCAGCTACTAACCAGAAGTGCCTTGGGAGAAAGGCCTAGTGATCTACTTCTGGAAAACCAGCCATTGAAAACCCTACGGAGCACAGCTCTACTCCGACACACATGGGGTTGCCATGAGTTGGAGTCAACTTGACAGCAACTGGTTTGGCTTTTGGTTTAAAATATGCCAAGCTAGTTGCTATCTGGGGACAAATGACTTACAGTTGCCTTGACCTTGAACACTCTGCCCCCAGATATTTCATGACAGGTTACCTCTATTCCTTCGGATATCAGCCCCATCATTACCTCCTCAGTGAGCCTTCCAGAAGCACCCATATTAAATTAGCACACTCTTTCACTCAGAGCATGT
Organism: Dugong dugon; assembly: GCA_030035585.1. NCBI lineage: Eukaryota > Metazoa > Chordata > Mammalia > Sirenia > Dugongidae > Dugong > Dugong dugon. Next base: position 63,348,288 of record CM057470.1, on the reverse strand, counting down.
TTCGCTATCTGAAATTACTCTTCTGTTTATTTTACTGCTCATTTATTTTCAACTAGAATGTATCCTCTGCTTGAATGGAGAGCTGGTTTGTCTTTTTCATCGCTGTATCCCTTGCTCTTATAACAGTGCATGGCACAGATACAAAGATGGCACTCAATAAAAAATTGTTGATTAAATGTTGATTAATGAATGATTAAGTTAATACCAATACCTAGCTCGAAGAAGGAGGGGGGGGAACAAGTGGAAAAAGAAGAGGAAGAGGAAGAGGAGGAGGGGAACAAGAGGAAGAAGAAGGAAGAGGAAGAAGAGGGGACAAGAGGAAGAAGAGGAGGAGGAAGAGGAAAGAAACTGATTACTTGCACTGAGATGGAGCTTTTAAAGGGTGACCAAAACTCCAGAACACTTAACTGTGCTCATGAGGAACCTTACATAGACCAAGAGGCAGTCATTCAAACAGAACAAGGGGATACTGCATGGTTTAAAGTCAGTGATGGTGTGCATCAGGGTTGCATCCTTTCACCATACCTATTCAATCTATATGCTGAGCAAATATCCGAGAAGCTGGACTATATGAAGAAGAACAGGGCATCAGGATAGGAGGAAGACTCATTAACAACCTGAGTGCGTTATGCAGATAACACCACTTTGCTTGCCGAAAGTGAAGAGGACTTGAAGCACTTACTGATGAAGATCAAAACCACAGCCTTCAGTATGGATTACACCTCAACATAAAGAAAACAAAAATCCTCACAACTGGACCAATAAGCAACATTATGATAAATGGAGAAAAGATTGAAGTTGTCAAGGATTTCATTTTACTTGGATCCACCATCAACACCCATGAAAGCAGCAGTCAAGAAATCAAATGACGCATTGCATTGGGCAAATCTGCAAAAGGCCTCTTTAAAGTGTTAAAAATCAAAGATGTCACTTTGAGGACTAAGGTGCACCTGACCCAAGCCATGGTATTTTCAATCACCTCATATGCATGGATAAGGAAGATCAAAGAAGAATTGATGCCTTTGAACTATGATGTTGACCAAGAATATTGAAAATACTATGGAGTGCCAGAAGAATGAATAAATCCGACTTGAAAGATGTACAGCCAGAATGCTCCTTAGAAGCAAGGATGACGAGACTTCATCTCACATACTTTGGACATGTTATCAGGAGGGACCAATCCCTGAAGGGCATCATCCTTGGTAAAGTGGAGGGTCAGCAAGAAAAAGGAAGACACTCAATGAGATGGATTGACACAGTGGCTGTGAAAATGGGCTCAAGCATAACAACGATCACAAGGATGGCGCAGGACCAGTCAGTGTTTCCTTCTGTTGTACATGGGGTCACTATGAGTCAGAACCGACTCGACAGCATCTAACAACAACAATAAAACTCCCCTAGGTGGTGCTTGCTCCTTGAGGTAGGGTGCACCCTGGAATTCCTTGTCTATACATTGGGTAAGGCTGCATGGAGATGCCTGCATCCCCTTTAGTCTCAGAGCATTTGTCTCCCCACACCCCCTCCTCCAATCAGTGAGCAGAATGCATGTAATATTGGCGTTTTCCCTGTCTACTGATGCTGGTCCTACCTCTAGTAATATGAGAAGAACACAGAGTGGTCTGAGCAAGACCCTTATTGCTGAGTAGCTGAATGTGCCACACCCATCTGGGGACTCTCCTACGCTCATAGGTATATGTAAAAATGCCAGGAGATCATAACAACAAAATAACATTAGTGAAAGACCCCACCAAGAATAAATATCATTGAATTGGGAGCAAAAGTCATCATTGCAACTCACTCCCTTCATCTCTCCATATAATGCCCCATCACTAATCATGGAAAGTGGGTTGTTAAGTAGGTAGGGGTAAGTGGATGAACTGGGTTGATGTTATAAAAATCCCACAAAGGTGAGAAGGAACAAGGAGTACAATGGACTCCCAGGGCCTGGATTGCAAATATTAGGACTGTTCCCATAATGCCAGTGAGCATCATGAGGCCAAAAGAATTCCTCAAAGTTTGTAGATTGGTCCCTGTTCTCTGGAGTCACCTAAGCATCCCAGGAAGGATACAGCCAGGAGGAGGTGCAGTAGGGTAGGAAGGTCAGGTTCTGATGGTGGTGACACTAAATAGTGGCAATCCCCAGATTAGGCATCAGCACATTCACTGCCCCCAAAGCCCACAGGTAAAACCAAACAGAAAAGCTGATTTTTGGTGTCCACCTGCTTTTTGTGTGAGCCCCTCTCTTTTCCTACAGACTTTTCTCTCCAGCTTTCGAGTCTCCCTGTGCGCCATGGCTGACCGACCCAGGTCAGACTTTCCCCTAAATGGCCTTTGTTCTTTCACTCAAAACCCATATACTCAGACTGGATATGTCAATCTGATTATTTGATGGAAATAATTGTCACCAAACTGTGAGCTGCTTATTGAAAGAACAGCTGGTTAATACAAATGAATCTAAGGAGCAGAAGGGTGTATGGAGCTGTGCATAGGTCCACAGCACAGGCCCCTCTCACTGGGCCGGTCACTCTGAACGTCCAGCCTGGTCAGAGATGGTCACCCATAGCAGTGGCCACCTCAATAACACATCCTGGTGCTGGCTCTCCCTCCTTCCCTGTCTCATCCCGTTTCTCTCACCCTTCATCCCAGCTCCCAGACCAACTACTAACACATAAGCCTTTGTCTCCAGCTCTGCCCTAGGGGAGTGCAGGCTGAGACAAGCCAAACAGAAATGCTGCTTGAGCAGCAATAGCACCCTGGATCCTTCTGGCTGTCCTTGGGGCACCTCACTTTGCCCTCTCCTGACAACTCTTTACCCCCATGTTCCATAGGCTTCCAGGAGATCAGCATCCCGGGAATGCAGCCTCGGCCAACACTCTTTCCCCTCACAAGTCCCACTCTCTTTTTTTCTGTTTCCTATTTATCTTGACTCTCTTGCTTCTTTTAAGTTTTTTTCTGTATCAATTCATTCTGCCTTCTCTGTGTGTATTAGACTCCTGTTGCTGCTATAACAAATTATCACTACAAACGTAGTAACTTAAAACAACACAAATTTATTATCTTACAGTTCTGGGGGCCAGAAGTCCCAGATGGGTCTCACTAAAGTCAAGGTCTCGACAGGACTGCGTTCCTTTTCGAGGCTCTAGGAGACAATCCTTTTCTTTGCCTTTTCCAGCTTCTAGAAGCTGCCCAGATTCCTTGCTTCATGTCCCCCTTCTAGCGATTTTATCACTCAGACCTCTGTTTCTGTTTTCACATCTTCTCTGACCCTTCTGCCTCCCGTTTCCATCTTTTAAGCTCCCTTGTGCTTACAGTGGAAACCCTGGTGGCGCAGTGGTTAACAGCTACAGCTGCTAACCAAAAGGTCAGCAGCTCAAATCCTCCTTGGAAACCCTATGGGGCAGTTCTACTCTGTCCTTTAGGGTCGCTCTGAGTCAGAATCGACTCGACGGCAACGAGTTTGGTTTTCTGTGTGTGTGTGTGTGTGTGTGTGATTACAGTGGGTCCACCCAGATAATCCAGGATAATCCCCACCTCAAGGTCCTTAATCTAATCACATCTGCAAAATCCCTTTGTCATATAAAGTAACATATTCACAGATTCCTGGGATTAGGACTCAGACATCTTTGGAGGCCATCATTTTACCTACTACACTGTAGATACTTAGAGCATTATATTAATAAAAAACCACCTAATTCTCACAGATTTTTCTCTTTGCCCTTCTCAGCATCGTAAACCCCACTTGCTCAACTTGGAAGGCATCACCTCATTACCAGGGATTCATGTAGCTAAAAATGCACAGCTAATGTGTTAAAGAACCTCTCTGTTAGCATGCAAGTGCTTTTTCTAAAAACTTGTTGTTGTTGTGAGTTGCTGTCAGATCAACTCCAACTCATGGCAACCCCAACAACAAAAGGAAATACTGCCCGGTTCTGCTGCACCATCTTCACAATCATTGTTATGCTCAAGTCCATTGTTGCGACCACTGTTATTTTGAGTGACTTCCAACCGAGGAGGCTCATCTTCCAGCACTATATTGGACAATATTCTGTTAAGATCCATAGAGTTTTCATTGCTAATTTCCAGAAGTAGATGACCAGGCCTTTCTTCCTAGTCTGTCTTAGTCTGAAAGTTCTGCTGAAACCTGTCCACAGTGAGTGGTCCTGCTGGTATATGAAATACTAGTGGCATAGCTTCCAGCATCGTAGTAACATGTAAGTCACCGCAATACAGCAAGCTGACAGACAGGCGGTGGATTTGAAAATATATTGTTGTTGCCTTCAAGTCGATTCCAACTCATGATGACCTCATGAGTGCAGAGTAGACCTGCTCTATAGGGTTTTCAAGTCTATGACCTTTTGGAAGCAGATTGTGTGCCTTCCACAACACTTCTGGGTGGGTTTGAACTGCCACCTTTTTGGCTAATAGTCAAGTGCCTAACTGTTTGTGCCATCCAGGAGCCTAGCATTCACATTTTAACATGTTAATCTCTATGCACTTCCAAATCATATTTTTAAGAAGTGGATTCTTTTGGCTGTTCCACCCCAGAAAAATAACGATGCATTATTTCTTTATAAATTTCCAGGAAAATGGATTTTATAATCTCTGTTGTTTTCTCCTAGGGTTGAAATCACTTTGAAGGTCAAGAAACTTTTCCTGAGATCTAATACTCTCTTCTCTTGGTGCAGTGGAATTGAAAAATAGCCACCACCTTATGCATAAAAATCTTACTTACATGTAAAAATCACAGAAGTCAGGGATGAAATCAACCATATGGATCAGAGAGTTCCTCTGCTTTATTTTCCAGGTGAGAAAATTGAGGTTCAGAAGGGAAAAGGGTCTTGCACCAAATCAAACTACTCTGTGAGTGGTCTCCTTTTAGACTCTTCTTCTCAAGGAGAAATAGTCTCAATTCTTTTCATATTTCTCCCCTAATTCTCACCTTCATTTCTAGGTTTCCTTGACTTTCTGGCAGAGGTGACATCGTCCACCTGGGCTGAAAACATCAGTTGGGCCCTGGCTATCTGAACACCACCCTCCACACACAGCTGGAGAAATTCCTCCACCCAAGAGCACATTCCTTGGCAAGGTTGTGAGGAGAGGAAGGTGTCGAGCTGAACGTCTCTTCCCCTCTCTTCCAGCAGACACAGCCCAAGGGTGAGTCGAGAGGTATTTACATTGTCTTCATGTGTCCCTCTGCAGGAAACTGCAAAAGCCCAAACTTTGATCCACCGAAGGGAATGAGACAGTGCACAGGGTCTGTGATACATGAGGTTAGGAAGGAAGCAAGGGGCTCAGGTTCACAGGGGGTCACCGTGAATTGGCACGCACATATTCAATGCAACTGGACACCCCCTGCAAACACACGTGGGAAATCCCTCTTGCTCAGTTCCCAGGCTTCCACGGAGGGACGGTGGCCCAGGGTTCCTGGATTATCCCATCAAAGATAGGTTCCTGTCCTCTCTTCACCACCCAGCATATGACCCTGTTTAACTTTTTTGCATGCTGGCCTCATTTATTTCTCTGTGTTTACTACCTGTCTCCTCCCTGCTTCCATTCCTCCCCCTGCCACCCAGGATTTCTCTGTAATTAGCTCACTTTTCCATTTTTGCCCACATCAGCTTCATCCTCAGGTTTGCTTCCATCCACCAACCCCACCAGTTGCCATGGAGTCAACTACAACTCAAGCGACCCCATGCGTGTCAGAGTAGAATTGTGCTCCATAGGGTTTTCAAAGACTGATTTTTCAGAAGTAGATCGCCAGGCCTTTCTTCCAAGGCACCTCTGGATGGACTCAAATCTCCAGCCTTTCAATTAGCAGCTGAGTGCATTAACAATTTGCACCACCCATGGAGTTCAGGTAACTAAGACAGCAATCAATGAACGTCTATAGCCAACAGCCAAGGCCATGTGCCTCCCAAACTACCACTGCACAGCAGAGTTCCAAACTGGCCACACAAATTTCTGACCTAATTATTAGTCTACTTATACATATATAATATGTAAAATAGCATCATTTTTTCAAGGGCAAAAAACCAGTTTTATGAGAGACCCCCGATATGCTGAAAATACTAGTATGAAACTTTAGTTTGAATGGCTCTATCTATGGATACCTAGACTTGTGCAGGACCTCCAGAGAACTTTTCCCAAACTTTAAATCACTACTTCTTTAGGGCTAATAAGAAAAGCAGTCTAATGTTTGAATGGCTTTTTGCAACATCCAAAATGCTTCTTTGACTTTGAATCATTAAAAAGTTGGTTTTGATTTAGAGAATTGCTTCACAGGGAAGAAGAAACTTTTGGCCGCATTCCTTTGTAAGAGTGATGGATCAAGATGTATCTGGACAATGTGTTCAGATGAAAAAAAATTTAGACTGGCTTGTGTGTGTGAGGGAAAAAACAAAATACGAACTTTATCAAGTTTAATTGAGGGTTTTCACTTTTCCAGATTCATACAGTTACAATTTTCTGTAACTAATTTGTGGGTTCATTTCTTTCTTGGATTTGGGTAGCATATTATTACAGAACTTAAAAGTCACTAGATTGTTTTTCTGGCAATAATCATCCATATATTGAATCAGGATGTAGATATTTAATATAGGTTTAATGTGCTTTAAAAGATTTTGATCGGTTTTCTTTAATCATAGAAGGATGGGGCTACAAGGACTTTGCCAGGTCTCCTCTTTATTTTGCAGATGAGGAAACTGAACCGTAGGAAGGTTAAAAGGTCTGCTGAGACTCCTTAATGCTTGGTCCCAAGCTCTCGCCATCAAAACATGTGGCCTTCCTCTCCTAGCAGGCATTTTATCAGGGAAATAATCATCTTAAGTAAGCTAATTGGTGCTCCTGGGTTAGCCTGAGTTAAAGGCTTAATGTATTGCTTTTCCAACATACTGGTTTACATTTTACTAGTGATTTTCCAGAAACATGGAGTCTTTGGATGGTGCAAATGGTTAACTCAGCTGCTGAGAGGTTGGCAGTTTGAGTCTACCCAACGGCACCTCAGAAGAAAGGCCTGGCGATCTACTTCCAAAAAAACAGCCAATGAAAACCCCACAGAGTACAATTTTACTGTCAGGGGTTTGCCATGAGTCAGAGTTGACTCCACGGCAACTGGTTACTTGTTACAGAAACACAAAGGATTAATCAGGGGAGGAGGTTTGTGCTCTGCTCCTGAATTTAATTTCATACACTGTACATGAAGATTTTCCATTACATATTAAATATGTATAAATAAATGTTTCTCCCACAGCTAAGTCTTTCCCCTTTACAAGGACTGGTCCCTGTGCTGTGGCAAATGTATGTCATTGTCATACTAGCCCTGCAGGAAAAATACTGAAAACCCTAAAATGCAAAGCGAGAATGCTGTCACCCCAGCAGTTTACTCTGAGATGGTGAGCTTTGAGATATAGGAGCAGCAGATGGCGGGGCTCAGCTTCCAGCAGACGGTTTGATCAGCGAGGTCAGGGAGGAAGGGGAGGCTAAGGCAAGCCTTCTGGAGATGTGAGGCTCACTGTGTGCTGGGCAAGAAGCCAAAGAGGCAAAATATGTATCCTGTTGGGGAGTGGAAGGAGGGTCAAGGCCATGCCCTTGCTTGCACACCAGGCCCACATGTGGAGCGCTGGGAGGAAGGGAGCAACACTAGTCCTGGGGAAGAAAAAGAAAAACCAAACCAGTTTCTGTCACGTCAATGCCCACTCATGCGTGTCAGGATAGAACTAGGCTCCATAGGGTTTTTAACGGCTGGGAACTTTCAGAAGCAGATTGCCAGGCCTTTCTTCCAAGGCATCGCTGGGTGAATCCAAACCGCCAACCTCTGAGCTGGTAGTCAAGTGCTGAACCATTTACACCACCCAGGGACCCTTAATCATGGAGACCAGGGATATAAAAGGGGAGCGAGGGAGTGATGAGGCACAGAATCAGGTAGTGTTTGAAGAAGGCTGCTTATACCAAAACTTTGTTGAGACAGCCCAGTTGAATACAATAGAAACAGGGGTTATAAGAAGCAGCACCTGAGAGGACAGACTTCTCATCCTTCTTGTGATGTCCTTCTTGTGACTCCCACATCCTTTTTATGAGTATCCCCCGCCACCTCTTTTCTTTCTCTCCCTAAGTTTATGATTTTCGATCTCAGCCCATTAAAAGACAGGGAAATGAAGCAAATGTATTTTAAACTAGCACTTAAATTAATTACTTTAAGCCTACTCAGACATCTTCTATCTCCATGGGCAGGCTCTGCAGTCCCCCCACACCAGCTTCAATGCAGGATCCTCTCTGGGGTGGGGAGAGGGCAGAGCTCTCAATGTCTACTTTCTGAAGGAGATCTTGCTCGCTAAAATCTTCTCTTTTGTTCTCTTAATCCTTTTATATTGTCAAAGTAGTTGAGAGAATCTAAATGTTTTAGAAGCTCTCATAAATTTCTGATGAATATCTGCGTATGGTGATTCAGCACCTTAGTTCCTATCTGTTGTAACTTGGTGCTTAAATGAGACTTTATTTTAACAAATATTGAAAGATTAAAAACACAACAGAGACTTGCAGAGATGACCAAGGAACAAGAATCTATAAAACAAAGAAACAAATAAAAGATACTTGAAAAGGAGCCAAACATAATTCTAGAAGTGAAGTCTATAATCATTAGAATTAAAAACACGGTGGATGTGAGATGGGATAAGGCTTGCCAACCGCAGAAAGAGACATAACAACAATTCTGTAGGTTAAAGAAGATGGCAGTTTATTTCTCTCTATGCAGTGTTGGACGTGAGCATTCCAGGTTGGCAGGCAGCTCTGCTCCAGGTGATCATTCAGGGAGACAGGTTCCTTCCATCTTGTTTCTTGGCCATTCCCTAGAACATTAACCCCATCAGGTCACACACACAAGGTCCCTGGGTGGCACAAACGGTTTGAGCTCAACTACTGACTAAAAGTTGGCAGTTCAAACCCATCCATCAGTGCCATGGAAGAAAGGCTTGGTGATCTGCTTCCATAAAGATTACAACCAAGAAAACCCTATGGAGCAGTTCTAGTCTTTAACACATAGGATCACCATGAGTCAGAATCAACTGGATAGCAATTGGCTTGGTTTTATTATTTGTTTTAGTCACAGACACAGGTGAAAGAATAGGGTTTTTTTTCCCCACAATCCTCTCTTTACCTATGTTTACACATTTAATCCTCAAAGCAACTCCATAAGGAAGGTACTGTTACTATCCTCATTTTACAGATGAGGAATCTACGGCATAGAAGGTTAAGTAATTTGTCTAATGTCACACAGCTAGTAAGGGCACAGGCAGTATCCTGAGTATCTTACCACAATATTATATTATCTCTCAAAAAGTCTTTACCACATTAATAAAAACAACAAAGGCATTGCTTTAAAAAATAAATATGTTAAACACTTTTATTCACTTCTAATTATTTATTTAAAACTTTCCTCTAGGTCGATAGATCTAAATATGACTCAACCCTAAATATTAAATTCAGACTACTGGAAAATTTGATGGAATTGGTGCATATTTCCATAAATCCCTCCCAGAAACCCACCAAAAAAATAGAGAAGAAAAGTTCATTTACAGTGTTCACGACAGTGAAATTGTGGTGGGAACAACTCCACGCTATAAATTCTGAAGGCTCTATCACAGACACCACCTGTTTTTATCCAATTATAAGAGGGACTAGGAGCCAGAGGTCACATTTGTGCTGTTGTTTTCGATGATCCCAATGAAGACACCACCTTCTGTGACCCAAGAGGTATTTCAAGAAAGGTGTCAGAGTTCCAGGTGGTGCAAATGGTTAATGCTCTCAGCTGCTCACCACAAGGTTGGAGTTTCAAGGTACCTCTAAAGGAAGGCCTGGAGATCTACTTCTGAAAAACCAGCCATTGAAGATCCTATGAAACCTAGTTCTACCTGACACACAGGGGTCACCATAAGTCAGAGTCAACCCCACCGCAATTGGTTATGGGTTTGTCTTGTTCTGCACCCCAGAGAGACGGAAGCAGAGCACTGCCTTCCGATGCCCCACTTTACCTCTGCTTCTCCATGTGGCTCCTCTGTCTACACATGACCGTGTATCAGGGGAAGACAGTACTTCTGGTCCCAATGCCCTTACCAAGAAGCTGTGGGACCTCAGGCAAATCACTTAATCTCTCTGGACTTCAGTTTTCTCATCTGTAAATGAGAGGTTTGCTTTACATCGTCACTTTTCAGACCTTTTCCAGCCTCAAATCTTTTTCTTCTTACAAAGCCCAAGATGAAAATCTCATATGTAGAACCAAATAGAAAATGAAGCCTCTGTAGCTGAATCAGAGGTAGAATGATGAGAGTCCTGCCCACCAGGATCCCCAACCCAAAAACCAGTTGCCATGGAGCTGATTCCAACTCATGACAACCCCATGTGTGTCGGAGTAGAGCTGTGCTCCATAAGGTGATTTTCCAGAAGTAGATCTCCAGGCCTCTGGGTGATCGGAAACTCCAACCTTTCTGTTAGTAGTTAAACATGTTAACCATTAGCACCACCCAGGGACTACTAACCAGTAGACATAACCTTAAATCCCGTCAGGCTCCTCAGAGCAGCTTGAAAACCACCAGTTTCTGTGACTTTCAATTATAACCACTGATGATTCTCTCTTGAGCCAGACTACTAAATATCAGTCTCTATCCTATTCTTCAGAAAATAAAGATTAACAGAAGAGAAGAAGAAAAAGGAGGAGGAGGAGGGGAAAGATAAAAGAGGAAAAGGAGGAGGAGGAAGAAAAAGAAAACTAAGCATTCAAGGGGAGCTACAAATGATTTTCAGGCTTGAGCCCAAACAAAATCTGACAATTTCTCTGTTGGTGATTAATTAACATGAGGTATCTAAACCATACATTCGTTAACAAGAATTATGTCGCCATATCCCTTTTATGCCCCATCCTATTAAAATGTCTTCTTGAGAAAGAGCCATTTGTGGGGCACAGAACTCACCTGGGGAGCAGGGAGTGAGGAGCCAAGAGCCCCATCACCCCAAGCAAGAGCAGGTTGGGATGACAGCTCTGGCATAAACCAAACAAACATGTCAGCATTGAGTTTCTTCCACCTGGAAATTTATAACTGCCCTCTGTGTAACCACATCTGAAAAGTACCAGCAAGCTGGAAACATGGAACAAGAACAAAAAGCCTCTTTTGTCTCAAGGGTAACAAAATAAAAAGGGCTTCTTTTTTAAGGCCATAAGAAAAGAATTACTCACTTTATACGCTCAGGCTGACGTTTTCATGAGAAAACAAATTTGGACAATTTCATTTACTGCCTGCAGATCCTGAATGACGTGGAGAGCTAATGGTGCTTCCACAGATGGCTCCCCTCCCGCCCCCATCCCACAGATGTTACCTCACTCCTGCCTTCTTCTCTTCCCTATATATCCCTAGGGCTGCCTGTAACATTCCTCTGTTTATTTATCTGGGGTAATTTGGAGAGTAAGTATTGTGTCTATCTGCCATGTGGTTTTGCTCAGTGTCAGTAGCAAAGTAATTCTTACATTTAAACTGTCCCGAGGGCTATTAAGATGACAGTGCATTGATGTTACAGAAAATGGTCCATTAGTTCAATCTCAGAGGAACTAGTCTTCCCGGAGGGCACCATGCTGTGAGCTCTGCTCATTCACCCCTCCTGCCTGGACAGCCCCTCCTCTCCCACCGGACATGGATACCCTACCACTCGCCTGTCACCAAGTACTGCTCCTTTCAAAGCATTTATCCCACTGCAGTGTAGCTTCTCAGTACTTATATGGATCCTCCACTAGAGTGTGAACTTCTGGAAGACAGGAGCTGCATCTTATTCATTGTGCTATCCATCATCACTAAACTGCAGTAAACACTGAACGTATAAATTTTTAATAACAATATATCAATAGCATCAGAATTTGAACTCAGCATGGTATATGAGAAATCTCAGTGAAATTTGGAGATCAAGAATTTGAAGAGGAATCCATCTGCCCCAGGTAGTCTTCTCTAGCAGTACTCAGCAGTTGGGGCAGTGGTGGTTCAGTGGTAGAATTCTTGCCTTCCATGCAGGAGACGCAGTTTGATTCCCAGCCAATGCACCGCATATGCAGCCACTACCCATCTGTCAGTGGAGGTTTGCATGTTGCCATGATGCTGAACAGGTCTCAGCAGCGCTTCCAGACTAAGACAGGCTAAGAAGAAAGGCACGGTGATCCATTTGCAAAAAATCAGCTAATGAAAACCCTACGGATCACAACAGTCTCATCTGAAACTGACCATGGGCAGCGTTTCGTGTCATTTTGCATGGGGTCACATGAGTCAGGAGCCTAGTCAATGGCAGCTAACAACAACAAGTACTCAGGGGCTCCAATGTCTAGACTTAAAGGAGGCGGAGGTCTGAGTGGATCCAGCTAGGGGGTTTTACTAAGTGTGTGCAATGTAAGTAGATGGAGCACGAGAGTGTTGAAAGTACTAACAAAAGTCATCTTGAAGTTCTGGGCCATAAGTGTAATCTGGTTTGTGTAGGAAGAAATGATGGAAATGGATAAGGAGGAAAGACAAAGGTACAAGTAACTGGAAGCATGGGTGTGGATAAATAGCAAGTCCAGTGAGAGAGAAGAATCAGAAGTCATGAGGTGCATGATTTTAAGATTTTGCCTGGGTGTTCCTGGCTGTGACGGTTAAGGTTCTGTGTCAATTTGGCTGGGCCATGATTTTCAGTGGCTTGGCAGTTATGTAATGATGTAGTTTGGCAGTTATGTAATGATGTGTTCATCCTCCATGATGTGATCTGATGTGACCAGCCAATCAGTTCTGAGGGGAGTTTCCCCAGGGGTGTGGCCTCATCCAATATATATATGGATGTTCTGGCAAAGGTCGCTCACTTGTTCTGGATCTTGCATCTGGCTCATCATCAGCTGACCTCTAGTTCTTGGGACTTGAGATCTTGGGATTCGTCAGCATCCACAGCCTGTAAGCCAGCAGCCTGCCATCTGATGTGCAGATCTTGGGTTTGTCAGCCCCTGCAGCTACGTGAGCCAGGAGAAGCCTCCACCCTGACACCTGACCCACGAACTTGGGACTTGCCAGCCTCTACAGCCACATGAGCCATTTCCTTGAGATAAATACACACACACACACACACACACACCCCTCACTGGTTTTCCTTCTCTAGAAAACCCAGCCTAAGACATTTGGTACCGAGAATGGTTCTAGACAAACAAAATTGTAAGGATGAGTTTTCTAAACTGGTTCTCAAGTCTGACTAGTCTTAAAGGTGCTTATGACTCTGCCTCTAGTAGCAAAGAGGCCACTGCTAATCCATGGAGTGAGGTGGCAATATTAATATGCAAAATATCACCAATAGGTCAAGTACTGGTGAGAAGAGAGGCTCTGGGTGACCACGTGTTTGATACTTTCCAACAATTTTGTCAGAATGAGATGTACAGGGAAGTGGCTGGTTGCTCCTACTTTTTTTTTTAATTGTGCTTTAAGTGAATGTTTATAGTTCAAGTTAGTTTCTCATACAAATATTTATATACACATTGTTATGTGACCCTAGTTGCTCTCCCTAAAATGTGACAGCTCACTCCTCCTTTCCACCCCAGATTTCCTGTGTCCATTCAACCAGCTCCTGTCCCTTTTTGCCTTCTCATCTTGTGCCCATTTAGTCTCATGTATCTACTTGAGCTAAGAAGCACTCTCTTCATGAGTATCATTTTATGTTCTATAGTCCAATCTAATATATGTCTGAAGCGTTGGCTTTGGGAATGGTTTCAGTTCTGGGCTAATGGAGAGTCCGGGGCCATGTCTTCCAGGGTCCCTCCAGTCTCAGTCAGACCGTTAAGTCTGGTCTTTTTACTAGAATTTGAGTTCTGCACCACACTTTTCTCCTACTCCATCAGGGACTCTCTGTTGTGTTCCCTGTCAGGGTGATCATTGGTGGTAGCTTGGCACCATCTAGTTTTTCTGGTCTTAGGCTGATGGAGTCTCTGGTTTATGTGGTCGTTTCTGTCTCTTGGGCTAATATTTTCCTTTTGTCTTTGGTGTTCTTCATTCTCCTTTGCTCCAGGTGGGTTGGGACTAATTGATGTATCTGAGATGGACACTTGCTAGCTTTTAAGGGTTGGTCCTACTTTTGCTAGAAAAAGTGATGAAAGAAAAAGATGAGCTCAGCACTTCAGAATCACAGCTCAACTGCCACATAAAAGACCTCAAAGTTGCCACTTGTGCCCTGAAAGAAAGCCTTATTTCTTGTAGTAACAGAGCTCTTATTGCAGAAAACCAAACCCAGAGTCTTATACTAAGAGTAGCTGAATTACAAAGCCAGCTGAATTCCCAGCTTCAAACGGTGTCTGAAGTTAAAAAGAGGGCATTGATTGGGAAGAAATGGAATCCTGAAACTCAAGATGGAAACATATGGGCAGGTAATCAGAAGCTAGGGACATAGTTGTTGTCGTTGTTAGACGCCATCAAGTCTGTTCCGACTCATAGTGACCCTACGTACAATAGAAGGAAACACTGCCCAGTCCTGTGCCATCCTCACAATCGTTGCTATGTTTGAGCTCATTTTTGCAGCCACTGTGTCAATCCATCTAGTAGAGGGTCTTCCTCTTTTTTGCTGAACCTCTGCTTTACTAAGCATGATGTCCTGTTCCTGGGACTGCTCCCTCTTAGTAACATGTCCAAAGTATGTGAGACAAAGTCTTGTCATCCTTGCTTCTTAATGAGCATTCTGGCTGTACTTCTTCCAAGATAGATTTGTTTGTTTTTCTGGTAGTCCTTGGTACATTCAATATTCTAGGACAACACCATAATTCAAATGCATCAATTCTTCCTTATTTGGACTTTGTTATTCATTGTCCAGCGTTTGCATGCATATGCGTTGATTGAAAATACCATGGATTGGGTCAGGGGAGCCTTAGTCCTTAAAGTGACATCTTTGCTTTTTAACACTTTAAAGATGTCTTTTGCAGCAAATTTGCCCAATGCAATACATCATTTGATTTCTTAACTACTTCTTGCATAAGCATTTATTGTGGATCCAAGTAAAATGAAATCCTTGACAATTTCAATATTTTCTCCATTTATCATGCTATTCCTTATTTGGCCAGTTGTGAGAATTTTTGTTTTCATTATGTTGACGTATAATCCATACTGAAGGCTGTGGGGTTTTTGATCTTCATCAGTAAGTGTTTCAAGTCCTCTTCACTTTCAGCAAGCAAGACTATGTCATCTGCATATCACAGGGTGTTAATTAGTCTTCCTCCAATCCTGATGCTGTGTTCTTCTTCATATAATGCAGAGTCTCAGATTATTTGCTCAGCGTACAGATTGAATAAGTGTGGTGGAAGAATACAACCCTGATGTACACCTTTCCTGATTAACCATGCAGCAGCCCCTTGTTCTGTTGGAACAACTGCCTCTTGCTCTATATACAGGCCCCACATGAACACACTTAAGTGTTCTGGAAATCTCATTCTTCACAATGTTGCCCGTAATTTGTTACCATCCACACAGTCAAATGCCCTTGCATAGTCAATAAAACACAGGTAAACATCTTTTTGGTATTCTCTGCTTTCAGAAAAGATCGATTCTGACATTAGCAATGATATCCCTCATTCCACATCCTCTTCAAAATCTGGCTTGAATTTCTGGCAGTTCCCTGTCGATGTGCTGCAACAACAATTTTTGAATTATCATCGGCAAAATTTTACTTACGTGTGCTATTGATGATATTGTTTAATAATTTCTGAATTCTGTTAGATCACCTTTCTTTGGAATGGGCACAAACCCAGATCTCTTACAGTTGGTTGGCCCAGGTAGCTGTCTTCCCAATTTCTTGGGCATAGACAAGTGAGCACTTCCAACATTGTATCCATTGGTTGAAACATCTCAACTGGTATTCCAGTCAATTGTTGGAGCCTTGTTTTTCAACAATACCTTCAGTGCAGCTTGGACTTTTTCCTTCAATACCGTCGGTTCTTGAAGCCGTTGAATGTTGAACAATTCTTTTTGGTACAATGACTGTATTCCTTCCATCTTCTTTTGACACTTCTGGCATCATTCAGTAATTTGCCCACAGAATCCCTCAATATTGCAACTTGAGGCTTGAATTTTTTCTTCAGTTCTTTCTGCTTGAGAAATGCTAAGTGTGTTCTTCCCTTTTGGTTTTCTAACTCCAGGTATTTTCACATTTCATTATAACACTTTACTTTGTCTTCTTGAGTCACCCTTTGAAATCTTCTGTTCAGCTCTTTTACTTCTTCATTTCTTCCTTTCGCTTTAGCTACTCTACATTCAAGAGCAAGTTTCAGAGTCTCTTCTGACATCCATTTTGGTCTTTTCTTTCTTTCTCTTCTTTTTAATGACCTTTTGCTTTCTTCATGTAGGATGTCCTTGATGTCATCCCTCAACTTGTCTGGGCTTCGGTCATTAATGATCAATGCATCAAATCTATTCTTGAGATGGTCTGTACATTCAGGTGGGATGAACTCAAGGTCCTACTTTGATCTCACGGACTTGTTTCAATTTTCTTCAACTTCAGCTTGCATATGAACAATTAATAGTCTGTTTCAAGTCAGCCACTGGCCTTGTTCTGGCTGATAATATTGAGCTTTTCCATTGTCTCTTTCCATAGATGTAGTCAATTTGATTCCTGTGTATTCCGTCTAGTGAAGTCTACGTGTATAGTTGTCATTTATGTTGGTGAAAAAAGGTATTTGCAATGAAGAAGTCATTGGTCTTGCAAAATTCTATTATGTGATCTCCAGTGTCATTTTTATCACCAAGTCCATATTTTCCAACTACCGATCCTCTTTGTTTCCAAATTTTGCATTCCAATCACCAGTAATTGTCAATGCATCTTGATTGCATGATTGATCAATTCCAGGCTGCAGAAGCTGGTAAAAATCTTCAGTTTCCTCATCTATGGCATTAGTGGTTGGTGCATAAATTTGAATAATAGTCATATTAACTCATCTTCCTTGTAGGCATATGAATATTATCCTATCACTGACAGTGTTATACTTCAGGATAGTTCTTGAAATTTCATTGGATCACTTCTGCCAAAAGAACCAGCCCTCTTACTCCCATCTGAAGAAAGGACTCCATCTTTGTCTGCCAAGCCACCCTCCCCAGTAAAACCATCATCCCCTCCACCACCATCTGATGAGATTAACTCAGCTATGCCTGAAGAGCCTTTGTTTGAGATATTGCCTGAGGCAGGATTTGAATCATCGCCTGGGGCATCACCTAAGGGTAGCTGTTTTACAAGACATTGCTGACTGTTCCCAGAACTCACCCCCACTACCCATTTGTGCTTCTAGACCTGTAAATAGATTTAACTCCCAGCGAGCTCCAAAAGGTGAAGTACTAAATGTGACCCAAGAGGAGGTATGCTACACTCCAAAGAACTGCTGGACTTTTCTAATATGTACAAACAGAAACCTGGGGAATATGTGTGGGAATGGCCATTAAGGGTGTAGATAATGGTGCAAGAAACATAAAGTTGGATAAGCATGAGTTTATTTATATGTGCCCACAAGCACAGAGTCTTCATTCAGTGTTTCAGCTCAAGATGTTAGGAAAGGATCTAATAGTTTATTTGGTTGATTTGCTGAAATATGGACTACATGATGGCCTACACTAAATCAAGTTGACATACCAGACTTGCTTTGGTATACTGTAGAATAAAGTATCCAAAGGCTTAGGAAAATTGGCATGTTAGAGTGGATTTAACAGGTTAGACCCACAGACCTACACATGGAGTGGCCAGAAGACACAACTTTTAGCACAACAGCGAGGAACATATTTGAGAAAGGAACCCCAGCATCTTTGAAGACTGCTGTGATTGCTGTTTTATGTAAGTCAGATTTGACTGTGAGAACTGCCCTAACTGAATTGACACATAACTACAGTGGGGTTGACTGGACCTCATGGTGGTAGGGGCCAAGTGGCAGCACTCAATCAACAAAGACAAAGTGGGCATGGTTACCACACTGGACAGCAGAGTTCAAGCAGTAATCAGAATAGTCTGACTCATATGGACTTGCAGCGTTCGCTACTTAGTCATGGAGTCCCTAGGAGTGAAATAAATGGGAATTTACTAAATATTTACTTGATCTGTACAAGCCAAAGAATTCTAGGTCAAGTGAATGGCAGTCTAACTCAAATCACCAGAATAGAGAGTCACAGCCCCTCAGTCAATTCTTAGACTTGAGCCAGTTTACAGACCAAAATCCTTGAATGAGGGGAGGCCAGGTTCCCTTCAGGAAGGACCTCACTACACTGCCAAAAATTTATACTGTTAATCTTTTTCTCAGCCTTCCCCAAAGGGATCTATGGCCTTTTACAAGAGTGACTGTTCATTGGAGAAAAGGAAAATAATCAGACTTTAGGGGATTACTGAATACTGTCGCTTCACTGATGCTAATTCCAGATCTAAAATGTCACTGTGGCCCACCAGTCAGAGTCAGGGCATATGAAGATCAGGTTACTAAAGGGGACTTAGCTCAGGTTCATCTCACAGTGGATGCAGTAAGTCCCTAAACCCATCCTGTAGTGATTTTCCCAGTTCCAGAATGCGTAATTGGAATATACTCAGCAACTGGCAGAACGCCCACATTGGAGCTCTGAAAAATGGAGTAGTGGCTATTATGGAGGGAAAAACCAAGTGGAAGCCACTAAAACTGCCTCTATCCAGGAAAATAGTAAAGCAAAAGCAGTACCACATTCCTGGAGGGATTGCAGAGATTACTGCCACCATCAAGGACATGAAGGATGCAGGAGTAGTGATTCCCACCACATCCCCATTCAACTCGCCTATTTGGCTTGTGCAAGAAAAACAGATGGATTTGGAGAATGACAGTGGATTATCAAAAACTTAACGAGCTGGTGACTCCAATTGCAGCTGCTGTTCCACATGTGGTTTCATTGCTTGAGCAAATTAATTCATCTCCTGGTACCTGGTACACAGCTATTGATCTGGTTAATGTCTTTTTCTCCATATCTGTTTCAAAGGACCACCAGAGAAGTTTGCTTTCAGCTGGCAAGGCCAGAAATACACCTTCACTGTCCTGCCTCAGAGATATACCAATGCTCTAGCTCTGTGTCATAATTTAGTCCACAGGGAACTTGATCACCTTTCCCTTCCACAAGATGTCACATTGGTCCATTACATTGATTGGACCTAGTAAGGAAGAAGTGTCAATGACTCTGGACTTATTGGTAAAACATTTGCATGCTAGAGGGTAGGAGATTAATCCCACAAAAAATCAGGTGCTAGGGTCACTATGAGTTGGAATCAACTCAACAGCAACAGGCATTTGTTTGTTTTTTTCCACCTTAGTGAAATTTCTAGGAGTCCAGTGGTGTGGCGTATGTCAAGATATTCCTTCTAGGGTGAAGGATAAGTTGTTACAGCTGGCCCCTCCTACAACTAAAATGGAGGCACAATGGAGGCACAATGCCTAGTAGCCTCTTTGGATTTTGGAGGCAACATATCCCTCTTTTGGGTGTGCTACTCCAGCCTATTTACCAAGTGACTCAAAAAGCTACTAGTTTTGAGTAGGGCCTAGAATAAAAGATCTCTGCAACCAGGTTCAGGCTGCTGAGCAAGCCACTCTGCCACTTGGGCCATATGCTCCATCTAATCCAATGGTGCTTGAAGTGTCAGTGGTAGATAGAGATGCTGTTTGGAGTCTTTCACAAGCCCCTATTGGTGAATCATAGCACAGAACCTTAGGATTTTAGAGCAAAGCCCTGCCATCCTCTGCAGATAACTACTTTCCTTTTGAAAAACAGCTCTTGGGTTGTTACTAGGCCTTAGTAGAGACTGAATGCTTAACCATGGGCCACCAGATCACCATGCAGCCTGAGCTTCCCGTCATTAACTGGGTGTTGCTGACTCACAGAGTCATAAATTTGGACACGCACAGCAGCAAGCCATCATTGAATGGACGTGGTAAATACAAGACTGGGCTCGAGCGAGACCTGAAGGCACAAGTAAGTTGCATGAGGAAATGGCCCAAGTGCCCATGGTCTCCACTCCTGTCACATTATCTGCCCTCTCACAGTCTGCACCTACGGCTTCATGGGGAGTTCCTTATGATCAGTTGACTGAGGAAGAGAAAACTTGTGCCTGGTTTACAGATGGTTTTCTGTGTGATACGCAGGCACCACTCAATAACGGACAGTGGAAGCACTACAGTCCCTTTCTGGAACCTCCCTGAAAAACAGTGGTGAAGGGAAATCCGCCCAATGGGCAGAACTCCAAGCAGTGCACCTGGTTGTTCACTTTTCTTCAAAGAAGAAATGGCCAGATGTACAACTGTATACTGATTCATGGAGTGTGGCTAACGGTTTGGCTGGATGGTCGGGGGCTTGGAAGGAACACGATTAGAAAATTGGACACAAGGAGGTATGGGGAAGAAGTATGGGGGTAGACGTCTCTGACTGGGCCAAAGAAGTGAAGCTATTTGCATCTCAGGTGAATGCTCACCAAAGGGTGACCTCAGCAGAGGAGGATCTTAGCAATCAAGTGGGTAGGATAACTCGTTCTGTGGAAACTAGTCACCCTCTTTCCCCAGCCACTCTTGTTATTGCACAATCGGCTCATGAACAAAGTGGCCATGGTAGCAGGAACAGAGGTTACGCATAGGCTCAGAACTTGGACTTCCACTCACCAAGGCCAACTTGGCTACAGCCACTTCTGAGTGCCCAATCTGTCAGCAGCAGAGACCAACACTGAGTCCCTGATATGGCACCATCGCTCGAGGATATCAGCCAGCAACCTGGTGGCACACTGATTACATTGGACTGCTTCCATCATGGAAAGGGCAGCGTTCTGTTCATACCGGGATAGACACTTACTCTGGATATGGATTTGCCTTCCCTGCACACAAAGCTTCTGCCAAAACTACCATCCGTGGGCTCACAAAATGCCTTATCTACCATCATGGTTTCCACACGGCATTGCCTCGGATCAGGGGACTCCCTTCACAGTAAATGAAGTGCAGCAATGGGCCTATGCTTATAAAACTCACTTGTCTTACCATGTTCCCCAGCATCCTGAAGCAGTTGGCTTGATAGAACAATGGAATAGCCTCCTAAAGACACAATTATGGTGCCAGCTAGGTGGCAATACTTTGCAGGGTTGGAGCAATGTTCTCCAAGAGGCTGTATGTGCTCTAAACCAGCATCCAATATATGGTGCTCTTTCTCCCATAGCCAGGATTCACAGTTCCAGGAATTAAGGGATGGAAATGGGGGTGGCACCACTCACTACTACCCCTAGTCACCCACTTGCAAAACTTTTGCTTCCTGTCCCTGCGACCCTATGCTCTGCAGGTCTAGCGGTCTTAGTTCCAAACGGAGGAATGCTCCTACCGGAGACCCAACAGGGATTCCATTGAACTGGAAGTTAAGAATGCCACACAGCCACTTTAGGCTCCTCATGCCTCTAGCTCAACAGGCAAAGAAGAGAGTTACCATATTGGCTGGAGTGATTGATCCTGATAACCAAGGGTAAACTGAATTTGTGTTGCATAATGGAAGTAAAGGACAGTATGTCTGGAGTGTAGGAGATCCCTGTCTTGGTCAGCTAGTGCTGCTATAACAGAAATACCACAAGTGGATGGCTTTAACAAAGAGAAATTTATTGTCTCACAGCCTAGGAGGCTAGAAGTCTGAATTCAGGGTGCCAGCTCCAGGCAGGGGAAGGCTTTCTCTCTCTGACAGCTCTAGAGGAAAGTCCTTGCCATCAATCTTTCCCAGTCAAGGAGCTTCTCTGGGCAAGAAACCCTGGTATAAAGGACACACTCTGCTCCCAGAGCTGCTTTCTTGGTGGTATGCGGTCCCTCTGTCTCTCTGCTTGCTTCTCTCTTTTATATCTCAAAAGAGATTGACTCAAGACACAGTCCAATCTTGTAATTTAAGTCCAGCCTCATCAACATAACTGCCACTTATCCCATCTCATCGACATCATAGAGATAAGGTTTACAACACATAGGAAAATCATATCAGATGACAAAATGGTAGACAATCACACAATACTGGAAATCATAGCCTAGCCAAGTTGACAGACATTTTAGGGGGACACAATTCAATCCATACAATCCCCTTAGGGTGTCTCTTAGTACTACCATGCCCTGTGATTAAAGTCAATGGAAAACTACGGTAAATCAAATCCAGCATGACTATTAATGGTCCAGATCCTTCAGGAATGAAAGTTTGGGTCATCCCACCGGACAAAGAACCATGACCAGCTGAGGTGCTTTCCTGAGGGTAAAGGGAATACTGAATGAGTAATGGAAGAAGGTAGTTCTTAATACCTGTTACAGCACATGACCAGTTGCAGAAATGAGGGCTGTAATTGTCATGCATATTTGTTCCTTGTATGTGTGCATAAACTTTTTTTCTCTTCACTTACAAAATATAAGATGTGGATGGGGCTAGTGCATTTTTGGTTGTATGCATGTTATTTGTATCATGTTAGGCACAAGTATGATTTTGTAATTGTCTTTATTTAGAGATTGTGTATGGTTTAAAGAGATGTGTACAGGTGCCAAGTTGACAAAGAGTGGACTGTGATGGTTAAGGTCATCTGTCAACTTGGCTGGGCCATGATTCTCAGTGGTTTGACAGTTATGTCATGATGTATTTTGACAGTTATGTAAAGATGTAGTTTGGCAGTTATACAATGATGTAGTTTGGCAGTTATATAATGATGTAGTTATCCTCCATGACATGATCTGATGTGATCAGCCAATTAGTTGTAAGGAAAGTTTCGTTGGGTGTGGCCTGCATCCAATATATATGGACGCTCTGACAAAACTCACTCACTTGCTCTGTGTCTTAGTCATCTAGTGCTGCTCCGACAGAAATACTACAAGTGGATTGTTTTAACAAAGAGAAATTTATTCTCTTCACAGTCTAGTAGGCTACAAGTCCAAATTCAGGGCATCAGCTCCAGGAAAAGGCTCTCTCTCTCTGTCGGCTCTGGAGGAAGGTCCTTGTCATCAGTCTTTCCTTGGTCTGGGAGCACCTCAGCACAGGAAACTGAGGTCCAAAGGACACGCTCTGCTCCCGGCACTGTTTTCTTTGTGGTATGAGGTTCCCCAATTCTCTACTTGCTTCCCTTTCCCATTCGAACATGCCCTATGGGACTCATTCCTCTGGTCCTGGATGAAATCTCATGGCACTCATTATCACATGATAAAATAGTCCTCTAGGCACTTCTGGGTGGAGCAAAAGGTTTGCAATGGGCTGCTAAGTGAAAGGTTGGCAGTTCAAATCCACATAGAAATGGGAAACACACATCATTGGCCTTTTTTAGGTGGGAGTGTGGTTACTTCCCAACCATGGTCCTGTCCTCTGCATCACAAGCTGCTTTGTCCACCCTCATATCCTTTAGGCATCTCTGGTGTACGTCAGTGTCCCCCATGCCCTTCTAAGTTCTTAGCAGTTTACTTATATATTCTGGAGGTGTGTGTGTGTGATGCACCAGGGCCAAAAAGAAAATAAGTTTTTTGACCATCTCTTTTCCAAGTCCTGTGCCTTATAATGGAATGCAAAGGGCACCTATTTTCTTGGGACTTCTGCTGAAATTGATACAAGAAGAATCTCATTTTAACCTCCAATTATTTGATCAATCAACCAGGATGTTTGATATCTGCTAGGCACAAATCTTCCTCTGGGAAGGATAAAGAAAAGAAGCTGACAGGGAGAAAGAAGCTGTATCAGGTATTCATTGCTGAGCCAAAAAAAAAAAAAAATCAAAATTTAAAATTAAAACTAAAAAAAAAAAGTTTAAGTTAGTGGCTTAAAACAACACCAGCTTATTATTTCTCATGATTCTATTGTTTGGCTGGGCTCTGCCAGGTGGTTTTTCTGCTCCACTTGGTGTTGTCTCGGCCAGGGTCATTCACATGGCTGGTTCAGCTGGAAGCTTCTCTGGGGCAGGAACGTCCAGGATTGCCTCACTCATATGTCTGGAAATTGGCACTTGCTGTCAACCGAGGTGCCTTGATTCTCCTCCACATGATCTCTCATCTTCCAGGGCCTCCCTCCACATGGCTTCTCTACCAGAAAGCCCAGACTTCCCTGCATAGTGGCTGGCTTCCAAGAAAGTAAACCTGCAAGCTACCATATCTCTTAAGGCCTGGACCCAGAAGTCACACCGTGCTAATTACACTGCATTCTATTGATAAAGCAAGTCATACAACCAACCAAGATTCCAGGAGAGTGGGAATAGATTCCACATCTTGATGGGAGAAGGGGCAAAAACACACTGTCAAAGAGCATGAGGGACATGAGGGATTACTATGCCATCTTTGAAAACTGTCTGCCATGCAGTTATAGTTAACTTTTGGAAATTGCACTATATCTCAAAGAGGAATCTACTTTCAGCCCAGATTACTTCAAAAGTCAGCTACGACTTTTAACATGGATAGCCGTCTACTATTTCCACTGAAAAGCCAAAAGCAAGATTGGAGTAGTAAGACAGATTCAAGCACAAGTTGCTCAAGGGAGTCCACAAGAGCTGTGCCTTTGGAATATACATATGATCAGACTTGCATCCTGGCTTACGTGTTCTTTCAGTTTTCAAATCATTCTAAACAAAACCAAATTTATATTTCTATATTTAGCAGTCCCCAGTTTGATGCTGATCCTGTCTGGAGACGGCATGGCCTTCTGCCAATGATTAAATTAGTCTGTGGGATATCTATTGCTCTGAGCTAACCAATGACCATGTGATATTTTTAGCAACTGTAATATAATGTTGGTATAATTGTGCATTTTTATGACTTTGTAAAGTATTCTCTAAAGTAGTTTGAAAGTTGTGTCCCTTTTTAACCCCATAGAGGCCACAGACCTCTACAGTAAGAGTGAAACAGCACACTACAGTACTATAACTATAATTATATCTGTTAATCCAATTAACATTTGTTGAGCACTTACTATATGCCAGGAGCTGGAGAGAGACAGCGAGGCAGCTGTGGTGTGGAGTTTAAGCACATTGACTCTGGAGCTTAACTACCTGGAGTCAAATGCCAGACGTGTTAGTTACTAGCTTTGACATTAGGGCAAATTATTTAATGTTGCAGTGCTTTAGTTTCTTCCTCTGTAAAATGGAGATAATACAAGATAGGGTAGTTGTGAGGATCATATTCATTACTATATGTAGAAGTTAAGAATGGTGCCGGATAGATGGTAACTGCTCAAAAAAATGCTAGTTATTACTATTAGGAAGCTGTGATGTAAAAGGCAGAGTCTACAGCTAGATGGAAATGCAGAGAATTTTTAAATTACTAATGTAAAATAAAATATTTAATTTTTTAAATAATCAGAATTGATATTTTACAAAAGTACAAAGGAAATTCTATAGGGAAATCGTAGTCTTTCCAACAAATGATGTTGAAACAACTGGATATTCATATGCAAAAAAAAATCCCTCAGTCTTTACCTCACACCATACACAAAATTTAACTTGTAATTGACCATAAATGTAAAAGCTAAAATTACAAAACTTTTAGAAGAAAAGCTTTGTGACCTTTATTTAGGGAAAGATTTCTTAGAACTCTTGTTTTCTTAGAAAAAATGCAAAAGGCATGAACCATAAAAGAAAAAACAATTGATAAATTGGACTTCATCAAAATTTTAAAACTTTTGCTTTTCAAAAACCACTATTCAGGAAATAAAAGGGAAAGACACCAGTTGGGAAAAAAAGATTTCCAAGACATATATCGGATAAAGGATTTGTATATAGAATATATAAAGAACTCTCAGAACTCAATCACAAGACAAACAGCCCAGTAACAAAAATGGGGAACATTTTTTAAAAGACGTTTCACAAAAGAAGATACACAGATGGCAAATAAGCACATGAAAAGATGTTCAGCATCATTATTCTTTAGCAAAATGCAAATTATAACCACAAAGACCATTACACACCCATTAGAATGGCTAGAATTAAAAGATGGATGGTGCCATGTATTAACAATGATGTGGAGCAACCAGAACTTTCATACACTGTTGGTGGGAATAAAAAATTGTACAACCACTTTGGAAAATAATTTGACAATTTCTTGTAAAGTTTAACATTCACCTACCCTTTGAACAGGGTACTCAGCTGAAAATGAAAACACATGTCTACCCAAGGACCTGTCCTCAAATGTTCATAGTAGCATTATTTAGAATATCCAAAAACTGCAAATAATCCAAGTGTTCATCAACATGTGAATGGATAAAAAAACTGTGGTATATCCACACCATGGACTACTGCTCCAAAATAAAAATAAACAAACTTCTGAAACATGCAATAACATGAATGAACCTCAACACATTACACTAAGAGAAAGAATCTAGACATTGAGTAAATATGTATTTTATATGACATTCTAAAAAAAAAGGAAGGAAAAAACTATAGTGACATAAAATAAGTCAATCAGTGACTGCCAGGGTTCTAGGGTAGAGTGGAAGAATTGACTGCAAAGGAGGATAAAGGAATGTTTTGGGATAATGGTAATGTGCTACATTTTGATTGTGGTGGTGGTTACATGACAGTTGTGATGCAGTGGATTACATAATATGGTCCTTCTAGCCATAGTCTTTGTAACTCCCACCAAATGACTGGGTGGGGCTATGCAAATGAGGTGTTTGTGGCCCGTAAAGGGGATTGGACAGGTTGCTAATAATGTAAATAAGGTGCATGGCTCCCTTGTGGGGGTGGAACCACACAAATAAGGTGTATGGAACACTAATGAGGGAATTAGTCAATTTTGCCATTCCACTAAGCTTAAAGGGAGACATGGAAAGAGAGAGAGGAGCTATAACATGGAAGACAGAGAGAGGCAGCAGAAGCAGCAGAACCAGGACAGAAAGAGAGAGAGCTGTAACACCAGAGATGGCAAGAAGCAGAAGCAGAGAAACAGCAGCAGCAGAGGCAGCAGAGGCAGCAGAAACAGAAGACAGGTGGGAGACAGGTGGGAGACGGCACAGTGGGCTTCACAGTTCACGGAGCTAGAAAGCTGAGCACCTTCAAGTGGGAGGCTTCCTGACAGAGAAAAGTACTTCCAGGTACTTATTGGCGGAGCCAAAGAACTTTGTAACACTTTCCCGAGCAGAGAAGAGTCCAGGCTGAGGAGCTAAGGGGCTAAGAGCCAGAGAGGGATCTGCCTGTGAACACAGCTGAGAAGAAGCTGTCCTGATTGAAGAACTGTATCCTGAGTATTTCCTGATCCTAAATTATAATCTGTTACTTCCCTAATAAATCCCATAATTGTGAGTATGGTCTGTGAGTTCTGTATGGCCATTGTAATAAATTATTGAACCCAACAGAGAAGTAGAGAGTGCCATGGGAGGGACGGTTGGTGTCAGAATTGGCAAAAAGGTTGGAGGTGTAGAGGCATTTCTGACCTCTGCCTCATACAAATCAGCCTTGGGCTGTTGATCTTGATTCTTTTTCCCCCTTGTGAAGTTAGAGGAAGTTACATTTTTACAACTGTATACATCTGCCAAAACTCACCTAATACTGGCAAATTTTGTTGTATATAAATCCATAAAGTTTATTTTAAAAAAATCTTTTTTTAATGGGAAAAGTGCTATGATGAAGAATTTCCAGATGCAATGATCACTTAAAATAGGGGGCCTAACCAAGCGTGGGAGGAAACAGAAGTCTTCTCTGAGAAAGCAACATTTAAAAGGAGAACTGGAGGAAGAGTAGGAGTTTGAGAGCCCTGACGTGGGAAACGCATGGCATGTAGGCCATGAAAGAAGGCATGGTGGTGGGTCAGGCAGATGGGAGAGTGTCAGGCAGAAATCACACCATGCAGAGCCCTCCACGTCATGTTAAGAATTTTGCCTTTAAGAGCTAACAAAGCCGCTACAGGGTTTTAAGCATCGGTATGAGTTTTTTCATACTGTATTTTTAAAGATCATTTTGGCTACAATTCAGAAAATGGATTGAGAGTGTTGAGAGTGGATACTTGAGGAAAGGAATCAATGGGGGGACAAACAGAAAGGCCACGGCAGTAGTGAAGATGGGAGATCTTGGCATAAAGGGATTTAGGTTGGTAAAAATAGGATAGCCTCAATAGATATTTTGGAACAGAATTGATAAAACTTGATGACTGACCAGATTTGGAGTGATGAGAAGAAGGAGTATATTATGGCCATCGGGTTTCTGGCTCAAGTTCCCACCTGGTGCCATTTGCAAGACAGTGGACAATGATGGCAGAGAAGAATTGAAGGTAATGAACATGTCAAAGTTACAATGCCTGTGAATTATTCAAGCAGGAGTAGATGGAAGGCAGTGGAAGATGTGGGTCTGGAACACAGAAGACAGGTGTTTGCTGGAAGACAAATTTAAGAAACCTCAGCTCCTTGACAGTAACTGATGTTATAAGAATACATTAGACAAGTGTAGGAAGAAGGTGCAGAGTGTAGGAGAAGGTAACAAAGAATTGAGCCCAAAGATCTTCAACATAAAGACTGGGTAGGGGAGGCAGTGCCAGCCAAGCAGTTTGAAGAGGAGCATCCCAGTTGTAGAAAGAGAGCCAGGAGAGTGACGCTACTAGAAGGAACAGAAGTGTGCTTTAAGAAGAAGTAAATGCCCACTTGTTTTGAATTGCAGAGGGATCAAGTACAATGAGAACTGAAAATGTCCCTTGGAAATAAAGAAATGAACTAAGCAAGGGAAATTTCAGCGGAGTGATTGCAGCTAAAGCCAGTTAAGGAGTGGCCATGATGTGAGGTAGAGTCCAGAAGGACAAACAACTTTCTCAAGAAGCATCACTGTAGAAGAGAGAGAGAAAGAGGACAAAAGCTGGAAGGAGACTTAGAGTTGAGGGAAGGTCTCTTTTGAGGGGAGTGGAGAAAGGGTAGTTAAAGAATCCTTTAAAGAGGCTTAAACATGTTTAAAAGCTAGTGATACACACTGTTATGCATTGAATTGTGTCCTCCAAAATATGTGTTGGAATTCTAACCCTTGTACCAGTAAATATTCCTGTTTGGAAATAGGAGTTTTTCTTTTGCTATGTTAATGAAATCATACCAGTGTAGGGTGAATCCTAACCTAATCACTTCTGAGTTATAAAAAGAGGAAAATAGACATAGATACACACACAAAGGAAAGACAGATGCCAATGAACACTGAGGAATTACTGGCAGTCACCAGAGACTTGGAGAGAGGCTCATAGAAGGAATAGACACAGTCAAGGCCTTGGTTTGGACTTTTAGCCTCCAGACCTGTGATAAAACACATTTTTGTTCTTTAAAACCACCCACTTGGGGTATTTTTGTTATAACAGCACTAGGTAGCTAACACAAGGATCTAGGAGAAGGGAAGAGTAGAAGACATAGGCGAGGAAGATCCAGTATAACATGGTAGAGTTTCCCAAAGATGCAGACAAAAATGGAATCTAAACCAGAGGTAAAGAGAGTAGCTTTCAAATGGAGGGACATTTCCTCCACATAAGAGAAAAATAAGAAAGGAATGGATACAGGTGAGTTTATAGATTCAGTGACTGGAATTTGAGGACATGCCTTCATGAAGTTTCCTATTTTCGCTATGAGAAAAGAGTGAAGTCATCAGCTAAGAGTAGGGTGTGTGAGTGGGATAAGAGGTTTAGAAGAGTAGAAATTCAAAATAGTTCTTGCAAGGAACCGGCTCGTCAGAGACACTTCATACAATCAGTGAAAAGAATGTTGAGGTCTCTCCCAGGCAGATGATCACGAACTTCTAGTGGTGCCATCCTGACCACCTCATGGACTTCTCCTGCCACCTTCTGTGGCCCAGAGGTAGGCATGGTGAGGAATGAAGAGAGCTTCATTCACCCAGTCTGGTATTTCTTCCAACCCAAGGAGAACAGTGAGGTTTTCAAGAGCCTTGGTAGGTGAGGATCTGAGTGATGAATCACAGTCTCTAAGCCAAACTGGGAGGAAAGTGAGGACAAGAGGGACCTCTGAACTAGCCTTAGACCTTCTGAGGAGGCACTCATATGGTTTCAGACTGAGTAAGGACCTTCAGAGGACAGAGGTACGACTGATACACAAAGCAAACTATAATATCCACCATCCTAGCCCAAACCACAGGCAGGGCCTTGTGTCGGCACAGCCTCAAAGCATCTTAAAGGCAAGAGAAGACTATTTCTTACTCTCCCAGCTCACATTCTTCACTCATGTGCTCACCCTTTGGCAAAGGGAGATGCAAATATTTAGGAAACAAGAAGATGGGCACTATTTTATATACAGACTCAGGGCCTTCCTCCTGAATTATTTCCATTTTATTTGAGTATTTGATTCATATTTGCCTTGCGTGTTTAAATTCATTAGACAGGGACTGAAGTCGCAATGAAATCCAATAGCTCTTAAAGTGCTGGAGAGAACGCAAACACTAGGGGGACAGCGGCGTTCGTTCTGCAGAAACACCTCCCAGCAAGTCCTTCAGTCGCTCCATCAGCAGGGAACCACACAGACCTAGGCACACGGGGGTGCTTGTCAAATCAGCAGTGGAAAGAGGGCACTCTTGGCTGGATGGGGGGAGGGAGGACGAGAGGGTAGATGAGAAGGACTCATGGTTATAGACTGCCAGGCCAGAGTCAACAGGTGGCTGTGGGGTCAGAACACAGCCAAGGCGCCCAGAGTCTGGGGCTGAGGTTTGAAATTGCATCCTGCAGAGCACCACAGAGGACATGAGGGAGTATGGGGCTTCGGGCTAGCTCTCTTCTCCTTCAGCCACAGCACCTCTGCTCTTTGTTGTTCTTGTTCTTATGCATCTTCGAGTCAATTCCAATTCAAAGTGACCCTATGTGACGAAGTAGAACTGCCCCATAGGATTTCTTAGGCTGTGATCTTTACAGGAGCAGATTGCCAGGTCTTTTCTCTCACAGAACCGCCGGGTGGGTTCGAACTATCTTTCGGTTAGCAGCCAAGTGCTTAACCACTGCATCTCCTGGGCTCCTGCTTTTTAGTGCTTTTTCTATATTCAGATTTGACATAGATTTGGGTGTTTTTGTTTTGTTTTGTTTTTCTTGCTAAAAAACAACTTGAAAATGACTAGTCCAGAGCCAGGTTCGAAAATCAAATCTCTACAGGGCAGACAGGCAACATAAATGAGGGAAGCAGGCTGAGGAGTGTGTAAAAGGGAGTGGTAGGGACTGACGCAAACTAGACAGTACACACCTTCTCTGAAAGGCAGCTGATTGTCGACTCCGGCAGTTTGTTGCTCTGGAGGAATGAGGACTCAGTGTTGCCAGACCAGCTGATTTTCAAGAAAAACTAAAAAAATAGATTTTTACGTAAAATATCTCAATTACTAAATTGTCAACTAATTTGATTTGTTTTAGAATGCTCTCTGGATACAAAAGGGAGCCCTGGTGGCGCAGTGGTTAAAGTGCTTGGCTGCTAACTGCAAGGTCAGTAGTTAGAACTCACCAGTCACTCTGTGGGAGAAAGCTACGGCAGTCTACTCCCGTACAGATTACAGCCTTGGAAACCCTAAGGAGCTGTTCTATTCTGTGCTATAGGGTCACTATGAGTAGGAATCAACTAGAGAGCAATAGGATCTGTGAAAGTGGGAACTATCTTTGCCTTTTTTCTTTTCTCTTAGTCATTATATCCCCAGTACTTAGCCCAAGGCCTAGCACATTTGGTACTCAAACATTCCTTCAATGACTGACTGAGCCACTTTATTCTTGCTGTTTCTGTTTGCACCAAGATAAACATCAAATTCCAAACAAATTTCCAGTTTTGCTCCGATATTCCAGGGACAGCCCTGTCCCTTCAGAAATAAGCTGGTGCTCAGAAACACAGACGTAGGAGGCAGCAGACCATTCCCGGTTGAACACACCTGGCATATCTGCATTTTTCTGGGGGTTGGTGAATAATTCTAAAAAGGCTACAGCTTAGCTGGTCATAGGCACCATTATGCCAGTCCCAGACTCTTTAAGGAAAAAGTGACTCCTGGGTCATATCTGGACATCCCATCACCATCATCACCTTCTTCTAGAGGATGATGCAAGACTCACTGCTCTAAAGGGGGGACACCTTGAGAAAAATCTTGAATGATAATGTAGAAGAATGTGAAAATGATTGTCTCAATTTCAGAAGATGCCCCAAGATAACAGATGGCAAGCACTGCCACTCTCCAAAGTGAGGTAGCTCGACTAACTCTGCAGGACTTGCAAAGGAAGTACATGAATAACTCTGACTCATAGCCCACCCTGACCCACCTAAAGCTAAAAAGTGTTAAAGTTAGTAATTAGGGAGAAATTGTCTTTCCATGCATATTCAAGGTGCTATGAGTCCCCTTCCCAGTCCCTCGTTGGAAGGTAATTTCTCCTCATCTCAAGACCAGTGAGAGGGCCTTCAAGGAGACCATCCAGAGTACTTTCCTTGCATGCCCTGGAGTTTGAATGACACAGTAGACTGTGCCTATAAAGGTGCTTCTGTGTCCATCAGCCTGAAGAGGTAGACATGCCCACCCACGTAAGGGGCAAAGATGCACAAGAGTTTCTAATGAGTTAGATGTGGGCCCAAGGAGTGAGAAAACTTTCATAGGACCATTCAAATACTGCCCAAGAGACCTGCCTGGAGAAGCATGATGACACCATCAGGGACGGGGAACAAACCTGGATTCCTGGCTTCTCTGGATGCAGAGGGAGGGAACAGAACTGGCCACTGAAGGAAAATGTATCACATATGCTACAAGAAGCACAGTTGAACATCCCCACTGCAGACTCTAAAGACCCCACAATGCATCTCAAGAAACAGAGTCAACTTTGCTCATCTACTAACTTGCCATGGTAGGAGGTAGCCAACACTCAAGCCAGACCTCTCCTGTCCTTTACCTCCCACCCCCCACTCAGATCTGGATGGGTTTGAAGCTTCAACTAGCAACTTGAGGACTGGTCTAGAGGAAGAGAAGTACAAGGTGGGAAACAGAAAAGAAGTTTCCCACCAACTCCCCACTTCCCACCCCACACAGGGCAAGTGCGTATGCATGCACACACACACACACACACACACACACACACACACGCACGCACGCACGCACGCGCTCTAACTTCCATAGTAAGCATAGCTGGGATGGTAGTAGGAACAGAAAATTTAATCTTGAATGAAGTTGAAAGTTTTTTTTTCTTAACCATTGCACGATTGTTGTTGTTGCTTTGGAGTGGGCCCCCGACTCATGGTGACCCATGCACAATGGAACATAACACTGTGCAGTCCTGTGCCATGCCCATAACCAGTTGTGGATCAGATCATTATAGTTCATAGGGTTTTCATTGCTTGATTTTCAGAAGTAAAGAGCCAGGCCTTCCTTCCTAGTCCATTTTACTCTGAAAGTTCTGATGAAACCTGTTCAACATCATAGCAACATGCAAGCGTCCACTGACAGATTGGTGGTGGCTACACTTGAGGTGCAATGGATGAGAATCAAGCCCAGGACTCCTGTATGGAAGGAAAGAATTCTACTACTGAACCAACAATGCCTCAAACATTCCACTGGACTGGATATATTAATTACTAAAATGAGAATATTCTTGTGGCTGAAAGTGACCAGAGGACTTTTTAATACTTAAGAATGAGCTGACAGGCTCTGTTGACTGGTCAAGATTTCATCCAGGAGTAGAGGAGACACTATCCCCACAGAGCAGAGGGGGGAAGAATAAAATTGCTAAAGCAGTAGTGTTCCTTTATATGTAAAGAAGAGGGAATGGCATTAGGGACCTTGAGATGGATGCCTAAAGGTATTAAAGGTGTGAAAGTACTGAAGAAGGGTGGGTAGGCTGATGTGGCTGAAGCAAAGAGTGCAGGAAGGACAAAGTGGTAGAGGAGATGGAGAAGGTAGTTGGGCCAGCTTGCAGGGAAGACTGATGCTCTGAAATGTGTCCTTCATTTTACCTGAGAGAAGGAAGGCTTCTGCAGAGGCAAGAGCTATGCTGTTTTGGGTGCTTTAAAAAGATAATGCTACATATTCACAATAGCAAAAAAAAATGGAAACAACCTAAGTGCCCATCAACGGATGAATGGATAAATAAAGTATGGTACATACACACAATGGAATACTATGCAATGAGAAAGAACAATGATGAATCTGAGAAATATCTCACAACATTGATGAATCTGGAGGACATTATGCTAAGTGAAATAAGTCAATCACAAAAGGACAAATATTGTATGAGATCACTGTTATAAAAACTCATGAAAAGGTTTACACACAAAAAGAAACAATCTTTGATGGTTACAAGGGAGGAGAGGAGTGGGGAGGGCTGGGTAGACAATAGATTGAGACAGTACACAATACTGGGGAAACCAGTACAACTTGACCAAGACAAGGTCATGGAAGCTCCATAGACACATCCAAACCCCCCTGAGGGACCAAATTATTGGGCTGGGGGATAGAAACCATGGTCTCAGGGAACATCTAGCTCAAGTGGCATAATATAGTTTATAAAGAAAATGTTCTGCATTCTACTTTGGTAAGTAGTGTCTGGGGTCTTAAAAGCTTGTGAGTGGCCATCTAAGATACTTCACTGGTCTCACTCCATCTGGAGCAAGAGAGAATGAAGAAAACTAAAGACACAAGGGAAATATCAGTCCAAAGAACTAATGGACCACAACCACCAAAGCCTCCACCAGACTGAGTCCAGCACATCTAGATGTTGCCTTGCTACCACCACCAACTTCTCTGACAGGGATTACAATAGAGGGTCCCAGACAGAGCTGGAGAAAAATGTAGAACAAACTTTTAACACACAAAAGAAAAAAAAAGATCAGACTTACTGGTCTGACAGAGACCGGAGAAACCCCGAGAGGATGGCCCCCAGACTCCCTTTTAACTCAGTACTGAAGTCATTTCTGAGGACCCTTCAGCCAAAGATTAGACAGGCCCATAAAACAAAACGAGACTAAATGGGCACACCAGCCCAGGAGCAAGGACAAGAAGGCAAGAAGGGACAGGAAAGATGGTAACAGGGAACCCAAGGTCAAGAAGTGGAGAGTGTTGACATGTCATGAAGGGGTGGCAACCAATGTCACAAAACAATATGTGTATTAATTGTTCAATGAGAAACTAATTTTCTCTGTAAACCTTCACCTAAAATACAATTAAAAAAAGATAATGCTACAACAGACAAATGGATAAACAAAATGTGGTACATACATACAATGAAATATTACTCAGCCAAAAAGAGAAATGAAGTTCTGACACATGCTACAACGTGGAAGAACCTTGAAAACATTACGCTGAGTGAAGTAAGTCAATCACAAAAGAACAGATATTATATAGTCTCACTTATATGAAATAGCTAAAATAGGCAAGTTCATAAAGATAGAAATTTATTAGGGTTAACCAGGGGCAGGAGAGGGGGGAAAGAGAGAACCGTTATTTGGGAAGCATTTAGTTTCTGTTTATGGTGATGAAAAATCTGACAAATCATACTGATGATGGTTGCACAACATGATTGATGTAATTGGTGTCACTGAATTGTACACGTGAAAGATGTTGAATTGACAATGTTGTGTTATCTATATTTTTCAACAATAAAAATCGTGCTGGTGGCACTGTGGAAATGGAGTCAAGAGGACAGAGACTAGAGGCCATTTGGAGGATGCTACAATACTCCACATGAAAGGCAAAGGCCTAAGTTAGGAAGTTGTACTTAGAATGGAAAGAGGATGTATCTGAGAATCCCTCTGGAGGTAGAATGGACAGGAACCAGTCCCTTTCAGTGGGAGGAGTGGAGAAGTCCAAGAAGTTAAGGATGGCAATGCTTGTTGGAGCCTGAGGAATAGGGACCAAGTGGTGCTGCTAACCTAGATATGAATAGAGGAGGACAAGGAATTTGGAAGGAAAATAATGAGCTCAGTTTTGGATGTATTGAGTTTGAGGTGCTATTGGCAGGACATTCTGAGAAGCATCTGGAAATTCTGATCTTAGAATTCCAGAGAAGTGAGGGCTGGTGAGATGGGAGTCTTATCTCTAAGCTCAATGTCCTGCTCAAGGGGGTGGTAATTCCAACATAAGACATTATCCACACTTGGAAAATTTTCCCAATTATTTTTAGCACATATTAGAAGTAGAGGAGAAAAAATGGATCTTCGTTAACATTCTCATTACGTTCATTCTAAAATTACACTCTCCTGATTTCCAAGGACTTCCAGTGCCTGGTGTTGATATATCACCACATAACTTCACCCTCTGTATATAATGCTGAATTACGCATGCCTCTTCCAGGGCTTGCTCCTGACGTGGGATGTCAAACAGAAATAGAACATGCATCTCCCACATCTAGGGGTGAAACCGTACAGAGAATTCTATGGGCTGCAATAAATAATCCCTGACATTCCTGGAAAGGAGCTCCATGCACAGGCAAGATAGGGTCATTGCAGATTTACAACAGCATTTTTGAGGTGCAGGCTGTTCATAGCCTAGAGTAGGGGCCTACAGATAAGTGGGAGGTCCGAAAGGACAGCTGGTCCTAGGACAGTGATACCTAGGTACCCCAAGAGATGTAACAGATGTAACAGATGTGTCTCCATGTTCTAGCCTTGTTACTGCTACTCTCACTGCCAGAAAAAAAAAAGATAATTTGAGGTTTATTGAAATCTGGGTGTGTTTTCCAATAGCCATTCAAGTTTGATAT
The DNA here is from genome assembly GCA_030035585.1 of Dugong dugon. Taxonomy (NCBI): domain Eukaryota; kingdom Metazoa; phylum Chordata; class Mammalia; order Sirenia; family Dugongidae; genus Dugong; species Dugong dugon. The sequence continues at coordinate 63,311,660 of CM057470.1, read as the reverse complement.
TAAAAGAACTGAGACAAAATGGGGAAAAGACTTGAATAGACATTTCACCAAAGAGGACACTCAAAGGGCTACCAAACACATGAAAAGATGCTCAGCATCATTAGCCATCAGAAAGATGCAAATCAAAACCATAATGAGATACTATTTCACTCCCACTAGAATGGTTAAGATTAAAAAAAAAAAAAAACCAGAAAATAACAAATGTTGACAAGGATGTGGGGAAATTGAAACACTTTTCCATTGCTGCTGGGAAATCAAAATGGTATGGCCATTGTGAAAAACAACATGGCGGTTCCTCAAAAAACTAAACTAGAACTACCATATGACCCAGCAATTCCACTCCTAGGTATATACCCAAAAGACCTGAAAGCAGAGATTCAAACAGAGACTTGTACATCAATGTTCACTGCAGCACTATTCACAATAGCCAAAAGGTGGAAACAAGCTAAATGCTCATCAACAGATGACTGGATAAATAAAATGCAGTACATACATACAGTGGACTACTACCCAGCCAGTAGGAGAAATGAAGTCTTGATACATGCTACAGTATGGATGGAGCTTGAAGACGTTATGCTGAGTGAAATAAGTCAATCACAAAACGACAAATATTGTATGACCTCACTTATATAAAAAGACAAGAAAAGGCAAATATATAGAGACCAAAGTTTATTAGTAGTTACCAAGGGTGGGAGGGAAGGGGAAATGAGGGGTTAACAGTGATGAAAAAATCACACTGATTAAGGTAGGGTTGCACAACTAATTATTGTAATTGCTGTCAATAAGCTGTATACTTATAAAAAGTTGAACTGGCAAAAGTTGTGTGATAGATATATTTACAACAATGACAAGAAAAGCTAGAGTAGCTTATTGAGGCTGACTGTGTACAACTAAACTCCTCATGGGATTTGGTTCCTTGGTTTGGAGGTTTAGGGTCATGGGACATCCCAATTAATTGGCCTAATAACATTTTTAGTGCTTCTGTTCTACCTCCTCATTTGTTGCATAGTGCTTGAGGTTTTAAATGCTTGCAAGTGACCATCCAATGCACAGCAATTAGTCTCCATTCACCTGGAGTAACAGAAGAAGAAGGAGAGTCATTAGTAGGAGGAAGACATGGAATGTGTGGCTAATTGCCACCATGAACAACTGCCTCCTTTGCCGTGAGACCAGAAGAACTGGATGGTGCCCGGTTACCATTACTGAATATTTTGATCAAAGATTCCATAGAATAATCCTGATCAAAAGGGGGGAAATGCAGAACAGAATTTAAAATTTTCATGGACTCTAGACTTTCTGGAGCCATATAGGGTGGATGAACCCCTGAAACTATTGCACTGAGATCATCTTTAAACCTTAAACCAAAAATATCCCTTGAAGTCACCTTAAAACTGAACAATACTTTAGCTTAACCAGTAAAAAAAAATCTGCCCTGAGCATTATACTCTTTTAAGAACTATCTATATGGGATCAAATTGACAATAGCAACTTGATAGATTAGATAGGAACCTCAGGGACAATGAGTTCATGTTAATGAGAGAACAACATCTCAGAAAAGGAGGGCAAGAATCATTGCACAACTTGAAGGATGTAATCAATGTCACTGAATTGTACATGTAGAAACTTAAATTGGTGTATTTTTGCTGTGTACATTCTCAATAGCAACAACAAAATAAATAAAATTTAGGAAAAATAACGAACTGAGGAAAAAAAACACTGAGACAATTTTCTACTATTATGAATAAAACTTCTTTGGGCTATTCAGCATGCCAAAATGTTGGCCTTAGATGAACTGTGCCTTGAGTGAAGACTGCCTCTTCATTCTCCTTCTTCCTGCTTATTTTCCCCTGTACTTTCCCACTGCCTTCACCAACCCCTTGGCTTCCCTACTTGCTCTCTCTCCTCCCGTGTTTACTGTGAAAACCTCTTTCTTGTGCATTGTTGTTAGTTGCTGTGGAGTCAATTCCATGTCGTGGTAATCCCATGTATATTACTTTACCTTCCAGGCCCTTAGTTTTCTCACCTGCAAAATGAAGGCGTTAGATCAAGCACTTCTCAAAATTTTACGTGCAAACAAATCATCTGAGGATATTGTTAAAATGCAAATTCTGATTCAGTATGTCTGGGGTAGGGCCCAAGAGTCTGCATTTCTAATAAGCTCCCATATGATTTCAACACTGTTGGTCTGTGAATTACACTTTAAGTAAGAAAAAGAATCACAGATGGCAAAGAATCCTCACCTTCAGGGCTATCTCCAATAATGCTCACCCCCTACTGGCAAAGGCGGCTAAAAGAACTGTATTGAGGGCTCTGGGGATGCATTCAGACTCTGTGGGGGGAAAAAATGAAAGAGGAAAATAGATTCAAAATAAGCACGTCAAATATTTGCCTTCAATGGAACAGGTAATCTCTAAGCACTATTAACAGTTCCAAAGTTCTAAAACGTGTGGTTCTCTTCAACGAGGAGCATATCTCAAAACTTGTCCTTATGTGAACTTATTGTGAGGGTGTCGATGATGACTTGTGGGTGGGAAACCAATAAACAAGGAGGAAGGAAGTAATAAAGATAAGGGTAGAAATCGACAAAGCATAAGACCAAGAAGAAAAGGCAAAGTGGTCAGGGAACAAAAGAGAGAATATATGAATAAACACATGGAAAGGGGAAATAACTACAGATAAGCAGATATTCTAATAATTTAAAAGTAATATTAGAACAACTAAACACCAATAGATTTCAAAACCCAAAAGAAATGAGAAATTATTTTTAAAAATATAAAATGTGAACAATTTAAAAAAGAAAGAATGGAAAATTTATTTAGCCCAATAATACTCAAGAAATTGAGAAAGTAATAAGCCTTCTTTCCAAAATCACACCCAGACACAAAAGTCAGGTCTGGATGGCTTTACAGGTGAGTTTTACCAAACTTTCAAGTAATAAATAATCCTTATGTTATAAAGTTGTTCCAAAACAATAGAAAAAGAGGGAAAGCAGACTAATTCATATGAAAAAAGTATAACCTTGATATCAGAACCAAACAGAACCATTACAAGGAAATAATGAGTCAATTTTACTTATGAATATAAATGACAATCCTAAATATTGATTAACAAAATCCAATATGTATTAAAAATAGTTCATCATAGTAAAATAAAGTTTATCCCAGACATTGCAAGATGATTCAACATTAGAAAATCTATCAATCTAATTCACAACATAAATACATTAACACATAAAACTCAAATCATTATCTTAATAAATAATGGAAAGTATTTTATATAAGTAAGTCAATACATTCTTATTTTTTTAAAAAAAAAAAAAAAAAAACCTCTCAGGAAACAGGGATATAAAGGAGGTCCCTTAATCTGACAAAGATTACCTATCAAATACCTATAGCAAGGCACTTCACCAAATATGACATTCAAGTGGCCAACAAACACATGAAAAGATGCTCATGATCATAGCCATTTAAAAAAAAATCCATTGCCATTGAGTCAATTACAACTCATAGGGACCCTATAGGACAAAGTAGAACTGCCCCCGTAGGGTTTCCAAGAAGCAGCTGGTGGATTCAAACTGCCAACCTTTTGGTTAGCAGCCATAGCTCTTGACCACTGCGTCACCAGAGCTCCATATCAAAACAACAATGAGATACCATCTCACTCCAGCTAAAATGGCACTGATTAAAAAAAAAGAAGAACACATAACAACAAATGTTGGAGAGGATGTGGGAAGATTGGAACCCTTACCCATTGCTGGTGGGACTGTAAAATGGTACAACCACTATGGAAAACAGTATAGTGCTTCCTCAAAAAACTAGACATAGAAATACCGTATGATCCAGCAATCCTACTCCTAGGTATATACTTTAGAGATCTAATAAAAAAGCCATGGACAGACGTATACACCTATGTTCATTGCAGCATTATTCACAGTAACAAAAAAAAATGGAAACAACCTAAGTGCCCATCAACAGATGAATAGATAAGCAAAATGTGGTACATACATAAAATGGAATACTATGCAACCATAAAGAACAATGATGAGTCCATGTAACATACGACAGTGAAACCTGTGAGAGGTAGAACTTGATGAGACTACCTTGTTTTTCCAGGTCTCACAAGTTTTGCGTCTTTAACAGGATGCAGTCTTACCTACTACTAAAATGAGCAAAAGAGAAAGAATGAAACCAAAGTCTCCAAGAAGAAACTACCCTACAGGGTTAATAGCCTACATGAGCCATGTCCTCATCTTCCCTGAGACCAGAAGAACTAGATGGTGCACCGCTACCACTACCTACAATTCTGATCATGGCCACAGTAGATGGACCCTGATAGAATGGGAGAAAAATGCAGAACAGAACTCAAATTCTTAAAAAGTCCAGACTTACCGGACCAGTTGAGACTAGAGGACTCCCTGAGAATATCACCCTGAGATACTTGTCAAACTTTGAACCAAAACTATCCCAAGGTCATCTTTTAGCATAATAACAGATTGGCACAAAAAATAAAGGATATTACCCATGAGTATGGTGCTCCATTAAAAAACCATCTATGTGAGACCCAAAGGTCAACAATTACTCTAAAGCAGAGATGAGAAGATAAGGGGGCAGGGAAACATGAGTACTGGAAATGGAACAACCAGAATGCATTTAAAGAGAATGTTGACACAATGTGAAAAATGCAACTAATGTCGCTGAGCAATTTACATAGGAATTGTCAAATGGGAACCTAATTTGCAATATAAACTTTCACTGAAAACACAATAAAACATTATTTTAAAAAAAAAAAAAACCTATAGCAAAGGAGTGGGGTCACCAAAAATGACAGAGTAGGGAACTCCAGGATTCCATCCCTCCGCAAAAGCAATTAAAACACTTGCAAAAACTGTCAAATGCAACTTCTGCAGAACTCTGGAATCTAGTCAACAACTACAACAACCAGGGGAAAACTTAATTAAGAAGCTGTGGCATTACAGTAAGAGAAAGCGGTGGCATTTTAAATTGACTGCCTACTATTCTTCATCCCTGGGTGGCACAGATGGTTAAGTGCTTGGCTGCTAACCAAAAGGTTGGTGATGTAAACCCACCAGTAGGTGCCTCGGAAGAAAGGCCTCAATCTGCTTCCAAAAGCATTACATGAGTGGATTTACTTCTGGACTTTTTATTTCTTGTATTGATCTATGTATCTATCCAATACCACATTTTTTTTTTTTTTATTATTACTAAAGCTTTCTTACATGTAATATACGTACTCTAACTTTGGTCTTCTTTTTTTTTTTTTTTTCAGCAATACATTTTTTTTTTTTTTTATTGTACTTCAGGTGAGGCTTACAGAACAAATAGTTTCTCATGAAACAGTAGTACACATATTGTTTTATGACATTGGTTAACAACCCCACAACATGTCAACCCTCTCCCTTCTTGACCTTTTTTTTTTTTTTTTTGTGAAAATATACATAGCCAAAAATACACCATTTCAAAAATTTCTACACGCACAGTTCAGTGACATCGACTACGCTCTTCCAATTGTGCTGCTATTCTTAATTTAGATGAAGTCTTACAGAAAAAAAGTTTCTTATTTAACAGTTAGTACACATGTTGCCCTATGACAATGGTTAACAACCTCACAATGCATCAACACTATCCTTACTCAACCTTGGGTTCTCTATCACCAGCTTTCCTGTCCCCTTCTGCTTCTGGCCCTTGTCCCTGGACTGCTGTGCCTCATTAGTCCCATTTGGTTTTATGGGGCTGTCCACTCCCCGGCTGAAAGGTGAACCTCAGAAATGACTTCACCACTGAGCTAAAAGGGTGTCTGGGGGCCATAGTCTCAGGGTTTCTCCGGTCTCCTTTAGGCCAGTAAATCTGGTCTTTTTTTTTTTTGTGAGTTAGAATTTTGTTCTACATCCTTCTCCAGCTCTGTCCAGGACCCTCTGTTGTGATCCTGGTCAAAGCAGTCAGTGGTGGTAGCCGGGCACCATCTAGTCTGGTGGAGGCCTTGGTAGCTGTGGTCCATTAGTCCTTCAGACTAATCTTTTCCTTGTATCCTGTTCTCTTCATTCTCCCTTGCTCCCAAAGGGATGAGACCAGTGGAGTATCTTAGATGGCTGCTCACAGGCTTTTAAGACCCCAGACGCTACTCACCAAGGTAGAATATAGAACACTGTCTATATATGCTGTGTCATGCCAGTTGAGCTAGATGTTCCCCAAGTTTGGTCTTCTTTTTAACATTGTTTTGGCTATACCAGATTCTTTGCCTTCCATATGAATTTTAGAATCAGGTTGTCAATTTCTAAAAGATACACCTGCTGGGGTTTTGACTGGGTTTACATTGAACCTATTGATCCGTTGGGAGAACTGATAACTTAAGAATATCAAATCTTCCAATAAACTAAGGTATCTCTCTCCATTTAGATCTCCTTTATCTCAACAACATTTTATTGTTTTTTATTGTATAGGTTTTGCACATATTTTGTTAAATTTAACCCTAATTATTTCATGCTAGTTATACTATTGTAAATAACATTTTAATTTAAGTTTTAAATTCTAACTGTTTGTTGCTACTATTTAGAAATATGATTGATTTTGGACATTTACCTTGTAGCCTGTGGTCTTGTTAAACTCACTTATTATTTCTAATAGCTTTTTTGTACATTTTTAATAATTTTCTACATACATGATCATGATGTCTGCAAATAAATACAATTTTGCTTTTTCCTTTTCAATCTGTATACATTTTCTTTATTATCTTATTGAGCTGGCCAAGTCTTCTAGTCTAATGTTAACATCCCTACTTTATCCTTTATCTTAGGAGTACTCAGTCTTTTATCATTAAGTATGATGCTAGCTGTAAATATTGCATAGATGCCTTTTATCGAGATGAGGGCATTCTCTTCTAGTCCTAGTTTGCTTTGATCATTAATGTGTATTAAATTTTACCAAATGCTTTTCTGCATCTATTAAGATGATCATATAAATTTTCTTTTTATATGTTAATAGGATGAATCACATTGATTTTCAAATGTTTAACTCATTTCACATTCCTGAAATAAACCACAATTGATCATGGTATATTATCTGTCTTAGGCTGTGTTCTCTAGAAGAGTAACACTAGTTAAATGTATATGTAAATACATATAGAGAGAATTATCTCAAGGAAATGTTCATGTGGCTGTGGAGGCTGGCAAGTTCCAAATCTGTGGGTCAGGCATCAGGCTGGAGGCTTCTTCTGATTCACATGGATGCAGGGGCTCATGAATCCAATATGGGCAGGTCAGACAACAAGCTGTTGGCCCACGGGGCTGCAGGAGCTGACAAACCCCAGAATCAGCAGTCAGTTGGCAGGCTTCTGGCTCACAGGACTATGGAAGATGAAAAATCCCAAGATCTGCAGGTCAGGCAGCAGACTGCTGGCTCATGTCCCAAGAACTGGAGGTCAAAGGATAACGATTCAGATGCAGGATCCAGAGCAAGAAGCAAGCTTTTCCAGAACATCCATATATGTATTGGATGCAGGCCTGAGGAAACTCCCCTTACAACCGATTGGCTGATCACACCAGATCACATCATGGAGAATGACTACATCATTACGTAACTGCCGTATTACATCATTACATAAGTGCCAAATTACATCATTACATAACTGCCAAGCCACTGAGAATCATGGCACAGCCAAGCTGACACACAACCTTAACCATCACATTACCCTTGTAATATTTAGCTGGATTTTACTTCTTAACATTTTGTTAAGGAATTTTATCTATGATCATGACACATATTGAGCTATGGTTTCCTTTTTCTTTTTTTTTTTCTTTTTTTTTTTGAGCTTTTAAACTTTTTCATGTATTTTATTTTTTTTTTACTTTAGATGAAGGTTTAAAGAGCAAATAGTTTCTCATTAAACAGTTAGTACACATACTGTTTTATGACGATTGTTAACAACCCCACGACATGTCAACACTGTCCCTTCTCAAGCTTGGGTTCCCTATTACCAGCTTTCCTGTCCCTTCCTGCCTTCTAGTCCTTGTCCCTGGACTGTTGTGCCCTGTTAGACTTGTATAGTTTTCTTTTTTAATAATGTCTTTGCCTGGTCTTGATCTCAGAGAAAGAATTAGAATTCTTTCTTCCTTTTCTATTTTCTTGAAGAAATTGTGAAAACTTGATATTAACTTTTCATTAAATGCTTTATAATTGGTGGATGTTCTGCTTTGTGTATTCTCAATAACAACAAAATATAAAACAAATTATAATTTAAAAAAAAAAAAGTCATAGAATGCACCTGTAAAACCACTGGGGCTTGGGTTTTTCTTTGTGGAAAGTTTTTAAATTATGAATTCAACTTCTTAAATATTTCTTCTCTTTGTTCTTCAGATAGTTTTGGTGATTTGTATCTTTCAAGGAATTTGTCTATTTCATCTGTGTTTTCAAATATATTGGCAAAAAGTTGTTCATAATATTCCCTTGGGCTCTGTAGCACTATCCCTTCTTCCATTCCTGGTATTGAAAATTTTTTCTTCTTTCTTGATTGGTCTACTTAGAGATTTATTAATTTGATTTTTTCAAAAAGCCAACTTTGCTTTCATTGGTTTTCTTTATAATTATTTTTTCTATTTCACTAATTTCTGCTCTTTTATAATTTTCTTCTTTCTATTAGTAGGGGTTTAATTTGCTCTTTCTGAGCTTCTTAAGGAGGAATTCATATCATTGATTATAAATCTTTCTTCTTTTTTAATATAAGCATTTAAAGGTATAAATTTCCCTCAAAATACTGTTTAATTACATACCACAAATTTTGATATATTGTGTTAATATTAAGAATCAGTTCAAAATATTTTCTAATTTTCTTTGACCTTTGGGTTATTTTGAAATGTACTGATTAATTTCCAAATATTTAAGAATTTTTCATACATCTTTCTGTTATTTATTTCTAATTGAATTCTGTTGTAGTATGGTAAGGGAACATAGTCTGTATCATTTCAATACTTTTACAGTTACTGAGGTGTATATTATGGCCCAGAATATAATCTTTCTTGGTGAATGGTCCATGTTCACTTAAAAAAAAAATGTGCATTCTGCTGCTGATGAACTCTAAATGTCAATTAGATCCAGTTTTCTGTGGATTTGTCTACCTGTCTTTTCATTTCTGTCAGTTTTCTTCATGTATTTTGAAGCTGTTATTAGGTGCATCACATTTAGAATATTTTTATCTCTTAGATGAATTTACCCCTTTGTCATTTATAAGATAGCCCACTTTAACTCTGTTAATATTCATATTTTGAAGTCTACCTTGTCTAATATTAATGTAACTACTCCAGCTTAGTATATATTTTGTCATTCTTTTACTTTAACCTATTGTTCTTCTTTCTATCAAATATAATAATGTCGTCATATTTAAGGTTTTTGTTTTTTTTTTTTTTGGAGAAAGCATATAATTGAGTCTGGCTCCTTCATCCAGTCTGAAAATCTCTGCCTTTTAATTGAGTAGCTAGTTTATTTATATGTAATGTGATTATTAATATGGTTTTGTTTAAATTTCCCACTTATTGTTTATTTTCTATTTGTCTACTTTTTGAATAATTACATAATTTTTAGGAGTTCATTTTATCTCCACTACTGGTTTACTAGATACATTTTGTTTTGTTTTGGTTGCTCTGGGGTTTACAGTATGCACTTTTTATTGTAGAAAAAATATATATAACATAATATTTGCCATTAAAAAATTTAAGTATACAATTCAGTGGCATTATTTCTATTCACAATGTTGTGTAACTACTACCACTATTTATTTGTAAAACTTTTTCATCATCCCAAATAGAAACTCTGTACCCATTAAGCAATAACTTCCAATTCTCCCCTTCCCACAGCCCCTGGTAACCATTAATCTACTTTGGTTTCTATGCATTTGCCTCTTCTAGGTATTTCATGTAAGTGGGGTCACCCAATATTTGCCCCAAGTGTCTGGCCTATTTCACTTAGCATAGTGTTTTCGAAGTTCATACATATCATACCATGTATCAGAACTACATTTTTCTTTATGACTGAATAAAATTCCATTGTATGAATATACCACATTTTGTTTAGCCATTCATCTGTTGATGGACAACTCAGTTTCCACCATTTGACTATTATGGATAATGCTGCAATGAACAGTGATGTTCAAATATCTGTTTGAGTCCCTGCTTTATTTTGCATATATACCTAGCGTGGAATTGCTGGGTCATATGGTAATTCTATGTTTAACTTTTAGGTACCCTCAAACTACTTTCCACGGCAGCTGCACCATTTTACATTCCCACCAGCGATGCATAAGAATCCCAATTTCTTCACATCCTCCCTAACACTAGTAATTTTTCATTTTGTTTCTTTGTTTCATTGTTTTTGTAATAGTCAGCTTAGTGGGTGTGAAATAGTATTTCATTGTGGTTTCGATTTGCATTTCCTTAATGACTAATGAAGCCCTGGTGGCACAGTGGTTAAGAGCTCGGCTGCTAACCAAAAGGTCAGCAGTTCGAATCCACCGGCCATTCCTTGGAAACCCTATGGAGCATGTTCTACTCTCTCCTACAGGGTCACTATGAGTCAGAATTGACTCGACAGCAACAGGTTTGGTCTTTGAATGACTAATGACATTGAGCATCTTTTCACGTGCTTGTTGGTCACTTGTATATCTTCTTTGGAGAAATGTCTGTTCAACTCTTTTGCCCATTTTTTAATTGGGTTGTTTGTCTTTTTGCTGTTGAGTTGTTTAAGCTCCTTATATAATCTGGATTGTAAACCCTTATTAGCTATATGGTTACCAAACATTTCCTCCCATTCTGTAGGTTGTCTTTTCACTTTCTCAGTAATGTCCTTCAATGCACAAAAGTTTCATTGGATGAAGTCTAATTCATCTATTTTTTCTTTTGATGCTCAAGCTTTTGGTGTCATTTCTAAGAATCCACTGCCAAATCCAAGGTCATGAATATTTACCCTTATGCTTTCTTCTAAGAGTGTTATGGTTTTAGCTCTTATATTTGGTCATTGCTCCATTTTGAGTTAATTTTAGTACATGGTGTGAGGTAGAGGCCCTACTTCATTCTTTGGAATGTGGAAGTCCAGTTGTCCCAGCACCATTTGTTGAAAAGACTATTTTTCCCCCATTGAATGGACTTGGCATCCTTGTCAAAAGTCAACTACTTATGGATGTATGGGTTTATTTCTGGATTCCCAATTCTATTCCACTGATCTATATGCCTATCCTTATACTATCACCACACTTTTTTGATTACTGTAGTTTTGTAGTAAGTTTTGAAATTGAAAGTGTTAGTCTTCTCATTTTTTCTTCTCCTTGAAAATTGTTTTTTCTATTTTGGGCCCTTTGCAATTCCATATGAATTTGAGGATTGGCTTTTCCTTCTCCACAAAGAAAGCCGGTGGAATTTCCAAAGGGATTGCATTGAATCTATAGATCGCTTTGGGTAGTACTGACATCTTAACAATATTAAGTCTTCCGGTACATGAACACAGGATATCTTTCCATTTATTTAGGTCTCCTTTAATTTCTTTCAGTAATTTTGTGTAGCTTTCAGTGTACTAGTCTTTCACCTTCCTATTTAAATTTAATCCTAGGTATTTTGTTCTTTTAGATGTTATTGTAAATTAAATTGTTTTCTTAATTTCCTTTTCAGCTTGTTCATTGCTGGTGTATAGAAACTGATTTTTGTGTGTTGATCTTGCACCCTGCAACTTTGCTGTATTTGTTTATTAGCTCTAGTAGCTTTCTTGTGGAATCACTTGGATTTTTGAGATATAAGATCATGTTGTCTGCAAATAGAAATAGTCTTACCTCTTCCTTTCTGATTTGGATGCCTTTTATTTCTTTTTATTGCCTTTCTAGTGCCAAGTCTTGTTTCAGTTTTCCCTCACAATTAATTTAATTTTTTTCTTCCATTTTTAGTGCATTGTAACTTCCAACCATACTAGTCCAGGTCCTTATCATCTGAGGCCTAAAAACTTTTTACAGCCTTCTAGCAGATCCCTGGCTCCAGACTCACTTCCGTCTAATCCATACTGCATACATTAGTCTTTCTAAACTACTACCTGGATCTTTTCCTGTTCAAAATTAATTGTGCCTTCCACCACCACCCCTCCACATGGAATTCCAGGCTAAGGAGTTTGGACTTTAGCCTGCAGACAAATCCCTCTAAACACAGCCTCAACCTCTTTCTAGCTTTCTTTCCCACTATACTCTTCACCAACCCTTCTGTTCCTATCTGACCTGCCTTCCAGCCATCTCCAGACATTTCCTGCATGCTGCATTGCTGTCTGCCTAGTCATATCTTACCCCTTTCTCATGGTCAGTGACACTCCAAGACAATAGTAATTACTATGCCAATACCTCATAACTATACCAATTACCAGTTGTTGTTGAGTCAACTCCAACTCATGGTGACCCCATTTGTGAACTATGCTTCATAGGGTTTGCAATGGCTGATCTTTTAGAAGTAGATCACCAGGTCTTTCTTCTAAGGTGCCGCTGGGTAGACTCGAATCTTCAGTCTTTTGGTTAGCAGTCAAGCATGTTAACAATTTGTAGCACCCAGGATTCCCATAATAACCATAGGACTTGAAGTGTCTGAGCCCATTACATCAACATTCAGGGTCTGAACTCATTATATTAACATTTTATAGCAAGAAGAGACCCTTGTGTCTTCATCTGTAAAATGAGGAAACTGGGCTAGATGATCCCATACGAGGAGAGATTCAGTAACTTGCCCAAAATCAAACAGAGAGAGGCAAGCCAAAATCATTCAACTCCTCTTCTGTCTCATCTTTTCCACATTGATTAGTTTGAAATGTGTATCTTTCAGCCTATAGTGTGTGAGTCGTTTTTTTCTATGCACTGGGGACGCAGCAATGAACAGAACAAATGGAAATCATGCCCTCCGGGAGTTGACATTCTAGAAGACAGACAGAGAGATTAAACAAAATAAATAAGTAAAATATACAGAACCTTAGGTGATAATTGCTATGGATAAAAATTATAGCATAGAACAGGGAAAGGAAATATTGGCTGGAGGAGGCTGCAATTTTAAAAAGAGTGGTGAGGGAAAGGTGACATGTGAGTGAAGGCATGAGGAAGGAACTGAGGTAGGAGGCTTTGCAGATATCTGGGATCAGAACACTGCAGGCAGAAGGCAAAGACACTATAGTGAGAGTCTTCCAGGAACATTCAGTGAGCAGTATAAGGAGGCCAATGTGACTGTTATGTGCTGAATTGTGTCCCCTCCCCCAAAAGATACTTTGAAGTCCTAACTCCTGATACCTCTAAACATGACCTTATTTGGAAATAGTGTCAATGAGGATGTTATCAGTTAACATGAGGTCATATTGGAGTAGGATGGATCCTAATCCTGTATGAGTAGTGTCCTTAGAAAAGAGAATAAAAGACACAGAGATAGGCACACAGAGAGATCACCATGTGAAGACCAAGGCAGAGATTGGAGTTATGCTGCCACAAGCCAAGGAACGCGTGGGGCTACCAGAAGCTGGGAGAGACAAGGAAGGACTTTCCCCTAGAGACTTTGGAGAGAGCATGGCCTTGCCTACACCCTGGATTCAAACTTCTGCCCTCCAGAACTGTAAGAAAATAAACTTCTGGTGTTTTAAGTCTCCATTTTGTGGTATTTTGTTATGGCAGCCCTAGGAAACTAATGGCATGACCAAAGCTGAGGGGCCAGGTGGGAGAGGAAGAGATGAGGCCAGAGACATGGAGACCTGATTGGGAAGGGCCTGGGAGGCTATTATAAGAATGTGGTTTTAGCTTGAGGTGATATGGTAAGTCATCGGAGGTTTTTGAGCACAGGACTAACCAATATGACTGAGATTTTTAACAGTGCCACTCTACTGCTCTCTAAAGAGTAGGCTGCAGAAGGCAAGAACAGAAGTGAGAAGATCAGTTAAGAGGTTATTGCAAAAATCACATGTGAGATGATTGTGGCTTGGACCATGGCGGTAGCTGTGGGTGGGGGTGATCACAAGTGATTGGATTCTGGATTAATTTGAAGATAGGGCTGCCATGTTTGCTGATGAATTCAGTGCAGAGTTTGAGAGAAAGAGACAGCTTAAGGGTAACTGAAAGGTCTTGGCAGAGCAATGGAAAGACAAAGTTGCCATTAACTGAAATGAAAAAGTCTGTTGGAGGAACAAGGATGGGAGAAAATGAGGAGCTCAGTTTTAAATAATGAGAACGCAAGATGTCTCATGGGCTTCCAAGTGGAAATGTTGTGTCAGAAGTTAGATATATGAGTCTGGAGTTCAAGGGAGAGGTCTGGGTTGAAGATATAAATTTGAGAGTTACCTGCTTATAGGTGGTACTTAATGCTTTGAAATTGAATGAGATCACCAAGGGTGTGTTTGTGTGTCTGTGTGTTCATTGTGTATAAGTAAGTTTCTTGAAAGCAATGTCTGTTGCTCGTGTCTTATAAGAATTGTGTCTCTATTAGGGCAACAAGTACAACTTGATACACACACATATATGTGCATATATACATATATATATACACACACGTACATGTATACATATGTCTTGGTTTATATATATATACATATATATCAGGTTGCACTTTCCAATTTTATATATATATATATATATATATGCATACACCACACATATACAAGTTTCCTGATATGTATTAAACAATACCTGTTGAGTTACTACTTGTTAAGTGCAGATCTCATCCAAACAAAAGGCACAGCACATATTTGAGAAGGGCAGGTTTATTTTAAACTCCACACAGGCACAGAGCAAGAAGCAGTAAATTTACCAAAGGAACCTAGCAAGCTTTTAACTAAAGTTTTTATCGAGTGATTTGTTAACAAACTGAGAAATAGGAAGATTCTAGTCTTCAGACTACCAGTTACTTGTATGACTATGAACAATTAGTTTCTCCTCTCTGAGCCCGTGTCCCCTAATGTAAATCTTCTTCTCTTAACAGTCAGCAACTAAAATAAATCTGTCCTGGAACTTCTTTGTTTTACAGCTATATGGCTCTCCCAAGTGGTCAACAGAATAAATGCAACTTGAAGGAATGTCTTGTGTTTTATGAAGTGATTATTAATAACTATGTTCATTTACTGATCACTCACCATGGTATCAGACACTGTGGTAAGCATTTTATATGGATTTTCTCTTTAAATCCTCACCAAAACACTATGAGGGCGTTATTGTTTTTATCTCGTTTTTATATCAGTTGCCCTGACGTCTATTCCTACTCAGGGTAACCCTGTGTGTTTTGGAGTAAAACTGAGCTGCATAGGGTTTTCATGGCTGTGACCTTTTGGATGAGCTTGGCTACTAACCAAAAGGTAGGCGGTTCAAACATATCCAGCGGGGCTGTGGGAGACTACAGTCAAGAAAATCCGATGGAGCAGCTCTATTCTGTAACACATGGGGTCGCCGCGAGCCAGAATCAACTTGAACGCAAAAGGTTTGGTTGTTGGTTTTTGACCTTCTGAAGGAGATAGCTAGCCTTTCTTCCATAGCACCTCTGGTGGGTTCGAATCGTCAACCTTTTAGTGAGTAGCTGAATGTGTAACCATTTGCACCTCCCAGGGACTCCATCTTACAGATGAGGAAATTGAGGCAGAGGGATTCAAGGCCACACCAGTATGTGATGAACCAGGTTTCAAACCCCGGCAGTCTGAATCCAGAGTCCCAACTCATGACAACTATGTGCTTCAGTATGAGTCACTGCACAAAAGTAAGAATGGATAGAGAGTAGGCTGGAGAAGTTTTCAAGGTGTTCTCACTTTACTTGGAGAGGTTATGAGGTGCTGATTGCATGTGGAAAAGTAAATTGTGAAATTAGTTGGGATGAAAAACCTCCCTTCTCACCACCTCCAGTCAGAAGAGATTTCAGAAGCCAACCAAGGCCCGCTGGGGAGACCAGTGCCTCACCCAACACTGTCCAGCCATCATGACTGGAGGCAGCATCTTCAACCTCAGGAGTATCCTTGGATCGATGTCTACAATGATATCATTATAAGGGTACAGAAATTGGCTTGCTTTGCTTGTTAACCCCCAGGTAGTTTTGGAGAGTGTCTTTGTTTTTCAGGTTCAGTTTTTATTTTACATCCAGTAAAATTGCTCTTGTGGGATATATTTTATGAGTTTTGAAAAACGCATAGTCTGTCTTCAGGCTCTGACTTCTCTCCCAATCCACCTGCTATTGCTTACTTGTAAGAGCTTTCTTGTTTCTGTCTGGAGTTTTTAGTTGTCTCCAGTGAGAGACACAAAAATGTTGGTAGGACTACCAGTAAAACCAGGTATCTGGGTATGGTGTGTTTTTGTAAAAGATTTTTTAACTATGACTCAATAACTTTGTTGTTGTTGTTAGGTGCTGTCAAATCACTTCTGACTCATAGTGACCACATGTACAACTGAACAAAACACTGCCCAGTCCTGCACCATCCTCACAATTGTTGCTATGCTTGAGCTCATTGTTGCAGCCACTGTGCCAATCCATTTCGTTGAGGGTCTCCCTCTTTTTTGCTGACCCTCTACTTTACCAAGAATGATGTCCTTCTCCAGAAACTAGTCCCTCTTGATAACATGTCCAAAGTATGTGAGACGAAGTCTTGCCATCCTTGCTTCCAAGGAGCATTCTGGCATACTTTTTCCAAGACAGATTTGTTCATTCTTCTGGCAATCCATGGTGTATTCAATATTCCTCACCAATACCACAATTCAAAGGCATTAATTCTTCTTCAGTCTTCCTTCCTCATTGTCCAGCTTTCACATGCATATGAGGAGACTGAAAATACCATGGCTTGGGTCAGGTGCATCTTAGTCCTTAAAGTGACATCTTTGCTTTTTAACAATTTAAAGAGATCTTTTGCAGCAGATTTGCCCAGTGCAATGCATCATTCCATGGGCACTGATTGTAGATCCAAATAAAATGAAATTCTTGACAACTTCAATCTTTTCTCCATTTATAATGATGTTGTTGCTTATTGGTCCAGTCATGAGGATTTTTGTTTTCTTCATGTTACAGTGTAATCCGTACTGAAGGATTCTATCTAGAAAGTATTAAGTGATGAAGGAAGAATCAAAAGAAGATGGAAGGGATACACAGAATCACTATACCAAAAAGAATTGATTGACATTCAGCCCTCAGAAGGTAACATATGATTAAGAACTGATGGTACTGAAGGAAGAAGTCCGAGCTGCACTAAAGGCATTGGCAAAAAACAAGGCTCCAGGAATTGATGGAATATCAATTGAGTTGTTTCAACAAATGGATGCAGCACTGGAAGCACTCACTCATTTATGCCAAGAAATTTTGAAGACAGCTACCTGGCCAACTGGAAGAGATCCATATTTGTGCCCATTACAAAGAAAAGTGATCCAACAGAATGCAGAAATTATTGAACAACATCATTAAATCACACACAAGTAAAATTTTGCTGAAGATCATTCAAAAGCAGTACAACAGCACGTCAACAGGGAACTGCCAGAAATTCAAGCCAGATTCAAAAGAGGATGTGGAACGAGGGATATCATTGCTGATGTCAGATGGATCTTGGCTGAAAGCAGAGACTACCAGAAAGATGTTTAGCTGTGTTTCATTGACTATGTAAAGGCATTCACCTGTGTTGATCATAACAAACTATGGATAACATTACGAAGAATGGGAATTCCAGAACACTTAATTGTGCTCAGTGACTTTAAATGAATAATTATTTTCTAAGGATCAGACAAAGCTGATTTCTATGAGGCAGAGGTTAAAGATGTCCCAAATGTTCAACTTTTCCAAACTGCTGTCCCATTCCATCGTCTCTAACATCAGCTACTCCCTCTCCCCTCAGTACTCTCCCTGCCGTCTGTGGGTTCCCTAATTTGCTTCAACATCTCACAGAACTCATGAACCAGTATATAGGAAATGGCTCACGTGGTCGTGGAGGTTGACAACTTCCAAACCTGTGGGTCAGGCATAGGTTTCTTCTGACCCACATGGCTGCAGGGGCTGACAAACCCAAACCAGAAGTTCAATCCACAGGCCGCTGGCTCACAACGCTGCGGAAGCTGGCAAATCAGGTCAGATGATAGGCTGCCATCTCACATGGCTGTGAAGATCGACAAATCCCAGAATCTGCAGGTCAGACAGCAGGCCTCTGGCTCAAGTCCCAAGAACTAGAGGTCAGTTGATCATGAACCAGATGTGGGATCCAGATGCAGACAGACAGAGCCCCACCAGGTCATACACACATATATCTTAGATGCAGGTCACACCCCAGGGAGTGGCATAACTTGAGTAAAGGAGGGACTTGAGTCATGACTTCTGCAAGGCTGGGACTCAAGGCACACCCTATACCAATCCTGCCTCATCAACATGTAGAGGTCAGGATCCACAACACATAAAATGGAGGACAACCATACAATATTAGGAATCATGGCCTAGCCAAGTTGATACATAATCCCAACCATGACAGGTTCCATATACCTTATTTGCATAGTCCCACTCAATCACTGTGTGTGAGTCACAAAGACCATGGCTAGAAGGGTCATATTAAGTAATTCATTACACTGCAGACTTCAATAGCTATAGAACTAATAATATGGTAAAATGTGTGTCCTCTGGGAACTGCATGGGTAGGTCTGTGGGTCCAACCTGATAAATCCACTCTAACATGCCAATTTCCCTAAGCCTTTGGATATCTTCTTCTACAGTATACCAAAGCAAGTCTGATACTTCAATTTGATTTATGTAGGCCACAACATAATCCATGCTTCAGTGAACCAACCAAATAAACTATTAGATCCTTTTCTAACCTTTCAAGCTGAAACACTGAATAAAGAATCTGTGCTTAGTGGGCCCATATAAATAAACTCAGGCTGATCCAACTTTATGTTCCTTATACCATTATCTCACAACCTTAATAGCCATTCCCATACACATATTCCCCAGGTTTCTGTTTGTATATGTTAGAAAAATCAAGCAGTTCTTTTGGAGTGTAGCATACCTCCTCCTGGTCACAATTTATACTTCACTTTTTGGGGCTCTCTGGGACTTAAGTCTAGTTATAGATCTAAATGCAAAAATGGGTGGTGGGGGTGGGTCCTGGGGACATTCAACAATGTCTTGTAGGGCATCTGCCTCAGGCAATGCACCAGGCAACAATCAGGTGCCACTGCAAGCAATATCTCAGACAAAGACTCTTCATGCACAGCTGTGTTAATCTCATCAGATTGGGGTGGAAGGGACAATGGCTTAACTGTGGAGGGTGGCTTAGCAGAGAAAAATGGAGTAATTTCTTCAGATGAGATAAGAGGACTTGTTCTGTTGGCAGGAATGATTCAATGGAATTTAGGGACCCAGTGTCCCCAGCTTCCTGATTATCTACACATATGTCCCCTCCCCAAGTGTCAGGATCCCATTTCTTCCCAACCAATGCCCTCACTTTAACTTCAGACATGATTCAAGGTTGGGAATTCAATTGGCATTGTAATTCAGTTACTCTTACAGTAAGATTTTGGGTTTGGTTTTCAGCAATATCAGCTCTGTTACTTCACGAAATAAGGCTTTATTTTAAGGCACAAGTTGCAACTTTGAGATCTTTTATTCAGCACTTGAGCTGTGACTCTGAAGCTCTGAGCTCATCTCTTTCTTTTACCACTTTGTCTAGGGAAAGTAGGACCAATCAACCAGTGTCCTTATAATTCTCAGTCTGACAAAATTGTAGAAAAGTTTCAAATATGCAATCATCTAGAGCCTTATCTCTCACAAACATGTGATCCATTGGTGGTGATATTTTGAGTATTTCTATTGCCATCTCACTCCATGGATTAGCAGTGCCTTCTTTACTACTGGAGGTAGAGTCATCAGTGCCTTTAAGAATAGCTAGACTTCAGAACCAATTCAGAAAACTCACCCTTATGATTTTGTTTCTCTAGAATCCTGCTCTCAGTGCCAGATGTCTTAGACTGGGTTCTCTAGAGGAGCAAAACCAGTGAAACATACATATATAAATATAGAGAGAGATATTTAATTCAAAGAAATTGATCACACAGTTGTAGAGGCTGGCAAGTCCTGAATTCATTAGTCAGGTGTCAAGTTGAAGGCTTCTCCTGACTCACATGGTTGCAGGGGTTGACAAATCCAAAATTGGCAGGTCAAATTGCTGGCTCTTGGTGTTTCAGGAGCTGGTGAATCCCAAAATCTGCAGGTCAGGTGGCAGGTTGCTGGCTCATGCCCCAAGAACTGGAGGTCAGATACAGGATCCAGAGTGAGGGAGAGACTTTCTGGAACATCCATTTACATACTGGAGGCAGGCCACATTCCCAAGTAAATGCCTCTTTCAACTGATTGACTGCTCATAGCAGATCTCATCATGGAAGTGGTTATGTTATGTCAGATTTCATCATGGAGGTGGTTGCATTATATTACAGTATGGAAGAGCAATCAGTCCAATGTCTTCCAAACCAGAGAATGATAGCCTAGCCAAGTTGACACATAACATTAACCATCATGCCCCCTGTGCCTGCAGACTTTCCTTTGCTCCTCTCCCCTTTCAGAGTTGCCTTCTGTCTGCACTAAAGGGCATGATCTCCACTCCACCCCCGTCTCTTCCCTGAGGCTTAGGTCATTTCTGCAAACTCAGGCAAGCTCCACTTCACCCCTCCCCTCATCCTGGACACGTGGGCCTCTGCTCCCCTCCCGCTTTGGCACATAGACCTCTTCCAGCTAAGTGGGACTCCGTGCCCTGCCCTGCCAACCCCCCCAGCTGAGTGAGACTCTTCACCCTGTCCTGCCAACCTCCCTCCACACTGAACGAGACTCCACGCCCTACTCTGCCAACACCCTCCCCGGCTGAATTGGATCCCACACCCTGCCTTGCCAATCCCTCCCTGCCTTAACTGGACTCTGTGCCCTGCCCTGCTGACCGCCCCTGGCCAAGTGTAGCTCTGTGCCCTGCCATGATGTTGCTTCCCTGGCTGCACAACCTCCACATTCCTTCTTGCCACCCCTCCCTGCCATTCAACCTACGTTTCAGGATTCACACTAACTGCTCATGCCAACGCAGAGGGAATGCTTTATACCTCAAGAGCAGTGAAAGATCACGATCACCTGACATGTGGTGCCTCACGTCAGGGAAAAGACCTGTTCATGGACCACCACACAGTACTCTAGAAATCATACACACCTAATGACATATGATCCTCATGTGTGTGTGGCCCATCATACCCACCAGTGAAAAGAAAGCATACCCAGCCAACATATAGCATCAAGCCCATACATAGACCAACCAACCAGCACCATCATAGCCATACACAGACCAATACTACAGAACAAAATCAATTAAAACAATTCAAAGGGAGGTAACAGTATAAAGAGAAAGGGGAAAAGCTAAGTTCAGGGTATATCAAAACAATACAAAAAAGACAAACAAACCTAGACTCAATAAACAAATATATACTATACAAATAAAATATAAACTTAATGCATCAAAGACAGCAGTCAATTACAAAGCATATGAACAAACAGTACAGGATGGCTCAAGCAAACAAGCAAAATAAAGGAATGGAAAACCTTTCTGAGGAAGAACTGATGATAGATCTACCTGACGAGAAATTCAAAAGACTAATATTTAGGCTCCTCAAAGAGATCAAGGGAAACATGGGGAAGAAAAACCTAGAAAACAGTAAAAGAACAAAATGACAAACTCAATAGAGAATGGAAACCATACAAAAACAACAAGTAGAAATCCAGAAGATTAACAATATCAGAAATAAACAACTCAATGAAAGGACACAGAAGTAGAATTGAATTAATATAAGAGAAAATCACTAAAATAGAGAAAGAACAAATCCCTTGATAGTAATTTGTTTGAGGAGCAAGCAGAAAAAAGATTGATGAAAAATGAAGGAAGCCTAAGGGTTATGTGGGACAAAATCAAGAGGAACAATATACACATACTAGGAATCCCAGGAGAAGAGAGAAAAAAAGAGTACACAGAATTTTTGAAGACATAACAGCACCAAATATCATGAAAGACGAAAAGATTTCCATCCAAGAAGCTCAATGAACTCCATACAGGATACACCCCAAAAGAAATTCGCCAAGAAATATAATAATCAAATTTTCCAGCACCAAAGACAAAGAAAGTTTTGAGAGTAGCTCGAGAAAAGCAAAATATCACTTACAAACAGGCTTCAATAAGGCAAAGTGCTGATTTCTCATCAGAAACCCTGCAGGCAAGAAGGCAATGGGATGACGTATACAAAGTCCTGAAAGAAAAGAATTTGCAACAAGAATCAGAAAAATTGTCTTTCAAAAATGAGGGTGAAATTAGGACATTCCCAAATATGCAGAAATTAAGGGAATTTGTAACCACAAGACCATCACTACAAGAAATATTAAAGAGGAGGCAGAGCCAATATGGTGCTATGGACAGAAACACCATGACATCCCTCTGCAGCAAAGACCCAAAAAACTAAGTAAAACAGATACAAACATCAATCCTGGAACCCTAAGCATCAAATGAAGGGAAAAAGAACCAGATCAAGAACCTAATGGGAGAAGAAACTGACAGAGAACAGAGAACAAGGAGAGCTAGAGTGGAGGTCCCCTGCCAGATAACATGGCACAGATTTGCTGTCTTAGAGCACAACCAGCAATGACCCCAGACAGGGAGTATGGGAAGGCAACTTCACAGAGCTCCCAAAAGGAGACAGAGCACCCAGTAACCAGACATACATCCTTTCCCACATCTCATTCTTCTGCCCTGTATGCTGCCTCCACCACTTTCCAATGGGCCACAGTCGCCCAACAGGAATACACTGGCTCCTGCTGCCCCAGGTCTGTCCTGCCCCCACCAGCCAACTCTCACACTGCCATTTTCTTTTTTTAACTTTTTTTTCTCTTTCCCTTTCTCCCTTTTCCTTCTCCCTCCCACCTAGCCTCCTGTGCTGCCTCCACCCATTACTGATGGGCAAACCCATGCCACCTGGCAAGAGAGACATCAGCTTGCCACTACCCCAGTTCCACACCACCCCTAATGGCTGGTTCCCTCAGTGCCATATTTTTTCTTTGTTTCTTTCTTTCTTCTCTCTCTTTCCTTTTGTTCCTTTCCTTTCTCTGGCCCACCTAGCCCCATGCACATATTCCACTGCTTCTCAATGGTCTGTGCCACATCACTTGGCAAAACAGCCACCGGCATTCAGCCTCCTGAGTCAGCCCTGCCCCCACCTGCTGGCTCCCACCAAACGGCCCTTTTTTTTTTTTTTTTTTTTTTTTTGCTTTTTTCTCTCTCGTCTTTTGTTTCTTTCTCCCTCCCACTTAGCTCCACACATCACATCCTCTCCCTTCCCTCCTGCCTCTCTAAACTGTTTGCCTAGTGCTGCAACCCTGAGAGGCAACTGTGCAGATTCCCAGACCTCCTCCTACATAACACACCAGCCCTGCCCTGCTGAGTGCCGCATCCCCAAGCAGCAGTAGTGTGGACCTCTAGAACTCAGACCCCACCCCATGCCACCCCTTGGCCCTGCCCCACCAAACACTACAACCCAGAGATTAAGAGGAGCAAAGTAAATGTCAGCACTACAAAAAAAGCACCACAAAATTACAGCAAAAATGGAAAAAAAATATCAAGCTGACAGGAACTAAAAAAGCATGAATGACAATACTAATTAGAGATAAAACAGACTTTAAGGTAGAATCCACCGTAAAAGACAAGGAAGGACATTATATAATGATTAAAGGGACAATCCACAAAGATGCTGCTGCTGTTAGGTGCCGTCAAGTTGGTTCTAAATCGTAACAACCCTATGTACAACAGAATGAAGTACTTTCTGGTCTTGCGCCATCCTCACAATCATTGTTACGCTTGAGCACATTGTTGCAGCCACTGTGTCAATCCATCTCATTGACCCTCTTTTTCACTGACACTCTACTTTACCAAGCATGATGTCGTTCTCCAGGCACTGATACCTCCTAATAACAAGCCCAAAGTATGTGAGACAAAGTCTTGTCATCCTTGCTTCTAAGGAGCATTCTGGCTGCACTTCTTCCAAGACAGATTTATTCGTTCTTCTGGCAGTCCATGGTATATTCAATATTCTTCACCAACATCATAATTCAAAGGCATCATTTCTTCTTCGGTCTTCCTTATTCATTGTCCAGCTTTCACATGCATATGAAGCAATTGAAAACACCATGGCTTGATTTAGGCACACCTTAGTCCTTAAAGTGATAGCTTTGCCTTTTAACACTTTAAAGAGGTCTTTTGCAGCAGATTTGTGCAATGCAATGCTTCGTTTGATTTCTTGACTGCTGCTTACATGGACATTGATTGTATGTCCAAGTAAAATGAAATCCTCGACAACTTCAGTCTTTTCTCTGTTTACCATGATGTTGATTACTGGTGTAGTTGTAAGGATTTTTGTTTTATGTTATGGTGTAATCCATACTGAAGGCTGTAGTCTGTGATCTTCATCAGTAAGTACTTCAAGTCCTCTTCACTTTTAGCAAACAAGGTTGTGCCATCTGCATATCACAGGATGTTAATGAGTCTTCCTTCAGTCATGATGCTGTGTTCTTCTTATTTGCTCAGTATACATATTGAATAAGTATGGTGAAAGGATACAACCCTGACACACACCTTTCCTGATTTTAAACCATGCAGTGTCCTCTTGTTCTGTTCAAACGACTGCCTCTTGATCTATGTACAGGTTCTGCATCAACACAATTAAGTGTTCTGAAATTCCCATTCTTCATAATGATATCCATACTTTACTATGGTCCACACAGTCGAATGCCTTTGCATAGTCCATAAAACACAAATAAACATCTTTCTTTTATCCTCTGCTTTCAGTCAAGATCCATCTGACATTAGCAATGATATCCCTCATTCCACATCCTCTTCTGAATCTGGCTTGAATTTCTGGCAGTTCCCTGTCGATGTACTGCTGCAACCGCTTTTGAATGATCTTCAGCAAAATTTTACTTGTGTGTGATATTAATGATATTGTTCGATAATTTCTGCATTCTGTTGGATCACTTGTGTTTGTAATGGGCACAAATATGGATCTCTTCCAGTTGGTTGGCCAGGTAGCTGTCTTCAAAATTTCTTGGCATAAATGAGTGAGTTCTTCCAGCACTGCATCCATTTGTTGAAACATCTCAATTGATATTCCATCAATTCCTAGAGCCTTGTTTTTTGCCAATGGCTTCAGTGCAGCTTGGACTTCTTCCTTCAGTACCATTGGTTCTTGATCATATGCTACCTTCTGAGGGCTGAACGTCAATCAATTCTTTTTGGTATAGTGACTCTGTGTATTCCTTACATCTTCTTTTGATGCTTCCTGCATCATTTAATATTTTCCCTGTAGAATCCTTCACTATTGCAACTCAAGGCTTGAATTTTTTCTTCAGTTCTTTCAGCTTGAGAAATGCTGAGCGTGTTCTTCCCTTTTGGTTTCCTAACTCCAGGTCTTTGCACATGTCTTTATAATACTCTACTTTGTCTTCTGGAGCTGCCCTTTGAAATCTTCTGTTCAGCTCTTTTATTTCATCATTTCTTCCTTTCGCTTTAGCTACTCTTCGTTCAAAAGCAAGTTTCAGAGTCTCTTCTGACATCCAGTTTGGTCTTTTCTGTCCTGTCTTTTTAATGACCCCTTGCTTTCTTCATGTATGATGTCCTTGATGTCATTCTACAACACATCTGGTCTTCAGTCATTAGTGTTCAATGCATCAAATCTATTCTTGAGATGGTCTCTAAATTCAGGTGGGACATACTCAAGGTTGTACTTTGACTCTCGTGGACTTGTTCAAATTTTCTTCAGTTTCAACTTGTACTGGCCTATGAGCAATTGATAGTCTGTTCCTCAGTCGGCCTCTGGCCTTGTTCTGACTGATGATACTGAGCTTTCCCACAGATGTAGTAAATTTGATTCCTGTGTATTCCATCTGGCGAGGTCTACGTGTATAGTCACCATTTATGTTGTTGAAAAAAGGTATTTGCCATGAAAATGTCCCTGGTCTTTCAAAAGTCTATCATGTGATCTCTAGCATCATTTCTATCACCAAGGCCATATTTTCCAACTACAGATCCTTCTTCTTTGTTTCCAGCTTTCACATTCCAATCACCTGTAATTATCAATGCATCCTGATTGCATGTTTGATCAATTTGACTGCAGAATTTGGTGAAAGTCTTCAATTTCTTCATCTTTGGCCTTAGTGATTGGTGCGTACATTTGAAAAATAGTCGAATTTACTGGTCTTCCTTGTAGGCATGTGGATATTATCCTATTACTGACACTATGTGCTTTATTACATATATGAAACTTACTATGAGGCAGTTCTACTCTGTCCTGTAGGGTCGCTATGAGTCAGAATCAACTCAATGGTGATAGATTTCTTGTTTGTTTGTTTATGTGCAGCACATACAAACATGTATATGCATATGCGCAGAGATACTTGTATGTCAGTTTGTCATACTGTGTGGGGACTTGCATGTTGCTGTGATCCTGGAAGCTATGCCACTGGTATTCAAATGCCAGCAGGGTCAGCCATGGTGGACAGGTTTCAGCTGAGCTTCCAGACTAAAACAGACTAGGAAGAAGGACCTGGTGGTCTACTTCTGAAAACTATAGGTCTCTACTCGTCTGGAGCAAAAGAGAAAGAAAGAAACCAAAGACTAAAAGAAGAAACTAGTTTACTACTTTCCTACGCAAACCACAGCCTCATCTAATCTGAGACCAGAAGAATTAGACAGTGCCCAGCTACCACTACCAAACGTTCTGACCATGTACACAATAGATAGTCCCAGATAGAACGGAATAAAATTGTAGAACAAAATTCAAATTCTTAAAAAAAAAAAGATTCATCAGACTGGGAGAGACTAGAGGAACCCCCAAGACTATCACCCTCAGACACCCTTTAAACTTTGAACTGAAACCACTCCCAGAGGTCGCCTTTCAGCTAAATAACAGGTTGGCTCATAAAATAAACAATATCACCCATGACCACTGTGCTCCTTTTATTTAAAAAAAAAAAAAAATCTATATGAGACCAAATGGTCAACATTTACCCTAAAGCAAAGATGAGAAAGTTGGGTGGAGGGGCAGGGAAGCTAGATTAATGAAAATGGAACAACCAGAATGAAAATAATGAGATTGTTGACACAATGTGGGAAATATAACCAATGCCACTGAAGAATATGTATAGAAATTGTTAAATGGGAACCTAATTTGCTGTGCAGACTTCCACCAAAAACACAATAAAATATATTTTTTTTAAGTTTTGTACATAAATCTTTGGATCCGTCTTATATTCATTGTTTAAATTCTTAGAGGTGAAATAACTTTGTCAAAGGGTGTGGATTCTTGGTACATAATGTTAAAAAAAAAAAAAAAGTTGCCATTGAATTGATTTAGACTCAAGACAGCCCCATGCGTTATAGAGTAGAACTGTTCCATAGGATTTTTGTGGCTGGAGTCTTACAGAAGATCACCAGGGCTTTCTCCTGTGGCACTGCTGGGTGGGAATGAACTGCCAGCCTTTAGGTTAGAGGCCTATCACAGGTCATTTGCACAACTCAGAGACCTCACACATTGTTAAAGTGTCCTTGATGGAGGCTGAATCAAAGATACTACCTGCAAAAATGACGTGGCAGAGGCTTCTGACCTCCTCTAACTTTACAAGGGAGAAGGAGAATCAAGATCTACAGCCCAAGGCTGATTCCTATGAGGCAGAGGTCAGACATACCTCCTCTCACCAGCCGTTTTTACCAATTCTGACACCATCTGTCCCTCCCATGGTTGACTCTACTTTTCTGCTGGGTTCGATAATTCATTACAGTGGTCACACAGAAGAACTCACAGACAATACTCACAACTACGGGGTTTATTAAGGAAGTAACAGGCTACAATTCAGGTTCAGGGACACTCAGGCTACAGTTCTTCCATCAGGATGGCTTCTTCTCAGTCGTACCCACAGGCAGGTCTCTTCCTGACCCTTGGCCTCTCAGCCTGAACTCTGCCCTGCTCAGACAAGTGTTACAAAACTCTTTCAGCTCTGCAGATAAGTGTCAACAGGAACCCCATTTCACCAGCAAGCCTTGGCCTGAAAGTGCTCAGATGTAGATCCGTGGGTCGGCAAACTTACCTCCACCAAGTGCCCAGAGGCATTCCACTCTGCCAGAAAGCCTCCTGCCCAAAGGCGCTCAGCTTTCTTACTCCATGGCCTGGAAAGCCCACCACTCCGTCTACTACAGTTCTCCTGCGGGTCTCCTCCAATGTTTGGTTGCGAGCATCTATGGTCCTTCAATAAAAGGAAGGCACCATCCTGGGAGCAGCTCACAGACCATCAGGACTCTCAGAATTGTGGGCATGGCATCAGCAATTTGGCTAACAATTCCTGTGTCAAGGCTCTGGAACAGCACAGATCTGGTAACTTTACGGTCACAATTGAAATAGGAATGGCAGTTGGCGTGACTGTCTGGGTCTCTGCTTAGCTCTTTAAAGATTTAATCAGTGGGTCTGTACAAATCAACACCAAAGAAAAAACTGATTCATCAACCTGTATTTATATATTATATAACTAACAAGAAAGAACATACAGACTTAAGGAATTCACTATTTACTTTCTTGAAATAAACTGCTCTAATACTTAAAAAAAAAAAAAAAGTGGGGAAGGAGGCTGTAAACTAGGAAATCAGCAAAGTGCTTTTTTCATAGTATTTTCTGATCATTTTTTTTTATTTTGTTGTTGTTGAGAATATACACAGCAGAACATACACCAATTTAACAATTTCTACATGTACAGTTCAGTGACATTCTTCAAGCTATGCAACCATTCTCATTCTCCTTCTCTGAGTTGTCCCTCCCCCATTAACTCCCTACCCCTTAAGTTTCCTATCTAATCTTTTGAGTTGCTGTTGTCAATTCGATACCATATAGATAGTTCTTAAAAGAGAACAATGCTCAAGGAAGACATTCTTTACTAACTAAGCTAGACTATTATTTGGTTAGAATTGTTTGATTTAAAGAAGACTTAAAGGGACATTTTTGGATTAAGGTTTAAAGATTATCTGAGGACAATAGTTTCGGGGGCTTATCCAGCTTCAATGGCTCCAGAATTTCTAGATTCCAAGGGAATTTGAAATTTTGATCTACATTTTCCCCTCTTTGATTAGTATTCTTCTATAGAATCTTTGATCAAAATGTTCAGTAATGGTAGCCAAGCACCATGCACTTCTGGTCTCATGGCAAAGGAGGCAGTTGTTCATGGAGGAAATTAGCCACACATTTCATTTCCTCCTTCTATTCTTGACTCTCCTTCTTCCTCTATTGCTTCAGGTGAATGTAGACTAATTGTAACTTGGACGGTCACTTGCAAGCTTTTAAGACCCCAAGCACTACACAATGAGCTAGAGGGTAGAACAGAAGCAGTAAACAAATATTAGGCCAAGTAACTGGGATGTCTTATGAATCTATGACCCTAAACCTCCAAACCAAGGAACCAAATCCCATGAGATGTCTGGTTGTACATAAGCAGCCTCAGCAGATGCTCATTTTTTGTTTTTGTTGTAAATATATCACACAACATTTGCCAATTCAACTTTTTCTAGGTGTACGACTTATTGACATCAATTACATTAATTGGCTATGGACCCCTTACCCTTAAATCAATGTGAATTTTCCATCACTGTAAACTAAAACTCAGTGCTTTATAAGAAATAACCTCCTTTCCCACTTGCTTCCACCCCTGGTAATAACTAATAAACTTTCATCTCATTACATTTGCCTGCTCTTGTCTTTTTATGTAAGTGACATTATACAATATGTGTCCTTTTGTGATTGACTTATTTCACTCAGCATGATGTCATCTTCAAGCTCCATCCATGTTGTAACATGTGTCTTGGTTATCTAGTGTTGCTATAATAGAAATACCACAAGTGGATGGCTTTAACAAAGTGAGATGTATTTTCTCTCAGTCTAGGAGGCTAGAAGTCTGAATTAAGGGTGCCACCTCCAGGGGAAAGCTTTCTCTCTCTGTTGGCTCTGGGGAGAGTCCTTGTCATCAATCTTCCTGTGGTCTAGGACTTTCGCTGTACAGGGACCCTCGGTCCAAAGGACATGGTCTGCTTCTGGCACCATTTTTTTGGTGGTATGAGGTCCCCGAGTCTCTCTGCTCACTTTTCTCTTTTATACCTCAAAAGAGATTAAGACACAACCTAATCTTGTAGATTGAGTTCTGCCTCATTAACATAACTGCTTCTAATCCCACCTCATTAACATCATAGAGGTAGGATTTACAACTCATAGGAAAATCAGATGACAAAATGGTGGACAATCACACATACTGAGAATCATAGACTAGCCCAGTTGACACACATTTTTGGAGGGACTCAATTCAATCCATGACAAATGTATCAAAATTTCGTTTCTCTTTCTGGCTGAGTGGTATTTCTTTATATGTATGTACCACATTTTATTTATCCATTCACCTGTTGATGGGCACCTTGGTTGTTTACACCTTTTTGCTATTGTGAATAATGCTGCAATGAACATCGGTGTACACGTCTGTTCCTGTTTTGATACATGCTGCAACATGGATGGAATTGAAGACATTATGGTACCTAATTTTTTAAATGATAGATTATCAAATACAACTACAAATGCATAAGCAACAGAAGACAAAATAGGTAACTGGGACCTCATAAAAATTAAACACGTTCATCAAAATACTTTATCAAAAAAGTAAGAAGATAACCTACAGACTGGGAAAAAATCTTAAAGAACACTATATCTAAGGGTCTAAGAGGATATTCAAGTAGCCAACAAATACATGAAAAGATGTACATCATCATTAGCCATCAGAGAAAGGCAAATCAAAACTACAGTGAGATACCACCTCAATCCTGCTAGAATGGCAATAATCAGAAAATAGAAAACAACAAATGTTGGTGAGAATGTGGGGATATTGGACACCTTATCCACTGCTGGTAGGAATGTAAAATGATACCACTGTTGTAGAAAACAGTATGGCCATTCCTCAAAAAATTAGAAATAGATCTACCATATGATCCAGCAATTCCACTTCTAGGTATATACCCTAGGGACCTAAAAGTAATGACACACAGAATATGTATACAGATAATTCATTGCAGCATTATTTACAATAGCAAAAAGTGGTGTTATAGATTGAAGTCTCTCGCCCCAAAACAATGTGTGTCAACTTGGCTAGTCCATGATTCCCAGTATTGTGTGATCGTCCACCAGTTTGTCATCTGATACGATTTTCCTATATGTTGTAAATCCTACCTCTATGGTGTTAATGAAATGGGATTAGAAGCAGTTAAATTAATGAGACAGGACTCAATCTACAAGATTAGGTTATGTCTTAAATTAATCTCTTTTGAGATATAAAAGAGGAAAGTGAGCAGAGAGACTAGGGGACCTCATACCACCAAGAAAATAGTGCCAGAAGCAGACCATGTCCTTTGGACCGAGGGTCCCTGTACAGCAAAAGTCCTAGACCACAGGAAGATTGATGACAAGGACTCTCCCCAGAGCCAACAGTGAGAGAAAGCTTTCCCCTGGAGCTGGCACCCTTAATTCAGACTTCTAGCCTCCTAGACTGAGAGAAAATACATTTCACTTTGTTAAAGCCATCAACTTGTGGTATTTCTGTTATAGCAGCACTAGATGACTAAGACAGAATTTGGTACCAAGAGTGGGGTGCTGTTCTAACAAATACCAAAAATGTGGAAGCGGATTTGAAACTGTGAATGGGTAGAAGCTGGAAGAGTTTTAAAGTGCCTAATAGTAAAAGCCTAGACTGCCTTGAAGAGACTATTGGCGAAATTATGGACGTCAAAGACAATGCCAGTGAAGACTCAGAAGGAAATGAAGAGAGCTATTACATGGGAGACAGCACAGAAAGCAAGAGAGCTGAGTGCCTTTGCACAGGAGGCTTCCTGGCAGAGTGGGGTGCATCTGGGCACTTATCAGTGGAGCTAAAGAGCTTTGGAACACTTGCCCCAGCAAGGCAGACACGGTGAGGACTGAGGGGCCGAGAGGCCAAGGAACCAGGAAGGAAAAGCCAAAGAGACAAGGAACACAGGAAGCAAAGCTGCCTCAGTCTCAAAGGGTAGGGCCACAACATCTGGGGTCTCAAAAGGTGTAGTCACAACTCAGATGGACTAGGAGAATGGGGATGCTCAAAGCTGAGGGAGCAGAGTTGCTGTTTCAGTGAGCCTAGAAGGCAGAGCTGAAGCCCAGGGCCAAGGAGCCTCCATCCAGAACCTGGAGAGTATTGCCAACATCCAGAGTCTGGAGGGAAGGGCCATTGCATAAATGGTCTCAGAGAACAGAGAATTATTTTGAAGCCTTCGCAGCTAATGTAATGTGTTCTGCTGACTTGCTTGGTGTCTGTTATCTCTTCTTTCCCTCCAATTTTTCTCCCACTTATAATGAAAATGTCTAGCTTGTGTCTGTTCCATCATTGTACTTTGAAAGCAGATAACTTGTATTCTAGATTTCACAGATGAAGATGGATTTTGGACTTGGAGTTGATTTAAGACTTTTGATACAATATAATATGATATGATGGGATGAATGTGTTTTACATGTGGCTAGGACATGAATTTTGGGGTGTCAAAGGGTGGAATGTTATGAATTGAATTGTGTCCTCCAAAAATATATGTCAACTTGGCTAAGCCACGATTCCCAGTGTTGTGTGATTGTCCACCATTTTGTCATCTGATGTGATTTTCCTATGTCTTGCAAATCCTACCTTTATGATGTTAACGAGGCAGGATTAGAGACAGTTATGTTAATGAGGCAGGACTCAATCTACAAAATTAGGTTGTGTCTTTTAAGATACAAAAGAGAAGCAAGCAGAGAGACAAGGAGACCTCATACCACCAAGAAAGTAGTGCAAAGAGCAGAGCATGCCCTTTGAACCCGGGGTTCCTGTGCAGAGAAACTCCTAGACCACAGGAAGATTAATGACAAGGACCTTCCTCCAGAGCCAACCCCTGGAACTGGTGCCCTGAATTTGAACTTCTAGCCTCCTAGACTGTGAGAGAATAGACTCCTGTTTGTTATAGCCATCCACTTGTGGTATTTTGTTATGGCAGCACTAAGACAGGTGGAAACAACCCAGGTGCCCAAAAATGGATGAATGGATAAACAAAATGTGGGATATACTTACAATGGAATACCACTTAGTCATAAAGAAAAATGAAGTCCTGATACATGTTACAACATGGATGAACTTCAAAGACTTCATGCTGAGTGAAATAAGTCAATCACAAAAGGACAAATATTGTTGGTCTCACATGAAATGACAAGAATAAGTAACTATATAAAGATCAACAGTTACTAGTGGTTACCAGGGGTGGTAGGGGAACGGAGAGAGGAAATCACTCTCTGGGATGTAGTGAATTTTTGTCTATGGTGATGAGAAAATTGGCAGCAACTAAGGATAATGGTTACACAACTTGACAAATGTAGCTGTTATGGCTAAACCATACACCAGGAAAAAAGGGAGAAATGGTAAATAAAGCATTTTATATAATTTTACTACCACAACAGCAGCCAAAAAAAAAAAAATGGTGCACTTGTTAATACTACTTAGGAACATCTAAACACCTGGTTGAAAGATTTAGGTCATGGTTTGTTTAGGTCTATCCGGTCAATTGCCCTAATGTCTGTTCAACCTCCTAGTTCAGCGAGTAGTGTCTAAGGTCTTAAAAGCTTGCAAGTAGTCACCCAAGATACAATAATTGGTCTCTATTTGCCTAGAGCAGCAGAGGAAGAAAGAGATCCAGGAATCAGAGAAGGAAATTGAGTGCTGGTCCAATTGCCTCCATGAACCACAACCTTCTTTGTCATGAGATCAGAATAAATGGATGGCATCTGGCTACCATGATTGAAAATTTTGATCGAAGAGCCAATAGATGGAACTTGATTCAAAAGGATAAAAATTATGGATCAGAAGTTCAAATTCATATGGAAGCCAGAATTAAACAGGATCCATTGAGACTGGGAGAACCTCTGAATCTATTGCCTAGAGATAATCTTTAAACCTTGAACTGAAACTATCACATAAAACCATCATTACAGTAAACAAGAGTTCAACTGAATTATTAATGTTTGCCTTGAGCATTGTGCTCAAGAAAGAATTATCTATACGAGTTCAAATTGACAACAGTTCATCTAAAGCACAGACGAGAAGTGAAAGGGGCAGAGTCTAAACTAATGGTAATGAAACTATATGGGTAGATACAGTGAGAATGGTGACACAATGTGAACTATGTAACCAATGTCATTGAACTGTACATGTAAAAATTGTAAATGGATGTATGTTTGGTTGTGTATATTGCCATCAAAAATAAATAAATTTTTCAAAAAGAAAACCTCAACAAATTTCAAAGACTAGGCACCACACATACCATAATTTATGATTGCAAGTAATTAAATTATAAGTTAATAATAAAAAATATAAAAATCACCTATATTTGGAAATTTAAAAACACTGCTAAATAACTGCTGGAATAATAATAAAATAAATTATAATGGAAATTTAAAGAAAACCTAAAACAGTGTATAACAAAGTGTTGTATAACACTACATATAGTGTTATATAACAATGACACTACATATAGTGTTATATAACACTATATAACAAAGTTTATGATATGCATCAATAGCTGTTCTGAGGGGAAATTATAGCCTTACATTCTTACACTAAAAAAAGAATAAAGTCTCAAAATTATTGAGTCTAAGGTCCATCTTAGAAGTTAGAAAAAGAGCAGCAGCACAAACCCAAAGAGAGTAAAAGAGGAGAAACAAACATAATTGAGAATGAAGCCAAAAGTTGATTTTCAAAAAACTAATTCAATTGTCAAGCCTCTGGCAAGAGTGATCAAGGAAAAAAGAGAGAAGACGTGAACAATATCATTCATTAAAAGAGGGAATAGATAAATCAGAGATTAAAAGGAAAATAAAGAACAATATCAATAATCATATACCAACAAATTTGACAGTCTACATGATATAGGCAAATTAACTTAACAGAATTGATGCAGATGGAATTTTTTTAAGTATATGAATTGTCTTATAAAGAAATTAAAGAAGTCATTTTAAAATGTCACACACAGAAATCAGGTCTAAATAGTTTTACAGGCAAAATTCTAATAAATTTTCAAGAAAGAGTTTATCCCAATTTTATACATACTCTTGGAGACAAGTGAAAAAGGATGAAAAACTCCCCAATTCATTCAACAAGGCAAGCATTACCTGGGGGAAAAAAAAACCTTACAAGGAAAATTATAGACCTCTGTCATTCAGGATAATAGATGTAGAAATTTAAATTACAGCAAGCTGTGTTTATCCTAGTAATAAAAGGATGGTTTAAAGAATGGTTGTGGGATTCTTGAAAGATGGCGGTGTAAACAGATCATAATTCTGACACTCCCCCCACAAATACAATAAGAAATACAAGGAAAAAGTGTTCAGCTGTGAGGAGCTCTGAAACCAGGAGCAGAGAATAGCAACAGGAAACTGCAGATAAGCAAAGATCAACGTATCAATGAGAAGTGAAAATCACTTCTCCCATCATTTCTGCCCCTCTCCCCAGTCACACGGGCTGCGGGCTGCTGTGAACTGGGGAAGTGACCTCAGCAAAAGAGCCTACTTTCCTAACCTCCATAGCCCCTGCTTGTACAAAGAGACAAGACACCAAGCTTCTGGTACTAAAATCAACAAGGCAGATCTCCCCAGAGGTCCATTCAGAGCATGCCAGAGCCTCCCCTATCTGGACACTGTTGGCTGCAAGCCTACTGCAAATTGCCACAGAAAGCCCCTGCAGTGGAGTCCGCTCCCATAATCAACACTCTGCCTTTCTGTGCACCCCATAGCTCAGGCCTCTGAAACAAACAGAACAGACCTCTCGGGGACCCAGTTTGGGTCTGTCTGCTCCCCATTCCAGTTGGCGCTGAGGATTGCTGACTGAGGCTGCTGTGTGCTAGGAGGCAGTCAAGTGGAGTGGAGGCTACACCCACAGCAAACATACTATTGGAGGGGGGAACTCTAATAACAAGGCAGACCTCCCTGGGGGTCTGTTCAGAGCATGACAACCCCTCCTCAACCCAGACAATGTCACCTGCAAGCCTGCTGTGAATTGCTACAGAAGATTCCTACAGTGGAGTAAGCTCCCATAGTCAACACTCTACCTGCCTCCCTGCACACCCCATAACTCAACTCTCTGAAACCAACAGGATGAAATAAGTTGGGGGTCAATTTGGATTAGTCTGCCCTCAATTCTTGTTGGTGCTGAAGACTGCTCACTGAGTTTGCTGTGTGCTAGGAACCAGGCATCTTGAGTTGAGGCTGTACTTATAGCCAACAATCGCTGATAGCAACAAGGCAAACCTCCATGGGGATCAGAGCGTGACACCTTTTCCCCCACCTGGTGACTGCTGGCTGCCAGGCTGTTGCAAACCGCTACAGAAGCCCCCTGCAGTGAACTCTGCTCCCATAGTCAGCCCTCTACTTACCTCCCTGTGCACCACATAGCTGAGGCCACTGAAACCAACAGGACTGTGCTGGGTGTCAGATTGTGTCTTTCTGCTCTTCCATCTGGTGAGCATTAAGGACTGCTTACTGAGACTGCCATGTGCTAGGAGACAGGCATCTTGAGTGAAGGCAAAAGCTACAGCCAAAATAACTACGGGGTGGGTTCTGATAGCAACAAGGCAAAAACCCCTCCCCTACCCAGTAACTGTCGGCTGCTGGACTGATACAAACTCCTACAGAAGGTTCCCTACAGTGGAGCCAGGAAGTGGATCCCTTAAATGAAGACTGCTACCACAACCACCTGAGGGCCACTGGGGCTCTGAAAACAAGACAGATCTCTCCAAGGTCCTTCTTGGGAATGCCAGCCCCTCCTCCTCCTCCTGAAACAGAAAAGTCTGCCTGTGCTTCCCCTGAATGCCAGCTCAGATATAAGCAGCCACCAAAGAGCAGGGAAGGAAGCCTGGGACAAAATCAGAGGACACCAGGGTTTGCTGTGTGGGTTTTCTGACTGAAAACGTGGTTGTAGAAATAGGGAAGGGAAGGGACTAATAACCAGAGAGAGGACTGCGACACTTGGTGGACAGATTGATTAGTGCACAATATCTCACCTGAGTGGTAGTGCTCACTGGTGGACAGATTGACCACTGTGTATTCTCTGGTGTGTCTGGGAGACATTGAAAGTTGAAAACCAAGATCCGGAACTTTCAAATCCTAATTAAACCAGGGAGGCAGAAGGAGCTATCACAGAGAAGAAGAGGAAACAGTAAGCAAAGGTCAAAGGTTCTGCCCACCTGAGTTTTTTGCAGAAAATGACGTGGGCAAAAATACCTAACACTGGGAAAAACTGAGAAAGTTAACACCTTTGAAAATTCCGATGTCTCAATGAAAAATTACAAGAGACCAAAGAAAAGAAAAATGATGGCCCATCCAAATGAACATAATGAAGGGAGTGAAAGCGCATCTAGGGAAGATCAAATAATGAAAGAAAAACAAAGGAAGAATACAATACAAAAACATTAAAGATAATTAAAGACTTAAGGAAAAACAGGCAAAGAGCTAAAAGAAATAAGGACTATGCAAGAACAAAATAAGGATCTAAAAAA
Organism: Dugong dugon; assembly: GCA_030035585.1. Lineage (NCBI taxonomy): Eukaryota > Metazoa > Chordata > Mammalia > Sirenia > Dugongidae > Dugong > Dugong dugon. Next base: position 63,273,990 of record CM057470.1, on the reverse strand, counting down.
AGACATATAGCAACTGAAAGGGACAATAACTAAAATGAGAAACGCAATAGGATTTACCAACAGATTTAATCAGGCAGAAGAAAGAATCAGCAAATTAGAGGATAAGATAATCAAAATTACATAGGCTGAAAAGCAATAAGAACAGAGGCTCAAAAAGGCTGAGAAGGTTTAATGGAATTATGGGACAACAGCAAGAGACCTAATATACACATCATGAGAAATCCAGGCGATGACAGAGATAAAGGGACAAAAAGAATATTTGAAGAAATGACAGAAAATTTCTCCAATCTAACGAAGGACATGAATCTACAAATCAAAAAAATTCGAAGAATTTCAAGCAGGTTAAACCCAAAGAGATCTACACTGAGATACATCATAGTTAGGCTTCCAAAAGGTAATGATAAAGAGAGAATCCTGAAAGCAGTGAGAGAGAAGCAGTCAGTCACATTACAAAGGATCCCTAATAAGATTAAGTGCCAATTTCTCCTCAGAAATACTGGAGGCCAGAAGGCAATGGAACGATATATTTAAAATGGTAAAAGAAAAAAACTGTCAACCAAGAATACTATACCCAGCAAAACTGTCCTTCAAAAAATAAGAATGAAATTAAAACATTCCCAAATAGAAGCTGAAAGAATTCACATCCACCAGACCAGCCCTACAAAAAAATACTAATATGAATTCTGTAGACAGAAAGGAAAAGACACTAGAAAGTAATTCAAAGCTATACATAAAAAAAAAGATCCCTAATAAAGTGAGCTGCATGGATAAGCATAAAGGCTAATAACAAGGTATTCATGCTTGATAATTCTAATTGTTTTGTTCTTCATGCTTTTTAATAATAAATGTATAAAAAACAGGGATAAAATTATGTTACAGGGCACATGAAACATAAAGATATCATTAGTGATAACAAAATTGGGAGGGGGAAGAATGGTATGGGTATTGAATTTCTTGTATGTTACTGAAGTTACATTGGTACCAACTTACCCTAGGGTGTTATAAAGACAAGCTGTTAAATGTAATATCCACTGAGAAAATATCAAACGAACATACACAAAAGAAAAGGAGAAGGGAACAAAAATGTCCCACTACAATAAACCAACAAAACACAAAGCAAACAGTAGTAAAAGACAAAGAGGCTATAGGCACTCAAAAAACAAGTAACAAAATGGCAGAAGTCACTTCTTATTGGTAACTACAGGGAAAGTAAACGGACTAAATGCTCCAATCAAAAGGCAAAAAAAGTGATCCAAATATATGCTGTTTACTAGAGTCACACGTTAGACCCAAGGACTCACATAGGTTGAAAGTGAAAGGATGAGAAAATAATACTCCATGCAAATAATAACTACGAGACAGCTGGGGTGGCAATCTTAATATCAGACAAAGTAATACAAAATGGTACAGCCATTTAATAATAAAATAACAAATGTTGGTGAAGATGTGGGGAAATGGAAACACTTTTTCATTGCTGGTGGGAATGCAAAATGGTACGGTCATTGTGAAAAACAGTGTGGATGTTCCTCAAAAAACTAAAAATGGAACTACCATGACCCAGCAATTCCAATCCTAGGTATATACCCAAAAGACTTGAAAGCAGAGACTCAGATTTGTGTACCAATGTTCATTGCAGCACTATTCACAATAGCCAAAAGGTGGAAACAACCTAAACGTCCATCAACAGAAAAATGGATGAACAAAATGTGATACACACAAAGAAGGGAATACCACCCAGCCAGTAGGAGAAATTAAATCTTGATACATGCTACAATATGGATGGAACTTGAAGACATTGAGTGAAATAAATCAATCACAAATATTCTATGACCTCATTTATAGAAAGAGAAGAAATGTGTAAAAAAAAGTTTATTAGTGGGAGGAAAGGGGGAGTTATTGCTTATGAAGTACTGAGTTTCAGTTCACAGTGATGGAAAGAAAAATTGCATCGATTAAGGGTAGGGTTGCACAGCTAACTATGTAAGTGCCATCAATAAGGTGTACACCTGTAAAAAGTTGAATTGGCAAAAGTTGTGTGATAGATACATTTATAATGACAAAAAAAAAAAAAAACCAGTAGTTGCTGAGGCTGCTTATGTACAACCGAACACATCATGGGATTTGGTTCCTTTGTTTGGAGGTTTAATTGGCCTAGTAACATGTTTAGTGCTTCTGTTCTACCACCTAGTTCGTTGCATGGTGCCTGAAGTATTAAAAGTCTTGCAAGCAGTTATGCAAGGAACAATAATTAGTCTCTGTTCACCTGGAACAACAGAGGTAAAAGGAGAGTCATTAGTAGGAGGAAGGCATGGAATGTGTGGCTAATCGCCACCATGAACAACTGCCTCCTTTGCCGTGAGACCAGAACTGGATGGTGCCCGGCTACCATTACAGAACATTTTGATCAAAGATTCTATACAAGACTCCTGATCAAAAGGGAGGAAATGCAGAATAGAATTTTAAATTCTAGAAGAATCCAGAGTTGCTGAAACCATGGAAGCTGGATGAACCCCCAAAACTACTGCCCTAAAATTATCTTTAAACTAAAAATATCCCCTGAAATCTTCTTAAAACCAAACAGTAGTTTAGCTTAAGTAGTGGAAAATGTCTGCCTTGAGCATTATGCTCTTTTAAGAACTATCTATGTGGGATCAAACTGACAACAGTGACTCAAAAGATTATACAGGAAACTTAGGGGCAGGGAGTTTATGTTAGTGGGGAAGGAACAACTCAGAAAAGGAGAATGACATTGATTACATAAAGAATGTAATTGATGTCACTGAATCATACATATAGAAACTATTGAATTGGTGTATATTCTACACCTACTCCTCACTTACTATCTCCTTATCCGACATTTCACTTTTATGACAATAATAAAAAATCTACTGTTCAACTATTTTGCACATTAATGAGGCAGTGGGCATTGCAGCAACGGCTGCAGAGTCCCCTCCCTTGAGGAGGGTCTCCGGAAGGCCTCCAGGAAGTTGGGCCATGATGCCCCGTGCCCTCTGCTCTCTCATGCTGGCAGGGTCATCACATCCAGCTGCCGCATGGGGCGGGCCTCCTCTGTGGCCAAGGGCTCTGGGCAGACACACAGACAGCACTGAGCCATCAGGTGCCTGTTCTGGGTTCCCAGCTCCTATGCAGCCCAAGGCCCTGAAGCTCAAAACTGCTGTGGGGTGAGAAGGGAGATAAGAAAGGCATCAAACGGTGTTTGGAAGAAATACGTTCGAGCTTAATGACATCCCAAAGTGAGCTGAACTGGGCCTAAAGCCACCACCTCAGTGGGTTGGGTGTGTGGCCAAGCTCCCAGCACCCTCACAGGAAGCCCCAAGCCTGGATGACACACTAGGCCCAGAGGGCAGAGCAGGTTCCGGGAGGGATCCTGAACACAGGGTTTGCAGGGGTGGGAATGGAGCCCTGCAGACAACTCCTCGAGGGAAGCTCTGAGCCATCACAGGAGGAAGGTGAAGTGGTTAAGCCATGGGCTCTCCAGTCACACAGCCCGGCTTTATCCAGCTTTGTCTCCTCCAAGCCTTCTTTTCCACAGAGGAACAGTCCATAACTGGATTTGTCACAGTTATGAGCAAATCAATAAATCTTAGCTGTTACTATTTCTATGATCATATTTTCTAAATCAAAAAAATCAGACAAATGTTTGGTCTGAAAAAACAAAAAAAAAATCCTCCATTTTAGCATAATGTCGATTTTCACATAATAACCTAGTCCTTGGAACCTAATCATGTCCATAACTGAAGAGTGTGTGTATTGTGTATATTCTCAACAACAACAAAATAAATAAGATTTTTTTTAAATGGCTGAATATTAGAAAAATCTGTAAGTGTATTTCACCACATAAACAGATTAAGTAAGAAAAATCATATACAGTCATGTACTGTATAATGTCCATTAGGACAACGTCCAACCGCATATACATTCCTGGTCCCATAAGGTTATAATAGAGTTCAGAAATCCCAATCGGAGAACAGGACATAGCGGATTTCAGGCATATCGCACCTGACAATCACGACAACCCTCAAAAACAAAAAACAATATCCAAGCTGTTAAAGGATAGGCTCCACTGAAAGCTACAAGGCTAGCAAAAATGCAAGAGGCCTGTATCAGATCTGGAGAAATTGCTAAAGACATGGGCTGAGGACCAAACACAAAAGAAAATCCCTAACCCCTCACAGCATGTTGACAATCGTTGCTAAGGCACAAGTCTTGTTTGAGATGCGTAAAGAAAAAGCAGGACCAGACTACAATATCGAATTTGGTGCTAGCTCTGGATGGTTCAAGCACTTCAGACTGTTTCTTCCTGCGTAACGTGAAAGCGAGTGGTAAGTCTGCAAGTGCTGATGTGAAGGCAGCAGAAGACTTTGTTGAATCCTTGAGGTAATTCTAGAGGGAGGTTATTTGGCCTAGCAAATATTTAATATGAATGAAACCTCCTTATTCTGTAAGCAAATGCCTGAAAGGACCTTCATCCATAATATGGTGTTCGCACAAAGACCAAATCACATAATGTCCTATTTCACAGAATGTATTGTGGACATTAAGTGATGCACGATTGTACTCATCTCAATAAATCAACAGATAATCATCTCAATAGACAAAACATCTGATAAACACCAGTGCCCATTCATTTAAAAAAAAAAAAAACTCTTAGCAGTTTTGGATAAAAGGAAATTTTCTCTCTCATAAAGAATATCTACAAAAAAAAAAAGAAACAAATGAAATAAAGCAAACATTATTCAAAATGGGAAATGTTAGATGCATTCTCTTTATGGAATGCATCTTAAAAGAGACAAGGGCGCACAGTATCATCCTTCTGTTTACTGTGGTACTGGAGATCACAGGCAACATAATAAGATAACAAAAATAAAATTAAGGCTTAAGGATTAGAAAGAAGGAAGCAAAATATTTGTTATTTGCAGACGATATGGCTGTTTACATAGAAAACTCAAAACAAACTACATACCAATTATTAAGAGGGAAAAGGAGAGTTTAGCAAGGTGACAGATACAATGTTGATATGTAAAAATTCAATTAACTTCTATATACAAGTAGAAAATATAAAGAGAATAAAACATTTATAATAACATAAAATATCAAGTAGATAGTAATAATCTCACAAAAATGTGCTAGATCACTGTAGAAAAAAATTATAAAAGTGCATTGATGAAGGCAATATTCAGAGGGAAATTTATAGCTGTATACACCTACATTAAAAACGAAGAAAGATCTGAAACCTATAACCTAACTTTACACCTTGAGAAAACAGAAAGAGAATAAGTCAAAAGTTACCAGTATAGGAAGGAAACAACAAAAATCAGAACAAAGATTAATGAAACAGAAAAACAATAGAGAGAAACAATAAAACCAGAAGTTTGCTCTTTGAAAAGACCAATAAAATTGACAACCCTTTAGCTAGACTGACAAAGAGAGATGAAAATAAAGTCAGAAATGAAAATGGGGACATTACTACTGACCTTACAGAAATGAAAAGGATCATAATACTATGAACAAGAGCACATCAACAAATTGGATGTTGTTACTGTTTTTTTTACATACTGTCAAGTTGATTTTGACTCATAGCAATCCCCTGTGACAAAGCAGAACTTCTCCACAGGGTTTTCTTGGTCACTGATGGAGCAATAGTTAAGCATTCAGTTGCTAACGACAAGGTCAGCAGTTCAAAGTTACCAGTGGCTCTGTGGAAGAAAAGACCTGGCGATCTGCTCCTGTAAAGACAACAGCCTAGGAAACCCTATGGGGCAGTTCTGCTCTGTCATGTAGGGTTATTATGAGTCAGAATTGACTCAACGGCACACTACAACAAACTTTACAGAGGCAGATCACCAGGTCTTTCACCCTCGGAGTCATTGTGTGGGTTCAAACTGCCAGTCTTTCAGTTAGTAGTCAATAGGGCTACCTAGCTGAAATGGACAAATTCCTACACACACATAAACTACCTAAACTGATTCAAGAAGAAATAGAAAATCTCAACAGATCCATAATAAGAGAACAACAACAAATTCTGGACCAGACTGCTTCCCCTACGAATTCTACCAAACATTTAAAGATAAATTAATACCAATCCTTCTCAACCTCTTCCAAAAAATTGGACAGGAGAGATCAGAAATTAATTAGGGATTTCTAATCCCTCCTAAGTCATTCTATGAGGCCAGCGTTACTGTGATAAAAAATCCAGAAAGGACACCACAAGAAAACTACAGACCAAAATCCTCAACATTAGTAAACTGCATCCAACAGCACATTAAAAGGATTATAAACCATGATTAAGTGGAATTTATCCCCAGAATGCAAAAAAACCACATGCACATGATCATCTCAATTGATGCAAAGGCATTTAACAAAATTCAACACCCTTTTATGACTAAAAAACTCAACAAACTTGGAATAGAAGGGAAATTCTTCAACACAATAAAGGGCTTTTATTAAAAACCCATAGCTAACATCATACTCAATGAAGAAAAAAAGAAAACTTTGCATCTACAGTCAGAAACAAAACAAGCATGCCTGCTTTCACCACTGCTTTTCAACACTGTACTGAAATTCTAGCCAGTGCAATTAGGCAAGAAAAAGAAAAGGTATTCAAACTGGAAAGGAAGAAGTAAAATTACCTCCATTCACAGATGACATGAAAGCTACTAGAGCTAATGAATTCAGCAAAGTTGCAGGATACAAGATCAACCCACAAAATTCAGTTGTTTCTACACATCAGAATATAACAATTTGAAAAGGAAATAAATAAAACAATTCAATTTATAATAGTATCTAAAAGAATACCTAGGAATAAATTTAATCAGGGAAGTGAAAGACTTGTACACTGAAAACTATAAAACATTGCTGAAAGTAGTTAAAGACTTAGACAAACGGAAAGACATCCCATGTTCATGGACCATGAGAGTTAATATCACATATTAATTTTGTCATATTAATATAACAAATAATCTAATGGGAAAATGAGCAAAAATATGAATAGGGAAACATGGAGTCAATGAACATATACAGGCTGCTGATAATTAGTGATCAGAGAAAGTCATATCAAGATCATAATGAAATACTATTTTAAACTTCAATTGGAAAAAATTTACATTTCTTCTTAATTGACCTAATAGTCTCTTATTCTTGGTTCATATTTCAAGCTTCCCTTTTAACTTCTTTTAGCATATTAAACACTTACTTTATATCTGATAATGCTGGTTCTCACTCATGGTATGTTGTTTCTTTGTGTGTTTGTTATTTCTGACTGTGAGCTGATCATTTTCCTTTGAACCTTGTCTGTGGTAATTCTTCGAGGTGTGAGCTCCTCCAAAGACAATTTTAGTTTTCTCTGCCAGTCACCTGGGGACACTACCAACTGGGATAATTGAAATCCTCTGCTTGAGTTTTTTTGGACCACACAGATACAAACCCATATGAATATTGACTTGTAGTTATGGATTCCTATAATTTTTTTCCCCCACCAAGTGCCAATATCAAGGCAGATATGTTTCATTCCATCTCTAGCAAATTGGCAGATTTCTTGCTCTATATTACTTAGTGTGTAACCCTTTGGAGTTCCAGCTTTCTTGGAGGATTTCCTATTATACATTCCACACTGGGCAAGTGTCCCATCTTACTTCTTAACCCCCAAACTCTGCACAATTTTAAATACCAAAGTTCGAGGTTTCCAGAGTTCTGCAGAAACTCTCAGCACAAAGACGTGTTTGTTGGCATTTGGTTGGGCAAGTTTCAAAGAAAGGCCCTGATGTCTTCAGGAACAAAAGTTGTTTGGAAGCAATTCTTTATGCTTTTTAAAATGGAGTTACTTTCTAGAAACGGGCAAAAGTGGGCTGATATCAAAAGTTACTGCTTCTAATTATTTGGGGATTTGGCAGATTCCTTACTTTTGTGCCAACCAAGGAAAGCATTTTAAAAGAAATATTTTTATATTTTAATTACCAATGTAATTATTCTAATTAGGAATGTCATTAATGGTATCTAATCTAACATCCTGTCAAACAGAAATCACTATTACTTTCTTAATGGCTACTAACAGACTTGACTATTTTTTGTTTACACAATACCTAAAATTCTGTTGCTAACCATTGACTGTGTGGTGGGACAGCCCCAACTAAAAGCTACATCCACTTCCTTTGCTTTTAGCAGAAATATGCCGTGGATACATACTTCCAATTTATTTTGCATTCTTTCAGAGAAAAATCATCAAGGCTCAATAGAATGAAATGCTATCTTCAAATTGTACTAAAATCAGGCTTATATGGCCTGTTTAACAGAAAAGCACTATAATTATATGACATTATACAAACAGCCTAGGCTGACTAGACCATTGGGACATAAAAATGACTGACTTTAAAGAACTCACAACCAAGTAAGGAAAGAAACAAATAACAACCTTAACATGATTAAATGTTGTATAAACCAAACCACTCCCCATCAAGTCAATTCTGACTCATGACTACCCCGTGTGTGTTGACATAGAACTGTGCTCTACGGGGTTTTCAAATAGCTGATTTTTTTTTTAGAAGTACATTGCAAGGTCTTTCTTCCAAAGCACCTTTGGGTGGACTCAAACCTCCAACCTTTCATTTAGCAGCTGAGTGTGCTAACCATTTGCACCACCCTTTTATGTGTTGCACCCATTGCTGTTGAGTCAATTCAACTTGTAGTGACCCTACAGGACAGAGTAAAACTAACCCATAAGGTTTCCAAGGAGTGGCTGGTGGATTCAAACTGCCGACCTTTTTGGTTAGCAGCCAAACGCTTAGCCACTGCGCCACCAAGTCTCCATGTGTTGCACAAAGATATGTAAAAGTGTGATTTAAGCTCAGAGGACAGAATTGTGCAACATTTAACTGAGCTCTTTAAAAAGGACAAGCAGGTGCTTTACAAAGACAAGTGAAGAAAAGGATTCCAGACAGAAGGAAATAGCTTAGACAAGAAGGCATTTAAAAAGCATAGCAGGTATGGTTGAGAGGTGGTGAATGGTGGTGCAATAGGTCCTATAAAACAACTCACCCAAGCCAGAAAACACCATTCCAGACTCACCCCATCTCTGCTGCTTTACCCTACACATTTAGTCAGGAACCATTCTAGCAAATTTCACCTCCTAAGTATCTCTTGAATCCTGTCCTCTCCATCCCTGATTCGAAATTTGCCTAGAATATTGTGAATTTCCTAATTAGTCCTCATATCCTCCTCCTTCCATATCTGTCTACACAGTCAATGAAATGATTTTTCTTAAGTGCAAATCAGAGCAAACCATTTCCTTGCTTAAAATCCTGCATGATGTACAATTCCCTACACGATTAAGACTATCTATCTGGGTCCTTGGGTGGTGCAAATAGTTACCGCTGGACTACTAGCCGAAAGGTTGGCAGTTTGAACTCACCCTGAAGAGCCTCAGAAGACAGGCCTGGTGATCTGCTTCCAGAAGTTCACAGCCTCGAAAACCCTATGGAGCAGTTCTACTCTGCACACATGCATTCGCCATGAGTCAGAAATCAACTTGATGGCAACTAATAACAACTACAATTTCAGACTCATGTTCTACTCCTAGCACTTCCAGACTATTTATTAGTTGTACAATAGTCTATAATAATATAATACTAACCTCAATGAATCCATTTCCTTATCATTAAAAGACAGATAACAGTGGGTAACCATGTGTTGAGGATTAAAAAAACTATACATCTAAAAGCGTAAGAGTTTGGCCTTTATCATGAATGTTCCAGGAATTCATTAAAGAATTTAAACAGAAAAATGGCACAATTAGATTAGCATTTCAGATAGACTAAGGACAATAGTGGGAGTGGACTGGAGAAGAAAAAAACAAGTGGGGAAGAACAGTTAACTGGAAGAAATACAGGAGCAGAAATGAACATGTAATTACAATGGGAATAGAGAGAAAGGAAAGGAACTAGAGACAATTAAGAAACAGAATCAAGGAACTGCGTCCCTAATTGGAAGTGGAAGGTGAAGAAAAAGGATGGATCAGAAGACAAGTTTCAAAAAAAGGCCCTGACATCTTCAGGAACAAAAGCTGATCCTAACAAGTTGTTACATTTTTTTCTGATCTCATTTGAAGCAATATTTCACGGTTTGAAAATGGACTTACTTTCTAGAAACAGGCAAAAGCAGGTTGGAATCAAGGTTTGTGAATAAAGTAAGAAATTGAGCTGTGACATATCATTTGATGTTAAAAGAGAGTAGGGATGATTATGAAATGTTGCTTCTTCTAATTATGTGCTAAAGGCACGATTCCAAAGGAATAAAAAAATGTTCTGATCAATCATTTGACAGACTAGAATGTACCGTCATGAAGTAGGCAGGAATCATGTGCATGTAACAAGCCTTTGCTTTAAAATATATACATATGTATATATGTATACATGGCATTTTTATAATTAAACTTAGTAGATCATCACAAACAGGAAACACAAGGTTTCATGAAAAGAATCCCAAAACAGTATTAAGAGACTTAGGATCTATATCCCCTACTGATATCTCAAGCAAAATTACTTATTTAGGACTGTTACCCTCTGTGTGGAGTCCCTGGGTGGTGCAAATGGTTGATATGCTCAGCTACTAACCAGAAGTTTGGAGGTTCGAGTTCACCCAGAAGTACCTTGGAGAAAGACCTGGCAATCTACTTCTGAAAAATCAGCCATTGAAAACCCTATGGAGCAGCACACAGTTCTACTCTGACACACATGGGGTCACCATGAGTTGGATTTGACTCAAAAGCATCTAATCTGGTCCCCTGTGTGTCGGACTGAGGCAACAATACCCTCCCTATCTACATCAAAGAATTAGCTCACATTATATCTGTGTATAGTGCTAGGAAAAACTAAAAGTCCTTTGAGATAGAGGTTTAGAAAGAAATTTCAAATGCAGATAGAAATCTGATTCATTACTCATTATGACTACTTAACTGTGACTATATGCTATGCTATATGGGTTGACAATTTTAAATGGTAGAATCACATTTTACATTTAAGCAGAAACGCATTTTGCCATAACATTAGAGAAAGAAAAATGTTATCCCGAAACAGATACTGAACCGCTGCCCCTGGTTATGGTTTCAAGGGTTGAGATGAGAATACCCAAAAGATGGGTAGGACTAAGAAATTCATCATTTCAGTCTGTAGCAAACTCCCAGAAGACAGAAGTTGATGTTCACATACTTAAGGTATTCCTAACATAGCCTAATACCAACTGACCATTACACGTGGTTCTTAGTGCTTCCCAAGAGTTACTATTGCTGATTAGATTTTTCCTCAACCACGTAATGAGGTATTTAAGGGAGCCAACAAGTTCAGCAGTCTCTAGGTCCGCTGTCCCTTACATCCCAAGTAGCAAGCACAGATGCTATGAATGTGACTGGTACACACAGCGGGGACCAAGAGCTGGGGTACAAAACCTCTCTGGACCTCTGAGACATTGTACCAGTAATCCAGGGCAGCTTTCATGATCTACGTGTCCTTCCTCTATCCTCCTGCAGATAAGACAGATGGACGAAATCAATACTAATCACAAGAACCTGATGTTTCTTTCCTGCCAAATGCCCACTCTGTTACTCACGCTGAGGGAAGCTATCCAAGCCTCTAGACTGAATTTTAAGGTGTTATGCTTAAGAATTAATTAGGACCTAGAGCTTCTCTGGTTACTTCAGAGGTAACCACTCTCTTCACAACTACCTCTGGATGGGCCACTAAGCCACACTGGTCCCCAGAACCTCTGCTCTCATTTTCAGGACAGCAAAGCAGGCTCCAATAAGATTTACTAACGGAGTATCCCCAATCTGTAGTTCACTCTTCTACCTCTCCACAGTATTTCTTATGGGAAGTGTTACAGCCTTGGATCTGAACCTCAGCTCTGCCACCTACTGAGTTATCTCGGCCAGAACCTCACTCCTCTAAGCCTTGTTTTTCCTCATATCTAACAGGGGAGACCACCATCTGACTTTGGCAGGCTGTAGATCAGTCAAATGAGATGAACAAATACGAGGTAGTGTCTGTGCAGCAGGTAGTGCACAGTCTATCTCATGACAGTCTTACGCCTGGTTGGTGCTCAGCTGGGATCCAGAAACTCCATGGGGTATCCTTTGCTTTAGCAGCTAAGGCTTAGCTGGACAGGTCAGGATTCCTACAGCCACACCCTTCTCTGGAGAATGTTTATACTTACAACATCTGGTTCTGTTAATAGCATCTCCTGCATCTCAAATCAGGTTAGGAGTAGGCACAGAAAAAGGGCAGGTACTGAATTAGTATTTGATCAATGACCAAGAGGTGGTAGTATAGCAGATAAACCCAGCACTGGAGCTTCACAGTTCTTCTCTCCATTAGTGTCCATGCTTCCATGACTTCACCTTCATTGTCCTCTCATCCATAAACTTGCCAGGCCTGACCACCACAGGTCTAATACCCACAAACCTCCTCGATACTCCTCTCTCAGGGAGCAGTGAGTGACCACAACCCAAGATGACATCTAATGCTCACCGGCAGCCATGAGCCCCAGCACAAGGAGCAGAAAAGCCTGACTGGCAGCAACACATGGGGTCACGGGCAGAATAGGCTCTTACAAGTCGTGTCTCTCTACCATGACTCAGGTGAAAAAGAACACCGCCCTCCTCTTTCTTTCTCATTAAGAAAACTGGGACAGGTCAGGGCAACCAACAAAGACACAAACTTGAAGAGACTCTGCATCACACCTGCCCAGACACAAAGCAGAGCTGATGCTTTGTAGACACATCCGTTGTTTCAAAATGAATAAGCAGAGAGACACTGCAACCATGAGAAGAGGGGTAAAAATGAAAAGAAGCCATAAACACTTCTGGAAGGAGAGAATTTTTCCCAATGTGAAATGCACAGATAATTTAATGGAATTTACTTGATTTTCCCCTCTTAGGGTCTGACTTCAGAAAATCAAATTACAAAGTCATCATCACATCCTAGATTTATTACAACTGACCTGCAGGCAAAAGGATAGAACTATTACATAAACACTTCGATTCCATGTATATATCTTAAATAGAGGAGGAATTCAAACAAGAATACAGGATAAAATATTCCAAAGCTCCAAGAAGCAGTTATGTTACTGAGCTCCATTTTTACAGACAAATAAGGCAATATCCCTGCACATTAGCTTTTGATAATTTTTATACATTTTTCTATGGTACAAGAGAAAAATAACCAGAGCTCACAATGTACAGTTCTTACACTATTTTCACAGTTTGTGAACACTATACACCATTTTGTTTTAATAAAGATACATTGTAATAAACTCCTTGCCCTTAAGTTTATACTTTATAATAATCTATGTTTAATACACTAAAATTGCCTTTTTATGTGGTCATCCACACAACAGAATGGTCAGATTAGCTCCTGGACAGTCAGAATTGCTTTTATCTCCATTTGCATAATGGCAAAGTGACCCTATGCTGAGCCAGACGGGAAGTTGACAGCAGAGAAACAAATTCCTCTTGAGTCCCGGGAGCAATGGAGGTCGATGGCTTGGTGTGGTTGAAGGAGGACATACAGCAACGCCTCCTTTCAGAACACTGGGAAGTCTAAGGTTTAGGATGCTAAGGGGACAGGGGAAAGAGGAAAATTAGGCAAGTGGACTGAAGAGAGCAATCACTTTTGAATCCTGAAACTTACATGGATGTAACTTTCAACAGCACCATTCTTTGTTGTTTAATAGTACTTACGACTGTCACTCTGGGAGGAGACACAGCTATACAGGCCAGTTTGGTTCTGTAACGACATCACCTGCATCTCAGACCATGGCTGTTTTTTCTATTCCAGTGTGCATGAACCACTCAGTGCTGCTAAACCGTTATGGGAAAGCCTAATGTTCAGTGTCTGGGAGGCCAGAGCAGAAACCTAAGCAGAGCCTGGCAGGTCAAGAAGCACAGCAAAAGATGACAATCTTTTTGGGGTCTCTCTTTTTATATCTAATAAGAATCCCAATTCCAAGACATGAAGGTGATCTGCTAAAGACTGTAGCAGGTGATGAGCTTATCGACAAGACTGCTATTTCAGAGGCTCATCTGGTTACGCATTATCTCTAGAAAAGATGCCACTTCGTTCCCCACCACGTCCGCCGGGCCCCACTTTTCTCAGCCTTTTAAACATTAGAGCATATGAGATACTTGGGGCTAAAAATCCTTGGTAAGGAACGTCCCTGGTAATTATAAAGATTTTTTATATAGGAAAAAGGCAAAATATTGGATTAGGCAAAAGTCACATAGCCGCAATAGGCCACATGGGAAGGAAAGAGATTCAGGAACTGAAGACCAGGAACAGTGATGGCAAGAAGCAAACAACTGAGATTTGGTCTTTTGCTGCCAACAAGAATCTTTATGGAATCGATCAAGGCACACTGCTACCAGCAACTTCTCCCTGTTAGCGAGTTAAGAGGGCTGAAGTATCATGCTTGGGACAAGGGGAAATATATAGCTGCTACAAGTTGTTCAGAAGACGATACTAGAGTTAAAAACATCTGTAAACTTTGCCCTCTGTAATTGCTCTTCTTTCAGTCCTGGTGGTTTGTGGCAGGTGGAACACCAAGTTGACAGCACACTGAATTCTGAGAATGAGAAATTCTTAGGATCAGCACCTTCTTTAACAAATGGCAGACTGCTGAGTCTTCCCAATGAAGAATAGAAGGACTGGTAAAGGAGAAAAGAACACATTCTGTCCTGTCTCAATATTTTAATGTTCACCTCTTTGAACGCAACATGGTTTTTGGTAAAGATAAATTCATTCTAATTTAACATGATATTTCAAACAGGAAATTTGGCTGAGCACATCGATCCCCAAACATCGACTGTGACTGTAAAGCAACAGAATATCAAATCAGTAAATCTATTGCACTTGGTGAAGAAAGTAAATTCCTCCTTTCGTCTCCCAGCTCCAGAAGGCCATGTGTCTCGCTGACTGTGCAAGCTCTTCTCACCCAAGCCCGAGTCTCTGTGTTCAGACATAATATATCCATCACCACGTTCTTCCAGGATTTGGAAGTCTGACAAAACACCATGCCAGTAGCTGAGTCTCCAGGTTTCGAGTCTAGAAATGAATTTAAGATGTGATCTAATCACAGTCAACAAATTGATCGTACTAACTTCCACACTTCATGAACATGTTCATCACGAAAGGGCAAGATGAGGTCTCTGACCAGCACTAACACTGTGTGATCGATCAGGTATTACAGGGATGCATGTTCTATGTGACAGGAGTATACAGACATGATGGAAACGAACACCAATCTTATTGCACATGGTGTCTGGGCGAGCAATAAAAACACTGTGATACAGGATGAAAATTCTTTACGTCTTGCTTCTTCTCAGCCCTTTTCTCTAGAGTCCAATGTAGCAGCGATATCAATCGACATACATGGGAGAGCTGGGAGTAGCTGGCATTTGATCCAGAATTTTACAAACATAGCATGCGACCTCTACGGTACGTTCTTCATACATCAAAATAAAGGGATGTTTCTGCAAGAAGATTGAGAACAATAATCACAATGAAAAAAATGTACAAACCTAGTCTCAGAGCCCACCCTGAACTTTTCCCAATTTCTATACAGCATAGGACTGAAGCCTCCCATCCACAGATGGCTGTAAAAACCTGCAGCATTGTTAAGTTCAGAGAGGCAAATACAGCCTTTATTTCATGCAGACGTGTTGGGGCTGGGGGGATGTGCCTTGGTATGATATATGGAGTTATGATTTGGAGTGCCACCCTGGCAGTGAGGTATAGAAACTTATCTGTATATACCCAGGGAGTATTTGTTGAGACAGAGAGCAAAGTTGTTCCTCAGCACAAAACACAGCTGGAGCCTCTACCACCATCTGGGAGGCAAGAAGAACTACATGAATACCAGTCGCTATTCCTCTTGGGGTACAGGCATGTATCCCCCACTTCCTCATCTGCAGCAGAAGGGTCTCCAAAAAGGTTTTCAACCTTCACTCTTTCTGTTCCCTACCCCACAAGACACCCAACAGAAACATACTCTATGAGCTCCTGCCCTTTATCCTCCAGAGCCCACAGCCCTGCATCTGCCTTGCAAACGCGTCTTTGTATACTCCAACTCTAACAGTACTCTTCTTTCGTAACTTCTCTAAGTATGCTGATTGGCCATCTTTAGAGTCACTGCTGGGGTTGACCACAGGCTCCATCTAACATCCATGGAGACGAGAAGCTAAGTGTGACAAGCAAGTGAGTCTCTCCTTAAAACATTCCCACACTATGCGATCAGAGTACTTTCTCCACTGCCTAGACCAATGCTATAACCAGAAGATTGCTTACAACAACCAATGTCCATAGGATGAGTGAAAAGTTTCAAAGAAATGGGAACTGGCCGTATGTTGTAAATTTGTGTGACAGTTTTTAATAAAGGCAAATTAAGTGCAATAGATGTTTCATAAACTTCTTCTAATGGATGTGTTACATCTACAGACTATGCAGCAGAAATGTTGTGGTTGTGTGCCACTGAGTTGATTCTGACTCATAGTAACCCTACAGGACACAGCAGAACCACTCCTTAGGGTTTCCTAGGCTGTAATCTTTACAGGGGAGCCCTGGTGGCATAGTGGTTAAGAGCTACAGCTGCTAACCAAAAGGTCAGCAGTTTTAAATCCACCAGCCGCTCCTTGGAAACTCTATGGGGCAGTTCTACTCTGTCCTAGAGGGTCACTGAGTTGAAATCGACTTGACAGCAACAAGTTTGGGGTCTTTTTTTTGGGTTTTAATATTTATGGGAGCAGATCGCCACGGAGCTGCTGGTGGGTTCAAGCCACTGACCTTTTTGGTTAGCAGCTGAGCACTTAACTACCAAGCCAATGGCTTCTTAAAATAATACTGGAATTCTTTGGGGATAATTTTTATAACATGTCAAAGTCAAAATTTTCTGTAAGAATTCGACTAGTAAATTAGTAGGAAAATTATTACTATAATTTGTTCTTTGAAAATACCTTTGTTTAAAAACATAAAAATTTATATTCATTAAAGTCAAGCTGTTTGTGACAGAGAGGCCTTCTGCTGGCTCAGTGAGCTAGCACGCTAAGAGAATTCAGGGGTGAGGAACCATCTAAAATTCCCAAGTCCCATACTTACCAGAAGTTCTTTATACTTTGGCCTTTTGGATTCATCCTTCGTAAGGCTAAGATAACATAAAAATAAAATTATTAAAATGGAGAACCATTTACCAGGTAGTTTTCTTTTCACAAATGAAACACTGTACAGAATCAAGTAGCTTTTTTTCATTCAGATACACAGTAACAAACAAACAACCTACCAAACAAAACACACAAAAATTTAAACAATCTATAACCTAAGAATTTATCCTTAGCATATTTATTATAAAATTATTAGTGAAAAATTAAAAACAAGATAATTCTTGAGGATTGACTAAATTAGGACACAGCTGCATGGTAGTTTAACTACATAGTTATACATATGAGTGTATGTGTAACTATAAAAGTGTGTGTGTGTGTATGTGTGTGTGTAAATACATATATATTGTCTACTATATGTCTGTCTAAATATATATGTAGATACACTTACACAGAGACCATCTAAGAGAAACCAGAAATCCTGGGAGGTAAACTGAATGAAGTTTACCAATTTATTCTTAGTGTTTTTAAAAACTTTACACTCTGTATTTCAATGCTGTTTTATTTGGTACAAAAGTTTACAACAGTACAGCTTCACTTAAAGACTATGTTTTTTATCAATGTATAATTTCTGCCCTGCTGGTATTTTCCCCAAGTTCTACTTTAATTAATGTTGTCGGAAGTACTTTCATTTTGTTTATATTTGCCTGATCCATCTTGGCCTGTATCTTAATCACTACTCTCCTCCAACCTTGAATTCATTTTTTACCATGAAAATTAATATTGGTAACCTAATTTATTTATGTCTAAACTCAGTGATTTCTGTATCTCATACCTCTTGTAATACACACTGTCACGTGCTACACAGATATCCCCTTTGGGAGATCTTATTCCTCTAGCAGCTGGGAGTTACTGCCAGCAGATGACCTTAACTGTCAGCCCCCTCAGAACTGCCTCAGTTGAAGGAAGTTTCTGCGGCAGTCTATATCCAACGACAGAGCCTCTCATTCCGAACAGGTCAACTCTGAAGGGCCATCTCAGCTTCACAGCTTCCCAAACGGTCAGCTGAGGCCTTTGCTCAGACTGCATTGCAGCCCAACTTTTCCTCTCCAATCCTGCTTCCTTCCCTTCCCAGTTGTTGATCCCAGGATCACTACCTAACCAACTTCCTGCACACGTGTCTCTGTGTCAAAAGCCTGCTTTCCAGGGAACCAGCCTGCAACATCCTTCTTCTGGGTTTATGTTTCATCTTGGTCAAGTATATCCTTTCAAAACAGTCTATGAATGGGCAACTCTTAGTCTCGGTCTTTCTGAGAATACCTGTATTCCTTCCTTATTTTGAATGGTAATTAAGTTGGGTATAAAACTCTATGGGAGATTGGTGGTTCAGTGGTAGAATTCTGGCCTTCCTCATGGGAGACCTGAGTTCAATTCCCAACCAACACACTTCATGTGCAGCCATTAACCGTCCATCAGTGGAGGCTTGCACTTTGCTATGACACTGAACAGGTTTCAGTGGAGCTTCCAGACTAATAGGGACTAGGAAGAAAGGTGTCTTAGTCATCTAGTGCTGCTGTAACAGAAATACCACAAGTGGATGGCTTTAACAAAAAGAAATTTATTTTCTCACAGTCTAGTAGGCTAGAAGTCCAAATCCAGGGCATCAGCTCCAGGGGAAGGCTTTCTCTCTCTGTCGGCTCTGGAGGAAGGTCCTTCTCGTCAATCTTCCCCTGGACTAGGAGCTTCTCTGCGCAGGAAACCCAGGTCCAAAGTTCGCGCTCTGCTCCGGGTGCTTCTTTCATAGTGGTATGAGGTCCCCAATTCTCTACCTGCTTCCCTTTTCTTTTATCTCTTGTAAGATAAAAGGTGGTGCAGGCCACACCCTAGGGAAACTCCCTTTACATTGGACCAGAGATGGGACCTTAGTAAGGGTGTTATAAATTCCCACTCTAACTGTCTTTAACATAAAATTACAATCACAAAATGGAGGAAAATACAATACTGGGAATTGTGGCCCAGCCAAATTGATACACACATTTTTAGGGGGACATAATTCAATCCATGACAAAAGGCTTGGTGATCTAATTCTTGAAATCAACCAGTGAAAACCCTATGGCTAGAAATGATCCAGTCCACAACTGAACATGGGGATGGTGCAGGACCAGGAAGAGTTTCATTCTGCTGTGCATAGGGTCATCATGATTTGGGGACCAGCATGACCACAGCTAACAACAACAGATTCTAGAAATAGGTTGACAATTATTTTTTGCAGCACTCTGGAGATATGACTCCACTGTTTTCTGGCAAAAACTGTTGCTAGTAACAAGTTTAATGTCAGTCTACCATTCTTCAGCAGGTAATTTGTCTTCTCTTCCTGCTGACTTTTGCTTTATCATTGTTCTGCAATTCTGCCTCTGTTCACTTAGGTATAAATTTACCTTTGTTTATCCTACATAGTACAGATACTTTACTTTCAGTCTGAGAACCTGTTCTTAGTCAATTTTTTAATGTTTTCAACTATTATCTTCTTCAACATTGTTTCTCCACATTCACATCCTGTTGTCTTCTTCTGTAATTTCCATTAGCTACATCTTAGAACCACTCATTCTATTCTCCCTGGTTTTTAACTGCTTTTTCATATATTTTAACCCATGTTATGCTGGGAAATCTCTCAGTTCTATCTTTCAATTCCCTAATTCTCTCTTTAATTGTTTTCAGTTTGGAGTACATGCCATCCATTGTGTTTTTTATATCAAAGCTAGTTTTTCACTTCTAAGATTTCTAATTGAAGAGTTTCAGATGCAATTGTTTGCTTCATTCCTGTTTTATTTCTTCTTCAGTGTAAATAGAAGTTATATCTTTATTTCACTGAGCATCCTAAATAGACTTAAAGTACGTTTCAAGCTATTCCATAAATTCATCTTTTCTTAGCATTAGATGTCTTCATGTATTTTGGAATTTTGGTTTGCAGACACACTTTGGAAGAGTGTGTTTACTCTCTACGCATACCCATTCATTTGCTGAACAAATATGTGTTTACTAAGTACTCTAAACTGAATTAGGAGCTAGAAATACATCACAGAGCAACCTCACAGTGCCTCTTCTTCCCAGAGCCACTAGCACAGAACACCACCTTATAATAAACCTTTGAAGTCCCAGGCCTGTGTCGATATTAGGACTATTACAGATCCAGTCCACTGGTTGCAAAAATTTATCTATATCCTTGAGCTTCTCTAATCCTACAGCTTGCCTAAAGCTGTGGCCCCAGGCAACGATCAACATCATTTTTTTCACACAGCAAATCCTGACTTCTAAGCAGTAAGCCTGATTCCTGTTGGTCTCATTGCCAGGAAAGAGTACACGTAGAACTTTGATACTACAGGATATTGCCCTAGGTGCAACTGCCAGCCTCTGGACCTAGAATAAACAGATCCATGGCTTTAGATCTACACAGCATCTGATAGGTATTTCTGTTGCATTATTTTTATCCACAGAGATGTTTACTTTCTTTCTAAAACTGCTATGTCTTCTTAGTTTTCTGTTTTTCTATCTTAACCACCTTCACCATGTGGAACAGAAAACTGCATCAAAGTATAAACGCACTATGCCATTTGAGTGGAAATCTTTAACCAAATTATTATTAACACTGACTATCTTCTGTTTTATAATTACTGCTGGCATCATTTTAACTCCAATTAGTTAGACCTGCACTCTTCAATAAGGTAGCCACTAGTCCAACGAATTACAATAAAATAAAAATTTATTTCTTCAGTCACACTAGCCACATTTCAAGTGCTTGACAGTCATACCTGGCAGTGGCTACCACACTGGACAGAGAAGATTACAGAGCATTTTCATCATCTCAGAAAGTTCTTTTGGACAGAAATTTAGGTCTATCTTCCAGTTTCCTAATCTCTCTTCATTGTCTCTAATCTACTATTTAACTCAGCTATTGAGTGTTTTAAATGATTGTTTTTATTTTTGGAAGTTCTATTTGGTTCTTTATAAATCTCTGCTTCCTGCTTATATTTCCAAGCTTATTTTTCCTTTAAACAATAATTTTTTTTTCTATTTCTGATCATTCTAGTATCTGAAGTTTTCACAGATCTCTCCTGCTATTAGTTATTTCTGCTAATTCTCACTCATTTTTGAGTGTTGGACTTTTTTGCGTAAATAATTCATACTCCTGTTCACTTCATCTTTGGAAATTCTTTGAGTCCTAGATTAAAATTTAATTCCTCCCGAAAGATTTCCTTTTGTCAGTCAACTGAGAATCCTACCAACCTGAAGCCCAAAATTAAATTCTCTGCTTTATGTATTTTGGAGCACACACTTATTATGAAGTTGAACAGCAAATCCACATTAGGGTGAGCTTACAGTTTTGAATTTGTGTTGTACTCAGTGCCAGGGCCAAGACAGGCACGTTTCGTTGTTATCCTTTTCTTGCACAGCATGCCTTCTCATTTATCTTTACAATGTAGGTATACCCCTTCAGGATGTCAACTTTATGTGAGATTAACACATATTAGATTGCTCTCCTGGCATAGGCTCTGGGCTTTATCTGTTGTCCCTTATATTCCTTGCAGTCATCAAAGCAGAAGCCCAAGGTCCCCAGGGTTCGATGGAAACTCTTAAGGAAGGAAATAGCTTCAACACTTGCTGACCTCCAATAATGCCTGATTTCACATAGTTCCAGAGCTTTGTGGATTCCTTAGTTTTATACCAGCTCATGATACATTTTTAGAAGATTTTAAAATGCTAATCCAGTATTTTAGTAGTTTCAGTGCAAGTATTGTCCAAGATAACTAAACCACCACAATAATGTGAAATGGTCACATTCATCATTCTACAGCAGCTTGTCTACTCTCTGGGTGATGTTCTGATTCCGTGTCCTTCTACACTGGTGTATACCTTTGAGTGCACGTGTTTTAACTCAAAGTGTTATATTTAAAAAAAAAAATTTACAGTATACCTAGATGTGACTTCATTCTTATCTTTTAGTCAATTTGGTCTGTATTTTAATCTAATGACTCAACTTTTTCTTCAGCTAAAGATAATTTTTGTTTAATTCCTTCTTTGTCTACTATCTAAATGAAATCATCTGTATATTTCTCTTATCATTTGCCTCATGTTCATCTCTTTATCCCTTTCTACTGGAAGATTACCTCAAGGGTGTTGCCTACTTCATAGATTTGGTTAACCTGCAATATCCAATCTGCTGTGTATCACCATTTCCCTCCATTAAAACCAGAAATCATGTTTACTATTGGAAAACAGTTTTTGCTGAATCCAAATTATTCCCTTCTCACATTTTCCCCTGATTTTTTCAGTGACAATTTCACTAGGGAATATTTGTTCAAATTCCTCAGACTGATACAATTCTCCTAACTGGTGGTACAATTCTCCTAACGGCCAAAAAAAAAAAAAATTTTTTTTGCCAGTGATTATTTTTTCATCTGTAAAGGGGCATTGTTTGTTTATCAAATATCATGAGTTGATCTTGGTTATATATCTATGTGACTGTAAAAAAGAGGAAGAGAGCTATCAATAGAGCACCATCGCCTTGCCAGGGAAATTTGTTTTCTGGATTTGTTATAACAGCTTCCACTGTGTTTCCACCCTCTAACCAATAAAAGTGTTCTTATTAGAAATTATTTCAGCAAAGCTGGAGTTTTTCTTAACAGGTCCTTCATGCCAAGTATAAAGCAGGAGTGACCAGTGCCACAGAATCCCAGCTGTGTGTGGGCTCTAGTATCTAAAGCATTCCTCAAGACATTTTCAGGACCAAGACTTGCTCCCTAATTGTCTGTCCCACAAGTTGCCTTCTCTTCCAGGCCTTGGTGTTCCAATCTAGAGAGTTCCTTTACAAGCTTTATATCCTTGTGAAAGGATATCTTTCGCATGTTTATTGAACACTTGAATATCATCTTTTTAAGTGCTTGTTTCAAGCATTTTGCCACTTTAAGTTGTCATGTTTGCATCTATAAGTGTTTTGCATTTCTAAGTATTGTTGACACAATCTGGATAAAAGTCTTCTCTTGGATACATGTGAGTATCTTCTCCAATTGTGTGGTCTGACACTTCACTCAGTGGTGTCCTTCAATCTACAGAAGTTCTTAATTTTTATAAAGTTCCATTTATTAACTGTTTTATGCGTAATTGCTTTCTGTGTGCTGTTGAAAAAATCTTTATCTATCAAAAGGTCATAAAAATTTTCTCCCATGTTACCCTCCATATGCTTTTAATTTATACAACTGAGGAAACTTAATATGGCAGAAAAACAAGTTTGAGGGGAGTGGTGAGAAATGTGGCTAGAGCAATAAACCAGATCCAGATCATAATGGGTTTTGAAAGCCATGTTAATTTGTACTTTATTTTAAGAGCACAGGGAACCCTCTAGACAAGTGTTTCTCAACTTCTTTTTTTTTTTCCCGTTATTTCCCCTTATAGAGTCTTTTTAGACAAATTGTTCTAACTGCCCACACCCAAAGAAATTTTAATACCAGATATACTGTATATCTTTGTATATACCATAGCCCTTTGGAGGACTATAGACCATTGTCCATTGTAATATTCAAAATTTTTTATCCCCAAGAATCAATTTTCACCTGCTTAGGGGTGAGAGCACCCTGTTAATAATGCATGCTCTAGACATTTTTAAACAGAGAAGTGACATGATCAGATATGCATCATAAAAACACAACTCTGACAAAAGAGAACAGTTTGGAAAAAGGTAATACTGGATTATGAGAAGACCAATTATTAATCTGAAAGATCTAGGTTAAAAATGATAGACAATGCCCAAGACTAGGATAGTAGCAGGAAGAATGGACAACTGTGGAGAGCTGATACGAGTGAGAAAGGACTGTGAACCTACTCAGGGCAAACATAGGACACTGATGTCCATAACCTTTATTAATGGGAGAGACCCGGTACGAAGGGAACCAAAATTAAAAATGTACATATATATAAAACAAAATCAATGAAGAGATGAAGGAATCAAGATGAAAGTAACCCTGTAGAGGGTTCACAAGATATCATTTTAGATATTATGCCATATGACTCACATATATTATTTTAACCAAATGTTTCCAAAAAACAGAATATATGTAATGATCACATTTATGCAATTATGTAAACTGCATGTATGTGTAAATATGGTAAAAATAGATTGTTTTTAAAAATGAGGAAGACTTATGGCCTTCTACCTAGATAATATTGAGGTATTCCTCTCCTCTCTAAAAAACCAACATGTTTTGTTTGTTGAATTTGGCTAGAGCAGATGAAAGGAGCTTGAAAACTAGAGTCAAACAAACATTTGATATTATTCAAAAAGAGGACTCTGAAATATAAGACCTAGAAAGAGTAGAGAGAAAGAGTATTCTAAGCAGGAAAGTATGAGAAAAAGAAAAACATTTTCAGGAATCAAGATATACTAAATACTCATAAATATACCTTAGTTTTAAATGTTTGGGATAAACAGAATAATTTTCAAAAATAGTCAAATAATTACCTAAAAAAGGTTGGATTTAAAATGTTGACTAAAACGTACGGTTATATTATTGCCATATCTGCACATATTTGTTCTAATGTGTGCCACACACACACACACACACACACACACACACACACAAAGACACTGTTAAAAAGCTGGAGAAACAGCATCAACAGGTGTAGGATTCACACCTTTGGAATAAGGTTTCAGAGAGCCAATAATATATAGTTCTATCAATTGAGCTTGAGGCCTGACTACTACATACATCCAACTATCTTATGTTATGTTACAGCAGTGACCAATCACCTCTCAGAGTCTGATTTGGTAGGGTCTTGGCTTAGTAAAAAGGAGCCCTGGTGGCACAGTGGTTAAAGCACTCAACTGTTAACCAAAAGGTCAGCAGCTTGAACCCCCAGTCGCTCTGTGGGAAAAAGATGTGGCAGTCTGCTTCCATAAGGATTTATAGCCTTGGAAACTCTGTGGGGGCAGTTCTACTCGGTCCTATAGGGTCACTATGAGTCGGAATCTGACTCAACGGCAAAGGGTTTGGTTTTTGGTTTTGGCTGAGTAAAAAGGAGCGCTGGTGGCACAGTGGTTAAAGTGTTCAGCTGCTAACCAAAAGGTCAGCAGTTTGAACTCACCAGTCGCTCTGTGGGAGAAAGATGTGGCAGTCTGTTTCTGTAAGGATTTACAGCCTCTGGGGGCAGTTCTACTCTGTCCTATAGGGTCACTATGAGTCGGAATCAACTCAACAGCAATGGGTTTGGCTTGGTTTGAGCTGGCTTAGTAAAAGCTTTCAGGTGGGTACAATCTTATTGTGAGAACCACATCAGAATAAGATGAACAGTCTCACCTAGAAGTTTAACCTGGTATTTCTTGTACAAGGTACTGGAAGTCTGGAGGCAGCAGTTTCTGCACCATCCACTTCTACTTTTCACACCAATACCTGAGTAGTAAAACAAGGGGGTGAAGCCTCTCCAGTCTAGCTGGAGCCCTCCATATAGCCACAGTGATCCAGAGTCCCAGCTTAGAAGGCAGGGGGAAGCTCCCCTCCCCGGTGTAAACTATCAACTGTGCTAAGATGAGCAGACCTCAGTGTTTTCACCACATATGATTTAGTATTCATAAATTAAGTACTCACCACAAGTTGACAAAGTTGATGAAACTTGGGGAGAATTCCCTTTCCTCAGAATTACTCAGCTGTGGAGGATCTCCTTTCACGACTTGTGTTAGCTGATCAAATACACTATTCCACTTTGGATAAGGAAATCGGCCTGTGGCCAACTCGTACTAAAGAGAACACAGAGGAAAAAGAAAAATACACTGGACATTATTTACTACTCCTCATTGCAATGACCACGTTGAAAATCTAAACTCTTAAGCAACTCCTGTAAAGTGTTAGATCAAACCAAGATCAAGTTAGAAAGGAATCTCCAGTATTATTAAGGCTAAGGGAAGGTCATATTTAGAAATCAACATAATGAAGAGAACTCTGTATCAACCAAATTGAAAGTCTTAGACTAAAAGGAAACACCAGACTTAAGCGGAGATGAGGTTCCCACAATGCATGCTCCAGGGCAGCCTTTTTAGTACAGAGGCTACTCAATTTGTAGTCATCTGAACAGAAGGCCATGGTGCAGAACAGCAGTCAAATACCTTTGTGAGGTAAAAGAACATTCAACAAACAAAAGCCCAATCTGAGCTCAGAGGACTATTCAAATCATGTTCTATGGCTATTCTGTAGTTACTGCAATTTCAAGCACAACCAGATGTTACTATTACTGATAAAATCAAGTCAAGGTCAAACACTTCATTCTGAGCGCCAACAACGATGCTCAGGACAGTTATCTCTAAACCACACCAAACTAGATGTGAAGAGTCTTATGTACATAAGTCCAAGTCTGGTAAAAGTTGAAAACATTTGCTAACAATCAGTGAAACACATTCTCATCTTTCTCCCACTGTTTTTGAAAATAATAAAAAAAACTAGAAATTGTTTTTCCAATAAATAGATCTAAATCCGCATGCTGGCCTAATGAATCCCATTTTATGTGCATGGACAGGTGACTGACATATGAGGATAACATTCCAAATTTATTAAGAAGAAAGATGACATATAGGGGAGAGAGAGCACTATCTGAGAAGACTGACCCAGAATTTTCTTCTGCTTACATCTGATTGTGTAGATTTAGTTAAATATTAAATTACTAATTTATACGGTGGAATGAAGGTCATCAAGCAAAGGTAAGGCCATCCTGAAGTAGAAACTGTCCTGGGAAGGCCTTCCTCCCCAAAGGATGCCTCCTCAGTTCACTGCTGTCTCAAATTACACACGTGTGCAGGCAGGCATGCGTGTGTGTATGCACACACATGCAGAACTTCATTCCTTTGGGTGAGGTTTCAAAATACAAGTACTTTGGAAGAAGTAAAGTCATAGCATTAGGGATAACTTATTGATTATTCACAGCATCAAGAATAACTTCACTAGATTCATTCTTCAGAACAGGTTTTAATAAGAGATGGAAAAACAGCCTGCAAATCATAAGACCAGGTACTTAGGAGCTCAGAAATTAATTTTACACATTTCATAGTTTCTATAAAATTATGCCTATGAAAAATAAATTAGGAAGCAATTGTAAGTACCAAAAATCTTGCTTTTAAATAACAAAAGTTTAGCTACATGTACTGAAAGAACTTGCTAAAAACTTTCTATATTAAAACCTTTCACAGAACAAAATTTGTTTTTGCTCTTTAAACATAACTGGTCTGGTTATTGATAAGATAGTCCTGGATCACAGGTAAAGAGCTGCCCCAGCTGGAGTCATAGGTCTTGCTGCAGTTTTGGGGACCAGTCATCAGACCTCAAAGATACCCAAGAATCACATTCTCCCCTCTCGCTACCTTACACCAGTCCTATCTTCTGCCACTGGAATGTCAGGAATCTCTGCTTGCAGTACTTTGGGCTTCAATGAGGGGAGATAGGTCCTCAAAGAAATGAGGTAGATTTAGGATGGAGTTTCAGATGGAAGAAATATCATAAAAATTGATAAGCTGATTCTATATTATTGGTGATGCTATCATTCATAGCAACATGATGGTTTATGGGCCTTCCTGAGAACCAATGATTTCTAAATTTTTTCTTTTGTAAGCAACAGAATTTTAAGTTTCAAACAAGTAACTTATAGTCAAGCATTTGTGTTACAGGTCACTTGTGAATTAGAAGACACCTGTCTGCAGTATTCAGTTCTAAACTAGTTCATGGGAATCCTTAATAGATGTTTACAGAAGAGAGTCTTGTGGTCAAGTGGGAAACAAGGCATACATCACCACCCTCTTGGAAATTCAAAATACAAGCAAGCACAGTAAAGTCTCTAAGACGTCTGCGCTAATGAAATCTGTTTTACACTAACTCGGCATTTTCTCAGCTTCTTGACCATGAAATACTTCCGCATATGCCTACTAATATCTTATTATGATGATGGATAATGTCAGTTTGAAAACCTATGAGGAATGAAAAAAGACGTATAAAGTAAATTTAAGAGAGGGAAAAGAATTGAGAATTTTAGCGCCAAACAGGGTATTTGAGGTAATTAACAACCTAAACAAGGCTTTCAAAGAAATTAGTATAAAAAACTAATTTAGATGAAATCACACACACGTACACACAAAATCATGGATTTTGAAAACAAGTAGAGGAAAAAAAAAAAAAAAAAAAAAGGATAGTACCAGTATGTAATTCCCGGTAGTCCAGTCTTTTAATTTCAGAATATATTTGCATTTTGAGACTTATTTTAAACATTATGATTTTAACTATGTTTCTTTTAAATGTTCCCGAAAAATGTCATTGAAGGATTTTTTTTTAATTGCATCTCAGTGTCTAACTTCTTTTTACAAAGCTACATATTTCTATGCCTCTTTGCTACAGCAGAAATTTAAAAGTTCTGACTTTAGTATTAAATATTACAGGGTGCAGTCATCTGGTATGGAACTCTAACTCCAGGAAGAAATGATAACTTGGTGCTTTTTGTTAAAGCTATACTTATTTCTGTACTTATCAGATTGGTACGGAAAGCAGTGAGCTACAGGAATAAATGTTAGCTTTACAGGCAGTAAGTATATGAAAATAGCTGCTAGAGATGGCCAAGGGCATCTGGCTCTAAATGAACATCAAACAGTAGACTCCTAGAGTTGTACATTCTAACTTCCTATTTGCTACTGGTGAGTCAGGCACCATCTGAGCCAGAGGGACCAGCAAATCATGGGATATCTGTTTGCATCAAATAAAATCAACATTACGAATCTCTTTTTCTTTAGAGTCAGTTGGCTTCACGATGAGAAAAGACTCCAGGAGGCATCTTCCATATTTGGTCACAAGGGAAACTAGATGAAAAGTCTTATGCAGAGGTGAGCTATTAGTCTTCAACTCTCTATACGGAAAACAATTCATTAGGCCCAGTAACACGACTCACCCTGGATAGCCAGAAATGATAAAATAAAAACAAGGGTATGTAACTGTAATCTCCAGGGAGGGGATCCTAAACCATATAATGCCAATTAAGAAATGGAAGTTATTTAATAAATCACAAAAAAATTCCTTGCTTTGGACCCATGTATCTCTGAGCTTTGGGGTCTTAGATAACATACAGGGAAGGTGGGATAAAAATGGAAGGAAGAGGTTTGGACTGCCTACCAAACAGGAGAGCTCAGTTTAGGGATGGAAATTCACATCCCAATGGAGAAGCAGCTATAGGAGCTGTCTAGAACCAGGAAAACCTTATCAAGCCCTGATAAAACAGCAAACATAAGAATATAAATCTAAACCTTCAAAATAAAATTTGGTAATAAATAAATAAGTAAATAAAGATGATTTTTAAGTGCAACCAAAATTTCAATATAGTCCATAGGTAACTAAGAAGAGTTTATTTAATTGTGCTTGCTAGTTTCAAAAAACTAGCTTTCTCAATATTCTTTCTCAGTTTTGTTGTTTTAAGGTAGAGCATTCATTTAAAATTATCACCAAGGTATTCTCTTATCCCTTAATAACTGAATTACTTTCAGCTCATTCATCTGTGACTTTTCCGTGAACAGAAGATTCCGGGAGAAACTCTACCGCGCGTACAAACACGTACACATAACATACACACTCCCTGCAGTATTACTGAACATACTGTATCCTGCATGAGATGGGAGGAGCCTGTCTGCCTTCCCTGCCGCACTGACTGAAGGTGGCACGCTCCTCTCCTGTTCCCAATCTTGGTGTAATTGCTGACTCCAACTGTGGCCAAGAGACCCAGAGCTGCAATGTTAAAGAGCCCTAGGCACTTCATAAAACCTTGAGGGAAATGCTCAACTCTGATTTGGTTTTTAAGGTTAAAAAATATACTTTTTTTCCCCAACAATTAGAAAATACAGCCCATGACATTATTGCCATGGGGGGTGGGGTGGTGGGGTGGGAAATAGGTAAAAGATCAAAGACTGGGAGAAAAAGCAGCAGTTCTTAGGAGGCAAGAAAGTCTGATTAAATTTTCTTTCATTTCTAAATTTCTTATTGTCACATTATTATGACAGGGTTTGAGTTGATATAAACATACCAATGTGATCCCCAAACTCCAGACATCAGAGCGGACATCATATCCTTGTCGTGATGCACTTGGGTCTATTCTTTCCGGCTGGAACACAAAGAAAAGTCATAGTCATTAACTGTGCTTTCCCCCAAGGATCAGGCAAGTGGAAACAAAAGCTGAACTAGGTAGTCAAAATGTCAGCATATTCCTAGAGGAATCCACATCTAGCATTGGAGTGAGAGTTACAGGAAGCCACCATTATATTAAAAATAACAAACAACAACAACAAACTCAGTTCACCAGCTACCTTCATCAAGGGCATACACAGCAATACTTATAACCTTTTTCTTCTAAGGGTTCATAAGCATTTACAAAGCCAAAGTTCAGGAAAGATACAGGGAGAGAAGGAAGAAAATTGAAAAAATGGAAAAAAGTAAATAATCATCACAGGGTCAGTTAGTAGCATTAGTGACAAACACAGGAAAAATGACTAGCTCTTCTGATTTAACTAGAGTGGTTGCAGAAAAGAGTTTGGTGGTTCCTCAAAAGGTTAAACACAGAAATACCATATGACCCCGCAATTACACTTCTAGGTATATACACAAAACACTTGAAAGCAAAGACGCAAACAGATACTTGTACACTAATGCACACTGTAGCACCATTCACAACAGCCAAAGGGTGGAAACAACCCAAATGTCTATTAACAGATCAACGGATAAACAAAATGTGGTACATAATACAATGGAATATTACTCACTGATAAAGAGAACTTAAGTTACGATACAAGCTCTGACACGGATGAACCTTGAAAACATTATGCTGAATGAAGTAAGTCAGAAGCAAAAGGAAATACATGATACCACTTATATGAAATATCTAGAAGAGGCGAGTGAGTGCTCAGGGACAGAAGATCACTAGTGGTTACCAGGGCCACTGAGTTCCTATTAGGGGTGATAAAAAATTTTGGAAACAGATAACGGTGATGGTTGGACAACATGGTGAATGGAATTAATGTCACTGAATTGTACACATAAAGATGGTTGAAATGGCAAATGTTTTGTTATATATGTTTTACCACAATTAAAAAAAAAAAGACAAATGACAACCCCAGAGAAAACATGTAAAAGGAAAAGGGTTACAATGCTCATTATACTTCCTATCAACAGAAAAGATCAACATTCTAGTAGAAAAACAGGTAAAGGATAATGCATAAAAGAAGTTGCCAAATACAGGAAAAAGCATTTAACTTTATCAAGAATTTAACAATATATTACAAAAAGATTCATTAAATTAAAAGGAGGTGACATTCAGGCCTATCCATGTGACAAAGATATAACTGTTAACATTGACACACAGTAGCAATTATTGGGAAACATACATAAAGGAGCCCTGTGGTGTCATGGTTAAGCACTCAGCTGCTAACCACAAAATTGCTGATTTGAATCCATCCAATGGCTCTGCTGGAGAAAAGACCTAGCAATCTGCTCCCATAAAGATTAGAGCCTAGGAGACCCTATGGGGCAGTTCTACTCTGTCACATTGGGCCACTATGAGTCAAAAATCAACTCAACGGCACACTCTTACATAGCCCATCAGTGTGAAGTTAATGTTATAACTTTTCCCAAAAGTACCAAAAACCTAAAAAACATGAACCTTTTATGAAGAAAAGATATAAGGAATAAAGTTGGGCAAAGATACAGCTAAAAAATGTTTACAACAGTACTTAGGATAACAAAACACTAGAAAAGTCTAAGCATGCAATACTAGAAAGTTAGTTAAATAATTTTTAATGGCTATAATTCATTTTATATGAATACATATGAATCTGCAAAAATGCCTAGAAAGCAAATGAGAAAACACTACATGCAATATGATTTCATTTACATAAAATATATACCCACATAAAAACAGTATTTTTCCCTTTATGGATGATTTACGGGTACTTCTTCATTTTACTATTCTCATTTTTCATAGGGACATATTCTTTCAATAAAAAAGATTTACCCAACAATAAAGAGTTCTTTAAACATAAAGTTATTTAACATTTTCAAAAATAGGAAAACTACAATGGAATTTCAAAGTTCCCAGTAAGTGAAAACATCAAGTTTCTGGAGATAAATTATAGGAGCATGTCTCAAAGCTATGGAAACAAACAGAAAAGTGGCCTGTGAGTTTCATTTCGGGAAGGTGCATACATATACAAGGGGGCCAGGGGGGAGATGAGACCTTCAATTATTCCCTGAATGCTGCCATATGCTTTGCGAGGCAAATAAATGTTAGGAATCTTTCAGATTCAAAATTAAAGCAAACCCTCCTCTGGGAAGAAAACCATTATAAACTTATACCCAAATTATGGCAGGCAGTTGTTGTGCCACATTTAAAACAAGCAATTCAACTGCTAAACAGAGAAACCATTTTGGTCACTCAACTGCAAATCCACATTTCCAAAGATGACAGCAGATAATGTTTCCAACGGATAGTTGTTTGATTGACCTGATTTTCTGGGAAGTCAAAATATTCAGGGAATACACACATTTTTGAAGATGCCCTGGAGGTGCAGTGGTTAAACATTCAGGTGCCAACCGAAAGATTGGCAGTTCAAACCCACCAGCCGCTCCGAGGGAGAAAGCTGTGGCAATCTGCTTTCATAAAGATTTACAGCCTTGGAAACCCTATGGGGCAGTTCTACACTCTTCTATAGGATCACTAAGAGTCGGAATCGATTCAACGACAATGGTGCCTTTTTTTTTTTTTTAAATACATCTAAGGTCCTTAGGTTGTGCAAACAGTTTGTGCTCAACTACTAACCTAAAGGTTGGCAGTATGAACCCACTCAGCAATGCCATGAAAGAAAGGCCTAGTGATCTGCTTCTGTAAAGATTACAGCCAAGAAAACCCTACAGAATAGTTCTACTCTACAACACATGGAGTAGCCATGAGTCAGAATCAACTCAATGGCAACTGAGTTTTTTTTGTTTTTTTTTTTTCCGGTTTTAATACACATCTTCAGCTGTCTCACTACCTATTCACAGAGGTAGTCTTCAGTCACTGAACGGATAAAGAACTGGGACCTCACTGATGAGCACAGCTGTAAAAACAATTATGATAGTGGCCCAACTGCACTTAGGAAAATTTATTTTTTCCAAATGAAACCCTACTGCTGACAGTCACATCACTTTATAATACTGAATTGTTTTCCACAGAATACAAATTCTTCACGTTACTAATAGGCAAGCCACAAAACAAGAGGTTTCACTGGCAAGTATTTGGGAAACGCTGAATTTAAGAAAGAAGTTTCTTTATTGGGTTTCTTCTCAATACTCTGAATCAGTATGCTAACAGATACTGTGTAAGAAACTAGGCAACACAGTCCATTGGGCAAATATGCTCCAAAAGATCTCTTTAAAGTTTTAAAAAGCAAAGATGTTTCTTTGATGACTAAGTTGCACCTGATCCAAACTATGGTCTTTTCAACTGCCTCATATGCATGTGAAAGCTGGACAATGAAAAAGGAAGAGAGAAGAACTGATGCATTTGAATTATGGCGTTGGTGAAGAATACTGAAATGACAAAAAGAACAAACAAATCAGTCTTAGAAAAAATACAACCAGAATGATGCTTAGAAGCAAGGATGGTGAGACTTCAACTCACTTACTTTGGACACATCATCAGGAAAGACCAAAATACACTCTCTCTCACACACAAAGTACATATGAAAAGGATATCATGCTTGGTAGAGTGTCAGTGAAAACAGAAGTCCTCAATGATGGACTGATACAACAGCTACAATAATGGGCTCAAACATACTAACAATCAGGAAGATGGCGCTGGACTGGGCAACATCTCCTTCTGTTATACATTAGGTCACCATGAGTTGGAGTCAACTTGACAGCAACTAACAACATCTATAAAACGCATAGTAATGCTCAAATTTACCTGGCCATAGAAAGCTTTTTTCACAAAAGGCCCATAAATACCTCATCCAAAATTAAAATTGTGAAAAAGCCACTTTGTACACCATCTCTTGCTTCTTTGAATGTGGTTAGAGTGAAAGCATCTTGCCTTCTTAAAACATAATATACATCTGGTGGCACCACATTACAGAATCTACAGCATAAACTATCCTGATAAAAACAGACCCCTGAAACACAGATCAGACCAATTCTCCATTCTAGAATGTGGATCCAGGCACGGTGACAAACACTGACATCACGGTGCTGTCTCACTTAGCTCAGCTAGCAAGCCTTGTTTATTGACTCAGATTTGGCTGAATGGAACTCTAGCATAGGTTTTTCTTTCTTACAACTGAGGTATAATTTATGTACAATAAAATTTATTCATCTTAAGCAAGAAAATTGATGATTTTTAATAAATGTATACTGTTGTGTAACCACCACAATCAAAATACAGAACACTTCTTTCACTTCCAAAAAGCTCCCTTATGCACCACTGGAATAAACCATCCCTCTCTATCCTCCAGCCCATCAACCACTGTTTTAGTGTTTTGCTTTCTCTAGAATATAACTTAAACAGAATCACAGTGTGTGTAGACTTTTGTCTTTTTTCTTTCCCTTAGTATAATGCTTTCAAAGCTTAACCATGCAGTTGCATGTAACAGTAGTTTGCACCCTTTTATGGCTGAGTACTAAACCACTGCATGATTGTACCACAATCTTTCACGTATTCACCTACTAACGGCTAATTCAGTTCTTTCCAGCTGTGAGCTATTATGAATAAAGCCATGAACATTTAAATACATGTCTGTACAAACGTATGTTTCCATTTCCCTTGGATAAATACTTAGGAGTAGAATTCCTGAGTTATATGGGAAGTGTATGATTTGTAACGTTGCCAAACAATTTTCTAAGGTGATTATATCAATTTATATTCCCCGTAAAATATATACGAGTTCCAGTTGCTCGACATCCTTGCAAATATATGGTATTATCGCTTTTTGTAATCTTAACCATTCTAAAAGGTGTGTAGTGGTATTTCATTGTCATTTCAACTTTCATTTCCCTAATGTCTTTTCATGTACTTATAGCAATTTATTTATTTTTTTTGGTAAAATGTAGAGTCAAATCTTTTGTCTACTTATTCTTTAGGTTATTTGTCTTATATAATGAGTTGTAAGAGTTCTTTATATATTTGTATACAAGTGTTTTATTAGATGTGTTTTGTAAATACCCAGTCTGTGGCTTCTCTTCGTTTTCTTAACAGAGTCTTTTGAGGAATGGAAGTAACTAAATTTGATGAATTCCAATTTATCAATTCTCATTTTTATGGTTCGTACTTTGGTGTCCTTTCCAAAGTCTTTGCTTAACACAAGGTCACAACCACTTTGTCCTTAGGTTACAAGTCTATCATCCATTTCAAATAAATGTTTTTAATATGGTGTGAGGTAAGGGTCGAGAATCATTTTCTTCTACATGGACAGCCAACTGTTCTGGCACCATCTGTTGAAAAGACAAATTAAATTACCCTGACACTTTCAGCAAAAATCAACTGACCATATATATGTGTGGGTCTATTTCTAAACTCTATTCAGCTCCTTTGATCTACATGTCCATCCTTGTATCAGTGCACACTGCTTTGATTACTAGATGTTTATACAATGTCTTAAAATCAGGTAGTGTATAAGTCATCTATTCTTTTTCAAAACCGTTTTGGCTCTTCTAGACCGTTTTATTTCCATATAATTTTTAGAATCAGCTCGTCAATTTCTACAAAAAAAGCACTGACTCTACAGATCAATTTGAGAAAAACTGTATGTTGAGTCGGTTCATGAATACATCATATCTCTCCATTTATAAAGGGCTTTTGTAATTTCTTTCAGCAACGTTTTACAGTTTTCAGTGTTCAAGTCTTACATATTTTTTGTTAAATTCAACCCTAAATATTTCATGTTTTTGATGCTATTATAAATCAATATTGCTTAATTTCATTTCCAATTATAGAAACACAAGTAATTTTCAAATATTGACCTTGTATCCTGTGAACTTACTTACTCATTTATTAGTTCTAGTAGTGTTTTTCTAGATTCTTTGGAATTTTCTACATAGACAGACATGTTTTCTGCCCACAGAATTGTATTTCTTCCTTTCTAATGTGTATGCCTTTTCTTTTTCTTTTTCTTGCCTTACCATACTGGCAAAGACCTCCAATACAATGTTGAATAAAAGTACTGACAGCTACCTTGCCTTGTTGCTGATACTGGAGGGAAATGCCAGGTTTCCCATAGGTGCCCTTTATCAGGTTGAGAAAGTTGACTTCTAGTCTTAGTTTGCTCAGAGTTTTTATCATGAATCAATGTTGAAATGTGTCAAGTGCTTTTTCTGCACCTACTGAGATGATCTTTTTTTTTTTTTTTTTTTTTGTCTTTTATATACAGGCAGCCTCCGGGTTACAAAAGTCCAGTAGTTACAAGCCAACTCACGTAAAGCCTATTATATTAAAAATTCAAGGTACATAATAAAAATTCAGGGTTCATAATAACAAACGGGTGCTACTTTGCAACTGAGCATCAAAACATCACTATTATTATTACTATCATATTATTATGTTAAAGATGTTTTCGTGTATCTGGAAGTGTTTCTTTAATGTTTATTATGCATAGAAAGGCACACTGTATACTATATACTAAGACAAACACTTGACTGACATTAGATAACAAACTACCTAACTGTTCTGACTTACATACAAATCTGACTTAAAGACAGACTTTGGAATGGAACTCATTCCTAATCCGGGAGCTGCCTGTGTATATGATAAATTTCACTGACTGATTTTCAAATGTTAACCCAATCTTGCATTCCTAGGATAAATCCCATTTGGTCAGGATGCATCATCCTTTTTATAAAATACTGCTGGATTCAACTTGCTAATACTTTCTTAAGGATTTTTGCATCTTTGTTCATGAGGAGATATTGGTTTGTAATTTTTTTTTTTTTTTTTGGTACTTTGTCTGATTTTGGTATTAGGATAATGGTGATCTTATAAAATGAGTTGGGAAGTGTTCTCTCCTTTTTATTTTCTGAAAGATAATACAGTTTTTACCCATCGGGAGAAGATATATTTAGAAAATCAACTTGCTTTGGTGACTGAAAAAACCCACTCATAAATTAGCTAGTTTTCTTGATTATATGACAATACAAGGAGCCATTCCTGTAAGCATTATTACAGTATGTACAGGTAATCCTCGACTTATGGTGGGTTCCATACCCATGACTTCATCATACGTCGGTTCTGACATAAGTCATTATCTTCTTTTTTTTTTTTTTTTTTTAAGTTTTCATTATTATTGCCTTTTATTATCAGGAGCTTTATAAATCCAATGTTTATTTGTCTTTGGGGATTGGAAACATTAAATATAAACTTACTGATATATTTTAATACATACATAAAAAAAAATACAAAATCATAAAATTTACTCCAACGATGAAGAAGAAAGAGTTGGACAACGTTGGCATTTTGTCAGGTGTGGTAATAACTCCACTTGTGGAAGCTTCTGGATCATATGGATTATCCCTGGGAATGGGGATAGCACTTCTAGTCAGAAAACTAGTGAGAGTTGTCTGTAGGTTCCTTTTCTTTTTTTTCTTCATATATTTGACAGTAACATCTCACTGCTTCCCCAAATCTGTGTACTGACGTAGCAAAGCTATATGCATTTGGGTCCATGTTTTCAAGCAACTAAAGCCCCTGATTTAGCTTAGATATTGGTGTTAAGAATGGACAAGTAGTCCAAAGGAACAGATAAGAGTTTAGAAACAGACCCACATATATACGGGTCAACAGATTTTTGAAAAAGGTGTCAAAGCGATTCAATGCATACAGAAAGGAAAGGCCTAACCAACCTAAGAATGTACTTTGTGTGTGAGAGAGGGTGTAAGTGTATATGATTAGGTGTCTTAGTTATCTAGTGCTGCTAGATACCACAAGTGGATGGCTTTAACAAACAGAAGTTTATTCTCTCACAGGCTAGTAGGCTAGAAGTCTGAATTGACGGTGTCAGCTCCAGGGGAAGGCTTTCTCTCTCTGTCGGCTCTGGAGAAAGGTCCTTGTCATCAATCCTTCCCTCATCTAGGAGCTTCTCTGCACAGGTCTAAAGGACGACCTCTGCTCCTAGCACAGCTTTCTTGGTGGTATGAGGTTCCTGTCTCTCTGATGGCTTCTCTCTTTTATTGTATCTTAAAAGAGACTGACTCAAGATACAACCTAATCTTTTAGACTGAGTCCTGCCCCATTAACATATCTGCTTCTAATCCTGCCTCATTAACATCACAGACGTAGGATTTATAACACATAGGAAAATCACATCAGAAAACAAACTGTAGACAATCATACAATACTGGGAATCATGGCCTAGCCAAGCTGACCCACATTTTTGGGGGACACAATTCAGTCCATAACAGTACGGAAAGGAAGGAATAAAGAACAATACCTGAGACAGCTCAACATAACCTATATCAGTGGTTATCAACCAGGGCCAATGTCTGGAGATATTCTGGTTGTCACAACTGGGGGTTGTTACTGGCATCTAGTGGGTAGAGAGGTTAGGGATGCTGCCAGATACCCTACAGTGCACACAGGACAGTTTGACACAATACAGAATTATCTGACCCAAAATGTCAATAGTGACAAGGTTGAAAATCTCTAAGAAAGGAAAGGATATAATTCTTTGACCAAAAACTTTAGAAGTGAGAGATACAGAGGGTTCTCTCACCACTTTGGCCACCAAGCTTCACTTGAAGAAGTACGTAACAGTCCAATTTCCTATGTAAAATGAAGGAAATGAAGCCTATTTTACAGGCCAACATTTATGTGGGAAGGAGTACTAAAGCGAATTTATTGACGTATAATTTACTTTCATTTTAACCCTGCTCCAACTTTGCTGAAATGCTGTAAACCAGGCATGCAATAACCAAGGAATTGTACAGGGCTACTTTATGGGTCAAACTAAAAGAATCAGGGTACGTGCTAAATAAAGAAAGACTAA
This sequence comes from Dugong dugon, assembly GCA_030035585.1. Classification (NCBI taxonomy): domain Eukaryota; kingdom Metazoa; phylum Chordata; class Mammalia; order Sirenia; family Dugongidae; genus Dugong; species Dugong dugon. The sequence continues at coordinate 63,234,778 of CM057470.1, read as the reverse complement.
AGGGACTATGACTCTTGATTAGCAAAATTATGATCAAGGTATACAAATGTGGAACACGCTTAAAATGGGAGGGGGCCACATTTCTTACAGACAGAAATAGTAGTTTTCAAGCACAGATAGATAACTCGGGTATCACACTACCTCCAAGAAGTGGCAGAGGTTAATTACAGCAAAGTGAGTGGGATTACTAACTAAACTTACAGGAGTTTAGGATTTTAGAGCTGGAAAGGCATAAGGCATGTTCCTATCCTCTGAAGGCAAAACCATGGAGAAAAATTGTTTTCTTTCTACAATACACTCATTAATCTCTCAGTGTTCAAATAAAACATTCTACTGGGTGGCACAAATCACAGGTTTACCAAATTAAGCAAATCTTGCAGCAAGATATGCTATATACAAAATTTTAGATACAGTATGTATTCCTAAGTATCGTGTACCCTATACATATGAGAAAAGCAAAAGGATGTAAATTAGAATTATTTTTAAAAAGAGAACATAGGAAAAAAATTCCCTTATCTTAGACTTTGGGGCTTAAATATTTTAGACAGAGGTCAACTAGAAAGGTCTCGTTAGAGAAAGAAAAAACATAAATAAATAAAACCCACAAAATTCCTCTTGAATCCATCATGGAAATTTAAAAAACATTTCTGTATTTATCATTCCACATACCAGGCCTCACCCCATCTGTATGGCCTGGAGAAATCCTCTAAACACCAGAGAGCGCTCTCGCATCAGAAAACTAAAAAGAAGTGAGGGAAAGAGGAAGATCTGGTGATCTTTCTTTCAAACAAACCAGCTGCAAAAAACATAAAAGGAATTTTTAGGTGCTGTTTATTGAGTAGATGACTAATCCGTGAAGCTTCAAGAATTGAAATGATTGTCTACTTCAAAAGTTCCTAAAGCAGCTGGTTTTTCATTAGCTATTAAAAAAAAACCCACTGCCATCGAGTTGATTCCGACTCATAGCGACCCTATTAGGTAAATGCTTTTCAAGTATTAGAAAACCTTATTAAACGTAACAAGTGTGGATAAAAGCAAGCAAATGCCATAAAAATGCAGACAGTAAGACATGAAGGTTTGAAACTACAATGAAGCAAAACACTCAAATTTAAATATTTAATGGAAGTAAGGATTTTAAAAATCAGGTATTTCTAAGATTTTATCTCAATATACTTTGGATTCCTGCTCTATCAGTGAATGGAAGAGTTGTCAGTTGGTCTTTGCAGTTACAGAGGATTCTTATAACTCCATCTGAAACATACCACACACACGCAAAACCCATGCACGCACACACGTACGCATGGGATGGGAATGACGTTTACGGTGCAGAGAACACGTCTAGTCACATATTTTCAAAATTCGCTAATGAAATCCTTTGGGTAGGGGCATCTCAGCCCATTAAGCTACCTGTTTAGCAATTACAAATTGTGAGCTGGTAAAGGTTCTGCTTTAGGTACCACATGGGAACAAATACACAAGTATACCATTGTATCTTTCATCTTGAATTAAGGTTGTAAGGAATTCTGGTAGAGGAATATGTGTGATGGACAAAACTTGCAGAATGACATTCTAAAGATCAGAAAAATGGATGAATAACTCACTGGAAAAGAGCCATTTGTTAATGAATTACAGGCCACTGGGAGGTTCTGAACATCATAAGATGTGGCTGGATCTCATTCAACACACTAACAGCCCAAACATCTACATCTTCCTCCAACAAGCTAGATCCATCCTTCCCAAAATCGATGATCTATGAGAGGGCACTTTTAAGGTATCCATCTTAACCACTGAAGGTGGAATCTTAGAAATCAAGTCCTTAGCTAGGTATATCCGGCATGGATGGAAAAGCACCAACATTAAAAGAACGGCAGGGAGAACAAAAGACTGACCATGTCTCTACACTGCTTATGAACATTCTAGGTCACTCTCTTTTAGCATATAAATTAGCATTAAGATCAATATCATACGTGAAGATTATTTTTATATCTCCATTATGCATATCTGATTTGAAGAACTGAATGCTGACCGATTCTTTGGTTCTCTGGACCAAAACCTTTCAAGATTCCCAGCTAGAAAAGTAGCAGATCCATGACCCTTTGGTATCCATGTCCCAAAGACTGCAGGACTTACTTATTGGGAAAAAAATGAACAAAAGTATCAACCCAATAAGGGCCCAGACATCAACTAAAGGAAAACTGGAAAATGTTCAAAATTGTCTGCTCTTTGATGCCATTCCTCTTTCCCTAGATACTGAAACCACTGATGAAGTCATGGCTGTTCTGACCAAGATACGCCACCATTCTCATCCAGCTGATACAGATCTTTACTACCCTTTCTGCAGCCAGGCTAGTGTACTAATTCAGGTTTATCAAAGTGAATGAGCAACAATGGCTAAGGATAACAACCCATTAAGCTCCAAGTTCACCTCCTACACACCGTGGCATTCCTCAAAGTAACCCCTGATATTGACTCCAGTGGCATCCTCAATGTGTCTACTGTGATAAAAAAGTACAGCAAAAGAGAACAAGATTATAATTAACAAAGAAAAAGGACTTTTGAGCATAAACTATATGAAGTATGTCATCTAGGAAACTAAGAAGTACAAAGCTATAGAAGGGGAGCAGTGAGACAAAGTGTCTTCTAAACACTCACTCTTAAGCAATCAACATGAAGGCCACAGTACAAGATGAGAAATTTTGAAGCAAGATTATGAGAACAAATAGCAGATTTTTGACGAGAGCAATAAAATCACCAAAAAACTGGACAAAAATGAAACTGCTGAGCAAAACCAATGAGCAGAAGAGCTGCAGAAAGTCTGTAACTTTACTGTCAATAAGATGTACCAGAGTGCAGGTTGCACACTAAGAGAAATGTCAGAGGACTTCTCTGGGGATGGAATTCTTCTATCAGTGGTTCATTTAGACTTTCCAATAAAGAGGTTTATCAGCCAGATCAGGGAATGTAGCAAAGCATATTCCCCATACTCAAAAATCTTGTTAAGTCAATTTAATAGCAGCTTTTTAAAAAAAATCCTACATGAGCTGCTAGGAAATCTCTTTACCAGACATTTTTAACACTTGAGTGAGTGGTCATACACAGGAAAAGAAATGAATAATTTTTTTCAGTATTGTAAGTAAGTGAAAAATGAAATTATGTCCTAAAGAAAAAAGCTGCTTTGAAATCAAAGAGACAGAGAATATAAATGAATGAATCAGCATTACCAAGTTTGTTGAACAAAGATCAAAGGTAAGTAACAATTTCCTAATATTGATGAGACAGAACCTGATTAGATCCTCATGTCTAATAGGCTATATATTTCAAGAGACAATTATGCAAGGGTTTGAGGAATGCCCCAGATAAATAAAATGACATACTTTAGAAAGTACTACTGTGAAAAATTTCCAACGGGCTAAGGCCATCTTACAAACTCATATGGCTGGGCTTCTGTAATATAGAGAGAAGGTATAAATGAGAAAATGCTACAGAGAGAGAGAGAAACTGAAACGACTTTTCAAGAGTCTCTTCATGTTGCAGAACGGCAGAAGGGAAGGGTAAGAAGGTAATGGGTGAAGAAATCTTTGGGAAATATAAGATTATCAGTTACTCATTTTTCTTTTTAACAAAAGGAAAACTTGAGGAAATACATTTCTATATTACAAGTTTCCACTGTAAAAAATATATATTAGTGCTATAAATAAAGATATAATCTAATATTACATACTTTCTAATGTGATACAATATGAAGTATACATCATGTACGAAGTATCCATGCCAAAAAATATTTAACCTGAATCTAACCATAAGGAAACAAACAATCAGACAAATCTAGAATGTGCGACATTCTAAATAAATAAATATATAAATAAAAAAAAGCCGTCTCACAGAAAGAGAAAATAAGAATAGCCTAGACCCATATGGATTAAAATAAGGAATGTAATAACTAAATGCAATGTGCAATCTTGATGGGATCCTAGACTGACAGCTAAAAAATACACTGTGGGGGGCAACTGGGGAATTTGTGTATGAACTGTGTATCAAATAATATTATGAAATTCTTCTTAATTATTTAAGGTACAACAATGATATTATGGCTATGCAGAAGAATGCCTTTATTCATGGGAGATGTGTGATAAAGTATTTAGAATGAAATTCATGACGTCTGCAACTTACTTTCAAATGGTTCAGCACACACAAAAGTACAAACCCATCCACATATGTATATACCTATGGTGGCAAGGGAGAGTGGCAAAACATTAACAATTTGGTGTATCAAAAATTTATGTTTTAATTCTACATTTTATACAAATTTTTTATGTTGAACGATCGAATAGTCCTAATTCATGTAGACTGAAGAGAAATTATAAATCTCAAGTAACAAAGGCACAATACATTTCTGTCTCTCAAGAATGCTGCTACATTCACAGATCAAAGGAGACTCAAGCCACTTAAAACCCACCCAGTGCCATTGAGTCGATTACAACTTATAGGGACCCTGTAGGACAGAGTAGAACTGCCCCATAGGATTTCCAAGGCTGTAAATGTTTATGAAAGGAGACTGCCATATCCTTCTCCTGCAGAGCAGCTGGTGGGTTTGAACTGACAACCTTTCTGTTAGCAGCCAAGTGCTTACCCACTGTGCCACCAGGACTCCTTTCAAGCCACTTAAAAGAGGCTTTTAAAATTAATGCTGAGACACTCTTGTCCATCTAAACAGGCCTGAAAAGTCTAAATGGGCATAAGCACTTCATTTAGTCCAGTGTAGACCAGAGGCAGATAGTTTATTACCTGCCTGCTTACTCCAAAGCTGAAGAAGGTCAGCAGGGAAAGAAAATGCCAGCACCTCCTGGGCCTGTAAACCTTATTTTTACAAAAGAACTGAAAATCTACTTCTTCCTTTAAAAGTTATTTGAATTCAGAAAGAATCATCAACTCTATCTGGGCTGCAACTGCATTCTTTAAAGCCTGCATAAATCAAATATAATTCTTGGCCAATGTTTCCCAGCAAAATCACTTAGTCACCCTTAGGACTGATACAAGCCCTAAAAGGATGGGTAAGAGTTTACATTTAATTCTCAGGGTATCATTACGGATTGTGTAAATTACAAGATTTTTCCAAATGCTCTATGCCTAATTTTTATTTCTTGGTCTTTAAACATGTTGTTCCACTTATCCCTAAATATCATGATGATCTTCCAAATCACCCCAAGAATCTGGCCACTCAACATCCACAAAGCAAAAATTTAAATGAAGGTCTCTTTTTACGTAAACACACACACACCTATTCCATCTCCATTTGTAGAAAAGGTGACATATAAAAATACAAAATTTAAAAAGATACTGAAAATACAACACTTACATGGTCAATAACTGGATACTTTCAAGTACACTGACCAGAATATAAACAGGCAACAGAAAATGTATAAATAATATATACAGAACTGTTTCTTGCATTATTTATAGATGAATGGCAAACAGATAAGAGGAGAAAGAACTTTTTTTAATTTTATTTTATTTTGTCTTTGTTGTTATTGAAGATATACACAGCAGAACATATACCAATTCAGCAGTTGCTACATGTCCAATTAAGTGACACTGATTATATTCAAATTGCGCAACCTTTCTCATCCTCCTTTTCTTAGTTGTTCCTTCCGCATTAACATAAACACTGCCCCCTAAAGTTCCTATCTAATCTTTTGAGTTGCTGTTGTCAATCTGATACCATACAGATAGTTCTTAAAAGAGCATAATGCTCAAAAATGACATTTTTTACTAGTTAAGATAAATTATTGTTTGGCTTATAAGAAGACTTGAGGGGTATTTTTAGTTTAAGGTTTAAAGACAGGGCAGAAATCTTAAATCATTCTCAAACAAGGAAAACCTTGGTGAGATTCACAAGGTAGTTAAGTGAGAGAGTTATAGAAAAAAAACATTAATCAAGTGAATAAGTTCTTTAGAGAAAAATCAGACTAATGATCATAAATACTAACTTTGTTTTCTGTTAAAATATGGATTGACCAGCTTCCTCATGGAATCAGAGTCTTGTTAAATTAATTTTCTGACTAATGGGAGATGGACGGTTAACTGGAAAAATTTTCCTGTAGAAAAAACTTTCTAAAATAGATTAGTCTACTTTCCACCTTAATTTTTTTTTTTTAATTTTTTTATCATACTTTAGATGAAGGTTTACAGAGCAAACTAGTTTCTCATTAAACAATTAATACACATATTGTTTTGTGACTTTGGTTGCTGAGGAGAAAGAACTAGTCATGTAAAATTTACCTTCAAATGATGCAGAAAATAAAATTTATTCAAGTTTTTAAAATAAGTGTGAAATTTGGGTAGTGCTAAGCCTGCCCATCCTTAAACAGGGTAAAAAGCTATTTAATACACAGCGTATGATTTTGCTTACTTTTCTATTTGTTTGTAACACTAGGTATGGAGACATAAAAATCAAGAAAGAATATAACATGAAAGGAGAGAAAATTTTTCTTCAGTTTTAAGCTAAATTTCCAACTCAAATATAGATCAAAATCCAGGCTGTGGGAACAGCATATGCAAATACGCCAGGGTAAGATTAATATGACGTGTGGGAGGATGCTGCAGATCTGTCTCCCTAAGGGAAATGAAGCTTCATGATAGGAAATACCTGAGGTCTCTATCCTTGCATTGGTCAGTATGTTTCCTAGTCCACCCCTAAGGAAGGGATTAATAATATTCAAAACACAGCTTCAGCTCTATAAGACATACTGAGTTCTGCAAGGAACTGAGGTCTTCCCATTCTTCTCTAACTGGAAGTAGCATCACTCAGTGACCTAAGACACAGTATCAACATGCACTGATATCTACTATAGTCCAGACAGCATACATGTGCTAGAAACACAAAGAAGCCTTCTGAGAACTTACCACTTGGTTGATGAGATGGGTTGAATATTATAATAATAATAATAACAATGATGATGATAATAATAATAATGGTAATAATCAGAGAAGATGAAAAATGCTAAGTGCCAAATAAGACGAATAGAGTAAGACAATGAATGCCATAGGAGTTCACTGGGATAATACGGCGAAGTTGCATGGAAAAGCTGGAACTTGAGCTTAGTCTTCAGGGGAGAGGGAAATATTCTAGTACTCTAGGATGGTGAAACTGTGTGACCAATGCAGATTCCTTAGAAATACAGTACCAAAGGCCACACGTTCTCTGTGCAATGACTATCAAGCAAGAAAGCTCGGTCTTTTCACTTACCGCCATGTATGGCCTACATCCAGCATCTCTTGTCTTGGCAATGGAATCCACAAGCTGTCCACTGATGCCAAAGTCACAGAGTTTAATATTTCCACTTCTGTCCAGAAGAATATTGGAAGGTTTGATATCTGCAAGTGACAGATGTGTGCAGTGTATATGTAATCAATCAAATGAGTTATATTCTAAAATACTTTAAGCAAAAATAATGAAACATCTTTGAATATATAAGTGGTCAAGTTCTTCAAACTTGGATATATAAGAAGAAGCAAAACATCTTCATTTCTCACGTGTAATCGCTATTCACGTTTTGAACATGCAACTTTAATGACCAGAATTGTGCAAATGTAACATAGTGAAGTCATTTTGCCGGCAACATCTTAATAATGTAGAAGATATGAATGGAGGTTGATTTTCTCCTAACATCTTTATATTTATAAAACATAGACAAAACTATGTTTCTTCTCTGTTGGACATGAGAAGAAAACAATTTTCTGAATGCTTATTCATAAAAGCTAGATATGGAAAATGTATCACCATAAATTCAGGCATTCTAAGATATTTTCATCAAGAGGCTGTATTCATTTCTTTTAAATTCATTACTTAACACTCAATATGAGGAATATGAATTTAAGCTAACAGAGTATACTACTTTACAGTATGCATCAGAAGCTGCGAAACTAAATACAAAGTATACAAATTAGAAACACACATTTTAGTTAGAATAGATCCTTACCTAACTTAGGAAAGTATCCAGTGCAGTATAGCCAAAAGACCGTGCGTGAGCTTTCAAATCAGAGAAGCAAAGGTTCAAAATCTGCGTCTGAACCTCAATATGACCGGAGCAAGCTACTTAACTTCTCTTAGCAACCACAGTTAACTCATCTATAAAATGGAGTAATTCCTACTTGATGAAGCTGTGAAGATTAAAACACCTAATACAATACCCAAACAATATTTGTACTCAATAAATGAAGCCACTTAATTATTTCTGAGAGATTTTTCTGATCTTACATTGGCTTCAGCCAGTTTCTCCCAACTAATCCCTTCTTGACAGATTCTTCACCCAGAGTGGGTGGGCTTTCCCTGAAAGATGAGAGAGCCAAATCCCTTGCATTTAGTTCTTTAGGTCTTAAACTCCAGCGAAATTGTTCCCTAGATTACCATTCCTAACACCTTTTCCTCACCAATAATAAAATCATTACCTGTATATACCAACCAGCTGTCTGGTCAATTCTCCTCCTTTGCTCACTAATTCTCTATCCCTGTCTTAGTCCCTCTATCCATTTCATTGCCACTCTCATGGCTCAACAACACAGGAAACATTAGAGATGTGTAGGAAAAGTTTCTCTGCTCCTAAGACAGGCACAAAACAGAGAGTGGCCTCTTCTTCAGGAGGTTGTCATGTCTAGATGTAACACTTGGGCCTGCTGTAGTTGTCACTATCCCGAGAATGGCAACAACATACTAAGGAGGGCAGAACCAAGAGAATGGAGTTTCTCTAATCATATTGAATGGAACTCTGATCATATTGTGCTTGGAGCCGCTCTATCTTTGGACTTACTATGGCAGGTAAAAATTTCCTTTAAGTTTAATCCAGGATTTTCTGTTACTTGTAATCAAAAGCTCTCTAATTGCAGCAAAAAAGATAACTGATAAAAAGACTTATGAACTCATCCTTTATTTAGCGACAGAAAAAACAAAGTTAACTTTGAAGACATTTTCTTTTATTCAACTACTCCCAGGTAGTATGTTAGTGCTTTACTATGATTAATGAGTATCCTTAAGGTCAAATGCCCTAAAGGTGATACTCTGATTAACCGCAAAAAACAACTAAAAAGAGAGGAAAAAGCCTAAACCAAAAGCAAGATGAACTACAAGAGGAACAAAACATGTTATTTTTAACAAGAATGAAGTTAGGCTCCCATACATAAAGAAAAATGTAAAATTAAATAGTCTGATATTTGAGGTTAACTAATTTTAGTGGCTTGATCTCAACCCCAAACAAACTAACTTAGGTAAATGTCCGATTACAAGTGTATACTAATAACTAATTTCTTTAACCAGAAGAAACGATGTTTCTTAGAATTCAAGATTTCTCGTTTCTCTGAATTTGACCTTTTACTTTCTATCCCATTTATTGTCAGGTTGAATCACACATTGTCATGTATGGCATTAAAATTTTCCATTACAAGGGCAGAGGCAACATCGTGCCCTAGACAGATGCGCCACGCTGTACCTCTGGAGCAAAGACCTAAAAAACTAAGGAAAACATACAAACGTCAATCCTGGAATCCTGAGCATCAAATGAAGGGATAAAGAAGTAGATCAAACACTGATAGAAGAAGAAACTGATGGAAAACAGAGAAAGAGGAGAGATACGAAGTGGAGGTCCCCTGCCAACTAACATGGCAGCATTGCCTCTTGGAAGCACAGTCAGCAACAACTCCAGTCAGGAAGTATGGGAAGGCAATTTCACAGAGCTCTCAACAGGAGACACAGCAACCAGTAACCAGAGAAACACACTCTCCCACCCCTCACCCTTCTAGTGAGTAGAAACAAGAACCCCTCCCATCCCAGCAGTCCTTACAGCTAGGGTCCACAAAATGAGCCCCTCCCCAAACCCACCCCACCCTATACTGCCACACAACTTTTTTTTCTTTGTTCCTTTTCCTTCCCCCTCCAACTTAGCCCCATATGCCATGTCCCTTCTCTTTCTGCCGGCTCATGCCAAGCTGTCTTTTTTTTTCCTTTCTTTTCTTTCTCCCTCCCACCTAGCCCCATATGCCGCCTCCTCCCCTTCTTGCCAGCTCCTGCCACGCCACTGCAGCTACAGAGCCACCGGCACACTGGCTCACCACTGCCCCAGATCTGCCCCACCCCCACCTGAAGGCCCAGATGCACTGTTTTTTTTTTTCCTTTCTTTCTCCCTCACCTAGCCCCATAAGGCACCTCCTCTCCCTTCCCAACAGCCCCGGGTCCACCTAGCCCCAATCACCAGCCACTGCCATTTATTCTTTTATTTCTTCCTTTCTCACTTTTCTTCTACCTTCACCCAGCCCTGTACACCACCTCCCCCCACCTCCAGCTGGGCCCCGTCACAACTCCATGGAGAGACTGCCACCAGCCCACAAGCCCACTGCTGCCCCAAGTATGCAGTGCCACCATCCGCCAGCCCCACCCTGCCATCAATTTTTTTTTTCCTTTTTCTCTTTCTTTTATTTTCACCTACCACCTAGCCCCGTATACCACCTCTCCCACGTCCCGCCAGGCCCTACATCCACCCTGCCCCCACTTGTCAGATATCCTTTTAATTCTTTCCATTTTCTCTTCTATCTCCCTCCCACCTTACCCCATATGCAAACTCCACTCATTCCTGCCACACTGCTGTGGCTACAGCATCCCCAGCATTCAGGCCTGCCACCATACCAAGCCCACAACACCCTTCACCTCCTGTCACTCAATCAGCTGCTGAATGTTAGGAAGTGAACTTGTAACACTCCCCATCTGACACGCCCATCCATCTGGCAAGGGGCTGTAAACATTCACACACCACTGAACCAACAGTAGGAGGCAGAGCCCGCCCAGCGCTCCCTCAGACAACTCATAAAACCACCATACAGCAAAGCGAACTTCCCCTGCCTGCTGCTACCCTATCCACCAAGACAAGGTGGTGACAGCTATCATGCCCATAGATGAGCAAGCAACAAAGCATGCCCAGCCTACTTGCCCAGACATAACAAAACAAAACAAAAAAGCAGGACAAAACAAGCAAACATACAATCAATAAATAATCTCTTTGAGACAGCAGACAACATCAAAACTTACAAACAAAGCATGAGAAGATGGAACCAGCAAGTGACCAAAATAAAGAATCAGACAACCTTCCAGTAGAAAAAGGCAGTGGAACTACCTGATATAAATTCAAAACACTAATATTTAGGGCTCTCCAAGAGATTAAAAAAGAGATAAAGGAAAACACAGAACAAAAACAAGGAAAAATTAGACAAAATCATGGAAAGCACAGATAAAACCAACGAAAACATACCCACATTCAAGGAAAACACAGAGTAATAGAAGAATTCAGGAAAATAATACAAGAACAAAACATCAAAATAATCAGAAATCACACAAAAACAACTAGAAATCCAAAAGATAAACAATAAAATTTCAGAAATGGATAACTCAATAGAAGGTTTTAGGAGAAAATTTGAAATAATGGAAGACAGAATCAGTAAGATTGAAGACAAATCCATGGACATCACTTTGAGGAAAAATCAGAGAAAACAGTGGGAAAAACTAAGAATTATGTAGGACACAATTAAAAGCAAAAATCTGCTAGTGATCAGAGTTACAGAAAAGGCAGGTACAATGGAAAACACAGAGAAGACTGTTGAAGATTTACTGGTAGAAAACTTCCCAAATACCAGGAAAAACAAAAAGTTGACCATCCAAGAAGCTCAATGAACCCTGTATAGTAGAGACCCCAAAAGAAAGTCACCAAGACATATTATAATCACACTTGCCAAAACCAAAGACAAAGAGAGAATACTGAGAGCAGCTCGAGGAAAACAAAAAGTCACTTACGAAGAGGAAACAATAAGACTAAGCTCTGAATACTCGGCAGAAACTATGGAGGCAAGAAGGCAATGGGATGACACACATAAAACTTTGAAAGTAAAAAACTGACAACCAAGAATAATATCCTGCAAAACTCTCTCTCAAATATAATGGGGAATTTAGGACATTTTCAGAAAAACAGAAATTAAGGGAATTTTTAAAAAACCAAACTAAATTTACAAGAAATATTAAAGGGAGTCCTTCAGTTAGAGAAATATCAGACAACAACAGAGTCAAGGACATAAGACAGCATCAGGCAGACACCAGCCTAGGTAAAGAACTGTCAATAATAAAACAAAGCTAAAAGACTTACAACAGGTAAGCAGAGACATCAATCTTAAAAGACAACAATATAAACACAATAAAAGGGGGGAAAATGGTGTAGGTATAGAAGTTTCAAATGGAGAGGAAGTCAAGACGATATCAAGTAACAAAAGGCAGATTCAAACTTAGGAACATAAGGGTAAATTTCCAGGTCACCACAAAGCAAGTTAACAAACCTACTCATCAAAATAAAAAAAGAAGAAAAACAAAGAATCAGTAAACACAAAATCTCTAATAACGAAAGGAAAAGAAAATCCACAAGCACAAAAAAAAGGTACTCAGAACAAGAAAGAAGAAGAACAAAGAAAATGTCAGCACCAAAAAAAAAGCAGAACAATATGACAGCAATAAACTCACACCTATTGAAAATCACACTGAATGTAAATGAGTTAAATGCACCAATAAGGAATAGAGAGTGGCAGAATGATGAAAAAAAAAAAAAAAAAAACACAACCTATCAATATGCTGTCTACAAGAAACACACCTTAAAAGTAAAGATATATTAAAAATCAAGGCATGGAAAAAACCCACAACAAACAAATAGAAAACAAAAAAGATCAGGAGTGGCAATATTAATCTCAGATAAAATAGACTTTAAGACAAAATCTACCATAAGACAAGGAAGCAGATTATATAATGATTAAAGGGACAATCCACGAAGAAGACATAACCTTAAAAAATATCCATGCCCCCAACGACAGGGCTCCAAAATACATAAAACAAGCCCTAACAACACTGAAAAGAGAAATAGACAGTTCCACAATAATCGTAGGGCACTTCAACACACCACTCTCAGTAAAGGACAGCTCATCTAGAAAGAAACTCAACAAAGATAAAAGAAGATCTAAAAGTCAAAATCAACCAACTTGACTTCATAGACATATATATAAACACTCATCAAATAGCAGCAAAGTATACATTCTTTTCCAACACACATGGAACATTCTCCAGAAGAGATCAGATTTTAGACCACTAAGCAACCCTCATAAAATCCAATATACTGAAATAATACAAAGCATTCTCTCTGATCACAATGCCATAAAAAAAGAAATCAAACAGAAAGACCAAGGGAAAAAGAATCAAATACATGGAAACTGAATAACGTTTTGCTTAAAAACAACTGGTTAGCAATAGAAATCAAAGACAGATTTAAAAAATTCCTAGCGTCACATGAGAATGGAAAATACATTATACTAAAACCTCTGAGACACAGAAAAGGCAGCAGTCAGAGATTAATTTATACCAATAAACATACACAGCAAAAAAAAAAAAAAAAATCAAAATCGAAAACTTACTCCTACAACTCTAACAGAGAGCAGCAAAAGAAGTCCACAGACACCAGAAGAAAGGAAATAATAAAGACTAGAACAGAAATAAATGAATACAGAACTGAAAGAATCAACAAAACCAAAAGTTATTTCTTTGAAAACATCAACAAAATTGACAAACCACTGGCCAAAATGACAAAAGAAAAACAGGAGAGCAAGAAAATAACTCAAATAAGAAATGAGATGTGGAACATTACAACATACCCAATGGAAATAAAAAGGATCATAACAGAATTCTATGAAAAATTGTACTCCAATAAATTATAGACCCTAAAGAAAATAGACAAATTTCTTGAAACACACCACTACCTAAATTAACACAAACTGAGATATAAAATCTGAATAGACCGTAACAGAAGAGACTGAGGAGGAAACAAAAGTCCTCCCAACAACAACAAAAAAAAACCCTGGCCCGGATGGCTTCACTGGAGGATTCTCCCAAACACTCAGAGAAAAGCTCACACCAATACTACTCAAACCATTCCAGAGCATAGAAAAGGAAGGAATACTCCCAAATTCATTCTATGAAGCCAGCATAACCCTGATACCAAAGCCAGGCAAAAGCATCACCAAAAAAAAAAAAAAAATTACAGACTAATATCCCCCATGCATATAGATGCATAAAGCCTCAACAAAATTCTAGCCAACAGAATTTGGCCTCATAGCAAAAAAATAATACACCACAATCAAGCAGGATTCATATCAGATATGTAAGGATGGTTTACCATTAGAAAATCAATCAATATAATATACTACATAAATAGAACAAAAAAAAAGAATCTCATCTCAGTCAACGCACAAAAGGTATCTGATAAAATCCAACATCCACTCCTGATAAAAACTCTCAATAAAATAGGAATAGAAGGGAAATTTCTCAACAAAATAAAGAGCAGCTATACAAAAGAAAGAGTCCTGATGACACAGTGGTTAAGAGCTGTGGCTGCTAACCAAAAGGTTGGCAGTTCAAATCCACCAGCTACTCCTTGGAAACCCTATGGGGCAGTTCTACTCTGTCCTATAGGGTTGCTATGAGTCAGAATCAACTCAACGGCAACAGGTTTTGTTTTGTTTTGTTTTGTTTTTTAATACAAAAGAAAGAGTCAACGTCTTTATCAACAGAGACACACTGAAAGCATTCTCCCTGAGAATGAGAACAAGACAAGGATGCCTTTAACCACCAGTCCTATTTGTTATGGAAGTTCTAGCTAGATCAATAAGGCAAGAAACAAAAATAAAGGACATCCAAATTGGAAAGGAAGAAGTAAAACTATCCCTATTCACAGATGATATAACACTATACACAGAGAACCCCAAAGATGGCACTAGAAAACTACTAGAACTAACAGATTCAGCAGAGTAGCAGGATACAAGATCAAAATACAAAAATCAGTTGGATTCCGATACACCAACAAAGAGTACTTTGAAAAGGAAATCAAGATATACCATTTATAATAGCCCCTAAAAAGATAAAATACTTAGGAATAAATCTAACCAGGGATGTAAAAGATCTATACAAAGAAAACTACAAAACATTACTGCAAGAAACCAAAAGAGACCTATATAAACGGGAAAAACATACCATGCTCATGGATAGGTAGATTTAACATTATGAAAATGTCAATTTTACCCAAAGTAATCTACAGATTTAATGCAATCCCTATCCAAAAACCAACGTGTTCTTTAAGGAGATGGAAAAACTAATCAGCAACTTTATATGGAAAGGAAAGAGGCCCCAGATAAGCAAAGCATTAGTGAAGATAAGGAACAAAGTAGGAGGCCTCACACTACCTGATCTCAGAACCTACTATACAGCCTTCATAGTCAAATCAGCCTGATATTGGTACAAAGACAGACATACAGACCAACGAAACAGAATCAAGAAACCAGACGTAAATCCATCCACCTATGGTCAGCTAATCTTGGACAAAGGACCAAAGTTCATCAAATGGGGAAAAGACAGTCTTTTTAACAAATGATGCTGGCATAACTGGACGTCCATCTGTAAAAAAAAAATGAAACAAGACCCACAACTCACCGCATACACAAAAACTAACTCAAAATGGATCAAAGACCTAAATATAAAACCTAAAATGATAAAGATCATGTAAGAAAAAATAGGAGGGACAATACTAGGGGCCATAAAACATGGCATAAGTAGAATACAAACCATAACTGACAACGCACAAACACCAGAAGAGAAAGTAGGTAACCGGGAGCTCCTAAAAATCAAACACTTATGCTCATCAAAAGACTTCACCAAAAAAGTAAAAAGAGAGCCTACAGACTGGGAAAAAGCTTGTGGCTATGATACATCCAACAAGGGTCTAATCTCTAAAATCTATAAAATACTTGAACACCTCAAAAACAAAAAGACAAATAATCTAATCTAAAAAATGTGCAAAAGATATGAACAGACACTTCACCGAAGAAGACATTCAGGCAGCTAACAGACACATAAGGAAATGCTCACAATCATTAGCCATTAGAGAAATGCAAATCAAAACTACAATGAGATACCATCTCATCTGACATTATTGGCACTAATCAAAATAACAGAAAATAACAAATACTGGAGAGATTGCAGGGAGACTGAAATTCTTCTGCACCGCTGGTGGGAATGTAAAATGGTACAACCACTATGCAAAATGATATGGCGCCTCCTCAAATACCGTATCATCCAGCAACCCCATTCCAAGGACTATATCCTAGAGAAGAGGCATCACACGAATAGACATATGCACACTCATGTTCATTGCAACATTATTCACAACAGCAAAAAGATGGAAACGACCTACGTACCCATCAACAGAAGAATAGAAAAATAAATTATGGTACAAACACACAATGGAATACAACAACAACAAAGAACAATGATGAATCTGTGAAACATCTCACAACATGGATGAATCTGGAGGCCACTGTGCTGAGTGAAATACGTCAATCACAAAAGGACATATATTGTATGAGACCACTATTATAAAAACTCAAGAACAGGTTTAAACACAGAAAAAATATATGATGGCTATGAAGGAGGAGAGATGTGCGTGGGGGGGGAATCACTAACTAGATAGTAGACAAGTGTTAACTTTGGTGAAGGGAAAGTCAACACACAATATAGGGGAAGTCAGCACAACCTGACCAAGGCAAAGTCATAGAAGCTTCCCAGACACATCCAAACACCTTTAGGGACTGAGTTACTGGGATTGGGGTCTGGAGACTATGGTCTCAGGGGACATCCAGGTCAACTGGCATAACATAGTTCACTGAAAAAATGTTCTATATCCTACTTTGTTGAGTAGTGTCTAGGGTCTTAAAAGGTTGTGAGAGGCCATGTAAGATACATCTATTGGTCCCATCCCATCCGGAGCAAAGGACAGTAAAGAAAACCAAAGACACAAAGAAAGTGTTAGTCCAAAGGACTAACGAACCACATGAACCGCAGCCTATACCAGCCGGAGCCCAGAAGAACTAACTGGTGCCAGGCTACTACCACCAACCACTCTGACAGGGGTCACAATACAGGGTCCCAGACAGAGTGGAAGAAAAATACAGAAGAAAATTCAAATTCACAAAAAAAGACCGGACTTACTGATCTGACAGAGACTGGAGGAACAAGACTACGGCTGCCAGACACCTTGCTAATTCAGAACTGAAGCCACTCACCAAGTCTACCTTTAAGCCAAAGATTAGACAGGCCTATAAAACAAACAGTAACACATCTGAGGGGTGTGGTTCTTAGTTCAATCAAGTACACAAGACCCAGTGGGCAACACCTGCCCAAAAGCAAAGACAAAAAGGCAGGAAGGGACATGAAAATTGGACAAATGGACACAGGTACCAGGGTGGAAAGAGGGAGAGTGCTGACACAATGCGGGGATTGCAAACAATGTCACGAAACAATCTGTGTATATGTTTCTGAATGAAAAACTAATTTGCACTGTAAACCTTCACCTAAAGCACATTAAAAAAAATTTTTCCATTATAAATTTACTGAGGGTGGTGACTTTTTCACTTTTTCACAGCCACCACCTCACTGTCCTGAGTTCAGCATAGTAATAAATAAAGCAAACATTTAATCTATTTACTGAACTGAAGATTCTCTAAGCATTGCTGCTTTTCTAAACTTGCTCTTCAATAGATCTACATCAAGTGTCTAAACCTGGGTCTGTGTCTAGTAAGGCCAAAATCACTGCTTCCATAAATAAAACGTTTTGTTTGAATTTTAAGGTATACCACTAATTAAAGGATCTTTCTTAATTCATAGAGACATTCTCTAAAGAAGCAATAACTGACAGTGAGCTGCACGTCTTTAAATGCTCTAGGTCACTATCTCTCATTCTTATTTGAATGCCCCAGGACCACTGGAATGTCTTATTTACACATAGAGAGACATTAATTATCTGTATAAATAATTATTTTTCAACTAAGAGTAATAAAAACCTGCAGCAAAATCTGTTTCAATTTCTAAGCCCAAGATACAAGTTTGGCTTAAACCTATAGAATTCCAAAGGGGGAAAAGAATCTAAATTAGTCATAAGGTGTTAGGGTACATAAGGTATTTTTTGCTAGAAGTATAAATATTTTTTAAAAAGTAAAACAACTTGAGGAATGTTTATATCATGATATTGAAATTTTCAATAATTTTTGTCTAATTTCTATTCTACGAAAAACAATCCATACCTACCTCTGTGAATGATTTTCAAGTTTTCTTTTAAGTGGTTTAGTGCTTTCACAGTCTAGGGAGAAAAAGCAGACTTGGGATAAACAATTAGTTTCTTTTTAGTCAGACAGCACAATAGTTTATCATAAATAATACCCAATTAGTCCTTTGTAGGTTTTTTAAGGTTAGTATTTTAATATTTTGTCCATCATTCTTTACGTTAACTGAAGATGCTAAATGATGATTTTTTAATCTGAAAACTTAGTTGCCTTTATACGGTAACTAAGCTTAAAAAAAACAGTGCCTAATTAATTTGTTTAATAAGTCAGTAAAAAGTTGTGGCTTCTTGTATCTGTAACCTTTTTAGGAATAAAAATATTTAATACAAGAAAGACCAATGGGCTGGCTCCATTATCAAGAGTAACTCCGTAAGTTTTTCCAAATACTCAGTTCCTCACAATCATTCACCCTCACTGGGAGCTAAACCTTTAATTTTTGCAGAACCAGAGTCTCTCTGCTTAGCTACCTGACAATATCATGGATTAATCCAGAATTTATCCTGCTTAATCACCGCTCATGATCAGAAAATCAGAGATCTCTTCAGGAAGGGAGGAAACAGAGACCTGAATGAAGTTTCCACAACCTCAAACTAAACGAGAACTAAACAAGAGGCTACTCGCTCCAGATGGATGTGCTGTCATCCAGCTGCTGGTTATAGAAAGGTAGAACACACAAACCTGTAATGTTCCAAACCACAAATGACTCATGTAAATACAGCTATGCTTCTGTCTTCACTGAGCTACTAAGTGGCAAGAAGAGAGATCATTAGATTTAACCTAATGTAATCTTCAATGTTGTGCTTAACATACAGGGTGATCAAGAAGTCAGGAAACATAGGTAAATATGTAATAAATCATTTATTGACACATACATTGCACATAATGCAATATGTGATAAAGAAATAATTTCATCTTTGTTTTCTGACTTCATGGCTACCCTGTAGTATAGTGGTTAAGAGCAGTGCTCTGGGATCAGGCTGACTGGATTTAAGTCATTTACCACTTACAAGTGTATAAATTTCAAAGCAAATTAATTACTCAACCTCTCCTTGCTTTAGATTTATCTGAAGGGAGTTACAGTATTTATCACAGTTGCTATGAAGATTAAATGTCATAAGATGGCCTGACACAAACAATAAACATTAGCTGTTATTGTTATTCTGTTACTGTTACTTTGTAATTACTACAAATAGTAACAAGTTCTAAGATATTAGTGGGTTTGGTAGCAATGGAGAGAGATGCCTAAACCGATCAATATAAAATTTCAAATATCCATCAAAATAACGATCAAGTTTCTAGTATAACTCAGCTTCTTTTCATAAAATTATATGAAAAAGTACATCTTAAATTTTAGCCCATCAAACATTTAAAAATTTAAGCATTAATTCAGCAAAATGACTTACAATATTAACGAGACTTATGAATCTTAGATCATAGTCAGCAACTGCAATTTGACGCATTTAAAAAAAAATTCCACTTTATATAAACGCACACATACACATTTAAATGCACACATCTCTTGCAATTAAAATACAGTTCAGAATCTGTAATGATAACCAGTCTTATTAAGGTTTAATGAATAAACTGGCAATTGACAGGTAGACTATATTGGAGGTAGGATGCAGAGAAGAAAGAAATAGGAAATTACCTGCAACCAGAATGTCTATTTCAAAACTTATACTATAAGATTTAGTTTATACATCAACTAATTCAGACCATGCCATCAGTTCAGATTCTCAGGGGTTCCTGAGAATTTTATTAATTTTTCCCTATTAAAGAGAAATGGTCTCGTCCCCTTAAATTATCAGCAACCTTTGTCAAAAGATCAGAGCAAGAAAAAAAAGTGATCACGACTTCCCTTTCAGAACTATAAACACAAGCAAAAGAGTGTTTCTTTTCTTTTTGGTACTCTAGTAAAAGTGAATTGACCAAGTTAGTAGTAACCCGGGTTCCTGAAATTGCTAGTTAACAATTTAAATAGTTTAGACTGGAGAGCCTGAATTTTAAACCACAGGAAATATACTTTTTCTAAGAACTTCAATTAAGGGGCTGCAAGGAGACTACAACTATTCTGATCAATCTGAGATAACTGTGTTAATATAACCTCAATAGGCCAAACAAGATAGCTAAGATCAAGAAGAAAAAAAAATGGAAAATTGCTTTTCTAGTCTTATTTATAGTATAGTCTGTTATAATTCATTGTGATTTGAATGAAAAGAACATGAAGTGTCCGTGTTTAGATCATGTTATTAAAAGTGCTTGTGACCAACTGTGTTAATTATCCCACAGAAGTGACTTAGTCCCCTTTCCTTTTACAAATGATTTTCCAGGAAGGTCAACAACATTCTGTGAATGACATCCAGTATGTGCATTCTAAACCACAGCTGTAACTTTATATAATTATATACAGAATGAACAACTTAGCGTAATTTTAAAACACAAGTAATGAAAACAGATACTTACTGCTAAAGTGATTTTTCCTAAAATTTCTTCTGGAATAACATCATCTAATACACTATATACATATTTGTAAAACTTATCAAACGAGGTAGACATGAGTTCCATACAGATCCAACAGTCACCCTATAAAATAACAAATGTCTGTTATTCTTATACATCTCTATTATCATTAAGTACCACCTTGCCTTTTACACAGAAAACAATCTCACTTTTTTTTTTTTTTTAAATCTCAAACTGGTAATAATCTTTATTCTTATGAAAGCCCAAGAAATTTCTCCTCATGCTTAAACACAAACATAACGTGTTGAAAGCCAATGTTCCCCACTAAGGCCAAGGACAGTCTTTCATAGAAAGCTTTTGTGTTTTTTTAATTCAAATTTTGCCATAACCGGACATAAAAGTAGGAAATATGTGGAAAACAGCTCATTCTCACTAATAAATAAAATAGGCAACAATAATCTTGAGATACCAGATAATCTTCTTAAAAAAAAAAGGAAAAATACATAAAGCAAAACCAATGCCTCAAGTCCTTGCTCAAATGCCACCTTCTCAATGAGGCCTAACCTAGCCTATCTAAAGCTCATCACATTCTCAGTATTCCCTTAGTCTGCTCTATTTTACATTGTGCTTATCATCTCCTAAAACAAAATACAAACAAAAAAATAATGACTTTATTGTTTCTCATCTATCCTTCCCTCCTGGAATGCAAGCTCCATCAAGACAGGAGTTCAACAGGTATTTCTTAAATGAATGAATGCTGGCTATCATTAATCATTCAAACACTGATCTCAGTATTATAAATTGTTTTAAACCTGTTTGAAAGCAATTTGACAATAAAACGAGAAATATATGTGTTTATACCTTTTGATAAAGTCATCCCATGACTAGGAATCTACCTTCTTAAACAAATATTCCATAAATTACAAGAATAAAAAGAGTAATAACAACGAGAAACAAAGCTAGAAACTACTGAAATGTTTCACAAAAAGGAATGGTATATTGTTAAACAGATTATCTGAAATTAAATTATTTTTAAAACTACCCAGTTCATGAGAGGTATTCAACGTATTAAGTGGAAAACACAGACTATAAGCAGACACTATGATATACACATACGAACAAAGACTATAAACAAGTACCTTAAGAAAGTGAAAACAGCTATCAGGATGATGACAAAAACTATCTTAAAATATTTTTTATGCTATTACAAATTTACAGATCCAGCTGTATCCTCAGAGATTTTCTACCCGCTAATCTCCTTTTCATCATACTTGACCTGGGTCATTTATATAAGAGATTAATTAATGCCTGCTAAGGTAAAATGGTTCCACCAGAATAACATGCTAATTCGTGACAGAACCATGAACAAAATCCAGTCTCCTATCTCGTTTCTCTGTCAACACTTAGGCTGCAAGTATACTGAACTCTGACAGAGAGAAAAACCTGTGTGATGAAACAGACAAGGAACAGCACTCTCGCAATAGGCCCATGTGTTAGAACACTCAAAACTTCCATGGCCTCACAGAATGTTTATTTGTGAATCATATTTGACAGAGTGAAATTTTACTTACATTTTCTTTATTTAAGTCTTCCTTCTATTTCTATGTCTCTTTTTCTTTAGAAAACTGTTAGAAAATGTCTCTCACAAAACAGTAATACCTCTACCCAAAACACACACATGAATGTTTTTAATCTAAAGACACCATCAATAGGTTTATTAGAATTTATTATTAGAGAACAATATAACACATTTAACTCATCCACTCAGAAAACCCATAAGGAACTTAAAACTCAGTAGTATAGCAAAGAGGCTTTCCACTAACTTTAGAATCTGAAGGCCTGACTTGTTATCCAGGCTCTCCCACTTTCTATGTCTGTAAGCGTGGGCCACCTCCATTGCTCATCTATGAAATGAGACTGCCCCACCATCCTCAATGGACTATGATAACAATCAAATGTGTGAACACATGTAAAGGCAAAATAAAGTGCTAAAAACTGTCATTAAGAAATTGAGGGGAAATGGAAGAAGGGATGGAAAAACAGAAGGTAACAAACCAGAAAAACAAGGGAGAAGGAGGAATGAAAGTTAGAAGGAAACTGAGAACTGAGCATGGGGAGAAAGGGACATAGAAAGGAGTAACCGGCTCCAGAGAGGGAAGTCGTTGTAGTTTCTAAGGCAAACATAAATGAGAACAAATAACAGCAATGATCTGTATAAAAAATAGAATGGTCTGAGGCTGCCTCAAGAAGTAGCAATAGCAAAATCACTGGAAGTGCTCAAGTAAAAGATGGGAGGGCCATATGTATGAATACAAAAATTACTGAATATAGATTTACTATATTAAAAAAAAAAAAAAAACAGATGATGATGAAAAAACTGAACTACTAAGATCAACATAAGGGGCAGATTCCTAGATATAAGATCCAGATAAAACCATTACCATTCTTATACACTAACAACA
This sequence comes from Dugong dugon, assembly GCA_030035585.1. Classification (NCBI taxonomy): domain Eukaryota; kingdom Metazoa; phylum Chordata; class Mammalia; order Sirenia; family Dugongidae; genus Dugong; species Dugong dugon. The sequence goes on along the minus strand of CM057470.1, from coordinate 63,211,622 downwards.
ACCAATTAGAAAACAGAAGGTTTAAAGACACCTCTCACAAGAGAAATAAAAACTATAATATACCTAGCAATATATCTAACAAAATATACCAAAGAACAAATCAAAAAGGATGAAACCTACTAAATTTAACTACATTATACTGAAAATTTCTGTATGCTAAGGGACATCATACCAAAAGTTTAAAAAATGAGATAAAACATCTATTTGGACATAAAGAAACACACCTTGAATAATGAAGTACTACGATAAATTAATTAGACAAGGCAAAACCTAACAGAATAATGGCAAAGGGATATGGATAGGCAATTCACAAAAAGGAAAACATGAATACAAGAATAAAAAATTTTGTACCTCACCTTAGAGAAATGTAATTTCAAAAGTGAGATACCATTTCAAACCTATCTGACTGCTGAAAATGAGAAGTTTAATAATACCAAATTTAGTGAAAACCAGGAAAAATGAGATCTGTGGCAGTAAATGTTTATGTCCATGTTTATGTCCTACCCAATAAACATTCTCTCTTTCTTATGTACACTGTGCCCCACTAAAAACTACATTTCCCAGTCTGCATTGTAAACAAGGATAGCCAATGAGATGTTGACACAAATTAATGATTGATGATTCCAGAAAAGTCCTTTCAGTTCTTCCCTCTTTTCTTCCTTCCTGTGGGTATGATAGCTGAACTCCAGAAGCCATCTTGGATCATGAGGCAAACTTAGAAATGGAAACCACACACTAAGCAGGTCTCTACTACCAACAGCTGAATAAAAGCCCTGATACTGAAATTCTTATACTGCAGTGTGATGGATCACTTTTATGTGGCCCTTCTAGCCATGGTCCTGTAAATCCCACACAAGTGATTGGGCGGGACTGTGCAATAGGGTAATCGCGGCCCACCAACGGGACTGGTCAGTTTTGCCATCCCGCTGGGCTTGAAATGAGCCACCCCAGAGGTGAGCAAGTGAAGATCCCACCACCACCAAAGAAGAAGAGCCAGAAGCCAGCCGTCCTTTGGACTGGGATCCTTGTGCTGAGAAGCTCCTGGAAGCAGGAGGCAGAGAGAAAGCTGTAACCCTGAAGATGGTGAGAAGTGGTGGCAGGAAAGATCTGGCCACATAGACCCAGCAGCAGGAGATGGCACAGTAGGCTTTCCAGTCCACTGAGAGAGAAAGCTGAGTGCCTTTGGGCAGAGGTCTAGGGCCAGGGAGAGGCATGCCCTCGAGCAAGGCTGGGAAGGTGTCCTGATGGAAGAACTGTATCCTGAGCGTTCCTAAGCCTAAATTGTAACTGCTACTTCCCTAACAAACCCCATAATCATATTGTCAATAAGTTGTGTGTAGCCATTGCAATGAATTATCAAATCCAGCACAGAGTGCCATGGGAGGGATGGCTGGTGTCAGAATTGGTAAAGATGGCAGAGAGAGGAGGCATGTCTGACTTCCACCTCACAGGAATCAGAATCAACCTTGGGCTGTTGATCTTGATTCTCCTTCCTCATTGTGAAGTTAGAGGACGTCAGACTGCCTCCATACCATTTTTCACAGTTGGAGTCAGAAGCGGGATTCTTTGCAATGGCTCCAGACTCATGGGAAGAATAAAACTTTGTAAGAGAAAGAACAAAGGGGCTTGGGAAACGAAACTTTTGATTCTTGGAAGGTTGCTTTGGTTGTTGCTGCCTGTAGTGGCTGAAGGGAAGGTTAAGCTGCAACTGAGGGGAGAAAATCCCCACTTGGAGAGGCCTGGGGCAAAAGCCAGGCCAGATATGCTAGATGATTGATAGGAGGACAGGGTCTACTGGTTCCACCCAGCCAGAGGCCCAAGGCCATATGCATATGAATGGGAAGACAGTCAAGGGGTGGAGAAGAGATGAAACTGGAATGTTTTGAAAAGGGTTATGTGTTTAGGATTATGTGTCTATCTGAATGTACCATGGATACTGAATGTCTCTCCTACCTAGTGTTGTAATGCAGACCTAAATGTATGGTAGAAATAAATATTGGGTATTACAGATTACTGAGAGCATGTAACTCTGCTGTCAGCCAATACTTGATTGGATATGCTAAAAGGGGAACTAGGATTTGCCTTAGGGAAACACAGGCTGTTTGAAAGCAGTAGCCCTGTGTATAGTGAGGGGACTTAGATTGAAAACCTGAGCCTCACCCAGATTTTGCATTTGAAAAGACCTGTAGAACCACCTAGAACTGCTGAGAGAACAGAAGACTTACATTTGAAGGAAGGACCTGTAGAGGAAAAAAAGTGACTATTCTGCTTTTTGAATTTCAAGCAAGAGGTCTATGGAGGCAGGAAAAGTCAGTGTCCATCAGAGGGAGCCTCCATTCCAGGACTGGAAGTTAAAGGGAGCCAGCAAGTAGACAGCTTGGTCTGCTTGCTTGTGGTTACCAGCTGGGTTCACTCAATGAGTGCAAGTGGAGGAAGTGCAGCAATGAAGAGACAGGCTGAGTTAGGACATGTTCCACTGGCACTCCCTGACCTAGCCCATGGGGACTGGGGATGAGAGAGAGAGGAAGGGCTGGCTGGACAGAAGAAAAAGTGAATTGTGTGGACTCCTATGTTCATGCGTGGAACCTGCTGACCTAGCCCAAGGGGGCTAGGGATGACAGTGTGTGAAGGGGCTATCTGAAATGCTGGGAGGTGTCTGTGAACTCTAGAGCCTAAGGCTGCTACCCATTGTCACCTAACATAGATCACTAGGGATGAGGTGACCAGAACCGGACTGAAAGAAGAGAAAGATGTTTTTGACACAGTGAGCTGGTGCAGACTGCTGCAATTTGATGGTTTGCTCTGGATTGGACTTTATGAATGCAGATGCTCAAAGTTCCAACCAGAACAGAAGATTCTTCAAGACCAAGAACATCCCTGTCTCCTCAGTGCTGGTTTGACAGGGATGGGCAATTTAAATATTGGCTATCTAAAATGGGAGGCAGATAAAGGCATGAAGTGGGTGGCTTACATGCTTTCATGGGTGTGCTCACACTCAAAATCAGGGGGGCAAGGGAGGATCCCCACTGAAATAGTTTTCCCTTTTCCAGATGGGTCTGAGGAGGAGAGGGTGGGAGAAGATGCCAATAGGATTATATGATTCGGCTGTGAGTACTGATTGTTAGAAGGGTTAACTGTGATAGTAAAAAACTATAATTGTAGAAGCTGTAACTGCAAAAGAATAGACTAAGGGGGAAGCACTGCTGGACTCCAGTACAGTGACTGAACCTAAAGTCCCTTAAAGGTTTTGCTATGCTGATACCTCAAGTGAGGTTCAGACCAAGGGAATAATCTTCTCTCAGTTAAATTTTATCAGAGGCCAGAAAGAATGAAGCTGAGACGAACATGACCAGATCAAATGAACACCTGCAGCAGACCTGAATGAGTGGTACCTAAATACCCCCATTCTTAGTACTTTTTGCCCTACTGAAGGACTAAATGTGAATAACTGTTCTGGACTAGTAAAAAGATTGGGATGAAGAAGTTATCCTCCAAATGTAAAGGAACCATGGCTAGAAAAGCCAGTGGGTGGCCTGTGGTGCAATGGATCACTTTTGTGTGGCCTTTCTAGCCATGGTCTTATAACTCCCACACAATAGGGTAAATGTGGGCCACCAAAAGGACTAGTCAGTTTTGCCATCCCGCTGGGCTTGAAATGAGCCACCCCAGAGGCAGGAAAGAGAATATCCCACCACCACCAAGAAAGAACAGCCAGGAGCCACACATCCTTTGCTGAGAAGCTCCTGGAAGCAGAAGACAGAGAGAGATGTAACTCTGAAGATGGTAAGAAGTGGAGGCAGGAGAGATCCAGAAGGAGAGACCCGGCAGCAGAAAGAGAAAGCTGAGTGCCTTTAGGCAGAGGCCTAGGGCCAGGGAGAGGCATGCCTGCGAGCACAGCTGGGAAGAGGCTGTCCTGATGGAAGAACTATATCCTGAGGGTTCCTGAGCCTGAATTATAACTGTTACTTCCCTAATAAATCCCATAATCCTGAGTATTGTCGGTGAGTTCTGTGTAACCATTGCAATGAATTACCGAACCCAGCAGAGAAGTAGACAGTGCCCTGGGAAGGACAGTTGGTGTCAGAATTGATAAAGATGGCAAGAGAAGAGGCATGTCTGAATAGCCTTTGGCTGTTAATCTTGATTCTTCTCCTTCCTCATTGCGAAGTTAGAGGAGGTCAGATACCACAACCACATTATTCGTACACATATATTACTGGTGAAAAAGTTAGTAAAACCACTATGGAGAAAAATATGACAACATTCACAAAGGTAAAGCTTTTCATATCATTTAATCTAGGAATTATATCTGTCAAGGAGACATTAAAACGTTCATCAATGCACTGTTTACAATTCTAAAATAATTAGAAATAATCCACATTGGGATTATTAAAGAAACATAAGTAAAATATGGTATATTTAATAACAATTCTAAAATAATTAGAAATAATCCAATTGGGATTATTAAAGAAACATAAGTAAAATATGGTATACTTAATAACTAAAATAGTATATAGTAGTTAAATTAACCAAATCTATACTATACCAGTTGCCATCAAGTCGATTCCAACTCATGGCGACCTCGTGTGCCAGAATAGAACTGTGTTCCACAGGGTTTACAATGGCTGATTTTTCAAAAGTAGATCACTAGGCCTTTCTTCCGAAGAGCTTCTTGTTGGACTCAAACTGCAAACCTCTCAGTTAGCAGTTGAGCATGTTAACCATTTGTACTACCAAGGACTCGGCCCATATTATAGACCCATATTTAAATGAACATATTTTGAAAACTATGTTGAATAAAAAATGCTACAGATGACTTCATTTATGTAAACCTTGAAAACATATAAAGCAGTATTATGGAGAAATACATATATGGAAAGCCCAAATGAATAATCTGAAGATAACAAACCGGGCAAGTAAAAGGGGAACTGGATGGGGACTTCAACTGCATCTATAATGTTTAAAGACAGATATAGACTAAATATGTTTTCCAGGTGTGGATTCGCCTTGCAAAGAGCAATTTGGCCTTTGTCACTTCGTTTGAGCTGGACCACACCTGAGGCTAATGAATGGGGGCTGACAAATTAAGAGGGATAACTTGGGGGCTTGATGTTGACTAAGCCGCAGAAGGCATGATGTACTATCATGGCCATGTGGGGAGGTCAATAAAAGCCTTGAGCCCTAATGCTAACATGAGCTTCCTGGTTGGTGACTATGCAAGGGAGAAGGTAGCACATTTCTTTTTGTGACACAGAAGCTCCGCACTGACATCTGTGCTAGACCTCACCCTATGCATCTCTTCATCTGTATCCTTTTTGGTTGTAATAAATCTGTAGTCGTAAGTATGGTATAGCCTCCATGAATTCTGTGAGTTGTTTCAGCAAATGAGCAAACCCACAGGGACAGTGAGAGCCAGCAAGAGCTGGCATCTGCCTATTTGGCAGTCTGAAACAAGGTGTCCTTCTAACATGTGAACTCTAACCTAGCTCTTGGTGATTAAGGTCAGAGAAGTGAAGCATGGGTGGCTCGTTTGAAAGAAGGTGTCCATCTAAATTGAGAGTTCTGACTCAGATCCAGGTGGCTATGGTCAGAGAGAGTGTGCAGCTCGGGCAGCTGGTGATAAGGATGGAGAAGTGAGAAGGATAAGAAGGAAAGGTGAAGACTGAATTCATTGCCACATTTTGGAGACTGGAATCATGATACTCTAACCACACAGTAAGCAGCCAAGATAGAATTTACTCACTTTGTCCCTTGCTTAGTGCAATGTCAAAATGTTAATATATTAAATCTGTGGTGTGGGTGCACTGTTTTCCTCTGTAACTTCCCATATGTTTGAAATATTTATAGTTTTAAAAAAAGCAGAAACTACGGTAAGAAGCTAGAAAAAGAAGAACAAATTAAACTCAAAGGAAACATAAGAAAGGAAGTAAGTGTGACCAGAATAAAAGATCAAATAAATATAAAACAGAAAAACAATACAGACAATCAATAAAACCAAAAGTTGGTTCGATGAAAAGACCAATAAAACTGATAAACTCTAGCCTGACTACTCAGGAAAAAAGAGAGAAGATATAAATTACCAACATGAGGAACGAGAGAAGTAACATCACTATGGATTTTACAGATATTAAAACAATAATAAAAAATAGTATGAATACCTCTATACTAACAAATTTGACCATTTAGATGAAAGGGACAAATTTCTTCAGAGAAAAAAACTACCAAAGATCGCTCAAAAAGAAACAGATAACTTACACAGCACTCTATCTTTGAAAGAAATTGAATTTGTAGTTAAAAAAATTTTCCCACAAAGAAAACGCCAGGATCAGATGGCTTCACTGGTGAATTCTACCATATATTTAAGGAAGAAATAAAACCAATTCCATACAAATTCTTCTAGAATACTGAAAAAGAGGGAATACTCCCCAACTCATCCTATGAGCTAGCTAACATTACACTGATAAAAAATCATAAAAAGACATTTTACGAAAACTACAGATCAATATCCCTTATAAACACATACAAAAATTCTAAATAAAAGTTTAGCAAATTGAATTCAACAATACATTTAAAAAAGATAATACATCATGACCAAATGGGTTTATACCATAAATGGAAGATATAACATTTAAAAAAATCAACCCATGTAACTGACCATATTAAAAAAATTTTTAAAGAAAAACTATGCAGTCATTTCAACGATGTGGAAAAAGAATTTGACAAAAATCCAATGTACATCCCTAATAAAAACTCTCAGCAAACTAGAAATAGAACGGAATGTGTTTAACACAATAAAGAACATCTATGAAAAATATCATACTTAATGGTGAAAGACTGAAGATCATAAAAAAGACAAAGATGTCCACCATCAATACTCCCATTCAATATTGTACTGAAAGATCTAGCCAGTGCAATACAGCAAGAAAAACAAAAATACATACATACAAGGCACCCAGACTGTAAAGGAAAAACTAAAACTGACTTTATTCACATACAACATGACAGTCTATGAAGAAAATCTGATGGAATCTCCAAAAAGATATCAGAATTAGTGATTTTAACAAAGGTGCAGCATACAACATCCAAGATCAATATATAAAAGTCAACAGTATTTCTACATATGTCACAACATAATGGAAAACTGAAATATTAAAAAAAAAAACTTTAAAAATATCAAAATATTTAAAAATATCATAGCATCAAAAATATTAAATACTAAAGGATAAATCTCACAAAAAATGAGAGAAGAACTGTACAGTGAAAACTACAAAATGTTGCTGAGAGAAATTAAAGAAGTCAATAATGGAGTGATATACCATGTTAATGGGCCATTAACACCAATATTGTTATCAATTTTCCTTCATATTAATAAACAGATTCAATGCAATCAAAATAAAAAATCCCAGTATGATTTTCTAGTAGAAATTAGCAAGCTGATTCTAAAATTTATATGAATATTAGAAGGACTTTAAAAAGCTATAACAACTTTTAAAAAGAAATAAGTTTAAGGACTAACACTACTTTACCTTAAGACTTTCTATAAAGATTGAGTACTCAAGACAGTGTGGTATTGTCATAAAGACAAATAGATCAATGGAGCAGACTAGATAGTCCAAAAATAGATGCATACATGTAAGGACCATTGATTTCTGACAAAGGTGCAAAAGATACTTACAGGCAAAAAAAAAAAAAAAAAAAATCGACTCATACCTTTCACCACACACAAAAATTAACTCAAAATGTTTCATAAACATAAATGTAAACCCTAAAACTATAAAACGGATTAAAGAAGACATAACAGAAAAACCTCCGTGACCCTGGGTGAGGCAAGGATTTCTTAGATACGACACCAAAAACATGATCCATAAAAGAGAAAACCGATAAATTGGCCTACATCAAAATTTAAAACTTTGCGCTTCAAATAACACTTAAGAGTATAAAAAGACAAGCCACAGAATGGGATAAAATATCTGTAAATCACACGTGAAAATAAACTTGTATTCAAAATATATTTTTACAAAACTCAACAAAATTAACAAAAAAATCTTATTTCTAAAAACAGACAAAAGGTTTGAACAGAAACTTCGTGAATATAACAACTCTCGTTATTTGTGGTTGTTATGGTCTATGAAATACCTGTGGGCACTGAATTATCAAATACCAAACCAGCCTCATTCTACCTCAATTTTGCAAATGACTGCAACAGCTCCCCGACTATTTTTAGAGAACTGGTCAATTTATAAGTACAGAATGCACAAGTAATGAGGATAAACTACATATATATACCATTGGCAGTTAGGGAAATGTAATTTAAAACCACAATGAGCTTCTATTATAAGCTTAATACAATGGCTAAAAATTAAAAAGACACCATACCAAGTGCTGGCAAAGGTGTGGAAGAAATAGAACACTTGCACATGCTGGTGAGAGTATAAAATGGTACAGCCACTTTGAAAAAAGATTTGCTCTTTCTTTAAAAGTTAAAATACACCTTCCATACGGTCCAGCCTTTTCACTCCTAGGAATTTACCTCAGAAAAATGAAAGCATGTGTCCATACAAAGACTTGTAAGCAAATGTTCATAGCGTCTGTATTTGTAATAAAAAAATAAAAAAACAGAAACAACCCAAACACTCACCTACAGGTGAATGAGTAAATAAACTGTGGTGGGCCCATACACTGGATTCTTACTCAACAATAAAAAAAAAAAAGGAACAAACTATTAATGACCACTACATGGGTAAACTGTAATAATTATACTGAGTGAAAGAAGATACACCAAAACAGAAAAACAGAATATTCACTGTATTCCATTTATACAAAATTCTAGAAAAAGCAAATTACCCTATGGTGACAGAAAGCAGATCAGTGATTGCCTGAGGCTGGGTGCACAGAGGGGGTTAGAGGAAAAGGAAAATGTTGGTGATGAATACGTCCATTACGTTGATTGTAGTGACAGTTTGACAAGGGTATACATTTGTTCAAACATAACAAACTGGACACTTTAAATATATACATTTATAATATGTGAACTCTACCTCCAAAAAGTGGTATTAAAAATTTGCAAGAGGGACATCAGTACAATTTAAGGAAGACTGGAATAGAAGGGAAATTCCTCAATGTGATTCAGAGCATATATGAAAAGCCAACAGTTAACATTATACTTAATGGAGAAAGACTGAGAGCTTTCCCCTTGAAATCACAAACAAAACAAAGGTGCCCACTCTTACCACTTCTATTCAATACTGTATTAGAAGTCCTAGTCAGAGCAATAAGACAAGAAAAAGAAATAAAAGGTATCCAGATGGGAAATGAAAATATTTCTATTTGTGGATAACATGATCCTACATACAGAAAAATCCCAAAGAGTCCGCAAGAAAACTTCTAGAGCTAATAGAAGAATTCAGCAAAGTTACAGGGTTGAGGTCAACAAACAAGTATCAGTTGGGTTTCTGTACGTCAGCAATGAGAGATCTGAAAGAGAAATTACGGAAGCAATTCCATTTACAACAGCATCTAAGAGACTAAAACACCTGGGAATAAATTTAACCAGAGCTATGAGAGACTTATAAAACGAAAATTATAAAACACTGCTGAAAGAGATTAAAGAAGACTTAAATAAATGGAAAGATGTTCTATGTTCATGGATTGGAAAACTTAAATTTTGTTAAGACATCAATACTACCCAAAGCGATCTACAGATTCAACACAATCCCAATCAAAATTCCAACAGCCTTCTATACAGAAATTAAAAAACAAATCCTTAACTTTATATGAAATACCAAGAGACCCCAAATAGCTAAGAAATGTTGAAAGAGAAGAACAAAGTTGGAGGAACCATACTGCTTGATTTTTAAATATACTATATAGCTACAGTAATCAAAATAGCATGGTACTGCTGTAACAACAGACACAAAGACCAATGGAATATAATTATGCATCCAGAAATAAACCCACATATCTATGGTCAACTAATTTTTCACAAGGTTGTGAAGTCCATTCAATGGGGAAAGAGTCTCTTTAATAAATGATGCTGGGAAAACTGAATTTCCACATGCAGAAAAATGAAACAGGATCCATGCCTCACACCATACATACAAATTCAAAATGGATTAAGGACTTAAATGTGAAAACTTTCGTGCTGTCTGGTGCCGTCAAGTTGGTTCTGACTCAAAGCAATCCTGTGTACAACAGAAACACTGCCCAGGCCTGTGCCATCCTCACAATCGTTGCTGTGTTTGAGCCAACTGTTGCAGTCACTGTGTCAATCCATCTCATTGAGGGTCCACCTCTTTTTCATTGACCCTCTACTTTACTAAGCATGATGTCCTTCTCCAGGGACTGGTGCCTCCTGAAAACATGTCCAAAGTACTTAAGATGAAGTCTCGCCATCCTTGCTTCTAAGGAACATGCTGGCTGTACTTCTTCCAAGACAGATTTATTCGTTCTTTTGGCAGTCCATGCTATATTCCACATTCTTCGTCAACATCGTAATTCAAATGCATCAATTCTTCTTCAGTCTTCCTTATTCATTGTCCAGCTTTCACATGCATATGAGGTGATTGAAAATACTATGGCTTGAGTCAGGCACACCATAGTCCTCAAAGTGACATCTTTGCTTTTCAACACTTGAAAGAGGTCTTACGCAGCAGATTTGCCCAAAGCAATACATCATTTGATTTCTTGACTGCTGCTTCCATGGGCACAGATTATCAATCCAAGACAACTATCAAATCCTAGACAACTTCAGTGATTTCTCTGTTTATCATGATGTTGCTTATTAGTCAAATTGTGAGGATTTTTATTTTCTTTACATTGAGGTGTAACCCATACTGAAGGCTTTGGTCTTTGATCTCCATTAGTAAGTGCTTCAAGTCCTCTTCGCTTTCAGCAGCAAGGTTGTATCATCTGCATATCGCAGGTTGTTAATGAGTTGTCCTCCAATCTGATGCCACATTTTCTTCATATACTTCAGCTTCTCAGATTATTTGCTCAGCATACAGACTGATTTAAGTATGGTGAAAAGACAGCCCTGACCCACACCTTTACAGACTTCAAACACAGAGTATCCCCTTATTCTGTTTGAAGGACTGTCTCTTGGTCAATGTACAGGTTCTTCATGAACACAATTAAGTGTTCTGGAATTTCCATTTCTTTGCAATGCTATCCATAATTTGTTATGATCCACACAATCGAATGCCTTTGTATAGTCAATAAAACACAAGTAAACATCTTTCTGGTATTCTCCGCTTTCAGCCAAGATCCATCACTAATAATATCCCTTGTTCCATGTCCTCTTCTGAATCCAGCTTGAATTTCTGGAAGTTCCCTGTTGATATACTGCTGCAACCACTTTTGAAAGACCTTCAGCAAAATTTTACTTATGTGTGTGTGTGATATTAATGATATTGTTTAATAATTTCTGCGTTCTGCTGGATCATCTTTTTTTCAGAATGGGCATAAACATGGATATCTTCTAGTCAGTTGGCCAAGTAGCTGTCTTTCAAATTTCTTGGCATAGGTGAGCGAGTGCTTCCAGTACATCAATTTGTTGAAACATCTCAACTGGTATTCCATCAATTCCTGTGAAAACTAAAACCATAAAATTCATAGAAGAAAATGCAGCAGGAATGCTGTCCAGCCTAGCTTTTAAGAATTGATTATTTAATATTATAACAAAAGCACAAACAGTAAAAGACAAATAAATGGAACCTCATAATAATTAAAAATTTTTGTTCATCAAAAGACTTTAACTAAAAAGTAAAATGACAAGCTACCAACTGGGAGAATATCTTCAGAAACCATATATCCAGTAAGAATTTAATAACCAAAATATATATGAAATTTCAAGAACTACAAAAAGGCAGATAATTCAATCACAAAATGGGCCAAGGACTTGAATAGACATTTCACCAAAGAGGACATTCAAATGGCCAACAATACATGAAAAAATGCTTAGCACCATTAACCATCAGAGAGATGCAAATCAAAATCACAATGACATACTATTTCACTCCCACTAGGATGGCTAAAATAAAAACAGAAAAGAATTGTTGGTGAGGATGTGGGGAAATTGGAATCCTTACACATTGCTGGTATGAATGCAAAATGGTACAGTCGTGGGATACACTATAGGGTTTCCTCAAAAAACTAAAAATAGAACTACCATATGATGTAGCAATTCCACTCCTACATACACCCAAAAGACTTGAAAGCAGAGACTCAGAGTCTTTTACACCAATGTTCACAGCAGTACTATTTACAATAGCCAAAAGGTAGAAACAACCCCTAAACGCCTATCAACAGATGCATGGATAAACAAAGTGTGGTACATACATAAAATGGAATACTACTCAGCCAATAAGAGAAATGAAGTCTTGAAAACTGCTACAGTATGGATGGAGTCTGAAGACATTACACTGAGTTGAAATAAGTCAATCATAAAAGGACAAATGTATGACCTCACTTATATAAAAACACAAAAGGCAAATGTATAGAGACCAAAGTTTATTAGTGGTTACCAGGGGTGAAACCGAGACGAAGGGAAGGGTAATTGCTTATGGAATACTGAGTTTCAGTTTATGGTAATGGAAAAATTGCATTGATTAAGGGTGGGGCTGCACAAGCGATTATTGTAAGTGCTGTCAATAACACTTGCAAAAAGCTGAATTGGCCAAAGTTGTGTGACAGACATATTTACAACAATGACCAAAAAAAAAAAAAAACCAGCCACTGAGGCTGCTTATGTACAAGCAAACACCTTATGGGATTTGATTTGGAGGTTCAGGGGCATAATTTCATGAACATCTTTACTTAACTGGCCTAACAACATGTTCAGTCCTTCTGTTCTACCTCCTCATTTGTTGCATAGTGCCTGCGATCCTACAATCTTGCAAGAGGCCATCCAAGGCACAACAATTGGTCTCTACTCACCTGGAGCAATAGAGGAAGAAGGAGAGTAGGAATACGAAGAGGAAATGGAAAGTGTGGCTAACTGCCTCCATGAAAAATTGCCTCTTTGCCATGACACCAGAAGAACCGGATGGTGCCCGGTTACCACTATGAACGTTTTCATAAAAAAATTCTATAGAAGAATCCCAATCAAAAAGCAGAAAATGTAGAACAGAATTTCAGATTCTCATGGACTCCAGACTACCTACAACCATGGAGGCTGGAGAACCCCCCAAAACTATTGTCCTGAGATACTCTTAAACCTTAAGCCAAAAATATCCCCTAAAGTTCTTCTTAAAACCGAACAGTAGTTCAGCTTAACTAGTAAAAAAAAAAAAAAAAAAAAAAAAAAACTGCTTTGAGCATTATGCTCTTTTAAGAACTATCTATATGGGATCAAATTGACAACATCAACTCAAAAGATTAGACCAGAACTTTAGGGGGCAGTGAGTTTATGCTGACAGAGGAGGAACAACTCAGAAAAGGAGGGTGAGAATGGTTCCACAACTCGAAGAATGTAATCAATGTCACTGAATTGCACATGTAGAAACTGCTGAACTGGTGTATGTTTTGCTGTGTATACTCTCAACAACAACAAAATAAGTAAAACTTTTTAAAATTTTGCAAGAAAGGAAAGAAAAGGTTAGGATAACAGGGATAGCCATAAAGATACAAAGGGGGAGGTTGAAATGACTAAATTCAGCTACTATCACCACCTTCTATAATCTGATAAACCCCACCACTTATACAAAACAGTACATCCTACACTAGAATTTATTTTCCAACTTCAAAAAGATGTCTGAAATAAGGGTTTATCAATTACATAAATCATGCTGTGCAACCATTACTCTCAATCAATGCCCAATTTTCCATCACTCACTACTTCTCAAACAGAGGCCCCCCTTCTCCCTCTCCCTTCTATCCCTGGTGACCACTAATAAACTTTGGTCTCTATTCATTTGTCTATTCTTGCCATTCTAGAATGCTTGTCTAATTGCCTACATGAACAACTGCTTCCTTTGCCATAAGACCAGAAGTGGATAGTGCCCGGCTACCATTACTGAACTATATGATCAAAGAATCTACAGAAGGATCCTGATCAAAATGTGGGGAGGGGATGTGGAAAAGAATTTTAAATTCTCATGGAATCTAGAATTTCCAGAGCCACTGAAGCTGGAAGACCCCTGAAACTATTGCCCTGAGGAAATCTTTAAACCTTAAACTGAAACTATCCCGAAGTCATCAACAACAGTTTAGCTGAATAAGGAAAGAATGTTTGCCTTGAGTATCGTGCTTTTTTAAAGAATTATCTGTATGTGATCAAAATGACAACATCAACTCAAAAGGTTAGATGAAAAGCTTAGGGAACCGCGGGTTTATGTTACTGACAGTGAAATAATTCGGAAAAGGACATCGAGGAAGGCAGCACAACATGAAGAATGTAATCAATGTCACTGAGTTTTACACACAGAAACTGCTGAATTAATGTAGGTTTTGTTGTGTACATTTTCACAAAAAGTTAAAAAAATGAAAAAAGAAAAGAAATGTGGGTTTAATTTCTATCAAATCCTGAAAATTTATACATTAAAAAACATTTTTTAAGTGATGTCAGGTTTCAGCATTGATGAGATAAATGTTAGATATAGGCCTATTTGCAAGCTACAGGCTAAAGTTACTTTTATTATTCAGTACTGTCAAGCTTTTTTTCCTGTCTGAAAATGACATACAGAAAACTGTGGAATTATGTATCTTAATAATTTGTCTAAATCAAATTTTTACTTTGGGCTTTTTTTTTTTTTTAACTGTACTTCAGGTGTTACTTTGGGCTTTTTATCTGAGTTTAGTTTCATTCTAAAAAGACATACACAGGGCTGGAAACAATGGCAACAACTATGTTATTATCAACTCAGTATTAAATATTATTCACTGCTCTGAATAAAGTTAAGAAAAATGTTATCTGTATAGTAACTGCAAAAGAAAGAAAAATAACACCTAGTAAGCTCCCCGATTAATGGCTAAGTGAACCAAACCAAGAGCTGAAGGCTGTGGTCTTACAGATTATGTGAAAAGAAGTATCACGGCGCATATCTCACAGTGACAGGAATCACAAGCGCTGTTCCTCTGTCAGTGGTGGTGAGATGAAGAGTCTGTCTGCGCACATTCACATCCTTTCTAGCCTTCGTAAGCCTGGGATTTTGTGTCCATTTTTGGAACTCAAGCTCACAACACCAAAACACATGCTTTCCATCTAAGTTATCAACCTCAAAAGAAAAATCTTTCTCTAAACACTTACTAAATGTTTAATAAAACTTCAGGAAACATACTTTCACTATTCATTCTTTAAAGGTGAACTTTCTGCTTTTCTAAAGCTTCATGTTTTATTATCTTAAAGTTCCTATTCTTCCATTCTCAGATTTCGGGGGGCAAGTTCACACCCAATCTACCTATGCATTTTGTGACTTTATACAACTTGACCGTGTAGCTCCAGAGCCACTGTCTTATCATGTTCAAAATTTCTAATGTTTAAAAAGCAGGTATTTATCTTTAGATAAATTGTGGTATAATAATAGGAAGAGTGGGATTTTGTCTTTGGAGTCCTGTCTCTGCCACTTATTTGCTGTGTGACTTCTGTCAAGTTAATACTCAGAACCTCAGTTTCCTCTCTGGAAAAAGGTAATAACAGCAAACCCTCTAAGACGACTGTGACAATGGTATACATGAAAACTATAAAGCCAACTTTCCTGAAATATAAAACCAAATTTCACTCGGACAGTCACGGAAAGATACCACCAGGGATACTATTCAGCTATTATTCCAAGCTTTTTGTGTTGCTTCCAGTATCTTCTCAGTTACTGTTAGCACTTACTCCTCCTCCCTTTCATAAATCAGTACCCTATACTATCTAGCCTATGCTATATATTTAAATATTACTTGGATGAGTGATTAAATAAATGAACTAGAGAAATAAACTGAAATATTTCAGCACTGTGGAGGTGACTCAGCTTTAAGATAGAGCCAGTGGGAGTCTATGGTGATGATGAACACAGCACTGAAAAAGCTGACTGCGGATTCTAGTTGGAAGAGAAAATCTAATTCAGTGCCTTAAATAACTATTGTTCTTCATGAGATCTGAAGAGTAAACTAAATAGAAGATTTAGTGATTGTGAAGAGTAACTTCACGGTTCAGGGGAAGAAGAGAGGAAGAGAACGACAAGACTCTTGTGCAACATGAAGAAAGTTCTAGATTCATAATCTTACCACTAGAATAACAGTACGTAATATTTAGGCCCAGGATACAGTCAGGTATTCATGTTGCTGATGTGAAATTGTGAAGGATAGTAACAAATTCAATGTATCTGGTTATAAAAATGAATATTCAAGTCATTAAAAAGTTCAGAAAAGACAGGAGTAGAGAAAAACTACATGAGCCTAGAATTAAGAGAGTGATTCAACAATGAAATGGGCTCTATCATGAAGCAGAGAGCTTCCAGCTACTAGTTACCTATTACGAACACAGAAAAATAAAAAAATAAAAATTCCAGAAGTGAGTGGAAGATTAACTTATTAACTTCTAAGGTCTTTTCCATTTATAAGATTTCACATATTTCTATTTTAATGTGTTACATTCAGCCCTATTATTCCAACATAGTCATTTTTAAACCAATAACAACAACAAATCCCAAGGCTACTCTCTTTGTTGTCCAGTCCCAAAAAGAAGCGAGGGGTCAGAGGGGGTTTTTGTTTCTCACCAGATCATAAAACTCCACCAGCTCGTTCATCTAACATTTTCAAAATGAAAATGGTATTTTTTAAGAGTATTTAAAATGTTTAGCAGTTCAGTTAAAGTCCTACTCACCTAACTAAGTATCACACGTGTTTGATAATAGTCCAGGATACCATTTAAGTATCTGATTCATTTACAGTTACAGTTTTACTGCCTGGCCCTAACTCACTTCCCCATCTGTGGGCAGCTGGATGACTAGAAACGATAAGTGGGTTGACAGTTGGGGGCAGAAGTGAGAACAAAGAATAACCAGAGGCCAAAACAAGAACATGATCATGAGACCAAGAAAATTAAACTTCTAATTTCTACACAAAATACTCTGCAAACAGAATTAGATAAAAGAATTTCTACTGTAATTGTTATTTTCCATGTCTGATGAGTTGTGTTGAAGGTTATGAGTGGGAACTAGTAAATCCTTACATTAAATGCACATACATTTGATGACAGAAATGAGTAGAAGTTTTAAAACGGGGTGGGATGGGCACGGGAGGGCAGTGGGGATGGAGAGTCCAAGGCCAAAAGAGATAAGAATCTAGACCTATAGTAAAAGGGTTGATATTTAGAATTCAGCTGATTTGTCAGGTTCCAGAAAATAGGTATTTGTAAATGAAGAAAGGAAATAGGAAATTTACAAGTGACATCACAAGTTAAAATAATAAAAAGTAGATTTTCCCCTTAACCAAAGGAATAATTATGGTAGAAGTTAATCTGTAGATTACATAGCTGTGTATTAAAATACTGAGAGACATTAGCTTATTACTAATGTATCGCATTTAAGTGAATATTAGAATCTAATACTGCCATATTCATATTTGTCCTGATTAGATATTCATTCTTCAGCTAAAACCCAAATAGTTCATTCCTACCTCTCTGAAGAGTGCACCATAAAACTGAACAATATATGGGCAATCACTACTCCGCATTACTACATCCAAATCCATAAGAAGTTGTTTTTGTTCTTTTTCATCCACTGTTGACCGAATTCTCTGGAAAAGAATGACAAAAGACATCTTAAAAAACATAAAGCACTTTAGAAATCTGAAAAAAACCTCTACCACAAGACTGAAAATTAGCAAGCTAACTTCACAAATACTAACCAGACATGAAAAGTATCATCTTTCCTTTTACTTTACAAGAACAATTTTTATCACAGAAAACTGAACAAAACAGCACTTAGAAATTCTTTAAGTGGCAAAGAGCTTTAAACCACAAGCATTCGCTGATGGTGTTCAGAGTTATACAACAAAGTTCCTGGGCAGTGAAAATTAATCCTTACATGCAAACAGAAAACCCGGAAAATCATGATGGATTATACTTCAAATCATTTTTATGTGAATAATTATAGGTAGCTTCATATATACTCTTAATCACCCTTTTAGAATTGTATGGACTCTAGGCATTCAATGCAAGAACAGCCCACTTCACCCTCCAGCAAACTCATCTCATAGAATCCTCTTTCATTAGTGATGGAAAACAGTCTAGAGCAGGAAAAGGTGGCAACTAGTGTTAAGTGCAATGCTCTGGGACTCTCCTCTTCACCTGATTTCGTTTTTCGTATATGTTAAAAACAAAAAAGTTCTACCTGACTCTCCAACCCACGAGTCAGAATGCAGAGCAGCATAAACCTGTGGAAGAAAACCTAAAAGTGAGGAAATAGAGGGCTCTTTGTCCATTCTTGAGCTGATGAGGCCCTCCTCCATTTATTAAGACCTGGGGTACATCCCTAATCACCCTGTACAACAACTCCTCTGCACATTTCTAAGAGACTGCCAGAAACATCAGTAGCCCCCATCTCCTACCCAGAAACAGCGGGGTTCAGAGGGATAGTTTCCATTACTCTAGAGAAACAGGAAAGAATCAAGCTTACAAATTGTAAAATATTAATAACGAAACTATAGTTTGACATCAAAGCATGCAAACCTTTGTTCTCATAAAAAAAAGTTCACAATCTCACACCGTACCACTGTGTACAATACATAGCATACTTACAAGACAAGTTAGTATTAAAAAATACATAAGGTGGAATTTTGTCCTCCAAAGACTTCGAGGTATCTGCCCTAAATGTTCTTGAAAAGGATGAGGGAAGTCAATTAAACTCGTGAGCCCATTTTACAGAACAGAAACCAGAGACACAGAAAGATACAAAGATGTACCCCATGTGACATAATAAGCAGTTGCTTAAAGAATAGAAGTAGGTTCTCTTAGTTTCATTTTTTGACACTAAATAAGGAATTCCATACATTCCAAATACAAGTAAATTTAATTTTGCTACTTAAAATTTCTACCCTGCTAGCTATAACATTCCATACCAAATAAAATACATTAACTGACATCTACCTTATACACACTGATTTATTTTAAACTTTTACATTAAATAGTACTGCCCAGATAAACAAGAAGAAAAAAAAAATAAGGAAAACTAGTACTTGTAAAGTTATAAAAATTTCCCTTCTTTCTCTCATTTCTTTATTTTCATAGCTTTGGGATTAATAATCTTGTTTTAAAATCACTATTAACATAATCTTTTGACCAAAAAGATTATTTTTAAAAAGTCAAAATAGCCCAGAGATGTAATTTACATTTGCTCAAAACATGACTTGTAATTTTGATAAACATTTTAATTACATTTATTCCTGGATTAAAAATATAACTTTAAAAGAGTAGCTGTGAAAATTCTAATTTAGGAGGATAATTATTTTTAAAAGGATCTTAATAATCTCATATATCTAAATTTCTATTTATACTTCTGTGACTATATTTGCAAGTGTGCATACATTAACACACACACACTTATAAAACACTATTTTACAAGATATCCTCTTTGATGGTTTACTTTTGTTTCCTTAAATTGGTTATGTAGTTTTCAAAATTTACATTTGTACAAATGCTCATATTTCAACTACCGGAAAGCACGTTATACCCAAAACCTCAATAGTTACCATAGATAATGGACTCTTGGGGGACAATTTCCAAAAACACTGCTGTAGCTACAAAGAATATACACGCTACTATATAAAATGGACGACTAACTGAAGCCCCAGCATCTGACTGTTATCTAATAGAGACAATTCCTGACAGGACTGTTATTAACAAGAATGTAGAGATAGTTCCTGGCACAGCTCTAACCCTTGAGATCATCAGGATGGCCAGAAAATCTATTCGTTTAGAAAATATTCTTTAACGTCACTTCTAGTAAAAAGTAGAACATGGGTTGCTAGAAGGTCTACCAGTCTAACATAAAATTGATTGTGCTCCTGGATACTTCTCAACAGACTAACACCTCCTCATGCTCTCTGAACATCCTGTCCAAGTGTCAGGCGGTGGCTAAAGACTAGCTGCTGGTATTGCATCTGAATTGGTTGGGTTTGTGCCAATGTAAAGTACAGTTAACTCTTAATTACACTTAAGTCTCTGGAGTTGGAGTCTAACATTTATAATATGTGAGCACTGAAACTAAACTAATTCAAAAGGCCTAAAGGACCCAAAAAGGGATTAAAAGCAAGAACACACATACAAAACACTAGTGTATGTTTTAAATGAATGATTTTAGGGAATACTGGGAAGATGGCAGCGTGAACAGAACATAACTCTGACATTCACCCAGAAATACAAGAAGTACAGCAAGGAAACAGAGCTCAGCCCTGAAGGACTCTGAATCGGGGAGTAGAGAACAGCAGACAGGAGCTGCAGACAGGCAAGAATCAACAATCAAAAACCAGTCACATACAGCAGAAAATCGCCTCTCCCACCAACCCTGTCCCTCAATCCAGCCACTCAGACCACTGGCTCCTGTCAACTGGGGAAGTGGCCTCAGCAAAAGAGCCTCCTTCCCTAACCAGCAACATGCCCCTGAGTGTACAAAGAGACAGGAACCCAAACTTCTACTCTAAAATCAACAGGACAGACCTCCCAGGGGGCCCCTTTGGAGCAGGCCAGAACCCCACCCACATGGGCACTGTCAGCTACAAGGTTGCAGTGAATTGCTACAAAAAACCCCTGCAGTGGAGTCTGCTCCCATAGTCAACACTCTACTTGCCTTCCTGCACACCACAGACCTCAGGCCTCTGAAACCAACACGACAGACCTCCCTGGGGGTCAGTTCGTGTCTGTTTGCTCCCTCTTCTGGTCAGAGCTGAGGACTGCTGACTAGGCTGCTGTGTACTAAGAAGCAAGCATCTTGAGTGGAGGCTAACCCACAGCCAGCATACTATTGTGTATGTGGCGGCGGGGTGGGGGACGCTCTCATAAGAACAAAGCAGACCTCCCTGAGGGGTCCATTTGGAGTGTGACAGCTGCTCCTTGACTCAGTTATAGTAGGCTGCAAAGCTGCTGCAAAATGCTACAGAAAGCATCCTGCAGTGGCGTCTCCCCCCGTAGTCAGCACTCTACTTGCCTCCCTGCACACCTCATAGCTCAGGCCTCCGAAATCAACAGGACAGACCTCCTTGGGAGTCAATTTGGGTTAGCCTGCCCCCACTTTCAGTCAGTGCTGAGGACTGCCGACTGAGACCACTCTATGTTAGGAGGTAGGTGTCTTGAGTGGAGACTGCACTCATAGCTAACAATCTACTGCAAGGGCTCTGACAGCAACAAGGCAGACCTCCATGGGGGTCCAAACGAAGACTGACACCCCCTCCCCTACCCAGTAACTGCTGGTTGCCAGGATGCAGCAAATTGCTACAGAAGGCCCCTGCAGTGGAGCCTGCCCCCACAGGCAGCACTCTACCTGCCTCCCAGCAAATACCATTGCCCAGACCCGCAAAAACAACAGGACAGACCTCCCAAGAGGTGAGCTCGGGTCTGCCCCTATTCTGGTCAGCACTGAGGACAACTGACTGAGGCTTCTGTGTGCTAGGAGACAAGCATCTTTAGTGGACGCTTCAGTCACTGTCAACAATCTACCTGAGTGAGTCTGGTAGCAATACGCAGACCTCTCTGGGGTCCAACCAGAGCATGACAGCACCTCTCCCACCTGGTCAGAGGACAGCTACCAGGCTGCTTCAGATTACTAGAGAATGTCCCTGCAATGCAGTCTGCTCTCACAGTCAGCACGCTATTTGCCTCCCTGTGCACCCAATAGCTCAGGACTCTCTAACCAACAGGACAGACCACCCGGGGGTAAGTTTGGATCTGTCTGCTCCTCCTTCCGGTCGGCACTGAGGACTGCTGACTGAAGCTGCTATGTGCTAGAAAGCAAGTATCTTGAGTGAAAGCTATACCCACAGACAACATACTGCAGGGGGCTGTGAGAGCAACAAAGCAGACCTCCCTAAGGGTCCATTTGGAGCATGACAACCCCTCCCTAACCCAGTTAGTGTCAGCTGCTAGAATGATACAAACTCCAACAGAAGGTTCCCTACAGTGGAGCCAAGAAACGGATCACCTAGGTGGAAACCACTCACTCAACCACCACAGGGCCACTGTAGCTTTGAAAACAACAAGATAGATCTCTCAGAGGTCCTTCTGGGGAGTTCCAGCCCCTCCTTCTAAAACAGAGGAAAGTCTGCCTGTGCTTCCCCTAAATTCCAGCTCACATATAAGCAAGCAGCCTCCACAGAGCAGGGAAAGACGCCTGGGGCAAAACCAGAGAAAAACACTCAGTTCAGAAGGGAGCTCAGTGAATGCGACTTTTCAGACAGAAGACATGGCTGCAGAAACAGAGAAGGGAAGCAAATAATAAACCAGAGAGAGAGAGAGGACTGTGACCTCTGGCAGGCAGACTGATTAGTGCACTGTATCTCGCCTGAGTGGTGGTGCCTACTGGTGAACACTGACCACAGTGTGTTCTCTGGTGCATCTGAGACACTGAAAGTTGAAAACCACGATCTGGATCTTTCGAATCCTAATTAAACCAGGGAGGGAGAAGGAGCTATCACAGAGAGGGAGAGAAAATGGTAAGCAAAAGCCAAAGGCTCTGCCTTTACTAAGAGTTTTTTGCAGAAAGTGGTGTGGGCAAAAACCTCAAGTACTGGGGAGAACTGAGAAAGTAAACACCCTTGAAAATTTCAATGCCCCAACAAAAAAATCCAAATGAACATGACAAACGGAGTGAAAGGGCATCTATGGAAGAGTGAATAATGAAAAGAACAATATAATAAAAAGTTAAACATAATTAAGAGTTAAGGGAAAACACAGAGAAACAGCTAAAAGAAATAAGGAAAACAACAAAAGAATAACATGAGGATCTAAAAAAGGGGTGGGGGGTAAAAAGAAACCAAATAGAAATACTGCAACTGAAAGGGACAATAACTTAAATGAGAAACACAATGGAAAGATTTAATCAGGCAGAAGAAAGAATCAAAGGATAAGACAGCCGGAATTAAAGAGGCCAAAGAGCAAGAAGAATGAGGACTCAAGAAGGCTGAGCAGTTAACGGAACTATGGGACAACATCAAGAGACCTAATATACACATCATGGGAATTCCAGAAGGAGATGAGAGAAGGGAAAGAAAGAATATTTAAAGAAATAATGACGAAAATTTCCTCAATCTGACGAAGGACATGAATCTACAAATCCAAGAAGCTCAAAGAACTCCAAGCAAGATAAACTCAAAGAGATCTACACCAAAACACATCATAGTCAGATTCTCAAAAAGTGAGGATAAAGAGAGAATACTGAAAACAAGGAGAGACAGCAAACAGTCACACACAAGGATCTCCAATAAGATTAAGTGCCAATTTCTTCTCAGAAACATTGCAGGCTAGATGGTAATGGAATGATATACAGGTAGTCCCCGACTTACAATGGGGTTCCATTCTGACAACTCTGTCATAAGTCAGTTCTGACGTAAATTGAATGGTTTTTTTTTTGTTTGTTTTGTTTTTAATTTTCATTACTACTGCCTTTTATTAGCATCTTTATAAATCTGAGCTTTACTTGTCTTTGGGGGTTGGAAATAGTACATATAAATTTATAGATATATATTAACATTGTATGTAGTACATATTACTAACAATAACATGTACAAAAACAAAGCAAAACCAGACAGTCATAATTGCAGTTGGTCAAAACTCAAATATGTCATAAGTCCAGAGAGTTCACATCCACCAGACAGGCCCTACAAAAAATACTATGGGAGTCCTGCAGACAGAAGGACAAAAATACTGGAAAGCAATTCAAAGACATGTATTTATTAAAAAAAAAAAAAAAAAAAAAAAAAAAGATCCCTGATAAAAGTGCTTAAAGAAAAAAGTAATCAACAAAGAATACTATACCCAGTGAAACTGTCCTTCAAAAATGAGAATGAAATTAAAACATCCCCAGACAAACAGAAACTGAGAGAGTTCACACCCACCAGACAGGCCCTACAAAAAATATTATGGGAGTCCTGCAGACAGAAGGACAAAAATACTGGAAAGAAATTCAAAGACATGTATTTATTTTAAAAAAAAAAAAAATCCCTGATAAAAGGATTTGCATGGACAAGTATAAGAGCTAGTAATAAAGTGTTCACGCTTGACAATTCTAATTGTTTTGTCCTTCATGCTTGTTTATGACAAATGTATAAAAAATAAGGTTAAAATTAAGTTGCAGGGCACATGAAATATAAAGACATAATTAGTAGTAAAATCAACAAAATGGGAGTGGGAGGAATGGTATAGGTATAGAATTTCTTGTATGTTACTGAAGTTCAGCTGGTACCAACTTACCCTAGAATGTTATAAACACAAGCTGTTAAATGTAGTAATAATCATGGCAACCACCTAGAAAATATCTAAAAAAAAAAAAAAATAGACAAAAGGAAAGGAAAAGGGAACCAAAACGGCTCACACTTCAATAAACCAACAAAATATAAAAACAAGCAGTAGTAAAGGACAAAGACAAAAAAGACCTAACATGCTCAAAAAACAAATAACAAAATGGCAGAAGTTAGTCATTTCTTATCAGTAATTACAGTGAATGTAAATGGACTAAAAGCTCCCATCAAAAGGCAGAGAGTGGCAGAACAGATTAAAAAAAGAAGAAAACATGATCCAACAATACATTACAAGAGTCACACCTTAGACCCAAAGACACAAACAAGTTGAAAGTGAAAAGATAGAAAAAATATTCCTTAGAAATAATAACCAAAAGAGACCTGGGGTGGCCATCTTAATATCAGACAGAGTAGACTTTAAGACAAAATCCATTATAAGAAATAAAGATAGATATTATATAGTGATAAAATGATCAATTCATCAAGAAGATTTAACAATCATAAATATATATGCACCCAACGTTAGAGCACCTAAATATACAAAGCAAACACTGATAGAATTGAAAGGAGAAACAGCACAACAGTAATCGTTGGAGAGTTCAATCCACTACTTTCAATATTGGATAGAACATCTAGAAAGAAGATTAACAAGGAAATAGAGGACCTAAATGACACTATACACCAACTAGACTGAACAGACATATGGAGCACACTTCACCCAACAACAGCACAATATGCATACTACTGCAGTGCACATGGATCATTCTCCAGGAAAGACCATATGTTAAGTCAAAAAGCAAGTATCAAAAATTTTTTAAAAATTGAAATCATACAAAGTATTTTCTCTGATCACAACGGAGTGAAACTAAAAATCAGTAACAGAAAAAGAAAAATACACAAACATATGGAAATTAAACACACAATTAAAATACCAATGGGTCAAGGAAGAAATCAAAAGGGAAATCACAAATTTCTTAGAGTCAAATAAAACTGAAAGCACAACATACCAAAATTTATGGGATGCAGTAAAGGCAGTAAGTACTCAGAGGGAAACCTCTAGCAGTAACTGCCAACATGAAAGAAAAGAAGAAAGATCTCAAATCAATAGCCTAACTCTACAACCTGAGGAAGTAGGAAGAGCAAACTAAACATAAACCTATGAGAAGAAAGAAAATAACAAAGATCAAAACATAAATAAATAAAATCAAACACAGAAAAACAATAAAATAAAATCAATAAAAGCAGAAGCTGGTTCTTTGAAAAGATCAATAAAATTGACAAACTTCTAACTAGACTGACAAATAAACAAGAAAATAATGCAAATAAACAAAATAAGAAATGAAAAAGGAAACTTTACAACTTAACTGGTAGAAATAACTAGTATTATGACAGAATATCATGAAAAACTGTACAGAAAAAAGATGGATAACCTAGATGAAATAGACACATTCTTAGAAACACACAAACTACCCAAACAAAATCTCAACAAACGCATGCAATGAAGAGATTGAATCAGTGATCAAAAACCTCCCAACAACACAAAAATCCTGGACCAGATGGTTACACTGAGGAACATTTGGGGAAGAAATGACACAAATACTGTTTAAAATCTTCCAGAAAACAGAGGAGGGAATACTCCCTAATTAATTCAATGAAGAAAACATAACCCTGATATCAAAACAGGACAAAGATACCCCAGGAAAGAGGGATATTGGTCTGTAATTGCTCATTCAATACTTTTTCAATCTGTATGCTGAGCAAATAATCTAAGAAGCTGGACTAAATGAAGAAAAACAGGGCATCAGAATTGGAGGAAGACTCATTAACGATCTGAGTTATGAAGATGACACAACCATGCTTGCTGAAAGTGAACAGGACTTGAAGCACTTACTGATGAAGATCAAAGACTACAGCCTTCAGTATAGAATACATCTTAACATAAAGAAAACAAAAATCCTCACAACTGGACCATTAAGCAGCATCATGATAAACGGAAAAAAGACTGAAGTTGTCAAAGATTTCATTTTACTTGGATCCACAATCAACCATGGAAGCAGCAGTCAGGAAATCAAATGACGCATTTCATCAGGCAAATCTGCTGCAAAAGACCTCTTTGGAGTGTTAAAAAACAAGAAGTCACTTTAAGGACAAAGGTATGCCTGACTCAAGCCATGGTGTTTTTAATCACCTTGTATGCACGCGAAAGCTGTGCACTGAATAAGGAAGACGGAAGAAAAATTGATGCCTTCAAATTATAGTGTTGGCGAAGAATACTGAATATACCATGGACTGCCAGAAGAATGAACAAATCTGTCTTGGAAGAAGTATAGCCAGAATGCTCCTGAGAAGCAAGGATGGCACAACTTCATCTCACATACTTTGGACATGTTATCAGGAGAGATCAGTCTCTGGAGAAGAACGTCATGCTTGGCAAAGTAGAGGGTCAGCGAAAAAGAGGAAGACCCTCAATGAGATGGACTGACAAAGTGACTGCAACAATGGGCTCAAGCATAACAACGATTGTGAGAATGGTGCAGGACCAGGCAGTGTTTCGTTCTGTTGTACACAGGGTCGCTATGAGTTGGAACTGACTCAACAACACCTAACAACAACAACATCCCCTTATGAATAGATATACAGATGCACAACTCAACAAAATACTAGCAAACAGAATTAAACAGCATATGAAAACAGTCATACACCACGACCAAGGGGGATTAATTCCTGTAATACTGGGATGATTCAGCACCAGAAAATCAATTAACATAATACACCACATCAACAGAACCAAGGGGAAGAACCAAATGATCATCCCTATGGATGCAGAAAAAGCATTTGATAAAATCCAACACACTTTCTTTATGAAAACCCTAACGAAGATTGGAACAGAAGGAAAATTCTTCAATATGATTCAGGGCATATATGAAAAGCCAACATTATACTTAATGGAGAAAGACTGAGAGCTTTCTCCTTGAAATCAATAACAAGAAAAGGGGGCCCACTCTCAACACTTCTATTCAATATGGTACTGGAAGTCCTAACCAGAGAAATAAGACATGAAAAAGAAGTAAAAGATATCAACATTGGGGAAAAAAAACAAACCAAACCCACTGCCGTCGAGTCAATTCGGACTCATAGAGACCCTATAGGGTTTCCAAGGCTCTAAATCTTTATAGAAGCAGACTGCCACATCTTTCTCCCATGGAGCAGCTGGTGGGTTCAAACTGTCAACCTTCTGGTTAGGAGCCGACTGCTTTAACCACTGCGCCACCAGGGCTCCTTACATTAGAAAAGAAGTATCTCTATTTGGGGTAACACGATCCTATACTTACAAAATCCCAAAGAGCACATAAGAAAGCTTCTAGAGCTAATGGAGGAATTCAGTAAGGTAGCACGGTACAAGGTCAACAAACAAAAATCAGCTGGGTTTCTATACACCAGAAATGAAAGATTTGAGATGGAAATTAGGGAAACGATTGCATTTACAATAACATCTAAAAGAGAAAAAAAACAAACCTAGGAATAAATTTAACCAGGGATGTGAGGGACTTATACAATGAAAATTATAAAACACTGCTGAAAGAGATTAAAAAAAGACTTAAATAAATGGAAAGATGTTCCATGTCCATGGATTGGAAGACTTAATATTATTAAGATGTCTATACTACCAAAAGTGATCTGTAGATTCAATGCAATCCCAATCAAAATTGCAATAGCCTTCTTTACAGAAATGAAAAAAAACAAACCTTCAACTTTTATATGGAATAGCAAGAGGCCTCAAAGAGCTAAAGCAATGCTGAAAGAGAAGAACAAAGTAGGAGGACTTACCCTTCCTAATTTTAAAACATACTATACAGCTACAGTAATCAAAACAGCATGGTACTAGTTTAACAATACACACACAGATGGACGGAACAGACTTGAGAGTCCAGAAATAAACTCACATATCTATGGCGAACTAAATTTTGACAAGGGTGCAAAGTCCATTTGACGGGGAAAGAAGAGTCTGTTCAATATATGGTGTTGGGAAAATTGGATTTCCACATATAGAAAAATGAAACAGGATCCATGCAGCACACCATATATAAAAACAAATTCAAAATGGATTAAGAACCTAAACGTGAAAACTAAAACCATAAAATTCACAGGAGGGAAAGCAGGGGCAATGCTGTCGGGCCTAGCTTTTAACAATGGATTACCTAATATAATTTTAAAAAGCACAAGTAGCAAAAGACATAATAAATGGGACCTCATAAAAATTAAAAACTTTTGTTCATCAAAAGAATTCGCCAAATAACAATCTGTGAAACATCTCACAACATGGATGAACCTGGAGTACACTATGCTGAGTGACATAAGTCAATCAAAAAAGGACAAATATATGCAATCACTATTACAAAAAGTCAAAAAAAGGTTTATACACAGGAACATTCTTTGATGGTTACCAGGGATGGGAAGGGAGAGGGAGGAAAATCACTAACTAGGTAGTAAACACGTATTAACTTGGGTGAATGGAAAAGCAATACACAATAAGGGGTGTCAGCACAACATGACCAAGGCAAAGGAAGACACGGGAGAAATGCAAGAGTAAAAGGAAACAATGGTAAACACTAGTACACAGACAATCTTTCAATAACAGTAATAACAAACAATAACTTACAAAAGGATACACATACATGTGAGCTGAACAGGTGTGGAATGGCATATAGGAGTACACCCACAAGCATATATTTCTACATATACATTTGTATGTGCTCCAAATATATCTATGTTTATAGTGAAGCACGCAGGGAGCAAAGTTATGAAAACTTTTTAGTCATAACCAATCATACTGAGGGACTGGGTGACTGGGCTTCAGGGCTTAGGACCATAGTCTTGGGGGACATCTAGGTCAACTGACATAATATAATCCATAAAGACAATGTTCTACATGCTACTTCGGTGAGTAACACCTGGGGTCTCAAAAGCCTGCAAACGGCCACCTAAGATACAACTATCAGTCTCTACCCGTCCAGAGCAAAGAGAGTGAAGAAAATCACTCAAGGCAACAATTAGTCCGAAAGACTAACAGATCACACTAACCACAGCCTTCACTAGCCTGAGACCAGAAGAACTAGATGGTGACCAGGTATCACTACCTACCACTCTGATCCTGATCACAATAGAAGGTCCTGGACAGAGTGGGAGAAAAATGTAGAACAAAATTCAAATTCATACAAAAGACCAGACTTACTGGTCTGATAGAGACTAGTGGAACCTCCAAGACTATAGCCTTTAGACATCCTTCAAACCTGGAACACAGCCCACTCCCGGAGATCATCTTTCAGGCAAACAACAGACAGGCCCATAAAGTGAACAGTAACACCGGTGAGGAACATGCTCCTCAGAACAATCAACCATACGAGACCAAAAGGGCAGCATTTGCCCAAAAACAAAGTTCAGAAGGCAAGAAGGGACAGGAAAGACAGGCAAATGGAAAACAGTGAACCCAGGGAGGAAGGGGGTAGAGTGCTGTTACACTGAGGGGATGGCGACTAATGCCACAAAATAAAACGTGTATGACTGTTAAATCGCAGGGGAGGGGGATGGGATTTTACCAAAAAAGTGAAAAGACAAGCTACAGACTAGGAGAGTATCTTTGGAAACTATGTATCTGATGAGACTCTAATAATCAAAATACATGTAGAACTTTGACAACTTAACAACAGCAACAACAAAGATAAATAATCCAACCATAAAATGGGTAAAGGACTTGAATAGACGTTTCACCAAAGAGGACATTCAAACAGCCACCAAACACATGAAAAGATGCTCAACATCATTAGTCATCAGAGAGATGCAAACCAAAACTACAATGAGATACCATTTCACTCCCACTAGGATGGCTAAGATTTTTATTAAAAAACAAAAATAAAAAATGTTAGCAATGGTGTGGGGAAACTGGAATCCTTAACTATTGCTGGTAGTAATGCAAAAATCCTATGGCCGTTATGAAAAACAATGTGGTGGATCCTCAAAAAACTAAAAATAGAACTACCATATGACCCAGCAATTCCACTCCTAGGTACATACCCAAAAGACTTGAAAGCAGAAATTCAAACAGAGACTTGTATTCACAATAGCCAAAAGGTGGAAACAATCTAAATGTCCAACTACAGTGAATGGATAAACAGAACGTGGTATGGACATACAATGGTATACTACTCAGCCAGTAAGAGAAATGAACTCTTACTACATGCTACAATATGGATGTTACTTAAAGACATTACGCTGAGTGAAATAAGTCAATCAAAAAACGACAAAAATTTTATGACCTCACTTATATAAAAAGACAAGAAAAGGCTCACATACAGACCAATGCTTATTAGTGGTTACCAGGGGTGGGAGCAAGATGGAAAGGGAGGGTTACTGCTAATGGAGCGCTGAGTTTCAGTTTATGGTGATGGAAAAATTGCATTGATTAAGGGTAGGGTAGGGCTGCACAGTTGATTACTGTAAGTGCTATCAATAAGTAGTACATCTGTGAAAAGCTGAATTGGCAAAAGTTGTGTGACATACTGACGACGACAACAAAAAACTGTAGTTGCTGAGACTGCTTATGTACAACCAAACACCTCACGGGATTTGGTTCCTCAGTTGGGAGGTCTAGGGTCATCGTTTCATGGGACATCCCAGTTAACTGGCCTAGTAATCTGTTCAGTGCTTCTGTTCTACCTCCTAGCTTGCTGCGTAGTGCCTGGGGTCTTAGAAGCTTGCAAGCTGCCACCCAAGGCACAACTGGTCTGTATTCACACGAAGCAACAGAGGAAGGAGAGTCAGAAATAGGAGGAAAAAATGAAATGAGTGGTTAACTGCCTCCATGAACAAATGTCTCATCTGCCATGAGACCAGAAGAACTGAATGGTACCTAGTTACCATTACAGAACCTTCTGATCAAAGATTCTATAGAAGAATCCTGATCAAAAGGGGGAAATGCAAAACAGAATTTTAAATTCTCATGGACTCCACTTTCTCAAGCTACAAAGGCTGGCTGAACCCCCAAAACTACTGCCCTGAGATAATCTTTAAACTCTATACCAAAAAATATGCCCTGAAGTCTACTCAAAACCAAACAAGTCTAGCTTTACTAGTAAAGAATGTCTACCTTGAGAATTGTGCTCTTTTTATTTAGATCTATCTATACGGGACCCAATTGACAACAGAAACTCGAAAAGATCAGACAGGAAAATTAGAGGGCAGTGAGTTTATGTTAATGGGGGAGAAGAGAACACCTCGGAAAAGGGAGGTGAGAATGTTTGCACCACTCGATGAATGTAATCAGCGTCACTGAACTGTACATGTATAAATTGTTAAACTAGTGTATGTTCTGCTGTGTATATTCTCAACATTAACAGCAAAAATAAGTTATAAAAAATGATTATAACTCAATAATGCAATAAATGTTTCAAATTAGAAAATACTTAGTGATAATCAATGAGCCAAATTAGAGAATACTTAGTAACAAAAGTCACTAACAGGAAAGTTTTTCCCACTGAACATCAAACCTAACTCAATAGAGAAGATTTCTACTATTCTAAATAAGTGAGGCCAGGATTCTCTAACATTAAAAGAGCCTAATCCAGAGCACCTGAGAAGACAGGCCTGGTGATCTGCTTCTGAAAGATCATAGCCATGAAAACCCTTTGAAACAGCTCTACTCTGCACACAAGGGGTTGCCATGAGTCGGGATCTAACAGTAATGACAATCACTTAAAATTGAGTGCATCAAGGAGAACAAACTTCTTTCCCCTTATGAAGCTAGTCCTTAATCTAGAGCACTGGGAAATGGAAATGCAACAGGGAAGCCAATTATATTGTCTGAAATTCTCTTGTAATCAGAACGTACAGATATCAAATCTGATTAGTAACTGCCTTGAATTATATAATAAGGAGATCTCGTTTATTTCTATTATAAATTTAAAACTTAGCCAAAATCAGATAAGCTTGATGTTTATTTGGGCTCAGCAAACCTTTTTTAAATAAAAGTACAGGTGAAAAGACCACAAAATGTTTCTGAAAATCATTTCAAAAACCTCCAGTTTAAAAAGTTTCATTTTCACCAAAATATTAAACTCATCAAAATCAATCGTGTTTCTTCTTTATGGGGATGTTCAGCTCTTTTGCTTGTTACTCTTTTATTAATTAAGCTTAAGCTATTATATGTCCTCAGGACAACTTAACTATATTTCTTAAAAAAAAAATCCACATCTCTTTTTTAATAATGAATTTATCTTCAAATTACTACAAGTTTTACTTTATTTGGGACATAATGTAGAGAAATCACTTAAAATCAAAACAAGAATTGCTACCCTACATACATGAATAATTCTCCACAGTGAAATTTGTATGTTGTTATTGTGTGCCAACTGACGTCAATTCTGACTTATGGTGACCCTACAGGACAGAAGAGAACTGCCCCATAGGGTTTCCTAGGCTGTAATCTAGTCAGCAGATTATCAGGTCTTTTCTCCTGCAGAGCCACTGGTGGGTTTAAACCACTGACCTTCTAGTTAGCAGCTGAGCATTTAACCACTCCAAATTTACATAAAGGTAAAAAAAATTTTTTTGAAGAATTGTTGTCCAGATCTGTATTCAAGGTTGTTTATACTCCTGTAAATCTTTAAAATGAGGTAAATGTCCAAAAAAAAAACCTAAGTAAACCAAAAAAATCCCCAGTGTGTAGCTACAGGTAAGCACCACCAAAATGACTCCAATTAAGAGCCTTTTAGAGAGACAAGGAAAAAGGATAAATTGAATTCCCCGTTCTGTGGTTTTAGGACTATTAATGTTACAGATGGTCCTTATCCGATTAAAAAAAAAATTCTAGCACTTTAAACTTCTAAAACAGCCAATCGAACTCACACCACTGGCTTGAGCAGCTACAAATTCAAGTTCAGTATGGATTAAGCTGTTGTGATATGTGATAGCAAGTTAGCAGGTACCGTATGACAAGATAAAAACATTAAGTTTGAAATTACTCTCTATCCCTCTCCTGCTTCATGCACAAAACACAGGACTGTCCACTTAGGGAACTGTCCCAATCAAACAGAAATGGCCCAAATTCCAATAAGTTGTTGAAAGGTTGCTGTCCTTCTTCCTATGCCATGTGGCATCTAGAAGTATTGGTTAATTCAAGTGCTGACAGCTTATACTTGGCCTCATTTAGAATGTTCAATTTGTAACACTTTAAAGTGTAAATATGCCTTTACTGATCCTGAGCAACTACTTAAATGTGTTAGAGTTCCCCATATTCCCTAACTTTACATTAGGATCTGCAGGGCGGCTCGCAATTCACACTGACACCATTCTTGTAGCCTTGACTTCACACCCAATCTCCCAAACACAACTTGTTTGTCCTCAGCAAGCATAAACCGCTAGTGATTAAATTAAGTATAAGTACCAAGAACTTTCAGGTAAATTAAGACACATTATTACGGATGGAATACTCCCAAACTCAATCTATGAAGCCAGCATAACCCTGATACCCAAACCAGGTAAAGACACCCAAAAAAAGAAAATTTCAGACCAGTATCCCTCATGAACATTGACATAAATCCTCAACAAAATTCTAGCAAACACAATTCAGCAACATATCAAAAAAATAATTCACCACGATCAAGTGGGATTTATACCAGGTATGCACGGATGGTTCAACAGTAGAAAAACAATCAATGTAATCCATCACATAAATAAAACAAAAGACAAGAACCACATGATCTTATCAATCCATGTAGAAAAGGCATTTGACAAAGTCCAACACCCATTCACGATAAAAAGTCTCAACAAAATAGGAATAGAAGGGAAATTCCTCAGTATAATTAAGGGCATTTATACAAAGCCAACAGCGAACATCATCCTAAATGGAGAGACTTTGAAAGCATTCCCCCTTGAAAATGGGAACCAGACAAGGATGCCCTTTATCATCACTCTTATTCAACATTGTGCTGGAGGTTCTGGCCAGAGCAATTAGGCTAGAAAAAGAAATAAAGGGCATCCAAATTGGTAGGGAAGAAGTCAAAATATCTCTATTTGCAGATGATAAGATCTTATACACAGTAAACCCCAAAGAATCCACAAGAAAACTACTGGAACTAATAGAAGATTTCAACCAAGTTTCAGGATAAAAAATAAATATACACAAATCAGTTGGATTCCTTTACACCAACAAAGAGAACCTTGCAGAGGAAATCACCAAATCAATACCATTTACAATAACCCCCAAGAAGATAAAATACTTAGGAAAAAATCTAACCAGAGATGAAAAAGGCCTATACAATGAAAACTACAAGACACTACTGCAAGAAACCAAAACAGACCTGCTAAGTGGAGAAACATACCTTGCTCATGGATAGGTAGACTCAACATTGTGAAAATGTCAATTCTACCCAAAGCGATCTACAGGTACAATGCAATCCCGATCCAAATTCCACTGGTATTTTTTAATGAGATGGAGAAACAAATCACCAAGTTCATATGGAAAGGGACGAGACCCAAAATGAGTAAAGCATTACTCAAGAAGAACAAAGTGGGAGGCCTCCGCATCCTACTTTGCTGAGTGGCGTCTGGGGTCTTAAAAGCTTGCAAGCAGCCTGATTTTAGAACCTATTATACAGCCATGTAGTCAAAACAGCCTGTTACTGGTACAACAAAAGATACACAGACCAATGGAACAGAACTGAGAATCCAGACATAAATTCATCCACCTCTGAGCAGTTGATATTTGACAAAGGCCCAAAGTCCATTAATTGGGGAAAAGACAATCTCTTTAACAAATGGTGCTGGCATAACTGGATATCCATTTGCAAAAAACTGAAACAGGACCCATACCTCACACCATGCACAAAAACTAACTCAAAATGGATCAAAGACTTAAATATAAAATCAAAAACAATAAAGATCATGGAAGAAAAAATAGGGACAACGCTAAGAGCCCTAATACTTGGCAGACACAATACGAACCATAAGTAACAATGAACAAGTACCAGTAGAGAGACTAGACAACTGGGAGGTCCTAAAAAAAAAAAACACTTATGCTCATCCAAAGACTTCACCCAAAGAGTAAAAAGACAACCTACAGACTGGAAAAAAATTTTGGATACTACAAATCCGATCAGCGTCTAATCTCTAAAATCTACGAGATACTGTAAAACCTCAACAACAAAAAGACAAATAACCCAATTTAAAAATGAGCAAAGGATATGAACAGGCACTTCACCAAAGAAGATATTCAGGCGGCTAACAGACACATGAAGAAATGCCCACAATCATTAGCCATTAGAGAAATGCAGACCAAAACTACAATGAGATACCATTTCACCCCAACAAGGCTAGCATTAATCCAAAAAACACAAAATAAATGCTGGAGAGGTTCTGGAGAGACTGGAACACTTATACACTGTTGGTGAGAATGTAAAATGTTACAACCACTTTGGAAATCGATTTGGCACTTCCTTAAAAAGCTAGAAATAGAAGTACCACAGGATCCAGCTATCCCACTCCTTGGAACATATCCTAAAGAAATAAGAGCCATCACACCAATAGATATATGCACACCCATGTTCATCGCAGCACTGTTCACAATAGCAAAAAGATGGAAGCAATGTAGACGCCCATCAACGGACGAATGGATAAACAAATTATGGCATATTCACAGAATGGAATACTACGCAACGATGAAGAACAATGATGAAGCCATGAAACATCTTGTAACATGGATGAATCTGGAGGGCATTATGCTGAGTGAATTTAGTCAGTTACAAAAGGACAAACATTGTATAAGACCACTATTATAAGAACTCAAAGAAAGGTTTAAACACAGAAGAAAACATTCTTTGTCAGTTATGAAGGTGGAGAGGGAAGGTGAGGGTTATTTACTAACTAGATAGCAGATAAGAATTATCTTAGGTAAAGGAAGGACAGCACACACTACAAGGGAAGTCAGCACAACTGAACTAAACCAAAGCTAAGAAGTTTCCTCAATACAATCAAACACTTCGAGGGACAGAGTAGCAGGGGTAGGGTCTGGGGACCATGCTTTCAGGGGACATCTAGATCAACTGGCATAACAAAGCTTATTAAGAAAATGTTCTGCATCCGACTTTGGTGAATGG
Source organism: Dugong dugon (assembly GCA_030035585.1). Classification (NCBI taxonomy): domain Eukaryota; kingdom Metazoa; phylum Chordata; class Mammalia; order Sirenia; family Dugongidae; genus Dugong; species Dugong dugon. The sequence continues at coordinate 63,175,041 of CM057470.1, read as the reverse complement.
CATCTGGGGTCTTAAAAGCTTGCAAGCGGCCATCTAAGATGCATCAATTGGCCCCAACCACCTGGAGTAAAGGAGAATGAAGAACACAAAGACACAAGGAAACTATTAGCCCAAGAGACAGAAAGGGCCACATGAACCAGAGACTTCATCAGCCTGAGACCAGAAGAACTAGATGGTGCCCGACTACCTCTAACAACCACCCTGACAGGGAACACAACAGAGTCCTGGGTGGAGCAGGAGAAAGGTGGGGTGCAGAACTCAAATTCTAGTAAGACCACCAGACTTAATGGTCTGACTGAAACTGGAAGAATCCCGGAAAGCATGGCGCCCGGATTCTTTATCAGTCCAGAACTAAAACAATGTCCAAGGCCAACTCTTCAGACAGGGATTGGACAGGACAGTGGGACATAAAGTGATACTCGTGAGGAGTGTGTCTCTTAGCTCAAGCAGATACAAGAGACTAAACGGGCCGCTTCTGTCCAGAGGTGAGAGGGGAAGGCAGAGAGGGTTAGGAGCTGGCTGAATAGACATGGGGAAAGGAGGTGTGCGCTGTCACAGTATGGGGAGAGCAATTAGGGTCACATCACAATGTATGTATAAATTTTTGTATGGGGGGAAAAAAAAAGCAAAATACAAAATCCAAGGGTGACTGAAAAGAAATAAATTGTAAAGGTTTTCCTCTTCAAAAAAGAAAATGTTAAGCAGATGACACGCTCTACCTTTAGACAATGTGTGTGGGTTACCTGATCTCATCCTTACTTGAAGAAAGGAAGAACAGGTTATCATATACTCAGAGTAACGAAAGATTACAAGTCATAAATGCTCTTGATTAAAAACAGTAGTTCCACAGTGTGCAACAGATGTCAGCTCCTCGGATCTGAGCTTTACAGGCAAAAAGGATATGTATCATAAGCAAACTTATCAGGAATCAGAACTGAGGGATTGAGGAAATGACCTTAGAAAGCACAGTGGAGTACACAGACTTGAAAATAGAGACACAATCAAATAAACTTATAATACAGCTATCAATTCTAAGTGATACTCTTCAAGATTTTGTTTTGAAATGAGGACAATATATGGGGGAATGAGATGTGGGGAGCAGAAGAAATGGAAAAACTAATGTGGAATGTGTATGACTACCAATCCTAGCAGATAAGGTCTCCAAATTCTCACATGACAAGTTCTTGTCAAACTTCCATATGGCCCAGCTGAAGGTCAAGACGGCAGTAAAGCAAGGTAAGAAGAGAAAGGCAGGAGACTCATACCCCTGGTGCACCGGTTCATCCTTAGCTCCTTAGAGTAACTTAGGAAAAAGGTAGCAATATTCCAAAGTGAAAGAGGGATGAGTCCCCCAACTAAGAATTGGGGCATGGCAACAGTGAAACCCAGCAAGGTGGTCAATTCAATACTTATAGATGAAACCTGTGTAGGGCTTTCGAGATTACTCCACGTACTGTTTAAAACAATTTGACATGAGGAAAAATGGTGCAAGCTAGTAGCATTTTGGCAATTAGCAAGGCAAAGTGCCATTTTCAATTTACCACCAACCAATTCAGCAGCAGAAGTTAGTTTCTCGTTATCAAAGCTGTGTGGGATCTGCTATCACATGCAGTGAGCTGGAGCACCTATCTCAGTGCAGTGGCTTTTTCTCTGCATAAGCACTGACTGTCATTTAAGGTTACCAAAAGTATCTGTATTCCATATTTCATGCAACTCCCAAATGTCTTACCAAAATGTTACGATGGCTAGAGAATGACAACTCACAGGATAAGTACAAAACTAAAAGCTCTCTGTGATGACAATTATCTACCTTTTGTATTAAGTAAACATTGGAAAATATCATCTACTCAGGAATTCTGGAACTGGTACATGAGCAAACATACATCACATGAGATTTCAGGCTGAATTCCTCTCCATGGTGGGGATGGGGGGGTGGGGTGGGGTGGTGATATAAGCAAAGCCTCAAAAGTATTACATTTAAAATCAAAAAGTGAAAACTACAAGGATTATCTTAATATAGTTATAATAATGACATTTTGAACATGTGTCCAGGTCCTGTGATCCATAAACATCAATACTGTATGCCATTAAAAAAAAAAAAAAACTCTTGCTCATTAAGTGCTCCTTGCTAAAGATCCCACCTATGGTTACTATCAGTAAATAAAATATGAAAGGGAATCATTTACTTCAGATCAATCTAAGTGATGTAGGGGATAGGACAGCAAGGGTCACACTCAAGATTCCCAAATATCTCCACCAATCTGATCCTTATACACAAATATGCTACTTTCCCAACAGAAACATCCAGAATTCAGTTCCAACACAAAACTGGAAAATCCCAGAAACTACTGCCAACACATCAATATATGCTATCACCTTGCTCTGGGCCACAGGAAATCTAAGGCATTCTTATTTTCCTAGTTTGCAAAGTAAAGATTCTATATCCCACAGATGCAGCAAGACTCATATCCTTGCTGCACAGAATTCATCATTAGGTGCTAAGGAATCTTCTAAATAGATCATACCAAAAAATGCCTGTGATATTTCACATGCCATCATTAGTTAAGGTCAAAGCAGATGGTAACATTGGCCAAAACAAACAGTTAAAGATAGAAAGGTTATTTGGAAAGCTGATCATGCAAAGATTACAGCCTTGGAAATCCTATGGGGAAGTTCTACTCTGTCCCACAGGGTTGCCCTGAATCAGAATCAACTCGAAGGCAATGGGTTGGTTTGTCTGGGTTTTTGTTTGTTTGTTTGATTAGGATGTAAAATTTGTTTTCATGTCAGAGTAACAAATAATAAGTCTATTAAATCAACAGTTTTAAATTACAAAGAGCCCATGCTTTTACTAAGGTAAGAAGAAAGGATGCTAATTTTTAATAGCAAAATCATACAAGTCTTTAAAATCAATTTAATGAACTCCCAATTGTATTTCAGGCACACATGTACACACTAAAAAAACTGATAACACTGTACCCTGTCAAAGGCAGAAAACTTGAGACACCCAGAAAAACAAGCCAGTCCCGTCAAGTTCTGGCTCTCACAGGTTTCACTGCAATAGATGATTAAAGTTCATTTTTGGAAACAGCTGTTTCCAAACTAACCTACCACTTGGACCCCTAAGGTCTCCTCAAAGCTGGTACCCTGAAGCTTTCCACAATGGGTAAGTCAGATCCCCCACTCCCTATCCCTACAAAAACCAAAATAACATTGACTTTTTTCTATTTCTAGAGTTCCACATACAATTCTGTTAATAGAAAGAACTCCATGGCCTGAAAACCACTAACTTGGAGCAAAAGCAAAAGAAACACACATGTATACTAGTAGTTTTAGCTAAAGTAACTGTGCAGCTCCATGGTTTCACACCAAGATAATCTTTCCTGATAAGTACTTGTAAGCACTGTCACTTGCACCAGCCCCAACTATACAAGGGACCTGAATTCAAAACCAAGGTTGACTGGAATCTGCACTGCTCCTGGAAGCACTCCACTGACACTTCATTTGCAACATCACAGCCTTCAAGCAATATAAAACCCGTTGCTGTCAAGTCAATTCCCACTCTTAGAGACCCAACAGGCATTATATATAAGCATGCATAAAATAATATGGGTTAATCATAATTAAGCCATGTGATTGGCCAATCAAATGAGAGCATAAATTACATTGGAGTCCAGTCTCAATTCAAAACAGGATAGCCATGACTTCTGTATCTTACAAGCAATATGGATAATCAAATAGTATCACTGTATCCTTTGGAAACTCAACAAAATTGCCTAACAAAGATCTCTACACCATCAGAAAGGGGCTTTTCTGATTTAAGGCCACCTCTGTCATTGTCATCAGAACAATGTACAAGTCTGAATTCTAATGACTAAAATCAATCTCCTCCAATGAATGCTCATAGTCCCCACCAAAATTATTCAGTACTGAACTTTTGACAGAAGTGGCAAGGTTCCACAACAGCAGAGAAAACAAGCCAAATCATACTTTTCTGATCCCTGAGTTCCCATACTTTGCATTACCATCTGCACCAAGGAGGCCTACCTAAACAGCAGATGAATGCTCCACACTACTCAAGGTAGGGCTGGGTGTGGGCTGCTGATAAAGACAGAGGGCTCAGGTCCTTCCCACCAAGCACCACCATTAACCCATGTCTCAATTCCAAGCAAGAGACACTGAAGGCAAGATTCAAACACCAAGGAGAGGCAGGAATTGAGATCAGGTTACCAGGCCAGTATCAGTAACACTTAAATCAATGAAACAGAATAGTAGGAAGACTAGAGGGGAAAAAAAACACTGAGAGTGGAAGGAACAAGACAGGTTAGGCAGATCACCAACAGAGAGAAAAAACCTGAAACCCTTAAATACAAGTCAAGCAGCTAACTCAGTCTGGCTTAAGCACCTAACTTCAAATAACAGATCGTAAAATGGTTAGTCTGGAAAACTCACTGGCAGCTTGGAAAAAAGTCCTCAGCCCAAAGGTCAAGAAACTATTATTCCAAGTACAACTCTTACCTAGTCTATGCATTACTTCCCTGATTCTGATTTACTGTATCTTAACTAATTTTTAGATTAAGTCTTCAAGACTATTATTTCTGGTAACTCAGAAGTCATCCTTTCAAACATTTCTTGTGCGCGACGACGAAGTAAGTTTGGGGAGTAGTTCCCTCAAAATTAAGAAGAGTAAAAAAAATAAAAATAAAAATCAGGCTTCACAAGAATGCAAGGTATTAATAATGGGAGAAAGAAACACTGTGTGAGGAGAGGGGATAACCAGGAACTCTGTACGTTCTGCACAATTATACTATAAACCTGTAACCTAAAACTATAAACTTACAACTGCTCTAAAAAATAAAATCTACTAAAAAAAGTAAAGTCTATTTAAAAACAGAATCAGGCTAATACTACAGTTCACTTTTGTACAGGTATTTTGCAAGTAAATCCTAAAGATAATTGCCTGGATAGGCTTAACATCTAATGAAGTAACTCTTCTATATTCTCAAAGTGCATATTAAACCACAGTATAGAGCTCCTTCAAGCGTGTTTTTCAATTCACCAACCGCAAAGGAAAGCTCTCAGGAGTCTGGACCATTGTCTCATAGTTCCTTTATATCTCTACAGTCCTTATCTCAGAGCTAAACTCAGTAGGTGCTCAGTAAATACCACTGTCATTGAGTTGTCTGCATCTAGAATGTCAAATCTATCTCCCCTTTAACCATACACTGTCTCCGTATATTTGTTCCTGTCAATCCAGTCTGTGTGCTGAAGTGATAAAGCAACAAACTCTCTCAGACATGATGAAAGGCTATGCTTTTTCAAAGAGACCCCCAAAAAAATGAAATTTTGGAATTTGTAGTGGATGGCATATAACAATAATCAAATCAGTATCAAAATTTAATGTATATGTTTCTACTTTGGTGAGTAGTATCTGGGGTCTTAAAAGCCTGTGAGCGGCCATCTAAGATACTCCACTGGTCTCACCCCTTCAGGAGCAAGGAATAATGAAGAAAACTAAACACACAAAGGAAAGATTAGTCCAAGGGACTAACAGACCACATCTACCACGGTCTCTGCCAAACTGAGTCCAATACGACCAGACAGTGCCTGGCTACCACCACTGACTGTTCTGACAGGGATCACAACAGAGGGTCTCAGATAGAGCTGGAGAAAAATGTAGAACAAAATTCTAACTCAAAAACCAGACTTACTGGCCTGACAGAGACTGGAGAAACCCTGAGAGTATGGCCCCGGACACCCTTTTAGCTCAGTAACAAAGTCACTCCAGAGGTTCACCTTTTAGCCAAAAATTAGACAGCCCCATAAAACAAGATGAGACTAAAGGGACACAACAGCCCAGGGACAAGGACTAGAAGGCAGGAAAGGACAGAAAAGCTGGAAATAGTGAACCCAAGGTCAAGAAATAGAGTACTGACATGTCATGGGGTTGTTGTTAACCAATGTCATAAAATAATATATGTACTAAGTGTTTAATGAGAAAAATAAATAAAATGTTAAAGGAAAAAAATTTAATGTATATGAATGCAAAAATGTTTATTCTCCCAGTATTAATGAAGTCAAGGAATCCAACAGAAATCCCTGTCCACATATCACCACTCTCTACCATCTAAGCTCTTACGTTTGCTCGAGAATTCGGGGTGGTAAACAAAGGTGGACTGTACCTGGGTACAGATCTGTAATCTGTAGGCCCCATGACTGCCTTGGAAGCACTTCTTAAAAGTTGGGAATTTTTAATAGCATTTCAACCAGGGTTCTTACAGTACCCACTTATAAGATCAGATTACAAACAGTGAACAATAATTTCCTAGTTTCACTCTTAAATTTCTTCAGAACAGAGTAGGCATCATACAGTTCCAAATCTTGTAACATTAAATTAATCATGAGAAGAACATTTTACGCCAAAATGAAGTACCTTCCTTACTTTACCTCTAAAATATACTAACCATAGCTAAAGTTAATCTGTATTACTAAAACAGATTATGATGCTGATCAACATCATGAAGCACACATAGCACAGACTGAAAAAGTAGAAAATAATTTTTTAAAAATACTTTCCCTAGCACCTGGGAGAAAAGTTTAGAACTTCAGCTATATATGAAAGCTTTCCCTTAAGAATGAGCCAGCCAAAATTGGATAATATACATGAATAGTAAGTACATAAAGACAATGCAACACTAATCCAAAAGTCTAAATAAAATGACCTTCCTCCCACTTATACTGCAGTAACACAAAATAAGAATAGAGAAATCATTTCACATTCCAAGGAAAACAACATTTTATTTCAAAAGATAATCCAGAGCAGAGGTTCTCAGCCTATGTATCTTTAGAGGTCTACGGGTTATATGCAAAATTATATGTACTATGCATTTTCCTAAGAAAAAAGTCCATAGTTCTCTTCACACTGAAAAAGAAATATGACCAAAAACAAGACTAAGAAGTCATAGAGAGAATCATAAAATTTTTCACCACAATTTATCATTAAATTTACACGACCTAAAAAGGTTGAGAAGGGAGAGGGTTGACATGTCATGGGGTTGTTAACCAATGTCATAAAACAGTATGTGTACTGACTGTTTAATGAGAAACAATTTGTTCTGTAAATCTTCACCTGAAGTACGATTTTAAAAAAATAAATAAAAATAAATTTACACGACCTAGCAAAGAGAAATGCTCAAAATTAAAGAGGCTAAGAAAGGCACAGTAATATTTTGCTCACCACAGACTTTCACACAGACAGCATTTTATATTAATGATATAAATCCACCCCCAAAAGTTAAGCAAAAAACTGAGGCCTCTCCTCTCATCATACCACTTTAACAAACTCTCAAAATAGGAATTTAACAGGAAGACGATTAACTGTCTTTGCAAACTCATTCTTAATTTTTGTAAACTGGGATATTATTTGTTACAATAGAAATTTTAAGTTCACATTTTCTTTTGAAGTAGCCCCCCCCTTCTCAATTTTCCCAAAATATCTTAAGCAGAGCAAACATTCATTAGACTTCGAACAAACAAATGAATAAGTTACACGGACCCCCTAGGAGTCAGCAGGAAACCACCAGTTCATTACAGGCACCGACATAAGCCTGACAGGTACAGTCTAAACGGACCAGTCTCCATTTCTGGCCATTCTTTTTTTTTTTTTAATGAACATATTAAGTGGCATGACACTCACAATAAGGACAGAATGTGACAGGATAATCACAAGGTATGCATTTCAATACAACTTTAAAACCAGGGAACAGGGCAGTACTGAGTTGAGATGAAATGAAATAAACAGTAGCCGAGCTGGTCAGGACCGAGTAAGGTTGAGGTTAGTGGCAACAGCATGTGTATGGTTTCCAGGAAACCTTCAGTGAGACTGCTGTTAGCCCTAGCCCCGCACCCTGCCCAACCCAGTGTGCTGCCTCTTCTTCCAGCTCCCCGCCTGGCTCAGTGCAGCACTGCCCTGCTCCCAGGGTGTGGACGCCTGGCCTGAACTCACCTTGGCAGTGGAAGGACTGAAGTTTAAAACACGTTAATGCATCATGCCAAAAGTGCAATGTATATGCACACTTCATACACTCATGATTCCAGAGAGACAGAAAATGTGCCACCAATAAGACAACCTCTATATGAAACATCCTAAAAAAAAAATACTCTGAGAAATATTTTTTTAAGCACTCATATTTACCAAAAGAGTAAGAACAGAACAATAGTGGTATTACGGCACCATTGAGTTTGATCTAATAAAGTACCAAAAATAATTATGGGCATCACCTACTTTAACTGCCATTATCTGCCCACTTGGTTTGTGGACCATTTTGTTGACAGAACCATAAGCTCCTCGTCCAATTTCTCCAAGGTCTTTCAAGTCCTCTGCAGTGAAATCCCAGTGTTGTTCAGGGGAGATCTTCAGTTTTCCTGATGATTCAATGCTGTGTGTTCTCAGTCTCTCTCTGTTAAAATATTGGGAAGCAATTTTTCCACATTTTAAATATGTTTTAACTTTTTCCTCTTAGCTAGCACTGATTAATGTATGGGAAATTTGGTTTTCTCTTAAGTTACTAAAACAGTCTGACCTCCAGGTTTTTGAGGTTTGTTCCTTTGTTTTGTTTTTTACACACTAAAAAAAAAAATTAAGAAAGACTTGAATCTTCAACAGGATTCATAAAATCAAATTTCCAGTCATTGATGAAACTAATTCTGCAGACCAGTGTTCATTTCTGAATAAATTTTTGAAACTTTGCAAAACTGCATTATGAAATGCAGAATCTCAGGAGTTGAAAACCTAATTTCCAAAAAGTTCTTACCCTACCTTGCCCAACGTTAATTACTGCAGGGCCTCAATCCTTAGTTAGTTCAGTGGTTCCCAAACTTTGCACATTAGAAATACCTGGGGAGGCTTTCAAAATCCTGATGCCCACGGACCATCCCACAGCAATTAAATCAGAAAATCTAGGAATAGTAGCCAGAAATCAGTATTTTTAAAGATCCACCAGATGTTTCCAACGTGCAGCAAAGTTTGGAAACTACTGCTTTAGAATACTGCCCTGTTCTTGTTAATGCCATGCTGAAGTGGAGGCACAGTTAAATGAATAGCCAGCTGGCTCTAAGAGGAAAACTCGCATGTGATATTCAACATGGAACCTTTCTACCCTTGCTCAATACATTAAAAAATGGGGTGAAAAATGAATAACTCATGGACAAAAGAGCTCAGTCATTACAATTTTTCATTAAATAAAAATATCACCTCCAAAATCCAAACCTGGAGATCAAAGTATTAACTCCTAACCATGCTTTGCAGAAAAGCAAATCTGATGAAAAATGATTAGTACGAAATCAATCAATCTTTCTCCCTCTCACACACACACGAACACACACACATACACATACACCAGTGTGTAGGAATAAACCATATCAAACTAGAAAGTGCCACATAGATGAAAAAAAAGATTCCACTGAGTATCAACTACATTTTTCAATTTTATATTAAAATGATTATAATCTCTTATAAAATCTGATCTGCCAATACAAACAATAAAAGTCTAAGTGTTTTTTAGTTTTCATCTTCCAAAATTTAAGAATGTCTCTTCAAATTAATTGTTTCTTATAGCTACTTTTAAGGTTCTCAAAATATTAAGAATTTTAAACACTCTCCTCAGAATAATCATATATACTAATAAGCAAGATTCAGAGTTCTAGTTCAAAGAGCAATATAATTTGTCAAACAACAACTTAGTGAACTAGCATTCCAAATGCCAAATTCTCAAATCATAATGTTAATGAATCACAATATCAGCTTTCACTCACATAAATACTTTTCAGTTTATAAGATACTTGCACCCATATTATTTGATACTCTAGCACTCAGAATCACAAGGCACCCAGAAATCAGTGGCATAAGTAACAACTCACAAAAACCTGTTTAGGCATAGAGGTGAAGCCTGAACTGATCTTTTAAGATGGAAATCAGATCTGGGCATGTAGATCAAGCCCAGTGACTAATTTTTTCTTTTTCTTTTTCTTTTTTTTCCATGAAGTAGACAGATTAAGCCAAAAAACATCCTAACACAAGGAAGCTCCATGTAATATGATCATTGCTCTATGATCGTTGGCAATTAAACACCATTTCTATGGCTCAATTTAATCACTGGTAAAACATCTAACACTGGCCTACTGCTGACGGTGGCTGAAAAAAGTTAATTAAAATTACTTACAAACTGAAGCAACATTTTTTTAAGTATTTACTAATTTAAGGGCTGTGGCAAGCAGGCTGTAAAGTAGTCCCCATGGCCCCCATCTTTGTGTTCACACCTTTGTGCAAACCCCTCTCTCTGAATGTGGGTGGCACCTGTTTATGATGTGTGGCTAACCAATAAAATATGGCAAAGGTAATGGGATACCACTCTCATGATGATATTATGTTATACAGGACTGCTTCTTGCTACCAGTCTGGAGAAATAAAATGAAATAAACGATTATTTCATTACCATATAAAATCATAGAATGACAAGAGTTACAATATTATCTCCATTGCTTTAAAAGACTGAATTTTAGCATTATGGAATATTTCTACTACAAGTGCTAACGGCTAAGGGATAATATAGTATGCTGGATGGTTTCTGGATAAGGTTCTTTTTTTTCCTTTTGGAAGTGAACAGGTTGACGACTATCAGATCTTCTTGGGCTAATGAAAATGTTCAAAAATAAAAGTGATATATACACAGCTCTGTGCATATACTAAAAGCAAGCGAAATTTACTTTAAATGGGTGAAATACATAGCGTGTGAATTATATCCCAATAAAGCAGGAGAATGTAATTACTACCCAGAGTTCCATGAATACATTAAGACAGGAACAGAATTACATAAACCACAGAAAAACATGCTACTGTTATGACAACTCCCAGACATATTGATACAGTCTTCACTAATAATAGGCTGGCAATCTTTCCTGTAAAAATGAATCTATGTCACAGTTACTGCTTTAATAATTACTGCAACCAAGATGGCTTCCAAAGAATGATTACATGTAGATACAGCACTGTACGGACTACGTCTGAAGTCTGACCTGACCCTTTACCATTAAACTCTAGCAGTCTATCATGGAGGCAGCTGTACCAAGTGGCCAAAACCTTAATTTCGGTTTTTGATTTTGAGGCAAATTTGTCAAGTAAGATTCACACGTTATTTCTACTGGACAGTATCAGAAATTCTCAAAGTCTTTTCATTATCAATTCTTGCCTGAAAATTAGTTCAACTTGACTCCACAAACCTGTAACAGTTATTCCAATGCTCTTGTTCTGTCAGTAAGTTCAGCCTATAAACTTATACCCTTATATTCCTTCTAAAATATAAGAGCTCTATATGGGAAATACATAACCAAAACATCTCCCATTCTCTTCTTTGGGTTCACCCAATAAACAAGCAAGGGATTGACGTTCTAAGAAATTAACCCATGTTCTCAGACAAGAAAACAATCCTGGATCCATATCTAATCCTCTACATAAAACAGTCCCATTAGCACCATTCTCCATTAATAGGGTCCATTAACAAGAAATTCCACTTCAATAAATTTTAAAGGAGTGTGCAAGTCCTTTTGTTCAACCAGCAAGTCACTTTAGATATTATCTGTAATATCTAGTTATAGCTTTGGATTTCAAGGGCTTTAATATGGAGATAAGTTTTAGTACTATTTGTTGTAATAGGACTTGTAATTAGACTTGCCAATGGTACACATTCCAGCTCAAAAATCAGCCACCCAACTTACATTTTTTAATGCCTATGAGATCACAAATCTGAATTCAGTAGTATATCTCTTAAAGGCAGTATTTCAAACATTATGCATTTTCTCACAGATACTAACACTAGGGAAGTTATTCAGATAGAGACTGATATTATCCTTAAAATATTTTCTCCAATATGAAGGTAAATAGAATTTTAGTGGTAACAATAAACTTTGTGAAATCTATAGACACGAACACAAAGGATTAAAATCTGGGAAACAAGTCAATCAGCCTTATATTTGTAGACATACTATACCTAGTCAATAGATTAAGTTTAGGTACTATGTGATTAACACCTTCCTGTTCCTTTTCAAAAGATTACATTATCTAATTTTACAAAGGAATACCATATGAATGGCGGGGAAATTCTCAAAGATTTTAGGGCGTATCTCTTCTGATAATTTAAGGGAGCACTTATTCCCCATGCCTCATCTTACCATGTGGAGGGATCTGGTCTCTCATTCAAGCCGTTAGTGATGGATCAGTGAATGTAGAAAAAGACACTGGACACACACACCTCAGTTTCTTTCCAGGCCAGCACGCCTAGAGAGTACATTCTGGCTGTCCTTCTGTCGTGTCTTATAAGAGGCTGCCACGGACTGGGTGAGCCTAAATAATTTAGGGATGGGGGAGTTATCAAGCTCCTCTGGCCTCAAATGTTTCCAATCACTTTATCAAGAATAAGATGAACATTATAATCTCCATCTGTCTGGTTCCTGCATCTCTCACAGTGGATTCCAAACACAATTGCAAAAGAACCTTTTTTTTTAATTGGACCCTTCCATATAACCGAGACCCACAAACTTTCAAAAGTTTTAACAAAGTATTGGATAGTAATGCTGTACTAAATACTGGGTAGCAAAAGCTAACTGTAGTTATACAATTCCTAGGTTTCAAAGAGAATAAAACAATTTCAGAGTGACCTAAGACCCTCTACCACCACAAGTTTGTCAGTTTGTTATACTGTGTTAAGAAGGGTTAAAAAGAAGCGATGTCACTTTGAGGACTAAGGTGCACCTGACCCAAGCCATGGTGTTTTCAATCGTCTAGTATGCATGTGAAAGTTGGACACTGAATAAGGAAGACCAAAGAATTGACACCTTTGAATTATGGTGTTCGAGAAGAATACTGACTATACCGTGGGCTGCCAAAAGAATGAACAAATCTGTCTTGGAAGAAGTACAGCCAGAATGCTCCTTAGAAGCAAGGATGGCGAGTGTCATGGTTTGAATTATGTCCCCCCAAAAACGTGTATATCAGTTTGGCTGGGCCATGATTCCCAGTACTGTGTGATTTTCTTATATGTTGTAAATCCTGCCTCTATGATGTTAATGAGGGAAGATGGGTGGCAGTTGTGTTAGTAAGGCAGGACTGGATCTACAAGACTGGATTGCGTCCTGAGGCAATCTCTTGAGATAAAACAGAGAGAAGTGAGCAGTGTGGCAGGGGGACCTCACACCATCAGGAAAGCAGTGCTGGGAGCAGAACCGAGGTCCCTGCATGGAGAAGCTCCTAGTCCAGGGGAACACCGAAGAGAAGAAGTCCGACAGAGAGAAAAAGCCTTCCCCTGGAGCTGACGCCCTGAATTTGGACTTTTAGCCTACTCTGACTGTGAGGAAATAAACGTCTCTTCGTTAAAACCATCCACTTGTGGTACTTCTGTTATAGCAGCACTAGATAACTAGGACAGCAAGACTTCGTCTCACATACTTTGGACATGTTATCAGAAGGAACTAGTCCCTGGAGAAGGGCATCTTGCTTGTAAAGTAGAAGGTCAGTGAAAAAGAGGAAGACCCTCAAAGAGATGGATTGACACAGTGGATGCAACAATGGGCTCAAGCATAACAACGATTGTGAGGATGAAGCAGGACCGGGCAGCGTTTCCCTTCTGTTCTGTTGTACATAGGGTCAGTATGAGTCAGAACTGGCTCGACAGCACTTAACAAGAAGAATTTCAGAGCTATGTAACAGACCCAATAACCTGAAACTAATTCCTTTTAGTCCCCTTATAGGAAAGTACACGAGACAAATGTTTTTGATGAAACTGAGTTACAACTATGGTTTCAAAGTGCTGGTTTATTCCACTTCTGGAAAAAGTTCACCAAAAGAGTCTCAACGGCCATAAAGGAACATGTGCATCTGTTAATTAGTTATTCCTATCCTAAACTGCATAGGACACCTATGACTGAAAGACACTTATATATGAATGGTAGAAAACACACTCAGTTGGAATACTGGAAGAAAAAAGTAGAAAACAGTACAGATGTAAAGTTTCCCTTATTTGTTGAAAAGAACTTACCTACAGTTATACTCGTAAAGAGAAAAAAGATTCCTTGACTTCTCTATGGTATCACTTTCTTGAGAATGGGGATTGTATTTTATCAGAAATAATTCCTAAATATCCCTCCTCTTTCATAATTTTCTATGCATAATTTATACACATCACCCTTAGCTGCCTTAAGTGAACACTCCATAGGGTTCCTACTCCAATCACGATTGTTAACTGGGGAAACTCAGCCAAGAGTTCCTGTGGTAGTAACTACTAGTTGCCACCCGGTATCTATTCGCCTCTTCTTCCTTCTTAATAGGATCCTCTTTTATTGAGGGCAGCAATGCATCCTGCACAAAGGCTACACTCCCCAACATTTCTTGCAGTTAGATACAGCCATATGAATGCAGCACTTAAAAGGAGGTAACTCGGGTGGAAGGCTCTTTTTTCCTTCCCTGCTTTCTCCTTCTTGCTGCCTGGAATGTTGCTGATGACTAGAACTCCAGTCACACTCAACGCCCTTGAGAATAGAAACCATGTATGGACTAGAAAATGTCTCAGAAGAAGCCACCTTTCCACAGGTTGTAAGAATATGTTGTAAGAAACCCTGTAGACATTTTTTTTCTTTATTCTCACTATCTTAACATTAGTAGAGACCTGATACAGAATTTAGCATTAATTTGTCTTAAATTTTAGTGTTGTGTAGTTTCATCTTTGTTTCTCAATAAATATTTCAGCAGGGCGCTGCTACCTATACTTCATTTTGTACTATGAATCTGAAATTGCTTTTACAAAGTCGGAACTTAAGTTCCTGAAGCAAATAAAAACCCAACTCTTAACTACCTTTTATTTGTGATCTGTAGCTAATTTTAAATACGATTAATATGTGAATTGTCTTTTAAACACATAACTATGAAACAACTACATTCTCAAGCTTAATTTTATTATTTCTTTGGGACATTTATCCAAGCAAGTCAATGATGAAAAAAGATTTTACAGAAATAAATTTTACTTATAGACACATTTAGGAACACATGTATTTCATGTAACAGCAAAACCAAAACCAAACCCATTGCCATCGAGTCAATTCTGACTCATAGCTACCCTACAGGACAGAGTAGAATTGCCCCGTAGGGTTTCCAAGGAGCGGCTGGTGGATTAGAACTGTCCACGTTGTGGTTAGCAGCTAAAAGCTTAACCACTGTGCAACCAGGGCCCCATACCTGAAAATTCAGGGTATTCTTAAACCCCTTATCCTGCTTAAATTTTAGGCTGTAAGTATACACTAAGATCAACCATGTTAATTTAATCCTAGTCTATGCTTTCAACCTTATCTCATTCTATTTCCTTAGAATACTCTATATACCAGTAGGCAAATAAAGTTAAAAAGTCTAACTGTAATTACAGCCAAGGAAATTTGATCTTTTCTGTGAAGCTAGTTAGGTTTAGTCATATAAGCCAATATGGGTGCATAACTGCATTTAATGTACAAAATACTTTTAAAAAAAGCAAAGAAGAAACTTTCATTCCCTCAGCTTTTTAATGTCTCTATCTGGTATTCAGGATATATATATTCACAAACTAACAGATATGATTAAAAAGAAAAAACAGACTTTATTTAACCTCAGCCTTCTAGGAAACCTTCCCTGTAGATCCTGGATTGGGTTTAGCATTCCTGCTCTGTGCCTATGGATGTTGAAATCAAGATAAACCCTGTCCGTGGCAAATTTCTGACCTACAGTCTCAGTAACAGTTTTAAAGAAGTGTATAAGGTTAGTCTGATACTGCTTAATCTTAGTGAATCCTAATTTGGATCCAAACGCTTACCCCATTCTTTTCTTAATGTTAACAAACTACTTAAAATAGGATTCTATAATTTTCTGGGGCATCAACATTAAATGTTACTACTCTGAAATTCTTAAAATCTAGTCCTTAAAATATTATTTTATTTATATATATATATATATATATATATATATGCACACACACACCAAAAATCAAACCCATTGCCGTCGAGCTGATTCTGCTTCATCGCGACCGTATAGAAGAGAGTAGAACCGGCCCATAGAGTTTCATAGGAGTGCCTGGTGGAATCGAACTGCCAACCTTTGGTTAGCAGCTGGCAGCACTCAACCGTATACTATAGTGAAACCTGTGAGAGGCAGAACTCAACGGGACTGCCTTGTTTTTCTAGGTCTAGCAAGTTTTCTGCCTTTGACAGGGTGCAGTCTTACCACTTTTCTGTCACTATTTGTGGAAAATATCTAAGTTGTCTTTCTCTAACCGGTTTTCACCCTACATGGGTTTCAGTTTTTGCAGGTTTTGCTATATATATGTATGTATGGTATGTATGTATGTGTATATAGATAAACAGGTAGCATATTTTTACGCAAATAACACATACTTTCTATGTTTGTTTGCCAACCACACCCTCTCCCCCAAGGTATTTTTGTAAGCGAAACTATGCTAATTTTTTCACAGCAAGATGAAAAAAAAAATTGGCATAGCTGCTCTTAAGAAAATACCTCATGGGGGAGGGCGCAGTTGGCAAATGAACGTAGAAGGTGCACATTATTTGTGCACATTATTTGCATAAAAATACACATACATATACACACACATACATGCATGCATACACAATGGGCCCTGGTGGTACAGTGGTTAAAGCCCTCAGCTGATGGGCAAAAAGGTTGGTGGTTCAAACCCACTAGCTGCTCCCTGGGAGAAAGATGTGACAGTCTGCTTCCCTAAAGATTTACAGCCTTGGAAA
Organism: Dugong dugon; assembly: GCA_030035585.1. NCBI lineage: Eukaryota > Metazoa > Chordata > Mammalia > Sirenia > Dugongidae > Dugong > Dugong dugon. The sequence continues at coordinate 63,158,214 of CM057470.1, read as the reverse complement.
CCCTATGGGGCAGTTCTACTCTGTCCTATAGGGTCGCTATGAGTCAGAATCAACTTGATGGCAGATGGTTTATTTTGGGTTTTATTCACACACACACACAAACACAAACACATGGAGCCCTGGCGGTGTACTAGTTAAGAGCTATGGCTGCTAACCAAAAGGTTGGCAGTTCAAATCTACCAGGTGCTCCTTGGAAACTCTACGGTGCAGTTCCGCTCTGTCTTATAGGGTCGCTATGAGTCGGAATCAACTCAACAGCAACGGGTTTGTTTTTTTTGTTTTGGTGGTGTAGTGGTTAAGAGCTTGGCTGCTAACCTAAAGGTCAGCAGTTCGAATCTTCCAGCTGCTCCTTGGAAACCCTATGGGACAGTTCTACTCCGTCCTACAGGGTCGCTATGAATCACAATAGACGAGAAGGCAACGGGTTTGGTTAGGTTTTGGGTTTTATATATATATATATATATATATACATACATAAAATTATCTTCTATACATGAGACTAGATGGGCAACTCCTGTCTGGATGCAAGATGAGGGGCAGGAGGGGACAGGAGCTGGTTGAGTGGACACGGGAAATCCAGGGTGGAAAGGAGGAGTGTGCTGTCATGTTATAGGGAGAGCAGCTAGCAATATGTGTATAAATTTTTGTGTGAGAAACTGACTTGAACTGTAAACTTTCACTTAAAGCACAATAAAAAAGAAATCTAGTTTCCTAGCTTTCAGTGCCACTTTGCTCCATAATTTCTTCAAGACTGCACCTGTAATTCAGTGACAATCCCAGAATGTAGTTCATGAGGGCGTAAAGACCAAAATTCATTCTGCGATTTCAAGTAACTATTACCGTCTCCTCATCCAAATGCAATAATTTGGATAATTATTCATAATTATTCAATAATATTAGTTCTAATCCTTCCTTGGAAAATGATACTCCTCACTAGAAAAAAATCTAAAATGGGAACTCTCCTATCTTTTATTGTTAACATTCCACTATTTTCGTTTCACCACCCCATATAGTGGATATAGTCTTTTAGTATTTTTTCTTACTCCATATACAATAAGATCATTTTGATAACATTTTGGGAATGTCTGAGCCCTATGACATCTTCGATGCTCCTTCTAAAGGTTTTCGTTGAGGTCCAAAATTCATCCTCTGTTTTCTTCTGAAATCGAATCCTCAGTACCTAGGTGTAGACACCAACTGATGTCTAATACATGTTAAGAAGTAGGTTACACAATCTGATCTTCCCTGACCTATGTGGGGAGGCTCGTTGAATTTTAAAGGGCTCTATAAGCATGTGTCAATGTCTAAATAATAAATCAAGTCATTCTTATTTAAAACTAATCCCAAATATCTTTCTCTTGCATTCTTCTAATTTCTAGGACAAATTACAGGTAGTTCCCAACTTATGGTGAGGTTCTGTTCCGATGAATGTCGTCAGTCAGTTCTGACATAAGTCAGATACCTCATTTCAAATTAACAATCGATGTTTCTTAGGTATGAAACACCGAATAAAATCACGCTATATGCATGGTTTACAATTAAGTTGGCGTCAGTGTCGAAACAATGAAGTTGGAGTCGTTATGGCTGGTGGACACGTGCACAGTTCCATTGTCGTATGTCATTAAGAGATGAACATCAGTCAACTTTCTATCCATTATGACTCTCAACACTGACACCAACTTCACTGTAGACCAGGCCATAGCCTGCTATATGGCAGTGTCCTGAACAGTAAATCATAAAACTAAGCATCTGAGAGTGAACCTCTGAGAATAACATTAGCAAATTACATGCTGTAACACTGTATGGAGTACATATTACTAATGATAAGATGTACCCAAAAAAAAAAAAAGACAGTCTCCTAATGTGGTTCGTCGTAACGCGAATGCATCGTGAGGCAGGGACTACCTGTATAAACAGTTTAATTTTCAGGCCTCAGGAACACTTTCTCAGTGCCTAAAGCCATCATAGCTCTGGTGTCTCCCTATCTCTTACACTGAAGGGGCTGAGATGCATGCAATTCACTGGAAATTTTTTAATGTATGTAATGCTTCCAGTTCAAGACAGCATTCTGAGCACTCTAGTTTACATGTTCAACAAATTTTTGAAGGACAAATGGGAAGTAACAGCTGAAAGGTGAGGTTCCAGGTTCAGAATTAATAGGCAGAGAGGACAGGTATGAAACATGGGACTAAAAACGAGGATTAACAGCAAGTCTACCTAGAGAGCAGGTGTCTGTATCAATCAGCTCCCCCACCTCAGCAAGAAAATGCTGGCACTGTTTATTACCAGGCAAAAAGCCAGAGGGGTTTTCTCTAAAGATACTGCTCCAACTGTCTGGAAAAATGAAGGGATTCCAGTGTAGATGTTGGAGCTGCAGAGGAAACTCTCCTCATCCTGGAATTTGAGAGATCCTAGCCTAATATCTGCCTCCACACTTGTGCACCTTAAAGCAAAATCCCTGATTTAAGACTTCATAGAGATTATCAGAAGAAGAATTAAACAGAAATGGTTAGAAGTGTTTGTTTCAAAGGAGAGAGACTGGGGGAGGAGCAGGAGATGGCTGTTCTTCATGTAAGCCCTCTCTCTACTATTTGATTTTTCACCATGTACACGTATTACTTTTTAAACACTTAAGAATATATTCAAATATGCTAAATGAGATTTCCAGGAGATGCATGGATAGAGGACACCATCACATATCATCTCTCCTGACAGTCTGTATGCTCCCACAATGCTATCACTCTGATCCTCACCCAAAGGCCCTCCAACTAGAGTCAAGTCTCAAGCTTGGTGATATGAGCTCATGTGTACGTTCTACATTGCGACTCTAATACATTTTTATTAAATCTACTTCTTTTGAATCATATGTATTTCCCCACTGCCATAATCTAGCCCTAAGACTCATCCCTCAAAACTCTGATTCTTATTTTGGGGACAACTATCTTTCCTTAAAATCCCAAATTCATTTATTCTTTTTGGGGGTGGGAGTGGAAGATAACATGGAAATGTAAAGCTTTAATGTTTAATACTGCTCTTGATCACTCTCGTGAATATTTTAATACTACCTCTACTCTGCTGGTGTCACAGAGGCTGTCTTTTGTGGTTCCAACTAGGCCTTTATCACCCCATCCGAGAAAAGTCAGTAATATCCTCTATCAGGGGCAACAAGTCTCCTGCGGAGTAAATTCTTCACAGGTTTCAAAAGGAAACTTGCCAAGAGCTGGCTATTCTTAACATAGAATATGGTCTAAGAAACCAAAACCCAGTTCTTTAATAGCATCTGTAGTTGGCTGATTTGTGTCCCCCTTCTCTTCTCCCAAAAAAAGAGATACATCCACCCAGAACCTCAGAATGTGACCTGATTTGGAATAAGGATCTTTGAAGATGTAATAACACAAGGATCTCCACAAGGGATCACCCTGGCTTAGGGTAGGCCCGAAATTCAATGATGAGTATCCTTCTAAAAGACAGAAGACAGAGACATACAAACACGGTAAAAGACCATGTGATGACAAAGGCAGAGACCGAAGTTATACCATTCAAAACCAAGGAATGTCAGAAGCTGGCAGAAGCAAGGAACAATTCTAGAGCCTTTGGAGGAAGCACGGCTCTGCCAACACCTTAATTTTGGACTTCTGTGGGAGAATAAATTTCTGTTGTTTTAAGCTACCAAGTTTGTGGTAATTTAATACATCACCTAAACTAGGAGTCACTAAACTTTTTCTTAAAAGGGCCAGATAGTGAATATTTTAGGCTTTGTGGGCCATACAATCTCTGTCACAACTATCAACTCTGCCATTATAGAATAAAAGCCATCATAGATAATACATAACCAAATGGGTATGGCTATGTGCCAATAAAACTTTATTTACAAAAACAAGAAAAGGGTCAGATTTGGCCCATGGGTTGTAGTTTGCAGACTTTGCTGTCAGCTGCTGGTGAGTCAATTCCAACTCATGGAGACCCCATGTGTACAGAGTAGAACTGATCCATAGAGCTTTCGAGGCTGTGACCTTTCAAAAGCAGATGGCCAGGCCTGTCTTCCAAAGTGCCTCTCAGAGGGTTTGAACTGTCAAGCTTTCAGTTAGTAATTCAGGGCTTAACCATTTACACCACTAAGGCTATTCATCTAAATGATAACTATCATTTAAGTGATCTAAATGACAGCTATTAATTTTCCATATCCTTTTCTCTTTTAAATTTGTAAATATGTCTGAAAGATAAACTCCAATTATCCACCGAAGTCCTACAGTTTTATCCCCAGAATTTAATCTTAAAATACACTTCAGACTTTTCTGAAAATCCCCCACAAATTAAAAAAGAGAGAAGAATTAGGGGCCTGATATCCTCTCCCTGATTCTCTCAATAAGAAGGTAGCAAACTTCCTTAGGCATCTCTCGTATCTAAGTATCTTTCAGCAAGTCATAGCTAATTACCTTAATAAATTTCTTCTTCCTGGACCTGAAAACTTGATTCCTCAAACTTGCCAACACCAACTAATTTTCGTTTGAATGAATAAATCCCTTCTTGCACGGAGAACTACCATTCCTAAGAACCCTTCATTACCTGGTTAGTTGAAGCGTGTGTTCTCCTCTTATTCATTATCACATTCTTCTACCTCACTAATCCTGATCCTGATTTTCTTCCAATGCTATCAAACACATCTTTCTTCCCAGACTATTTCTCCTTTCTGTTCCCTTAGGCATCCTTGATTTCATCAAGATAGCATATACTAAAATGCTACAAGCTGTTTACGCTCTCCTAAGCATACATATACATAGCTAGTAATCCTCCACAGACAGGAAATTTAATAAACATAACACATACCCTGCACACCACTGCAACTGCTCTTCTGTGTCCATACTGTTAGCATCTCTAGATGAATACTGCTTTATGCATCCTTCTGCAATGCAGCTCTGTTAATTCCGGAAATTTCCACGTAAACTCGGTCTGTCAGTTGCCATGGAAACTGTCTGCTTCCTGGCACTAGTAACAAAACGAGTATCTTTGCTTAGATCTAAAATGAGGCAAAAGGAAAACTGAAAAAAGAAAGGTGTCCACAAGAATTGTTCAAATGCTCTAAGTATAAATTTTCAAATGCTGATGTTCATATTCACTGAAGAGACGATATTAGAAAAATCTAGAGTATTTTCAAACAGTACTGATTTCTGAAGTAGAAAGAAATGTTCTGCCAAGGAAGAGAGTAATACTAAAGAAGACAGACATTCATGTTCGCATTTTGCTGCTACAAAGTACATATTCCTTATGAGCTGATTCCGTGTCAGCTGTACAAGCTATTAGAATAATTTTTGTGGGCTGTGCCCCTTATAGAAAAGGTTAAGAAAGCCGCCCTAACCCAACAGGTTATATGTCTTCTTAAGAGTCAATCTCCAATGACAGTTAAAACCATTCCCCCTCAAATGTGCGAGACTGGAATAGTTAAAAGTATATCCAGGGGTCTTAACCAACCAAGAAGCCTTACTAATACTCTCAGAACATTAAACATAGCTGACCACAATCCTCTCCTACTGCTCCTCTTTGAAAGAATGCTTGATTTCTACAACACCACACTACTAATTTACTTCCTACCTCTCTGGCCCCTTTCTTGCACTTTCATCTGACCCTCTTCCTCCATCCAACCTCTAAATGTCAGATTTTCTCAGGACTCAGCCCTGGACCCAATTCTCTCACCAAGATAAAGTCTCTTCCTAGACAACCTGACCTCTGGCGACAACTACCAACTTTTTATCTCCAATTTAGACCCCCTCCTCTGAGCACAAGACTCATTTTCAACTGTCTCCTTGATATCTTTAATCTGGTATTTCACAAGCTTCTCAAATTTAACGTGATAAGCTGAATTCTTGTTCTTCTATGCATCCTCATCCACAGACACTCTATAGCCAGTGGTCCTCATCTCAGTAATGACAACTAAACCCATTTGGTCAAGCCAGAACTCTGGAAGTTACTCTGAACCTCTTCCCCCTTCACCACTCACATTCAAATTATTATCAATTTTTGTTTATTCTCCTTCTAAAATCTTTTTGGAATCTGTCCACTTCCCTCTACCTCCACTGCCATCAACCTATTAACATCATTGACCATAGTGTTTCAGCTACACTACCACAGTCTTGCTCAGTAAAACCAGCTGCCATTGAGTCGACTCCGACTCATGGCAACCCCATGTGTGTCAAAGTACAACTGTGCTCCATAGGGATTCCAATGGCTGATTGTGGATGTAGTTTGCCAGGCCTTTCTTCTGAGGTTCCTTCTGGATGGACTGAAACTTGCAACTTTTCGGTTAGCAGGCAAGTGCATTAACCATTCACACGACCAGGTCTCCCTAATTCCATTTTTGCTTCCCACCCATACATATTCCACATAGCAGCCTAAATAATATCTTTAGAGTATAAATCAGATTATGTCACTCATCTTCTTCAAACCCTTCCATGGCTTTTCCCCCTGCACTTCGGATGTTGTTAGGGATTTAACTGTGTTCCCCAAAACTGTGTGTCAACCTGGCTAGGCCATGATTCCCAGTATTGTATGATTCTCTATCATTTTGTCATCTGATGTGATTTTCCTATGTGTTGTAAATCCTACCTCTATGATGTTAATGAGGCAGGATTAGAGGCAGTTACATTAATGAGGCAGGACTCAATCTATAATATTAGGTTGTATCTTGAGTCAATCTCTTTCGAGATATAAAAGAGAGAAGCAAGCAGAGAGAGACCTCATATTACCAAGAAAGAAGAGCTGGGAGCAGAGCTCATCCTTTGGATCCGGGGTCCCTGCACTGAGAAGCTCCTAGACCAGGGGAAGACTGATGACAAGGACCTTACCCCAGAGCTGACAGAGAGAGAGAGAGAGACTTCCCCTAAAGCTGATGCCCTAAATTTGGAACACTAACCTCCTAAAAAAATTTCTCTTTGTTAAATCCATCCACTTGTGGTATTTCTGTTATAGCAGCACTAGATAACTAGCTCTTTACCTAAAAGGCCCTACATTATCTAGCCAACGGCCACCTCTCCACCCTTATCTTAGATCTACTTTTCCCCCTTATTCAGTCATTTTCCATTCAAAATAGCATCCGTTCAGTTCCATGAAAAACTGAATCTTTCCCACCTTGGCAACTTCAAATACACATTACTTACTTGACTCTATTTGGAAGACTCTTATCAGACCCTTACCCAAATCTAGTAAAAATCTATTCAGGTTTAGAAGCCTTCAGTGGCTACTTACTTACCACCATCTTCCCCACTCTCCACCACCACGACCTAATGATTAGGTCTGCTCCTCTATTTTCTCACAGTGTCTGGTCCTTTTCCTTCATTTACCCTATTTATAACTATATATAGCTATACAGTGTCTGTTTCTCCCTCTAAATCTTAAGCCTCATAAAGTAGCAATCACATCTCTTTTTTCCAAAATGAAATTAAATACCCAGTGCCTACCACAGGGGCAATGGTGGTTCACTGGTAGAATTCTCACCTTCCACACAGGAGCCCCCGGTTCAATTCCTGGCCAATGCACCTCATGCATAGCCACCACCCGTCTATCAGTGGAGGTTTGTTTTTATGATGCTTCCAGACTGAGACAGATGAGGAAGAAAAGCCTGGCAACCTACTTCTGAAAATCAGCCACTGAAAACTCTATGGATCACAACACTGGATCTGCAACCTGCCACAGGGATGATGCAGGGCCAGGCAGCATTTTGTTCCATTGTGCATGGGGCTGCCATCAGTTGGGGGCCAACCTGACAGCAACTACCACCACCACAGGTCCTAGCAGATGGGAGGCATTCAACAAATATTTGCTGAATGAATGACAGAGTATGTACTGGATTAGTTTCTGACAGGTATCAATCAATCACAAGGCTCTGATGCACTCCCTGTACTCTAAGAGATACTCCTATATTCATTCCCTAAATTCCTTTTTTTTGGGGGGTCGGGGGGCATGCATTCAATCCCAAAGATAAGGAGGGATACACCTCTTATATCTGACTTCGCAGCTCCTCATGTAAGGAAAGCAGTGATAGTAACCATCTGTGTGAACCTGCAATGCACTCTGTACCAGTGGTTCTCAACAAGGGCCAATTTTGCACTCCAAGACGTCTGGCAGTATCTGGAGACATTTTTGATTGTCACAATGGAGGCAAGGGGTACCACTGGCATCTGGTGGGTAGAGGTGAGGGATGCTGCTAAACATCCTACAATGCACAGGCTAGCCCCCCACAACAAGGAAATATCCAGCTTAAAATGTCAATAGTGCCAAGGTTAGGAAGACTTTTCAAAAGCTACTTCCACAGTCTTCTAAGATAGGAGAAGGGTCCAAAAACTGCCAATTTATGAAGGATTAAACATTTTTTAACCAAACAAGTAAAACACTTCACCTACAAAAAGTTGTTCTTTAAAACATTATTTAAGAAAAATATAAATTGCTATCAGTAAGGAAATCATATATAAGAATATATATAACTATATCTAATATGTATCTAATACTACATAACTGATTTTAAAAAGAATAGGGTACGTGCTAATACATACCTCTAAGAAACATCTTTAAGATGTACTAAGTGAAAAAAATCAAGGTACAAAGCAGTGTACAATAAAACTGCTTTCTGTATAAATGTTTTAAGGATTTACATAAATTATTATATATTCTGATATACGAATAACTTTTTCTACAAGGATATATTACACTTATTAGTGGTTATCTTTAGAGAGAAACATTGAGGGTATGAAACTTACTTTTATTTTATAATTTTCTGTACCAACTGAATTCTCTTACCAGAAGCATGTATTATTCATCTTTTAAAGGGTAACATGAACTATTTGGACGATAAGATTATGGGTTATTTTGGTTTTCATCTTTATACTTATCTGTATTTTAAAAAAGAAGAAGAAATACTAGTAAGTATTCTTTTAAAAGCACAATAAAGATATTACGCCCCCACACTTCTTCAAGGGGACTCTAAGTACTTAGGTATACACTACACCTGATATGATTCGGTAAGTGCTCTAGGTTAATCCTCAAAAGATACTTGACAAATTCTTTAAAAATTCACTCTAGATTTCTTTCAAGTATCATGACAAGGGGAATCAAATATGCAAAAAATGAAATTTGCCACAATATTGTTTTATGGAAATAAGAGCTGAATTCAACGAAAACAGTGTTGATATACCTCACATAGAAAGATTGTTGAAACACAAAGACACTTTGAAAGCAAGGACAGAAAAACAGACATTACTCAGTGAGAATAAACAATCTCTCCAGGTAATTTTTGTTACTGTTTTGGCTTTTATTTTAATTGAGGTATTATTTACACGTAATGAAATGCACAAGTCATAAATAGACAGTTCCATGAGTTTTGACAAATGCATATGTTCTTGTATCTCTCAACCCTAATAAGGTTTAGAACATTCCATTACCCTAGAAAGTTCCCATGGGCCAACCCTGTCAATCTCCATAATCCATCAGTTCTCAGAGGCAAGTACTATTCTGATTTCTATCATTATGGATTAGCTCTGCCTATTCTAAAATTTCTTATAGATAGAATCACGTCCTATGTTCTCTCTTTTGTCTGGCTTCTTCTGTTCAGCATAAGGCTTTGGAGATTCATCACTGTGGCTGTGGGCATCAGTAGGTGGTTCGTTTTTTTACTATTATTTCATTACAGTTTGTTCATCCATATTCCCATTACTGAACATGTGGGTTGTTTCTAGTTTTGGGGTTAGTAGGAGTACGGTTTCTATGAATATTCATACACAAGTCTTTCTGAGGACGTTTTCATCTTGAGTAAATAACAAGGAGTCCAGTTGCTAGGTCACATTCTATGTGTAACTCCATATGAAACTGTCAAAGAGTTTTCTAAAGTGGTTGTACCATTTTATACTCCCCCAACAACCTAAGAGAATTCTACCTACACCACATCCTTGCCTATATGTGGTGTGGTTACTCTCTTAAATTTTAGCCATTCTAGTGGATGTGTAGCGGTGTCTCCTTGTGGTTTTAATTTGCATTTTCCTGACTAATAACATTGTTAAGCACTTTTTTCACGTGCTTATAAACCACTCCTATAACTCCCCTGTGGAGTGTCCACTCAAATCGTTAACCCATCTTTTTAACTGGGTTATTTGTGTTTTAAGTTGTAGGAGTTCAATACATACTAGAAAAAGTCCTTCGTCAAACAGACATACATATACAGTGTGTATAAAGATAGAAAGTTGTCAGTGTGTGCCTATGCGTGTGTGTAGTACAGATACCCTGTATTTTCTCACAGTCTATGACTTGCACCTGTTTATTTTCTTAGGTACCTTTTGATGATCAGAAATTTTTCATGTTGATGAATTCCAATTTATCATTTTTTAATGGTTCTTTCTTTCTTTGTCCGGTCAAAGAAATCTTTCCTATGCCAGCTCACAAATATATTCGATTGTTTTCTTTCAGATACTTTACAGTTTTTGCTTCTAAACTTAGGTCTGTGATTCACCTGAAACTCAGTTTTTATATGGTGTGAAGTAGGAATCGAGATTTGCTCTGTTCCATGCCTTTTTGCAGTTTTCCCATCACCATGAAAAGTCTATTCTCTTCCTCCACTGAACTGTACAGGAGCCCTAGTTGAAAATCAGTTGATTATATGCATGTGAATATATTTCTGGATTCTCTATTCTGTTCCATGATCTAGTTGTCTATCCTTAATGTCCATCCACAAAACTTAATATTGTAGATACGCTTATGTACAATCAAACACCTCATGGGATTTGGCTTCTTTGTTTAGAAGTTTAGGGTCATGCTTTCATGAGACATCCCAGTTAATTGATCTAATATTGTGTTTTACCTCTGAGCTCACTGCATAGTGCCTGGGTTCTTAAAAGCTTGCAAGTGGCCAACCAAGACACAACAATTGGTCTCTATTCCTCTGGAGAAACAGAGGAAGAAGGAGAGCCAGGAATGGGAGAGGAAATGGATATGTGGCTAACGGTCTCCATGGAAAACTGCCTCCTTCGCCATGAGACCAGAAAAACCAGATGGTTGCCCAGCTATCATTACCGAACATTTTGATCGAAGACCCTATAGAAGAATTCTGATCATATGCGTAAAAATGCAGAACAGAATTTCAAATTTCCCATGGACTCCATTTTCTGGAACCATGGAGGCTGAATGAACCCCCAAAATTATTGCCCTAATCTTTAAACCTTAAGTCAAAAATATCTCCTGAATCTTCTTAAAACCAAACAATAGTTTAGCTTAACTAGTAAAGAATGTCTGCCTTGAGCATTATGCACTTTTAAGATCTATCTGTATGGGATAAAATTGACAACAGCAACTGGAAAGATGAGACAGGAACCTTAGGGGGCAATTGGTGTGTTACGGTGGAGGAACAACTCAGAAACTGAGGGTGAGAATGATTATACAACTTGGAGAATGTAATCAATGTCACCGAAATGTACATGTAAACACCTGAACTGGTGTATGTTTTTGCTGTGTATGTTCTCAACAACAAAAGAAAGTATTTTTTAAAATAACAATAACATATGTATAAATACATATATGGTTCAAATATCTAGATCTGTGAATTTGATTTCATACTTTAAATGTGACAGACAAACCTTTTGGGAGAAAAAATATATTGCATACACTAAACCTTGAAATTAGACGGTTTAAGTCCTCCAAATTAGTTATTCTTTTGCAAAGTTGTCAGCTATTCTAAGTCTTGTATTTCCACATAAATTTTAGAATAAAATGTCAATTTATATATATATATGTTTTTTTTAAAGCTTGCCGGGAATTCATTAGGACTATACTGAATCAAGAGACCAATGTTGGAAGAAAAGACATCCTAGAGTACTGTACCTTCTAATCCATAAACATGACATCTTGATCCTTGTATTTGTCTCTAATTTCTCCCGACGATGTTTTGTACTTTTCAGTCAGACATGAAAATATTTGAGAACAAGATCTCTTTCTAATTCATTTAGAATTTATGATTATTCCCTCAACTTAGTTTAATTTGTGCCTATTTCTTAAAAAAACAAAGTTCTCGAATTGGCAAAACAAATATTTAGATGATCAGTTATAAGAGAATCATATAATTCTTTCAATCAAGGAACTTAATTTTAAAAGCCCACTTAATGAAGGTATTTTCAGATAAACATGGATTCATCTCTCCTCCCTCCCAGAACAATGAGAAACAACAAATAAGGATTTTTTAAAGATATAAACTCACAGCCTCAAAGAAACTGGGAGAGGAGGCTACATTAGATGAGAAATAGCAACAAGTTTTTGGAAGACTGTGAAAGTAAAGGAACAAGGAGAAACAGATTTAATAACACAGAGAAAGGTAAAACCAAAAAATGCCCATCACAGGGATTACAGAAAAACCAGTAAACTGACTCACAACAGAAATACAAGAAAAGCTCAAGAACTAGAACCATCAGTTGAGGATAAGGAGTAGGGGGGTTAAAATCAGAGACAATATTAAAAGTCTACAAAAGGAGTGATTCGATTCCCAGATCCTCCTAACCAGGCAATGACCTCTTAGGTGACCCAAAGTTGTATATTCTAGAGAACTACCAGAGAAACACCAGGCACAGATAAGAAATTGAGTAAGGCAGCAGATTAAGTAGAGTCTATATAATGGAGACATACACAGCCTCCTCTGCCTAGATCGACTCCCAGAATACGAGGACCCTTTCTTAAGCAACCTAGTCTGTTGTTGTTGTTAGTGGCCATCAAGTTGATTCCAACTTATGGCGACCCCATGTGTGCACAGTAGAACTTCTCCATAGGGTTTTCAAGGCTGTGACCTTTCAAAAGTAGATCATCAGGCCTGTCTTCTGAGCAGCCTCTTGGTGGATTAGAACTACCAACCTTTCGGCTAGTAGTCAAGTGCTTAATGGTTTTGCCACCCAGGGACTCCACAACCTAGTTTAACTCCCTTTAAAAAAAAACGTTGCTATAGAGTCAATTCCGACTCAAGGGCAATCCCAGGTGTATCAGAGTAGAACTGTGCTCCAAAGGAGACACTTTTCCTTCCTGGAAAAAAAGGGATTGGCCCAAGAGGAAAACAAACAAAACCAAACCCATGCCGTGGAGTCAAATTCCGACTCATGGTGACCCTATAGGACAGAGTAGAACTGCCGCATAGGGTTTCCAAGGCTGTGATCTTGATGGTAGCAGACTGCCACATCTTTCTCCCACTGAGTGGCTGGTAAGTTCCAACCACCGACCTTTCAGTTAGCAGTCAAGTGCTTTAACCACTGCACCATCAGGTAAAACTCTCCAGATACTGATATTTGGGAATCCTCTAAAAGAAAAATCAGGTTCCTCTCTGAGTCCTACCAGTCACCTCACTGTGAGTTGTACCAGTCAAATCCCAAACCTTCTAAGCAACTTTTTGTTGCCTCGTTTTATATATATGCATCAGACAACCAACCAAGGATCAACCAAAAACAAAAAAGAATACATATGAAGATCAGAAAAATAGGGACACAAACTAAGAGGTCTAAAACCTAAAGTGGAATTCCAGTAGGAGAGCTAAAGGAGAGGAGAAAAATCAGAAGAATAACATATCTGTTTCTCCTAGAATGAAAGACATTAGTTTCTAAACTGAAAGAGTCCATCAAAGACTCAGTGGAAGAAGGAAGGAAGGAAGTAAAGGTGGCAGGGAGAGAGTGAAGGAGGAGGGGGAGGGGAGAGATATGTAGCGAATAGGGGAGAGGAGAAGGAGAGAAGAAAGGAGAAGGAAAGAAAGAAAAAAAAAAAGCAGATCATAATGAGATTTCAGACACTGGGGATAAAGACAAACCCTACATGGGGATAAAGACAAACCCTACAGTCACCCACAAAGAAAAAAAAGTCACATTCTAAGGTTCAGGAATCAGAACGGCATCCAAGTTTTTAACAGTGGCCCTAGAAACTAGGAAACAAAGGAACAATGCCCCCTCAAAATTCTGAAGGAAAATTTCTACCGCAGAAATTTATATTTGATAAAACTACTAATCTATTATGAGGGTTAAAAACATCTTCAGGTGTGCAAAGACCCAAAAGTCTTATACTAAGAAAGAACTCTTTTCTCATGAAGCAATCAGAAGATACATACTCCAACAAAATGAGTGGAAACAGAGAAAAAGGAAAACAAGATATCCCAGAAAAAGAAACCAAAATCAGGAGACAAATATAAGCAATTAACAAAATAATCAAGGCAAATGGCAGGCAGCAGCCAGGAAGCAGGCCTGAAGTGTAACTACTGCAGAACAGAACAAGGATATACAAGGGTATAGATGGAGAGATGGCCCTTAAAAAAAAAAGGAAAACTGATGCATTTAATCATATTGAGAAAAGATTCACAGTGAACCACAAAATGAGGCAATTTTTAACGCAGGAAAACAAATTTACTCAAGAACAACAATATAATCTTACTGTGGAACTTAGTTATATATAATGAAAAAAGAACATTCTGAAAAGATATGTTCCCTTTAAACAGAAAACTTCCTCAATAATAGTTAAAAGTTTCCAGAAACATGCCTACGCTTTAAAAGGACCTCTATAATGTTCTGAACTAAATCAGAATTCAAAAACTTGCTATCTGACTAGAATTGTCTGGAAAACTTACTGATAGCAAAGAAACCAGATGAATCTTTTACAGAGAACACTGCAGTATTGTGAGTAAAGCACCAGGAATATCTTTTAATGCCTACCTAAACCTCTTGATTCAAGGGCAAAGATGATTTATAACATCAAAACTAAATTCATTTTCATCAGACAAGGCACTGAACATCAGTTATTATTAATTTCCTTAAATAAACATTTCAGAATTAACACCCAACACACCTCAGAGATAAACACTCAATGCGAAAAGGTGAATGAACTTCAAAGCGGAAGGGAGACACAGGGAATCAGTTCAACCAGTTCTGCTACCACTCCCACCCCTGTTTGAGAATCACGTCCCCAGTGAATCACTCTGACTTAAGGAGATGGGCCATAACCAGCAGGTATGCTTAGAAAAGATGTGGGGCTGACAAAAAGGATAAATAAGAAGTACAATAAAGTAAGCTTTAAAAGATTACCCACAGGATTCAACACATTTGAGGTTTTAAAACACTCACTACTAATTTGTACCTATAGGTAAATATTGCTTCTATTACAGTCATTTTGTGAAACTGCTCCACCACAGAAAATTACCGCCATTGCTTCAGAAAACCTCATGGATGGGAAAAAACTTCCAAGTTACTACAGACTAATGGTTTTTACACTCAGGAATGCTCCTGGGGACTATTCTGGGGAATGAGGGCAAAAAAGACCATAGGACCCTCTCCCCCCTCTTTGGCTACGTAAGATTTTATTTGAAGAAAAGTAGTACAAACCTGGCTTACAAAGCATGTACAAATCTAATTCATTATGTAAAACAGTGACACTCACTATTCTAATTTAACACCTGAGTTGAAATCAGAATTAAGTGACACACTCAAAGTCAGGGAGATTGTGACAGTGCTGGGATAGAAACCAGGACTCCTAAATTTCCACTGTTAACTGAAAGGAGCCCAGGAAGAGCAGGGATTAAGAGCTCAGTTGCTAACCAAAAGGTAGGCAGTTTGAATTCATCAGCCATTTCTTGCAAACCCTATAGGGCAGATCTACTCTGTTGTACAGGGTCGCTATGAGTCAGAAACAACTCAATGGCAACTGGTTTGGTTTTTGGTTATTTGAAAATAGCAAAGTTTAAAAGATAACAATTCCACAATTTAACTAGCAGTAAGTACCTAGATATTTCATAACTGCTGTGGTTGCTCCTGTTGCCATTGAGTCGATTCCAAACTGGATTTGGACTGCTGACCTTTTTAGTCTTAACCACTACGCCATCAGGGCTCCACTGTGGTTGTTAGGTGCCCTCAAGTCAGTTCTGGTTCATAGCGACCCCATGTTCACAGAACGAAACACTGCCCCGTCCTGCACCATCCTCACAATCATTATGCTTGAGCCCACTGTTGCAGCCACTGTGCCAATCCATCTCTTTGAGGGTCGTCTTCTTTTTCTCTGACCTTCTACTTTACCAAGCATGATGTCCTCCTGCAGGGGACTGGTCCCTCCTGATAACCTGCCGAAAGTACGTGAGATGAAGTCTTGCTATCCTTGCTTCTAAGAAGCATTCTGGCTGTTTTTCTTCCAAGACAGATTTGTTCCTTCTGGTAGTCCATGGTATAGTCAACATTCCTCACCAATACCATAATTCAAAGGCATCAATTCTTCTTTGGTCTTCCTATTCACTGTTCAGCTTTTGCACACATGTGCAGCAACTGAAAATATCATGGCTTGGATGAGGCCCATCTTAGTCCTCAAAGTGGCATCTTTATTTTTAGACACTTTAAAGAGGTCTTTTGAAGAAGATCTGCATAATGCATACGTCCTTTGACTTCTTGACTGCTGCTTCCATGGGCGTTGATTGTGGATCCAAGTAAAATGAAATCTTTGACAACTTCAATATTTCATCTGTTTATCATGATTTGCTTACTGGTCTGATTGTGAGAATTTTTGTTTTCTTTATGCTGAAGGGCAATACATACTAAAGGCTGCAGTACTGATCTTCATCCGTAAGTGCTTCAAGTCCTCTTCACTTCCAGCAAGCAAGGCTGTGCCATCTGCATATCGCAGGTTGTTAATGAGTCTTCCTCCAATCCTGATGCCCCGTTCTTCTTCATACAGGCAGGCTTCTCAGATTACTTGTTCAAGCATACAGACTGAGTAAGTATGGTGAAAGGATACAACCCTGATGCACACCCTTCCTGACTTTAAACCACACACTATTCCCTTGTTCTGTTCAAACAACTGCCTCTTGGTCTATGTACAGGTTCCTCATAAGCACAATTAGATGTTCTGAAATTCCCATTCATCTCAAGGTTATCCACAATTTGTTATAACCCACACAGTTAAATGCCTTTTCATAGCCAGCTAAACACAGGTAAACATCTTCCTAGTATTCTCTGCTTTTGGCTAAGATCCACCTGACATCAGCAATGATATCCCTCATTCCTCATCCTCTTCTGAATCCGGCTTAAATTTCTTGCAGTTCCCTACCAATGTACTGCTGCAACACATTTTGAATGATCTTCAGTAAAATTTTACTTGTATGTGATATTAATTATATTGTTTGATAATTTCCACATTCTGTTGGATCACCTTTCTTTGGAATGGGCATAAATACAGATCTCTTCCAGTCAGTTGGCCAGGTAGCTGCCTTCCAAATTTCTTGGCACAGACAAGTGAGCACTTCCAACGCTGCCTCTATTTGTTGAAACATCTCAATTGGTATTCCATCAATTCCTGGAGCCTTGTTTTTCGCCACTGCCTTCAGGGCAGTTTGGACTTCTTCTTTCAGTACCATTGGTTCTCAACCATGGGCTACCTTCCTGAAATGTTACAGTGGCTCTGTGTATTCTTTCCATATCCTTTTGATGCTTCCTATGTCATTCAACATTTTCCCCATAGAATCCTTCAATATTGTAACTCGAGGCTTGAATTTTTTCTTCAGTTCTTCCAGCTTGAGAAACACTGAATGTGCTCTTCCCTTTCGGTTTTCTAATTCCAGGTCTTTGCACATTTCATTATAATACTTTACTTTTTCTTGTCGAGCTGCCCTTTGAAATCTTCTATTTGGCTCTTTTACCTCATCATTTCTTCCATTTGCTTTAGCTACTCGACATTCAAGGGCAAATATCAGAATCTCTTCTGACATCTATTTACGTCTTTTCTTTCATTCCTGTCTTTTTAATGTCCTTTTGCCTTCTTCATGTATGATATCCTTGATGTCATTCCACGACTCTACTGGTCTTTGGTCATTAGCATTCCATGTGCCAAATCTGTTATTGAGATGATCTCTAAATTCAGGCGGGTATACTCAAGGTTGTATTTTTGGCTCTCACAGACTTGCTCTAATCTTCTTCAGCTTCAAGTAGAACCTTCATATGAGCAACTGACGGTCTGTTCCACAGCTCGCCCCTGGTCTTGTTCTGACTGATGATACTGAGCGTCTCCATTGTTTCTTTCCACAGATGTAGTCGACTTGATTCCTGTGAATTCCATCCAGCAAGGTCTACGTATATAGTTGCCGTTTATGTTATTGAAAAAAGGTATCTGCAATGAAGAAGTCGTTGGTCTTGCAAAATTCTATATGTGATCTCCCAGGTCGTTTTTATCACCTAAGCCGTATTTTTCAACAAGTGGTCCTTCTTTGTTTCCAACTTTTGCATTCCAATCACCAGTAATTATCAATGCATCTTGACTGCATGTTTGATTAATTTCAGACTGCAGAAGTTGGTAAAAATTTTCTATTGTACTTTTAAAGATAAAGCTCTACTGAGAATGCTCAACGCAGAATTAAGAATATTAGTAATTAACTGGGGACTTACATCTTTCTTAACAACTACTTCCTAGATGTTCTATAGCACAAGGAGCCTTTTTATATTCAAATGTAACAAAGACAAACGAGATCACAGAGGTATCTCTTGGTCTCAAGAAGGCGAGCCCCTTAAACTCTGAACATGTCGTTCCATAGTGCTTAGCTTAAATCCCAAAATTTATCTGTACTCATCATTATTTACTTCCAGCATTATTAACTTTTAAGCTAATGCATCTTCTCGTACAATTCTCATATGCTGTGAAGATGAAAGGGCTGCTTTTTCGGGATAACGATTGTATCTGGTATATTTTAAATGATTCAGTACACTGAGAGCACTCACATTACTCATCATGATGAAAGTGTAATATATAACAGAATATCTACTTCTGTTTATGTCCTATTTATATACAGAACATGATTTTAGCACAAGCCTGCCACAGTTATGAGGATATCCTGGGACTATCAAAAGATTTAGTGCTAGTATAAGCCAAACCTGACAGAAACTGAAAAGGTAGCCATACAATTTTCCTTTGCAAACAGCATTTGTACTCTTTGGTTTTACAGCTTAACTATTTTAAACCAAAAGGTAAAATGTTAACATTTGTTAAATCTAGGTAATAGGTACAAAAGTCTCTATTATAATAATCATTTTCTATGCGTTGGAAATATTTATAATTTTAACCAAAGATAATTACAACCAGAGTTTCCTGTTCAGGTTATCTCCTCACCCTCTAAGGATTCCAACTGAAAGAATGAGTTTAAAAAAAAAAAGGAAATAAATTTATAACTGTGAAGAAACTCAAGAGATTTAAACAAATTACCAGATTCCAAAAAGCATACAAAAAGGAGCCCTGGTGACAAGGTGTTTAAAGCACTCGGCTGCTCACCAAACGACTGGTGGTTTGAACCCACCAGCCACTCCACAGGAGAAAGATGTGACAGTCTGCTTTCGTAAAAATTTACAGGCTTGGAAACCCTACGTGGCAGTTCTACTTTGTCCTATAGAGTTGTTTCGAATCGGAATTGACTTGACCTCAGTAGGTCTGGTGGGTAAGAGCTAAGCATTTTAGAACCACAAAAATGTGTAAACAAAGAAAAACAAATAATTCCAAGAGAAGGGACTCTAAAGTTTAAAAGACATATCCACAAACTGTAGTGCATAACCTTGCTCACATCCTGACTCAATTAAAAAAAAAAAAAAACTGACATGGCACTCTGTTTATACAATGACATTAAAAAATTATTTATTCTACTAGCTGTAACAATGGTATTGTGATTATGTTTTTAAAAAGGAGTCCTTATCTTTTAGAAATACTTATTAAAGTATTTGTAAAGAAAATATGTCTGAGGTTTAGTTAAAACCAAGGAATTGGCGAAATAGATAAAACAATATTGACCACACTGTTAATTGTTAAATCTGAATTTGATACATACAGATTCATATACTACTGTCTAATTGGGATAAAGGGTTTATTAAAAAAAAAAAAAAAGAAGACAGGAATAGAGAAAACTACAACCCATAACACAGGTCGTGTAAGGAGTGTGCCACAGAGGTGAGATATAAATGATGGTACGAACAAAACCCTGGAGAGAATCCTTAGATGGCAGGTATAATTCTTTCTACAAGAAAGGTGTAGTCAGGTTCTCCTTTCCATTCCACTTTCCCCCAAAAATGAAAAGGGAGCACGTCTAAAGAAAATAAACAAAATATGTGGAGAGAACTAGGCCTCTAGGGTGAATATTAGCCCTGCTCATTCTGGCATTTAGAATATTCCTGGCCTAACAGCCAGCTGTATCTGCTCACAAAGAAGTGAAGCCCACCAGTCAATGAGACATACCATGTATACAGAGCTCCCAATTAGCCTTCCAATTTCCTCATCCTCAACTATCAATACACAACAAAGAAATACAAGGCATGTGGGGGGAACACTAAATAGCATAAAGGAGAAAGATGAAGATAAGATGAAGATCATCAGCCCCTGGAAATCAAAATCAATTACCAAAATAGACGGGTCAGAAAATAAAGGAAATCGCTCAGAATACAGAGCAAAAAGACAAAGAAATGAAAAATACGAAAGAGAAGTCAAAAAGAAGAAATTCAGGGAACCAAAATCCAAACCAAACAGTTTCAAGAGAATAAAACAATCAATAATAATAAAAACCATGAAGGAATCTATCAAAAGAATAGCAACAAAAATTTTCTCAGAAATGGAGATAAATGTTCCAGTCTCCCCTTAACCTTTCTAAAACTTGTTATTTTCTGGTTTTTGATTACTGCCAATACAGTCAGGGTGAGATGGTATCTCAATGTAGTTTTGATTAGCATTTCTCTAACGGCTAATGATCGTGAGCATTTCCTCGCGTGTCTGTTAGCTGCCTGAATGTCTTCTTTGGTGAAGTGTCTGTTACTATCCTTTGCCCATTTTTTAATTGGATCATTTGGCTTTCTGTTGTTGAGGTGTTGCAGTATCTTGTAGATTTTAGAGGCTAGACCCTTAATGGATACATCGTAGCCAAAAATTTTCTTCCCAGTCCGTAGGTTCTCTTTTTACTCTTTTCCTGAAGTCTTTCAATGAGCATAACTGTTTGATTTTTAGGAGCTCCCAGTTATCTAGTTTCTCTTCTGGTGCTTGTGTAGTTAGCTTTGGTTTGCATCCTATTTATGCCATGTATTAGCGCCCCTAGCATTGCCCCTATTTTTTCTTCCATGATCTTTACTGTTTTAGATTTTACATTCAGGTCTATGATCCACTTTGAGTTACTTTTTGTGTATGGTGTGAGGTATGGGTCCTGTTTTTGGTTTTTTTTTTTTTGCAGATGGCTATTCAGTTATGCCAGCACAATTTGTTAAAGAGACTGTCTCTTCCCCATTTATCAGACTTTGGGCCTTTGTCAAATATCAGCTGCTCACAGATAGATGGATTTATGTCTGGGTTCTCAATTCTGTTCCACTAGTTTATGTGTCCGTTGCTGTACTAGTACCAGTCTGTTTTGACTACCGTGGCTGTATAACAGGTTCTAAATCAGGTAGAGTGAGGCCTCCCACATTGTTCTTCTTCAGTAATGCTTTACTTTCTCCAAGGCCACTTCCCTTTCCATATAAAGCTGGTGATTTGTTTCTCCATCTCATTAAAAAATGCTGTTGCAGTCTGGATCTGGATTGCATTTTATCTGTAGATTGCTTGCACTGCTGGTGGGAATGTAAAAAGGTACAACCACTTTGGAAAACCATATGGCGCTTCCTTAAAAGCTAGAAATAGGAATACCATAAGATCCAGCAATCCCACTCCTAGGAATATACCCTAGAGAAATAAGAGCTATCACATGAATAGACATATGCACACCCATGTTCACTGCAGCACTATTCACAATAGCAAAAAGATGGAAACAGCCTAGGTGCCCATCAAAAGATGAATAGATAAAAAAATTATGGTACGTACACACAATGGAACGACAGACACATGCAACGACAGAGAACAATGATCAATCAGCGAAACATCTCATAACATGGATGAATCTGGAAGGCATCATGCTGAGTGAAGTAACAGTCACAAAAGGACAAATATTGTATGAGACCACTATTACAAAAACTCAACAAAAGGTTTACACACAGAAAAAAAACATTCTCTGATAGTTACAAGGGTGGGGAGGGAGGAAGAGGAGAAATCATTAACTAGATAGTAGACAAGTGTCAATTTGGTGAAGGAAAGGACAACACACAATTTAGGGAATGTCAGCACAACTGGACCAAAAAGCACACAAGTTTCCTAGACATATCAAATACTTTGAGGGACTAAGTAGCTGCGGCCTGGAGACCATAGTTTCGGGGGACATCTAGGTAAACTGGCATAACATGGTTCATAAAGAAAATGTTCTACATCTCACTTTGGTGAGTACCGTGCGGGGTCTTCAAAGCTTGCAAGCAGCTATCAAATATACATGTATTGGTCCCTTCCCACCAAAGGAGAATGAGGAAAACCAAAGACACAGAGAAAATATTAGCCCAAAGGACTAAAGGACCTCATGAACCAGAAACTCTATCAGCTTGAGACTAGAAGAACTACATGGTGCCCAGCTACCACCAAGGACAGCCCTGACAGGGATCACAACAGAGCCCTGGACAGAGGGGGAGAAAAATGTAGAACAGAATTCAAATTCACACAAAAAGGCCAGACTTACTGGTCTGACAGAGACTGGAGGAACTCCCGAAACTATGGCCCCCAGACGCTCTTCTAACCTAGAACTGAAACCATTCCCAAAGCCCACTTTTCAGACTAAGATTAGACAGGCCTATAAAACAAAAAATAACACACGTGAGGAACATGCTTCTTACTTCAATCAAATATACGAGACCAAACAGGCAGCTCCTGTCCCAAAGCAGGATGAGAAGGCAGGAAGGGACAGGAAGTGGACGAATGGACACAGGGAACCCGGGGTGGAAAGGGAGAATGTGCTATCACATTGTGGGGATTGCAAAAAATGTCACAAAACAGTTATCTGTATAAATTTTTTAATGAGAAATTAATCTGAGCTGTAAACTTTTACTCAAAGCATAAAAAAAAAAGAAAGAAATAGAGATAAATGAATCTTCAAACTAAAAGAGTCCATCAAGTACACAGAAATATAATCCACACCTGGGGATAGCCTCATGTAATTTTAGAACACCAAGAATAAAGGGGAAAAAAATGCTAAAGCTTCCAGTGAGAGATACAAATAGGTAATTTGTAAGTAATATCTCTGCTCTGTTAAACAGATCTACACGTGATCCCCAAAACTTATCTTGTGCTCACACTTACCAGAATGTCATTTGTCCTTCTCTCCACCTATCCTTCCCTACCTGTCTTTCAAATTCCAATTTAAGTCTTGTTCTCTGTAAAACATTTGCCAAGTAGTTTAGATAGTGATCTTCCCTACTCCTGCACCCTTCATTTGACATTCACTCTGTATTACCTGGTGCCATTTTGGTAACTACTATGGTCAACTGTTACCTCTTGGAATTTTATTTAAATTGGTTTTCAGAAAATACGGATATGATTCTACAATTTTTTAAAAATCTTCCACAGGATCATGCATCCAGAAGACATTAAATGCCAGATAAGTCCGAAACTAGTTCCTGGGACATATCTTAACTTCATCAGTTGCTTATTTATCTTATTTCCTAAATTTATGAACAAGTTTTATACTTACATTCATAATTAAAAGTCAAAGAAAAATCAGTGCACGGAAATTTTAGAGGGAGGAAAAACATATAAATGTTACAAAGGTATCTGATTTCAAAGCCCCCACAAACTTCAAGTTATAGTTTCTAGTTGCAAAGTACTAAAAGAGTACTAAAGAGTAAAGTACTAAAGAGTAATCAACAATAGTTTTTATCATCTGATGGCATCCAACCCAGAGGAAAGATATCTTACGGAAGGGGACGGGAAGGCAGAAGAGATGCGCTGTCTTACCTAGTAAAACTACTGTCCGATGATGAAAACCAATATCCGTGCTAGCTGTTGCCTACTCCTGCTCCAGATCAGTAGACCAATGTAATAAATAAAGGTTGAAGAAAGTCTGGATCTAAAAATTCTTACATACCAGAATCAAGTTCTAGAGATTCCACCCCAGGGTAAAAATGTCTATCACCAAGTCCTCTCAAACGTTTAACACTTGCTGGGAATAGGCAAAGGATGAGAAACCCAGCTGGTTACAGAATTATTACGAACTAGTAGTTAAAAAAGAAACTAATCTACTAAAATTTTGGAAGGAAGCTTTTTTTTAAAACACTGCGTTCTTTAAAAAAATTTAAAAAAAAAAAAGATTTTGTCCATGAATTCTCCATACATGAAGAAACTCCTGAGAGAAGAGAGTATAAACATGTGAATATTTTTCCAATTATAAATGTTAAGTCAGGATATCTTTCTCCTGGTGTACATGAGCTTAGAAAAAGAAAAGAAAACTGCTAAGTTTGGCTACTAATACTATGTCCCTTTCTTTCTTTGACTTCTAATAGATGGCCCAGCTGGCAATCAAGGTAATAGAAATGGACTATGTCCAACCTAAAATTAGTTTTGTACTAGCTTTCACCAGAAATTCTAGGAAATGAGGAAAGAGGTTATTTGAAGAGTGTTTCCCTGCTGCTGGAGCTCTGACTAGTCAAGAAGTGCTACGTTCACTTCCTCACCGTAGCCCCCACTCCATGTTTCAGAGAAAAGTAAAAAGGTTGGGATTCTAGGCTGAGCTCTAACAAGAAATTTAATGATATGAACAACACCAGTTTAATACAAAAAAAAAAGCAATCCAAGTCAGGTACACTGTTACTCTAGATTTCATGGAAAATATCTTTCATTCCTTCTAAGGTTGTAAATGTATGTATACACACATAACATACCCCTGGCTTCTAGATACTGCTGTTTCAAAAATAACAGAAAATGCCCCATTGCAAGATACTCTGCCTTCTACCAATTTGTTACTATTTGCAAATACAGCACACACCAAACATTAAAAGAACAGTAGCAATAAATGTGCCTCTTTTGAAAGAATATATAAGGTTTGAATACAAAATTGTTGAAGAATTATTAAAAACCATAAAAAAAATGTGTTGTCAGCTTTCTTTACTGTACCTTCCACCACCTGCTTTACAGTTCTCAACAGCATGTCTAACTGAAAATTATTTTTATGAACATGAGTATAAACGTAAAGCCACTAGCTTTGACACCTGCTGTTCATGAGTGCTTTGGGGAGGAGGGGAGAGAAAGACTTATTAATACATCACTTCCATTCAATCGAAGGTTTCAATAAATATTATTCTTAAGGTAGTATTTTAAATTAACTTACAGACGTTTTTAATAATATTTTCAGTAAGATGCTGTAATATTTCTACTTTTTAATAAAAAGTATTCACTGAATACATTTTTTAAAAAAACTCACTGGTACCTGTAGACTGGCACGTACACAGTTCTTCCCATTAACTCTGACATGGAAATCTTTCAGGCTTTTTAAGAAGGAGAATCTATTTTGTCACCAAGTAAATGGTAATGATTTGTGCAGATCTATACAGGACAGTTAAGTTTCCCAAATACAATTTACCATTTAATTGGAAATCCAATAATAAAGGAATAATATTCTCAGAGTTTAGGCAGAGAGAAAGTGAAATGATATAAATGCACCTGGATCTTCAGCTCCTCTTTTCCCTTCCAATAAACTTTAATAAGGAAAATTGTGTTTTCTTACTTCACACTACAGAATCAATAGCTTTCTATTTCAACTGAAATAGCAATATTTCAAATGGCCCACAAGATAATGAAAATACCAACCTCTGGGTTTAGAAAAATTCATAAAATACAGTAACTTTAAATTCTGTGCTTGAGTTGAGCCTTTTATTTGATTACCAAGAATACTCACATGTGTGGGTTTTGAACTCCTGTAGGATTGGGATTCAGAGTAAACCTTGCTGTTGATTTGAAAGGTGGATTTGCAAAATTCAACTTCAGTGCTTTGCGTTTACCTGAGAAATAACAAATAAAAAGTAAAAGTTTCAAGTACTATAAAATAGGTACCATTCTGAGGGCATAAGAAATTCACACAGACAGGCAGAAAAAACAACTTGCTTTAACCTATAGTTGGTACACTATTTTGAAAGGCAACAAAGAATTTCTCACAATTAAAAAAAGTAAATACCAATTATCTTTAGTTGATACTAACCATAAATTGTACTTTGTGCTGCAATACAAATAGATAACAATGCTCAGTGCTTCAAGTTCATACTGTTCAGCAGTGTTAATACTTTTACAAATGAAAATACCAATATAAAAATCATTTATTTCAGCAGATATATTAAGAAATACTAATATTACTACTTTCCAGTGTAATACTTTAACACCTCCTGTTTAATAAAAATCATTTTGCCTTAAGTTTAATATAAACAACTAAGAATCTGAAGCATTCTCCAACCTTAATGGGCTGAAAATGTCATTGTACAGTAAGCATAGTTATTCCAAATAGTCATTTATTTGAAGCAGTTTCTTAGAGGAGAGGAAGGGAGGATTGAGGTATCTATATTTTTTTATTACCCAAATAAACATGTCCATTACAGGAAATCCAGAAAATTTAGAAAAAATAAAGGTCACATACAAATTCCCAAAATAATCAGTTAAGTTTCTGTTGTAGATTTTTTCTATACATAGATGTAGACACATATTTTTTCTCTAAAACTGAAATCAGACCTTGATACTGTTTTTTAACTTGCTTTATTGACTGAGCATATTTTTTTCAATGTGAATAAATCTTACAAGATTCATTTCTTTTAAAATTGTACTATTTAGATACCTTTTAACAGAACTGGATTTTTAAGCATTTGTGGCAAATCTTGTTTTCATGTTCATATTAAGGATAGTTTTTCCAGCACTCATTCTTCACGGTTTATTCTACCTATGCAAAGAACACCTTGTAATTCCCACACCCACCTCAGTGGATTCAGGAAATTGATTAGAGGGCTCAAACTCTTCAGGATTGTTTTCAGGGATTGGCCTTTCTACAAGATAATGTGAATTCCCAACAAGACCAAACACATCTATTTTCAGAGATAAGGACAGTCCAACATAAATTTTTCACATAATTCAAATTTCTCCTTTCAGGTGCCAAACAGGTATTTTAAAATCATTTTTATCTGACAGCAAGGAGATGCAGGACATTCAAACTATACATACAAAAACAAAAAACAAAAAAAAAACCAGTTGCTGTTAAATCTATTCCAACTCATGGCAATCTCATGTGTGTCACAGCAGAACTGTGCTCTATACAGTTTTCAAGGCCTGAGTTTTCGGAAGTAGATCACTAGGCCTTTCTTCCGAGGCACCTCTGGGTAGACTCCAACCTCCAACCTTTCTGTTAGCAGCTGAGCATGTTAACCATTTGCACCACCCAGGGACTCTTATGAAAAAAGGCAGATATGGCTATATAAAATACCAACCCTGTATATTCCAAAAATAATAATAATAGAATGAAAATTTGAAAAAATCTTTGCAATAAAATATTAGTAATTCTAAATATATCAACACAGCTCACAAATCAAGAAAAATTGCCAGGGATATGAACAGAAAAGCGAAATTGAGGAAAGAAAGCAAAACTACACTCACCAACACCAAAAATATATAAATTTGTTGTTCAAGTGAAACTGCCAAAGTTTAGGGTTTTTTTTTTAATTAAAGTCTTTCTTTCTTCCTTTATTTCCTTATTTATTTTAATGATAACATGTTGATCACAGTAAGTAGGTAAAAGAGTCACTAATACATTGCTAGTGAGAAAGTAAATTGATACAACTTTTCCGGTTTAAGAGGTTCAGCAACATGCAAGAAATTTTAGAAATATGCCCTTTTACTTCTTGGGAAATTTGTATGTAGAAAATATTTAAAGACAGAATTATTCTAAGGCCTAAAAACCTAATGGAATTTGCCCTGCTAGATTCTGAAACTGCTTAGGACTAGTGACACCCTTCTTCCATCTTCTCCCTTTTAGAATGGCGACGTCTGTAACTGATACTCTATGCCTGTCCTGCAAAAATTGTATTTTGGAAGCATGTGACTTGTTTTCTAGTTTCACAGGACCTCAGATGGAGAGGAATTTTACCCCAGGATGGATCACATCCAGAGTCTCACTCAAACCTGATTTAGATGATGAGATTTGGAACTGCTGAGCTGATAATATTTAGGTAAGATTTTAGACTTCAGCTGATGCTGTAATACGTTAAGACTTTTGGGGATGTTGGGATAACGTGAATGCATTCTGCACATGAGACGGATGGAGATCTTTGGAGGCTAGAGGATAGAATGTAGTGGGCTGAATGGTGGCCCACAAAAATTCCTAATCCCTGGAAACTAGGAAAGTCACCTTATAAGGTAAAGTCTTTGCAGATATGATTAAACGAAGATTTCTGAGATGAGGAGATTATCCTAGATTATTCAAGTGGACCCAAAATGCCATAAATGTCCTTATAAAAGAGGGGGAGAGGGAGATTTAGACACACAGAGGATTGCACCAGTGAGATCAATGTGCAGATGGAGGAAGAGACTGGAGTGACTCAGCAATACATCAAGGAATGCCGGCAGCCCCAAGATGCTGAAAAAGGCAGGGAAGCAATTGTCCTCTAGAGCCTCCAAAGGAAGTGCAACCCTGCCAACACCTAGCCCAGTGAGACTGATTTCAGACTTCTGGCCTCTAGAATTGTGAGAGAATAAATTTCTGTTGTTTTAAGCCACCAAACGTGTGGTAATTTGTTACAGCAACCACAGAAAACTAATACACTACACAAAGATTTGTCTACAAGGATGCCAATGCCATTGTTTTTGTAATAATGGACAAAAAGAAAAAGAAAATCTAAATGTCAAAATCAGGCAGTTAAAATATTTGTAGTTATCAAAATCAGGCAGTTAAAATATTTGTAGTTAGATAGAAAAGATAACCATAAATAGAACAAGTTACAGTCCTTTTCAAAAGATGGTATGTAAGAACATTAGGTCAAAAACTGTAACAAAAGAAAACATGGGTGTGATATGGAGAAGGGGAGTGTTCTGTACTGATACTGCTTTAGTTTAACCTAGCACAGCAGTTCTCAAGGTGTGATCCAGGAATCTCACAGACCCTTTCAGAGAGCCCTTGAGTTCAAAATTATTTGCATAATAATACTAAGACATTATCTGCCTTTTTCACTCTCACTCTCAAGAGAGTAAGGTGGAGCTTTCCACAAGCTATATGATGTGTGATATCCCAATAGATTGAATGCAAAAGCAGATATGAAAATCCAGTGTGCTACCATTAGGCCGGACATTAAAGAGATTAGCAAAAATGTAAAAAATGCCTACTCTTCCCACTAGTTTGTTTGTTCGTCTTGAAAAAGAGTATCCTTAACAAAAAATATTATTCATATTAATGTTATTATTTAATATTAATTTTATTTCATTGTTTATTTAAATTTATTATTGCTATTTTTAATGATTTAATAAATATTCTTAATGTTTCTCAACTTTAGCTTCTAATACAGCAAATAAAGATATAACACACATAAACAAAAGCTCTTTGCAGTCAATATTTTTTAAGAGTGTAAAGAGTTACTGAGACCAAAGAGTTTGAGCACCACTGAAGTGACACATTCCAAGCTTTATAAGTCTCTCTATTACAGGTCTTGTTAGAACTTTTAATACATTTATATGAATTGTGAATCTCCAATATGCTCATTAAATGAATCTGAGATGTCTACCCCATACCAAGCACTGGAAATGAAGTCATTAACATGAAAGACAAGATTCTTGCCCTCATGGAATTTATTTTCTAGCAGAGGAGACAGCCAAATTAGAAAATAAGATAAATCAAAACAGTGACATGCCATGAAGAAAACAAAATACAAAATATTAGGATGCAGTATTTTCCAAACATATCTGATAAAGAGGCTCTCCCCATCCCATGAAACACAATACTACAGAAGTCAACAAGTAATCACAAAGCTACTCTGAGGACCTTTAGCGACACTACAGATATCTTCAGCATTGTCATGATTCAGTATTTTTCCCTCATTTACCTATGGCAGCAACAGTTCACTTGATTGACTTGGAAATTGTTCAGAAGATATAAAAATTCTTCAGATTTCAGAAATAAATCACATCAGTAGCCTAAATTGCCTAAAACGTGCAGAAGGCACACTAACACAACTCTCAAAAAAATTACACTAACAAAGGCAAACACTGAATGAAAACTTACTCCTAAAATATATTTATAATTCAATTGCTTAGGCAATTCACTTCCTGTTAAGAATCTGAACCTTACTAGATGGTGCCTGGCACCACCACCAACTGCTCTGACAGGGATCACAATAGAGGGTCCCAGACAGAGCAGGAGAAAAATGTAGAACAAAAATCAAATTCACACGAAGACCAGACATGCTGGTCTGACCGAGACTGCAGAAACCCCAGGAGTATGGCCCCTAAACACCCTCCCTTTTAACTCAGTACTGAAGTCACTCCCGACCTTCACCCTTCAGCCAAAGATTAGACAGGTCTATAGGGCAATCAATAATACCCGTGAGGAACGTGCTTTGTAGTTCAATCATGTATAGGAGACTAAATGGGCACACCAGCCCAAGAGCAAAGATGAGAAGGCAGGAAGGGACAGGGAAACTGGACAAATGGAAACAGGGAACCCTGGGTGGAGAAGGGGAAAGTGCTGACACATTGCAGGGTCGGCAACCAATGTCACAAAACAATCTGTGTATTGTTTAATGAGAAACTAATTTGCTCTGTAAACTTTTACCTAAAGCACATTAAAAAAAGAAAAAAAAATCAGAACCTTATGGGGTAAATCAACGATGGTATTACCTTAAATTATTAAATTCCCAAAGCATAAAGGAAAGTATGTTGAATATTTCATCAAATCTATTTTATCACTTGTGGAAAACACAAGCACATGATGATCATGAAGTGATATCTGATTACAGATAATGCAGTATTACCGTTAGTAGACTGATCTTATAACAGAAAAGGCCTATAAAGAGTTCAAAAAAAGTTGCCAAGGAGTACATGAATGTGGACCCAATCCTGAAAACTAGAGCTAAGTTCACAGACCATGAAACTATTCACTTTTTAAATAAATCTAAGCTAAACAGTAGGAACATAAATTGAAATTTAGAAAGTGACTAGCTTCAAGATTTTCCTCTGGTTCAAAATAACAACTGAGCACTCTTCCATTTAGCCAAAAAGAGAGTTCTAATTCAGTAATTCTAAAGTACTTCACAATTGTAAATTTGAATGAGCTCAATCCTCACAAACTCCCCAAATCAAACAGCCGAAAACCACCTGTCATGCGATACGTGTCAGAAACCAGTATATCACCTATGATCTACATATGTTAAAAACTGGCAAAAGACTAAGATCAAACACAGGAGAATGACAGAACGAAGAATCATTGTGAAAACTAGCAAAAAAAAGCACACTGAAATTGGCACTTTCTTCAAATGCCTAATTAGAGGGGGCAGTAGCCAATCTTTGCAGGCAAATAATGAAATATTTTGTTTTAAAATAAATTACTACAATTAAAACGTACCCAAACTTTTTTTAATATACATATATAATAAGTACACACACATACATTCTATTTTTCAGCATTACAATTAAAAAAATAGGTCTTTAAAGTCCACTTACTTCATAAATGAACAAGCATACAAGCATAATGAAATGTGATTTGACTTACATAAAGGAGATTTAAATGCACACTATACTTCAGAAACATCTGCAACTATCTTGAAGACAGTCCAAGTACATATTCTATGAATTCACTAACAAAATATATTAAATAATTCTGTAAAAGTCCAAAGCCTCTGCAAACAGAGATGACTCAGAGCCTGACACAGTGCCAGAGGGTCTAAGGTAAGACCAAGTTACATTGCCTGTTCTCATTTGTGCACCTCAACTCTCCAAATGACTATCAATTTAAAATGAACACATAAGGCAGTCTGGATGAGGAAAAAGTAACTGAATCTTTCGTGACAATAGCTGCAGTATGACCTACTGTGTGACCTTGGTTGCAGTTACTACTACCCCCACTTCCCTGGGTTCATATGCATTCTCCGAGCCTGATTCTCTAATCTTTCATTGATTGCATAAGCGGCAGAATCATGTTCCAAGACATTCCTTTTCTGTTAAATTAGCTACAGTAAGTTTCTATTATTTGCAACCAAGAACCCTGGCTGATAAGGAAAATCTTACCTGTCCTTAACCCATCACATTTCCAAATCACTGCTCTATTCCTTAAGGCAATATTGCCTAATTTTTTTCATGTCATGGCTCATACAGAAAATGAGGAAATCTGTTCAATACACTGGGAAAATCAGAATCACAGCTGACCCAGAGGCTGCTGGCCTGGGAGCTTCAGAAGCTTCAGGCCCTACCCAGCCATTCCAAGGGCTGAAGGGATCAATCTGTCTGCACCACCCCCAAAATTCTGGTCTCAAAGCTCTGTCTTAAGAGAATAGCCACTTAATATAGTCAAGATGTCAATACTACCTAAAGCGATCTACATAAACAACTTTATACAGAAAGACAAAAGACTCCAAAGAGCCAAAGCAATTGTGAAAAAAAACTAAGTAGGAAGCTTCACATTTCCTGACTTCCAAAGCATATTACACATCTGCAGTAATCAAAACAGCCTGATACTGGTTTAATGATAGACACACAGACCACTGAAATAGAATTGAAAACCCAGAAATAAATCCAAATTTCAATAGTTAATTGCTTTTCTACAAAAAAGCCAAACCCATTCAATGGGGAAGGAACAGTCTCTTCAACAAATGGTGCTAGCAAAACTGGATTTCCACACGCGGAAAAAATGAAACAAGATCCATACGTCATGCGTACACAAAAACTAATTCAAAACGGATCAAGGACCTAAATGATAAATCTAAAACCATAAACTTTTTGGAAGAAAATGTAGGAGCAAAGCTTTACCTAAGTTTTTTAAATGATAGATTATTAAACATAACAACCAATGCACAAGCAACAGAAAACCAAATAGATAACTGAGACTTCACAAAAATTAAATACTTACGTTCTCAAAAGATTTTATCAAAAGAGACAACCTACAGACTGGGGAAAAAAATCTTCGGGAACAATATAACCAATAAGGGTCTAATATCTAAAATATACAGAAAACTTCTACAACTTAACAACAAAAATACAAATAACCCAACCAAACCTGGGCAAAAGACATGAACAGATACTTCAAGAAAGAAGATATTCAAATGGCAAACAGACACATGAAAAAATGCTCAATGTCATTAGCCATCAGAGAAATGTAAATCAAAACCATAATAAGATACCATTTCACTCCCACTAGGATGGCTAAAATTAAAAGAAAGTGTAACTGTTGGATGGGATGTGGAGGAACTGGAATCCTCACCCACTGCTGGTAGGAATGCAAAATGGTACAGCTGTTGTGGAAACAAGTCTGGCGGTTCCTCAGAAAAGAACAGAGGTAGAGCTGCTGTACCAAAAAAAAAAAAACCAGACCTGATGCCATCGAATTGATTCTCACTCAGAGACCCTACAAGACAGAGCAGAACTTCCCCATAGGGTTTCCAAGGAGCACCTGGTGGATTTAAACTTCCAACCTTTGGTTAGCAGCCAAACTCTTAACTACTGTGCCACCAGGGATTCAGAGCTGCCATATGACCCAGCAATTTCACTCCCAAGTATATACCATGGGATCTAACAGAAGTGGCACAAACAGACATATATGCACACCTGTGTTCACTGTGCAGCAGCCCTGGTGGTGCAGTGGTTAAACGCCTGGCTGCTAACCAAAAAGTCAGCAGTTCTAATCCACCAACCACTCCCTGGAAATGCTACAGGGCAGATCTCTGTCTTATAGGGTTGCTATGAGTCGGAACTGACTCGAGGGCAACAGGTTTGGTTTGGTTTGTTTATGTTCACTGCTGCACTATTCACAACAGCAAAAAGATGGAAATAACCTAAACGCCCATCAACAGATGAATGGATAAGTAAAATGTTGTACCTACATACAATGGAATACTACTCAGCCATAAAGAACAATGAGTTCTCAAAATATCTAACAATGTCGATGAACCTGGAGCACATTGTTTAGTGAAATAAGTGAATCACAAAAAAAAACCAAATATTGCATGTTCTCACTTTTATAAAATGACATGAATAGGTAAATATATAGAAACTAATGTTTATTAGCGGTTACCAGAGGAAGGGGAGTGGGGAAGAGGGAGAAGCACTCCCTAGGTAGTAGTCGTATTTGTTTATAGAAATGGAAAAGGTGGCACCAAACAAGTGAAGTCTGCACAGTGTGACTGATTCAACTGATGTCAATAAACTGTACAGAGGGAAAAAGGATGAATGAGCAAATGTTAGGTTGTATGTGGTTTTGCAACAATAACAAACACCAAAAAAAGGGGAAAAGGCTACAGATACTGACACTAATTAGACATAACCAATCACCTCATGAGGTTAGTTCTCCTGGTTTGGGGGCTTAGGACCATGGTCTCGTGTGACAATCCAGTCAACTGACATAATATAGTTCTTAAAGTTTATGTTCTATCTCCCAGTACAGTGAGTGGTGTCTGCAGTCTTAAAAGCGTATGAGCACCTATCTAACTATTGGTCTTTATTCATCTGGGAAAAAAGATAAAGAAGGAAACCCAAGAATCAGAGAAGAAACTGGACTACAGGACTAATGGTCCCCATGAACCACTGCCTCCTCCACCTTCAGGGCAGAAGAACTAGATGGTACCCAGCTACCACTACTGAACGTTCTGATCAGGAACACAGGAGATGAATCCTGATAAAAAGGGAAAAAAATGTCAAACAGAACTTAAAATTTTTAAAGAATCCAGACTTACTGGACCTATTGAGGCTGGAGGCGTCCCCAAGACTATGGCCCTGAGTTGTTTTTCAAAGCCTGAATTGAAACTATTCCCTGAAAATACATTTAAACTAAAAATTTTAGCCCGAAGATTAAAGACTGTCATCCCTGAGCATTATGTTTCTTTGCAAAAAAATTATCTATATAAAATCAAAGGGTCAACTGCTATTTTAAAGCAGAGATGAGAAGGTTGGGAGGCAAGGAGATTAAGTAAATGGAAGTGAAATAACTAGAAAAGAAATAATGAAAAAATTGACACACTGTAGAGAATGTAACCAATGTAACCAATGTCACTGATCATGTCTGCAAACTGTGGAATGGGAGCAGGTTTTGCTGTGTAATTGTCACCAAAAATAAAATTAAAAAGAAAGAAAGAGAACATCTAACACTATTTAAACAAACTTTTCCACACCATCTGTGTAAAAATTTCTTTTCTCAAAGCTCTCATGAGAGGAGCATTACCAACAATGGAATCATCAAGAATATCCAGCACTATGATTCTGAAGAATACAGATTTAGGACTTCCAGGCAACATGGCACTATAGTCAGAAGCACCATGCCATCCTTCTGCAGCAAACAGCAGAAAAACTAAGTCAAACAGAGTCACACATCAATTCTGAAACTGTAAGCATCAAATGAAGAGATAAAGAACTCAGCCAAGCACCAAATGGAATAAGAAACTGACTGAGAACAAGGAGTGAGGAGAGATACACGTAGATGGACCCTATCAGCTACTGCAGCACGGATCCACCATCTTGGACTCCTACAGGAGATCAGTGAACAGGGGATACAAGAAGAGAGCTTCACTGAGCTTCCAGCAGGAAACACAACAACCGGTAACCAGAAATATATGCTTCCCCACCCTCCACCCTTCTTCACCCCTACTCAGCCTCCTCTGCTTCCTGCAGCCACAGTCTCTTGGCCACGAAGCATCAGCCTCACCCCGGTATCGCTTGGATTCCACCTGCCCACACTGGCTGGCTCCCTGAGTGCCTTTTGTTGGCTACTGCTATTCTTTTTTCCACTTCTTTAGATTTCTTCCTTACCTCTCACCACCTCCCCCTCCTTTCTCTCAAATACCCAGCTCCGTGTGCCATCTTTGCTTCTTCCTGAAAGGCTGTGAAACACCGCTCGACTGTGAAACTGCCTACCAGCCCATGTCGCCACACTGATGCGACCCTCAGAGCTTTTTTGTTTGTTTGTTTGCTCTGATTTGTTCTGTTTTTATTTGTTTGTTTTCTTTTTCTTTTCTCAGCTTGGGAGCCCCTTCTAGACGGGCAGTACCGCGTGGCTTAGAAGCTACTCCCTTACGCTGCACAGACGCACAGGGACATCCCTGGTGGGCATTATTTTTCTTGGTTTTTTTTTCTGTTTGTTTTTGGGTTTTTTTGCTTTCTTTGTTTTGTTTTCTTCTCTCTCATTCCCTTTTTGTCTTTCTTCATGTCCAGTTTCTCAGATTATTCATTTTTTTCTTTTACCCTTTTTCAATTTTTTTTTCATTTTTGTTTTTCCCCATTTCTCAGTCTCTCATCTCTCCACTCCAATAGCAAGCTCCCTTAGCACTCTTTTTGTTTGTATGTTTTTGGCTCCTGTTCCTCTCTCCTCTCTCATCTTTTGCATACCCATCTTAGCTCCACACATCACAATTTACCCCCTCCTTCCTGCCTGCCTGCACCATGCACTGAACATCACACTCACAAGCAAAGGCACTGCCTACTTGAACCTGCCCTGCACTGATTCCTGGTCTGCACTGTCAGCCCTGGTACGTGCAACAAACAACCCATCCCAGCAGCTCCCCTTCAGCTGGACCTGCCCTGCTGTACCATATCTGACTGACTGACCCTGCCCATTGGAGAAGGAGCAGAAAAGTATCGTGCCCACAGGTGAGCAAACAACAAAGAATGCACAGCCCACCTGTTCAGACATAACCAAACAAAACAAAAAAGCAGGACAAATCAACAATCAATAAACGAGGAAAATAACCACTGAATGCCCCGAAGACAGCAGACAATATCAAAACATTTACAAAAACAGGACACGATGGTTCCAGCAGGCATCCAAAATAAAGCACCAGATGACTTTCCAGTAGAAGAAAAGGCACTAGATCTAACTGATAGGGAATTCAAATCTCTAATATTGAGAAGTATCCAAGAGTTGAAGCAAAAAGCAGACAAAAATGAGAAAAAAATAGACAAATTCATGGAAAAGGCAGACAAATTCATGGAAAATACAGACAAAAAAAGGAAGAATTCAAGAAAATAATACAGGAACAAAATGATAAAATAAATTCACAACTAAAAATCATACAAAAACAACAATTAGAAATCCGAAAGATAAACAGCAAGATTTCAGAAATGGACAGTGTCACAGAAGGGCTCAGAAGCAGGTTTGAAACAATAGAAGGCAGGATCAGTGAAATTGAAGACAAACACTTGGCTACAACTCTGTTTGAGGAAAAATCAGAAAGAAGAATGAAGAAACACTGAGAATTATGTGTGACACAAACAAGAGCAAAAATCTGTGAGTGATCAGAGTTCCAGAACAGGCGGAGAAAACAGAAAACACGCAGAGGATCACTGGAGAACTCCTGACAGAAAACTTCCCCAATATCATGAAAGATGAAAAGCGACCATCCAAGAAGTTCAACAAACCCCATATAGGACAGACCCCATAATAAAATCACCAAAGCATATCATAATCACACTCGCTAAAACCAAAAACAAAGAATCCTGAGAGCACCTCGAAAAAAACAAAAAGTCACATGCAGAGGAGAAACAATAAGACTAAGCTCGGATTATTCGGCGGAAACCACGCAAGCAAGAAGGCAATGGGATGACATATATAAAACCCTGAAAGAAAAAAATTGCCAGCCAAGAATAATATATCCTGCAAAACTCTCGTTCAAATATGATGGTGAAATTAGCTCATTTCCAGATAAACAGAAATTAAGGGCCTATGTAAAAGCCAAAGCAAACGTACAAGACTTCTTAAAGGGAGTCCTTCAATCTGAGAACAAACACCATCAGACCACAGGCTGAATACAGGACACAGGACTGCACTAGCCAGATACCAACCTAGGAAATGAACTCTTAAGGACTACCCAAAACCAAAAGAATTACAACAGGGAACCAGAGAGGTTAACCTGTAAACAACAACAGCATCAGAACAATAAAAGAGGGAATAAACGGTGTAGATACTGAACCTTCTAACGGAGAGGAAGGCAAGGTGATACCAAGTAATAACAGACTGGTTCAAATCTAGGAAAATGAGGGTAAATTTCAAGGTAACCATAAAGAAAGTTAACAAACCTACTCATCAAAATAAAGAAAAACATAAAGTCTCAGTAAAAACAAAACCTACAAAAACAAGAGCAATGAAAAAAACTCCACAAACAAAACGAACTCAGCACAGAAGAGTAAGAGGAACAAAGAAAACGCCAGCACCACAAAATGCAATCCCACTCCTAGAAATATATCCTAGAGAAATAAGAGCCGTCACATGAATAGACATATGCACACCCATATTCACTGCAGCACTGCTCACAATAGCAAAAAGATGGAAACTACCTAAATGCCCATCAACAGATGAATGGATAAACAAACTATGGTATATACATACAGTGGAGTATTATGCAATGATAAATGTGAAGCATCTCAAAACATGGATGAAACTGGAGAACATTATGCTGAGTAAAATAAGTCAATCGCAAAAGAACAAATATTGTATGAGACCTCTACTGTAAAAACGCATGTAAAAGTTTGCATACAAAAAGAAACAATCCTTGCTGGTTATGAGGATGGGAGGGCTGGGGGGGAGCTAAATAGACAAAAGATAAGTGGTAACTTGGGTGAAGGGTAAGACGTACACAATACTGGGGAAGCCAGCACAACTTGTACAAGGAAAGGTCATGGAAGCTCCACAGACACTTCCAAACTCCCTGAGAGACTGAACTGCTGGGTGGAGGGCTGTGAGTACCATGGTCTCGGGGAACATCTAGCTAAATTGGCGTAACACAATTTATAAAGACAATGTTCTACATTCTACCTTGGTGAGTGGCATCTGGGGTCTTAAAAGCCTGTGAGCAGCCATCTAAGATACTCCACTGGTCTCACTCCTTCGGGAGCAAGGGAAAATGAAAAGAACAAATACAAGGAAAAGATTAGTCCAAAGGACTAATGAACCACAGCTACCAAGGCCTCCAACAGACTAAGTCCAGTACAGCTAGATGGTGCCCGGCTACCACCACTGACTGCTCTGACCGGGATCACAAAAGAGGGTCCTGGACAGAGCTGGAAAAGGATGTAGAACAATATTCGAACTCACAAAAAAAAGACCAGATTTACTGGCCTGAAAGAGACTGGAGAAACCCCAGAGTATAGCCCCCAGACACCCCTTTAGCTCAGTGGTAAAGTCACTTCTGAAGTTCACCATTCAGCCAGGGACTGGACAGCCCTGTAAAACAAAATGGGACTAATGAGGCACAGCACTCCAGGAACAAGGACTAGATGGCAGAAGGGGACAGGAAAGCTCACGAAAGGGAACCCAAGGTTGAGTAAGGACAGTGATGACATGTAGTGGGGTTGTTAATCATTGTCACAGGGCAACATGTGTACTAACTGTTTAATGAGAAACTATTTTGTTCTGTAAACTTTCATCTAAAATGAGAATAGCACACCCTTTTGGCTCGGTGGTGAAGTCACTTCCGAGGTTCACCGTTCAGCCTGGGAGTGGATGGCCCCATGGAACCAGATGGGACTGGTGAGGTACAGCAGTCCGGGGACAGGGGCTGGAGGGCAGGGGGGGATGGGGAAGCTGGTGGTGGGGAACCCAAGGTTGAGTGAGGATAGTGTTGATGTGTTGTGGGGTTGCTGACCATTGTCACAGGGCAACATGTGTACTAACTGCTGAATGAGAAACTATTTTGTTCTGTGGGCCTTCAGCTAGAGTGAGAATAGCAGCACAATTGGAGGAGCGTGGTCAGTGTCACTGAACTGTGCATCTGGAAATTCTGGGGGTGGTGTGTCTTTGGCTATGTATATTTTCACCAGAAAGAAGGTCGAGAGGGGAGAGGGTTGATGTGTTGTGGGGTTGTTGACCAACGTCATGGAACAGTGTGTGTAATGCTGTTTCATGGGAAGCTGTTTGTTCAGTGGGCCTTCACCTGAGGTACAATAAAATAAATAAATAAATAAAGTGAGAATAGCAGCACAACTGGGAGAATGTAATCTATGTCACTGAACTGTGCATGTAGAAATTTTTGAAATGGTGTAGCTTTGGCTATGTATATTTTCACCAAAAAAAAAAAAAAAAGGCCAAGAAGGGAGAGGGTTGACATGTTGTGGGGTTGTTAACCAATGTCATAAAACAATATGTGTACTGACTGTTTAATGAGAAACTATTTGTTCTGTAAACCTTCACCTAAAGTACAATAAAAGGAAAAAAACATAAAATAAAAATTGCTAACAAAAAAAAAAAGACCAGATTTGCTGGCCTGACAGACTGGAGAAACCCTGAGAGTATGGCCCATGCACACCCTTTTAGCTCAGGGGTGAAGTCACTCTTGAGGTTCACCGTTCAGCCAGGGATTGGACAGCCCCATAAAACAAAACAGGACTAATGAGGCACAGCAGTCCAGGGACAAGGACTAGAAGGCAGAAGGGGACAGGAAAGCTGGTAATAGGGAACCCAAGGTTGAGAAGGCATAGTGTTCACATGTCATGGGGTTGTTAACCATTGTCATAGGGCAATATGTGTACTAACTGTTTAATGAGAAACTATTTGTTCTGCAAACCTTCATCTAAGGTACAAGAAAAAAAAAAAAAGAACTATCTATGTGAGATCAAA
Organism: Dugong dugon; assembly: GCA_030035585.1. Lineage (NCBI taxonomy): Eukaryota > Metazoa > Chordata > Mammalia > Sirenia > Dugongidae > Dugong > Dugong dugon. Next base: position 63,117,563 of record CM057470.1, on the reverse strand, counting down.
CTGATAACGGCAACTCAAAAGGTTTGATGGGAAGCCTAGGGGCAGTGAGTTGAAGATAATGGTGATGGAATAATTTGGAAAAGGATAGTGAGAATAGCAGCACAACTGGAAGAATGTAATCAATGTCACTGAATTGTACATGTAGAAACTTTTGAAATGGTATAACTTTGGCTATGTATATTTTCACCAACAAAAAGGTCCTCCAAGGTCAAGAAGGAAGAGTGTTGACATGTCGTGACGTTTTTAACCAATGTCGTAAAACCATATGTGTACTGACTGTTTAAGGAGACAATATTCGTTCTGTAAACCTTCATCTAAAGTACAATTTAAAAAAAAAGAAAAAGAATATGGATTCGGCTAAGGATATCCATGCCCACTGAGGCCTAGAAATATCCTTTGCTCTAATTCTGACCACAGAGTAACTCAGACTCACATAATATTGAAGCTGGAAGGAAGACATCTTCCAGTTTTATTCAGCCTTAAACAAGATGATGAAGAGCTGGAAACATTTCCCCTCCAATAACTTCTCAAGCAATACAATCCTTTAACATCACTTTCTACAATCTGCTAGGCTGACCCCACATTTTGGTTTCTAGTTCACTCTTGGCCAAAGACCCCACAGGGGCAGTTGAGAGTCCACCACTCAATTACAGAAGACGACCGACCACTCTCCGTAACCTAGGCTACCAAAAGCATCTCTCCTTCACCTTCTAGAGATGAGAACAGGTTAAGAACCAACATTATGTAGTCTCCAAAAACATCAAAACCAGTCTGTCCTCAGAGATACAATGTTATATTGGATCCACTCTGCCAGCCTCTCCCACCCTCCTGAAGCCTGCTTCCATCATCAAAATTGTGAACAGACCTGTTCTAAAATTTTAACTATCTTGATTTATCTTTGAACTCTGCAAATCACCTGTAACATGACAAGTACCTAGAACAAAACAGCAGTTCAACAAGTATTTACTGGATTAGAATTATTAGTACATTGTTATTTCTTATCAACATTCCACTACCCTCCCCACAAACCTTATTTTCTTTCATTAAATCATAGGAAAGCAAGATTTTGTTTAAAGTCAGAATCAAAAACCCAAAATCCTCTCACCCAGCCTGTAAGAGTGGACAGCGTCTCTACGATATTTTATTCAATCCACACATCTTCAACACCATTGATTCCACTACATTTGAAAGCCTATGTTTAATATTCATAATAGTAATAGCAAAGCTCTTGGTGCTGATGGCAATAAAGACACTGAAGGGCCTCTAATAGCTGCCTCTAGAGTATGGCTTTTTTTATATAAATGCCAACCAATCACTAAGGGTTATGTGGCAGATTGTTAAAAAATAGCCATTGATGAATTACAGCTCCCTGTGTCCATATCCCCTTTGCAATGTGACTCTGTCGCTCCTCCTAGTAAGTGGACACTATTTTCCCTCTTGAATCTGTGCTGGCCATAGAACTTGCTTTGACCAGAAGAATACAGCCGACGGGATGTCGTATGATTTCCAAAGCTAAGCCTTATGAGGCCTTGCAGATTCCACTCCCAGGCTCTTGGCAAATTACCCTGAGTCTAAATGTGATAAAGCTCAATCTATTGTCCGTGATGATGAAAGACCATGTGGAGCAAGAAATTCAGCAGTCCCAGCCACCAGAGTTGGGTTTAGCCCCAAAGAGAGCTTCCAGCAGAACACAAGCCACATGAGTGAGCTTAGGTGAGACCAGCAGAACCACCACTCAATTAAGCGAACAGAATTAGTTGGTCTTTTAAGGCAGTACTCATACTCCAAAGTAGTTAGGTAGGAATAATTAAAAAGTGATCAGAATCAATCTCTCTTAAGGAACCCCCATGGCAACCATAAGTGGTTCCCTAGAAGTAAAAACAGGAAAAAGTGAAAATGTACAATTCACTCACAGAATATCACTCACAGAATATCTTTAAGAATATTGGTAACTGACCTACAATTATTCAGAGCATCCCACTAAGGAAAAAAAAAAAAAAAAAAAAGATTGCCTTGTATTTTCATTTCTCCTTTGCTCAAATTCTTAGCACTTCATTTTCAAAGCAGAAAAATTACACAGAATTATTTTAATTATTCTGTGTAAAGAGTGGTGAAATGAGTAGCACAGAATTCCAAGTAGGCAGTTTTATAGTCAACACAATTTCAAAAATAAGGAAATAAAGCTGGAGACAAGAACTTATTACTTTCACTTCCTTTTCTCCCTATGTTACTACAGTGGTAAGCGCTCTAACTTATTTCATAAGATAAAGCAACTAAGAGATGAAGGACATTAGACTTGGAATTAGAAGAAATGGGCAACTTTCTCAGTTCTATCCTAGACTTGTCAACTCAGCCACTTCATGAATTAAATGAGTTACTATCAGCTAACATTACTGGGACCCCAGAGCAATTACCATAAAATCTCACTCACAGCCTAGAATCCCCATCAATAAAAGAAAACTGTTAATTCATTCACGAAGCTAAGCATTTTGGAAACAGGATTGTTCTGACTTTATTTAAGAAACCAATATTCCAGGGTGGGGCAAGATGGCCAAGTAGTCAGAGGCTTCCGGTGGACCCTCTTACAACAAACACCTGAAAAAACAAGTGAATTGATTATATATGGCAATCTGGGAGCCCTGAACATCAAAGACAGAGTTGAGGAACCAGACTGGGTAGCTGGGGGACGGAGAGACGGTTCCGGAGGAGCAAGGAGTTGCCAGACGTGACCTGGCAAGAGCCTGAGCCCTTCAGGTCTGATCAGCTTGGGGGTGAATGGTGAGTCAGGCAAGCGGAGGTGCTCTGAAGGCACGTTTTCCACACCGGGAGAGACCCAGCACCAGAGTCTCCAAGGCCACCAAGAACCAATGCAAAGAAGTTCTGGATCAGGGTAAGAGAAGTAATTGCATACGGCCTACGGCGTGAATCAAAAACACCCCCCTTAGGGAAAAACCTCTCTCCCATTTACCTCCACACTCCCTGCTCTGCACTGGGTCCCAGACCTGCTTCAGCAATTGCTGAGTTCCCTGAGCCGGAAGTAGGATCCAGCACTTGCCCAGAGCCATTCTCCCTGCCTTGGAGAGTGAACAAATTAACAAACGAGGAAAAAATAAACTGCTGGCTCCCCTAAGACAGAAACCCAGGATAGGCACAGCTCCTTTGCCTAGGCACAGGCATAAGGGATCCACAGACTTTGAGAGCCCTTCCTCCTTCACAGACTTGTGTGGGCCCATCTCAACAGCGTAGGCCCTCATTACCACAGTACAAAGGGGTATATACCAGAACTCTAACTTCAACTGTTTCAGCTGTGAAGTGACAGCTTCTTGACATCTGCCACTACTCTGCCCATTAAGCAGGGTCCTCACCTACCCACAACAGGGGCCTGAGGACTGGTGGCTCCACCCACACCACCTAGCCACCTGCGATAGGGGCCCACGAATAAGAGGGCCCCCCAGTCCTTACAGCCAACAGCATTACGTGCTCATACTCCGGCTACAAAACCCACCGACCTACCCACTCTAGGGAACAGGGACACACCCTCCTTCTGGACACTCAGGGGCGGCCATCAGCCCCCTGCCTTTGCTCAGACTGTGTCCCCCTGCTGCAGCCAGATGCCTGTGCCTACACCAATCACCCAGGCCTGTCTAGGACTGTAGGTGAGAGCCTACACCACACACTTGGTGGCTATCTTACCTGGGCAACTGAGCTGAATCCGTACAGGAGTGGCAGGCTTCTGAGCTCACATACCGAGTAACAGATCTAACCACCTGGTGACCGAACGTTAGAGTTGAAAGGCACCAATAGTCAAACTACCTCATACGAGCAGCCTATTTGGGCATATCAAACCAAAACAAGAATCTAGAACACAGTCAGCAAACGTAAGATAAATAAATATACTAACTTATCGACGGCTCAGAGAAAACAGTCAATATCAAATCTCATAAAGAGGCAATCCATGATGGCTTCAACAAGCTCCAAATTAAAAAATCTAGAAATTTTCCAGAGGAGGAAAATTTCTTGGCATTGCCGGAGGCAGAATACTAAAGATTAATACATAAAACACTTCAAAAAATTAGGAAGGAAATTAAGCAAAACGCAGAACATGCAATAGAGGGAATTAAAAAGATTAGAGAAGAGCATACTGACAAATTTAACAGGCTACAAGAATCCACAAAGAGACAGCAATCAAAACTCCAGAAGATTAACAATAAACTGTCAGAATTAGAAAACTCAACAGAAAGTCAGAGGAGCAGAACTGAGGCAACGGAAGTCAGAATTAGTGACAATGAAGATAAAGCACTCGACAACAACTTATTTGAGGAAAATATGATAAAAGGATAAAAAAATGAAGAAACCCTAAGAATTATGTAGGACTCTATTGAGACAAATAACCTATGAGTGACTGGAGTACCAGAACAGAAGGGGAGAACAGAAAATACAAAAGAATTGTTGAAGATTTCTTGGCAGACAACTTCCCCGATATCGTGAAAGATGAGAAGATATCTATCCAAGATGCTCATCAAACCCCACATACGGTAGATCCCAAAAGAAAGCCACCAAGACATATTATAATCAGACTTCACAAAACCAAAGATAAAAAGGGAATTTTAAGAGCAACTAGGGATAAACAAAAAGTCATCTACAAAAGAGAGTCAATAAGAATAAGCTCAGACTACTCAGCAGAAACCATGCAGGCAAGAAAGCAATAGGATGACATACATAAAGCCTTGAAGGAAAAAAACTGCCAGCCAAGAATTACATATCCAGCAAAATTGTCTCTCAAATACGATGGCGAAAATAGGGCATTTCCAGATAAACAAGTTGAGGGAAACTCTAAAAAAAAAACAAAAATTACAAGAAATACTAAAGGAAGTCCTCTGGTTAGAAAATCAGTAACATCAGTTAACAACCAAAGACTAGAACACAGGACAGAGCAACCAGATATCAACCCCAATAGGGAAGTCACAAAAGTAAATCAAAGCTAAAATACTGAAAACAGGGAAACAGATGTCGATATGTAAAAGATGTAAACATTAAAACAAAAAGAGAGACTTAAAAAATGCAGACATAGATTTTTCATACAGAGAAGAAGTCAAGGCGACATAAAGAAATAAAAGACTGGTATAAACTTAGAAAAAAAGGAGTAAATATTAAAGTAACCACAAAGGAAACTAACAATCCTACAAGTTAGAAAAAGATGGAAACAAATACATAAGACAAACGACTCAGCACAGAAAATTAAGTGGAACAAAGAAACTGTGAACACACAAAAAAAGACATCAAAATGACAGAACTGAACTCATACCTATCAATGATTATGCTGAATGTAAATGAACTAAATGCACCAATAAAGAGACAGAGAGTGGAAGATGGGATTTAAAAAAAAACACGATCCATCTATATGCTCCCTACAAGAGACACACCTTAGACTTAAAGACACAAACTAAAACTCAAAGGATGGAAAAAAATCTATCAAGCAAATAACACTTAAAAAAGAGCAGGAGTGGCAATATTAATCTCTGACAAAACAGACTTTAAAGTAAAATCCACCACAAAGGATAAGGAAGGACTCTCTATAATGACTAAAGGGTCAATACACCAGGAGAACATAACTACGATAAATATTTACGCACAAAACTACAGGGCTCCAAAACACATAATACAAACACTAACAGGACTGAAAAGAGATAGACAACTCCACAATAATAGTAGTAGACTTCAACACACCATTTTCAGTGAAGGACAGAACATCCAGAAAGAAGTTCAACAAAGACATGGAAGATCTAAATGCTACAATCAACCAACTTGATCTCATAGACATATACCAAACACTCCACCCAACAGCAGCCAAGTATAATTTCTTTTCCAACACACATGGAACATTCTCCAGAACAGACCACATATTAGGTGATAAAGCCAGCCTTAACAAAATTCAAAGCACTGAAATATTACAAAGCATCTTTTCTGACCATAAAGCCATAAAAGTAGAAATCAACAACACAAAGAGCAAGGAAAAAAAATCAAACACATGGAAATTGAACAACACCTTGCTCAAAAACTACTGGGTTATAGAACAAATTAAGGATGGACTAAGGAAATTCATAGACTCAAACAAGAATGAAAACACATCCTACCAGAAACTTTAGGACACAGCAAAAGCAGTGCTCAGAGGTCAGTTTATAGCAATAAACACACACATCCAAAAAGAAAGGGCCATAATCAAAACATTAACCCTACAACTGGAACCAGGAAAAAGAGAGCTGCAAAAGAAGCCCTCAGACGTCAGAAAAAGGGAAATAATAAGAATTAAAGCAGAATTAAATGAAACAGAGAACAGAAAAACAATTAAAGAGTTAACAAGACCAAAAGCTGGTTCACTGAAAAGATCAACAAAATTGATAAACCACTGGCCAAACTGACAAAAGAAAAACAGGACAGGAAGCAAATAACCCGTATAAGAAATGAGATGGGTGATACCACAACAGAACCAACTGAAATGAAAAGAATCGTAACAGAACACTATGAAAATTGTACTCTAACAAATTTGAAAACCTGGAGGAAATGGACAAATTTCTAGAAACTCACTACCTACCTAAACTAACACAAACAGAGGTAGAACAACTAAATAAACCCATAACAAAAGAAGAGATTGAAAAGGTAATTAAAAAACTCCCAACAAAAAAAAAGCCCTGGCCCAGATGGCTTCACTGGAGAATTCTACCAAACTCTCAGAGAAGAGTTAACACCACTACTACTAAAGGTATTTCAGAGCAGAGAAAAGGATGGAATACTCCTAAACTCATTCTACGAAGCCAGCATAACCCTGATACCAAAAACAGGTAAAGACACCACAAAAAAAGAAAAGAAAATTACAGATCAATATCCTTCACAAACATTGACACAAAAAATCATCAACAAAATTCCAGCCAATAAAATTCAGCAACATATCAAAAAAATAATTCACCATGATCAGGTGGGATTTATACCAAGTATGCAGAGATAGTTAAACATTAGAAAAACAATCAATGTGATCCATCACATAAATAAAACAAAAGACAAGAACCACATGATCGTATCAATCAATGCAGAAAAGGTATTTGACAAAGTCCAACACCCATTCATGATAAAAACTCTCAACAAATTAGGAATAGAAGGGAAATTCCTCAATATAATTAAGGTCATTTATACAATGCCTACAGCCAACATCATCCTAAATGGAGAGACTTTGAAAGCATTCCCCTTGAGAACGGGAACCAGACAAAGATGCCCTTTATTACCACTCTTATTCAACATTGTGCAGGGGGTCCTAGGCAGAGCAGTTAGGCTAGAAAAGAAATAAAGGGCATCCGAATTGGTAGGGAAGAAGTCAAAGTATCTCTATTTGCAGATGATATGATCTTATATACAGAAAACCCCAAAGAATGCATAAGAAAACTATTAGAACTAGTAGAAGATTTCAGCAAAGTTTCAGGATACAAGATAAACATACAAAAATCAGTTGGATTCCTCTACACCACCAAAGTTAAGTTCAAAGAGGAAATCACCAAATCAATACCATTTACAACAGTTCCTAAGAAGATAAAATACCTAGGAATAAATCTAACCAGAGATGTAAAAGACCTATACGATGAAAACTACAAGACACTACTGCAAGAAACAAAAAAAGACCTGCGTAAGTGGGAAAACATACCTTGCTCATGGACAGGAAGATTCAACATTGTGAAAATGTCAATTCTACCCAAAGCGATCTACAGATACAATGCAATCCCGATCCAAACTCCACCAGCATTTTTTAATGAGGTGGAGAAACAAATTACCAACTTCATATGGAAAGGGAAGAGGCCTCGAATAAGTAAAGCATTACTCGAAAAGAAGAACAAAGTGGAACGCCTCACACTACCTGACTTTAGAACCTACTATACCATCACGGTAGTCAAAACAGCCTGGTACTGGTACAACAACAGATACATAGACCAGTGGAACAGAATTGAGAATCCAGACATAAATTCATCCACCTAGGGGCAACTGACATTTGACAAAGGCCCAAAGTCCATTAACTGGGGAAAAGATAGTCTCTTTAACAAATGGTGCTGGCATAACTCGATATCCATCTGCAAAAGACTGAAGCAAATTCCATACCTCACACCATGCACAAAAACTAACTTAAACTGGAACAAAAACTTAAATATAAAACCAAAAACAATAAAGATCATGGAAGATAAAATAGGGACAATGCTAGGAGCTCTAACACATGGCATAAACACAGTATGAACCATAAGTAACAATACACAAGCACCACAAGAGAAACTAGATAACCGGTAGGTCCTAAAAAAATAAAACACTTATGCTCATCCAAAGACTTCACCAAAAGAGTAAAAAGACAACCTACAGACTGGAAAAAAATTTTGGATACTACAAATCCGATCAGCGTCTAATCTCTAAAATCTACAAGATACTACAAAACCTCAACAACAAAAAGCCAAATAAACCAATTAAAAAATGGGCAAAGGATATGAACAGGCACTTCGCCAAAGAAGATATTCAGGCAGCTAACAGACACATGAAGAAATGCTCACGATCATTAGCCATGAGAGAAATGCACATCAAAACTACAATGAGATACCATCTCACCCCAACAAGGCTAGCATTAATCCAAAAAACACAAAATAATAAATGCTGAAGAGGTTGTGGAGAGATTGGAACACTTACACAGTGTTGGTGGGAATGCAAAATGGTACACCTTAAAAAGCTAGACATAGAAGTACCACAGGATCCAGCTATCCCGCTCCTTGGAATATATCCTAGAGAAATAAGAGCCTTCACACAAATAGATACATGCACACCCATGTTCACTGCAGCACTGTTCACAATAGCAAAAAGATGGAAACAACCTAGGTGCCCATCAACGGATGAATGGATATCCACACAATGGAATACTACACAATGATAAAGAACAACGCTGAAGCCGTGAAACATAACATGGAGGAAGCTGGAGGTCATTATGCTGAGTGAATTTAGTCAGTCACAGAAGGACAAATATTGTATAACACCACTATTATAAGAACTGAAGAAAAGGTTCAAACACAGAAGAAAACATTCTTTGATGGTTATGAGGGTGGGGAGGGAGGGTGAGGGTTATTTACTAACTAGATAGCAGATAAGAATTATCTTAGGTGAAGGGAAGGACAGCACAAGCTACAGGGGAGGTCAGCAGAACTGGACTAAACCAAAGCGAAGTTTCCTGAATACAATCAAACGCTTTGAGGGACAGAGTAGCAGGGGTAAGGGTCTGGGGACCATGCTTTCAGGGGAATTCTAGCTCAACTGGCATAACAAAGCTTATTAAGAAAATGTTCTGCATCCTACTTCAGGGAAATTCTAGCTCAACTGGCATAACAAAGCTTATTAAGAAAATGTTCTGCATCCTCCTTTGGTGAGTGGTATCTAGGGTCTTAAAAGCTTGCAAGTGACCATCTAAGATGCATCAAGTGGTCCCAACCACCTGAAGTAAAGGAGAATGAAGAACACAAAGACACAAGGAAACTATTAGCCCAAGAGACAGAAAGGGTCACATAAACCAGAGACTCCATCAGCCTAAGACCAGAAGAACTAGATGGTGCCTGGCTACCACCAATGATCCCCCTGACAGGGAACACAACAGAGAATACTGGATGGAGCAGGAGAAAGGTGGGGTGCAGAACTAAAATTCTAGTAAAAAGACCAGACTTAATGGTCCGAATGAGAATGGAAGAACCCCAGAGAGCATGGCCCCCGGATTCTCTGTCAGCCCAGAACTAAAACAATTTCCAAAGCCAACTCTTCAGACAGGGATTGGACTGGACTGTGGGACAGAAAGTGATACTCGTGAGGAGTGTGCCTCTTAGCTCAAGTAGATACAAGAGACTAAACGGGCAGCTTCTGTCCGGAGGTGAGAGGGGAAGGCAGAAAGGGTTAGGAGCTGGTTGAATAGACATGGAGAATCAGGGGTAGAAAAGAGGAGTGTGCTGTCACCGTATGGGGAGAGCAATCAGGGTCACGTAACAATGTATGTATAAATTTCTGAATGGGAAAAAATAACAAAGAAACTAAAAAAAAAAAAAAAAAGAAACCAATATTCCAAATGTGCCCCTTTTACCTTTACATTTTAACACTTTTAGGTGTGAAACAGGAGTCCTTGGGTAGTGCAAATAGTTAAGCACTAGACTACTAGCCAAAAGGTCAGCAGCTCGAACCCACACAGAGTGCCTTCCAGATGGGCCTGGCGCTTCCGAAAGGTCCCAGCGTTAAAAAATCCTATGGAGTGTTTCTACTCTGCACACAAGGGGTCACCATGAGTCAGAATCAACTCACAACATAGCTAACAACAACAACTATGGCATTAGTTATGAGTATTAAAATCTAATTGAAAAACCAATTAAATTCTCTAGGAAAAAAAAAGGCGAAGGTTTGTTTTTGTTTTTTGTTTTTATATTTTATTGTACTTCAGGTGAAGGCTTACAGAACAAATAGTTTCCCATGAAACAGTAGTACACATGTTGTTTTATGACATTGATTAACAACCCCACAGCATATTAACCCTCTAACTTCTCAACCTTTTTTTTTTTTTTGGTGAAAATATACATAGCCAAAGATACAGTTTCAAAAATTTCTACATGCACAGTTCAGTGACATTGACTACACACTTCCAATTCTGCTGTTATTCTCACTTAAGATGAAGGCTTACAGAACAAAATAGTTTCTCATGTAACAGTTACTACAAATGTTGCCCTATGACAATGGTTAACAATCCCACTACATGTCAACACTGCTCTTACTCAACCTTGGGCTCCCTATCACCAGCTTCCTTGTCCCCTTCTGCCTTCTGGCCCTTGTCGCTGGACTCCTGTACCTCGTTAATCTCATTTGGTTTTACGGGGCTGTCCACTCCCAAGCTGAATAGTGAACCTCGAAGGTAACTTCACCACTGAGCTAAAACGGTGTCTGGGGGCCATATTCTCAAGGTTTTTCCAGTCTCCTTTAGGACAGTAAATCTGGTCTTTTTTTTTTTTTTTTTTGAGTTAGAATTATGCTCTATATCCTTCTCCAGCTCTGTCCAGAACCCTCTGTTGTGATCCTGGTAGGAGCAGTCAGTGGTGGTAGCCGGGCACCATTTAGCTGTACTGGACTCAGGCCGGTGGAGGCCTTGGTAGCTGTGGACAATTAGTCCTTCGGACTGATCTTTTCCTTGTATCCTGTTCTCTTCATTCTCCCTTGCTCCCGAAGGGATGAGACCAGTGGAGTATCTTAGATGGCCGCTCACAGGTTTTTAAGACCCCAGACACTACTCACCAAGGTAGAATGTAGAGCATTGTCTTTATAAGCTCTGTCATGCCAATTGAGATAGATGTTCCCCAAGACCATGGTCCCCAGAGCCCTCCGCCCAGCAATTCAGTCCCTCAGGGAGTTTGGATGTGTCTATGGGGCTTCCATGACCTTTCCTTGTACAGGCTGTGCTAGTTTCCCCTGTATTGCGTACTGTCTCACCCTTCACCCAAGATACCACTTATCTATTGCCTATTTAGTATTCCCCCCCCACCCCTCCCATCCCTGGTAACCAACAAAGATTGTCACATTTTGTGTGTGAACTTTTTCATGGGTTTTTACAATAGAGGTCTCATACAATGTGTGTCCTTTTCTGATTGACTTATTTCACTCAGCATAATGTCCTCCAGTTTCATCCATGTTATGAGATGCTTCACAGTTTCATCGTTGTTCTTTCTCATTGCATAGTACTCCATTGTGTGTATGTACCATAGTTTGTTTATCCATTCATGTGTTGATGGGCATCTAGGTTGTTTCCATCATTTTGCTATTGTGAGCAATGCTGCCATGAACATAGGTGTACATATGTCTATTCGAGTGACAACTCTTATTTCTCTAGGATATATTCCTAGGAGTGGGATTGCTGGATCGAATGGTATGTCTATTTCTAGCTTTCTGAGGAAATGCCAAATCATTTTCCAAAATGGTTGTATCATTTTGCATTCCCACCAGCAGTGCATAAGAGTTCCCATCTCCCTGCAGCCCCTCCAACATTTGTTATTTCCAGTGTTTTTGATTCGTGCCAGTAATGCCGGGGTGAGATGGTATCTCATTGTGGTTTTAATTTGCATTTCTCTAATGGCTAGTGATCGTGAGCATTTCCTCATGTGTCTGTTGGCCATTTGAATGTCTTCTTTGGTGAAGTGTCTGTTCATTTCCTTTGCCCATTTTTTGATAGGATTATTTGTCTTTCTGTTGTAGAGGTGTTGGATTTTTTGTAGATTATGGAGATTAAACCTTTGTCTGACTTGTACTGTCCAAAAATTTTTTCCCAGTCTGTAGGTTCTCTTTTTATTCTTTTGGTGAAGTCTTTTGAAGAGCATAGGTGTTTGATTTTTAGAAGATCCCAGTTATCTTGCTTATCTGTTGGGGTTTGTGCGTTGATGGTTATGGTTTGTATCCTGTTAATGCCATGTATTAAGGAAAACAGGCAAAACTTTGTCTAATAGCTTTCAAGAACATATATTCAACTTGCTTTGTGGATTCATTTAAACTACTATCCCGTAACAATCTCTATTTCTAGCCATACCCAGTGTCCCAGTGTGCTCAATTAGAAACTAGAAAAAGCAATACAGAGTCGTAGAACCAGTCTGCCTAGTTTTGAAACTCAGCTTGGCTACTTACTAACTATATTACAGCTGGGCAAGCAACTTCACCTCTCTGCCTCAGTTCCATACCTTTCCAATGGGATTAATATTACCTTCATCCTAGGGGTGCTGTGAGGAGTAAATGTGTTAACATGTGTAATGGTGTCAGCCATATAGCAACTCATTTTTTCCAGCTTTTATTATCAATTATGTTCAGATATATTATGGCAAGATCCTAAATTAGGCTGGTGATAGATGAAGCAGAAAATATGGGAAACATGAGTGACCACCAGCAAGTATTTGCTCTCACGTATGTTACTGTCGATGCAATGAACAATGTTAGACTGTAAATCAATTCTAGTTTAACTCAGACTTACAGTGCTTCCTAAAATATGAACATTTTCCCCATCTGACAAGCTTGGGCTGGCCTCAGAGGCTCAGCTGCCAAGGAAATGGAATAGTTCACCCTCAGCATTTTATGGTTCATAGTACTTTCCTCTCATAAAAAGGGGTTTTTTTCAAATGAGACTAAAGGGGCACACCAGCTCAGGGGCAGGATGAGAAGGCAGGAGGGGACAGGAAAGCTGGTAACAGGGAACTCAAGGTTGAGAAGGGGGGGGGGGGTGTTGACATGTTGTGGGGTTGGCAACCAATGTCACAAAACAGTATGTGCACTGTTTAATGAGAAACTAATTTGCTCTATAAACCTTCATCTAAAGTATAATTTAAAGGGGGGGGGGCGTTGTTTGTTTTGTTTTGTTTTAACCTGGGATCAAGGATTCTGTTATTCCTCCATCACTTCCCAAAGAGGTACTGCTTTGACACAAACGGCATAATAGCTCCTAGCAGATTCTTACAGACGCCAAAGGCAAAAGAAGCATTTTACTTTTGCACACTACCTTATGCTATGAGACTCTTATTTGGTTAACAAAAATATTTAGGGAGAATTTGAAGGGTCAGAAGCCCCAAACTTGCCCCCAAGTTGTTCATCCAACAAGGAAAAAAATTAAAAACTACAGTAAAATAGGGAATTCATCAAGGTTCATAGAATGAAGCTCTCAATATGCCCTAAAATCCTTCCAATCCTAGTATTACAATCTCACAATTGATTCTTTATTCCCTGATTCAGCTAGCTGTCAACTCTGACATTGTCCCTCCTCAACCACCAGTAATTTTAGTTCAGTTTTATCTCAATTATGCACAGTGCCATTGATATGGGATTCTATGGTTAGCCACACTTCTGACCTACCTGTTAATTAAAGCCAACAACAGCATTGCTTTCTATGGAAGATTCTGAGTCAAACTTCTACTACCAGCAAACAAATGTAATTACTCAGGCTAAACTGGAAATCCCTCTGGCTAAATCTTGGTTAGCCCAACCCCCTCAAAAATACCCAGGGAGCCAGCTAATCAAGGAAAACCCTACTGTAGTTACCAAAACAGCACAAATACCAAGGCTCTATTGAAAAAAGGAGACTTAAGATGCTTGTTCACAACACTCATGTAACCATCCAAACAGATTCTGTTTAGCAGAACTTTGGCTCTGGATAGCCATAGTCCCAAATTCCCCTGTGAGGTGCCTAGGTTTATTTAGGGGCAAAAAGAAAATACCGTTGTCTTACTCAGTAGCCCCAACCGAAGTCACTACCTCCTGAAATGACAAACAGAGAGGAAAAAAAAGATATAAGGGCCTTACTGCTCGGTACATGGCACGTATCCCAATAAGTTGAAAATAAACCAAGAATCAAACCAAAAACCAAACCTGCTGCCATCTCATTGGAATAGGTAATTAACAAAAAAGAACACAAATAGCCATTAACATGAAAACCATCAAATCTTTCTAGTCATCCAAAAAGTTTAAGTTCTATTTTTTCCAGAGAGCAATATCTAGAAAATATCTTAAAATATGTTTATGTTTAACAATAATTCCATTCCTAAGAATTTATCCTAAGGAAATTAAAGATTATGCAAAGAAAGTGTTATTCAAAGCAGTATTATTTATGCTAGATTAGTTACAAAAATTATGGCAGTTGTGTGACTGGAATACTACATTACCCCTTCTGTGGACTGAACTGTGCCCCCCAAAAATGTGCCAACTTGGCTAGGCCATGATTCCCAGTATTGTGTGATTATCCACCATTTTATCATCTGATGTGATTTTCCTATGTGTTGTAAATCCTACCTCTATGATGTTAATGAGGCAGGATTAGAGGCAGTTATGTTAATGAGGCAGAACTCAATCTACAAGATTAGCTTGTATCTTGAGTCAATCTCTTTTGAGATTTTATAAAAGAGAGAAGCTAGCAGAGAGATAGGGAGACTTTCTACAGCCAAGAATGAAGAACCAGGAGGGGAGCACATCTTTGGATCCAGGGTCCCTGCACTGAGAAGCTCCTACATCAGGGGAAAACTGATGACAAGGACCCTCCCCAAGAGCAGAGAGAGAGAAAGCCTTCCCCTGGAGCTAGCACCCTGAATTTGGACTTCTAGCCTCCTCGACTGTGAGAGAATAGATTTCTTTGTTAAAGCCATCCACTTGTGGTATTATTTCTATTATAGCAGCACTAGACAACTAAGACACCATTAAAAAAAATACTGTAAAAGACTACAGACATTGGAAAATGTTAATAGTATGACACTGGTTTTTTTTTAACCAGGCTGTAATAGCTTGTTTAATAATTTATTATTTAAGTAAAACATATATACTACAATAATTTATACATATACATACAAGTCATTCTTAAAAATGTCATTGGTGATTAACTCAAGTTGCCAGAATTATAAATCATTTGATTTCATTTTTCTGCTTTTCTGTGTTTCAGCTTTCCTACACTAAACAATGTTTCTGAAAATTATTTAAAAAAAAAAAACTGGTACGTTTGTAATTATAATCTCCTTGCCACTTTCACCAGAGTTTTCTAACAGGGACCAATCTGTTCTCTCAATCCAATATTGCTGAGGCCTAGAGAACAAGTTAAAAAAAAAGCCTTAAAGATACAAATACAGGCACTTTCAAATACCTGCTAATACAACTTGCATATTTCCATACTCCACTGTTATTTAATATTTCGCGAATGATTATCTTTTGAGATATGTGAAGGTATACTGTATCAGCTAGATTTAACAATATTTCCATTTTCAAGAAAATAGGAAAAGCTTATCCAACACAATACCCCATAACCCATGCTCCAATGATCTGGAAAGCACAGACTCTATGTGAACATAGAGGAGTTGGAACTCCACAGTTACACGACCACCATCACAGAGTTCCAAATGGATACCCAAAAGATGGCAGCCATTACTGTGGGTATAACTCCATCCCCACTTCAAGGCAGATGAGAATGTGCTTTTTAATCTGTCCCCGGCTTGTTTAAAGAATTCTTTTATACCCACATCCTTCACAATCTTTAATAAGAGACCTTACGTGAGCACACCTGCACTAACTGTAGTCACACAGAAGCACTACCACTATATATGGCATTGAGTGTTCTGTCCAAAAAGGGGTACTTTAATAGCATACATAGCAAGAGTCCATCCAGGTATCCAGCACCTTGCACAACTGCTCAGACCATTTTAAATCCATGTAATGCCTGAAACTCTGCCAAATCCACAGAGCGTTTATGTTTTTAAAATTCGGATTTGCAACAACAGGCTACAGAGACAAGTGAAACACAATCCTCACACTGATCAACCCCAGCAAAGCTTTCAATGCAGAATGGTCAACAGTCATCTCTTTGCTGCAATGTGCAGGCCATGTGTGGTAACCTCTGCCTTCCAATCCCCCCACCAATGTTCAAATTAAGTTCCTCATCAGCACCGCAAAGTTTTAAGTTACTTTCTCACCGTGTACCAACAGCAAGATACTAAAATCTCTGGGAAACCATCCACGTAACTCTCACTTTTTGACAGTCATCTTTCTAGTGGGACAGGGAATATAATACACAAACTTATAAAAGCTATGTCAAAAAAAGTCAAAAGGCTTGTTCCAATTTCCATCACTACCCCAGGACCCATAGAGTGGCTTCTACCATAACTTCATTATTGATCATCCCCCAGGACAGAGGCACACATCACACAGTAGATACTCTCAGAAAAACAGCTTACTTGAACTCTAGCAAGGACTCAAAGCCCACTGGTCTTAGATCACAATTATTTCTCCTGCTTAATAAACCGCTAAACATCCCATCACCACCCGGCTTTACCTTTCCATCACCCATAATTGAAACAAACATACAACCATATTTTCTAACTATATGATCAGCATTTTTTTAACCAATGCTTCCAAATCTTTTTCAGATGTGCCATGATATGAAGAAAAAAATGTTTGTACAACACAATGAAGGAAAAACAAAGATGCTTTTGGTTAAAGCCACTGACCTGGAGGCCTAGAGAGTAGCCCCAGGCCACAGGGCTAAGGTAGTCTATATTTCAGCAGAAGGGTAATCTATTTACAGCATCATACTAATTGAAGAGCTAACAAAACAACCAGATTTGACTTCTCCTTCTTGGAGAGTTTACTTAGAATAATGTTATTAACTACATGACAAAGCCAGATTTTTGTCAAACATAAATTAAATCCATTCTTCCCTTATCTGCCCAAAATACACTTAGGATTCCCATCAGCCACAGGTAATAAATAATTCTGGGTTCTCACTTTTTTTCCCCAGGAAAACTGTAGATTAGCCCTCCTAAGGATCTTACAAAGTCAAAACTGAGGACCTATTGTGTGCAAGATGGCTCTGCTACCCACATTGTCAAAGTGTGATATGCTGAAAAGTGAGGAAAATTAAGATTTCCTAATGGCAACAGAAGTTAGTTTCAAGAAATTAATATTTTTACTTATGTTCACTAACACATGTAACTGATTTTTGCCAAGTTATCCACACCTATAAGCAAGCCTAAAAACAGGTGGACATCTTCCAATTGAACAAGATATAAAGTGAGAAGATATGCTTTATAAATGTTTTTTCTATCACATATCAATAGCTGATTTATAAAATGATATGATGTACCATATTATCAAGGATTATCAAGCCAGATGTCCTTCAAATATCTGGCTGAGTATTTTATGGTCTTCTTAAACCGACACACATGTCCACATTACACTAGGTCATGAAATTCAAATAGGGTCTTATTTCCTTCCTTTCCTTTCTATTTGGCTTCCTAATGGATCGCAGTTAATTTTTCATTTCAAGCTGACTTCTCTCTGCTCTCCAGCACACACGTGACACTCTTACCCAAACGCCCAATTAGCTTATCCCGAAACCAAAAAATAATTTGCCACGTAAACCTTTACTTGTAACAACTCTGTTATCCCCCAGGATATATCCTTAGGAATCTAGAGAGGCAAAAAAGGAATGAATTTACTTCATATATATAATTTTGTATACATTTTAATTCAATTTGGACAATTTGAAAGGCCTTCAGGTAACCATTTACCGCTAGATGGCGCTCTTAAATGATGCAAGGTTAAATTTTACCAATGATTAGTATTGACAGCAGGAGACAACCTGCACTCAGACATGATGAACTATTCATTGTTTGGAAGCAGTGGAATGTAAGCAGCTTTCAGGTAACTGGCACTGCCTAAAGCAGAAAAGTTACCAACAGTATTTTTAAAGTTAAGCTTTATTTCCAAGATTACTTTCTCCAATTTGAAAACACCCTCAAGTGTTTAGCCAATAATTTAGTAACGGGAGGGAACCCCAAAAATTACACTACACACAATAATTTTTAACTAGTCATCAACAGTACATAACATTTATCTATATAATAACAGCTCCTTCTTCAGGAATACAATCAACATTTGAGCACAAACACTGTTCACATTCAGCACCTGAATATTCATCTGGATGCCTTTTGACCATTGGAAATTATGCTGCACCACGGTGACTAAGTACTTTTCGTAACAGCCCTCAGCAAGTCATAGGAACTCAAACTTTTTTTAATTAAATAATCATCCAAGCTCATGTGTTTAACACCTTTAGGACAAATAGCTTCATTCAGATATCCCAATGGGGGGGGTTTCATTTGTTGTTTCATTTTTTAATCATTAGTCACAATATGTATAAGTAGCTTCCCTAAAAAAGATAGCCAGAAGCTTTTACTAGACAAATGTTCCTAACTAATAAGCTTCATGATACATAAATTAGTCAGCCATCTTCTGGCTTTAAAAAGTCTTTATCTGTTCCAAGACATTTAGCATCTGTAACTGTCTTGATTCACATGACACGTGATAATCTTTTGTAGATTCAAGTGACTTTCCATTTTAATGCACCTTTATACTATATAATCTTCTTTTAAAATTTTAATCCACAGTCCTAATTTAAATTCAACTGTGTTATTGTTGTTAGGTGTCATCAACTCATAGTGACCCTATGGATAACAGGACAAAAAACTGTCCAGTTCTGCACCATCCTCAAAATCACTGCGATGTTTGAGCCCAATGTTGCAGCCACTGTGTCAGTGCATCTCCTTGACGGTCTTCTTCTTTTTCACTAACGCTCTACCTTACCAAGCTTGATATCCTTCTCCAGGGATTGGTCCCTCCTGATAACATGTCCAAAGTAGGTGAGACAAGTTTCACTATTCTCACTTCCAAGGAGCACTCTGGCTGTACTTCTTCCAAGATAGAGTTATTCGGTCTTCTGGCAATACATGGTATATTCGATATTTTTCGCCAACACCACAATTCAAATACATTAGTTCTTCTGTCTTCCTCATTCACTGTCCAGCTTTCACACATGTCTGAGGCAACTGAAAATACCATGGCTTGGGTCAGGTGGGAGTACCCGTTGCACAGTGCTACCACCAGGCAGTTCCATACTGAAGTACTGAAGGCTGCAACCTTTGATCTTCATCAGTAAGTGCTTCAAGTCTTCTTCACTTTCAGCAAGCAAGATTGTGTCATCTGCATCAGACTGTTAATGAGTCGTCCAACAATCCTGATACCACACATGTGGGGTCTTAAAAGTTTGCAAGCAGCCATCTAAGATGCATCAATTGGTCCCAACCATCTGGAGTAAAGGAGAATGAAGAACAGCAAAGACACAAGGAATGTAGTAGACCAAGAGACAGAAAGGGCCACATAAACCAGAGACTTCATCAGCCTGAGACCAAAAGAACTAGATGGTGCCCGGCTACCACCAATAACCGCCCTGACAGGGAACACAACAGAGAATACTGGATGGAGCAGGAGAAAGGTGGGGTGCAGAACTCAAATTCTAGTGAGAAGACAAGACTTAATGATCTGAGACTGGAGGAACCCCGGAAAGCATGGCCCCCGGATTCTCTATCAGCCCAGAACCAAAATAATTTCCAAGGCCAACTCTTCAGACAGGGATTGGACTAGACTGTGGGACATAAAGTGATACTCGTGAGGAGTGCGTCTCTTAGCTCAAGTAGATACGAGAGATTAAACAGGCAGCTTCTGTCCGGAGGTGAGATGCGATGGGAAAGAGGGTTGGGAGCCGGCTGAATGGACATGGAAAATCGGGGGTGGAAAAGAGAGGTGTGCTGTCACAGTATGGGGACAGCAATTAGAGTCACATAACAATGTATGTATAAATTTTTGTATGGGAAAAAATTTTTTTTTTAAAATCCTGACGCCACATTCTTCTGCGTATAGTCAAGCTTCTCAGATTATTTGTTCAGCATACAGACTAAGTATGGTGAAAGGATACAACCCTGATGCACACCTTTCCTGATTTTAAAACACTTAGTATCCCCTTGTTCTGTCTGAATGACTGTCTCTTGGTCTGTGTACAGGTTCCTCATGAGCACAATTAAGTGCTCTGGAATTCCCATTCTCCACAATGTTATCCCTACTTTGTTATGATTCACACAGTCAAATGCCTTTGTATATTCAATAAAAACACAAGTAAACATCTTTCTGGTATTCTCTGCTTTCAGATGTTAAACACATCTGACATCAGCAATGATATATGTCGTTCCACATCCTCTTCTGAATCTGGCTTAAACTGCTGGCAGTTCCCTGTTGATGTACTACTGCAACTATTTCTGAATAATCTTCAGCAATATTTTACTTGCATGTAATAATATTGTTCAATAACTTCTGCATTCGGCTGTATCACTTTTCTTTGGAATGGGTATAAATATGGATTTCTTCCAATCAGTTGGCCAGGTAGCTGTCTTCCAAATTTTTTGGCATAGACAAGTGAGCACCTCCAGCACTGCATCCATTTGCTGAAACATCTCAATTGGTATTCCATCAATTCCTGGAGCATTGTTTTTTGCCAATGCCTTCAGTGCAGCTTGGACTTCTTCCTTCAATACCATCAGTTCTTGATCATATGCTACCTTCTAAAATGATTGAATGTGGATCAATTCTTTTTGGTACACTGAGTCTGTGTATTCCTTCCATCTTCTTTTGATGCTTCCTGTGTTGTTCAATTATTTTGCCCATAGAATCCTTCAAAACTGCAACTCGAAGCTTGAATTTTTTCTTCAGTTCTTTTAGGGTCACTATGAGTCAGAATCGACTCGATGATAACGGGTTTGGTTTTTTTTTTTTTCAGCTAGAGAAATATTGAGCATGTTCTTCTCTTTTGGTTTTCTTATTCCAGGTCTTTGTACATTTCATCATAATACTTTGTCTTCTCGAGCCACCATTTGAAATCTTCTCTTCAGCTTTTACTTTGTTTCTGCGTTATTACCAAAGCAAGTAATAGATGGAAAACGGATAAACAGGTATCTTCTACACAAAGCAAATACTGTACATGTAGGAGCGTTAACCACAGCAATACTACACTTCTCCCACCAACATCCAACTAGCTTCTTTGACCTCAACTGAGTGATACTCCCCAACATCAAAACATTTCAGACATGAGTAACACACTCATTTCTTAGTGGACACAATTAAGAACTGATTATTTTTTGCCCATAAATGTATTCTATAAATCTGAGTTTTTAAAAGGTTAGGATAAAGAGTAATCAAGAGAGTGAATGGCACTCAAAAAGGGTAAGTTGCATCCTGTCAACTTTGTGTACGTATAGTACGTGAGCGCATTCTGACTGAAATTTTTACTTTGTTGCTTATAAACTGTGCTTTCTCCAGATCCAAGGAAAGAAAATCAGAGGGTCAAATCAGTTTTAGAAGATCATGACCATAATCTTACAGAAGTAGATCACCAG
Source organism: Dugong dugon (assembly GCA_030035585.1). NCBI lineage: Eukaryota > Metazoa > Chordata > Mammalia > Sirenia > Dugongidae > Dugong > Dugong dugon. The sequence continues at coordinate 63,095,742 of CM057470.1, read as the reverse complement.
TCCTTTCTTCCATGGCTCTTCGCTGGTTCTTCAACTTCACCAAACAATGTCAATAATTATTACTTGACATAACTTTTGGTTATCTTACAAGATTAAGAGATTTTAAGAGTTAAAAAAAAAATTAAGAGTTAAAAAATAAACAAAGCCTGATTATGAATAGGCTGATTCATGTGCCAGGGCATAAACAAGACAGATGTCCAGTTTTTGTCCTCTCACTATACAAACGACCACAATAGATGTTTGTGTATAATGTGTGTGCACATATACACATACTTTCATATCTTTCAATATTGGTGCAGTTAAGTCAGAGATGACCCATGGTAAACTCTACAACTTGCTCTCAATGGTATGCCCCAAACACAAACTTTGTTTTTTGCCGGCTAGACCCACTATTTGAAGAGCCCACAAATGTTTGGAAATAAGACCTAACCTATTCTTTACAAAATAATTAATTTAGACAGAAATCACTGTTAGGTGCCAAAACCACCAGAGGACTGATGGGGAACTTTGCGGCACACAGATCACACTAACAGCACCTGAACCCACTGATCAATCTTAACAGAAGCTACAACTAGAAATTATGCCTTCTGATGTGATGCAACAGGAAGTACACTGTACCATGTATTAAGTGTTCATGCCAAAAATTTGGATTTCTAACTGATCAAGCCTCTATATCTAACTACCCGCGTGATTCTTAAGGTTGTGTGTCAACTTGGCTGGGCCATGATTCTCAGTGGTTTGTCAGCTATGACGTAGTTTGGCAGTCATATAATGATGTAATCACTTCCATGATGAGATCTGACATAAGGTAATCACTTCCATGATGAGATCTGCTATGAGTAGCCAATCAGTTGGAAGGGAGTTTCCTTGGGGGTGTGGCCTGCATCCTATAATGTGGACTTTCTGGCAAAGCTCACTGGTTTTTGCTCTGCTCTGGATCCTGCATTCAGCTCATGAGCATCTGACCTCCAGTTTTTTGCGACTTGGGCCAGTAGCCTGCCCTCTTACCTATGGATCTTGGATTCATCCGCCTTCACAGCTACGTGAGTCAGGAGAAGCCTGACGTCTAACCCATGGACTTGGGACTTGCCAGCCTCTACAACTGCGTGAGCCATTTCCTTGACATAACTCTCTCTCTATATATAGATAGATAGATAGATAGATAGATAGACAGATACTAGTTTTGCTTCTCTACAGAAGCCAGATTAAGACAATCAGTTAACAGGAAATACAGGGCGTAAAGGAAAATGTTAAACACCACTAGAAGGACATAATCGGCCAAATCCAAAATGTGAAAAATGCTAAAAATAAATGACGCAGTTCTTTAAAAAAAAATAAATTTCAAGGGGGGAAAAAAGAACAGAAGGGGAAACTACTATAGATTTAAGAAACTTGAGAGACATATCAACCAAATGCAGTGAGTAAATCTTGTTATGACCCAGACTTGAAAAAAATCAGGCATTTATTTGTAATGCATTTGGGTAAATTTGAAAATTGAGTGAATATTTAATGATGTTAAGAAATCTTTTTTGTTTTTTTTTTAATTTAATGATGTGATAATAATATTGACAGATTATGTATTTAAGAGTCCCTCTCTCTTAGAGCCCTGACAGCATAGTGGTTAAGTGCTCAGCTTCTAACCAAAAGGCCAGTGGTTAGAACCCGCCAGGCACTTCTCAGAAGAAAAATGTGGCAGTCAGTTTCTGTAAAGATTACAGCCTTGGAAACCCTATGCGCAGTTCTATCCTATCCTATAGGGACACTGTGAGTAGGAAAATCGACTTGATGCCAACGGGTTTGGTTTGTCTCTTAGAAGATGTGTGAATGACTTACATAGATAAAATAATGATATTCAGAATTTACTTTAAAACATTTCAGTAGAGATGGAGGGAGTAGGAACAAATGAAATAAAACTGGCCATACATCGATGATTATTGATGCTATGTAATGGGCATGTGGGGGGTTATTATTCTATTTTTGTGTATGTCTGAAAACTTCTATTACAAAATGTTTTTTTTAAATTAAACAATGTTCTTTCTTCCAACCCTGCCCAAAAAGAGGGGAGTGATGACATAAATCCTTTTCTAAAAGCATCAACTCTTTCTTAAAACAGTCTGTACATAGTCTGTCCTCACACAGCTCATGGCTGTACTGCCTTATTCACTGACTCCTCAGTCTCAGCTATCCCCAGACACACAAGTCATTTAAGATTCCTGAAGCAATTCATTCCACACATCTGTTCAGCCAGGAGAGCTTTTTTTTGTTTTTTTAATTAAACGTTTTTCCCTAGTGATAGATCCTCTAAATCCCCAGCTTCAGAGTCACAAGAAGGGATCTTTCCACTTAATGTTCACTAAGTCTTACTAGATAACCTTATGAAACTCTCCACAGCCCCCAAAAAAGAAATGATATACATAGTAGGCAGAGATCTCATAACCATTTGCAAGTGAACACCCCTGAAAAGGCGTTTGGTTTGGCAAATCATTCTGGTGCATTCTGCTTTCTTTCAAGAATCAGTAAAACACTATGGTTTACAGCACATGACCCCCGAGCAAACCAAGGTCACACAGCTCTGCCACTCATTAGCTGTATGACTTTGGGAAATTTACCTAGCCTCTCCATGCTTCAGATTCCTCATCTATAAAATGGAGACAATAATAATTACACCTACCTCATAGGGTTATTCTGAGAATTAAAGAAGTTAATATGAAGTACTTAAGATAGGGTTTGGCACACAGTAAATAAGAATTATCTATTATCACTTGTACTCCATAGCCTATCTGTACATGTTCAATCTCTCAAAGAACATCAGATTCTTTAGAGTAGGCTCTATGTTTAATTTATCCTTAAAGACCCCAGTGCCTCTTAGCACTGGTGATGTACATAAATTTGTTAAATGTTACACTGGTGCCTCTGTTTACTTATTTACTCCTTCTCATCTAACCAAAAAGCATCAGTCAGTTCTACAAACATGCCAAATTTGAACACTTACCACTTGATTTGATTTCTCGAACATAGTTGCTAAGGAACCAGCCAGTTTTGCCATCTATGTAAATTTAAATAAACCTTGTTAACCTCCGATAGCAGCAGATGTAGTCTTTTTGTTTCTTAGGACTGCTGGAAAACTCAGCTGGGTTTAATAATTTCCAAATGACAAAATTTTAAGTCATTAGTTGCAGACTTTTGCTACATAAAATGGGAAATGAGAAAATTTGATCAGCTCAATTTTCTAAGCTCTCAGTTTTAAACGCAAGACAGCTTGATCCTCTCTCCGCTGCTCCCCACTATCCCTGGTTTTCTACACCTCTAATAAAGTCAGGTACTCTCTTGAGTAAAACATCATCTTTTACGGCTCCTTTTTATCAGTTTGGTAAACTTAACGGCATCTTCTCCAAATCTCTGGAAAGAATCACAAAACATCCTTCCCTCCCTCCTTTCTATCATTATCAATTTTTTTTTAAATAGGGGTACTTATTTTTAAAAAAGTTTCACGCTGAAATGAGAATCTGTGATTAGGATATCTCCATTTCTTCAACAAATACACTGATGTGCTGTCACAAAAAAAAAAAAAAAATCACTATCTGTAGCCTAATTTCTATTAATGACATCAAGTTTAACATCTCTGCAGCATATAATTTTCTAAATCAAGATTCTGTGGCTATGCAAACACTCCTGAGTAAAACAATTTTCTAACACAACTGAATTTTTCAAAAGCCACTGAAATTACAAATGTAAACCTACAAAAACTCAACATTACCCAAAATTTCAGCATCCGAGGAATCTTCAGCCATGGGCTAATAATACACTGCAGTACAGAAAAGTCTAAAGGTGATCATGCGTGAAAACTAAACTGATAAAGTATCAGCCAAACTCAAAATTGGAGCCCTGGTGGCACAAAGGTTAAGCACTCGGCTGCTAAGTGAAAAGGTCGGCGGTTTGAACCCGCTGTGGGCTCTGCAGGAGAAAAGACCTAGCGATCTGCTCCTGTGAAGATTACAGCCTAGGAAACACTATGGGGCAGTTCTACTCTGTCCTAGAGGGTCATTCATTATGAATTGGAATCAATTCAACGGCACAACAACAATAAACTCAAAATTACTCTGACTCTGATGAACACTGGATTCTGTTAGAGATTTCCTGAGGAAAATCTCTATGCCCAAGGATTCTTAATTCTCATCCACATAAAATCAGAATGCTGATACAATAAGATAAATTTGACTTATATATTAATGCATTTCTCAAAAACTATGTTCCTAGGCAAATCACTCTTCCTTCCAAAAAAAAGTTTAGTTTTATAAAGCAAAGGAAATATTCTAAGGAATTGTGTTTTACATGTTAGCTCATTAAAGCCACTGAGATATAATGATTTAAACTTGGTCCTAAGTCACATAAACATCTTTACATCTACAAAAGCATTATCTTCAAATGATAACAGAGAAATGAATTCATCAGCCTTCTAAATGTTGGAGCATTACAACAGAAAGACTTTTTTACCCAAGTATTCTTACATTCTCACATTCAGATTTCATAAAAATTCAGTGGCCCAACAATGTTAAAATGATTATAACACTATTATTTTAAATAAATATAATTTTATTATTAAACTTTATTATCTTAAATATACATTATCTTAGTAAGCATATATATTTAGAAAAACAAAGAGTGAATAAATGAACAAACAAAAATTTATCAAAAGGAAGACCACGAGGTGCAAAGTGGATTTTTGTTGAATTTCTATAGAGATCTGGTTCCTGAATTAAACATGTAATCTCACACTGTTTGTTTGTGGGTATATACATATATACACACACAGATGTCTCTAATAAAACTCCACTAACTTATAACAGGCAATTGTAGCAAACTGATCGGGACAGAGTGATATAGCAATATAAAGAACAAAAACTATGTGGAAGTCAAACAATGGAAAAATTAATCCTTCAGAGCTTCCATTAGTCATGAGAACCATCTTACAATAACTCTTTTTGATTTGTGATGGAGAATTACTTGAAGCAGCAGTACTCAAACTTACTGGACTTTTAACAATATCTTATTTTGTGGTCCTATTTGCCCCCACCCCTCCTACAACTATTGTATGATACATAATTATTTTTAAGGAATTAAATGTATCTTTAGTTTCTCTAATAGTTTTTTAACACTCTTAGCATAAATTTGGATATTCTGACACTAGAGTATGCCCCAGTGGCATATACTCTGCCTCGGTGATTTGGTGAAATCACTGCTTTGGCAATTGCAAGCCTTTTACTTTTAAAGAAATGAGCCACTTTAAACAAATACCTGTATTCCAGAGCAAGCTGGAAGACTGTCTTGCCAACATTATAAAACTACACTTTTAGTTTTTAAAATCATGCAAATCACAAAACCAGATCTTGAAAAAATATTAATATATGTAGGCAACTGAAAAATTATCCTAAAATACAGGTTCTGTTATTGAGTTCCGTCAAGTCAATTCCCACTCATTACCCGTTGCCGTCGAGTCAACTGCGACTCATAGCAACCCTATGTTATAGGACAGAATAGAACTGCCCCGTACAGTTTCCTATAACCTCCCGCGGAGCAGCTGGTGGGTTCGAACCACAGACCCTTCCATTAGCAGCCAAGTGCTTAACCACTGTGCCACCACGACTCCTCAAATAAACCTTGTCGACTTAAGAGGTGGCATCCATACCAACTCCCAGCTCCTCTCCTCCTCGCCCTACTAGTAACCGGTGTGTGCTCTTATCCTTGAGACTTCACAGTACAGACAGCTCTGCTCCACTCCAAGATAGGGCGGACCACTGCTGGATTCCTGAGCCACGGCCTCGCATCAGGAAACCAGCGATCATGAGACCCACAGCACCCCTTAGATTTGTTCTCTCTCATGACAGAATAGCAAGAGCAAACGTGCCTAGTACACATCTGCTCCTGTACCACCCTCACCTAGGTTCAGCTACTAATCAACTAAATGATGAAGCTTTATATCATCAACTCTAATTCACTACGCTAAAGGGCAGGAGTCTTTTACTGATTTCTGTACAGAGAATCTCGCTCACTGCACGGTTCCTAGGTATCCAATGCATGCATCCGATATGCACGTATAAAAAAGTGTTGAACCACAAAAGCTGGAAATACAGAACAGGAGCCTCCCAAAAAGGAGAGAGAGAAATAAAAGCAGAGATGTGAGAAGTCAGAAGAACGCAGCCACAAAGAGAAGAGATAGTTAAGGCAACCAAGAGTGTCAGAGGGGAGTACATACAGGTGCCCCTCTCCCTACAAGATTAAGTTCCAATAGGTTCTGCTGGGCCAAGCCTCCCTTGTTAGGATTCATCCATGCGTGTCAGAGTAGGCAGCATGGCAAACCTATCACTTCTACGACAATGGAAAAGGGAGGGGGACCATCTAGAAGGCCTAAAGGCATTTTTCATCTCCCTACAGAGCTGTTTACAGACACTTCATACATAATTTTAAACTTAATATAATCAATGTTTCTCCTGTTGTATGTCCACAATAGAGCTAAGTTAGAAAAAAAGAAAATGTTAATACAGTTTTAAATATAAAAAGTTACCCTTTTTTCTTAAATTAGATTTTATACCAAAATATAAATAAACACTAAAAATTGTCCTACTAAGTATTAAGCAGAAATGATTCATGTTAAACTGCAAATGAAAGCTAAAAAGTGTCATGTTGAATACTGAATGTGTTAAAATAAAAAGATGGCATAAAATAGAAGCTATAACTTCATTAAATGTAAATACACATCATACAATATTTTTATTTTATTATTTAAGGCAAGGGAATGGGTGATAATAAAGACCAGTTAAAAACTTTTTATCCTAGGGTCTAGTTTATCTCTATTACCCAAACCCACTGCTGGTCAAGTCAATTCCGACTCCTAGTGACCCCAAAGGGTTTCCAAGGGGGCAAATCTCTATGGAAGCAGATTGTCACATCTTTCTTCCGTGGAGCGGATGGTGGTTTTGAACCGCCAACCTTTTGGTTAGCAATCACTTTAACCATTGCACCACCAGGGCTCCTTAGTTTATCATTATTACTTAATATATATTTACGTCATGGGTGAACCAGTCAAGAAATAAATTTTTGCTAAGTACATTTCAAAGAAAGTCACAACGGTCAACCAATGGAAACTAAGCATTTTGATTCCATGAAAAAAATGTTAAAAACATAGCAGAAATGTATTCTCCAGTTTAATTTTTTTTGCCTTTGAACTAATTTACTTAAGATGAATACATATGAAAAGAGTGGTCATCATTCTTCCCCCGTCTTTGAATAAATAAGAAGCAGAAGATGAAACTAGTTACGTTATATTTTGGGGTATTTCTGTTAACTGGGAAGTAGTCTCCTTAAGTTGGGATTTTTTTTAATGTATTTTATACAAATGATATTTATGTTTAAAATGCATTTGTTTTAGCTTTATAAATTTTGCTTTTTTATCGAAAATCTATTTTGTATTCTATGAAGACTAGTGCCCTAGTATAGGATGGTTGAGGGGGAACAGTTTTGCCTTAAAGAAAAAAGAATGCAAATGCATGATTTAAAATGAATTAATCTTAAAGCCTGAGATCTAAGTACACTATACTTTTTGTACTAACATCTTACAAGTGAACTTTTCTTGACTTGTGATTCAAATTATGGTTAAGTCTAAATACCTATACACATCTTTCTCCTATTTCAATTGTTGGATTTTAAGTGAAAACAAGAATAATTTACCATCCAAAATATAGCAACACATTTTTTTTTTTTTTTTTTAATTTGGAAAAACGAATGAAAAATGGAAGCTCTTTTAATGTAAAATTGCCATGGTTGGTTAGTTGAAACAACAGTGGACACATTCCCAATACCAAGATGAATATGAAAAAAATAAGTAGCATAGTATCATAAAATTTGTAGCTTACTTTGTGCCTTTTCACAGAAGTTTATCTGAAAGCCTAAAGTAAAAGAGATAAAGTTCCAGTTCATTTACTGTAAATCAAACAAACCAAAATTAGAATATAACATTACATTTTTATATTACGTTTTGAATAAAACTAACTCAAGAACAGTTCAAACTGCATTACCCCCACAATTACAGAGACAATTGTAATACATGGGCTTTCTTTAAAAACCCAGCTCTTTTAGCTGAGTTGGAACTGAAATCTAGTTAAATTATAAGAGTTATACCATCTTAAATTTTATTTTTCACATCTCTTCAATAAAAAAGAATACTTATCGGCCCTTGGAAGTTAAGAGTAACTTTGTTAGTTCTGTCAATTTTTTCAATGTTTTCAACCTACAAATTCAGAACACATTACAAGGTATTTTACCAACTCAAATTACTGATTTATAACACTGATTATTACTATGATTCAGTAGTTTAGTAGTTCACAAACTGTGAAACCTAAATACACACAAAGCAACATTTTCCAGTCAAGTAGCTAACGTCAAATGATAAAACCAAAATCAAAACCCTTTTCGGTAGAGTCGATTTCAACTCACAGTGACCCTATAGGACAGAAAAGAACTGCCCCATAGGGTTTCCAAGGAGCGGCTGGTGGATTTGAACTGCCAACCTTTTGGTTAGCAGCCGAGCTCTTAACCATTGCACCACCAGGGATCCACCAGTAAAATTAGCCAGTTAAAACTAAAGCCTTCTCAAAATATTATTCCGCTCCCTAGCTTACTGGGCAGGTATCTGGTTCCCTTAGTGTCTATCTCTGCGTGTTTACTGCTGCTATGTGGGGAAAAAATAGAGAAAATAAATTCAGAATGAGTATCACTGAAGCCCGTGTCTATACAAACTGAATCAAAATTTGTAGGAAAAAGAGGCAAGACTAAAGGAAGGATATGTTTATTAGTAGTCTGTCCCATCCGGCTATCAAAACTCCTAAAATTCGAAGGTAAAGATATTATCTGTAATGTAGTACAACTGAAACTGCTAATGTAGCTATTCTGACACAAAGATACCTTTCCCTTCTACCTCTCAGGCTTAACTCATCGCTTAACTACCTAATTATACAAATAACAATGCAGGAGGAAATGTGAATGGAGAGACTTCACGGGAAAGGAATCCTGGAGCCAAACCTGGAAGATGAGTGGTAGAGGGCACTGGGCCTAGTCTCTTCTACTGTAGCTCAATATGCTGCCCCACCAAATGGGCGGAGGGAACAGAACTCAGAAAAATCAGAGATCCCTGAGGCTTATAAATCTTGAAGTCTAAGCTCTTAAAAGCCAGCCAGGCAAAACTCAGGAGGAAAGGAAAGAGAAGTGGATCACTGGAAGCAGAAATGGGATAGAGAGCATGAGGGAGTGCCGCGGCCATACTTTAGAAGCAAGTCTCCCAAGGCATCCCAGTGGTAGAAGGGAAGGTACAATTCACCCAGTACCAGAACTGTAGAGGAAGATGATGAAACACCTTAAGGCTACAGATGCTCTTTTTAGCTCTAAGGCTGCTACTAGGTAGAAATAAAGAAAGGTGAAATAAAATAGCAATATGAATAGGAAAAGAAGAAAAATAAATGTAAAAGGCATACGTGACAAAGAATGATAGAATGTCACCAATTACTGGTTAGAAGTTAAGCTCAGTTTAAGCGCTAAAAAAAATTTCAAACCTTGAAGTTCTTCAAACAATGCAAGTAGCTATTCTCTATGCACAACTACCGTAAAACCTGTGAAAGCCTCCTGTGTAAGGCGGAATCCTGTTAGAGAAGGAAAACTCAAATCTTTTCCACTAAAATGAGCAACAGAAAAGTAGCAAGACTGCATCCTGTCAGATGCAGAAAACTTTCAAGACCCAAGAAACAAGGCAGCCCTTTAGAGTTCCCACTCTCACAGGTTTCACTGGATACACTTGCTCTTTTTACCTAATTATGGATGAAGTGACCAAGTGAATGGATTCTGAGGCCTCACACAAACACCTCTCTCTGCATGATTCCTCATTCAGCAAAGACCTGGTAACTGACCCAGAGTCCACTGGCAAGCAAGGGCTAAACTAACTGGGACATAAATGACTCACCTTTTTTAAGCAATTCCATGATTTTTTAAACATAATCAATTAAATGAGGTAGAAAGTTACTTTAGCTAAATCCTTCTATACCTCTAAAAGTCCAAAAAAGAGGAAAATATACATATAAAGAAGATCTGCAGAGGTCGTAATTCTTGTTTTCTTTCAAATTATAGATTTTGGAAAGAACCAAATTGTTCCACTAGTTCATTCACTCACAGGGCAGGGAGGAGCAAAGGAGACCACCAACAATCTTGTACAAAAAGACAAAGACGGTTGGAAAGAAATGGTAAGGAAAACTTCCAGTAACCTTGATTTTTCAAACAACACGTTTGTGGCTATGCTGTAACGCCCATCAGTATTCATTCATATACGCTCAATTTCTGAGCTCTCCCTTCTCTCCTAAATTCTGTGTTTCCATTCACTTACTTCAAGTCCTACATCTCTGGGAGTACTCGGATACCAGCTAGATCTGTTGATAGTGACCAGTTAATTTTAAAAGTCTTAGATGTCTGACTATTTTTTATCCTGATGAGTTATCTGTACCCTGGGAGTTAATTTTACATGGTTTGGTCCTCCACTTTAATTTCCCTAAAGGGGGGCGGGGGGATTTCCAGTCTTTTTCAATTTATGTGGCCCCAGGCAAATTTACTTTCATTAAATCTTAGCCCCTCGAGAATAAATACCGAAATGTATAATGCAGCGTATCAGTAAGCCCACAAACGAAATAAAGCTATGCTTGCTTCGTTGGTTTGTTTTTTGTTTTCCTTCGTTTTCTTTCTGGCTCTCTCTCACCCTCTTTCTTCTAGTCTTCTTTCCCACACTTACCCCTCATTCTAACCCTCTTACCCCGATCTTAAGATCCCTTAACTGCCATAAGTGAAAATCTACAATTTACGGTTTTGTTTTGATTTTTCCAAATAAAGCAAGATGGTCCACATTAGTCTAAAAGGCCATCTAGGATACATGTAAGTGTATATACAAACAAAAACGAACAGTATTTGATGTAGCAGAAAACAAAACGAAGTGTCAGGAGCAAGACAGGGTTCTAGTTCCAACTGTGAAATTTAAACAAGTCATTTCACTTGAGCTCTAGTCTTCTCATTTACATATAAAATTAGGAATAATTATTAGGTAATCTTATCTTTGTAAGCAGTGGTGGTTCAGTGGTAAGAATTCTCACCTTCCATGCAGGAGACCTGAGTTCTATTCCCAGCCAATGAACCTCAAGCACAGACAACACCCATCTGTCAGTAGAGGCTTGTGTGTTATTATGATGAACAGGTTTCAGACTATGACAGACTAGGAAGAAAGGTCTGGCAGTCTACCTCCAAAAAATCAGTCTGTGAAATCTCTATGGATGATAAAGGTCCCATTCCATTGCACATGGGGTTACCATAAGTCCAGGCCAACTCGACAGCAGCTAACAAGAATCTTACCCTACAGTTTGAAAAGTGTCTGAACCTAATTTTGCTTGTCTAATGGCCCTTGTGTTTTGCAGTTATCACTTTTTCTCTTCCTATGGGTTGACACGAGAGAAGAGGTAGGAAGAATGGAAGAGAGGAGCATAAATGGTTTCCCACCTCTTCAGTAGTTTCATATGGCTTCCTGAATAGTCTGGATGTTTGTACTGCTGAAAACGCATTATGAACTACGGTATGAACACATAATAACATAAAGGAATTTAGAGTTGCCTTACTGGGCCCCAAGCATGAAGAGTCTAGTTGTTTGCCACCTTCCAACTTCAACCTCAAAATTTTGGCATGTGCCTTAAACTGCAAAGTTACCCATAGTACTTCACTATGGTTCTAACATCTAAGGATTTATCTAAACTTGTCCTAAATTTGTATTTTCACTTAGAGTAAGCCCTTCCACAAGAATTATTTCCTGCTGCTTTAGCTGTATTTTCTATAGTTTTCCTTTATCTTTCTCAAACTTAAAAGGGAGCCCCCTAATTTACTAATTCCAGGTTGTTTGCAACATGTAGAACCTTTCATGATTTTATAAGTACTAATCAAATCTTTTCCATGTTTCAGGACATTGTCAGTCCTCGTATCCCACATTTTTTCCTTCCCATGGCCGCTAACTACTTTATGAACTCTTCAATTATGTAACTAAATGCCATATTACCATCTCAAGCCTATTCAATGAAGCTTAGTATACCCAGAAAGAGCAACTTAATAACTATGTGATCTTAGGCAAGTACCTAAGTGTGATAAGCCTCAATTTCTTCATCTGTAAAATAGAATAATAATATGCAAAAGTGTTTTGCGAAGTGTTTTGAGCAGGTAATTATTATCATAATCGTCATTATTCCTGCTCTCTCCCTCAGTTAAGCAATGACTGTGGCACCTCCTCTATTTCTACAGGTGTTCCCCAGACCAGCTTAAGCTACACAAAACCAGTCCCTCTCCTTTCATCCTTCAAAGAGTTAAAACGGACAGACTCCAGACATCGCTGGCAAACCCCCCCCCACTCTCTATACCTCTGCCACAGCCCTTCTTAGACACAGCCAGGTGTCCTGAGGACTCTAACTTAGACTCCAAAAATACAGCTGCTTCCCCGACAGGCACCTAGCCCAGATCTCAGGGATACTGGCAAACGCATCAGAGGAGCCACCAGTGCCAGCTTACTTTTTAGCAAAGCAAGGCAATGAAAGGTATGGATATATCAGAGAGAGAGAGAGAGATATATATATGCGTATATACATATATACATATCAGAGCTATATCTAGCAATGCTTTTCTTGTTCCCCCCTTGTTTAATTTTGTTGTAGCAATTTTTAGAAAGATTAAATAAAATACAGCTTGAAAAGCTGCTGTGATGTCCACATCGATCATCTTCCCTGTAGTGGGACTGATGTGTTGTTCGTCATGAATCAAGCTGTATATGACGTAATTGTTTTCTTCCTTCAAAAGGCCCATCTTGAGTCTTAACAGCTGGCCAATGCTCCCTTTCACTGTGTAGCCACATATTAGGCCAATCTTGTTATTCCCTGCCTCGAATTCTTTTTATAGATATACATTAACTCTGTATCTTGCCCAGCCTGTGAAGAGACACATGAAGACTTTCTAGAGTTGAAGACAAAGGGCTAGAAGCTAACTCATGTCCACTAGCAGCGACAGTAATTTGCATAAATAGCCCAGGTGACAAATTTAGCCTGAATGGCAACATATATTGTTAACTCTTATGTTAAATGAGCTTCTTTTATACCCTAAGTAGAGTGTTGAAGGGATTCTATTACCTTTCAAATCTACACTAGCTTCGTTGGCCAATGCCTAGGTGAAGTCTTCTATTTACCTGCAGATTCCTGATCAAAATACCTCCTGATTCAAAATGCCAGTGTAAGTCCTCCAGTAAGTTTAGAACTCTGAAACATAAAGGAGGAATCAGGAAGCATCAAGGCTCCAAAACCCACACAAAAGTGGCTGGTTGCTTAAAGCTTCCACCTCCTGACTGGAACCTAAAATAATCTCTCTTCTATTCCTGAATCTGTATCACTTCTGACAAAGCTTCTTCTCTCAGACCTGAAAGGCTGAAATGACTTAAAGAAGGTTCAGAGAACCCACGTGAACCCATGTAGTAGAGCGGTAAGAAGAGCAAAGGCTACCAATCACATAGGCCAGATTAAAACTCACCTCTACTAGGGTAATTTACTTAAATGCCAGTTGCTTAATCTATGAAAGGGGACTACATCACCTTAAGGGTAGCTGTGGGCTTCAGACTAGGTGAGGAACAAATTAGGTGAAAGCAACATAAGTGAGCTGTGTTAATTGCTGGTTTTCCTGTCTTCTTCAAGCCTGAATTAAAGCTTTTTAGGTTGTATAATTAGGGCCATCTCTATCTCCTAAAGAGGGAGACTGAAAAGGAGATTGACCTGGATTATGTATGTATGATAGAGTCAATTATGATATGCAGACCCCTAAAAATAAGAAAAACTCTATGGATCCAAATCCAGCTTCTCCAATTAGGTAAAAGAATAGAAATTTGCTAAAAAAAGAAAACATGACTCTAAATACAGAGTTAACTAATACCCCATTTTAAACAAGTTTCAGCACGCATTCCCTCTGATAAGGTACATTAGAGGAAAATACGAGAAATCCTCAATTGAGAATTCTTTTCTCCCATAAATGTAAACTCATCCTAATGTCTTTTTTTTTTTTTTTTTTTTTTTTTTTTTTAAATCTAACTTGGCAAACAGATCTACATTTTGCTGGTTAGTCACCAGAAACCTGAAGCATAAAAACCACTCAACTTATAAATGCTGGGTGTGTTTGTGAACAGATATGAGGAAAAATAAATTGGGATGAATGAAATACTCAAACGTGTGAGTAATGACAAAATTAGCAGCTATTCCCCAATACCTCAGGAGCAGAAGGAAGAATGATAAAAGAAATTGTTGCCAGATTAGAAGCCACACCAGTTAGTAGAAAAATGTAACTGAAACTAGGTTTGTTGATGACTGTTGTAAAGGAGTACTCACTATAACTCTCATTCCAGCCCAAAGAAAGAATATAGCAAACTGTTGGCTAGATTTCTATTTCATAGCACTCAAAACTGTTGCTAGATTTCTATTTCATATAGCATTCAAACTGTAATTCATTTGTGAATCCTCAGATCCAGAAAACGGAGAATATCTGGAGTTTGAATTAGAACATTCATCTGTAATATCCTAAAGGAAATGCTCAAATGATGAAAACATGAAGTCAACAGGTTAGTGTAAAGAAGTGTAGGACCTTGTAATACTGAAGCTACATAAAGTGGTAGATGATGAGGGACAGGAACTCATCTACTAATAATCAACGAGACCATTACAAATAACAGTATTATTGACAGCTAACATTTATCGCATCTTCACTATACGCACGACCCCATACTTTACATTCATTCTCATATTACCTATAGGATAAGGATTATTCCCTCTTTCCAAACGAGAAATTGAGGCTTAAAGTTACTTGCACCAGATCACAAAAATCTTAAATCGTGGTAAGGGGATTCAAACCCAGGACTCCAGAGCTCAGGCTCCTTAAGCATTATAATATTAAGAAAACAATGTTTCACAACTTGGACCACTCTTGTCACAAACTTCAAGCCATGAAAAAGCGTGCAGGATTATCCAGTGCCTAGCAAATGCTTATCACTCAGAAGGACCTCCAATGTCTAGTCAATAAAATATATTCCATGTGTCCCACAACTGAATCCTGCTGTTTGGAAGAGCGTAGTCATTAACAACTTTCAGGAAGATGGTTTTCTGAGGCAGCAACTGGACTCAGGGAGATGGGCAGTACACCAACACCTTCTAAGGACCACTCTCAGTGAAGTCATCTAAAGCCAAGAAAGGTCTTTGGAAGATGAAGCATGAGAGGTTTGGGTGTAACATTACAAACTAAACAGAAAATAAAGATCCTGAACTGCTGCTTAAGCTTGAGTTTTATAACCTGAGAATTTCGAGTACTTCTCTTTATTCTGTGTAATCAATCAAGGTTAGACACCGACCTGATACAATTAAACTAACTCAGAGACAACTGAAATTGAGATCCTATGCCCTTCTCCCTTTTAAGATGGGTTCTGGGTGTTAAGACACAGGGGACAGAGACAAGAATGAACAGCATCATAACAACTCCGAACCACAACCACTTTGAGTTCCTAGCGCGCTCCAAGTTCTGTCCTGCTTGGGAACCTTCACATACACTGTTACCTCTGCTGATATGCTCTTCTAGTAGAAGAGGGTCAGCTTTCCAGACAAGCCTTCCTTGATCATCTTCTCAGAGCTGACTGCCCTCCTATTACTTTCTACCCAGTTTGTTACCTTCATAACTTTCTCAAATTTAATTTTCTTATCTACCTGCATATTGTCTTCCCTTCCCCATTCTCATGGTAAGGTAAGCTCCATCAGGTGTGAGACCCTCAAATTCACTCTCCTCTGAATACCCAATACTACAGTACTATGCCTGGCACTCAGGAGATGCTCAATAAATATTTTTTGAACAAAAATACAAATGTATACAGCTTTTTCAAACTGTCACCTCCCGCTGCCCAGGGGGGATGGGGGGGACTTGCACGGTTTTTATAAGTCACCCCTTTTGGACAAACAACACAATCCTCAATTGTCATTTTGCTGTTTCATTTTCCCCTACCACCTAGACTGTAAACCCGTGAGATCTCAAAAACCATCTCGAACTTCATCTGTATACTGTGCTGTGCAAAACTGTGAGCATCCAATAACTAATTCAATTTGAATTATGGCCTGCACAGAAAGTGTCCTCTGAGCTCTGGCATCATCCTGCCTATATATCCATCATTGTTCTTTATGTATATTAAAATCATCTCATGGGCAAGGTGGCCAGGATATAAACAACTGCTTCCTGAAAAACACACACACACACACACACACACACACACACACACACACTCATAAACACCAAATATTCAATTAACGTCTGTTAAACCAAACCAGACGCTGGGGTAGATAGACCAAGGAGCCCTTTAAGAAGTTCAACCAAAGACTAACCATGGTCACACTGACTACAAAGGGTACCCCAACTGACTGTACTAATAATTCAACATAAGCAGTATGCTAAAGTTGTAAAGAGATTTCTAACACTCACTATTTTAAAAACAGCATTCCTACTCCAAATTCCCCAATAAGCTTAAGGAAATGGTCCCTAATGGGCTGTGCCTGGTAAGTGTATTTTCACAGCACTCTCTGTCAAGAGCCATACAGAGCTAATAAGCATTCCCAGTAGGGAAAGCCATTAATTAGGACAGCTGCCTCAGATGTCCAGACACTATACAGTACCAGCTTGACCTCAGCCTTTCTATTTCCTGTATCTCTCCATTTACAGCAAATCCACTTTTTTTTTTTCTTTCCTGCATGCAATGCGAACACAGAAATCCCTAGGCCGGAACAAACTGACTCTCCCAGACCAACGGCTATCCAGCTACCTTACAGGTGGCACAGGCCTGTGCAATCCCCAGCCCCTCCCAGAGGACAGAAAACCTGCAGAAGTTTGCAAACGTCGGTTCCAATAGGACGGTGAGGCCCAGACGTCAACTCGGTGGTCCGGCTCCAGCTGTGCCCCGAAGAGAACCAAGATGGCCCTGCCCGGGGCCCCACTACGGCGGCGGAGAGCCGCGCCAGGGCGCCCGGGCCGAGGGACGCCGGGCCAGGGACACCGCTGCCGCTGCCTACCTGCCCGCGGCAGGGACAGAAGCGAGGCCCGGGCGCCTCCCGCCCGCCGCAGCCCCGGACCAGCAGGTTCCCGGAAACGCGGCCAGACGGGAGCCAGGTAAGCCACGGCCGCGGGGGCGGCTCCCAGGCCAGGTGGGCCCCGCGGGCCCGCGGGAAGCCAGGCAGGGCCGAGGAGCCGGGCGCAGGCGGAGGCCGCGGCCGGGGCCTGCGTGGGCCGGAGGTCGGATCCTGGGAGGCCCGGAGGCAGCCGTGAGCGGGGCGGAAAGCCGGTAGGGAGGGCGGGAGCGACGCGCGGGAGACTCCGCAGTTTCCTTAGCCCCGGCCGGGGTCGTCCGCGGCGGCTGAGGCAGGCCGCAACGACGCCGACGGCGGCGCGAGGGGGGAGGGGTCTCGGCGCGGCCGCGTTCCTTACCCTGCATGCTGCTGACGGCCGAGTGCCCCGGCGCCGGGCACCCTATGGAGCCCGGGGCGCCGCTGCCGCTGCCGCCCCCGGAGCCGCCGCCGCCGCTCGGGCTCGGAGCCGCCATTGTTGGGAGTAAGGAGCCCAGCGGCGCCGCGGCGGCTGCAATGCAGCAAGTCGGCCTCTCGCTCGGCCGAGGGGCGCGGTCAGCGCTCGTCTCGGCCCCGCCTCCGGCACGCCCCGGCCCCGCCCCCGGCTCGCCCCCTCTCCCAGCCTGACGCGGAGCCCGCACCAGATGGGGAGCTGCAGAGCCACCCTGGTCTGGAGGACTAGACCCCACGGGCAGCCAGGGATCCTGGCCCTGGGCTGCGGGCCGGCAGGGTCTAAAAGTCGTTTGCAGAATTATCAGTGTGTGTGCATTTTGGGGGTAAGAGGATACATTGCTTTCATCATTCCTGCAGAGATCTGTGACCCCAAATGTTAAGAACCCCCTTCTTGGAATCTCAGAACTCAAAATAGTAAAACTGAAAGGGATCCCAAGAGTCGTGCTTCTTGTCCAGTGTCTGACACAGCACATCCAGAGAGGACTGGCTATAAGTATGGTTCCAGTCTGGAACTTGTGTTTGGCCATAGCTAATACCCAAACCTTCTATACTGCCCTGGGGTGTCCTGGGGAGGGGCTACTGAAAGTGCGGTCCTTGGACCCCAGCCCAAATCTACTGAATCAGAATCTGCATTTCAATAATATCCCCAGGTAATTTGTGTGCACATTAAATTTGAGAAGTACAATCTTAAGCAGTCAACATTCTCTTGTTGTTAGTTGCTGTAGAGTCGATTCTGGCTCAAGGTGACCCCATGTGTGCAGAGCAGAACGGCTCTGTATGGTTTTCAAGGCTGTGACCTTTCGGAAGCAGATTGCCGGAACTGTCTTCCGAGTTACATCTGGGTGGGTTCGAACCACCAACCTTTTGGCTAGAGCACTCCCTGGCTCCCCAAAATATCTTACATCACCATCTCCCTCTCAACAAACACCAGACTCCCTTCCCCCATCCCCCCTAAATCTTATAAGGCCAGCCATAGTCAATATTATAATTATGTAAAATGACACACACAAAGAACAAAATCAGATTTCTTCCAGTGCTTTGCACAGAGCACTTTGATTTTAGCAAGGCAGCAGCTTAAAGCATAAAAATAGTCCTCTCTGAGGCTGGAGTTTTATCAGCCAATGGAAATGTAATTGGGATGGTGAGACAGGTTTCTGGGCAGAAGTATGTTTTGCCTATAATAGAATGACCAACTTTACTGCACGCCAAGTAACCTATACCATATAGCCGTATGTTCCATGCCTTTTGGAAGCATTGCACAATCTATTCCAGAACCTCCTTCTTGAACTCCTTCTACCCAGATCTTATCCAGTGCTGGAATTTCCTTGTAGCGTATTGGAAATGTGTTCTAGGTCAAAATATCCTTGCCGTCTTGCTCCAACCCCAACCTCAGCCATCATCTTGACTGTTCAGATCCTAACACTGGCTAGAGATAGGAGATACCAAAAAACCCAAACCCACTTCCATGGAGTCAATTCTGACTCATAGTGATCCTACAGGACAGAGTAGAACTGCCTCGTAGGATTGCCAAGGCCGCAAATCTTTACAGAAGCAGACTGCCACATCTCTTCCCGTGAAATGACTGGTGGGTTCGAACCGCAAACCTTTTAGTTAGCAGCCGAGCACTTTAACCACTGTGCCATCCTTAGAGATAGGAGATACAGGAGGTAAACTAGACAGGCAATAAAGGCAAATGAAGGTGAGAGCACGTTAGTGTACTTAGAGAGCCCGCCACATTCCAGTCGTCCAGAACTCTTCTCCAGAGGCCAGGCTGATGGAGCACTATCTCCAGAATGGGGTCTTTATAAACACTTGCCAAGTCACCGTCTGAGAATCAGTATCCCACCTTGCTCTTATTGGTCTTGGGGTGTCCTAAATGTCAGATTCTTGAAGGGGAAATCTTACCAAAGTCCAAAAAGAAACGTTTCCATACAGGCTGTTCAGCCCAGAGTACAGGCTAAATATTCTGTTTGTATCCTCTGGATAGGGCTGATGGGAAGAGAAACAACAAATGACAAAGAAAAGAAGAAGCTGTGGCTTTCTAATATTC
This sequence comes from Dugong dugon, assembly GCA_030035585.1. NCBI lineage: Eukaryota > Metazoa > Chordata > Mammalia > Sirenia > Dugongidae > Dugong > Dugong dugon. The sequence goes on along the minus strand of CM057470.1, from coordinate 63,076,002 downwards.
TCTCCTTTCACAGTGTAAACCTTTTCTTTGGAGCTTATATTCTAATGCCTGGAGGAGTTAGTATCAAAAAACAAATGGAATACTTCTTTCAAAACATCAACATGCTGTACATCTATGGTCAATTGATTTTTCAACAGGTTGCCAAGAACATTCAATGGTGAAAGAACGGTCTCTTCAATAAATGGTGCTGGGACAACTGGATGGCCACATGCAAAAGAATGAAGCTTGACCCCTACATCACCTCTATTAAAAAATTAACTCAAAATGAATCAACAACCTAAATTTTGGAGGTAAAACTATAAAACCCTTAGAAGAAAACTTAGGAGTAAATCTTCATGACTTCTGATTTGGCAATGGATTCTTAGATATGGCACCAGAAGCGTGAGCAACAACAACAAAAACATAGATAAATTAGACTTCATAACAATTAAAAACTTTTGTGTATCAAATGGTATTATCGAGAAAGGGAAATAACAACCTACAGAAAGGAAGAAAGTATTTGGAAATTATCTATCTGATAGGAGTTTAATATCAGGAATATGCAAAGAACTCTTACACGCAACAACAAAAAAACAAATAACTCAACAACTGAGCAAAGGACTTGAATAGACATTTCTCCAGAGAAGATGTACAACTGGTTAATAAGCACATGAAAAGATATTGAACCTCATTGGTCATTAAGGAAATAAGGAAATGCGAGACAAAACCACAATTAGAAAGCACTTCATACCCAATATGTTGGCTTTAATCAAGAAAAAGAAAAACAACAAGTGTTGGCAAGGATGTGAAGAAACAGAAACCTAGTCCATTTGCTTGTGGGAATGTAAAGTGGTGTAGCCACTTCAGAAAACAGCGTAGTGGTTCCTCAAAAAGTTTAACACAGAGTTACGATATGACCCAGAAATTCCACTCTTAAGTATATACCCGAAAGAAATAAAAGCACATGTCCACATGGAAACTTGTGCACAAATATCTATAGCAACATTATTTATAATAGCCAAAATGTACATCAACGGATGAGTGGATAAACAATTTGTGGTATATACATACAATGAAATATTATTCAATCATAAAGGAACTGAATACTGATATATATTACGACTTAGATGAACCTTGAAAACATTAGGCTGAGTGAAAGAAGTCAGACAGAAAAGGTCACATGGTGTATGATTCCTTTTTATGATATATCCAGAATAGGCAAAACCATAGAGACAGAGAGCCAATTGGAAGTTCCGAGGGGATGGGGAAAGGGGAAATGGGGAGTGGCTACGTTACAGGTACAGAGTGTTTTTTATGGGGTGATGAAAAAGTTTAGAAACTAGAAAGAGTTGGTGGTTGCACAGCATTGTGAGCACACTAAATACCACTGGATTGTACACTTTAAAATGATTAATTGTCTGCTATGTGAATTTCACCTCAATAAAAAACTATCTAAACAAACGAAAAGAAATCCACACAACTTGGCAGTGATTAGGAAATACCGATGCAGAAAAACAGGGAAATCCCTCCCCCAATACAATAGCTGTGCATTTCCCTTGGCTTGGCCATTTTGGCATGCAGGGAAAAGGCATCAACAGCCCCATACTTCGCTGGCAAATTTCCCAAATGTAGTAGCCTGTCATCACCAGGCGCCAGATACTGGATGACTCAAATTCATACAGTTCTACTGGAGCCATTTTCCAACACTTTATTTCAGTACCTGCTCGTAGATCTCCCAGCCAGTTCCTGTTATCGAAACATTCACTGTTGAGTACGAACGTGTCGTCTTATTTCTCATTTCCAGGGATTAGAGTAATGCCAAAAAATGACTAGGAGATGTTTTATTCTTCCTACCCCCATAAGACCCATTAACATCCCACACCCATTCTTTGATGTGGAAAATTCATATATCCAGGGTCTTATGTAAAGTGCTACGTGCTCCTTTTCCAACTATATATATTTCTTTATTAGAAATTCTAGAGACAGTGCTAGAGATGAGACCATTACTATAAAATAAAGAATACATAGTTTTCCAGTATTGTTTTAGATTATGTACAGGTTACATTTAAGATTTTTCTAAAGAGGTTTAATCAAGTTACAAAACATTGACCTGATATGACTAAATGGACATAAATAAGAAAAACATATAAGCAACAAATAAACCTAAGGGAAAACATTCAAACTAGCAAATTCATTAAGGAAAGTTGAATTCAAATGGCAATATGTAACCAATTAGGGTTTTTGTTTAATAATACCTAATGCTGGCACATTTGTGATAAAGCTGAAATATACTTGCATTGCTGTTGGCATTGAAAGCTGGTGGATAGGAACCAGGGACAACAACCACTGATTATGACTGCATATGGGGAAAAAAAGACAGAGAGAGAGAAAGGACCATGAGTTGTTCAAACTGATGAAGCTATGCACTTCTTGCTTTTCTTATGCTCGTATTTTTCTTATATATTTTAGTTTGTGGTTCAAAATACAAATTGTTTAAAAGAAGTTTAGCCTTTTTAGTAAAAATAATAGTAGCTGGCATAATCTTTGGGGAGGAGGAAAGCAATTAGGCAATATATACCAAGAACTGGAAATTCACATTTATGAGAGATCCTTCAGAAAATCCCCAAGTGAACATAAAACTCTGGGCTCTGCCATGTAATGATTTTTCCTTCCCACTAGAGAGGCTGGGCAGAGAGGCATTTGTCAGTGCTGGTTTGTGTGTTGCTGTGATGCTGAACAGGTTTTATCAAGGCTTCTAGACTAAGATGGACTAGGGAAAAAGGCCTGGAGATCTACTTCTGAAAATCAGTCAATGGAAACTCTGTGGATCAAATGGTCCTGATCCACAACCCATCATGTGTTGGCACACAACCAGGCAGCACTTCATTCCTTTAGAGGCTGGAACTACCAGATTGCTATGAGCAAGGTAGGCAAGATCAGGGCCCTGCCTTGGAGGAGTAACAGAGAAAGAGTAAGATCTGCACATCCCCTAAGGTGTTCTAACCTTTGTTTAGAAAATTTGCTTGCTTGTTCTTTTTGATACATATGTCTCAATGGTTAGATTAAGAAGATATTTTTCACTTTATATTCAAATAATGTAAAAGTTAACACTTCCTTTTAGGAAGGATTCCCTGGGAGACAAAAAAGTTTAACAGCCGGACTAGTGGCCTAAAAGTTGACAGGTAGAACCCACCCAGAGGCCTGGCACTCAGTTTCCTAAAGGTCACAGCCTTGAAAACCATAAGGAGCAGTTCTATTCCGTACACATGGGTCACCGTGAGTCAGAATTGACTCGACAGCAACTCATAATGATAACACTTTCAGGACCTATCTTAGTTATCGAGCGCTTCTTTATCAGAAATATCACAAGTGGATGACTTCAACAAACAAATTTGTTCTCTCAGTTTGTTGTTGTTAGGTGCCATCAAGTTGGTTCCGACTCTTAGAGACCCTATAGGGCAGAGTAGAACTAGCCCATAGGGTTTCCAAGGAGCAGCTGATGGATTTGAACTGCTGACCTCACAGTTTAGGAGGCCAGAAGTTCGAATTCAGGGCACTAACTCTAGGGGAAGGCTTTCTCTTTGTGTCGGCTCTGGGGGAAGGTCATTGTCTCCTTTCAGCTTCTGTGGGCCTGGCATTCCTTGGAGATCTCCATGTGTATTGGCATCAATCTTCCCCTGGGTCTAGGAGGTTCTCAGCACGGAGACCCCAGGTCCAAAGGACACACTCTGCTCTGGCTCTTGTTTCTTGGTGGTAATGAGGTCCCTCCCCTCTCTGCTTGCTTCTCTCTCATTTTACCTCTTGTAAGATAAAAGGTGTGACTCAAGCAAGGGTGTAACTTGAGAAAGGATATGACTTAAGTAAGGGTGTGACTTCAGTAAGGATGTGACTTGACTAAGGATGTGGTTCTAGTCACACCTTCTTATAAGGCTGTGACTCAAGATACACCCCACACTGATTCTGCCTCACTAACATGGAGGTTAGGATTTACAACACAACACAAAATGGAGGCTAATTACCTCAGATAATAAAATGGAGGACAACCACACAATACTGGGAATCATGGCCTAGCTAAGCTGACAATATTTTGGGGTGACACAATTCAATTCATGACAGGATCCTAATTTTCTGCTTCTGGGAAAGTAATAGGAAGGGTTAGATACCTCTATATGGTTGTTAGAGTCACCAGATAGTCCCTACAGGGGCTCAGCATTTAGCTTTGAGCAAAACCCATCTGCTCTCCTCCTGCAAGTCACTGAGGGCTCAGAAATAGGCCATCCAATGACTGATACTGCCTTTTCAGGCACAGCATTGCAAGCTGTGCAGGTTTCTGGATGTTTTTGAGCATTGCATTTAACTGAAAATAAAAGCTATGTGGAAAAGATTTGACGAGTTCATGCCCTCAGTAGAATCAAAGTTCAGTTTAGTTCAGATAAAAGGAGATACTACTAATTTTGACTATTCATGACCATGCATATATATAAAGATTTTTGAGCAAATGTTCATCATAGAATTATATATAAGAGAAAAATAATGGAAATACCTCACCCTAAGTCACTAACACCAAGTGAAAAGTAATATCGGTATTATTTGCTATGGTCTGACAAGATACAAATATATTCTAGAAGGATATGATTCTGCTCTGCCAGAATAACACCCACAACCTGTCCTCATATTCTGTAGTCTGTTGATCTATCCTTACTATTTTTTAAAGAACAAAATGAAACTAAAATGGGTAAAAAAAGAACAGTGGTTGCCTCTGAAGGTATAAGGGCAGGGATTGACTGGGAAATGGCAGCATGGAACTTTCTGGGGTAATGATCATCTCCTATGCCTTGATAGGGTTTGGATTACACAAGCGAATGCACTTGTCAAAATTTAGCAAATGTATATTTAAGATATTTACATTTCATTATATGTAAATTTTACCTCAAAATTAAAAGTTGTAAACTATGTAACAATATCAATGCTGAAATATTTAAGTTGATGTGAACTGATATCTGCAGTTTACTTTGAAATGTGTCAAAACACAAGAGGGATGAATGGAAGAATAAAAGGATAGGTTGATAGATATATGTGCTAAAAGAAGCTTAATTAAAAAACTGTAAATTCTAGGTAGAGGTATATAGACGTTAACTACAATTCTTTCAACTTTACTGTATGTTTGAAATTTTTCATAATGAAATATTGGGTAAAAATGAAAAACACAATAAAACCTAAAACACCAGACAAAAATTAAATATATTGCTAAATCATACTGCCAACCAGAGTAAAATTACAAACCAAGTAATATACTTCTAACAAATACGTACAAATTTGTGTAAATTGATGGTGCAATGGCCAAGCAAACCTAAAGGCCAGTGTTTCAAACCCACCAGTGGTTCTGCAAGAGAAAAGACCTGGTGATCTGCTCCAGTAAAGATTACAGCCTAGGAAACCCTACAGGCAGCTCTTCCCTGTCATATAGGGTCACTATAAGTCAGAATTGACTCAATGGTACACAGCAACAACTAAATATAAATTTGTGTAACTAATCTAACCTAATGTAATAGATTTCTGATACAATTCAGGATTTATTGAACGTTCTCTTCTAAAAGAATGGAATCACCTAGGGCATAGCTATGCAAGGTTCTCGTGTGCAAGGACATATGTCAACTTTGGTCTTACATGAAACCACAATAGGCATCTCTGGCTAACTCAGGATTGCAGGATTTTATAATTTCTTACATAGTTTTGCCTTTTGGTTTTTAGAGGTCAGGTAACCATATCTGGTTTGAATTTAATAACATAGTTTCATTGCATTTGTTTGTATGCTTGTTTATTTATTTATTATTTTGGTAACAGCTTTATTGAGATACAATTCACATACCATACAATTCACCCATTTAAAGTGTACAGTTCAGTGGTTTTTAGGATATTAACAGAGTTGTGCAACCATCAGCACAATCCATTTTAGAACATTTCATTACTCTCAAAAGAAACCCTGTACCCTTTGCAGTCACTCTCTATTTGCCCCCATCACCCTCCTACCACAGCACTAGGCAACCACTGATCTACTTTCTCTCTCCATAGATTATGGAAATTTCATATAAATGGAATCATGCAATATGTATGATTTTGTATCTGACTTATTTCGCTTAATGTCTTTGTTATCTAGTTCTGCTATGACAGAAATAGCACAAGTGGATGGCTTTAACAAACAAATTTATTCTCTCCAGGCCAAGGAGGCTAGAAGTCTGAATTCAGGGCACCACCTCCAGGGGAAGGCTTTCTCTATCTGTCAGCTCTGAGGGAAAGTCCTTGTCATCAATCTTCCCTAGGGTCTAGGAGTTTTTCAGGGCAGGGACCCTGGGTCCAAAGGACACGCTTTTCTCCCGGCGCTTCTTTCTTGGTGGTATGAGGTCCCTCTCTTCTCTGCTCGATTCTCTTTTATATCTCAAAAGAGATTAACTCAAGATACAACCTAATCCTATAGATTGAGTCCTGCCTCATTAACATAACTGCCTCTAATCCTGCCTCATCAACATCATAGAGGTTAGGATTTACAGCACACAGGAGAATTACATCAGATCACAAATTGGTGGATAACCACACAATACTGGAAATCATGACCTAGCCAAGTTGACATACATTTTTGGTGGACATAATTCAATCCATAAGACTTTTCAAGATTCATCCATACTATAGCATTATTTTCCTTTTTATGACTGGGTAGTATTCCATTGTATGAGTACTGCTCTTGGCTGCTAACTAAAAAGCCATTGGTTCAAACCCACTAGCCACTAGGCAGAAGAAAGATGCAGAAGTCTGCTTCCGTAAAGATTTACAGCTTTGGAAACCCTATGGGGCAGTTCTACACTGTGCTATAGGGTCGCTATGAGTCAGAATAGACTCGATGGCAGCAGGCTGAAGCATAACAATGATTGTGAGGATGGCTCAGGACTGGGCAGTGTTTCGTTCTGTTGTACATAGGGTCGCTATGAGTCGGAACCGACTCAACGGCACCTAACTACAACCCCACCACCACATATTATTCATCCATTTATCAGTTGATGGACTTGATTGTTCCCACTATTTGGCTATTTATGAATGCTGACATTAACATTCAGTTGCAAGTTTTTGGGTGCACATACCTTTTCAATTCTCTTTTGTATAACTAACAGTGGAATTGATGGGTCATATGGCAACTATGTTTAACCACTGGAGAAACTGTCAAACTGTTTTCCAAAGTGGCTGCAGCGCTTTACATTCCTACCAGCAGTGTATGAAAGTTCCAATGTCTCCATATTGTCATTAACACTTGTCATTATCTGTCTTTTTTGTTATGACCATTCTAGTGGGAGATGTTGTGTTTTGAGGCATTCATCTACAATAACCCCTGAACTAGACATTGGCAACTAAAATGAAATACATATTCATTTCAAGAGGAGTTACCACAATATGAACTTTTCTGACTGTATATAATCAATTTTAGTCCAATCAGACCACATTAATTTTAACCAGTCAGCACTAAAGAAATTCCTTCTCCTGTCCAAGTGGTACACAGAGAGTTATTGGCTTACTCTAACCATCAGAAAGCAGTACCTACACTCTGTCAATAGTTGATGAAGCACTTTATCAGCAATATAGATTAACTGAAAAATTATTACAGGACATCAGAAATTCTTTATCTATTTTTGAAAACCTAAAATTTGCACTTTAGGAATTAATAACAAAATAAAGTTATGCACAGCACAAAATGTTAATGAGCAGGAGAGAAGGTGCCACAAGAACAACAACAAAAACAATCTCAGATTTTACAAAAAGACAAAGTAGACACTTGGAGAAAATGTGAATTGCCTTATATTCTTCATATTCTGAAAGCCTTGTTAACTCTGAATACATCTCTGAAAACAATACTCCAGTGTTCCATTGTACCCCAGGAACACTTTATATTTTTGTTTATTTTTAATACATATATAGCAGACATTTAATATCTAAAGAGCATACAAACCAGTAAGTGAATACCAACAATTCAACAGAAAAAAGTAAAATATAAATGTAGATGGCTCATAAACCTATCAGATGACTTAAAGTCTCACTCATAAATACACTACAGGCAGTCTCCAGGCTATGAATGAAATCTGTTCCTAAAACTGTCATTAAGTCGAATTTGTCAGTAAGTCAGAACAGGTAGTACCTGCATTCTTAATTTAGCATCAGTTAGTCAAATGTTTGTCTTAGTATATAGTATGTATTTTACCTTTCTATGCATATAAAACACTTAAGAAACATTTCCAGATACACTTAAACATAATAATATAGTACATAATAATAATACAATAACAATAAATGTAACTATATACACCAAGGAACCACTAAAGCCGCACGGTTTTCATGAGCCACACAAAGTAGTGTGTGCATATTAGTTATGATGAATCATTGTATTTAACTCAAATTTTTAATACAATAGGCTTTATGGCAGTCTGTTCTTAAATACAAGTTGTCCATAAGTTGGGCATTCTTAACCTAGGGACTTACTGTAATATGCACTAAAACAAAAGTGATATACAACATTTTACTTATAAAATTGACAAATACAAAAAACTTCGATAATATATTTTTTCTGTTGACCTTTCTAACAAAAGAACTGTCTCAGATACAAGCTCCCATTAGTTCAAAGAAAGGCTGCCTATAACTAAACTCAACTCGCTCATTCAAAGTCATTCTCTTCCTGACCCTGTCTCACTTCTCAGATGGAAACTGGCAGACTGTCCCTTGTAGCTCACAAAATGTAGGTACGTTCTAATACCAATTAAGAGTTATAAGATGTTCACATGGTACTACATCAAAGCTTGTCATAAAGTTCCATAAAGAACTAGAATTTTACCACTTCCTCTTTTTTTTTTTCTTTTTCATTGACCATCACCATTGTCCTCCTCCTTAAAATAAAAATTAACTCTATCTTTCTGCCTCTCTCCCTAAATCACAGATTCTCAACCCTTACAAGATTGACATTTTTGTACCAGATAATTTGTTGTGGGGGGCTGTGCTGTCCTGTACATTGTAGGATGTTTGGCAGCATCCCTGGCCTCTACCCAGTAGATGCCAGCAGCACGACCACACCTCCCAGCACGACAAAGATGTCTTCAGAAATTGCCAAGCGTCTCCTGGGGACAAAATTGCCCATTTTTAAGAACCACCTATCTAAACTCTCCTTATTATGGATTTGAAGAATATTTTATTAATTTGTTATATTTATTAAGTTAAATTTTGTCAACCAACTTCTGTAAGTCAGAAGAGACTGAAATTAAACATGTTATCATTATCTATAAGAACTAAAAGAAGTTATTTTTTACTTTTATTTGACCAACAACTATTTCTTTCTATAGATTAGACATTCTTAACAGACCCATGGTGGCTCAGTGGTTACTGATACGGCTGCTTACCAAAAGGTCGGCAGTTCAAATCCACCAGCTGCTCCTTAGAAACCCTATGGGGCAATTCTGCTCTGCCCTATAGGGTCGCTATGGGCCGGAATCGACTAAACGGCAACTTTTTTTTTTTTTAATGTATTTTTTTTCTTATGCCTAATCTGAATAAACTGGGCAAGCTGACTATAAAGTTTCTATGGAAAAATAAGTAAGCCAAAATAGCCAAGAAAACTTGGAAAAAGAAAAGGGAATCTAGATCTGCCAGTTATTATGTGTGTAAAAAACGCGTTGGGGGCAGGGTCTGACCTCCTCCAACCCCACAAAGAGGAAGGAGAACCAAGATAAACGGCGCAAGGCTGACTCCCATGAGGTGGAAGCCAGACAAGCCTCCTCTCTCTGCCATCTCTACCAATTCTGACACCAACCGTCCCTCCCACAGCACTCTACTGGGTTCGATAATTCATTGCAATGGTCACACAAAACTCACAGACAGTACTCACAATTATGGGGTTTGTTAGGGAAGTAACAGTTACAATTCAGGCTCAAGAACACTCAGGACACAGTTCGTCCATCAACATAGCCTCTCCCCAGCTGTGCTCACAGGCACATCTCTCCCTGCCCCTCAGTCTCAGCCCAAAGGCACTCAGCTTTCTTAGTGGTCTGGGAAGCCCACCACGCAATCTCTGCTGCAGAGTCTCTGCTGCTAGGTCTCTTTCCTGCTGGTCTCGTCTTTGTTGGTGGTGGTGGACTCCACTCTGTGCTCTAGAATTAGCTCTGTTTTAAGGCAAAACTGACCTTGGTAGGCCACAATTACTCTATCACACAATTACCTGTGTGGGAGTTACAAGACCATGGGTAGAAAGGCCACACACAAAAGTAATTAATCCACCACAATATGATTTTAAAGCTACAATGATCATAACTTTGTAAAGCTGGCACATGAATAGACACAGCAATGGAACTAATTAGGAAGATCAGAAACAGACTCAAATACTTACGAGAATATACTATAATTAAAGGTAGATTCTCAATTCAAAGGTAGACATCTGGAAAAAAGTGAATTTGAATCTGTTTCTCTAATCTTACATCAGGATAAGTTTCAAATGTATCAAAACTTTTAATATAAAAGAAAAAAAGAGAAACCACTAAAATATCAGATGAACCTTTCCTTTCTAAGGATGATGTAGTCTATTCAAAAAAATTTTTAAATTCCTTTTGTGAAAACCACAATCAGCAAAGTCAAAAAACAAACAACTAACTGGGAAAATTATTTTACAGCTTATAGCACAGTAAAGGGTTGATTTCATTAATAAGGTTTTCCTACAAATCAATAAGAAAAAGACTAACAACCAATGAGAAAACTGGACCAAAGATATCGGTAGACTATGATATCAGTAGACGTCAAAGATATCACAGAAAAGGAATATAAATGTCTGTTGAAAACAAAAAGCCCAACTTCACTCATAATAAAAGGAATGCAAATTAAAACCACACTGAGATACCAGTTTTCAATTACCTAACAGGCAAAGTTTGATAACACAATATTTGGATGAGGATGTAAGAAACTGGCATTCTTACATATTGCTTGTGGGAACACATATTGGTACAAACTCAGTGGAAGGGAATTTAGCATGGCTATCAAAATTACAAGTGTATATATCCTTTAACACAGAAATGATACTTCTAGAAGTTTATTCCTACAGGTATTCTTACATATTTGCAAAATTACACACATACAAGGTTATTGAACTTAGCATTTTTCTTGCAAAATATTGAAATGAACTTAAACATCCTTTAGCAAGAGAATGATTAAGTAATTAGGGTTGGAATACTATGCAGCTATAAGCAAGCATGAGGAAGCTCTTTTTGTTGTGATATGGAATGAATGCCAATATATATTGTTAGGTGAAAAAAGTCAAATGAAGAACATCACGATTAGCATGCTATTATATGTGTAATAGAAGGCAAATATATACTTAATATACATATATTCGTTTAAAATATATTTGGAAAGATAACCAAAAAACTAAAAAGGTTGACTCAAGGGAGAGGAAGTGAATGATTGGGAGACAGAATTGAGACGGAGACTTTTCGCTGTATACTCTTTGGTACCTTATGAGTTGCGAACCATGTGCATATATTACGTAAAGAAAATTAATTAATGTAACTAAATCAGAAATTATGACTGTCCTTTCTTCTTTCATTGTTGCAAAGAGATTCTTATAAAACAATTATGCAGTATTCATTATCACATATTCATATTCTCTTAAACTGTTTCATTTTAAAAAATGACTCAGAAACACCAAAAGACACGCAGGAATAGATACATGCAAACCCATGTTCATTGCACCATTATTCACAGTAGCGAAAACACAGAAACAGCCTAAGTCTCCATCAGTGGATGAATGGATAAACAAATTATGGTACATACATAAAATGGAATATTATGCAATTATAAAGAATAATGATGAGTCCGAAAAACACAACATGGACAAGAGAGAGTCTGGTGGATTCAAACAGCATACCTTTTGATTAGCAGCTGTAGCTTAAGAAACCACTAAGCCACCAGGATTTCCTGCTAGATATTAGACACCTGTTATTTCTGGTGATGGGAAAGGCAATATACAATATGGGGGAAATCAACACAATTTGACCAGGGTAAATGAAGACACTGAGAGGAACTCAAGAATACGATAAATATTACAAGATATACAATTTTGCAACAACAGTAATAACAACCAAAAAATACAGTGTGGTTACAGAGATAGGTATGTATGCTATATGTGTATAGGAAGGTAGATGTGAGTACATATATATTTGAGGGCTTAAATATATACATGTTTGGATGTGCTACATATATATTCATATATATAATAAAGCACATGGGGGAGCAGTTAAGGAAACCTGCCAGATGTATCCAGACACTTCTTGGAATTGGTTTACTGGGTTAAAGGGCTTGGGACCCTAGTCTGGTGGGACAACTCAGTCAATTGGAATGCTGTTGTCGTTGTTAGGTGCTGTGGAGTCATTTCCAACTCATGGCATCCCCATCCCTGCACAACAGAACAAAACACTGCCCAGACCTGTGCCATCCTCACAATCGTTGCTATGTTTGAGCCCATTGTTGGCAGCCACTGTGTCAGTCCAACTTGTTGAGAGTCTTCCTCTTTTTCAATGACCCTCTACTTTACCAACCATGATGTTCTTCTCCAGGGACTGGTCCCTTCTGATAACATGTCCAAAGTATGAGAGATGAAGTCTCACCATCCTTGCTTGTAAGGAGCATTCTGGCTGTACTTCTTCCAAGACAGAGTTGTTCATTCTTCTGGCGGTCCATGGTATATTCAGTATTCTTCACAATACCATAATTTAAAGGTGTCAATTCTTCTTTGGTCTTCCTTATTCATTGTCCAGCTTTTGCATGCATTTGCAGCGATTGAAAATACCATGGTTTGGATCAGGCCAACCTTAGTCCTCAAGGTGATATCTTTGCTTTTCAATACTTTTAAAGAGGTCTTTTGCAGCAGATTTGCCCAATGCAATATGTCATTTGATTTCTTGACTGCTGCTTCCATGGGCTTTAATTGTGGATCCAAGCAAAACGAAATCCTTTACAACTTCAATATTTTCTCCATTTATCATTATGTTGATTATTGGTCCAGCTGTGAGGATTTTTGTTTTCTTTATGTTGCGGTGTAATCCATACTGAAGGCTGTGGTCTTTGATCTTCACCAGTAATTGCTTCAAGTCCTCTTCACTTTCAGCAAGCAAGGTTGTGTCATCTGCATATTGCAGGTTGTTAATAAGTCTTCCTCTAATCCTGATGCTGCATTTTTCTTTATATAGTCCAGTTTCTTGGATTATTGGTTTAGCATACAGATTGAACAAGAATGGTGGAACAATACAACCCTGATGCACATCTGTCTTGATTTTAAACCACGCAGTATCCCCTTGTTCTGTTCAAATGACTACCTCTTGGTCTATGTACAGATTCTGCATGAGCACAATTAAGTGTTCTAGAATTCCCTTTCTTCACAATGCTATCCACAATCTGCTGTAATCCATACAGTCGAATGCCTTTGCATAGTCAATAAAACACAGGTAAACATCTTTCTGGTATTTTCTGCTTTCAGCCAAAATCCGTCTTACATCAGCAATGATACTTCTCATTCCACATTCTCTTCTGAATCCGGCTTGAATTTCTGGCAGTTCCCAGTCGATGTAATGCTGCAACCGTTTTTGAATTTTCTTCAGCATAATTTTACTTGCATGTGATATTAATGATATTGTTCTATAGTTTCTGCATTCCATTGGATCATCTTTCTTTGGAATGGGCATGGATATGGATCTCTTCCAACTGGTTGACAGGTAGCTATCTTCCAGAGTTCCTGGCACAGATGAGTGAGAGCCTCCAGCGTTGCATCTATTTGTAGAAACATTTCAACCGGTATTCTGTCAACTCCTGGAGCCTTGTTTTTCACCAATGCCTTCAGTGCAGCTTGAATTTCTTCCTTCAGTACCATCGGTTCTTGATCATATGCTACCTTCTGAAATGGTTGAAAGTCCACCAATTCTTTCTGGTACAGTGACTCTGTGTATTCCTTCCATCTTCTTTTGATGCTTCCTGGGTCATTCCTCTTTTGTCCATAACCTTTAGCAGTTGAGTCAATTCCGACAAATAGCAACCTGATAGAACAGAGTAGAAGTGCGCCATAGGATTTCCAAGAAGTGGCTGGTGGATTTGAACTGCTGACCTTTTGGTTAGCAGGTAAACTCTTAAACACTGCGCCACCAGGGATCCTAACTTCTTTGCCCAGAGAATCCTTCAATATTGGAACTCAAGGCTTCAATTTTTTCTTCAGTTCTTTTGCCTTGAGAAATGCTGAATGTTTTCTTTCCTTTTGGTTTTCTAACTCCAGGTCTTTGCACATTTCATTATAATACTTTGCTTCCTGAAGATGTTATTTATTTATTTATTTATTAAAAATGTCATTGAGGTGAACGTTTACAGAGCAAATTAGATTCCCATTTGATACTTTGTATTTAATGCGCTTCATGGCCTTGGCTTCGTTCCCACAATGTGTCAGCACTCTCCACATTTCCACTCTGGATTCCCCGTTTCCTTTTGTCCTGATTTTCTACCCCTTCCTGCCTTCTCATCTTTGCTTTTGGGCAAATATTGCCCTTTTGATCTCGTATAATTGATTGTTCTAAGAAGCAGGTTCCTCTCGGGTGTTACTGTTTATTTTATGGGCTTGTCTATTGTTTGACTGGAAGGTGGTATCCGGGAATGGCTTCAGTTCCAGGTCAGAAGGGTGTCTTACGGCCATAGTCTCAAAGGGTTTTTCCAGTCTCTGTCAGACTTGTTCAGGTCTTTTGCTTCATCATTTCTTCCTTTCACTTAAGCTATTCTGCATCCAAGAGCAAGTTTCAAAGTCTCTTCTGACATCCATTTTGGTCTTTTTAATGACTTTTTGCATAACATAGTTCATAATGTTCTACATCCTAGTTTGGTGAGTAGCAGCTGAGGTCTTAAAAGCTTGCAAGTGGCCGTATAAGATACAACTGTTGGTCTCTTCCTATATGGAGCAAAAAAGAATGAAGGAAACCAAAGACTCAAAGAACAAACTCTCCACAGGACACACGAAACACAGCCTCTTCTAGCCTGAGACCAGAAGAACTAGTTGGTGCCTGGTTACCACTACCACCCATTCTGACCAGGGATGCAATATAAGGTCCTGGATAGAATGGGAGAAAAATGGAGAACAAAACTCAAATTCCTAAAAAAGACCAGATTTACTGTACTGATAGAGGAACTCCTGAGACTATTTTCCTAAGATACCCTTTTAACTTGGAACTGAAGCCACCTCCAGAGGTCTCCTTTCAGCCAAATAAAAGAGATTGTCTAAAATAATATCACCCATGAGTTATATGCGCCCTTAAACAATCAACTATATGAGACCAAACAGTCAACATTTACCCAAAAGCAAAGATGAGAAGGCAAGGAGGGACAGGGAATCCAGACAAATGAAAATAGGACGAACAGAATGGAAATAATGAGAATGCTGACACGTTGTGAAAATTGTAACCAATGTCACAGAACAATTTGTACAAAAATTATTAAATGAGAACCTAATATGCTGTGTAAACTTTCACCTAAAACAAAATAAAATATTCATAAAAAGAAACACCACAAGATCTATTTTATATAAAGACATGTCTTTCCTTATAAATATATTCTAGTTTTACTTATGTAAAACTTTTCTCTTTTTTCCTCTTTATTTAAGTCACTAGAAGATTAAGGTACTGAGTTCTATTCTTGGTTCAATACTACCTGGATAGCAAAGAATTATAAGATATAGAGATGACAAATGCTATAAGAATTCATGCAGTAGACATTGATTACTAGATTAATACATTAAAATTTATTCATAGTACTTTTTGACTTAAATTCATCATTGGTTCTCCTTAAGTCTGAGGATAAAGTCCTGTTAAACTCTCTTTCCTATTTCCTTCTGTCCATTCTAACCTATTCTCAACAGGAGCTATGGTAGTTAAAGACTTCCCCCTAGTTTTTATCTATTGTAGGCTTATTAAATCAAAGTCACATGTGTAGTCAAAGAAAGAGTGATGCTCCTTTAGTCATTTCTAAATACCCATCTCCTGATGTTAAATATATAGGCCATATTTTAGCTGTTTTTTTCCATATCATCTCACAAGTCTCTGTTGGAATTCTAGGAATATGTGTTTAGACACTTCAGTGGTTTTTAAGAGCAAAGCTAAGGGATTTGTTGTCTGTTCATCTTTTCCCTCTCAGTCAGGCTGGAGCAAGGAGGCAGGATGTTAAAAGCCTGGAAATGTAGGACACAGAGGTGGGTGGAATCTGATCATGGGGGACTATAGCACCCTCCAGGGACACCACCCTCCCATCAGTGGAGGCTTGCATGTTGCTCTGATGCCGGACAGCTTTCAGCAGAGCTTCCAGACTAAGTTGGACTAGCAAGAAAAACCTAGTAATCTTCCAAAAATCAGCCAATTAAAACTCTATGGATCACAATGGTCCGATCCACAACCAATCATGGGGATGGCACAGGACCAGGCAGCGTTTCCTTCTGTTGTGCATGGGGTCACCATTAATTGGGAGCCAACTTGATAGCTTAGCTGCTTACAACAATAGGGACCTAGAGGGAGTTCACATCATTGTTTTCTAGAAGCCTGAATGATACAATTTGGAATAAAAAGGATGAGGCTGCCCTGAATGCAAGGCTGGCCTGCTGGAATCATGAGTAGCACAGGTTTTTCTGGAAGTAGGCCTGTAGGGCGCATAGGTGCACAGAGAAGGTTGTCTACACCAATCCATGTCTCCTTGAATCTATCTGCTTTCAAGTGTGTGGAGAAAATCTGAGATAATTCAGTGGATTCTTCACTGAGAAAAATGTCCACATCCCAGTTTACAAGTGAGTATGACCCTGAAAAATTGTCTTCCTTTCCCAGATAAGGCTTGAGATGCAAACCCCTTCCTTCTTTTGCTTCAGTGGCCATTGACTGAGGCTTGTATAGCCTTTGCGCTCATGTCGTGAATTTGCCCGGACAGCCATAATTTCAAATAGTCTTTTCCCAATTTTGGGCCATAAGACCTGATTTTTGGTTCTGGAAATAAAGTTTTAATACACTTAGGCTAACTTCTTGTTTTCTGACCTTGGCCAATTTCTTAGTATTTCTCTTTTGAGAGTCCCCCACATAATGACAATCTTGGGGAAGAACACTCCCTTGATGCCTAGTGCTTGGTGGAGGCACAGGACTGATAAGCAAACAGTTAGTGTATGGTGTAAGTGCCTGGATGGTGCACACGGTTAATGTGCTCAGCTGCTACTCAGAAGATTGGCAGTTCAAGTCCACTCAGAGGCTTCTCGGAAGAAAAGCCTGGGGATCTACTTGGGGAAATCAGCCATTGAAAATGCTATGGAGCATAGTTCTACTCTGACACACATGAGGTCACCATGAGTCAAAATTTAACTTGATGTCACCTGGTGGTGGTGGTCAGTGTACAGTGGGATGAGGGTTATGGCAATAGAAGTGCCCCTACCCAATCTGCAGGAATCAGCAATGCCTCTTCCTCCAGCCCTCAGGCATTCCCCATGGGCTCTCAAAACCAGAACCTCTGCCATCTGGACTGAGTGACCCTGCTCAAATGCCTCCAGGGGCCAGGCAGATGAAGTACTGTAAACACGGTAAAGAGATGTGATTTAAAGAGATGATCTGACTCATGGTGTACTGGAGGTTACGTACACAACCAAAAGGCATTCTAATGCAAAGTAAAAAAAAAAAAAAAAAAAAATGCTGCCCTCAAGTGGATCTCTACACATGGTAACCCCATGTGTCTCAGAGTAGGACTGTGCTCCATAGGGTTTTCAATGGTTGATTTTTCAGAGGTAGCTCATCAAGCCTTTATTCTGAGGCACCTCTGGATGGATTTGAATTTCCAACCTTTCAGTTGGTAGCCAAGCCTGTTAACCACTTGCACTGCCAAGGGACAGCAAATTCAAAGACTTTTAAAATGGTGCTTGCCGAAAAAAATACATGCTGTCAGTTTTTGAGCCTTGGTTTTGAGGGTTAGCATCAGAGAAGAGGAATCTTAGGTGGTATTCTGTAAGCTGTAATGAATGCCTAATTCTTGGTAACCAGTTTCTTCCAAGGTGGGGCTTATGTTGGGTGTCTTTGGCTATATGCTGTTTCTTTTATACATCTCTATGGGCAACCCAAATCCCTGCAGTGGCCCTTTCTGAGACTTTATAAAACATATCACTGCTGCTGATTAACTTTATTTTCTTTCTGTTCTCTTAACACCACATAATGAATAAACTGCATTCTGGAAAATAATTTTTTTAAAAGAACTCCTGGTATCTGGTTAATCCCAATCCTTTTCTCTCTGTGCTCCCCAGTGTTCAGACCTTTTGTGCTAATTAGCAATGACAGATGAGTCACCCATCTTGCTGTCTCTCCAGGGGAAGGAAAAGCTTGCTTCTCTTCTATCTGGGGGCTTCAGGAGCCACCACATGCTCCTGGAAGCTTCTGTCAGAGGGAGGAAAGTCAATAGGGAAAACCAAGTGCAGACAGAATCTCGACATGGGCAGGTGTCCAGCCACCCCAGCATGAGACAACAGGCACAGATGGGGCTTCCCACTGCTCCGTGCCCATGAGGTAGATGTCCTAGTCTCAGCAAGGGCAAAGTCTGACTGTCCAAAGGAGGCAGGGTCATCAACACGGCAAGGGACTGGGCAGCTGAAAGTCAAGGAGGCCCACGGACAGCATCAAGTGACCACCCAAAAGGCAAAAGTCAGTTAACAAGGGTCAGGATGAGGCACGTATGGAGACTGAGATAGGATCATTCTTGCTGATGAAAGGTATAGGGAATATGGGGCCTCTTACCAGAATCCTTCTAAGATTGTTACCTGCATAGAACTCCTGAGCTTTAAAGGGGCCCAGATCAGTTAATGAGGTAAGGAATCACCTATACAGTCCATGAAAAAGAAAGACAGAAGAAGAATGGATGTGGTTGAACTGTGGTATTGGTGAAGAATATTGAATATGCTATGGACTGCCAGAACGAACAAATGAGTCTTAGGAGAAATACAACCAGAATGCTCCTTAGAAGCGAAGATGGTGAGACTTTGGCTCATTTACTTTGGACACATCTTCAGGGAAGACCAATCACTAGAAAAGGACATCATAGCTGGTAAAGTAGCGGACCAACAAAAATGAGGGAAACCCTCAATGAGATGACACAGTAGTCCCAACAGTAGGCTCAAACACAGCAATGATCGTAAAGATGGTGGAGGGCCAGGAAACACGTCCTTCTGTTATACGTAAGGTTGCTATGAGTCAGAGCTGATTGGATGTCAACTAACAACAAACACATAGTTCAGAAGCTTTTAAATCTGCATCTGAAGGCTGGGCTCTTTTTCTGGCAAGAACTAAAGCTCAAAAAGAGGCTCAACGTATCTGAAGATACCAGTCCCCAGTGAAGCTCAGACTCTGTGGCTCAGTCCAACCTTCCTTGGTGGGGGAAGCTGGAAGCTTGATATCTGCAAGGAGACGAAACCCAGAGGCGCAGGCAGGATTAAAAATAAAACACAAATAAGATAAAATAAAATGAAATAAAGATTGGCCTGTCACAGAAAACTGTATTAGTGGCAGACAGAGATCTGTGTGAGATGTCATTCACAATTTTCCTTCGGGTTTCCTTTTTTTAAAATTGTGGTTAAAATACATATATATATATATATATATATATATATATATAATGTATATATATATATGTATATAACTCCTTTGGGTTTACTTCTAATCTTGGGGCAGAACATGTTATTTGTTACTTCGTTGCAGAATGTCTCAAACTTTACATAACTAAACTTGTTTATATTTGAGACTTCTATCACATTTCTGGAGCCCTGGTGGTGCAGTGGTTAACAGCTATGGCTGCCAACCAAAAAGGTCAGCATTCAGATTCACCCGCCTCTCCTTGGGAACCCTATGGGCAGTTCTACTCTGTCCCATAGGGTTGCTATAAATTGGAATCAACTCAACAGCAACGGTTTGGTTCTTTTGGTTTTATTACATTTCTGAGTAGAAACCTTTTTATCTTCTGGGATATCTGGACATAATGTTGAAACACTATAGTTAAAAAAAAAAAAGTACATAAAAACAAATATTTATGTTCAGATATAGTAATTTTTTATTACCATTGTCTCCAGGAATAGTGTCTGCTATAATGAATGGTGTATAAAAATTATGATAATAATATTAGCTAGATTTTACGATGTGCCAGGCACTGTTCTAGGCATTTTATACATATTGTCTCTTTTAATTCTCGTAACAATCCTAAGTCATAGGTAGTATAATTATTTCTCATTTTATTGATGAGACAACTAAGGCACAAAGAAGTGGCTGAGTTATACTAAGGGATAGCTATACTAAGTCCATGGATAAAAGACACACTAAAAGCTTGGTCTGTCTTAGCTTTTTCCGTAGGTGTCCTGATTACTAGTCAACTGTGTAACTGCTTGTGTTGTGTCGTCATCATTACTGCCCGTAGAAGTTTTGGCAACTAACTAGATATTTGTCTCTTGAAGTTTGAGTTAATAGACAACTATTTATAACCATAGGCTTGTAATGCTGTTCTTCAGCCAGTGCCAAAAGCATCACCTTGAAAGTTTTTTTGAAATGTCGGATTTCCTGGCCCCACCTCTCAGAGAATATGATTTAGGGGAGAAGGCAAGAAATCTAGGTTTCCCAGGGCTTCCATGTGAGTCTGATATACAGCCCAGTTTGAGAGCACTAATTTAGAGCAGTGGGCTCCACACCTCTTTGATCACATGCTTCTCACCGGTTAAAATATTTTGAGGTGAGGTTGCCAATGTATGTATATGCATTTGCTTATAAACAATATACAGGTATTATTTTGCATACCTGTTGTATGGTATAAGACGTATGCAAAAATCAAAGATAAAAATGGATGAGGTTCTTGTAACCAATGTTTACTGCAGCACTATTCACAATAGCCAAAAGGTGGAAATAACCCAAGCATCCATCATCAGATGAATGGATAAAGAAAATGTGGCCTATGCATACAACGCAATATTATTCATTCACGAAGAGATATGACATTCTGATACATGCTAAGACATGGATGAACCTTGAAAACACACTGAGTGAAATAAGTCAGACACAAAAGGATAAATATTTTATGGCTGTAGGACAGGAAAATGCTTAGAGACAGATGCTATTAATGGTTGCCACAAGCTAGGAGGAGGGAGGAATGGGGAATTATTGCTTAAAGGGTATTGAGTTTCTGTCTGGGGTGATAAAAAAAAACTTTTTAAAATAGATAGTGGTGATGATGCATGAATGTAATTAATGTCACTGAATTATACATGTGAAAATGCCTAAAATGGCAAATTTTGTTATATTTATTTCAACCACAATAAAACTTAAAAACATGGTTGAGGTGGGAATGAAACATAACATTTTAAAGATTTATTTTACTTACTGAACAAAGTTCTCACTAAAAGTATTATAAACAATGAGATTGAATATGCTTCCTTATAGACAAAACTTCGTTTAATACTCTGTGATACAGAGATTCTTAAGGTCTGGCTCTAAATTTAGTTTATCTTTGATACTTAGTTTTAATGGTAATCATAAGTGGGAAAAAAAAACCTCACAAAACCTCCAAATGGAAAAAAGTACATCATTGGCAGCACATACTAAATAATAATATTCATTTTTCAATACCATCTGTTAATTAAGCAAAAATTTTTGATGAAATATGGCTACTAATTTCCATAATCCTTAATGTGAGTCTGTAGCTCTTGCAAACAAAGTGGAAGATAGGTGTCTTAGTCACCTAGTGCTACTATAACAGAAATACCACATGTGGATGGCTTTAAGAAAGAGAAATTTATTCTCTCCCAGTCTAGTAGGCTACAATTCTAAATTCAGGGCATCAGCTCCAGGGGAAGGCTTTCTCTGTCAGCTCTGGAGGAAGGTCCTTGTTCTCAGTCTTCCTCTGGACTAGGCGCTTCTCCACGCAGGAATCCCAGGTCCAAAGGATGCACTCTGCTCCAGGTGCTGCTTTCTTGGTGGTATGAGGTTCTCTGTGTCTCTCTGCTTGCTTCTCTCTTTTACATCTCAAAAGAGATTGGCATAAAACACTGTCTAATCTTGGAGATCTCATCTAATATAACTGTCACTAATCCATCTTATTACATCATAGTGATAGGGTTTACAACACATAGGGTAATCACATCAAATGACAAAATGGTAGACAATCATACAGTACTGGAAATTATGACCTAGCCAAGTTGACAAATATTTTTGGGGGACACAATTCAATCTATGACAATAGGTTACATTTTAATAATTTTGACCAAGGGGTTTAAAATGAAAAGCACTAAAGTTTTTCATATGGAACATTTTTATGGATAAATTTTCATTATTACAGTCTCATCAAGGGCTACCAAACATTTTTCACTAGATTTAGTGACATTTTACCAAGTAATTGATAGGATATTCTACATCTTTAGACATTGCTGAAAAATGATCTTCATGTTCTGGATGCTTAGGTTTTATGTGTTGCCAATTATTTTTATACAGACATACCTAAGGCAACATTTGTCATTGGTGATAGTGGATATAAGTGCACACTTCTAATAGACTTGACACTTGAAATGATTTGCCTGACTTTTGGTCAGATCTGATTAGTCTGGCATTGTTATTACCTTCCAACGTAATTGAAACGGGGCTCAAGCTACAAGAAGTGTAGTTGTGCAATATTCTTGTTATCTACATGTGCCTGCATTGTTACTGTTATCTTCAATCTGAAATTACTTTGCAGGAAACTTTTAAAACTACTTTTTTATTTTGTTAGGGTTAGTTTAGTTAAACCGTATCAGTTACCAGTTGTCATCGAGTCGATTCCAACTCATGGTGACCCCATAGGTGTCAGAGTAGAACTGTGCTCCATAGGGTTTTCAATGGCTGATTTTTTGGAAGCAGATCCCCAGGCCTTTCTTCTGAAGCATCTTTGGGGAGACTTGAACCTCCAACCTTTCAGTTAGCAGCTGAGCATGCTAACCACTTGCAACACCCATGAATTCCAAAATGTAACTATAAATCTACTTTATTTAGTACATGTCAACTTCAATATGTTGAAAGCAAACAAAAATGTGGGGGACCCCACTGTCAACCACTCCAAGGCTGGACCTCCTACTCTTCCCTCAGAGTCCGCCTAAGCATGCAATGACTTTTTAAACTTAAAAAAATACCACAGACCCCTTTGAGGAACACCCAGTAAAATGCTCGTACCTAGAAACACGTGCATAGAAAGGGGTTGGTCACAGAAGTCCTGAAGCCTCAGATTGAGAAGTCCTTGTCTAAAGACATTTTATGTCCCCAGGACAGAATTTGTTGTAACTCACTTGTTCTCTAACTGTTGGTTAGAGAAGCATCAAGATTTATCCAGATCTTCTAAAAAGGTATGAAGTTCTGGACTCGGATTTCTCAAACCAGGTGTGCGGTCCTTTGTGTCACCTGTGGCCCGTACGCACTATAGGGAGTCTTTCTCCAGCCACCTGAACCTTCTTGAACATCTTAAACATCTTGAAGATCTTCTCCTTTGGGACATCCCACACAAGGCAAGAGTTATATTAGGACTTCTTCTGACAAGAAAAAAAAAAAAAAAGAATTGGCATCTTATTTAATTCTCTATCCTCCAAATAGCCCATAGGAGACAATTCAGATTCCTTCTACCATGAGTTAAATCCCTATTTGCTTCAATAAAGTCAATGAGATACAAACCACATCTTGATGCCAGAGGGGGAGTGTTGGGACCTGTTTCTAGTCTGGGCTCCTTTCCCTGTCTGGTCCATTTGGTGAGCCATTTCTACAAAGCCTACACGGATAGCCTATGCTGATTCCCATGTTTCCTTAACCTTGAGCCAGTCTGAATCTCTTCTCCAATTCAGCACGTCTTCTGAAATTTCTGCCCCTAGGTTTAAGAGAGAGGAGCCCTGGTGGTGCAGTGGTTAACGCACTCAGCTGATAACAGAAAGGTCAGCGGTTTGAACCAATCAGCCACTCTGAGGGAAAAAGATGTGGCAGTCTGCTTCATTTACAGCCTTGGAGACCTTATGGGGGCAGTTTTACTCTCATGGGATTGCTGTGAGTCGGAGTCAAGGTGACAGCAACGGATTTGGAGTTTTGTTTGTTTGGTTAGTTTTAAGAGAATTTTTGGTAAAATGACCTGATCTATCGCAATCTTATGCAATTTAGTTTCATCCTTGTATTAATTTCTATTCTTATGGTAGATTGCCCACAGTAATGCTCCCAAACTTTACACAATCTCTTTGAACAGCTTGTCCTGGCTGCCCTGCTGTATCCTGGGCATCGTGCCCCAGAGGAGAAAGAACATGGAATTTGGAGTAAGAAAGAACAGGGTTTAAATCCAGAGACTGTAAAGGAATCTTTATATGGTCTTGAGTTAGGCACTTAACCTGTCTGGTTCTCAGTTTCCTTATTTCTACAATGAAAATAAGGATGTTGCTATTGTTGTTAGTTGCCATTGAGTCATCTACAATTCGCGGTGAGTCCGTGTACAGCAGCACGAAACACTGCCTGGTCCTGCACCATCCTCATGATCACCAGCACGCTTGAGTCCATGGTTGCTTTCCAACCTAGGGGGCTCATCTTCCAGTACTATATCAAACAATATTTACAACTGAAACAAAGAAATCTGCCATGTATGACTGTCATGAGAATTAAACAGACTATTTTTCTAATTATAAAAGTGAGTATCATTTAGCTTGTAGAAACCATACTTGATTCCATGGTTTTTTGTTCCCTCCCTTAGCCCTCCGACTTTTTGCATAATGTTCTTCTTTTGATTTATGGTTTTTGCTTCTTCCTTTATCTCTTTGAATCATTCAGCATATTTATTTCAAAATCATTTTCAGATTCCTCTATAGTCTCCAATTCTTGGGGGGCAAGATCTCTCGTTTGTTTTAACTATTAACTGTCCTTTATGATGGGTTGTTTTTGATGTAAGTTGTAATGTTTACTTCAAGCTTCTCTTCATCGGAGGTTTTCTGTTGGTGTCCCATGTGTGCTATTATGTAAGTATCCCCCATTTTATGAGTTATAAATCCTAACCTGTATATGTTAATGGGGCAGGATTAGTGTAGAGTATATCATGAATCACACCCTTACAAGAAGATGTGACAGATCACAGCCTTACTCAAGTCACACCCTTACTCAAGTATCTTATGTAAGCGAAGTTTCCCTGGGGTGTGACCGGCATCCAGTATATATATATGAATGCCCTGGAAAAGCTCTCTCTTGCTCTGGATCCTGCGTCCGGCTGACCTCCGGTTTTTGAGACTGTCTCTGACCTGCCTTCTTTGGGATCGTCAGCCCCTGCAATCACGTGAGTTAGAAGCCTCCAGCCTGAGGCCTGTAGGGGAGTGAGGGAGTGGGGACCCCACCGGCAGACACCATGACAGGGGTGAGCGCTGTGAGCAGTGGCCAGTGCCGGCACTTGGCCAGCCTTCAGGCACAAAACGCCACCACCATCTTCGGAGCTGCGCGGAGTTTTCAGGCGGGCAGGGACTCGGACGTCACCCGGCAGAGAGGAAGGTGGGGCGGCCCTGCGCGCGCTCGGGGAAGAAGCGCGCGGGGAGCAGTGGGGGGAACGACCCGCTCCCCGCCGCACCCCACCCAGTGGCGTCGCTAGTGGGGTGAGGACCGCACAGCTGACACCATCAGACGGAGTAAGCACTGAGAGCAGTGCTGAGTGCGAGCGCCGGGCCAGCTTCCCGGCGCACGGCTCCGGCACCATCTTCCGAGCTGCGCCGTTTTCAGGAAGGCAGAGACCTGGACGTCACCAGGAGGAAGGGAAGGCGGGGAGGCTGGGGACGCTGAACGCAGGATAGGGGAAGGGGCGCTCGGGGAGAGATGGGGGGCCCCGGCCTGTTTCCTCCCCACACACACACACACCCGCCAGTTAGGGTGCGGGTGGCCGAGCTGCCTCCGCCTTGGACAATGCGAGAAGAGAGGAGCTACGGCCGCTCTGCCTACGGCGGGGTCGGGGGAGGTGACATCATGAGTTACGTGATGGGTGACACCAAACCGTAATGACGCCACTGCCCCCATCCGTCTCCCTGGTGGAGGGGCGGGTGATGAGTTTTGTCTGCGCCCAGGCACACACTGTTGTTTCCATGGGGGTTGGGGGGGGGTGTGATACGATGAGTTAGCACATTGGGCGACACCAGTCCTAGTGAGGCCACTTGCCTGACCCACGGATTTCGCACTTGTCAGCCTCCACAATAGCGTTAGCCATTTCCTTGAGATCAATCTCTATGTATATATATATGCTTCACTGGTTTTGCTTCTCTAGAGAAACCAGCATAAGACAGCATATAAACATGTTGTAACATCTCCCAATTTGTCTTATTTTGCTATTTCAGTTTATAGCAAAATTTCTTGAACTCATCTATCTATATTTGCTGCTCCAATCCTTCTCCTCCCGTTCTACTGAACTTGCTCTATTTAGGCTTTCTCAACTCCCAGGCAACCCAAACTACCCTTGTCAAAGTCACCAATGATTTCTGTGTAACTGAAACTGAGGGTCTTTAGTGACCACTACATTTGATTACTAATATTTGATCCAGTTGATCATTCCCTGCTTCTTTGAACACTTTGTCCCCTGGACTTTCAAACACCACTGTCTCTCTGTTATCCTCCTGTCTAAATGGTCCCTCCTTGTCTTTCCCCTTTAATAGATCCTCTAACCTCCCTGGTGGTGCAGTGGTTAAGCACCTGGTTGCTAACCAAAGGGTTGGCACTTCCAACCCACAAGTCTGCTTCTTGGAAATCCTATGGGGGCAGTTCTACTCTGTCCTATAAGATCACTATGAGTCGGAATTCGAGTTGACAATGTTTTTTTTTTTTTTTTTTGTGGGTGGGGGGTGTCTTTTCTCCCTGACCCTAATGTTGCAGTGCTCCAGGGCTCAGTCCCCAAATCTCCTCTCTTCTTTATTATGCACATTGTCTCCAGGCTTTGGCACTTGTTATTTTCTCTGCCTGGACTGCTCCCCAAGGTAGCCACTCAGTTCTGAGTTCCAGTTTGTTTTATTTTAGTCCTTCCCTGACAATCCCATGTTAATAACAGCCCATTTCTAACTGTACTTATCCCCCTTGTTGTTGTTGTTGTTAGTTGCTATTGAGTCAGCTCCAACTCATGGCTACCTCATGTGAAACAGAAGAAAATGTTGCCTGCTCCTGTGCCATCCCCATGACTGTTGGTCTGCTCAAGTCCATTGTTGTGGTCACTGTGTATTTTGAGTGCCTTCCAACATAGGGCTCATCTTCCAGCACTATATTGGACACTATTGTTATCCACAGATTTTTTAAAAAATAATATTTAGTGTGTTTAAGGTGAATATTTACACAGCAAATTAGCTTCCCATTTAACATTTCTCCACAAATTATTCAGTGGTATTGGTTACCTTTTTCACAGTGTGTCATCATTCTCATTCATTCCGTTCTGGTTGTACCATTTCCAGTACTCTAGTTTCCCTGCCCCCTTACCTTCTCAGCGTTACTTTAGAGTAATTGTTGACCATTTGATCTCATATAGATGATTTTTTAAAGGAGCTCATTACTCACAGGTGTTATTCTTTATTTTAGGAGCCAATCTGTTATTTAGCTGAACTAGGCCACAAGGCATAATTTCAATTTAAGGTTTACAGGGTATCTTAGGGCGATAGTCTTGGGGAGTCCTCTAGTCTCAACTGGTCCAGTAGGTCTGGACTTTTAAGAATCTGAGTTCTGTTCCACATTTTTCTCCCGTTTTATCAAGATAAATCTATTTGGCCCTGATCGGAAAGTTTGGTTGTGTAGCCAGATACCATCTAGTTCATCTGGTCTCAGGGTAGATGATGCTTATCCATAGGGTTTTCATTGGCTAATTTTTGGAAGTAAATGGCCAGACGTTTCTTCCTAGTCTGTGTTAGTCTGCAAGCTCGTTGAAACCAGTCTACGACGGTGAACCTGCTGGTATTTGAAATAGCAACACGCAAGCCACCACAGCACACAAACTCTCAGACGATGGTGGGGCACAAAATAGGAGCTCAATAAATGTCTATCTGATGAGCCCTGAATGAACTACTAAGCTTCAATGAACGCATAGTCAGCTGGATGCATGGTGAACAAGGTTAATAACAGCTCTTCCCGGTTACCCCCAAGTGGACACGTAGGGCGGTGACCCGGGCAGGGCGGGCGGCTCAGACGGCCAATCTGAGCCTTCGCCTCAGATCCGGGCCGGCCCGCCCAGAGGCGGGCAGCGCCGCCGCGTCTTCCGGAAGTGCGCCCGGAGCGACTCCGTGGGCGGAGGTGAGCCTACTCATCCTGGGCAGGCAGGCTGCAGCCGCCCCGGTTCGGACCGTGCGCCCCCCTCTTCTTCGCTGAGTCCCCTGGGCCCGCGGGAGCGGCTGCAGAGCCTAGCTGGCGCGCAGGACCATGCACCTCAAAGCGCCCTGGGGGCTCGTGTGCGCGGGGGCCTCAGCGAGTGTGGGTGGTGGGGGGACGAGGACGGGGTGGCGGTGCTGTGAGTGGAGGCCTGTGCCCCGACCAGGGTCCGCGATTCTGAGCCTTTGGGCCTACGGGCAGGTCCCCGGCTCGGTGTCTGCTTTGGGGACGAAAATGGGCTCCTTCCTCCTTCTTTCCCCCACAAGCTGGGAAGGAGCCTCGGAAAGAGAGAACCCGGGTGGGATGACGCCTGGAATCGTTCTCATCAGGGTGCTGTTGGCGTTTGTTGGCGGAGGGTGCGGAATGCAGTGGACAGCCGTGCCTGCGTCTTGCGGGACCTGAGCAGCCCTGGCCTGCGAGGCACTAAGTGCCAGTAGCTCCCCTAGCTGTTTGGGGATCGCCCCCAAACATGCCCACCCGTCGGCAGCTCTCCTCAAGCCACAGGTTTTAGAGCTTCTTGGGTTTGAATCTGGCTACCATAGTGAGTCTGAGTTTCCTGATTTGTAAACTTTTATACGTCCCTTGCATAGTGATGGTGAGGATTCGAAATAACATGAAGAGAGCCCAGTATGGGGCTGATACATAGTAGGCGCTCAACAAATGGATATATGCATACATACCTACCTAGACGTACAATTTTAAATTTATACTAATTTGTTATAGCTCTAGTAAACAAATATACATTTGTGATAACCTTAATTTTTTATTTTTGTAACAGAAACAGCTCCTCATGAAGTCATTGGGATATAAACCCATAAATCCTCTATAAAGTAGTTTAATTTTGAATAATTGAGACATTTTTCTTACCATTATATAAGTATAATTACCTAATCACTTTTAAATTTTTTATAAGATTGATAGTTTTCCCTAAATTTCATACATGTGTATATTTCTCTCTCTCTCTGTCTCTCTCTGTGTGTGTGTGTGTGTGTGTGTGTGTATGCATCTCCCATCTGAACTACTCCCTTAATTCAGGAACCGAATAAATTTGGATACTTGGCAAATCCGTCCCTTGCTGTCTGAAATCTTGCTGTATGTTAGTTGAAACTCAGGAAATAAATAGATTTAGATAGTAAAGGATACTTTTATATTCATTCATTCATTTAATGGATATTTATTTAAAGCCATGTGTTTCCCTCTAAGCAGTGCTTTAGCTGCATCCTACAAATTCTGATATCTTGTATTTTCGTTATTATTTATTTGTGCTTTTTTATTTTGACTATGGATTGAGTGTTAATCATTTCCATATACTGGAATATCTTAATGAATTATAATTTAATTCCATTGTGGACAGAAAATATATGCTGTAAGATTCCCATCTTTTGAAATTTATTATGCATATGGTCTGTCTTGGTGAATGTTTCATATGCACTTGAATGTGTATTCTGCAGTTGCTGAATCTAGTGATTTGTAAATTTCGGTAAGATCAAGTCAGTTAATAGTGCTGTTCAGGTTTTCTATTGTTTTTTTTTTTTTTTTTTTAATCTACTTGTATCAGTTACTGAGAGAAGGATGTTAAAATTTCCAACTATGATTGAGGATTTGTCTCTTTAGACTGACAGTAGGTGCATTCACATTTAGGATTGTTATGTGTTCTTGATTAAATGACCCACTTCTCATAATGAAATGTCCCTCTTTATTTCTGTCTTTGTCTTGAAGTCTACTTTGTCAGATACTAACATAGCCATGCCAGGTTTCTTATGCTTGCTGTTTGCACAGAATATTTTTTTCCATCTTTTTATTTTCAACTTTTCTATGTCTTTATATTTAAAATATCTCTCTTGTGGACAGTATATCATTGAGTCTTGCTTTTTACAATCTGATAATCTCTGCCTTGTAATTGGAGTGTTCAGTCCATTTACAGTTAATATAATTATTGATACGTTGGGTTTTGGTCTACCATCTTGCCTTGCCTTTGATCTTGCTGGGGTTTTTTTGTTTCTTTCTTGCACCTTTCCTATTGCCTTTTGGGTTATTGAGTTTTTTTAATATTCCTTTATTGGCTTTTTTGTTGTATATCTGTGCGTAATATTTTTAGAGCTAACAATATGCATCCTTAACTTATCAAAGTCTGATATTATACCGCTTTGTACTTCTCAATTCACGTTTCTCATTTCCGCCTCACTTCATACCTTAACAGTTCCCATTTACCACCTGACATTTCCCACCTCCAGCTTGCCACTTCCCACTTCATACTTCCTATTTCTCACTTTGAACTTCACAAATATAATAACCTAACAACAGATTAAATCATTCACTCCCCCTTCTTGGTGCTATTTATATCTTTTACGTCTACATACGTAATATTGTTATACTGTCATTATTTTTGCATAAACAGTCAGTTGCCTTTCAAGAAACTTATGAGAAGAAGGAAAAGCATACAACTTTATATTGATTCATTTATTTATCATTTATTTTGCTCTTTATTCCTTTTTGTAGATCCGAGTTTCTCTTCAACTAGGAGAACCCTCTTTAGCATTTCTTGTACAAGTCTACAAGTGACACATTTTACTAGCTTGGAAAACTGTCTTTATTTTAATTCTTGTTTTTAAAGGACATTTTTTGCTGGATGTAGAATTCTGTGTTGACAGTTTTTTTCCTAGAATTTGCACTTGGTTCTTTTTATATTTTCCATTCCTTTGCAGAGAGTCCCTATCTCTTCTCTTATTAAGACAATATTTTTCTTTAAGTCCTTGGGCCATCTCAGGGTTGGTTTCTCTTGACTGCTTTCTTACTTGACTTTGGGTCACATTTTCCTGTTTCTTTACGTGTCTAAATATTTTGGCTTACATCCTGGATATTGTGGGTAGTACATTGTAGGCACTAAGGATTCAGTTATATTCCTCTGAAAAGAGTTGATTTTTGTTCTGGCAGGCAGTTCAGTTATTGACTGATCATCTTCAACTTGTGTGTATGGACTTGGTTTTGTGCTTTGTTGCAACAGATATTTGGAAAACCCAATGTGTTCCTCAACTCTTTTGAACTAGACTGGGTCTCCCCTGTGGAACTTGTCGAGGGCAGGTTTCGAGTAGGCATTATTCTTGTGAGTGGTCTTTACTCCTAACTTGTGGTCTTTCCAGTTTCCCAGGGTGACCTGATGTTACTGAGGTCACTGAGAATTCTTTTCTCTCTCTCTTTTGCTCTTAACCGTATACCAGCTGCTCTTTGTTAAGCTTTGCATAGGTTCACTCTGTTCATGTGACTCTTGGTCAAAGATTCATGACGAAACCCAACGAAGACTTCAGCCCCACCCCCATAGCTCCCTCCTCTCCAGTGCGCTGTCCTTCAGAATCCAGCTACTTCAGCAGCTCTGAAGTCTGATCTCTGCCTCCTCAACTTAGTGTGACCACTGTGTTCTGCTTTAACTCTGGCTTCCTGCACCGTGGTTGGAAAATTGTCCCCACGCAAACAGCTAGGATGACCATGGGGCTCACCTCATGAGTCCATTCTTGCAAGGATTGCACTCTCCCTGCCATTGTCCAATGCCTGAAAACAGTTGCCTCGTACGTTTTCTCATTATTTACAGTGGGTGGGCTTGTCTGTAATAACAGTTAATCTGCTATGTTCAGAAACTGAATTTCCCAACTAATATTTGTTGAGCACTTCGTATATATAACACTAGCACACTGAGTGCTGCATGAATATATGAATGAAATGTGTGGGTTTCCTTTTAAACAAAAATAAATTATTGAGGTCCTTAGGGGAAACTTACAATAGTGTATGAATCCTTTCTACCTCTTTTTTTGAGAAAGCTTGCTTTCGTATTTAATTTTATTTTCAGTTTCTAAATGCATTTCTAATTTAGAATGAATTGTTTGGGTGAAGTGGTAGGGATGAAGACATTGCTTCTTATATCTCAAAGGAAAAGCAACTATTAATAAATAGAATATTACCCTAATCTCTGATTAAGCCAGACACTCAAGTGACTCTCCTTAAAACATCATCAACAGGTATATATTTTTTTCTTTTTTTTTAAAATTGTACTTTACGTGAAGGTTTACAGAACAAATAATTTCTCATTAAACAGTCAGTACACTTATTGTTTTATGACATTGGTTAACAACCCCACGATATGTCAACACTCTCCCTTCTTGACCTTTTTTTTTTTTTTCTTGGTGAAAATATACATAGCCAAAGATACACCATTTCAAAAATTTCTACAGGTACAATTCAGTGACATCGATTACGTTCTTCCAGTTGTACTGCTATTCTCACAGAACAAAATAGTTTCTCATTAAACAGTTAGTACACATGTTGCCCTCTGACAATGGTTAACAATCCCACTACATGTGAACACTGTTCTTACTCATCCTTGGGTTCCCTATCACCAGCTTTCCTATCCCCTTCTGCCTTCTAGTCCTTGTCCCTGGACTGCTGTGCCTCATTGGTCCTGTTTTGTTTTATGGGGCTGTCCAATCCCCGGCTGAACGGTGAACTTGAGAGGTGACTTCGCTACTGAGATAAAAAGGTGTCTGGGGGCCATACTCTTGGGGTTTCTCCAGTCTCTTTCAGGCCAGTAAATCTGATCTTTTTTTGTGTGTGTTAGAATTTTGTTCTATATCCTTCTTCAGCTCTGTCCAAAACCCTCTCTTGTGATCCCGGTCAGAGTAGTCAGTGGTGGTAGCCGGGCACCATTTAGCTGTACTAGACTCAGTCTGGTGGAGGCCTTGGTAGCTGTGGTCCATTAGTCCTTTGGACTAATCTTTTCCTTGTATCCTGTTTTCTTCATTCTCCCTTGCTCCCAAAGGGGTGAGACCAGTGGAGTATCTTAGATGGCTGCTCACAGGCTCCTAAGGCCCCAGACACTACTCACCAAGGTAGAATGTAGAACATTGTCTTTATAAACTGTGTTATGCCAGTTGAGCTAGATGTTCCCCGAGACCATGGTCCCCAGAGCCCTCTGCCCAGCAGTTCAGTCCCTCAGGGATTTTGGAAGTGTCTTTGGAGCTTCCATGACCTTTCCTTGTACAAGTTATGCTGGTTTCCCCTGTATTGTGTACTGTCTCACCCTTCACCAAAGTTACCACTTATCTTTTGTCTATTTAGTATTTTCCCCCCACTGCCATCCCTCATAACCAACAAAGATTGTTACTTTCTATGTGTAAACTTTTTTGTGAGTTTTTACAGTAGAGGTCTCATACAGTATTTGTCCTTTTGTAATTGACTTATTTCACTCAGCATAATGTCCTCCAGTTTCATCCATTGTATGAGTTGCTTCACAGATTCATCATTGTTCTTTATCGTTGCATAATACTCCATTGTGTGTATGTACCATAGTTTGTTTATCCATTCATCTGTTGATGGGCAAGGTATATATTTTTTGATTGTTGTAGTTAGTATTGTGAATTAATGATGAGCTAATACTTATATCAAAGTCAACTCCTTCATAACTTTTAAGAATCAACAATAATCCAATACAGTATGAGGAATACAGGCAAAAAAATTAAGTAGAAATAGTGCATGCTTCTTTAAAAAATAATATTAACTTTGTCATTCAGCATTTCTCTTCTCGCTGTCTTAGTTGCTGTCTTTGAAATTTGGATAGCATTAGCCATAAAATAGTGATTACTTAGTTCATGGCAATAGAAGTGTTGTCAGATAGTCAGTATTTGTTCTAAACATCCTTTAAGCCCAAGGTTAAAAATTTCAGGTGTGACAGGTTTTCCATAACTTACAAAGAGACAGGTTTTCAGCATGGCCCTCAAAAGAGGTCACTTGCAAATTTCATTGCACCTTTTGGGGAAGAACAATTTTATTCTCTTCAAGCTCAGTATTATTATGGAAACATCTGATCAGTTCAACATGGGGCTTTGTTTGTAGGGCACTGGTGTCTTCGTCCAGCTTTACTTTTCAGTCTGTAAATAGACAGATGCAGATATAGAAGTGCTAGGTGGAGAAGAACTGTTTACCTGGAAGCCCAGTGATAATGCTTCATGAGGTGGATGGCATTCTTCTACTTGGTCTGGGCATTTGAAGGCCAAGAGAGAATGTTATGAAGTGGGCAGGGTGGTGGTGGCAGTTTAGATAGTATCAGTGGTTTGCTCTGTGGCCACAAGTTTATATTTTTTCAAAATAGAAAAGTGTATCCATTGAGCCCCTAGGTGGTGCAAACAGTTAATGTGCTCCGCTGTTAACTGAAAGATTGGAAGTTTGAGTGTACCCAGAGGTGTCTGAAAGAAAGGCCTGGGGACCTACCTCTGAATAACCAGCAGAGCACAGCTCTGCTCTGACACACGCGGTATCACTGAGTTGAAGTCCATTCAATAGCAATTTTTTTCTTTAAATTCGTTTAACAATTTGAAAAGATCCATGGTTGACTTCAAGGCTTCTGGGGCGGCGGGGTTGGGGGCATGTGAATTTGCTGTACTTGATGAGTTGTCCTCCTCTGAGTAGCACTCGATCTCACTCCCTCTCTAGTGTCCCTGCGAGAGCTCTGCCAAGACCTGCTTCTCCATAGAGAACTTAGAGAGGCATTCCATCCCAGAAGCACTTCGCCTAAAGTGGAAGAACTTGCCAAGCCCTATGATGCCAGTCGACCTGGGGCAGGCCCTGGTCCTGCTGCCACCACTGGCTAAGGCAGAGGACCCCTTGTTCCCTGGACCAGATGCTGCCCCTCAAGGGGAACTCTCCAGCCCTGAAACTGCCCGCCAGCTTTTCAGGCAGTTTCGATACCAGGTGATGTCTGGGCCCCACGAGACCCTGAGACAACTTCGGCAGCTCTGTTTCCAGTGGCTGCAGCCAGAAGTTCACACCAAAGAACAGATCCTGGAAATCCTCATGTTGGAGCAGTTCCTGACCATCCTGCCTGGGGAGATCCAGATGTGGGTGCGGAAACAGTGTCCAAGCAGCGGAGAGGAGGCAGTAACCCTAGTAGAGAGCTTGAAGGGAGACCCCCGGAGACTGTGGCAGTGGGTAAGCACAGGGTATTGTTATCTGGGGTCTCAACAGGGTGTCCCAATCCCTCACCTACTTCTAAAGCTCTATGTGACTTTCAGGTCCCTGGGTGGTGCAAACAGTTTGTGCTCAACTGCTAATGTAAAGGTTGGCAGTTCAAACCCGCCCAGTGGCACTGTGGAAGAAAGGCCTGGTGATCTACTGCCGTAAAGATTACAGCTAAGAAAACCCTACAGAGCAGTTCTACTCTGTAGCACATGGGGCTTCCATGAGTCGGAGTGGACTCAATGACAGTGGGTTTGGTTTTGGGTTTTTTTGTGTGTGTGACTCTCAACTCTTTTTAGCTATTATGGATTGAAGATAAAATCCCCTATCTCATTCCATCTTTACACTAAAACGTTTGAGTTTGTTCATAAGAGTTTTAATTGGTGGAGATGTCCAATAGAAACACAGTATTAGTGGCCTGTCTTGAAGGTCTTCCAGGCCTGGTTCAGGCCTCTGCATTTGGCCTCTCTTGGGATATCTCGGTTTCTGCTCGACTGGCTCCTGCTGAACGAGAAATAAAAGCTGGCCTTCTCCTTCCCCATTCCATGTCACTACGGACTGTCTTATAGTCTGTTGCAGAAGGTTAGCTTCATGTCTTTCAGAAATCCTGACTCTGGATTCTTCAGTAACTAGTAATATATGGTCTCTAGATCAGCATCCAAGTTCTAGGACAGGAAATCTCAGACAAGATGGAATCTCCAAGCTGCCATGTGAGGGAGGCAGAGTCCCATCATGAAGTGGTGCCTCAGGAGCTGGGACTTCAGAGTTCAGCCTCAGAGCCTGCAGACCAACTGAGCCATGCCGTGAAAGAGGAATCTGACGCTGAGCAAGAGTTAGGTGAGGGGCAGTTATTATTCATGGTGGTATGGTGTGCTCTTGGAGAAAATTAGGGGTTGTGGTTGTGTGAGAAGAAAATGATATGCTCAGATTGAAGTGTCCCTGGAAACTTTGGAAACAGGATAGACCTCCATGAATCACCCTGATTATGAGATTCAAAGTCTGTATTTTATATCACTTTATAACTGCGCTAAACCATTTGGAGTTTGAATCCGAGCAAGGAGGTGGGAGAAAATCTGGGCGAGACTGTTTGGAAGGTTGGAGGGAGTTGAATGTTGTTATTGATGTAAATACAAGCCTTGAAATTATGGATGGAGGAACAGGTATCAGTTCCAATTTATCAAATTTTTTTTTTTTTTTAATCAATACCCTCTTGGTTGGGAGTGGCTGAGGAGGACATCTAGATTCTTAAAACTTCCTGTTTCTCCCTTCAGTGATGGCTACCTCCCAGTTTCTTGCTCGACCTGAGGAAGGGCTCTTCAGAGACCAGGACTTTGGAGCCTCACTTCTCCAAGCATCATCTCAGGTGAGCTGGGTTCCCCTGCTTTTCTTGGCCCTGAACCAGGTTTTGAGCATGTACCAGTAGTCAGGAGGGCTGAAAGGGGAAGCATTGTCAGAAGTGGAGTGGAGAAGAGGGCCTAGCTAAGATAACAAAACAATATACAGAAAAGAAGCTTGAGTTTCAGTATTTCTCTCAGATCCTCTCAAGGAACTGTTTTTCTAATTACCATCTTGAATAGTGGAATCTACCGTGGCAAAAGGTAGAAAGAACTGTGAAGAGACAAATCTTGTCTTCATGCTACAAATAGTCATCTCTTCTCTTTCATTATCTTCGGGCTATGCTAAGGAACGACTGTCCTTCATTTTCTAGTCTAGGCCACTGACGTTGGAATCATTTTGAGATTTAGACTGGTTACATCTAATATGGGACAAGTGATTTTTTTCTTCTTTTCAACTTTATGGAGGTTTAAATGGCATACAATAAACTGCGTATATTTAAAGTGTGCAATTTGGTAAGTTTTAGCCTTTGTATACATTCATGAAGTCACCACCACAATTAAGATGATAAACATATCCATCACCCCTAAAAGTCGTATCTTGTGCATTTGTATTTGCTCTCTTCTGCCCTTTTCCACCCTCCCTTCCCACCTTGAGGCAACTACTGATCTGTTTTCTGTCACCATAGATTAGTTTGCATTTTCTAGAATTTTGTATAAAAATGGAATCATACCATATGTACACTTATCTTTTTCTACATATAATGTGTTGTTTTTCCTTGGTTCTTTTAATATTTTCTCTCTGGCTTTAAACAGTTTGATTACGATATGCCTTGAAGTAATTTTCTACATATACTGGTGTCTTCTGCCTGGGGTTCATTGAGTGATTCTGCGGGTTTATTGTTTTCAACAAATTTATGGCCATTATTTCTTCAATGGCTTTTTTTTTTTCCTGTCTGCCTTCTCTCTCCTCTCCTTTTGTAACTCCAAGAATAATACACATGAAATATGTATAATGTGTATGTGTATTAGATAGCTTGAAGTTGTCCCACAGCTTGCTGATGCTCTGTTCTGTTTTGGGATAGTTTCCATTTTTATGTCTTCAAGTTCACTAATCTTTCCTTCTGCAGTGTCTAATCTGCCGATAATCCCATCCGTTGTATTTTTCATTTCATACATTATATTTCTCATCTCTGGAAGTTTGAATTGCAGCTGTATTATGTCTTTCATGTCTCTGCTTAACAGTTCAATCTCTCCTCCAGCTTCTTGAGTATATAGAATATGGTTATAATATCTGTATGAATGTCCTTGTCTACTAATTTTTTCACCTGTGTCAGTGTTGATTGATTGATTAATCTCATGGTGAACTGTGTTTTCCTGCTCTTTGTATGCCCTTTAATCTCTGAGGGGATGTCAGACATTTGTGAATTTTACCTTGTTGGGTACTGGGTAGTTTTGTATTTCTGTCAGTATTCTTGAGCTTTGCTCTGGGATGCAGTTAAGTTACTTGGGCACAGTTTGTTTCATGGCATCAGAGAGTCCTTTAGTCTAGAGCTAACTTCTCCCTGTTACTGAGGCAGTGCCCTTCTAAGTACTCTACCCGATGCTCCTTAATGTACAAAGTTTTCCACTCTGGCTGGTAGCAGTATGAACTATTTCCAGCCCTGTGTGAGCTCTGAGATTTTTCCATCTGCTTCTTCTAAGTGGTTCTTTTCCAGGCTCGAGTAGTTTCCTCACACACTTGCACTGCTCAGTATTCACCTGAATACTTAATGGGACCATCTGTAGATGTCCTGAACTCTCTCTGTGTGTACATCTCCCCTTTCTGGTTTTCTGCCTTGCTAAGTATAGCTACCCTGGCCTCCTTAGACTCTGAACTCATTCTGCCCAACATAAGGAGGCTGCTAGGCTCCGCTCAGATTCCTTCTTCCTGAGCTGCTGCGTGAACACTTATCTCCAGGCAGTCAGATGGGGCAGTTGTAAGGCTCACCTCATTTGTTTCCCCACTTTCAGGGATCACTGTTTCACACTGCAGTGTCTGAAAACTGTTGTTTTCTATGTTTTGCTTCCATTTTAAAGCTATTTCAGGCAGAAACATAAATCCAAACGCTTTTATTTTGTCTTGGCTGGAAACTGAAGTCTCTGGGATAGGTGTATCTCGATTATGTAGTTGATAGTTTGTAAGAGTTGCATTTGAAAAAATGAAAAATTTCCAGGAACCTATACACCTTACCACCACCCATCTGTCAGTTTGTCATACTGTTGTGACTAGTGTGTTGCGATATTGCTGGAAGCTATGGGACTGGTATTTCAAATACCAACAGGGTCACTCATGGGGACAGGTCAGTGGAGTTTCAAGACTAAGATGGACTAGAAAGAAAAGCCTGGTGATCTACTTCTGAAAATTAGCCAGTGAAAACTTAATCAATCACAATGTATCATTTTTCAACTGACTTGCTTTGGACACTTCATCAGGAAGGATTAATCGGAGGACATCATGTTTAATAAAGTAGAGGGCCGACGAGAGTGTGAGAGACCCTCAGTGGGATGGATTGGCATAATAACCAATCAGCAGCATGCATTTAAATACGCTGATAATTGTGAAGATGATGCAGGTCCAGGCAATGTTTTATCTGTTGTACACAAGCTTGCCATGAGTTAGAGTCAACTGAACAGCAGCTAAGAACAACACAGCTTAACCAAGACATTGTTTCAAACCTTTTTGGGACTCTTCTTTGGGAATTGTCTCATCAGGTACTTTAGACAGAAGCTGAAAATGGAGAAGCCAATAGGTGAATGTTAATACTTTCAAGGTACCCTGAAACCAAAGACGTCAATATGTAAACGATGACAATGTCAAAACAAAAAAGGAATAAACAGTGTGGTTATAGAGCTTTCATATGGAGGGGAAGTCAAGGTGATATCAAGAAATAAAAGACTGGTTTAAACTTAGGAAAATAAAGGTAAATTTCAAGGTAACAGCAAAGGAAGCTGACAAAATAAAGAAAAAAACCACAAAGATACAATATGCACAAAATCAATAATAATGAAAGAAATGAAAAGAAAACCCATAAATAAAAAGAACTCAGCGAGAAAATTAAGTGGAACAAAGAAACTGCCAACACCACAAAAAAAAGTAAAATGACAGCAGTAAACTCATACCTGTCAATAATTACACAGAATGTCAGTGGCTTGATTGCACCAGTAAAGAGTCTGAGAGTGGCAAAATGGATAAAAAAACACGATTCATCTATATGCTGTCTACAAGAAAAGCACCTTAGACACAAAGACATAAACAAACTAAAACTCAAAGAGTGAAAAGAATATATCAAGCAAATAGTAAAAAAGAGCAGGAGTGGCGATATTAATCTAAGACAAAGTAGACTTTAAAGTAAAATCTACCATAAAGGATAAGGAAGAATACCATATAATGATTAAAGGATCAACACACCAAGAGGACATAACCGTAATAAATATATATGCACCCAATGGCAGAGCTCCAAAATATATAAAACAAACTCTAACAGCACTGAAAAGAGAAATAGACAGTTCCACAGTAATAGTAGGAGACTTCAACGCACCACTTTTGGTGAAGGACAGAACAGCTCGAAAGAAACTCAGTAAAGACAGAAGATCTAAATGCCACAATCAACCAACTCAACCTCATAGATAGATACAGAAGACTCCACCCAACAGCAGCAAAGTATACATTCTTTTCCAATGCGCATGGAACATTCTCCAGAATAGACCACATTTTAGGCCACAAAGGAACCCTCAACAAAATTCAAAACGTCGAAATAATACAAAGCATTTTCTCTGATCACAACACCATAAAAGTAGAAATCAGTAACAGGAATAGCAATGGAAAAAAAATCAGATACGTGGAAACTGAACAACACCTTGCTTAAAACCACTTGTTAAAAGAAGAAATCAAGGATGGAATAAAAAAATTTGTGGAATCAAATGTGAAAGAAAACATATCTTACCAAAACCTTTGGGACACCACAAAGGCAAAAAAAAAGAAGAAAAGGCCAAAATCAAAACATTAACCCTACAACTTGAACAAATATAAAGAGTGCAGGAGAAGAAGCCCACAGTCACCGGAAGAAAGGAAATAATAAAGATTAGAGCAGAAATAAATAGAGAATAGAAAAACAGACAAAATAAGCAAAACCAGAAGTTTTTGTCAACAAAATCTTCAAACCATTGGCCAAATTGACAAAAGAGCAGCAGGAGAAGAAGCAAATAACCTGAATAAGAAATGAGATGAGTGATATTACAACAGAATCAATTGAAACAAAAAGAATCATAACAGAATACTATGAAAATTTATGCTCCAATAAATTTGAAAACCTAGAGGAAATGGACAAATTTCTAGAAACACTGTACCTACCTAAAGTAACACAAACAGTGATAGAAAATCTGCACAAACCCATAACAAGAGAAGAGATTAAAGAGGTGATTAAAAAAAACTGCCCCTCCTCAAGAAAACCTGGCCTGGATGGCTTCACTGAGGAATTCTACAAACCGTTTAGAGAAGAGCTTGTACTAATACTACTCAAACTATTTCAGAGCATAGAAAATAAAGGAATACCCCCAGATTCATTCTATGAAGCCAGCATAACCTTGATAACAAAGGCAGGCAAAGACACCACACACACACATACACACACATAAAAATTTACAGACCAATATCCCTCATAAATATAGATGAAAAATTATCAACAACATTCTAGCCAATAGAATTAATTTGACAGCATATCAAAAAAATAATACATCAAGTGGGATTCATACCAGGTATGTAAGGATGGTTCAACATTAGCAAATCAACCAATGTAATTCACCACATAAATAAAACAAAGGAAAAGAATCACATGATCATCTCAATCAATGCAGAAAAGGAGTTTGACAGAGTCCAACTCCCATTCCTGGTAAAAACTCTCAGCACAATAGGAATAGAAGGAAAAGTCCTCAACATAATAAAAGGCATTTATGCGTAACCAACAGCCAACATTATTCTCAATGAAGAGAGACTGAAAGCATTCCTCTTAGGAACGAGATCCATACAAGGATGTCCTTTATCACTGCTCTTATGCAACATTATATTGGAAGTCCTTGCTAGAGCGGTAAGGCAAGAAAAACAAATTAAACGAAATAAAGGACATCAAAATTGGTAAGGAAGTAGTAAAACTATCACTACTGGTAGATAATATATGATCCTATAGATAGAAAACCCCAAAGAATCCACAAGAAAGCTACTGGAACAAATAGAAGGTTTCAGCAAGTAGCCAGATACAGATTAACACAAAAATCAGTTGGATTCCTCTTCACCAACAAAGACAACTTTGAAAAGGAAACAAGGAAATCAATACCATTTACAACAGCCCCCCAAAATATAAAATACTTTGGAATAAATCTAACCAGGGGCACAAAAGACTCATACAAAGAAAACTACAAAACACACTACAAGAAACCGAAAGAGACTACATAAATGGAAAAACATACCATGCTCATGGATAGGAAGACTCAACATTGTGAAAATGTAGACACTACCCAAAGTGATCTACAGATATTATGCAATCCCAATCTGAATTCCAACAACATTCTTTAACGAGATGGAGAGTCTGATCACCAACTTTATATGGAAAGTGAAGAGGCCCCAGATAAGTAAGGCATTGTTGAAGAAGAAGAAAAAAGTGGGAGTCCTCACACTATCTAATCTTGTTGTTAGGTGCCATTGAGTCAGTTCTGACTCATAGCAACACTGTATACAACAGAATGAAACACTGCCCAGTCCTGCGCCATTCTCACAATTGTTATTATGCTTGATCCCATTGTTGCAGCCACTGTGTCAGTCCGTCTTGCCGAGGGTCTTCCTCTTTTTCACTGGCCCTCTACTTTACCAAGCATAATAATGTTCCTTCCCCAGGGACTGGTCCCTCCTGATAACATGTCGAAAGTATGTGAGGTGAAATCTTGCCATCCTCGCTTCTAAGAAGCATTCTGGCTGTACTTCTTCTACAACAGATTTGTTTGTTCTTCTGGTAGTCCCTGGTATATTCAATAGTCTTCTCCAACACCATAATTCAAAGGTGTAAGTTTTTTTTTTTTTCCTTATTCATTGTGTAGCTTTTGCATGCATATAAGGCAACTGAA
The DNA here is from genome assembly GCA_030035585.1 of Dugong dugon. Lineage (NCBI taxonomy): Eukaryota > Metazoa > Chordata > Mammalia > Sirenia > Dugongidae > Dugong > Dugong dugon. The sequence continues at coordinate 63,033,098 of CM057470.1, read as the reverse complement.
AATACCATGGATTGGGTCAGATGCACCTTATTAGTCCTCAAAGTGACATCTTTGCTTTTTAACACTTTAAAGAGGTCTGTTGCAGCAGATTTGTCCAATGTGATGCGTCATTTGATTTTTGACTGCTCTTTCCATGTGCGATGATTGTGGATCGAAGCAAAATGAAATCCTTGACAATAATATTTTCTCCTTTTATCATGATGCTTATTGGTCTAGTTGTGAGGATTTTTGTTTTCTCTATGTTTAAGTACAATCCATACCTGATTTTAGAACCTACCATACAGCCACAGCAGTCAAAACAGCCTGGTACTGGTACAACAACAGACATATAGACCAATGGAAGAGAATTGAGAACTCAGACGTTAATTCATCCACTTATGGGCTGCTGATATTTGACAAAGGGCCAAAGTCCATTAAATGGGGAAGAGACAGTCTCTTTAACAAATAGTGCTGGCATAAGTGGATGTTCATCTGTGAAAAAATGAAACAGGACCCATAACTCACACCATACACAAAAACTATCTCAAAATGGATCAGAGACCTAAATACAAAACCAAAAAATGTAAAGATCACAGAAGAAATAATAGGGACAATCCTAGGGGCCCTAAACATGGTATAAATATAATATTAACCATAACTAACAATGCACAAACACCAGAAGATAAACTAGATTAAAAAGAAAAACGAAAAAAAAACAAGAAAAACCTGTTGCTGTTGAGTTGATTCTGACTCATAGTGACCCTATAGGACAGAGTAGAACTGCTCCCATAGGGTTTCCAAGGAGTGCCTGGTGGAATCAAACTGCAGCCATAGCTCTTAACCACTACACAATCAGGGTTTCTGCTAAACTAGATAGGAACTCCTAAAAAGTAAACACTTATGCTTATCAAAAGACTTTACCAAAAGAATAAAAAGAGAACCTACAGACTAGGGAAAAAATTTTGGCTATGATATGTCTGACAAGGGTCTAATCTCTAAAATTTGTAAAATACTTCAACACTTCAACAACAAAAAGACAAATAATCCAGTTGAAAAATGGGCAAAGGATATAAACAGACAGTTCCCCAAAGAAGACATTCAGGCAGCTAACAGACGTGTGAGGAAATGCTTGTGATCATTAGCCGTTAAAACCCATTGCCATCAAGTTGATTTCGACTCATAGTGATCCAAAGGAACAGGATTGAACTGCCCCGTAGGGTTTCCAAGGAGCAGCTGACGGATTCAAACTCCCGACCTTTTGGTGAGCAGCTGAATATTTAACCACTGTGCCACCAGGACTCCAATGCTTAAACCACTGCGCTACTAGGGCTCCTAGTCGTTAGCCATTAGAGAAATGCAAACCAAAACTATAATGAGATACCATCTGTCATGGTTTGAATTATGTCCCCCAAAAAACGTGTATATCAATTTGACTGGGCCATGATTCCTGGAATTGTGTGGTTGGCCTCCATTTTGTGATTGTCATTTTATGTTAAAGAGGATTAGGGTGGGATTGTAACACCACCCTTACCCAGGTCAGATCCCTAATCCAATGTACAGGGAGTTTCCCTAGGGTGTGGCCTGCACCACCTTTTACCTTACAAGAGATAAAAGGAAAGGGAAGCATGCAGAGAATTGGGGACCTCATACCTTCAAGGAAGCAGTGCCAGGAGCAGAGCGCGTCCTTTGGACCAGGGTCCCTGCGCCAAGAAGCTCCTAGTCTGGGGGAACACTGATGAGAAGGCCAAGAGAGAGAGAAGGCCTTCCCCTGGAGCTGACACCCTGAATTTGGACTTTTAGCCTACTTTACTGTAAGGAAATAAACTTCTCTTTGTTAAAACCATCCACTTGTGGTATTTCTGTTATAGCAGCTCTAGATGACTAAGATACCATCTCACCCCGACATTACTTGCACTAATCAAGAAAACAGAAAATAACAAATGTTGGAGAGGTTGCATGGAGGTTGGAACTCCATTGCACTGTGGTGGGAATGTAAAATGGTACGACCATTGTGGAAAACAATGTGGTGCCTGCAAAAATGACATGGCAGAGGCATATGACCTCTAACTTAAAGAGGGGGAAACAGAATCAAAATCAACAGGCCCAGGCTGGTTCTTATGAGGTGAAGATCAGACATGCATCCTCTTTCACCTGTCTTTACCAATTCTGACACCAACTGTCCCTCTCACAGCACTCTCTACTTCTTGCTGAGTTCAGTAATTCATTGCAATAGCCACACAGAACTCACAGAACATACTCACAATTATGGGGTTTATTTGAGAAGTAACAGGTTACAGTTGAGGTTCAGGCACAATCACGATACAGTTCTTCTGTCAGGACAGCCTCTTCATAGTCATGCCCGTTGATAATCCTGTCTGGCCCATCGGCCTCTGCCCTGCTTCAGCAAGTGTTCTAAGGCTCTTTTAGCTCTGCCGATAAGTGCCCTGAGGTGCCCCACTCCACCAGTAAGCCCCGGCCAGAAGGCTCTCTGCTCTGGCTCTGTGGGTCAATAAACCTTGCTCCACCAAGTGCCCAGAGGAACCCTACTCTGCCAGGAAGCCTCCTGCCCAAAGGTACTCAGCTTGCTCACTCTGTGGGCTGGGAAGCCTACCACACCATCTCCTGATGGTCTCTCCTGCCACCATTTCTTTACTACTGCTTCTAGCCGTCTTTGGTGTTACAGCTCTCATTCTCTCTTTCTCTCGGTCTCCTGGTTCCAGGAGCTTCGCAGCACAGGAATCCTGGGTCCGAAGGATGTGTTCTGATCCCAGATCTTCTTCTTGGTGGTGGAGAGATACTCTTCCTGCTCTGGAATTGGCTGTCTTTTAAGCCTAGCAATATGACAAAATTGAACAGTCCCCTTGGTGGGCCCCAATTACCTTATTTGTACAGTCCCTCCCATCACTTGGGTGGGAGTTACAAGACCATGGTGAGAAAGGTCATACAAAAGCAGTCCATCACACCATAGGCCACCCCCTGGCTCTTCTAGCCATGATTCTTTCATACTTGAAGGATGTCTTAGTTATCTAGTGCTGCTATAACATAAATACCACAAGTGGGTGGCTTTAACAAAGAGAAATTTATTCTCTCACAGTTCAGGATGCTAGCAGTCCAAATGCAAGGTGCCAGCTCCAGAGGAAGTCTTTCTCTCTCTGTCTGCTCTGTGGGAAGGTCTTTGTTATCAATCTTCCCTTGGTCTAGGAGTTTCTCAGTGGAGTGACCCTGGATCCAAAGAATGCACTGTTCTCCTGACTCTTGTTTTTTGGTGGTATGAGGTCCCTCTGTCTCTCTGTTCACTTCTCTCTTATAACTTAAAAGACTTTGACTCGCTATAGAACCTCATCTTATAGATTGAGTTATGCCTCATTAACATCATAGAGGTAGGATTTATGACATGTAGGAAAATCACATTAGATAACAAAATGGTGGACAATCATACAATACTGGGAATCATGGCCTAGCCAAGTTGACACACATTTTTGGGGGACACAATTCAATCTGTAACATTCCACGCTTTGGTCACCAAAAAATCATGTCCTTGCACATGTAAAACACATTCACCCCATCATATCATAGCAAAAGTCTTAATTCAACTCCAAGTCCAAAATCCAAAACTTCCTCTTCATCTGTGAAATCTAGAATATGAGTTACCTGCTTCCAAATTACAATGGCAGAACAGGCACAAGGTAGACACTTCCATTACAAAGGGGAGGAATTGGAGGGAAAGAAGGTATAACAGGCACCAAGCAGGTCAGCAGAGCACATTACATTAGCTCTCAAGGCTTGAAAATAATCCTATGTCCTCTGAGACCATTTAGGTAATGGCCCTGCTCTCAACTCTCTGGGTGTTGGCCACACTCTGCAGATTCTGAGTGGAGGCCTCTCAGCCTTGGGCTTCAGCCATACCTTCTAGGCTCACTGGAACAGCAACTCTGCTCCCTCAGCTTTGGGCAGCCCTGTTCTCCTAGTTCTTCTGAGTGGCAACTCCACCCCTTTGGTCCCGGTAGGCCCTGTTTTCTGCCCCTTGGGCATGACAGCCCCACCCTCTCATCTTTGGGCAGCTGACCTGGCCCCATCCCGCTGGCACTCATGAAAAGCAGCCCCACACTGTGGAACTGAGTTGGTGAAGATCTGATTCTTTGCCTAGGAGGCTATGGCCCCACCCTTTGAAACCCCATAGGCCATGGCACCACCCTTTGAGACTCCAGAAGTCGTGGTCCTACCCTTTGAGACTAATGCAGCTCTGCTTCCTGTGCTCCTTGTCTCTTCAGCTTCTGCTTCCTGATTCTTTGGCCTCTTGGCCCCTCTGGCCATTGGGCTGGCCGGTGTCTGCTCTGCTTGGGCAAGTGTTCCAAACCTTTTTAGCTCTACCGATAAGTGCCTGGAAGCACCCTACTCTGTCAGTAAACCTTGGCCGGAAACATTCAGCTCTCTTGCTCCGTAAGTTGGCAAGCCTAGCTCACCAATAGGTGCCGGGAGGTACTCCACTCCACCAGGAAGCCTCTTGTGCAAAGGCCCTCAGCTCCCTTGCTCCATGGTTCAGCTCCAGCACTGTCTCTTGCCCTTCTCCTAGTTCTGCTGCTATTGATTCTCTGCTGCTGCTTCCTGCCATCTGCAGTGTCTCCACTGTTACAGCTCTCTTCACTTCCTTCTGAGCCCTCACCAGAATTGTCTTTCATGTCCATAATTTCACCAACAGTCTCTTCAAGGCAATCTAGGCTTTTACTGTTAGGCACTTTAAATCTCTTTCAGCCTCTACCCATTCACAATTTCAAAACTGCTTCCACATTTTAGGTGTCTGTTAGAGTAGCACCCCACTCTTCCAGTACCAAATTCTGTCCTAGTTATCTAGTGCTGCTATAACAGAAATAACACAAGTAAATGGCTTTAACAAGAAGAAATTTATTCTCTCACAGTTTTGGAGGCTAGAAGTCCAAATTCAGGATACCAGCTCCAGGGGAAGTCTTTCTCTGTCTGTCATCTCTGGGGAAAGGTCCTTGTCATCAATCCTCTTCTGGTCTAGGAGTTTCTCAGCATAGATACCCCAAGTCCAAGAATGCCCTGTTCTCCTGGCTCTTCTTTCTCGGTGGTATGAGGTCCCTCTGTCTCTCTGCTCACTTCTCTTTTTTATATCTTAAAAGATACAACCTAATCTTGTAGACTGAGTCCTGCCTCATTAACATAGCTGCCTCTGATCCTGTCTCATTAACATCATAGAGGTAGGATTTACAACACATAGGAAAATCACATCAGATGACAAAATGGTAGACAGTCACACAATACCAGGTATCATGGCCCAGCCAAGTTGACACGTATTTTGGGGGGACACAATTCAGTCCATAAAAGAGGATAACTTTCCCCTCCTAATCATTTTGCCAATCCAAAACAGTCATTAACAATTAGTCCTGTAGTACAGCACAACTAGATGGTGCCCAGCTGCCACCACCGACTGCTCTGACAGGGATCACAATGGAGGGTTCTGGACAGAGCCGGAGAAAAATGTAGAACAAAATTCTAACTCACAAAAAAAGACCAGACTTACTGGTCTGACAGAGACTGGAAAAACCCTGAGAGTATGGCCCCCGAACACCCTTTTAACTCAGTACTGAAGTCACTCCTGAGGTTCACCCTTCAGCCAAAGATGAGATAGATCCATAAAACAAGACTAAATGGGCACACCAACCCAGGGGCAAGGACAAGAAGGCAGGAGGGGACAGGAAAGCTGGTAATGGAGAACACAGGGTTGAGAAGGGGAGTGTTCACACGTCATGGTGTTGGCAACCAATGTCAAAAAATATATATGTATTAATTGTTTAATGGGAAACTAATTTTCTCTATAAACCTTCATCTAAAGCATGATTTAAAAAAAAAAAAGATGTGAAAAGCTAGCAGATTCATGAAAGCATTACCATTTTCATCTTGGGGACTCCCGGAAGTAGAGTGTGTGACAAGGTTATCTTCTCTAGCCACTGTTAGTTTTCGCCATTTACAAAAAATTAAAAGTAAGTATATTTAAGATAATTATTCCCACAGAAGGGCAAAGAGTCCTAGATATGAGGTTACTCAGGTACCAGCATTCAGGGCTGCTGCAGATGTCCATCCGAACTGGTCAGGTTCTCCTAAGTCATTTCAGCTTCACCATTTCTGGGGTCTGATAAAATTTGACTGAGAAAAGGGTATTCCCTTCCTCTGAACCTCATGAGGTATCAGCATAGCAAAACCTTTAAGGGACTTTAGGTTCGGCCACTGTACTCGAGTCTAGCAGTGCCTCCAGTTAATCCACTCTTTCACAGTTAACAACTTCTACAATTACAGTTTTTACAGTCACAATTAACCCTGTTAACAATCAACACTCACAATTGAATCATAATCCTATCAGCATCTTTCCCTACCTTCTCTCCTGAGACCCATCAGGATAATAGGAAACTATTTCAGTGGGGATCCTCCTGTGTCTCCCTCATTATGAATGTAAGAACACTCACAAAATTGTGTAAGCCTGCTACTTTATGCCTTTATCTCCCCCCATTTAAGATAGCCAATATTTAAATTGCCCATCCCCATGAAACCAGTACTCTGAGGAGACAAGTATGTTCCTTGATCCTGAGTAATCTTTTGTTCTGGTTGGAACTTTGAACATCTGCATCCATAAGCAAAGTCCAGTTCAGAGCAAGCCATCAGATTGCAGCAATCTGCACCAACTCTCAGTGTCAAACATCTTTCTCTTCATTCAGTCAGGTTGTGGTCAGATCGTCCCTAGCCATCTAAGCTATGTTACAGTGGGTACCAGCTTCAGGGGAGCTCACATATGCCTCCCAGCACTTCAGACCAACCATCCCCTTCTCCCATTCTCTTGATCCTCGTCCCATTGGGCTAGTTCAGCAGGCATCCACTTGTAAACTCAGGCATCCATACAACTACCTGCACTTCTGACCAACCAACCCTTCCTCTGTCTTATCCCTAGCCCCCGTGGGCTAGGTCAATGGGTGTCAATGCAACATGTCCAAATTCAGCCCTTCTCTTCATTGCTTCAGTCCCCCACTTCCACTCGTGAGCGGATCCAGATAATCACCACAAGCAAGCATACCAAGCTGTCTACTCGCCAGCTCCCTTTAACTTCCAGTCCTGGGAGTAAGTTCTAGTGGGCACTGAGTTTTCCTGTCTGGAAGCATCCAAAGGCAAATGCTTGCTTGAAATTCAAAAAGCAAAACAGTCATTTTTTTTTTCTGCAGGTCCTTCCTTCAAATGGAAATCTGTTCTCTCAGCAGTTCTGGGTGGTTCTGCATGTCTTTTCAAATGGAGATTCTGGGTGGGGCTAAGGTTTTCTACTTAAGCCCCCTCTCTATAAGTAGGGCTACTATATTCAAATCAACAGACTGTTTTTCCCTCAGGCAAATCCTAGTTCCTTTTTTAGCATATCCAATCAAGTATTGGCTGAAGGTGGAGTTGCAAGCTCTATAATCTATAATACCAAATATTCATTTCTATCATAAATTCAGATCTGTTTTACAACACAAGATAGGAGAACATTCAGCATCCGAAGTATAGTCAATAAACACATAATCCTAAACACATAACCCTTTTAAAAATATTCCAGTTGTATATTCTCTTCTCCACACCTTAACTGTCTTCCCATTCATATGTATATGGGCTTGGGCCTCTGGCTGGGTGGAACTGGAAGATCCTAGCCCGCATCAGTCATCCTACTTATCTGGCCTGGCTTTTGCCCCAGGCTGCTGTAGCTGCAGCATAACATTCCTTTCAGCCATTACAGGTAACAACAACCAAAGTAACTATCTAAGAATCAAAAGTTTCACTTCGCAGACCCCTTCATTCTTTCTCTTACAAAGTCTTGTGCTTCCGTGAGTTTGGAGCGATTGCAATCAGGCATCTGACCTCCTCTGACTTCACAAGGGAGAAGGAGAATCAAGATCAACAGACCACGGCTAATTCTTAGGAGGTGGAGATCAAACATGCCTCCTCTCTCCTCCATCTGTACAAATTCTGACACCAGTCATCCCTCCTTTGGCACTCTCTACTTCTCTGCAGTGGCCACACAGAACTCACAGACAATACTCACTATTATGGGGTTTAGTAGGGAAGTAACAGGTTACAGTTCAGGTTCAGGAACACTCAGGATACAGTTCTTCCATCAGGACAGCCTCGTCTCAGCTGTACCCAGAGGCATACCTCTCTCTGGCCCCTTGGCCTCTGCCCTGCTTGGGCAAGCTCTTTTAGCTCAGCCAGTAAGTGCCCTGAGGCACCTGACTCCACCAGTAAGCCTTGGCCAGAAGGTGCTCAGCTCTAGCTCTATGAGTTGGGAGACCTTCCTCCACCAAGTGTCCAGAGGAACCCTGCTCCACCAGCAAGCCTCCTGCCTGAAATCACTCAGCTTTCTTGCTCCATAGGCCAGGAAGCCCATCACATCATCTTCTGCTGGTCTCTCCCGCCAACGTTTCTCTGCTGCTGCTTCTTGCCATCTTCAGTGTTACGGCTCTCTCTTTCTGGCTCTTGGTTTTCTGGTTCCAAGAGCTTCTCATCGCAGGGTTCCTAGGTCCAAAGGACATGATCCACTCCTGGCTCTTCTTCCTTGGTGGTGGTGAGATACTCTTCCTACTCTGGAATTGGTTCTCTTTTAAGCCTAGCAGGATGGAAAAATTGACCAATTCCCTTGGTGGGCTCCAATTATCTTATTTGCATTGGAGAGGGGAAATCACTAAATAGATAGTAAACAAGTGCTAACTTTGATGAAGGGATAGACAACACACAATATAAGCTTGCCAGACACCTCCAACCACCTTGAGGGATCAACTTACTGGGGCTGAGGGCTGAGGACCATGGTTTTGGAGGATATCTAGGTCAATTGGCATAACATAGTTCATAAAGAAAATGTTCTACATCCCACTTTGGCGAGTAGCGTCTGGGGTCTTAAAAGCTGGTAAGTGGCCATCTAAGATACATCTATTGATCCTGTCCCATCCGGAGCAAAGGAGAATGAAGAAAATCGATGACACATGGAAAATACTAGTCCAAAGGACTAATGGGTCACGTGAGCCACATCCTCCACCAGCCTTAGCCCAGAAGAGCTAGATGGTGCCTGCCTACCACCACCGACTTCTCTGACAGGAATCACAGTAGAGGGTCTCAGACAGAGTGGGAGAAAAATGGAAAACAAAGTTCAAATTCACACAAAAGACCAGACTTGCCTGATAAAGACTGGAGGAACCCCAAGACTATAGCCCCTGGACATGCTGGTAACTCAGAACTGAAGTCCCTCCCAAAGCCCACCTTTCAGCTAAAAGATTAGACAGGCCTATAAAACAAACAGTAACACACTTGAGAACATGCTTCTTATTTCAATCAAGTCTGTGAGACCAAATCCAGGGTGGAAAGGGGGAGAGTGCTGACACATTGGTGGGATTGCAACCAATGTCACAAAGCAATTTGTGTATAAATTTTTGAATGAGAAACTAATTTATTCTTTAAACTTTCACCTAAAGTGCAATAAAATTAAAAAAGAAAATCCAGTGGAGCACAGTTCTACTCTGACACATGAGGTCACCATGAATTGGAATTGACTCCATGGCAACTGGATTTTAAAGGAATTCTTGCACATGCACACCAGAAGTTTCTATTTTGCAAAGTTGTTTGTAATTGCATGGGTGTTTGTTTTATTGTTTTCTGTTTTTACGAAGTATTTCTTGAAGAAATGTAGAAAAAATTAAAGGGAAAAAAGAAAATATGGGTGGTAAGAATGTGAAACTCTGGATTTTATTCTTCAGAAAATTTTGTCTGGGAAAAGTTTCTAGGATATTGCTTGACTGTCAATTCAAATCCAAAAAACCTAATTTGAAAAATGTTTAGAAGGGAGAAACTTGGTTATGTTTGAAAGCAGAGAGGAAGACTCAAACTGAAAGGAGACATGGGATAGAGCACAATTCTAATTAGGAACCTGGTGGTCTGCTCCTATTTCAGATGCCAGAGTTGACCTTGGAAACAAAGGATGGAACAATTCCTTAAGATTGGAGGAAAGGAGAAAACTGCAAAGAAATGGAGACAGAATATGAGGTGTAGTGGTAGTTGTGAGGCTCACACATAAGTGACATAAGTTTTTCTCAATGAGAGAGGAAGACTTAGAGAACCAAAAATGAGGGAAGCATTCGTATAGCTAAAAACTTGAAAGCATTGGCTATGATGTATAAATTTTATGGGTATCAGAAAAGCACTTTCACATTTGTAGACCAAGTCTTTAAGTAGGTATTAAGGCTGTCTGAATCTGGAATCATACAGAAGCTCCCCTTTAAAGTTCTCCGCACCCCATGCTTCTTCATTCCTCCGTAACTAACTCTCTTAGCATCACAGAAATGTTAGAGTTGAAAGAGGCCGTTGGGGCCATCCTATCCATCCCACTTCTTTGTGGACTTGGGTGAGGTCCTCATAGCTGGATGGTTTGGCAAATGGTCTGTGGCTGAATGGAGAGCTGGGAATTATGATTCCATCACTCATTGAAGCAACTGCACTTCCTTGAACTGCTGCATCTGGAGGAAGCTCATGCCAACTTTCCAACAAATTTCTGGCCTTCATAGTTTGACAGCAGTAGTCCAGCCAAGAATCTACTGAGAGTTTTATACTGATTAGATTTAATCATTTAAGTCTGAAAAAAAAAAAAAAAGAATTATCATATAAGCTTTCATCTACTGTCTTCCCTTAATTGAACAACCTTGATTTAATTTCATTTCTTTAAGACATTTAATAGCATGCATATAAAATACTCTGTACTATAGCTTGTCAAAATCAAGGCCTTACTAATGGAATAACTCATTTCACCCTCTTGTGATGAAAATAAGGGACAGAGAAAACGGCTAGGAAAATTTAGTATGTGTTGGGGGTAGTTAAGGAGTTTGGAGCAGGTTTAAAAAGGGAAACACTCAAATGGAATTGGCATGAGCTATACTCAGTTTAAGAGACTGATTGCCTACAGTGGTCTCTACTCCTTTCTCCTTGCCCCTTTGATAATCTGCCATCTAGTGAGAACGTGGATTCCTTTTGGTCTTCGAACATTATAACAACTGAGTTTGCATTCTTAACCTTCCCTTATTTGAATATGTAGGATTTATGTCCTTTGCGTGTTTTATCTATAAGACGCTGGGTATCGGAGGAGGCAAACTAAGTTTGGCTAGCTGCCTCTTTTTGTATGACCTGCAAGGTAATAATGGTTTTTACACTTACTCATGGTTGAAAAAGTTAATAATATATATGTATTATTCGTCGTGGTGCAGTGGTTAAAAGCTGTAGCTGCTAACCAATAGGTCAGTGGTTCGAACCCACCAGCCACTCCCTGGAAATCCTATGAGGCAGTTTTACTCTGTTCTATATGAGTCAGAATCGACTCGACAGCAATGGGTTTGGTTTATTTGTTGGAAAGCCTGGTGTCGTAGTGATTAAGAACTATGCTGACCAAAAGGTCAGCAGTTTGAATCCACCAGATGCTCCTTAGAAATTCTATGGGGCAGTTCTCCTCAGTCCTATAGGGTTGCTATGAGTCAAAATCAACTCAATGGCAATGGGTTTGTTTTTTTTGGGGGGGGGTGGGTGGGTGGGTGTAGTATTATTTAATAATAAAAGTTGAAATAATAATATTTCATGACACATGAAAATTAGGTTGTTGTTGTTAGGTGCTGTTGAGTTGGTTCCAAATCATAGCAACCCTATATACAAAAGAACGAAACGCTGCCTGGTCCTGAACCATCCTCACAGTCATTGCTTTCAGCCAAGATCAATCTGATATCAGCAGTGATAACCCTCATTCCATGTGCTTTTCTGAATCCGGCTTGAATTTCCTTGTTGATATACTGCTGCAACTGTTTTTGAATTATCTTCAGCAAAATTTTACTTGTGTGTGATATTAATATATTGTTTGATAATTTCTGCTCTCTGTTGGATCTCCTTTCTTTGGAATGGGCATAAATATGCATCTCTTCAAGTCAGTTGGTCAGGTAGCTGTTTTCCAGATTTCTTGGCATAGACAAGTGAGTGCCTCCAATGCTACGTCTGTTTGTTGAAATATCTCAATTGATATTCTTCTGGAGCCTTGTTTTTCTCCAACACCTTCAGTGCAGCTTGGACTTCTTCCTTCAGTACCATTGCCTCTTGATCATATGCTACCTTCTGAAATGGTTGAACGTCGACCAGTTCTTTTTGGTAGAGTGACTGTGTGTATTCCACCTTTTTTTGATGAATCCTTCAGTATTGCAAATTGAGGCTTGAAATTTTTCTTCAGTTCTTTCAGCTTGAGAAATGTCAAGCTTGCCATATTGTACTAGTAATAATACTATGCAGCGTCTACTGAGGACTTAGTTGCTAAGTGCTTTCTATCACGCAGATAACATAAAATGAATGCCTGCTTGTTCTAGGTAGGGTCTTGGGGACTTGGGAAGCACAGTGGAGAGAATGACAGACAGAGTCCTATTTGCATGGAGCTTATGTGCTAATAGAGGCACATATTAATAAAGTAATTGTGTGTGTGTTTATATATCTATAGATAGATACACAGTAAGTTGTGACGAATGCTATGAATGAAAAGTGTATGTTAGAACAGGTGACACTTGCATTATTTCTATCAAACTTGATTTTTTTTTTTTTTTTTTTTTTTTGGTTCAGGATTATTAGGTGAGGGTAAGGCTCAGAAAAGTTAAGTAACTGCTCAGGGTCACACAGCTAGAAGGTGGCAGAGCTGGGACTTGGGGCCCAGTATGTCTGGCTCTAAAGAATGTGCTGCTTATCACTCTGTTAGACAAGGTGAATATCTAAAGAACTGGTTTCTTGGTGGGGAGACTGAAGTCTGGACACATGAAAGTAGGCTCTATCCTGCTGGAATTTCCTGTTTTGAGCCTCTAGTTCCATAAGAAAAGCAGCTTCCTTTAGGGGATTACTGAGGAACACCTTGTTCTCGAGAATGCATCAACTGACTGAATGTCAGACCAGAATTATTGGGGATTTTAGGATGTACGGCTCTTTCTCTGACTCCACCAGTCTTTGTTTTCAACGTGAGGCTTACAACTCAGTTGGCTTTGTTATTGATTCTTACTTCCTTTTTGCTGATTTGCACTCGCTTTTCAACAGATTCCCTTTTCATTTCTTCCTTTTCCCCCTTGAATTTCCCGATTTCAGTTAAATATTGGACTATCAGGCTCCTACAGTAAGTACATGAGAGGGTTAAAAAAGAAGAGTGTGGAGAAGGCTCCTGCCTTCTGGTGTGTTCTCCATTGAACAGGAAGGATTTACCCTTAAATGCATGCAACTTGAAACACACACACAACTTAAAACCTGAACGTTTTATAATCAGGGAAAGAAATACTGAAGTAGGGACTGTAGTTTTCCTCTTGGCCTCTTCCTCCCTTGCATCCCTCTCCCTAGTTTCTTAGATTTCTGATGCCCAGGATCCTAAGGCACATTTCTTCCTTCTCAGTTTTACTATAGGCAGGGAAGGCAGGGTTCAGACCCTTCATCTGGAGCCATGTTTATGGTCACGACATTGTATTTTTTCCAGGAACACTGGAGGCACCTGGATTCTACTGAAAAGGAACACTACTGGGATCTCATGCTGGAGACCTATGGGAAGATGGTCTCAGGAGGTGAGGGCATGGTTTATCCAATGGAAGGAGATGGAAGGATTGCTCTTAGGCATTGTCTATGTTCTTTTAGAGATAACCGTTCACCCTGAAGTTTTCAGGGTGAGGAAATCATTAGTGACACAGTTGAGAACTGGGATGAGTGGGAGCTGGCAGAGCTGTAGTCAGAACTTCCTTGCACTGGATGCCTGGGGCTCTAGTGGTATGTTACAGTAACTCCTTTAATCTCCACAGCAGCCCTCTGAAATGGGTGATGGTAGTCCCAATTTAAAGATGCCAGTGAGTATCAGATTGAGTCACTGGCTCCCTGTTACATCCCTTGAAAGTGCTGAGTCAGGATGGAACTCAGTATCACTAGCTTTGAGTCCATGCTCTTTCCTCTAAACCACAATGCCTCCTCCAGATGTGGTTGCAGCCCCTGTCACGACCCTTGTTCCAGCCTCCCAGGTGGTCTGCAGGGCCTTCTGTCCACCTGCTCAGACTCCTTTTTCTCATTTTCAACACATTTCCTGGTGATCTTGTGAGTACTAGTCTATGACAAGTCCCACATATCCTTCTAAGATGAGATTCCTGAAGTGGTCTTCACGTTTGGTTAGGATGCTCCTTGGAAAGACACAGCAACGGCTCACAGTCCTCCCCACTCACCCAGGCACACACACTTATCTCTGTCTATGCCAGACATTTCCAGCCCCAAACCTGACCTGGCTAAGTCAACAGAGCATGGGCAGGAGCTGGCAAGACTTCACCTTAATGCCAGGAAGAAGATCCCAATGCCCACTTGCATAGGTGAGTTATCTTCCATTGGTCCTGAGCCATTTCTCACCTCTTCTGGTTAAGTTGGGTGTGGTAGTGGAGGTGGTACGCTTTTGGTTTCTATTACATTGGTCATAACTAGGCATGGTTGGGTCAGTTCAGTTGGAATACTGAGGTTGGGTCTTCTCGTCTCTGGTTATAGGGCTGTTGACACATATATTTAATGATGGAAGAATGAGGACACATCAGATCTGCTCTCTTCAGCCTTGTCTGTAAAACTGTTGTGATAGCTTTCTGTCAGTGAGAATTAAGATTAGTACAGATTGAGACCAACACAAATATGGGTAGAATTCCATTAAAAGAAAGATTATGTAACCGCCATCATTACCCTTACTGGCAAGAAGTTTCAGAGTAACTAGTCTTCTCTTATTCTGGTTATAATGAATAGTAACCATCTCACCCTCCACAAAATAAAACGAAACAAACCACTAGAAAAAGTGCTTCATCTAATCTCTATGCACCTAACTTTCATTAAACATTAGCAACAACAAATACGTCATGTGAATCATGCATTTTAAGACTAGGTAAAAAGAAACCTGAACTTGTTCTGTTGTGAAATATCAGTCACCCTATACCTTCTACACTCTTTCTAAAACATTACAGTTAGGTACAACCTAACTGTCAAACATGTGTATTGGTTGCTAACCAAAAGGTGGGCTGTTTGGGTCCATCCAGAGGTACTACAGAAGAAAGGGCTAGTGATGTACCTCAAAAAAATCAGCCATTGAATACCCTATGGAGCACAGTTCTATTCTGACACAAGCAGGATCAGCTCGAGTGGAACTGACTAAACAGCAACTGATTATTCGTGGTTATACTATAAAGGCCAGATCATTAAAATAGTGTGATACTGATGTAAAAATAGCTGCACAGTTCAATGGAACAGAAAAGGGAGGCTAGAAAGAGAAGCCACCACGTGTCTGTCAGTTTGTCCTACTGTAGTGGCAAAGTAAAGTGTTACAATGAAATGTACAAAGACCTGGAAGTAGACAACCAAAAGGGAAGAACATGCTCAGCATTTCTCTAGCTGAAAGAACAGAAGAAAAACTTCACGCCTCGACTTTCAGTATTGAAGAATTCTATGCGGAAAATATTAGACGATGACAGAGCATCAAAAGAAGATGGAAAGAATACACAGTCACTGTACCAAAAGAAATTGGTGGACGTTCAACTGTTTCAGGAGGTAGAATATGATCAAGAATCAAAGGTACTGAAGGAAGAGGTCTAAGCTGCACTGAAAGCAATGGCAGAAAACAAGGCTGCAGCAAATGTGGGAACATCAATTGAGATGTTTTTACAAACGGATGCAATGCTGGCAGCACTCATTCGGCTATGCCAAGAAATTTGACAGCTATCTGGCCAACTGACTAGAAGAGATTGAAATTTGTGTCCATTCCAAAGAAAGTTGATCTAACAGAATGCTGAAATTATTGAACAATATCATTAATATCACACACAAGTAAAATTTTGCTGAAGATCGTTCAAAAGCGGTTGCAGCAGTACTTCGACAGAGAACTGCCAGAAATTCAAGCCAGATTCAGAAGAGGACATAGAATGAGGGATATCATTAATGATGTCAGATGGATCTTGACTGAAAGCAAAGAATACCAGAAAGATGTTTACCTGTGTTTTATTGACTATGCAAGGCATTCAACTGTGTGGATCATAACAAATTATGGATAACATTGCAAAGAATGGGAGTTCCAGAACACTTAATTGTGCTCATGAGGAACCTGTACTTAGACCAAGAGGCAGTCATTCCAACGGAACAAGGGGATGCTGTGTGGTTTAAAATCAGGAAAGGTGTTTCCTTTTACCATACTTATTCAATCTGTATTTGAGCAAATAATCCGAGAAGCTTGACTATGTGAAGAAGAATGTGGCATCAGGATCATAGGAAGACTCATTAACAACCTGTGATATGCAGATGACACAATCTTACTTCCTGAAAGTGAAGAGCACTTACTGATGAAGATCAAAGACTATAGCCTTCAGCGTGGATTATATGTCAACATAAAGAAAACAAAAATCCTCACAACTAGGCCAGTAAGCAACAGCATGATAAACAGGGAAAATATTGATGTCGTAAAGGATTTCATTTTACTTGGATCCACAATCAATGCCCGTGGAAGCAGCAGTCAAGAAATCAAATGACTCATTGCATTGGGCAAATCTGCTACAAAAGACCTCTTTAAAGTGTTAAAAAGCCAAGATGTCACTTTAAGGACTAAAGTGTGCCTGACCCAAGGGATGGTGTTTTTAATCCCTCATATGCATGTGAAAGCTGGACAGTGAATGAGGAAGACTGAAGAAGAATGGATGCCTTTAAATTGTGGTGTTGGTGAAGAATATTGAATATGCATACCACAGATTACCAGAAGAAGGAACAAATCTGTCTTGGAAGAAGTACAGCCAGAATGCTCCTTAGAAGCAAGGATGGTGAGGCTATGTCTTACATACTTTAGACACATCAGGAGGGACCAGTCCCTGGAGAAGGACATTGTCATGGTTTGAATTATGTCCCCCCAAAAATGTGTGTATCAGTTTGACTGGGCCATGTCCCAGAATTGTGTGGTTGGCCTCCATTTTGTGATTGTAATTTTATGTTAAAGAGGATTAGGGTGGGATTGTAACACCACCTTTACCCAGGTCACATCCAGTGTAAAGGGAGTTTCCCTGGGATGTGGTCTGTACCAGCTTTTATCTCTCAAGAGAGAAAAGGAAAGGGAAGCAAGCAGAGAGTTGGGGACCTCATACCATCAAGAAAGCAGTGCCGGGAGTGGAGCGCATCCTTTGGACCAGGGTCCCAGCGCCAAGAAGCTCCTAATCTGGGGGAACACTGATGAGAAGGCTGAGAGAGAGAAAGCCTTCCCCTGGAGCTGACACCCTGAATTTGGACTTTTAGCTTACTTTACTGTAAGGAAATAAATTTCTCTTTGTTAAAGCCATCCACTCGTGGTATTTCTGTTGTAGCAGCACAAGATGCCTAAGACAGACATCATGCTGGGTAAACCAGAGGGCCAGCAAATAAAAGGAAGACCCTCAAGGAGATGAATTGACACAGTGGCTGTAACAATGGGCTCAAGAATAACGATTGTGAGGATGGCACAGGACAGGGCAGTGTTTCGTTTTGTTGTGCATAGGGTTGCTGTGAGTTGGAAGTGACTGGATGGCACCTAACAACAAAAACAACAACAATAAGAACTTTATATATGATGAAGGAAGAAGCAACACGAATCAGCAGGGATTAGTCATTGTTGAATGAACCGAGTGGGAATACTGTGGGAAAACAAATGGGATTAGATTTTACGTATATCATGGTACAAAATGAGCCCTGGTGGTGCAACGGTTAAGTGCTCAGCTCTTAACCTAAAGTTTGGCAGTTCAAACCCATCCAGTAGCTCCATGGAAGAAAGACCTGGTGATCTGCTACCGAAAATTTTACAGCCATAAAAACCATATAGGACAGTTCTACTCTTGACACGTGGAATTGCTATGAGTTAGAATCAACTCAATGGCACCCAACAACAACAACATACCAAAATAAGATAAAAATAGATGAAAAATAAAGTATGAAAATAAAATAATAAGAAAATGTGTGTATATTTAACTGATGTCTGAACAGAAAAAATTTAATATATAAAATTTAAATATAAAAATATAAATATTTAAATATAAAAGCAATAGAAGAAATCATTAAGGAAAAGATTAACAATTTGACTATGTTTAAAAAGAAAAAAATCACAACTACTGTGCATATAAAAATAACCTCAAGTTAGCATAAACAAATTGGTGAAAAACATTTTTCATGACAGATAATGATTTTTTTAAAAATATATATATAAGTCGATAAAAAATGACTTTCCCAATAAAAACTGGACAACAGTCTTGGAGCATGAAAAGTAATTCATAAATGTTGTCTTAGTCATCTAGTGCCGCTATAACAGAAATACCACAGTGGATGGCTTTGACAAAGAGAAGTTTATTTCCTCACAGTAAAGTAGGCTAAAAGTCCAAATTCAAGGTATAAGCTCCAGGGGAAGGCTTTCTCTCTCCATTGGCCTTCTTAATCAGTCTTCCCCTGGACTAGGAGCTTCTCTGCTCAGGTCACACTCTGCTCCTGGCACTGCTTTTTTGGTGGTATGTGGTTCCCCTGTCTCTCTGCTCACTTCTGTCTCTTATATCTCGAGAGATTGCCTCAGGACACAATCCAGTCATGTAGATTGAGTCCTGCCTCACTAACACAACTGCTGCCCATCCTCCTCATTAACATTACAGAGGTAGGATTTACAATATATAGGAAAATCACACAATACCAGGAATCATGGCCCAGCCAAATTCATACACATATTTTTTGGGGGGACATAGATCAATCCATGACAAATGTGAATAATAGTTTCATCCTATAATAACTAAGGAATTGAAATTTAAAACAATGAAAGAAACATTTTTCACCTATCTATATGGCAAATTGGAGACCTGATGGCACAGTAGTTAAGCGTTCAGCTGCAAACCAAGAGGTCAGCTGTCTGAATCTACCAGTCACTCCTTGGAAACCCTGTGGGGCAGTTCTGTTCTGTTCTGTAGGGTTACTGTGAGTTAGAATTGACTCAGTGGCAGCGGGCTTGGTTTTTGGTATATGGCAAATAGTTTAAAAACACTCAGTACTTTAAGTATCGAACACTTGTGCCAGAATATTGTGAAGTTGCTCCAGAAATCGTTTTGGCAGTAGGTATCAAGAGCTTTAGTCCTTCGGTGGTGGTTACCTTAAATGCCCTCGGCTGCTTTCTGAAAGGTTGGAGGTTGGAGCCCATGTAGAGGTGCCTTAGAAGAAAGGCCTAGAGATCTAATTCTGAAAAAAAATCAGCCATCGAAAACCCTATGGAGCACAGCGTTACTCTTGACAAACATGGAGCACTGTAAGTTGGAGTTAACTTGATGGCAAATGGTAACTGGTATCAAGAGCCTTAACATTCATGCATGTTGATACAATAATTTCACTTGGAGGAACCTTTCTTAAGGTATTAGTCATAAATGTGGACAAAAACTTCTGAAGAAAAATTGCTTATTACAGCATTATTTATGATAGCAAAAACACTAAATAACTTAGTTTTCTACAGTGGGAGAATTCTTAGCAACTTATATGTAGTACATTTCTATGATGCACCATTATTCAGTCCTCAAAAATAATTTCTAAACCCTTAGAAAGTACCTTTGCTGTTTGAAAGGAATTTGTGAATTAGCAAGTTCACGCCTAGCTCTCAAGCAAGTAATTTTGGCCTTGAAAGACACTGATATATGAAAGAAAAAGGTAAATTGCTTCTTTAGGTCTACAGAAATAAAGGAATATACGGAAGTATGAAAATGAGTTCTACCACCAAAATAAAAATCTAAAGTATGCATCATTGTGTAGTGATGTTAACCCAAAACCTGAGTTATGATGATAAAAACAAAATTTTAACTGTTTCTGGGAGTTACTAAAGGACATGTGGATGTTGCATTCAAGCACAGACTGAGGGATTCACTTTTTCACTATAGCCTCACTGCAGTAACCAAAACCAAACCCATTGCCATCAAGTCAATTTCAACTTTTAGGGACCTTGTAGGATAGAGTAGAACTGTCCCATAGGGGCTGGCAGATTAGAACTTCCTACACTTTGGTTAGCAGCCGAGATCCTAACCATTGCACCTCCAGGGCTCTCACTGTAGTAAAACAATAGTAAAATGACAAATTACTTCATTTCATGAATTTCTGGATTGCTTGTGAATGGGAAAGTTAATGTAAAATTGATAAGTGGCATAATTTACCGTGTAATGATACAAAGCTTGTTATAGAACTGTATATACAATATAATATCAGTTGTGTGGGGAAAAAGAACATGTATGTATAGATTTAAAAAAGATCGGAAGCAAATGTTTGCTAATAAGTTTTTCCTCTGGTACTGTGATTGAGGTTGATTTTGGTTTTCTTCTGTATATTTTTCTGTCTTTTCAAAAATTGTTCAGTGACATTTCTCTTTTACATATAATCAATCCTTTTAAAAAACAGTACTCTCATAATAGACTTGTTTTTTCAGAGCCTTAAGAAATCTATGCTACTTATTTGTAGAGGGGTCAGAAAAGCCCCTTATGAACCCTGCTTTGCTATTCAAAAATTCTCAGCTCCAGAGCTGAACCACTCATCCTTGAACACAGAGCAAGCTAAGTGTAGTGCCAGTTCTTCAGGTTGGATGATATTTTTTTCCTTGCTCACTGATGCCCTCTTAATAGAAAGAATCCATGTTTTATGATGCTCCTTTCTTTGACATATGAGTTAGAAAACAGGCCATAAAATTTACAGAACTGTTTCAAACCTTTTTTCTTCTTTCAGGGGATAGCCAGGAGAATGACAAAGAGAACCTAAACTTGGAAAATTATAGGGACCAGCAACCTCCAAATATCTCCTGTGACATCTCAGGAGAGGCCCCTCCTCAGGCTTCCATGAGTGGCTTCTTCAGTGAGGATGAGCCAAGTCGATTTGGAGAAGGAGAGCATCTCCCTGAGGCTCAGGGAAACCTCCAGGGAGAGGGGAGAGGGGAGCAGCTCTCTCCTCAGAAAAGGAGTTCTGGGAAACAGCCAGACCAGCATTTGCCAAATCCTCACCCAGGAGACCTGCCTGTGCTGTGGCTTGAGGAGAAGCCAGAGGCCCCCCAGAAAGGTCAGCTGAGACCCCCCACAACCCAGAAGCTCCCTACCTGCAAAGAGTGTGGGAAAACCTTTTACAGGAATTCTCAGCTTGTGTTTCACCAGAGAACTCACACTGGAGAGACGTACTTTCAGTGCCCCACCTGCAAAAAAGCCTTTCTGCGGAGTTCAGACTTTGTGAAGCATCAGAGAATCCACACAGGAGAGAAGCCTTGTAAGTGCAGTCACTGTGGGAAAGGCTTCAGTGACTTCTTCGTATTGCGCCACCATGAGAAAATCCACACGGGGGAGAAACCCTATAAATGTCCCATCTGTGAGAAAAGTTTCATTTACCGGTCAAACTTTAATAGACATCAGAGGGTCCACACAGGAGAGAAACCTTATAAATGCTCCCGCTGTGGGAAAACTTTCAGCTGGATTTCGAGCCTCGATAAACATCAAAGATCCCACTTGGGGAAGAAGCCCTTTCAATAGCAAGACTCTTTGATTCCATTTCTGTCTCTCTCCAATTAAAAATACATAGCTTTTCAAATTATCCACAGGTATCGCATCTCTTGTGTCCCTGGTCTATTTTAATGGATTGGAGAAGGGAGAACCTGTAGATGGTTTTGAACTTGGAGAATAGATTGGGCTCCTGAACTGATTTCTTGCCGGTTTAATTTCTTGCTTCTGCATCAGAAGAAAGAATTGTCTTCATCTTTCAGCTTATCACCATGTTCAGAGTCTTCTGCTGGACCTCTTGGGGGAAAAAGTATCATTTGGAGATTGAGCTTTAAAAGTGTCACCTGGGAAGCATTTAACAGAGGAGCTGTAACTGCTGTTCATGGGAAGACTTTTGGATCAACCCTTTAGAACTGGGAATCTAGAGCATGTTTTCCTGATACAGAAGGGCAGGCAGACATAGAGGACTAGATGGTTCATGTGTGTTCTTTGACATACGAGAGAAAAACGAACTTGAAGTGTCCTTGTTTTAAATAAACTTGGTAGAGTCACTCCCCATCTCATCTGTGTCTGAAATGTTCATTGTATGTTGACTGTCACTCAACATGTATTTTCTCATGGAAGATCCCAAATGGTAGTTGAGCTCCTATTTGAGCCCATACAGGCCTATAAAGTTTAGAATAGAGCAGAGCAGTGAATTTACAGTGCTAACCTAAAGGCCAGCTTGTGAGAGCTTGGTGAGTGCAAGGCACTGTGTTGTCTCAGGTTGGTCTGTCTTTGGTGCCTACTTGCTGGTGCCCCTCAAACTGCACCAATTTGTCCTGAAATCCCGCTTAGATGATCATTTGTGCCAAAGTGCTCTGTGCTTTAAAATTATCTTTATTACATCATTTTGCCTAAAGACATTAGGAAGATATCAGTAGGATTGATCTTATAGTACTGTCTAGAGGTTTATTAACACATATATCAAACCTGTACAAATGACCTAGGCTTCCATAGATACATGCTGAAAAGTGTCCTCTTGCTCATGTATAGTGAGACTTCCACCTCCCTTTCATTTTGTCCTCTTTGTACCTGGCTGTATTGTACTTTTCTGGGTGAGGATCTAGAAGGAAGATGCTAATGAGGAAGACAGAGCTATCTCCCTAAAAACAGATTAACTTATAGGCAGGAAACTTCAAGATGTTGACCAATAATGGGAAGTAAGTTACTGGTTAATGGGAGAGCAAGGACAAAACTTAAAGTTGGAGTCCCTGATTTCTGGGAGGAATCTGTTTACTCCTTTATAGCATTAAGATGAGGGAGTAGTCTCCACTTAAATGGGTGTTGGAACTCCCGGCTGAAATCGGGAAAAACATGGAGGAGTTGGCATTGAATTCTGTATTATTCCTAGCAAAGATTTATAGGGTGGTGGGATTTGATGCTTTAAATCAGGGTTTCTCAAAGTGTGGTCCCTGGACCAGCAGTGTCTGCAGCTTGTTAAACTCATTGAACCAGAGACTTAGTGAATCAGAAATCCTGAGAGGTGGGGCCCAGCAATCTCTGTTTTTAGAAGCCCTCCAGGGGACTGTGATGCCTGCTCAAGTTTGAGAACCACTGCTCTAAATAGTGTCAAAGAATAAAGACTTGTACTCTTTAAAAGTAAAAGCAAAGAGATTTATTGAAAGTTCCAAACCAGTTCACACTGGGGACACGCCAGAAATCACAACATGAAATCCCTTGTTCCAAAGAATTACAAAGCTATAGCCATATTTATACAGTGAAACCAGGAATTTACAATATAGTTTTTCTGATTGGTTTTCATGCATTTAGGAAAGTAAGGCGAGGGACCACTTGAAGCAGGGATCTTAATATGATTGGTTTGAAACGTGTGCTTCTAAGATTGGTTACGTGGGATAATTGCAGAAGTATGTGACAAAAAAGGGTTTCACAGGGTGGTCAGAAAACTCTCACAGGATATACTTTTAAATAGTATCTTTAGCGAACGGTTCTTGAGAGCTGCTTCTGCAGGGGATTTTTGATAAGGGCTTGCAAATCCTGGCCCTCCTAAGGACCATTCTCTTCACATCCTTAGCTTTCCCACAGTGAAAACATTTACTGAACCACATGAGAAAATCTTGTTCAGCAGGACATAGTGGAAAATTACCAAGGTCAGCAGCTGCATTCTTAAAGCAGAAATCAAGCTCTTAATGAAAATGGAGTCTGGACCGAGACCCTCGTTAGTAATTTTAACAGGTTCAAACACCTCAATTTTGGGGCTCTCATACAATAGTAATTGATTCAAAAATAAGTCTCTGCAGGGATATGAGGGGATAATGATGCTAGAAGGAATGTAGGGCCCTCCCAGGCATTTCTTAACAAAGAAGCGTCCCCATAGAGCTCTTTTTAGCTTGTTAATATTGTGGAACACTTTTGACTTCCAGTGAAAATTTATTCCAAGAAGAAAATTTAGAAAACTTGGGTTAAAAACTTTTGAGGAAAGATTTCTTCTTGGATCTCTCTTAAATGATCTGAAAGATGACAGAGATACAGGGAAACAACCTGCCTCCTTCACAGCTGTATCCTCAGCAAATAGTAGGTGTTAGATAAAAATTTATTGAATTGATGTGTGAATCAATGAAGGATAATATCACATTATATATACTTCTCTCTAATCCTCTAGAGCTAGTGTCAGCAAAATACAACCTTTTTTTGTAAATACAGCTTTATTGGAACATGGCCACACATTTGTTTACATATTGTCTATGACTGCTTTGGGATACAGGGAAAGTACTGAGTAGTTGCTACAGAGACTCTATGGCTGCAAAGACAAATAAATAAATAAATAAATTGCTCTCTGGCCCTTTACAAAAAGTTTGCTGACCCCTGATCTAGAGTAGTGCCTCTCAAACTACTGTGCATACAGATCACTTGAGGAGCTGGTTAAAATGCAGACTGATTCATGGGTGATGCTAACGCTCCTGGTCCAAGGACCACAGGGACTAGCCGGGAGCTAGAACATTGCGTATAATGCTTTGTAACAAGGTCAACCCTCAAGTATTTGTGTCAGATTTCTCTGGGTGTCTTCATGGTCATTTATGACTGCAACTCTCAAAGACTGGACCAGGCACAGATGAAGAATCTCTTTATTAGCAAAAGTTCAATATTATGAAATTATCCCCTAATCCCTGAACCAATACTTCTCCAGCTCACGGTCTCACTGTTAGGCACTTCTCCCAAGTTCCCTGGAGGAATTCTACAGAATTGTGAGAGGCCATGGTTGCCTGTCTTTCTAAATATCAGTGGTCAACCCTTACCCATCTGTCCCTCTGAGTAGCTTCCAGCTCAACCTCTTTCCTTGATTTCTCAGTGGATTTGCGGGAAGCTAGATCTGGAGAAGCAAGGCTACTCCAGCTAAAATCCACTTGGATGGGCTCTCCTTAGTTTTCAGGATGAAAGTCCACACATAGTTGAGTCCTTGCAAACAAGTCTTGTACAAAAAGCAGGGATAGACACTGCGGCAGTCCTGCTTATCCACAGGGATGGCCTTGATGAACATCACAGGCATGGGAGGTGTTAGGTCCTCTGTAATGGGAGGTGCTTGCCTCTGTAATGATCCCAGCCTGAGGACAAGAACATGAGAGGAGCCATCGCAGATCAGACCCAGAGCCCAGCCAGCCAGCCTTGCTTCTGTCAGAAGATCCAAGAGAGGAGAGACTGGCATGGCATGGCTGCCTTTGTACCTACCCGCTTCCAGGTTCTCTAAACAATACACGATGAAATGGATCTTGTACATGGAAAACACATTTCTGTTTTTATTCCAGCCTAAATCACTTCTTGAAGGAGAGTACTAAAAGCTGCTATTTATCATATATAGATTAACCCATTTGGAGCTTGAGTCTCTTCTAGTTTTATTTTTGAATTAATTCATTTCATAAACATATTGAATGCAACTATTTGCCAGATGCCATGTTTGTTGCTGGGGATTTAAAGATGAGTAAGACATAGTCCCTGCCAGCAAATGCTTCAGATTTTAAGGCTTAATTATATCCTGTTTCTGTCTCTTTTCAGTTTCATATGTGAGCTCATCCACCCTCTAGAGCACTTTGACTTCTTGAGCAAAGGGAACTACATTTTATCTTTTCTCAGGTAATAGGAACCTGGCCATCCTGTAGCTATCTAGATGGGGCCTTCCTATGGTTTTCAGAGACATGCCAATAGGCCTGTCTAGGACATTCCCCTCCCTCCTTATTAGGCCTGAGAAATGGTTTGAGGAAGAAAAGGATTTGCTGGTCTGATCATCTTGGGAAATGGTGCTTACCACAATACAATGCATACTAACCCATTGACAAGGAGAAGTTCCAACAGTAATAGAACCAGACTAACTTTGTTTACCCTAGTATTTTCCAGATTTATTTGACTATAGGACCCTTTTCTTTGGAACCTATTAATTTTCACATGGTACTAGTATTTTATGGAACATACTTTGGGAAATGCTGATACAGAGTGATTCACAGATTCCTTGCCTGTGTCCAAGTGGCTCTGAGCCACCCATGCTATGGACAGAGTTTGGTTTATTTTCCATAAAATTGATTTAAAGGGAAGGATGTGCCCCTTTGGTTCTGTTAGAGGCTGATATGAGGATGTGGTGAGTACCAGAACCAAGATAAATAGTGGTGACTCCCACCTCCTCCCCTGCCCAACTGAGTTTTTAAGGTAGGGACCAGGGATAGAATTCTTTTTCACCCCACATATCATAAAAGCCATCTGTGATGGTAAAGGTTGTGTGTCAACCTGGCTTGGCCATGATTCTCATTGGTTTGGCCGTTATCATGTAGTTTGGCAGTTATGTAATGATGTAATCACTTCCATAATGAAATCTGATGTAATATAATTACCTCTATGATGAAATCTGCTATGAGCAGCAAATCAATTTAAAAGGAGTTTTGGGAGTGTGGCCTGCATCCAATATATGGACTTTCTGGCAAAGCTCATTGGCTTTTACTCGCTTTGGATCCTGTATCTGGCTTGTCATCATCTGATCTCCAGTTCTTGGGACTTGAACCAGCAGCCTGCTATCTTACTTGCTGATCTTGGATTCATCAGCTGCCACAGTCTGTGAGCCAGCAGCCTGCCATCTGACCTGCCAATCTTGGGTTCATCAGCCCCTGAAGCTACGTGAGTCAGGAGAAGCCTACAGACTGACACCTGACTCATGGACTTGGGACTTTCCAGCCTCTACAACTGTGTGAGCCATTTCCTTGATATAAATCTCTTCTCCCTGTCTCTCTGTCTCTATATATATGTAGATATATATAGAGAGAGACAATTCACTGTATTTACTTCTCTAGAGAACCTAGCCTAAGACACCATCCTTTTAAAGTATATGATTCAGTGGTTTTTAATATATTCACGAAGTTATGCAATCATCACCAGTATCTAATTCCAGAACATTTTAATCACCCCAAAAAAGAAACTCTGAAACCATTAGCAATCACCATTAGCAGTGAGGTCTTTTAACTCAGAATAGAAAAGGAGTAACAAACAATAAACACATATATACTATCTTTTATATTTAACTATGTAGTTAACTTTCCCAGTGGTCTTTATTGCTTCATGTAGACTTGAGATAATGTCTAGTGTCCTTTCATTTTATTCTGAAGAACTCTTTAGTATTTCCTGTAGGGCAAGTCTGCTAGCACCTGATTCCCTCAATTTTTGTTTTTAATCTGGGAATGTGTTAATTTCTCCTTCATTTTTGAAATATACTTTTTCTGGATATAGAATTCTTGGCTAACAGTGTTTTTCTCAGCACTTTCCATATGTTATGTCCCACTGCCTTCTGGCCTCTATGATTGCTGATGAGAAATTAGCTCTTAATCTTATGGAGAATCTCTTATAAATGATGATTTCCTTTTCAATTGCTGCTTTCGAGATTATCTTTCAACAGTTTGATCATAATGTATCTTGGTGTAAATCACTTTGAGTTTATTGTCCTACTTGGAGTTTGTTGAGCTTTTTGGATATATAGATTACTGTTTTTCATTCACTCTGGGGAGTTTTAGCCATTTTTAAATAATATTCTTTCTGTTCCCTTTTGTCTTTGCCCTTCTTATGGGACTTTCATTATGCATTTGTTGGTAGCTGGATGGTGCTATAGAGGTCTCTGTGGCTCTGTTCATTTTTCTTTCTTTTTCTTTCTGTTCTTAATACTAGATAATTTCAATTGACCTATCTTCAAATTTGAGGATTCATCTGCCAACTCAAATCTGCTATTGAGTTCCTCTAGTGAATTTTTCATTTCTGGTATTATACTTTTCAACTCCAGAATTCTATTTGATTTTTTTTTCTTTTTATAATATCTACCTCTTTACCAATATTCTCTATTTGGTGAGACAATGTCTGCATACTCTCCTTTAGACATGGTTTCTTTTAACTCTTTGAACATTTAAAATAGCTCAAAGTTTTTAAATTTCTTGTTTACTTTTTTGTTTATTTGTGTGTCTCCTTTTATTTTTTAATACTGGACATTTTAAATAATATAACATGGCAACTCTGGAAATCAGATTCTTCCCCTCCCTAGAGTTTGTTGTTGTTGTTGTATGTTTGCTTAGTGACTTTGCTGGACTGATTTTCTTTGAAGTCTGTGTTCTTTGTCATGTGTGATCATGAACTGCCATCCTTTGATAACTTAGTGGTCAGCAAATGACTGGACAGAGATTTTGTTAAATGCATGGAACAGTAAGTTTCCCATTCTTTACTGAGGGGCTCTCTGTGTGTGTTAGGGCATGCCTTCAACGCTAAAACAGGCAGTTTAAAACTATGTCTTAGATGTTACTTCCTGCTTGCATAAAGCCTCAAGATTAACCAGAGTTGTGAACTTAGGACCTTATTATGTCTTTTTTGAGCATGTGTACAGCCCTGGACATGTACACAGTCCTCTACATGGGCATTGCCTTCTAGATTCCCATGGATATGTCAAAGCTTTCTAAAACCCCGTATAGACTTCATGGGTAGGACAAATGGTTATGTGCTCAAATGCTAACTGAAAGGTTGGTGGTTTGAAACCATCAGAGGAGGTTTGAAAGAAATACCTGGCAATCTCCATCCAAAAGATCTCAGCCTTGTAAACCCTATGGAGGGAAGCTCTACTCTGCAACACATGGGGTTGCCATGAGTTGGAATCAATTAGATGTCAAATGGTTTGATTTTTTGTGTGTGTGCTTTAAGTGAAAGCTCACAATTCAAGTTAGTTTTGCATACAAAAATTTATACACACATTGTTATGTGACCCTAGTTGCTCTCCCTATACTGTGATAGCACACTCTTCCTTCCACCCCGGATTTCCCATGTCCATTCAACCAGCTTCTGACCCTCTCTGCCTTCTCATCTCGCTTGTGGACAGGAGCATCCCATTTAGTCTCATGTATCTAATTCAGCTAAGAAGCACACTCTTCACGAGTATCATTTTATGTCCCATAGTCCAGTCTATGTCTGAAGAGTTGGCTTAGGGAATAGTTTTAGTTGTGGGCTAACAGAGAGTCTGGGAGCCATGTCTTCTGGGATTCCTCCAGTCTCAGTCAAACCATTTGAGTTTGAGTTCTGCACCCCACTTTTCTCCTGCTCTGTCAGGGATTCTCTGTTTTGTTCCCTGTCAGGGCTGTCATTGGTGGTAGCTGGGCACCATCTAGTTCTTCTGGTCTCAGGCTGATGAAGTCTCTGGTTTATGTGGCCCTTTCTGTCTCTTGGGCTAATATTTTCCTCGTGTCTTTGGTGTTCTTCATTCTCCTTTGCTCCAGGTGGGTTGGGACCAATTGATGCATCTTAGATGGCCGCTCGCTAGCTTTTAAGACCCCAGATGCCACTCACCAAGGTGGGATGCAGAACATTTTCTTAATAAACTATGTTATGCCAATT
This sequence comes from Dugong dugon, assembly GCA_030035585.1. Lineage (NCBI taxonomy): Eukaryota > Metazoa > Chordata > Mammalia > Sirenia > Dugongidae > Dugong > Dugong dugon. Next base: position 63,003,657 of record CM057470.1, on the reverse strand, counting down.
GACCTAGATGTCCCCTGAAACCATGGTCCCCAGACCCCTGCCTCTGCTACTCTGTCCCTCGAAGTGTTTGATTGTATTCAGGAAAATTCTTAGCTTTGGTTTAGTCCAGTTGTGCTGACTTCCCCTGTAGTGTGTGTTGTCCTTCCCCTCACCTAAGATAATTCTTGTCTACTGTCTAGCTAGCGAATACCCCTCTCCTTCCCTCCCCACTCTCATAACCATCAAAGAATGTTTTCTTATGTGTTTAAACCTTTTCTTGAGTTCTTATAATAGTGGTCTTATACAATATTTGTCCTTCTGTGACTGACGAAATTCACTCAGTATAATACCTTCCAGATTCCTCCATGTTATGTTTCATGGATTCATTGTTGTTCTTTACCATTGTGTAGTATTCCATCGTGTGTGACTATACCATAATTTGTTTATCCATTCATCCATTGATGGACACCTAGGTTGTTTCCATCTTTTTCCTATTGTGAACAGTGCTGCAATGAGCATGAGTGTGCATATCTCTATTCACGTGAAGGCTCTTATTTCTATACGATATATTCCATGGAGCGGAATTGCTGGATCGTATAGTACTTCTATTTCTAGCTTTTTAAGGAAGCGCCAAATCGATTTCCATAGTGGTTGTACCATTTTACATTCCCACCAATAGTGTATAAGTGTTCCAGTCTCTCCACAACTTCTCCAACATTTATCATTTTGTGTTTTTTGGATTAATGCTAGCCTTGTTCGGGTGAGATGGTATCTCGTTGTAGTTTTGATTTGCATTTCTCTAATGACTAATGATCGTGAGCATTTCCTCATGTGTGTGTTAGCTGCCTGAATGTCTTCTTTGGTGAAGTCCCTGTTCATAACTTTTGCCCCCTTTTTAATGAGTTTATTTGTTTTCTTGTTGTTGAGGTTTTGCAGTATCTTGTAGATTTTAGAGATTAGTCACTGATTGGATTTGTCATATCCAAAATTTTCTTCCCGGTCTCTAGGTTGTCTTTTTACTCTTTTGGTGAAGTCTTTTAATGAGCATAAGTGTTGATTTTTAGGAGCTCCCAGTTATCTAGTTTCTCTTCTGGTGTTCGTGAATTGTTACTTACGGTTTGTATTCTGTTTATGGCATGTATTAGGGCTCCTGGCTTTGTCCCTTTTCTTTCTTCCGTGATCTTTATTGTTTTAGGTTTTGTATTTATGTCTTTGATCCATTTTGAATTAGTTTTTGCACATGGTGTGAGGAATGGGTCTTTGATGGTTAAGATAGTGTGTCAACTTGGCTGGGCCATGATTCTCAGTGTTTAAATGTGATCACTCCCATGATTGAATATACTGTGAGTAGTCAATCAGATGAAAGGGATTTTCCTTGGGGGTGTGGCCTGTATCTGAATATAAGCAGATGTTCTGGCTTTTTGCTCACTCTGGATCCTGTAGCTGCCTCCAGTCGTCTCATCTCTGGTTCTTGGAACTTGAGCTGTCAGCTTATCTGCCGAACTTGGGATTCATCAATCATCACAGCCTGTAAGTGGAGCCCTGCTCTCTGACCTGCCAATCTTGGGCTTGCCAGCTTCAGTGGCTTCGTGAATTGGGAGAGGTCTCTACCCTGATCCATGGACTTGCGACATTCTAGCTTCTATAATCACGTGAGCTGTTTCCTTGATATAAATCTCTATATATATATATTTACATGCTTTACTGGTTTTGCTTCTCTAGAGAACCCAGCCTAAGACGGGGTCTTTTTTCAGTTTTTTGTAGATGGATATCCAGTTATGCCAGCACTATTTGTTAAAGAGACTGTCTTTTCCCCAATTAATGGACTTTGGGCCTTTGTCAAATATCAGCTGCTCATAGATGGATGAATTGACGTCTGGATTCTCAATTCTGTTCCATTGGTCTATGTATCTGTTGTTGTACCAGTACCAGGCTGTTTTGACTACTGTGGCTGTATAATAGGTTCTAAAATCAGGTAGTGTGAAGCCTCCCACTGTGTTCTTCTTCAGTAATGCTTTACTTATCCGTGGCCTCTTCCCTTTTCATATGAAGTTGGTGATTTGTTTCTCCATCTCATTAAAAAATGCCAGTGTAATTTGGACGGGGATTGCATTGTATCTGTAGATCGTTTTGGGTAGAATTGATGTTTTCTCAACGTGGAGTCTTCCTATATATGACAAGGTATGTTTTTCCACTTATGCAGGTCTCTTTTGGTTTCTTGCAGTAGTGTCTTGTAATTTTCATTATATAGGTCTTTTACATCTCTGGTTAGATTTATTCCTAAGTATTTTATCTTTTGGGGGGCTATTGTAAATGGTATTGATTTGGTGATTTCCTCTTCAAAGTTATCTTTGTTGGTGTAGAGGAATCCAACTGATTTTTATATGTTTACCTTGTATCCTTATACTTTGCTGAAATCTTCTATTAGTTCCAGTAGTTTTCTTGTGGATTCTTTGTGGTTTTCTGTGTCTGAGATCATATCATCTGCAAATAGAGATACTTTGACTTATTCCTTATCAATTTAGATGCCCTTGATTTCTTTTTCTAGCCTAATTGCTCTGGCTAGGACCTCCAGCACAATGTTGAATAAGAGTAGCGATAAAAAGCATCCTTGTCTGGTTCCCATTCTCAAGGGGAGTGCTTTCAAAGTCTCTCCATTTAGTATGATGTTGGCTGTTGACTTCGTAAAAATGACCTTAATTATGCTGAGGAATTTCCCTTCTATTCCTGTTTTTCTGAGACTTTTTATTGTGAATGGGTGTTGGACTTTGTCAAATGCGTTTTCTGCATCAATTGATAAGATCATGTGGTTCTTGTCTTTTGTTTTATTTATGTGATGGATTAGATTGATTGTTTTTCTACTGTTGAACCATCCCTGCATACCTGGTATAAGTCCTACTTGATCGTGGTGAATTATTTTTTGATATGTTGTTGAATTCTATTGGCTAGAATTTTGTTGAGGAGTTTTGCATCAATGTTCATGAGGGATATTGGTCTGTAATTTTCTTTTTTTGTGGTGTCTTTACGTGGTTTTGGTATCAGGGATATGCTGGCTTCATAGAATGAGTTTGGGAGTATTCCATCCTTTTCTATGCTCTGAAATACCTTTAGTAGTAGTGGTGTTAACTCTTCTATGAAAGTTTGGTAGCATTCTCCAGTGAAGTCATCCGGGCCAGGGCTTTTTTTTGTTGAGAGTTTTTTAATTACCTTTTCAATCTCTTCTTTTGTTATGGGTTTATTTAGTTGTTCTACCTCTGTTTGTGTTAATTTAGGTAGGTAGTGAGCTTCTAGAAATTTGTCCATTTCCTCTAGGTTTTCAAATTTGTTAGAGTACAGTTTTTCATATTATTCTGTTATGATTCTTTTAATTCCAGTTAGGTCTGTTGTGACATCACCCATCTCATTTCATTTTTTTGGCTTGCAAGAAATCCTTTTATTTTGCTCCAACAGAATCTGAGAGTTTTTACTCTACAACAAAACTAATAGTGACAGAGAAATCCATTTGGAATTGGGGGGATGGGGAGAGGGACACAAACCCATAGATATTGATTGATCAGATGCACAGAGAAAAGCACACGGCCTGGGGAGAAAGAAAGAGTGCAAATAGTTGCCTTAGCTCCTGTTGTTTTTCAAGTCCTCAATTCCAGTTTCCATGAGGCCTGGCTATACAGCAGGCTGTTCAGTTCTTTCCTTGGATAGCCATGAAATCTACTCATCTTTAAGATATCCTTTCTACCTCTCACTCTTGACCCTGATCCTCTATTTAGGCCAGACAATTGTTTCTTGTAATACAATTACTATTATTGTTATTGACAGTTTATTTAATGCTAGCAACTCCTGTGCTTTTAAATTAATCCTTATAATATTACCATTCGTGTTTCATAGATGAAGTAAAAAGATATACTAATTTGTCCAAGGTTGTACAGCTAGTAAATGATGGAACCAGGATCGAGTGTATACTCTCTTAATAATGATGCCAGTATGCGTTTGAGGCTAAAAATTTCCTCTGAATTCAGCTTTGGTTGCTTCTCATACTTTTCAAGATTATGGTGTTCTTATTTTTCTGCTTGTTTTTGTATAGTGTGTAATTGCGGTTTTTTTCCTTTGCCCCAAGAGTTATTTAAGAGGGTGTTTTAAAAATGTCTAAGTGTTCTTTTGGTTCCTAATTTTTATTTTTTATTTATAAATTTATTGTGCTTATGTGAGAAAATGTGGCCTGTTTATTCTTCTTGCTGGAATTTTTTCTTATATGTTGCCAATTATTTGATCCATTGTGACATTTATTTTATTCTGCCTTTTGCTGTACCCCTGTGTCTTAGTTATCTAGTCACATCAGGGATGTGACTTTAGGAAGGGTGTTACAATCCCACCCTAATGTTCTTTAACATAAAATTGCAATCACAAATGGAGAACAACCACACAATACTGGGAATCATGGTCCAGCCAAATTGATACACACATTTTTTGGGGGACATGAATTCAATCCATGACATACTACCCTTTGGCCCCCCAGAAATCACATCCTTGCAACATACAAAACATATTCATCCCATCGTATCATAGCAAAAATCTTAACTCCAAGTCCAAAATCAAAAATTCGTCTTCATCTGTGAAATCTAGAATGCAAGTTATCTGCTTCCAAAGGTGCAATGTCAGAACAGGGACAAACTAGACATTTCCATTGAAAATGGGGAAACTGGAGGAAAATAAGGGATAACAGGCACCAGGCAAGTCAGCAGAACGCATTACATTTGCCCACAAGGCTTTGAAAATAATCCTCTGTTCTCTGAGACAATTAACACAATGGCCCTGCCCTCTAGACTCTAGGTATTGGCCACACTCCCAGATTCTGAGTGGAGGCCCCTCAGCCCTGGGCTTCAGCTCTGCCTTCCAGCTCCACTGGGACAGCACCTCTGCTCCCTCAGCTTTAGGTGCAGCATTTTCCCAGTCCATCTGAGTGGCAACTCCACCCTTAGAAACAACAGAGGCCATGGCTCCACCCTGTGAAACTCCTGGGGTCCTGGCCATACCTTTTGAGACTGAGGCAACTTGGCTTCTTGTGTTCCTTGCCTCTTCAGCTTCTCCTTCCTGTGGCCTTTTCTGCTCTCAGGCCTCACGCCTGCATTTGTCCTGTTGGGTCAAGTGTTCCAAAGCTCTGTAGCTCCACCGGTAAGTGCCTGGAGGCACCCTACTCTGTCAGGAAGCCTCCTGCACATGGACTCAGCTCCATTGCTCCATGGGCTGGCAAGCCTAGCTCCACCAATAAGTGCCCCGAGGCACCCCACTCCACCAGGAAGCCTCTGGCGCACAGGCACTCAGCTGTCTTGCTCCGTGAGTTGGCTCCAGCGCCATATCGTGCTAGTCTCCTGGTTCTGCTGCTGCTTGTCCTCTGCCGCTGCCGCTCCTCTATCCATTCACGGTTTCAAAACCGCTTCCACATTTTAGGCATCTGTTAGAGCAGCCCCCTACTCTCTTGGTACCAAATTTTGTCTTAGTTATCTAGTGCCGCTATAACAGAAATACCACAAGTGGATGGCTTTAACAAAGAGAAATTTATTTTCCCACAGTCTAGTAGGCTAGAAGTCCAAATTCAGGGCATCAGCTCCAGAGGAAGGCTTTCTCTCTCTATTGGCTCTTGAGAAAGGTCCCTCTCATCAGTTTTCCCCTGGACTAGGAGCTTCTCTGTGCAGGAACACCGGGTCCAAAGGACACGCTCCGCTCCGTGCTTCTTTCTTGGTGGTATAATGTGCCCCCCCATCTCATTTCTTATTCAGGTTATTTGCTTCCTCTCCTGTTTTTCTTTTGTCAGTTTGGCCAGTGGTTTATCAGTTTTGTTGATCTTTTCAAAGAACCAGCTTTCGGTCTTGTTAACTCTTTCAGTTGTTTTTCTGTTCTCTATTTCATTTAATTCTGCTCTAATTCTTATTATTTCCTTTCTTCTGGAGCCTGAGGGCTTCTTTTGCTGCTCTCTTTCTCTTTGTTTGTTTTGTAGGGTTAATATTTTTATTTTGGCCCTTTCTTCTTTTTGGATGTGTGCAATTATTGCTATAAATTGACCTCTGGGCACTACTTTTGCTGTGTCCTAAAGGTTCTGGTAGGATGTGTTTTCATTCTCATTTGATTCTGTGACATTCTTTATTCTCGTATAACACAGTAGTTTTTGAGGAAAATTTTGTTCAGTTTCCATGTGTTTGATTTTTTTCCTTGCTTTTTCTGTTATTGATTTCTACTTTTCTGGCTTTATGGTCAGAAAAGATGCTTTGTAATATTTTGATGTTTTGGATTCTGTTAAGGCTTGCTTTATGGCCTAATATGTGGTCTATTCTAGAGACTGTTCCATGTGTTTTGGAAAAGCAAGTATACCTGGCTGCTGTTGTGTAGAGTGTTCTGAATATGTCTGTGAGATCAAGTTGGTTGATTGTAGCATTTAGATCTTCCATGTCTTTGTTGAGCTTCTTTCTGGATGTTCAGCCCTTTGACGAAAGTGGTGTTGAAGTCTCCTACTATTATTGTGGAGCTGTCTATCCCTCTTTACAATGCTGTTTAGAGTTTATGTAGTTTGGGCCCCTGTCATTGGGTGTGTAAATATTTATCATGGTTATGTCCTCCTGGTGTATTGACCCTTTAATCATTATGTAGTGTCCTTCCTTATCCTTTGTGGTGGATTTTACTTTAAAATCTATTTTGTCAGAGATTAATATTGCCAGTCCTGCTCTTTTTTGAGTGTTGTTTGCTTGATATATTTTTTCCATCCTTTGCATTTTAGTTTGTTTGTGTCTTTAAGTCTAAGGTGTGTCTCTTGTAGGCAGCATATAGACAAATCTTGTTTTTTTAATCCATTCTGCCACTCTATCTCTTTATTAGTCCATTTACGTTCGGCGTAATTATTGATAGGTATGAGTTTAGTGCTGTCATTTTGATGTCTTTTTTCTTTTTTTTTGTACTTCAGATGAAGGTTTACAGAACAAATATTTTCTCATTAAACAATTAGTACACGTATTGTTTTTATGACAATGGTTAACAACCCCAGAACATGTCAACACTGTCCCTTCTTGGGTTCCCTATTACCAGCTTTCCTGTCCCCTCCTGCCTTCTAGTCCTTATCCCTGGACTATTGTGCCCCACTAGTCTCGTTTTGTTTTATAGGGCTGTCTAATATTTGGCTGAAGGGTGAACCTCCAGAATGACTTCATTACTGAGCTAAAAGGGTGTCCAGGGACATACTCTTGGGGTTTCTCCAGTCTCTGTCAGACCAGTAAGCCTGGTCTTTTTTAGTGAGTTAGAATTTTGTTCTGCATTTTTCTCTAGCTCTGTCCAGGACCCTCTGTTGTGATCCTGGTCAGAGCAGTCAATGGTGGTAGCTGGGTACCATCTAGTTGTACTGGACTCTGTCTGGTGGAGGCCATGGTAGTTGTGGTCCACGAGTCCTTTGGACTAATCTTTTCTTTGTACCTTGTTTTCTTCATTCTCCCTTGCTCCCAAAGGGGTGAGACCAGTGGAATATCTTAGATGGCTCCTCACAGGCTTTTAAGACCCCAGAAGCTACTCACCAAGGTAGAACGTAGAACATTTTCTTTATAAACTGTGTTATGCCAGTTGAGCCAGATGTTCCCCGAGACCATGGTTGCCACATCCCTCTGCCCAGCAATTCAGTCCCTCAAGGAGTTTGGAAGTGTCTATGGAGCTTCCATGACCTCTCCTTGCACAAGCTGTGCTGGCTTCCCCCGTATTGTGTACTGTCTTATCCTTCACTAAAGTTACCACTTATCTGTTGTCTATTTAGTATTTCCCCCTCCCACTCTTCTCATCTCCCGTAACCAACAAAGATCCTTTCTTTTTGTGTGTAAACATTTTCATAAGTTTTTACAGTAGAGGTCTCATACAATATTTGCCCTTTTGCCATTGACTGATTTCACTCAGCATAATCTCTTCCAGTTTCATCCATGTTATGAGATGCTTCACAGATTCATCATTGTTCTTTATCGTTGTATAATACTCCATTGTGTGTATATGCCATAGTTTTTTTATTCATTCATCTGTTGTTGGGCACCTAGGTTGTTTCCATCTTTTTGCTATTGTGAACTATGCTGCAATGAATGTGTGTGCATATTTCTATTCGTGTGATGGCTCTTATTTCTCTAGGATATATTCCTTGGGGTAGGATTGCTGGATCATATGGTATTTCTAGCTTTCTAAGGAAGTGCCATATCATTTTCCAAAATGGTTGTACCATTTTGCATCCCCACCAGCAGTGCATAAGAGTTTTGACCTCCCCTCAGCCTCACCAACATTTGTAATTTCCAGTTTTTTGGTTCGTGCCAGTAATGCCAGGGTAAGATGGTATCTCATTGTGGTTTTGACTGGCATTTCTCTAATGGCTAGTGAACGCGAGCACTTCCTCACGTGTTTGTTGGCCGCTTGAATGTCTTCTTTGGTTAAGTGTCTGTTCATTTCCTTTGCCATTTTTAATTTGGATTATTTGTCTTTTTGTAGTGGAGGTGTTGGATTTTCTTGTAGATTTGAGAGATTAGACCTTTGTCTGAATTGTAATGTCCAAATTTTTTTACCAGTTTGTAGGTTCTCTTTTTACTCTTTTGGTAAGTCTTTTGATGAGCATAAGTGTTTAATTTTTAGAAGATCTCAGTTATCTAGCTTATCTTCTGGAATTTGTGTGTTGTTGGTTATGGTTTGTATCCTGTTAATGTCGTGTATTAGGGCCTCTATCGACCTATTTTTTCTTCTATGAACTTTATCATTTTTAGCTTTATATTTAGGTCTTTGATCCATTTTGAATTAGTTTTTGTACATGGTATGAGTTATGGGTCCTGTTTCATTTTTTTGTAGATGGACATCCAGTTTAGCCAGCACCATTTGTTAAGAAGAGTGTCTGTTTCCCATTTAATGGACTTTGGGCCCTTGTCGAAGAGCAGGTGACCATAGGTGGATGGATTTACATCTGGGTTCTCAATCCTGTTCTGTTTATCAATGTACCTGTCATTGTACCAGTACCAGGGTATCTTGACTACCATAGCTGTATAGTAGGTTCTGAGGTCAGGTAGTGTGAGTCCTCCTACTTTATTTCTTTTTCTTCTATAGTGCTTTACTTATCTGGGGCTTCTTCCCTTTCCATATAAAGTTAATGATTAGTTTTTCCGTCTCTTTAAAGAATGTTGTTGGTATTTGGATCAGGATTGCGTTGTATTTGTAAATTGCTTTGGGTAGAATCGTCATTTTCACAATGTTGAGTCTACCTATCCATCAGCATGGTATGTTTTTCCATTTATGTAGATCTCTTTGGGTTTCTTGCAGTAGTGTTTTGTAATTTTCTTTATATAGGTCTTTTACATCCCTGGTTAGATTTATTCCAAAGTATTTTATTTTTTTAGGGGCTATTATAAATGCTATTGTTTTCTTGATTATCTTTTCATCATTCTCTTTATTGGCTTAAAGGAATCGAACTGATTTTCATATGTTTATCTTGTATCCTGTTACTCTGCTGAATCTTTCTATTAGTTCCAGTAGTTTTCTCATGGAGTCTTTAGGGTTTTCTGTGTATAGTATCATATCATCCGCAAACAGGGACAATTTAACATCTTCATTACCAATTTGGATGCCCTTTATTTCTTTTTCTTGCCTTATTGCTATAGCTAGGACTTCCAGCACAATGTTAAATAGGAGTGGAGATAAAGGGCATCCTTGTCTTGTTCCTGTTCTCAAGGGGAATGTTTTCAGCCTCTCTCCATTAAGATGTTGTCCGTTGGTTTTCCATAAATGCCCATTATTATGTTGAGAAATTTCCCTTCTATACCTATTTTATTGAGAGTTTTTATCAGGAATGGGTGTTGGACTCTGTCGAATGCTTTTTCGGCGTCAATTGAGATGATCATGTGGTTCTTTTCTTTCCTTTTATTTATGTGGTGGATTATGTTGATTGATTTTCTAATGTTGAACCATCTTTGCATACCTGGTATGAATACTACTTGGTCATGGTGTATTATTTTTTTGATATGACGTTGAATTCTTTTGGCTAGAATTTTGTTGATAATTTTTGCGTCTATATTCATGTGAGATATTGGTCTGTAGTTTTCTTTTTTTTGTGGCGTCTCTGCCTGGTTTTGGTATCAGGGTTATGCTGTCTTCATAGAATGAATTCAGAAGTGTCAGGTCCTTTTCTATGTTCTGAAATAGTTTGAGTAGTACTGGTATAAGCTCTTCTCTGAATGTTTGGTAGAGTTCTCCAGTGAAGCCATCTGGGCCAGGGCTTTTTTTTTTTTGTTGGGATTTTTTAAATTACCTTTTCAATCTCTTCTCTTATTATGGGTCTGTTCAGATTTTCAACATCACTTTGTGTTAGTTTGGGTAGGTGGTGTGTTTCTAGAAATTTATCCATTTCCTATAGGTTTTCAAATTTGTTGGAGAATAGTTTTTCATAATACTCTGTTATGATCCTTTATATTTCAGTTGGATCTGTTGTAATGTCCCCCATTTCATTTCTTATTTGGGTTATTTGCATCCTCTCCTATTTTTCTTTTGTCAGTCTGGCCAGTAGTTTGTTGATCCTTCCAGATAATGTCTTCTTTGTTTTGTTTTGTTAACAGTTTCTTTGTTGCACTTAATTTTCTGTGCTGAGTCATTTTTCTTTGTGAATTTTCTTTTCATCTTTTTCATTGTTGTTGATCTTGTATTTGCTGAGTCTTTATATTTTTCTTGGTTTTTATTTTGCTGTGTAAGATTGTTAATTTCCTTTGTGGTTGCCTTAATATTTACCCCTATTTTTCTAAGTTTTAACCACTCTTTTATTTCTTTATATTACCTTACTTCTTCTCCATATGAAAGATCTATGACTACATTTTTTTGTCCCTTTTTTGTTATAATGTCATCTTTTACATATTGACATCCCTGTTTCCCTATTTTCAGTGTTTTAGCTTTGTTTCGTTTTTGTGACTTCCCTGTCTGGGTTTATATCTGGTTGCTGTGTCCTGTATTCTAGTATTTGGTTGTTATCTGATGTTACTGATTTTCTAACTGGAGGACTCCCTTTAGTATTTCTTGTAATTTTTGTTTGGTTTTTGCAAATTCTCTAAACTTCTGTTTATCTGGAAATGTCCTAATTTTGCCATCATATTTAAGAGACGCTGTTGCTGGGTATATAATTCCTGGCTGGCAACTTTTTCCTTCAAAGCTTTATATATGTCATCCCATTGCCTTCTTGCCTGCGTGGTTTCTGCTGAGTAGTCCGAGCTTAGTCTTATTGACTCTCATTTGTAGATGACTTTTCATTTATCCCTAGCCACTCTTAAAATTCTCTCTTTATCTTTGGTTTTGACAAGTTTGATTATAATACGTCTTGGTGACTTTCTTTTGGGATCTACCTTATGTGGGGTTCGATGAACATCTTGGGTCAATATGTTCTCATCTTTCATATCAGGGAAGTTTTCTGCCAACAAATCTTCAACAATTCTCTCTATATTTTCTGTTATGTCCCTCCCCCATTCTGGTACTCTAGTCACTCGTAGGTTATTCCTCTTGCTAGAGTCCCACATAATTCTTAGGTTTCTTCATTTTTTAAAATTCTTTTATCATATTTTTCCTCAAATAAGTTGGTTTCAAGTGCTTTATCTTCAGTCTCACTAATTCTGACTTCCATTACTTCAGTTCTGCTCCTATGACTTTCTATTGAGTTGTCTAATTCTAAACTTTTATTGTTAATCCTCTGGATTTCTATTTGCTGTCTCTTTATGAATTCTTGCAGACTTGTAAGTTTGCCATTATGCTTTTCTCTAATCTTTTTAAGTTTCTCTGTGTGTTCCTTGACTTGGTCTATGTTTTGCATCATCTCCTTCCTGATCTCTTGAAGAGTTCTCTATATTAATCTTTTGTATTTTACCTCCAGTAATTCCAAGAAGTTCTGTTCCTCTTTAAGATTTCTTCATTCTTTGTTTTTGGAGCTTGCTGAAGTCATCATGTTCTGCATCTTTATGTGATTTGATATTGACTATTGTCTCTGAGCCATCAGTAAGTTATTATATTTATTTAGTTTATGTTTGCTTACTGTCTCCTAGCTGCTTGTTTTGCTTTGTTTTGATATGCCCAAATAGGCTGATCGAGTGATTATTGGTTCCTTTGAAGTTTAACATCTTGTCACCACATGGTTGGATGTGTTACTAGGTATGTGAGCCCAGGAGTCTGTTTACTTTACTTGTATGGATTCAGCTCAGGTGTCCAGGTAGTTGATCAACAAGTGTATGGTGCAGGCTCTCATGTACAGGGACAGGCAGGAGTGATTGATGTAGGCACAGGTATCTGGCTGCAGTAGGAGGTCATGCACTGAGTAAGGCAGGGGGCTGACGGCTGCCCTGAGTGTCTGGGAGGTAAGCGTGTCCCTGTTTCCTAGAGTGCATAGTGGGTGGGTTTTGCAGCTCTACTATGGGCACCCAATACCGTTGGCTGTAAGGACTGGGAGGCACCAGTCATTTTCGGACCCCATCACAGGTGGCTAGGTGGCATGGGTGGAGCCACCAGTCCTCAGGCCCCTAATGTGGGTAGGTAAGGACCCTACTTAATAGGCAGAGCAGTGTCAAATATCACAAACCTTCCATTCCATGATGTAGCTGATACAGGAAGTTAGGTTTCAGGTATATACCCTGTTGTACTGTGCTAATGAGGGCCTATGCTGTTGAAATGGACCCACACAGGTCTGTGCAGGGGTGACAGGCATTCAGAGTCTGTGGACCCCTTATGCCTGTGCCTAGGCAAAGGAGCTGTGCCTACCCTGAGTTCCTGGGTTAGGGGAGCTGGCAGATTATTTTTTCCTGTTTGTTAACTGGTTCCCTCTCCAAGGCCGGAAGAATGACTTAGGGTGGGTGATGGGTCCTACTTCTGGCTCAGGGGACTCAGAAATCACTGAAAGGGGCCCAGGACCCGGTGCAGAGCAGGGAGGGGGTAGGTAAATGGAAGAGAGATTTTTCCCAAAGGGAGTGTTTTTTGATCCGTACAGGTCAGATGTCTGTACTTATCTTTTTCTGATTGAGCAACGCTTTTCACTGGTTCTGGAGGCCCAAGTAGACTGTCTGCCGCTTGATCTCTCCCTATGTGGAAAATGCCTCCTGCGTGTGACTGCTTGCCTCACTATGCATGCCATCTGATCCAACCTGAAGGGTGGTGGCTCCCGCTGGGTCAGGTCTGGCAACTTCACACTGCTTCTGAACCATGTTTCTGTCCCATTCCTCAACTTTGCCTTTGATATTACGGGTTCCTAGATTGTCATATGTAATCGATTCTTTTGTTTTTTTCGGTCTTTGTTGTAAGAGGAACCACAGGAAGGGTCTGGGCCCCGCCTCTGGTTTTTGTTTTTGTTTTTTTTTTAAATTGACATCTCTTTCCCAGCTTTTTCTTTTAGGCTTTTTGATTAGTCTGTTGTTTGCATCCGCTGTTATTCACCGCCTCAGGCAGTCTTCTTTGTTTAACAGTTGCATTTCATTATTTTTCACAAATGTCCCTGTTGAAATTTTTCTGAGAATGGGATTTTGAAGGTGCTCCAGGCATGTTTTACTTTTTTCAGTAACCGCTAGGCTGCTGGTTTTTGTTGTGATTCCAGGCTGTTGGTTTTTAAGGCTAATGCAGAGCTTGGATCGGGGAATGGCAATAGGGCAAGTTAAAAGGCCACGAAACTTGCTCTTTTACTGAGGTTTAGTCAATTTTCTTCATAAAACATTACCCGTATTGCTGTAAACCTTTGGTTAATTTCCAGAGTTCTGAAAAATTTGATTCAATGTTCTCATTGTTTTGTGGAGGAGAAGATTTTTTGAGGTATTTAGTCTATCAATTTTTCTGACATCTGTTGTGGAATCCACATTATAGGACAGTTAATCAAACTAAAATAACTGATCCAGGGCCCAGTCTCTGACCTATCTTAATTTTTTGTTCTTGCTGACAGGCTGATAACCTTTACACAGATCCAAGCCTGTAACCAGAAATGTTTGCCCTGTTGTTAGTTGAGACAGGCGGTGCCAGCAGATCACCAGTATATTCTATTAGGCCTTTTAACAGGTATGGCTATCCCAACCCACTGAATAGGATGCTCTCAGGAAATATTTGCTCAAAGCAAAATATTTTTACAACCTATTCTTAAAATATTTTTTGTAATCATTCTGTAACTGGCCGCCTCCTTCCCGGCATGTCCTCCTGCAATTTAGCTTTGTAGCAAATCACCTGAAGCCATCTATAGCATTGTAACCAATCTAAGGAACAATGTCGCTTTGAAATGTCCTGCCCCTGACCTGATTGACAGGTTGTAAACCAATCTGAATATTGTAAACTAACTTTCTCCTTTAACCTTATAATAATGGGTTCAATACTACTCCTCTCTAGATTCACAGTGTTCACTTACTGGAGGACTGTGATTCCCCATTCAAATGTTCTTATCCTTTCAATAAATCCTCATGGCTTATTTAACATAATCTGAGTTTTATTCTCTGAGACAGTTTGGAATAATCAACAGGATTTGGAGCCATCTTTCCTTCTAGCAGACCTCAATTGGAGCCAGGTGCTGGTGTGGGACTTTTTGAGCACTTTCCACTTCTGTGCACCCCATGGATACTGGGAGGTAAGCACTCCCAGATTTGAATCCTGTAATTTGCAGTCCAGTTCTCCATGATTTATCGTTAACCTTTCTTTATTTTTGTTTCTGTTGCCTTTACTTTTATTTCTACCTGTGAACTGGATATTTTGGAGAACTTCCTTTTCTGAGACTCCTCATTTGTGAGGAGAGGCTGTCATCTACTGGCATATTTTGGTAAAACAGCAGAACTTACTCTACTTTCTCTGAGGGCACATCAGGTTTTAGTGTGTCTTGTTGGCACATGCTTTTTGTTAGTAAAATGGATAATGCCACATCTAAGGACTGCTCAGGGCCACTCCCCAGAACTCCTGCTGCATATATATCCAAGAATTATGGCCTCAGTACTGTTTTATACAGTGGTTGTTGGCATTCTGTTACTATGAGATATTTAAATAATTCATGACCATTTAGGGGCAGATTTGACCTAGGAAAATTAACATCTCTGCACAGTAAATTGGAAAATAGGGGTACCTAGATAAAGCCACTCCAGTGGGAAGCTTATTTTCACTGGTATTTAGAAGACTCCAAAAGGCATCAGGAAAGTAAATCTGTTTCTTTAACAGCACAGTGTCTAAACAGGCACAACAAATTAAAGAGCTCCAGTGTTGGAGACCTATTCCTTTCTCCTCTTCCTTCTTCAGCCAGCCTTTATCCTTCTGCCCCACCTTCTCCCTCTGCTACCTGCCTCTATCTCTCCAGCTTTGCCTTCCTATTCTGAAAATCTTTTAAAAGAACTCCATGATTACTGTAAGGACTCTAGTGAAAACCCTTTAACCCAGCTTCCCTACTATCTTGAGGATGCTCCAAAAGAAACCGCTTTAGAGCCTAAACCCATTTCAGAAATGCCTTTTGTCTTAATCATCTAGTGCTGCCACAATAGAAATACCACAAGTGGATGGTTTTAACGAAGAGAAGTTTATTTCCTCACGGTCAAAGTAGGCTAAAAGTCCAAATTCAGGGCGTCAGCTCCAGGGGAAGGCTTTTTCTCTCTGTCGGCCTTCTTCTCTTTGGTGTTCCCCTGGACTAGGAGCTTCCTGGCTCAGGGACCCCTGTCCAAAGGACACGCTCTGCTCCCGGCACTGCCCTTTTGATGGTATGAGATCCCCCTGTCTCTCTGCTCACTTCTGTCTTTTATATCTCAAGAGATTGCCTCAGGACACAATCCGGTCTTGTAGATCAGGTCCTGTCTTACTAATACAACTGCCACCCATCCTCCCTCATTAACATCATAGAGGCAGGTTTACAACATACAGGAAAATCACACAGTACCAGGAATCCTTGCCTAGCGAAATTGATACACACGTTTTTTAGGGGACATAATTCAAACCACGACACCTTTTAAAATTAGATTCCCTGAAATTTCTGGAGATCCTTCCCCAAGTAATTTTTCCCCTTTTTTGAAGGCTGAATGCTATGCTATTGTAAAGGAGTTCCCTAACAATCACGAAGATTCATACAAATTTACTGAATTTTAACTGTAGCCTATCAACCCGGGTTACCTGATCTTTATCAATGAATACATATATTAATGGGACCTTGGGATGCTCATTTATGGATAGTGGAAGCTGGCTGGTGAAGCTATGAGTGACCTTTGTTTATGAAGCCAACAGCTGCATCCAAGGATATTTTAGAAGAGGCCAGAGAAATGGCCAGGAGATTGCTAAAAGCTATTCCCAAAACCTTCCCCCAGAAAAAAAGATCTGTCCAAAGTCCACACTTGTAAGCAAGGAAAAGATGAAAATGTTTATAATTATTGTGACAGGTTAGCAAAAATTTGTATGGAGCATTCTGGCTTGTCCTTAGCTGAACCAGGAGCTGAAGTTGCCTTTAGCTCTATGTTTCTAAATGAGCTCCACCTAGAAATTGCTAACCTTGTTAAATGCCATCAACTAAATTGGGAAACTACCCATGTTACCGACGTGACTCACCTTGCCTACAAAGTATCGCAAACTTTAGAACACGGGAAGCAGGTTAGATAGAATAAGCTAATGACCTCTTAACTACAATAAAACAAATTGATGACTTTTGCAATTACCATCTACAATCTTACAAACCTGGGCTTCTTTGGAGAACAAACCAAGGGTTCCTCAATCAGTGGTCACAGGAATTGGCTACTGTTTTTACAAGCCTGGTCATTTTAAGAAGGATTGCCTTAAAGAATAAACTGGGCATTTTACCATTCGCCTTACCAAAGCCTGAATGAAGGGGCTCCAGGGACAAAATAGAGGCTTTTCCAATTGTTACCCTAGATTCAAAAGGAAAAACTATTGTTAAAATTAACGGGGAACTTTGCAAATTCCTTGTGGATACAGGGACAATTCTCTCAGTCATAAACCCCACGTGCTTACAAAAGCCTCTACCCCAGAGTAACAAAACCTCTAAGATTGCGGGGGTCTCAAATAAGGAACAGATTTTAATACATTCCTAGCCTATCCTCATTTCCTTTGGCCCCATCAAGGAATGAACCCCTTCTTGTTAAGTTCAAATACCCCTGTGAATTTGTTGCACAGAGACATTTTATCTAAATGGAGTTGTCACATCAGATTTACTGATCAAGGAGAAATCATCTTAGATCTGCCTGCTAACTCTTGACTTCCCAAACATTTAGACTCAAAGGAGGTCTTGTGCCACCTTGAGACACTTACCTTCCCTCTACAGATTTCTAAGTCCCAAGAATCTATGACCTTTAAGTCATCTTTCTACTGTACCAGAAAGTTTGTGGGCCAACTCATTCACTGATGTTGGCCAGATTTTGTCAGCAGAACCTATTAAAGTTCAGACTGATACCTATAAACATTTAACTAAAGTCCCTCAGTACCTTTTAGAATGGGAAGCTGAGATGGATTGACCCCCATAGTTCAAGATTTTCTGACCAAAAGGCTCATTACTCCTTGCACTACCCATGCAACACTCCAGTATTTTCAGTGAGGAAATCCAATGGCTGGGGTTGGAGATTTGTACAATATTTGAGGGCACTTATTCATATTGTCATCCCAAGATTTCCTGTGATGCCTAACGCCCATTTGCTTTTGTATAATGTAACCACCACCAGATGCAACTCATTTTACAGTGATAGATTTATGCAGTGTGTTTTCAGTATCCCAGTGCATCTGGACAGTCAGTGTCTGTTAGCAATCACCTGGGACAATCAACAATATACCTGGAATGTCATGCCTCAGGGATTTACTAAATCTCCAACCTATTTTTCTCAGATTTTACATGCTGATTTGCAGTGCATGTAGTTTGCTAAGGAATCTACCTTATTACACTATGTAGATGATTTCCTGATCTGTTCAAATTCATTGCAAGCCTGCATAGAGGATATTGTTTTTCTTTTACAACATTTATCCACTAAAGGGCACAAAGCCTGTAAGGAAAAATTACAATTGGTATTAACATCTGTTAGATATTTGGGACATATAATATTGGGTAAAGGTATCCCTATAGACCCCAAAAGAAAAATGCCATTATAGCCTTTCCTACCCCCACAAAAAAAGAAGCAATGAAGGATTTTTGGGCCTTGTGGCTACAGCTGCACATGGATTCCTAATTTTTTGCTGATGGCCCAACTCTTATACCAGTTTTTAAAGGAGTCAGCACCTGACCCATTTCAGTTACAAAGGAAAGCATCCAAGCCATTTCTAAATTAAAGGAATCCTTACTCACTACGCCAGCCTTAGGTTTTCCTAATTATAAGTTTGGTTTTTCTTTGTATATTTTTCAAACTACTGGCAATACTCTAGGAGTCCTCACACAAACTCATAGGGGCCAACATAGACCTGTGGGGTATTATAGCTTGCAACTAGATTCTGTGGCCAGAAGGTACACCCCATGCCTCAGGGCAGTGGCTGCTATGGCCAAATTAGTAGAGACTACATCTGACATTGTGCTTGGAATTTCTTAGATGTGTATGTTCCATATGCTGTACCTGCTGTTTTAAATTCTACATTAACTCAACATCTATCGGGTAGAAGAATAACCATTTATGAGGTTCCTCTTTTGGCTGTGTCTAACATTAGACGGCACACTGTTAATTCCTTAAACCAGCCACCTTATTGCCTTCACCTGATGATGTTGACACTGTCCCTTATGATTTTCTTAACACTCAGGCAAGACTTACAGGACCTCCCCCACCCCCCACTTCCTAACTATGATTGTTAAAGTTGTATGTCAACTTGGCTGGGCCATGATTCTAAGTGGTTTGACAGTTATGATGTAGTTTGGCAGTTATATGATGATGTGATCACTTCCATGATGAGATTTGATATAATGTGATCACCTCCATGATGGGATCTGCTGTGAGTAGTCAATCAGTTGAAAGGGAGTTTTTTGGGTACGTGGCCTGCATTGAATATAAGTGGACTCTCTGGCAAGGCTTGAGGCTTTTGTTCACTCTGGATCCTGCAGCTGGCTCCTGTTCCTCTGACCTCTGGTTTGAGACTTGAGCTAGCAGCTTACCTGTGGTCTTGCCTTCTGATCTTGGGATTCGTGGGTATTCCCAGCTGTGAGCAAGAGCCCTGCTGTCTCATCTGCTGATCTTGGCTTTGCCAGCCCCTGCAGCCACGTGAATCAAGAGTAGTCTCCAGCCTGACCTATGGGTTAGAGACATTTCAGCCTCTACAACCATGTGTGCCATTTCCTTGATATAAATGTCTCTCTCTCTCTCTCTCCATATATATATATATGTATACATATACATATATATACACACACACATATATATATTTCCTTGATATAAATCTCTATATATATATGTATATATATACATATATACACACACACACGCACACACACACACACACACACACACACACACACACACATATATATGCATTACTGGTTTTGCTTCTCTAGAGAACCCAGCCTAAAACATTTGGTACCAAGAGTGGAAACAGAAGGATTGTAGTTGGAAAATATGGCCTTGGTGATAGAAGCAACACCAGAGATCGCATGATAGAATTTTGCAAGACTAATGACTTCTTCACTTCAAATATCTTTTTTTGACTACATAAATGGCGACTATACATGTGGATCTCACTGGATGGAATACACAGGAATCAAGTTGACTACACCTGTGGAAAGAGACGATGGAGAAGCTCAATATCATCAGTCAGAACAAGGCTACGGTCCAACTGCAGAACAGACCATCAATAACTCATATGCAAATTCAAGTTAAGTTGAAGAAAATTAGAGCAAGTCCAGGAGAGCCAAAATACAACCTTGAATATATCCCTCTTGAATTTGGAAACCATCTCAAGAATAGATTTGACTCATGGAACACAAATGCCCAAAGACCAGAGGAGTTGTGGAATGACACCAAGGATATCATACGTGAAGAAAGCAAGAGGTCATTAAAAAGACAGGAAAGAAAGAAAAGACCAAAATAGATATCAGAAGAGACTCTGAAAGTTGTTCTTGATCACAGAGTAGCTAAAGCAAACGTAAGAAATTTATGAAGTAAAAGAGCTGAACAGAAGATTTCAAAGGGTGACTCGAGAAGACAAAATAAAGTATTATAATGACATGTGCAAAGACCTGGAGATGGAAAACCAGAAGGGAAGAACACGCTTGGTATTTCTCAAGCTCAAAGAAGTGACAGAAAAATTCAAGCCTCGAGTTGCAATATTGAAGGATTCCATGGGGGAAAATATTAAATGACGCAGGAAGCATCAAAAGAAGATGGAAAGAGTACACAGAGTCACTGTACCAAAAAGAATTTGTCAATGTTCAACCATTCCAGGATGTAGCATGTGATGAAGAACTGGTGGCACTGAAAGAAGAGGTCCAAGCTGCACTGAAGCCATTGGTGTAAAACAACGCTCCAGGAATTGATGGAGTACAAATTGAGATGTTTCAACAAATGGATGAAGTGCTGGAAGTGCTCACTCATCTATGCCATGAATATTTAGAAGACAGCTACATGGCCAAGCTACTGGAAGAGATCCATATGTGTTCCCATTCCAAAGAAAGGTGATCCAACAGAATGTGGAAATTACCGAATGTCTTAGGCTGGGTTCTCTGGAGAAGCAAAACCAGTAAAGCGTATAAATATATATATAGAGAGAGATTTATACCAAGGAAACAGCTCACGCCAGAATGTCCCAAGTCCATGGATCAAAGTAGAGGCCTCTCCTAAGTCACGCAGCAACAGACACTGGCTAGCCCAAGATCTGCCAGTCGGAGAGCAGGGTTCCTGCTCACAAGCTGTGAAGGTTGATAAATTCCAAGATCGGCAGGCAAGGCCATAAGCATTCTCCTGATTCTGTAGCTGCAGGGGCTGGTGAACCCAAGATTGGTTCAGGTCAGAGAGCAGGGCTCCACTCACAGGCTGTGAAGATTGATGACTCCAAAATTTGGCAGATAAGCTGACAGCTCAAGTCCCAAGAACTGGAGATGAGATGACAGGAGGCAGCTGCAGGATCCAGAGTGAGCAAAAAGCCAGAACATCTGCTTATATTCAGATGCAGGCCACAACCCCAAGGAAACTCCCTCTCATCTGATTGGCTACTCACAGTATATTCCATCATGGGAGTGATCACATTTAAACACTGAGAATCATGGCCCAGTCAAGTTGACACACAATCTTAACCATCACACCGAACAGTATCATTAATATCACGCACAAGTAAAATTTTGCTGAAGATCATTCAAAAGTGATTGCAGCAGTATATCGACAGGAAATTTCCAGAAATTCAAGCCTGATTCAGAAGAGGACATGGAAGGTGGTATATCATTGCTGATGTCAGATGGATCTTGGCTGAAAGCAGAGAATACCAGAAAGATGTTTACCTGTGTTTTATTGACTACACAAAGGCATTCGACTGTGTGGATCATAACAAATTATGGGTAACCTTGGGAAGAATGGGAATTCCAGGACACTTAATTGTGCTCATGTGGAAACAGTACTTATACTAAGAGGCTATTATTGCAACAGAACAAGGGAATACTGTGTGGTTTAAAGTCTGGAAAGGTGTGCATCAGTGTTGTATCCTTTCACCATATTTATTCCATCTGTATTCTGAGCAAATAATCCAAGAAGCCAGAGTATATGAAGAAGAACGTGGCATCAGGATCGGAGGAAGTCTCATTAACAGCCTGCGATATGCAGATGACACAACCTTGCTTCCTGAAAGTGAAGAGCACTTACTGATGAAGACCAAAGACTACAGCCTTCAGTATGGATTACACCTCAACATAAAGAAAACAAAAATCCTCACAACTGGACCAATAAGCAACATCGTGATAAATGGAGAAGATACTGGAGTTGTCGAGGATTTTGGATCCACAATCAACATGGAAAAATTCATTTCCACTGTCGTATTGTCTACATTTCACTTGCTCGATAGCCACATGTGGCTGATGGCTACCTTATTAGACTGTGCAGATATGGAAAATTTCCATCATCAATAGATCTTCCAGAAAATTCTATTGAACACTGTGGCTTTGGACAGAAGGGCAAAGTTTTCTGTCTGATAAAGTAAGCTGTAGTATATGTATTTTAGCCAGTTGCTATGTTAAAAATCCTTTATATTGTAGTTTTAATGAAATGTTTTTATGTTCACACAGTGGTATACATTTGCTTGCCAATCTGTGGTTAAGAAGATGGTAATAAACTCAAGTCTCATTACAAAAATAAAATTCAATATACTAAAAGGAAAAAAAAAGAGAAAGAGAGAGATAGGCAATATTTATTTTCCCTTTAAAATGAAAAATTTAGTATTTTCTACCACCTCGTTGCATGCAAAAGCTGGACAATGAATAAGGAAGACCAAAGGAGATTTGATGCCTTTGAATTATTTGTGTTGGTGAAGACTATTGAATATACTGTGGACTGCCAGAAGAATGAACAAGTCTGTCTTGGAAGAAGTACAACCATAGTGCTCCTTGGAAGCAAGGATGGTGAGACTTTGTCTCACATACTTTGGACATTTTATCACGAAAGAGCAGTCCCTGGAGAAGGACATCATACTTGGTAAGGCAGAGGTCTGAAAAAAGAGGACGACCCTAGACAAGATGGATTGGCACAGTGGCTGCAACAATGGGCTCAAACAAAGCAATGATTGTTAGAATGGAGCAGGGCTGGGCAGTGTTTTGTTCTGTTGTACATAGGGTTGCTGTGAGTCAGAACCAATTCAAGGGCACCTAACAACATAACAAAAACAACAGATAGGAAAGAATGTAATACCAGAGTTAAAACCATTTTTAACCTCCATGTAGGCAAGGCTAATTGAGTTCAGTTTACCTCTGTAAACTGCTTGGCTCACAGGGGATCCTCAGTCTCCATTTGTTGAATGAAAGGCAACAATGTCATGCTTTGCCTCCGATCTCCTCTAATTCAGAATAATACAGCATTATGGAAGTCAGTGAGTTAGTTCTGAAAGGGCCTCATAAATATCTAAATATGGAGTATGAGAAGCCAGTGTAGAGTCAGGCTGGAGGAAAAGTGTTACTCAGAGCCGAAGCTGTTTTCACTAGGTATAAGTGCAGAGGAAATGTGGCTGAAGGTGAAACTAGGACAGATTTCTCCACCCACCATCCAAGCCAGGCAACAAAGCCATGGATTTGGGAGGAATCCAAAACCAAAAACCAAGCCCATTGCCATCCGGTTGATTCCAACTCATGTGTAATGAAGTGGAACTGTTCCATAGGGTTTCTAAGGGGTGGCTGATAGATTCGAACTGCCAACCTTTTGGAGGAAAAAAAAAAAATTTGAAAGAATTTTCAATGACCAATTTACTTATATGCTTGTAGAATGGTTTTATAAAACAATACACCAAAATCAAAGAGTGCTATTGTATTTACAGGGTGCCTGGGTGGTGTAAATGGTTAACGCGTTTGGCTGCTAACCTAAAGGCTGGAGTTTCAAGTCCACCCAGAGGCACCCCAGAAGAAAGACTAGACGACCTACTTTGGAAAAATCAGCCACTGAAAACCCTGTGGAGCACAATTCTACTCTCACACCCATGGGTCACCCTGAGTTAGAACTGACTCGATAGCAACTGTTTTTTTTTTTAAATTATGTTTACTTCTTCACAAAACTGTTTTAGGTTTTCTTAAATTTGGGTGTGTCTATGGAAGCATGTTGCATATGTGAATGTCGTCTGTCATGCAAGTTGATGGGAGAATAAAGGCCCCCTATCCTGGAGTGGTCTCATAACATGACCCAGCATAACTCTGATGCATTGGGTGCTAGATTGCTGGTAGTACTGGAATAAGTGTGATGAAAAGTTACCGGTCTTCTGGCACGATCTTTGAGGGCAGTGCCAGAGCTAGACAAACGTCAGACAGAGCTATGGACGCTGGCAGCCACTCTACTTTTGCATGTCCAGAGATGCCCTTTGTTACCGGTGATCACCCGTGGCTACATCCACAGCTGACTAGGTGTTACCGGGCTGCAGACAGAGAGGTGCAGGTTCTGAACAAAAGTGAAGCCATATCAGCCTCTATTTCTCCGAGTTTCATTGTAAGAAGAAAGGATGTGCTTTAGTAAAGATTAAAATATACGCAATACTTAATTTTCAACACCCTTGAGAAATCTAAAGCTATTTTGTTAGCAGAGGAATTAAAATGTATAACTTGGCTTTCTGAAAAATTCTCACATGTGCTGGTAAGATTACAATTTGTTCTGACACTGCTTTTGCATTTACTAATTGAATGTGCAAACGATGGCACTTTAAGGAATGTACTGTCTCTTAGGTTTTGCCAGTTTGAGAGTGAAGCAGGAACAGTTTAGGACAAGAAGAAATCATCCATCCTGCAGTTAGGCCTCCGGGCTTGGGTACTCTCATGGTCTTGAGCAGAAGTAGAAATTACTCATTTTCAGAGGGGGGCCGAGCAGAAGCAAGCGAGAAGGTCCTTCCACCCCAATTCATTAAGTGTAACTGTGTCCCCTTCTCAGGAGAGGATTATGTCTACAAAGCCTAGGGCAGCATTTCCTGAAAGATGTTCAGAAAAAAATTAGTTTCCTAAGATGTTGTCGGAGTTGTGGAAGCTAAGGTGGGTTGATAGGAAGTTCCTGTGGCCAAGTTCTCAGTAAAATGACCCTTCTTAAAGGCTCAGGCTATTCTAAAATAAAAAACCTGTTTGTATTTGTTTAATCCAGCACCTGTCAAACTCATCTGGCCTGGATCCCTTGTCACACCCACTAACTTTTGCACTTATTTGATTACAAGTCAAGAATCAACAAGAAGAAAACTTACAAAAAGAAAACAAAACACTGAATTTTTCTCTTGGGAAAGTGCAGCCTTTCAGGGCCCCACGATGTGCTTCCTTGGTGTCAGCACTGTAGGGGACTCTTTGCAAGAACTAACGGCTGGATGACCCTAAACAGATACCAAATTGTGAATATGAGGACTGTTATGAATTGACATGTGTCCCTCCAAAGTTATGTGAAAGTCCTAACCCCTTACCTGTAAATATGGCCCTGTTAGGAAGTTAGGGATTTTCTTTTGTTATGTTAATGAGGCCAGACCAGAGTAGGGTGGGTCCTAAACCTCATCCCTTCCGAGTAGTTTCTTATAAAAAGAGCAGAACAGACACAGAAACACACACACAGAGGGAAGATAGACACGATGTGAGAACTGTCTACAAGCAAAGGAATGCCAAGGATGGCCCCCAGACAGCAGAAAGTAGGAGAGGCTCACAGAAGGAATCAACAAGGCGGAGACCCTGACTTGGACTTTTAGCCTTAAGAACTGTGAGAAAATAAATTCCTGTTCTTTGAAGCCACCCATTTGTGGTATTTTTCTTGTTTCAGCAGCACTAGGTAACGAAGATAAGGGCAATCCTGCTGTGTTTATAACCACTGTATTTATTCCTCTAAATAGATGTTTTTATAATCTTTTTTTGATAAAATATAGGGCAAAAACTTTATTTTTATGGTAGGTCTTCATTCTTTTAAGGCAGAAGCTTGTTAAAAGCTTAATCATAGGCCCCAGTCCAAACCTAGGGGGAAGCGCAGAACCTCCATTTGTAAAAGGCATCGCTGGAGTGCTGAAGCAGCTGGTGTTCAGGGCTCGTGGATATACAGCTAGCATGAAATCCAGGGGATGGGTCACAGCATGATTTATATCATTATAATTATTTATATCATTTCCTTGATATAAATCTCTCTCAGTACATATTGATACACTTCACTGGTTTTGCTTCCCTAGAGAACCCAGCTTAAGACACACATGTAAAAGAATAAAAAGATGCAGG
This sequence comes from Dugong dugon, assembly GCA_030035585.1. NCBI lineage: Eukaryota > Metazoa > Chordata > Mammalia > Sirenia > Dugongidae > Dugong > Dugong dugon. Next base: position 62,977,859 of record CM057470.1, on the reverse strand, counting down.
TGAAATTAATTTTCACAATATATTTTTTAACCCAATATATCCATAATATCAAACACTATTTCAACATGTAATCAAAATGAAAATTATTAATGAGATATTTTATATATTTTTTTCATATTAAATCTATGAAATCTGGTATGCCTTTTCCACCTACCCGTAACCCATTGCTGTCCAGTCGATTCCAACTCATAGCAGCCTTATAGGACAGGGTAGAATGGCCCATAGGGCTTCCAAGGAGTGGCTGGTGGATTCTAACTGCTGACCTTTTGGTTAGCAGCCAAGCTTTTAACCAATACACCACCAGGGCTCCACACCTACAGCTCACCTCAATTTGGACAAATCACATTTCAAATGCTGAATAGCTCCCTGCTGTTAGTAGCTACTATATTAGACAGCGCAGATCTAAGAATTTGGCTTCCCATGTAGTTTCCTTACATAGGCAAGAATGCCCTGAGCAGGCTACCTTTAGTGTCTGATTCTTTGCAAGTTATATCTAGTTGTCATTGTAAAGGAATAAATCGGCCTCATGTGGAGAGGGGGTACATTAGGCTGTTGTGCGTTTGGCTAGTGGGAGTCAGTACTCCTGGCCAATTGGCTCTGGGATACTAATAGGACCTAGTTCCTCATTTTGTAGGCTGAAAGCCAGATGTCTGATTATGGTGGTTCCCAAAGAAATTCCACTCTGTTGGTAACATGTTTGTGGCCAGCTGGCCTCTCCCAGGTAACTTCTCTGCCCCCTGCTACAGCCTTTGTGTGCCGTGAGCTTTGAACTCCCATAGTCCTCAGGGGCTTGGAGTACTGTGTTTCTCAGTTCAGATATTTCTTTTGGGGTAGACATTATGGTTTCCCACCCACTCAATTATGTACTATCGTGATTAAAAATGTCTAGCATGAATGCTCAGACTATTGACTTACTTAAAAAATTTGGTGCCCACGCTGGGCTGAGATTTAAGGTTTGCCTGTTTGATGTCCTGGTGGTATGAGTTGCCCTCAGTCCCCCCACGCTCAACCTAAAGAGTCCTTAAACTTCAAAGTGACTGTTAAAGAGGAAGAAGGGAAAGGCAAAGAAAGAACAAGTCAGTCGGAATTTCCTCTTTCCTCCTTGTGCCTGCCAGGCTACTCTACCAACAAAGCCAAGCACACCTCCTACCACCACGCTGGTGGGAAGCTCAGAGCTGAGCTCTCTTTAACAGACATGGTCCCCTGGGGGCGCACCTGTTACTCACAGGCTTAGCATCCTGGGAGCCCCTCCAGCTCAAGCCACTTCCTTCTGCTGTTTCCCATTTCTCCTCTTTCACCAACTCCGCTGTATCGCTTCCTTGGACATAAGAATTTCCCTTCTCTGAACTCTGCTTCCTCCCCCTTCATTCTGTTATGAACAAATCTGTTGAACTTTTTCTTCTACCTGCCTGCTTTAATCCTGTGCTGTCACACTTGACTCATCATAACAATTAAACAAAAAACCCAAACCCCTTTCCACCGAGTCTGTTCGGACTCATAGCGACCCCATAGGACAGAGCAGAACTGCCCCATAGGGTTGCCAAGGCTGTGATCTTTACAGAAGCTGACTGCCACAGCCGACTGCTGGTGGGTTGGAACCGCAAGCCACCACAGCACACAAACTGATAGGTGAAGGTGGGGTACACAATAGGAGCTCAGTAAACGGCTGTTTGACGAGCACGGAATTAACTATTAAGGTTCAATGAATGAATGGTCAGCTGGATGCTTGGAGAACACTGTTAACAACAGGATCTCCTAGTTACCCACAAGTGGACGCGTGGGGCGGTGACTCCGAGCGGGCGGCTCTGCCGGCCAATCCGAGTCTTCTCCTCAGATAAGGGCGGCCCCGCCCCGCCCGCCGCCGGGAGAGGCGCACGCAGCCGCCGCGTGTCCCGGAAGTGCGCCCGGAGCGGTTCCGCGGGCCGAGGTGAGCGCCTGCGGGCGGGGCAGGCCGGTTGCGGCTGCCGCGGGTTTGGCCTGCCGACGCACTGTTCTTCGCGGAGTACCCCAGGCCCGCGGGAGCAGCGGCAGAGCCCGGCTGGCGCGCGACCGTGCGCCAGGAAGCGCTGGCGGCTCGTGCGCGCGGGGGCCTCCGCGAGGGTGGGCGGTGGGGGGACGAGGACAGGGTGGCGGTGCTGTGAGTGGATGCCTGTGCCCCGAACAGGTTCTGCGATTCTGAGCCTGTGGGCCGGCGGGAGTCCCCGGCTCGGTGTCTGCTTTGGGGACGAAAACGGGCTCCTTCCTCCTGCCTTCCCCCACAGCCTGGGAAGGAGCCTCGGAAAGAGAGAACCCGGGTGGGATGACGCCGGGAATCGTTCTCATCAGGGTGCTGTTGACGTTTGTTGGCGGAGGGTGCGGAGTGCAGTGGGCAGCCGTGCCTGCGTCTTGCGGGATCTGAGCAGCCCTCGCCGTCGGGGCACTAAGTGCCACTAGGTCTCCCAGCTGTTTGGGATAAACCCCAAAACGCCCCCACAAATGCCCACCCGTCGGCAGCTCTCCTCAAGCCACAGGTTTTTAGAGCTTCTTGGGTTTGAATCTGGCTACCATAGTGAGTCTGAGTTTCCTGATTTGTAAACTTTTATACTTTTCCTTGCAGAGTGATGGTGAGGATTAGAAATAACATGAACAGAGCCCAATATGGGCGCTGATACATAGTAGGGGCTCAACAAATGGAGACAGAGAGAGACAAGATAGATATACATACATACATATATATACATAAATATGCATACATACATACATATATATATATATAGGGCCCCTGGTGGTGCAGTGGCTATTAGTCGGAATCGACTCGACGATAACGAATTTTATATATATATATATATATATATATATATATATATAAGGATGTAAGTAGGTGTAATTTTAAAATGTATACTAATTTCTTATAGCTCTAGTAAGTATAACAAATATACATTTTGGATAACCTTAATTTTTTTTTTTTCTTGGTAGCAGAAGCAGATTCTCCTGAAGTCATTGGGATAGAAACCCATAAACCTTCTATAAAGTAATTTAATTTTGAATAATTGTGACATTTTTTTCTTACCATTATATATGAGTATAATAATTACCTGGATCAGATTTAAATTTTTTATAAGATTGATAGTTTTCCCTAAATGTCATACGTAATGTATGTGTGTGTGTGTGTGTCTGTTCCCATCTGAACTGTTGTCTTAATTCAGGAACCAAATAAATTTCGATAAGTTTGCAGACCCGTCCCTTGCTGTCTGAAATCTTGCTGTTAGTTGAAACTCAATCGATAAATAGATTTAAATAGTAAAAGATACTTGTATATTTTATTCATTCATTTAACAGATATTTATTTAAGGCTGTGTTTCCCTCTAAGCAGTGCTTAAGCTGCATCCCATAAATTTTGATATCTTGTGTTTTGATTATTTATTTATTTGTGATTTTTTAATTTTGATCTTGGATTATTTGAGTGTTAATGATTTCTGTATATTGGAATATTTTATTACTGAACAATAATTTAATTCCTTTGTGGTCAGAATATATAGTATAAGATTTCAGTCATTTGAAATTTATCATGCATGTGGTCTATCTTAGTGAATGTTTCATATGCACTTGAATGTGTATTCTGCAGTTGCTGGGTCTAGTAGTTTGTAAATTTTAGTAAATTCAAGTCAGTTGATAGCGCTGTTCAGATTTTCTATTTCTTAATTGATTTTTTTTTCTTGTTTTTTTGTCTACTTGTTCAATCAGTTAATGAGAAGGGTGTTAAAATTTTCAACTATGATTGAGAATTTGTCCCTTTGGACCTGATTTTGGGTGCATTCACATTTAGGATTGTTGTATATTCTTTTTTAAAATTTTATTTATTTTGTAATTGTTGAGAATATACACAGCAAAATATACACCAGTTCAACCTTTTCTGCATGTACAATTTAGTGACATTGATTACATTCTTCCAGTTCTGCAACTATGCTCACTTTCCTTTCTGAGTTGTTCCTCCTTCATTAACATAAACTCACTTACCCCTAAGGTTCCTATGTCTAATCTTTCAAATTGCTGTTGTCAATTTGATCCCATATAGATAGTTCCTATAAGAGCCTAATGCTCAAGGCATACCTTTTTACTAGTTAAGCTAAACTATTCGGTTTTAAAATGACTTCAGGGGATATTAAGGTTTAAGGATTATCTCGGGGCAGTAGTTTCAGGGGTTCATCAACCCTCCATGGCTCCAGAAAGTCTGGGTTCCATGAGAAACTGACATTTTGTTCTGCATTATTCCCCCTTTTGATCAAAATTCTTCCATCAAAACATTTGGTATTGGTAGCTGGGCACCATCCATTTCTCCTCATCTCATGGCAAAGGAGGCAGTTGTTTATGGAGGCAATTAGTCACACATTCCATTTCCTCCTCCTATTCCTGATTCTTCTTCCTCTGTTGCTCCAGGTGAGTAGAGACCAATTGTACCTTGGATGGCTGCTTGCAACCCTTTAAGACCCTAGGCACTACCCAACGAACTAGGAGGTAGAACAGAAGCATCACACCTGTTATTAGGCCAGTTTGCTGGGATGTCCCATTAAACCATGACCCTAAATCTCCAAACCAAGGAACCAAATCCCATGAGGTGTTTGGTTGTACATAACCAATTTCAACAGCAGTTTTTTTTGTCATTGTTATAAAGATATCACACAGCTTTTGCCAATTCAACTTTTTATAGGTGTACAACATTTAAAAAAAATTTTTTTTTATTGTACTTTAGATGAAGGTTTACAGAACAAATAGTTTCTCCTTAAACAGTCAGTACACATATTTTATGACATTGGTTAACAACCCCACGACATGTCAACATTCTCCCTTCTCAACCTTCAGGACGTTTTTTTTGGTGAAAGTATACATAGCCAAAGTTACCCCATTTTGAAAGTTTCTTCATGTACAATTCAGTGACATCTCACTATCCTTTTCCAAATTATTCCATCACCATTATCTTCAACTCACTGTCCCCTAGGCTTCCCATCAAACCTTTTGATTTGCTGTTGTCAATTTGATCTCACATAGTTAATTCTTTTTTTTTTTTTTTGTACCTTAGATAACGGTTTGCAGAACAAATAGTTTCTCATTAAACAGTTAGTACACATATTGCCCTATGACAATGGTTAACAACCCCATGACATGTCAACACTGTCCCGTTTCAACCTTGGCTTCCCTATCACCAGCTTTCCTGTCCTCTCTTGCCTTCTAGTCCTTGTCCCTGGACTGCTGTGTCTCATTAGTCCCGTTTAGTTTTATGAGGCTATCCAATCCCCAGCTGAATGGTGAACTTTGGGAGGGGATTCATCACTGAGCTAAAGGGGTATCCAGGGCCCATACTCTAGGGGTTTCTGCAGTCTGTCAGGCCAGTAAATCTGATCTTTTATTTTGTGAGTTAGAATTTTGTTCTACATCCTTTTCCAGCTCTGTCCAGGACCCTCTATTGTGATCCTGATCAGAGCAGTCAGTGGTGGTAGCCGGGCACTATCTAGCTGTACTGGACTCAGTCTGGTGGAGGCCTTGGTAGCTGTGGTCCATTAGTCCTTTGGACTAATCTTTTCCTTGTATCCTGTTCTCTTCATTCTCTGTTGCTCCCGAAGGGGTGAGACCAGTGGAGTATCTTAGATGGCTGCTCACAGGCTTTTAAGACCCCAGACACTACTCACCAAGGTAGAACATAGAACATTGTCTTTATAAACTGTGTTATGCCAGTTGAGCTAGATGTTCCCCGAGACCACGGTCCCCACAGCCCTCTGCCCAGCAATTCCATCCCTCAAGGAGTTTGGAAGTGTCTATGGAGCTTCCATGACGTTTCCTGGTACAAGTTATGCTGGCTTCCCCAGTAATGTGTACTGTTTTACTGTTCACCAAAGTTACCACTTATCTATTTAGTCCCCCCCCCCCAACCCTCCTATCCTTCGTAACCAACAAAGATTGTTTCTTGTTGTGTGTAAACTTTTACATGGGTTATACAGTAGAGGTCTCATACAATATTTGTCCTTTTGTGATTGACTTATTTCACTAAGCATAATGTCCTTCAGTTTCATCCATGTTATAACATGCTTCACAGATTCATCATTGTTCTTTATCTTTGTATAATACTCCATTGTGTGTATGTACCATAGTTTGTTTATCCATTCATCTGTTGATGGGCATCTAGGTGGTTTCCATCTTTTTGCTGTTGTGAACAGTGCTTCAGTGAATATGGGTGTGCATATGTCTATTAGTGTTACGGCTCTTATTTCTCTAGGATATATTCCTAGGAGTGGGATTGCATTTTGTAGTGCTTTTCTTTGTGGTTCTGATGTTTTCTTTGTTCCTCTTACTTTCCTGTGCTGAGTTCCTTTTGTTTGTGGATTTTTTTTTTTTTTCATTTCTTTTGTTTTTGTAGATTTTGTTTTTACTGAGACTTTATGTTTTTCTTCTTTATTTTGATGAGTAGGTTTGTTAACTTTCTTCGTGGTTATCTTGAAAATTACTCTTATCTTCCTAGATATGAACCAGTCTATTATTACTTGGTACAGCCTCGCCTTCCTCCCTATTAGAAGTTTCAGTACCTACACCATTTATTCCCTCTTTTATTGTTATGATGCTGTTGTCATTTACAGATTAACCTCTCTGGTTCCCTGTTGGAATTCTTTTGGTTTTACATAGTCTTTAAGAGTTCATTTCCTGGGTTGGTATCTGGCTAGTACAATCCTGTGTCCTGTATTCAACCTGTGGTCTGATATTGTTTGTTCTCAGATTGAAGGACTTCTTCAATAAGTCTTGTAAGTTTGGTTTGGTTTTTATATAGTCCCTTAATTTCTGTTTATCTGGAAATGACCTAATTTCACCATCATATTTGAATGAGAGTTTTGCAGGATATATTATTCTTGGCTGGAAATATTTTTCTTTCAAGGTTTTATATGTCATCCCATTGCCTTCTTGCTTGCATGGTTTCTGCTGAATAATCTGAGTTTAGTCGTATTGTTTGTCCTCAGTGTGTGACTTTTTGTTTTTCTTGAGCTGCTCTCAGGATTCTTTGTCTTTGGTTTTGGCGAGTGTGATTATAATATGCCTTGGTGATTTTCTTTTGGGGTTTATCCTATATGGGGTTTGATGAGCTTCTTGGATGGTCAGCTTTTCATCTTTCATGATATTGGGGAAGTTTTCTATCAGCAATTCTTCAGTGATCCTGTCTGTGTTTTCTGTTTTCTCCTCCTGTTCTGGAACTCTGATCACTTGGAGATTTTTGCTTTTGATTGTATCCCATGTAATTCTCAGGGTTTCTTCATTTTTCTTATTTTTCCTTAAACAGAGTTGTATCCAAGTGTTTATCTTCAATTTCGCTGATCCTGTCTTCCATCGTTTCAGACCTGCTCCTCAGCCCTTCTATGACACTGTCCATTTCTGAAATCTTATTGTTTATCTTTTGGATTTCTAATTGTTGTTTTTGTATGATTTCTAGTTGTGAATTTATTTTAGCATTTTGTTCCTGTATTATTATTATTAAATTCTTCCATTTTTTGTCTGTATTTTCCTTGAATTTGTCTATTTTTTTCTCATTTTTATCTGTTTTTTGCTTCAACTCTTGGATAATTATGAATATTAGAGATTTGAATTCCTTATCAGTTAGGTCTAGTGCCTTTTCTTCTACTGGAAGGTCATCTGGTGTTTTATTTTGGACGCCTGCTGGAACCATTCTGTCCTGTTTTTGTAAATGTTTTGATATTGTCTGCTGTCTTCAGGGCATTAAGTTGTTATTTTCCTTGTTCATTGATTGTAGATTTGTTTGTTTCATCCTGCTTTTTTGTTTTATTTGGTTATGTCTGAGCAGGCAGGCTGTGTTATGTCTGAGCAGGCGGGCTCTGTGTTCTTTGTTGTTTGCTCGTCTGTGGGCATGAATGATACTTTTCACCTCGTTCTCCAGTGGGCAGGGTCAGTCACTCAGGTATGGTACAGCAGGGCAGGTCAAGCTGAAGGGGAGTTGCTGGGATAGGTTCTTTGTGGCAGGTACCAGAGCTGACAGTGCGGACCAGGAATCGGTGCAGGGCAGGTTCCTGTAGGCCGTGCCTGTGCTGCTTGTGAGTGTGATGTTCAGCGCACGGTGCAGGTAGGCAGGAAGGAGGGGTAGAATGTGATGTGTAGAGCTAAGATGGGTATGGGAAAGATGAGAGAGAGGAGAGAGGAACAGGAGCCAAAAACATACACACAAACAAAAAAGAGTGCTAAGCAAGCTTGCTACTGGAGTGGAGAGATGAGAGACTGAGAAATGGGGAAAAACAAAAAGGAAAAGGGAAAAGGGTAAAAGAAAAAAACGAATAAATCAAGAAACTGGAAATGAAAGACAGAAAGGGAATAAGAGAGAGAAGAAAACTAAACAAAGAATTGAAAAGAAAACCAAAAACAAACAATCAAAAAAAGAAAAATGCCGTCAGGAATGTCCCTGTGCATCTGCACAGAGTAAGGGACTAGCTTCCAAGCCACGCAGTACTGCCTGGCTAGAAGGTGCTCCCAGGCCAAGAAAAGAAAAAACAAACAAATCAAAACAGAACAAATCAGAGCAGACAAAAAAGCCCTGAGGGTCCCACCAGTGTGGTGGCATGGGCTGGGAAGCAGTTTCACAGTTGAGCAGTGTTTCACAGGCTTTCAGGAAGAAGCAAAGATGGCACATGGCGCCAGGTATTTGAGAGAAAGGAGGGGGAAGTGGTGAGAGGTAAGGAAGAAATCAAAAGAAGTGGAAAAAAGCAACACCAGTAGCCAACAAATGGCACTCAGGTAGCTGGCCAGTGCGGGCAGGTAGAATCCAAGTGGCACTTGGGGTAAGCTCATGTTTCCCAGCCAATAGACTATGGCTGCTGGAAACAGAGGAGGCTAAGTGGGGGTGAAGAAGGGTGGGGGGTGGGAAAGCCTATATCGTGGGTTACTGGTTGTTCTGTCTTCTGCTGGAAGTTCCATGAAGCTGCTTTCTTGTATCTCCTGTTCGCTGATCTCTGATAGGAGGCCAAGATGGCGGATCCATGCTGCTGTAGCTGATAGGGGACCTCTGCATGTATCGCTCCTTGCTGTCTGTTCTCTGTCAGTTTCTTATTCCATTTGGTGCTTGGCTGAGTTCTTTATCTCTTGATTTGATCCTTAGGGTTTCAGGATTGACATGTAACTCTGACGCAGTTTTTCTGATCTTTGCTGCAGAGGGACGGTGTGGTGCTTCTGACTATAGTGCCATGTTGTACGGAAGTCTCCTAGGTGTACAGCTTATTGACAGCAATGGGAATTATCAGCTGTGCGACCTCATCCTTAGTCAGTGTGATTTTTATCACTGTTGACCCTCGTTTTCCTCCTCCCTACCGCCGTTGTTAACCACTAATAAACTTCAATGTCTATACATTTACCTTTTCCTGTCTTTTTATGTAAGTGAGGTCATACAATATTTGTCCTTTTGTGATTGGCTTATTTCACTCAGAATAATGTCCTCAAACTCCACCCATACTGTAGCATGTATGAAGACTTCATTTCTCTTACTGGCTGAGTACTATTCCATTGGATGTATATACCACATTTTGTTTATCCGTTAATCTCTTGATGGACTTTTAGATTGTTTCTACCCTTTGGCTGTCATGAATAGTGCTGTAATGAACATTGGTGTACAAGTCTCTTTTTGAGTCTCTGCTTTCAAGTTTTTTAGGAGTGGAATTGCTGGATCATATGGTAATTCTATTTTTAGTTTTTTGAGGAGCTGCCCTGCTTCTCCACAACAGCTCTACCATTTGCATTCCCACCAACGATGGATAAGGGTTCCAATTTCCCCACATCCTCACCAACATTTGTTATTTTCTGTTCTTTTTTTTCCTTTAATCCATCCGAGTGGGAGTTAAATGGTGTCTCATTGTGGCTTTCATTTGTATCTCTTTGATGGCTAATGATGCTGAGCATCTTCTCATGTGTTTGGTGACCATTTCAATGTTTTCTTTGGTGAAACGTCTATTCAAGTCCTTAGCCCATCTTATGATTGGGTTATTTGTCTTTTTGTTGTTAAGTTGTCGAAGATTTATACATATTGTGGTTACTAGATTCGTGTTGGATATATAGTTTCTGAATATAATTTCCCAGTTGGTAGCTTATCATTTCATTTTTTTGGTAAAGTTTTTTGAAGAACAGAAGTTTTTAATTTTTATGTTGTTGTTTTGTTAGGTGCTGTCAAGTCGGTTCCAACTCATTGTGACCCTACAGGACAGAGTAGAACTACCCCTTAGGGTTTCCAGAGCCCAGATGGCACAGCGGTTAAGAGCTCGGTTGCTAACCCAGAGGTGGGCAGTTTGAATCCACCAGCTGCTCCTTGGAAACCCCATGGGGCAGTTCCTCTGTCCTATAGGGTCGCTATGAGTTGAAATTGACTCTATGACAACGAGTAATTTTTATGAGGTCCCATTTATTTATTTTGTCTTTTGCTGTTTGTGCTTTTATTGTATTGGATAATCCATTGTTGAAAGCTAGGCCTCACAGCATTGCCCCAGCTTGTTCTTCTAAGAATTTTATGGTTTTAGTTTGCACATTTAAGTCCTTAGTCCATTTTGTGTTTGTTTTTGTGTATGGTGTAAAACATGGATTCTGTTTCCATTTCTGCATGTGGAAAATCCAATTTTCCCAGCACCATTTATTGAAGAGGCTGGTCTTTCCCCATCCAATTATAGCACCCTTGTCAAAAATTAGTTGAACATAGATGTGTGGGTTTCTTTCTGAACTCTCGATTCTATTCCATTGGTCTATAAGTCTATTGTTGTACCAGTACCAGGCTGTTTTTATTACTGTAGCTGTACAGTATGTTTTAAAATCAGGAAGTGTGAGTCCTCCTACTTTTTCTCTTTCAGCATTGCTTTAACTATTTGGGGCCTCATGCCAGTCCATGTAAAGTTGAGGATTGGTTTTTCTATTTCTGTAAAGAGGGCTGTTGCAATTTTGATCGGGATTGCGTTGAGTCTTTAGATCACTTTGGGTAATATTGACATCTTAACAATATTAAGTCTTCCAATCCATGAACATGGAACATTTTTCCATTTATAAGATTTTTCTTTATTCTCTTTGAGCAGTGTTATATAATTTTCAGTGTACGAGTCCTTCACTCTCTGGTTAGATTTTCCCAGATATTCTCTTAGATGCTATTGTAAATGGAATGGTTTCCCTAATTTCCTGTTCAGATCTCAGCAGTGGAGGTGTATAGAAACCCAACTGATTTTTGTTTGTTGACCTTGTACCCTGCAACTTTGCTAAATTTCTCCATTAGCTCTAGAAGGTTTCTTGTGGACTCTGGAAATTTCTGTATTTAACTTCATATCATCCACCGATAGAGATAATTTTACTTCTTCTTTTCCAATCTGGATACCTTTTATTTCTTTTTCTTGTCTTATTGCTCTGGTTAGGACTTCTAATACAATATTGAATAGGAGTGGTGTGAGCAGGCAACCTTGTCTTGTTGCCAATTTCAAGGGGAAAGCCCTCAGTCTTCCTTCATTAAGTATAATGTTGGCTGTTGGCTTTTCATACATGCCCGGAATCATATTGAGGAATTTCCCTTCTCTCTCAATCTTCTTTTGGGTTTTCTTCAAGAAAGGGTGTTGGATTTTGTCAGATGCTTTTTCTGCATCCATAGGGTTGATCTTGTGGTTCTTTTCCTTTGTTCTGTTGATGTGGTGTATTATGTTGATTTGTTATGTATTCTTGATTAATTGACCCAACTATCATAATGAAATATCCCTCTTTATTTCTCTCTTTGTCTTGAAGTCTCCTTTGTCAGATACTAACATAGCCACACCAGGTTTCTTTGCTTGCTGTTTGCACAGAATATTTTTTTCCTTCTGTTTATTTTCCACCCTTCTATGTCTCATTGGGTCTCACTTGTTAAAATCTGACAATCTCTGCCTTGTAATTGAAGTGTTCAGTCCATTTACAGTTAATGTAATTATTGATATGTTAGGTTTTAGTCTATTGTTTTTGCCTTGACTTTGATCTTTTTGTTTTTTTCCTTGCTCCTTTTCTATCGCTTTTTGGGTTATTGAATGTTTTAGTATTCCCTTATTGGCTTTTTATTTGTACCTCTATGTATAATATTTTTAGAGCTAACAGTATGCATCCTAAACTTACCAAAGTCTACTTTAATATTGCACTGCTTTGTATTTTACAATTCACATTTTTGATTTCCCACCTCTCACTTCATACCTTAACACTTTCCATTTCCCACCTGACATTTCCCACCTCCCACTTCCCACTTCATACTTCCTATTTCTGACTTTGAACATCACAAATATAATAATAACAGATTAAATCCATCCATTCCCTCCCCCTTTTGTGCTATTTTTATATCTTCTATATATGTTATTGTAAAAATGGTGGGGCAGCGGTATCTGACCTCTAACTTCACAAGGAGGAAGCAGAATCAAGATCAATAGCCTAAGGCTGATTCCCATGAGGCGGAGGTCAGATGTGCCTCCTCTCTCTGTCATCTTTACCAATTCTGACACCAACTCTCCCTCCCATGGCACTCTCTACTTCTCTGCTGGGTTCGAGAATTCAATGCAATGACACAGAACTCACAGATAATACGATTACGGGGTTTATTAGGGTAGTAACAGGTTACAGTTCAGGCTGAGGAATGCTTAGGATACAGTTCTTCCGTTAGGACAGCCTCTTTTCAGCTGTCGTCACAGGCACACCTCTCTCTGGCCCTACGCGTCTGCCCTGCGTAGGCAAGTGTTACAAAGCTTTTTTAGCCAATAAGTGCCCAGAGACACCCCACTCCGCCAGTAAGCCTCTTGCCAAAAGGCATTCAGCTTTCTCACTCCATGGGCTGTGAAGCCCACCATACTGTCTCTTGCTGGTCCCTCCTGTTGCCATTTCTCTGCCACTGCTTCTCACCCTGCTCAGTGTGACATCTCTCTCTCTGTCACATGGTTCCAGTGCCGGGATCCCAGGTCCAAAGGACATGTGCCGCTCTTGGCTCTCCTTATTGGTGGTGGTGGAATCCTCTCCTTCCTGCCTCTGGAATGGCTCATTTCCAGCCCAGCAGGATGACAAAACTGACCAGTCCCCTTGGTGAGCCACAATTACCCTATTTGCACAAACCTACCCAATCACTTGGGTGGGAGTTACAATACCATGGCAAGAAAGGCCACACAAAAGCAATCTGTCTCACCTCAGGCCACCCCCTGCTTTTTCTAGCCATGGTTCTTTCATATCTGGAGAATAATTTCCCCCTCCCAATCATTTGGAGCCCTGATGGCACAGTGGTTAAGAGATTGGCTGCTAATCAAAAGGTCAGCAGTTCGAATCCACCAGCTGTTCCTTGGAAACCGTAGGGGGCAGTTCTGCTCTGTTCTATGGGGTTGCTATGCATTGGAACCAACTCAATGGCAAGGGATCTAATCTAGTCTCAATCATTTTACCGGTCCAAACAGTCATTAACAATTAGTCCTTCAGTAGGGCAAAAGAGTCTTAAGGGTGAGGTAACTCATGCACTAGCCTTTCAGGTCTGCTGCAGTGTTCATCTGATCTGGTCAGGTTGTCCAGTAGTTTGTCTTGTCTTCACACTTTCTGATGTCTGATAATATTTAATTGAGAAGATTATTCCCTTGCTCTGAGCCTCACGAGGTATCAGCATAGCAAAACCTTTAAGGAACCTTAAGTTCAGCCACTGTATTCCAGTCTAGCAGTACCTTCCGCTTAGTCCACTCTTTCACACTTACAGCTTCTATAATTACAGTTTTTACAATAACAACGCTGTTATCAACACAGCTGAATCAGATAATCCTATCAGCATCTCCCCCCCACCCTTTTCCAGACCCATCAGGAAAAGAGGAATCTATTCAGTGGGAATCTTCCCTTGTTCCCCTCATTTTGAGTACACCCACGGAAGTGTGTAAGCCAGCCACTTCATACCTTTATCTTCCCCATTTTAGATAGCCAATTTTCTAAATTGCCTGTCCCTATCAAACCAGTACTCTGAGGAGACAAGCATGTTCATTGGTTTGAAGAACCTTCTGTTCAGTTTGGATCTTTGAGCATCTGCATCCATAAGTAAAGTCCAGTCCAAAGCAAGTCATCACATTGCAGCAATCTGTACCGGCTCATGGTGTCAAACATCTTTATCTTCATTTGGTTAGGTTCTGGTCAGCTCATCCCTAGCCATCCAAGCTAGGCCACAATGTGTAACAGCCTTAGTCTCGAGAGTTCACACACACCTCCTGGCACTTCAGACAACCCCTTTGGGCTAGGTCAGTGGGTTCCACCGGTAAACTTTGGACTCCACACAACTCCCTTTGCTGCTGACCAGGCAGCTCTTTCACCTGTTCATCCCTAGTCCTCTTGGGCTAGATCACCGGGTGCCAATGGAAAATGTTCAAACTCAGCCCATTTCTTCATTGCTGCACTTCGCCCATTACTGCTCATTGAGGTGGTGACAAGAGAAACATACCAAGCTGTCTACTTTGCCGGCTCCCTTTAACTTCCAGTTCTGAAAGTGGGTCCCTTCTGAAGGGCACTGACTTTTCCTGCCTGGATGCATCCAACAGCAAACCACTTCCCTGAAATTCAAAAAGCAAAAACAGTCACTTTTTCTTTCCTGCTGGTTGTTCCATCAAATGCAAATCTCCTGTTCTCTCAGCAGTTCTGGGTGGTTCTGCATGTCTTTTCAAATGCAAGTTTCCTGACTCCCAAGGGTTCTGGTGGGCCTCAGGTACACCCAGGGCTATTGCATTCAAATAGCCTGTGTTTCCCTAGGGCAAATCCTAGTTCCCCTTTGAGCATATCCAATCAAGTATTGGCTGAAGGCGGAGTTACATGCTCTCTGTAATCTGTAACACCCAACATTCATTTCTATCATGTTTAGGTCTGTTTTACAATACTAGGTAGGAGCAAAATTCAATATTGATAGTACATTAAATTAAACACATAATCCTAAACACATAACCCTTTTTAAAACATTCCAGTTGCATCTTGTCTTTTTACCTTGACTATCTTTCGATTCATATGTGTATGGTCTTGGGCCTCTGGCTGAGTGGAACCGGAAGACCCTGGCCCCCTATCAATCATCCTGCTTATCTGGCCTGGCTTTTGTCTCAGACCACTACAGCTGCAGTGTAACATTCCTCTCAGCCATTAAAGATAACAACCAAAGTAACCATCTAAGAATCAAGTTTCACTTCCCAAGTCCCTTTGTTCTTTTTCTTACAAAGTTCCATCCTTCCATGAGTCTGGAGCCATAGCAAAGAATGCTGCTTCTCACACCAACAGCAAAAATGGCGTGGCAGCAACATCTGACCTCCTTTAACTTCACAAGGGGGAAGAGAAGCAAGATCAACAGCCCAAGACTGATTCCTGTGAGGCTGAGGTCAGACATGCCTCCTGCCACCACCATCTTTACTGATTCTGACACCAACCATTCCTTCCATGGCAATCTCTCCTCTGCTAGGTTTGATAATTCATTGCAATGGTCACACAGAACTCAACAGACATTACTCATGATTATGGGGTTTATTAGGGAAGTAACATTATAATTCAGGTTGAGGAATGCTCAGGTTACAGTTCTTCCATCAGAACAACCTCTTTTCAGCTGTGCTCACAGGCACGCGCCTCTGGCCCTCAGACTCTGCCCTGCTCAGGCAAGTGTTAACAAAGCTCTTTTAGCTCAGCCAATAAGTGCCCAGAGGCATCCCACTCTGCCAGCAAACCTCCTGCCCAAAGGCACTCAGCTTTCTTGCTCAGTGGGCCAGGAAGCCCACCACACTGTCTTCAACTGGTCTCTCCTGCCACTGTTTCTCTGCTACCACTTCTTGCCCTACTCAGTGTTATCTCTCTTTCCTGATCCAGGAGCTTCTCAGCGCAGGGATCTCAGGTCCAAAGGACACTGTCTTAGTTATCTAGTGCTGCTAAAACAGAAATACCACAAGTGGATGGCTTCAACAAAGTTAAATTTATTCTCTCACAGTCTGTTTAATAGGCTACAACTCCAAATTCAGGGTGCCAGCTCTAGGGGAAGGCTTTCTCTCTTTGATTAGCTCTGGAGGAAGGTCCTTGTTATCAATCTTACCCTGGTCTAGGAGCTCCTCTGTGCAGGAACCCCAGGTCCAAAGGACACACTCTACTCCCGGTGCTGCTTTCTTGGTGATATGAGGTCCCCTGTCTATCTGCTTGCTTCTCCCTTTTAAGTCTCAAAAGTGATTGGCTTAAGACACAATCTAATCTTGTAGATTGAGTCCTGCTTCATTAACATAACTTATTAAACTCACCTCATTAACATCGTAGAGGTAGGATTTACAGCACATAGGAAAGCACATCAGATGACAAAATGGTGGACAATCACACAATACTGGGAGTCGTAGCCCAGCCAAATTGACAGATATTTTGGGGGACACAATTCATAACAGGGGGCATGTGAATTTGCTGTACCTGAAAATGGGTCATCTTCTCTGAGTAGCACTCGATCTCACTCCCTCTATAGTGTCCCTGCGAGAGCTCTGCCAAGACCTGCTTCTCCCCAGAGAGCCTAGAGAGGCATTCCATCCCAGAAGCACTCTGCCTAAAGTGGAAGAACTTGCCAAGCCCTATGATGCCAGTCGACCTGGGGCAGGCCCTGGTCCTGCTGCCGCCACTGGCTAAGGCAGAGGACCCCCCGTTCCCTGGACCAGATGCTGCCCCTCAAGGGGAACTCTCCAGCCCTGAAACTGCCCGCCAGCTTTTCAGGCAGTTTCGATACCAGGTGATGTCTGGGCCCCATGAGACCCTGAGACAGCTTCGGCAGCTCTGTTTCCAGTGGCTGCAGCCAGAAGTTCACACCAAAGAACAGATCCTGGAGATCCTCATGTTGGAGCAGTTCCTGACCATCCTGCCTGGGGAGATCCAGATGTGGGTGCGGAAACAGTGTCCAGGCAGCGGAGAGGAGGCAGTGACCCTAGTAGAGAGCTTGAAGGGAGACCCCCGGAGACTGTGGCAGTGGGTAAGCACAGGGTATTGTGATCTGGGGTCTCATTAGGGTGTCCCAATCCCTCACCTACTTCTAAAGCTCTATGTGACTCTCAGGTCCCTGGGTGGTGGAAATAGTTTGTGCTCGACTGCTAATGTAAAGGTTGGCAGTTCAAACCTGCCCACTGGCACTGTGGAAGAAAGGCCTGGTGATCTACTGCCATAAAGATTATAGCTAAGAAAACCCTATGGAGCAGTTCTACTCTGTAACACATGGGGCTTCCATGAGTCGGAGTCGACTCGATGACAGTGGGTTTGGTTTTGGGTTTTTTTGTGTGTGTGACTCTCAACACATTTAGCTATTATGGATTGAAGATAAAATCCCCTATCCCATTCCATCTTTACACTAAAACGTTTGAGTTTGTTCATAAGAGTTTTAATTGGTGGAGATGTCCAACAGAAACATAGTATTAGTGGCCTGTCTTGAAGGTCTTCCGGGCCTGATTCAGGCCTCTGCATTTGGCCTCTCTTGGGATATCTCGGTTTCTGCTTGACTGGCTCCTGCTGAACGAGAAAGAAAAGCTGGCCTTCTCCTTCCCCATTCCATGTCACTACGGACTGTCTTATAGTCTGTTGTAGAAGGTTAGCTTCATGTCTTTCAGAAATCCTGACTCTGGATCCTTCAGTAACTAGTAATATACGGTCTCTAGATCAGCATCCAAGTTCTAGGACAGGAAATCTCAGAGAAGATGGAATCTCCAAGCTGCCAAGTGAGGGAGGCAGAGTCCCATCATGAAGTGGTGCCTCAGGAGCTGGGACTTCAGAGTTCAGCCTCAGAGCCTGCAGACCAACTGAGCCATGCTGTGAAAGAGGAATCTGACGCTGACCAAGAGTTAGGTGAGGGGCAGTTATTATTCATGGTGGTATGGTGTGCTCTTGGAGAAGATTAGGGGTTGTGGTTGTGTGAGCTGAAAATGATATGCTCAGATTGAGGTGTCCATTATAAGTTGGAAGCTAGGTATACTTCCATGAATCACCCTGATTTTGGATACTGAAAATCTGTATTTTTCACTACTTTATAACTGCACTAGACCAGTTGGATTTTGGATCTGAGTGAGGAGGAGTAGGGAGAAAATTTGGCTGGAGGGAGTTAAACTTCGTTAGTTATGTAAAACAAATCTTGAAATTATGGATGAAGGAACAGGTATCAGTTCTAATTTGTCAAGTTTTTTTTAATCAGCACCCTCTTGGGAGTGGCTGAGGAGGACATCTAGATTCTTAAACTTTCTGTTTCTTACTTCAGTGATGGCTGCCTCCCAGCTTCTTGCCCGACCTGAGGAAAGGCTCGTCAGAGACCAGCACTTTGGAGCCTCACTTCTCCAAGCATCATCTCAGGTGAGCTGGGTTCCCCTGCTTTTCTTGGCCCTGAACCAGGTTTTGAGCATGTACCAGTAATCAGGAGGGCTGAAAGGGGAAGCATTCTCAGAAGTGGAGTGGAGAAGAGGAGTAGATGCTGTATGAAAAAGAGCAGATATTCTTCTTATCTAGGATAACAAGAATAACACATAGAAATGAAACTTGAGTTTCAGTATGTCTCTCAGGTTCTCTCAAGGTACAATGTTCTCCTAATTGCTGTCTCGAATAGTGGAATCTGGGCCCTTGCAAATAGTCGAAAGAGCTATGAAGAGACAAATCTTGTCTCAACACCACAAATAGTCAACTCTCCTCTTTCATTATCTTTGGGCTGTGCTAAGGAACGACTGTATTTCATTTTATGGTCTAGATCACTGACGTGGGAATGAGTTTGAGACGTAGAATGGTTACATCTAACATGGAACAAGTGATTTGTTTCTTCTTTTCAACTTTATGGTGGTATAATTTGCATACAATACACTGCATATATTAAAAGTGTACAATTTGGTACATTTTGGCCTGTGTATACACTCACGAAACCATGACTACAATCAAGGTGATAAACATAGCTATCACCCACAAATGTTTCCTCTTGTGCATTTGTATTCGCTCTCTCCTGCCCTTCTCCACCCTTCTCCCTCCTGAGACAACTACTGATCTGTTTTCTATCACCATAGACTAGTTTGCATTTTCTTAAATTTTATTTAAAACGGAATCATGCCATATATACGCTTATCTTTGGTCTACAAATAATGCATTATTTTTCCTTGCTTTTAGTATTTTCTCTCTGGTTTTAAGCAGTTTGATTGTGATGTACCTTGAAGTCATTTTTTTTCATGTACACGTGTCTTCTGCTTGGGGTTCATTGACTATGGATCTGTGGGTTTATCGTTTTCAAAAACTTTTTGGCTATCATTTCTTCAATGATTTTTTTTCCCCCTGTCTCCCTTCTCTCTCTTCTCCTTTGGGAACTCTTGAGAATAATTCATGTGGGATATGTATAATGTATACATATATTAGATATCTTGAAGTTGTCCCACTGCTTGTTGATACTCTGTTCTGTTTTTGGATAGTTTCCATTTTTATGTCTTCAAGTTCATTGATCTTTCCTTCTGCAGTGTCTAAACTACTGATTATCCCATCCATTGTAATTTTCATTTCATACATTGTATTTTCATCCCTGGAAGTTTGAATTGCGGCTTTATTATATCTTTTTTATCTCTTCTTAACAAGTTCAGTCTTTCCTCCAGCTTCTTAAGCGTATGGAATATGGTTATAATATCTATATGATTGTCCTTGTCTACTGATTCTTTCACATGTGTCAGTTTTGATTGATTGATTAATCTCTTCATTATGAACCGTGTTTTCCTGCTTCTTTATATGCCCTTTAATCTCTGATTGGATGTCAGACATTTGTGAATTTTACCTTGTTAGGTACTGGGTAGTTATGTATTCATGTCAGTATTCTTGAGCTTTGCCCTCAGATGCGGTTAAGTTACCTGGACACAGTTTGTTATATGGCATCAGAGAATCCTTTAGTCTAGGGCTGATTCCTCCCTATTACTGAGGCAATGCCCTTCTGAGTACTCTACTTGATGCCCCTTGATGTACAGAGTTTTCCACTGTGGCTGGTGGCAGTGTGAACTATTTCCAGCCTTCTGTGAGCTCTGGGACTGCTCCCTCTGCTTCTTCTAGGTGGTTCTTTCCAGGCTCAAGTAGTTTCCTTACATACTTGCACTGCTTAGTATTCAGGTGAATTCTTAACGGGACCCTCTGCAGATCTCCTGAGCTGTCTCTCTGTGCAGCTCTCCCTGTCTGGTCTTCTACCCTGCTAATCTAGCTACCTTGGTCTCCTCAGACTCTCAACTCCTTCTGCCCAATGTAGGGAGGCTGCTAGGCTTCTCTCAGATTCCTTCTCCCTGAGCTGCTGCATGGACACTTATCTCCAGGCAGTCAGATGGGGCAGTTGTAGGGCTCACCTCATTTGTTTTCCCACTTTCAGGGATCACTTTTTGCACTGCAGTGTCTGAAAACCATTGTTTTCTATGTCTTGCTTCCATTTTGAGGGTGTTTGAAGCAGGTAAATCCAAACCCCCTTACTTTGTCTTGGCTGGAAACGGAAGTCTCTGGGACAGGTGTATCTTGTTTATATAGTTGGTGGTTCTGAAAAGTTACATTTGAAGAAAGGAAAATTTTCCAGGAACCCATACATCTTACTATCACCACCTGTCAGTTTGTTGTGTGGTGGTGGCTTACGTGTTGATGTGATGCTGGAAGTTATGCCACTGTTATTTTAGGTACCACCAGCGTCATACATGGTGGACAGGTTTCAGGGGAGTGTCCAGACTAATACAGACTAGAAAGAAAGGCCTGGTGATCTACTTCCGAAAATTAGATAGTGAAAACCTTATGAATCACAGCAGAATGTTTTCTAAGTGACTTGCTTTGGACACGTCATCAGGCGGGATTGGTCACTAGAGGAGGACTTCATGTTTGGTGAAGTAGAGGCCAATGAGAGTGTGGGAGACCCTCAGTGAGATAGATTGGCACAACAGCCAGACAGTCAGCAGCATGGACCTGAATATGCTGATGATTGTGAGGATGATGCAGGGCCAGGCAGTGTTTTGTTCTGTTGTACACAAGCTTGTCATGAACTGGAGTTGACTGAATGGCAGCTAACAACACACCTTATCCAAGACATTGTTTCAAACCTTTAGACAACTCTTATTGAGAATTGTCTCATCAGGGATGGAGGTTATGCAGGGGCTCAGCAATATGAACTTACACTCACCAAGGCTGACTTGGCCATTGCCACTCCTGAGTGTCCAATCTGCCAGTTGCAGAGACCAACATTGAGTCTCCAATATGGCACCATTGCTCGAGGTGATCAGCCAGCAACCTGGTGACAGGTTGATTATATTGAACTATTTTCATCTTCGAAAGGACAGGATTTTGTTCTTACTGGAATAGACACTTACTCTGGATATGGATTTGCCTTCCCTGAGCAATGCTTCTGCCAGAACTACCATTTGTGGACTTATAGAATGCCTTATCCACCGTCATGGTATCCCACACAGCATCGCCTCAGATCAAGGGATTCATTTCACTACATATGAAGTGTGGCGGTGGGCTCATAGAATTCACTTGTCTTACCATGTTCCCAATCATCCTAAAGCAGCTGTCTTGATAGAATGATGGAGTGGCCTTCTGCAGATACAATTATGGTGCCATCTAGGTGACAGTACCTTACAGGGTTGGGGCAGTGTTCTCCAGGAGGCTGTATTAGCTGTAAACCAGCACCCGATACATGGTGCTGTTTCTCCCATAGCCAGGATTCACGAATCCAGGAATCAAGGGGTGGAAATGAGAGTGGCACCACTCACTGTTACGTCTAGTGACACACTTGCAAAATTTTTGCTTCCTGTCCCTGCGACCTTATGCTCTGCAGATCTAGAGGTCTTAGTTCCAAAGGGAATAATGCTCCCACTGAAGACATGTCACTGATTCCATTGAACTGAAAGTTAAGAATGCTACCTGGCCACTTTGGTCTCCTTATGCCTTTGGATCAGCAGGCAAAGGAGGGAGTTACCATACTGGCAGTAGTGATTGATCCTGTTGACCAAGAAGAAATTAGACTGATATTACATAATGGAGGTAAGGAAGAGTATGTGTGCAATGCAGGTGATCCCTTAGGGTGTCTCTTAATACTATCATGCCCTGCGATTAAAGTCAATGGAAAACTACTGCAACCCAATTTCGACATGACTACTAATGGCCTAGACCCTTCAGGAATGAAAATTTGGGTGACTCCACCAGGCAAAGAACCATGACCAGCTCAGGGGCTTCATAAGGGTAAGGGTAAAGGCAATACAGAATGGGTGGTAGAAGAAGGTTGTTCTAAATACCAGTTATGATCACATGACCAGTTGCAGAAACGAGGACTGTAATCGTTAGGAGTATATCTGCCTTGTATATGTGCATCAAATATTTTTGTTTTTTTATCTAATATAGGATGTAAACAGGGATAATGTGTTTTCAGTCGTATGCGTTGTATCATGTTAGGCACAAGTATGACTTTATAATTGTCTTTATTCAAAGATTATGTATTGTTTAAGGATATGAGTAGATGTGCTAAGTTGACAAGGGGTGGACTGTGATTGTTCAGGTTGTATGTCGACTTGCTGGGCCATAATTCTCAGTAGTTTGGCAAGTATGATGTCGTTTGGCAGTCCTATAATGATGTGATCACCTCCATGATGAGATTTGATGTAATGTAATCACCATGATGGGATATGCTGTGAGTGGCCAATCAGTTGAAGGGACTTTCCTTGGGTGTGTGGCTTGCATCCAATACGGGTGGACTTTCTGGCAAGGCTTGGAAGCTTTTGCTTGCACTGGATCCTGCAGCTGGCTCCTGTTCTTCTCACCTCTGGTTCTTGGGACTTGAGCTAGCAGTTTTCCTGCTTTCTTGCCTGCCTGTCTTGGGATTCGTCAGTCTTCTCAGCCTGTGAGCCAGAGCCCCGTTGTCTGACTTGCCAATCTTGGGTTCGCCAGCCCCTGCAACTATGTGAATCAGGAGAAGCCTCCAGCTTGACCTGCAGCCTTGGGAAGTTCCAGTCTCTATAAAGGCATGAACCATTTCCTTAATATAAATCTCTTTATATGTATATTTATATGCTTTACTGGTTTTGTTTCTCTAGAAAACCCAGCCTAAGACAGTCATATTAACTGGTCTTCTTTGTTGTAGTGTGGATATTATCCTATCATTGACAGCACTGTACTCCAGGACAGATCTTGAAATGTTCTTTTTGACAATGAATGCAACATCATCCCTCTTCAATTTGTCATTCCCGGCATAGTAGACCATATGATCATCTCATTCAAAATGGCCAATACGAGTTCATTTCAGTTCACTAATGCCTAGTATATCAATCTTTATGGGTTCTATTACATTTCTGACAGCTCCCAATTTTCCTAGATTTCATACTCGTACATTCCACGTTCTGATTGTTAATGCACGTTTGCGGCTGTTTCTTCTCATTTTGAGTCATGCCACATGAGCAAATGAAATTCCCAAAACCTTGACTCCACCCATGTTATTAAGGTTGATGCTACCTTGAGGAGGCAGCTCTTGCCCAGTTGTCTTTTGAGTGTCTTCCAATCTGAGAGGCTCATTTTCTGGCACTATATCAGATAATGTTCTGCTGCTATTCATAAGGTTTTCACTAGCCAATTTTTTCAGAAGTAGACCACCAAGTCCTTCTTCCTAGTCTGTCTTAGTCTGGAAGCTCCACTGTAATGTGACCCTGCTGGTATTTGAAGTACTGCTGCCAAAGCTTCCAGCATCACAGCAACACACAAGCCACTACAGCACACCAACTAACAGACGTGTGGTAGCTTACAGGCTAGTGGAGGCAAATATCAATCAAATAATTGTGTGTGTTTGTGTACATCTATACATAGATATATAATAAGCTGTGATGAATACTGTGAATGAAAAATACGGTGTGCTATAAAGCAGGTGACACTTGCATTATTTCTGTCAAGCCTGATTTTTTTTGTAGTTTAGGATTATTTTTAGGTGAGGGTAGAAACACCCGTTGCCACTGAGTCAATTCCAACTCATAGTGACCCTATAGGACAGAGTAGAACTGCCCCATAGGGTTTCCAAGGTGTGGCTGGTGGATTTGAACTGCCAACCTTTTGGTTAGCAGTCGAGCTCTTAACCACTGTACCACTAGGGCTCCTAGGTGATGGTAAGGCTCAGAAAAGTTAAGTAACTTGCTCAGGGTCACACAGCTAGAAGGTGGCAGAGCTGGGACTTGGGGCCCAGTATGTCTGGCTCTAAAGAATATGCTGCTGATCACTCTGCTGGACAAGGTGAATATCTAAAGAACTGGCTTCTTGGTGGGGAGACTGAAATTTGGCTTCATGAAAGTAGACTCTAGCCCTTTGGTATTTCCTGTTTTGAGTCTCTGGTTCCATAGGAAAAGAAGTTTCCTTTAGGGGATTACTGAGGGACACCTTGTTCCCGAGAGTGCATCAACTGACTGAATGTCAGACCAGAATTATTGGGGATTTTAGGATGTACGGCTCTTTCTCTGACTCCACAAGTCTTTGTTTTTAGCGTGAGGCTTACAACTCAGTTGGCTTTGTTATTGATTCTTACTTCTTTTTTACTGATTTTCACTCGCTTTTCAACAGATTCCTTTTTCATTTCTTCCTTTTCCCCCTTGAATTTCCCGATTTCAGTTAAATATTGGAATATCAGGCTCCTGCAATAAGTACATGAGAGGGTTAAAAAAGAAGAGTGTGGAGAAGGCTCCTGCCTTCTGGTGTGTTCTCCATTGAACAGGAAGGATTTACCCTTAAATGCATGCAACTTGAAACACACACACAACTTAAAACCTGAACGTTTTATAATCAGGGAAAGAAATACTGAAGTAGGGACTGTAGTTTTCCTCTTGGCCTCTTCCTCCCTTGCATCCCTCTCCCTAGTTTCTTAGATTTCTGATGCCCAGGATCCTAAGGCACATTTCTTCCTTCTCAGTTTTACTATAGGCAGGGAAGGCAGGGTTCAGACCCTTCATCTGGAGCCATGTTTATGGTCACGACATTGTATTTTTTCCAGGAACACTGGAGGCACCTGGATTCTACTGAAAAGGAACACTACTGGGATCTCATGCTGGAGACCTATGGGAAAATGGTCTCAGGAGGTGAGGGCATGGTTTTTGCAGTGGAAGGAGCCAGAAGGATTGCTCTTAGGCATTGTCTTTGTTCTTTTAGAGATACAGGTTCAACCTAAAGCTGTCAGAGTGAGGAAATCATTAGCAGGAACTGCTCTCTTCAGTCTTGTCTGTAAAACTGTTGTGATAGCTTTCTCTCAGTGAGAGTTAAGATTAGTACAGATTGCGACCAATACAAATACAGGTAGAATTCCATTAAAAGAAAGATTATCTAACAGCCATCATTACACTTATTGGCAAGAAGGATCAGAGTAAGTAGAAGTTATAATGAGTAATAACCAACTCACCTTCCACAAAATAAAACAAACCACTAGAAAAAATGCTTCATCTACTCTCTGCATCTAACTTTCATTCAGCAATAGCAACAACAAATACTTCATATAAATCATGCATTTTAAGACTGGGTAAGAAGAAACTTGAACTTGTTCCATTGTAAAATTTCAGTCACCCTTTGCCTTCTACTCTCTTTCTAAAACATTACAGTTATGACCAGCCTAACTGTCAAACATACGTATTGGCTGCTAACCAAAAGGTTGGCTGGCTGAGTCCATACAGAGGCACCACAGAAGAAAGACCTGGTGATCTACTTCAGAAAAATAAGCCATTGAAAACCCTAGGGAGCACAGTTCTACTCTGACACTCACAGAGTCGCCGTGAATCAGAGCTTACTCAATGGCACCTGGCGCTGGTATAGACATATGCCGCATGCATCCACATATACACATATACACCTTTACATGTACAGTAATTGCTAGTACTGTGGAAAAAGAAAAGAACAAAGACTGTAAATTGTATGACAAGCCGTTCTTTCTCCTCAGTGGGATCTAATTAAGTATTTTCCTTTGCTGATATACCAGAGGACCAAGCATCACCTGAGACATGATTTTAATTTTAAGCAATATATTTATCATTATACTATTTCACAAGGATTCCTTTGGAGCAGTATTTTTCAATCTGTTTTTTATGACCCATTAGTGGATTGTGAAATCATTTTACTGGGTTGCAGCCAATATTTAAAAAAAAAAAGGAGAAGATAAAAAATATTAGAATGCCTTAAATGTAGTAGGGGTAGTAGTAGCTAGTTTCTCAGAAAATTTCTGTCCAAAATATATGTGACTGTATGCATACTGTATTTTAATATAAATATATTTTTTAAAATTCTTGTAAAAATATGTATAACAAAACATTTGCCAGTTTAATGTTTTTCAAGTGTACAATTTAATGACGTCATTACGTTAATCCTGTTGTGCAGCTATCACAGATATATGTCGCCGAATTTTCCATCACCATAAACAGAAACTCAGTGGTTTTACTACCTCTTCGCCTCTCCCTCCTGCCCCGGTAACCACTGATAAACTTTGGTCTCTTTCATTTGCCTATCCTAAATATTCCACATGAAAGAGATCATACAATATTTTTCCTTTTGCAGTTGACTTATTTCACTTAGCATAATGTTTTCAAGATCCATCCATATTGTAGCGTGTATCAGGACTTCATTTTTCTTTATGGCTGAGCAATATTCCATTGTATGTATGTACCACATTTAGTTTATCCATTTATCTGTTGATGGACACTTTGGTTGTTTCCACCTTTTGCCAGTTGTGAGCAGTGCTGCATTGAACATTGGTGTACATGTGTCTTACTGTGTTAGTAGTCAGAAGGGTTTGAAAATACTGCTTTAGAGGTCATTGCAATGGGATTTTTATCTGTGATATACAGATGACTGTATCATCACTCATTCTGTTTTTTTCCTCTCATCTCACCTGCTGACCTGGCACCATTAGATCCTACTGTCATGGGTTGAATTGTTGCCCCCCAAAATATGTGTCAACTTCGCTAGGCCATGATTCCCAGTATTGTGTGATTTTGTGATCTGATGTGATTTTTCTGTGTGTTGTAACTCCTACCTCTATGATGTTAATGAGGCAGGGTTAGAGACAGTTCTCAATCTACAAGATTAGGTTGTGGATTAAGTCATTCTCTTTTGAGATATGAAAGAAGAAGTGAGCAGAGAGACAGGGGGACCTCATACCACCAAGAAACAAGAGCCAGGAGAACAGTACGTCCTTTGGACTTGGGGTCCTTGTGCTGAGAAGCTCCTCAACTGGGGAAGATTGATGACAGTGACCTTCCCCCAGAGTGACAGAGCGAGAAAGTCTTCCCCAGGAGCTAGCACCGTGAATTTGGACTTCTAGCCTCCTAGACTGTCAGAGAATTAACTTCTCATTGTTAAAGCCAGCTTCTTGGGTATTTCTGTTATAGCAGCACTAGATAACTAAGACACCTACCTTGACCCAAACTGTGGCGAATCTAGAAGGTTGGCCTGCCTGGATAGGCAAGAAAAGCCATTGTAGGTTCTTAAGTGAAAAAAATACTCGGAGAAAGGTTTAGAAAGATTAATCTGGCAGCATATACAGGATGGACTGGAAATGCTTGGTGAAGAGGCACCCTGTGGGCAGTTGGTGCAGGAGTCCAGGTCACTGCAACAAGATCCTAAACGAACGTAGAAGCAGCAGGAACAACATGGAAAATGACTTGTCTCAAAGATACAGTAATTAGCCAGTATGCCAGGTTTGCACTAGGACCAAGGGCCGAAATCATAGGAGAGAGCGCATGTGCTATTTTGATTGACCGTATGGAAGAAGAGCTCATAGTTAGAGCAGGCCAGCAGGAGAGTGAGCCTCAAAGGCTATAGACTCAAACTGCTAATCAAAATTGCCATGAATGTTTTCTTTCTTTATCTTTTCAGTCTATTTGAGAAAATGATCCTTAGGTTTATCTGCAAGAATTCAATAGGCAAGAATAGTTTAAAACAAGAAAATTGAATGGAGAAAGTTCATGAATGTGAAATCTGGGACTATTAAGTGTCTGTTGTATTACCAAGTCCCTGGGTGGTGCAAACAGTTAACTGTTTGGCTGCTAACTGAAAGGTTGGAGGTTTGAGTCTACCCACGGGTGCCTTGGAAGAAAAGCCTGGTGATCTACTTTTGAAAAATTAGCCATTGAAAACCCTATGGAGCACAGTTCTACTCTGACACACATGAGGTCACCATGAGTTGAAATCGACTCAACAGCAACTGGTTGTTGATGGATGTATTATAAAGATAGATCATTAAAATAATGTGATACTATTGTAAAAATTGATGCACTGATCAGTGGAACAGAAAAGGGAGCCTAGGAAGGGAAGCTAGTCTATATAAGAACTTTACATATGATGGAGGAAACAAGACATATCAGTAGGGATGAGTCATTCTTGAATGAGCAGTGTGGGAAAACAAATTGGATTAGATTTTTTGTATATCATATACGAAAATAATCATGCCTGGTGGTGGAATAGTTAAGTGCTCAGCTGCTAACCGAGAGGTTGGTGGTTTGAACCCACCCATTGGCTTTATAGGAGAAAGACCTGGTGATCTGCTACTGTAAAGGTTACATCCAAGAAAACCCTATGGGACAGTTCTAGTCTGTCACACTGGATTGTTATGAGTTGAAATCGATTCAATGACACCCAGCAACAAGAACAACATACCAAAATAAGATGAAAACAGATTAAAAAGAGATAAAGCATGAAAATAAAAATAAAGAAGAAAATGAGTGTATATTTAACTGATGTCTAAATGGGAAAATATAATATGTAAAATTTAAATATAAAAATAAATAAATATGAAACCAATAGAAGAAATCCTTAAGGAAAATATTAAGAGACTTGAATATATTTAAAAAGAAAAGCCAAAACTTTTGTACATAAAAAATAACCTGAAAGGTAGTGTAAATAAATTGGTCAAACACATTTTCCATGAGTATGACAGATAATGAATTTTTTTAAATATGGAGTTAATGTAAGTTGATGAAAAATGACTTTCCCATTGAAAAATGGACAGCAGTAGTCTTGGAGCATGAAAAGTAACTCATAAATGTGAACAATAGTTTCATCCTTTAGTATCTAAGGAATTAAAATTTAAAACAATGAAGAAACATTTTTCACCTATCTAAATGGCAAATATTTAAAAACATTCAATACTTAAGTATTGAACACTTACGCCAGAAGATGGTGTAGTTGCTCTGGAAATCTCTTTGGCAGTAGGTATCAAGAGCTTTAGTCCTTGGATGGTGGAAACTGTAAATGCACTTGGCTGCTAACTGAAAGGTTGGAGGTTCAAGGCACCCAGAGGTGCCTCAGAAGAAAGGCCTAGAGATCTAATTCGGAAAAAAATCAGCCATTGAAAACCCCATGGAGCACAGCTTTATTCTGACAAATACAGAGTATCATGAGTTAGAGAGATTCAATGGCAAGTGGTAACTGGTGGCAAGAGCCTAATATTCATGCATCCTGATACACTGAGTCCACTAGGAGGAACCTTTCGTAATATGTTTGTCATGAGTGTGGACAAAACTTAGAAGAAAAATTGCTTATTACAGCATTATTTATAATAACAAAAACACAGTAAATAACTTAGTTTTTTACAGCGGGAGAATTCTAAAACAGCATATGTGTAGTACATTTCTATGATGGCCTATTACTCAGCCCTTAAAAATATTTATGAAGACTTTTTAAGGTAAGAGAAAGTGCTTTTTTCATTTGAGAGGAATTTATTGGTTAACAAGTTCGGGTGTAGCTCAGGAGCAAGTAATTTTGGTGTTCAAAGACACTGATATATGAAAGAAAAAGGTAAATTGCTTCTTTAGGTTACAGGAATAAAGGAATATACAAAATTATGAAAATGAATTCTACCAGCAAAATAAAAATCTAAAGTATGCATCATTGTGTAGTGATGTTAACCAAAAACCTGAGTTGTGATGAGAAAAACATTTTTAACTATCTCTAGGAGTTAATAAAGGATATGTGGATGCTAGATTCAAACGCAGACCAAGGGAGTCACTTTTCCACTATAGCTACACTGCAGTAAATCCATTGTAAAATGACAAATGACTGCATTTAATGAATGTTAGGATTACTTGAGAGTGGGAGAATCCATGTAAAATTGATAAAGAGCATAATTTACTATGTTATGATACAAAGCTTGATATAGAACCATATATACAACATGACATCAGTTGTGTGGAAGAAAGAACATGTATGTCTGGTTAAAAAAAGACTGGAAGCAATTGTTTGCTAATAGTTGTTATCTCTGGGTAGTGTGATTGAGGTTGATTTTGATTTTCTTCTGTATATTTTTCTGCCTTTTCAAAAAGTGTTTAGTGATATTTCTTTTTTTAATATATAATCAGATAAGAATCAGTCATTTTTTAAAAATAAAATCCTTTACCATTGAGTCGATTCCAACTCATAGTGACCCTATAGGACAGAGTAGAACTGCCCGTAGGGTTTCTAACGAGCAGCTGATGGATTCAAACTGCCGACCTTTTTATTAGCAGCCAAATGCTTAAAACCCTGTGCCACTAAGGCCCATTTTTTATTTAAAAAAAAATAGTACTCTCATAATATACTTGTTTTTTCTGGGCCTTAAGAAACCTATTCTCCTTATTTATAGAGGGGTCAAAAAATCCCCCTATGAACCCTGCTTTGCTATTCAGAAATTATCCTCAGCTCCAGATCTGAACTACTTATCCTTGAACACAGGGTATGCAAAGTGTAGTGCCAGGGCTTCAGGCTGGATGATATTTTTTTTCCTTGCTCACTAATGCCCTGTTGGTAGAAAGAATCCATGTTTTATGATGTGCCTTTCTTGCATATATGATTTAGAAAACAGGGCATAAAATTTACTGAACTGTTTCAAATCATCTTTTTTCTTCTTTCAGGAGATAGGCAGGAGAGTGACAAAGAGAACCTAAACTTGGAAAACTACAGGGACCAGGAACCTCCAGATGCCCCCTGTGACATCTCAGGAGAGGCCCCTCCTCAGGCTTCCGTGAGTGGCTTCTTCAGTGAGGATGAGCCAAGCCAATTTGGAGAAGGAGAGCATCTCCCTGAGGCTCAGGGAAACCTCCAGGGAGAGGGGAGAGGGGAGCAGTTCTCTCCTCAGGAAAGGAGTTCTGGGAAACAGCCAGGCCAGCATTTGCCAAATCCTCACCCAGGAGATCTGTCTCTGCTGTGGCTTGAGGAGAAGCCAGAGGCCCTCCAGAAAGGTCAGCTGAGACCCCCCATGACACAGAAGCTCCCTACCTGCAAGGAGTGTGGGAAAACCTTTTACAGGAATTCTCAGCTTGTGTTTCACCAGAGAACTCACACTGGAGAGAAGTATTTTCAGTGCCACACCTGCAAAAAAGCCTTTCTGCGGAGTTCAGACTTTGTGAAGCATCAGAGAATCCACACAGGAGAGAAGCCTTGCAAATGCGATTACTGTGGGAAAGGCTTCAGTGACTTCTCTGGATTGCGCCACCATGAGAAAATTCACACAGGAGAGAAACCATATAAATGTCCCATCTGTGAGAAAAGTTTCATTCAGAGGTCAAACTTTAATAGACATCAGAGGGTCCACACAGGAGAGAAACCTTATAAATGCTCTCGCTGTGGGAAAAGTTTCAGCTGGAGCTCAAGTCTTGATAAACATCAAAGATCCCACTTGGGGAAGAAGCCCTTTCAATAGCAAGACTCTTTTAGCCCATTTCTATCTCTCTCCAATTAAAAATATATAGCTTTTGGAGTCATCTGCTGGAATTGCATCTTGTATCCCTGGTCCATTTTCATGGATTGGAGAAGGGAGAAACTGTAGATGGTTTTGAACTTGGAGGATAGATTGGGCTCCTGGACTGGATTTCATGCCACCTTAATTTCTTGCTTCTGCATCAGGAGAAAGAAATGTCTTCATGTTTCAGCTCATCGCCTTGTTCAGAGTCTTCTGTTGGACCCCTTGGGAGGAAAAAATGTCATTTGGAGATTGAGCTCTAGAAGTATCTATCATCTGGGAAGAATTTAACAGAGCAGCTGTAATTACTGTTCAGGGGAAGAAATTTGGATCAGCCCTTTAGAGCTGGGATTCCAGAACATGTCTTCCTGAGACATAAGGGCGAGCAGACATAGAGGACTAGATGGTTCATGTGTTCTTTGACATACGGGTGAAAAACGAACTTGAAGTGTCCTTGTTTTAAATAAACTTGGTAGAGTCACTCCCCATCTCATTTGTGTCTGAAATGTTCACTGTGTGTTGACTATCACTTGACGTGTATTTTCTCATGGGAGATTCCAAATGGTAGTTGAACTCCTATTTGAGCTCATACAGGCCTATCAAGTTTAGAATAGAGCAGAACAGTGATATGACAGTGCTAACCTAAAGGCCTGGTTGTGAGAGCTTGGCCAGTGCTAGGCACTGTGTTGTCTCAGGTTGGTCTGTCTTTGGTGCCCACTTGCTGGTGTCCCTCAAGCTGCCTCTCTTTGTCCTTACATCCCACTTAGATGATCATTTTTGCTAAAGTGCTCTGTGCTTTAAAATTATCTTTTTTATCTCATTTTGTTTGAAGGTGTTAGGAAGAAATCAATAGGATTGATTTTATAGTACTGCCTAGAGGTTTATGAACATATATATCTAACCTGTACAAATGACGTATTCTTCCAAAGATAAATGCTGAAAAGTGTCCTCTTGCTCTTGAATCCTGAGACTTCCACCTCCCTTTCATTTGGTCCTTTTCGTGCCTGGTTGTATTGTACTATTCAGATGAGGATCTAGAAGGAAGATGCTAATGAGCAAGACAGAGCTATCTCCCTGAAAACAGATTAACTTATAGGCAGGAAACTGTAAGATGTTGGCAAACAATGGGAGATGAGTTATGGTTAATTGGAGAGGAAGGGCAAACCTCAAATTAGAGTCCCTGAGTTCCAGAAGAGTCTGTTAACTACCTTACAACATGAATATGAGGGAGAAGACCGCACATAAGGGGGTGTAGGAACCACTAGTCTGAAAGCAGGAAAAACATGGAGGAGTTGGCATTGGATTCTGTATTGTACATAGCAAAGATTTGTAGGATCGTAGGATTTGATGCTTTAAATGATAGTTTGTCAAAGTGTGATCCCCAGACCAGGAACATCTGCAAGTTGTTAAGACTTACTGAACCAGAGACTTAAATGAATCAGAAATTTTCGTAGGTGGACCCTACCAGTCTTTGTTTTCACAAGCCTTCCAGGGGCTTTGATGCCTGTTCAAATTTGAGAACCACTACTCTTAATAGTAATTGATCAAAAAAAGAAGTCTCTGTAGGGATATGAGGGCATAATGATCCCAGAAGGAATACTGGGCCCTCCCAGGCTTACCAAACAAGACTCCCCATAGAGCTGTTTATAGGCCATTAAAGTTGAGGAACTCTTTGAGCTTCCAATGAAAGTTTCTTCCCTGGCAGAAAATTTAGAAAATTTTAGGGGAGGGGATGGGGCCAACATGGCACCCTCAACAGACCCACCATGCTGTCCCTCTGCAGCAAAGACTAAAACAAAAACCTAAACAGATAAAAACATCAGTCCTGGAACCCTAAGCATCAAATGAAAGGATAAAGAACCAGATCAAACACTGAATGGAGGATGAAACTGACAAAAAACAATATGGAGTGGAGGCCCCCTGCCAACTAAAACAGGCCAGCGTGGCCCTCTTGAAACACAGCCAGCAATGACCCGGGACTGTGAATACGGGAAGGCAGCTTCATGGAGCACCCAAGACTAGACAGAGCTGCTAGTAACCAGAGAAACAAGCTTTCCCACCCTCACCCTTCTGGTGAGTAGAAACAAGAACCCCCTTATTTCCTCAGTCCCCGCTGCCAGGGACTTCAGTATGAGACCCCCCACCCCCTGCTTCACCCGACTTCCTCCTGCTTCATAGCTATTTTAATTCTCTTTCTTTCCCCCTCCCACCTAGCTCTGTACACTACCTATTCCTTTTCTTGCTGTCTTCCACCATGTTGCGTGGTTAGAGACCTAATGACCTACTGCTGCCCCAGATCCATACCACCCCAACCCACTGGCTCCACCATGCCGCCATTTTTTTTGTTTTTTTCCTCTTCTTTCTCCTTCCCACCAACGCCCATACATCACCTCCTCTCCCTTCTCACCAGCCTCCAGGTTCGTCCTGCCCCCACTTGCTGGCCCCCATCGTGCCACCATTTTTCTTAATTATTATTTTCTTTTTTCTCTTTGTTTTCTTTCTCTCTCCTACCTAGCCCTGTATGCTACCTCTCCCCCTTGGCCACCACCCTCCACTGTGCTGCATGGCTAGAGAGCCACCAGCCCACCACCACCCTGTGGATGCCCAACGCCACCCACTAACTCCTGCCCTGCCACCATATTTTTTTATTTTTTCCTCCCACCTAGCTCTGTATATCACCTACCCTCCCTTCCCACTGATCCCTGGGACAAACTGCCCTCAGTCTTGTGGTCGCCCATTTTTTTCTTTCTTTTTTTTCTCCCTCCCACCTAGCCCCTAACCTTCTTCTCGCTGGCAAGTACCACCTGCTCTGCTGCAGCTAGAGAGCTGTGGACACACTGGCCCATGATTCCCCAGAACTGCCCCGCCCTGCCCCACCCACTAGACCCCACTGTTCTGTCATTTTTTTTTTTCTTTCTCCCTCCCATCTAGCCCCATACGTCACCTCCCCTCCCTTCCCACCGGCATCCAGGTCTGCCCCAACCCCATTAATCATCCCCCACGACATCATTGTTTTTCTTTTTCCTCTTTCTTCCTTTTTTCACTCCTGTCCACCTAACCCAGTATGTCACATCCATCCACATTCCTGCCAGCACCTGCTGTGCTGCCTTGTCTAGAGCATCCCTGGCACTCAGGTCCACCACTGCACCAGGCCTGCTCTGTGCCTTCCCTCCTGCCACTCAACCAGCTGCTGAATGGTAGGAAGCGAGCCTGTTCCACTCCTTGTCCAACATACTCACCTGGCAGGGGGCTGTGAACACTCGCACACTACAGGATCAACATCAGGAGGCAGACAGTGTCCGTCTAGTCCGCTTTCAG
Source organism: Dugong dugon (assembly GCA_030035585.1). Classification (NCBI taxonomy): domain Eukaryota; kingdom Metazoa; phylum Chordata; class Mammalia; order Sirenia; family Dugongidae; genus Dugong; species Dugong dugon. Next base: position 62,942,866 of record CM057470.1, on the reverse strand, counting down.
CCACCTTGCCAAACCAGTGTACAGTGAAGTGGGTTCGCCTTGCCTGCTGCTGCCCTGCCCACCTGTACAAGGTGGTAAGAGCTGTCATGCCCACAGACAAGCAAGCAGCAAAGCACACCCAGCTGGCCTGCTCTGACATATCAAAACAAAACAAAAAAACAGGACCAAACAAATGAACATACAATCAATAAATAAAATAATACCTTGATGTACTGGAGACACCAGATGATATCAAAACATGTAAAAAAGCAGGACAAGATAGCTCCAGCAAGTGACCAAAATAAAGAATCAGATAACCTTCTAGTAGAAAAAAAGGCAGTGGAAAACCTGATATGGAATTCAAAAGACTGATATTATTGGAAACCCTGGTTGCGTAGTGGCTGAGAGCTACAACTGCTAACCACAAGGTCGGCAGTTCGAATCCAGCAGGCACTCCTTGGAAACCATATGAGGCAGTCCTACTCTGTCCTATAGGGTTGCTATGAGTCAGAATCGACTCAAAGGCAATGGATTTTCTTGTTTTTTTTTCCCAAGAGATTAGGAAAGTGATCAAGCAAAACACAGACAAAACCGAAGGAAAAATAGACAAAATCATGGAAAACAGAGACAAAGCCAAAGAAAACATAACCAAAATCAAGGAAAACACAGACAAAGCAATAGAAGAATTCAGGAAAATAATACAAGAACAAAATGTCGAAATAAATAAATAATTAGAAATCATACAAAAAACAGCAAATCCAAAAGATAAAAACAACAAAGTTTCAGAAATGGACAACTCAATAGAAAATTTTATGAGCAAACTTAAAACAATGTAAGACAGAATCAGCGAGATTGAAGACAAATTCATGGATGCCACTTTGAGGAAAAATCAGAGAAAAGAATGAAGAAAAATGAAAACCTAAGATTTATGTGGGACACAATCAGGAGCAAAAATTTGCACGTGATCGGAGTTCCACAACAGGGTGATAAAATGTTAAACACAGAGAATATTATCAAAGATTTGCTGGTAGAAAATTTCCCAAATATCATGAAAGACAAAAGTCTGACCAAGAAGCTCAATGAACCCCACATAAGATGGACCCCAAAAGAAAGTCACCAATACATATCATAATCACACTTGCAAAACCAAAGACAAAGAAAGAATCCTGAGATAAGCTAGAGAAAATAAAAAAGTCAGTAAGGGGAAAAAATAAGACTAAGTTCTGATCACTCAGTAGAAACAGCATGCAAGAAGGCAATGGGATGACACATATAAAACCTTGGAAGAAAAATACTGCCAACCAAGAATATATGGAAACCATATGGGACAGTTCTGCTCTGTCCTATACAGTTGCTATGAGTCAGAATCGACTCAACATCTTCAGGTTTGCTTTTTTGGTTTTATCAGTAATCACATTGAATGTAAATGCCTTAAATGGCACCCACAAAGAGACAGAGTGTGACAAATTGTATAAAAAACCACAATCCATCAATACACTCTCTACAAGAGACATACCATAGATACAAAGATATAAATGTATTAAAAATCAGAGGATGGAAAAAAATATTTCAAGCAAACCGTAACCAAAAAAGAGCAGGAGCAGCAATACTATCTCAGATAAAGTAAACTTCAAGGCAAAAGAAACCATGAAAGACAAGGGAGGACATTATATAATGATTAAAAGGATATTCCACCAAGAAAACATAACCATAAGAGATATCTGTGTACCCAACAACAGGGCTCTGAAATACATAAACTCTAACAGCACTGAAAAGAGAAATAGACAGTTCCACAATAATACCAGGAGACTTCAATACTCTTGGTAAAGGTGGAACACCTAGAAAGGAATTCAACAAAGATACAGAAGATCAAAAGGCCAAAATCAACCATCTTGACCCTCATAGACATTTAGAAAACTTTACCCAACAACAGCAAAGATACACATTCTTTTCCAACTCACATGAACCATTCTCCAGAACAGACCACATTTTAGGTCACAAAGGAACCCTCAATAAAATCCAAAACATCAAAATAATATAAAGCATTTTCTCTGATCACAACATCTTAAAAGTAGAAAACAATAACAGAAAGAGGAAGGAAAAAATACCAAATGCGTGGAAACTGAATAATATCTTGCTTAAAAACAATCGAGTAGTAGAAGAAATCAAAGAGGGAATAAAAAAAATTCCTACAATCAAATGATAAGGAAAACACATCATGCCAAAACCTTTGAGACACAGCAAAGGCAGTGCTCAGAGGTCAATTTATAGGAATAAATGCACCCATCAAAAAAGAAGAACTGGGAAAAATCAAAACATTAGCCCTACAACTCAAACAGAAAACAGCAAAAGAAGGCCATGGGCACCAAAAGAAAAGAAATAATAGAGATAAGAGCAGAAATAAATGAAATTTGAAAACAATTGAAAGAATGAACAAGAACAAAATTTGGTTCTCTGAAAAGATCAACAAAATCAACAAACCATTGGCCAAACTGACAAGAAAAACAGGAAGCAAATGACTCAAATAAGAAATGAGATGAGGGACATTACAACAGACTCAACTGAAATGAAAAGGATCTTAACAGAATACTATGAAAAATTATACTCCAACCAATAAGAACAAATTTTTAGAAACACACTACCTACCTGAAAGAAACTGAGATACAAAATCAGATCAGACCCATAACAAGAGAAGAGATTGAAGAGGTAATAAAAAAACTTCCAACAGAAAAAGAGCCCTGACCCAGACGACTTCACTGGAGAATTCTACCAAACATTCAAAGAGGTGACACCAGTACTACTTAAACTATTTCAGAGCATAGAAAAAGAAGGAATACTGTCAAATTCATTCTATGAATCCAGCATAACCCTGATACCAAAGCCAAGCAAAGACACCAGAAAAAAAGAAAATTGCAGACAAGTATCGCTCGTGAATATGGATGGAAAAATTCCCAACAAAATTCTAGCCAATAGAATTCAACTGTATATCAAAAAAATAATGCATTGTAACTAAGTAGGATGCATACAAGGTATACAAGGATGGTTCAACATAAGAAAATCAACATAATCCACCACATAAATAAAAGAATCACATGATGATCTCAATGGATGCAGGAGAGGCATTTAGTAAGGCCCAACATGCATTCCTGATAAAAATTCTCAATAAAATAGGAATAGAAGGGAAATTCCTTGACATAATAAAGTGAATCTGTACATAACCAACAGGCAACATCATTCTCAACATCGAGAGACTGAAAGCGTTCCCCCTGAGAAAGGGAGCAAGATAAGGATGCCCTCTATCACCACGCCTATTTAACATTGTTCTGAAGTCCTAGCTAGATCAATACGGAAGAAAAAATAAATAGAGGGCATCCAAATTGGAAAGGAAGAAGTAAAACTATCACTATTTGCAGATGATGTACTAAGAGAACCCCAAAGATTCCACAAGAAAACTGCTCGCACTAAATAGATTCAGTAGAGTAGCAGGATACAAGATCAGTGTACAAAAATCACTTGAGGGACTCGGGCAGACACAGCTGTGGCAGCATGCTTGTCTGTTTTCCCATTCTTGCTTGTTCTGTGATATTCTTTGGACTCGGGTAGACATGGCTCTGGCAGCATGCTTGTCCGCTTCCCACTTTTGTCCTTTTGAATATATGCCAAATAAAACTTTCTTTTTACTTTACTAAACTTTGTGATGTTTCTCCCCTACAACAGTTAATGGTGCTGTGAGCAGGATCTGAAGCTACGAATCCAGTCAACTTCGAAGAGACCTGGACTGCGGAGCAGAAGCGGGAAAAGAAAGGTCCTATCTTCCAGACCCACGTGTTCGCACTCCATGTCCCTTCGACATTGACGGAGTGAGTGCTCTCAGAAAACGAACTTTTGCTTATTCTTTGTTGTTCTCTTTCTCATGTTTTCTTAAGTTTTGTTTGGCATATTTGAAAAACCGGTTAATTGATTAAGGAGAATCTTTCTTAGATTTTTGCTTCATCCTTTGTTTAAGAGAGATATTTAGTAACTCTTTAAGTGAACTACAGTTTAGGCCTGGATTCGGGCGTTTGAAGAGGTAATTCTATTTTCAAAGAGCTGTGAGTCACTCTTAAGTTGCAAAATTTGGACCTTTTTGTGGCTCAGAGAAAACCTGGAAAATGGTGCTCTGTTATGGCACATTCTCAGGGAGAGGTGGCAGCTCCTGACCTGTGTTTTGATATTTCAGGGAGAAGTGGTAGTTCTGTACCTGTTTTTTCCATTGAATTGAGTCGATCTTACCGAAAATTGCTATATACACTTTTAGAAATTAGGATCTCCATATCCTTGTTTTGTGTGGTATTATCTGGTGAGTTTATGCGGTCTTTCTGTCTCCTTTTGTTCTAAGAGCTTGCTTCTGGTCTAGAGCATTGTGTCTAAGTTTGTCTTGTATTAGATTACTGGCTATGGCTAAGAATTGCTGTATTTTGTAAGGCTGGTCATAGAACCTCAGTTCTTTCTTTGTCCAGAAAAAACTGCATCTTGTGTCTGTCTTGTGATTTAGATTTGTAATAACTACTTGGAGAAACTTTGATATAAATTGGTCTATTTGAAAAGTACACTAAGATCTTTGTTTTATACTATGTCAATCTTAAACGTGAAGCCTTTTTAAGTAACGTAAGCTAGATATTCTATGAAATGTGTTTTATTTAAGGAAAAAGGATAGTTTTGTCTTAAAGTAAAAGTAGCAGTTCCAGAACAGTAAAAAAGAAAGAAATTAGCTATCTTTTGTCTTTCAAAATGCCTCCATCAATTTAAACACATGTAAATGTCTTCCTGAGTCAAGAGAGTGAGGGCGGGGTACTATCCGGCCTCCCCACCTCCCAGTCTCCAAGGTCCTGTAGCTCCAGGGACGCTTTTGAAAGACTCCTTTCCAGTAGGTGGAGACTCTTTTAAGACAAAAGATAAGAAAAATTGCTGCTTTGCTATAGTTGTCAGAAATTGGGTAGATCCTAATCATAGAACGGTAAACAAGTTCTCTCTATTATAGGGGAACTTTAAGAAGTAAAAAAAAAATAGAAATCACAATGAGACACATCTGAAGTGGCCTGGAAAAATGTTTCCAGCAATAGCCAAACACTTAAGGTTATATCCATATCAATGCATTGGTCAATTGAGCAGAGACTTTGAGATTTCCAAAGCCAATTGATAAAATCTTTAAGGGCTAGAATTAGATTGGGGAAAATATGAGAAATAGTAAAAGTTTAATGAACTCTTAGAATGTTTAAATAGACTTTCCTTTCAACAACAGTTACGTTTTATGATGTATAGGCTTAAAATAATTTTGGGTAACTTATTGATGTTAAATTGAGTTAATAGATATTTGTCATAATTTAAGCTTATATACTTGGCTTTTTATGCCACAAGAAAAAGGATAGACAGATACATATATTTAAGTCAGCGAATAAGTGTTCATTTTTGCCAGTTAAAGGGATACACTGTAAGAGATATACAACAAAGGCAACCTTTAAGAGGTTTATTGAAAAAGAAATTTATTTGATATGGTCAAGTTTCATCTGTCTGCTGAAGTTTAATGGTATAATTTATGAGATTTTTAGGAGTTTGAATGTTAAGTAGCATATAAAACAAAGAATTGAGTTTCTCCCGGTTAAAATAACAAAACTTTCTTTAATTTCTGAGTTAAAGGGTTAATTTATTCTTTGTGTAATCTGCCTGCAAGACAAAGGTTTGGCCTCTTATTAGAATAAGATTCCTGAGTCTGAATACTAAGCCTCTTGGCTTTTAGAAAAGAAAGCTAAGGGTTTTACTTTAAGATCTTCGGTTAAATAACTTAAGTATTGTTTCACAGTGACCTATATTATTATCGCTTTTTTGCTAACTTGGTCGCAACTTCATCTTTTTAAATCTAGCATTATCAAAGCCAATGGTTTGATTAGAGAATTCACATAATTTACCTATAAAGTTTTTTTTAATTACAATTCAGGTATTTAGAGATTTGATAATCTTGGTATATTTTAGGTGTATCCTGACTATATGGTATTTTGTCTCAAAATTTTTATGCATTATATCTGAAGCTGTTTGAATATGGTTAATGGCTATATTTAGAAATACTTTTATCTAAAGTTTCTTTTAACTGATTTTATTTGGCCTTTATATTATGCTTATAATTAATTTCTATCAAGTCTTTCACTATTAAGAATATTATGTTTATCAATTAATCATGGCCATATTAAGTTTTGTCATCTACAGATAAGTTTTTACTTTGCTGATTTGCTGAAAAAGTTTGACCAAAATATCTCAACAAAAAGATGGACTATATTGAACTTGCTAAAAAGACTGTGACTAGACTGAATAAAATTTCCGGAGCTCCTATGCAGAAGCTGATGAGTTTGCAGACCGCGGCTGATCCAGAATCACATGGAACAGAAATTAACTACATAAGATTGAGTAAACTAAAGGAAACTATGGTGTTTTTTTTTAATATTGCTGATATTTTAAGGTCCTAATTTCTGGATATAAGAAATCATTCTTCTTTCTCCTAAATTATCTAACTAATGGGTTTAGATATTGTAACTCTTGAATTAGAAGTTCCGGTTGGTAAAATTAGCCAAGTTATAGATATCATAACAAGAGAACTGTCTGAAATTTGGGCTATGATTTTACAAAATAGAATAGTATTAGATTTCTTGTTAGTCTCTTAAGAAACAGTTTGTGCCTTAATAGATCAATGTTGCTGTATTTATATTAATACTCAATCTGAAGTTTTGCAGAATGTAGTTGCTGTTCAGGCACATGAAAAGCAGTTACTGATGCTGCTTATGTAGAGACAGACACCTCATGAGATTTGTTTCCTTGGTTCAAAGACCTTAGGTCATGGTTTCATTGGTTATTTCAGACAATTGGCCTAATATAATTGTTAGTGTTTCTGTTTTATTTGCTAGTTTGCTGTATGGTGCTGGGATCTTAAAAACCAGATGATGTCCAATTACCATTTATTGAGCATTTCTGATAAAATATTCTATAACGAGATCATGATCCAAAGGAAAGAATGATGAGAGAGTTGTATATAATTCTCCTGGAATCCAGATTTCTGGCTTTCAGGGAGGTTGAAGCAACCCACACGGGATATTTGCCTTTGGGTGTCCTCTTAAACCTTGAGCTTTGAGGAAAAAACTGGTTCCTGATGATACTTTGAGTCAAACAATGGTCCAGATAAACTAGTAAGACCATTTTGCTCTGGGTATTGAGCTTTGTTTTTGAAGAACTCAGTCTGTTTTAGGAAACTGACTTCAAAGATCAGACAGAGTTATGTTTAGGGTAAATTAGTAATTAGTTTAAGCAGTCTTTAAGACAATGTCATATGAAATACCTGTGTAATGTTTGTAATCAAACTGTCACCCTCTTACGATGCAGAAAATTATGTATCTTAAAGAAACCAGATTCTCAGAGATCGACCTCATGGCTCAGACTCCGTTTTGTCTTTGGTTCCATTTCTGCTTCTGAGAAAGTGACTCATGACTGTTAACAGGTAAACCAAGGAGGGAGCAGCTTGCCCTTGGGAGGAACACTTTGTATGTTTTAAACAGACTAACTGAAGACCTCCTATGGGAAAGGTCCATCCTGTATTATCTTGCTAATCATTTGTTCTCTACTGAAAACTTGTCACATGTAAATTTTTCTATATTTTCTGTTTCTTCTAGACAAACTTTGTGTGCTTCTTATGGATATATGTTTCTGTGTAGATATGTTTCCCTTTCCAACTGATAGTGAATTTGTGTGGGCAATCGCTTGTTTAGATTCCTGACGAATGCATAGACAATACACTTTGGAAACTTTAGGATTACGTTTAAGTATTCATAGTAACAATGCTAGTAAATATTGAAAAGGTAGTGTTAAAATTGTAAAATGAAAGTCAGAAGAAAACTCATTGGTCCAACACGCAGGGTATTGTTGGTAGCTTTAATTCCTGCTTATGGTATATCTGAGTTGGAGAAATCTTTAAGAAAATTTTTCAGTCACTATGGGACAAATAACAGATGAGACAGAAGCACAGCAGTGATCTCTGATCTCATAAACCAAGGTGACATGAGATAACAAAATAACCTTAGATTTTTTTTGTTAGTCCAAGTAAGTGTAGTCTATGCTGTAGACAAGATATACATAGAATTAGACAGCAAGGTACTTGATTACACATTGTCATACCCTTACAAATACCAGATCTATTGGGTTAGTTACCATCAGGAATAAGTACATGGGCTAGGTCACTACTGCAAGGGATAGTAATATTCTTAGTCTACATCCTGATAGTATTAGGCATAATAAAATTTATCCTCTATTGTCTTACACACCTAAAAGGCAAAAGAAGGCCTCAGGCTAAAATGTTGATGTACACTGAGTGTGCTCACTCTGACAATGCCATTGATGAGAACATTGCTCTTACTTAATGACCTGGTGAAGAACCAGATGGTATCCGGTGGAAAATCAGCACCGTGAGTTTAAAGAGCCTGCAATCGCCACCATCTAGGAGCTCGACTAAGTCCAGGTATTGGTCATCGATGTGTTATCTCCAATCTCTGATCAAAAGGAGGGACTGATTTAGGAAATAATACTGAAGTTATTATTCCCTCTCCTTGAGCATACAGGGTGTGACCCAGCAGGAGCTGAGCCCTCACAGGCTTACAAAGACACATCAACTGGGCCCTGAGATAAGACAACAGATGGGACAATCTCAGAAATTATCTTAAGGAAGTTTTCACTAAAGGGCAATAAAACCTAACCCAAAGGACTTCTCACCTTTTGTCTTTTTCTATTAACATTTAGTGAATAGGAATTTGTTGGACCAATGAAGACCCTCCTGACTTTCGTAACTGAAACCCATACCAATGATGGTTAAGAAAGATGATTCAAAATGTAAGATTACAATTTCCAGCCAATTAGTGAAAAAGTGGCACTTTCAATGATTCTACCCATTTTGTGATGTTGATACATACTGATGATTCTGTAACCTTCCTTGGACTCGGGCAGACATGGCTGTGGCAGCATGCTTGTCTGCTTCCCACTTTTGTCCTTTTGAATATATGCCAAATAAAACTTTCTTTTTACTTTATAAAAAAAAAAAAATCACTTGAATTTCTGTACACCGACAAAGAGAACTTTGAAAAGAAAATAGGAAAACAATACCATTTATAATAGCCCCTAAAAAGATAAAATATGTAGGAATAAATCAAACCAGGGACATAAAAGATCTATACAAGAAAAACTACAAAACACTATTATAAGAAACTAAAAGATTCCTACGTAAATGGAAAAAAAAAACATACCTTGCTCACAGATGGGAAGACTCAACATTGTGAAAATGTCAATCCTACCCAAAGCAATCTACATATATATGCAATTCCAATCTAAATACCTACAGCATTCTTTAATAAGATGGAAAAAATAATCACCGACTTTATATGGAAATGAGAAGGCTGCAGATAAGCAAAGCACTATGGAAGGAAAACAACAAAGCAAGAGGCCTCACACTACCTGATCTTAGAACCTACTATATAGCCATGGTAGTCAAAACACCCTGGTGTTGGTTCAACAACAGACATATTGACCTATGGAAGAGAATCGAGAACCCAGACATAAATCCATCTACCTATGGTCAGCTGATCTTTGACAAAGGACCAAAGTCCATTAAATGGGGAGAAGACAGTCTTCTTAATAAATGGTACTGGCAAAAGTGGATATTCAGTAAAAAAATGAAACAGGACCCATACCTCACACCATACACAAAAACTAATTCAAAATGGACCAGAGATCTAAATATAAAACCAAACACTATAAAGAACATGGAAGAATAAATAGGGTCAACACTAGGGGCCCTAACATACGGCATAAATAGAATACAAACCATAGCTAACAATACACAAACACACACACTGGGATCTTCTAAAAATTAAATACGCTCATCAAAAGAGTTCACCAAAAGAATAAAAAGAGAACCTACGGACTAGGAAAAAATTTCTAGACCAGAGAAAGTTGAAGAATAAGTCACTTTATTAGCAAAGGTTCAGTATTATGAAATTGTCCCCTAGTCCCTGTGCCCACACTTATCTAGCTCAGGGTCTCACTGATGTTTGTCAGTTTTCCAAGTTCCCTAGAGGAATTGTACAGAATTGTGAGAGGTCATGATTTCCTATTTTTCTAAATATCTGGTCTACACTTACTCATCCATCCCTTTGGATAGCCTCCAGCTCAGCCTCTTTTCTTGCTTTCTCAGTGGCTCTGTAGGAAGGTAGATCTGGAGAAGCAAGGCTACTCCAGCTAGAACTCGCTTGGATGGGCTCTCCTTAGTTTTCAGGTTGGAAGTCCACACATAGGTTGGTCCCCGCTGACAAGTCTTGTACAAAGGTCAGGGATAGACACTTTGTTTACCCTAGCATTTCCCAAACTTATTTGACCACAGGACCCTTTTCTTGGGAGCCTATTAATTTTCCCATGGTACTAGTGTTTTAGGGAACATACTTTGGGAAATGCTGATCCAGAGTCATTGACAAAGTACTTGTCTGTGTCCATGTGGCTCTGAGCCACTCATACTATGGGCAGAATTTGGTTTATTTTCCATAAAATTGATTTAAATGGAAGGATGTGCCCCCTTCAATTCGGTTAGAGGCTGATATGAAATGTGGTGAACACCAGAACTAAAGTAAATAGTAGTGATCCCCACCCCCTACCTAAGTATTTATGGTTGATAGCAGGGATAGAAACTTTTTTCACCTCACGTACCATAAAACTGATCCTTTTAAAGTATACGATTCAGTGGTTTTTAATATATTCAGAAAACTGTGCAATTGTCACCAGTATTAATTCCAGAACATTTTAATCACCCCCCAAAAGAAACCCTGAAACGATTAGCAGTCACCATTAGCAGTGTGGTATTGAATTTTCTATCATTGTTGAGTTTTCTACTTCTACCTTCAATTTTGTTAGTTTTTGCTTCATGTATTTTGGAGGCTCTGATGTTAGGCACATTTATGTTTATAATTGTTATATCTTCTTGATGAACTGACATTTTTACTATTGTAAAATGTTCTTCGTCTCTAGTAACAATTTTTGTCTTAAGGTATGTTTTGTGTGATATTAGTATAGCCCTGAAGCTCTCTTTTGGTTTGCATAGTATATATTTTTCTGTTTATTTTCAACCTATTTGTGTCTTTTAATCTAAAACATGTCTCTTATAACAACAATCATGAGGATGGCACAGGATCGGGCAGTGTTTCGTTTTGTTGTACATAGGGTCGCTGTGAGTTGGAACTGACTTGATGGCACCTAACAACAACATAAGCAGCATATGGTTGAATCATTTAAAAAATCCATCCTGCCAGTCTTTCTTTTAATTGTAGTGTTTAATCCATTTACTCTTGATGAAATTACTAATAAGGTAGGATTTACATCAGGCATTTTGCTAGTTGTCTTTTTCCCCCCCTCTATATGTTGGAATCGACTAAATGGCAATGAGTTCGGTTTGATTTGATTTTGGTTTATTTCTTCATTACTGCCTTCTTTTGAGTTAAGTAGATATATTGTTGTTGTTGTCGTTAGGCGCCATTGAATTGGTTCTGACTCATAGTGACCCAATGCACAACAGAACAAAACACTGCATGGTCCTGCACCATCCTCACAATCATTGGTATGCTCGAGCCCATTGTTGTAGCCACTGTGTCAGTTCATCTCGTTGAGGGTCTTCCACTTTTTCACTGACCCTCTACCAGCATGATGTCCTTCTCCAGGGTCTGATCCCTCCTGATAACATATCCAAAGTACATGAGACGAAGTCTTACCATCCTTGCTTCTAAGGAGCATTCTGGCCATACTTCTTGCAAGACAGATTTGTTCGTTCTTTTGGCAGTCCATGGTATATTTAGTATTCTTCCCCAACACCGTAATTCAGAGGCATCAGTTCCTCGGTCTTACTTCTTCGTATGCGTATGAGGTGATTGAAAACACCATGGCTTGGGTCAGGTGCACCTTAGTCTTCAAGGTGACGTCTTTAATTTTAATACTTTAAGGAGGTCTCTTGCAGCAGATTTGCATACTGTAGCAATTTAATTCCCTTGTTTCTTTTACCGTCTTTCTGCCTGTCTGTCTATCATCTATCCATCTATCCTAGTTATTAGAGATTTCCCTAGGTATTATAATTAATATCTTAATTGATGACAGTCTAGTTCAGATTAATGCCAACTTAATTTCATTAAAATACAAAAACTTTACTCCTATATAACTCCATTCCCTCTTCCTCTTTTGTGCTGTTGTTGTCATACAAATTACATTCTTATATATTGCATGCCCATCAACACAAATTTATAATTACTGCTTTATGAAAATGTCTTTTAAATCACATAATATAAAAAGAAAGTTACAAGTAAAAAATAGGTACATACTGTATTTTATATTTACCTATGTAGTTAAATTAAGCAGTGGTCTTTATTTCTTCGTGTGGACTTGAGATACACTTTAGTGCCCTTTCATTTCATTCTGAAGAACTTTCTTTAGTGTTTCTTGTAGGGCAAGTCTGGTAGTGATAGATTCTCTTAATTTTTGTTTTTTAATCTGGAAATGTGTTAATTTCTCCTTCATTTTTGAAAGATAGTTTTGCTGGATATTAAATTCTTGGCTAACAGTGTTTTTCTTTTAGCACTTTGCATATGTTATCCCACTGTATTCTGGTCTCCATTATTGCTGATGAGAAACAGCTCTTAATCTTGTTGACAGTCCCTTATAAATGATGAGTTGCTTTTCAATTACCATTTTCAAGATTCTCTTTGTCTTTATCTTTCAACAGTTTGATCATAATGTGTTTTGGTGTGAATCACTTTGAGTTTATCTTACTTGGAGTTTGTTGAGCTTTTTGGATATGTAGATTACTGTTTTTCATCAACTTTGGGGTGTTTTTAGCCATTTATTTTCTAATATTCTTTCTGTTCCTTTTTCCTTGTGGGACTTTCATGGTTTATTTGTTGGCATGCTGGATGGTGCTGTAAAGATCTCTGTGGTTCTGTTCATTTTTTTTTTCATTCTTTTCTTTCTGTTCTTAATACTGGATAATCTCAGTTAACTTATCTTCAAGTTTGAGGATTCATCTGCAAGCTCAAATCTGCTGTTGAGTCCCTCTACTGAATTTTTCATCTCTGGTATTATACCTTTCAACTCCAAAATTTCTATTTTTTAAAAAAATAATTTCTATCTCTTTACTAATATTCTCTATTTGATAAGACAATGTTTGCAGGCTTTCCTTTAGACGTGGTTTTTTTTTATTTCTTTGAACATTTAAAATAGCTGAATTAAAATATTTTAATTTCTTGTTTGCTTTTTTGTTTGTCTCCTTGTTTTTTTTTTTTTTTGTTTGTTTTTGACAATTGGATATGTAAATAATATAATGTGGCAGCTCTGGAAATCGGATTCTCTCCATCCCTAGAGTTTGTTTTTGTATGTTTATTTAGTGACTTTTCTGAACCAATTAAATATAGTCTGTGTTCTTTGTCATTTGTGGTCACTGAACTGCCATGCTTGGTTAGCTTAGTGATCAGCAAATGATTGGACAGAGATTTCTTCAAATGCCCGAACTAGTAAGCCTCCCATTCTTTGCTGAGGGGTTCTGTGTGTGTGTTGGGGCCTGCCTTTAAAGCTAAGACAGAGTTTAAAACTCTGCCCTAGCTTTTACTTCCTGCTGGCAGAGACCCTCAATGTTAGCCAGAGTTGTGAGCTTAGGACCTTATTATGTCTTTTTTGAGCATGTGCACAGTCCTGTGCATGAATATTGCTTCCTAGATTCCCATGTATATGTCAGAGCTTTTTAAAAACCCTATAGACTTCAAAGGTAGCACAAATGGTTATGCACTCAAATACTAACTGAAAGTGGTGTGAACCCATCTAGGGGAGCTTCAGAGGAAAGACATGGCAATCTCCTTCCAAAAGTTTACAGCCTTGAAAACCCTATGGAGTGCAGTTCTACTCTGCAACACATAGGGTTGCCAGGAGTTCGAATCAATGAAATGTCAACTGGTTTTTTTTTTTTTTTTTAGTTTTATGGACGTCTTATTCCCAGCTTTTTCTTTTAAGATTTTTGCTTAGTCCATTGTTTGCTCCCACTGTTATTCATTGCCTCAGGCAATCTTATTGATAAGTAGTTGCCTTTCATTGTTTTTGACAAATGTCCTCATGAAAAATTTTCTGGGAATGGGGCTTTGAAGATGCCCCAGCCATGTTTTGCTTTTTTCAGTGGCTGCCAGGTTCCTGGTTTTCATTGTGATTCCAGACTGTTGGCTTTTAAGGCTGCTGCAGTGCTGGGGGTAAAGGGCAATTTAAAAGGCCACAAAACTTGCTCTTTTACTGAGGTTCAGCTACTGTTCTTGAAAAAACATTCCCCGTATTGCTGTAAGCTTTTGGTTAATTTCTAGAGTTCTGAAAAAGTTGATTCAATGTTCTCATTGTTTTAAGGGGGAGAGGATGTTTTGGAGGTCTTTAGTCTACTGTTTTTGCTGACATCTAAATGAAATAGGATCTTTGAGAACAAGAGCTTATAGTGGGCAGATACTGTTTTTTGAAAGTTTTAAAAGTGATTGTTATTAAAAATAAGGTAATGAAAATTGGGAGGTAGATGATTAGAATCAGTTTCCTTTCTTTCCACAGTGCCACTGTTGTTCACTTCTGAGCTTCTTCCCTACTCTCCCTTTTGTCCTTTATTTTGGTTTCTCATTTTGGTGTTTTTTTTGGATCCTGGCTTTGATGTAGTCTACCCTACACCTAATACAATCCATGTGTGATCTCCCCTGACAGAGTCTTATGCAAATGTCCAAGTGGAGAGAGGAAAGTCAGTTTACTTCTCAAGGATCATACTGTTTGAACAGTGTCCCATTTTAATGCGTTTTCGATTGGCTCTTTATATGCATATTCACATGGCCTCCTGGGACCTCCCAGTTCTTCCAACAATTTTCCTCCATTTTCTTGGTATTGAGTGCTAGAAATAGTGTCACCTTCAAAGTGGGTTTTTTTTCCCTTTAAAAAGTAAAAACAGACTGTGTTACAGGGATAGAAAATAGCTTTCATCACTTGTTTCTCCTTGGATGTATCACAGTGCTGCCCATAGCAGTGTGTTGTGAAAGATTCTGAGGCCATATCAAGACTGGATGGAAGGTACAAGTGACCTGTACCTGCCACCAAAGTTTATTACTTTCAACTACACCCACATCAGGTGAACAAAAGCTTCTTGTGGTAGATTTCCTGAAGAATCTGCTGAAATGAATCCTATTATTGGGTTAAAATAGAAAAAAAGTTCTCTTAATTTGGAATCTCCTCTTCAGTGTGCACAGGCTTCTGAGAAGAGGCCATAAAATATTACTTGTAAAGTGAAAGAAGGCAGACACAAAAGGTCATATACTGTGTGACTCTATTTATATGAAGTGTATAGAATAGGCTAATCCATAGACACAGGAAGGATTTCTGTCTCCCCCTGCCAGGGGCTGGGAGGTGGGAATGGGAAGTAACTGTTTAATGGTGTAGGGTTTCCTTTGGGGGTGATGAAAATGTCTTGGAAATAGATGGATAGATGTGGTTGCATAACATTGTGAATGTACTAAATGCCACTGAATTGTGCACTTTAAAATGGTTAATGGCTAATTGTATGTTGTGTGCATTTAACTTTGATAGATAAAAATACTACATACTTGTGTATATGAGCTAAAACCAAGCTTCTGAGACAAGATGGTTTTCCTCATGCCTCCAGTTATGTGATAAGCCATCATTATGTGCAATTTATAATTTATGGTGTAATAATAAAAACGTTTCCCTTAAAATAGCTGATGATTTAATAATAAGTGTGAAGATTAACTTTAGTGCAGAGGGAAAAATTTAATGAGCAGATGATCATAGCTTTCTGCTTCCTTTTTGAGTCGCGATCAGTTTAACTTCCAAAGCTGTATATAATATGTTTTGGTTAACAAAGAAGGGGGAAGATATCTCTTAAAAATGTACTGGGTTTTGCAATCTCATAGTATTGTTATGAGGATTAAATGAGATGATGTTTGGAAATACCTGGTGCTGTGTCTAGTTGATTCTGACTCATAGTGACCCTACAGGACAGAACAGTACTGCCCCGTGGTCAGAACTGACTTGATGGCAATGGGTTTGGTTTTTTGTATTTTTTGTGCCTGGACCAGTGTAAGTGCTCAGTACCTGCTGGCTGGGACTGATGCCCTCACTTTAAGCCCTGTTTGTGGGGTTCTCGTCCCCCAGATGGCTTCCCTGTTTCTCACTTTACTCCAATCACTGCATTAAGAAGACTCTTTGAGATAATGTTATTTTCCTTGTGAAAGGATGAGTTTTAGCTCTTTCCTTTTTCCTACACAAGTATCTAAATTCCATGGATTTAATATATGCCATTACATCTTAAACTTTAGAATATGGCAAAACAATTAGGATGTAATATGTTCGATCTTAAATTGTTAAGACTTTAGAAGAGCCCAGCAATGGATTCTAGATGAGTAGTTTTATCATAATTCAAAATCTTTTATTCTTTAGAGATTAAAAACCTCTTATAATCTCTGCCTTTGATTTTTACTCAGTCTTTTCTTCCTGGCTATAACTTTGGCCTAACTCACATCTAAGTGATCAGATCAGCTATTTCTCTGTCCACACTCAGAACTAGAGGAATCCAAAAGACTAGTAATCTTAGTTACCTAGTGCAAAAAATACCGCAAATGGGTGGCTTTTAAAAAGAGGAATTTATTGTTCCACAGTTCTGGAGGCTAGAAGTCTGAATTCAGGGTGTCTGTGGTGCTATGTTCTGTTCACTCTAGGAGAAGATTATTCCTTGTGTCTTTTAGCTTCTGGCAGAGCCCCAGTGGCAAAGTGGTTAAGAGCTACAGCTGCTAACCAAAAGATTGGGAGTTCATATCCACCAGCCGCTCCTTGGAAACCGTATGAGGTAGTTCTACTCTGTCCTATAGGGTCGCTATGAGTCAGAATCTACTTGACAGTAATGGGTTTGGTTTTGGTTTTTTCAGCTTCTGGCAGCCCTGAGCATTTTTGGCATTCTTGGCTTGTAGATGGATCCTAAAATGGCATCTTCAACCTGTGTGTGTCTCTCTATGTCTGTTTTCCCTTTTTATAAGACACAATCAGAAGGGATTAGATTTAAGACCCACCATCCTCTGGTTTATCCTCATTAACATAACAAAAGAAAAACCTATTTCCAATTGGGGTCACGTTCACAAGTACAGTGGTTAGGACATCAGCGTATCTTTTTGAGGGTTGAATAAGAAAACCTTAAAACTGAGGCTGCTTGGCATGATTGAAATGGTTAATCCCAGACCTAAATTGAAATTCTATTCTAAATTAAGCTGCAGCTAGGTTTGAAGCCTTCCTCTGCCTTCTACAAAAGACAGGTTGGCTTCCTGTGAAAGTTTTAATTGCTTGTGACACACAGAGTGTAGAGACCTGAGCCTTAGTTTATGTAAATGAGCTTATTATCTTAACCCCTCTCAGGCAATTCATCTGGTGAATGCCTAGGCCCTAACTCACTCCCTCCTAGCCAGATGGGCAATGTTTACATTTCAAAAGATTTCAAGTTAGAGCTGATTTAATCTCCTTGCTAACCAAATGATCACCTTTTACATTTCATGAACTCCAAATAAGGTTGAACCACCAGCCTACAATCAATCGATAAACACCTGTATCAGGAATGTTTACAGAGCTTGCTTTAGAAATATTGCTTTAGTCAGTTTGTATTGGGAAATAAGAGATTGATGGTAGGCTGGAAATTGATATTAGGAAAGTTTGTAGTTTGACAATCCCTTGTAAATTTTTTCTTCCTTCCCTTGCACCCCCTTGATGTGAAAGCATTTTGCCTTTGTTTGCTTTGCCTGATAAATACCTCGCTGCCTTCCCTGCAAGCCAGAACACACACTGCCTCTTGTTTGAGTGCCAGTATGATTCTCCATTTTGTGAAATGATCTTATTTTTCTTTTCATTCATTAAAATTCTTTGTTATAATTTCTAGTGGCGTATCAGTCTAGTGTTTTCACAAGAATGGGACAAAATTCAACCCATAACACTAGTTTCTCTAGGATTTCAGTGAAAATCTTCCTTCTTTATAAGTTAATTTACTTTAAATCAATGGATCGTTTGGAGGCCTGCATTTAAGCTTTGTTAGGGTGGTTTGAGAACAGCTTTTAGTCTCAGTATGATTTAGCCTCTCTACTAAGTTGATATTCTTTTGAGAATTCTCTTTGATTCCTCCTGTTTTTTGAGTTTTTCTACTCTGGCTGGTAGGAGCACAAACTATTCCCAGCTGTGTGTGATCTCTGAGAATTGTTCTCTCTACTCCTTTATGGTGGTTGTTTCTAGTGTTAGGTAGTTTCTTTCCACTTACGTGTGGAGCAGGATCTGGCCAAACTCTCAAGGACATGCCGCAGTCAATCTCTGGAGCTCCTTCTCTGTGCAGCTTCCCCACCCCCTCAGGTATTCTGCCCTGCAAACTCTAGCCAGTGTGGCCTCCATGAACTCTGATCCCTGTCTCCTCACTCAGCCAGACTGTGGGGCTCTGTTTGGGTTCCTGCTCACTGAACTGGAGCCTGGTAACTACCTCTGTAGGGTATGTTTGTGCAATGAAGCCTCACCTGCTTTTTCCTTTCTTTTACATATCATAGTCTTGTGCTGTCAGCTGCCCAAGATGTGAAAACTGGTGTCTTTCATAGTTTGCCTGATTTTTAGTTGTTTAAAGTGGGAGGCTAAATCTGGTTTTGTTGGCTGTCAGCAGAAAGCCAGGACTACTTCAACAATAGTTTTTGGAGGTTACTCTCTCAATTGTAAATTTTCCCTTTATAATCACTACTTTTCTCTGCTTGGGCCAAAATGAACTCTACTTGTGGAAAAGGAATTATTTAAAAGCTTAAACTCATCATGAATAGTCCAGGCCACTTACTCTTAATGAACTGATTATAGCGCGCATGTGTGTGTATGCATATAATCACTTTCTTTTTGAAAGCTCTGATTTACAAAGTCAAGCCCATTGAATTTTCACAGGCAACTCACTTATTGCAGTGACACGCAAACACATGATTTTCTACAGAAATACATCAAGGAGTGAAAGGATGCCGTTGGCCTTCCTCCCTCCTCCATGTCCTCTGCACTCAGACTCTCAGCAAACAAAGAAAGCTGTATTAGTTTTTGCAGAAATGTAAACAATTAAAGCCAGAGTCCTTGCTTGCTTGTGGAGTTTGCAGTTTAACTGGGGAAGTAGGGTTTGTTTTTGTGGAAAAGGCTTGAGTAAAGACTTAAGAGCATTTACAAGTGTAAAGGCGCATTAATCCAGGAAGAATGCTGGGTCTATGTATTGCGGGGTTGTAGAAGAGTAAATTGATAGCGGTCAAGTGGGATAAGTAAGGGAAAGGTTTATATATAAGATGCATTTGCAGATGTGTTTTTAATTAATAAGTGCCATAAATAGGTAAAGAGGCTAGAGAATGGCTGTTTCAGATAAAGACATAGTTGGGAGCCTGCATTGTCGCAGGGATGGCACTGGCAGAAGGACAGTGTCTTCCAGTGAGGCAGGAGGGCCAGGGAGCCCCAGATGAGTGGTTCTCAACACTTCTCCTTTTCCATGATGGATTATGCCCACAGGCAGAACATAATCCCAGTGCCCAGTAGCTTTGATGCCAACTCCCTTCTCCCGTTCATGACAGAGAATCTGAATCAGTTGAGTGAGAGTAATCAAACCGAAAACCAAACTCATTGCCATCAAGTTTATTCCCACACATGGCAATCCCATGTGTTACAGAGTATAACTGCTCCATAGGGTTTTCTTGGCTATAATCATGGAAACAGATTGCCAGGTCTTTCTTCCATGGACCGTTGGATTGATTTGAACTGCCAACCTTTAGGTTAGTAGTTGGAATCAAACAGTTTGTGCCACCGAGAGCCCTTCAATGAAAGTGATAAAGGGAGCAAAAGCTGCTAATGAAATATATTGGTTCCTCCCAGGGCCTGAGCAGCATAAAAACAGCGTGAATTGGTATGGGGTGGGATCACTGGGCCTGGGAGGATGTATAGGCAGTTCCAACAGGAAGTATGGCTAATACAGCAACTTCTCTCTGGGAGGCAGCTGCAGCCTCCAGGGTTGACATGTGAGAAAGATCCCAGAGATAAGAACCAGGAGAGAGGTCAGTGGGAGAAGTAATCACAGCAGATGGAAACAGTGGCCTTTAAGAGCTACAAACATTTGGGCAAAGGGCTTCAATTCATCTTTGCTAGCAGGATGAGAGGCTGGTCTTTGTACAAAGTTACCGGATACTCTCTTTAGCAAACACACCTGTAAAGCAAGTCCTTACCCACTGTTTTTGGTCTTACATCGCAGTATCCAAATGCTTTAGACTTGCGCTATCTAATACGGCAACTACAAGCCACGTGTGTCTATTTAAATTTAAAATAATTAAAAGTATAAAATTAAGAAGTCATTTCATCTGTCTCATTAGCTACATTTCATGTGCTCAATAGCCACATGTGGCTGATGCCTACCTTATTAGACAGTGCAGATATGGAACATTTCCATCATCAGCAATAGAACTTCTAGAAAGTTCTATTGAACAGCTTTCCTTAAGGCAGAGTTTTCTGTTTGGTAAAGTAAGTTGTAGTATGTATGTTTTTACCCAGTTGCTATGTTAAAAATCCTACATATTGCAGTTATAATGAAATGTTATTATGTGCACCAAAGGGTACATATTTACTTGCCAATCTGTAGTTAAGAAGGTAGGTAAAAAACTCAAGTCTCAGTACAAAAATAAAGTTCAGTATACTAAAAAAAAAAAAAAAAAAGAATGATCGGGCATATTTATTTTCCCTTTAACATGAAAACTTAAAAAAAATTTTCAATGACCAATTTACTTACATTCTTATAAAATGCTTTCATAAAACAATACACCAAAATCAAAGAGTGCTATTGTATTTACAGGGTGCCTGGGTGGTGTAAATGCTTAACGCGTTTGGCTGCTAACTGAAAGGTTGGAGTTTCAAGTCCACCCAGAGGCACCCCAGAAGAAAGACTAGAGGACCTACTTTGGAAAAATCAGCCATTGAAAACCCTGTGGAGCACAATTCTACTCTGACACTCATGGGTCACCCTGAGTTAGAATTGACTCCATCGTGACTGTTTTTTTTTCTTGATTGTATTTACTTCTTTGCAAAACTGTTTTGGGTTTTGTTAAATTTGAGTGTGTCCATGGAAGCGTGTTGTATATGTGAATGTCATCTGTCACCCTTGTCCATGGGAGAATAAAGGCCCCCTATCCTGGAGTGTTCTCATAACATGACCCAGCATAACTCCGGTGCATTGGGTGCTAGATTGCTGGTAGTACTGGAATAAGTGTGATGAAAAGGTACCGGTCTTCTGGCATGATCTTTGAGGGCATCGCCAGAGCTAGACAAACCTCAGAAAGAAGTATGGACTCTGGCAGCCGCTCTGCTTTTGCATGAAACAAAAACAAAAAAAATACTAAATTCTCCTCGAGAAAATGGTGTATTTCAGGGTTCCACAATGTGCTTCCTTGGTGTCACCCCCTTCAGCTCAAGCCACTCCCTTCTGCTGTTTTCTCTTCTATTTTTCCTCTTTCACCAACTCAGCGATATCTGTACCTTGGACATAAGAATTTACCTTCTCTGAACTCTGGTTCTTACCCCTTCGTTTTGTTATGAACAAATCTGTTGAACTTTTTCTTCTACCTGTCACACTTGACTCATCATAACAATTAAACCAAAAACCCAAACCCCTTTCCGCCGAGTCTGTTCGGACTCATAGCGACCCCACAGGACAGAGCAGAACTGTCCCATAGGGTTGCCAAGGCTGTAATCTTTACAGAAGCCGACTGCCACAGCCGACTGCTGGTGGGTTGGAACCGCAAGCCACCACAGCACACAAACTGATAGATGAAGGTGGGGTACACAATAGGAGCTCAATAAACGGCTGTTTGATGAGCACGGAATGAACTACTAAGCTTCAATGAAAGAATGGTCCGCTAGATGCATGGAGAACACTGCTAATAACAGGGCATCCTGGTTACCCTCAGTGGATATGTGGGGGCGGTGACTCCGAGCAGGACGGGCGGCTCTGGCGGCCAATCCGAACCTTCGCCTCAGATAAGGGCGGCCCCGCCCCGCCCGCCGCCGGGGGAGACGCACGCAGCCGCCGCGTGTCCCGGAAGTGCATCCGGAGCGGTTCCGCGGGTCGAGGTGAGCGCCCGCGGGCAGAGCAGGCAGGCTGTTGCCCCCGCAGGTCTGGCCTGGTCCCGTCCTGTTCTTCGCAGAGTCCCCCAGGCCTGCGGGAGCAGCGGCAGAGCCCGGCTGGCGCGCGACTGTGCGCCACGAAGCGCTGGCGGCTCATGTGCGCGGGGCCTCCGCGAGGGTGGGCGGTGGGGGGACGAGGACGGGGTGGCGGTGCTGTGAGTGGGTGCCTGTGCCCTGACCAGGTTCTGC
This sequence comes from Dugong dugon, assembly GCA_030035585.1. Lineage (NCBI taxonomy): Eukaryota > Metazoa > Chordata > Mammalia > Sirenia > Dugongidae > Dugong > Dugong dugon. The sequence continues at coordinate 62,920,387 of CM057470.1, read as the reverse complement.
GATTCTGAGCCTGTGCGCCGGCGGCGAGTCCCCGGCTCGGTGTCTGCTTTGGGGGCGAAAACGGGCTCCTTCCTCCTGCCTTTCTTCAGAGACTGGGAAGGAGCCTCGGAAAGAGAGAACCCGGGTGGGGTGACGCCGGGAATCGTTCTCATCAGGGTGCTGTTCGCGTTTGTTGGCGGAGGGTGCGGAGTGCAGTGGGCAGCCCTGGCCGTCGGGGCGCTAAGTGCCACTAGGTCCCCCAGCTGTTTGGGATAAACGCCAAAACGCCCCCACACATGCCCACCCGTCGGCAGCTATCCTCAAGCCACAGGTTTTAGAGCTTCCTGGGTTTGAATTTGGCTACCGTAGTGAGTCTGAGTCCTGATTTGTAAACTTTTATACTTCCCTTGCACAGTGATGGTGAGGATTAGAAATAACATGAACAGAGCCCAATATGGGCGTCGATACATAGTAGGCGCTCAACAAATATGTATATATGTGTGTGTATACATATACATATATACATAATACATGTATTTGTGTGTATATATCCAAAAAACCAAACCCGTTGCCGTCGAGTCGATTCCGACTCAGTGATCCATAGGGTTTCCAAAGAGCGGCTGTTGGATTCATTAGCAGCTGCAGCTCTTATCCACTTAGCCACCAGGGTTCCATATATATATATATGTATGTATGCGTGTGTGTGTATACATTTTAAAATTCTTATTTGTTACAGTTCTAATAAGTATAACATATACATTTGGGATAACCTTAATTTTTTTTTTGGTAACAAGCAGATTCTCATGAAGTCATTGGGATATAAGCTCATAAACCCTCTAAAAAGTAATTCTGAATAATTTGAAACATTTTTCTTATATAATAGTATAATAATTATCAAAATTAGATTTCAGTGTTTTATAAAATTGTTAATTTTCCCTCAGTGTCATACATATGTATATGTGTGTGTGTGTCTTATCTCCCATCTGAACTGCACTCTTAATTTAGGAACCAAATAAATTTGGGTAAGTTTGCAGATCCATCCCTTGCTGTCTGAAATCTTGCTGCTGTTAGTTGAAACTCAGGCAATAAATAGATTTAAATAATAAAGGATACTTGTATATTCATTCATTCAACAGATATTAATTTAAAGCTGTATGTTCCCCTCTAAGCAGTGCTTCAGCTGCATCCCACAGATTTTGATATCTTGTATTTTCATTTTTTGTGATTTTTAATTTTAACCATGAATTATTTGAGTGTTAATAATTTCCATATACTGGGATGTCTTACTGTTTTTGAATTCTAATTCCATTGTGGTCTGAGAATATATGCTGTAAGATTCCAGTCTTTTGAAAAATATGCATATGGCCTCTTGGTGAATGTTTCATATATAGTTGAATGTGTATTTTGCAGTTGCTGGGTCTAGTGATTTGTAAATTTCAGTAAGATAAAATTGGTTAATTGTGCTGTTCAGGTTTTCTGTTTCCTAACTGATTTTTTTTTTTTCCTGCTTGTTCTATCAGTTACTGAGAGAAAGGTGTTAAAGTTTCTACCTATGATTGAGGATTTGTCCCTTTAGACCTGATAGTAGGTGCATTCACATTTAGGATCACGATCGTTAGTTTTCTTGATTAATTGACCTACTTCTCATAATGAAATGTCCCTCTTGGTTTCTCTCTTTGCCTTGAAGTCTACTTTGTCAGATACTAACATAGCTATGCCAGGTTTCCTGTGGTTGCTGTTTGCACAGAATATTTTTTTCCATCCTTTTATTTTCAACCTTTCTATGTCTTTATATTTAAAATACGTTTTTTACAGACAGTATATCATTGGATCTTGCTTTTTACAATTTGACAGTGTCTACTTTGTAATTGTAGTGTTCATTCCACTTACACTTAATGTAATTATTGATATATTGGGTTTTAGTCTGCCATCTTGCCTTGCCTTTGATCTTCCTGTTTGTTTGTTTCTTACTCTTTTCCTATTGCCTTTTGGGTTATTGAGTTTTTGGTTTTTGTTTTTTTTTAGCATTCCTTTATTGGCTTTTTGTGGAGTCCTGGTACTGGTGGTACAGTGGTTAAGAGCTTGGCTGCTAACCAAAAGGTCAGCATTTCGAATCTACCAATCACTCCTTAGAAACCCTATGTGGCAGTTCTGCTCTGCCCTATAGGGTCACTTTGAGTTGGACTCGACTTGATGGCAGTTATTTGGTTTTGTTTTGTTTTGTTTTTAATTGGCTTTTTAGTTGTACCTCTCTGTATTTATTGAAGAGACCTTTGTTTCCCCATTGAATGGACGTAGCACCCTTACCAAAAATCGGTTGACCATAGATGTCTGTGTTTCTTTCTGGACTCTCAATTCTATTCCATTAGTCTGTGTGTCTGTTGTTATACCAGTGTCAGGCTGTTTTGATTACTGTAGCTGTGTTGTTTGTTTTAAAATCAGGAAGCGTGAGTCCTCCTACTTCGTTCTTCTCTTTCATTATTGCTTTATCTATTCAGGGCTTCTTCCCCTTCCATATAAAGTTGTAGATTGGTTTTTCCATTCTGTAAAGAAGGCTGTTGGAACCTTTGATCGGGATTGCGTTGAATCTATAGATCATTTAGGGTAGTGTTGACATCTTAACAATATTAAGTCTTCCAATTCATGAACATGGAACATCTTTCCATTCATTTAAGTCGTATTTAGTCTGTTGCAGCCGTGTTATATAATTTTCAGTGTACAAGTCCTTCACGTCCCTGGTTAGATTTTCCCAGATATTCTCTTAGATGCTGTCACAAATGGAATGGTTTCCCTAATTTCCCTTTCATATATCACGTTGGTGGTATATAGAAACCCAACTGATTTTTGTTGACTTTGTACCCTGCAACTTTGCTAAATTCCTCTATTAGCTCTAGAAGTTTTCTTACGGACTCTTCAGGAATTTCTGTATATAGGTTCATATCATCTGTGAGTAGAGATAATTTTACTTCTTTTCCAGCTTGGATACCTTTTATTTCTTTTTCTTGTCTTTTTATTGCTCTGGCTATGACTTCTAATACAATATTGAATAGAAGTGAGAGCAGGCACCCTTGTCTTGTTCCGGATTTCAGAGGGAAAGGTTTCAGTCTTTCTTTGTTAAGTATAATGTTAGCTGTTGACTTTTCATATATGCCCTGAATCATACTGAGGAATTTCCAGTCTCTCCCAATCTTCTTTAGGGTTTTCTTCAAGAAAGGGTGTTGGATTTTATCAAATGCTTTTTCTGCATCCATAGAGATGAACATATGGTTCTTCTTTCTTTTATCAGTGTGGCATATTATGTTGATTGGTATCTGTTCTTGATTAATTGACCCACTTCTCATAATGATACTAACTATGCTTGCTGTTAGCACAGAACATTGTTTTCCATCCTTGATTTTTCAACCTTTCTATGTCTTTATATTTAAAGTATGTTTTTTATGGACAGTACATCATTGGATCTTGCTTTTTACAGTCTGACAATGTCTGCTTTGTAATTGTAGTGTTCAGTCCACTTACACTTAATATAATTATTGATATGTTGGGTTTTAGTCTACCATCTTGCCTTGCCTTTAATCTTTCTGTTTTTTGTTTCTTGCCCCTTTCCTATCAGCTTTAGGGTTATTGAGTTTTTTTTTTTTTTTTTTCCAGTATTCCTTTATTGGCTTTTTATTTATACCTCTGTGTATAATATTTTTAGACCTAACAGTGTGCATCTTAAACTTATCAAAGTCTACTTTAATATTGCACCGCTTTGTATTTCACAATTCATGGTTTTGATTTTCCCACCTCTCACTTCATACCTTAACACTTCCCATTTCCCACCTCCCGTTTCCCACTTCCCATTTCATACTTCCTTTTTCTCACTTTGAACTTCACAAATATAACCTAACAATAGATTAAATCCATTCATTACTCCTCTTTGTGCAATTTTTCTTTCTTCTACATGTTATATTGGTATAATGTCATTATTAATTTTTTATTTATCTGTGCTTTAAGTGAAAGTTACAATTCGAGTTAGTCTCTCATGCAGAAATTTAAACACACATTGTTATGTGACCCTAGTTGCTCTCCCTGTACTGTGACAGCACACTCCTTTCCACCCCAGATTTCCTGTGTCCATTCAACGAGCTCCTGATCCTCTCTGCCGTCTCATCTCGCCTCCAGACAGGAGCTGCCCATTTAGTCTCATGTATCTATGTGAGGTAAGAAGCACTCTCTTCACAAGTATCATTTTATGTCCCATAGTCCAGTCTAATCTTTGTCTGAAGAGTTGGCCTTGGGAATGGTTTTAGTTTTGGGCTAACAGAGAGCCTGGGGGCCATGTCTTCCAGGGTCCCTCCAGTCTCAAACTGTTAAGTCTCGTCTTTTTACTAGAATTTGAATTCTGTGCCCCACTTTTCTCCTCCGTCAGGGACTCTGTTGTGTTCCCTGTCAGGGCGGTCATTGGTGGTAGCCAGGTACCATGTAGTTCTTCTGGTCTTAGGCTGATGGAGTCTCTGGTTTATGTGGTCCTTTCTGTCACTTGGGCTAATGTTTTCTTTTTGTCTTTGGTGTTCTTCATTCTCCTTTGCTCCATGTGGGGTGGGACCAATGATCTTAGATGGTTGCTCACTAGCTTTTAAGACCTTAGATGCCACTCGCCGAAGTGGGATGCAGAACATTTTCCTAATAAACTTTGTTATGCCAGTTGACCTAGATGTCCCCTGAAACCACGGTCCTCAGACCCCTGCCACTGCTGCTCTGTCCTCCAAGTGTTTGGTTGTATTTAGGAAACCTCTTAGCTTTGGTTTAGTCCAGTTGTGCTGACTTCCCCTGTAGTGTGTGTTGTCCTTCCCTTCACCTAAGATAATTCTTGTCTACTATCTAGCTAGTGTATACTGCCTCCCTCCCTCCCTCCCCACCCTCATAACCATCAAAGAATGTTTTCTTCTGTGTTTAAACCTTTTCTTGAGTTCTTGTAATAGTGGTCTTATACAGTATTTGTCCTTTTGTGACTGACTAAATTCACTCAGCATAATGCCTTCCAGATTCCTCCATGTTATAAGATGGTCTTTTTTATCTCTCTTTTGCGCTTAACCCTGTTTCAACTGCTCTTTGTTAAGGTTTGCATAGTTTCACCCTGCTCATGCGAAGCCCAGCCCTTGGCTGAGCACTCCTGGTGAAACCCCACACAGACTTCAGCCCCATCCCTGTAGCCCCCTCCTCTCCGGTGCCCTATCCTTCAGATTCCAGCCACTACAGCAGTTCTGAAGTCTGATCTTTGCCTTCTTAACTTGGTGTGACCACTCTCTGTAAGCTCTGGCTTCCTGCACTGTGGGTGGAAAATTGTCCCCACACAGACAGCTAGGATGACCATGGGGCTCACCTCATGAGTCCATTCTTGCAGGGAGTGCACTCTCTAGCTTGTCTGTTGTCCAAGGCCTGAAAACAGTTGCTTCATTTGTTTTCTAGTTGTTTGCAGTGGGTGGGCTTGTCTGTAATACCAGTTACTCTGCTATTATCAGAAACTGAATTCCCAACCAATATTTGTTGAGCATTGAATGTATGTCACACTAGCACACTGGGTGCTGCATGAATACATATGTGAATGAAATGTATAGGTTTCCTTTTAAACAAAAATAAATATACCGAGGCCCGTAAGGAGCCCTGGTGGTACAGTGGTTAAGAGCTACAACTCCTGACCAGAAAAAGGTTGGCAGTTTGAATCCACTAGCCACTCCTTGGAAACCCTAATGGGCAGTTCCACTCTGTCTTATAGGGTAGCTATGAGTCGAAATCGACTCAGTGACAGTGGGTTTGGTTTTTTGATTTTGGAGTTCCCTAAGAGAAACATGTAATAGTGGATGAACCCTTTTTATGTTTATTTTCATCCTTGAAAAAGCTTACTTTCTTATTTTTTTCAGTTTCTAAATGATTTTCTAATTAAGAATGAATTGTTTGGGTGAAGTGGTAGGGATGAGGACATTGCTTCTTATACCCCAAGGAAAAAGCAGCTATTAAAAGCTAGAGTGTTACCCTAATCTGGTTAAGCCAGACATTCAAGTGACTTTCATTAGAATATCATCAACAGGTATATACTTTTTTGATTGTTGTAGTTAGTATTGTGAATTAATGATGAGTTAATACTTATATCAAAGTCAACTCCTTCATAACTTTTAAGAATCAACAATAATTCAATACATCCTGAGGAATACAGGCAAGACAATTAAGTAGAAATAGTGCATGCTTCTTTAAAAAATAATACTAACTTTGTCATTCAGCATTTCTCTTCTCGCTGTCTTAGTTGCTGTCTTTGAAATTTGGATAGCATTAGCCATAAAAGCAATAGAAGTGTTGTCAGATAGTCAGTATTTGTTCTAAACATCCTTTAAGCCCAAGGTTAAAAATTTCAGGTGTGACAGGTTTTCCATAACTTACAAAGAGACCAGTTTTCAGCATGGCCCTCAAAAGAGGTCACTTGCAAATTTCATTGCACCTTTTGGGGAAGAACAGTTTTATTCTCTTCAAGCTCAGTATTATTATGGAAGCATCTTATCAGTTCAATATGGGGCTTTGTTTGTAGGGCACTGGTGTCTTCGTCCAGCTTTACTTTTCAGTCTGTAAATAGACAGATGTGGATATAGAAGTGCTAGGTGGAGAAGAACTGTTTACCTGGAAGCCCAGTGATAATGCTTCATGAGGTGGATGGCATTCTTCTACTTGGTCTGGGCATTTGAAGGCCAAGAGAAAATGTTATGAAGTGGGCAGGGTGGTGGTGGCAGTTTAGACAGTATCAGTGGTTTGCTCTGTGGCCACAAGTTTATATTTTTTCAAAATAGAAGAATGTATCCATTGAGCCCCTAGGTGGTGCAAACAGTTAATGTGCTCCGCTGTTAACTGAAAGATTGGAAGTTTGAGTGTACCCAGAGGTGTCTAAAAGAAAGGCCTGGGGACCTACCTCTGAATAACCAGCAGAGCACAGCTCTGCTCTGACACACGCGGTATCACTGAGTTGAAGTCCATTCAATAGCAATTTTTTTCTTTAAATTCGTTTAACAATTTGAAAAGATCCATGGTTGACTCCAAGGCTTCTGGGGGGGTGGGGCTGGGGCATGTGAATTTGCTGTACTTGAGTTGTCCTCCTCTGAGTAGCACTCGATCTCACTCCCTCTCTAGTGTCCCTGCGAGAGCTCTGCCAAGACCTGCTTCTCCATAGAGAACTTAGAGAGGCATTCCATCCCAGAAGCACTTCGCCTAAAGTGGAAGAACTTGCCAAGCCCTATGATGCCAGTCGACCTGGGGCAGGCCCTGGTCCTGCTGCCACCACTGGCTAAGGCAGAGGACCCCCCGTTCCCTGGACCAGATGCTGCCCCTCAAGGGGAACTCTCCAGCCCTGAAACTGCCCGCCAGCTTTTCAGGCAGTTTCGATACCAGGTGATGTCTGGGCCCCACGAGACCCTGAGACAACTTCGGCAGCTCTGTTTCCAGTGGCTGCAGCCAGAAGTTCACACCAAAGAACAGATCCTGGAAATCCTCATGTTGGAGCAGTTCCTGACCATCCTGCCTGGGGAGATCCAGATGTGGGTGCGGAAACAGTGTCCAGGCAGCGGAGAGGAGGCAGTAACCCTAGTAGAGAGCTTGAAGGGAGACCCCCAGAGACTGTGGCAGTGGGTAAGCACAGCGTATTGTGATCTGGGGTCTCATCAAGGCGTCCCCATCCCTCACCTACTTCTAAAGCTCTGTGTGACTCTGGTCCCTGGGTGGTGCAAACGGTTTGTGCTCAACTACTATTCTAAAGGTTGGCAGTTTAAATCTACCCAGTGGCACTTTGGAAGAAAGGCCTGGTGATCTGCTGCCGTAAAGATTACAGCTAAGAAAACTTCATGGTGTAGTTCTACTCTATAACACATGGGGTCTCCATGAGTCAGAATTGACTCGATGACAGTGGGTTTGGTTTTGGGTTTTTTTGTGTGTGTGACTCTCAACACTTTTTAGCTATTATGGAATGAAGGTAAGATCTCCCATCCCATTTCATCTTTATACTAGAACGTTTGAGTTTGTTCATAATAGTTTTAATTGGTGGAGATGTCCAATAGAAACATAGTATTAGTGGCCTGTCTTGAAGGTCTTCCAGGCCTGGTTCAGGCCTCAGCATTTAGACTCTTGGGATATCTCGGTTTGTGCTAATCTGGCTCCTGCTGAACGAGAAATAAAAGCTGGCCTTCTCCTTCCCCATTCCACGTCCCTAAGGACTGTCTTATAGTTTGTTGTAGAAGGTTAGCTTCATGTCTTTCAGAAATCCTGACGCTGGATCCTTCAGTAACTAGTAATATATGGTCTCTAGATCAGCATCCAAGTTCTAGGACAGGAAATCTCAGAGAAGATGGAATCTCCAAGCTGCCAAGTGAGGGAGGCAGAGTCCCATCATGAAGTGGTGCCTCAAGAGGTGGGACATCAAAGTTCAGCATCAGAGCCTGCGGAGCAACTGAGTCATGCCGTGAAAGAGGAATCTGACGCTGAGCAAGAGTTAGGTGAGGGGCAGTTATTATTCATGGTGGTATGGTGTGCTCTTGGAGAAAATTAGGGGTTGTGGTTGTGTGAGTTTAAAATGATAAATGATCAGATTGACTTGTCCCTGGAAGGTTTGGAAACAGGGTAGACCTCTATGAGTCACCCCAATTTTGACACTTAAAGTCTGCATTTTACACCACTTTATGTCTGTGCTAGACCATTTGGATTTTGGATCTGAGCAAGAAGGTGGGAGAAAATTTGGGTGAGACTGTTTGGAAGGTTGGAGGGAGTTGAACTTTGTTAATTAATGTAAAACAAATGTTGAAATCACGGATGAAGGAACAGGTATCAGTTCTAATTTGTCAAGTTTTTTTTTTTTTTTTATCAGTACCCTCTTGGGAGTGGCTGAGGAGGACATCTAGATTCTTAAAACTTCCTGTTTCTTACTTCAGTGATGGCTGCCTCCCAGCTTCTTGCCCGACCTGAGGAAAGGCTCGTCAGAGACCAGGACTTTGGAGCCTCACTTCTCCAAGCATCATCTCAGGTGAGCTGGGTTCCCCTGCTTTTCTTGGCCCTGAATCAGGTTTTGAGCGTGTACCAGTAGTCAGGAGGGCTGAAAGGAGAAGCATTCTCAGAAGTGGAGTGGAGAAGAGGAGTAGATGCTATATGAAGAAGAGCAGATATTCTTATCTAGGATAACAAGAATAATACATAGAAAAGAAACTTGAGTTTCAGTATGTTTCTCAGGTTCTCTCAAGGTACAATGTTCTTCTAATTGCCATCTTGAATAGTTGAATCTGGGCCCTTGCAAATAGTCGAAAGAGCTATGAAGAGACAAATCTTTTTTTTTTTTTAAATATTTTATTGTACTTCAGGTGAAGGCTTACAGAACAAACAGTTTCTCATGTAACAGTAGTACACATGCTGTTTTATGACTTTGGTTAACAACCCCACAACATTTTAACCCTCTGAATTCTCAGCTTTTTTTTTTTTTTGGTGAAGATACACATAGCCAAAGATACACCATTTCAAAACTTTTTACTTACACATTTAAGTGACATTGACTATGCTCTTCCAATTGTGCTGCCATTCTCGCCCAAGATGAAGGCTTACAGGACAAAATAGCCTCCCATTTAACAGTTACTACAAATGTTGCCCTATAACAGTGGTTAACAATCTCACAGCACATCAACAGTATCCTTACTCAACTTGTGTTCCTTATCATCAGCTTCCTACTCCCCCTCTGCCTTCTGGCCCTTGTCACTGGACTCCTGTACCTCGTTAGTCTCATTTAGTTTTACTGGGCGGTCCACTCCCAGGCTGAACAGTGAACCTCGAAGGTAACTTCACCTCTGAGCTGAAAGAGTGTCTGGGGGCCATACTCTTGAGGTTTCTCCAGTCTCCTTTAGGCCAGTAAATCTGGTCTTTTTTTTTCTTCTTTTTTTTTTTTGTGAGTTAGAATTATGCTCTACATCCTTCTCCAGCTCTGTCCAGAACCCTCTGTTGTGATCCTGGTCAGAGCAGTCAGCGGTGGTAGCCGGGCACCATCTAGCTGTACTGGACTCAGTCTGGTGGAGGTCTTGGTAGCTGTGGACAGTTAGTCCTTTGGACTAATCTTTTCCTTGTATCCTGTTCTCTTCGTTCTCCCTTGCTCCCGAAGGGATGAGACCAGTGTAGTATCTTAGATGGCCGCTCACAGGCTTTTAAGACCCCAGACACTACTCACCAAGGTAGAATGTAGAGCATTTTCTTTATAAGTAGTGTAATGCCAGTTGAGCTAGATGTTCCCCAAGACCATGGTCCCCAGAGCCCTCCGTCCAACAACTCAGTCCCTCGGGGAGTTTGGATGTGTCCATGGGGCCTCCATGACCTTTCCTTGTGCAGGTTGTGTTAGTTTCCCTTGTACTGTGTACTGTGAAGAGACAAATCTTGTCTCAACACCACAAATAGTCATCTCCACTCTTTCATTATCTTTGGGCTGTGCTGAGGAACGACTGTATTTCATTTTCTGGTCTAGATCACTGATGTGGGAATGAGTTTGAGATTTAGAATGGTTACATCTAACATGGAACAAGTGATTTGTTCTTTTCAACTTTATGGCAGTATAATTTGCATACAATACACTGCATATATTAAAAGTGTACAATTTAGTACGTTTTGGCCTGTGTATACAATTATGAAACCATGACGACAATCAAGGTGATAAACATAGCTATCACCCACAAAAGTTTCCTCTTGTGCATTTGTATTCGCTCTCTCTTGCCCTTCTCCACCCTTCTCCCTCCTGAGGCAACTACTGATCTGTTTTCTATCACCATAGATTAGTTTGCATTTTCTAGAATTTTACATAAAATGGAATCATGCCATACATACTTTTTTGTTGTTGATGGTTATTGTTGTAGTTAAAATGAAGTTTACATTTCAGGTTAGTCTTCCATACAAAAATTTATACATATATTGTTATGTGACCCTAATTGCTCTCCCCATACAGTGACAGCACACTCCTCCTTTCTACCCCTTATTCCCCATGTGCATTCAACCAGCTCCTAACTCTCACTGCCTTCTCATCTCACCTCCGGACAGAAGCTGCCCATTTAATCTCTTGTATCTACTTGAGCTAAGAGGCACAGTCCTTATAAGTATCCCTTTATGTCCCACCATCCAGTCCAATCCCTGTCTGAAGAGTAGGCCTTGGAAATTTTTTTAGTTCTGGGCTGATAGAGAATCCAGTGGCCATGCTTTCTGGGGTTCCTCCAGTCTCAGTCAGACCATTAAGTCTGGTTTTCTTACTGTAATTTGAGTTCTGCACCCCACCTTTCTCCTGATCCATCAGGGATTCTCTGTTGTGTTCCCTGTCAGGGCGGTCATTGGTGGTAGCCGGGCACCATCTAGTTCTTCTGGTCTCAGGCTGATGAAGTCTCTGGTTTATGTGGCCCTTTCTGTCTCTTGGGCTAATACTTTCCTTGTGTCTTTGGTGTTCTACACTCTCCTTTACCCAAGGTGGTTGGGACCAATTGATGCATCTTAGATGGCCACTTGCAAGCTTTTAAGACCTCAGACGCCACTGACCAAAGTAGGATGCAGAACATTTTCTTATTAAGTTTTGTTATGCCAGTTGACCTAGATGTCCCCTGAAAGCATGGTTCCCAGACCCCTACCCCTGCTACTCAGTCCCTGGAAGTGTTTGATTGTATTCAGGAAACTTCTTAGCTTTGGTTTAGTCCAGTTTTGCTGACTTCCCCTGTGGTGAGTGCTGTCCTTCCCTTCACCTAAGATTATTCTTATCTACTATCTAGTTAGTAAATAACCCTAACCCTCCCTCCCCACCCTCATAACCACTGAAGAATGTTTTCTTCTGTGTTTAAACCTTTTCTTGAGTTTTTATACTAGTGGTGTTATACAATATTTGTCCTTCTGTGACTGACTAAATTCACTCAGCATAATGACCTCCAGCTTCCTCCGTGTTATAAGATGTTTCACGGCTTCATCATTGTTCTTTATCGTTGCGTAGTATTCCATTGTATGGATATACCATAATTTGTTTATCCGTTCGTCCATTGATGGGCACCTAGGTTGTTTCCATCTTTTTGCTATTGTGAACAGTGCTGCAATGAACATTGGTGTGCATGTAGCTATTAGTGTGTCAGCTCTTATTTCTCTAGGATATATTCCAAGGAGCGGGATAGTTGGATCATATGGTACTTCTATTTCTAGCTTTTTATGGAAGCGCCAGATTGATTTCCAAAGTGGTTGTACCATTTTACATTCCCACCAACAGTGTATAAGTGTTCCAGTCTCTTCACAGTCTCTCCAGTGTTTATTATTTTGTGTTTTTTGCATTAATGCTAGCCTTGTTGGGGTGAGATGATATTTCATTGTAGTTTTGATCTGCATTTCTCTAATGGGTAATGATCGTGAGCATTTCTTCATGTGTCTGTTAGCTGCCTGAATATCTTCTTTGACAAAGTGCTTGTTCATATCCTTTGCCCATTTTTTAATTGAGTTATTTGTCCTTGTGTTGTTGAGGTTTTGTAGTAATCTTGTAGATTTTAGAGATTAGATGATGATCGGATTTGTCGTAGCCAAAAATTTTTTCCCAGTCTGTAGGTTGTCTTTTGGTGAAGTCTTTTGATGAGCTTAAGTGTTTAATTTTTAGGAGCTCCCATTTATCTAGTCTCTCTTCTGGTGCTTGTGCATTGTTACTTATGGTTCATATTCTGTTTATGCCACGTATTAAGGCTCCTAGCATTGTCCCTATTGTTTCTTCAATGATCTGTATCGTTTTTGATTTTATATTTGTCTTTGATCCATGTTGAGTTAGTTTTTGTGCATGCTGTGAGGTATGGCTCTTGTTTTCAGTTTTTTGCAGTTGTGCCAGCACCATTTGTTAAAGAGACTGTCTTTTCCTCAATTAGCAGACTTTGGGCCTTTGTCAAATATCACCTGCTCATGGGTGGATGAATTTATGTCTGGATTCTCAATTCTGTTCCATAGGTCTATGTATCTGTTGTTGTACCAGTACCAGGCTGTTTTGACTACTGTGGCAGTATAATAGGTTCTAAAATCAGGTAGTGTGAGGCCTCCCCCTTTGTTGTTCTTCCTGAGTAATGCGTAACTTATCTGGGGCCTCTTCCCTTTCCATATGAAGTCGGTGATTTGTTTCTCCATCTCATTAAAATATGCCAGTAGAATTTGAATCGGGATTGCATCGTATCTGTAGATCACTTTGGGTAGAATTGACATTTTTGCAATGTTGAGTCTTCCTATCCATGAGCAAGGTGTGTTTTTCCACTTCTGTGGGTCTCTTGTTTTCTTGCAATAGTGTCTTGTAGTTTTCATCATATAGGTCTTTTTTGTCTCTGGTTAGATTTAGTCCTAAATATTTTCTCTTCCTTGGGGCTATTGTAAATGGTGTTGTTTTGGTGATTTCCTCTTGGAAGTTCTCTTTGGTGGTGTGGAGGAGTCCAGCTGATTTTTTTATGTTTATCTTGTATGCTGAAATCTTCTATTAGTTCCAGTAGTTTTCTTGTGCATTCTTTGGGGTTTTCTGTGTCTAAGATCATATCATCTTCAAATAGAGATACTTCGATTTCTTCCCTACCAATTTGGATGCCCTTTATTTCTTTTTCTAGCCTAATTGCTCTGGCTAGAACCTCCAGCGCAATGTTGAATATGAGTCGTAGTAATGGGCATCCTTGTCTGGTTCTTATTCTCAAGGGGAGTGCTTTCAAAGTCTCTCCATTTAGGATGATGTTGGCTGATGGCTTTGTGTAAATGCCCTTAATTATACTGAGGAATTTCCCTTCTATTCCTATTTTGTTGAGAGTTTTTATCATGAATGGGTTTTGGACTTCATCAGATGCCTTTTCTGCATCGATGATAAGATTATGTGGTTCTTGTGTTTTGTTTTATTTATGTGATGGATTACATTGATTGTTTTTCTAATGTTGAACCATCCCTGCATTTGTGGTATAAATCCCACTTGATCATGGTGAATTATTTTTTGATATATTGCTGAATTCTGTTGGCTAGAATTTTGTTGAGGATTTTTGCCTCAGTGTTCGTGGGGGATATTGGTCTGTAATTTTTTTTTTTTTTTGTGGTGTCTTTACCAGGGTTTGGTATCAGGGTTATGCTGTCATCATAGAATGAGTTTGGGAGTATTCCATCCTTTCCTATGCTCTGAAATACCTTCAGTAGTAGTGGTGTTAACTCTTCTCTGATAGTTTGGTAGAATTCTCCAGTGAAGCCATCTGGGCCAGGGCTTTTTTTTTGTTGGGAGATTTTTAATTACCTTTTCAATCTCTTCTTCGTTATGGATTTATTTAGTTGTTCTACCTCTGTTTGTGTTAGTTTAGGTAGGTAGTGAGTTTCTAGAAAGTTGTCCATTTTTTCTTCATTTTCAAATGTGTTAGAGTACAGTTTTTCATAGTATTCTGTTTTGATTCTTTTAATTTCAGTTGGGTCTGTTGTGATATCACCCATCTCATTTCTTATATGGTTATCTGCTTCCTCCCCTGTTTTTCTTTTGTCACTTTGGCCAATGGTTTATCAATTTTGTTCCTCTTTTCGAAGAACCAGCTTTTGGTCTTGTTAACTTTGTCAATTGTTTTTCTATTGTGTATTTCATTTAATTGTGTTGTAATTCTTATTTCCTTTCTTCTGGCATCCGAGGGCTTCTTTTGCTGCTCTCTACTTGTTCCAGTTATAGGGTTAATGTTTTGATTTTGGCCCTTTCTTCTTTTTGGATGTGTGCATTTATTGCTATAAAGTGACCTCTGAGCACTGGTTTTGCTGTGTCCCAAAGGTTCTGGTAGGATGTGTTTTCATTCTCATTTGAGTCTATGAATTTCTTTATTCCACCCTTAATTTCTTCTATAACCCAGTAGTTTTTGAGCAAGGTGTTTTTTAGTTTTCGTGTGTTTGATTTCTTTTCCTTGCTTTTTCTGTTACTGATTTCTACTTTTATGGCTTTTATGGTCAGAAAAGTTGCTTTGTAATATTTTGATGCTTTGGATTTTGTTAAGGCTTGCTTTATGGCCTAATATGTGGTCTGTTCTGGAGAATGTTCTGTGTGTGTTGGAAAAGAAAGTATACTTGGCCACTTTTGTGTGTAGTGTTCGGTATATGTCTACGAGATCAAGTTGGTTGGTTGTAGCATTTAGGTCTTCCATGTCTTTCTTGAGCTTCTTTCTGGATGTTCTGTCTTTCACTGAAAGTGGTGTGTTGAAGTCTCCTACTATTTTTGTGGAGTTGTCTATCTCTTTTCAGTGCTGTTAGTGTTTGTTTTCTGTATTTTGGAGCCCTGTCTGGTGCGTAAATACTTATTATAGTTATGTTCTCCTAGTGTATTGACCCTTTAATCATTACATAGTGTCCTTCCTTATCCTTTATGGTGGATTTTACTTTAAAGCCTATTTTGTCGGAGATATAATATTGCCACTCCTGCTCTTTTTTAAGTGTTGTTTGCTTAATATATTTTTTTCCATGCTTTGAGTTTTAGTTTGTTCGTGTCTTTAAGTCTAACGTGTGTCTCTCGTAGGGAGCATATAGACAGATCATATTTTTTTTTTAATCAGATCTGCCACTCTCTGTCTCATTATTGGTGCATTTAGTCCATTTACATTCAGTATAATCATTGATAGGTATGAGTTCAGTGCTGTCATTTTGATGTCTTTTTTTGTGTGCTGTTCACACTTTGTTCTACTTAATTTTCTGTGCTTAGTCATTTTTCTTTATGTATTTTCTTTTCATCTTTTTCATTGTTTTTGATTTTGTGTTTGCTGAGTCTTTATATTTTTCTCATTTTTTATTTTGACTTGTAGGAGTGTTAGGTTCCTTTGTGGTTATTTTAATATTTACCCCTGTTTTTCTAAGTTTATGCCAGTCTTTTATTTCTTTATATTGCCTTGACTTCCTCTCCATGTGAAAAATCTGTCTACATTTTTTAAGTCCCTCTTTTTTGTTTTAATGTTGTCATCTTTTACGTATTGACATCTGTTTCCCTATTTTCAGTGTTTCAGCATTGATTTATTTTTGTAATTTCCGTATCTTGATATCTGGTTGCTCTGTCCTGTGTTCTAGTCTTGGGTTGTTATCTGATGTTACTGATTTCTAACTGGCAGACTCCGTTTAGTGTTTCTTGTAATTTTGGTTTGATTTTTGCAAATACCCTAAACCTCTGTTATCTGGAAATGCCCTAATTTTGCCATCATATTTGAGAGACAGTTTTGCTGGATATATAATTCTTGGTTGGCAGTTTTTTTCCTTCAAGGCTTTATATATGTCATCCCATTTGCCTTCTTGCTTGTATGGTTTCTGCTGAGTAGTCTGAGCTTATTCTTATTGACTCTCCTTTGTAGATGACTTTTCGTTTATCCCTAGCTGCTCTTAACATTCTTTATCTTTGGTTTTGGAAGTTTGATTATAATATGTCTTTGTGACTTTCTTTTGGGATCTACCTTATGTGGAGTTTGATGAACATCTTGGATAGATATCTTCTCATCTTTCATGATATCAGGGAAGTTTCTGTCAACAAATCTACAATTCTTCTCTCTGTATTTTCTGTTATCCCCACCCCATTCTGGTACTCCAGTCACTCGTAGGTTATTCCTCTTGATGGAGTCCCACATAATTCTTAGGGTTTCTTCATTTTTTAGAATTCTTTTGTCTCATTTTTCCTTACATAATTCTTACTTTCTTCGCCTCAGTTCTGCTCCTATGACTTTCTATTGAGTTGTCTAATTCTGCAATTTTATTGTTAATCTTCTGGATTTCTGATTACTGTCTGTGTATGGATTCTTGCAGCCTATTAAATTTGTCATTATGCTTTTCTGTAATCTTTTTAATTTCCTCTATTTCGTGTTGTGTGATTTGCTTAATTTCCTTCCTAATATCTTGAAGACTTCTGTATGTTAATCTTTTGTATTCTACCTCTGGTAATTCCAACATATTTTCCTCCTCTGGAAGATTTCTAGATTGTTTATTTTGGGAGCTTGCTGAAGCCATCATGGACTGCCTCTTTATGTGATTTGATATTGACTGTTGTCTCCGAGCCATGAATAAGTTATTATATTTATTTATTTTATGTTTGCTTACTGTGTCATAGCTTTTTGTTTTGTTTTGATATGCCCAAATAGGCTGCTCTTATGAGCAGATTTGATTATTGGCAACTTTGAAGCTCTAATGTCCTGTCACCAGGTGCTTAGATCTGTTACTAGGTGTGTGAGCTCAGGAGTCCACCCACTCCTCCTGTATGGATTCAGCTCAGGTGCCCAGGTAGATAGACACCAAGTGTGTGGTGCAGGCTCTTACCTACAGTCCTAGACAGGCATGGGTGATTACTGTAGACACAGGCATCTGACTGTAGCAGGGGGACACACTGTGAGCAAGGCATGGGGTGACAGCCGCCCCCGAGTGTACAGGAGGAAGGCGTGTCCCTGTTCCCTAGAGCACATAGGTGGGTGGGTTTGCAGCTGGACTGTGAGCATCTAATGCTGTTGGCTGTAAGAACTGGGGGTGGGGGGGTACCACTTATTCTTGGGTCCTTGTCACAGGTGGCTAGGTGTTGTGGGTGGAGCCACCAGTCCTGCGGCCCCTGATGTGGGTAGGTGAAGACCATGCTTAATGGGCAGAGCAGTGTCAAATGTCACGAATCTGCCACTTCATAGCTGAAACAGTTGAAGTTAGACTTTAGGTGTATACCTTGTACTGCGGTAATGAGGGCCTATGCTGTTGAAATGGGCCCACACAAGTCTACGCAGGGGAAAAGGCACTCAAAGTCCATGAATCCGTTATGCCTGTGCCTAGGCAAAGGAGCTTTGCCTACCCTAAGTTCCTGGTTTAGGGAAGCCGGAAGTTTAGTTTTCCCCATTTATTTATTTGTTCACTCTGCAAGGCCAAGAGAATGGCTGAGGGCTTGTGACAGATTGTACTTCTGGCCCAAGGAACTTGGCTTAGTTTCTGAAGCTGGTCTGGGTTCCAGTGCAGAGCAGGAAGCGTGGAGGTAAATGGGAGAGAGATTTTTCCCTAAGGGGGTGTTTTTGATCCCCCGGGTAGGCCGGACTCAGGTACTTACCTTTTGCCGATCAAGCTGCTTCTCACTGGTTCTGGGTGGCCAAGTAGACACTCTGCTGCTGGATCTCTCCTGGTGTGGAAAATGCCTCCCAAGCATGGCTGCTTGCCTGCCTCACTGCTCACCCATGAGCTGATCAGGCCTCTGAAGGAGTCAGGCTCTTGCCAGGTCACATCTGGCAGCTCCTCACTGCCTCTGAACCATCTCTCCCTCCCCCTGCTGCTCAGTGCGGTTCCTCAGCTGTACCTTTGATGGTCAGGGCTCCCAGATTGTCATATATAATCGATTCACTTGTTTTTTCGGATCTTTGTTGTAAGAGGGTCCACCGGAAGCGTCTTGACTATTCCACCATCTTCGCGCCACCTCCTCGCCATATGTACTTTTATCTTTGGTCTACAAATAATGTATTATTTTTCCTTGCTTCTTTTAATATTTTCTCCGGCTTTAACCATTTTGATTCTGATGTGCCTTGATGTCATTTTCTTCATGTACAGGAGTCTTCTGCTTGGGGTTCGTTGAGCTTGGATCTGTGGGTTTATCATTTCTACAAATGTTTGGCTATTTTTTCTTCAGTGGCTTATTTTTCTTTCTTCCTTCTCTCTCCTCTCCTTTGGGAACTCCAAGAATAATACGTGTGGAATACGTATAATGTGTACATATGTTAGATAGCTTGAAATTATCCACAGCTTGCTGATGGTCTGTTCTGTTTTTGGATGGTTTTCTGTTCTTATGTCTTCAAGTTCACTCACCTCTCCTTCTGTAGTGTCTAAACTGCTGATAATCCCATCTACTGTAATTTTCGTTTTATACATTATATTTTTCTTCTCTGGAAATTTGAATTGGGGCTTTATTATATCTTTCGTGTTTCTGCTTAACGCGTTCAATCTCTTTTCCAGCTTCTTAAGCGTATGGAACATGGTTATAATATCTGTATGATTATCCTTGTGTAATAATTCTGTTACCTGTATCAGTTTAGGTTGGTTGATTAATCTTCTCATTATAAACTGTGTTTTCCTGCTTCTTTGTATGCCCTTAAATCTCTGATTGGATGTCAGACATCTGTGAATTTTACCTTTTTGGGTACTAGGTAGTTTTGTATTCATATCAGTATTGTTGAGCTTTGCCATGGGATGCGGTTAAGTTAACCTGGACACAGTTTGTTATATGGCATCAGAGAATCCTTTAGTCTAGGGCTGATTTCTCCCTATTACTGAGGCAATGCCCTTCTGAGTACTATACCTGATACCCCTTGATGTACAGAGTTTTCCACTCTGGCTGGTGGCAGTGTGAACTATTTCCAGCCTTCTTTGAGCTCTGGGATTGTTCCCTCTGCTTCTTCTAGGTGGTTCTTTCCAGGCTCAAGTAGTTTCCTCCCACACTTGCACTGCTCGGTATTCAACTGAATACTTAATGGGCAGAATCTCCTGAGCTGTCTCTCTGTGCAGCTCTCCCCTGTCTGGTCTTCTGCCCTGCTAATCTAGCTACCTTGGTCTCCTCAGACTCTCAACTCCTTCTGCCCAATGTAGGGAGGCTGCTGGGCCCCTCTTGGGTTCCCTCTTGCTGAGCTGCTGCGTGGGCACTTATCTCCAGGCAGTCAGACAGGGCAGTTGTAGGGCTCCCCTCATTTGTTTCCCCACTTTCAGGGATCACTTTTTGTGCTGCAGTGTCTGAAAACCATTGTTTTCTATGTTTTGCTCCCATTTTAAGACTGTTGCAGGCAGGAATATAAATCCAAACCCTGTTACTTTGTCTTGGCTGGAAACTGAACTCCCTGGGACAGGTGTATCTTGATTATGTAGTTGATGGTTCTGAAAAGTTGCATTTGAAAAAACGAAAGTTTTCCAGGAATCTGTACATCTTACCACCACCTGTCTGTCAGTTTGTTGTATTGTGGTAGCTTGCGTGATGTTGTGATGCTGGAGGCTATAACGCTAGTATTTCAAATACCAGCAGGGTCACTCATGGTTGACAGGTTTCAGCAAAGCTTCCAGACCAAGACAGATTAGGAAGAAAGGCATGGTGATCTGCTTCTGAGAATTAGTCAAAGAAAACCTTATGGTTGACAACAGAACGTTTTCTGAGTGACTTGCTTTGGACACGTCATCAGTTACTAGAGGAGGACTTCATGTTTGGTGAAGTAGAGGCCAATGAGAGTATGGGATACCCTCAGTGAGATAGATTGGCACAATAGCCAGACAGTCAGCAGCATGGACCTGAATATGCTGATGATTGTGAGGATGATGCAGGGCCAGGCAGTGTTTTATTCTGTTGTACACAAGCTTGCCTTGAGTTGGAGTGGACTCAATGCCAGCTAACAACAACACACTTTAACCGAGACATTGTTCACACCTTTGAGGGGACTCTTCTTTGGGATTATCTCATCAGGTACTTCAGACAGAAGCTGAAGATGGAGAGGCCAATAGGTGAAAGGTAATGCTTTCAGCATACCTAGAAACCAAATTATTAAGCTGGATGTTGCTTGGTGAAAAGGGTTTGGATATTCTGTGAAATGTTTTAACCAGACTTGGAGGATTATTATTGATTCTGTAGTAAGTACAGAGTAACCCATGAAAGATATATATGATGTATTAGCATATTTTAAGTAGTACAGTGGACATATCAACCATTACCTGTTCTGACTTTTTGTTAATTCAAGAGATTCACAATATGCCACTAGCAGCCCTGATTCATTATTGGCAACTATTTAATCCCTACATTTAGCTGATAGCTGAGTAACAGCCACTCAGCTCAATCAAATAAAAATCATCTTTATCCAATCCCAGTAGCCCTACTCCAAGCTAGCAATATGTTTTTGCATTAGAAGGACCTTAATATTTAATGGAATCCCTTTTAAGTGAAGGAAATTTTAAAGGGTAATCGCTCTCTCTAATGTCATCTATAAATTAGGAATTGAATGACTAATGCCAGAATAGTGCAGTCATATCACTGCACGTGGTACTTCGTCATCAGAACCTGTGACTGAGTTAGACTCTCACAAGCTGGACTTGTTTACTCTCATTCCTCTGTTTTCAAACTTAAGGGAAAGGAACACAGTACAAATAACTGTGACAGTTGTGGTAATACCTCCTAAACCCGCAAGATGGCGGTATTTCCATATTAAAAGGAAGTTTTCTTCCCCATTCAGTCCCACACTTCTGTCTTTCCAGAATAGGAAGTTAAGTTTTTTTTCCTCTTATAAAATTGGAAAATGACAAGATGGCTGCAGTTGGTGTCTCTGCTGTACGTAAAACCTAAAAAAACCCAAACCCCTGGGCGTTAAGTCAATGCTGACTCGTAGCAACCCTTAATATAGGGGATCTTATTCCAGCCTTCCCAGCTTCTTGGCAGATGTCTGAGTATGTTTGTGGCTTTAAGCTGGAGGTACACTGTTGAGAGACCCGTGAGGCGACTTTTCTGGTTTTCAGATGCGCTGACTGAGGCCTTTGGGGCTTTGGGGGGCTCTATCGTTTTTTGCCTTGTTCTCACCTGTTGTTGGTGGGGACAGTCTGGTACCCATGGAATAGGCCCTGTGCCCAGGGAGGCAGGTGCTAATCAGTGTTTCTGTGCTTGAATTCCCACCCTGCCCTCCACCAGGCTCAAGCGAGGGTCTGTGTGTTCTGATTGTGACAATGGAGTGTTCCTATCTGCGCGGTTTACTCAGGCCAGTTATTTTCAAATGGTTATTCAGGTAGCTTCAGGCATGGAAGATTAACAAAATACACTGCTACCAATTCATATATTTTATATTAAAATTTACATTAGAAACGTGTGGTACAAGTGGTTTGCGATCGGCTGCTAACTTAAAGGTTGGTGGTTCATGCCCATCCAGCGGTGCCACAGAAGAAGGGCCTGGTATTCGGCTTCTGTATACATGATGGCCAAGGAAACCCAGTTCTACTCTAACACATGCGGTCACCATGAGTTGGAATTAATTTAATGGCAGTGAGTTTGGGTGTTTTCATATAGTTAATGGTTAAATATATTGAGGTAATTTTTTTACTTCCTGTCCTTTCCACATAAAAAAATCCAGTCCCCAGTCCCCTCCTTTCTTTTCTTGTGCTTACTATCTGCTAATTAAAGATGTTTTGGTATCTCCATTTGTCCTTTATCCATTCTCCAGTGCCCTTTGATGTAGGTGGCCGACTTGATGTAGGACTGAGAATGGCTTCCCTGAGTGTGATGTAGTGTGTGACAGGAAGGTGACTTCATAATGCCTCTGGTCATGCCTGGCAGGGACAATAATGCATGGCTGTCCACTGGTCACCTCTGTTTCCTGGAAGTGTACAGAATCCCTGAATTCTCTCTGTAACCCCTGGGGTGAGTCTGGGGGACTGATCACCCCATAGACTGCATATTATAGTAGTAATAATAGTATACAGCCTCCACTGAGGACATATTTGCTAAGTGCTTTCTGCCACCTACATGACATAAAATGAGTGCCTACTTGTCCTAGGTAGGGTCTTGGGTACTGAGGAAGTACAGTGGAGAGAATGACAGAGTCCTTTTGTCATGGTGCTTACATGGCCGTGGAGGCAAATATTAAATAGTTGTGTGTGTGTCTATACATAGATATATAATAAACTGTGATGAATGCTGTGAATGAAAAGTACAGTATGCTATAAAACAGGTGACAGTTGGGGTTATTTCTGTTAAATCTGTTTTTTTTTTTTTAGCTGGGGATTATTATTAGGTGAGGGAAAGGCTCAGAAAAGTTAAGTAACTTGCTCAGGGTCACACAGCTAGAAGGTGGCAAAGCTGGGACTTGGGACACAGTATGTCTGGCTCCAAAGTATGGGCTGCTCATCACTCTGCTAGACAAGGTGAATATCTAAAGAACTGGCTTCTTGGTGGGGAGACTGAAATTTGGATTCATGAAAGTATACTCTAGCCCTTTGGTATTTCCTGTTTTGAGTCTCAGGTTCCATAGGAAAAGAAGTTTCCTTTAGGGGATTACTGAGGGACACCTTGTTCCTGAGAGTGCACCCACTGACTGAATGGCAGACCAGAATTCTTGGGGACTTCAGGGTGTGCAGCTCTTTCCCTGACTCTGTTGGTCTTTGTTTCATCGTGAGGCTCACAACTCAATCAGCTTTGTTATTGATTCTTCCTTCCTGTTTGCTGATTTGAGCTTGCTTTTCAAGAAATTCCTTTTTCATTTCTTTCTTTCCCCCCTTGAATTTCCTGAGTTCAGTTAAATATTGGAATAT
The DNA here is from genome assembly GCA_030035585.1 of Dugong dugon. Lineage (NCBI taxonomy): Eukaryota > Metazoa > Chordata > Mammalia > Sirenia > Dugongidae > Dugong > Dugong dugon. The sequence continues at coordinate 62,897,137 of CM057470.1, read as the reverse complement.
CAGGCTCCTGCAATAAGTACATGAGAGAGTTAAAAAAGAAGAGTGTGGAGAAGGCTCCTGCCTTCTGGTGTGTTCTCCATTGAACAGGAAGGATTTACCCTTAAATGCATGCAACTTAAAACACATACACTGCCAACTTAAAACACATGCACAACTTAAAACACACGCACACCTTAAAACCTAAACATTTTATAATCAGGGTAAGAAATACTGAAGTAGGGACCGTAGTTTCCCTCTTGGCCTCTTCTTCGCTTGAATCCCTCTTTCCATGATTTTTCAAATCTTCTGATGCCCAGGATTCCAAGGCACATTCCTTCCTTCTCAGTTTTACTATAGGCAGGGAAGGCAGGGTTCAAACCTCTTCCTTTGGAGCCATGTTTATGGTCACGACATTGTATTTTTTCCAGGAGCAGTGGAGGCATCTGGATTCTACTCAAAAGGAATACTACTGGGATCTCATGCTGGAGGCCTATGGGAAAATGGTCTCAGGAGGTGAGGGCATGGAAGGACTGCGAAGCTCCTAGTCAGTGTCTGTGTTGTTTCAGAGATAACCATTCACCCTGATGTTCTCAGGGTGAGGACATCATTAGTGACACAGTTGGGAACTGGGGTGAGTGGGAGCTGGCAGAGCTGTAGTCAGAACTTCCTTGCACTGGACGCCTGGGGCTCTAGTGGTACGTTACATACACAGTCTCCACAGCAGCCCTCTAAAATGGGCGATGGTAGTCCCAATTTAAAGACGATGCCAGTGAGTGTCAGATCGAGTCACTGGCTCCCTGTTACATCCCTCGAAAGTGCTGAGTCAGGGTGGAACTTGGCGTCGCTGGCTTTGAGTCCATGCTCTTTCCACTAAACCACCATGCCTCCTCCAAATGTCACGACCCTTGTTCCAGCCTCCCAGGTGGTCTGTAGGCCCTTCTGTCCACCTGCTCAGACTCTCCTTTTTCTCGTTTTCAACATATTTCTCGGTGATCTTGTAAGTACTAGTCTCTGACAAGTCCCACGTATCCTTCTAAGATGAGATTCCCGAAGTGGTCTTCGCCTTTGGTTAAGATGCTCTTTGGAAAGACACAGCAAGGGCTCACGGTCCTCCCCACTCACCCAGGCACACACACTTATCTCTGTCTGTGCCAGACATTTCCAGCCCCAAATCTGACCTGGCTAATTCAGCAGAGCATGGACAGGAGCTGGCAAGACTTCACCTTGATGCCGGGGAGAACATCTCAGTGCCCACCTGCATAGGTGAGTGATCTTCCATTGGTCCTGAGCCATTTCTGACCTCTCCTGGTTAAGTTGGGTGAGGTGGTGGAGGTAGTAGGCCTTTGGTTTCTATTACTTTGGTCATAACTAGGCATTGTTGGGTCAGTTCAGCTGGAATACTGAGGCTGGGTCTTCTCGTCTCTGGTTGTAGGGCTGTTGACACATACATTTAACGATGGAAGAATGAGGACACATCAGATCTGCTGTCTTCAGTCTTATCTGTAAAACTGTCGTGATAGCTTTCTCTCAGTGAGAATTAAGACTAGTACAGATTGAGACCAATACAAATATGGGTAGAATTCCATTAAAAAAAAAAAAAGATTATGTAATAGCAATCATTACCCTTACTGGTAAGAAGAGTGTAACTAGTTTTCTCTTATTCTGGTTATAATGAATAGTAACCATCTCACCCTCCACAAAATAAAACAAACCACTAGAAAAAATACTTCATCTACTCTTCTATGCACCTAACTTTCATTAAACAATAGCAACAATAAATACTTCATATGGATCATGCATTTTAAGACTGGGTGAGAAGAAACCTGAACTTGTTCCATTGTGAAGTATCAGTCACCCTTTGCCTTCTGTGCTCTTTCTAAAACATTACAGTTATGTGCAGCCTAACTGTCCATCATATGTATTGGCTTCTAACCAAAAGCTTGGCTGTTTGAGTCCATCCAGAGGCACCATGGAAGAAAGACCTGGTGATCTACTTCAGAAAAAATCAGCCATTGAGAACCCTAGGGAGCCCAGTTCTACTCTGACACTCAGAGCCGCCATGAATCGGAGCTGACTCAGTGGCAGCTGGCATTGGTATAGACATATGCCAAACACTTCCACATATACACATACACATTTTACATGTGCAGTAAATGCTAGTACTGTGGAAAAAGAAAAGAACAAAGATGGAAAATTGTACAATAAGCCGCTCTTTCTCCCCAGTGGGATCTAATTGTGTTTTTTCCTTTGCTGATATACTAGAGGACCAAACATCACCTAAGACATGATTTTAATTTTTAGCAGTATGTTTATCATTATACTATTTCACTAGGATTCCTTCGGAGCAGTATTTTTCAAACTGTTTTTTATGATCCATTAGTGAGTTGAATCATTTTACTGGGTTGCAGCCAGTATTTTTCAAAAATGAAAAGAGACGATAGAAAATACGAGAATGCCTCAAATATAGTAGGGATAAGTAGTAGGCAGTGTTTCAGGAATTTTCTGTTTAAAATATATGTGAGTGTCTGAATACTGTATTTCCAAGTAAACATATATTTTTGTTCTTGTAAAAATATATATAACATAACATTTGCCAATTTAATGTTTTTCAAGTGTACAATTTAGTGACATTATTACATTAGTCCTGTTGTGCAGCTATCACCGATATCTATTGCTGAATTTTCCATCACCATAAACAGAAACTCACTGCTTTTACTACCTCTTTGCCTCTTCCTCTTGTCCCCGGTAACCACTAATAAACTTTGGTCTCCATACATTTGCCTGTCATAAATATTTCATATGAGTGAGATCATACAACATTTTTCCTTTTGCAATTGACTTATTTCACTCAGCATAATGTTTTCAAGGTCCATGTATCAGGACTTCATTTTTCTTTATGACTGAGCAATATTCCATTGTGTGTATGTACCACATTTAGTTTATCCATTTATCTGTTGATGGACATTTTGATTGTTTCCACCTTTTGGCCATTGTAAACAGTGCTGCATTGAACATCGGTGTACATGTGTCTTACTGTGTTAGCAGTCAGAAAGTTTTGAAAGTACTGCTTTAGAGATCACTGCAGTGGGATTTTTATCTGTTATATACAGATGACTATATCACCACTCATTCTGCTTTTTTCCACCTCTTCTCACCTGCTGACCTGGCCCCATTAGATCCTACCTTGACCCAGACTGTAGAAAGTCTAGAAGGTCGGCCTGCCTGGATAGGCAAAGAAAAGTCATTGTAGGTTCTTAAGCAAAAAAAGTACTTAAAGGTTTAGGAAGACTAATCTGGCAGCATAGACAGGATGGACTGGAAAGGAAATGCTTGGAGGAAAGGCACCCTGTGGGAGGTTGGTGCAGGAGTCCAGGTTGCTGGAACAAGATCCTAGATGAACGTAGAAGCAGCAAGAACAAAATGGACAAGGACCTGTCTCAGAGATAATTAGCCAGTATGCCAGGTCTGGACTAGGACCAAGGGCCGAAATCACAGGAGAGAGCGCATGTGCTGTTTTGATTGACCATATAGATGAAGAGCTCATAGTTAGAGCAGGCCAGCAGGGGAGTGAGCCTCAAAAGCCATAGGCTCAGACTGCTGATCAAAATCACCATGAATGGTTTCTTTATTTTTTTAGTATTTGAGAAAATGATAACCTTAAGTTTATCTGCAAGAATTCAATAGGCAAGAATCGTTTTAAGAAAAGTTTCGATTAGAGAAAGTTCATGAATGTCAGATCTGGAAATACAAAGAGTCTGTTGTATTACCAAGTCCCTGGGTGGTGCAAACAGTTAAGTGTTTGGCTGCTAACTGAAAGGTTGGAGATTTGAGTCCAACCAGGGATGCTTAGAAGAAAGGCCTGGTGATCTACTTCTGAAAATCAGCCATTGAAAACCCTATGGAGCACAGTTCTGCTTTGACATACATGGGGTCACTGTGAGCTGGAATTGATTCAGCAGCAACTGGTTGTTGATGGATGTAATATAAAGGTCAGATCATTAAAATAATGTGATACTGATGTAAAAATGTATGCACAGATCAATGGAACAGAAAAAGGAGCCTAGGAAGAGAAGCTGGTCTATATAAGAACTTTACATATGATGAAGGAGGAAGCAAGACGTATCAGTAGGGATGAGTCAGTGTTGAATGAGCATTGTGGGAAAACAAATCTGTTGAGATTTTATGTATATCATATACCAAAATCATAAGCCCTGGTGGTGCTACGGTTAAGCACTCAGCTGCTAACCGAGAAGTTGGTGGTTTGAACCCACCCATTGGCTCTATGGGAGAAAGACCTGGTGATCTGCTATGGTAAAGATTACATCCAAGAAAACCCTATGGGACAGTTGTAGTCTGTCACACTTGCTATGAATTGGAATTGAGTCGATGGTACCCAACAACAGCAGGAACAACATACCAAAATAAGATGAAAACAAATTCAAAAGAAATAAAATGTGAAAATAAAATTGAAAAAAGAAAATGAGTATATATTTCACTGATGTCTGCATGGGGAAAATTTAATATATAAAATTTAAATATTTTTAAAAGCAACAGAAGAAATACAGGAAAAGATTAATAGACTTGACTAGATTTAAATAGAAAAAACTCAACTTCTGTGCATCTAAAAATAACCTCAAAGTTAGTGTAAACAAATTGATGAAAAACATTTTCCATGAATATAATTTTTTTTTAATATATAAAGAGTTAATGTAAGTTGATAAAAAATGACTTTCCCAGTGAAAAATAGCAGCAGTCTTGGAGTGTGAAACAACTCATAAACGTGAACAATAGTTTCATCCTTTAATAACTAAGGAATTAAAATTTAATCCAATGAAAAAACATTTTTACCTACCCAAATGGCAAATATTTAAAAACATTCAATACTTAAGCATTGAACACTTATGCCAGGAGATGGCATAGTTGCTCTGGAAATCATTCGGTAGTAGGTATCAAGAGCTTTAGCCCTTGGGTGGTGGGAACTGTGAACACACTTGGCTGTTAACTGAAAGGTTAGAGGTTTGAGTCCACCCAGAGGTGCCTCAGAAGAAAGGCCCAGATATCTAATTCTGAAAAAATCAGCCATTGAAAACCCTATGGAGCACAGCTTTACTCTGACAAACATGGAGCATCATGAGTTGGAGAGACTCGATGGCTAATGGTAACTGGTACCAAGAGCCTTAACATTCATGTATGTTGATACACTGATTCTGCTTGGAGGAGCCTTTCTTAATGTATTGGTCACAAATATGGACAAAACTTATGAAGAAAAATTGCTTATTACAGCATTATTTATAATAGCAAAAACACAATAATTTTCTACAGTTGGAGAATCCTTAAGCAGGTTATGTGTAGTACATTTCTGTGATGGACCCATTATTCAGCCCTTAAAAATAATGTTTATAAAGACTTTTTTAAGGCAAGAGAAAGTGCCTTTGCCATTTGAGAGGAATTTGTAGATTAGCAAGTTCAGGTGTAGCTCTGGGGCAAGTAATTTTGGCCTTGAAAGACAACTGATACATGAAAGAAAAAGGTAAATTGCTTCTTTAGGTTACAGGAATAAAAAAAATATACAAACATATGAAAATGAGTTCTACCACCAACATAAAAATCTAAAGTATGCATCATTGTGTAGTGATGTTAGCCAAAAACCTGAGTTATAATGAGAAAAACTTAACTATTTCTCGGAGTTAATTAAGGACATGTGGATGCTGAATTGAAGCACACACTGAGGGATTAACTCGTGCACTATAGCCTCACTGCAGTAAAACCATTGTAAAATGACAGCTGTATTTCATGAGTTTTTGGATTACTTGTGAATAGGAGAATTAATGTAAAATTGATAAATGGCATAATTTACTGTATAATGATACAAAGCTTGATATAGAACCACTTATCCTTGAACACAGGGCATGCAAAATGTAGTGTCAGGCCTTCAGGCTGGATCTGTTTTTTTTTTCCTTGCTCACTGATGCCTTTTTGTTAGAAAGAATCCATGTCTTATGATGCACCTTTCTTTGGCATATAAGTTAGAAAATGGACATAAAATTTACTGAACTGTTTCAGATCTTCTTTCTTTTTTTTTTTCTTTCAGGAGATAGGCAGGAGAATGACAAAGAGAAAGTGAACTTGGAAAATTATAGGGACCAGGAACGTCTGAATGTCTCCTGTGACATCTCAGGAGAGGCCCCTCCTCAGGCTCCCGTAAGTGGCTTCTTCATTGGGGATGAGCCAAGACACTTTGGAGAAGTGGCACAGGGAAACCTTCAGGTAGAGGGGAGAGGGGAGCAGCACTCACCTCAAGAAAGGAGTTCTGGGAAACAGCCAGGCCAGCATTTGCTAAATCCTCACCCAGGAGACCTGTCTGTGCTGTGGCTCAAGGAGAAGCCAGAGGCCCCCCAGAAAGGTCAGCTGAGACCTCCCATGACCCAGAAGCTCCCTACCTGCACAGAGTGTGGGAAAACCTTTTACAGGAATTCTCAGCTTGTGTTTCACCAGAGAACTCACACTGGAGAGAAGTATTTTCAGTGCCACACCTGCAAAAAAGCCTTTTTGCGGAGTTCAGACTTTGTGAAGCATCAGAGAATCCACACAGGAGAGAAGCCTTGTAAATGCAGTCACTGTGGGAAAGGCTTCAGTGACGTGTCTGGATTGCGCCATCACGAGAAAATTCACACAGGAGAGAAACCATATAAATGTTCCAGCTGTGAGAAAAGTTTCATTCAGAAGTCAGACTTTAATAGACATCAGAGGGTCCACACGGGAGAGAAACCTTATAAATGCTCCCGATGTGGGAAAAGATTCAGTTGGAGCTCCAGCCTCGATAAACATCGAAAATCCCACTTGGGAAAGAAGCCCTTTCAATAGCAAGACTCTTATCCCATTTGTATCTCTCAGTCCAATTAAAAATACTTAGCTTTTGGAATCATCTGCGGGAATTGCATCTCTTGTATCCCTAGTCTATTTTCATGGATTGGAGAAGGGAGAACCTGTAGATGGTTTTGAACTTGTAGGGTAGTTTGGGCTCCTAGACTGGATTTCATGCTAGCTTAATTTCTTGCTTCTGCATCAGAAGAAAGAATTGTCTTCATCACCTTGTTCAGAGTCTTCTTTTGGACCCCTTGGGAAAAAAAGTATCATTTGGAGATGAGCTTTAGAGGTATCATCTGGGAAGAGTTTAACAGAGCAGCTGTTCTTCATGGGAAGAACTTTGGATCAGCCCTTTAGAGCTGGGATTCCAGAACATGTCTTTCTGATATAGAAGGGCAAGCAGATATAGAGGACTAGAGCGTTCTTGTGTGTTCTTTGACATACGAGTGAAAAATGAAGTGTCCTTGTTTTAAATAAACTTTAAAATAGAGTCACTCCATCTCCTTTGTGTCTGAAATGTTCACTGTGTGTTATCACTCAACATGCATTTTCTCATGGGAGATCGCAAATGGTTGTTGAGCTCCTAGTTGAGCCCATACAGGCCTGTCAAGTTTAGAATAGAGCAGAACGGTAATAATGACAGTGCTAACCTAAAGGCCAGGTTGTGAGAGCTTGGCCAGTGCTAGGCACTGTGTTGTCTCAGGTTGGTCTGTCTTTGGTGCGCACTTGCTGTTGCCCCTCAAGCTGCCTCTGTTTGTCCTTACATCCCACTTAGATGATCATTTTTGCTAAAGTGCTCTGTACTTTAAAATTATCTTTATTGCTTCATTTTGTCTGAAGGTGGTAGGAAGATATCGATGGGATTTATCTTACAGTACTGCCTAGAGGTTTATGTACAGGTATATCTAACCTGTACGAATGACCTATTCTTCCATAGATGAATGCTGAAAACTGTCCTCTTGCTCGTGTATAGTGAGACTTCAACCTCCCTTTCATTTTGTCCTCTTTGTGCATGGCCATATTGTACTGTTCTGGGTGAGGATCTGGAAGGAAGATGCTAATGAGGAAGACAGGGCTATCTGCCTGAAAACAGATTAATTTATACGCAGGAAACTGCAAGAATTTGACAAACAATAGGAAGTGAGTTACTGGTTAGTTAGAGAGGAGGGGCAAACTGCAGGCTAGAGTCCCTGAATTTCTGGAGTGTCTTAGTTATCTGGTAGTGCTGTAACAGAAATGCCACAAGTGGATGACTTTAAGAAACAGAAGTTTATTCTCTCACTGGCTGGAAGTCTGAATTCAGGGTGCCAACTCCCAGGGAAGGCTTTCTCTGTTGGTTCTGGGGGAAGGTCCTTGTCTTCAATCATCCCCTAGTCTAGGAGCTTCTCAGTGCAGAGACCCTGGGTCCAAATAACATGCTCTGCCCCTGGCATTTCTTTCTTGGTGGCATAAGGTCCCTATTTCTCTGCTTGCTTCTCTCTCCTTTTAGCTCATGTAAGATAAAAGATAATGCAGGCTACACTCCAGGAAAATTCCTCTTACAATCTGATCAGGGCTGTAACCTGAGTAAGGCTGTTGTTGTATCCCACCCTAGTCGTCTTTAACATAACCTAATCTTGCCTCATTAACCTTGGGCAGAGATTAGGATTTACAACACAGGAAATTTGTATCAGATCACAAGATGTAGGACAACCACACAATACTGGGAATCATGGCTTAGCCAAGTTGACACACATTTTTGGGGAAGACAATTCAGTACATAACTAGGAGGAATCTGTTAACTCCCTTACAGCATGAAGATGAGGGAGAATGCCCCACGTAAGGGGGTATAGGAACCCCCAGGCTGAAAGCAGAAAAAACATGGAGGAGTTGGCATTGGATTCTGTATTCTGCATAGCAAAGATTTGTAGGATGGTAGGATTTGATGCTTTAAATCATGGTTTTTCAAAGTGTGATCCCAGGACCAGTGACATCTGCTTCTTGTTAGACTTAACTGAGCCAGAGACTTAGTGAATCAGAAATTCTGAGAGATGGGGCCCAGAAATCTTAAACAAGCTCTTCCGGGGACTCTTGTACGTGCTCAAGTTTTAGAACCACTGCTTTAAATAGTATTTGATTAAAAAATAAGTCTCTATGGGGACATGAGGGCATAATGATACTAGAAGGAATACTGGGACCTCCCAGGTATTTCATACTAAACAGGCCTCCCCGTTGAGCTCCTTTATAGCTCATTAAAATTGTGGATCCCTTTGGGCTTCAAGTGAAAGTTTGTTCCACATAAGAAAATTTAGAAAACATAAAAAGCTTTAGAGGAGGGAGCAGAGCCAACATGACACCTGTCTTAGTCATCTAGTGCTGCTACAACAGAAATACCAGAAGTGGGCGGCTTTCACAAAGAGAAATTTATTTTTTCACAGTAAAGTAGGCAAAAAGTCCAAATTCAGGGCATCAGCTCCAGGGGAAGGCTTTCTCTCTCTCTCGGCCTTCTCATCAACGTTTCCCCGGACTAGGAGCTTCTTGGCGCAGGGACCCTGGTCCAAAGGACGCGCTCTGCTCCTGGCACTGCTTTCTTGATGGTATGAGGTCCCCAAATCTCTGCCTCCCCTTCCTTTTCTCTCTCGAGAGAAAAGGTGGTGCAGGCCACACCCCAGGGAAACTCCCTTTACATTGGATCAGGGATGTGACCTGGGTAAAGGTAATTGAGGCCAACCACACAATTCTGGGAATCATGGCCTGGCCAAATTGATATACATTTTTTGGGGGACATAAGTCAAACCATGACATTCCACCCTTTGGCCCCCAAAAAATCAGATCCTTGCAACATGGAAAACATATTCCCCCCATCATATCATAGCAAAAGTCTTAACTCCAAGTCCAAAATCCAAAAACTTCTCTTCATTGTGAAATCTAGAGTACAAATCAATCTGCTTCCAAAGGTACAATGGCAGAACAAGCACAAGCTGGACATTTCCATTACAAATGGGAGAAACTAGAGGGAAAGAAGGGATAACAGGCACCAAGCAAGTCAGCAGAACACATTACATTAGCCCTCAAGGCTTTGAAAGTAACCTCTTCTCTGAGACAATTTACACAATGGCCCTGCCCTCCAGACTCTAGGTATTGGCCACACTCTCCAGATTTTGAGTGGAGGCCTCTCAGCCCTGGGCTTCAGCTCCGCCTTCCAGACCCATTGGGACCGCAACTCTGCTCCCTTGGCTTTAGGCGCACCATTCTCCCAGTCCATTTGAGTGGTGACTCCCCCCTGAGAACCACCAGAGGCCATTGTTCCACCCTTTGAAACCCGAGGTCATGGCCATACCTTTTGAGACTGAGGCAGCTTGCCTTCTTGTGTCCCTTGTCTCTTCAGCTTCTGCTTCTGTTTCCTGGGGCCTCTTGGCCCTTGGGCCTCATGCCCGCATCTGCCCTGCTGGGGCAAGTGTTCCAAAGCTCTGTAGCTCCACTGGTAAGTGCCCGGAGGCACCCCACTCCGCCAGAAAGCCTCGTGTACACAGGCACTCGGCTCTCGCTCCGTGGGTCGGCGAACCTAGCTCCACCGATAAGTGCCCGGAGGCACCCCACTCGGCCAGGAAGCCTCCTGCGCACAGGCACTCAGCTCTCTCGCTCTGTGGGTCGACTCCAGCACCGTCTTGCACTGGTCTCCTGGTTCTGCTGCTGTTGGTTCTCTGCCACTGCCGTTTGCTGCTGCAGGTTCTCTGCTGCTGCTGGTCCTCTGTCACTGCCACACATCTATCCATTCACAGTTTTAAAACCACTTCCACATTTTAGGTACCTGTTAGAGCAGCACCCCACTCTCAAATTTGTCCTAAGTTATCTAGTGCTTCTACAACAGAAATACCAGAAGTGGATGGCTTTCACAAAGAGAAATTTATTCACAATAAAGTAGGCTAAAAGCCCAAATTCAGGGCATCAGCTCCAGGGGAAGGCTTTCTCTGTCAGCCTTCTCGTCAATGTTCCCCCGGACTAGGAGCTTCTTGGTGCAGGGACCCCAGTCCAAAGGACGTGCTTTGCTCCTAGCGCTGCTTTCTTAATGGTGTGAGGTCCTCAACTCTATGCTTGCTTCCCTTTCCTTTTCTCTCCTGAGAGAGAAAAGGTGGTACAGGCCACACCCCAGGGAAACTCCCTTTACACTGGATCAGGGATGTGACCTGGGTAAAGGTGGTGTTACAATCACACATTTTTTTGGGGGACATATTTCAAACCATGACAACACCCTAGACAGACGCACCATGCTGTTCCTCTGCAGCAAAGACCCAATAAACTAAGGAAAACAGCACAGACATCAATCCTAGAACCCTAAGCATCAAATGAAGGGATTAAGAACTGTATTAAACACCAAATGGAAGAAGAAACTGATGGAAAACAGAGAACGAGGAGAGAGATGGAGTGGAGGTCTCCTGTCAACTAATAAGGCACAGTGTGGCCAGCGATGAACCCAGACAGGGAGTGTGGGAAGGCAACTTCATGGAGTTCCCAACAGGAGACAGAGCACCTGGTAACCAGAGAAACATGCTTTCCGACTCCTCACCCTTTTGGTGAGTAGAAGCAAAACCACCCCCATTCCGGCAGCCCCCACTACCAGGGTCCACAATATGAATCACTCCACCACTCTACCCCCTCCCACCCTGCAGCTTTTTTCCCCTCTTTTCTTTCTCCCTCCCACCTAGCCTTGTACACCACCCACTCCCCTTCTTGCTGTCCCCTGCCGTGTCTTTGTGGCTAGATAGCTACCGGCCCACTGCTGCCCTGGGTCTGACCTGCCCTCACCCATTGGCTCCTGCCACGCTGCCATTTTTTTCTTTTGTTTCTTTCTCCCACCTAGCTCTGTACATCACCTCACTCTCCACTGGCCCTTAGGTCCAGTCCACCCCCACTTGCCATCCCCCACTGCACCACCATTTTTTATTTTAATTATTATTTTCTTTTTTCCTTCCTTTTCTTTCTCCCACCTACTTAGCCCCATACACCACCTTCCCCTTCTTGCTGTCAACCCCCTCCATGCTGCCTACAGATGAGCAAGCAGCAAAGCACGCCTTGCCCGCTTGCCCTGGCATATCAAAACAAAACAAAAAGCAGGATGAAACAAATGAACATACAATAAATAAAATGATACCTTAATGTCTCAGAGACAGAGGACAATATCAAAGCATATAAAAAAGCAGGACAGATGGCTCCAAGTGACCAAAATAATCAGATAACCTGCTAGAAGAAAAGGCAGTGGAACTATATGATACAAAATTCAAAAGACTAATATTTAGTGCTCTTCAAGAGATTAGGAAAGAGATGAAGGAAAACACAGACAAAGCCAAGTAAAAAATAGCCCAAATCAAGGAAAACACAAATCAATAGAAGAATTCAGGAAAATAAAACAAGAACAAACGTCAAAATAAATCATTTGAAATCATACAAAAACAGCAACTAAAAATCCAAGAGATAACAAAATTTCAGTACTACTGGACAATTCAGTAGTTGTTTTAGGAGCAAATTTGAAACAGTGGAAGACAGAATCAGTGACATTGAAGACAAATCCATGGATGCCACTTTGAGGAAAAATCAGAGAAAAGAATGAAGAAAATTTTAAGAATTATGTGGGACATGATCAGGAGTAAAAATTTGCTCATGATCGGAGTTCCAGAACAGGAGGAGAAAATGGTAAACACGGGGAAGACTGTTGAAGATTTGCTGACAAAAAGATGAAAAGCTGACCATCCAAGAAACTCAACCCTATATAGGATAGACCCTGAAAGTCACCAAGATGTATCATAATCATGCTTCCCAAAACCAAAGACAAAGAATCCTGAGAGCATCTTGAGTAAATCGAAAAATCACTTACAAGGGAGAAACAATGAGACTAATCTCTGATTATTTGACAGAAACTATGCAGGCAAGAAGGCAATGGGAAGACATATATAAAACCTTGAAAAAAAGAAACTGCCAACCAAGAATAATATATACTGCAAAATTCTCAAATACAGGGGTGCAATTAGGACATTTCCAGATAAACAGAAATTAAGGGAATTTGTAAAAACCAAACCAGGCTTATAAGATATATTAAAGGGAGCCCATCAATTAGAAAACCAACAACATCAGACAACACCTTACATCTAGGACACAGGACACTGTCAGTCAGATACCAACCTAGGTAAAGAACTCTCAATAATAAAGCTGAAAGACTTAAACCAGGGAAACAAAGATGTCAATCTGTAAATGACAACATCAAAACAATAAAAGGGGGAATAAACTGTGTAGGTATAGCACTTTCAAATGGAGAGGAAGTCAAGGTGTTAGCAAGTATTAAAAGACTTTTTAAAACTTAGGAAGATAAGGGTCAGTTTCATGGTAAACACAAAGAAAGTTAACAAACCTAGTCTTCAAAATAAAAAAGAAAAACAGACACAACAAACACAAAATTCATAATAAAAGAAAACTCACAAACAAAAGGAACTTAGCACAGGAAATTAAGAAGAACAAAGAAAATGGCAGCATCAAACACACACAGAGCACAATATAACTGCTACAGACTCATACCTATCGATAATCACGCAATGTAAATGACTTAAGTGTATCCATAAAGAAACAGAGAGTGGCAGAATTGATTAAAAAAAAAGTGACACACAGTATGCCAGCTACAAGAGACACACCTTACACACAAAGGCATAAATATATTAAAAATCAAAGGATGGAAAAAGTAAGCAAACAGTAACCTAAAAAGTGCAAGACTGGCAATATTAATCTCAGATAAAATAGACTTTAAGGCAAAATCCACCATAAATGACAAGGAAGGACATTATATAATGGTTAAAGAGACATTCCACCAAGAAGGCATATCTCTAGTAAATATATATGTACCCAACAACAGGGCTCCAAAATAAAAAAAGCACTGTAAAGAGAAATAGTCAGTTCCACAATAATAGTAGGAGACTTCCACACACCTCTCTCAGTAAAGGACAGAACATCTAGAAAGAAACTCAACAAAGATACGGAAGATCTAAAGGCCAAAATCAATCAACTTGACCTCACAGACATATATATAAACGCTCCAACCAACAGCAGCAAAGTATACATTCTTTTCCAACACATAGATCACATTTTAGGCCACAAAGCAACCCTCGATAAAATCCAATAAAATCCAAAGCATTCTCTCTGAGCACACCACCATAAAGGAGAAATCAATAACAGGAAGAACAAGAAAAAGATCAAATACATGGAAACTGAATAACACCTTGCTTAAAAATAACTGAGTAGTAGAAGAAATTAAAGAGGGAATCAAAAAATTCCTGGAAACAAATGAGAATGAAAACACATCATATCAAAACCTTTGGAACACAGCAGAGGCAGTGCTCAGAGGTCAATTTGCAGCAATAAACATAACTTATCAAAAAAGAATGTGTGAAAATCAAAACATTAGCCCTACAGCTGTGGGGACCATGGTCTTGGTGAACATCTAGCTCAACTGGCATAATACAGTTTACAAAGAAAATGTTCTACATTCTACCTTGGTGAGTAGCGTCTGAGGTCTTAAAAGCCTGTGAACAGCCATCTAAGATACTCCAATGGTCTCACCCCTTTGGCAGCAAGGGAGAATTAAGAAAACAAGATACAAGGAAAAGATCAGTCCAAAGGACCACAACTACCATGGCCTCCACCAGACTGAGTCCAGTACAACTAGATGGTGCCTGGCTACCACCACTGACTGCTCTGACCAGGATCACAACAGAGGGTCCTGGACAGAGCTGGAGAAAAATGTAGAACAAAATTCTCACTCACAAAAAAAGACCAGACTTACTGGCCTGACAGAGACTGGAGAAACCCTGAGAGTATGGCCCCCGGACACCCTTTTAGCTCAGTAATGAAGTCATTCTCGAGGTTCACCATTCAGCCAAAGATTAGACAGTCCCATAAAACAAAACAAGACTAATGGGGCACAACAGTCCAGGGACAAGGAGTAGAAGGCAGGAGGGGACAGGAAAGCTGGTAATAGGGAACCCAAGGATGAGAAGGGACAGTGTTGACATGTCGTGGGGTTGTTAACCATTGTCATAAAACAATATGTGTACTGACTGTTTAATGAGAAACTATTTGTTCTGTAAACCTTCATCTAAAGTACAATTAAAAAAAAAAGAGTTACTCGGAAAAAACAAAAAGTTAGGCCTACAACTTGAACAAAGAGAACAGCAAAAGAAGGCCACAAGCACCAGAAGAAAGGAAATAATAAAGGTTAGAGCAGAAATAAATGAAATAGAAAATAAAAGCAGTAGAGAGAATCAACAAGATCAAAGTTGGTTCTTTGAAAAGATCAACAAAATTGACAAGATATTGGCCAAACTGACGAAAGAAAAACAGGAGAGGAAGCAAATAACACAAATAAATGAGATGGGAAACATTACAACAGACTCAACTGAAATGAAAAGGATCATAACAGAATACTATGAAAAATTGTACTCCAACAAATTTGAGAACGTACAGGAAATGGACAAATGTCTAGAAACACCCTAACTACTTAAACTGACACAAACTGAGATAGAAAATCTGAACAGACCCATAACAAGAGAAGAGATTGAAGGCGTAATAACGCCCCCCCCCCCGCCAAAAAAAAAAACACACAAAAAGCCTGAACTGGATAAGTTAACTGGAAAATTCTACCAAATATTCAGAGAAGAGCTCACACCAGTACTACTCAACTATTTCAGGATATAAAAAAGGAAGAAGTACTCCCAAATTCATTCTATGAAGCCAGCATAACCTTGATACCAAAACCAGGCAAAGACACCACAAAAAAAAAATTACAGACCAATATCTCTCATGAATATAGATCCAAAAATTCTCAACATAATTCTAGCCAACAGAATTCAACAGCATGTTAAAAAAGAAATACTATGTTCAAGTGGGATTCATACGAAGTATGCAAGGATGGTTCAACATAAAAAAATCAACATAATCCACCACATAAATGAAAGAATCACCTGATCATCTTAATTGATGCAGAAAAGACATTTGATACACTCTTAGACCTTTTCCTGATAAAAACTCTCAATGAAATAGGAATAGAAGGGAAATTCCTTGACATAATAAAGGGCATCTATACAAAACCAACAGCCAACATCATTCTCAACATTGAGAAGTTGAAAGCAATCCCCCTGAAAATGGGAACAAGACTATGATGTCCTCTGTCACTACTCCTGTTTAACATTGTGCTGGAATTCCTAACTACAGCAATATTGCAAGACAAAGAAATAAAGGGCATCCAAATTGGAATGGAGGAATTAAAACTATTTCTATTCACAGATGATATGATACTATACTTAGAGAACCCCAAAGATTCCACAAGAAAATTACTGGAACTAATAGAAAGATTTCAGCAGAGTAGCAGGATACAAGATCAACATACAAAAATCAGTTGGATTCATGTTCACCAACAAAGAGAACTTCAAAAAAGAAATCAGGAAAATGATACCATTTATAATAGCCCCCCACCAAAGATAAAATACTTAGGAATAAATCTAACCAGGAATGTAAAACACCTATACAAAGAAAACTACAAAACACTATTTCAAGAAACCAAAAGAGACCTACATAAATGGAAAAACATACCATGCTCTTGGATAGGAAGACTCAACATTGTGAAAATGTCAATTCCATCTAAAGACATCTACAGATATAATGCAATCTAGGAAAATTAGAAATGGTCAAAAATGAAATGAAGTGCATAAATACCAATATCCTAGGCACTAGTGAGCTGAAATGTACTGGTACTGGCCATTTTGAATTGGACAGAAATATGTTTTACTATGCTGGCAATGACAGCTTGAAGAGGAATGGCATTGCATTAATCATCAAAAAGAACATTTCAAGATCCATCCTGAAGTACAGTGCTGTCAATGATAGGATAATATCCATATGCATACAAGGAACACTAGTTAGTACAACTATTATTCAAATTTACAAACCAATCACTAAGGCCAAAGATGAAGAAATTGAAGATTTTTACCAACTTCTGCAGTCTGAAATTGATCCGAGATGCAATCAGGATGCAGTGATAATTATTGATGATTGGATTGTGAAAGTTGGAAACAAAGAAGAAGGATCAGTAGTTGGAAAATCTGACCTTGGTAGTAGAAATGATGCTGGCGATCACATGGTAGAATTTTGCAAGACCAAAGACATCTTCATTGCAGATACCTTTTGTCAACAACATAAATGGTGACTATACACATGGACCTTGCCAGATGGAATACACAGCAATCAAATTGACTACATCTGTGGAAAGAGATGATGGAAAAACTCAACATCATCAGTCAGAACAAGACCAGGGGACAACTGCAGAACAGACCATCAATTGCTCATATGCAAGTTGAAGAAGAAACTAAAGAAAATTAGAACAAGTCCATGAGGGCCAAAGTACGACCTTGAGTATTTCCCACCTTAATTTAGAGACCATGTCAAGAACAGATTTGACACGTTGAACACTACCGACCGAAGACCAGACGAGTTGTGGAATGGCATCAAGGACATCATACATGAAGAAAGCAAGAGGTCATTAAAACTACAGGAAAGAAAAGACCAAAATGGATGTCAGAAGAGACTCTGAAACTTGCTCTTGAACAGCGAGTACCTAAAGTGAAAGGAAGAAATGATGAAATAAAAGAGCTGAACAAAAGATTTCAAAGGGTGGCTCGAGAAGACAAAGTATTATAATGAAATGCGTGAAGACCAGGAGATAGAAAACTAAAAGGGAAGAACACGCTCAGCATTTCTCAGGCTGAAAGAACTGAAGAAAAAAATTCAAGCCTCAAGCTGCAATATTGAAAGATTCTACAGGGAAAATACTAAATGATGCAGGAAGCATCAAAAGAAGATGGAAGGAACACACACAGTCATTACAAAAAAGAATTGGTCAATGTTCAGCCATTTCAAGAGGTACTGAAGGAAGAAGTCCAAGCTGCACCTAAGGCACTGGTGAAAAACAAGGCTCTAGGAACTGACGGAATACCAACTGAGATGTTTCAACTTCAGCAAACGGATGCAGCACTGGAAGTGCTCACTCATCTATGTCAAGAAATTTAGAAGGCAGCTACCTGGCCAACCAACTGAAAGAGATCCATATTTATGCCTATTCCCAAGAATGTGGAAATTATCAAACAATATCATTAATATCACAGGCAGGTAAAATTTTGCTGAAGATCATTCAAAAGCAGCTGCAGCAGTATATTGACAGGAGGGATCAGTCCCTGGAGAAGGACATCATGCTTGGTAAAGTAAAGAAAGGGTCAGCGAAAAAGAGGAAGACCCTCAATGTGATGGACTGACACATTGTCTGCAACAGTGGGCTCAAGTATAACAATGATTGTGAGGATGGTGCAGGACCTGGCAGTGTTTCACTCTTTTGTATGTAGGGTCACTATGAGTTGGAACTGACTTGAAGGCACCTAACAACAACAGCAACATAGGGTTTCCAAGGCTGTAATCTTTACGGGAGCAGAGTGGTACATCTTTCTGCTGTGCCAAAGATTAGACAGGCCTATGAAAGAAACAATAACACATGAGGAAATGGAGAACCCAGGGTGTAAAGAGAAAGGGGAAATGTGCTGATACATAGTGGGGATTGCAACCAATGTCACAGAACAATTTGCATATAAATTTTTTTTTATTGTACTTTAGATGAAGGTTTACAGAATTAGCTTCTCATTAAACAATTAGTACCCATATTGTTTTGTGACACTGGTTGCCAACCCCATGACATATCAACACTCTCCCCTTCTCAACCTTGAGTTCCCTATAACCAGCTTTCCTGTCCCCTTCTGCCTTCTTGTCCTTGCCCCTGGGCTGGTGTGCCCATTTAGTCTCATTTTTTTTATGGGTTTGTCTGATCTTTGGTTGAAGGATGAACCTCAGGAGTGACTTCATTACTGAGCTAAAAGCGTGTCCAGGGGCCATACTCTTGGAGTTTCTCCAAACTCTGTCAGACCAGTACACGTAGTGTTCTTTTTTTTGATATAGAATTTTGTTCTAGATTTTTCTCTAGCTCTGTCCAGGACCTTCTATTGTGATCCCTGTCAGAGAAGTCGGTGGTGGTAGCCGGGCACTGTTTAGTTGTGCTGGATTCAGTCTGATGGAGGCTGTAGTATTTGTGGTCCATTACTCATTTGGACTAATCTTTCCCTTGTGTCTTTGATTTTCTTCATTTTCCCTTGCTCCAGATGAGGTGAGACCAGTGGAATGTCTTAGATGGTCACTCACAAGCTTTTAAGACTCACCAAAGTGGAATGTAGAACATTTTCTTTATAAACTATGTTATGCCAGTTAAGCTAGATGTTACCAGAAACCATGGTCACCACAGCCCTCAGCCCAGTAATTTGGTCCCTCAGGGAGTTTGGATGTGTCTGTGGAGCTTCCATGACCTTGCCTTGTGCTGACTTCCCCAGTGTTGTGTACTGTCTTACCCTTCACCAAAGTTACCACTTATCTATTGTCCAGTTGTTTTTCCCTCCTCACCCCTCCCCTCCCTAGTAACCATCAAAGATTATATCTGTGTGTGAAGCTTATCATGAGTTTTTATAATAGTGGTCTCACACAGTATTTGTGTATAAATTTTTGAATGAGAAACTAATTTGCACTGTAAACTTTCACCTAAAGCACAATAAAAAAACAAAAATGCTTTAGAGGAAAGATTTCTTCTTAGTTCCATCTGAAAGATGACAAGAGATACCGGAAAAAAACCTGCCTTGTTCACAGCTGTATCCTTAGCAAATAGCAGGTGTTAGATAAAAAGTTTTAGATGTTTATCTGTTTTATTGAGTATGTAAAGGCATTAGACTGTGTGGATCATAACAAATTATGGATAATGTTTGCTTCCCTTATGGATACTGTTGCAAAGAAAAGGAATTCCAGAACACTTAATTGTGCTTATGTGGAACCTGTACATAGACCAAGAGGCAGTCATTCGAACAGAACAAAGGGATATTGCATGGTTTAAAATTAGGAAAGATGTGCATCAGAGTTGTATGCTTTCACCATACTTAATCTGTATGCTGAGCAAATAATCCAAGAAGCTGGACTATATGAAGAAGAATGCAGCATCAGGATTGGAGGAAGACTCATTAATAACTTGTGATATGCAAATGACACAACCTTTTTTGCTGTAAGTGAAGAGGACTTGAAGCATTTACTGATGAAGATCAAACACTATAGCCTTCAGTATGGATTGCACCTCAACATAAGGCAAACAAAAATCTTCACAATTGGCCCAGTAAGCAACATCATAATAAACAGAGAAAAGATTGAAGTTGTCAAGGATTTCATTTTGATCCACAATTAGCACCCATGGAAACAGCAGTAAAGAAATCAAATGATCTATTGCATTGGGCAAATCTACTGTAAAAGACCTCATTTAAGTGTTAAAAAGCAAAGATGTCACTTCGAGGACTAAGGTGTGCCTGACCCAAGCCATGGTATTTTCAGTTGCCTCATATGCATACAAAAGCTGGACAATGAATAAGGAAGACTGAAGAAGAACTGACCCTTTGAATTATGGTGATGGTGAAGAATATTGAATATACCATGGAATGCCAGAAGAATAAATCTGTCTTGGAAGAAGTACAGCCAGAATGCTCCTTAGAGGCAAGGATGGCAAGACTTTGTCTCATGTACTTTGGACATGTTATCAGGAGGGACCAGTCCCTGGAGTAGGATATCATGCTTGGCAAAGTAGAGGGTCAGCGAAAAAGAGGAAGACCCTTGACAAGATGGATTGCCATAGTGGCTGCAACAGTGGGCTCAAGCATAACGATTGTGAGGATGATGCAGGACCGGCTATTTGTTTATATATTGTCTATGACTGCTTTGGGGCTATAGGGGAAGAACTGAGTAGTTGCTACAGAGACTATATGGCTGCAAAGCCAAAAAAAATTGCTCCCTGGCCCTTTACAGCAAAAGTTTGCGGATCCCTGATCTAGAGTAGTGCTTCTCAAACTGTACTTTGCATACAGATCACCTGGGGAGCTGGTTAAAATGCAGATTCTGATTTATGGGTGATGCTGATGCTGTTGTTCCAAGGACCACAAGAGCTAGAACATTGTGTATAGTGCTTTGTAAGAAGGTCAGGCCTCAAGCGTTTGTGTCAAGTTTCTCTGGGTCTCTCCATGATCACTTATGACTGCAACTCTCAAAAGACTGGACCAGACAGAGTTGAAGAATGTTTATTCACTTTATTAGCAAAGGTTCAATATTATCCAATTCTCCCCTAATCCCTGCACCCACACTTCTCCAGCTCAGGGTCTCACTCATGTTAGGCACTTCTCCAAGTTCCCTAGAGGAATTCTATAGAATTGTGAGAGGTCATGATTTCCTATCTTTCTAAATATCTGTGGTCAATCCTTACCCATCCATCCCTTTGGGTAGCCTCCAGCCCAGCTTCTTTTCTTGCTTTCTCAGTGGCTCTGCAGGAAGTTAGATCTGGAGAAGCAAGGCCACTCCAGCTAGAACCCACTTGGATGGGCTCGCCTTAGTTTTCAGGTTGAAAGTCCACACGTAGGTTGGTCCCCGCTGACAAGTCTTGTACAAAGGGCAGGGATATACACTGCGGCAGTCCTGCTTATCCACAGGGATGGCCTTGATGAACACCACAGGCATGGAGGGTGTCAGGTCCTTGAGCTTTGCCTCTGTAATGATCCCAGCCTGAGGACAAGAACATGGAGGAGCCATCTTAGACCCAGAGCCCAGCCAGGCAGCCTTGCTTCTGTCAGAAGATCCAAGAGAGGAGAGACTGGCATGGCCTGGCTGCCTTTGTACCTACCCGCTTCCAGGTTCTCTAAACAATACATGATGAAATGGTTCTTGTATGTAGAAAACACATTTCTGTTTTTATTCAGCCTAAATCACCTCTTGAAGCAGAGTTCCAAAAGCTGCTATTTATTATATGTAAACCCCTTTGTAGCTCGAGTCTCTCCTAGTCTTATTTTTTAATTAATTCATTTCATAAACATATTGAATGCAACTATTTGCCAGATGCCTTGCTAGTTGCTGGAGATTTAAAGATGAGTAAGACATACTCCCTGCCAGCAAATGCTTTAGATTTTAAGGCTTGATTATATCCTGTTTCTGCCTCTTTTCAGTTTCATATGTGAGCTCATCCACCCTCTAGAGCACTTTGACTTCTTGAGCAAAGGGAACTACGTTTTATCTTTCCTCATGTAATAGGAACCTGGCCATCCTGTAGCTTTCTAGATGGGGTCTTCCCATGGTTTTTTGAGACATCTCAATAGGCCTATCTAGGGCATTTTCCCCTCACTAGTCCTGAGAAGGAGCCCTTGTGGTGCAGTGGCTCAGAGCTTGGCTGCAAAAAGGTCAGCAGTTCAAATCCACCAGCTACTCATTGGAAACCCAATGAGGCAGTTCTACTCTGTTCTTTGGGGTCGCTATGAGTTGGAATCGACTTGTGGCAGTGGGTTTGGCTTTTGGTTTGGTTTTAGTCCTGAGAAATGTTTTGAGGAAGAAAAGAGTTTGTTGGTCTAATCATCTTGGGAAATGGTGCTTACCGTACTCTGTACTTGGAGCTTTACAATGCATACTAACACACTGACTACAAGGAGAAGTTACAGGAGTAATAAAACTGGGCCAACTTTGTTTACCTTAGCATTTCCCAAACTTATTTGACTGCAGGACCCTTTTCTTTGGAACCTATTAATCTTCCCATGGTACCTGTGTTTTAGGGAACGTACTTTGGGAAATGCTGATCCAGTCATTCACAAATTACTTGCCTGTGTCCAAGTGGCTCTGAGCCACTCATGCTATGGACAGAGTTTGGTTTATTTTCCATAAAATTGATATGAAGTGAAGGAGGTTTCCCCTTGTTTCTGTTAGAGGCTGATATGTGGTGAGTACCAGAACTAAGGGGCATAGTGGTGACCTCCCCCCCACCCCCACCTGAGTGTTTATGGTTGGGAGCAAGGACAGAACCTTTTTTCACCCCACATACCATAAAACCAATCCTATTAAAGTACATGATTCAGTGTTTTTTAATATATTCAGAAAGTTGTGCAATCATCACCAGTATCTAATTCCAGACCATTTTAATCACCCCAAAAAAGAAACCCCGAAATCATTAGCAGTGAGGTATTGAATCCCTGACTATCATTGTTGAGTTGTCTACTTCTCCCTTCAATTTTGTCAGTTTTTGCTTCATGTATTTTGGGGGTTCTGATACTAGGTACATATATGTTTATAATTGTTATATCCTCTTGATGGACTGACATATTACCATTATAAAATGCTATTCTTTGTCTCCAGTAACAATTTTTGTCTTAAAGTATGTTTTGTCTGATATTAGTATAGCTCTATAGCTCTCTTTTAGTTTTCATAGTATGTATTTTTCTCTGTACTTACAACGTATTTGTGTTGTTGAAACTAAAATGTGTCTCTTATGTGCATCATATGGTTGGATCATTTAAAAAATCCATCCTACCAATCTCTGTCTTTTAATTGTAGTGTTTAATCCATTTATACTTAATGAAATTACTAATAAGGTAGGATTTACACCTGGCATTTTGCTAGTTATCTTCCCTTCCCATTCCTCCATTTCTGCCTTCTTTTGTGTTAAGTAGATATATTTTAGTGTACGATTTTAATTCCCTTGTTTCTTTTACCATTTTTTTTTAGTGGTTTTCCTGGGTATTACAATTAACATATTAATTGATAATAATCTAGTTCAGATTAATACCAACTTAATTTCATTAGACTACAAAAACTTTGCTCCTATATAACTCCATTCCTTCCCCTGCTTTTGTGCTGTTGTTTTCATACAAACTACATTCTTATACATTGCATGCCCATCACTGCAAATTTATAATTACTGCTTTAAATCAGATAGGATAAAAAAAGGAGTTACAAACAATAAATACATATATAATATCTTTTATATTAACTATATAGTTATCTTTACAAGTGCTCTTTATTTCTTCATGTGGACTTGTGATACTGTCTAGTGTCCTTTCATTTCATTCTGAAGAACTCCCTTTAGTATTTCCTGTAGGGCAAGTCTGCTACAGATTCTCTCAATTTTTGTTTTTTAATCTGGGAATGTGTTAATTTCTCCTTCATTTTTGAAAGACACTTTCCTGGATATAGAATTCTTGGCTAACAGTGCTTTTCTCAGCACTTTGCTTATGTAATCCCACTATCTTCTGATCTCTCAAATTGCTAATGAGAAATCAGCTCTTAATCTTACTGAGAATCCCTTATAAATGATGAGTTCCTTTTCAATTGCTGCTTTCAAGTTTTTCTCTTTGTCTTTATCTTTCAACAGTTTGATCATAACGTGTCTTAGTGTAAATCACTTTGTGTTTATCCTATTTGGAGTTTGCTGAGGTTCTTGGATGTGTAGATTACTATTTTTCATCAATTTTGGGGAGTTTTTAGCCATTTTTTTCCTAATATTCTTTCTGTTCCTTTTTCTCTTTCCTCTCCTTGTCAGACTTTCACTATGTATTTGTCGATATCCTGGATCGTGCTGTAGAGGTCTCTGTGGCTCTGTTCATTTTTCTTCATTCTTTTTCTTTCTATTCTTAATACTGGATAATCTCAACTGACCTATCTTCAAGTTTGAGGATCTGTCTGCCAAATCAAAACTGCTATTGAGTCCCTCTAGTGAATTTTCATTTCTGGTATTATACTTTTCTACTCCAGAATTTTTTTTTAAATAATTTCTATCTCTATGAATATTCTCTATTTAGTGAGACAATGTTTGCATACTGTCCTTTAGACATGGTTTCTTTTAGTTCTTTGAACATTTAAAATAGCTGAGTTAAAGTATTTTAATTTCTTGTTTACTTTTTTATTTCTTTGTGTCTCCTAGTTTTTTTTTTTTTTTTTTAAATGGACATTTAAATAATGTAATGTGGCAACTCTGGAAATCAGATTCTCCCCCTCCCTAGAATTTGTTATTGTTGTATGTTTGTTTAGTGACTTTGCTGAACTGATTATCTGTAAAGTCTGTGTTCTTTGTCATGTGTGGTCACTGAACTGCCATGCTTGGTTAGCTTAGCGGTCAGCAAATGATTGGACAGAGATTTCTTTAAATGTGTGGAACCAGTAAGTCTCCTAGTCTTTTCCAAGGGACTCTGTGTGTTTTGGGGCATGACTTCAATTCTAAAACAGATGGGTTAAAGCTCTTAGTTTTTACTTCCTGCTTGCAGACAGCCTCAACATTAGGCAGAGATGTGAGCTTAGTATCTAATTTAGTCTTTCTTGAGCATGTGCACAGTCCTGGGCATGTGCACAGTCCTGTACATGGGTATTGCCTCTTACATTCCCATGGATATGTCAGAGCTTTTTAAAACACCCTATAGACTTCATGGGTGGCACATATGGTTATGTGCGCAAATACTAACTGAAAGTTTGGTGGTTTGAGCCCATCCAGAGGAACTTCAGAAGAAAGACCTGGCAATCTCTTTCCAAAAGGTCACAATGTTGAAAACTCTATAGAGTGCAGTTCTACTCTGCAACACATGGGGTTGCCAGGAGTTGGAATCAATTAGATGTCAACTGCTTTGGTGTTTTTGGTTTTATGGACATCTCATTTCCAACTTTTTCATTTAAGCTTTGTGGTTATTCTGTTGTTTACCCCACTGTTATTCACTGCCTCAGGCAGTCTCATGGATAAACAGTTGCCTTTCATTGTTTTTGACAAATGTCCCTGGGGAAAATATTCTGGGAATGGGGCTTTGAAGATGCTCCAGCCATGTTTTGCTTTTTTAAGTGGCTGCCAAACTGCTGTTTTTCATTGTAATTCCAGTTTGTTGGTTTTCATTGTGATTCCCGACTTGGTTTTTAAGGCTGCTGCAGAGCTGGGGGTGGGGGAATAGGAATAGGGCAAGTTAAAAGGCCACAAAACTTGCTCTTTTACTGAGGTTCACTCATTATTCTTGGGGTGGGGGACAATACTCCCTGTATGCTGTAAGCTTTTGGTTAATTTCCAGAGTTCTGAAGAATTTGATTCAATGTTCTCATTGTTTTACGGAGGAGATTTTTTGGAGATCATTTTTGTTGACATCCGAATGGGATAGAATCTTTGAGAACAAGAGCTCATGGTGGACATGTATTGTTTTTTGGAAAGTTTAAAAAATGATTACTATTAAAAATAAAACAAACAAAAACAAAAAACCTAAACCTGTTGCCGTTGAGTCGATTCCAACACATAGCGACTTTGTAGGACAGAGTAGAACTGCCCCATAGGGTTTCCAAGGAACAGCTGGTGGATTTGAACTGCCAACCTTTTGGTTAACAGCTGAGCTCTTAACCACTGTGCCACCAGGGCTTCTATTAAAAATAAGGTAATGAAAATTGGGAGGTAGAGAATTAGAATCAGTTTCCTTTCTTTCCACAGTGCCACTGCTCTTCTGAGCTTCTTCCCTACTTTAGTTTCTCATTTTGGTTTCTTTTTTTTGAGAATCCTGGCTGTGGTCTAATCTACCTTACTACTAATACAATCCATGTGTGATCTCCACTGACAGAATCTTGTGCAAATGTCCAAGTGGAGAGAGGAAAGTCAGATTACTTCTCAAGGATTATGCTGTGTGAACAGTGTCCCACTTTAATGTGTTTTCCACTGGCTCTTTGTATGCGTATTTACGTGGCCTCCTGGGACCTCCCAGTTCTTCCAACAGTTTTCTTCCATTTTCTTGGTATTGACTGCTAGAAACAGTGTCATCTTTGACTATGCATTCCTTCCAGATTATGTGTATAACAAGTGTAAACTTGTCCTAGAATTATCCATTCCTAATTATTTTATTTATTCCAGCCATCTGTGCTTGTTTTCCAGTTCCATACCTATGACAAAACAGTCTCTCCAATCTTATGGTGACACAATTTTTAAATAGCCTTTTCAAGCAATCTTTTTTTTTTTTTTTCCAAAATATCACTTTAAAGGACATTTACTGGCTCCCTTGTGCCTCCATGAAACAATGTAAAAGGCAGAAGGGAATCCCTCCTCTCCTAAAGATCATGAATGAGCAATGTGGACCAGGGAGGTGAAATGACATTTCCAGGTCATGCAGTGCCAGAAGTGACTCACTCCCAATAGTAGCTAAGACCTTTTGAGTGCTCTGTATGTGCCAGGCACTGTTCAAGTGTCTTATCTCTTATTTAGTGTTTCCAACAACTCTATTTTCCCATGAACAGTTGAATAAATGGATACCCGGAGAGGTAAAACTATATCCAAGGTCACAGAGTTAATAAATGTGGTGCTGGGTATCAGACCCAGCCAGTCTGAGTCTAGAGCCTTTGCTTTTAATCACTCCACTCTACTCCCGCTGCGAAGCCTATGTTCTTTGCACCACACCTGGCTGCATAAAAATGGCTTGATGGCCTCAAGGAAAGAAAGGTTACCTAGGTAAAAGATTCAGGGACATCACTTTTAGTCATCACACTCTATGTGAGACAGTATGTATTTAATCATCTCTTGAGATGATGCCCTTTGGCTTATCTGAGGATTTACCTGTGTATCCCAGCGGGCACCTTCCATGAAGAGGCCATGGACATAGGCTCCTTCCCGAGGTGGGCTCCTGAATTCTTCTCTGTTCTTCTTTGTCACATCACACTGCAGGGACATCTGGTCCAGTGGCCACTCACTCTTGCGGGCTGTGGACTGCATGATGGCAGTCAGGAATGACTGGGGGTTGAAGAAGCCTGTCAGCCACACGGTGGAGGGCAATGCAAAGTCACCTGTCCAGGCCTCCAACTCCTTGATTCGGCTGAGGAGGTCCAAAAACCAGGCTGCCAGTCCTGCTGTAGAGGGGTAGGCTCGCCTGGCCCACGGCTCTGGCACCATATCTAGGTACAGGGCGTTCTGTAAGTTCTCCATGTCACTGGTCATGGTTAACTCCCCCTGAGGACAAAGAGTGAGAATAGGAAAAATGAGGAGGCATGAAATCTTTGCAAACAACCAACCTTAGAGCCCTCTGGCTCATGTACCCAGGCAGACAGGACATGGCTCCAGGGGCGGGTAATGCAATGATCATCTCTGTCAAACACTTGATTTGCAAGATTTGTCTCACAGAGCCTGTTCCTCTAAAACCCTTCTCCGATGATGTCAGAGTCTATACCTGTCTACTGACAGTGTTTCAGAAAACCCAACTGCTTCCCACTGCAGACTTTAATCCACCTGTATGTTACATGTCTGTTCAACCCTACACTAGAGCTTGAGGTCCACAATTTTTGTCCAGACTTTTCAGGAGCCCTGCAGGCTTCTGCATGAATCTTAGAAACATCAAATCCAAAGCCTAAAAGAGCTATATTACCCCAAATCAAGGATTTCCTGAAAAAAAAAAAAACAAAAAACAAAAAACAAAACCAAGCTATTGGATATGAAGTGAACTTTAAGGGACCCTCTTTCAATGGCTAGTTGGCTAATTTGGTTAAAAAAAAAAAAAAGATTTGCACCAAAAACCATCCTTAAGTTAAACCTGCTAACTTTGGTTCTGCCAACTATCTCTAACAATTTCTCAAAGATCCCATCTCTATTAGAGTGGTTTCCACCTGTGGGACCTGGAGGACCCTTGCCTGTGGGCTGGAGACTGGCACTATGAATTTCTAGACCCAACTCTTTCTCTTAACTTTTGTAACTTAAAAAGGGTTATACATATCAGTGTCCTGAATGACAGCAAGAGGCTAACCCTCTGACTTCTGATTTATAGGAAATAGACTAATAACTTCTTTATGAACTTACCAGATGGTGTGTAGCTGTTACATATACACTTTCCATAATTTAGGATCTGGTGGCTAGGCTATTTTAAGATAAATACTGTAAAGAAAAACCAAGCATCCCAAACATTCAGACCACTGCTGAGTACCACCTGAACTGCATGGTTTTCCCTTTAAAAAAAATGGACTGTGTTACAGGGATAGAAAATAGATTTCATCCCTTGTTTCTCCTCAGATATATCACGGTGCTGTCCACAGCAGTGTGTTGTGAAGGATTCTGAGGCCACATCAAAGCTGGATGGGAGGTACAGGTTCCCTGTATCTGCCACCAAAGCTTATTACTTTCAACCACACCAACATTAGGTAAACAAAAGCTTCTTGTCGTAGATTTCCTGAAGAATCTGCTGAAATGAATCCTACTACTGGGTTAAAATAGAAAAAAAAAAGTTCTCTTAATTTGGAATCTCCACTTTAGTGTGCACAGGCTTCTGAAAAAAGGCCATAAAATACTACTTATAAAGTGAAAGAAGGCAGACACAAAAAGTCACATATTGTCTGACTCTATTTATATGAAGTGTATAGAATAGGCAAATCCACAGACACAGGAAGGATTTCTGTCTCCCCCTGCCAGGGGCTGGGAGGTGGGAATGGGAAGTAACTGTTTAATGGTGTAGGGTTTCCTTTGGGGGTGATGCAAATGTCTTGGAAATAGATGGATAGTGGTTGCATAACACTGTGAATGTACTAAACGCTATTGAATTGTGCACTTTAAAATGGTTAATGGCTAATTGTATGTTGTGTGCATTTTACCTCAATAAAAAAAATACTACATACTTGTGTATATGAGCCAAAAGCAAGCTGCTGAGACAGGATGGTCTTCTTCATGCCTCCAGTTATGTAATAAGCCATCATTATGTGCAATTTATAATTTATTGTATAATAATAAAAATATTTCCCTTAAAATAGCTGATTATAGTAAAATAATATTAAGTATAAAGATAACTTTAGTGCAAAGGGAAAAATTTAATAAGCAGATGATCATACCTTTCTACTTTGTTTTATGATTCCCATTGGTACATTCCAAAGCCTGTGTATGACAAGTTTTGGTTAACAAAGAAGGGGAAAGACATCTCTTGAAAACTTGCTGGTTTCTGCAATCTCATAGTATCGTTACGAGGGTTAAATGGGATGAAGTGTGGAAATAACTGGTGCTGTGCTCAGCACCTGCTGGCTGGGACCGACGCCTCCCTCTAAGCCCTGTTTGTGTTTCCTTCTCTACAAACTGTTTCGGGTTTTGTTAAATTTGAGTGTCTGTGGAAGCATGTTGTATATGTGAATGTCATCTGTCACGCAAGTTGGTGGGAGAATAAAGGCCCCCTGTCCTGGAGTGGTCTCATAACATGACCCAGCATAACTCACGGTGCACTAGGTGCTAGACTGCTGGTAGTAGAGGAGTAAGTGTGATGAAGAGTTACCGGTCTTCTGGCACGATCTTTGAGGGCAGTGCCAGAGCTAGACAAACCTCAGACAGAACTACAGACTCTGGCAGCCACTCTACTTTTGCATGTACAGAGATGCCGTTTGTTACCGGTGATCACCAGTGGCTACATCCACAGTTGACTCAGTGTTACCGGGCCGCAGACAGAGAGGTGCAGGTTCTGGACACAAGGGAAGCCATATCAGCCTCTATTTCTCTGAGTTTCATTGTAAGAAGAAAGGATGTGCTTTAGTAAAGATTAAAATATATGCAATGCTTACTTTTCTACACCCTTGAGAAATCTAAAGCCATCTTGTTAGCGGAGGAATTAAAATGTATAACTTGGCTTTCTGAAAAATTGTCACATGTGCTGGTAAGATTACAATTTGTTCTGACACTGCTTTTGCATTTACTAATTGAATGTGCAAATGATGGCACTTTAAGGAATGTACTGTCTCTTAGGTTTTGCCAGTTTGAGAGTGAAGCAGGAACAGTTTAGGACAAGAAGAAATCATCCACCCTGCAGTTAGGCCACCGGGCTTGGGTACTCTCATGGTCTTGAGCAGAAGTAGAAATTACTCATTTTCAGAGGGGGGCCGAGCAGAAGCAAGCGAGAAGGTCCTTCCACCCCAATTCATTAAGTGTAACTGTGTCCCCTTCTCAGGAGAGGAATATGTCTACAAAGTCTAGGGCAGCATTTCCTGAAAGATATTCAGAAAAAAATTAGTTTCCTAAGATGTTGTTGGAGTTGTGGAAGCTAATGTGGGTTGATAGAAAGGTTCTGTGGCCAAGTTCTCGGTAAAATGACCGTTCTTAAAGGCTCAAGCTATTCTAAAATAAAAAGCCTGTATTTGTTTAATCCAGCACCTCTCAAACTCATCTGGCCTGGATCCCTTGTAACACCCACTAACTTCTGCACTTACTTGATCACAGGCTGAGAATCAACAAGAAGAAAACTCACAAAAAGAAAACAAAACATTGAATTTTTCTCTTGGGAAAGTGCTGCCTTTCAGGGCCCCATGATGTGCTTCCTTGTGTCAGCACTGCAGGGGACTCTTTGCAAGAACTAACGGCTGGATGACCCTAAACGGACACCGTATTGTGAATATGAGGACTGTTATGAATTGACATGTGTCCCTCCAAAGTTATGTGAAAGTCCTAACCCCTTACCTGTAAGTATGACCCTGTTAGGAAGTTAAGGATTTTCTTTTGTTATGTTAATGAGGCCAAACCAGAGTAGGGTGGGTCCTAAACCTCATCCCTTCTGAGTAGTTTCTTATAAAAAGAGGAGAACAGACACAGAGACACACACACAGAGGGAAGATAGACACTATGTGAGAACTGTCTACAAGCAAAGGAATGCCAAGGATGGCGGCCAGACACCAGAAAGTAGGAGAGAGGCTCACAGAAGGAATCAACAAGTCTGGGACCCTGATTTGGACTTTTACCTTAAGAACTGTGAGAAAATAAATTCCTGTTCTCTAAAGCCATCCACTTGTGGTATTTTTTTATTGTTGTTATAGCAGCACTAGGTGACTAAGTCAAGGTACTAATCTTGCTGTGCTCATAGCCACTGTATTTATGGTTTCCCATCCACCCAATTATGCATTATTGTGAATAAAAATGTCTTTATGACAATATTGACTTACTGACTTAAAAATTTGGTGCTCACGCTGGGCAGAGCATTAAAGTTTGCCTGTTTGATGTGCTGGTGGCATGAGTTGCCCTCAGTCTCCCACACTCAACCTAAAGAGTCCTCAGACTTCAAAGTGACTGTTAAAGAGGAAGAAAGGAAAAGCAAAGAAAGAACACGTCAGTCGGAATTTCCTCTTTCCTCCTTGTGCCTGCCAGGCTACTCTACCAACAAAGCCAAGCACACCTTCCTACCACCACGCTGGTGGGAAGCTCAGAGCTGAGCTCTCTTTAACAGCCATGGTCCCCTGGGGGCGCACCTGTCACTCACAGGCTTAGCATCCTGGGAGCCCTTCCAGCTCAAGCCGCTTCCTTCTGCTGTTTCCTCTCCTATTTTTCGTCTTTCACCAGCTCAGCTGTATCTCTTCCTTGGATGTAAGAATTTCGCTTCTCTGTACTCTGCGCTGTTACAAACAAATCTGTTCAACTTTTTCTTCTACCTGCTTGCCTTAATCCTGTGCTCCCACACTTGACTCATCATAACAATTAAACCAAAAACCCAAACCCGCTGCTGCTGAGTCAATTACAACTCATAGTGACCCCACAGGACACAGTAGAACTGCCCAATAGGGTTTCTAAGGTTGTAATCTTTAAAGAAGCCAACTACCACATATTTCTCCCACGGAGCATCTGGTAGGTTCGAACTGTGGACCTTTTGGTTATCAGCCAAGCACTTAAGCACCGTTCCACCAGGGCTCCTTCATAACAATTACCTGGGTTAAAATAAGGGTTTCCAGGTCTCACCCCTAGAGGTTGGTAGGACTGGAGGGTAGGGCCTGGGAATCTATATTTTAATAAAACCCCCAGTGAGTCTGATGGCCAGGCCAGTTTGGGAAACTGTCCTAATGAGACTGCCTTTTCATGACAGTACCAAAACATTTGCCAGTTCAACATTTTTTACATGTACAGTACAGTGACATTTTTACATGTACAGTACATGTTCATCATGTTGTTCAACCATCACCAATTTCTGTTTCCGAATTTTTCCATTGTCCTTAATAGAAGCTCAGTGTCCCCTAAGCTTCCCACCCTCCCACCTATCCCTAATAAACCTTGGCCTTTATACACTTGCCTAATCTAGATATTTCACTTAAATGCAATCATACAATATTTATCTTTTTGTTACTGACTGATTTCACTCTGCATAACGTTTCCAAGGTTCACATGACAGCACTTCAAAAAAAATATTTTATTGTATTTTGGTGAAAATATACACAGCAAAACAGGTTCCCATTCAACCATTTCTACACATAATGTTCAGTGGCATTGGTTATATGCTTCACATTGTGTCAACATTCTCAACATTATTTCCATTCTAGTTGTTCCATTTCCATTAAGTTAGTCTCATTTCCTCCCATCCTTCTCGTGTATGCTTTGGAATAACTGTTGTCCACTTGGTCTCCTAGAGATAATTTTTTAAAATACGGCAGAACTCAAGGGTGACATTCATTACTTTTTGAGCTAACCTGCTATTTAGTTAAAAGGTGACTTTAGGGGATAATTTTGGTTCAAGGTTTAAAGAGTATGTCAGGACAATAGTCTCAGGGATTCCTCCAGTCTCATGGGTCCAGTAAGTCTGGATTCTTTGAAAATTTGAAGTTCTGTTCCTCATTTTTCTCCCTTTCTGTCAGAATCTGTCTACTGTGACCCTGATTGGAATAGTCAGTAGTGGTAGCCAGGCACCATCTAGTTCTGGTCATTGTTCATGGAGATAGTCCTGTAGTATGATTCCTTCTCTGATTCTTGGTTTTCCTTCCTTCTCTTTTGCTCGAGACAAATAAAGACCAATAATTGTATCTTAGGTGGGCGCTCTCAAGTTTTGAAGACTCCAGATGCTACTCACCAAACTAGGATGTAAAACATAAACTTTATGAACTATATTATGCCAATTGACTGAATCGTTCCATGAGACTATGACCACAAGTTTTCAAACCAAGAAAACTAATCTATATATAGTTGTTGTTGTTGCAAAATTGTACATAATATAGCATTTACCAATATGTCTTTTTTCTTGTGTACTACTTAGTGGCATTGGTTACATTAGTCAGGCTGTGCATACTTCACCCACATTCAGTGCTACATTTCCTATCACCATAAAAAAGTGACTACTATCTAGAGGATGATTCCTCCTCTTCTCCTCCCCTCCCCCCGTAGCCACCAATGAACTTTTGTCTCTGTATATATACCTATACTTGTCATTTCATAAAAGTTAGCTCATGCAATACTTGCCCTTTTGCGATTGACTCATTTTGCTCAGCATCATGTCCTCTAGGTTCATCCACACTGCAAGATGTTTCACGAACTCATTTTTCTTTATGGCTGAGTAGTATTCCATTGTATGCATGTACTACATTTTGTTTATCCAGTCATCTGTTGATGGGCACTTAGGTTGTTTCTATCTTTTTGCTATTTTGATTAGTGCTGCAGTGACATAGGTGTGCATATGTCTGTTTGTGTCACTTCTCTTAGATCGCTAGGGTATATATACCTAGAAGTGAAATTGTAGGGTCATAAGGTAGTTCTATTTTTAATTTTTTGAGGAATCACCATACTGTTTTCCACAGTATGGTATCATTTTACATTCCTACCAACAGTGGATAAGGGTTCTAGTCTCCCCACATCTTTGCTAACATTTATTGTTTTTTTGATCAATGCCATTTTAGCAGGGTGAGGTGGTATCTCATTGTAGTTTTAATTTTCTCTAATGGCTAATGACAGTGAGCATCTTTTTATGTGTTTGTTGGCTGCCTGAATGCCCTCTGTGGTGAAGTGTCTATTCCTATACTTTGCCCATTTTTTGATTAGGTTGTCTTTTTGTTGTTAAGTTGTAGAAGTTATATATATATTTCAGATATTAGACCCTTACTGGATATGCTCTTCCCCCCAATTTTTTTCCCAGTCTGTAGGTTGTCTTTTTACTCTTTTGAGAAAGTCTTTTTTGAGCATAAATTTTTATTTTTTATGATGTCCCAGTTATCTAATTTGTCTTTTGCTATTTATGCATTTGTAGCTGTGTTTGATAATTTACCATTAAAAAAATTAGGTCCCATGGTTTTACCCCTATGTTTTCTTCCAAGAACTTTTGACATTTAGGCCTTTGGCCCATTTTGAGTTAGTTTTTATGTATGATGTTAGGTATGAATCCTGTTTCATTTTCTGCATGTGGACATCTAATTTTGCCAGCACCATTTGTTAAAGAGACTATTTCTTCCCCATTGAATGGACTTTGACCTCTTGTAGAAAATCAGTTGTCCATAGATGGATGTATTTATTTCTGGGCTGTCAATTCTGTTCAGTTGATCTACATGCCTATTGTTGAACCAGTACCAGGCTGTTTTTATTACTGTATCTGTACAGTTTGTTTTGAAATCGGGAAGTGTGAGGTTTCATACTTGGTTCTTCTTTAAGATTGCTTTGACTATTAGGGGCCTCTCTCCTTTCTATATAAAGTTGGTGATTAGTTTTTCCATTTCAGTAAAGAATGCTGTCAAAATTCTGATTGGGATTGCATTGTATTTATGGATCGCTTTGGGTAGCGTAAGGAGCCCTGGTGGCACAGTGGTTAAGTGCTTGGCTGCTAACCAAAAGTTGGCGGTTGGAACCCACCAGCCACTCCGTGGGATAGAGATGTGACAATCTGCTTCCTGAAGATTACAGTCTTGGAAACTCTGTGGGGGAAGTTCTACTCTGCCCTCTAGTGTTGCCATGAGTTGGCATCGACTAGACGGCAGTTGGTTTGGCTTTTTGGTTTTGGGTAGTATTGACATTTTCACAGTATTAAGTCTTTCAGTACATGAGCACGGAATGTCCTGTTTATGTAGGTCTCTTTTGGTCTTTTGTAGCAGTGTTTTATAGTTTTCATTGTGTAAGTCCTTTACATTTCTGGTTAGGTTTATTCCTAGCTATTTTATTTTTTTAAGTGCTATTGTAAATGGTATTATTGATTTCCTTTTCAGATTTCTCCTTGTTGGTGTAAAGAAAACCGACTGATTTTTGTGTGGTGATCTTGTACCCTGCAACATTGCTGAATTCATCTGTTAGTTCCAGCAGCTTTCTTGTGGAATGTTTGGGATTTTCTATGTATAGGATCATGTCATCAGCGAGTAGAGATAGTTTTACTTCTTCCTTTCCACTTGAATACCCTTTCTTTTTCTTGCTTTATTGTTCTGGCTAGGACTTCCAGTACAATATTGAGTAGAATTGATAGTGGGCAACTTGTCTCATTCCTGTCCTCAATGGGAAGGCTCTCTCCATTGAGTGTAACACTGACTATTGGTTTTTCATATATGTCTTTAATCATGTTAAGGAATTTCTCTTCTATTCCTATTTTGCCGAGAATTTTAACAAGAAAGGGCATTGGATTTTATCAAATGCCTTTTATGCATCTGTTGAGATGATCATTTGGTTCTTTTCCTTTGTTTTATTAATGTGGTATATTACATTGATTGATTTTCTAATGCTGAACCTCCCTTGCATTCCTGGAATAAATCCCACTTGGTCATGTGTATAATTGTCTTAATATGTTGTTGAATTCTGTTTGCTAGGATTTGTATTTTGTGAGATTAATGGATTCTTTGTTCCTCTTTACCTTCAGTGCTGAGTTCTTTTTAAATATATATATATTTCCTTTTATTTATTATTGTTGTTTTTGTGATGGCTGAGTCTTTTTGTTTCCCTTTACTTTGGTGAGTAATTTTATTTACTTTCTTTGTGATTACCATGAGGATTACATTTAACATCCTACATTGAAAATACTTTTGTTATATCTTGGAACCACCTTAACTTCCTCAACATATGAAAGTTCCATATCTACACCAATCATCACCCTTTTTATTGTGATACTGTCATCAATTATAACTTTGTATCTCTGCTTCCCTGCAATCCAAGTTTAAATTTATTTTATTGTTATATGTATTCAGGTGGCTGTTAAGTGTCATTACTTTTCTTTTGGAGGACTTTCTTCAGTATTTCTCATAGAGCTGGCCTGTTATTAACAAATTCTCTTAATTTTTGTTTATATGGGAATGTTTTAATTTCATCCTTGTTTTTGAATGATAATTTTGCTGGATATATTATTCTTGGCTGGCAGTTCTTTTCTTTCAACACTTTCTTTTTGTTTCAGCATGGTATCTGAAGGGAAGTCGGCACTTAATCTTATTGGGGTCCCCTTGTATGTGATGGAGCCCTCGTGGTGCAGTGGTTAAGAGTTTGCCTGATAACCAGAAGGTCAGCAGTTCAA
The DNA here is from genome assembly GCA_030035585.1 of Dugong dugon. Taxonomy (NCBI): domain Eukaryota; kingdom Metazoa; phylum Chordata; class Mammalia; order Sirenia; family Dugongidae; genus Dugong; species Dugong dugon. The sequence goes on along the minus strand of CM057470.1, from coordinate 62,860,172 downwards.
ATCCACCAGCTGCTCCTTGGAAACCCCACGTGGCAGTTCTACTCTGTCCTATAGGGTCTCTATGAGTCAGAATTGACTTGACGGCAACTTTTTTTTTTTTTGTATGTGATACTTCACTTTTCTTGTACTGCTCTTAAAATTTTCTCTTTGTCCTAGATTCTCAAGAATTTGATTATGATATGCCATGGTGAGTTTCTCTTAGGATTCTTTCTTCATGGAGTTTGTTGCGCTTCTTGGATGGGAAAATTCTCGTCTCTTGTGATGCTTGAGAAGTTTTCTAAGATTATTTCTTCAAGATTCTTTCCGAGTTTACCTCTCTTTTTTCAAGCTCTGGAACTCCCATTATGAATAAATAATTCCTTTTAATGGTGTCCCACATATCCCTTAGGCTTAGTTCATTTTTCTTCATTCCTTTTTGTTTGCTTTTCAGACTGAGCATTCTCAAAGACTCTGGTCCTCGCTTCTGACATTTCAGTTCTACTTCTGTGTCCTTCCGTGGTGTTGTTCACTTCTTAGTTTTAAGCTCCAGTATTCCTATTTTTTTTTTTAAGATTTCTCTTTATTGAAATTTGTTTTGTTCTTGTATTGTCTTCCGCATTTCCTTTTTTCCATTTTTCCTTTATCTCTTTGAGCATTTTTAGTACTAATGCTTTGAAATATTTGTTGAGTAATTCCATTGTTTCTTCTTCCTCAGGGATTATTTCTGACCCCTTGCTTTGTTTGTTTGTACCATCCTTTCCTGCCTCTTTGTAAGTTTTATAATTGTCTATTGCCTATGAAACATTACAATTTATTGTTTGTTTTTAGTTTAGAAGATCAGGAGATTAGCTTCTTTCCTTTGTCTTTAGAATGTTCTTGCTTGTTTCTATTCCCCAGGGTTTACAGGGCCTCCTGTCCTAGCTGTACTGTCCCAGGACAGTTTGCTTAGGTTCTTTGCCCTGTGCTACTTCAAGCTCGCTTCTCTGTGGCTGGATGCTTCTAGTGTTGGAGTAGGGTGTGTGTGACTGTGGTGTTGGGCTTGGGTGAAGGTGTTGGCAGTGCCAGGCTGGGATGAAGCATGGCTGCTGTACCAGTCTGGGGTGGGCCAGCTAGTAAGATGCTAGTCTGGGAGTATGGCCTAGGGTGTTGCACTGTACCAGGGTCTGGGCTGCAGGCAGCACGCAGGACCTGCGGCAAGGCCACTGGCTCTGCTCAGGTCAGAGGTGGTGCCACAGGTGCTATACCAGCCTGAATGGGACCCTGGGGATGGTGCTAGCCTGGGTGCGTTCTGGGCTCTGTATAGATCTGGGAAGGTGTCCCAGGCTCCATGTAGGTCTGGGGAAAGTGTTTTAGGCTCATGCCTGAGGGCATGGCCATGTTTGCGGCACCAGTCCAGGGGTAGTGCCATGGGTGTTTGCTGCTTCTGACAGGATGCTTCAGGTTTCTGGGTGGGGCATGTGCTCCTGTCGGATTGGGTTTGAGTGGATGTGTCCACAGCGTTGGGGTAGTTGCTCTTAGAGAAATGTTGAGGTGGGATTGCACCTTTATGATGTCAGGTTGTGGTGAGTGCACTTCAGGCAGGTGGGCTGAGCTGGGGTCAGGCCGCCTGGGTGGTGTTCCTGCCATAGGTGTTTGGGCAGAATTCTCACCTCAGGCTAGTAGGTTCCTTGTGGGGAGCTCAGCCTGTGAGCGCCTCTCATCACAGATGACTGGGGTAGCTTCCCATGAGTGGTTAGGCTGTGGAGCTCCCCCAGCCATCTCCAGCAGACGGGCTTCCGGGGTGATGCATGTTTACAGGACCAATGTCCAGTTATTACACTTTATTGTACTCTCCCAGGTTAGGGGAGCAAACATCTGTGCAGTGCTGCTATATTTGTCTGTGCCTGTCCCCCATGGCACTAGTATCAGCTTTCCTGTTCCATGCTTGTAGTTTCCTATAGTTCAGTCCGCACCACTCTCCTCAGGTAGCACTCCCCTAGGGCTCCTGGGATGTCACTCTATGCTACGCCCAAGTCCCGCTGTCTCTCAGGTCTGCCCTGTCCACCCTGTCACTCTGTTCCAGAGCTGGCTTCTTAATTTCTATGTCTCAGTCTGTTTTCTCCATGTTGCTTCTTCCCTGTGCTCTCTGCTTGGAGGCGCCATATGTCTCCATCCCAAGATGGCCACGATGAGCCGTGCTTCTGAACTGAGTAGTACAATTTGCTAAACTCTGCTTTCCCACTGTGTGTATTCTACCTCCCTCTACCTTCCTCTTGATATGCTTTCCCTTTGGTTCTCCAACTCTTCAGTTGCCATCCTGGGTTCCAAGATCCTCAGTTACATAACTTCTTAGTTGTCTATTTCTGACATTGCTGCACGGCAATGTAATTGTGTGACCAGCTATACTGCCATCTTGCCTCCTGTCCCCTCTTGACAGCACTTTTTAATGGATATTGCTGTCTGTTCTCTAGCTCATAGAAGGACCAGGAGAAAAAGCAACATACAGTAGAATCTTTCAGGATGACTGCTTCTAGGCCATTCTTCTGTTACCACCAGTCTCCTTTTTGAAGTTCACCCCATCACTACTAACTGGAGTGGACCCTTTGCTGTAGCCAAAGCAGGTTAGCTCTTAGAATAGGTTTTGGGCTCCTCTGCTCTGAACATCTGGAAGGCCCTACCCCTTGTTTCTACCTGTTCCTCCAAAGCCCCTTGATGCCTCCTCTTCTCTCAGGCCTTCCTTCACCCCACACACCAGCTTATTTCACTCTTCTCCCACACTCCTTGTATTATAATCAGTTTGTGTGTCTGTCTTTCCTACAAGACTGTCATTTTGGAAGGGAGCGAAGGCTTTCCTTCCAGTCTCCTTGGCATCCTCCAGCATGGAGTGCTGAGTCTTGCCCAAGGAGTTCATCAATCAACATTGCTTGAGCTAGACTGAAAGGAAAGAGAAACTCCCTCTCCAGCCCGCTTTATCTTTGCCCAGGATACTCTGTGATTCGTGAACACCAAAAAGCAGTCAAGGCTCTTAGAAGAAAAATGAATGAATGAATTGGAAGTCAAATGGGTAAACAGACTGAACCAAACTGCATGGATTCAATAAGCTATGACTGCAACAAACCTACTCGAGATAATTACTAATACTTACGTGCACACCACAGTAGTAGAGCTGCATGACATGACAGGCAAAGTCCTCATTTACATTGGAATTTTCTATTTCATTTGATTATAAGCTATTACATAATGTGGAAACATTACCAAACACTATCAGTGTTCAACATCCCCATCCTTATTTCCCTCCAACCACATTGTGGGGAGAAGGAAATTAACAAGCTAAAAAACAAAAACGAAACCAGGGGTGGAGCCAATATGGTGCTATAGACAGAAGCACCATGCTGTCCCTCCACAGCAAAGACCCGAAAAACTAAGTAAAACAGAGACAAATGTCAATCTTGGAACCCTAAGTGTCAAATGAAGGGATAAAGAACTCAACCAAGCACCAAATGGAATAAGAAACTGAAGAACAGAGTGCAAGAAGAGATACGGAGTGGAGGTCCCCCATTAGCGAATGTGTCATTGATTTGCCATCCTGGACTCCTCAACCACTGAGATCATGATTGGTGGACAGGGAATGTGGGAAAGCAGCTTCACAGAGCTCCCAGCAGGAGACAGAGCACCTGGTAACCAGTGACATATGCTTTCCTACCCTCCTTCCCCCTGCTTGGCCTCCACCACATTATATCATGATTAAAGGGATGATCCCTCCTGAAGACATAACCATAATAAATATCTACACACCCAATGACAGGGCTCTAAAATACAAAAAACAACCTCTAATAGCACTGAAAAGAGAAACAGACAGTTCCACAATAATAGTAGGAGACTTCAACACGCCACTCTTGGTAAAGGACAGAACATTTAGCAAGAAACTCAACAAAGATACAGAAAATCTAAAGGACGCAATTAGTCAACGTGACCTCATAGACAGATATAGAACACTCCACCCAACAGCTGCAAAGTACACATTCTTTTCCAATGCACATGGAACATTCTCCAAAGTAAACCACATCTTAGGCCACAGAGCAAACCTCAACAAAATCCAAAGCACTGACATAATACAAAGTATCTTCTCTGACCACAATGCCATCAAAGTAGAAATTAACAACAAGAAGAGCAAGGAAAAAAAATCAATTACATGGAAACTGAATAACACCCTACTTACAAACCACTGGGTAATAGAAGAAATCAGAGATGGAATCAAAAGATTTCAAGAATGAAAACACATCATACCGAAACTTTGGGACACAGCAAAGGCAGTGATCAGAGGTCAATTTATAGGAACAGATGCACACATCAAAAAAGAAGAAAGGGAAAAAAAATCAAAACATTAGCTACACAACTCAAACAAACAGAGAACAGCAAAAGAAGTCCACAGCCACCAGAAAAAAGAAATAATAAAGATCAGAGCAGAAATAAATGAACTTGAGAATATGTTAAAAAAAGAATCAACAAAACCAAAAGTTGGTTCTTTAAAAGGATCAACAAAATCGACAAACCACTGGGCAGATTGACAAAAACAGGAGAGGATGCAAATAACCCAAATAAGAAATGAAATAGGGGACATTACAACAGACCTAACTGAAATAAAAAGGATCATAACAGAATATTATGAAAAACTATACTCCAACAAATTTGAAAACCTACAGGAAATGGACAAATTTCTACAAACACACTACCTACCCAAACTAACACAAAATGATGTTGAAAATCTGAAAAAGTAATTTAAAAACTCTCAACAACAACAAAAAAAAGCTCTGGCTCAGATGGCTTCACTGGAGAATGCTACCAAACATTCAGAGAAGAGCCTACACCAGTACTACTCAAACTGTTTCAGAGCATAAAAATGGAAGGGATATTTCCAAATTCATTCTATGAAGCCAGCATAGCCCTGATACCAAAACCAGGCAAAGACACCACAAAAAAGAAAATTATAGATCAATCTCTCTCATGAATACAGATGCAAAAATTCTCAACAAAATTCTAGCCAATAGAAGTCAGCATCGTATCAAAAAATAATACACCATGACCAAGTGGGATTCACAGCAGGTATGCAAGGATGGTTCAACATTAGAAAATCAATCAATGTAATCCACCACATAAATAAAAGAAAAGAATCACATGATCATCTCAATCGACGCAGAAAAGGCATTCAACAAAATCCAACACCCATTCCTGATAAAAATTCTCAATAAAATAGGTATAGAAGGGAAATTCCTCAACATAATAAAGGGCATCTATACAAAACCAACAGCAAACATCATTCTTTAATGGAGAGAGGCTGAAAACATTCCCCTTGAGAACAGGAACAACACAAGGATACTCTTTATCACCACTCCTACTTAACGTTGTGCTGGAAGTCCTATCTAGAGCAATGAGGCAAGAAAAAGAAAGGGTATCCAAATTGGTAATGAAGAAGTAAAACTGTCCCTATTTGCAGATGATATTATACTATACACAGAAAACCCAAAAACTCCACAAGAAAACTGCTGGAATTAATAATAGAAAGATTCAGCAGAGTAGCAGGATATAAGATAAACATACAAAAATCAGTTGGATTCCTGTAAACCAATAAAGAGAATGATGAAAAGGAAATCAGGAAAACAATACCACTTATAATAGCCCCTAAAAAAATAAAATACTTAGGAATAAATCTAACCAGGGATGTAAAAGACCTATACAAAGAAAATTACAAAACACTACTGCAAAAAGCCAAAAGAGAGCTAAGTAAATGGAAAAACATACCATGCTCATGGGTAGGTAGACTCAACATTGTGAAAATATCAATTCTATCCAAAGTTATCTACAAATACAATGCAATCCCAATCCAAATACCAATAACATTCTTTGAAGAGATGGAAAAACTAATCACTAACTTTATATGGAAAGGGAAGGAGCCTCGGATAAGTAAAGCACTATTGAAGAAGCAGAATAAAGTAGGAGGACTTGCACTACCTGGCCTCAGAACCTACTATATAACTACGGTAGTCAAAACAGCCTGATACTGGTACAATGACAGATACATTGACCAATGGAACAGACTTTGGAACCCAGATGTAAATTCATCCACCTACGGTCACCTGATCTTTGACAAGGGCCCAAAGTCCATTAAATGGGGAAAAGACAGTCTTTTTAACAAATAGTGCTGGCAAAACTGGATGTCCATCTGCAAAAAAATGAAACAGGACCCACACCTCACACCATACACAAAAGCTTATTCAAAATGGATCAAAGACCTAAATATAAAAGCAAACACTATAAAGATCATAGAAGAAAAAATAGGATCAATGCTAGAGGCCCTAACGCACGGCATTAACAGGATACAAACCATAACTAACAACACACAAACGCCGGAAGATAAGCTAGATAACTGGGATCTTGTAAAAAATTAAACACTTATGCTCATCAAAAGACTTCAGCAAAAGAGTAAAAAGAGAACCTACAGACTGGGAAAGAATTTCTTGGCTATGACAAATCTGACAAAGGTGTAATCTCTAAAATCTACAGAAAGATCCAACACCTCTACAACAAAAAGACAAATAATCCAATTAAAAAATGGGCAAAGGAAATGAACAGACACTTCACTAAAGAAGACATTCAAGGGGCTAACAGACACATGAGGAAATGCTCAAGATCACTAACCATTAGGAAATGCAAATCAAAACTGCAATGAGATACCATCTCATCCGGCATTACTGGCACAAATCAGAAAAACAGAAAATAGTAAATTTTGGAGAGGCTGCAGGGAGATTGGGACTCTTATGCACTGCTGGTGGGAATGCAAAATGGTACAATCATTTTAGAAAATGATATGGTGCTTCCTTAAAAAGCTAGAAATAGAAATACCATATAACCCAGCAATTCCACCCCTAGGAATATATCCTAGAGAAATAAGAGCCATCAGCCATCACATGACTAGACATATGTACACTCATGTTCCTTGCAGCATTGTTCACAATAGCAAAAAAATGGAAACAACCTAGATGTCCATCAACAGATGAATGGATAAACAAACTATGGTATATACACACAATGGAATACTATGCAGTGATAAAGAACAATGATGAATCTGCGAAGCATCTCACAACGTAGATGAATCTGGAGGGCATTATGCTGAGTGAAGTAAGTGAATCACAAAAGGACAAATACTGTATGAGACCACTACTATAAAAACTCATGAAAAGATTTACACACAAAAAGAAACAATCTTTGATGGTTATGAGCGAGGGGAAGGGTGGGGAGGGAAAAACACTAAATAGACAATAGATAAGTGGTAATTTTGGTGAAGGGTAAGACAGTACACAATACTGGGAAAGCCAGCACAGCTTGACGAAGGTAAAGTCATGGAAGCTCCACAGACACATCCAAACTCTCCAAAGAACCAAATTACTGGGCTGAGGGCTGTGGGGACCATGGTCTCAGGGAACATCTAGCTCAATTGGTGTAACATAGTTTATAAAGAAAATGTTCTACATTCTACTTTGGTAGGTAGTGTCTGAGGTCCTAAAAGCTATGAGCAGCCATCTAAGATACTCCACTGGTCTCACCCCATCTGGAGCAAGGGAGAATGAAGAAAAACCAAAGACACAAGGGAAAGATTAGTGCAAAGGACTAATGGACCACAACTACTACAGCCTCCACCAGACTGAGTTCAGCACAACTAGACGGTGCCCGGCTACCACCACCAACTTCTATGACAGGGATTGCAATAGAGGGTCCCGGACAGAGCTAGAGAAAATATAGAACGAAGTTCTATATCACAAAACAAACAAACAAACAAATGACTAGACCTACTGGTCTGACAGACTGGAGGAACCCTGAGAGTACGGCCCCCGGACACTCTTTTAGCTCAGTAATGAAGTCACTCCTGAGGTTCACCCTTCAGCCAAAGATTAGACAGGCCCATAAAAGAAAACAAGACTACAGGGACACACCAGCCCAGGGGCAAGGACAAGAAGGCAGGAGCAGGTGGGAAAGCTGGTAATGAGGAACCCAAGGTCGAGAAAGGGAGAGTGCTGGCATGTCATGGGGTTGGCAACCAATGTCACAAAACAATATGTGTATTGTTTACTTAGAAGCTAGTGTGCTCTGTAAACCTTCGTCTAAAGTACAATAAATAAATTTTAAAAAGAGAATTTAACATCCCCCCACACACAAAAAAAACACTGTGAAAGAATAAAATTCTGTTTTATGAAGCCAAAAAAAAAAGAAACAAACCCACAAGCACAGGGCATTTTTAGAGCAGTGTAATTTTGCTGTATGAAATTGTAATGGTGGACACTTGACATTAAAGCATTTGTCAAAACCTATAGAACCGTACAGCACAAATAGTGAACCCTAACATAAACTATGGATTTTAGTTCATAATAACGTAGCATATTGGTTCGTCAATTGTAACAAATGTACCGCACCAACGCAAGATGTTAATAATAGGAAAAACTGTGTGCAGAGGAGACGGAGTATATGGGAACTTTCTGCACAATTTTTCTATAAACCTAAAACTCCTCTAAAAAAAAAAAGTCCCTTAAAATAAAACAAAACAAAGCCCCACCAACCTAGATGTTCCAGTCTGTTTCACAGTTCCTATGTGACTACATATAAAAAACTAACAGTTGTTTTTCCTCTACACACATGACCACGGAATTAGAACCCTAATAGCCAGACACACAGGCACCACCAGGTCACACCGCTGGACCTCCAGGACTTGAGTTTTCACTGTTCGCTACGAAATGGGGTTCTTTCTTTCCCTCTGTCTAGGGTTACAATTCTTTTAACAAATGTGTCAATGTAAACCAGTGAGAGGCACCTTCGTCAGTTCCCAAAAAGCAATAAGACTTCCTACTTACCTGTCACCCAAAACCAAAACCAAACCCATTGCTGTTGAGTCAATTCTGACTCATAGAGACCCTATAGGACAGAGTAGGACAGAGCAGAGCTGCCCCATAGGGTTTCCAAGGAGCGACTGATGGATTCAAACTGCCAGCCTTTTGGTTAGCAGCTGAACTTTTAACTACTGTGCCACTGGGCTCCACTCTCACCGAGGTAAATGGTAATAACAGTGTTTATCTGTTAGACACCCCGCAAGGCACTTTACACAATTATTGCATGATTGATAAAGTAAACCTGTTTAAGTCATCGGTAGCAGACATAATAGATAGTTTCCTTTGCTCAAGAGAAACATCTGTGCTTGGTTCTTTCAGCCTCCATTACGTTTTCCTGAACCTCAAAAAACAAACACACGTACATACACACAAATCCAAACCCATTTCCTATGAGTCGATTCCAACTCATAGCACCCCTATAGGACGGGGTAGAACTGCCCAAAGGGTTTCCAAGGCTGTAAATCTTTAGGAAGCTGACTGCCACATCTCTCTCCTGCAGAGCAGCTGGTGAGTTTGAATCCCAACATTTTGGTTAGCAGCTGAGAGCTTTAACCACTGCACCACCACCAATACCAGTTGTAGTGGAATCCACTCTGACCCGACTCATGGTCACCTATGCGGGTCAGATTAAAACTGTGCTCCATACAGTTTTCTTTTTTAAAATGTTATTTATTTTATTGTTATTGTTGAGAATATACACAGCAGAACATACACCAGTTCAATAGTTTCTACATGTACAATTTAGTGATATTGATTACATCCTTCAAGTTGTTCAACCATTCTCATTCTCCTTTCTTGAATGGTTCCTACTTCATTAACATAAACTCACTGCCCCCTAAGCTTCCCATCTAATCTTTTGAGTTCCTACTGTCAATTTGATAGCAGGTAGATAGTTCTTAAAAGAGCATAATACTCAAGGCATTATTTTTTTAATAGTTAAGCTAAACTAGTGTTTGGTTTTAAGAAGAATACAGGGGATATTTTTAGTTTAAGGTTTAAAGATTATCTCAGGTTGATAGTTTCAGGAGTTCATCCAACCTCCATGGCTCCAAAAAGTCTACAGTCCATGAGAACTTGAAGTTCTGTTCTGCATTTTCTTTTTGATCAGGATTATTCTATGGAATCTTTGATCAAAATGAACGTATTGGTAGCCGGGCACAATCCAGTTCTTCTGGTCTCATGGCAAAGAAGGAAGTTGTTCATGGAGGCTATTAGCCACACATACCATATCTTCCTCCTATTCCTGACTCTCTTTCTTCCTCAGCTGCTCCAATTTTTGTGCCTTGGATGGCCGCTTGCAAGCTTTTAAGACTCCAGGCACTGTGCAATGAACTAGGAGGTAGAACAGAGGTACTAAACCTGTGCTTATGCCAATTAACTGGATGTCCCATGAAACCATGACCCCAAACCTCCAAACCAAGGAAACAAACCCCATGAGGTGTTTGGTTGTACACAAACAGCCTCAGCAGCTACTCTTTATTGTTGTTGTTGTAAATATATCTGTCATGGATTGAATGGTGTCCCTGAAAAATATCTGTCAACTTGGCTGGGTCATGATTCCCAGTATTGTGTGATTGTATACCATTTTATAATCTGATGTGATTTCCTTATGTGTTGTAAACTCTATCACTATGATGTAATAAGATGGATTAGCGGCAGTTAGACTGATGAGGTCTACAAGATTAGATAGCATTTTAAGCCAATCTCTTTTGAGATATAAAAGAGAGAAGCAAGCAGAGACACATGGGAACCTCACACCACCAAGAAAGCAGTGCTGGCAGCAGAACCTGAGGTTCCTGTGCAGAGAAGCTCCCAGACCAAGGGAAGACTGATGACAAGGACCTTCCTCCAGAGTCAACAGAGAAAACCTTCCCCTGGAGCTGATGCCCTGAATTTAGATTTGTAGCCTACTAGACTGTTAAAGCCATCCACTTGTGATATTTCTGTTATAGTAGCACTAGATGACTAAGACAATATCTATCACACAACTTTGCCAATTCAACTTTTTACAAGTGTACAACTTATTGACAGCACTTAAAATAATCAGCTGTGCAACTCTATCCTTAATCAATGTGACATTTCCATCACTGTTAACCCTCTCTTTCCCCTTCCCTCCCACCCCTGGTAACCACTGATAAACCCTGATCTCTATACATTTGCCTTTTCTCATCTTTTTATGTAAGTAAAGTCATACAATATTTGTCCTTTTGTGATTGTTTCATTCAGCATAATGTCTTCTAGCTCCATCCATACTGTAACATATATCAAGATTTCACTTCTCCTACTGGCTGAGCAGTATTCCATTGTATGTATGTGCCACATTGTGTTTATGCATTCATCCACTGATGGGCACTGAGGTTGTTTCCACCTTTTGGCTATTGCAAACAGTGCTGCAATGAACACTGGTGTACAAGTCTCTGAATCTCTGCTTTCAAGTCTTTTGGGTATATACCTACGAGTGGAATTGCTGGGCCATATGGTAGTTCTATTTTTAATTTTTTGAGGAACTGCCACAGTTTTCCACAATGGCTGTACCATTTTGCACTCCCACCAGCAGTGGATAAGGGTTCCAATTTCCCCACATCCTTGCCAATATTTATTTTGGTTTTTGTTTTTTTTTAAATCTTAGCCATCCTAGTGGGAGTGAAATGGTATCTCATCATGTGTGTGTGTGTGTGTGTGTGTGTGTGTGTGTGTGTGTGTGTGTGTGTCTTTTCAGGTTTTAAAGCTTTTTATTTGCATATAAAAAATTGTGCATTCCAATAATTAAAATCATTTGAACAAAAAAATGGCATTCTGATTAAACTAATTAAACTGCATTTTATTTATGCCTGCAGGACACCCTGGACCTGCTTTGCTTTTACTCAGTATATTTATTCACTGTCATCCCTCCCAGCTCCTTCTTTCACTAACACGCAAGTTCTTTTCCTTCCTGCCGGCCAGGTCAGTGAGAGTGGCAGGCGCAGCCTTCCTCAAAGTAGTTCTCGATTGTCGGATGTGAAAAGGGGCCGGACAGTCATTTAAACTTGATGCAGCTTCTTTGCATCTTACAGAGTTCAACAGCTAAAAGAAGAAAGATAAGAAAGCAGTGCTTGTGCAATGTGCAGTGCACATTGGCGCCGCCGCCTCATTATGATTCCCCTGCTTGCTTCTCCTGTTCGATCGTTTCTTTTGAAAGCAGATTTTTCTCTTACGGTTTCTGCCTTCTTCAGTTTCAACTTAGGAATTTCTCAACCTCAGGCATATCGAGTTTGTCAGACGTGGTTGCGAAGGAAGCTAGCGAAGCAGGAGTGAGCCGAGCCCATCTGTGCAATGGCCGCAGCTGAGTGCCCGGCAGGGCGCTCGCTGTGGTTTTGATTCGCATCTTTCTTATGGCTAATGACGCTGAGCATCTTTTCATATGTCTGGTGGCCATTTCAATGTCCTTTTTGATGAAATGTCTATTCAAGTCCTTTGCCCATTTTATGATTGAGTTATTTGTCTTTTTGTTATTAAGTTGTCAAAGTTTTATATATATATATATATATATATATATGTTATTAGATTTTTATCAGATATACGGTTTCTGAAGATATTCTCCCAGTGGGCAGCTTGTCTTTTCACTTTTTTTGTAAAGTCTTTTGATGAACAAAATTTTTAAATTTTTATGAGGTCCCACTTATTTATTTTGTCTTTTGCTGCTTGTGGTTTTGTTATTATATTAGATAATCCATTGTTAAAAGCTGGGCCTGATGGCATTGCCACTGCGTTTTGTTCTAAGAATTTTGTGATTTTAGTTTGCATGTTTAGGTCCTTAATCTATTTTGAGTTTGTTTTTGTGTGTGTTGTGAGGCATGACTCCTGTTTCATTTTTCTGCATGTGAAAATCCAATTTTCCGAACCTTATTTATTGAAGAGACCCTTCTTTCCTCAGCGAATGGACATAGCACGCTTATCAAAAATCAGCTGACCATAGATGTGTGGGTTTATTTCTGGACTCTCAATTCTATTCCATTGGTCTATGTGTCTATTGTTATACGAGTACCAGGCTGTTTTGATTATTGTAGCTGTATAGTTTGTTTTAAAATCAGGAAGTGTGAGTCCTACTTTGTTCTCTTTCAGCACTGCTTTAGCTATTGAGGGCTTCTTCCCCTTCCACATAAAGGTGTGGATTGGTTTTTTCCATTTCTGTAAAGAAGGCTATTGGAATTTTGATTGGGATCGCACTGAATCTGTAGATCCCTTTAGGTGGTATTGACATCTTAACAATATTAACTCTTCCAATCCATGAACATGGAACATCTTTCCATTCATTTAAGTCTTCTTTAATCTCTTTCAGCAGTGTTTTATAATTTTAGGTGTATAAGTCCTTCATGTCCCTGGTTAGATTTATTCCTAGGTATTTTATTCTCACAGATACTATTGTAAATGGAACTGTTTACCTAATTTCTCTTTCGGATTTCTCATTGCCGGTATATAGAAACCCAACCGATTTTTGTTTGTTGACCTTGTACTACGCAACTTTGCTAAATTCCTCTACTAGCTCTAGAAGTTTTATTTCAGACTCTTCGGGATTTTCTATATATAGGATCATGTCATCTGCAAATAGAGATAATTTTACCTCTTCTTTTCCAACCTGGATACCTTTTATTTATTTTTCTTGTCTTACTGCTCTTACTAGGACTTCTAAAACAATATGAAATACAAGTGAGAATAGACACCCTTGTCTTGTTCCTGATTTCAAGGGGAAAGCGCTCAGTCTTTCTCCATTAAGTATAATGTTGGCTGTTGGCTTTTCATATATGCCCTGAATCATATTAAGGACTTTCCCTTCTATTCCAATCTTCTTTAGAGTTTTCATCAAGAAAAGGTGTTGGATTTTATCAAACGCTTTTTCTTCATCCATAGAGATGATCATGTAGTTCAGCTCCTTTGTTCTATTGATGTGGTATATTATGCTGATTGATTTTCTGATGTTGAACCATCCCTGCATTCCTCGAATAACTTCCATTTGGTCACGGTGTATGACTCTTTTAATCTGCTGTTGGATTCTGTTCACTAGTGTTTTGTTCAGGATTTTTGCATCTATATTCACAAGAGATATTGGCCCATAGTTTTTTTTTCTTGTGGTGTCTTTATCTTGTTTTGGTATCAGGCTTATGTTTGCTTCATAGAATGAAGTAGGGAGTATTCCTTCCTTCTCTGTCCTTCAGAAGAATTTAAACAGTATTGGTGTCAATACTTCTCTAAATGTTTGGTAGAATCCCCCAGTGAAGCCATCCGGTTAAGGACATTTTTTATGGGGAAGTTTTTGATCACTGATTCGATCTCTTTACTTGTTATGGGTCTGTTTAGACTTTCTATTTTCTCTTGAGTCAGTTTGGGTAGGTTGTGTGCTTCTAAGAATTTGTCCATTTCATCTAGACTTTGTTGCCATACAGTTGTTCATAATATTTTGTCATAATTCTTTTTATTTCTATCAGATCAGTTATAATGTCCCCTTTTTCATTTTTTATTTTGGTTATTTGCATCTTCTCTCTTTTTTTGTTTTTAGTCTAGTCAAAGGTTTGTCAATTTTTTCTTTTTTTTGGTGAAAATATACATAGCCAAAGATACACCATTTCAAAAATTTCTACATGCACAGTTCAGTGACATCGACTACGCTCTTCCAATTGTGCAGCTATTCTCACTTTAGATGAAGTTTTACAAAACAAAATAGTTTCTCACTAAACAGTTAGTACACATGTTGCCCTATGACAATGGTTAACAACCTCACTACACATCAACACTGTCCTTACTCAACCTTGGGTTCCTTACCACCAGCTCTCCTGTCCCCTTCTGCCTTCTAGCCCTTGTCCCTGGACTGCTGTGCCTCATTAGTCCTGTTTGGTTTTATGGGGCTGTCCAATCCCCGGCTGAACAGTGAACCTCAGAAGTGACTTCACCACTGAGCTAAAAGGGTGTCTGGGGGCCATACTCTTGGGGTTTCTCCAGTCTCCTTTAGGCCAGTAAATCTGGTCTTTTTGTGTGTGTGTTAGAATTTTGTTCTACATCCTTCTTCAGCTCTGTCCAGAACCCTCTGTTGTGATCCTGGTCAGAGCAGTCAGTGGTGGTAGCCAGGCACCAACTAGCTGTACTGGACTCAGTTTGGTGGAGGCCTTGGTAGCTGTGGTCCATTAGTCCTCTGGACTAATCTTTTCCTTGTATCCTGTTCTCTTCATTCTCCCTTGCTCCCGAAGGGATGAGACCAGTGGAGTATCTTAGATGGCTGCTTATAGGCTTTTAAGACCCCAGACACTACTCACCAAGGTAGAATGTAGAACATTTTCTTTATAAACTGTGTTATGCCAATTGAGCTAGATTTTCCCTGAGACCATGGTCCCCACAGCCCTCTGCCCAGCAATTCAGTCCTTCAGGGAGTTGGGATGTGTCTATGGAGCTTCCATGACCTTTCCTTGTAAAAGCTGTGCTGGTTTCCCCAGTATTGAAGGTTTGTCAATTTCTGATCTTTTCAAAGAACCAACTTCTGGTTTTATTGATTCCTTCTATTTTTCTGTTTTTGATTTTATTTATTTCTGCTCCAATCTTTCTTCTAGTAGATTTAGGCTTAGTTTGCTCTTCTCTTTCTAGTTCCTTGAGTTGTTCAGTTAGGCTGTTGATTTGAGATCTTTCTTTTTTTTTTTTTCACGTAGGCATTTAGTGCTATAAGTTTCCTTCTGAGTACTGCCTTTGCTGCATCCAATAAGTTTTGGTATATTGTGCTTTCATTTTCATTTGACTCTAAGAAGTTTGTGAATTCTCTTTTGATTTCTTCCCTGACCCACTGGTAATTTGATAGTGTGTTGTGTAATTTCCATATGTTTGTGTATTTTCCAGTTTTTTTTGTTTGTTATTGATTTCTAGCTTGACTCCGTTGTGATCAGAAAAAATACTTTGTATAATTTAAATATTTTAAAATTCATCAAGACTTACTTTATGACCTAACCTGTGGTCTATCCTGGAGAACAATCCATGTGCACTGGAGTAGAATATATATTGTGTTGTTGTTGAGTGGAGTGTTCTATATAAGTCTGTTAAGTCTAGTTGGTTTATAGTGTCATTCAGGTGCTTTGTTTCCTTGTTGATCTTCTTTCTAGATGTTCTGTCCAATATTGAAAGTGGTGTATTGAAGTCTCCTTGTAGTGCTATCTATTTCTCCTTTCAAATTTTTCAGTGTTTGCTTTATATATTTAGGTGCTCTGATATTGGGTGCATATGTATTTATGATCATTAACTTTTCTTTATTAATATAATGTCCATCTTTATCTCTTACAACAGATTTTTGTCTTAAAATCTACTTTGTCTAACATTAAGATGGACATCCCACCTCTCTTTTGGTTATTATTTACATGGAATATTTTTTTCTATCCTTTCACTTTCAACCTATTTGTGTCCTTGGTTCTAAGATGTGTCTCTTGTAAACAACATATAGTTGGATCATGTTATTTTTATCCATTCTGCCTTTTGATTAGAGCATTTAGTCCATTTATGTTCACTGTAATTACAGTTAAGAAGTGACTTACTTCTGCCATTTTGTTATTATTTTTTTCTGTGTCTTAGCCTTCTTTGTCTTTGTCCTTTACTACTGTTTGTTTTTGTGTTTTGTTGGTTTACTGTAGTGAGCCATTTTGGTTCCCTTCTCCTTTTCTTTTGTGTATGCTTTTAGATATTTTCTTAGTGGTTACCAGGAATATTACATTTAACGGCTTGTATTTATAACATTCTAGGCTAAGTTGATACCAACTTAACTTCAGTAACATAAGAAATTCTATATCTGTACTATTCTTCTCCTCTTTTTGTTGTTGTTATCACTAATTATGTCTTCATATTTCATGTGCCCTGTAACATAATTTTATTTTTGCTTTTTATATATTTGTTATTAAAAAATGAAGAACAAAACAATTAGAATTATCAAACATGAATACCTTATTACTAGCCCTAATGCTTGTCCATGACCCCTTTTATTAAGGATCTTTTTTTTTTTAATGTATAGCTTTGAATCTCTTTCTAGCATCTTTTCTCTTCCATCTACAGAACTCCCATTAATATTTTTTGTAGGACTGGTTTGGTGGACATGAACTCTATCAGCTTCTGTTTGTCTGGGAATGTTTTAATTTCACCCTCATTCTTGAAGGATAGTTTTGCTGGGTATAGTATTCTTGGTTGACATTTTTTTTCTTTGAGCACTATAATATATTCCACTGCATTCTGGCCTCCAATGTTTCCGAGGAGAAATCGGCACTTCATCTTATTGAGGATCTTTTGTATATGACTGTTTGCTTCTCTCTCACTGCTTTCAGGATTCTCTCTTTATCTTTAATTTTTCAGAGCCTAACTATGATGTGTCTTGGTGTAGCTCTCTTTGGATTTATTCTACTTGGGGTTCTTCGACCTTCTTGGTTTTGTAGATTCATGTCCTTTGTTAGACTGGGGAAATTTTCTGTCATTATTTCTTCAAATGTTCTTTCTATCCCTTTCTGTCTTTCATCTTCTTCTGGAATTTTCATGATGCATATATTAAGTCTCTTGTCCCATAATTCCATTAAACTGTGATCAGGCTTCTTGAGCCTCTGTTTTTGTTAATCTTCAGCCTCTGTAATTTTAACTATCTTATCCTCTAAATTCGCTGATCCTCTCTTCTGTCTGTTTAAATCTGTTGGTAAGTCCTTCTATTCTGTTTCTCATTTAAGTTATTTTCCCTTTCTGTTGCAGTATCTCTCTTTTTAGATATCATTTTGTTCTTCCATTATTTTCCTTATTTCTTTTGGCTGTTTGTGCTTTCCCTTAGTTCTTTAATTATGTTTAATGTTGTTGTATTATATTCTTCTATTTTTTCATTATTTAGTCATCCCTAGATACGCTTTCACTCCCTTTGTCATGTTCATCTGGATAAGCCATTGCTTATCTGTTCTTTGTGAAGCCCGTGATTTTTTTTGGGGGGGCATTGTAATTTTTGAGGGTGTTAATTTTCTCAGTTCTCCCCAGTACTTGGTACTTTTGCCTGCACAACTTTATGCAAAAAACTCTTAGGTTGGCAGAGCCTTCGGCCTTTGTTTACTGTTTCCTCTCCCTCTCTATGATAGCTCCTTCGACCTCCCTCTTTTAATTAGGATTTGAAAGTTCCAGATTTCAGTTTTCAACTTCCAATCCTCCCAAACACACCAGAGAACATGCTATGGTTAATCTGTCCTCCAGCTGGCACCACTACTCAGGCGAGATACTACAGATTGTGTAGTAATCAGTCTGTCCACCAGGGGGCGCAGTCCCCCCCCCAATCCCTTCCTTTCTCTGTTTCTGCAACCACATTTTTCAGTCGGAAAACTCACACCCAGCAAGCGCCCGTAGGATCAGGGTGTTAACTTCCAGTTTTGCCTGAGGCTTCCTTTATTGCTTTCTGGGGGCTGCTTATATCTGATCTGGCATTCAGGGGAAGCACAGGCTGACTTCCTCTGTTTTAGGAGGGGGAGGGGCTGGCACTCCCCAGAAGGACCTCTGAGAAATCTGTCTTGGTTTCAGGGCCCCAATGCCCCTGTGATGGCTGAGGGGGAGGGGGCAGTCTCCGCTTAGGTGACCCTCCTCCTAGCTCCACTGTAGGGAACCTTCTGTAGGAGTGTGTATCTATCCAGCAGCCAACAGTTATTAGGTGGGGGAGGGTTCATCACACTCCAAAAAGACCCCCAGGGAGGTCTACCTTGTTGCTGTCAGAGCCTGCTCCACAGTATGTAGCCTCCACTCAAGATGCCTACTTCCTAACACACAGCAGCCTTAGTCAGCAGTCCTCCATGCTAACCAGAAAGGGGAGCAGGCAGACCCAAACTGATCCCCAGGGAGGTCTGTCCTGTTAGTTTCAGAGGCTTGAGCTATGACGTGTGCAGGGAGTCAGGCAGAGAGCAGACTGCACTGCACAGGCCTTCTGTAGCAATTCACAGTTGGCTTGCAGCTGATGGTGTCCTGGTGGGAATGGTGCTGGCATGCTTCAAACAGATCCCCAGAGAGCTCTGCCTTGTTGATTTTAGAGCAGAAACGTGGGGTCCTGCCCTCTTTGTACAGGAAGGGGGTGTGGTGGTTAGAGAAGCAAGTTCTTTTTCTGGGGCCTCTACCCCTGTTCACAGCAGTTGGTGGCCCACATGACTGGGGGAGGGGCACGGATGGTGGGAGAAGTGATTTTCCTACTGTATGTGACTTGTTGATTCATTGATTCTTGCCTGTCTGCAGTTCTAAGCTGCTTTCCTCTGCTCTCTCATTCAGTCCCTCAAAGCCGCCGAGCACCATCTCCTTGTTATTTCTAGTTGTATTTCTGGCGGAGGGTCAGATCGATGGTCTGTTTATGCTGCTCTCTTCCCAGAATCCCTCCATAGGGTTTTCAGTAGCTGATTTTTCAGAATTAGATCACCAGTCCTTTCTTCCGAGGCACTTCTGGGTGGACTTGAACTTCCAACCTTTCTGTTAGCGACCAAGCACATTTGGAGCCCAGCCAAGGGCTCCAATAATAATAATAATATCCGCTAATACTTTTGGGTGCTTACCATGTAGGCATTGCCCTAAAAATCCTGTGTAAATCAATTTGTCATCCTTGTAAAAACCCTGTGAAGTAGGATTACTACCCTCATTTTACAAGTGAAGAAACTAAGACACAGCGAGATTTAAGTAACTTTAGGATCACAGAGAGAAGAAGTGGTAAAGCTAAAACCTGTGCTTTTAACGAGCACACACCTCTGCTTCCCAGGAAAGCAACATCATCTATGTCCTTAAAGATACCAGGCTGTTAAAACTTCTCTCTTGCTTGGCAGTCAGAGCACAGTCTACTGGGGCATCTCAAATCCTTGAACCAACTTTCTCAGTCAGGCTTGGCCCATTCACCCCACCTTCAGGCTTCTAAGAGTCCTGTGTCTTAGGCTCCTTGCAGCCCAGCTAGATTTGGTTTCTAGGGGGCCCAGCTCCTGGACCATTCAGATTGCTGTAAGACAACTGCTTTCTAACTCCCAGGTCCCCCTATCTCCTTAGGGAGGTCCAGCTGTGTCTTCTGGCCATGCCTCTCCCCCGGAAACCCTCACCCACCTTTAAGCCCAGGTCCAGCTCCCTGAGGGAGCGCTTGATCTCTGTGGTGAGGATGTTCATCCGTTCACACTCCTGCAAGGCCACCACGATGTAGGGGGTGCGCTCCTCCACTTTGACCATCAGCTCTGGGATGTTAAACTCGTCTGTTACCCGCTCCAGTATTTCTTCCAGGAGGGCCTTGACCTGCCCCAACAGAAAACACAGGGTAAGAAGAGGCTCTAATTCTCCAGAAGACTACACTCCCTTGCAGTATGGCACTAGAGATGCCAATCACCTCTCACCTGCTGTCCCTCCACCCACATCACCTGTCCATCCTTCTGCCTGATTGCTGAGGCCAGCTGGGTCAGGGGCTGAGGACTGTCCACAGGATGGCCTCCCTATAGGCTGGGAAACTCCCTAGGACTTGCTTGAACAGCTTGAGAGGATAAATACAGATGTCTCTCCAGGAATTCGGAGTTGAAAAGCTCAGAGACTGAGCCAGTTAGCTGTGAGAATCAAACTCTGAAAATTAGTATAGACTTGGGCCTGGAATGGCCACTTTGGCTCAAGTGATGAGCAGCAGTGATGAATAGATATAGTCAGGTCTGAGTTTCCACAAAGCTATACAGAGATTTTATTTCTATCCTCAGATTCTGAAAGAGGCATCCCCATCTATCACGAAGATTCCTCCACAACCCTTGACCTCTTTTACCACACACACTGTCAGCTAATTAGACCAGGAGAGCTAGAACAACCAGGGTCTGTCTCTCTACTGGAAATTGGAATTGAGGCAGAAGATACTGGGTTACTTTTGTGCGAGCACTTGGAGGCTGAGACTGACACTTCGAAGTAAATGAGTAAGCCCAGGGGGGTCTTCAGCAAAGAAAGAAAAATACAACAAGTGTTGATCAGAGAGGGGTGGAAGGAGGTAGAGAGAGAGAGCAAGTGAGTAAGTGTGAGTGCCAGCCCTTTCTGGAGTCATGAGAACTGAGCTCTGGACTCATATGGTAGACATCTGTTAGTTCTGTCTGTTCATCATCTATTTCCCCTTCTTCTAGTAACAGGCTCCTTATCTCCCTTTTGGGAAAATGTTGTGCAACAACATGCATAACAAAAATAGTGCCTGGTCCTGGGCCACCCCATGATTGGTTTTGGATTGGACCGTTTTGATCAATAGGGTTTTCATTGGCTTGTTTTCAAAAGTAGATTGCTAGGCCTTTCTTCCTAGTCTCTCTTAGTCTGGAAGTACTGCTGAAACCTGTTCATCATAGCAACATGCAAGCCACCACTGACAGGTTGGTGGTGGCTGTGCATGAGGTGCACTGGCCAGGAATAGAACCCTGGTCTCCCAAGTGGAGAGAATTCTCCCACTGAACCACCACATGGTTTATTGCTTTGCTGCTAACCAAAAGAGTGGCAGTTTGAGTCCACCCAGAGATACCTTGGAAGAAAGGCCTGGCGATCTACTTCTGAAAAATCAGCCATTGAAAACCCTATAGATTGGCATAACAAAGTTTATTAAGAAAATGTTCTGCATCCTACTTTGGTGTGTGGCTTCTGAGGTCTTAAAAGCTAGCGAGCAGCCATCTAAGATGTATCAATTGGTCCCAACCCACCAGGAGTAAAGGAGAATGAAGAACACCAAAGACACAAGGAAAGTATTAGCTCAAGAGACAGAAAGGGCCGCATAAACCAGAGACTGCATCAGCCTGAGAACAGAAAAACTAGACGGTGCCCAGCTACCACCAATGAATGCCCTGACAGGGAACACAAGAGAGTCCCTGATGGAGCAGGAGAAAAGTAGGGTGCAGAACCCAAATTCTAGTAAAAAGACCAGACTTGGTGGCCTGACTGAGACTGGAGGGACCCCAGAAGACATGGCCCCTGGACTCTCTGTTAGCCTAGAACTGAAACCATTCCTGAGGCCAACTCTTCAGACAAAGATTAGACTGGACTATGGGACATAAAATGATACTCGTGAAGAGTGTGCTTCTTAGCTCAAGTAGATACATGAGACTAAATGGGCAGCTTCTGTCTGGATGTGAGATGAGAAGGCAGAGAGGGTCAGGAGCTGGTTGAATGGACATGGGAAATCCGGGGTGGAAAGGAGGAGTGTGCTGTCACAGTATAGGGAGAGCAACTAGGGTCACATAACAATGTATGTATAAATTTTTGTATGAGAGACTAACTTGACTTATGAACTTTCACTTAAAGTACAACAATAAAATAAACAAAAAAAAAGAAAACCTATGGAGCACAGTTCTACTCTGACACACATGTGGTCGCCATGAGTTGGAAATGGTTTGACTCAACTGGCAACTGGTCTGTGAAATTACCTCCCCCATATCGTTCTGTGGGATAGTCAGTCACAGTGCTCAGCTCTCCTTTCACCCAAGTAAGGCCAGTAAGAACATTTTTCCCTGGCATTTTAATATTTGAATTTCATGCCTGGAACTCAACGACAGAAAGTGGTTGGAGCACTGACAGGATGGAAGTGCCTGAAAGGACTGTTTACTGTTCTTCCTCCTTGGGACCCTAGAGCCATTGTGGTCTGTGTCCTTTCTTAGGTGATCTCTTTGATATAGCAAGGTATTTCTTGCCTAAACCAAAGAAACTCATTGCTGTCGAGTTGATTCTGACTCATAGCAACCCTATAGGACAGAGTAGAACTGCCCCATAGGGTTTCCAAGGAGAGCCTGCTGGATTCAAACTGCCCACCTTTTGGTTAGCAGCCATAGCACTTAACCACTATGCCTGTCTGTTGCTTGCAACCAAAGAACCCTGAATTAATGCAGTTGTTACATATTCACCTTGTGAATTAAACAAGTCCCATAGGCCTCAATTTTCTCATCTCCAAAAATTCCCCAGAGCATCTTCTCCCACCTGCCTCCTCTCCCCCAACTCCTAGGGTTATGAAGATCAAATCAAAGGAGCTGATGAATGTGGCAGCATCTGTTAGCTAGAAAGCTATCTAAATGTAAAGGATTATTAATATTCACCTTGTATTGTTAACATATAATACATTCTCCAGGAAAAGAGCTGATGTTAGAAAAAAGGAAGTAAAAACCCATCACCCTGTTACAAATGGGTTTGCAGTGCTATCATAGCAAAAACTGGAATGGGATTTTAATGGTACCTGAAAGTGGCTGCTAGAGTAGAAGACAAATGGCTGAAATTATATTTCTGTCTTTGGAGTTGAATCTGAAGAAACAGCCCTGTATCAGTGAGTTGCCATTTGGACATTACTCACAAAAGGATGAAAAGATAGTCTGGAGCTGTTGTTCCAAATGCATCAAATGTGGGTAGACAGAGGTCTGCTCTGTCACTGACCAGACCCAAGGAAAGGAGGACCGCTAGGGAAGGGAGCAGGTCCACAGACATACACAGCACCCTTTTTGGCTCAGGGAACCCTAAAGACCCCTTCACACGGGAGGCGTGGGTTTCAAGGAATGCAATCCACTTTATTCCCATAAGCGAACACTTCTTTTCTTTCCCCCTTATTGGAAAAGCAGCAAATGCTTACCATAAAAATCTAAACATTATAGATACATATTATATTAGAAGCAAAATGTTCCCTCAATCTTGCCTCTTTTCCACAAAGACAGAAAAAGAAAAGAAACAGTAAAACTGTTAATTTTTTTGGTTCATATTCCTGCAGATGTGAGTGTACACAACTCTAACCATCTATCCACCCATCCACTCATCCATCTATCCACCCATCCACCCATCCACCCATCCATCCAGCCAGCCATCCACCCATCCACCCATCCATCCATCCAGCCATCCACCCATCCATCTATCCACCCATCCAGCCATCCAGCCATCCACCCATCCATCTATCCACTCATCCATCCATCCAGCCAGCCAGCCATCTATCCACCCATCCACCTATCCACCCATCCATCCATCCATCCAGCCAGCCATCTATCCACCCATCCACCCAACCAGCCATCCACCCATCCATCCATCCATCCATCCATACATCCATCCATCCATCCACCCAGCCATCTATCCACCCATCCACCCATCCAGCCATCCACCCATCCATCTATCCACCCATCCATCCAGCCAGCCAGCCACCCAGTTTTCTCTCTCTCCCTTCTTTCTTTTCTCCCTCCTTTTCTCCCTCTCTTCCTTTCTTCTTTCTTTCTTTTTTTTTCCCTCTCTCTCTCCTCTTTCATCACTAATGGGATCATGCTACACCAGCTTTCCCAGCTTGCTTTTTTCATTTTTAAAAAAAATAAATCTTAGATGCATTCCTTTGTTAATACATATGGATTTGGCTTATCTTTTTTTTTAACATACTCAATAGAGTTAGTCACCTATTGATGGATATTTGGTTTGTTGACCATTTCTTACTACTATAAGCAATCCTGCAATAAATACATATAAATATACATAATATCTGGGCACTTCTGAGTGTTTCCATTGTTTGAATTCCTAGAAATATAATTAGGAGTAAAAAAATGAACTTTTTAAATTTTAGTAGCTATTGTCTAATTGTTCTATGATTTAAACCTCTACCAACAGAGATGAGAGTGACTGCTTTCTTACACTCTTGCCAATGGATATTATCATACTTTAAAATCTTGACCATTAGGTGAAAAATATTTCACTAACTTCATTTAGTTATGAGTGATGTTAAGAATCTTTTACTATTTTTTTAGCTATTCATATTTATTATGTGAATTTCTTGTTTCCCACCCCCTCCTCCTTTTTTCCATATGTAAGAACTCTTTGTATACTAACAAAATCTACCTACTGCCCAGTATCTGTGTTTGCAAATAGCTGTGTTTGCAAACAGGTTCTCCTAGTTTGTCTTTGTTCATGATTTTTTTTGTTTGTTGCAAGTGTTTTAAAATTTTTTAAGCAGTTGAATTTGTCAATCTTTTTCTTTACAGTTTCTAACTTTTTTTAGAAAAGGTTTTCTAAGTCCTTACTCTTTGTAAGATCATAAAAACATCCACCTAAGTTTTCTTCCAGTACTTTTTATGTTTTACATTTAAATGTTTGAACCATTTGAAATATGAAGAGTGAGGGAACCTGCTTAATTTCTCTCCAAATGACTAGCCAGTTATTCAACCCTAAAGAAATCCAGTACTGAGGGCAAATGGGGGAGGCCAACTGCCTCCTCATCAAGGAAGAAAGGAAGGGGGTACAACCCAGGAAGAGGTAGCCATCCTGACTGGTCGCAGATTCATCTTCCAAAAAGAAGAATTTGGGGCCATGCAGCAGTTCAGACTCAGATCATCAAATGAGTACCTGATTTCCTGGAAAGAAAATCCAAGCTTGGGTTGAAGATTGGGACAGACTGCTAGTTACCT
Organism: Dugong dugon; assembly: GCA_030035585.1. Classification (NCBI taxonomy): domain Eukaryota; kingdom Metazoa; phylum Chordata; class Mammalia; order Sirenia; family Dugongidae; genus Dugong; species Dugong dugon. The sequence goes on along the minus strand of CM057470.1, from coordinate 62,834,899 downwards.
CTTCCCCAGCAACTGTTCTCTCTTTTTCCTGGGTGCATGGCTTCCCAGCTATAGATTAAATTTCCCAGCTTCCCTTCCACATAGATGGGGACATGTGAATATGTTTGAGCTAATAGTTGGTGAGCGTATGTGGAGTGTGCTACTCTGGGTCATTTGAACTTAACAACAAATACTCTCTGGGCTTTGGCTCTTTGCCCCTCTCTTGAGTTGTTGTGTGAATACAAAGGAACATAGCTCATGAGAACATGTGAGCTATGTGAGAAACAGACTGTCAGGGCTGAACACCTGGATACTGCACTATCTGACATGCATCTAATTACCTGTATACTTGGTGGTGTCCTACAAAGTAAGTGTCCTGCATGGCAAGTGACCACAATGAGTATCATTCCTGAATCTCTCTCTCACACACACATACCATTTCTTGAGTTAGTTGGAGAAAGGGATAAGGAAATGACAAGAACTAGAAGATTCTTTGAGCCCTGACTAGAGAATCCTAAGTCTATTATTTATGTGCTGCTGTTGTCGGTTGCCATCAAGTGAATTCCAACTCATGGCGACCCCACGTGTGCAGAGTGGAACTGCTCTGTAGGGTTTTCAAGGCTGTGACCTTTCAGATGCAGATCGCCGGGCCTGTCTTTAGGGGCACTTCTGGGAGGATCAAAACCGCCAACCTTTTGGTGGCTAGTAGTCACGCGCTTAACCATTTATGCCACCCAGGGACTATTATTTATATAGGCGCAGCCTTTTTCATTTTTAGAGCTAGGAACACTTTTCATTCTGGGTGGTTTGGATTCTGGATAACATAAATTTTTCTCCTTCCTATATTCTCAAATTACATCTTATAAATCAACTAGTGGAATAGGCCGAGTAATGTGATTTACAGCAGCTTTCTCAAAGTATGGTCACTTGCAACAAAATCACTAGGATGCAAATTCCTGCACGTAAGCATCAGAATTTCAGGCTCCCTAGCTCATTCTCTGGCATATTAAAATTTGAGAACTACTCTTTTAATGACACGACTCCATACCTTTAAATGAAAGTCCAACACCTTTAATATTAATTAGATTGCTTTCCTAAAATCAGTCACTGCAGCCTGAAAGTTTGCTTACCACTCAGGCTTCCCAACCCTTAATCTTCCAAGGATGTTTCCTTGTAAACCCAAAGAACTCTAGTGAAAGGAATCCATGTAGAACTGTGGGGTAGAAGCAGGGGGTGGAGGTAAATCTCTCAGAAGTTGAATTGGTTTTTGGAAAATTTTCACAGACAAGTTTTACTTTGGTACCCCCTCCTTTTCTGCCTCTGCTACCCCCACACCAGGAGCAGAGCCTTCAAATTACCTTCTGGTTGTCCTGAAACCCACACCTCACCCTAGTCTGACTTTCTGCTCCATAACTCCCCTCCACCTTCCTGAAATTTCAAGAAGCTCGGGGCTTAGTAGTATTTAGCTGTGTGTTAAGAGACTGACTAAAAGTCATTTGCACAAAGAGAAGGTATTTTCATTAAAAAGGAGTGTGCCTCTGCTGGTGGGAATGAAAAATGATACAACCATTTTGGAAAATGATATGGTGCTTCCTTAGAAAGCTAGAAATAGAAGTACTATACGATCCAGAAATCCCACTCCTAGGAATATATCCTAGAGAAGTAAGAGCCGTCACACGAATAGACATATGCACACCCATGTTCACAACAGCAAAAAGATGGAAATAACCTAGATGCCCATCAACAGATGAATGCATAAACAAACTATGGTACATACACACAATGGAGTATTATGCAATGATAAAGAACAATGATGAATCTGTGAAGCATCTCATAACATGGATGAAACTGGAGGACATTATGCTGAGTGAAATAAGTCAATCACAAAAGCACAAATATTGTATGAGACCTTTACTGTAAAAACTCATAAATAAGTTTATACAGAAAAAGAAACAATCTTTGTTGGTTACGAGAGATGGGGGGACTAAATAGACAATAGATATGTGGCAACTTTCGTGAAGGGTAAGACAGTACACAATACTGGGGAAGCCAGCACAACTTGTACAAGGAAAGGTCATGGAAGTTCCATAGATACAGCCAAACTCTCTAAGGGACTGAATTTCTAGGCAGAGGGATGTGGGGACCATGGTCTCTGGGAACATCTAGCTCAATCGGCATAACATAGCTTATAAAGAAAATGTTCTACATTCTACCTTGGTGAGTAGTGTCTGGGGTCTTAAAAGCCTGTGAGCAGCCACCTAAGATACTCCACTGGTCTCACCCCTTCAGGAGCAAGGGAGAATGAAGAGAACAGGATACAAGGAAAAGATTAGTCCAAAGGACTAATGGACCACAGCTACCACAGCCTCCACCAGACTGTGTCCAGTACAACTAGATGGTGCCTGGCTACCACCACTAACTGCTCTGACCAGGATCACAACAGAAGGTCCTGGACAGAGCTAGAGAAAAATGTAGAACAAAATTCTAACTCACAAAAAAAGACCAGATTTAGTGGCATGACAGAGACTGGAGAAACCCCAAGAGTATGGCCCCCAGACACCCTTTTAGCTCAGTAATGAAGTCACTTCCGAGGTTCACCCTTCAGCCAAAGATTAGACAGCCCCATAAAACTAATGGGAGACTAATAGGGCACATCAGTCCAAGGACAAGGACTAGAAGGCAGGAGGGGACAGGAAAGCTGGTAATAGAGAACTTAAGGTTGAAAAGGGACAGTGTCAACATGTTGTGAGGTTGTTAACCATTGTCATAAAACAATATGTGTACTGTTTAATGAGAAACTATTTGTTCTGTAAACCTTCATCTAAAGTACATTAAAAATAAAAAGGAGTGTGCCTGATCAAAACAAACATCTAGTTGGTAGAATGTGGGTGGAGGTGTTTGGCAGCAGCTCCCCACCCATCACTACTTAGATTTTGGAGTCATGGAGTCAGTTCTGAGGTTCCCAAACTAGCCCTGCCCTTTCTTCGCCTTGGTGGACAAACCTGTGGAACTAAATAAAAGCTGACTTGGGGTGGACTGGCAAAGCAAGGTGCCAACCTACACAGCAGGGACTTGCTATGACATAAAGCAGATGGCTAGTGTGGTGAGCTGCCTGAGGGAAGGGCAGCATCTCCAGGCTGGACCCACTGTGTGCTAAGGAAGCACAGGTGCCAAAGCAGCCACGACAAGGTCTCCACCCACCATCCCTGGGCTTCCAGAATGATGCACCTTTTCTTCTCTCGTGGCCCCTGCTCCTTCTCCAGTGTGGCTGTCCTGAGGCTGCAGCGCCAGCACCGTGCAGAAGAGATTCTCTGACGTCTGGGTCAGGAAGCCAATCTCAGCGTTTGGGTGGAGGCCATAGAGATAGGGAGACTCTGGAGGCAGCTCAGCATTGATGTACTGAAAATCAAAGGAAGAGGCACTTAAAAAGAACTGCGGCATAGCTCCTGTGTCCCACAGTTCTCGCCCTCTGAAGGGCAGTCAGTGGTCAGACCAGGCCTCAGCACCAGTACCCCTTGGTCCTCCAGGTGGACCCACCTCAAGTGACTTGAGCAGACCAGTTGCTGCTGAGCCAACTCCAACTCATTGCGAACCCATGTGTGTCTCAGTAGAACTGTGCTCCATAGGGTTTTTCATGGCTGAGTTTTGGGAAGTAGATCACCAGGTCTTTCTTCTAGGGTGCCTCTGGGTGGATTCAAACCACCAACCTTTCTGTTAGTAGCCGCAAGCCTTAACTGCTTGTACCACCCAAGGCAGCAGCCTTCAGCTTGATGCCCATGTATTAGTGCACATTTTCTTCAGCCTTTCCTTGCCATCACCTGGTTTGGTGTGCCTGACCAGTCTTGCAGAACTCCCACATTCAGTTTCTTCTTCAGGAAGCATAGATGACTGCCTGCTATCCATCTCCAGTCCCACGCCTCCTCCTGCTCCCTGATAGATTCCTGCTCCTGCAGACACAAGGACCGTGTCTCATGGTCCTTCATTAATACTAATCTTTACCTGTTACTTGTACTCAAGCTCTTCTTCGCTTCCAGCCCTCTCCCCCTTAAATTCCTTTCTCTCCCCACTGTTTATCTAAATCAGGGATGACAAGCCTGAATGTGTACCTGGGACCATGCACACAAAGTCAGTACGTGAACTGGGCTGTAGGATGTGCTGAGCATTGCCATGTACTGGCACATCTGTGCCCCGGCTAAATGTATGTACAGCATGTCACCCAAACAGGACTCCTTGGGTGATGCAATTAACGATCGGCTGCTAATCCAAAGGGTAGAGTTTGAGTCCACCCAGAGGTTCCTTAGAAGAAAGGCCTGGAGATCTACTTTTGAGAAATCAGCCATTGAAAACTCCATGGAGTACAGTTCTACTATGACACGCATGGGGTTGCCATGAGTTGGAGTCCACTTGCTGGCAACTGGTTGTCAGTCACCAAAACAACACATCTCTCTGGTCAGTTACAGTGGGCCACAGTCGGCCATCTTTCAAACATCCTTCCAGCTTTCAAGGCTCACTTTCTTCTCTGTTCTCTGAGAACTTCTTCACAATTGTTTCCATTACACCAAGACAGTGTCCTTTGAGTTTAGCACCTCCTTCGACTTCAGTAATTTCTTGGTGTTAGTGACATCTGGACTAAATAAAAGATTGTTAATTCCTTAAAGGCAAATTTGTGTGTTTCCTTATTTTTATATTTTCTCCAGCACCCAGCACACTTCTGGATCCATGGTAGGTGCCCGATAGCCATTTATTAACTGACAGATTAAAGAGAGAAATGAAGAAGAGGAAAATCTAACTACCTCAGTCATTTGGAGGTGTGCAAACCACATTATTGCTGCAAAAGAGAACCAAATCTTTTTTACATTTTATTTTGTTGTTGTTGAAAATATACACAGCAAAACATATACCAATTCAACCTTTTCTACACGTACAATTCAGTGACATTGATTACATTCTTCGAGTTGTACATCCATTCTTACCCTCCTTTTCTGAGTTGTTCATCCTCCATTAACATTAACTCACTGCCCCTAAAGTTCCTATCTAATCTTTCAAGTTCTTGTTGTCTGTTTAATCACATATAGATAGTTCTTAAAAGAGCGTAAAGCTCAAGGCAGATTTTTCTTTTAATTGTTCTTTAGATGAAGGTTTACAGAACCAATAGATTCTCATTAAACACTTAGTAAACATATTGTTTTATGACAATGGTTAACCTCACAACATGTCGACACTGTCCCTTCTCAACCTTGGGTTCCCTATTACCAGCTTTCCAGTCCCCTACTGTCTTCTAGTCCTTGTCCCTGGACTCTTGTGCCCCATTAGTCTCCCATTAGTTTTATGGGGCCGTCTAATCTTTGGCTGAAAGGTGAACCTTGGGGATGACTTCATTACCGAGCTAAAAGGGTGTCAGAGGCCATCTCTCAGGGTTTCTCCAGTCTCTGTCAGGCCAGTAAGTCTGGTCGTTTTTTGTGAGTAAGAATTTTGTTCTACATTTTTCTCCAGCTCTGTCTAGGACCCTCTGTTGTGATCCTGGTCAGAGAAGTCAGTGGTGGTAGCTGGGCACCATCTAGTTGTACTGGACTCAGTCTGGTGGAGGCCATGGTAGTTGTGGTCCATTAGTCCTTCGGAGTAATCGTTTCCTTGTATCCTGTTCTCTTCATTCTCCCTTGCTTCCGAAGGGGTGAGAACAGTGGAGTATCTTAGATGGCTGCTCACAGGCTTTTAAGACCCCAGACACTACTAACCAAGGTAGAATGTAGAACACTTTCTTTATAAACTGTGTTATGGCAATTGAGCTAGATGTTCCCCGAGACCATGGTCCCCACATCCCTCTGCCCAGCAATTTAGTCCCTCAGGGAGTTTGGATGTGTTTATGGAGCTTCCATGACTCAAGGCAGGTATTTTTTTTTTTACTAGTTAAGCTAAACTATTGTTCAGTTTTAAGGTGACTTCAGGGGACATTTTTGGTTTAAGGTTTAAAGATTATCTCAGGGCAATAGTTTCAGGGATTCATCCACCCTCTACAGCTCCAGAAAATCTAGAGTCCAAAAGAATGTGAAATTCTATTCTGCATTTTCTTCCTTTTGATCAGGATTCTTCTATAGAATCTTTGACAAAAATGAAGAACCAGACCTTCAGGATTCTTCTCACTCAACATGTCCATCACCCATTGCAGCCTCTTGTGAATTGTTCCATAGACACTAGGGGAGGCTCTTGCACAATTTTCTTGGGTAAAGTCTTAAAGCCTTTAGGACACATAGTTAAAACATTCCTCTTATTTCCTTTAAAAAGTCTTATTGCTTTTAATTTCTTCTCATAGATCAATTTTCCCGGATCAAGTGACTTTTATAACTTACTCTTTTAAATTTTCTGAATTAAAAAAAAATTTAAGCTTGTATTTAATGTCCCTATGACCAGTATTTCCCTTAAATTTGTATTCAAGAGTTCTTTTAGGCACGTTCAAAGTCAAGGATTGAAAAGTGCTCTTTTATTATGTTTTAATGTATTTCCACACATGTTGGAAATAATTTTAAAAAGGCAAAGATCAATATTTTAAAAATAGCCATAGTATTAATAATAAACAAGAAAACCACAGTAAAAGCTCCATGAAAATTTTTTTTTGGCCTATATACATGAGTATGTGTGCTTGTGTTCACAGCAATCAGCAGGCAATAGGAAGGGTTGTGTGATTGGACGACACTATCATGTCCCTCTGAAGACATTCAGAACTTTACCAAAAGTTGGCTAAGTTCTTACTTGAAATTTTGCTCCTGATGGTTTTGTCAATATCCTGAATGCAAGCAACTAAATAACTGCCCCAGATATTATCTGTAGAAAAAAGCAACAAGTAGAACCACTGAACCAAACATCAAGAATAAAAAGATCACCAAATGCTCAAACTTATCATTGGTTTGAGGCTAGAAATCCTGTAACTCTCAAGTTAAACAAGGCAAACTTGGCGCTGAGAACCAAATCTGATGTAAGCTCAGCTCTTTAAGCCATTCTTCCCTGCCCTCTGGCTGAGGCCCATAAGAGCTATCCAGCATTAGCGTCCTCAGCCCAGCACGAACATCTTAGTCCAGCATTAGCACCTTCAGACCAGCATAAGCGTCTCTAGTCCAGCATTAGTGTCCCCTGTCCAGCATGAGCATCTCCAGTCCAGCATGAGTATCCCCAGTCCAGCATGAGTGTCCTCAGTCCACCATGAGCATCCCCAGTCCACCATGAGCATCCCCAGTCCAGCAGGAGCATCCCCAGTCCAGCATGAGCATCCCAGTCCAGCACGAGCATCCCCAGTCCATCATGAGCATCCCCAGTCCAGCACGAGCATCCCCAGTCCAGCACGAGCATCCCCAGTCCAGCATGAGAGTCTCCAGTCCATCATGAGCATCCCCAGTCCAGCATGAGCATCTCCAGTCCATCATGAGCATCCCCAGTCCAGCATGAGCGTCTCCAGTCCAGCATTAGCATTCCCAGTCCAGCATGAGCATCTTCAGTCCAGCATAAGCATCTTCAGTCCAGCCTGAGCATCTCCAGTCCAGTATGAGCATCCCCAGTCCAGCATGAGCATCCCTGTCCAGCATGAGCATCCCCTGTCCAGCATGAGCGTCCACAGTCCAGCAAAAGCATCCCAGTCCAGCATGAGCATATCCTGTCTAGCATGAGCATCCCCAGTCCAGCAAGAGCATCCCCAGTCTGGTATGAGCATCCCTAGTTCAGCAAGAGTGTCCCCAGTCCAGCAAGAGCATCCCCAGTCCGGTATGAGCGTCCCTAGTTCAGCAAGAGTGTCCCCAGTCCAGCAAGGGCATCCCCAGTCCAGTATGAGCATTCCCTGTCCAGCATGAGCATCCCCTGTCCAGCATGAGCATCCCCTGTCCAGCATGAGTATCCCTAGTCCAGTATGAGTGTCCCCTGTCAGGTGGGGGCACCATCATGCCATCATGAGGGAGAGAGCAAAGTCTACCTGATGATAACCATTGTAATCCATGTTGCCTGGCAGTGGGAACCCTGGGGCCAGGGATAGTTCTCCTTCTAACATTTTTGGTTTAATGTATTCCTCCAGATAGGTTCTGCAGAGTCTCCTGTCCCAGTCATCAGTGATATGGCCTCCATACATGATCTCACCAAAGAGGTAGCGCAAATCATCATAGGGGACCTGAAAGACAGGGGAAAGGAAAAAAGACCTGCACACAGGCACTAGGGCTGGCCTGACGAGTGGGCAAAGCACAAGCCACAAGATGGGCTGCTGCTTGAGATTGGGAACAATGCCCTATTCATCTGGGGACCCCCAGTGCCCAGCAGAGTCAGATGTGTTTGGGGAGCTCACTAAATACTTGAAGAAATACATCAGACAATGATGAGAGACAAGGTGCCAACCCCACTAACTGGGTCACTTTTATGGACTGAACTGTGTCCCCCCAAAATATGTGTCATCTTGGCTGATTCACAGTATTGTGTGATTGTCCACCATTTTGTAATCGGACGTGATTTTCCTATGTGTTGTAAATGCTACCTCTATGATGTTAACGAGGCAGGATTAGAGGCAGTTATGTTAATGAGGCAGAACTCAATCTACAAGTTTAGGTTTTGAGATATAAAAGAGAGAAGCAAGCAGAGAGACAGGGGGACCGCATACCACACGGAACAAGAGCCAGGAGAATAATGTGCCCTTTGGACCCGGGATCCCTGTGCTAAGAAGCTCCTTGACCCAGGAAAGATTGATGACAAGGACCTTCCCCCAGAGCCAACAGAGAGAAAACCTTCAGCAGGAGCTGGCACCCTGAGTTCAGACTTATAGCCTACTAGACTGTGAGAGAATACATTTCTCTTTGTTAAAGCCGTCTGCTTGTGGTACTTCTGTTATAGCAGCCCTACATAACTAAGACAGTCACCAACAGTGACAATGAAGTCAGGCACTGCCTACCCATGCCTTTAAATAGGCAGATGTCAAATGGAGGAAAATAAGGACCAGAGTACTTTTCTAATTTTCTGCCATTTGTTTAGCAGATTAATTAATTGCCCCTTTTCAAAGTCTGGAGGAATGAAATACAGGATGGCTCAATGGCAAGCCACTTGGAGAAAGCCTTGTGGCAGTGCCGCCAATGACGGAGTGGTGTTGTGGGAGGTGGGCCTTCCAGGGCCCTGGAACTAGAGGCAGAGGGATTGCTCAGGGCACCTGGGCCTGATTTATTTTTCCTACCAGAAAGAGGGTGTGGCCTTGCAGGTGCTGTAGCTGGCCCATGACCTAGAAACCCTTGATGGTGTACACATTCCTTTAAATGGAAGAGTATCAATTATTAGTGTAAGTTTTTTTTCTTTTTTTTAAATGGAGATACCAGACAGAGAAAAAAAGAGACAGGGGGTAGCAAGAATGTGTCTTCTTCAGCAATGGCAAAACCATACCTATGTGAGGAGCTGTGTGCTCCAGCTCCTGGATGAGTTCTGCTTCCTTGGCTAAAGAAATTGGGAACTTCCATCCCATGATGGCTGCCCATGATGGCTGCCCATCCACAGCCCACCTGCAATGCAGCAGGTATACAGCGGTGGTCTAGTGGGCCCTGGAACAAACTCATGTGACCCCAAGGGCATGAGGCATTGTTTCATTCTGTGAGCATCCTTGGCTCTGACCTCACCATGATACAGGGTGGTCCTGGGATTGGCTACTTAGTTAAATTCGCACTTCCTCAGTTCCACTGTGTAGGTGTAGACCTTCCCAGTGTTCACTCCCCTTCTTCTGCATCATCCTTCTAAGAGGTTCCCCTCTCAGAAGGGCACCCTCACCCACACTGGCTGGGCCCTGGACTTCCTATACCTTTGCATTGGCCTCCAGGAAGTTGTAGAGCACGTTCACAGAGATGGTGAGGTCCCCGGTGTTAAAGGGATAGGAGCGGTTCCATCCCTGGGGCCCAAACTTTCGTCTTTCTGCCACCACCGCATGAAAGTAACAAAGAGCAAAGAGGATGCTCTTGAACTCCATCTCCCGAGAACACATCTCCAGAGTGTCCTGAAAGGAAAGCATGACTTCTAGTGTTAGTGCCCAGATTCAGCTACCCAGGGCAGGCTAGGGTGTGGGTAACCACTGGGGCTTGTGTTGGATAAAAAGCTACTGTATATCCTGGTTAAGGTTTGAGCTGCACTAAGATTACAGAGTACATGTGGCTGGGCATGGGGTCAGGGCTTGAGGGGAACTTGTAGAGGGGTTGGATTTTAGTTTAGACTTTGGGTTAAGGTTCGGTTTACCGCTGAGGTTTGCACACATGGACATGCTAATGAAGTTCCCAAGCACAGCCTATGGAAAACAGGGTAGTGGGCCATGGGAGTGCTACGTTTGTCATATTAATATGACTTTGCACTGGGGTGTGGGTGGGGATGCCCACAGTATCATCTAGAATGTATTCGCCTCCTGCCATGATTTTCTCGCCCAGCAAGGATCCCAGTAGGTGTAATTACTGCTTATGTGGCTGAGGATCCCCAGCTCCTCTGCTGGGGGAGCTGCTGAAATGAGGGAGAGGATGGGCAGCAACACACAAGCGGTGTTCTGCCCACCCCCCCACCCCAACTGCTGCAGAGAAATCCAGTACGTGTGCCTAGAGGATGAGGCTGAGCAAACCAGAGCACCAGGGGGCGATGGATGCAGAGGGGAAGTGGGGAAAGAAGTGTCTCGTGAAGAGAGGATGAAAGAAGGGACCGTGGAAAGGAGGAGAAGCAGGAGATGGGGCAGAGGAAGGCAGTGGAGTTGTGATCAGTAGCTTTTGAGGGGGATGGTGGTAGCGGTAGAGAGGGTGAAAGCCTGCAGTTTGAAGGTCTGGTAGGACAGGAACGCCTGGATTCTTTGCGACCAAAGTTCATTCGTGGTTGCCAGGGGTGGGCAGGAGGGAGGGAAAAGGGGGACTCATTGCTTAAGGACACTGAGAAATTAAGGATGATGAAAAAACTTAGGAACAAATAATGGTGATGGTTAAACAATAGGATGAACGTGATTAATGTCACTGAATTTGCATATGTGAAGAACGTTGAAATGGCAAGTGCTTTGTTACATATACATTTACCACAATTAAGAAAAAAAATCAATAAACAGACAAAAAGAAGCTCTCAATGACTTTCAGAGTCCTATCAAGAGGACTGAAAGAAGCTTCTACTGGCCAGAATGGGAAAATATGAATTACTTTAATAAGAAATTGACCAATAAAATAGACTTAAATAAAAAATAATACATAATAAGATGAAGGTTTTTTTTTTTTTAAACAATCATTTTATTTCCTCTGGGTGAGACCTGCTCTGTTCAGGAAGGACCAAGATATTGCAGCTGGAATACTTTCAAAGCTCACACAACGTGGACTGGGCACAGTCCTGGTTTTTCTTCCAGGAACTGGTCCCTATACTTTGCCCACATGGGTAGAAGGAGCAGTGAGACAGGATGGATTAAGCATATAGTAGGTGTGATTTTCCACAAAGAACCCATGACAGAGTCCCCATCCTCTCTCTGAATACACAGGGCCCACTGCAGAGCCTTCATGGGGTACCATGTTTGCCACAAAGGCACAGATTCCAGAGATCAGAGGTGGCACAGTGGACAAGGTCATTGCCTTGTGCAAGTAAGATTTAATAACTGCTTTCTGGATAAAGCCATTCTCTACAGACCGTGTAGAGAGCATCATTTGTTACTTCTTACACATTTGAAAAAATTGGATCCTGCTGCAAAAATGCCTCTAAGCACAAACACAAGAAATCACACGTTAAACTGCTGGAAATGGCTGACAGTGGCACACTCAAATAAAAGTCAGAATAAAATCATCATCCCCAAAGAGCCCAGCTGTCAGAGAAGGAGGGATGAAAACAGTTCAGTTCTGGTATTTGTCCCTTAAATGGTTAAGCTAGAGCTATGGGACAGTGTGAATAGGGGATGTTATATTGGTCTCTGTTCCAAGACACTTATAAAAACAGAAAGGGGCATTTAAAATTCTTGTAAACAATGAATATTCTTCTAAGTTTATCCTTCTTTCTTAGAAGACTTATGGAAGATGGCCATAAATGACAACAACAACAACAACAAAAACCCACACAACACTACAAAAAACTCAGCTGTGATGGGGACAGAATAACCGGGAAAAGCCAGCATCTCTTAGGATGTATCTCCCGGTTGCCTGGGAGTCTAAAAGAAAGGACAAAAGAGGATAATCATGGGTGGACATCAGGCTTGTGGGGAGACAAGCCCAAGAACAAGAACCCATGGGGAGGCTGAGAAGATGAAGCCAAGTGTGACTATCCATGATAATAATCCTATTGAGGCCTAATATTCATTATCAGGAGGTCTAACATGTGAGTCATCTGTTGTCCTCCTCCCTGGCTCTGGGCGAGTCCTTCAAGGCAGAAGAGCTGAGAATGGTCTGCCACCGAATCTTTCAGTTAGAGTTAATTGTATCCCAGTACTTTTAAGGGAAGGTCCCTGAGTGTTGCAAACAGTTTGTGCTAGATTAGTAATCTCAGGCCTTTGCTGTGACCCAGCTACATCTTCCTCTAAAGAAGGCTGTAGATTAAAAGTTAAGAATGTATGTTTTCCCCTATGTAGAATATGAAATCTAGATAATTTAAAAGTTTTGACCTCTGGTGTAGAGCACCTAAGAGTATAGTCAAGACTGATTTAGAAAAATAGAAAGAGAAGAAAATGCCCCTGGACAAGAGAGCAACGTACCTTCTGCCCCACGTTGCCAAGGGCAGTATATTTCTTAATAAAAATTAAAAGCTAAAATATCCTGAATCTCCCGGTAATGTTCCTCGATTCTTTTGTCACAAATGATGTGTGGATTTGGGAGTTGAGATGGGAAGCGGGGAAGAAAAAGGAGAAGACTGGGTAAGTGTAGCTTCTCCCATCTTTGTGGGGATAAGGTATTTCTGGGATGGAGACCTGAGTGTACTGGGTTGTACTGAGTGGGCATTGGGTGGAGATCAGTCTCAAAGGGAACACCTTTTGCCCACATTGTGCATTGCTCCAGCCAGCATCCCACCCCCACCCCCAGCTGCATACTCTTCTCCCACCCAGTTTGAATCAGCTGTGTGTGAGATGGATAGTCTTCTTCCCTCCCTCCAGAGCAGCACCTGAGTGAAGTTGTCCAGGGCCTTGTGCAGGCTGGCGTGCATGCCAGTGGGAGGCTCGTTGGTGATCTTAATAGAGTTCTCCAGGATGCCCTGGGGGATGATGTGGCCCTCAGTGGAGGGCGCAGGCTCTGCGCTGATGAAGACCCTGAACTCTGGGTGGCTGTTCTCACTGTGTTCCTCCAGCTTCTTCTCCAGTGTGCTGAGCCACTTGGCCACCAGGTGGATGTTCTGGTGAGAAGGAAGGAACACCCCACCCCCCACCCCCAATCCAGGCATCTGCTTAATTCTATTTGCAGTAAGTAGTTATCAGGAGGGAACTGGTCTTGGCTTCAAATCAGTCACATTGCAACGAGTCTTGGCATTCCCAGTAGTGGGGATTCTCCCTAGTATCCTACATTTTAACCCTATCCCTTGATACCCTAACTCTCTGTAGCACAGTGTTCTCAAACTTGACTATGCAGGAGAACCACCTGGAGGGCTGATTAAAATATAGATTGCTGGGCCACACACCAGAATTTCAGACGATTAGGTGGGGCCTGATAATTTGCATTTAACAAGTTCCCAGATGATACTGATACGGCTGGTCAGGGAAAACTCTTTCAGAGCCAAAGCTCTAACACAGTTACATTCCAAATCCAGAACCCTATTACTTGACACCTTGATTACTGAACCCTTGATGCTTAAAAACGGGGCCCAGGAAGCAGCAATGTTGGCATTACCTGGGAGCTGGCTGGAAATGCAGACTCTTAGCCTCCAGATTTACAGAATCAGCACATTTTCATAAGATACTCCAGAAATTCATATGCACATCAAAATTTGAAAAGCACTGATTTAAACTCTTTCCAGCTAGCTTCCCTGACTTATGTCTCCCCCCTCTCCAAACCATTCTGCTAATTGTTGCCAAACTTATCTCCCCAGCACACACCAAGTTACTGCTCCCTCCTCCAGGCCCAAGGGACTCTGTCTGGGGTTTGAGCCCCTCCTCCACCCGGTCTAATTTCTGTCTGTCTGTCTGTCTGTTTACCTAAACCTACATTAATTTCTTGACTCGTCTTTGCAGCACATGCCTTTCACTTTAATAAGGATAGTCACTTTGCTGCATCAAAATAGCTTTCGTTACAATGAGTAGATGAAGCTCCTTGGTAAATATTTGAGGACGATGGTTCCCAGAGCCTTAGACACACAGAACAGCACTGAGCCCAGTACATGGCCCATAGTCCCTGGGTCTCTCAGTGCTGTTTCCTCTTCTATAGATGGAGAAATAACAATAATATTTGCCATACTTATTTCACAGAGTTGCTGCAAATAACCAAAGGTAATGGATTTGAAAGGGAGCCCTGGTGGCAAAAGGTTGGTAGTTCAAATTCACCAGCTGCTCCTTGGAAACCCTATGGGGCAGTTCTACTCTGTCCTTTAGGGTCTATAAGTCAGAATCGGCTCGACGGCAATGGGTTTGCATACTGTAAAATGCTATACAGGAGTTAGTAGTCGTTGAAATGGAAATTTGTTAAATAAGAATTCACTGATAGTCTTTCTACTGGTGTGGAGAGTTTCATGGGCTGCCTAGACACCCAGGATTCCTGTTAGGTGGGCAGTACCGAGCCCTAGAAACGAGTAACTCAGCTATTTATTTCAAGAATTGCAACTTCTGCTGCCGGGGGCAGGGCTGGGGGGGGGGTACCTCATTTCTCTGGGACAGAACCCAGCATTCAGGGATCCCTGAGGCTAGGCCGCTGGATTTAGGGGTCCGGATATGGCAGGCCTGGGAAATTCACCCCATAGCTGCCACAGCCAGGAAGGGAGAAGGGAGGGTCTGAGCTGTGGTCTTGCACCCAGGGTCCTTGGGAGAAGCCGGCTCTCCCAGGAGAGGAACCCCCAGCTGCTGTGGCTATGGTCCTCAAGCAGCATTCCCAAAATGCGTGCCAAGGATGTTAAAAGGTATTAGCTCCAGAAAGAGGGTGTGTGTTCAACTCATTTTGGGAAACACTGGATTGAACAAGATTTCTATACCATAGGATTCTCAGAACCATTAACCTATGATACAACTGAAAATCTTCTTGAAAGGGGTATTTTATGCAGTGTTTTCCAAATCTGAAAGGGAAACTTGTTAACTGTTGTTTTTGTCTTTTTCAGAGAATCTCTCCGGATTTACAGGCTGGGAAGCATAGATGGGAGGATTCTGGGCTCGGTTAGCTCAGTACCCCAGGGAATTCTTAAAATCAGGTGTCTAAAAGTCCTTGGGGAAACCCTGGTGGTGTAGTGGTTAAGAGCTATGGCTGCTAACCAAAAGGTCGGCAGTTTGAATCCACCAGGTGCTCCTTGGAAACCCCATGGGGCAGTTCTACTCTGTCCTATGGGGTCGCTATGGGTTGGAATCGACTCGATGGCAACGGGTGTTTTTTGAAAGTCCTGGGAGACAGAAAACACACCAGCAAGGAGCCCTTGTTTTGGGCAGTACTTTACAGTTTGGACCCCCCCCCCAAAAAAAAAACAAACAAACAAAACCAAACCCATTGCCATCGAGTCAATTATAACTCATAGTGACCATATACAGATGACATCTATTCAACACTCAGATGCTTCCTTTGGGGGGAAAATCGGGCATCTGGCTTATTTGGTGCTCATGGGAAGAATGGAGTTCTGAGTAACATCTTTGAGAGCTCTCAGAAACCACATCTGCATAAGATGTGGAGTTCCTGGATAGCTAGCAGGTGCTGGGGTGGGGGCGCCCTGTGCTGACTGTCCAAGTGGGCTTGGGAGGCAGCACCACAGTCTCCTGAAAGACCCTGACCTTCTGACCCTGGTGGCTGGGTGCCCCAAGGTGGCTGTGCCCAGAGGGCACGTCTCCTAGACAAAAGACCCTGAGAAGGATGGGAAGGCCACATCCTCCCATTCTTGCGCGGACCCACTTGGGAGGAAGCAGGAACCCGAGCTGTCATCATCTTTTCTCCTGAGATTCTCACTGTTTCTGGAAAAGGAGCCCCAGGGAATTGCAGATCTCTAAGCTGCTAGTCTCTGAATAAATAATGGGATAATTAAGGATGAAGACCCAACAGCAAGATGTGGCTGCAGTAGTAACTGCAAGGCAGAAAACGTTCTTTATAATGAGAGCCCAGAAAGGGTAGGAGCCACTGGCTGTTCCATTTATTCTTTTGTTCATTTCTTCATTGATTCTTTCACCCGACAGGCATTTGTTGAATGTCTACTACGTACAAGGTGGTGTGCTGGGTGCTAAGAGGTAAATAAGGAATATTTCTTTCTCTATGGAAATTTAATGAAGGACACAGTCATATAATAAATAATTTCAGCATAGTGATGGACGCTGAAGTGGAGGTGGTTGTAGGGTGTTACAGAACAGTTGTTCTTCCACAGCCCCAGCATCCATACAAGTTGCACACTAAAGGATTAAGATGACAGGCCAGGATAGAAGAAGGACAAGCTTGTTTTCCTTTTCTCTTGTAAATATTCAGTGAAATAACCAGTAGCAGGTGTTCCAGATTTCTAAACACCCATATGAACTCAGTGAAGGAGCTATGGTTGCTCCCACATCCTATTCACATATGTAATGAAAAATGTGTAACAGGGAACACATCAGAAAGGTACAAAAAAACCCCAAACCAAACCCATTGCTATCGAGTTGATTCTGACCCAGGGATTGGGCAGGTGAGGGGAAGAAGAAGAGTTATTAATGCGTGTGTGTGTGTGTGTGTGTGTGTGTGTGTGTGTGAGGGAGGAGAATTGGAAAGAGAGATTAGGAAGTGAAGGGGCCAAGAGTATGAAAGGAAGGGCAGATGAGGGGAGTGAGTGGACAGAGAAGGCCAGAGATTGTGGGATGAGTCCCAAACATGTATGGAGTCAAGAATGGCCCAGATCAGGGCAGAGGGGACGTACCTGCAAAATTACCCAGTGACCCTTCTTGGCAGCTAGGTCCAGCGCAGCCTCAGCTACCACCTCCTGACCTTGCCCCAAGGACACGTTGTGGAAATTCCGATTGTTGAAGGTATATCCGAGTTTTTTTCCTGAAAGGAGTATGGAGCTTGTCATTATTTCTTGTGTATAAATGACCTGTGTTGTTCAATGTTTATAAGGAAATGCATACCTCCATATCCCCCCTCAAACACAGATGTGTCTGAACCTATACTCAGAGCCTTATATGCTGACCCTTTTCCTTCACAGAGGGCTGCATATTCCAGCTTTTGGTTCTCAAATAAAGGAATCCGTTGTCCAGACCAAAATCTTTCCAAACCTCCCCTCACGTAATCCCCAAGAATGGAGAGGAGCAGTGGTGCTCCTCCATCTGGGCCACATTTGAAAAGCAGGCATTAGGCCACCATCCTAGAGAGTGATGATGTGTGAAAGGGCCCAGGAGCAGCAAGGGTGCAGGTGTTGTCCCTTCTGGCTTGCTCTGTCTGAATATATTTGTATCTGCCTATATCTGTATCTGACTTGAACATGCCAGTGATTGTGAGGATGATGCTGAAAGGCAAGAGGCAAGACAAGAATAGGCTTGGTTGTACAGGTGTGACTGTTCGGTTGGATGTATCCCCACAAGGGTTGTTGGTGCTGGGAATAGAGTCAGGGGATGGCTACATGAACACACGTATCACAGCCCTGTCACTGAGGCAAGACTAATGCTCATCACTTGTTCTCAAAGCCCAAGGGAAACTTAACACAAAGAAATGACCTTAATATTGACGGCCAATTCTGCTTGGACATAAGCTATGAGCTCAATCCTATAAAGTTTAGAGAAATTATATAATATTCTTTAGATCAAAGGATCATAGAAATGTGTACTACCAAGAAGGAATCATCAGGCAATTTTCCTAGGAAGGTAAAGTATCCAAGAGAAAAGAGGAGAAATTTAAAAAGAGAAGTAAGAGTAAAAATAGGTATTTAAACAAAATTAGTTTCAGAGGAACTAAGATTGAAGATGCAATTTCATACTTGTGCAAGAAACTGTTTGGGAAGACTGTCAATACTGGATATTTGTTTTAAATACTAATATACAGACTCTCTTTCAACTGTGTGGGACAAAGCAAGATGATGACTTTTTGTAGCGAGAAATAGTTATTATAGATTCAACTGAGATGAACCCAAGAAATACCTTTATTAAACTCTATAAATCCTAGCTGGCAATAAATTTGATGTCAGTTTTAGAACCAGGGAGATAAACAACTTATTCCAGAGAAAATACCAGGACAAAAGATTCTGGGATTATTAGATGGCCTTTGTGACATTCCTGCTCACACAATAGCCTATTTCTTTTCTTTATTAGCAAGAGAAGGCTATGGGGAAAGAGGTGCTTAAAGATTAGTTTGAAAACTACAGACTGGAGGGACAGTAGGAGGCAACGCTCAGCACTGGCTCGAATCAGTCTGCATTAGTCTAGGCTTGAGGCATGACTGTGGAACTGAGGAGAAAGAAATGGATCTTGGAGATACTGAGAGGGGAGGTAGGAGGGGTTGACATAATTAGCACTGACTGAACACAGCCAAAGATGACTGCCTGCATCTCACATGAACCAAAGGGTGCACAGAGGCAACCTTGCAGAGCCCTTTCATCTGCAACTTTGAGGCCATCTGGGTCATCACTAAGCTGTCCATGTTCTCCTGGGTTTTCACCCTCATACTGTTTTGTGCTATGGACTCCCTTGCCCCCAGCTTCATCACCTGCAACTCATCTTTCCTTGTCTGACCTCTATCAGACCTTCCTTCCAACTCTCCACGTAGCGGTGTCACCCAGAACCATGCCCCACTGTAAACCCCTTTTACCTCTTCACAGTATGCTTCCTCTACTTCCAGTCTCTCCAAGGACACTGCAACTTCTGGGGCTTTGTCCCTAGTTCACATAGCAAGGGGGTGTGAGGTAGGTGAACAATTTTCTAGCTTTCTCTAGCTAAGAAACATCTACTTGCGGTTGAGTTGATTCCAACTCATGGAGACCCCATGTGTGTCACAGTAGAACTGTGCTTCATAGGGTTTTCAATGGCTGATTTTTCACAAGTAGATCACCAAGCCTTTCTTCTGAGGTGCCTCTGGATGGACTCATACATCCCACCTTTCAGTTAGCAGCTGAGTGCGTAACCATTTGCATCACCCAGGGCGGGACTCCTTCTCTAGCTACTTGCAGGCTATTTCTTCTCCATGCTCATATAAAAACCCTTCCTCTTTTAAAGCACATGCCATCTGGCTAGATTACCGACTAACTTTTTTGTTCTCTGTCATCTACTAACTTCCTGGTTAGACTCACTTTTATTTAGAGCTTTGGTACTTGGTTCCATAGTTTCACCATCATCCTGGTACACTAATGTCATTCTGGGTGATTCAGCCAACACCCTGCCTCCATTTCCTCATCTTTCTCATCTTCAAAGATCTTAACTCCATTGCATTTCTGCTACCCACTCCCTATGGCTGCACCCAGGACTTTATCATCGCTGGGAACGTCCCCACGTCTGAAACATTATTCTTTAGTACCCACTCACGCATATCATTTCTATCCTCCCAGATCTTACTCCCTCCTCACCCATTATTTTACTTCAGTGAAATGTCCAGTCCTATGGCTCCACTATTTTTTCTAATCTTTGCCGTTACCTCCTTCTTACTTGATATGGACCCAGTAATCCATAATTTGAACCATGATTTTGCAAAATGCTCAATTCCATTGCCCTGTTCTACTTCTGCATCACCCAACTTTTGTAAAACCTTAACCCTGGATTAACACAAGCATTAATAAATGAGAAAAATAATAAATTTGGTGAATTGGAGCCACTATAGTTTCATGATTCTCAACCTCAGTGTTGTTGGGTAATCTCCCTATGTGTCCTGAAGTCGGCTATGTTTCCCATTCTTTTCTTTCTTGAAGGCCCTGAGAGACCCCCACTCTCCTTACTCTTAGCAATTTACTTCACTCTCCTTGTCTTAGTTATCTAGTGCTGCTTCAAGAGAAATACCACAAGTAGGTGGCTTTCATAAACAGAAATTTATTTTCTCACAGATTAGGAGGCTACGAGTAAGATTCAGAGCAGCCTGCTCTAAACCAACCCAAACCAAACCCGCTGTCATCAAGTCGATTTGGATTCATAGTGACCTAGAGGAAGGCTTTCTTGTTCTGTTGGCTCTGGAGGAAGGTCCTTGTTCCTTGGTTCCTTAGTGATCTTCATGTGGTATGGCATCTATCTTCCCCTTAACTGTGTTTCTTTAATCTTCTCCTTTTATATCTCAAAAGAGATTGACTGAAGACACACTCTACACTAAAACCGTCTCATTAACATAACAAAGAAAACCCTTTCCCAAATGGGATTCTAACCACAGGTGTAACAAAAAACCAAACCTGGTGGGTGCTGTAGAGTCCATTCTGATGCACAGTGACCCTACAGGACAGAGTAGAACTGCCCTATAGGGTTTCCAAGGAGTGGCTGATGGATTCAAACTGCCAACCTTTTGGTTAGCAGCCAAGCTCTTATCCACTGTGTCACCAGGGCTCCACCACAGGTATAGGGGTTAGGATTTACAATACATATCTTTGGGGGACACAATTCAATCCATAACCCTCCTCTTCCCTGAGAAAACATATGCCATCAGGTAGAAACTCCCTTAATTTACTGCCATCTTACCAGCATCTCTGCACATCTCTTTTACCTCCCATCCCTGTACATCCCCTTCTTAATGGAAGAAGTATCTCCCTCTGTCTATAACTCCATCTGTTCTCTAAATCCCATCTCTCTTTGTATTGTATTTCCAACCTTTACCTCTCTGTTCATTCTCCCGTTCCCTAGCAAACAGGTCTTTCTCATCACAAAAAAAAAACAATACTTTATCAATTTTATAAGGACAGTACTTGCCCCAGCCTAACCAACTTTCAAATTCCTCTTTAAAAAAAAGGAGAGAATGGATGGGTCAAGGATCAATGAAAAAGAGACATGAAGCAAAATATTGATTACCTGGCTGTAAAGACACTAGATGGAAAACTGTTACATTGAACACATTTGGAAGCAGGTCTACAGAATTCCTAGTGAGCTCATCATTCTGACTGAGACCCTAGAAGGAGAAAAAGTAGGCAGTGGAAGGCAAAGGTGGGAGACACAGCTTCTTTCTGATCACAAAATGGAAACAACAGAACTCTTTTTGTCAAAGCCAGGAAAATGGAGACCAAGCAGGATGATGCTAGTGTTGAGTTTGAGAAAAGACCAGAGAAGACTCTGGTGTAAGGGCACAGAGGGGAGGTCCTCTGTTGGGAGAGCAATATGCTTTGAAAGCATGTGACAGAAGGATGCAAAGGAAAAGAGCAAACTGAACTCAAAGAACCGACAAAGCATCATGTTCATTATAGTGCTGTACGGTGCTACTGTACTCAACTTTTCAAAGCATTTTCACATCTGAGATTTCATTTTTATCCTCACAATATCCCTGGGATGTGGGCATCATGGGTGATTGAAAACAAGGGAGAAGTAGATGAAACAAAAGCAAAAATTAAGGTGTAAATAAGAAAGTTGGCTTATTCTGGAAGAAGGCGGTAAGAAATAAAGAGCAAGAAGGTAAAATTAAAGCCCTGGTAAAGGATTAATTAGAAAGGGCAAGAAGGAGAGCAGTGAGGATGGATGGTGGTAGGTTTCACGGCAAAACGGAGGCCAAGAAAAGCAGATAGATTATAGATTTCCTCCTCCTTCCCTTCTCTTCCTTCTTCTTACAGTCGTTGAGAAGGAAAAACCTGGAGGAGACTGAGTGACACAGAACTACTGGAAAAGCATAGAATCCTCATCCAGGGTCTTAGAAAAACCAGCTGCCATTGAGTCAACCCTGACTCATGGTGATCCCACATGTGTCAGAGTAGAACTGTGCTCCACAGGGTTTTCAATGGCTGATTTTTTACAAGTAGATAGCCAGACCTTTCTTCTGAGATGCCTCTGGGTGGATTTGAACTTCCAGTCTTTCAGTTAGAAGCCCAGTGTGTTAACTATTTGCACTATTCAGGGACTCTGCAGGGGCTTAGAGAGCACCCAGAATCATATACAGAAGTTTGTTTAGTTGCAGGTATATGCATCTTCTGGGGAGTGGAGTGAGGACGAGGAAACAAATCTGTAATCTGGCTCTTGGGCTTTCAAAACTCTACCCAATATCAATAACCACCATGATGAAACAGGGATAGAGCAATGAAAGATGTTAAGAATATAAATCAAATCCCTAAAGTAGGGAAAGGCCACCAAGCTTCCTAGAGACTAAGTGGAAGAAAACAGTGAACTGTCTGGTACACAGACTATGCCTAAGCACAGAGACAGTTGTTAACCAAAACCAAACCAAACCCGCTGCCATCGAGTCGATTCCGACTCACAGCAACCCTATAGGACAGAGTAGAACCGCCCCGTAGAGTTTCCAAGGAGCAACTGGTGAATTTGAACTGCTGAACTTTTGGTTAGCAGCCATAGCACTTAACCACTATACCACCAGGGTTTCTGAGACAGTTGTCAGTTGCTGGCAAATCAGCTGTGACTCATGGTGACCTTATGTAGAACAGAAATGTTGCTCAGTCCTATGCCATCTTCATGATTGTTTGTTGGCATGTTTGAGGCTATTGTTGTGGCCATTGTGTAGCCTTTCAACCTAGGGGGTTATCTTCCAGCACTATGTTCGACAATATTCTGATGTGATCCACAAAGCGTTCATAGGATAATTTTCAGAAGTAGATCACTAGGCCCTTCTTCCTAGTCTGTCTTAGTCTGGAAGCTCTGCTGAAACGTGTCCACCATGAGTGACCCTGCTGGTATTTGAAATACTGGTGGCATAGCTTCCATCATCGTTAACAACACACAAGCCACCACAATATGACAAACTGACAGAGGGGTGGTGGGCAGAGAGTATGTCCCTTAAAAAGCCAGGGCAAGGAGGAAGTGTTTGAGTCAGCCATGTTGATCCCAAAATTGATAATAGGAGCCCATCAGGCAAATTGATTACATCCAAGATGTGGAAAATATGGGCATCTCCAGAGTATATGGAGCCCTGGTGGCACAGTGGTTAAGAGTGTGGCTAGTAACCAAAAGGTTGGCAGTTCAAATCCAACAGCCGCTCCTTGGAAACCCTATGGGGCAGTTCTACTCTCTCCTACAGGGCCATTATGAGTCAGAATCAACTCGACAGCAACAGGTCCAGAGTATATGTTCTAAATGGGGAAAAGAACGCCGAGAGTATGGCCCCCGGACACCCTTTTAGCTCAGTAATGAAGTCACTCCTGAGGTTCACCCTTCAGCCAAAGATTAGACAGCCCCATAAAACAAAATGAGACTAAATGGGCACACCAGCCCAGGGGCAAGGACTAGAAGGCAGAAGGGGACAGGAAAGCTGGTAATAGGGAACCCGAGGTCAAGAAAGGAGAGTGTTGATGTGTCGTGGTGTTGGTAACCAATGTCTCTAAACAATATGTGTACTAATTGTTTAATGAGAAGCTAGTTTGTTCTGTAAACTTTCATCTAATGTACAATTAAAAAAAAATAATAAGTGAGGAATTAGAAAGTAAACCAAACCACCAAGAAAGCTAGGAGGAAGGGAGAGAGAGGAAAAGGTACAAGTATTCAAGTAATCTCTAGTTGATGAACAACAATATTCGCTCTGGTAAGGAAATATGCATTAAGATGAAGCCCACAAAAGGGCTGAGATAATATATTCAGAGACAAACAATCAATATAAGCCAGGGAGTGGTCAGCTTGACTGAGATGACAGAAAGCTTCAAACTATGCAATGTAATAACTGGAGGTCAACTGGCAAAGAACAGCAGGAAGTTGCTCATAGGCAGGGTGTATAAAAGCTTCCCAAAAATAAAATATTGAATAAAAATGAAGAAAGTAGATGTGTCAATATGAAAGGGACAAAGTCTCCAGGGGACAGGAGGAACACAGAACTCTATAAAGTGTGAAAGTCATGGATAACTTAGCTGTGACAACAGTTCTTTGGTATTCATTTCTTTGTTAATTCATTCAGCAGATACTTACTAAGCACCTTTGCTGTGCTGGTTATCAGACCCTGGTAGGACTGACAAGCAGGAGAGACAGGGTCCCTGACCTCAAGGATCTTAGTGACAAGCAGGCAGGCAAACATAAGGAAAATCATACAAGACTAATTTAATCAGAACTATATTAAATGCTCCAAAGCAAATACATAGGGTGCTATGAGAATGTAGGAGCCCTGGTGGTGCAGTGGCTAAGAGCTCAGCTGCTAACCAAGGTGGGCAGTTCGAATCCACCAGCCTCTCCTTGGAAACCCTATGGGGCAGTTCTACTGTCCCATAGGGTCACTACAAGTTGAAATCGACTTAACGGCAACATGTTTGTTTTTTATGAGAACGTGTATGTGGCAGTGGTAGTTCAGCGGTAAAATTCTCACCTTCCATGTGGGAGACCTTGGTTTGATTCCCACCAGTGTACCTCATGTACAGCCGCCACCCATCCATAAGTGGAGGCTTGAGTGTTGCTCTGATGTTGAACAGGAAATGAAAAATTGAAGAAGAATGGTATCACATTCATTGTCAAAAAGAACATTTCAAAATACATCCTGAAGTACAACGCTGTCAGTGTTAGGATAATATCCATACATCTACAAGGAAGACCAGTTAGTACAACTATTATTCAAATTTACACACAAACCACCAATCACAAAGATGAAGAAATTGAAGATTTTTACCAACTTCCGCAGTCAGTCTGAAATTGATCAAAAATACAATCAAGATGCACTGATAATTACTGGTCACTAGAATGCAAAAGCTGGAAACAAAGAAGGGTCAGTAGTTGGAAAAGATAGCCTTGGTGATAGAAACAACGCAGGAAGGAGATCACATGATAGAATTTTGCAAGACCAACGACTTATTCATTGCAAATACCTCTTCTCAACAACATAAATAGTAACTGCACACATGGACCTCGCCAAATGGAATATACAGGAATCAAATCGACTACAACTGTGGAAAGAGATAATGGAGAAGCTCAATATCATCAGTCAGAACAAAGCCAGGGGCCAATTGTGGAACAGACCATTAATTGCTCTTATGCAAGTTCAAACTGAAGCTGAAGAAAACAAAAACAAGTCTAGCAGGGCCAAAGTATGACCTATGGTATATACCACTTGAATTTAGAGACCATCTCAAGAATAGATTTGACACACTGAACACTAATAACCAAAGACCAGATGAGTTGTGGAAGGACATCAAGTACATCATACATGAAGAAAGCAAGAGGTCATTAAAAAGGAAAGAAAAAAAAGACCAAAATGGATGTTAGAAAAGACTGAAACTTGCTCTTGAATGTAGAGTAGCTAAAGCAAAAGGAAGAAATGATGAAGTAAAAGAGCTGAACAGAAGATTTCAAAGGGTGGATTGAAGAGACAAAATAAAGTATTATGAGGAAATATGCAAAGGCCTGGAGTTAGAAAAGTAAAAGGGAAGAACATGCTTGGCATTTCTCAAGCTGAAAGCACTGAAGAAAAAATTCAGGCCTCAACTTGTAATACTGAAGGATTCTATGGACAAAATATTGAATGGCCCAGGACAAATCAAAAGAAGATGGAAGGAACACACAGAGTCACTGTACCAAAAAGAATTGGTCAACACTCAACCATTTTAAGAGGTAGAATATGATCAAGAATTGATGATATAGAAGGAAGAAGTCCAAGCTGCACTGAAGGCATTGACGCAAAGCAAGGTTCCAGGTATTGATGGAATACCAACAGAGATGTTTCAACAAATGGATGCAATGCTGGAAGTAATCACTCATCTATGCTAAGAAATATGGAAGACAGCTACCTGACCAACCCACTGGAAGGGATCCATATTTGTGCCCTTTCCAAAGAAAAGTGATCCAACAGAACGTGGATATTATTGAACAATATCATTACTATCACACACAAGTAAAATTTTGCTGAAGATAATTAAAAAATGGATACAGCAGTACGACAGGGAACTGTCAGAAATTCAAGCCGTATTCCAAAGAGTATGTGGAATGAAGGATATCATTGCTAATGTCAGATGTATCTTGGCTGAAAGCAGAGAATACCAGAAAGATGTTTACCTGTGTTTTATTGACTATGGTAAGGCATTTGACTGTGTGGATAACATTGTGAAGAATGGGAATTTCAGAACACTTAATTGTGCTCATGAGGAACCTGTACATAGACCAAGAGGCAGTTGTTTAAACAGAACAAGAGATACCATGTGGTTAAAAATCAGGAAAGGTATGTGTCAGCGTTGTATCTATACACCATACTTATTCAATCTGTATGCTGAGCAAATAATCTGAGAACTGGACTATATGAAGAACATGGCATCAAGATTGGAGGAAGACTCATTAACAACCTGTGATATGCAGATGACACAACCTTGCTTGCAGAAAGTGAAGAGGACTTGAAGCACTTACTGATGAAGGTCAAAGACTACAGCCTTCAGTATGGATTACACCTCAACTTAAAAAAAACAAAAATCCTCACAACTGGACCAATAAGCAACATTATGATAAATGGAAAAAAGACTGAATTTGTCAAGGATTTCATTTTACTTAGATCCACACCACCCATGGAAGCAGCAGTCAAGAAATCAAATGACGTATTGCACTGGACAAATCTGTGGTAAAAGACCCCTTTAAAGTGCTAAAAAGTAAAGAAGTCACATTGAGGATTAAGGTGTGCCTGACCCAAGCCATGGTATTTTTGATCACCTCATATGCGTGCGAAAGCTGGACAATGAATAAGGAAGACTGAAGAAGAACTGATGCATTTGAATTCTGGTGATGGCAAAGAATACTGAATATACCACGGACTGCTAAAAGAACAAACAAATCTATCTCGGAAGAAGTACAGCCAGAATGCTCCTTAGAAGCAAGGATGGTGAGGCTTTGTCTCATGTACTTTGGATGTATTATCAGGAGGGACCAGCCCTTGGAGAAGGACATCATGCTTGGTACAGGGTCGGTGAAAAAGAGAAAGATCCTCAAGGATATGGATTGACACAGTGGCTGCAACAGTGGGCTTTAATATAGCAATGATTGTGAGGATGGCACAGGATCAGGCAATGTTTTGTTCTGCTGTACATAGGGTCCTATGAGTCGGAATAGACTCAATGGCACCTAACAACAACAAAAATGTATTGCTACATGGTCTATGTGGATATACCTGATTATCAATTCATATTTGCTAACAAAACTAAATAGATAAATCATCAAGTTCTGCACACTTAAGGAAAGTATTTGAGGAATTTATCATACAAGTCAAAGACAAATGGAGTTGTACTACACAGACTTTCATTAAGTTAGTGACTTTCAGATGGGTATGAGCTTTGTGGAATTGGATATATGAACTTAAAAACCTGTAGTTATTTATTCTTCTTTTTAACTCCATGGGGCTTTCAAGGCTCTGAGCTTTCAGAAGCAGATCACCAGGCCTTTATTCTGAGGTGCCTCTGGGTGGGTTTGCTATTTCAAGTGGAAGAGTTGTATCTTTCTGTAGCTCTGGAAAATTTTCTCTCTTATTTCTTTGATAATTTCCTCCCTTATACTTTCTATGTGCCCTCTTTCTCGAACTCCAATCACAGACAAAGGACTTGCTCTATTCCCCACACTGTTTCTCTTATATTTTCTATCTCTTTGTCTTTATTCCGTGGATATCCTCAAACTGTGAACACTTGTAGTGAATGTTTTAGTTAGAGAAAATATGTTTGTGTGTGTGTGTGTTGTATGTGTGTAAGTATGTGCATATTTCATTTATTTTAGATTTCTAAAGTTCCTTCTTAATCTTTTGTTGTTCCTCGCTTCGTAGAATCCAACCCTTCAAAATACTGGTGACTTCCACGGTACCGCAGGCTCTTGATTTTCCTCCTATTGCCTTGATTCTTCTCATCATTCTTTGATTTTTATTCCTCTAGTTAATATTTAAATGTTGGAATTACTCATTGCTCAGTCCTGAGCCTTCTCTTCTCATTTGCGACCCTTTTCCTCTGTTATCACACCTATTCCCATGGCTAGCTACTTACTTCCCAAGGAAGACACACAAGTCACTAGACAATTAGAATGCAGTGTACATAAAGATAGGGTTCTGTAGGAGCACATGGGAGAGGAACCCACTACCTTGGAGTCAAGTAGGGCTTCCTGGAGATGGTAACATTGAAGTTGGTATCTGAAGAAGGAGTTGAATCTAGCCTGGTGAAGAGGATGCAGGAGGGGAAACAGCATACTGGGGAGATCTGAAAGGACTTCAGCCTGATGACTGCAGTGTAGAGTGTAAAATAGGGGAATAGGGAAATGTGGCAGGCAGAATCATGGGCCCCAAAGATGTCCGTATCCTAATTCCTGGAACCTGTGAATATGTTACCTTAAATGGCAAAGGGGACATTGCAGATGTGATTAAATTGAGGATTCTGAGATGGGGAGATTATCCTGGATTATCCAGGTTGGCCCAATGTAGTTATGAGTCCTTATATGGAAAAGAGGAAGTTAGGAGGGTCAGAGAAGGTGTGATGATGGAAGCGGAGGGGTGTGTGTGTGTGTGTGTGTGTGTGTGTGTGTGTGTGTGTGTGTGTGTGTGTGAGTGAGAGAGAGAGAGAGAGTGAGTGCTTTGAAGATGTTATGCTGCTTGCTTTGAAGATGGAGGAAGAGAACCATAAACCGAGGCTGGAAAAGGCAAAGAAATGGATTCCCCTCTAGGGCGTCCAGAAGGAATGCAGCCCCTCTAACACCTTGATTTTAGTCCAGTGAGACCCACTTAGAACATCTGACCTCAAAAGTATAAAATAATAAATGTATGTTTTTGAAGACATGAAGTTTGGGGTAATTTGTCACAGCAGCAACAGGAAACTAATACAGTAAAGTAGGCTGGAGAAATGGGGTGGGGTGGGGTGGGGTGGGGTGGGAGGGGGATGAAGTTTCCTGTAAGCCATGTTAAGGAGTTTGGACTTAATTCTGAGAGCAATAGGAGCCTCTGAGAGGACTTAAGGTTGTGAAAGGACCAGCAAGATTCATGAAGATTGTCCCGGCGACAGTGCGGAGGATAGATGAGAAGGGACAAGGCCTGAACCTGCTGCTGTGCATTCTGTCTTGTATAGCCCAGACTGGTCCTTTCTTTCTCTGGTGGATGATCCTCTGGTGTTGGTTCAGCAACGGCCTGACTTCTGCATGGTTAGCAAACGTCAAACATTGTATAATAAGCCTCGAGTCATGAAGAGAGAAACAGACAGACCCAAAGAGTGAAAAGGCATGGGGCTGTCACAGCTTTGACGCCGTTTCTCACCTTGATTTTCCACATCCTTCAGTGGGTCCACTCCTGGAGACAGGATAAAAAACATGGGTGTGGCTGGTCCTGATTCTTCAAACGAGGTTGCAAAATCCAGTGCTCTTCCCACCACATATTTGCTTCCTAACTTCTCTTCAACAAAATCTCTGCCAGAAGAAAAGCACATATGTGAATATGTGTATGTCTGTATATCAGTGAAAAAAATAACCTTTGAAAAATAGAAGACTATCAGTATGGATCACACCAGAACATGAAAAAAGTGAAGATCTTCACAA
The DNA here is from genome assembly GCA_030035585.1 of Dugong dugon. Lineage (NCBI taxonomy): Eukaryota > Metazoa > Chordata > Mammalia > Sirenia > Dugongidae > Dugong > Dugong dugon. The sequence goes on along the minus strand of CM057470.1, from coordinate 62,805,306 downwards.
CTGGAACAATAAACCCATGATAAACGGAGAAGAGATTAAAGTGGTCAAGGATTTCATTCTACTTGGATCAACAATAAACGTCCATGGAAACAACAGTCAAGAAATCAAACAACGTATTGCACTGGGAAAATCTGCTGTAAAACACTTCTTTAAACTTTTAAAACGCAAAGATGTCACTTCGAAGACTAACGTGCATCTGACCCAAGCTGTGGTGTTTTCAGCTGCCTCATATGCATGCGAAAGCTGGACAAAGAAAAAGGAAAACGGAAGAAAGATTGATGTATTCAAGCTGTGGTGTTGGTGAAGAATACTGAATATACTGACTGCCAGAAGAATAAACAAATCAGTCTTAGAAGAAATACAACCAGAATGCTCCTTAGAAGTGAGGATGGCAAGACTTTGACTTGCTTCCTTTGGACACATCATCAGGAAAGACCAATCATTAGAGCAGATTATCATGTTTGGTAAAGCAGAGGGCTAAAAAAACAAGAGAAACCATCAATGAGATGGACTGACTCACTAATTGCAACAATGGGCTCTAGTATACCAACGGTCATGAAGACAGCACAGGATTGGGAAAGGTTTCATTCTGTTATACATCAGGTCACCGTAAGTTGGAGCTGACTTGATGACATCGAACAACAACAACAACATAGAAATTAGAAGACTTGCTAAAGGTCACAGGCTAGATAGTTACAGAGCTAGGATCAACTCGAAGTTCATTTCTTATATCTTTTTCTGAATTTTATTTATTTTGCTATTGTTGTTGAGAATATACACAGCAAACGTACACCAATTCAACAGTTTCTACATGTACAACTTAGAAACATTGATTGCATTCTTTGAGAGTTGCAACTATGCTCACCCTCCTTTTCTGAGTTGTTCCTCTTCCATTAATACAAATTCACTGTCCCCTAAGTTTCCTATCTAATCTTTCGAGTTGCTGTTGTCAATTTGATCCCATACAGATAGTTCTTAAAAAAGCATAATACTCAAGGCAGATCTTTTTTATTAGTTAAGCTAAACTATTGCTTGGTTTTAAGATGACTTCAGGGGCTATTTCTGGTTTAAGGTTTAAAGATTATCTCAGGGCAATAGTTTCAGAGCTTCATCCACCCTCCATGGTTCCAGAAAGTCTAGAGTTTATGAGAAATTGGAATTCTGTTCTGCATTTTCCCCTTTTTGATCAGTATGGTTCTATTTAACCTTTGATCAAAATGTTCAGTAATAGTAGCCAGGCACTGTCTAGTTCTTCTGGTCTCATAGCAAAGGAGGCAATTGTTCATGCAAGCAATTATCATTACTTACTGATGAAATCAACACTTACATCCATCCATCAAGGACATACCTGATTCATTCTGTGAGGCCTGCTCTTCTGTCACATAACCCCTCATTGACCAGGAGACTTCCAGGACCAGTGTTTTCTGAAAGCTGTTAGGCAGCCAAGTCTTCCATACTTCGTATCCCGGCTATTGTCTATCCCTACCCAACATATAAGGCCCTCCAGTAATCTATTCTTTCCTGTCCCCTTATTCTCTGTGCTTCCTCTCATCTCATTCCACTTACCAATGTTGCCTTCCAAGGTATTTCATTGTATGCTAAACAAAACCTAATGTGCTAAACAGCTGCAAACACTTCACTGAACACCTGAAACAACTCCTGGCCTTAACTGAGATGTCCACTCTCCCTCAAGGACACTTTTCCCTGTAGAGTTCTCAGTTGGGCTTATTCTCCTGTACTTGATGTACTTCAGGACTGGGAGGTAGGATCAGGGTCTTGCTCACTGTCCACTGTTGTTTCCAGTCCATTACTTCTCTACTCTTTTGCTCCGTTGAGGCTCATTTACCCTGGCTTATTGCCACTACTCCTGTGCATCAATGTCATTTATTGCCCCTTTTGTCACTCCCTTAATTTACTGAACACTTCTTGGGCACTTGGCTCATGGACTTTCTCTCCACCATCACGGGTGACATCAGCATCCATGTGGATGATCCTCTATATTCTTAGTGACCTCAACTCTAATACTCGTTTCTTCTACACTTCAGCCCCCTAATTTCATGGTCACACCCTCATCCTTGTAATTACTTGGGAACTTGTTCTGTGTCTAAAACCATAAGCGGAAAAATCCCATTCCCTGATCAAAATCTTCAATTCTTATATCTCCCTTAGCAATTTACTCTACTCCACCTATTCTGTGCATGGATTGGTACCACTACAAATGCAGGATTTTCAGTATCTTGTCCTCTCTGGTGTTTTCCTATCATCCTCCTACTCCCTTCATTCCATCACTATCCAATGTCAACTCCACTCCATGCCTACACTTCCTTTTTTTAAAAAACCACTATATATCATAAAATTCACCCATTTTAAGTGTACAATTCAATGATTTTTAATAAATTTACTGAGCATACAACCATCACCATAATCCAGTTTTAGAACATTTCCATAGCCCCAAAAACATCCTTCATGCCTATTTAGTTAATTCCTGTTCCCATCTCAAGCCCTAGGCAACCACTAGTCTAATTTCTATCTCTATATATTTGCATGGTCTCTGCCTTCTAATTCACTACCTCTCTATCAATTTGTTATGCTGTGGTGGATTGTGTGTTGCTACAATGCTGGAACTATGCCACTGGCATTTCAAATACCAGCAGGGTCACTAATGGTAGACAGGTTTCAGCAGAGCTTCCAGATTAAGAAAGACTAGGAAGAAAGGTCTATTGATTTATTTTTGATAATTAGCCAGTCAAAACCCTACAGACCACAAAAGAATATTGTCTGCTTTAGTGCTCGAAGATGAGCCCCCTAGGCTGGAAAGCATTCAAAATACACAGTGACTTCAACAATGGACTCAAACAGGCCAGTGATCATGAAGATGGTGCAGGACCAGGCAACATTTTGTCTTGTTGTATATGGGATTGCCATGAGTCGGAGATGATTAAAGACAATAACAACATGACTTCGAATAATTTTCTTGTCAATATCCTCACCTCCCTTGCCTAACTCATCTTCTAACACACCCAATTGGAATTACTCAAGCTATGGATCAACTCAACTCTGAATCTACATCTGGGATGCTGAATGCTGGTGGAGAATATCATCTAATGTTGAAGACTGATGTTCCTACAAATGCAAGCTCTTAACTAAGTTGGCCATTAATGCTACTTGGAGTCCTTTGAATTTCCCCAATGAGCCTTCTCTTCCATTTTTCACAGATTCTATTTCAGACCTTTCCATTCTCCTCAAATTTTCAACCCTGCCACCTCCCTTTTCACACAAACTCAGCTGATCATCTTGCTTCCTACTTGTTAAATAGAAGCCATCAGACAAAATGCTTCTCAGTTTTCTGCCATCAGTCTACAACTCCAGCTACAGCCATACCCATCTTTTCCTCTCTTCTTTCTTTGTGATGGAAAGAAATATTCTTCCCTGTAAGGCTGATTCCTCCTTCTGTTCTCTGGATCCCATTATCTCCTATCATATCAAATGTTATTAGTACTCCATTTCAATACTCATATTGATCAGCACATCTGTTATGGATTGAATTGTGTCCCCCCCGCCAAATACGTGTTGAAATCCTAACACCTGCATCTATAAATATGACCCTGTTTGGAAATAGAGGTTTTATTTTCTTATGTAAATGAGTTCATATCAGAATGGGTGAGTCCTAAACCTAATCCCTTCTGAGTTATAAAAAGAGCAGAATAGACACAGAAACACACACAAAAGGAAGACAGCACCAAGAAAGAAAGATACCAAGGAATGCCAAGGACCTCATGGGGCTACCAAAAAGGAAAGACCTCCCTCTAGAGCCACACCCTGAATTTAGACATCTAGCCACCTGAACTATAAGAAAAGAAATTCCTGTTCTTTAAAGTCTACCACTTGTGGTATTTTTGTTACAACAGTAGTAGTAACTAAGACAGCATCTTTCTAAACTGTCCACTTAGATACTAAGAAAATGCACGACATACACAGAGTAACAGGCCTCATGGGATTTTAGATATTGCTACAAAGGGTCCCATTACTATACACACATGGCCTTGTTGCTTAGCCCTGCTAGTCTGGTCACACTGAGATTGCCCCATCTCCCCACTGCCTCTCCTGAGTCTCCCCACTACCACCAGCCTACCGCATAGCATAGATCATCCGGTCCGGCCGCATGGCCCTCATCATGCAGAGGCGCTGCAAGGTTGTCCTGTTCTTCCACTCCTGTGGGAACTTCTCCTTCTCAGGACATTCTGAATCCACAAACTTTTTCCAGCTCTTGGCAGATCCCTCAATGTCCCGATCCAGATTGTAGAATTCTTCCATTGATGAAAGTGCCTGGGAAATTTCAGAGCATCTTGCTGTGAAAGGCAATTTCTCCAGATAGCTGTAATTTGCTTTGTGTTGAGGATGGAGGGGAAAGATAGTACTATATGCCCCATTTATATTCTTGTCTGGGACCTTGTGGTTACCTTGGGGTAACTCAAGGAAGAGGAAGGACATTGATCAGCTCACTCTCAGTAAATTGCCCCAGTAGGTTTTAGGAAATAAAAGGTTTGGGATATTATCAACAGCAGACACCGAGCAGCACTTCTCTTCAGGGTATTACATGGAAAACAGGGATAAGAAGGGGTATATCATTATTCTGGTCATAGAGATTGGACACCTCCCTTTCATCTCCATACTCACTGTCATGGTTTGAATTATGTCCCCCAAAAAATGTGTGTATCAGTTTGGCTAGGCCATGATTCCTGGTACTGTGTGATCTTCCTGTATGTTGTAAACCTGCCTTTATGACGTTAATGAGGGAGGATGGGTTGCAGTTGTGTTAGTAAGGCAGGACTCAGTCTACAAGATTGGATTGTGTCCTGAGGCAATGTCTTGAGATATAAAAGACAGAAGTGAACAGAGAGACGGGGGTGGAGTGGGGGACCTCATACCATTAAGAAAGCAGTGCCAGGAGCAGAGTGTGTCCTTTGGACAGGGGTCCCTGCACCGAGAAGCTCCTAGTCCAGGGGAACACTGGCCGACAGAGAAAGAAAGAATTCCCCTGGAGCTGACACCCTGAATTTGGACTTTTAGCCTACTTTGACTGTGAGGAAATAAACTTCTCTTGGTTAAAACCATCCACTTGTGGTATTTCTGTTATAGCAGTACTAGATGACTAAGACACTCACCTTGCCATCAACTCCTGTCAATTGTTGTCTCAAAATGTCTCTGCAATCATGGGCTTTCACTAATGCCAACTCTAAAATTTACCTGGCTGCAGGCTTCTAGAAGGATTAAGTCCAAATGCTTAACATGGTAACCAAATCTCTTCATTTAGTGCCTCCCTCCAATCTGCAGTTAAGCAAGTCTCCTACTTCTCTCCTACTCTGTCCAAGCAGGAGTTGAACTGCCTTCACTTATAATTGTTGTATGCCCCAACTTTGAAAATGTGGCAGATTCATTCCCAACTCAATTCTTTTTTCACCCTACTTCCACCATGCGTAAGATTCTGTTCAAATCTTTACCAAATTATACTCATTCTTCTTCTTGTGCTGGTCATGATTATTATTTATTAAAGTTCTACAAGTTGTTAAAGTCCAGTTCAAAATCAACAACGTCTCTCAGGTACATCCTCTCTAACCTAGAATACACAGTCCTCCCATCCGCCTTGTGTAGACCACTTAGAGCTACTCACAGAGTCGCCATCCCTCATTTAGACTCTTACTTACCTGCAGCCCTTCCATTATTTCTCAACTCTGCCAATATGTTTGGTCGCTCCAATGAGACTAAAAGCTTTACTGTGAGTTCAAAGCACCTGCCACAGTCTCATGACATAAGGAATCAAATTCATTCTTGTTTGTGAATGAATGAATTCATCCATTTAACATTTACTGAATGCCTACTATGTGCCAGGTACTTGGGAACACAATGAAGAACAAAGACACGTTTTCAAGTAGCTTACAGTCCTAAGCTAAGGACAAAGAGGGGATGAGAGAGGCCTTGGTAGGTATGCAGAATTCCACTGGGCAGAGACAGAGGTAGAGGTAGAGAGGAAGGGGATTTTATATGGAAAGACCAAGAGTGAAAGCCTGGAGGAAGGAGAGTATAAGGCATGACAGAAAGCAGTGTGATCGCACTAGAGGAGTCTTACAGATGACCAAAACCAACTGCCGTGGAGTTGATTCCAACTCATGGCAACCCCATGTGTGTCAGAGTAGAACTATGCTCCATAAGGTTTTCAATAACTGATTTTTCAGAAGTAGATCTCCAGGACTTTATGCTAAGGAGCCTCTGGGTAGACTCCAACCTCCAAGCTTTTGATTAGCATCTATCTGAGTGTGTTAACTGTTTTCATCAACCAGGGACTCTTTATAAATGATAAGGGAGAGATATGGCTGGAGAAACATATATACCCTTGACCTGGGCTTGCCTAAATTCCCATGTTGCTGAACATGCAGCCTGGCTTTAACTGTCCTTTCACATGGGGTCTGTGGCTTCCCACCCTCACCCTGACCACTTAGGGCAGGGAACGCACCCTCCTTCATACTGAAAAGTGGCATGGGATAGCACGCAGAATGGTGGTGGAGGTGCTGGGATATAGCATTTCTGTTCCCAGCTCCATCACTCATGAGCCATTGAACTTGGAGCCTGTTTAAAACTTTGTGGGCTTTTTTTTTTTTTTTTTTTTGTAGAATGAGGCCAAATAATCTTTGTCTGTACATCTCATTCTATGGGCTAATGTAGATACAAATGCTCTGAATACTATAAAACCCTCCCATGCCCTTCCTTGGGACTCCAATAACTATTGAATTGCAGTTGCTGGCTTAGTTGTCTGTTACAAGATTGCGAGTTCCCTGTGGGCAGGAAATTTCTTAGGTATCTTTATATGCCTTAGGCTGCCTGGCGCTTAGAAACTGCTCTGTTAGTAAAGTCTGACATCTGGCCAGCCAGCAGGATGGATCTTAACAGGCCGCGAAAGGCTGCAGCTGCTGTGATTATTCCTCTCCGTGCTGAGGAATGCACTTCCATCCTCTTCCAGGCAGCCGCTTTGCCCCTCTTCCCAGCTTGCATCTTCACTAATCCTTGTGCAGTCCCATTACCTGCTCTGGTATCACCACTAGACTGGGCAAATTATCCTGTGATCCGTGCTCCCAGCTGCCACAACCACGTCTGAAACACACTTTCTTGAAGCTCTGAATTGAAAACAATTGCAACATTTAATCTTCCAAATGAGGGAAAGGGATTTCTAGACTTCTAATAAGCTAAATGCAAATGACTAATTAACCTAATTACATTGGACTGTGTAGCAAAATACAACTGTGCTAAATTGGCATCCAGAGTGGTGGTAAGGGGCCCACTCAAAGACTAACAATGGCTTGCATCATAGATGAGGCTTTCTAGCGAAGAACAGAACATGCCATTACCTTCAAGCTCAGCTTTTGATGGTACTTAAAAAACCCTTACAAAGGAGGATAATAAAAGCTGCACTTTATCACCAAGACTTCATTCATTATCTGCTTATTAGTTCTCTGGGGTAACAAGGCAATCAGCCTTCCTCATTAGGTAGAATGCTTTTAAAATGTTTTTTATCATGTCCTATTCAATTATACTTCTTTTGTTTCTTTAGGCTAAAATCCTACAGAACAGCTAAAACGAGCATTCATCAAAGACTTCGGCAATATGCACTGCACATTGCATTGAGTTTCATCTGCTCACATTCTGTTCTGGGCCTGAGTTTGATGGGTCTGAACTCTGTTGCTCCACATAACCTACTCATAGTGAGAAAGAAAGCTTCACTCACTTGCAAAAGCCTTTGAACAGCCAGATGAGTTTAGCCCACAAGGCAAAAGGAAGCAAAGCAAAGCAAGGCAAAAGGAAGTAAAGCAAAGCAATGCAAATTCAAACAAACAACCCATTTTGTGAGAAGAGGAATGGGACTGAGTTACACAATAGCCTTGAGGTTGAACTATGTACAATGAAAGCATTAAAGGGTGCTTGTGAATCATTTATTGTTTATGCCTTTTCACTGTAGATGGCTTTGTGGGAAAAACAGAGAAAGGCAACTTGACCTGTCTTATCTGGGCACCTCATAGTCTCTAAAAGTTTTTCCTTCTTTGGATGAATTTCATCAGGCACAACCCAAGTCAACCACAGCAGCTACCACATTATAGCTGGGTAATTAACAGTCATAACTATAGTCATTATCAGCTTTCATTTACTGAACAGTTACTATGTGTCTCCACCACCTGTCTGTCAGTTTGTTGTACTGTGGTGGCTTGTATGTTGTTATGATGCTGGAAGCTGCCACTGGCATTTCATACCAACAGGGTCACCCATGGTAGACAGGTTTCAGCAGAGCTCCCAGACTGAGACAGACTAGGAAGAAAGGCCTGGTGATCAACTTCTGAAAATTAGCCAATGAAAACCCTAGGGATCACAAGAGAATATTGTCTGATATAGTGCTTGAAGATGAGTCCCCTAGGTTGGAAGACACTCAAAATACACAGTGGCCACAACAGTGGACTTGAGCATACTACTGATCATGAAGATGGTATAGGACTGGGCAACGTTTTGTTTTGTTATACGTGGGGTTGCATGAGCAACTCAATGGCAACTAACAGCAACATTATTTTAGGCTCATACTTCTTTGTGCTCTTAAGCGTATATAAAATGTCACAAACATTGATGAAAATCAGCAATGCTCATCTTAATGCAGATGCTATTCTTCACACATCACCAGCGCACCCCGTGGGTGCTCATTCAGGCATGTACTGGAGAGTTGCCCACATTGTAATGGCTAAGGACAAATCTGAGGAGTGGGCTGGACTCTGAAGCCGGTGCTCACTAGTCCACATTGACTGAGCCCCTGCTGTTTGTGTGCAGCGTCATGCCAGGCCCTGGTAGTCTAAACACAATATATACTGAAAGGAGTTTATGGTTTGCGATCTTTCCAAGGCTCAGAATCCCAACTAGACTAAGTTGCACAATAGGGAAAGAATGAGCTTTGCCACCCCACAGACCAAAAGCTGTGTGACCTCAGTTTCCTTATATGTTAAGTGGGAACAGTTAATACTTATTGCCCAGTGTCATGGACTGAATTATGTCCTCCCCCAAAATGTGTGTATCAATTTGGCTGGACCATGATTTCTAGTATTGTGTGGTTGTCCTCCATTTTGTGATTGTAATTTTATGTTAAAGAGGATTAGGGTGGGATTGTATAACACCCTTACTAAGGTCACATCCCTGATCCAATGTAAAGGGAGTTTCCCTAGGGTGTGGCCTGTACCACCTTTTATCTTACAAGAGATAAAAGGAAAGGGAAGCAAGCAGAGAATGGGGGACCTCATACTACCAAGAAAGCAGTGTCTGGAGCACAGCACATCCTTTGGACCCGGGGTTCCTGCGCAGAGAAGCTCCTAGTCCAGGGGAAGATTAATGATGAGGACTTTCCTCCAGAGCTGACAGAGAGAGAAAGCCTTCCCCTGGAGCTGGCACCCTGAATTCAGACTTCTAACCTCCTAGACTGTGAGAGAATAAATTTATCTTTGTTAAAGCCATCCACTTGTAGTATTTCTGTTACAGCAGCACTAGATAACTAAGACATCCAGGTAGACATGAGAATATGTGTGTAATGCGTGTAAAATGTCTGGCATTTCTAAGGTGCTCGATAAATGTGAGCTATTATTAACCACCACCTACATGTCAGTTTCTTATACTGTGGTGGCTTGTGTGTTGCTATGAGGCTGGAAGCTATGCCACTGGTATTTCAAATACCAGCAGGGTCATCCATGGTGGACAGGTTTTAGCAGAGCTTCTAGACTAAGATTAGGAAGAAAGGCCTGGCAATTTACTTCTGAAAATTAGCCAATGAAAACCCACAACAGAATATTGTCTGATATAGTGCTAGAAAATGACCCCCTAGGATGAAAGGCACCCAAAATACACAGTGGCTGCCAACAATGGACTTGAGCATACCAACAATCATGAAGATGGCACAAGGCCAGGCAACACTGTATTCTATTGTACATAAAGTTGCCATGAGTTAGAGCCAACTCAGCAGCAACCAACAACAACAACACGATTAACCGCTGCGCATCGAGGATGGAATGCATCCCATGCTTTAAATCTGAGTCAAGATTCGCACGGAGATGCCTGAACACAGCCTGGGCGTGTATGGCCTTGTTATGAAAGTGCTGTGGGGGAGTCTCCCTGTCAACACTGGGGCCTCACATACAAGCCCATATGCTGGGCTGCAGCACCTGAGTCAGATAAGCTGGCAGAAGTGCACCATCCCCTCACACCCTGGAGGAGAGCCTTATATACCAGCCCTGCACCTTGTCCTCTGCAAAGCCTTCCCTGCAGGCAAGGTGAGGATGAGCCCTGCTGGGGAGGTACAGTAAAGGGATGCACTTACCTTTAACTCCAGCTCCATGTCTGTACCCACAGAGAGTCCTGCTGACGTCATAGGGACAAGTGTTCAGGAAAAACTCTGAGATGAGAATCTGACTTTTTTCAAGGAGTTAGTACTAACCTTGAGGATTCCCCAGGTGGTGCAAGTGGTTAACGCACTCAGCTGCTAAACTAGAGGCTGGAGGTTCAAGTCCATCCAGAGGCATCTTTGAAGAAAAGCCTGATGATCTACTTCCAAAAACTCAGCCATTGAAAACTCTATGGAGCACAGTTCTACTCGGATACACATGGAGTCGCCATGACTTGGAATTGACTTGATGGCAACTGGTGTGTGTGTGCATGTGTGTGTATGTATACTAACCTTGATGCCACCCCAGGCCTGATCAGAGAGGAACTCCACAGGACTCCTGACGCCTGTTTGTGCTGGGGATCGAAGCAGAAAATCCAGTTCTGCTGCGCTGATTTCTTGGTTCACCAGGAGAATCTGTAACAAGGAATGACCCAGTGTTTCTTTTGCTTGTGGCAGTCATAGGGTCCTGGAGATATTAGGGGTTGTCCCTCACTGTAATTATTGCTGCTTCACACACTAGAGCTTGCCCAACTATTTTAGCTGTCTAAAGATTGTAGAATGAAAGAGAGGGTACACCCATGCCAATCATTTCTATGTGCACCTGTTTTCACCCCAAACATCAGGGTGACTTAGATGTGGTAGCTTGTCTTTTCACTTTTTTTGTAAAGTGTTTTGAGGAACAAAACTTTTTAATTTTTATGAGGTCTCATTTATTTATTCTGGTTTTTGTTGTTTGTGCTTTTGTTATCATATTAGGTGATCCACTGTTGAAAGCTAGGCCTGACAGCATTGCCCCTGCTTTTTCTTCTAAGAATTTTATGGTTTTCATTTGTGCATTTAGGCCCTTAATCAATTTTGAATTTGTTTTTGTTATGGTGTGAGGCATGGATCTTGTTTCATTTTTCTGCATATGGAAATCCAATTTTCCCAGCACATCTTTTTTTTAATTTTTTTTTATTGTACTTTAAGTGAAAGTTTACAATTCAAGTTAGTCTCTCATACAAAAATTTATACATACATTGTTATGTGACCCTAAATGCTGTCCCTATATTGTGACAACACACTTCTCCTTTCCACCCCTGAATTCCCGTGTCCATTCAACCAGCTCCTGACCTTCTCTGCCTTCTCTTCTCACCTCTGGATAGGAGCTAACCATTTAGTCTCATGTATCTGCTTGAGCTAAGAAGCACACTCTTCACAAGTATCATTTTATGTCCCATAGTCCAGTCTAATCTTTGTCTGAAGAGTTGGCCTCAGGAATGGTTTCAGTTCTGGGCTGACAGAGAGTCCGGGGGCCATGTCTTCTGGGGATCCTCCAGTCTCAGTCAGACCATTAAGTCTGGTCTTTTTACTAGAATTTGAGTTCTGCACCCCACTTTTCTCATGCTCCATCAGGGATTCTCTGTTGTGTTCCCTGTCAGGGAGGTCACTGATGGTAGCCAGGCACCGTCTAGTTCTTCTGGTCTCAGGCTGATGACATCTTTGGTTTATGTGGCACTTTCTCTCTCTAGGGCTAATACTTTCCTTGTGTCTTTGGTGATCTTCATTCTCCTTTACTCCAGCTGAGTTGGGACCAATTGATGCATCTTAGATGGCTGCTTGCTAGCTTTTAAGACTCCAGATGCCACTCACCAAAATAGGATGCAGAACATTTTCTTAATAAACTATGTTATGCCAATTGACCGAGATGTCCCTTGAAAGTATGGGCCCCAGACCCCCGCCCCTGCTACTCTGTCCCTCGAAGTGTTTGAGTGTATTCAGGAAACTTCTTAGCTTTGGTTTAGTCCAGTTGTCCACCACCTATTATTGAAGAGACTCTTCTTTCCCCATTGAATGGACTTCGTATCCTGGTCAAAAGCCAGTTGACTATAGATGTGTGGGTTTATTTCTGAACAGTCAATTCTATTCCATTGCTCTTTGTGTCTATTGTTATACCCGTACAGGCTGTTTTGATTACTGTAGCTGTATAGTTTGTTTTAAAACCAGGAAGTGTGAGTCCTCCTACTTTGTTCTTCTCTTTTAACATTGCTTTTGTGGAGTGTATACTTTTAAGGCATGATTCCTGCATTATAAGTTGAGGAGATGATGCACCCAAATTATATGACTTGAGAAGAGTTTCAAAGCAAAGTATGAACATATGCAAAATAAAAGAGTATCTATGAATCAGTAAAGTATTTTAATGTGAAGTATTATAAGATAAATTATTATAAAAATTATTCTAAATTATAAAATAAAGTATTATAATGACATCTGCAAAGACCTGGAGTTAAAAAACCAAAAGGGAAGACCATACTCAGCATTTCTCAAGCTGAAAGAACTGAAGAAAAAACTCAAGCCTTGAGTTGCCCTAGTGAAGGATTAAACGGGCAAAATACGAAACAATGCAGAAAGCATCAAAAGAAGATGGAAGGAATACACAGAGTCACTGTACCAAAAAAAAATTGGTTGATGTTCAACCATTTCAGGAGGTAGCATATGATAAAGAACCGATGGTAGTGAAGGAAGAGGTCCAAGCTGCGCTGAAGACACTGGCAAAAAACAAGGCTCCAAGAACTGGCAGAATATCAATTGAGATGTTTCAACAAACGGATGCAGCGCTGGAAGTGCTCACTCATCTATGCCAAAAAATTTGGAAGACAGCTACCTGGCCAACTGACTGGAAGAGATCCATATTTATGCCTATTCCAAATAATGGTGATCCAACAGAATGTGGAAATTATCAAACAGTATCATTAATATCACATGCAAGTAAAATTTTGCTGATGATCATTCAAAAGCAGTTGCAGCAGTACATCAACAGGGAACTGCCACAAATTCAAGCCGGATTTAGAAGAGGATGTGGAATGAGGGATATCACTGCTGATGTCAGACGGATCCTGGCTAAAAGCAGAGAATACTAGAAAGATGTTTACCTGTGTTTTATTGACTATGCAAAGGTGTTCTACTGTATGGATCATAACAAATCATGGATAACATTGTGAAGAATGGGAATTCCAGAACACTTAACTGTGCTCATGAGGAACCTGTACTTAGACCAAGAGGCAGTCGTTTGAACAGAACAAAGGGACACTGTGTGGTTTAAAGTTAGGAAAGGTGTGTGTCAGGGTTATATCCTTTCACCATACTTATTCAATCTGTATGCTGAGAAAATAATCTGAGAAGCTGGACTACATGAAGAAGAACTGGGCATCAGGATTGGAGGAAGACTCATTAACAACCTGCGATATGCAGATGATACAACCTTGCTTGCTGAAAGTGAAGAGGACTTGAAGCACTTTCTTATGAAGATCAAAGACCACAGCCTTCAGTATGGATTACACCTCAACATAAAGAAAACAAAAATCCTCCCAACTGGACCAATAAGCAACATCATGCTAAATGGAGAAAAGATTGAAGTTGTCAAGGATTTCATTTTACTTAGATCCATACCACCCATGGAAGCTGCAGTCAAGAAATCAAATGACGCATTGCACTGGGCAAATCTGCAGGAAAAGCTCTCTTTAGAGTGTTAAAAAGCAAAGGTGTCACCTTGAAGACTAAGGTGTGCCTGACCCAAGCCGTGGTGTTTTCAATTGCCTCATATGCATGTGAAAGTTGGACGATGAATAAGGAAGATCTAAGAAGAATCAATGCCTTTGAATTCTGGTGTTGGGGAGGAATACTGAATATACTATGCACTGCCAGAAGAACGAACAACTCTGTCTTGGAAGAAGTACAGCCCGAATGCTCCTTAGAAGCAAGGATGGCGAGACTATGTCTCACATACTTTGGACTTGTTATCTGGAGGGATCAGTCCCTGAAGAAAGACATCATGCTTGGTAAAGTAGAGGGTCAGCAAAAAAGAGGAAGACTTTCAACGAGATGGATTGACATGGGGGCCGCAACAGTGGGCTCAAGTGTAACAACGATTGTGAGGATGGTGCAGGACCAGGCAGTTTTGTTCTGTTGTGCATAGGGTCGCTATGAATTGGAACCGACTGGATGGTACCTAACAACAACAACAACAGGAATCTGTAATGCTAAAGGGGTTCCAGAATAGGGGAGTTACCAGAGCGCAGTGGGAGGTGGATTAACTTGACTCAACTCTTTCCAAGTAGTTTTGAATTGGGTCTTGGAGAAGCTGAGAGATGGGATTTTTAGATAGGAAGGAAAGACTTTCTGGGGATGGGGAAATGGAAAGTGCAGAGACTTGGAAGGGTAATTAGTGAGATGTATGTTTGGGAGGGACCCCTGGTGGCTCAGTGGTTAAGTGCTCAGCTGCTAACCAAAAGGTTGCCAATTCAAAGCCACCAGCTGCTCTGTGGGAGAAAGATGTGGTAGTCTGCTTCCATAAAGACTTAAAGCCTTGGAAACCCTATGGGGCAGTTCTGCTCTGTTCTACAGAGTCACTGTGGGTTGGAATCGACTCAACCGCAGTGGGTTTTGTTTTGTTTTCGGTTTTAGAGATAATCTAGTCTGTACTTCCAATTTACATATGGAAAAATAATCCCAATCCTAAATGATTAGAGGGATAAGTGCAGGGTAATACATTTTCATGGCATCTGATGCCAAGAATAAGTGGAAGGCAAGTGTTTCTTACTAAAGATGCAGCAACATTGGAAGCTCTTGATGTTCTCAAGCCGAAGCTGTTAAAGACATATTAAGGCCCAGGCTGCTTCTTTGTCTATTGAAAGACCTGTGCCATTTCTTATCCCAGGGGAAGTTTGGGACAGTAAATTTCTAACCCTAAAGGTAAATAAATAATGACAGATACTCTAGCAAAGTTCTTATGGCATCTCAAAAAGTATCCAGGTATTTGTATGGCCAACTGGTTTCATCTTTAGGAACAGTTTTGATTGATTGGTAGTGGCTGCTGGAGGATGATGTTGATGAGGCACTTGAGGTCTCATTCAGTCTCAGCAAGAAAAAGTACAATGATTGAATAGTCATGTCTGCTGTAAGTGTGACAATGGTGGGGGCAGCATGCATATACCATATTTGACTTTCTTGTTTTTTGCTTCTACTTAGAGATCGATAGTCTGAACATACTATGGGCAGTGATGTTAGAAAAGTTACTTTACATTTGCTGGTTAGGCACTAGAAAATAACCCATTTTCTGGAAACTTCTTCAATCCCCTTTTACCTGAAAGGTGAGCTGAGCAAGGTAGGTCAGCTTATCACACTCGAAGAGTCCGCAGGTGGTGTACTGACACACAGAGAAGGTGATGCTGTCTATTAGATTGGTCAGCCGCTCCTTCAGGTTCTCGCTGGGAGCAGCCCTCTCCACAGCCTTCTGGAAGACAATACTGAAGGCCTGGGGGGAGAAGGCTGGATGTTGGTAACTTACACGGCCCTCCCTGTATATAGCTAGCCGTCTTACCTGTGAAGAATATTACAATTTGCCAGCCCACAGAAATGTTTTCCCAGCATATCCTGCCAAGGAGGGACAGCGGCAACAAGAAAACATGCTATTAAGTCTTTTTTTTAGATGGTTCATATGTATTATTATGTTGTCACAGTGTGGTCAAAGCCGTGGGGCATACAGGCAAGAGCCCACGGCTTTGATCAATGAAAAATAAATGTCCAGTAGCCAAAATAATTCAATTAAATGAGTAACTTTGTATTGGATAACTACCCAAATAAAAAGTAAAACGCAGTCAATAATAAGCATCTGGGATCAAAGATTATATCCACTAGATTATAAAATTCATAGGGGTAGAAACAATGTCTTGTACAAACTGTTGTCTAAAACAGGCACTTGTACATAATAGGTAGTCAGAATAGTTTTAATTAATGATTTTTCCTTTTGGTAATGATTAGAATCTCATGTGTTTTTGCTTTTTTTCCTGTTACCTCTCCAGTCATTTCATGAGTCCCCCAAGCGTACTTTTAAAAATAGATCCTTCCTGTAATAGAAGTGGTTAAGAGCTCGGCTGCTAACCAAAAGGTCAGCAGTTCAAATCCCTTGGAAACCCTATGGGGCAGTTCTACTCTGTCCTATAGGGTCGCTGTGAGTCGGAATCTACTCAATGGCAACGGGTTTGGTTTTTTTGGTTTACCCTGCTTTAGTTACATTTTTTAAACTACACTTTATGGGTGTAATATGAAATCAAAATCATACGAATAAATATTCCATTGCATTAAACTCAAATATTGACTATTTATAAAAATAAATATTTGGAATGCTACATTTTAAATGTGATATGAATAGAACGAATCATTAAAGAAAATGAAAACCACAATGTAATTCGGAACTCTCGATTTCTAGCTATTCAGGTTTTCAGTCTTTTCTCTACTTTCCCTTCTTGGCTTCAAGCACAGAAAACAAGCTTGTGCTTTCTCTCCCTCTGTCCCTTTCTCTCTCTCTCTGTGTGTCTCATATGTCTGTGTTTGTTCTCTTTGTGGGCATTCTCTCTGTGTGTTGAGCCAAACCAGAGAAACTCCCAGAAATGCTCCTCCACGCCCCAATGCCTCTGCAATTGTGGTCTTCTGATGAATGCTCTAGAGAAGAAAGATGTACTTTCAGAGGTGTACTTAAAATTAATAGCTGTTTCCTTTTTTTAAAATAAGGTAAGTTTTCTCAGTGTTTACAATTTGCTAATATCTTTGGTTTTAGGACTATTTCAGCAACCATAATGCAACCATAAACTAGTAGCTTTGGGGATATTAGTGTAATAAGAAAAGACACTTATAGTTGGTCCATTATTTTGTCTGATTTGGTCATTAGTCAACACAAAACGACATGCACATTTGATCTCTATTATATTTTAGGAGTTCCTGTGTGGTGCAAACAGTTAACATGCTCAGCTGCTAACTGGAATGCTGGGAGGCCTGGCAATCTACTTCTGAAAAATCAGCCTTTGAAAATCCTTATGGAGCACACTCCTACTCTGACACACATGGGGTCGCCACAAATCGCAATGACTGGTTATTATATTTTAAGCTCTTTGGGGCAAGGATCACTGTTTCTGTTTCTTTGGTATCCTCTTCCACACATTTAATGAGCACAGTACCCAGGAAATATGCTGATTGAATGAATGAGGATGAGAGTTTCTGTGGAGCTTTCTCTTTTGTTCCACTCAAAGTAACCAATGAGTCATGTGACCCCAATCAAAGAGATGAAGACTGAACACAGGTTTGAAGGCACAGTAGCTGCTGTCCTGGCTTTGCCCACAAAGCTCTACCACAGCTAGTGAAGCACATGGACAACCTCTGATGGAGGACTGAGAGTGGCACTGGCTATCTGATAACGCTTGTTGTGATTAGGTGAAAAAACATCCAAGTGTAAGTCACCTTGAGAGAAAACTGGTACATGGGATGGATTTTTCTGAGGTCATTCATGATGAAGTACAGCAGAGAGGCCCGGGCAGCTGCTGGCCGATAGTGCTCTCGGGCCTCGTTGATTTTCGCTTCGGTCACCTTGGCCTCCTGGACCTGTTAAAAAAAAGAAAGAAGAGATCCATTGTTCAAACCCACTAGGGCCTCCTGGGAATCAACTTGGCTTCTCTATGTGTGTACACGTGTGTATATGTGCAGGGTGGGGTGGATTGGGATGGGAATGACAAGTAGAGCTCCGGGGAGAAAGCTGGTGGTACACGTCTAGCCTTTCACAAAATTGAGGGTGTCAGTGCTTCCAGTTGGAGGTATGGGTCACACAAGCCTCCAAGCTCCGTTTTTAATGAGAAAGTTTTCACGGAAATGCCAAAAATGTACATTATTTGAAAATAAACTAGAATTCCAGGCAGTGGACATCCAAGAAAAGAAGTATAACCTATTTTTAATTTTTTATTTGTTTTTAATGAAGGAGTAATACATAAATTCACAAAGAAGATCTCTTTCAATGAAATGCTTGGTTTTCAGAAAATTTCTTATCAGAAATAAAAACAACAGCAACAAAAAAATCTAAGCACCAGAAAGAGATATTTCTTTAAAAACAAGCCATTAAATACAAACCTCAATATGCCTTGCCTTATGCTCCAGAACAGAGTGAAATTACTGATAATATGTGGGAGTCCCACAGGAAAAATACAATGATCCCTATTGAAAATGAGCTTACTATAAATGGTTATAAACTATAGGAGGAAAAAGGGGCAGTTAGAAGATTCAAAAAAGAAAAAAGAAAAAAGACACAGTGTTAGTATCCCCCAAATTGGAGATGATTGAACAACTTAAAATACATTATTAACTAATCATGATAAATAGCCATAGATACATTTTTTAAAAAGCATGAAATTGGACATTATGGAAAAAAAAAAAAAAAAACAGGTGTATCTAAAAAAGAAATAAATAGAACTTCTAAAAATAAGAATACAGTTACTGAAAAAACTCAGTTGACAATTTAAATAACAGATTAGAACTGAAAGGAAAATAAACAGATTAGAAGATAGAGCTAAGGCAATTGTTACAAAAGCAGCTCAGGGAAAAATAAAGATGGAAAATATATGAGAGGTTATGAGACTTTGCAGATAGAAGGAGAAGATTCAAGATATACCCAACAGAAATAAGCAGAGAACAGACAGAATGAGGGAAAGGCAATATCTGAAGCTATAATTGTTAAGAATTGTCAAAAGCTTTTCCAAGAAAGTAGAAACCCCACAATACAGGAAATGAAATAGTCATTTCAGGAATCTTACCAGGCTTGAACTTCTAGAAGAAAGTTGGGAAGATGGAAAATCCATCTGTTAATCTGTTACTCTGAAATGTTTTTCCTAAATGCCTTACTCAGAGACTGCAGGAAAGAAAATGTGCTTCCTAGCCTAGGCTGCCTTCCCATACTAGTTAGAGGAGTTTTACCTTTTTCTCCACTTCTGCAGCTGTCTGCTTGGTGATCTCTAGGTTTTCCACCAAGGCTGTTTCTCCCAGGAAGTTCCCAGATGCTGAGGAGAGGCGAGAGAGCAGGTTGTCTTCTAAAGTTTTGAGGGTGATTTTGAATCCATTCTGGTGCTTTGTGAGATCTGACTATGGATATCAAGTAAGAAGGAGTCAGGCATGTCAGTCCAGAGCACCCTACTGTTGGGACGTTGTTGTTAGCTGCCATCAAGTTGGCCCCCAACTCACGGCAACCCCATGCACAACAGGACAAAATGCTGTCTGGTCCTGCACCATCCCCATGATTGGTTACGAATTGGACCATTGTGATCCATAGGGTGTTCACTGGCTGGTTTTCGGAAGTGGATCACAAGGCCTTTCTTCCTACTCTTAGTCTGGAAGCTCAGCTGAAACCTGTTCAGCATCACAGAAACACATAAGCCACCACTGACAGAAGGGTGATGGCTGCACATGAGGTGCACTGGCTGGGAATTGAACCCAGGTCTTCCGCGTGGGAGGCAAGAATTCTACCACAGAACCACCACTGCCCTCACTGTTGGGATAGATGTGAACACATAAATGCTTATGGAGCCAAAGTCCCTTCCATTAGAGGTACTACACAAGGCAGAATAGCAGAGTGTTGAGATAATGAGCAGACGAGACAAGCAGATGAGTCAAATCCCAACCGAACCATACATTTGTGGGCCACATTAAGTTCTTAACAACTTCAGTGACTTCAGTGGGGTTAACCACAGTCCCTACCCGATAGGACTGTCAGGCAATGCTTACCAGAGCCAATGTTCATGAAACGGAACTTATTTCTTTGAATGGTTAAAGCCCGGGTCAAGTCTTAGTTCTCTAGAGGTCCTTTCTATCATTACTTTAACGCCCAGAAATGAACAGCTCTCTTACGGATTATCTTTCTTTTGGGGGAAAAAAAAATCAACAGAAACTGTTATACACAGCTTAGACAGCTATTTTCAAGAGCCCTCCTCAGGCTGGAGTAGAGTGCTGGTATCCTGGCAGATCTCACCTCATGTTCCCTTTCTGATTGTTAGGATAGATATCCTAAAACACTGGAAGCTCTTTTTGGGGGAAGGGGAGAGGGCAGTTAACTTTGGGTGGTGTGAATAGTTATTGCACTTGTCCGCTAATGAAAGGTTGGCTGTGAACATGGTGAGACCTGAGCCTGAGGGTCTCTGATCACACATGCTCACATGCCTACATCCAGAAATCAGCAGAGTTAAATTCTCCAAGGTGATAGAAACAGGTTCAACCACATCCTTTACTTCCCTCTCTTTAGACATGATTAGGTTATAGGCCAAATTTACAGTGCCTGTGAGGCTGAGCTCATGGATCCCTGGGACTTCGCTTCCTGTAATCATTCATTTCTTCAACACATACCTGTGGAGGATCAGCTCTGTAGCAGGCACCTTTATAGGTACTGCGGATTCAGCAGAGAACAAGGCTAACCAGGGCGGTGAAGGAACACAGAATATGAGAATACAAACAAATAAATCTTGTCATTTCAGGCAGTGATAAGAATTATAAAGAAAATAAAACAGGATGATGTTAGAGAGACAGAGGATCATTTAAACTGGGGTGACCAGGAAGAGAGTCAAGGAGCAGGTGGCATTTGAGCCAATTCCCAAATAATTTGAAGCATCTGGGCACAGAACATTCCCGGCAGACAGAACAGCAAGTCCTGGTATTCAAGCAAGACTGAGACACGTTTTTAAAAAACACAGGGAGGGCAGGGTAGCTGTGGCTGGAGCCAACAACAGTTGGACAGTTCTTTCCGTGATAAGGCAGGCAGCATGGGTCCAAAGGCAATAATCACAGGATGTACAAGAGCAAAGAAATTACAGCTTCTCTAAGTTAAACAAACAAGCAAGCAAACAAACAAAAAGCAAACAAACCAGCGGCCATCAAGTCGATCTCAACTCATGGTGACCCACGTGCGTCAAAGTAGAACTGTGCTCCGTGGGGTTTTCAACGGCTGATTTTTGGAAGTAGATTGCCAGGCCTTTCTTCTGAGGCTCCTCTGGGTGAACTCAAACAACCAACCTTTCAGTTAGTAGCCAAGTGCATTAACTGTTTGCACCACCCAGAGACTCTGCTCTTGGCGATAGGAATATCCATTACCCTAGCTGTCTTCTGCCTCTCTCTTCTTCATTTCAGACTGTCCTTGATTTCCCTACTTGGTGTTCCCAGGTAGCTAGGTGTGACTCAGCACCCTCTGCTCAGCTCCAGGAGAAAACACCCCAGCCCCCGCCAGAGTGTGGAGCCCTGCCGGATCTAGTGGTGGAGCAATTTCTGCCTCCCTTCTTGGTGGGTGCCTGTCTCACCTTCAGTTGCTCCAGGTCTGGCCTCTCCATGCTGACCACAGCAGCCAGTAGCTGGTCCTCCAGGCCGTCCCTGGTCACGGTGAAGTTGATCAGGGTGGCTTGAGCCTGCAGCTCGGGCTGGTAGTGAGGATTGGCCAACTTGGTGTGAAGGATGAGCCGGAACTTGGGATTGTATTCACACTCTTTGTCTCCAATTTTAATGAATCTGGAACACAAAGGCTCATGTGAGAGTGGGTTCCTTTTCTGCAAAATTTGTTCAAGGAAAGAATTCTAGTGTTACCAGATGTGCTTTTGCAAAGTCATAGCATTTTGGATCACTGCAAGCAATAACAGTATAAAGATGGGGTCCTCCTAGTGTGTCTGAGTGAGCCCAGGGACTCTTGTATGTGTAATATGGACAATGGGGAGGAGGGTGGTAGACTTTCTTTCCCGGTCGCCATGCTTGATTTTGTACAACTCTTAAGGAGAGACATTCACCTTGTTGTCAGCGCAGATTTGTGTATTATGAAAAATTTCCAGCAGGTGGCAGTAAAGTGTTTGGCACAAAAGTGCCTTGTAGGCTGGCAATAGGGCTTTCTTTTTCTGTGAGAATGTTTTTGGTTGACAGAGGAATGACTTCAATGGGTGGAAATAATTAAACAAGTAAATGAGCACAACCTAAGTACCTATTAAGGCAAGGTATGGTCTGGGCAGTGGGTGATCTACTTCCAAAAAATCAGTTGCTGAAAACCCTACGGAGCACAGCTCTATTCTGACACTCATGGGGTTGTCAAGAGTCAGAGTTGATGCCACAGCAATGGGCGGTTTTTGAAAAGAGGACATTGACTACTGGAAGCAAAGTTATTCCAGGAAACTTTCTCTAGGAGATGAGGGCACATAGATATTCCTCTTCCGGAATCAAGAAAGGCTTGCATGCTGTGGGGAGCTACTTGACACAAGCTGAGGACAGGCTATCCTAGGTAGAGGGAATCTCTCCACAGTTCTAAAGGGGCCTGTGAACCTGCTCTTCATAAGGGTCAGCAGCATATCTGTGCCTCACCGTCCTTTTTTAATGACTTCTCTTCCAAGCAGGGGTCCCAGGACAGGATCAATGGACTCTTCTAGGTTTTCAATCAGCACCACATCTCCAGCTTCCAGGGCACGCTCGATGGTTTGCAGGTAACTGGGGGAGAAAGTCAGGCAGAAGGAGCCTGTGGCAAGGAACAGGTTCCGAAGCAATTTAACAAGACAACCCTGGCCTGTAAATCACACTGGTTAACTTGAAGGCACAGCTGTTTGGGGTAACTCATGTGGTCACATTTTTCTCTATTGAAAATGATATTTATGTGATTTTATACATTTTTATACATACAGAAAAAATACAAAATACACAAAGGAATATGAAAATTCACCATAAATCTACCATCTGTCATCAACATTTTGGTGTTTAACTATATATATTTGGATATTTTATATTTTCAAGTTTAGTTTTATATTATTAGATTCATATGGTGCATTGTTTTTAACCTGCTTTTTGTGTATAAATACTGTAAACTCTTTCTCATGTTATTAAATATTCTTCTATAACCATTTTTAATGACTGTGTATGAGACCATATTTAAGAATCAATTAACAAAGATCTAGGTTATTTTTAATTTTTCAGTATTATAAGGAGTTTAATATACATGTTAAAAGGTAGATTTTCCCTAAATCGTTTTATAAGCTTGATATCACCAAAAACCAAGCCCACTGTCGTTGGGTCAATTCCAACTCATAGCAACCTTATAGGACAGAACAGAACTGCCCCATAGGGTTTCCAAGGAGCGGCTGGTGGATTCGAACTGATGACCTTTTGGTTAGCAGCTGAGCTCTTAACTACTGCACCAACAATAAAATTTTTACGGATCTTGACCAAAGATCTTAAAGTTAACCTAAAAAAAAAAATGAGGATGTAAAGAAAAAAATTGATAATGAAGAAGAGGAAAGAATCATATTACCTAATATTAAAATATTTTATATAATGTATATAATAATACAGCCTTATACTAAGAAATCTTAAAGGATTTCACAAAACAAAAAGTTAATATTATCTTTCAATGATGAATTATAGATTTTAATCTTCTTTAAAAAATTTTTTTGTGTAATTCACCTCTTTCTAAAAATAATTATGACATATGATATTTATACAATATAAATGTTACTAAATATAAAATTAAATAATTAAAACTGGTATAGTATTAGATAAATAGAAGAGAAAAAAAGCTCTATTTAAAAAATAATTTAATATATAATAAAAGTGGCATCTTTAATTAACCAGGGAAACAATATTCAGTAAGTGGTATTGGAACAATGGCTAACCACTTGGAAAATAAAGTTAGGTCTCTACCTCATATGATACCCTAAAATATACCCCAGGTGACTGGACTTCAGTGTAAAAGATAAACTACGAAAAACTGAAAAATGTAGGAGAATATATATTATATATATGATTTCTGGAGAGAAAAAGACTTTTCTAACCATTCGAGTAAAAGCACAACCTATAGAAGCAATGAGTGACAAATCTGACTAAATTAAAAAAAAAAACAAAAACCAACAACTGTAGTATATTGCCAATAAAATTAAAAGGCAAATGGCACACTCAAATTTCTACTGATATGATGAAGGGAGACTACAGTTAATCATAATAAATATAAAATAATATACTATATTATAATATTCAAATTATACCCAACAAATCAAGAAAATCACCTAACAGAAAAGCAGTCAATGGACATGGACAGAGAATCAATGCAACAAATATTTATTGAGGGCCTACTATGTGTTTTGGAAATCCTAGTAGCGGTAGTGGTTAAGAGCTATGGCTGCTAACCAAAAAGGTCAGCAGTTCGAATCCACCAGGCGCTCCTTGGAAACCCTGTGGGGCAGTTCTACTCTGTCCTATAGGGTTGCGATGAGTCAGAATCGACTCGATGGCAGTGGGTTTGGTTTCTTTGGTTTTGGTATTATGTGTTTTAGCTATTAGGGATATAGGTGTGAAGAAAAAGGACAAAGATTCTTGCTTTTCAGGGCTTACATTCTAGTAGCGAGAGACAACAGATCTATGTTAGGAGGTGGTAACAGAAAGGGAATAAAGCAGGTTATAGAGGATGGGGCAATGCAGGGGTGAGGGACTGGTTGCAACATTAAATAAGGCAGAGAAGACTTGAAGGAAGCAAGAGTGTGAGTTCGGTAGTGGTTTGAACTGTGCTCTGAACAAGATATGTCCAAGTCCTAACCCCCAGTACTCCAGTACCCTATTTATTTGGAAATAGGGTCATGGTAGCTGTGATTAAGTTAAGGATCTTGAGATGAGATCATTCTGGGTTTAGGTTAGGCCCTAAATCTAATGACAAGTACCCTTAGAAGAGGAATGAGAGGGAAATTTGAGACACAGAGACAGAGAAACACACAGAGGGGACAGCAGTGTGAAGATGAAGACAGGTGATGTGATGGAGCCACAAGACAAGGCACATCAAGGACAGCCAACAAGCACCAGACGCTAGGAGACAGGCATGGGGTGGACCTTCCTCAGAGCCTCTGGAAGGAACCAACTCTGTCGAGACCTCGAGTTTGAACTTCTGGCCTCTGGAACTGTGAGAGAATAAATTTTTAAGGTTGAAGTCACCCAGTTCATGATTATTAATTTTCACTTTTTTTTGAAATTCTACTTTAGATGAAAGTTTACAGAGAAAATTAGTTTCTTGTTAAAAAATTAATACACATATTGTTTTGTGACATTGGTTGTCAACCCCATGACAGGTCAATACTCTCCCCTTCTTGACCTTGGGTTCCCCATTACCAGCTTTCCTGTTCCCTCCTGTCTTCTCGCCCTTGCTCCTAGGCTGGTGTGCCGATTTCGTCTTGTTCTGTTTTATGGGCCTGTCTAATCTTTGGCTAAAGGGTGAACCTTGGGAGTAACTTCATTACTGAGCTAAAAGGATACACTCTTGGGGTTTCTCCAGTCTCTGTCAGGCCAGTAAGTCTGGTCTGTTTTTGTGATTTAGAATTTTGTTCTGAATTTTTCTCCAGCTCTGTCTGGGACCTTCTATTGTGACCCCTGTCAGAACAGTGGGGCACTGTCTAGTTGTGCTGGACTCAGTCTGGTGGAGGCTGTGATAGTTGTGGTCCATTAGTCCTTTGGATTAATCTTCCCTTATGTCTTTGGTTTTCTTCATTCTCCCTTGCTCCAGACTGGGTGGGACCAATGGAGTACCTTTGCTGGCAGCTCACAAGATTTTAAGACCCCAGACATTACTCACCAAATTAGGCTCTAGGACATTTTCTTTATAAACTATGTTATATCAGTTGAGCTAGATGTCCACCGAGACTATGGTCCCCAGCCCTTAGACCAGTAATTTGGTCCCTCAGGGAGTTTGGATGTGTCTATGAAGCTTCCATGACCTTGCCTTTGCCAAGTTGTGCTGACTTCCCCAGTATTGTGTACTGTCTTACCCTTCACCAAAGTTTGTGATAATTTATTACAGCAGCTCCAGGAAACCAATCCAAGTCCTAGACTATCGTAGGAAAATCTTCTACTTGCTTATATCATCAGGAAAGACCAACTGCTAGAAAAGGACATCATGTTTGGTAAAGTAGAGGGTCAGTGAAAATGAGGGAAACCCTTAATGAGTTGGATTGACACAATAGATGCAACAATGAACTCAGACATACCAACGATCACAAAGGTGGTGCAGGACCAGGCAATGTTTTGTTCTGTCACACATAAGGTCGCCATGAGCAGAAGCCAACTCAACGGCAACTAACAACAACAAGAATATCTGGGGAAAGAGTGTTCTAGACAGAAAGAACAGCCACTGCAACAGCCTGAGAAAAAAGGTTTGCTGTGACTGAGGAAGAGCAAGGAGGCTAGAGTGAAGTGAGTGAGGGGAAAGTAACAGGAGAAGGGACTAGAGAAGTGAAGGGTCCTGGTCTTGTAAGTTCTGGTAGGCCATGTTTAGGATTCTGGCTTCATTCTGAGTGAGATGGGGGCATTAGGAGGCCTTTGAGTAAAGAAGTGACATGATCTGACTTAGGTGGTAAGTGGATCACTCTAGCTACTCTGCTGAGAGGAGACTGTAGGGGGCAAGGGAGAAAACAGGGAGCACACTTAGGAGGCCACTGCAATACTGCAAGTGAGAGGAAACTACAGCTGGGACCACAGTGTGAGCAGAGGATGGGGCAAAGTGATCAGATTCTGGATTATGCTGTGAAGGCAGAGCTAGATAACAGGGCTTTCTGACATGTCAGATGTGGGGAGTGAAAGAAAGAGAGGAGGCAAAGGTGACACCAAGGTTTTCTGCCTGAGTATGGATGTATGAGTAAGGATGGAGTTGCCCTTAGCAGAGAAGGGTACAGCAGGTTTTGATGGGGTGGGTGCAGTGGGCAGATGAGATCAGTTCAATTCTGGATGTACTAAGTTTGAGATGGAGTCCCTGGGTGGTGTAAACAGTTAATATACTTGCTACTAACCAGAAGGTTGGTGGTTTGCGTTTGTCCAGAGGTGCCTAGGAAGAAAGGCCTGGAAATCTGCTTCCAGAAAGCAGCCATTGAAAACCCTATGGAGCACAGTATTTTCTAACACACATGGGGTTGCCATGAATAGAAACTGACTTGATGGGGGAAAAAAAAAGTATGAGATACCAAATAGGGGTTAGATCAAAGAACTCTGAATTCAGGGCAGAGATCATGATTGGTGATATAAATTTGGGACTTGTTAGTATAAAAATGGTATATGAAGTCATGAGCCTGGATGAGATATCTCAGGGAGTGACTACAGATAGAGAATAGAGAAGGTATAAGGACTGAGACGTGGGGCTCTCTGACCTTAAGAAGTCAAGAAGAAGAAATTATCAAGAGCCAGCCAAAGAGGCTAAGAAGGAGTGGCCTGCGAGGTAGGGGTGAAACCAGGAAAAGGGATGGAGAAAGTTTTTCAGGAAGGATGATGTGACCAGCCATGTCAATGTTCTGGATAGACCATGTACAACAAGAATTAAGTGGTGGCCATTGGGTCTGACGATGTAGAAGCCATGGGTGACCTTGACAAGAACATTTAATGGTGAAAGCCTGATTGGAGTGGGTTTAAGAGAGGGACTGTAGGTAGTGATTTTATACAACTCTTCCCAAGAAAGTTGCTGGCAGGGGAGCAGACAAAAAGGCAATAACTGGAGGGAGAAATGTGAGTGAGAGAGTTATTTTGTTTGTTTTTTAAGATGGGAAGAAAAAATACAGGGTGTCTATAGATTGGTGAGAAAGATCCAGAAAAGGAGTAAAAACCGATGAAGCACGAAACAGAGGGCAGTGTGCTAGAGTGGATGAAACTTGGTTTCTATTTGAGGATGACTCCAGCACTCCAAAACAATGCACCTTGAGGACATTACTTAACTTCTCTGAACCTCAGTATCCTCATAATGTGAAATGCTACCAACAACTCTAGCCTCATAGTTTGTGTTGATTAAAGAAGGCATTTGAGATACAGCTCCTAACACCAAGACTGGCACATTTAAACTATCTAATAAATGACCTCCAGCCTTATCTCTCCCGCACTGTCCCACCCTGTGTTCCCTCACGTATCCTAATCACACACACGAGAACTGAGTCCTCAAACTACAAGGCTAAACTCTAACAGGGCCAGTGGAAGAGCTGTGGGTGCTGCTCAGCCTTTCTCTCTGCCACCCATGTCCTTCATGGAGTAACTCTCCCTTCTCGTATGTACAAAGGCAAATGGCAGGCACAAGGGCACACAAAGGGTTTTGTAACTAACTTAGCTGCTACACATCTCACTGCAAGTATACAAATGGTTCTCAGGTGAAAGAGAGTTTGGATTTGTTCCATGTGGCTCCAGAGACAGAAGTAGGAAGAGTGGGTAGAAGAGAGTGAAGGGAGGCAGCTTTTGGCTAAATACGAGGAAGACATTCTAAAACACAGAGCTGTTCAACAATGGACTAGGAAGTCTGGGGAGGCAGGAAGTGTCCAAGGAGAGCTGGGAAGATGAGCACGGGGATGGTGGAGAAAGGACTCCTGAATTGGTCGAGAGGCTGAAGCATATGATTTCTAATGAGAAAGAAATTCAAAGACTTAGTACCTAGGCATGCTTCATTGAAAAGATGCCTCCTAAAATGGGAGGAGAAATATGTGAGGTGCAAATAATCCACAGGGGCTTAAAACTGGATCACAACAGTTTCATTTCTTTGCATAAGAGGCAAAAGTGGGAGCTTTTGTTGTCTGCCACCTACCCTTTCTGACCAGTCTGGGTGACCTGGAGGTCTTCACCATATTTGTTCTTGATCCACTTGATCCCTTGCAGCTGAGGATCAACCATGAGCGGCCAGCGCTCACAGTTGATAAGGATGGTGGCATTCTCCATGGACATGCGGTCTGCAGGGAGGCCCTCGTTCTGCCAGGTGGCTACGTCAGCCTCATCTGTCAGCATCCTCAGGGGATCCAGGGTGGGGGTGACTGGGATGGGGACCTGATGAAGGACAAATGCCACACAACACTCAGAATGGACGAATTCCTCCTCAGCTGGGGGTGGAATACACAATGTCTCACTAAACGACATTATCTCTTTGAAAAGTCTGCCATTACGATTCCCATCCAGGCTGCCTAAGCTGAAGCCTTGGACTCAGAGCATTCTTTCATAAGGAGGCTGGGAATTGGGTCTCATTCTCTCTCCATTGTCAGAGAAAACTTCCTCCCTGTTCTGAGCTCACAGTAACTTCCTCTGTCTCCAGGACTACTCGTAACTACTATATTGTACAGAATCTTGTAACTTGAGGGGAAGAAATGTTTTTTCTGGTTATGTTGTTTTGCACCTGAACAACAGACAATGGCCAGGCCAGGTGTGTCTGAATCAAGTCCTCTTCCTTATACTCTTTTGCCTTTCCCATGCAATCCTGCACGTATACCCCTTCGGTTTATACTCTAGAAATTTAAGGCCCGAGTTCTTTCACCCCTGGCGCCTTGATGAGCTCACATGGAAGTGACCAAAAACATTCCACCCTTGGACGGAAGTCTTTTGGGAGAACCCTACTCCATTTACCGTCATCCTGATTACTATCGGTCATAAAGGACTGTGACCACATCAATGAGTGCTGTGATTATTTGTTCTCATCCAAAGAGCCCTGAACTGTGATTTATTTCACTCAGAACACTGCAGAATTCAGTGCAGTGAGCAAGGTGTACGGCTATAGTGGAAAAACATGGTGTTCTGATTCAGGCTAAAGGGTAGCCCGTGCCCTACTGATCCGAGCAGAGGATCTGGCTTGGAGACGGATGACCTAGGGCGTTCCCTTGCTCGTCTAAGGGGGAAGGCAGGCGGTAAGTGGGATTTCAGAAACCCTCCTGCTAACCTAACTGAGCTGGTGAAATGGATGAGCACAGAGGCTGGGGAGGTGGTGAAGCATGAGGAGGACTCCCTCGCCAGAAAGACAGGATGGCATGGTTGAAACACAAGGGCTTGTCAGTTTACTCATTTCAGGATGGTGCTGGCTCTCCTGGGAACAAAAAACTGGCAACAATACTGGTCTCTCTCTGACCAGATGGGGAGGAGCAGGATGATGGTAACCTCCCTGCTAATAAGGCTGCTCTCATGTTCCCACTTTCTCCCACGGTAACTCAGGGGTCTTTTTGCAGACTCAGTGTTGCTGAAAATGAAACTGTTCAAATGAGGTCCAAGGTGAAGGTCAGATACCAACAGAAGCTGGGGGAGTCCCCTGCAACCTGGCCGATGCCTTTGTTTAATGAGAGAGCTTTACGGCCGTCCATTCTTGGTTCGGATTGCTAAAGCCATGAGAACTGGGTTTCGGACTGTTGCTGAAGTCATTACAGCACTCTGACATTATGATCCTGTTCCCACATAGGATGTTGATGGTACTGTTCTGTCTCAGATGGCACTGGGGGCTTTCATGTGCCAGGGCCCTCCTCAGTGGAAACCCCCGTCCTTGTCTCCTGGTATGACAGTGGGAAAAGCAATGAAGATGTCCACTGTAATGTCCCACTGAAAATAGTAAGGTGGCCTCAGGAATCTGCACTTGAGAAGCCAAAAGAGAAAAAATCTGCAAAGCCATGTGGTTTTGGTTACTGATGCTGGGGGATTTAAGGGAGCAATTCCCTAGTCACGGCTCAGAGCCCTCAAGCAATGGGACGGGAGAGTGTGGGAGGGGCTCCAACAAGCTGAGTAAAGAAGTCCCTAGTGCTCTCAGTCATACCCAGCGCAGACTGCAGGAGAAAAAAGGAGTAAAGAGCTTTTCTAGACCTCTTTTTGCTGTGTGGCCTTGAGAAGACCAGAAAGGCCCCTCTGTGGAATGCCTCCATGTCCCGTGGGATGGGGAAGCATGGCTCCACAAAGGACGGAGGGCCTTGCCAACTTGTACTCAGGCCTCCTGACTTTGGAAATAAACAGGATTAAAGGTTAACCCTAGGTCTCTCTGTCACCAGGTGGGGACCAAAAACCCTATGGCAAAATTAAAGTTCAATGAGGAAAATGTTCAATGGGGAAATTAAAAAAAAAAAACATGTATCTTGGGTTTTTAGATACCAGTGCACAGCTGACTGATCTCTGTAACAGGTGGCACCAAGATGAGGTAAACTTTTGGGTCTGAGGTCACCAGCACGATAACCCTTGCCCAAGCCTTACTAGGTAAGTCCCTTCGGGGCCCCTCCAAATTCTGCTGTATTAATGTACATTTCTGTAAACTTCTGCCTCCAACCCCGGAAGAGAATTGCTGCAGTTAGGGCCGTTTTTGGTGGGGCACATGAAAACCTGTGACATGGGTTACAACTAATAGCCTGGCTGTTTGATCTGGCCACTGGCAAACCTTGGACTGGCATATAAACCAAGCCCCCGGTGGGGATGAGACATCTGGATAAAATCAGCTCTGCTCCTGATAAGCTTTTGCTACCTACGTGGATGTTCACCAAAAAAGCCCTCATGCTGAGCGGGGTGGGGTGGGGGGAGAAACAGCCAACGAGCAAAACACACTTGTTAACTGACTACAGAGGTCGAAGCGTCCTCCGCTCCAGAGCAAACAGATGTGCAGCCTCTGCCTCCTGGATCTATGAGGACAGCCTAGAAGGATTCAGACACCAGCCCGGACCAGGCCTGCGTGCATTGACTGACACTGTTACCACAAGACACCGAATGGCGTGGAGAAGCTGTCCTGCCCACAGAAGCCTGACCAAGGCTGAAAACACTGCCCAGGGCAGATTCCTGAGCAGTGTTCTCAGCAGTAAATCATATATGGGCCTCTCATTCTATGCAGAGGCTTCCACTGGATCTTGAACGGACTCTTCCCGCTCTGTATCACCCTCAAGGCACAGGGGTGATTGAGCATGTTAATAGGTAACCGAAGGTCGGGCTTAAATGGCTGATGGGAGGGGACAAGACAACCCCGGCCCGAATATACATGTCAGTCCAGCAGTCTGGGGTCTCAATGCAGCAGTTCCCTGAAAGGACAGTTCTCACGCACACCGTATGTTCTATCAAATAGTCTATTATATAAAATACTGTTACTTTGTCCCTTTTGTATACAACCATTCCTGACAATTAACAAGATATAACAGGAGACAACTGAAAACTGTTGTAAAGTTTTGATTATTAAATGGGACACACTGCTAATAGGAAAATAAACGCAAACCTCCCACACTTGAAGAAGCATGTTGGGGTGGGGGTGGAGAGACACTGATGATCTTTGTCTTTTCAAAAACGCTCCTGAAAGCTCTCCTCTTCCTAAAAGAAAACTCCTAGTGCTGCCTTCCCAAGCTGCTGTGAATGCTGGGTTTGGACTGACGGCTGAGCCCATGAAACAGCAGAAGCCGCCTCAGCTCCTGCACCGCACACCCAGAGCAGCTCCAGGCACCGCTCATGCTGATGAAATCCATAACCTAATGCCATGGACAAATCATTTGAAAATTAACTGCCTCAGGCAATCCTCCACAAACTATGGATTTTGGACTGAAGTAAAAACCCCAGGGCAGGAAGCCTCATGATAAGAGGGCCACATTATGAGCTTTATCAACCTGATTAACTCCTATAACACTGTAAGCTTTATTCCCAAGGATCCACACAGGCCCTCTGTGACTGTACTTATGTATGCACCCAGAGTACGACACTGTCTAGCCCCCACCTCACAAGGGCCATTTGGATGTGAAACACGACCCTGCTGTGCATGTTGGGCAATACTCAGCCTGGAGGGGGTGGAGGAAGACCAGGTAGTTGCCAGATTAGGCTACTCCTGTGAATTTCCCTGCTGTTCTTTTTTCTTTTTTCCTTGGATGCACTTCCCCAGGGGCGGTTTGTGGTCGGCTGGAAGTAATGCTACTTTCAGGCGCCTCTCTCTTCTGTGGGACCCCAATGGGATGGGGGAAGACATAACACCGAGGCACTGGGGTTCCTCTGTCGCATCTGGGACCTCCAACCCCTCGGTACAGGTGGATGACATCATAGGCTGTGATAAATGTGTTCCAGAGTTGGACACTTGGGGTCAAAGGGTGTGGGTCCCCACAGAAGTCACTGCCTCAGGATTAGAACAGACAGCCTGGGGGGCTATACCCAGGCAACCCTCACCTCAAGCCATAGGACAAGAACTTCTCTGCTCACAGGAGGTAAGGGCGGGGGGATTGTTAATGCTGTCTCTTTCTCTCCCCAGATTACCTCACAGTGACGGACAAGCCTCTCACCGATGAGCCCCAATGAAAAGTACTTTTTTGGGTGTGCAATAATTTCTGGAAGCATTTTATTAAAGTCTTGATAGTCTTTTTCTCTTGATGGATGAATGTCAGCAGAAATTCAGCCCTGTGACACTTTGTTCTTCGGCTTACTCACCTAAATCAAATTTCTACTATAGATTATTCAAATTTTTAAGTGATAGCCTCATACATGCCTTCTAAGAGGCCCAGCTTGCAAATGGCTGGAAATGCTTCGCTTCCCCTGCCCAACCAGCCACTCCCCAGGCTGCTTCCCTCCTCCCTGAAAACTTGCTTGCTGGTGCATGGTGGGAAACCGGGATCAACCAGGAAGACGGATCGCTCTCCTCACTTCCACACTTGTTTCCCTTTGGGAGCCTGTGTACACACCAGACCCTCCATTTTCTTTCTCCGTTGACCTCTCGCAGCTTATTTAATTTTTCTACAAGCATTCTTTTCATTGGTGACACATAGTCCCTTTTAATCTCTCCATCTCTCCTCTCTGCCATTTGTCTTACCCAGTTACCTCAGAAAAACCTCTCCAAACCATCTCTTGCACCTTAATCATATCTACTAAGAGTACAAATGGCCAGTACTACAACATCAAGCAAACCTCTAAGGGGAAATCATCATGGAGGGTTTCTAATCCTGGGACCAGGAATGCATTTCAATATAATTGCTTTCCTTCGTAACTATATGCAGTCCATTTTATGCAGTCAGAGCATTATTCTGAGAAGGAATCCATAAGTTTTACCATACTGTCAAAAGAGTCCATGACACAAAAGAGCTTAAGAACTCCAAATGAATCCAGAAAAATCTTCACTAAGCTGCCACTGATCTCATCTTCATTCACTCAGTCAATGATAATTTCTTCAACAATTTCCTTTTCCACAAGTGTTCCAGATGAATAAAACAGCAGCTTTATGTTTTATTTACCAGTACTGCAACTGCCTCTAAACCACTGTTCAGCAAATCAACAGGTGAATAGGGTTTTATGAGCTGATCTGGGAACTCAGCCATCAATCACTACACAAAATGTGCTTTGTGTTCTAAGGACCCACCTGCAAATGAATTTAGGAATACAACCCTTACTATAAGTTGTGCACTTTTTACGTTGACTCTCTTACTGTAGCTGATTTTTATGAACCTGTCTCGTCAGCTGGAGTATAAACTTCTTGAGGGTGTCTCGTTCTTGAACGTCTCTTGCATCCCCTATATAATGGAATGGTAGGACATGCTGAATTTGTGGATGGATTCCTATGAGTGATTTAAAAATGCCAAGGTAATATTACAAATTATTCTGACTATAGTTTCCAGGCACAACTCAGAATCCCCTTCAAGGTCGAGAACTAGAATTTCCCCACTTTATTGTTTCAGGGGAGAGGAGTAGCTAGTGGAGTTGGGAGTGACTCCTCTGAGTTGCACTGAAGGAGCAAGCTGAGCAGCCCTTAAGAAAAGCATGCAAGTAGCCATTCATACACGCACTTATGCCAGAAGCAGATGAAACTTTCCATGAGGGTGTCTGTATCATGGGCACACACCAGGCAGCTTTGGGCTCGCTGACAAGGTGCAACATGAAGTTGGGGACAGGGGCCTTCTCCTCTCTACTACTTGGGACATAGTTTGGCTCAGGAGCAGAGAGATGCAAAGGAAACAAGGAGATCTTTTGGTGTCCCTCAGGTTTTACAGCTTTGCAGAGCACCAGGAAACAGCCTACTGGGCAGAGGATGAAGTTTCCATGAAGGGCTCCATTAAGAGGTGAGGTGCTGTTCTTCCCTCAGGTGGCCTGGTAGGGGCGTGTGGAAGGACATGGCACACGTCTTACTCCTAACTCCCAAGCTGACTATAGGGTGCTTAGGTGGTGGTGGGAGTGAGTGCTTAAGAGGGGACCAGAAGATTTGGTTATTGTCATGTGATCTCACTGGTACCCAGAGACGGATGGATGTGTCAGAGACACTGAGGCTGTACGTACTTTCAGCTGGCTCAGGTAAGGTCTCCAGGTCCCATTCATGAGGCTCTGCCGGTATTTCTTTGTAAAGAAGCCGAGGTACGAAATGAAAGCCGTAGTAAGTAAAATGTCTCCACATAACGTCCTCTCCTGCTGTTTGAAGTTCTGCACAGCTTCTGCCCATCTCACGTTTTCAGAAGCAAGTCCTCCAACCTACCATTTCAAAGACAAAGAAGGAGAAAGATCTTGTCACACCGCAGGCCACAGAGCAAGCACAGATTTAGGTCATATAGAACACTTGTTGCTTATTTAGTAGCAGGAAGACTCAGAGCATCGTTTACATGGTGGTTTGATCGATGGGGACTTGTACTTACTGCAGCAAACATTTCAGTTAGCAAGCCCTGCTCTGTGCTATGCATTACATGGGCTGTGGAAAGGTGACAGTTTCAAATGCAGCCTTCCAGGCTCTGCCCCTCCTAGTTGTGGAGATGAATACCACCCACCCTAAAGGGTTGTTGTGAGGATTAAACATGACCATATATGTTAATCACTTAGCACAATGCCTGGTACATAAAATACATCAGAAGGATTAGGCACCTCTTCCTTCTCCTCACCAAATGCTTGGAGATATGAAAATAAAATCAAGTCCATGCTCTATATATAACCCACAGTGGGTGGGGAGATAGACATGGTAATTAAGATGCAGTGTAAGAAGTACTGCAACATGGGGGGCGGGGGTGTTTGCAAAGTACCGCAGACTCTGCAGAACATAGCCTGACCTGGCCCAGGCCCCTCCACGGAGACCCCTCTCCTGCGGGAGAGTCCTCTTTTCTTTTTTAATATTGTTGTGCTTTAAATGAAAGTTTACAATTCAAGTTAGTCTCTCATACAAAAATTTATACATACCTTGTTATGCGACCTTAATTGCGCTCCCTATACTGTGACAGCACATTCCTCCTTTCCACCCTGGATTTCCCGTGTCCAGTTAACTAGCTCTTGACCCTCTCTGCCTTCTCATCTCACCTCTGGACAGGAGCTGCCCATTTAGTCTCATGTATCTACTTGAGCTAAGAAGCACACTCTTCACGAGTATCATTTTATGTCCCATAGTCCAGTCTAATCTTCGTCTGAAGAGTTGGCCTTGTGAATAGTTTTAGTTTTGGAGAGCCCACCTTTCTGAGGTGGCCTGTCAGCCTGTGAGCTTAGCCTCTGTGTTTTGACTGTGTAATGTTTTTTCATCCTTGAAAGATGGCATCATAGACTATTAGAGCTGGGAGAGACCTCAGGGGTTTGCCAATCCAACCATTCTCACATCCATGTCTAGATTACAAAGATAAAGAGCAGAAAGGCAAAGTATCTCACCAGAACCTCTAGGTCTGTAGAGGGGGTGGTTTCAGAGCCCATGTATTCTAAGGCCTAGAGCAGAGTACCCACTGCCTCCTAGGAAGACCAACTCAGAAAATGCTGTAGCCAGGCTGAGAAGGCTGTGCTAAGCTCTGAAAACCCAACAGGAAACAGGATGGAAGATGGGCTGGCTAGGATATCTGTGCTACTTCCTCTCCATTTGCAGGGTGCTGTCTGTGAACCAAACTGTTCAGGTAACTGGATCACCTCACAGCTACATAACAGCTGGTTCAACAAACAACTGTACACACACACACTGGTGCTAAGTCTCTTCACAAAGTGCTGCTCAGTCGATTGTTATGACTCATTTCTCCTGAAACTAAAAAATCTGGCTCTGTCATACAAATAAATGGTGGCTGGAATCAATGGAAAAACGTACCCATTCCACTTCCCTTCACTGGTAAGGGAGCTGCTGTAAAGGCTCTAGATAACAGGCTGTCATATTCCAGACACTGCTTTGCAGGATCTTAGCTGATTTATGTGACAAGAAATACAGCTGTGAGGATTAAAAGGGGCCACAGATTCTTGGACTTTTCTCCCATCAAGAGATGATGTCTATGTCCCTTCCCCTTGAATCTGGGGCTGCTTTGACCAACAGAATATGGTGGAAGTGATGTCGTGCTGGTTTTTAGGCTCAGGCATTAAAAGACTGGCTCCTTCTACTTTCTTTCTCTTGGAGCCCTGAGTTGCCATGTAAGCTGTCTGGCTGTCCTGCTGGAAGACCGCATGGAGAAACTCTGAGACTGCGCTGAGAGGGACAATGGTTCAGCTGAGCCCACCCCTCCAGTCATCCCTGCCAGCCTGCCAGGCATGTGAATGAAGTTGTCTTAGACTATCCAGCCCAGCCCAGCCAACAGATACATAACACTGAGTGGTCCCAGTTGTTGTCATATAGAGTAGAACTGGCCAGCTGATCACTGCCCAAATTCCCGATCCACAAACTTGTGAGACATAATGATATAGGGATTGTTTTAAATCACTAAGTTTTGGGGTAATTTGTTTTGCAGCAATAGGCACGCATAAGACAAGCATCCTGCTCTGGCCCTCACACATTTTCTCTCAGGAAGGCCAGAGCCTGTGTGTGTGTGTGTGTGTGTGTGTGTGTGTGTGTGTGTGTGTGTGTGTGTGTGTGTGTGTGCGAGTGTGGGTAAGGTCATGTTCAGGAATATTCAGCATCAATCGATCTCACTCTTCTTTGCTTCTGTCTCAGTCCCCAATCCCGGTTACACCCTTGTTATCAAACATTACACAGACAAGAGCTTACGAGTTTGCCTATAAAATGCCCAGCTTTCTCTTTTAATTCTCCCTCTGGTGGGTACATATACATACGAGCATGGTCATGTGTTCTGTGGGCTGCCTGATGCTCCCAACTATTTGCGTAGAAAACTTCTTTGACCAGACCAGGCTATGCATTCACACTTCCCTCAGGATCCACGACATTGCAGCACATTTTCATATTCTGTCCCAAGACAAAGCGATGCTAAGTTGTGCTCATGTATTTTGCACCTCTGTGGTACCTGACAAGATCTGCTAATATAATTAAAGCTCAATATGTGCTGAGGCTCACTCACCAGGTGATTTGCAAGGGAGATGGTGCCTGCAGTCACTTCAGCTTCTTGCTGACATTTGAGTTTGTCCGCTGTGGCCTTCTCAAACTTGGCTGTGAGTTTTGCCAGGTTTTCATTAAGGTGCTGGTAGGAAGAAACACAAGCTCAGCCATTCTAGTCCAAGTCACAGATGTTTAAGGGCGTGTCCCAGCATGACGCGCTGAGACAAGGGTTTGTGTGTACATGACTTTTAATAAAGTGCTCTTGGAGGAAGGCGCATGGCAATGGGGAGAGCAGGGCAGGGGAGGAAGCCAAGCACGGGTGAGATCTCAGGTGGAGCCCCAGTTAGGGCAGCTTCAGCAGGACCCCGCAGGGAGACTGTGGAGCGTAAGTCCAGAGTTGTCCTGACCAAAGGCAAGAGCTGAGCTTCCAGACTCCCAACACCTCAGTCACTGGTAAGGGGGCATGAAAAGTGATGGTGGGGCTGGCCATAAATTCTGTCTCTACTTCCACTGGGGAAAAACGAGTTCCAATCACCTGACAGTGAGGCACAAGCACTGGCTATTAGAAGGAAAAGCCCACAAATGGTCACCAGGAACCCAGGGGGGCCTGGGAGGAACACTGGCTGTGTCCACGGCAGCAGGGCTGGGGCTGGGGTGTCTGGAAGTAAGTCCTCGCCTTGCTGTAAAATCCTAGGAGTGTAAGGTCTCCATGTAAGAGTGTCACATGGGCTCGGAGAGACACAGAGGGAAAGGGTCCTGGGCTGAAGCCTGTCAGGATCAGGGGGTGGCTCTGGACTGGCTGCAGGAAGAGCCTCTGACTTGGCAATTATGGGCTGGAGGAGACACTGGCGCCCTAAGAGAAAGGCTCAACGGTACCTTCTGATTAGATAGAGCACCAGCTGCAAGAACAAAAGGAGATAACTTTTACCTAACCTCATCTACTCTCACCCACCATCCTGAAGTCTAGGGACATTTTTTTAAAGTTTCTTTTTTTTTGTTTCTATATTTATTAAGAATTTAGAATTGAAGCATTTAGCTTTTGTTGCCCCTAGACTACATATTTGCACACACAAAGACACATGGACAAATAGCAGATACTTCCAAATGCATAATGTCTATGCAATAACTAAGGTTCAGGCTGGTCTGTTAGTCATTAGGATGTTACCAGAGAAAAAAATTTAGCGCCAAGTTTATAGAACCATCCAAAACCCACTGCCATTGAGTGGATTGTAACTCATAACAACCCTATAGGACAGAGCAGAACTGCCCTGTAGGGTTTCCACGGCTGTAAATCTTTATGGAAGGAGACTGCCACATCTTTCTCCCATGGAGTGGCTGGTGGGTTTGAACCTCGCACCTTTTGGTTAGCAGTTGAATGCTTAACCACTGTGCCACCAGGGCTCCTTTTATAGAGCCAAGCAGTATGAAAAGCAGGCAGTGAGCCACCCAGTTGATAATGGTGGACTGGCCACACCCACTTTCCTCCTTTTCTTCCCTAGACTTCTCTAAAATGATTATGAAGCAATAAAAACAGTCATACGTTCACAACAACAAGCAAATTGGTGAGGGCCATTGGAGGGTGAGGGATTCCAACAGATTCCTGGAAGACCACGCTGATGGAGGAATGGAACTGCTGGAGCAGGGCGGAGGAAACTGCAGTGTGGAGATGGCCTCAGTTCACCAAGCGGGGAGCTGACCAGCCCTGCAGAGCCTCCTCATAGACCGGGGATTTGGAAATGTCAGGTGTAATGGAGGGTGAA
Organism: Dugong dugon; assembly: GCA_030035585.1. Taxonomy (NCBI): domain Eukaryota; kingdom Metazoa; phylum Chordata; class Mammalia; order Sirenia; family Dugongidae; genus Dugong; species Dugong dugon. Next base: position 62,765,354 of record CM057470.1, on the reverse strand, counting down.
GCTGAAAACGAGAGGGTTAATTGAAAGCCTTTTTTGATCCCTCATCTCCACTTCCATGCCCAAAATGCAATGCCACAAGGCATCTATGACACCAGGCTAGAGATTCAATTATCACAGAGAAAAGACACCACATTCTGGCATTTAGGATGCATCCAGGATAACTCACTTGATCTTAAAAAGCAATTTCTGGCAGACAGCCAGCCCTGCCCTTGCTTGCAGACATAGCTTGATAGCTTGTGATTCTTACTCTCGTAAACATGAAAGGACAAGAAAACATTTGATGAAAGCCTAGATTAAGAAAGAGACAAATTAAGGTAAACAAGGGGAAAAAAATGACCTGGGGAAAACAGTTCCAAGAACAACGATAAAAAATCATGAAACCCGCCAAAATTAGTTTTCTCGAAATGAGTCAAAAAGATGTTTCATTTATAAAACAAGAAGAAGATGCTATTGAGAAGAATACAAAGCAAAAACACTGATGTGGAAATTAGCATGACTGTTAACGTAAAACAAAACAGAAGTCAAGAGAAGAGTTAAAAGGTAATTTTGAGGAAATCTCCTAGAAAGTAGAAGAAAATACAAAGTGATGAAAAGATGCGAGGACACAGAGAAACAGTCTAGGAAACCCAAGATCCAATCAGTCTGCCTTCCAACAAATGAGAAAACCAAACAAAACAGAAAAGGAGATGACTGAAGAAATAATACAAAGTGATTTTACAGAAGGAAATAGATTTCTATAGGCTATGTAAAACGAATTGAAAATGAGTAACAGCTAAGCACATCAAAGTAAAGTTTCAGACACCGAGAATAAAGAAAAGGTCAAAAGACTTCCAGAAAGAAGGATAAACAGGGCACCTATTAAAAAAAAAAAAGAGAGACCATTTTATCAGGCTTCTCACCGCACAAGAGGAAAATGCATTTGGTGTTCTAAGGGGAAAAAAATATAGCAACTCAGCATGCAATATTCAGTAAAATTATTAGTGTAAGAATAAAATAAAAACATTTCCAGACTATAAGAATTCAGATTTACCTCTCACTTCACATTTCTGAGAAATCTACTTGAGAATGAGCTACAGTAAAATAAGAGAAGAAACCAAGGAAGAAGAAAGGCATGGGGCCAACAAATCAGTGAAACATGTTTATTCTCCATCATTAATTGGAACCCTGGACCAGGGATCAGGCAGAAGGGTCTTGGGGGACAAATGCGGACTTGATCGAATACTGGATTGGACAGAGTTTAAAAATAATTGAGGCTATGCCAAAGGAAATAATGGAAGAGAAAAAAAGGAGAAACTCTGAGGGGCAGGGAAGGATTGTATAAAAAATAAAATTTAATTATAGTATGCCACTTAGATCTGCAATGAACAATATAAACATGGTCACAATAATGAAAGTGAAATTTGTTGATTTTCATTCTTTCAAATCAGTCAGAGCTTGTGGCACTTAATTCTGTTGTGATAGAAGAGAATGTAGGTGTAGGTGTAGGTGTTTTCAGCCTTGGCAAACAAAAAGAAAACGTAATGAGAAGTAATGATGGCAGAAGTTGGGAGGTGGAAGACAGGGAGAAGAACCAAAGGAAAAGATAATAATTTCATCTTGAAAACTGAGGGCTCCAAGGAAGCTGCCTCTGTGTGATGGAACCAGAAATAAAGGTTGTTGTTACTGTTGTTTGCCATCAAGTCGATTCCAACTCATGGTGGTGACCCCATGTATGCAGAGTACAACCGCTCCAGAGGATTTTCAAGGCTGTGATCTTTCAGAAGCAGATATTCAGGCCTGTCTTCCAAGGCACCTCTGGGTGGGTTCAAACTTCCAACCTTGTAGCTAGTAGGTCAAGCATTTAACCTTTTGCACCACCCAGGGACTGCAAAATGAAGACTGTGTCAACTAAAAAGAGTTGCCATCACTATATTGGGAAGACATGGAGATGAATGACTTATATCCTCATTTAGCCTACCAGAAAGTGAACTGCTTGAATTAAATACATCAAGAAAAAGACGTATTAGCATAGTACATAGATGTGTCAGAAATTCAAATGCTGGAGGCAAGTCAGATAATATAACTAGATCAGATGAATCTAGCGTTGAAAAAAGAGGAAGGACTATGACGACCTGTAGCACACCTGTGTCCTTGAATGGGAAGCTCCAGGGTCAGTTGATGATATGTGACAATCTTCTGCTATATCAAGACTGCCCTGAAATCATATTTTTACATGAAAGCTCCTCCTGTTTTAAACACTGGCAATTAATTAAATCATTTTAAAACACTATGTGCAGGTCAACTAAAACACATTTAAGCCACTTGGTAGCAAGCTCTGATGTGGCTATTAACAATCAGTTGTAACAGATAAAGAATTAAAAGGGCAGAGGCTGTTGTTTCTCATACAAAGCCCTTCTCTACTATGGTATTTGATGTTTTACCTTGTGTGATCATATGCAGGAGTCCCTGTGTGATGCAAATGGTTAATGTGCTCGCTGCTAACCAAAAAGTTGGAGGTTCAAGCCCACCTACAGGCATCTTGGAAGAAAGGCCTGGCATTCTACTTCTGAAAAATCAGCCACTGAAAACCCTATGGAGCACAGTTCCACTCCAACACACATAGGATTGCTATGAGTTGGAACTGGCTCAACAGCAACTGGTTTTGTTTTTGGTTTGGTATTTATATGCTCATTGAAAATGCCTTACTTGTTTTTAAAATATGATTAATTTTATGCATTGTAACATTTCAGAAAATATTATGTTCATTATAGAAAAAAATAGGAAATACAGATTAAAAAAAGTAAAATCCATCCAAAATCTACCACCCAGAAGATAACCTCCACTGTTAACATCTTTGTGCATTTCCATTACATCTATAATCAAACTGAAATTATATTGTATAATCTGTTCTGAAATATGCTTTTTTTGATTTTGTGTATCCTGAATATAAAATGTTTTACTTGGAATTATCCTAAAGTCCTAAAAAGAGGGCCAGCAATATACATACCTCAGTGGCATACAAGGAAGAATTTCCTTGCTCTGGGTCCACCTCCATGTTAGGGAAGGGTGTTTGCCTGTCTCCTCTGTTATGAGTGGGGGATGTCAGAATTCTTGGGATGTTGGTAGGCATGTGTATAAGCAGAGGACGGGGAAGAGTTTGTTAAAAGCAAGAATACATTTTCTCAGAAAACATTTTGGCAGAAAAGAATAGCCAAGTATTTGTAAGATACTCTTATTGCTTCCACAGGTTGAGTGGGCCGTCATGGGAATGTTGGCTACTGAAAAGGGATAAACATTGTGAAAACATTCCCTTTGCACCAAATGTTCCATTAGTTAAAATAACTGGAGTAAAGAGTCTTTGGAAATGCAGTTCTTGTAGCACTTTTCCTGGAAAGACTGAAGAATATGGTGATGACTGGTAGGTCTTTTTCCCAAAAGCAGGAATAGGGGAAAGTGCTTTGTACCCTGGTCCTCTGAAGAAGGCCATTGTTACAGGAATATCACCTTGCTTTAATTAAACTGCTCTGTGAATATTCGGATTTATAAAGCAAACATATGGACAGGAGATTAGGTGCTTCACCAAAGTATCCTTTCTTTATAAAGAGATTGGTTGTGAGGATCTTTGAACTAGTGCCTTTAGACAGAGAATTTAATCTAACAATAAAACCATGTCACATGAGGCACAAGGCATGTCTATGCTCTTACTTTTCACAGGTGGTAAAACCTTCTTTATCATCATGACAAACTTGCAGCAAGAATGTTATTTGCCTGGCACACACATGTAGAAATAAAAGATCTAGAAACTTTTTTGGATTTAACTTGGTCATAACACTGACAGATACCCAGTGCTTGACCACGCATGTGACAGTACATGAAGTCCAAGGAGGGAGGGAGAAGTAATGGCAAAGGGTGGTAGTGACCCCAGTAGTGGCAGCAGCAGCTCCTGCCTCTCCACGGATCTTGCATTGCTACGGGCTGGGCTCTGAGTGTGAGACACACATGCGTGATCTCCTTTAATCTGCACAGCAATCCCATGAAGCAGACACTATTCTTGTGTCTATTTTACGGATGAGGAAACTGAAGCTTGGGCGCTCTAAAGTTCTCACTAAAGGTCACCCAGTCAGTAAATATTATAGCTTGGACTGGAACTGAGGTCTGAGTATGGATTTTCAGCTGCTATGCTATCCTGGAGGATTCTAATTTCTGCCTATCACTTTGGTAATAGCCACTTTAAAGGCACAGATGAAGTTCGAGGGAAATCTTTCTCAAGCAGGTGTGAACTCCAGATCACCACCACTATCCTCCAATCCTGGGTAAGAAGGTACAATCATAATATCAACATGGGTTTATAAAATCTAACAACCTCACATTTTTATATTTATGATCAAGGGGCCCCCCACTAAGACCCCAACGTACAACATGCTTTTAAAAGCTTCCATAAAAAAAATGCAGACAGTATAAAACATGCCCAGGAGTCCCACTTGTCCACACTGCTGAGTGTGAGACAGGTGAACAGCTGGCCAGGACTGAAGACAATAGGTACAAAAGGTGGAGTAAGATAACGAAACCCTACATCTCAAAGGAAAAAAACAAAGGGATCTCAAATTTTGACCTTATATTCTTAACTATCAGACCTGCAAAAAAGGTTAACAAACTAATCTATGACTATTAATAGTTGGTTACATGAATAATGCAATTATGTTTATCTATTATACACATCCATCTGTCATCTTTGCTTTCCTCAGAGGAAAAAGGGAAAAATCTTTGAGGACCAAAGCTATAAATCGATGGTCCAGAGGCTTAATCCAGGCAATGGGTGCCTGGCTGGGCTTAGACAAACTAAACCAGTTGCTGTGAAGATGACTCTGACCCATGGTGACCCCATGTGTGTCAGAGTAGAACTATGCTCCATAGGGTTTTCTATGGCTAATTTTTTGGAAGTAGATCACCAGGCCTTTCTTCCAAGGAGTCTCTGAGTGGACTTGAACCTCCAACCTTTTGGTTAACGTCTGAGAGCTTAACTGTTTGTACGACCCAGGGACTCCTGGGTCTAGAGAGTGTTTGAAAAAAAAATTAAAAAAAAAAATTTGTCTCTGTTAAAAAAAAAATCAGGGATTTGCATAAAAGCTTGGTTTTCCACTTCTCCTGAAAAATCAGAAGAGTGGGCATGGGGCAATGGCTGAAGAGTACTGTTGTCAGGGCTGATTAGCAGGGTCGGGAGGCTTGGGCTTCACTTACAGTGACCTTGGCTTTAACGGCTGCCAGCTTCTCCTGGGCAGCTGCGAGCTCCGAAGTGGCTCTGCTCAACGCTTGGCGTTTCGGTTCCACATCACAGAACACCTCGTAGAACCTCACAATGTTTATGACCCAAGAGCAGAGACCCGCAGCTGCATACGACTTGGTGGCCACAAACTCAGGATTGAACTCTGGGTCTTGCAGGTATGGCCTGATGGCTTTGAGGCAGTTCTCATGAATGTTCTCTTTGTCAAAGTTGATGAGGGAGTCCAGGAAGCCATCCACCTTGGCCATGGTGACCTTGGCGGCCTTCCAGCTCCGGTCCTTGGGCACCTTGCCTCCGGGGGCCATGAGCACCATCACCGCAGCACTGACATTGCTGACAGCTGAAGGAGGGGACCCAAATGACTTGAGCTCTGTCAGGTTGGTCTGCAAGAGAGAAGGCAGTCGTTAGGGGAAAACAAATGGGCTTTCTTTGTCCTGGCCACTAATGGAGTCAGGCTCTGGAGTGATCAATCTGAAAGGGCTGCTTTGAAGCCTGCAGCAGCCCTCTGAATTTTAAATCTCATGACTCATCAAAAGGAAACCAAAGCTACTCCCTGAGGCTCCAGACTTCCCTGAATGGTGAGCTGAGACTCAGCTATGTTCTTTTAGCACTTCAACTGACTCGTAGCCCATTAGAAACACACAATTTTTTCATATTCGACTGAAAAACAGAAGGATGCCAATACACTCTGAAATATGCAGCATGCCATGAATAAAAGATAAGATTTTTATAAATTAATTTCCATCCTGGATTGAAGAGTATAGCACTGTAACCCAACTAATTTTTCTTCCTTTGATTAAACTGCTTTGTTCCATGAGCTTGTTCTAACTACACTTCACTGTCCTGACAGCAAACTGGCATTTTCTGCCCAGAAATAATTCATACAGAAAGCTAGGCACAGCCTGTGCAGTCAGCCGCCTCTGCCTGGACTTGGATTTTCAAGTTTCACTTGTTCTAGAAAGATATGGCTGCAAGGGTTGACCTTGACAAGCCACTTCACCTTTCCAGGCCTCAGTGGCTTTATATGTGAACTGGGGGCAGGGGAACCCACTGTTAGGTAAGCAAACACGTGTCATAAATGTGTGTAGAATTAAGATTTGTCGTGACTGTCAACGAGAAGCCTACGACTTAGAAAGCACATGTTCAGGGCTGGTTTTGTAAGTGGGGAAAATCTTGATTTTGAATTCATTTGGGGCACTCTTGGGCCTGGAAATCCACAAATGAGGGGGATTATTTCTAGCCCACAATTTCCCTCAGTTGTGGATTTCCAGGCCAAACAGCTTAGGTTCAAGGCTAACCTAAAGCTTGGTAGTTTGAAACTGGCTAGCGGTACCATGAAGAAAGGCCTGGTGATCTGCTTCCGTTAAAATCACTGCCAAGAAAACCCTATGGAACAGTTCTTCTGACACATGGGGTTGCCAAAATCGACTCAACGGCAACAGTTGTTTTGTTTGTTTAATGAGTTAGCATACCTGTTGCAGTGGCCCCTCCACTCCCCACCCCCCCAAACAGGTGGAACAGAGAAAAGTGAGAACAGACTTTGGTTAGCCATCAAAACAAAACAAACAAAAAACCCACATTTTAAAAATAGTGTAAGTTAAACATGCTTGATGTACTGTATTAATATAAAAATACTTAGAGATGAAAATTAATTCTATAGCACAGATCATTGTTAATATTTCAATATAATTCCTCCCAGTATTTTTTATATTCATATGTATTTATATATTAATCACTACTCTTATTTTAGGTGACAGGAAGTCTGGCCAAAGTGGAAAGTAACATGTTTCCGTTCATGTATCTGAGACGGGCAGGGACTGGGCGGGCTTCAGAGATGAGTGAATCGCTCTTTGAATGTCCTCAGGACACTCTGAGCTTCTTGTACTTCTGCTTCTCCCTATGGGTTGTTTCTCCTTCCACACCAGTTTCTTCACGTCTCAAGGTGCACACAGCCTGCCTCTCAGACTTCATCCTTCTCCCTTTCTTTCTACGCTCTAGCCACGACTGCCTTCTCTCACGGTTTGGCTTACCAACCTCATTCCTTCTCCGGAACTCTGCCTGGAACACATTTCCTAAGCCACTTGCATGACACCTTCTCATCCTTCAATGTCTCAATCCAAACGTCCCTCATTTAGAAAGTTTCCACCCAAATAACCAGTTCCTGGTTATTTCCCATCCTAGCTCCCAGATAATTTCCTGTGAGAACTTACTGCAATCTGAAATGACCATTTTTTCCTTGTTGACCTATAATATCTCTCCTTCATGAGAAGAGAGACCCCATCTGCCTTATTAACCACTGTAGCCTCAGTGCCTAGAACAGAAATTGGTGCACAGTAGGTTCTCAACAAAATGTGTGTTGAGTGTTTGAATGGAACAAATGGGTGCTGGCAACTCCAGACTTACATCCTCAACTTTCACCAAAAAAAGAAAAAAAAAAAAATTGGACAGAGGCTTTTTCTCCAACACGAGTCAAAGTAAGCAAGCCCCAGTCTGATTTAATTTCAGTTTTGTATGGATCCTGCAGGCAGTCACCGTGAGGCAGGCAGATAGAATGCCATCAGAAGAAATGCAAGGTTGGAAAAACATTTCTCAGAAGCAGGGAGAGCTTGTTTTGTGTAAGCAAACATCAGACTCACTCCGCTTCACTCCTTTGTTGTTATTGTTAGTTGCTGTCAAGTCCACCCCTGACTCACCGCAACCCCATGCACAATGGAACAAAATGCTGCCTGGTCCTGCGCCATCCCCATGATTGGCTGTAGATTGGACCATTGTGATCCATCAGGTTTTCATTGGCTGATTTTTGGAAGGAGGTTACTAGGCTTTTCTTCCTAGTCTCTCTTAATCTGGAAGCTCCACTGAAACCTGTTCAGTATTACAGTAACATGCAAGCCTCCACTGACAGGCAGGTGGTGGCTGCGCATGAGGTGCATTGGCTGGGAATCGAACCCAGGTCTCCCGCATGGAAGGGGAGAATTCTACCACTGAACCACAAGGTTATTCTAGCTGTTGCCTCAGTCTGGACTGCTCTTTCTTCAGAGATCGGCCTGACGAATCCTCTCTTCTCCAAGTTTTTTCTCAAACTTCTCCTCAAGAAGGCTACGCTGACCACGTTCTTTAACACTGTGACCCCCCGCCTTCTACCACCCTCCCTCCCTAGCTGCCCAGCTCCAACCTCAGCACTTCTTACTGTTTTATATTTTTCTTTTTTTTCCCCATAGCATCTGTTATGTTCTAATATGTTGTATAAATTCCCTTTTTGGGTAATTTAATCTCTCAAAATGTCCTTATTTTTTTTTTTATTGTGGTAGATATATACCACATAAAAGCTGCCATCTTAACCATTTTAAGTGTACCATTCAGTGGCATTAACTACACTCACCATGTTAGGCAACCATTGGCACCATCTATTTCCAAAACTTTTTAATCACCCGAAACAGAAACTCTGTAGCAATAATTCCCCATTCTCCCATCTCCCCAGACCTGGGTAACCACTAATCTACTTTCTGTCTCTATGGGTTTGCCTATTCTAGATATGTCATGATCATGAAGATGGCATAGTACTGGGGAATGGTTCATGCTGTTACACATAAAGTTGCTATGAGTCAGAGCCGACAGCAACAAACAGCAGCAAGATATTTCATGTAAGTGGAATAGCCATACAATATTTGTCCTTTTTTGTCTGTCTTATTTCACTTAGCACAATGTTGTCAAGGTCCCTCTGTTGTAGCATGCCTAAGAACTTCATTCCTTTTTATATCTGACAAATTCCCTTTTGGCTATGCGTACTGTCTCTCGCCCTTGCCTCTGCTGGAATGTAAGGTTCACAGGGATCGGGACCTTTGTTCATGGGTGCATCCCATGCACCCAGAACAGTGCCCGATACACAAAGATAGACGATAAATATTGAGTGAATAAATGAATAAATAAGTGTAGATGCATATTCACTCATTTGACAAATACTTATTTAGTATATATCGGACATTGCTCGGAGTGATGGAGTTACAGTGGTAAACAAAACAGGCGCGATCCTTTTGCTCATTCAGTTTAGGGAGAGAAGCAACAAAGGTACAAAGAGGTAAATCTTTAATATTTTGGATGGTGATAAAAACTCAAAACCCACTGCCATTGAGATGATTCCTACTCACAGCAACCCCATGGGACAGGGTAGAACTGCCCCATAGGGCTTCCAAGGCTGTGATCTTCATGGAAGCAGACTGCCACATCTTTCTCCCACAGAGTGGCTAGTGGGTTCGAACCACTGACCTTTTTCGTTAGCAGCCAAGTGCTCTAACCACTGTGACCATGGCTCCTTGGATAGTGATAAGTACTTTGAAAAAAAAATGAGATAGAGAAAAAATGGGATAGAGAATTCTTGGGGTACTAGGGAGGTCTGGGAGGCATCTTTGAGAAGCTGACATTTCAGGTGGGATCTAAACGATGGGAAAGAGACAGCTCTACAGAGACCTGCAGGAGAACTGTTCCTGGCAAGGGAGTCAGAAGTGCAAAGGCCTGAAGCAGGAACATGCCTGACCATTATGAAGAGTGTAAATGAGTCCCTGGGTAGTGCAGATGGTTACTGTGCTTGGCTACTAACTGAAAGGTTGAAAGTTCAAGCACCCAGAGGTGCCTCAGAAGAAAGGCCTGGCATCTCTGCTTCTGAAAAATCAGCCATTGAAAGCACAATAGAAGGATTACCTACTAGCCATAAGGTTGGTGGTTCAAACCCACCTAGAAGCAACTCAGAAGACAGGCCTGGAAATCTGCTTCTGAAAGTTCACAGCCCTGAAAACTATCTGGAGTAGTTCTACTCTACCCACATGCGGTGGCCCTGAGTCAGAGCTGACTGAATTGCAGCTGGTTTAGAGGATGGTCAGGTGGGTGGTAGGGATGCAAGCTGAGAGGCAGGCAGGGTCAGGCCACGAGGGGCTCCAGAGGCCACGGGGAAGGGTCTGGATTTTATTCTAATTCCAATGGGAAGTCTTGGAGGATTTGGGGCAGAGTGTGGAATGATTTCCCTTGCGAGAGCTAGTTGGGGGGTGGTCGCCTCTGGAGTGGAAGCAGGAGGTGAAGTTAAGGAGGGTACTCTAGTTGTCTAGGCAGAGACTGGGGGTGACTTGGAGCAGGGTTTTTGTAGTGGAGATGGAGAGAAGTGACCGGATTTGGGACATATTTGGAGATAGTGTAGATAGAACTTAACTGATGGTTTAAAAAGGAGGTATGAAAGAAAGTCACTATTCTTCTCAAAAAGGATTTAAAAATCTGTATTCCATTAGATAGAAGAACCACAATTATGCAAAATATACTCAATTTCTGAAAACCTAGGTTATTTCTAAAAATTCTGTTGTTTTTATCTGCCATTGAGTTGTTCCAACTCATGGCAACCCCATGTACAACAGATCCCCTAGCTCACATTGCCTGGTCCTGCGCCATCTTCAAGATCATTGGTGCGTTTGAGTCCATTGTTGTGACTACTGTGTCCAAAAGTTTACTTTAAGGATAATGCTTGCTGAACATTCTTCTATATGAATCCTTGTAAAAATCTTAGATTAGCGTTTTAGGGTAATATTTCTAGAAGTAGGCTTGCTGGGCAGAATAGAAATATTTTTAGTGTTCTTGGTACATGTTATCAGATTATTTCCCAGAAATTTCAATTCTAACCAACCAGTGTCTGTATACTCTCCCATCCTTTCCGACACTGAGTACTATTATTTAACTTTCTTCAATTTGATAGGCTGACAATTGTGTCACAGAATTGACATATATACAAAGATAGGGAGTTTTTTTTACATAGTTTCAACAATTTTCTTTACACTTATTTGTACCTTATGTTTTTGTTGCTATTCTGAAAATATACTATTTTTTTAATGGGCTATTGCAGATATTAGGAAAGCTATTAGATTTTGTAATTTATTTTGTAATTGGCCCTTAACTCTTCCCTTTTCTTTGTTTATTATATTTTTATAACATCTCTGAATGTTTGCCTGCTATTTCACAATATTCATAAAATTGCTATTTTTCATTAGCTAGAAATTCTAGGACAAATTTTTTATAATAGTAGTGAAAGTGGTCATTTTTTTTTTTCATGTTCACTGAAGTGCCTCCAGTGTTCCACCATTAGATAGGATGTTTTACTCTCAGTTAATCAATTGCGATCTGCTAGAAAATATTCAAGTATCTTTTCATTTCTACTTTATAAGAGTTTTAAATTGAGGAATGGATGCTGAATTGTGTTAAATGTCATTTTGACATCCCTTAAGATGATTATACACCTTTTTGCCTTTGATCTACGGTTGGGTATAGTTATATTAACAGCCTTATATACCTAGGAAGAAGGGCCTGGCAATCTACTTATGAAAATCAGTCAATGAAAACCCTATGGATCACAACGGTCCAATTTGCAACCAATCATGGGAATGATGCAGGATTGGGCAATATTTTGTTTCCTTGTGCAAGGGTTCACCATGAGTCAGGGTTTGACTCGATGGTGGCTAACAATAACAATATACACCAAACAAAACTCACCAGTTAGTTGCATATTATCATTTGAATAAACTAATGGGTTTGATTGGTTGGTATTTTATATAGATGTCTTATACCACCATTCATAACTTAGATTAATCTGAAGTTTCATATTCTTGTGCTATCTGTTCCTTTTAGTATCAAGCTTATTACATAATAAAGTCCCTCTGCCACCCCAGAATTCCCAAAATTACTTGCTTACAAAATGTATTTTTTATATTACTTGTTAATATTAAGTTAAAAGACAAACAATACACTTAGAGAAAATATTTACAACATACATACCAAGGAATAAAATTTATAAGAATAACTGTATATCAATAAGAAAAAGGGAAACTCTCTCATGAAAAATAAGAATCTGAACAGAAATGGACAGAGGAAGAGATTTAAATCTCTGAAAAGATGTCCAGTCTCAGTAGAATCAAGCCATTTAAAAAAAAAATTTTTTTTTTAAAGTAAACAACAGACTTGATTTGAATTTCTTCAGTTTTCCCACAAATGTTGTTTTTCTGTTCCAGGATCCAATCTGGATCTCACGTTGCATTTAGAGGGAGTATAGTTTGTTGTTTGTTTGTTTTTGTAGCTCTTTTTTTTTTTTTTTTAATTTTATTGTGCTTTAGGTGAAAGTTAACAGTGCAAATTAGTTTCTCATTAAAAAATTTACACACAAATTGTTCTGTGACATTGGTTGCAATCCCCACATTGTATCAGCCCTCTCCCCCTTTCCCTTTCTACCCTGAGTTCCCCGTGTCCATTTGTTCAGTTTTACTGCCCCTTCCTGCCTTCTCGTCTTTGCTCTTAGGCAGATGTCACCCATTTGGTCTCGTATACTTGACTGAACTAAGAAGCACGTTCCTCACGGGTGTTATTGTTGTTTTATAGGCCTGTCTAATCTTTGGCTGAAAGGTGGACTTTGGGAATGGCTTCAGTTCTGAGTTAGCAGCGTGTCCGAGGGCGATAGTCTCGGGGCTTCCTCCAGTCTGTCAGACCACTAAGTCTGGTCTTTTTTTTTTTTTGTGAATTTGAATTTTGTTTTACATTTTCTACTGCTCTGTCCAGGATCCTCTATTGTGATCCCTGCCAGAGTAGTTGGTGGTGGTAGTTGTGCTCCCTCTAGTTCTTCTGGGCTCAGGCTGGTGGAGGATGTGGTTCATACGGTCTGTTAGTCCCTTTGGACTAATATTTTCCTTGTGTCTTTGGTTTTCTTCATTCTCCTTTGGTCCAGATGGGATGGAACCAATAGATGTATCTTAGATGGCCACTTGTAAGTTTTTAAGACCCTGGACGCTACTCATCAAAGTAGGATGTAGAATATTTTCTTTATGAACTATGTTACGCCAATTGACATAGATGTCCACCGAGACCATGGTCCCCAGGCCTCAGCCTCAGAAACTCGACCCCTCAAGATGTTTGGATGTGTCTAGGGAGCTTCTATGACTTTGCCTTGGTCCAGTTGTGCTGATTTCCCCTATATTGTGTGTTGTCTTTCCCTTCACCAAACTTAACACTTGTCTACTATCTCTTCAGTGATTTCCCCTTCCTACCCCTTCCCTCCCTGATACCATCAAAGATTGCTTTTTTCTGTGTGTAAACCTTTTCTTGGGTTTTTATAATAGTGGTCTCATACAATATTTGTCCTTTTGTGATTGACTTATTTCACTCAGCATAATGCCTTCCACATTTATCCATGTTGTGAGATGTTTTGTGGATTCATCATTGTTCTTTATCATTGAGTAGTATTCCATTGTGTGTATGTGCCATAATTTGTTTATCCATTCATCTTTTGATGGGCATTTAGATTGTTTCCATCTTTTTGCTATTGTGAATAATGCTGCAATGAACATGGGTGTGTATATGTCCATTTGTGTGACGACTATTATTTCTCTATGATATATTCCTAGGAGTGGGATTCTTGGATCATATGGTATTTCTATTTCTGGCTTTTTAAGGAAGCACCATATTGTTTCCACAGTGGTTGTGCCATTTTACATTCCCATTAGCAGTGCATAAGAGTTCCAATCTCCCCTCAACCTCTGCAATGTTTGTTATTTTGGTTTTTTTTATTTGTGCCAGTAATATCGGGGTGATACAGTGTCTCATTGTAGTTTTGAGTTGCATTTCCCTAATGGCTAATGATTGCAAGAATTTCCTAACGTGTCTGTTAGCTGCCTGAATGTCTTCTTTGGTGAAGTGACTGTTCATATCCTTTGTGCATTTTTTAATTGGATTATTTATTTTTTTGTTGTTGAGATGTTGAAGTATTCTATGGATTTTAGAGATTAGACCCTTGTCGGATATGCTGTAGCCAAAGTTTCTTCCCCAGTCTCTATGTTCTCTTTTTACTCTTTTGGTGAAGTTTTTTGATGAGCATAAGTGTTTAATTTTTAGGAGTTCCCTGTTATCTAGTTTATCATCTGGTGCTTGTACATTGTTAGTTATGGTTTGTATTGTATTTACCTGATGTACTGGAGTCCCTAGTGTTGTCCCTTAGTTTTCTTCCATGATCTTTATCGTTTTAGGTCTTATATTTAGGACTTTGATTCATTTTGAGTTAATTTTTGTGTATGGTGTGAGGTATGGGTCTTGTTTCATTTTGCACAGATGGACATCCAATTTTGCCAGCACTATTTGTTAAAAAGACTGTCTTCTTTCATTAAATGGAATTTGATCCTTTGTCAAAGATTAGCTGACCATAGGTGAATGGATTTACTTTTGGGTTCTCAATTTTGTTCCATTGGTCTATGTGTCTCTTGTACAGTACAGGCTATTTTGACTACTGTAGCTGTATAGTAGGTTCTGAGATTAAGTAGTGTGAGACTTCCTACTTTGTTCTCTTTCTTCATTGAATCTTTGCTTATCCAGGGCCTTTTTCCTTTCCATATAAAGTTGGTGAATAATTTTTCCATCTCGTTAAAGGATGCTGTTGGTGTTTGGATTGGGATTGCTCTGTGTTTAAGGGGTGTCTCTTGTAGACAGCATATTGATGGGTCTTTTTTTTTTTGCCCATTCTACCACCCTCTGTCTCTTTATGGGTGCATTTAAGCCGTGTACATTCAGTGTGATTATCAATATACACGAGGCTATTGCTGTCATATTTGCTTTTTTTGTGGTGCTAACATTTTCTTTGTTCTCTTCCTTTGCTGTATTGAGTTCCTTTTGTTTGCGAGTTTTCATTTGTTATTGTAGATTTTGTGTTTACTAAGTCTTTATGTTTTTCTTCTTTTTTATTTTGATGAGGAGGTTTGCTAACTTCCTTTGTGGTTACCTTGAAATCTACCCATATCTTTCTAATTTCAAAATAGTCTTTTATTACTTGATATCACCTTGACTTCCTCTCCATTTGAGAGTTTTATACCTACCCTGTTTATTTCCCTTTTTATTGTTTTCACATTGTTGTCATTTACAGATTGATGCCTCTGTTTCCCTGTTTTAAGTCTTTTAGCTTTGTTTTATTACTGAAATTTCTTTATCTAGGTTGGTATCTGGTTGATGATGTACTGTATCCTAGATGCAGGTTATTTTCTGATGTTGGTTCTTTAATCGAATGACTCCCTTTAATATTTCTTATAAGTTTGATTTGGTTTTTACAAATTCCCTTAATATATGTTTTTATGGAAATGTCCTAATTTCACCATCATATTTGAGAGAGAGTTTTGCAGGATAGATTTTTCTTGGTTGGCAGTTTTTGTCTTTCAAGGTTTTATATGTCACCCATTGTTTATTTATTTTGACATTTTGTTCTTGTATTATTTTCCTGAATTCTTCTATAAGCTTTGTGTTTCACTTGATTTTGGGTATGTTTTTGTTGATTTTGTCTGTGCTTTCCATCATTTTGTCTATTTTTTCCTTGGTTTTGTCTGCGTTTTCCTTAATCTCTTTCCTAATCTCCTGGAGAGTGCTAAATATTAGTCTTTTGAGTTCCATATCAGGTAGTTCCACTGCTTTTTCTTCTACAGGAAGCTTATCTGACACTTCATTTTCATCACTTGCTGGGGCCATCTTGTACTGCTTTTTAATATGTTTTGATATTGTCTGCTATTTCAGAGACATTAAGGTATTTACTTTATTTATTGATTGTATGTTTGAGTTTTCATCCTGCTTTTTTATTTTGTTTTGTTTTGATATGTCAGGGTGGGTGGCTAGTCATGCTTTGCTGCTTGCTCATCTGTGGGCACAACAGCTCTGATCTCCTTGTGTGGGTGGGCAGGGCAGCAGCAAGCAGGGTTAGCCTACTTCACTGTACTCTGGTTTGTAGAGGTGGCTGAGGGTGGACTGGGTGGGTGCTGTTTGCCTCCTGATGTTGATTCAGTGGTGTGGGAGTGTTCACAGCCTCTCACCAGACGGGTAGGGTGTCGGATGGGGAGTGATAGGGGCTTGCTTCCTACTGTTTAGCAGCTGGTCAAGTGGCAGGAGGGGAGGGGTGGTGTGGAACCTGAGCACTGGGGACGCTCTAGCCACGGCCATGTGGCAGGTACTGGTGGTAAGAGTGGAGGCGGTGTATGGATCTAGGTGGAATGGAGAAAGAAAAGAAAGAAAAAGGGGGGGGGGTGAGCAGCATGGCAATAGCTGGCAATTGGGGGCAGGGCAGAACAGGGGCTGGCAGGAAGGGGAGGGAGGTGGCGTACAAGGCTAGATGGGAAGGAGGAAGAAAAGAAAGAAAAAGAAAATAAAAAGTAAAAAAATAAATGGGTGTGCAGTGGGGACCAGTGGGTGGTGGCAGGGTAGACCCAGGGCAGTGGCGGGCTGGTGTGCTGGTGGCACTGTATGTGCAGTTGGGGCCAGTGGCAAGGGGAGGAGGTGGCATTCAGGGCCAGGCAGGAGGCAGAAAGAAAAGTAAGAAAGGAAAAATAGAAAAAAGAAAAAAATAATGGCAGCATGGTGGGGGCTGGCGAGTATAGGTGGGGTGGACCCAGGGGCTGGTGGGAAGGGAGGGAAGGTGACATATGGGGCTAGGTGGGAGGGAGAAAGAAATAGAAAAAATAAGCAGTGACATGGTGGGCACTGGGGAGTGGAGGTGGGGCAGACTTGAGGGCCAGTTGGAAGGGAGGGGAGGTGGTGTATGGGGCAGAAGGCTGAGGCGTGGGAAAGTGTGTTTCTCTGGTTACCAGGTCCTCTGTCTCCTGTTTGCTCCGTAAAGTTGCCTTCCTATACTCCCTGTCCAGTGTGGTTGCTGGCTCTGTTCCAAGATGGCAATCCTGTGCCATGACAGTTGGTAGGGGACCTCCATTCTGTATCTCTCCTCATTTTTTGTTTTCCCTCAGTTTCTTCTTCCATTCAGTGTTTGACTTAGTTCTTTATCCTTTCATTTGATGCACAGGGTTCCAGGACTGACATTTGTATCTGTTTTACTTAGTTTTTCAGGTCTTTGCTGAAGTGGGATGACATGATGTGACTGTCTAGGGTGCCATGTTGGCCTAAAAATTTTTTTAAATCAAACATTTTTGTTCATTTTATTGCAAACAATTCAAATGACTGAAAACATCTAAAGCTGGCAAGGATGCAGGGAAAGCAGTATTCTTGTGACTGTAAACTGGACCAGAACTATTGGATAAAAATTTGGCAGCATCAATAAAAAAAAGGATATTGTTTATATGAATTTCCTATTGCTTCTGTAACTAATTACCACAAACACAGTGGCTTAAAATAACACAAATGTATTATCTCATAATGCTAGAGGTCAGAAGCCCTAAAATCAAGGTGTCAACAAGGATGGTTCCTTCTGGAAACTCCAGAGGATTATCAGTTCCTTGCCCTTTTCAGCTTCTAGAGGCCACCCACATTCCTTGGCTCATGGTCCCACATCACCTTGCCTTTTCTCCTTTGCTTCCATCATCACATGGCCTTCTTCCTTCTCTGACCTTCTTGTCTCCGTTTTATAAATACCCTTGTGATTACATTTAGGGCCCACCCGGATTATCCAGGATAATCTCCTCATTTCAAGGGCCTTAATTTATTTGCATCTGCAAAACCTCTTTTACCATATGAGATAACATTTGCAGGTTCTGGGGATTACGATGTGGATATCTTAGGGGAGGCATTATTCAGCCTACCCCACTGTTGCACTAAACAACTCTTATCTGGCCCAAAGAAATACTTGCATATATGCAAAAAACAAAAAAAGTACATACAAAGATATTGGAAAAATAGAAACAAACTAGTGCTCAACAATAGATAGTTAAATATAGTCCATTTATAATATGAAATACTACGTAGCCTTCAATTAATGAGGTTTCAATATATGTGCAAACATAATCTTATCACATGAGGGGAAAGTAAGTTGGCATTATCCATTTATATTTAAAATATGATATATTTTGTATGTGCATTCCTACAAATGTAAATTCATAAAAAAGTTGCCAGAATATTTACACACCAAATTACTAACAGGAGTTATCTCCTGGAAGAGGACTGGGGCTGAAGAGGGAAATGAGGGCGAATTTACATTTTACCGTCTATATTATATATTGTTTGAATTATTTTTAACTATGAAAATGTTACTATATATTATTTGTGCAATAAAAAATAAACCCACTGGAAAAAAAATGTGTGGGAAATAAATAGAAAATTCCAGGTGACTTTGTGGGGAAAAGCAGGTCATGAAATTGCAAGAAAAATCATTCCTCATCTAAGCAGGAAAAGTTATACCAGATGTGTTTCAGTTTAGCTATAAAAGGGAAATGAAACTGCCAAAATGGAGACTAAAACGTCCAGAGACGTACCGTCAAGTTCTGATTTACAGGTATTCTTCATGTACTAAGGGGTGATCGCTAACTTTGAAAATAATGAGAAGACAGGGAAATGTTCCTTAAAAACCAGAGTCCTTTGAATGCAGAAGAGTTTGAGGGTAGTCCAGGAGACCTTGGGTTCATGAAGCAGTACTTATCTCAGTTGCCTAGTGCTGCCCTAACACAAATACCACACTCTAATTTAAAGAACAGAAATTTATTTTCTCACAGTTTTAGGGGCTAGAAGTCCAAATCAGGACTTTGGCTGTGTCGATTCCTTCCTTGTCAGAAATCCTGGGTGTTCTCGGGTTCTCTGGCTTTTAGACAACCCTCATATGGCATCTGTCGTCCCCTGTGTGTGTGTTTCTGTGTATACTCTGGTCTTCTGACAACTGAGAAGTGATTAGGTTTAGGATCCACCCTACACTGGCATGACCTCAACTAACTGATTGATTACTTTGCTTTCGACTGCATTATAAAAGGTGATTACATTACATTACACTATGAACCGTGGCAGGTAATTTGCTCTCCCAAGGACCAGGCAATTTAATCACACGTAACTACTCCATGACAGCAGCTAGACCAGTGCTTGGCCAAACAACTGGGAACCACAGCCTAGCCAAGTTGACACATAAAATTAACCATCACAATATATGATGCACTCTGATCAGAAAAAAAAGAAATGTTGTTAGAGACCTGTTAATGGCTTGCAAATGAGCCCTGGGGGCACTCAGCTGCTAACCAAAAGGTTGGCGGTTCAAACCCACCAGTCACTCTGCAGGAGAAAGATGAAGCAATCTGCTTCTGTAAAGATTTATAGCCTTAGAAATCCTACAGGGTGGTTCTACCCTGACCTATAGGGTCGCTATGATTCTGAATCGACTCAATGGCAATGGGTTGTAAGCTGTAGATTGCAAACACTGGTCTACAGGATAACGCTGAACTTCTTAGTGATGCCCAGGGGATTGTTAATGACCAGCTCACCTTTCCACCTCATCTCCTGCCTTCCCTTCTGAGGCACCCACTTTTACACCCACTCGTCAGACACACCATGCTCTTTCACGCATCCATGTCTTTGCAGACTTCGGGGAGCCTGGCATATAGTTGATTTAAGTAATGTTTGTTTGCCTAATGAATAAACCAGTGACAGCTGGAGCCCACCCTAAGTGCTCTCAACTGAGTTCCTGTTTTCTCTGGCACAGTGGGGCACTGAGTTGCCTTTGGGTCAGAGGAAGAGGCCTGCTCCTCCCTTGAAGGATAACCTGGTGCCTGGTGCTGTCCTCCTACCTTGTTGAGGGTGTTGAGAGCTGCCTGGGCTGCAGTGAGGGCTGGCTCTGCTTTGGCCAGGTCTTCCTCACAGTCTTTCTGCTTCTGCTTAACCTCGAGCATGATGAGCGCCACCTTCTGCTCCTCCTCATCTGCGATGGCTTTCTCTTTGCTCATTTTGTCCGTCTCCACGCCCACCACCTGAATCAGTTTGTCTGCATCTTCATTCTTCTGCTTCAGCTCCACTTCCTGGGTAGCCAGCTTGGCGTTGAGATCATCTACCTGGGTCAGAGAAGCACAGGGTCATCAGGAGTAGTGACTAGAGGGACGAGGGCATGGCTCCAGATGCAGCTCCCTGACCTGAGAAAGGAAAGAAATGCTGGACTCCCTCTTTCCTCTAGAGTAAACATGTGAGAGATTTGTAACACATGCCCTGAACTTTCTCCTCCATTCTCAAATGACTTAGACTGCTTCCACTGACATTGGTGTGTATGTCTTAAAAACTTCATATCCACTTCAATATTGGCATAATACCATGCACATCAAAAAACAAAACTCACTGCTGCCAAGTCAATTTCAACTCATAGCAACCCTGTAGGATGAAGCAGAACTGCCCCATAGGGTTTCCAACACCGTAAATCTTTACTGAAGGAGACCGCCACATTTTTCTCCTGTAGAGCTGCTGGTGGGTTCGAACTGCTGACCTTTTGGTTAGCAGCCGAGAGCTTAACCACTGTGCCACCAAGGCTCCTGGGAACTTGTTAGAAAGGCAAATTCTCAGGCCCTACTTCAGACCTGGGTAGTCCCTGGCTGGTGCAAACTGTAAACGCTCTTGGCTGTTAACTGAAAGGTTGGAGATTCCAGTCCACCCAGAGGTGCCTTGGAAGAAAGGCCCGGTGATCTACTTCCTAAAAATCAGCCACTGAAATCTCTACAGTTTTCATATATACAATTCAATACCACTCAATGAAGAGAAATGAAGTACTGAAACATGCTATAACATGGACAAACTTTGAAAACATTATGCTCAGTAAAATAAATCAGCCACAAAAGACAAGTATTGTACGATCCCACTTATATAAATATCTAGAACAGGCAAGTGTATAGAGATTAAAGTTTATTAGTGGTCACCAGGGGCAGGAAGGAAGGAGAGGACAGGAAGACACAATGCTTAAAGGGCACTGAGTTTCTGTGAAGGGTGATAGGAAAATTTAGGAATGGATAAGGGTGATGGTTAAACAACATGACGAACAAAATTAATGTCACTAACATGAAGATTGTTAAAATGGCAAAATGCTTTGCTACATATATACTTAGCACAATAAAAAACAAACAAAAACCATATACAGCACAGTTCTACTCCGATACATGGGGTCACCATGAGTCAGAGTAGACTCCAAGGCCACTGGTACCCCAGGCTTAGGGAATCAGAAATTCTGGAGGTAAGGCCCTCCAGGGGATACTGACACCCGCCTAGCTTCAAGGTTCCCTGGCCTAGTGCTATGGCCCTTTCAGATGCAAAGGGAAAACTCAGACCTATTTATTTCTGGGAAGTAGAAAGGTCATTTGTATTTGCAACATAGCCCATAAACTTTACATTCCAGAAAGACCTCTTGACTTTCATTTTTCTGTATTCTATTTCATGCAACAATTGAAGATTACTTCAGAGCTCCTGGAGCGTGTCAAAAAGATTCAAAGGCTTTATAATGCAAAATGCATAAGAGGGAAAACAAAACTGAGGCTTAGATGCTGCTGATAATTCCCTTTTCATGGCAGATCAAAAGAAAAGAAAAGGAAAGGGGGAGAAAAGAATGCTCTTTAATTTTGTGTATTCATAGAAACTGGAGGCTTTGCATTAACCTCAAATGGAGGCCTGCTCTCTAGAACTTCTCTTATATTCACATGCTGGAAGGTTAATCCATTTCCATCTCCCGTTGTTCAGCTGCAGAGAGTTATTTCTACAAGGACAAAGATGCAATTGTAAATCAAAATGATTGAGGCGCATAATCACTCCAGTCAGCAAACACACCAGTAACTTTTTGTTCCTTTTTAAATCTTGGGAGATTTGAGAAAATTGAAGTGGGTTTTTTTTCTTTTTGTTTTTTTTTTTGGCTGTTTTGTTTTGTTGATTGCAGATATGGCTTATGACCTTAGGGCTAAGGTAAATAATCACCGACACTGTGAACAGGAGTTTTTTAGCTCTTAAGCTGTGATGTGGCATGACAGGAGGGTCCCACCAGTCAGAATTAGGCCTCTCCCAACAAAGCTTCAGAGAAGGCATAACTCAGGCCCATTTTATGACTCTTCTGCAATAAAGCAGGAAACTGAAATGGGTTACTTTAAATCTGTCTCTTCTCCTTTTCCTTTACTCAAAGCATTTGAGACACATTTTGGATTTCTTCTGATTCAGACACTCTCAAGTCTGGATAGGAAGACTAAGAGGGAGTGCCACAAACTCTGAAGAAACCCTTTCCCTCAGTCCTGTTGGCACCATGAATATTGACCCTGTGTGGTAAATGGGATGCTTACTGAGTGGGGTGATGGTAGGGTGGTGGTGAGAGGCCCTGCCTTCTTCAAGGACCAGCCACACGGTGTTAAAGGGAGAGGTCAGGCTTCCCAGGACCTTTTTCCCAGAGCTCCAGAGACCTGGTGAATAAAGCTGAGAGGGAATTAGAAGAACTGAAATGGAGTGTTTGTGTGGACAGGAGTGCACAGTGTCTTCCTTACACTGGCTATGGGGAGAACAATTTTTCTGCAGGCAGCTCTAGGCTTTTGGGAAAAGATCCTATCGCATCTCTGGTTGCCAGAGGGGAGAGAGCCAAGGATAATCAACAGCAGTAAATACTTAGAGTTATAGATATCTTTCTTCTTAACTCTGAGTCCTTATAGTCATCCAAATTCTGATATGAATTTGGACTACAAGTAGGCTCTTCTTTTAGATAGAGATGTTTCCTATCTATAGTTATTGCTATTGATAGCTGCTGTTGAGTTGGCTCCTGGCGATCTTATGTATAACAGAAGGAAACATTGCCCGGTCCTGTGCCATCTTCATGCTCATTGGTATGTTTCAGTCCATTGTTGTGGCTGTATGTCAGTCCATCTCATTGAGGGTTTCCCTCCTTTGCATTGACCCTCCATTTTACCAAACATGATATCTTTTTCTAGTGATTGGTTTTTCCTGATGACATGTCCAAAGTAAGCGAGTTGAAGTCTTGCCATCCTTGCTTCTAAGAAGCATTCTGGTTGTATTTCTTCTAAGATTGATTTGTTTGTTCCTTTGGCAGTCCACAGTATACTGACTATTCTTAACAAACACCCAAATTTGAATGATTACTTCTTCTTCTGTCTTCCTTTTTCACTGTCCAGCTTTCACATGCATATGGGGCAATTGAAAAGACAGATGCACCTTAGTCATCAAAGTGATATCTTTACTCTTCTGGTAAACATAGTTTGACTTTCTTTGGGAGAACGTCCCCTCTTCAATCCTTGTAGTTTGGGTGGGGCAGACTCCAGGGGTTGTCACTGGATTCTGGCTTGGCCGATTAAAGTATCCAAGCCACAGAGACTGGTTCAGCTATGGACAAACCAATGACCAAATGAGGTCAATCAGAGTCAATGACTATTCACTCAGGAACTTTGCTGAAAGTACTGGGAAAGAGACACTCCATTTCATGCTGTGGTTGCAAAGAAGACAGGATATAACCCTGGGGTTTCCATGGACCCTGGGAGTTGCCTGCCTGAGCATGAGTCTAAAGGAGAGGACAGAGCCAAGGGATGGGGAAAGATAAGTTGTATAGGATAAATGTGAGTGTTGAGATCCAGCTCTGTCCAAATCAAGCCCTTTCTCTCACTTTTCTGTTATATGTACCAATTAATTTGCTTTTATTTTGTTTTATTATTTTGACTAAACCAGCTTCAGTTTGGATTTTAGTAAACTGAAGGGTCCTGCAATCAAAAGCGTCCTGATAAATACGTAATCTCCAAATTTTCCCTCTCTCCTCCCCTTCCTTCTTTCATTTTTGTTTTTTCTTTTTGTTTAGTGAATTTGAGTTAGACTGTTCTTTTTTTTACTTGTAATCAAGAGAGTCTTGACTAATACATTACCGTAAATTATTAAATCGTCAACTTCAGAGAAGTGTGGTGGCTTGAGACTTTGAAAACCACAAGATGAACTAAATTTAAGTTTCCAGATTGACTGAACTTGTAGAATAAGCTCTATATCCAGAGAATTGGCAAGGACTGTTAGGCCTTTTATGACCATTTCTTCAATCCACCAGCCCTCTCTTCTCATGCAGACACCTGAGTTAGATACAGAAGTGAGAAGGACAATGGCTTCTGACCAGTGCCAATGAGAGATGAAGTGAGACCCAAGAGAGGGTTGGGGGCCCTGTCTGTGCCAAGAGAAAAAATGCAAGTTAAACCAATTGTGAAGACTTAAGTGAAAGCAAAGACAGAAGATGCCACCTAAAGACCTACCAGGACCAGAAACCTGTCCTCAGAGCAAGCGAGAACTGGAAGGCCATGCCATGGTGTTTCATCAGTTTCCTTCTGGACCCAATACCACTAAAGAGATGAGGAGAAGGACAAGAAGACCCTTTAGAAGAAAAACTCTGAAGCCGGAATTTGAACTCTGAAATGAAGGAATTTAAATCTTGAATTTGACTGAATATTTACCCCCAGAAGACTAAGTTTTTAACCTGAAGTGAACAAGTCATCCTGAAGTGGCAAGATTAAGAGGATTCCACTCTTAACTGGACAAGGTGGCTCCATAGTTAATTTGAAACAAATTATAGAAAAATAGTTACATTTCTGACTACTCAAGTCTAAGTATGAGATTACAAACCTGGTTTGTAAACTTTAGATCACATAATTGTGAATTATTATTGTCATGACCGTTATCATTACTACTTTAAATACTACTTTTATTTCTAAATTAAACTGGATTCTACCTAAGCCAGGGGTTTGAGATTCATTTAGCCTGCTCCACCAGATTATTAGCATGAAAAGCTGTATCACAGTTGGGTAGCAGGCTACCAATACAACATAATTCAAGTCACTAACTTATACTAAGATCACGATGGTGTGTTTCAGTCCTTTTCTACCAAAGCAACAATTTCAGATGAAGTATTTATGCTGGAGTGAGGAATCCCAGATACCATTTTTACAAGAAGAATCATCATTATAACCATCAGTAAGTGTATATGGAATATACACCACATACACAGCATTGCCAAAGCCATCCTCAATCCCTACTCTGAGCTTTTGGTGATTTTAGAACTTGTTCATATTGCCTATTCATCCATTATCTATGCACCCATCCACTCATCTATCCATTTGTAGAACATCTACTATGTGCCAGTCCCTGGAAATAAAGCATTCCTGGTCTCCCATTTTGAAAGACTAGTAACAGTGGGGTGTGAAATATGCAAGAGAAGAAACATAACTTTGGGATGGGACCAGAGAGAAGGAAATACACAGCTTCGCAGAGCTTAGAGAGGGTTTCTAGGAGGGGAAAAAGTTGTTTAGGTTTTGACAATGACAAGCTGAGAAGGTGGAAGCTTGAGAAGGTGGAAGCTTATGTAAAGACACAGAGATGTGAAATAGTTGTGGAGTTTTTTTTCCGGGGGGGAACTACAAATAGTACTGTTGGGCTTCAAGGTACAATGCAGTAGAGTGGAGGAAGAAAAGGCTGGAACAATATGAAAGGGTAGAAGAAAAGGTTTCTATAAGAGATCAGGGAATCTGAACTGTAAAATCTGAATCATGAAGATCTACCAACACAGAATAGTCAGACTAGTGGTTTGAGCAAAGATCACTCTAGAAAAAGGAGAGAGGTTGGTCCAGAGCTGTGCTGTTCATTATGGTAACCACTAGCCCCATGTGGTTATTCAGCACTTAAAATGTGGCTTGTTCCAACTGAGATGTGCCATGAGTATAACCATACACGCTGGCTTTTGGAAACTTGGTAGAAAAAAAAGAATGTAAAGTATCTTGTTAATAACTTTTTTAGAATACATATTGAAGTGGTATTTTGGATATACTGGGTTAAATAAAACAGATTAAGTGCTGCCAGAATACAGTCAGGGAGACTGAGTAGAATACTACTCATTCATTCAACAAATATTTAATGAGTGCCTACTCTGTCCAGGCACTGTTTCAGGCACTTGGGACACATCAAGGCACTTGTGAACAAAACAGACAGGGATCCTTGTCCTTATGAAGCTTGTATCCTAGAAGGTGGAGATAGACAGTAAAAAATAAACATAACAAATAAGTAAATTACATAGTGGGTTAGATGAGGGTAAGTGCTATGGGGAAAAGATAAAGTGGAAAAGAATAAGGAGATCAGGAGCAGTGAGTGTGGGGGCATGAAAATAGGGTCACCAAAGTGGGATTCATTGAGAAGGTGACATTTGAGCAAAGAACTGAAGGAGGTGAGCGAGTGAGCCATGAGGATATTAGTGTGAAAAACATGCCGGGTAGAGGGAACAGCCAATGCAAAGGCCTGGTGTATCTGAGGAAAGAGGAAGGAAGCAGGCAGGGCTGGAGAGGAATGTCACAGGGACAGGGTAGTAGGAGGTGAGGCCAGAGAGTTAGCATGGCAGCGCTGGAGAGGAGGCTTGGAAGCCACTGTAATGAGGGGAACAGGGGCCATCAATAGATTTTGAGCAGAAGAGTGACAGGAACTGATTTGTTTTAAATTGATCACTCTGCTGCTCAGTTGATGACACACCCTAGAGGGGTCAGGGGGGAGAAGTAGGGAACTAGCTGGAAGGATACAGTGGCCATCCAGGTAAAAGATGCCAGTAGCTCAGACGGGGGCAGTAACAGTGAAGGGGGTGACGAGTGATGGAATTCCGGGTATATTTTAGAGTTAGAGCCAACAACATCTTCTGATGGATTGAGTGTGGGTGTGAGAGAAACAGAGGAGTAAGAAGAGTCAGGATGACTTCAAGGATTTTGGCCTGAGCAGGTGACATGGAAGTTTGAGTTGGGGGAGACCAGAGTTCAATTTATTGAAATAATCCAGGTAAGAAGTGTCAAAATCAAATGATGGTGGGAAGATAGCAGAAGGGATAAATTTGAGAAATATTTAGAAAATTTATAGAATTTGTTAATTCTTAAATGTGGGAAGTAAAGGCAGGGGAGAAGTCTAGGATAGCCCCCACTTTCTAGCGAAGGTAACTGGGTAGAGAGAAATACCATTCACTAAGGTAGAAAATATGAAGAAAAACCATTTCCGATGGTTTCAGATAATGAACCAATGCCAAGACTTGGGAGGATTCTCCACTAACTATATGCAGACAGAACTGAATTCACCTAATGCTATAACCAGGCTTCTCCCTGTCAAACAGTTGTTGTTGTTAGCTGCCGTTGAGTCGGTCACCAAGTCATGGTGACCCCATGCTCAATGGAACAAAATGCTGCCCAGTGCTGTGCCATCCCCATGACTGGTTTCAGATCAGTTTCAGATTGGTGATCCATAGGGTTATCACTGGCTGATTTGCAGAAGTAGATCACTAGGCTTTGCTTCCTTCTTTGTCTAGTCTGGAAGCTCCACCAAAACCTGCTATTATGGATTGAAATGTGTTCCCCCAAAATACGTGTTGTAAATCTTAACCCCTATACTTGTAGTTGTAACCTCATTTGAGAAACAGGATTTTCTTTATCATGTTAATGAGGCCATATCATTATACATAGGGTATGTTTTAATCACCTCTGAGACAGAAAAAGAGCAGATTAGGCACAGGGAAGCAGGCCCAAATGGAAAAAGAGTGATGCCACATGGAGATCATCAAGGAACCATGGAAGAAAAGCTAAAGGAGACAAGAATCTTCCCCCAGAGAGGACAGACAGAGCTTTCCCCTAGGACCAGCACCCTGAATTCAGACTCCAAGCTTCCTAAACTGTGAGAAAATAAATTTCTACTCCTTAAAGACACCCACTTACTTATGGTATTTCTGTTAGCAGCACTAAGAAGCTAAGACACTTGCTCAGCATCATAGCAACACACAAACCTCCAATGACAGGTGGGTGGTGGCTGGCTGTACATGAGGTGCTTAAGCTGGGAATTGAACCTGGGTCTCCCGCATGGAAGGCAAGAGTTCCATACTAACCACCAATGCCTCATCCTTGTTAAACAGAGATCACCTAAACCAGAAAACAGACATTTGTGCTTTCTTCACTGTCTGCTCAAAGACACAGAGACTGTACAAAATAGAATACTGGGTGCGGCTCTGTGAGAGGGTTAGAGTACCTTTCTCATCCCCTGCTCCCTGAAAACCATCCTCTAAACAGAATGATCAGCAGTACTCAGGAGATAAGTGGGCAGGAGGTAGAATAGGGGCTGGTGGGGATGCAGAATATTCTGAGAGCACTGTAGAAAGGGTTCTGAGAAAGGAAGAGGAAAATGTTAAAAAATCTCGTAGTGATGCATTCTGAGTTGCATTTTATGCAGTTTTCTATTAAGCTCAGAGATTGAGAGAATCAGAAAGTGACTGGGAGAAGAGATGCTCCTTTTTAGAGCAAAGGTATACCCTAGGTGAACTGCTAGAACCTGGACTGGGATCTATGTACCTCACAGATTGGCCCATAACTGTACCTCCAAGAAAAAGTTTTGGACATCACACAAATGGAAAAAGAGTAGTGTCACAGATAACTTATACGTGCATTTCTTGGCAAACATTGAGTTGAAACAGATCTCATCTTGCCTGAAGATAAACAAACAAAAGAAATCAAAGCTTTAGAAAAATGAAAAAGGAAAGGACTGCCATCTAGAAGACTAAGGGGAAGAACACAGCTCTGAAAATGAGCTATTACAGGATCCAGAAAAACAGTCAGGCGTCACCGTAGAATGGTTTCTGGGAAATAGTTACAGAAAAATTTAAGAAGCAATAAGTTGTGTTGAAAATGAAAAAGGACAAGATTGGAAAGGGCAGTTAGGACATTAAAAATGCACTGCAAGCTTACGAAGCAGAAGCAATAGCGTACAGTATCAAATTAGTATTGTAGGGGATAAACTTGAAAAGCTCTTCTAGAATGCAGAGAAAAAGATCAAAGGGATGAAAACAATGAGCAAGAACATAACTTCTATGAAGCACAGGGAACCCATCAGTTACTCACGGCTCCTAGAAGGCCAGACAAAGTGGCACAGAACTATACAATACAAAAAAAATTCCCGAGAAGGGAAAGGCAAGAGCTCACTAAATTAACTTAAATCCTTTAGATACATTACTTCTGTAATAAGAAACTGAAGTGGGGAGACAGGACAAGTCAAAAAAAGGAAGTTCAATAGAACTGTTCCAAAGGCAAAGCTCTGGAAAATGATAGTAAAAAAAAGGACTTAGATAACTACAGGAACATGCGATGTCCAGGAATTAAGGTGATCATAATTTTAGTTTAATTGTGAGCACTTATGGCATTTTACCACCTTAACCTGAGAGGCTGGCTGTGCCGCTGGTATACAGACAGTAGAAAGGGGCAGCCAAGGTAACAGAGATGATTGGTGGGCATGAGCAGGGGACAGAACAGGCACTAGAGTTGTCCCCAACTCTCAAGGGAAGGATAATGATTTGACTGAAATAAACTTGTTCCATTTAGAAGAGTCAGTATAAAATTATAACAAAGACAGGAAGACAGGGGTCTTCTTATGATGGCCAAGCCACTTAGGGGTATATGAGGGGATGCATGAAGTGAGACAGGATTTGTTTAAGAAATTAGGTTTCAGTGGTTCTTTGGCAAATAATCCCGAAAGAACAAAGAATATTGGTTAAAGCATGACCCTGCAACCATTTCTCCTAATCATTCATCTCTTTTGGTTTTGAGGGTGGGAGGGAAGTGAACTGGAGAGGAAAGGAGAGTAGAGGAAAAAGTTGTTGTTAGCTTCTGTGGAGTCAACGCCAACCCATGGTGACCTTATGTACAGTAGAACACAAGGTTGCCTGGTTGTGTCATCCACACAATCGCCAGCATATGAGTCCATCATTGTGGCTATTATGCCAATCAATCTCACTGAGGGTCGCCCTCATTAACCCTCTGCTTCACCAAACATAATGTCCTTCTCTAGTAATTGATCCTTCCTAATGATGCGTCCAAAGCAAGCAAGTTGGACGATGTTGTTATGATCCATAGGGTTTTCATCGGCTACTTTTTGGAAGTAGATCACCAGGCCTTTCTTCCTAGTCTGTCTTAGTCTGGAAGCTCCGCTGAAACCCATTCACCATGACTGTCATGGACTGAATTGTGTCCCCCAAAAATATCTGTCAACTTGGCTAGGTCATGATCCCCAGTATTGTATGACTGTCTATCATTTTGTAATCTGATGTGATTTCCCTATGTGTTATATATTCTATCACTATGATGTAATAAAATGGATTAGGGGCAGTTATATTGATGAGATATACAAGATTAGATAGTGTCTTAAGTCAACCTCTTTTTGAAGTATAAAAGAGGAAGCAAGCAGAGAGACATGGGGACCTCATACCACCAAGAAAGCAGTGCTGGTAACAGGCGCATCCTTTGAACCCAGAGTTCCTACATGGAGAAGCTCCTAGTCCAGGGGAGAACTGATGACAAGGACCTTCCTCCAGAGCCAAGAGAGAAAGCCTTCCCCTGGAGCTGACACCCTGAATTTGGACTTCTAAGCTACTAGACTGTGAGAGAATAAAGTTCTCTTTGTTGAAGCTATCCGCTTGCGGTATTTCTGTTAGAGCAGCGCTAGATGACCAAGACAGTGATCCTGCTGGTATTTGAAACACTGGTGGCATAGCTTCCAGCATCATAGCAACATGCAACAAACACAGTATGACAAAGTGATAGGTGGTGGAGAGGAAAAAGAGGAGCTGGTAAAGAGGAAGAGAGAAGAGGTGCTTCAGGGAATCTGTGCACCAATGAGACCAGACCTGAAGCTGCAGATGTGCACTCCCGCTAGAAGAGCTTAGCCTCAACCTTGGGCACTGTTTCTGATGACACTGGGACCTCTAGAAAACCATCAAATATTTCCAGATAGTGTTCTAACTGGCGGTGACCTGGATTGCAATCCCTCCAGTTCACTGGAAAGGGGCATCTCCCACTTCCTCTAAGTACCCTGCAGTCAGGAGAGAAACTGAAAGGATGCTACTCACCTGGGCAGAAGTGCTGTGGAGCTTCAGCAGCCCATTCTCAAGTCGCTCCATTTTCGACCTGAGCTCTTTTCCGTTCCTGCGCAGCAAACTCTGGTAGAGTCTGATGAACTCCAGAAAGGATTTGGGAGTTGTATAGTTGTAGCGCTGCTCATTGCTCAGATAAGACTGGGATGTTTGGTTGACACTTGTGTGGACAAAGGCCATGAACTTGCTAATTGACTGCTTTACTGTAGGCTAAAATCAAACAGCAGGAAGTAAAGAGAGAATCTCAGCATGAAGATATGAGATGACTACACAACCCACTCATGGCTTCACTATGTGGAGAATTGTGCTCTGACAACTCTATCCAAGCCTGATATTTCATCCTGAGGTGGGGAAGGTCTTAAGAGTGTCTCCTTTTCCTTCTCACCTCAATGTTTTCTGTGTTCTGCAAGAAGCGGAGGCTGACAGACTCTAATGCTTGCTGAGGCCACTCATGGAACCAGCTGATGGCTGTGCAGTTCACAATGGCTGGGAACTTCCTGCTGCGGACCCTCAGCTTGTTCCCCACAGGGGAGAAACAGAGAGTCACCTGAAAAGTCAGAGGGTAGGGAGGGCCAAGAAGGTATCAGAGAAATACTCTGTCAGAGAGATGGACATTGACTTGAGTTTCTTTATCTCCCAGAAAATTGGAAAGCATATCCAACAGTGATAACATTTGTGAAAGCAAGCCAGCCTTTCCAGCCAAAAATCAAGAATGTTGTGACTGCATGATGCAAGAGGGAGGAAGCTGCTCATAAAGCAGGTGAGAAGGGCATCCTCACAATGGTGCTCAAGCTGAGAACGGCTATGCCCAGCACTGTGCCCCTGCCACCCTCCTCCAAGTCAATCAAGGACAGCCATGCCCAAAATTTCAGTAGAGGCTCCCATCAACCAACTCTGGTGTCTGCCTATCCTGGGTAGTAGATCTTTCTTTACCTTCAGTTGTCGTCGGACACGATCTATAAAGAACTTCCAGCAGTTCTCTCTGTTTTCAACCAGACCTTGGCTCTTGACTTCATTCTTCACATTGTTTATGATGTTGTCAACTTCATCATCTGAGTAGAGATCTGGGATCTCCCCTGGGAGGACAAGGAGCACAGATGGGTGCTTTGGCATCTTATTGCTCAATGCGATGTGACATGGGAGGCCATCCCACCTTGGGACACCAGTCCTTTGGTTTTCAGGCCATGTTTCACCACTGTTGCTGGTGAAACTGAACACATACCACATCAACTCCAAACCTAGGGTAGGAGAATGCATATTAACGAGTGGAATAGCGGGCAGGGCATTATCTTGTCCTGGAGTCAGCAGTTGGTAGCACCAAACCAAAATCTGTTGCCACTGAGTTGATTCTGACTCATGGCAACCCCATGCATTACAGAATAGAACTGCTCCATGAAGTTTTCTTGGCTATCATCTTTATGGAAGCAGATTGCTAGGCCTTTCTTCCATGGCACTGCTGGGTGGGTTTGAACTTCTTCCAACCTTTCGGTTAGTAGTTGAGTGCAAACCTTTTGTGCCACCCAGGAACCCAAGTTGGTATGTCTCTTAAACATATGAACAGGTCCTTAATCTTACTTGTTATAACAGAACTGTATAAGAACCTTCAATTGTCTTTTCTTCTTTTTCTTAAAGTATTTATTTAGTAACTACTATACTAATGGCCCTTCTAGAAATTGTGCTCCTAAGGAGCTTAATACTTAGCATGAGAAATAAAATGGATCTAAACTAGTTATAAGACTGTGGATGGAAAGAGCCGTAAGTGACATACAGATAAATCCACATATTTAAAAAGAGTGAGCTATCACTTCATACTAAATAAGAAGGGGAGAATGCAGGGATGACTTCATGGAATTTAGTGTATTTACTGCACCTTAAATCAGTGAGGGGAAATACAAACTATTCAATACATGGTATTAGGAAATCTGGGATGTGGGAAAAAAATGGTTGGATCCTGTGATGGTTAAGGTTGTGTGTCAACTTGGCAGGGCCATGATTCTCGGTGGTTTGGCTGTTGTATGATGCTGTGCTCACTTCCATGATGAGATTTGATATCATGTGGTCATCTCCATGATGAGATCTGCTGTAAGTAACCAATCAGTTGAAAGGGAGTTTCTTTGGGCATGTAGCCTGTATTGAATATAAGTGGAGATTCTGGCAAGGCTCCTGGGCTTTTGCTTGCTCTGAATCCTGCAGCTGGCTCCTGTTCATCTGATCTCTGGTTCTTAGGACTTGAGCTAGCAACTTACCTGCTGTCTTGCCTGCCAATCTTGGGATTCAGCAATCTTTGCAGCCTGTGAGCAAGAGCCCTGCTCTCTGACCTGCCAGCCTTGGGTTTTCCAGCCCCTGCAACTACATGAATCAGGAGAAGACTCTATCCTAACTCACGGACTTGGGACACTCAAGCCTCAACAACCGCATAAACCATTTCCTTGATATAAATCTCTCTCTATATACATATAGTTATACGCTTTACTGGTTTTGCTTCTCTAGAGAACCCAGCCTAAGACACCCCACACCTCTCCCCTGGTGGTCTTAATGGACACCCTTAGGGCTGTGGAGGTCAGTGGTACTGTTCAGAAATATATCCTTTCTTTTTGCACACACATGTAGTACTGTATTCTCTCCCCTCTTTGCAGTTACTAGTAATATGTGACGCTCTGGCCAATTAAGTGCAAGGTGGAATGACATGTCACTTTCAGGTAAATGTTTTAAGAGCCCTTGTACAAGTCCCCTTGCTTTAGTCCCCTTCACAGCAATAGTAGAAGGCTAGGTTGAGTGTCCTAGTGTGCTGTAACCCCCACTGACCTGTGTACTAGGAGTGAGAGATGAGCTTTGGTTCTGTTTAACCACTGACGTTGTGCAGCTGCATTTACTGCAGCATAAACTAAACTACCTAGATTGATGTATTGATGTTCCCTGGCTTCCAGGACAGTGTTGGCCCAGTGGACTAGCACATGATCCTTATTACCATAGATTACTGCAGATTTGTCCTGGGCACGTGCTCTCAGTCCAGCTCATTAGAACCCTGCTTGCCCTGCTATTTTTCCAGGCTGGACCTGGAAACTTAGAGCCCTGGGGTGGACAGTTGGTGTTTCAGACTACTCAGCCCCCAGTCTCTCTCTTCTAATTACATCGCCCAGATAATGAGTCCCAGTTCACATGTCTGGGTGTGTTTGAGCTTGATTCTGGGACCTCATACCACCAAGAAAGAAGCACCTGGAGCACAGAGCATCCTTTGGACCCAGGGTCCCTGTGCTAAGAAGCTCCTCGATCAGAGGAAGATTTATGACAAGGACCTTCACCCAGAACCAACAGAGACAGAAAGCCTTCTTTTGGAGATGACACCCTGAATTCGGACTTGTAGCCTCCTAGACTGTGAGGGAATAAATGTCTTTTTGTTAAAGCTATCCACTTGTGGTATTTCTATTGTAGCAGCACTAGGTGACTAAAACAGATCCTTATTTACATTGTGCACTAGAATAAATTCCAAATAGATCAATGATTTAAATATATAAAATAAAAACCATAAAAACAATAGAAAAATTAAGAAAATCATTTTAAAACTTCTGAATGGGGGAGAGATTTCTAACTATAATCAAAATACATACAATTTAAAAGAAAAGATAAACTTTACTACATAAAAATTTTTAAAATTCTACATGGTAAAAACAACATAAGCAAAGCAAAATAGCAGCAGCAACAGCAACACAGAAAAAAAAACCCAAGAATCAACTAAGAAATATATTCTTAACTCAAATTACAGCGAAATGATTAATTTTAATATGTAAAGAACATCTTGATTAAAAAAGGAAAAAAATCAATAATTCAGTGCTAAAATAGGCAAAGGATACAAAAAGGGAGTTCTCAATAAAGGAAATATAATGTTTTTTAAACATAGGAACAGATGCTTAACCTCACTTGCTATAACAGAACTGTACAACAAAGCTATGCCTTAATTACATTTTTAAAATATGAATCAGATTGGAAAAAATTTGAAAGTTAGATAAAACACTGGATTAATGAGTCAGTATGTGAAAGTAAAATTATATGCTCAATCTCACTGATGAACAAAATTTTTAAAAATCTTAACTAATTATAGAAGAATAAATATATGAATAAATGATGACCAAGTAGGGATAACCCTGGAAATGCAAAGATGGCTAAATATTATAAAAATCTATGAAGATAATTCACCACATTAATGGATCAAAGAAGTAAAACAATATGAACACTGAAGCAGATATATAAAATTTCTAAAAATTATCAGCAAACTAGGAATAAATGAGAATTCTCTTAACTCAATAGTAGATATCTACCCCAAACTCACAGCAAACATCATACATAATGATGAAAAGCTAAAATATTCCCTTTAAAATCAGGAATAAGACAAGCATGATTGCTATATTTTCTATTCAACATTATATGGCAGGTCCTAGGCTGCAAAAAGTCAAGAAAAAGAAATAAAATGTATAAGGATAACTAAGAAAACTATCACTGTTAAAAATATCTAATTTCCAAATAGGAAATCAAAGAGAATATTCATATAATTAGAGCTCATAAGAGTGTTCAACAACGAGCTTGCTAAATATAAGAACAATATTCAAAATTAAATGGCATTTCTCCAGCAACAAAAAAAATTGTTTAAAAAATTGTCATTTAGAATACCAACAAAACTATAAGGCAGGTGGTAATATATATATAAAAATGATGTGCCAGATCTTAATGTAAAAACTGTAACATGCTATCTGAGTGTATAAATGAAACCTCAAATAAACGGAGAGAAATACACTGTTTGTGGGTGAATGATTCAGTATCACAAAGGTGCAATTCCAATAAAAAATCAAATGGGTTTCTTTTTTGATCCTAACAAGCATATTCTAAAGTTTATATGTAAGAACAAAGGCTAAAGAATGGTCATGATGTTTCTGAAGAAAACTCAGAGAAGGGATTTGCACTTCCAGAAGTCAAGGCTCCTTACAAAGCTTTGTTAGTTAAACTAATGTGAAATTGGTAGAGGGATTAATAAATAGAACAAAGAGTGAAACACCTAGAAACAGACCCGGATATAAATACAAAATTGATATTTATAAATCAGAAGGCAAGGGATGGACTAATCAGTAAGTGATGCTATAATAATTCAATATTAATATTAAAAAACAAAATATGATTACTAAACAAAAATAAATTCCAAGTGGATTAAAGACAGAAATATGAAAAGCAAAATATTAATAACTAAAAAATAAAATACAGGAGTTTATTTTTAAGGCATTGGGATAGGACTAGCTTTCTGAAACACAGCATAAAAAACACACACAAAAAAAAGACTAAATTTTTCAACATTAAAACTAAATCTGCATGGCAAAATCAGACATAGACTTAAAAAAGATATTTATAACCCATATAATGAACAAAGGGTTAGCATCCAGAATATATAAAGAACTTCTACAAATCCTAAGAGAAACCAAGAGAAAAAGGATGAATTATATGACTAGGCACGTCACCAAAGAGGAACATGAATAGCCAATAAATACTTGAAAAGTTGTTCAATTTCACTAGTAAAAAGGGAAAGGAAAAAAATAAAATTTCATTTCTCACCCAATGGCAAAAATCCATATGTCAGATAACACTGAGTGTTGGTGAAGGTGGGAGAAAACAGGTATTCACGCACTATTGGCCAAACAGTAAATTTGTACACTGCTTTGGAGATAAACTTGGCACTTAAAAAAAGTAAAGTTGAAGATGACATACTAGATAATCTAGTAATTCCACACTTTGGGGATCTATCATAAAGGCGAAATCCCTGGGTGGCTCAAGTGGTTAACTCGCTCAGCTGCTAACCAAAAGGTTGGCAGTTTGAGTCCACCTAGAGGCACCTTGGAAGAAAGGCCTGGAGATCTACTTCTGAAAAATCAACCACTGAAAATCCAATAGAAGAGGTGGTGCAAGATGGCATAGTAGTCAGATGCTTCATGTCATCCCTCCTACAACAAAGACACCAAAACCAAGTGAATTGGATATATATGACAATTTAGGAACCCTAAGCATCAAAGACAAGGCTGAAGAATCAGACTCAGGGACAGGTGTCAGGAGAGACAATTTAAAGACAGAGGAAATGCAGAATTATGGATCGCTGGCATCCTGCTAGCCGAACCTGCACAGTACAGAGATATTGAGACAAAGCAAGCAGCATTCCCAGCAGAAAATCACTCCATCTGGTGCAGCTAAGCAAAAGCAACTCCACATGCATGTCCAGAGCCAGTCAGGAGTGCTTCCAGTCCTGCAAAAGTTAAGGGCACACACCCCACACACTGCGTGCAACTCAGCCCCCTGTGCCAGAGGTCCATGGGCCTAGGGTCACTCCCACCCTCCTCACTCATTCCCGTCTCCCCGCTTGAAACTGCAGTCAGTCCAGTGGCACTCAACACCACCATGCCCTCTAATCCGGGAGCTCATGGTCTGGTCTGGAGGTGCCTGCCCCTCTGTCCAGCCACTAGCACTGGGAGTCCACTGATCTGCAGCATCTTCTACCCCCCCACCCCAGTCACCAGTGCCAGCACCCTGCTGGCTGAGCCAGCACAGTGCAGCCATATTGGAACAAAGTGGGCAGCATTCCCAGCTGAAGCCCACTTCACCTGCTGCAGTCAACCAGGAATGACTCTGCATGCAAGTCAGGGGCCAGGCAGGAGTGCTTCCAGCCCTGAGAAAGTTAAGTGCATGCACCTCATCCACTGTGCACATCCCAGTCCCTCATGCCGGAGGTCCGTGGGCCTGGGGGGCACTCCCACCCTCCCCGCCCAGCCCCTTTCCCCATTCGCAGCTGCAGTCCTGTGGCATTCAATGCAGCCCTGTCCTCTTAAGCTGGCAGCTCATGCTCTGGTCCAGAGGAACCTGCCACTTGACTCAACCACTGGCACAGGGGGTTCACAGACTTGCAGTGCCTTCTGTCTCCTTTGGTTACCTGTGCCAGCACCCTGCTGTCTGAGCCTGCACAGCATGGCCATATTGAGACAAAGTAAGAAGCATTCCCAGCCAAAACCCACTCCACCTAGTGCAGCCAAGCAGGAGCAACTCTGTACTTATGGCCAGAGTCAGGCAGGAGTGCTTTCTGCCCTGAAAATTTAACTGCACTCACCCCACTCACCGCATCCACCCAGGCCCCCATGCCAGAGGTTCGTGGGCCTGGGGAACACTCCCACCCACCTCACCCATCCCCCTTTCCAGCTTGTGATTGAAGCCTGGGGGGCATTCACCACTGCCTTACTCCCTAGCCAAGAGCTCAGCCATCCATGCCAGGGACCTGAGAGCTGGTGGTGCCACCCATTCCATCCAGTCACCTGTGCCAGGGGCCTGAAGACTGGCTGAATAACATACCTCATGATGAACTCTAGCTGACAGAGGGACTCCCTCCAAGCAGGCACTCATGGGTACAGGACATCCCCCCGCCTCACCCCCCACACTGCTCACCCCCACACAGCCAGAGGCTTGTGCCTACTCCAAACATCCCCAGCCTAGGACTGTCGATGAGTCTCTGCACCACCCACTCATTGTCTGATGACCTGGGCACCTTCACCCCAACCAACTGGCAAGCAGCAGAGCACACACACAACACACAATCCAACTACCAGGGAGATCGCTCCCTGCACCCACAGTCAGGTGACCAGCAGGACAGATACATCACCTCACCAAAATGCCACCTATGTCCTCAGCAGCCCCAAAAGACCAGTGAACAGGGACTCGTACTCACACACCCAGTTGCGGCTCCACCCACTTGGAGACAGGAGGTGAGAGCTTCAATGCAGACAGATTAGCAACCAGGGTAGCACACACATCCAGCCTACTTGGATATATCAAAACAAAACAAAACAAAAATTCAGGATACAGTAAACAAACGTATAATAAATAAAGATAATAACTTCTTGATGCCTCAAAGACAACAGCCAATATCAAATCACATAAAGAGGCAGGATAAGACGGCTCCAGCAAGTGACCAAAATAACCAGAAAGACTTCTGGAGGAAGAAAAGGCAATGGAACTACCTGATGAATAATTCAGAAGTTTAATATACAGAGCTCTCCAAGAGATCAAGAAAGATACCAGGGACAAAACCAAGGAAAACATAGAAAAAAAACAAGGAAAACACAGACAAAGCAGTAGAAGAATGCAGGAAAACAGTATAAGAACAAAACAATAAATTAAATAGACCATTAGAAACCATGCAAAACAGCAACTAGATCCAAAAGATTTAACAATAAAATTTAAGAAAGAGACAACTCAATAGAAGGACACAGGAGCAGAATTGAGACAATGGAAGACAGAATTA
This sequence comes from Dugong dugon, assembly GCA_030035585.1. Classification (NCBI taxonomy): domain Eukaryota; kingdom Metazoa; phylum Chordata; class Mammalia; order Sirenia; family Dugongidae; genus Dugong; species Dugong dugon. The sequence goes on along the minus strand of CM057470.1, from coordinate 62,726,117 downwards.
GTGACATTGAAGACAAATCCCTTGACAACAATTTGAGGAAAAATCAGGAAAAAAAAAATGAAGAAAAAGATGGAAACAACCTAGATGCTCATCAACTGATGAATGGATAAACAAATTATGGTATAGCCACACAACGGAATACTACACAACAATAAAGAACAATGAAGCCATGAAACATCTTAGAACATGGAGGAAATCTGGGGGGCATTATGTTGAAAGAATTTAGTCAGCCACTGAAGGACAAATACTGTATAAGACCACTATTATAAGAACTCAAGAAAAGGTTTAAACACAGAAGAAAACATTCTTTGATGTTACAAGGGTGGGGAGGGAGGGTGAGGGTTATTTACTAACTAGACAGTAGATAAGAACTATCTTAGGCGAAGGGAAGACAGCACGCACAACAGGGGAAGTCGGCACAACTGTACTAAACCAAAGCTAAGAAGTTTCCTGAATACAATCAAACACTTTGAGGGACAGAGTAGCAGGGGTAGGGGTCTGGGGACCATGCTTTCAGGGGACATCTAAGTCAACTGTCATAACAAAGTTTATTAAGAAAATGTTCTGCATCCTCCTTTGGTTAGTGGTGTCTGGGGTCTTAAAAGCTTGCAAGTGGCCATCTAAGATGCATCAATTGGTTCCAATGACCTGGAGTGAAGAAGAATGAAGAACACCAAAGACACAAGGAAAGTATTAGCCCAAGAGACAGAAAGGGCCACATAAACCAGAGACTTCATCAGCCTGAGACCAGAAGAACTAGATGGTGCCTGGCTACCAACAATGACTGCCCTGACAGGGAACACAACAGAGAGTCCCTGATAGAGCAGGAGAAAGGTGGGGTGCAGAACTCAAATTCTACTAAGAATACCAGACTTAATGATCTGACTGAGACTGGAGGAACCCCAGAAGGCACGGCCCCTGGATTCTCTATCAGCCCAGAAATAAAACAATTTCTGAGGCCAACTCTTCAGACAGGGATTGGACTGGACTGTGGGACATAAAGTGATACTCATGAGGAGTGTGTCTCTTAGCTCAAGTAGATACAAGAGACTAAATGGGCAGCTTCTGTCCAGAGGTGAGATGGGAAGGCAGAGAGGGCTAGGAGCTGGTTGAATGGACATGGGGAATCAAGGGTGGAAAGGAGGAGTGTGCTGTCAGAGTATGGGGAGAGCAATTAGGGTCACATAACAATGTATGTGCAAATTTTTGCATGGGAGACTAACTTGAAATGTAAAATTCATTTAAACTACAACAATCAAAAAAATAAAAAAGAAAAGAACAATCTTTGATGTTTAAGAGGTAGGGGAGATTTAGGGAGGGGAAATCACTAACTAGATAGTAGACAAGTGTTAACTTTGGTGAAAGGAAAGACTACACACAACATAGGTGAAGTCAGCACAACTGGACCGAGGCAAAGTCATAAAAGCTTCCTAGAGACATCCAACCATCTTGAGGGACCAAGTTACTGGGGCTGCCCCTGACAGAGGTAAGATTGAGAAAGGGAAAAATGAAAGAAACACTGATATAGCTAAAAACTTGAAAGCATTGGCTATGATGTAAAAATTTTATGGGTAACAGAAAAGCACTTTCACATTTCTAGACTAAGTCTTTAAGTAGGTATTAAGGCTATCTGGATCTGGAATCATACAAGAAGCTCCCCTTTAAAGTTCTCCATACCCCATGCTTCTTCATTCCTCCATAACAAACTGTCTTAGCATCACAGAAATGTTAAGAGTTGAAAGAGGCCATCGGGGCCATCCTATCCATCCCACTTCTTTGTGGACTTGGGTGAGGTCCTCAAAAATGGATGGTTTGGCAAATGGTCTGTGGCTGAACAGAGAGCTGGGAATTGTGATTCCATCGGTCATTGAAGCAGCTGCACTTCCCTGAACTGCTGCATCTGGAGGAAGCTTATGCCAACTTTCCAACAAATTTCTGGCCTTCAGAGTTTGACAGCGTTAGTCCAGCCAAAAATCTACTGAGAGTTTTACACTAATTAGATTTATCATTTAAAAGGTTAAAATAAAAAAAAGGAATTATCATGTAAGCTTTCATCTACTTTCTTCCCTTAACTGGACAAACTTGATTTAATTTCCATTCTTTAAGACATTTAATAGCACGCATATAAAATAGTCTGTACTATAGCTTGTCAAAATCAAGGTCTTACTAATGGAGTAACTCATTGCAACCTCTTGCGATGACAACAGGGTGAGAGAAACTGCTAGGAAAATTTAGTATGCATTGGGGTAGTTAAGGAGTTTGGGGGCAGATTTAAAAAGGAAAACACTCAAATGGAATTGGCATCAGCTATACTCACTCAGTGTAAGAGTCTGACTGCCTACAGTAGTCTCTATTCCTTTCTCCTTGCCCCTTTGATAATCGGCTGTCTAGTGAGAACGTGGATTCCCTTTGGTCTTCGAACATTGTAACATCAGAGTCTGCATTCTTAACCTTCCCTTATTTGAATATGTAGGATTTATGTCCTTTGGGTGTTTTATCTATAAGACGCTGGATACTGAGGAGGAAAACTACGCTCTGCAGGCTAAATTTGGCCAGCTGCCTCTTTCTGTGTGCCCTGCGAGGTAATAATGGTTTTTACACTTATTCGTGGTTGAAAAAGTTAAAATTAAAATAATATCGTTATATTTATTATATTTATGGTACTACTTAATAATAAAAAGTTAAAATAATAACATTTCAGGACACATGAAAATTACATGAAGGTCAAATTTCACTGTCCCTAAGTTTTACTGGCATGCCACCACACTCATTCCTTTATGCATTATCTGTGGCTATTTTCCCAATTTAACAGCAGAGTTGAGTAGTAGTTGCAATAGAGACTGTATGACCTACAAACCTGAAATATCTACTCTTTGACCCTTTATAAAAATGCTTGCTGACCCGATTTACGTGACACCCTTGTGCAAATGTGTTGAAAGCACTAAGTCCATTTAGAGACCTCTCCATGCTCTTACGACAATGGTTGTCACGATAACACAAAAACTCATATAATGAAGATCACCAGATGGAATATTTCTGGATAAACGTCTCTGAATTGGGAGCAAAGTTTGCATTTTCAAATTTGTTCCTCTAATTTATCCTGACAATATGCCTGTCACTTATTATGGGATGTAGGTTGTCATGCTGAAAGCAGGAAAGTAAACTTCCAGAGGAGATCTTGTGATGTGAACAGAGGCAGAGGGGCTATTTCAATATTTGGAAGATTTACTTCTGAGACCTAAACTTGGGATACCTTATTTCTGCTTCATGCTTGCGGGCTTCATGCAGTCAGTAAAACGTCCTTATATTTCTCAAGCTATACTAATCTTCTTTTCTATGTTACCCTGGGACTTCACGGAGGCCACACTGATTTTAGGGGAACAGACACTGATAGTCTAACATAATTCAGCTAGTCGGAACTTGGTCATAAGAAGGGCAAAGCTAAGGGTCAGACTGTCTATGACCTAGTTAGCTGCACTCTGTCCTAAAAGATTTAACCCCATGAAGGTCTGACATTTTTCAAATATATCTTCCTAGTCTCAAGGGAGTGTGGTGGCTATTTTGGTACCTCCTCCTTCATGGCTGGAAAACTTCTCAAAGCACATGTCTTACTATATTATATCTAATAGTAATATGTATGATAGCATATCATTCCCATAATATTTTAAAACTCAGTTTAACAAACATCCCTCGAATGCCAATTACAGGCCAGGAGATGTACCAAGTGCTAACTATAAATGGTGAAAATAACAGTCCCTCCAAAGGGTAATGAAGTCTCTGGGTGGTGCAAACAGTTAACACACTTAGCTACTAACAGAAAGGTTAGTGGTTGAAGTCCACCCAGAGGCACCTTGGAAGAAAGGTCTGGTGATCTACTTCCAAAAAATCAGCCATGGAAAACCCTGTGGAGCACAGTTCTACTCTGACACACATGGGGTTGCCATGAGTTGGAGTTGATGCAACAGCAACTGGTCTGGTGTTACAGAGGGTTATAATTTAATCACTATTGTTTTATTTCCTAACAATTGTTTTATTTAACCCCTCCCCCATTTCCGAATCTCTGGATTATTTAACAATGAAAAATTAACCAACAACAGACACTACAGTCTTTGTCTTTCATAAATTAAAAAAAAAATTTTTTTTTACTGTACTTTAGATGAAGGTTTACAGAACAAATAGTTTCTTATTAAACAGTCAGTACACATATTGTTTTATGACATTGGTTAACAACTCCATGACATGTCAACACTCTTGCTTCTCAACCCTGGAGGACCTTTTTTTTTGGTGAAAATATTCATAGCCAAAGATATACCATTTCAAAAATTTCTACATGTACACTTCAGTGACATTGATTACAATCTTCCAGTTGTGCTGCCATTCTCACCATCCCTTTCCAAATTATTCCATCACTATTATCTTCAACTCACTGCCCTCTAGGCTTCCCATCAAACCCCCTGAGTTGCTGTTGTCAATTTGATCTCACATAGATAATAATTTTTTTTTTGTACTTTAGATGAAGGTTTACAGAACAAATAGTTTCTCATTAAACAGTCAGTACACATATTGCCCTATGACAATGGTTAACAACCCCACGACATGTCAACACTGTCCCTTCTCAATTTTGGGTTCCCTATCACCAGCTTTCCTGTCCCCTCCTGCCTTGTAGTCCTTGTCCCTGAACTGCTGTGCCTCATGAGTCCCGTTTTGTTTTCTGGGGCTGTCCAATCCCTGGCTGAATGATGAACCTTGGGAGTGACTCCACCACGGAGCTAAAAGGGTGTCTGGGGGCCATATTCTCGGGGTTTCTCCAGTCTCTGTCAGGCCAGTAAATCTGATCTTTTTTTGTGAGTTAGAATTTTGTTCTCCATCCTTCTCCAGCTCTGTCCAGGACCCTCTGTTGTGATCCTGGTCAGAGGAGTCAGTGGTGGTAGCTGGGCACCATTTAGTTGTACTGGACTCAGTCTGTTAGAGGAGGCCTTGGTGGCTGTGGTCCATCAGTCCTTTGGATCAATCTTTTCCTTGTATCCTGTTCTCTTCATTTTCCCTTGCCCCCGAAGGGATGAGACCAGTGGGGTATCTTAGATGGCTGCTCACAGGCTTTTAAGACCCCAGATGCTACTCACCAAGGTAGAATGTAGAACATTGTCTTTATAAACTGTTATGCCAATTGAGCTAGATGTTCCCTGAGACCACAGTCTCCACAGTCATCCGCCCAGCAATTCAGTCCCTCAGGGAGTTTGGAAGTGTCTATGGAGCCTCCATGACCTTTCCTTTACAAGTTGTGCTGGCTTCCCCAGTATTGTGTATTGTCTTACCCTTCACCAAAGTTACCACTTATCTATTGTCTATTTACTTCCTCCCCATCCCTCATAACCAACAAAGATTGCTTCTTTTTGTGTGTAAACTCAAGAAAAGGTTTAAACACAGAAGAAAACATTCTTTGATGGTTACAATGTGGGAAGGGAGGGAGAGGGGTATTTACTAACTAGATAGTAAACAAGAACTATCTTAGGTGAAGGGCAGGACAACACACACTACAGGGGAAGTCAGCACAACTGGACTAAACCAAATCTAAGAAGTTTCCTGAATACAACCAAACACTTCGAGGGATGGAGTAGCAGGGGTGGGGGTCTGGGGACCATGGTTTCAGGGGACATCTAGGTCAATTTTCATAACAAAGTTTATTAAGAAAATGTTCTGCAACCCACTTTGGTGAATGGCGTCTGGGGGCTTAAAAGCTAGCTAGTGGCCATCTAAGATGCATCAATTGGTACCAACCCACCTGGAGTAAAGGAGAATGAAGAACTCCAAAGATAAAAGGAAAGCATTATCCCAAGAGACAGAAAGGGCTGCACAAATCAGAGACTTCATCAGCCTAAGACCAGAAGAACTAGATGGTGCCTGGCTACCACCAGTGACCGCCCTGACAGGGAACACAACAGAGAGTCCCTGACAGAGCAGGAGAAAAGTGGGGGGCAGAACTCAAATTCTAGTAAAAAGACCAGACTTAATGGTTTGACTGAGACTGGAGAGACCCCAGAAGACATGGCCCCCGGACTCTCTGTTAGCCCAAAACTAAAACCATTCCTGAGGCCAACTCTTCAGACAAAGATTAGACTGGACTATGGGACATAAAATGATACTCGTGAAGAGTGTGCTTCTTAGCTCAAGTAGATAAATGAGACTAAATGGGCAGCTTCTGTCTGGATGTGAAATGAGAAGGCAGAGAGGGTCAGGAGCTGGTTGAATGGACACGAGAAATCCTAGGTGAAAAGGAGGAGTGTGCTGTCACAGTATAGGGAGAGCAGCTAGGGTCACATAACAATGTGTGTATAAATTTTTGTATGAGAGACTAACTTGAATTGTAAACTTTCACTTAAAGCACAACACTTAAAAAAAAAAAAAAAAGAGATTAGGCTTGCTGGCACAGCTTCCGGTTGGAAGGGCAGTTGGACCCCCTCCCTTTTCCCTAGTCAAATAATGCAAAGGTAATAACATTTTGTAGGTGAAATGCTGTTAGAGTAGATGGTGGCATGTTACAAAACAGTATTTGGAAAAGGGAAAACCTATTGGATTGGAGGAGAAAAGGTATAAGAGTTAGTAGGCAAACACCTGGATGTAAGAACTAACGGGGGTGGGGGGTAGGAAAAGAAACAAGAGAGTGGGAGCAGTTATGCTTGGAGCCAACAAAGTGAGGAAGCTGGGACCTAGGTCTTCAACAGGAAGAAGCCAAAGGGAGCTCATAGAGTTTGTCAGTGCAGTCGGGACCAGGGACCAGTGACTCCTCATGGTAGTGACAGGAAAACAGCCTGGGTACAATGGCAAAAATATGAAGCCGACAACGATTCTGAAGCAGTGAAGTTCCTGGGGATCACATGGCAGGAGCCATCCTGAAACATATTACATGTGATCCGGGGTAGACGGTGGGGGAAGGGACTTGTGATCATGGTCCTTGAAGGGTATTCAATCAGAGTCAGGGCTGGACTGTGGAGAAATGGGCTCTCTGGAATGCTGGAACGCTGCAGGCAGAAATTTTGTTCAGGAACATCTGCTCACTGACTTTGTTTTCTTAACCCAGATGAGAAGGTGGTTTTGCAGATGCTGAATTTGGTTTAAGAGCCAGGAAAGCATATTCTCCCTTTAATTGAAATAAACGCATTCTCTCTCCCCACTCCCATATATATAGACATAGCTAGATAGATAAAAAATAAATATACATATTATATATTATGTAAATAAAATTACATTATGCATATGTATATATTTATATATGTGTGTGGAGCCCTGGTGGCACAGTGGTTAAGAGCTCAGCTGTGAACCAAAAGGTCGGCAGTTTGAATCCACCAGCTGCTCCTTGGAAACCCCATGGGGTAGTTCTACTCTGTCCTATAAGGTCGCTGTGAGTCGGAATCGACTGGATGGCAAAGTATTTGGGTTTTTATATATGTATGTATATTTATATATATTTTTTGAGAACGGTTGTCATAACTCCTGAATCCCTAAATGAATAAGGACAATGGAATAGCAAGAACTGAGCTCTGCGCTAAGTTCTATGTGGCACAGACAGTGTCAGAGGGTAGTTGAGAGGCCCTCTAAAGATCTTTGGGGACCAAGAATACTATGTTGAGATATTCTGCATCTGCTTTTGCCCTGAGTGCCGCTTTGCTTCCCTAAGATTCTGAATCCTTGGTTAATTAAATTGATTGCCTGATCTTGTCCTATGGTGTAGGTTCGGCATGTGCGTGTTCTGTGTGTATCCTCCTGTAATACCTAACCTACCTGAAACACTGTAGGCCTCCTAGTTTCTCTTTGTCTTGGCATAGGGAGAAACATCAGCTTCTCTATGGACTCAGTAGGTCACCAGGCCCTCAATCTGCTCTTCTTCCCATAATGAGATCCATTAAAAGAGCCCCAAGATTACTGTCTGTTGTGCAATGAAAGGAGAATGAAGGAGCCAGGATAGCAGACCCAGCACTGGTCTTGAGAAAGGCCTTGTATAAACCAGTCCTTCACGCTAACAGTTTTCCCCTCACCTTATGACCTGGGATCAAGTTTCCATCTTATAATGACCCTGACTCCACAGGGAATACCTCAGAGACCCTAAAGTACAAACAGTCTCTTACCAGATGCCAAGAGATCATTGATGAGCACGAGGAACCTCTCATCAGCCACTTGGGCATCAGTCATGAGAAACACCGTGCTAAGATTCTTTACTCCAGCTTTCAGACACAGGCTGGCCAGGTCCACCTGCAGGAACAATCAGTATCAGAAATTTCAGAGAAAAGAGTCTTCCTGAAAGAGTTCCCAACTCATTCTTTTAGAACCATTTTCTTATCTACTTTAATAGGAATAAAACAAGACAGCAGTGAAGCCAGGGAGAAGTGCTATCCTGAGCTGAACAGATAGGAAAATATGCCTCATTTCATCCCTTAGCCTAATAGAGGTGGGAAGTGAAACTAAATAGTGATGACCTTTAACTCATATAACCACTGTGGCTCCTGCTCAAGCTTCTGGAACCCCTGCTTTGTGCAAAGAGGGAACAGCTTTCCAAAGGACAGGTGTGGTCCCCTAGTCACCTGTTCTACTTATACCATCAAAGAGTGAATGACGTGCCCCAGAAGACAAGAGATTGCTCTTGATCTTAACCGAAAAATGATGTACTTGGGGCTACAGGCTTGGAGGATGAATGTATTTTATGTTAGCAGTGTCTTGTGTTCTTATGACTAACTCCAGAAAAAGACTCTTGGTGAAAAAAATACTGGGGAAAACACACACTCTCTCTCTCACCTGGTAGGAAGTCATATCCACTCAAAATTCCAGACGGATGAAGTTTTGGGCTAGGATGCCATGCCCTGAATTTATCCAGCTTTGTCAACCTTGGTTTCTTTGCTGTATCACCCTCACAAAGCTCAGCCATTATTCCCTTATGTTGCTCACTCTCACATCAGCGAGAGCTCATTCCCTAACAGCCTCATGTATTCCCTTATACCAGAGCTTCCTTTGTATCCAAATAATTCCCCTTTAAAGATGACAAACCTCCTTTAAATCAACGGTTCTAAATCTTATACATTTACAGAATTATCTAAGACAGTGTTGCTCACTTCTCATTAGAATCATCTGGGGGGAGCTTTGGAACATTCTGATGCCCAGGCCACTCCCCAGACTGGTTAAATTAGAATTTTTGAGGCTGGGATGCAGGCACCATCTTGTTTTTGAAGATCTCCAGTGATTCCAGCATATTGCCAAGTTTGAGAAGCACTGTCTTAGATAATTCTGTAAATGCATAATCTCCATACACACTATGTTGTTTTGTCTTCTTGGTAAGCGCTAAAGATTGACCGAATATGAATCTGGTGTATGGTCTTAGATTCAGCCAATCTTCAAGAGACTGGGCTGTGTTTAGAGCTGCGGTGAACACCTCCCTCTCCTATCACTGGCTGAGAGATTAGAGGGTGGGTGGGTTAAGTCTGGCACAGACATGGCTGGAATTCTCCCAGGGACAACAAGAGCAGCATCCTGATTGAAATTATATCATGATTTCCTGCTGTGACTTTGCTGCGACCATGGATAAAAGGGAGGGGACCGACAAAGTGACCTTTGAAGGTTGTATACGAGGCCTTTCTCCACCTTCTAGAGTTTGTGTTATGGATCCTAAGTGCCTGATGTCTGAAACAAGCAGATGTCACTGATGGTCCCAGGGCCCAGGGGTTACAGACCCATCTTTTAAAACATGAATTTCTTACAAAACTTGGGCAAGCAGTCAGAATTCCTCCTCTCACTACTATGGGTACTACCCAAGCTGCTAGTAAGCTGTGTGCTGAATTTGATACAGATTTGCGTCTGGTTTGGGCGAACACCGAGGCTCCACAGATGTAACTGGGGCAGCTGAGGTCTTACAAAGCCAGGTTTTGGAAAGGCCACTGTTCTGAGGCTGTGTCTAATGAGAAAAGGGCCACTCACTTCACCAGTCCAGAAGCTAAGAGAAAATAGATTCTTAAGAGGAGGTATGGGCAGGGAACTTGAAGAATGAATGATGGTCACATCTCCTCCGATCTTCTTACCTTGAAGTCAGGGATATGGTAACCTTTCCGCAGCGTGATCTGGAATACGTCCATGGAGCTGATGAAAGCTGCAAGCCTCATCAGGCTTTGCTTGCCGCTCCCTCCTACGCCAACCAGCAAAGCATTTCCCCGTGGGGACTCCAAGATGCGATTGATATGGCAGCTAAAGAGAAGGCGGCACAGGGCTCGTCACTTTGATCAGACTTTGCGCTATGAGGAGCACGGATAATGGTCTGAGGGAGAGCAGGAGCCCTCCGTGGAGGCAAAGTATGGGCTCAGCTGTCGGGACCGTTAATAAGATTGTCCTCAAATATGTCCTCACCTTCTTGCCGGGGGTGTGGGTTGGGGTGGGGGTGGGGTGGGGATGGGGTGGAGGTGGGGACGGGTGGGCAGCATTCACCACTGCTTTGCCTTAAGCCGGAGTTCTTGCGTGGTGCAAATGGTTAACGAGCTCGGCTGCTAACTGAAAGGTTGGAGGTTAGAGCCCTGGTGGTGCAGTGATTAAATGATAGGACTGTTAACCAAAAGGTCGGCAGTTGAAATCCACCAGCTGCTCCTTGGAAACCCTATGGGGCAGTTCTACTCTGTCCTCTAGGGTTGCTATGGGTTGGAATCGACTCAACGGCAACAAGTTTGATTTTTTTTTTCAGAAGTGCCTTAGAAGAAAAGTCTGGCAATCTACTTCTTAAAAATCAGTCATTGAAACCCTGTGGAGCACAGTTCTACTCTGACACACATGGGGTCACCATGAATCAAAGTCAACTCCACAGCAACTGGTTTACTGGTTTTTGCCTTAAGCCAAGGTCTTCAGTGAGTGGGTGACAGTGGAAGAAGAGTCCATGGTAGTCAGGCAGGACTGGAGGGGGCTGTGATGGAGATGGGGAGGGGGTTGGATTACCTTCTCTCATGTTCCCAACTGAGCTGGACTCTTCCACAACTCCCACCTCACCTCACCTCACCTTACCCTACCTCACCTCACCTCACCTCACCTCACCTACTTGTGCTTTGAGGCAACAAAGGGGATAGAAAAAGAGAAAAGTAGAAAACACAATTAAAGAAAAAAGATTGGAAGGCTAGAGGGCAAGACTGGAACTAACAGTTTGCTCCTTTTAGGAAAGCAGAGGAGGGAAATTAAAGTCCGCGGAATAAACTCCTCTCTCTCCCTCTAATCCTTCACGGACATTCATGCCTTGTAATGAATATCTATGGATTCTTATTGTCAACGTACAAGACACCCACTCCCTTGGCCTCTGGATTCTTCCCTTCTCAGCCTTCCTTCTCACCATTATGGGTACTCACATCCCCTCCCCCGCTGCCCTGGGTGTAGACCTTCCCCTCCAGAGGAAACCACTCCTCCTTCCCTGCAGGCCTTAATCCAATGCCACCCTCCATCAAGCTGTTCAGTCTTTCCTCCCAGATATGCCACCAATCTTCTCTTTAACCTTCTTCAGCACTATGTATATACCTACATTCTTTATAAAAATAACCTCTATTGTCCTTTCTTTTCTCGTGATAAAAAGAATATATATACATATGTATATACATAAAATGAGGAACCTGTACTTAGACCAAGAGGCAGACATTTGAATAGAACAAGGGGATACTGTGTGGTATAAAGTCAGGAAAGGTGTGCATCAGGGTTGTATCCTTTCACCATACTTATTCAATCTGTATGCTGAGCAAATTATCTGAGAAGCTGGACTATACGAAGAAGAACGGGGCATCAGGATTGGAGGAAGACTCACTGACAACCTGCAATATGCAGCTGACACAACCTTGCTTGCTGAAAGTGAAGAGGACTTGAAGCACTTACTGATGAAAATTAAAGACCACAGCCTTCAGTATGGATTATACCTCAACATAAAGAAAACAAAAATCCTCACAACTGGACCAATAAGCAAAATGATGATAAACGGAGAAAATATTGAAGATGTCAAGGATTTCATTTTACTTGGATGCACAATCAATGCCCATGGAAACAGGAGTCAAGAAATCGAAGGACACACTGCAGTGGGCAAATCTGCTACAAAAAACCTCTTTAAAGTGTTAAAAGGTAAAGATGTCACTTTAAGAACTAAGGGGCACCTGACCCAAGCCATGGTATTTTCAGTCGCCTCGTGCATATGAAATCTGGACGACGAATAAGGAAGATCTAAGAAGAATTGATGCCTTTGAATTATGGTGTTGGTGAAGAATATTGAACATACCACGGACTTCAAAAAGACAGAATAAAGCTGACTTGGAAGAAGTACAGCCAGCTGCTCCTTGGGAACCCTGTGGAGTAGTTCCATTTATGTAGGTCTCTTTTGGTGTCTTGCAATAGTGTTTTGTAGTATTTTTTATATCCCTGGTTAGATTTATTCCTAAGTGTATTATCTTTTTAGGGGCTAGTATAAATTCTCATTCTCTAACGAAAATGCTCATCAGAAGCAAGACGGTGAGACTTCCTCTTGCATACTTTGGACCTGTTATCAGGAGGGATCAGTCCCTGCAGAAGGACATCATGCTTGGTAATGTGGAGGGTCAGTGCAAAAGAGGAAGACTCTCAACGAGATGGACTGACACAGTGGCTGCAACAATAGACTCGAGCATAACAATGATCATGAGGATGGTGCAGGACTGGGCAGTGTTTCATTCTGTTGTACGTAGGGTCATTATGAGTCGGAACTGACTTAACTGCACCTAACAACAACATATACATAAATGAATATATATACATCTATTCCATCTGAAAACTCAAGATATTTATATCCTGTATATTTTAAAAATTGGGCTTACATTATATATTGAACATAGTGTTTTAAAGCCATTTTTTCAATTAGCAATACATTGTGATTATTTCCCTATGCCATTAAATAATCTGCTAAAACCAGCTATTAATAGTGGAAAGATAGCCCATTATATAGAATAAGTTGCTTGTCTGCAATAGCCTGCTGTTGGATATTTAGGTGTTTCCAACATGTCCCAGTTATAAATAATGTTACATAAAACTTTTTAGTTCATATCTCTATTTTTTCAGGATAAGCTCCTAGAAGTGAAATTTCTGAGTCAAACAGTAAGACAAATTTTACCATTTTTGACATACTGATAAACTGTCCTCCAGAATACTTGCAGCAATATGTACTATTAGCTAGAATTTATCAAAAGGTGAATCTATTATACTGGAGGACGGGAATATTTTCGATATGGTTAGCTGAGTTCGAATGTTAACCAGTGAATTCAGGGATATGTAACACGGTTATAAAACCATTGTGGAGAAATGCACAAGGAGAAAGAGACAGCTGTATTGGTGATCTAGGGAGTGTGGAAATCAAGAATTCAGCTAAAGTCTGACCAAACAGATCAGTGGATACATCCGAAATTGAACTACACAGTCTATAATTCTCTGCCCGTCTTGTGCTAATTATACTATAATGGGAAATTCCACATTCAAATTAAGTAATGGTAATCAGAGCTGGAATAATTTAAGATCTAGCTGATCCCAATTTGGAGAAAGGGCTTGGGAGTTTTGAGAGTGGGGCTTGACTTGTTAACAAAATAGGGACTCATGTGATGTTGTAAGGGTTCATATTGAGGAATATTATTCAGGCATAAAAAGAAATGAAATTCTGATACAGTCTGTGACATGGCAGAACCGTGAAAACATTACACTATGTGAAATAAGCCAGAAGCAAATGGACAAATATTGTATGATCCCTCTTATAGGAAATATCTACGACAAATACATAGAGACAAAAGTTTATTAGCGATTACCAGGGGCTGGGGGAGTGAAGAATGGGAAGTCATTGTTTAAGCAGAATTGAGTTTCTGTTTGCAGTGATGAAAAACATTTTTAAACAGATAGTAGTGATGGTTGCATGTGATGGTGAATGTAATTAATGTTGCTGAATTGTACACTTAAAAATGTTAACCACAATACAACTTTTAAAACGGGCTCATATTAAGCATCAATGCTTTGCTATTTTTATTATTGCAAATTTCTTGTGTGTACAAGTGACTTTGTCATAATTAGCATAAATAAACTAAATGTATGTGGGTCCTTGTTGCCTCATCTCTCCATCCGATGCTTTTGATGTTCAGAAGGAAACCCTAGAGAAGTGTGGGTGAGTTAGCAACTACTCACCAGGAAAGTGTAAGAAGAATCTGGTCCCGACCCGTGTTGACACAGTCTTGCCAATTTAATCGTTGAAAATATTATTGTCTTAATTTTGATTTCTTGATGTTTAGGTGATGCAAACATTTTTCATGCTCATTAATCATTATGTATTTCTTCTTTTTTGTTTTTCCCTTTTTTAAAACTGTATTGTGCTTTAGGTGAAAGTTTACAGCTCAAATTAGTTTCTATTCAAAAATTTATACACAAATTGTTTTGTGACATTGGTTGAAATCTTCACAATGTGTCAGCACTCTCCTCCTTTCCTTTTCCATCCTGGGTTCTCTGTGCCCATTCCTGCCTTGTCTTTGCTTTTCGGCAGGTGTTGCTCATTTAGTCTCATATACTTGATTGAACTAAGAAGCACGTTCCCATGGGTGTTACTGTTTCTTTTATAGACCTGTCTAATCTTTGGCTGAAAGTTGGTCTTTGGGATTGGCTTCAATTCTGAGTGAGCAGGGTGTCTAAGGCCATAGTCTCGAGGCTTCCTCCGGTCTCTGTCAGACCAGTGAGTCTGGTCTTTTTTGGTGAATTTGAATTTTGTTCTACATTTTTCTCCCATTCTGTCTGGGACCCTCTATTGTGATCCATGTCAGAGTGGAGTGTTGGTAGCCTGGCACCATCTAGGTCTTCTGGGCTCAGGCTGGTAGAGGCTGTGGTTCATGTGGCTCAAGAGTCTTTTGATGAATATTTTCCTTTTGTCTTTGGTTTTCTTTATTCTCCTTTGCTTTGGGCAGGATGGGACCAATAGATGGATCTTCGATGGCCACCCGAAAGCTTTTAAGATCCCAGACACTACTCACCAAAGTAGGATGTAGAAGATTTTCTTTATGAACTATGTTACACCAACTGACATAGATGTCAGCTGAGACCATGGTCCCAGCCCTCAGCCCCGGTAACTTGGTCTCCCAAGGTGTCTGGATGTGTCTAGGAAGCTTTTATGTCTCTGCCTTGGTCAAGCTGTACTGCTTTCCCCGATATTGTGTGTTGTCTTTCCCTTCACCAAAGTTAACACTTGTCTACTATCTAGTTAGTGATTTCCCCCTCCCTACTCCTTCCCTCCCTGATAACCATCAAAGATTGTTTTTTTCTGTGTGTAAACCTTTTCTTGGGTTTTTATAAGTGGTCTCATACAATATTTGTCCCTTGTGACTGACTTATTTCACTCAGCATAATGCCCTCTAGATTCATCCATGTTGTGAGATGGTTCCAGGAGTCATCATTATTCTTTATAATTGCATAATATTCCATTGTGTTTATGTACCATAATTTGTTTATCTATTCATCTGTTGATGGGTACTCAGGGTGTTTCCATCTTTTTGCTATTGTGAATAATGCTGCAATCAACATGGGTGTGCATATGTCTATTCATGTGAGGGTTCTTACTTCTCTAGGATATATTCCTAGGAGTGGGATTGCTGGATCCTATGGTATTTCTATTTCTAGCTTTTTAAAAAGGCACCATATCATTCTCCATAGTGGTTGTACCATTTTACCTTCCCACTAGCAGTGCATATGAGCTCCAATCTTCCTGTAACCTCTCCAACATCTGTTATTTTCTGTTTTTTTTTTTGATTAGTGCTAGTAATGTGGGGGTGAGATGGTATCTCATTGTAGTTTTGATTTGCATTTTTCTAATGGCTAATGATTTCGAGCATTTCCTCATGTGTCTGTTAGCTGCCTGAATGTCTTCTTTGGTGAAGTGTCTGTTCCTATCCTTTGCCCATTTTTCCATTGGATTATTTCTCTTTTTTGTTATTGCGATGTTGAAGTACATTATAGATTTTAGAGATTAGACCCTTGTCGGATATGTCATAGCCAATTTTTTTTTCCCAGAGTGTAGGTTCTCTTTTTACTCTTTTGGTGAAGTCTTTTGATGAGCATTTAAGTGTTTACTTTTTAGGAGCTCCCAGTTATCTAGTTTATCTTCTGATGTGTGTGTATTGTTAGTTATGGTTTGTACTGTATTTATGGAATATATTAGGGTCCCTAGCCTTGTCCCTATTTTTTCTTGTGCTGTCTTTATAGTCTGGGTTTTATATTTAGGTCTTCAATCCATTTTTAGTTAGTTTTTGGGTATGGTATCAGCTGTGGGTCCTGTTTCATTTTTTACAGACAGACATGCAATTTTTCCAGCACTATTTGTTAACTGGACCGATAAGCAACATCATGATAAATGGAGAAAAGATTGAAGTTGTCAAGGATTTCATTTTACTTGGATCCACAATCAATGCCCTTGCAAGCAGCAGCCAAGAAATCAAATGATGCGTTGCATTGAGCAAATCTGCTGCAAAAGACTTCTTTAAAGTATTAAAAAGCAAAGATGTCACTTTAAGGACAAAGGTGCACCTGACCCAAGTCATGGTGTTTTCAACTGCCACATATGCATGCGAAAGCTGGCAATGAATGAGGAAGACCAAAGAAGAACTGACACCTTTGAGTTGTGGTGCTGGTGAAGACTATTGAATATACCATGGACTGCCAAAAAAAACGAACAAATCTGTCTTGGAAGAAGTGCAGCCAGAATGCTCCTTAGAAGCAAGGATGGTGAAAAGGACTAATGGACCACAGCTTCCACGGCCTTTACCAGACTGAGCCCAATACAACTATACAGTGCCTGGCTACCACCACCGACTGCTCTGACAGGGATCACAACAGAGGGTCCTGGACAGAGCTGGAGAAAAATGTAGAACAAAATTCTGATTCACAGAAAAAGACCAGACTTACTGGCCTGACAGTGACTGGAGAAACCCCAAGACTATGGCCCCTGGACACCCATTTAGCTCAGTAATGAAGTTACTCCCAAAGTTCATCCTTCAGCCAAAGATTAGACAGGTCCATAAAGCAAAATGAGACTAATGAGGCACAACAGCCCAGGGACAGGGACTAGAAGGCAGGAGGGAACAGGAAAGCTGGTAATAGGGAACCCAAGGTCGAGAAGGGAGAGTGTCATGGGGTTGTTAACCAATGTCATAAAACAGCATGTGTACTGTTTAATGAGAAACTATTTGCTCTGTAATCCTTCATCTAAAGTACAATTTAAAAAAAAAAGAAGCAAGGATGGCGAGAGTACTTATCACATACTTTGGACATGTTATTAGGAGGGACCAGTCACTGAAAAAGGACATCATACTAGGTAAAGTAGAGGGTCAGTGAAAAAGAGGAAGACCCTCAACAAGATGGACTGACACAGTGGCTGTAGCAATGGGCTCAGGCATAACAATGATCATGAGGATGGCGCAGGACCGGGCAGTGTTTTGTTCTGTGGTACGTAGGGTTGCTATGAGTCAGAACAGACTTGATGGCACCTAACAATAACAACATTTGTTAAAAAGACTTTTACCCATTGAATGAACTTTGGTCCTTTGTCAAAGATCAGCTGACCATAGGTGGATGGATTTATGTCTGGGTTCTTGTTTCTGTACCACTGGTCTATGTCTGTCATTGTACTAGTACCAGGCTGGTTTGACTACCGTGGTTGTATTGTTGGCTCTGAGATCAGGTAGTGTGAGGCCTCCTACTTTGTTGCTTTTCTTCAGTAAAGCTTGGCTTATCTGGGGACTACTTCCTTTCCAAATAAAGTTGGTAATTAGTTTTTACATTTAACTAAAGAATGCTACTGGTAGTTGGATTGGGATTGCATTGTATTTGTAGATCATTTTGGGTTACTGTTGTTGTTAGGTGCCGTTGAGTTGATTCCGAGTCATAGAGACCCTACTTACAACAGAATGAAACACTGCCGGGTCCTGCACCATCCTCAAGATCATTGTTATGCTTTAGCCTATTGTTGCAACCACTGTGTCAATCCATCTCACTGAGTGCCTTCCTCTTTTTCGCTGACCCTCTACTTTACCAAGTGTGATGTCCTTCTTCAGGGACTGATCCCTCCTGACAACATGTCCAAAGTATGTAAGATGTAGTCTTGCCATCCTTGCTTCTAAGGAGCATTCTGGCTGTTACTTCTTCCAAGACAGATTTGTTTGTTCTTCTGGCAGCCCATGGAATATTCAACTTTCTTTGCCAACACCACAAATCAAAGGCGTCAATTCTTCTTATTTATTGTCTTGCTTTCGTATGCATATGAGGCAAAAGGAAAATACCATGGCTTGGGTCAGGCGCACCCTAGTCTTCAAGGTGACATCTTTGCTTTTCTTTTTTTTTTTAAACACTTTAAAGAGGTCTTTTGCAGTAGATTTGCCCAACACAATGCGTCTTTTGATTTCTTGACTGCTGCTTCCATGGGTGTTGATTGTGGATCCAGGTAAAATGAAATCCTTGACAACTTCAGTCTTTTCTCCGTTTATCATTATGTTGCTTATTGGTCCAGCTGTGAGGATTTTTGTTGTTTTTATGTTGAGGTGTAATCCATACTGAAGGCCATGGTCTTTGGTCTTCATCATTAAGTGCTTCAAGTCCTCTTCACTTTCAGCAAGGAAGGTTGTGTCATCAGTATGATGTAGGTTGTTAATGGGTCTTCCTCCAATCTTGATGCCCCATTCTTCTTCACAGAGTCCAGCTTCTCAGATTATTTGCTTAGCATACAGACTGAATAGGTATGGTGAAAGGATACAACCCTGATGCATACTTTTCCTGATTTTAAGCCCATGCAGTATCCCCTTGTTCTGTTCGAATGACTGCCTCGTGATCTACGTACAGGTTCCTCGTGAGCACAATTAAACAGTTCTGGAATTCCCATACTTCGCAATGTTATCCAAAATTTGTTCTGATCCACACAGTCGAAATCTTTTGCATAGTCAATAGAACAAAGGTAAACGTCTTTCTATAATGACATATACAAAGACCTGGAAAGCTGCTTTTGAATGATCTTCAGCAAAATTTTACTTTCATGTGATATTAATGATATTGTTTGATAATTTCTGCATTTGGTTGGATCACCTTTCCTGGGAATAGGCATAAATATAGATCTCTGCCAGTCAGCTGGCCAGGTAGCTGTCTTCCAAATTTCTTGGCATAGATGAGTGAGCATTTCCAGTGATGCATCGGTTTGTTGAAACATCTCAAATGATATTCTGTCAATTCCTGGAACCTTGTTTTTCACCAGTGCCTATAATCCTTTTAAGGACTATTATAAATGGTATTGCTTTCCTGATTTCCTTTTCAAGGTTCTCTTTTTTGGTGTATAGGAATTGAACTGGTCTTTGTTGATCTTGTATCCTGCTGCTCTGCTGAATCTTCTTGTGGAATCTTTGGGGTTCTCTATGTATAGGATCATATGATCTGCAAATAGGGATAGTTTTACTTCTTCCTTTTCAATTTGGATGGACTTTATTTCTTTTTCTTTCCTTATTGCTCTAGCTAGGAATTCGAGCATAACGTTAAATAGGAGTGGTGATAAAGGGTATCCTTGTCTTGTTTCCATTCTCAGGGGGAATGCTTTCAACCTCTCTCCATTGAGAATGATGTTGGCTGTTGGTTTGTATTAAAAAACAAACAAACAAACCTGTTGCCATTGAGTCAATTCTGACTCATAGTTACCCTACAGGGCAGAGTAGAACTACCCCCATAGGGTTTACAAGGAGTGGCTGGTGGATTTGAACTGCTGACCTTTCAATTAGCAGCCTGAGCTCTTAACCACTGTGCAACCAGGGTTCCTAGTTTTGTACTGGAAAAAAAAAATGCCATTGAGTTGATTCTGACTCATAGCGACCATATGGAACAGAGTAGAACTGCTCCACACAGTTCCCAATGAGCGGCTGGTGAATTTGAACTGCCAACATTTGGAGAGCAGCCAAGCTCTTAACCACTTCACCAAGATGCCCTTTATTATGCTCAGGAATTTCCCTTCTATTCCTATTTTACTGAGAATTTTTAGCAGGAATGGGTATTGGGACTTTATCAGAGGCCTCTTCTTCATCGATTGAGATGATTATGTGATTCTTTTGTTCTATTCATGTGGTATTACACTGGTTGATTTTCTAATGTTGAACCATCCTTGCATACCTGGTATGAATGTCACTTGGTCAAGGTGTATTACTTTTTTGATGTGATGCTAAATTTTATTGACTACAATTTTGTTTAGAATTTTTGCATCTATACTCATGAGAGATACTGGTCTGTAATTTTTGTTTTTTGTGATGTCTTTGCATGGCATTGCTATCAGGGTTATGCTGGCTTTATAGAATTGGATTCAGGAATATTCCTTCCTTTTCCATACTCTGAAATAGTTTGAGTAGTACTGGTGTGAGCTCTTCTCTGAATGTTTGGTAGAATTCTCCAGTGAAGCTATCCAGGTCAGGGCTTTTTTTGTTGGGAGCTTTTTTTTTTTTTTATTACCTCTTCAATCTCTTCTCTTTTTATGGGTCTACTCAGATATTCTATCTCAGTTTGTGTTAGTTTAGGTAGGTAGGATGTTTCTAGAAATTTGTCCATTTCCTCTAGGTCCTGAAATTTGCTGGAGTACAATTTTTCATAGTATTCTGTTATAATCCTTTTTTACTTCATTTTGGTCTTTTGTAATGTACTCTATCTAATTTCTTATTTGGGGTATTTGCTTCCTCTCCTATTTTTTTGCTTTTTTTTTTTGTCATTTTGGCCAGTGGTTTGTCAATTTTGTTGACCTTTTCAAAGAACCAACTTTTGGTCTTGTTGATTCTTTCTATTGTTTTTCTATTTTCTGTTTCATTTATTTCCATTGTGATCTTTATTATCTCCTTTCTTCTGGTGCCTGTGGGCTGCTTTTGCTGTTCTCTTTCTACTTGTTCAAGTTGTCGGGCTAAAATTTTGGTTTTGGCCTATTCTTTTTTGGGGTGTGCGTTTATCAGTATAAATTGACCTGTGAGCACTGCCTTTTCTAGGTCCCAAAGGTTTTGGTATGATGTGTTTTCATTCTCATTTGAATCTAGGAATTTCTTGATTGTCTTTGATTTCTTCTATTACCCAGTTGTTTTTGAGCAAGATGTTATTCAGTTTCCACATATTTGATTTTTCTCCCTTGCTCTTCCTGTTATTGATTTCTACTTTTACAGTAATGAGATCAAAAAGAATGCTTTGCATTATTTCAATGTTTTGGATTTTATTGAGGGTTGTTTTCTGGTCTAAAATTTGGTCTATCAGAGGAATGTTCTATGTGCGCTGGAAAAGAATGTATACTTTGCTGCTGTTGGGTGGAGTGTTCTCTATAATTCTATGAGGTCAAGTTAGTTGATTTTGGCCTTTAGATCTTCTGCATCTTTTTTGAGTTTTAAATATTTCTTCTTATGTGAATTTTCTGTTCATATCTGTTGCCCCTTTTTCTATTGATGTATTTGTCTAGATATGTAAGAACCTTTTATTTATGTTTCAAGATTTCCTTGCAATGTCACTTTTATCTTTTAGTTTTATTTAAGCTGTTTGAGATATACAAAATTTTTTATTTTTTTGGATTAAAATTTATGTCACTAAATTTTATGTAGTTAAGACGTATGCACCTAAATATTTGGGAGTTACTTACTGACCTGTCAGCAATAAGATAATATCCATATGCCTACAGGAAGATCAGTTAATACAACTATTATTCAAATTTACATACCACTAATGCCAAAGATGAGGAAATTAAAGATTTTTTAACAAATACTGCAGTCTGAAATTGATCCAACATGCAGTCAAGATGCATTGATAATTACTGGTGATTGGAATGCAAAAGTTGGAAGTAAAAAAGAAGGATTGGTAGTTGGAAAATATGGCCTTGGTGATAGAAATGATGCCGGAGATCTCATGACAGAATTTTGCAAGACCAACGACTTCTTCATTGCAAATACCTTTTTTCAACAACATAAACAGCGACTATACACATGGACCTCGGCAGATGGAATACACAGGAATCAGACTGGCTACATATGTGGAAAGAGACGACGGAAAAGCTCAACATCATCAGTCAGAACAACACCAGGGGCCAACTGCGGAACAGATCGTCAATTACTCATATGCAAGTTCAAGTTGAAACTGAAGAAAATTAAAACAAGTCCACGAGAACCAAAGTATGACCTTGAGTATATTCCACCTGAATTTAGAGACCATCCCAAGAACAGATTTGCTGCATTGAACACTAATGATCATAGACCAGACAAGTTGTGGAATGACATCAAGTACACCAGACATGGAAAAAGAAAAAGGTCATTAAAAAGACAGAAATGAAAGAAAAGACCAAAATGAAGTCGGAAGAGATTATGAAACTTGCTCTTGAATGTACAGTAGCTAAAGTGAAAGGAAGAAATGATGACGTAAAAGAGCTGAACAGAAGATTTCAAAGAGCAGTTCGAGAAGACAGAGTAAAGTATTATGATGAAATGTGCAAAGACCTGGAGATAGAAAACCAAAAGGGAACAATGAACTTGACATTTCTAAAGCTGAAAGAACTGAAGAAAAAATTCAAGCTTTGTGTTGCAATACTGAAGAATTCTATGGGCAAAAAACTGAATGACACAGGAAGCCTCAAAAGAAGATGGAAGGAATACACCAAATCACTGCACCAAAAATAACTGGTCTACATTCAACCATTTCAGGAGGTAGCATGTGATCACAACAAATGGTACTGAAGGAAGAAGTCCAAGATGCACTGAAGGCATTGGCAAAAAACAAAGGTCCAAGAATTGATGGAATAGCAGTTGAAATGTTTCAACAAAGGGATGCAATGCTGGAAGCACTCACTACAAAAAATTTGGAAGACAGCCAGCTGGCCAACTGACTGGAAGAGATCTGTATTCATGCCCACTTCAAAGAAGGTGATCCAACAGAATGCAGAAATTATGAAATAATATCATTAATATCACATGCAAGTAAAATTATGCTGAAGATAAATTTCAAAAACCACTGCAGCAGTATATCAACAGGGAATTGCCAGAAATTCAAGCTGGCTTCAGAAGAGGACATGGAACTAGGGATATCATTGTTGATGTCAGATGGATTCTGGCTGAAAGAAGAGAATACCAGAAAGATATTTACCTGAGCTTTACTGACTATGCAAAAGCATTTGACTGCATGGATCGTAGCAGATTGTGGATAACATTGCAAAGAATGGGAATTCCAGAACACTTAATTGTGCTCATGAGGAACCTGTACATGGATCTAGAGGCAGTCATTCGAACAGAACAAGGGGATACTTCATGGTTTAAAATCAGGAAAGGTGTGCATTAGGATTGTATCCTGTCACCATACCTATTCAATCTATATGTTGAGCAAGTAATTCAAGAAGCTAGACTATATGAAGAAGCAGCAGCATCAGGATCTGAGGAAGACTCATTAACAACCTGTGATATGCAGACGACACAACCTTGCTTGCTGAAATTGAAGAAGACTTGAAGCACTTACTGATGAATATCAAAGACCACAGCCTTCAGTAATAAAACAAAAATCTTCACAACTGGACCAATAAGCAACATCAGGATATATGAAGAAAATATTGAAGTTGTCAAGGATTTCATTTTACTTGGGTCCACAATCAACACCCATGGAAGCAGCAGTCAAGAAATTAAATGATGTATTGCATTGCACAAATTCGCTGCAAAAGGCCTCTTTAAAGTGTGAAAAAGCAAAGATGTCCCCTTGAGGACTGTCATGGATTGAATTGTGTCCCCCCAAAATATCTGTCAACTTGGCTAGGTCATGATTTCCTGTATTGTATGACTGTCTACCATTTTATCATCTGATGTGATTTCCCTATGTGTTGTAAATCCTATCACTATGATATTAATGAGATGGATTAGTGGCCGTTATATTGATGAGATCTACAAGATTAAATAGTGTCTTAATCCAATCTCTTTTGATATATAAAAGAGGGAAGTGAGCAGAGAGACGGGGGACCTCATGCTGCCAGGAGGGCAGTGCTGGGAGCGGAGTGCATCCTTTTGACCCGGGATTACTGCGTGGAGAGGCTTCTAGTCCAGGGGAAGATTGGTGAAAGGGACCTTCCTCGAGAGCTGACTGAGAGGGCATTCCCCTGGAGCTGATGTGCTGAATTTGGACATCTAGCCTGCTGGACTGTGAGAGAATGGACTCCTGTTTGTTAGAGCCATCTACCTGCGGTACTTCTGTTGTAGCAGCACTAGATAACTAAGATAAGGACTAAGGTGTGCCTGACCCAAGCCATGGTATTTTCAATCACTTCATATGCATGCAAAAGGTGGACAATGAATTAGAAAGACTGAAGAAGAACTGATGCATTTCACTTGGTGAAGAATACTGAATATACTATGGCCTGCCAGAAGAATTAACAAATCTGTCTCGGAAGAAGTACAACCAGAATGCTCCTTAGAAGCAAGGATGGCAAGACTTGGTCTCATGTACTTTGGACATGTTATCACGAGGGACCAGACCGTGAAGAAGAACATCATGCTTGGTAAGGGAGAGGGTCAGTGAAAAAGATGAAGACCCTTGTCTTAGTCATCTAGTGCTGCTATAACAGAAATACCACAACTGAATGGCTTTAACAAAAACAAATTTATTCTCTCACGGTTCAGTAGACTACAAGTCCAAATTCAGGGTGTCAGCTCTGGCGGAAGGCTTTCTCTCTCTGTCGGCTCTGGAGGAAGGTCCTCGTCATCAGTCTTCCCTTGGTCTGGGAGCATCTCAGCACAGGAATATCAGGTCCAAAGGACGTGCTCTTCTCCCAGCACTGCTTTCTTGGTGTTATGAGGTCCCCCAGTTCTCTGTTTGCTTCCCTTTCCTTTTATTTCTTGTAAGATACAAGGTGGTGCAGGCCACACCCCAGGGAAACTCCCTTTACATTGGATCAGGGATGTGACCTTAGTAAGGGTGTTACAATCCCACCCTAATCCTCTTTAACATAAAATTACAATTACAAAATGGAGGACAACCAGACAATACCGGGAATCATGGCACAGGCAAATTGATACACACATTTTTGGGGGGACATAATTCAATCTATGACAACCCTCAGTGAGATGAATTGACACAGAGCTGCAACAATGTGCTCAAACATAGCAACAACTGTGAGGCTGTCGCAGGACCCGGCAGTGTTTTGTTCTGTTGTGTATATGGTCACTGTCATGGATTGAACTGTGTCCCCCCAAAATATCTCTCAACTTGGCTGGGTCATGATTCCCAGTATTGTATAATTGTGTACCATTTTGTAATCTGATGTGATTTCCTTACGTGTTGTAAATTCAATCACTATGATCTAATAAGATGGATTAGCGGCAGCTCTACTGATGAGGTATACAAGATTGGATAGTGTCTTAAGCCAATCTCTTTTGAGATACAAAAGAGAGAAGCGAACAGAGACACATGGGAACCTTATGCCACCAAGAAAGCAGCATCAGAAGCAGAGTGCGTCCGTTGGACCTGAGGTTCCTGCGCTGAGATGCTCCCAGACCAAAGAAAGACTGATGGATCACAAATACCTTCCTCCAGAGCTGACACAGAGAGAAAGCCTTCTCCTGGAGCTGATGCCCTGAATTTGGACTTGTAGCCTACTGGACTGTGAGAGAATAAATTTCTCTTTGTTAAAACCATTCACTTGTGTTATTTCTGTTACAGCAGCACTAGATGACTAAGACAGTGGTTATGAGTCGGAACTGACTCGATGTCACTTAACAACAAAAACATATATTGATCTACATTTATTTCTTCTATAATTTTATTTTTAAGTCTAATTATTTATACTCTTGTATCTGATAAATTTATACTTTCTCTTGCTCCCTCATTAAACCACAATGTCTAGATGTCTGAAAAGCATGCGTATTGACCTTGTATTCTCTACTGTGCTAGCATGCTGAAGGTATCCAATACATTTTTGTTAAATTGAAACGGAAAAATCTATGCCTTGTACACAGGATCATTTTTGAGATGATATTCGTAGTGATTCACTATGCTAGGTGCGAGGGGTCATCTGCTTTGTGTCTACATTAGAAGGCACATAACTACCCTAATGACAGGTGAAATTATGGTGCTAAGATATTCAGACACTCTGTTTTGATTCAGAAAAGGTGGGGCAGCAATGGATTAGTAGAGCCAAGCATGGAGGAAGAAAAGAAGTCCAGCTGGGTTCTCTGGGACACCCAATATCCTAGTTCTATTCTGGAAGGCCTGAACTCAGCTTAGCATGGCCCATGCTATTCAGTATCTAAATGGGAAATACATCATTAGTGAGAAGTTTGCAAAGAAGAATGGTTAAGTCTGCAGCAGTCAGCATTAGACTTCAGCTGGGGACTCATTAACAACCTCTGATGAGGGCAAAGGAGTCTGCATTTAAATTACAAAATTTAAAATGAAGATCAATATTCTAAAGGGCTCCTGGGCCAGAAAGCCAAGGCAGTCTAAGTCAAACCCATTAATGAATTTCTGGGAGATTAAAAACAAAAGCTGAAGATGCACCACAGCCCAGCTGGAGGAAGCCGGCTTGTTGAAGACAACACACACACACACACACACACACACACACACCAGAGAATTAATAGGATATGTGGGACCCAAGAGAAGCACATCTAAAGTTCTCTTTTTGTTAATAATTGTTAACTGATTCTAAGAGGAGGAAAAAATAAAAACAAGGCAGAAAATATATGTGGGAGTTAAAAAACAAAGACATAAAGAAAAAGATTAAGAGTATGTCAAAAGCAGGTGAAAAGATCCAGTTTAAGGATATAAGAAAGATTAGAGCAAGAATCTGCAATGGTGAAGGAAGTCAGTAGAAGAGCAAAATGGTATTATCAAGGGAAGAAAGCAATAGTTCAAAGAAAGAGACACTAAGATTTACTAACTATTAAATGAAAAACAGTTAACATAATACAGCAAGGAGCCTGCAAAGTAGGCATTCTTATTATCCTCATTTTCCAGATGGGAACATCAAGGCTTGAGAAAGTTAAGTATCCTTCCAAGACCCCATAGCCAATTAATGGCAGAACCAGGATTTGAACTTGGGGCCAGCTCTACTTTCAGAACCCATGCCCTGAACCACCACATGGAGCTGTTGTATTGGGCTCAGCATAGAAGCGTACGAGCATCGGAAAGCAAAGCTGGGGAAAGGTGTAGGGCAATCAAACAAAAGAAAATGTTAAGAAATCAAATGGCAAGAACAAACAGCCATACAAAATCAGAGAGAGCAGAAGCCTTATTGCACTGTGCAAACAGACTTTTGCCTCAGCCCCTCAGTCCTGTGGGTTTCTGGGAACACACATACAGACTCCATTCTTCTCTGCTCTGCCCTACTCCTGCCATGTGGCTCAGAGGGTGGAACCTTCTTAGAGTGTGTCTGGCACCAAAGTGCATTGGACACTGCGTGGGACAATGCAAGGCCATGGAATCCTATGACCCTCTTAGGTTATCTATGTTTTTCACTGTATTGTTTGGTTTTCTATTTTCTGGTCTGAGAAGGAAATTCAGACATCTGGCTGGTAAACAGAGTCAGTAAAGAGGGGGCAAGGAGCCCCTGGGAAGGGAGGGGAGGTGCGAAGATGAAGTAATGGGGCACTTATAGTTTTAAACAAACATACAGTAAATTATACATCCAAATCAACGTCTTCAGAAATGCCCCTCAAGGAAGCTTATTATTCCAGTTATTTTGCCATTATTAAATGTGGCTTGAAAACTATCTTCAGAATCTGTTTAGAAGCCTGAAAAGAAAAGCAGTTTTCATAGTCAGCCCTTATTTTTGTATAAAAACAATATTATTCAATTTAATCACCCATGTTGGAAAATGCATTACTTGCTGTTCTCTGAAATTAAATTCACCTTTAAAGGACAAAGATTGCCTGCACTAAGGCAATTCAAGACTATGACACAGGCTCTGATAGCACTTAAAGAGGGTGCAAAACACCCACTGAAGCTTCCCAAGATGAGTTAGTCAACAGACATTTTAAAACCCTTATTTATAGAATACTTATTATATGAAAATGAGGGGAACTCTCAATGAGATGGACTGACAATAGCCACAACAATGGGCTCACACATACCAACTATCATGAAGCCGGTGCAGGACCAGGCAACATTTAGTTCTGTTATACATAACGTTGCCATGAGTTGGAGCCAATTTGAAGGCAAGTAACACTATGGACCAAGCGCTGTCCAAGGTACTGAGGATTCAGGGGTGAATGAGACAGAGTCTGTGTGCCCAAGGAGCTTACATTAGGCTAAAACTCTTTGCTGTCAAGTCAGTTCTGACTCACAGCGATCCTATAGGTCAGAGTAGAACTACCCCATCGGGTTTTCAAGGAGTGGCTGGCAGATTTGAACTGCCAACCTTTGGATTAGCAGCCTCACTCTTCACCACTGTGCTACATTAGGTTAGGAAAAAAAAAAACCAAACCCATTGCCATAGAGTTGATTCCGACTCATAGTGACCCTATAGGACAGAGTAGAACTGCCCCATAGAGTTTCCAAGGAGTGCCTCATGGATTCAAACTGCCAACTTTTGGTTAGCAGAGATAACTCTTAACTACTATGGCACCAGGGTTTCCAAATTAGGTTGGGGGAGACAAAAATCATATGGAGAAGCATCATTGTGTGATTGTCAAGAGCACAGACTCGAGCCAGACTGTACGAGTATAGCTTTCGCTTACCTATTTATAAGGTATACTACCTTAGGCAACTTCTCTCATTTCTCTGGGTCTCAGTTTCCTTATTTATAGTATAGGTGTAATAATAGACCTTATCTTCTTTGGGGTTGTTATGAGGATTTAATAAATTTCTAATGCAAAGCACTATGTATTAGGCCCAGAGTTCTATGTAAGTGTAGATGTAAGTAGATGTAAGTGTAGCTCTTACATCTCTTATGTGTCTTATCAAATGCTGCCTTCTCATGAGGCCTACCCGATCACCCTTTTTAAAACTGCAATCACCCCAGGATGCTCTATCCCTCTTCCTTCTCTGCTTTTCTCTATGACTTTTATTTCCATATAACAAACTAAGACTTACTGAGTATCTGCTATCTTTTAGACTTTGGATATCTAGCAGTGAACAAAACAAGGATCCCTGCACTCATATTAAGATTGTGTAGTTAATAAATATTTTTGGGTGGATTAATAAACAGATGACTGAATGGATGAATGTAAATAAATAAGAGTGTTTAACCATGTCAAATGCAGTGTGTGTGTGGGGGGGGGGGGGGCGGTCAAGTAAGATAAGCTGAGGACATAGTGTTGGCAATGACTGTACCAAGAGATAGGTCTGTGGTGACATGGATAAGCGCTTCCTTGTTCAACTGGCAAGAAGAGTTCGGTGGAAAGATGAGAGATGAGGAAGTGTAGACAAGTATAGCCAATACTTTTGATCAGTTTTGTTGTGAAAAGAGCAAAGTGAGTAGTAGATGAAAAGGGATATGAAAGGCAAGGAATCGCTTATTTGTTTATGATAAATGATAATATAGCCTGTTTTTATGCTGAGTCACATGATCCAGAAATTAGTGAGTGCGAGAGAGGGGGAGGGAGAGATGGAGAGGGAAGAAGGAAAAGGGGGGAGAGAGGGAGGAGGAAGAGAGGGGAGAAGGGAGGATTGCAGGAGTAAAGTCACTGAGAAGGTGAGAGGAGGTGGGCACAAACCAGGATGATTCATTTATTGAAACAGGAGGAAAGGCAGGATTTGTGGGTGGGATACAGGTGGGATGCAGATAGGTTGTTAGATTTGATGGTGAGGAGGTGTGAGAATTCTCTTCGGATTGTTTTCATTTTCTCAGTGAAATAAGAGATGTTTTCACCAACTTGGAATGAAAAGGTGGAGGGGTGTTGGAAGTTTGAGAAGAGAGGAAAAAGGTGTGATGCGGTCATCACAGGATGGGGAAAAGAGCAAACTGCCCGAGGTAGTGGAGGAGGATTTCTAACAACGCTGTGGGTCCATTTTAGGTTTGTGGCTGAAAACATGAAGCAAAACCAGTCAGTGAGGTGAGGGATTTTTCTTCAACAATGTTTAGCTGCTTAGAGGCAGGTGTGGAATAAGAAGATGGTGGAGTTTAATAAGAATGAGGTTTTAGCACGTGCATATAATGACAGGAGAGTTGGGGGAGCTTGCACTGGCATGCTGGAGTCTATGGTGGTTACGAGGAAAAGTAAAGATGTGGTGGGAGGGATAAAGGACTTTGAGAAAGTGGCTGGAACAATGAAATGGAGTCTTGATGAAGTTTAAGAACAGATGCAATAGAAAACTAAAGTGGGTGAGTGGAAAGGTAGGAGGTACTAGTCAGAGAGTGGGATGTTTGAAATTGAGATTTTGGAGGTGAGTTCATTATTAACAATAGAAGTTTCAGGGGAGAAACAGGTGAGTGAGTGGGTTGAAGTGGTGTCATGGATTGAATTGTGCCCCCGAAAAATACGTGTCAACTTGTCTAGGCCACGATTCTCAGCATTATGTGATTGTCCACCATTTTGTCATCTGCTGTGATTTTCTTATGCATTGTAAATCCTACCTCTGTGATGTTAATGAGGCAGGACTTAATCTACAAGATTAGGTTATGTCCTAAACCCATCTCTTTTGAGATATAAAAGAGAGACGTGAGCAGAGAGACATGGGGACCTCGTACCATCAGGAAAGAACCTTCAGGAGCATAGCACATCCTTTGGACCCAGGGTCTCTGCACTGACAAGCTCCTAGACCAGGGGAAGATTAATGACAAGGACATTCCCCCAGACCCGACAGAGAGAGAAGGCCGTCCCCTGGAGCTGGCGTCCTGAATTCGGACTTCTAGCCTCCTGGACTGAGAGAATAAATTTTTTTGTTAAAGCCATCCATTTGTGGTATTTCTGTTATAGCAGCATTGGATAACTAAAACCAGTAGGTTCGAAGAAAAGATCACTAGAGCTAAGAAGGTCAGAGAATTGAGAGATAAGGCATTATGCAGATGCATGGTTGAGGAGTGAAAGATGCTCCAGGCACAAGATAATTGGAAAATGATGGAAAGTAGCCAGATGTCAGCAGATGACAGTAACAAGGAGAGGTACTGTGTAGGACAGTCTGATTACGTGTGCTTCAAAAGAATTGGACTTGGGGAGCATAAAAGAAGAAATGGTTAAATGTGCCATTGGGATGGGAGGATGAAGAGGGCACTTATCCTTCTCTAGGTTCTGGGGTACACAGGACAGAGAAGAAAAAAATCAGCTTTCCTCAACCTCAGGGCTCAGTCAGCCTTCAGTTAGAATTAGACAACAAAGGGAAGGTTTAGAGAAGAGGTTGATGATGAAGCAGAGTTTTCTGCTGAAGATCACACATACCAGGGTCGGGGTGGAAGGATTTCAGAGGGTAGTGCGAGGTGGTAAAAGGACTCAGATGGGGACTGTGAAGAGCAATGTAGGGACAGCACTGGTGTTAAACACGAATTCTCTGTGAGCCTTGATGACTTCTCTCAGTGATTCATTTAATAGCAACAACACTCAGAAGGATATTTAATTTTTGAAATATTTGTGTGCTAAAAAAAAAAACCTTCCTCCACTATGAGATACCACCTCACACCCACTGAGATGGCTATCATAAAAAATGGAAAAATAACAAACGTTGGCGAGGATGTGGAGAAATCTGAACCCTCGTACATTTGTGATGGGACTATGAAATGTTTCAGTCACTGAGGAAAACAGTTTGGTAGTTCCTCAAAAAGTTAAACATAGAATTACCAAATGATCCAATAATTCCACCCCTAGGTATATACCCAAAAGTACTGAAAGCAGGAATGCAAACGGATATTTGTACATGAATGTTCACAGCAGCACTGTTCATAACAGCCAAAAGGTGGACACAACCCAAGTGTCCATCAATGGATGAATGGATAAACAAATTGTGGTACATCCATACAGTAGAATATTATTCAGCCATAAAAAGAAATGAAGTACTGGTACATGCTACAACATGGATGAACATCGAAAACATTATGCTGACTGAAAGAAGGCAGACATAAAAGGTCAGATGCTGTATGATTCCATTTATATGAAATATCCAGAATAGGTAAATCCATAGAGACAGAAAGCTGACTGGTGGGTGGCAGGGGCTAGGAGGAGGCAAGAGTGAGGAGAAACTATTTAACGGGTATGGGGTTTTATTTTGGGATTATAAAAATGTTTTGGAACTAAGTAAAGGTGGTGGTTGTACAACATCATGAATGCACTAAAGACAGCTGAACTGTACACTTCAAAATGGTTAATTTTATATTGTCTGAATTTCATATAAATAAAAAAGAGATGTGGGGAAAAACTCACTAAATCTCATTATTTTAAAATTGCACCTTTGACTAGTACGGGATGGGGACGGGGATCCTGAGCTGTTCTGTGTATTCTATGATCTCCTATCTACCCTTGGTATTGCTGTAAACAAGTCAAGGCAAGTCAAGCTAGTTGCCATTGAGTCCATTCTGACTCATGGCAACCCCACATGTGTCAGACTAGAACTGTGCTCCATAGGGTTTTCAAAGGCTGTGACCTTTCAGAACTGGATCACCAGGCCTTTCTTCCAAGGTACCGCTGGATGGATTTGAACTGCCAACCATTCATTTACTAGCCAAGTGCTTAACCATGTGTGCTATCTCCAGGAGTAGTAAATGGCAGAAATGGAAATAAATCCAGTTCTGCCTGAGTTCAACATTCTGATGCCCCATAGGGCCACCTTGACCAGGCTTCATGAAAGTGTCCTTGAATACCTTAAATACCCAAATGAGACCCCAGAAGTCGGGAAGAGGAAATAACTGAAGAAAGGAGAGAAGTATACTTACATGTGACGCATGGCATCCTCAAAGAGAACTAGGTCCATCACTGTGTTGACTTCATTGTGGTTCTCCAAAGCTTCCACCAGGGTCTGGGTCAGAAGTTCCCATGACTGTACAGGCATGTACTTGGGCTCACCAATACCATTTGCAAAGTGGCAATACATGTTCAGGTTTTGGGTCTGCTCCATAGTCTCTTCAATATCCTGGCAATGAGACACAGGGACAAGGACTTTTCTTACTGACTCCCAATTCTGGTTCCATACAGAGTGGAGACACCTGATTTTCTTTTCCTCCCTGCACACTCCCTGAGAATGAAGTAGGAGTGCTGCCTCCAACACTTTATCCCTCTTGAGAAGCCTTATACAGTGGATGTTAGGCATTCATTTGCCAGCTTCATGACATCATGGATGATGTTCATTTTTCCTTGCAGGCTGAAGATGGGAAATGAAGGTGGGAGGGTAACAGCCCATTTGTGAGCAGAGGAGTGGATGGGGACCCATGGCTGGATCTTCCTAAGCAGGAGCTCCCAGTACTGGGTGAAAGGGGCCATGTTTCACCTCCCCCACATTCATTCCAGCAGATTTTGTTCCCTGATCCACAGCAGTGTCACAAAACATCCTTTCCTGTTTCCTGTGAGATTTCACACCATGGGTTTCCAGCCCCAACTTCATAGGCTCAGTCCAGAAGGCCTGCTTTCTGAAGAATGTGCTATCAGCCATCCTTAGGTTCCTCCAGAATGTTCTACTAGCCAGCCTTAGGTGTCTTTTCTTTTTTTTTAAATGGGGACATGGGCTATTAAAGCATTTAGAGTAGAGCCCTTTATTTATAAATCTTTCATAAGGATTTGGGCTTACTGAGTGTCAAATTTTGCCCACAGGACAAACCTTACTATGTATATATAATAAATACCTAGTATAACACAATTGGAGTACCTGGGTGGTGCAAATGGTTAACACATGAGCTGCTGACTGGGAGGCTGGAGATTCAAATCCACCCAGAGATGCCTCAGAAGAAAGGCCTAACAATCTATTTCCAAAAATTAGCCACTGAGACCCTAAGGAGCACAATTCCACTCTGACATACATGGAGGGTCAGAATCGACTTGGCAACTGGTTGTTTGGTTGGTTATAACACAATTAAAAGAATTGGACTCTATTTCTTCACCACCAATTTATCCTCCAAGCACTGGAGAGGCAGTTATTTTTAAATTTCATGTTAGAGTAGGCAGAAAGAAACTAATTTGTCAAAAACCAAAATATCTGAGACCTCGGGTAGGAAGAAAGATTGCAGAGAATATAACTCCAAAAAAGAATAGGTTGTCTAAGTCACAGCTAGGACGCAATATCAGCATGAGCCATTCCTTTTTCCTAAGCTCAGGCCAGAAGACCAACCTGGGAAAGAATTATCCACCAGGAAGGACTGTGACCAGTGCATAAATCACTGTAGGATTAGCCTTGTAATCCCATGGGACAAAATCCATCAAACCTAATGTAGGAAAAGTCAGGATGAAAATACATCTATAGAGAAACCAGGATTGCTGCCTGGTTATAAGAAGGAGAAGGAAAAGTTAAATAACAAAGACTTGTTACATTTTGCAGGTGGTTTCAGAGTCACAAAAATCCCTTCAACTTGTATTCTGGCTTTGCCAGACAGTGACAATAGGGTATTTGGATAAGTAGTAAATGCAATATAGGAGAGCTCTCTTGCTAGCTTGGAGTCCCTGTGTAGTGCAAAAGTTTAACGTGCTAGACTGCTAACTGAAAGGTTGGAGGTTTGAGTCTATCCAGAGATGCCTCAGAAAAAACCCTGGTGATCTTCTTCTCAAAGGTCACAGCCATTGAAAACCCTATGAAGCACAGTTCTATTCTGATATACATGGCGTTGACTCCACAGCAACTGGTATTGGTATTCTTGTGAGCTTATGAAAATGCATGAGCAAATAATGTGGGAAAGAATGCATTTCCCCAGTTTGAAAACAGGCAACTAAAGCACAGTTCTGAAAATCCTGGTCTGCAAGTACTCTTTGACAAACAAAGAAACGAGTCTGATCTTATGATCAGAGCCATGCTATGTAGAAGGGAGAGGAAAAAACAAGGCACACAGTGAATCAAAAATTCTTTCATAGCGATGCCGTGTCACACAAGGGCCACGAATCAGAGAACTTTCAACTGTTGATGCTGAAAACAGGCTTGTATGACTCTTTTGGTGGAAATTTGGCAACTTTTCCTTGATATCAATATTAAGATTTGGTGCAGCCAAGGGTGCTTCTGGCTGGTTTTCAAAGGTTTTGGGGAAGAATAATGGCCATACTGATCATATCTGGGTGTATGATCAAAAGTGTGTGTCTTTAGTATACAGACCCACACAGGGACTGCCACCTCAAAGACTGAGTTGTTACTCTAAAGTGCTTGCTCAGACCACCTCAGGAAGACAACACTCGTTTGCAGAGCTAACGATGAAGACACAAATTGACAAACTCTACAGAGCTCAGAGAGTGGCATCTAAGAAGTGAGAGTCTGCACACCAGGTGAGATGTAAATGATGAGAAAAGTAGAAAAACTTAGGACATTTGACCTGGTGAGTGGCAGGCTGAGATAAGGTACTTAAAATGCATCCAAACGTCTGAAAGGCTGTCGTATAGGCTGGGAGGGACTGCAAATATCTTCAGAGGTAGACTCAGGATCTCATTAGGAGAAAATATGGGACCAAATCTAACAAGATGAGCACAGGGACAATATCATGCACTTAAATATAAGAGTTAGTTATTTCTAAGCTTGAAAAGGGGGAAACAAGCAGCATGTATGGAAAACACGGGGCTTTGGTTGACAGTTGTGGGACAAGGTTAGTTGTGGGGTAACTTTGATACCAAGAAATATAATACAATCTTAGGCTGTGCTAATATATCAGTGCTTAAACCCTGGTGGTGTAGTAGTTAAGAACTACAGCTGCTAACCAAAAGGTTGGCAGTTCAAATCCATCAAGCCCTCCTTGGAAACTCTATGGGGCAGTTCTACTCTGTCCTATAGGGTTGCTATGAGTCAGAATTGACTTGACGGCAACGGTTTAGTTTGGTTTCCATGAACCATTTGTTCTGCAAATTATTAATAAGTTTTATGAAGGGAAAAGAGTTTTAGGATCCAATACATTTAGGAAATGGTATATTAATCAGGGTTACTCAAATTTTTCAGGTTTTTTTTTTTTTAATTTTATTTTTTTAAATTGTACTTCAGGTGAAGGCTTACAGAACAAATAGTTTCTCATGAAACAGTAGTACACATATTGTTTTATGACATTGGTTAACAACCCCACAACATGTCAACCCTCTAACTTCTCAATCTTTTTTGGTGAAAATACACGTAGCCAAAAAAATTTTCCGGTTTTAATGTGCTAAATGTACAGTGACTCTCCAAGAAAGGGATATAGTATGAAGCACTTTCTCAACGTATTTCACCACCTTTCTTTCCAAGGAGCATCTTGTAGGACAAGTGTTCAGCAGGACACATTTTGGGAAACACTGTAGTATATATGAAAGGGGAATAATGCTCTTGCTTTTGGTCAGATCCCAGTTGGGTTATTGTGATGAAAGTTGGGCATCACAATTACAGAGTAGGCACCTGATGGGAGAGCAGTCAAGATGATGACTGAGTTTGAAACCAAGCCATGGCAAAACTGGCTCAGAAAGACTGACGATGTTTAGCTGGGGGAAAAGAAGACTCAGGAAGAAAAAGATAAATGAACTTAAAATATTTAAGTCTGTTGTGTAGACCTGGGATCAGTGTGCGGCGAAATAAATTTTAGGTCATTGTTAAAACAAACTTCTAATCATTAAAGTTGTTCCAACTGTTCCAAATTTCCAAGTGGTTCCAAATTTGGCTATTCCAAAAAGGCTGCCTTGAGGAAGATTGGCTGTGCATCCTCAAGGATATTGGAGCATCATCTGAGATGACCAATCTAGAGAATGCTACTGAGGGGACTCCATATTGGGTGGGATTTGGATCAGATACCTCTATGGACCTTCTCAACACTGAGATTCCATGATTAATTTGTATCTATTCTTGCTGCAGTATTTTTCATCTGGGCAAGATTATGACAACTTTTTTTTTTTTAACTAATCTTTAACTTTTTCCAATTTACAGGCTAGATTTTATAATTTGAGCAATAACCTGAATAATTATAATCATTTTCGAAATGTAAAAAATCTTAAGTGCAATACTCACATCAAAAATTTTCTTCACCACTTCTGTCTGGATTTTATCAAAAAGGTCTAAGTCCTTTTCTTCCACCATTTTATCCCGATAAACTCGATTTGATTCATGTAGATAGAGCTTTACTAGGTCCTGTGTGGATTTAACACATTCCACTGAGGAGAAGAGGATGCCCTTCAAGGAGAACAGACAAAACATAACATTTATAACAATTGAAAACTACAACACCTACAATTTACTGAAGTCAGTGATGTGATAGGCACTGGGCTGAATGCTTTGCCTGACAAAGCTCATTTAATCCTCATGATGATCCTATGAGGTCATTTTTATTATATACATTTTGTATAATGTGGATGTTGAGATTCATAAAGACAGAAAACATGCCAAATATCACACATACATTAAGGCTTTGAAGCCAGGTCTGCCTGACCTCAGAACCTGGGACCTTAACCACTACTTTCCAGCTCACCACAAAAAGGAGAGAGGTGGCTTCTCTACTTATTTCAATTCCATTTGTGCCATTTTGAAAGCTGGTTTAAGTGACAACTGCTTAATGTAAAAGCAAAACTATGACAAATGGCTTGGAATGGATCTAGGCGACCTTTGTAGGTCAGCAATACATTTATTCATCGCTAGCCAATTCCCCTTTCTATACGCCAAAGTGACTGTTCAAATATTTACCATTCTTCTCAAATTTCTCATCACCTCTCTGTTTCTTTTAGCCAACGTCTTAGACTTCTATTTCACTGAGAACCAGAGGCCACCAAAATCAGAGGTCCTCAACAACTTTACCAAGTCCTTTAAGTTCAAACTCATCTATATCTGTGTTTTCCTTGTCACTTTCCTACTTGTCTTAGAGGAAAAGGGGTCAATCAATGGTTCCTCATTACCCAGAGAATAATACTCAGATTCATCAACATAGCATAAAGTCTGTTCATAATATAACTCCTAATCTACATCCTCAGGATCACTCTGATCACCACTTCCTATAAAACCTATATACTAGCTACACAAAATTCAAATTATTTTCTAACCCTTCATGCTTTTTTGTCTCCATGCCTCGGTAATGTTTTTTTCTTTGCTTTCTACACTCATATTTAAGAGTCTAGCTCAAGTGGAACCTCTCTGTTGAAGTCTTCCACGACATTCCCTCGCCCTGTCCAAAAGCATTCCCTCTGATGTGCCCCACATGGCCCTTTATATGTAAATCTCTGTTATAGAAGATTTATTATTTTCTTAAATTATTTTTTCCCTTTACAGGTTTGCTTCTTCCAGGTCACGGTAAGTGTCTCAAAAGTAGAGAATTTGAGGGACTTCATTTCTGATGAAGTTTATTTTTTATCATTTTATTACTAGCACTTAGCACTGTCCCTGACATATAGCAGATTCTCCATGAATGTTTGTTCAAAGAATGAATAGACTGATACTACATCCTTCAATTAGCATAACATAGCAACAATCTCCATCAAGGTTCTTAGGTAGTGGCAGAAGAGATGAGCACAAACCAATTCACTGAGATCAACCAGAAAAGACAGAAAGAAAGAAAGAAATAATAATAAGGTTTAATCTTTTTAAAGACAATAGAGAGTAACCAAGGAAGTGGTGACTTGTGGGGCTAAGACCCTAGGAGAAGAGAAGAAAATAAGGTGAACCCAAAATTATGCACCACTTTTTTCTCTTGAAGCATTTGTCAATTTACAAGCAATGACTTAAAGGCTTCGAAGCTAAAAAGTCAGAGACAAGTGAAAGGTTAAGATCCTCAGCAAAGTTCTCTTATGTCCAAAAAGACATATGGGACACAGTGACAAGATCTCATATACATACACTGGAGAACAAGAAGAAAGAAAGCAGAAGCAATATTTGAAGAGATACTGGCTTCAACTTCCCCAAAATAGAAAAAAAAAAAAAAGACTACAGGAAGTTCTATAGACACTAAGCAGGGTAAATACAAAAAAATGCCACCTTAAACATCTGAGGTATCAGAGAGAAATTTTTGAAAACCAAAGACAAAAAGAAAATACTAAAAGCAGGCAGAGGAAAAAAAAGATATTTGTATCCTCAAAGGAGCAACAATAAGACCGACAAAAATTTTTCAACAGAAACTAGAAGACAGTGGAATGACACCTTCAAGGTGCTGAAAGAAAATAGCCATCAACCTAGAACTCGACCACCTCAAATTCTTAAAAAATAAGAAATAAATATATTTTCAGTC
Organism: Dugong dugon; assembly: GCA_030035585.1. Classification (NCBI taxonomy): domain Eukaryota; kingdom Metazoa; phylum Chordata; class Mammalia; order Sirenia; family Dugongidae; genus Dugong; species Dugong dugon. The sequence goes on along the minus strand of CM057470.1, from coordinate 62,686,858 downwards.
AAATATTCTTTACTAGCGGATATGAACTAAAGGAAATGCTAAAAGGAGTTCTTCAGGTAGAAGAAAAATGAGTCCACGTGAAAGCATACAAATGTTGCAGCCATAAAGAGCAATGGAAAGGGTAAATATGTGGATAAATCTAAACGGATGTTGAATGAATAAAACAAAATCAGTAGTGTACTGTTGGGTTTAGATAACATTTAATTAAAATAAATAACAACAACACAAAAGTTGAAGAGGGTAAATTATTTTAAGACCCTTGCATTGTATGGGAACTGGTAAAAGTACTAATTTACAAAAGATTTAATAAGTCAATAATGCATTTGGCACCAGTCGAAGAATAGTAAAAAAGATGTACAGCATTCCAAAAAATGGAGAAAATCAAAGAATAAAAAATACACAATCAATTCAACAGAAGGCAAGAAATGAGGGAAAAGGAAACACAGAATAGCTAGGACATATTGAAAACAAATAGTATGAAGTAGATTTAATGCCAAAATATTATTATATAAAATAATATTAACTATAAATGGAATAAACAGAATTAAAAGACAAAGACTATCAAACTAAACTTTTAAGAAAACATAATTATATGCTGCTTACAGGAAATATATCTTAAATATAAGAATACAGAAAAGTTTAGCATAAAAAAATGTAAATAATATATCATGAAAATATTGACTAAAAATATCTGGAGTAGCCAAACTTACATCATACAGAGTTGACTTTAAAGCAAGAGCCATTTTTAGAGATAAGGAAGTGCATTTAACAATAAGAAAAGGGTTACTCTACTAGGAAGATATAAAAATTCTAAATTTGTATCCACCTAATAACATAATAATGTGAATAATAACAGAAAAAATAAAAGGAGAAATAGACAAGCTGACAAGCACAGTGGGAGATTTTAACATGCCTGTTTCAGAAACTGACAGAACAAGCAGACAAAAAAAATCAGTAAGGATACAGAACATTCGAATAATGTGATTGGCAAGTTGGACCTAACTGACGGATTGATAACACTGCACCCAACACCAGCAGAATACATTTTTCCAAGTGCCCACTGATCATATCTTGAGACATAAAGCAAATAGCAACCTATTTCAAAGGAATAAAATCATATAGAGTCTATTTTCTGACCACAGTGGAATTAAGCTAGGTATCAGTAAGAGACAGGTAACTGTAAAATCCCTAATTTTTTTTTGTTGAAGTTGTGCTTTAGGTGGAAAAGTACAGTGTAAATTAGTTTCTGATTCAAAAATTAATACACAAATTGTTTTGTGACATTGGTTGCTATCCCCAGACTGTGTCAGCACACTCTCCCTTTCCCTTTCCACCTCAAGTTCCGCATTTTCATTTGTCCAGTTTTCCTGTCCCTTCCTGCTTTCTCCCTCCCTGGGTTCCCCGTTTCCATTTGTTCAGTTTTCCTGTCCCTTCCTGCCTTCTCCCACCTTTGGTTCCCTGTTTCCAGTTGTCCAGTTTTCCTGTCCCTTCCTGCCTTCTCCCACCTTGGGTTCCCTGTTTCCAGTTGTCCAGTTTTCCTGTCCCTTCCTGCCTTCTCCCTCCCTGGGTTCCCCGTTTCCATTTGTCCAGTTTTCCTGTCCCTTCCTGCCTTCTCCCACCTTGGGTTCCCTGTTTCCAGTTGTCCAGTTTTCCTGTCCCTTCCTGCCTTCTCCCACCTTGGGTTCCCTGTTTCCAGTTGTCCAGTTTTCCTGTCCCTTCCTGCCTTCTCCCACCTTGGGTTCCCTGTTTCCAGTTGTCCAGTTTTCCTGTCCCTTCCTGCCTTCTCCCACCTTGGGTTCCCCGTTTCCAGTTGTCCAGTTTTCCTGTCCCTTCCTGCTTTCTCCCTCCCTGGGTTCCCCGTTTCCATTTGTCCAGTTTTCCTGTCCCTTCCTGCCTTCTTGTCTTTGCTTTTGGACAGGTGTTCTCTATTTGGTCTCCTATACTTGATTGAACTAAGAAGCATGTTCCTCACGTCTGTTATTGTTTGTTTTATAGGCCTGTCTAATCTTTGGTTGAAAGGTGGGCTTTGGGAGTGGCTTCGGTTCTAAGTTAGCAGGGTGTCCAGGGGCCATAATCTCGGGGGTTCCTCTAGCCTGTCAGACGAGTAAGTCTGGTCTTTTTTTGTGAATTTGAATTTTGTTCTACATTTTCTCCTGCTCTGTCCAGGATCCTCTATTGTGATCCCTGCCAGAGCAGTCGGTGGTGGTAGCTGCGCACCCTCTAGTTCTTTTGGACTCAGGCTGGTGGAGGCTGTGGATCATGTGGTCCATTAGTCCTTTGGATTAATATTTTCCTTGTGTCTTTGGTTTTCTTCATTCTCCTTTGCTTCAGACAGGATGGGACCAACAGATGCATCTTAGATGGACGCTCAAAAACTTTTAAGACCCCAGACACTAATCATCAAAGTAGGATATAGAACATTTTCTTTACAAACTATGTTATGCCAATTGACCTATATGACAACTGAGAACATGGTCCCCAGCCCTCAGCCCCAGTAACTCAGTCCCTCAAGGTGTTTGGGCGTCTCTAGAAAGCTTCTGTGACTCTGCCTTGGTCCAGTTGTGCTGACTTCCCTTCACCATATTGTGTGACAGCACTATATTGTGTGCTGTCTTTCCCTTCACCAAAGTTAACACTTGTCTACTATGCAGTTAGTGACTTCCCTCCCCTTAACCATCCAAGGTTGTTTTTTTCTGTGTTTTTATAACAGTGGTTCCATACAAACTTTGTCCTTTTGTGATTGACTCATTTCACTCAACATAATGCTCTCCAGACTCATCCATGTTGTGAGATGTTTCACAGATTAATCACTCTTCTTTACTGTTGCATAGTATTCCATTCCCCCATGAGTCTGTCAGTTTGTTATACTGTGGGGGCTTGCCTGTTGCTGTGATGCTGGAAGCTATGTCACTGGTATTCAAATACCAGCAGGGTCACTCATGGCCGACAGGTTTAAGCTGAGCTTCCAGGTTAAGACAGACTAGGAAGAAGGACCCAGCAGTCTACTTCAGAAAAGAATTACCCAGTGAAGACCTTATGAATAGCAGCGATACTGTCTGATATAGTGCTGGAAGATGAGCCCATCAGGTTGGAGGGCACTCAAAATACAACAGGGAAAGAGCCGTCTCCTCAAAGTAGATTCAACCTTAATGATGTGGATGGAGTAAAGCTTTTTGGATCTTCATTTGTTGATGAGGCACGACTCAAAATGAGAAGAAACAGCTGCAAACATCCATTAATAACTGGAATGTGGAATGTATGAAGTATGAATCTAGGAAAATTGGAAATCATCAAAAATGAAATGGAATGCATAAACATGGATACATTAGGCATTAGTGAGCTGAAATGGACTGGTATTGGCCACTCTGAATCCAACAATCATATGATCTACTATGCCGGGAATGACAACTTGAAGAGAAATGGTGTTGCATTCATCGTCAAAAAGAACATTTCAAGATCTATCCTGAAGTACAATGCTGTCAGTGATAGGATAATATCCATATGTCTACAAGCAAGACCAGTTAATACGACTATTATTCAAATTTACGCACCAACCATTAAGACCAAAGATGAAGAAATTGAAGATATTTATCAACTTCTGAAGTCTAAAACTGATCGAACATGCAATCAGCATGCACTGATAATTACTGGTGATTGGAATGCAAAAGTTGGAAACAAAGAAGGATTGGTAGTTGGAAAATATGGCCTTTGTGATAGAAAGGATGCTGGAGATCGCATGATAGAATTTTGCAAGACCAACGACTTCTTCATTGCAAATACCTTTTTTCAACAACATAAACGGTAGCTATACACATGGACCTTGGCAGATGGAATACACAGGAATCAAATTGACTACATCTGTGGAGAGAGACGATGGAAAAGCTCAATCAGAACAAGGCCAGGGGCCGAGTCGGGGACAGACTATCAATTGCTCATATGCAACTTCAAGTTGAAACTGAAGAAAATTAGAACAAGTCCATGAGAGCCAAAGTGCAACCCTGAGTATATCCCACCCGAATTTACAGACCATCTCAAGAATAGAATTGACGTATTTAACACTAATGACTGAAGGCCAGACAAGTTGTGGAATGATATCAAGGACATCCATCTTACATGAAGAAAGCAAGAGGTCATTAAAAACACAGGAAAGAAAGAAAAGACCAAAATGGATATCAGAAGAGACTCTAAAACTTGCTCTTGAACATCGAGTAGCTAAAGCAAAAGGAAGAAATGATGAAGTAAAAGAGATGAACAGAAGATTTCAAAGAGCAGTTCAAGAAGACAAAGTAAAGTATTATAATGACATGTGCAAAGACCTGGAGATAGAAAACAAAAAGGGAAGAACATGCTCAGCATTTCTCAAACTGAAGAACTGAAGAAAAAATTCAAGCCTTGTGTTGCAATATTGAAAGATTCTATAGGGAAAATATTAAAGGACGCACGAAGCATCAAAAGAAGATGGAAGGAATACACAGAGTCACTATACCAAAAGAATTGGTCGACGTTCAACCATTTCAGGAGGTAGCATATGATCAGGAACTGATGGTGCTGAAGGAAGAAGTCCAAGTTGCACTGAAGGCACTGGTGAAAAACAAGGCTCCAGGAATTGACGGAATATCAATTAAGATGTTTCAACAAATGGATGCAGCGCTGGAAATGCGCACTTGTCTATGCCAAGAAATATGGAAGACAGCTACCAGGCCACCTGACTGGAGGAGATCCATATTTATGCCTAGTCTCAAGAAAGGTAATCCAACCAAATGCAGAAATTATCGAACAGTATCATTAATATCACATGCAAGTAAAATTTTGCTGAAGATAATTAAAAAATGGATGCAGCAGTATCCATTGACAGGGAACTGCCAGAAATTCAAGCTGGATTCTGAAGAGTACATGGAATGAAGGATATCATTGCTGATGTCAGATGAATCTTGGCTGAAAGCAGAGAATACCAGAAAAATGTTTACCTGTGTTTTACTGACTATGCAAAGGCATTCAACTGAGTGTGGACCATAAGAAATTACGAATAACATTTTGAAGAATGGGAATTCCAGAACACTTAATTGTGCTCATGAGGAACCTGTATGTAGATCAAGAGGCAGTATTTCCAAACAGAACAAGGGGCTACTTCCTGGTTTAAAGTTAGGAAAGGTGTGTATCAGGGTTGTATCCTTTCACTATATCTATTCAATCTGTATGCTGAGCAAATAATCTGAGAAGTTGGACTATATGAAGAAAAAGAGGCATCAGGATTGGAGGAAGACTCATTAACAGCCTACGTTATGCAGATGACACAACCTGGCTTGCAGAAAGTGAAGAGGACTTGAAGCACTTACTAATGAAGATCAAAGACCACAGCCTTCAGTATGGATTACACCTCAACATAAAGAAAACAAAAATCCTCACAACTGAACCAAAAAGCAACATCAGGATAAATGGAGAAAAGACTGAAGTTGTCAAGAATTTCATTTTACTTGGATCTACAGTCAACTCCCATAGAAGCAGCAGTCAAGAAATCAAAGGACGCATTGCATTAGGCAAATCTGCTTCAAAAGACCTCTTTAAAGTGTTGAAAAGCAAAGATGCCACCTTGAAGACTAAGGTGTGCCTGACCCAAGCCAAGGTGTTTTCAATAGTCTTATATGCATGTGAAAGCTGGATGATAAATAAGGAAGATTGAGGAAGAATTGATGCCTTTGAATTGTGGTGTTGGCAAAGAATATTTAATAAACCATGAACTGCCAAAAGAACAAACAAATCTATCTTGGAAGAAGTAAAACCAGAATGCTCCTTGGAAGCGAGAATGGCAAGACTATGTCTCACATACTCTGGACATATTATGAGGGATCAGTCCCTGGAGAAGGACATCATGCTTGGTAGAACATCAGCAAGAAAGAGGAAGACCCTCAATGAGAGGGACTGACACAGTGGCTGCAACAATGGGCTCAAGTATACCAATGATTGTGAGGATGGTGCAGGACTGGGCAGCATTTTGTTCTGTTGTACATAGGGTCGCTATGAGTAGGAACTGCCTTGATGGCACCTAACAACAACAATAGTATTCCATTGTGTATATGTACTGTAATTTGTTTATCCATTCATCCACTGATGGGCACTTAGGTTGTTTCCAATTTTTTGCTATTGTGAATAATGCTGCAATGAACATGGGTGTGTCTATTCATGTGATGGCTCTTATTTCTCTAGGTTATATTCCTAGTAGTGGGATTGCTGGCTCCTATGGTATTTCTATTTCTAGCTTTTTAAGGAGGTACCATATCATTTTCCATAATGGTTGTACCGTTTTACATCCCCCCAGCAATGCGTAAGAGTTCCAATCTCCCCCAAACCTCTCCAACATTTGTTATTTTCTGTTTTTTTAATTAGTGCCAGTAATGTCAGGGTGAGATGGTATCTCATTGTAGTTTTGATTTGCATTTCTATAATGGCTAATGATCACGAGCATTTCCTCATTTGTCTATTAGGTGCCTGAATGTCTTCTTTGGTGAAGTGTCTGTTCACATCCTTTGCCCATTTTTTAACTGGATTATTTGTCTTTCTTTTGTTGAGGTGTTGAAGTATATTATAGATTTTAGAGATCAGATCCTTGTTGGATATGTTGTAACCAAAAATTTTTTCCCAGTCTGTAGGTTCTTTTTTTACTTTGTTGCTGAAATCTTTTAATGAGTATAAGTGTTTCATTTTTAGGAGCTCCCAGTTATCTAGCTTATCATCTGGTGTTTGTATAATGTTAGTTACGGTTTGTATTATATTTATGCCATGTATTAGGGCCCCTAGCGTTGCCCCTATTTTTTCTCCCATGATCTTTATAGTTTTTGGTTTTATATTTAGGTATTTTATATTTACCTTTAGATATCTGATCTATTTTGAGTTAGTTTTTGTGTATGGTGTGAGGTATGGGTGCTGTTTCATTTTTTTAGAGATGGACAACTGGTTTTGCCAGCACCATTTATTAAAAAGACTGTCTTTTCCCCATCTACTAGATTTTGGTTCTTTGTTAAAGATCAGCAGACCATAGGTGGATGGATTTACATTTGGGTTCTTGATTCTGTTCCATTTGTGTATGTGTCTGCCGTTTACCAGTACCAGACTGTTTTGACTACCATGGCTGTATTGTAGGTTCTGAGATCGAGTAGTGTGAGGCCTCCTACTTTGTTCTTTCTCTTCAATAAAGCTTTGCTTATCTGGAACCTCTTTCGTTTCCATATAAAGTTGGTGATTAGTTTCCATCTTGTTAAATAATGCTGTTGGTATTTGGATCAAGATTGCATTGTATTTGTAGATCACTTTGGGTAGAATTGACATTTTCACAATTCATGTGCATGGTATGTTTTTCTGCTTATGCAGGTCTTGTGTCTTTGGTCTTCTTCATTCTCCTTTGCTCCAGATGGGATGGGACCAACAGATGTACTTTACATTCTTTGATTTTTAATATATTTATATCTTCATGTCTAAGATGTGTCTCTTATAGACAGTATATTGATAGGTCATGTTTTTTAACCCATTCTGCCACTCTCTGTCTCTTTATGGCTTCATTTAAGCATTTAAGCTATTTACCTTCAGTGTGATTATCGATAGGTATGAATTTATTGCTATCATATTAATGTATTTCTTGTGATGCTAACACTTTTTTTTTCTCTCTTAGCTTCCTGTGCTGAGTTCCTTTTGCTTGTGGAACTTCTTTTGTTATTATAGATTTTGTGTTTACTGAGTATTAACATTTTTCTTCTTTTCATTTTGATGACTAGGTTTATTAACTTTCTTTGTGGCTACCTTGAAATTTATCCTTATCTTCCTAAGGTTGAGCCAGTCTTTTATTACTTAATATCGTCTCTCCATTTGAAAGTTCTATACCTACACTGTTTACTCTCCCTTTTATTGTTTTGACATTGTTATCATTTACAGATTGATGTCTCTGTTTCCATTTTAAGTCTTTTAGGTTTGTTTTATTACTGAGAATTCTTTACCTAGGCTGGTATCTGTTTGAAGCTGTCCTGTGTCCTAGACTCTGGTTGCTGTTCGATGCTGTTGGTTCTCTAACCAAAGAACTCGTTTAATATTTCAACGTTGTGCCATGTTAGTTGGCAGGGGACCGCCACTCCATATGTCTCCTTATTCTCTGATTTCTGTCAGTTTCTTCTTCTCTTCAGTGTTTGATCTAGTTCTGTATTCCGTTATTTGTTGCTCAGGTTTCCAGGACTGACGTTTGTGTCTGTTTTGCTTAGTTGTTTGGGTCTTTGCTGCAGAGGGATGGCATGGTGCATCTGCCTAGGATGCCATGTTGGCTCCGCCTCAAATCCCTAAGTTTTTAAAAATAAAACCATACATTTCTAAATATTCCATGGTTGGAAGAAGAAATCATAGTGGAAATCAAGAAACATCTTGAATTGAAAGACAATAAAAATAGAATATATCAAAACCTGTGTTGATGCAGCTAATGGTATAATTAAAGGAAAATTTATAGCCTTAAAATGAATAAATTAGAAAAGAAGAAATGATGACAATTAATCATCAAAGTAGCCATTCAAGAAGTTAGAAAAAGAAGAGCGAATCAGTCCCACACCCAAAGTAAGTAGGAAGATAGAGATTATAAAGATAAAAGGAAATATTATACTATAAAAATAGACATCAAACAAGTGATGACAAACAAAGTCAAATGCATCACATTAGCATACTTTTTAGGTTCTTTGAAAAGATTAACACAATTGGTAAATCCCTATTAAGACTAATAGAAGAAAAATAGAAAAGACACACAAAATAATATCTAGAATAAAAAAGAGGATATAATGCCAGCTATAGCTGATATTAAAAAGATAATAAGAGGCTAGTATAAACAACTTTATGCCAATAAATTATAAATGACATAGACATTTCACCACAATTGATACATGAAGAAACAGAAAATCTGAAGAGTTCTACATGCATTAAAGAAATATAATTCATAATTTAAAACTTTCTACAAAGAAAACTCCAGATGGCTCCAACAGTGAATTCTTCCAACATATAAGGGAAGCACAATACAATGTTTTACAAAATCTTCCAAAGAATAGAAAAAGAGGAAACACTTTCCAATGCATTTTATGAGGACTTCATAACCTGAGACTACTAGAAGAAAGGAAAATTACAAGACAGTATTAATACAGAGGCAAAAATTATACACCTCCTCACTTACCGATTATCTTATTATCTGACATTTTGCACTGGAAAGAAATATAATTCATTTCTTCCCCAACAACATTATAGTATGTATGTACAAATACAATACAGAGGAAAAGAATAAGATAGAAAAGAATATTTATATATGATTCTACTTATATAAAGCTCAAAAGTAGTCCAAAAGAACTTATGGTGGTAGAATTCCTGATAGTAGTCACCTCTGGGGAGGAGGAGGTAGGAATGAGTGGAAGGAGGCACAAGTGGGAGCTTCTGGGATGTTGAGAATATTCTATCTCTTGATCTAAGAGTGGCTGGTTACATAGATATGACTGCTTTGTGATAATTAACCAAGCTTTACGATTATAAGTTGTATCCTTTTCTACTTGTATATTATACTTTATCAAAAAATTATTAAAAAAAAATTCTGTCAGATCCTTTTGGTTCCACATATGGATGTATCTCAGCCTCTTTCTTATTATCAGCTCACCTAGACATTAGCATTGTAGGAGATGCAGAGGGCAGGAAAAAGCACTGTCTTAGTTACCTAGCATTGTCACACACAAATAACACAAGCAGGTGGCTTTAAAGCAGAAAAATTTATTTTCCTACAGCTCAGGAGAAAAGAGGTCCAAATTTAAATCATGGCATTAAGAGGAGGTCCTTCCTTGCTTATTTCCACTTCTAGTGTTGTTGTTGTCAGGTGCCATCAAGTCAGTTCCAACTCATGGAGACCCTACGGACAACAGAACGAAACAATGCCCAGTCCCGCACCATCCTCACAATCGTTGCTATGTTTGAGCCCACTGTTGCAGCCACTGTGTTAATCCATTTCATGGAAGGTTTTCCTCTTTTTCGCTGACCCTCTACTCTACCAAGCATGACATCCTTCTCCAGGGACTGGTCCCTCCTATAACATGTTCAAAGTATGTGAGACATAGTCTTCGCCATCCTTGCTTCTAAGGAGCATTCTGGCTGTACTTCTTCCAAGACAGATTTGTTTGTTCTCCTGGTAGTTCATGGGATATTCAGTATTCTTTGCCAATACCATAATTCAAAGGCATCAATTCTTCTTCATTCTTCCTTATTCATTGTCCAGGTTTCGCATGCATATGAGGCGACTGAGAATGCCAAGGCTTGGTTCAGGCACACCTTAGTCCTCAATGTGACATCTTTGTTTTCTAACACTTTTCTTTTGCAGCAGATTTGCCCAGTGCAATATGTCGTTTGATTTCTTGACTGCTGCTTCCATGGGTGTTGACTGTGGATCCAAGTAAAATGAAATCCTTGACAACAATCTTTTCTCTGTTTATCATGATGTTGCTTATTGGTCCAGTTGTGAGGATTTTTGTTTTCTTTATGTTGAGGTGTAATCCATACCGAAGGCTGTAGTCTTTGATCTTCACCAGTAAGAGCTTCAAGTCCTCTTCACTTTCTGCAAGGAAGGTTGTGTCAGCAGTTGTTAATGTCTTCCTCCAATCCTGACGCCCCGTTCTTCTTCATATACTCCAGCTTCTCGGATTCTTTGCTCAGCATACAGATTGAATAGGTATGGTGAAAGGATACAATCCTGACGCACACCTTTCCTGACTTTAGACCACGCAGTATCCCCTCGTTCTGTTTGAATAACTGCCTCTTGATCTATGTACAAGTTCCTCAAGAGCACAATTAAGTGTTCTGGAATTCCCACTCCTCACAATATTATCCATAATTAATTATGATCCACAGAGTTGAATGTCTTTGCATAGTCAATAAAACAGAGGTAAACATCTTTCTGGTATTCTCTGCTTTCAGCCAGGATCCATCTGACATCAGCAGTGATATCCCGTGTTCCATGTTCCTTCTGAATCTGGCTTGAATTTCTGGCAGTTCCCCATCGATGTACTACTGCAACTGTTTTTGAATGATCTTTAGCAAAATTTTACTTGAATGTGATGTTAATGATATTGTTCAATAATTTTCACATTCTGTTGGATCACCTTTCTTTGGAATAGGCATAAATATGGATCTCTTCTAGTCAGTTGGCAAGGTAGTTGTCTTCCAAATTTCTTGTCACAGTGAGTTAGGTTTAGGATCCATACTACACTGGTATGACCTCAACTGAGACTGACTGATCATATTATACTATGGAAGGAGATTATCTTACATTACATTAGATGTGAGGTAATTATATTACATTAGATTGCCTTACAGAAAGTAATTTGCTTTACATAAGGACAACTAATCTAATCACATGTAACTTCCCCATTAGTATTTAGTAATTAGACCAGCATTTAGCTAAACAACTGGGAACCAATGCCTAGCCGAGCTGACACATAAAATTAATCATCACAAGC